>OU744721.1:11376928-14324428 GCA_916613615.1 Steromphala cineraria
CATTGATGTTAAGCTGGAGTTTGCGAACGTAACTCATAACAAGAAATGAAACTTACTACGTGTCACTTTAGAAGACAATCCCAATAAACACAAAGTTAGAAAGTTTGAACGTATTTGACATCGTCAAAGTGTTTGCTAGGAAAATGCATTTCCAATTAGATACTACTTTGCAATGGACATCATCGTGTGATCATAACTCCAGCACCGAATTGTTATTTCTTAACTGTAAACTTAAGCAAAGCTATTATGAAAAGTCTTAATGTACTTCTCAAGTTGATTATTTGGCTTTCAGTAACACTTCTAACTTCATAGTTTATCCGCTAATGCCTCTTCCCTTAGAAACAATAACACGTTCATCGAATCGCCAATGTCCGTATTATACATGAAAGCATTCAAGCAGGGGAAGGTTCCAAAGCTCTTTGTAACATTAAGTACATAGGACGGTTGGCCGCCGGATATGAAGCGAAATAGGACTATGTCCCCCGACACCTATTACACGTTCATATGTGCCATCTAATAGCCCTACAAACTCGCTTTAACGCACCAATGCCGATATTATGCCTACTTTTATGCTTCGCTTGTTGAAATTGAACGTTTTGGTACTAAGAATAAATGTGTTCATCAAAAACCAATATCCAGGGAAGCGAAGTCTGATTTTACGAGTCACAAATGCGTGTTATTCAAAGCCTAGACGCCGAGGCGGAATTGCCTTTACACTATTATTGTCTGATGTTATTGATGATTACTCGCAACATTATTTGAAAATAAGCACATGGAAATATGAATTTGGACATTCTTTTAATCAAGAAATACAAAAACAAGATGTACTACAAGCAATATATCGTTTGATACGACACCAACTGAAAGCAAATACAAAGTACGATTCAAATATAAAATTCATTTATTCTGGATTTGAGCTTATCCCAAAACGTTTTCTTCTTCCCACCTATCATCGATGTTCTGTGACAATCCTGATAACGCTTTTTAAACAACTTTTATATGATCTTTTTGGGAGTCACTGTATTCCAAACATGACTTAACATATAGCAACTTTGAAGATGTGATTGAAAGTTTTATTTATTGCAATTATTTTTACAAAAAGAATCTTAAAAAATCAAGCTGCCATAGTAAGTTCGAATTGTGTCAATCAATTCAAATGAATATTGACAAATGACAGAAGTTTAAAACTCATGCATGCACTAGCTAAGACGTTGTTAGTAAAGGTAACAAGATACATAATTCATAACTTTATTTAATTTACGGGTCATACATTAAACTTATATATGAGGCTTTAAAATCTGAAATATTCACAGGGTAGTTGCAGATACATGTTAGTAGCGTAGATATCCATGATTGATACCAAACAGCTACACACTTCTATTGAAGTTGATTCACATACTTGCATTGATCGGTAGAAATTTCAGCTTTATAGATCAAAACACGATAACCAAACATATACCGGCACTGTTCAAAGATGGATTCAAACGGTCTTCGGACGATTAATTTTTCACTTCACCGACTTAGCGCCAGTTCATATGCATTACCAGAATACACTTTATTCGATTCGACTGCTATCGCTTTGCGAATCTGGCCAAACGATTTATGAGAAATGGTTATTGGAATCTCGCGAGAAAAGAACTTAAGTCTTAGACAATAAAAGAACTTCGGTAAGGAACCGTTGAACATAATAGCCATGTCGTTTTTTATCAATATTCTAATGCAATGTATAGCCACCCAAGCGGTAGTAGAACAAACATGTCAATGATTCTAAAAAGTACCCGGGCATGAATGTTAGTGATTTTAAACATATCACAGTTATGTTTTTGAGCCGAATATCTTATTTTTAAAATAAAATGCGGAAAATTTAACGATGCTTTAATTCAGATGGAAATATCTTTCTTTAACTTCAACAAGAGTCATCAGAAAAGTGCATGTCCCACCCGACCCCGATAAATCAGAATATCAAAATGTATTTCCAAATTATCTAAGCTGATTAAGAGGACAAATTCTTTTATCAAAAATAAACTTCGAAATAAGTTTAAAATCTCCATAGGCACATGTCCATATGCTGACTGATGAACATAGGGAATTTCAATAAACATAGTTTCAAATATTGTCACTGATGTAGTGACTGATTCAATGATGAGAAATACATGTGAAATACAATCTTTTTGATATTTTAAGATGTATTGATAACTGACATTGCGTGATAAACATTTTTTTCAAATATTTTGTACTCCACATACGTATATTTAATTTTGTCCTCCGTAGTTTTGAAGTTTTTAAAAATTAGTTCAACGTGTTCGAATGTTTTCCACAAATTGTTTACAAACCAACCTCGAGGTACGATCAACACCCCTATATTAGTGGTTTTAATGTTTCGATTCTCAGATTCTAAACAAATTCTTATCCCTTCGACGGATTCATTATGGGATTCGAACCAATGCCCTTATAGTCATGACTCAACCGTCAGTTGTGTCAGTCTCAACATTAATTACCCACACAACAACAGAGGAACTGAGGTCGCTATTACGGATTATCTTAACCTTGTCGTATTCACAGACTATTAACCATTGTATACATGTTGTTTTCAGGGAAGCCTCTGCATGCATTTCAAACACTCCCACTAAGGACTCACAAACGATAAACTATTATATACATGTTGTTTTCAGTGACGCTTATGCATGCATTTCAAACATTCCTGCTAAGGACTGAAAGACGATAACCCATTGTATACATGTTGTTTTCAGGAAAGCCTCTGCAGCGCGTCACGACAGAGGGTATGACCATGACACACTAAGAGTGACATTCTTCTGCAGAGCAGTATTCCTGAGGCCAGTACTGCAGCAAGCGCCGTCTCACATTGCCTCCACTAGAGACAATATGGCTGCAGACACCACCAGCTAATCACTGATAGGACTTGCTCGTCTCAACCGAGCCCTGCTAACATGTAACGCGCGTTTGCTACATCTCCGTTTAATTTGATAATACAGCCTTGCAATCATTGTATTATAGTCGGACTACGCCACAACCCTAGTAATTGTCTAACTCTAACCAGGAAACGCTTGTCAGGACAATGTCGCAAGGTTGCCATGGTTACTGAAGTAACGTTGGCACGTGTCATTTACCACACGTAATTCCGACACAATTCCTTTAGATTTAGTTGAACACCTTGCCTTCTTTACATGTTATTGAAATAATTCCTATTGTTTGCAAAATCGAATTGCGTTAGCGTGATACATCGAAAAAAGGAACATGATTGTCGTTTTCAATAGGATAACCCATGACCTTGGTATAGATATCTTAAACGGAAATAAAGGTTACTTAATTAATGAAGATATCGTCATCATATTATTCTTAATGAATTTATTTAACATTGTATAGGTAATACATCAACATCCTATTAAACAGTTTGTAAATTAAACCGCATCAATATTCACTATTCATTAAGTTACTCTAAATCCATAGAATATGTATCTATAGTTTCCATTGTTTGTTAAGCGTGGTTAAGAGAAAATGAATCGTCCAAAATAAACCTAGATTTGTTCAAGCTATGGTTTATGTGTTTTAACTAAATGTAAAGTAAAAATGCGTTTTATGCATAGAACTTTGCACTCACACACGCTGGATATAAAACATAGTTCAACGCTGGAATCGCTAATGGAAATATTGTGATAAAACGAAAATTCGGTAGATTGTACTTGACAGTTGTGAAGTAAAGGCAAAGACAAGTGCGGTTTTATATCAGCTTCAGCAAGAGCAAATTGATACCATTCCCCGACAATTTCCTGCAGCTTATCAAAGAAGCCCTGGGCGCTTGTTGTTCTTCTTTTAAACAGCCTGGACAACCATCAATACTAGATTCAAGCAGATCCAAGCCAAGTGTCTGCACGCAACTTTAGAAGTGGCAAGCATAACCATGTTTCGTATGCAAACTTCAGTCCTAATCAACTATGCATATATAATGCCAACTAACTTTTGTCGGGTGACATAATCTTTCGTGTCCTTTAAGTTCCATGCAGATGACATTCTTCAATATTAAAAGGTCGTTGTTCGGAGAACGAATCAAGCGCCAGCCCTCTTGTCGTAATTCTTCCTGCTAATTAAATTTCGAAGCAAGACCTCGGCATCTCGTCAGCAAGGAATGCCATCATGGGCGAAGGCTGTCAATTGTTGTGTGCTGCTTGTCACAACCAAGGTGCATTTGCATCCAGTTTAAGCCTTCAACGGGGAGTTTTCTTCACTTGGCTAGTGGAATAAAAGTCATTTAGCTTGTCTGAAGCTTCCCACAGTAGCTCTGCCTGGCAAAGCTGACAGAATGGAACCTGTACACAATCACTGCAGACTGTTCAGGGAGGAAGAGGGAAAGGGGGCAGGGGTTAGACAAGTGGTGGATTGCTTCTTCCTATCTGCCGTCAGGACCCTACACTGATAAACGTTTTCCTGTGATAGTTTGGGTTTCATTACTGCGATTGGTTTGGGGATGAAATATGATGGGCCTGAGGACTCAACATATTGTCGATTGGACCTACCGGCGTTCTACACAGATTACATCCGCCTCGGTGAAGGGATAACATTGATAAATATTTCAGTCTTATACAATGTGAACTGATTCATGGAACTCAGGATTTTGTCTTAAAATTTTATGAAAATAAATGAAAAGTGTTAAGTATTAAAGATGTACTTGGTTAACATACCATTCGTTATGTTTTCACTTTCTTTGTTTAATTGAAGTTAGCATTAGTGATTATTGGAGGAAGGCAATTAATATGCACAATAACGTAATTAATATTTCCAGTTGTTCCAGTTTCTTAACCTGATATTAGGTTCGAGGGACTGCTGGCACATAACTTAAACAAAGGTGATCGTAGATAAGTGTTATACTAATTGGCTAAGGAACCTTAGCACAGACGGAAATTTGTTTTAAAGTTTTAGATTTGTTAACCATATGTTGACATCTGACATCAGTGTAACAAATGCTTAATGCTAACATTTCAAAATATCTTTTCTAAAATATTGTTTAGACTCGTCAGGGACAAACAATAATGATTTGTTTATCTCGAACGTGAACGAATAAGAATAATTTCCAGTAATATTCACTGTAACACTAGGAACAAAAAGCGTGTAAGAAGCTATTATATCCGTCTAAACACCCATTCTATATTATCCCCTGGGGCAAACATGAAAGGGGATATCATTGAATATCACGGGTTGATTGAATATTCGTAATTTGGGAGGTGCCAGTCTCCAGGAACAGTGTCTCCTGCGAACCAACAGATGATTGATCTTTAGCGGATATGGACAAATGCAGAATTCGAGACGAAATCAATGATTATGTACACAAGCTTAGCTTCGCATCTGTCTGGGCGTTTGCGCTCTATTGTCTGCGAGCTCGTATTAGAGTAGAGTAATTGTCGCAACATTTAGAACTAACCACTTCCTTAAAGATCCATTTTTGTTGACATGTTTGTCTCTTCATGTGGTGATTGGTAGATTCGTTTCTGACGTACAGCCGTTCCGGCCATTAATCATCTCGTGCTAATTGACCGATTAATGAGGCTCAGAGCATTTTCCAAGACTTACATTAGGAATAAACAGGTCCTACTTCGGAGGACATCAACCTCCTTGTTACATTACAATGGTCACATGACTTCCTTTCTAGCTGTTGACATTATGCTTTTCATTTCGATTCAAGATGTATTATTTCAAAGGAAAGATCGTCTACTTGAAAGGATTTTGACGACGCTTGGTACTGTAAATAAGTTTGATCTTGCAGAGAAATTAATGAATTGTTTAAGGTTAATAATCAGTTAACATAAATCGTTATATTGTTAGCGAACGTTTAAACTAATAATATTAGCCTGAACCGTAATGTATGTCTTGCTGTCTTTACAGTCTTTTAAAAATCGGCCTTCTTCCGAGGCATAAACTATTCAAACTATTAACTGTATGGACATCTTACATCTTGCTCACCAGGACTCAGTGGAGAGGACCTATCGAAACAAAAAGGTTCGATTCTCGATAGAGTTCATATTTCAAACTAGGAGCTAGGTCGACTTTATTCAGGCTGGTTGTCTATTTTGATAACAGTACCAAAATCGTCAAATTTATCCTTCTCCTCCTCTTGTCTGTTGATCGACATTTACTGTCCAGTAAGTAAATTTATAGCAAAGTAGGTTTGCTATTGATGATATTAAAGTATTTGATATACGTGTAACGTATACGTGTAAGAACAATATATTTCAACTGGTAAATGAGTTATTTGAAATTAATTGAAGATGGGTTTTTTATACACGTTAGACACTCAATTAGTTACAGTGACAGTGTACATTTTCTAGGGAAAATGTGTGAAACAAGAGTCTCATGTTTTCCTTCACGATAAACTAAGTAAAACGATCACCGAAAACTTCGGAGTCATTGTATGCTTGAAAGACTATAATAAAAACCAATGAGCTTTACTGACCTTCACCAAGTTATCAATGACATTTAGGACTGCGAACCCCTAGAAATATCGGCATACATAAAATATCTTCGGACTTGTATTGGATATCAGAAAAATATCGAGCAAGCCTAAAAGTCTATTCATTTGTTGTAAATGGCTTGAGCTCGCATGCATGCCTTTCAAAACGTGTCGAGCTTCCCGAAATTTGCGAATGCGTCACTCAGAAGCCTGATTTAAACTCCAAATGACCGCTAAGTGCACATATGCAGACAAAAAGATAGCATTGCTTACAGGTAATAGCAGTGCATTTGCAGATTGACAATCGATATGACAGGGTGAATGGGAGTAACACCGACCATTGATCTGATTGCTTCATGTAATTTCAACGTGTAAACTCAGAAATGATGTTTGACCGAATGAAAGTATGCGAGGAAGATTGGCAAATACAAAACTTATACAAAATATTCCGATAAATTCACAATATTGAATGAATATTAACGTTACTAATCAATAGTTCCGCATTCTAGATTTGGCATTTAATTCCCAGATTTACATATCCTCTTATGTCATGGATATAAAGCATTTGCGACCTTTTTGAAGAAAACGTTCATGCAGACAGCTGTACTCGTGTTGTGTTATTCAACTATAGAGAGTTTCAAGTCCTACCCTTGGCAAAACACCACAAGCAATGATGTAAATAAACTCAAATCTAGTCTCCGAAATGAAAATAACATTTAAATGCAACTTTTGTAAGGAGAAATGAGCCTACTGAAGCTGTACACCATCTAGACTTGCTACAATGATATAAACATGCTTTGGTCTATAAATATATTTTGTTACAGGAGGTGTTAGACAAACTACTATATAAAGTTTAACTTGTCTTTTAATTAAAAAGTGACAGGCGAAAGAAAGAACACACTTCACTTGAATTCATCATATGTAAGATTTTCAATTACAAATGTTAAGTCGTATTCGTAAACTGGTCAGAACAAGAGTTAAATCATCGTTCAAAGAATACCTAAAAGAGCTTTTTTGTTATACATTGTTCAATAATTATTTTGAAATACACACAAAGATGACATATTTCATGTGAAATCAATAACCGTGCCTATTTTGTAACATACTGACAATATTTTATACATGCTAGGGGTTATGATAGTGAAATTCCAATTCTTACCCCTACCTACTTTAAACAACGATATTGAAACAAAAACTTACCAAGAGACAAATTGTTTTAATTGATATTACTGGAAATATGTGTGAGTGTGAACATACAACATAATCACATGTCTCTTAGATAATTAGTTAATTCAAACGAACTGTGGTGTGTACTTTCTTCTGCTTGACGGTTTACATACAAGTATTCTGTGCAAGCAAGCAAATTCTTCAGAACAGTTAAACATGGTAAAGTAAATAGTAGATTAATGAACTTGTTACGTCAATATGGTCAATCCCCCTGGTCGCTCAATTGGAAATCAAACAAGCTAAAATTGTAAATTGCCTATTTCATGTCAGATTGTCTTACCTATTTAGAGGATATTAGAGCGATTTCCTGCACACCTGCCTCGTCTTCAGATATATATACGTAAATCAGAAAATATGTATGTGGGAAGGTTAGGTACGTTCCTGATATAGAAATCACCAAATTTAAGTCAAGTCGAACATGATATCATACCAATCTCATAAGCTACAGCACCATTGGCTAGATTACCGTAATTTACCTTTTACACTTTGAACTGAATATAAAGCTACCCGACAAAAACATATTATATTAACCACAGTTGGAGTTATTAAACATAAACCAGTTTATTCATATTACCTTAACTTTCTGGTAAAGGTCTCCAAGACACCATGGTCGTTCTAAAGCTTTTGCTACACGGAATATTTTTCAAAGTAATGAAAGCCCTCATTGGTTGACAACAATTTAATTTGACGACCTTTAGCACATCTTAATGGTTTGCCCCGAACCGCTCATGCTTAAAGGGGCAGTAGCACGTTTTTAGGGGGAATATAAGGTGATGTTAGGAAAATGAAAATAAATGGTTCCAAATGAAAGACAATGTATTTAAACTCAATTTAGCAGTATGAAGTCAAATATATAACGTTAAGTTTAGCCATGCGATTCCTTTATCTTACACAAAATGAATTAAAGGTGTTTACACAAAATGGCCGCCAATGTATTTTATGTAAATCTTCAAACTTTGTTCTCTGACTATGGATGATTGGCTTTTGTAATGAGATTTCTGACACTGTCAAAATTATACATTTAGCATTAACGTACAATTATCAGTAAAAATTTTAAAATATAAAATTATCAAAAAACGTGCTACTGCCCCTTTAAGGTAAAACAAAACTATGCAGTTTACGATACCCTTACACTCTGTAGGCTTATACATTACTACAGTAAGAAGCAAACAACCTTTTGTCAGTTATCCTAACTAAACATATGTATACGTTTTTATGTGAAGCTCCTTTATCAAGTTAAAATGATATACATGTACCTATCTTTTTTTGTTACATGTAGTTCGTTCGAATAAGTATTCGTATCAAAATTTTAACAATTATGTAAAATGTGCTTGATCCAGTATAGTTTTATTTTTTGCCAAAATAGTAGAAATCATAAGTTCAAGGTTTTGGTTGTCTTGCACAGTCTTTTCTCATTCTTCTGCGAAATTGGATTGAAAGTCTTTAACCAACAATGTCAATGTGATGCAATGAACGTATTGTTTTAATAACTATGAATGGTACCCCCAACGAAAATTAACTTTACCACATTGAGTGTGAGCGATATAGTGATGTTGACAAGAAAATTAAAAAAATAGAGCCATTGGCTCTGTAGCTCATCAGGCTTCATCATCAATTATGCTGTAGAGTGTAGCCAATGTGATTCCCCCTTTGTAGAGGCCACAGGGTCACCAATTGTTCGTGAAAGAACAAAAAGAATTAGTGTCATTGATTATTTAATTATGGAAAATACAGATGAGTATTTGTTTTTTCCGTTTGGAACGCACATAATGGAGTTTTTGATTGAATTTGACATCGTCGATGAGTTTCGTTCACAACACATGTGTTTTCGTCACTTTTGTAACTTCACAGAGCAGAGTTTCAAGGGAGACCACTCTCTCGCCTTCACCGTAATCGCTTACCGCTAAAAACAAATCTTTTCAATCTCGAACATAAACCACCCCCCCTGACAGAGTCAACATAGTCAGTTCAAATTCTGTCTAAATGTCACCAGAATGTCACTGTATAGAGTTCAAAGCACCATCTTAAGAAAATACATGCATTAAATAGTTAGCACACTTCTAGCAATGGGCATGCATTACTCTGCGGAGATATTTTCTTCGAGTAGGCATATCTTCGCCGCAGGCCGGATATATTCACCGCCCTTCACTTTCACTTTCACAGTTCGAATTCTTCCGTCATCACCCGGGTAGACATCACACACTCTACCCAGCTCCCAACTTCCCCGTGGCTGATTATCAACCACCAGAAGCACAAGATCTCCAACTGATAATGTCGGGTTTTCACGACACCATCGATTCCGAACAGTGAGTTCGGGGAGGTATTCTTTCAACCACCTCCTACACACATGATCTGCTATCACTTGAGCTTGGCGCCACCTCTTCCTGCTATTAATTTCCCTTTCCGTACACACAGCAGGAGGAAGCTGGTTGTTCGCCCTACCTATGAGGAAATGGTTTGGGGTGATTGCAGTGTAGTCCTCAGGATCCTGACTGTTATGGGTTAACGGACGGCTGTTCAGAACGGCTTCCACCTCTAAAAGTGCAGTCCGAAGCACAGATTCTGAGACATAGGTGTTTCGAAGAGTGTTCATTAGCGCAGTTTTTGTCGATCGGACCAGTCTTTCCCAGGCGCCCCCAAAATGTGGACTTAGAGGAGGGATAAAGTGCCACTGGATTCCCTGAGGAGCTAAAAAGTCACAGATATGCTGCTGCTTGAGCTCAGATAAACACTGGGATAGTTCATTGTCTGCCCCCTTGAAGTTGGTGCCATTGTCACTGTAGATATGATGTGGGTGACCCCGTCTGGCAATAAAGCACCGTAATAGCAGAATAAATGAATCTGTCTCCAATGAATCTGCTAGTTCAATGTGCACAGCCCTGGTAGTCAAACAGGTGAAAAGGCATCCCCACCGTTTGACAGAGCATCGACGAAACTTAACCAACATTGGTCCAAAATAATCCACGCCGGTATTGACAAATGCACCTGCGGCACCGTTGAGACGACACGAGGGCAAGTCCGCCATCCTGGGTACACTTGGCATTACTCGACGCCTTCGACAGTTGAGACATCTACCGATAGTCTGCTTCGCCATTCTTCTTGCATTGATTGGCCAGTATTTCTGTCGCACAGTAGAGATGACATGTTCTGGCCCACCATGAGCAATGCTAACATGAACGTCATGTAGAATAAGCCTTGTGACAGGGTGATCATAGGGTAACAGGAGCTGGTACTTGGATTCCACAGGGATATTAGCCTTTCGCAGTCTTCCACCTACCCTCAGATGTCGACCATCATAGAATGGAGTCAAGGGTTGAAGTTTGCTTTGGGCTGGGATTGAATTTCCATGACTGAGGTTTTCCATTTCTGAATGAAATGCATCCCTTTGAGATTCTTTGATCCAGCATAACTTGGCCTCCTCATATTCTGAAGGTAGAAGACACAAGTTTTTGATTGGAGATACCTGTCGGTCTTTTAACTTCGAGAGGAAGTTACGCACAGCTCGCAATATCCATGCTGTGCGTCTACACAGTCTGTGCCAGGAAGAGAAACTTGCCGGGTTGATCAAACATGACAATTCCAATTCCTTGAATATGCTCCTTGAATATTCAGGTGATTTACAGTTGTCAGTCACTGTGTTGAGGAGATGTTTTTTCTTGACCTCAGGGTCCATGTCACTCAGTTCATACTCTGAAGAGGTCTCTGCTTGTGTTTCCCATGTGTTTTCATCCTGTGTTAAGAACTGAGGACCCTGAAACCAAGAATGACTAGTGTTCATCTGCTTACCCGAGAGTCCACGTGTGCAGTGGTCAGCCGGGTTCTCGGGCGAAGATACATGTCGCCACTGTTTACCATTTGTCACTTCAAGTATTTCAGAGATGCGATTAGATACAAATGGCTTGAATCTTCTTGCTTCATTTTTGATGTAGCTGAGTACAGTGTTGGAGTCAGTCCAAAAGTGTGTGTTTGTCACATTCAATGTCAGTTCATTTTTCAATGATACGTAAAGTCGAGCGGCCAATACAGCTCCCTGCAATTCCAGTCTCGGTATGGATAACATTGGCTGTAATGGAGCGACATGTGTTTTGGCTGCTACAAAAGAGCAGACAATCTCAGAGTTTGATTGATATCGAAGATAGGCCACTGCGCCGAACCCATGCTCCGAAGCGTCAGAAAAAAGGTGAAGTTCTATGTGCTCAGATGAACTTGTGAGATGTAGGTGATGTCGTGGTATCTCAAGTGAGGTCAACAGGTGCAGCTCGGAAAGCCATTCTTCCCATTTCGTTCTCAGATCAGGAGGTAGTGGGTCGTCCCAATCCAACTTGTGCCGCCAGAGTTCCTGAATGAGACACTTGGCTCTGAAGGTGAAAGGAGACAAAAACCCGCAGGGGTCGAAGATAGAACTCACCGCGCTCACAACGCCCCGCTTTGTGAAGACAGGATCTTTCGGGTTTTGTTCAAACACAAAGGCGTCACTTGAAATACTCCATTTGAGCCCTAAAGCTCGCTGAATAGGCATCTCGTCCAGGTCAAGATTCACAGTCCCAACAGCCCTTTCACTCTCAGCAATTGTGTTAAGCACTTCAGCAGAGTTGGACATCCATTTGTGTAAATGAAAACCTCCCATTTTCATTAATCCAATTAGTTCGGTTGATAGTTTCATTCCATCAATTGGCGTTTCTACAGATGTCAAAAGGTCATCAACATAGAAGTCCCGTAGAGCAGATTGAATCGTCGTCTCACTGAATTGATCCGCATTGTCCGTAGCTGTACGTTTCAAGGCATAGTTCGCACAGCACGGAGAGTCCGCGGCACCAAATATGTGAACAGTCATTTTGAATACATCAGGAGGGCCTGGCTGTTTCAGGTCTTCCTTCCACAGAAATTGTAGTGCATTTGAATCACCAGATGAAACCTTTACCTGGTGAAACATACCTTCTATGTCAGCTGACATTCCAACAGCATATTGCCTGAAGCGGACAAGCACTCCAAAGAGATTGTTCAGCAAGTCTGGTCCTGTCATCAAATTGTCATTGAGAGAAGTACCTAAATGTGAGGCGGCCGCATCAAAAACTACTCTGACCTTGCCAGGTTTGTTGATGTTGGTAACTCCATGGTGGGGAAGGTACCACGTCCGTGGAGATACTGTCATGGCTTCCTCTTCGGTCAACTTCATTGCATGTCCCTTTGCAACGTAACCGTTCAATGTATCACCGTAAAGTCTAGAGAAGTCACCGTCATGATTTAACCTCTTTGCGATAGCCCTATATCTTCTCTCAGCTACACTGCGGTTATTCGGAAGAATAAGGTCATCTCGCCGCCACAACATCCCAACTTCATAATGTCCGTCAATGAGTCGGGCTGTTTTGTCAAGAATGGCCTGTGCTCTATGGTCTTCGGATGACGATGGCCCCTTGTAGTCACGCGTCACTCCGAACGACTCTGTCAACCAGAACTGTTCTACCTGCTTGTTCAAGCACATGTCCTGCGCGACAGTGAAATGTACTCGAGCTTGAATGGCTTGTTCCCTCTCATCCTGATGATCAGAAACGCCCATGAGTGACCAGCCGAGAGATGTCCGCACTGCATAGGGCTGGTTTACTGGGCCCGAAACAACATCAGTCTGTAAATGTGCTTCTGGAACATTAAGACCTATCAACAACTTCACTTCAGAGGGTTCAATATTGGAAACATTCAAGTCCCTGATGTGTTCCCATTCAGTGTGTACATGTTGGGGTGGACAACAAATTGCACCAGAACTTACCGTCCATGCTTCCTTAATGTGAAGAAGTCCAGCATCAATATCATCAGCTGCCTTGATATTGAGGGAAACTTTATGTGCTTCTTGTTCAGTCACTGAATTAAGTGTTTTCACACTAAGCGAATGTTTGCTACCTCTCAGACCAAGATCTTTGGCAAGATTGTCATCAATGAGTGAAATGTCACTCGCAGAGTCTAGAAGTGCAACTGTCTGGATGACAAGTCCATTTGAACCATACGCAAATACTGGAACTAACTGAAAATACACCCGAGTTGCATCCGGTGACTGAATATTGTGATTTGTTCCATGTGTTGGCTTTGAATAATCATCATGAAGAGATGTATGGTGTTTCTGACTACAGTCCCTTTCCAAACATGACACTGATGAAAAACACTTTTTGGCACTATGGTTGGGTTTCAGACAGTTTATACACAACTTATTGTCAATCACTAATTTCCACCGTTCCCTAACAGTCTTGTTGGCATAGAGTGGACATCTGTACAGATAGTGTGCCTCGCCACACAGCAAACATGGCATTTTCCATTGTGTTGCAGTCTGTGCTTGATTCACTGGTTGCTTGGGTGTGTTCTGCGAAGCAGTCTGTACTGAAGTTTTGCTTTCTACTGTGGGACTAGGCTGTTTTGGTGTGGCATGATTGCTGACAGCTGTATACATTGTGCTTTTTCTTTCACTGAACTTTTCCTGATTGGACTGAGAGTGAGGTAAACTGGTTCGGTTACTTGTGTTACTTCCTTGCCTTTTGCTTACCGAGACAGCATAAGGGTTAAAGTCAGTGTTGACACGTTCTCGCAACCACTGCTTAAGGTCCACCAATGTCGGCTCCCGTGTTTTCATGACAGATTTTACGTGCTCATTCCAACTTGAGATTTTGTCGCCGGGTAGTCGTCTTGCCGCTTTCATCAGAACATCGCAGCTGCCCAAGTCACTTCTGTACTTGAGTTGTTCCAGTGTAGTCACACAATCTCTTATGTTCACATAAAATTGTCTGAGTGCACCAGAATCATGGGATTGTATTACCGGGCCGGTAATAACCTTGTCCAGAAATGCTCTAGAAATTCTCACCCTGTGACCAAAGGCGTTCTTTAACTCCTGTAATGCCAAGGCATAATTTTTTCCGCTATAACCAAGACCCTGTACAAGGTTAGCTGCTTCCCCTTTCAAATGTGATTGTAACAAATCCATCCTCCTTGTGTCAGAGATACCCGGTCTACAGTGTACTTGAGAGTAGAATTGCTCGACAAATCTCGGCCACATTAGTGCTGCACCAGTAAACTGAGGTAAGTCGATCTTCGGCAGATCTCGCTCGCTTTCGACATGAATTAGAGTTTGCGTCAACTGGTCACAGTCCGATGTTCCACTTGGAAGTACGGGTACAGTCTCTTGTCCGAGTACTAGTCTGTCAATCCACGCGTCAATGGGTTCATCTTCACACTGATAGTGTTGCGCATGTGATTGTGATTGAACATGGGGATCATGCAATTCCTGTTGTGTGTGTACACTGGGTTTCATATTCTCTGTATTAGGGGTTTTGAACTGCACATGACTGGTAAAACTTGGTGCATGTGGATTGAGAGAGCTTGATGTCTGAGCTTGATGAGTTGTCAAATTAGCTTGAGATAATATTGGGGGTTGAGGATTGTTCTGTGCTGAATGTGAAACACCATCATGATTAGGTTGAGTATTCATAGGAATATCAGGTTTGTTCTGTGTTTCTGTTTGTGATACAAAGTTCTGAGTCTCATTCAACCATTGTCTGACATATTCAGGTTTACAAGATTTCAAACTTGATTGAGAGTTAATACTACTTCTTTCCAACATATTTTGCAAAACCTGAACTTCCAAATCAGCCATTTCTGTTTGGTGCCTAATAGCCTGTTGTGTCTTTAACATCTCTAACGCAGCTGCCTGTTCAGCTATCTCAGCTGACTGTTTCAACTGTTTAGCCCTGAGTTTGGCTTGTTCAGTTTGTAGTGTTAACTTATGAATAGATGTGGAACTGTGGGATTTACTTTTACTTGAATGTCTTGAATTAGTATGACTTTCACTTTTATGGGACCTCTGAAGGTCTTTTTCATGTTCATTTTCATGTTCATGTTCATTTTCATGTTCATGTTCAAATGATTTTGTTGACAAATCACATGTTTGTAGATAATTGTCAATGTCAAGCAAACACTGCCCTGCTATGGTTTTCCTATCGGTGTACCACTGTATTGCAGATGCTGTATCATCACTAGCATGAAATGAGTTCAAATATTTCGTTTGAGAAATGTCTAAAGAGTTCAGTGCACGGGTAATATCTTCACGAGCTTGCATTATCATGTGAGAATTACATTTATTGTTCATGAATAACCTCGCCGATTTCACTACGGTGGTTAATCTAGCTGCACACCCTCTCCTCACATATTTCACATTCAACAGTTCACCACTATCAGAAGCAATGTCTTTTAACTTGTTAGCAACAGTTTTCTGCACGATATCGGACTTACTCGTCGCCATAGTGGAAATAAGCAGGAAATTAGGTCAATTTTGGTCACTATGTTTTCGTCCGGGAAAAAACTTTTTGTTCGTGAAAGAACAAAAAGAATTAGTGTCATTGATTATTTAATTATGGAAAATACAGATGAGTATTTGTTTTTTCCGTTTGGAACGCACATAATGGAGTTTTTGATTGAATTTGACATCGTCGATGAGTTTCGTTCACAACACATGTGTTTTCGTCACTTTTGTAACTTCACAGAGCAGAGTTTCAAGGGAGACCACTCTCTCGCCTTCACCGTAATCGCTTACCGCTAAAAACAAATCTTTTCAATCTCGAACACCAATCATAAAATTAAGTTTATAGGCGACAAGTTTCAGTTTTCTAGACCTTATACTTCAGGAGAAGAAGATGAAAATAGATTTGAAGGAAGTTCCTGTTGCCTTTATTAGGGTCCATTTTAAGATCAAGGTACTTGCATTTTGCAACATGATTTACTAGTCGTCCTTATGTAAACTTGTGATGAATATAATATGACGTTAAAAAGAGATTTCAATTGTCCTTAAAACCTCAAAACATCCACTATATGTCGGATCTATTGCATGGAATAAGGAATGCTTGACAACATCATTAGCATTTAAGTCGAAACGTCGCTTAAACAGAATAAAGAAGTTGTATTATCCATAAAATACTTATCATTATCTATTGCTTCAACTTCTGAAGTGTTGTATAATGAAGAAATCTGAATACGAAACATTTCAATTCCTAAACAACACCATCCAACAATCAAACACACAGAATGAAGAGAAGCTTCCGGTACAGAAGCATATGAGAGCACGTGCTTCACCACCCTGGTACCAGATTGTCTACTGCTTGTCTGTAGCCATGCTCCGGTCTGCTCTGGTCACATAGGTGGGCCCAAAGACGTGTGGTCAGTCCAGTTTGGTATGGCCAGTAGGGTTCCTTGGACAGACGTGCTTCCGGTTCATAAATGAAAACTACTCAGACTAAGACTGGCATTTGTGTCACGTCCGTCGAGAAACCAATATAATCAATTTTCCCACAACCATTGCCTTCTCTCCATTCATGAATTAGGCAGCGAAGATCGTATACTTTTATTTCAATACCGGAAAGATTAAATATGTTTTAAGTATGTGTGTGTGTACCACATGTATTTAATTATCAATACATGAAAGTACTAGTATAATAATTGTAAAAGCAATATTGGCTTAAATAAGTGTGTACTATATATCAGCCCGTATCAATACATGGTAGTACGAGTATACACATGAACAAAAAGTAACATAGGTTGAAATAAGTGAAAACCATATATCCATCCGTATCAATACATGCTAGTACCATCGTTAACATTGATAGAAAGTAATACATACACTCAGGGGCAAAAACAAAAACCGACATTTCAAAAGAGTACCCAAAAATCCTGTCGTGAATGAATTGCGACTACGAACTCTGGTGATAGGTACATAAATTGTGAAGAATTACTCACAATTGCAAACATCAGAGTATGATACTTTTATTTGTATGACCGTTTAGGTACACTAACGTTCATAAAACAGGTTTTTTTTCGGTGTTCTTTTTGGACATACTCTTTGGAATTAGAAATAAAATTATGAAATGTACAAAGTAATATATATGTAAGATGTTATGAACACAATTAGCCTTGATAGAAATTGATTATTCACTCATGTTGTCCTTAAGTTATTTAAAGAACAATCAAAAGGGTCATTTTTACTATCCTATCTCGTCTAGTTAATGAGATTTTTAAACGACATTAGTTTTGAAATATTTTATACGAGTACGGACATTAAACAACGTGTTAAAAATTATTTATTCTAACGTGTAATAACACAATTCACGCATTTAAGAAATAAATGTTAAAAGGTGATCACGTGACATCACGTTATTATCATGTGACATAAATGTCTACATCATCACTGTAGAACAAACACATACAAACCAGCAAAAGTCTGTAAGCTCTGTTACCTTTGAAAATTGAGAAATTAAAAAATGTTCACGGCTACCAACTTCAGCAGAATAGTTTCTATAGCTTCATAAATTTCGGTTTACATTTTGTTTTCACAATACAGAAAAGATGTAAAAACATTGGACAAGCCCATATCAGCAAAAACAATTATATCTTAAGCTTATGAAGTCTGGCCATTAACTTGCTTTGCCATCGTCAACGCTTCTTAAAGGGGCATTAGCACGTTTTTAGGGGGAATATAAGGTGATGTCAGGAAAATGAAAATTAATGGTTCCAATTGAAAGACAATGTATTTAAAATAAATGGAGCAGTAATAATTTAAGTATATAACGTAAAGTTTAGCCATGCGATTCCTTTTTCTCACACAAAACGAATTAAAGGTGTTCACAAAAAATTGGCCGCCAAGGGTTTTATGTGAATCTTCTTACTTTGTCCTGACTATGGATGCTTAGCTTGACGTGTAATGATATTTCTGACACTATCGAAATAATATATTTAGCATTAACTTACAATTATCAGTGTAACATTTAGAAAATAAAATTATCAAAAAACGTGCTACTGCCCCTTTAAGGTGACGTCATGAACGTCAAATGATATAGGTCTGCATCGCGTTATATGCGTAAGTATACGAAGACCAAGGAAAAGTCAAATTAGATCTATTCGATTTGTCTAAACTGGAATACTGAACGAGCCATATGATGTCATCACAAATCCTTCTAATTGGCGCCCAGGTAATGGTTCTTTACGTTTTTACAATCGGACATTTTGGGTTCAAAGTAAATTTCATTTTATGAATATTTATTATTTCAGAGTAAAAATTGGAGTAAGTAATTTTGTTTTTTGCCCCCTTCTCCCTTTGAATTTCTGAAACGCATAATAACATTTTCTGTTCTTCATTGTTTAGAAGATTGTTTGGTTTACAAGACGTACATTGTTTCAAACCCTATACATTGTTTCTATACATACATGTATCAACACCTGATAGTACCAGTATTCATTTACGAAAAGTGATATTGGCCCTTCTTATTTAATTCGCGTAAACAAACACTGGTTTTCACTGAGTGTACAACCTATAGCCTTTTATATCGATAAATATTCGTTCCAAAGATGGTATGATGAGTTTTCATTATGTGTTTATTAAAACAATTTTGGGGAA
The DNA here is from genome assembly GCA_916613615.1 of Steromphala cineraria. NCBI lineage: Eukaryota > Metazoa > Mollusca > Gastropoda > Trochida > Trochidae > Steromphala > Steromphala cineraria. The sequence continues at coordinate 11,396,035 of OU744721.1, forward strand.
AACGGTCATATCAAAAGACATATAAAATGCTCTGCCCAGAGCTGTATAAAAACAATCAATCCAATGTTCCATTGGAATATATTTTGTAGATAATCGATGGTTAAAGTCAGAAGGGGGAATATAAAAATGAACTACAGTTCTTTAAACGCTTTGAAGGCGGCACTAGGTGCAGGATATGTGTGTGTCGTTATCCTCTTATTAAGATCTTATATGTTGCTGCGCGATGATGAATGAAAATGTATCCATAAATGACCCTTGATAGATGTATCTCAATCATTTACAAGAATCATGACAAGTTTGTTACTTTTTGGTCTAGACAGAATGTAACTAGATTATCGACCGAATTTCATTTGGCGAAAACAACCTTCACATGCCATAGGTAAAATAGAAAATGTAGAAAACGAGCAATATTTCCAAAATTTAAAATATCCACATAGCCAAACATTCAGAGACATAAACTACTACTTTAATCTGAAAAGAAACTCTTGGCTTACATAACGTAGTCACCAAAGATAACTGAAGTCATGGTTCAATATAAAACACTTTGACGACTGGAATATCCCTTGATAGAAACATTTAAATGGATACATAGTGATCAAAGTTCACCTCCTACGTTATGTATCAACATGTTCTCCTGACTTACAGAACACCCTGTGTGAATATATTGAACAGTTAGAGACCGGCTGTAACGTTCATAGTGTTGAATAAGAGATGAACCTTCACGTATTTCTCCTTGTAAATCAGAAGATCGCCTCAAGCACATTACTAATCATCCAAAATCACGTCGAGTTGGTGTATATTTCAGAGTGCGGTATTTTCAAAGCTTTATTAAACAGTAAAGAGATACTAAGAACCTTGTTCATCCAATTCTCTTCAAATGGCATTTATGTATTGCGTACTCCTTCGTAACCGACATCCTGTCATTCGAAACTCCCTTCAACCAATTTAGGCTAAAACACGCCCCTTATCCGACATACAATAACCGACAGTTTACCTAGTCCAATTGTTGTGTGTTGTAAAGAGTTCACTGTAGTTTTCAGATATAAAACTTTTCAGTCTATATTTGTTTGTATCCTACTATTGTTGTTGTAACGTTGCTTTCACGATACGATTATTTGATAATATAATGTTTAATAATATGTTACTTGTTAAATGAACAGTGAAATGAACAAAGAAGAGTATTTCCTTACTATATTTTTTTCTTGGAGCTAGTTTTCTTTTATGATATATATATATATCGTTCTATGATACGCAAGTTGGTTTATTTACACAAATTGAGTAGCCATTGTCATGTTCTTCTAAAAATAAATTGGAAGCGATATAAAACAACTCACAAATGAACATGAATGAAACTGACTATAATAATGAAAATCATTAGTAACATTTAAATATCGTATATTTCAGTAAACTTCCACCCTTAAGCAATAATTAAGTAGGATGTAACCAAGCCTGACGTTTTACCTACCTGAGCTCTCCTGTGTTCGTGTTGAACGCTTGAGAAGAACACTGCTTTATGTTACAGTAGTTTTTTTTATACATGAACAAATAAAGACTACGAATTTGACTGTTCGAGCGAAAACAACACGCATTTCAAATTCAGAATTATAGAAAATGTATGTTGACATTTCCAATCTCTGTTTATGTTCATACCATTAGGACTTAGCCCTTGAAAAGAAAAATCGAGTTAATTGGTGTGTTACGGTCTAGTTCAGGACTATTTAGGTAAAAATCCTTTGAAGTTGAATTATGTCTATGTACGATCGCATGACAAGTTCAGTTCAGAAAAAAATGTATTTACATTATCAACCTAATGTTACAATAATGTTTATCGAGTTACTTACGAATACCACAATCATGATAACGACAAACTTATCTTTATGACACCCTTACCATTCCCCAATAACGATATCTGATGTAGACAGCTGTCTCTAGGAAATGGGGTAGCGATCAAACATAGATTATACTATAGGGAACTGGTAAACCAGTGTTCATTACAGGATCTTATGCAGAACTTGGTAGTGTTTGCAATCAACTAAGCCGAAGTTTTATTTTCACAATCATCTTATACCATTTAATCACTTACACAACTGCACAACTTTTTAACAAGACATCTACACTAGCTCCATGTTTGCTTTAAGGAACATGTGCAATTGAAATAGCTATTATAGCACTAACCTATACGGAGAAGATTATGCCATGGGGAAAACCGTGCAATTGACATACCATCTGCATTGGACGATGGGATTATGTAACTGAACCTTGTTTCTCGGTAAGTCAGTTAATGCTAAGGGCACATGAACTAAGAAGGTCACATCAATTTGTTAACTTAAATGAAAGTGTGTTTATATATAAACACGTTTTCTGAAGTTTCTAGCTCATTCAGATCATTAAGGATCATATAGTCAAGAAATAAATTTACCATAAAGGTATACATCATGTTCAAAATCTTATCCTATGCTGCCAATTTGTTATTCTGATTCGGACAACCATACATGAAATATGAAAGTTTTTGCAACTGTCATAAAGTCCATTCCATTTGTCAAGCACAGCAAAGCGGACAAGATAGCATCATGGTTCTTATGTCGACTTTATCAAAAGAAGCCTTATCTCTTGTACGTTCTATTGATTTTAATCCACTTGGCGGTGACACCATTCTGCTCGCAGTCTCAACATCGTGATCTACAAGTACTTGACGAGGTCTTACAAGCTGAGAGATGGAGAGGACCGCCGGTCACAATCTCCTATTATCCTAGGGCCAATTCTAACATATCAGGGTCTTATACGAACGTTGTTCTTTACATGAAGTGTGTTCGAGGAGATGTAAATCTTTCTCAAATGAATCGTTATCAGTATATCAAGCAATTATCTTTGCATTACAACAACAGCATTTACATTAAAACGCCATGTTTTCTCAAAACATTAACTTGGCTTCAAGTAAATCGCGCTTTTCTGCTTCTTGAATGACTATTTTCAGAAGATCAGTACAATCGAACAGTCGTTTGTGTTTCTGAATACATTTCTAGCTCCAATGAACTTAAACCAGTAATATTAAATACTCACGATGTTAAAGACAAGTGTTACAAGTGTATCAAATCCAACATAATAAAAGTACATTCAGGCGATATTTGTTAGTTTATTTCAATAGATGGTTACAAGTAAAATGATTAAGGTATGGATACTTGGCAAAGTTTCCAAGGCCCATTGTTGCATAAAAGGAGATTTATTCACAAACGCAAATGTATTTAACATAGGATACATCATCCTTAATGTCTTCATTTAGAACTGCCATTGCACCTTAAATTGCAGACATCCTTCACAATGGCTTGATCATCAACTCGGTGTCTAGCTGTGACTGGGATAATGCCACCCTAGTTCAAAGTGGCGGGCAGAGTTTGAAATCAATCATTCTACTAGCGGATCTAGAAATCAGTCTAACACTATGGGGTCGGAGGATCAGAAGCCTTTAGTCTTCACTGCCAGTGCTCAGGCTAAATAGTGATAAATTCGATATTTTGTAATTCGCCCTCTGATGGAAGCACCCTTCTTCTCCGCTGTTCACAGTAAGCTAGTCAGATCCGTTAATGTATAATTGCTACACCCTCAGACAGTCTTTGGACACAGCTTTTAGGTCGGCCAAGTTCACGAAGAGGAGCCTCAAGTCCCACAAAATGGACGGGACTTAATGGAGTGTCCACCATGTGTCAAGATCTATTGCTTTCAAGTTAAATCGTCAATGTCCGCTGGGAAGCTCTTTAAGAATGTTCATTTTTAACATCATAAATCAGAATTCACGCTCAGAAGAAAGTTAAATGTTTCTAAACCAAATGAATAAGTTTCTGTTATTTATGAGTCTGTTTTATTAAGTTTAAGATCATATGAATAAGATATTGTTATTTATGAGTCTATTTTATTAAGTTTAAACATTTATATAGGATAATATAACCCTTATTCTTCTGCGCTGCACATTTTGGTGAAATATCAACAAATAATGGTATACAACGAATGTCCTACTTTCTCTTCGCTGACAATAAAAATTCGTGATAACGTAAATGTCAACATATCAAATACGACATTAACATAGGATGCAGAATTAACTTGATCTTACCCTACTTCCAAGCTTATCAAACATTATGTGTTGTTTTATAGAATCATAGTTGATGACTTAGTAACTAACAGAGTAAGGTCTTCTTAACAACATTGGTAAAAATTATTTTCAATCTGATAGGATATTCATTTCACTTGGCTATTTCCTTATCTCAAAATTAGACTTGTATGAATGAGTATCTGTCGGTCAAAAACTAAACTCACGTACAAAAAAACCTTAACCATATACCAACTGAAATATCCCAAAACCGTATAATATTGATGTCGCCAGTTACGATCGTAATGACACTGGTGAAACCTAAATAAAAAAAACTATTTAAATTTGCTAAAAAGTTAAAATCACACAATGATTACATTTGTACTGGTGCTAAGTCAAGTTACACGGAAGTTTTCAACTGATTTGAAAACTCTTGAATACCCTCTGAAACCTGTCGATAATAAGCAACGAGTGCCCTTCCGGCAAGAACATCTATTGTTCTATCATTTCTATTGGTAACCCGAAGTGGCAATACCGAAATGTTGAAATGATTTTTGACAACCAAGAAACACAAAAAAATAAACTGCATTGAGGACGATGTTTTATTGTTCGGCCACTGCCAATCTAGCAAGAAAATGTCGGCATGTTGCTGTGTTCTTGTGCACTCTTAGAGTGCTATCACAAGAGCTTAGCGACTACCTATATAAACTCTTAGGTCACTTTACATCGACAAATGGCTAATTGCATATTAGGTGAGGACATCAGGATTTGCATTCAATAATAATAGTCGCCGATGTTTCCAACTGTTAGACTCATATCACATCTTCCATGAATGGACAAGCTTCGATGTAGCTTTATTTTACAGGAAGGTTGATCTGCTCATTGGTTGTTTCATTTGACCTTTGACATTTCTAATCAGACGTGTCGTTTTTGGAAAAGTGACAATCCTTTTACTTTAACCTGGTACTAAATTTCATTATTTGAAAGGAATACTTCCCTAAAATCACGTAAACGAAAGTCTGGAAAGACAAAATTTAGACCCTGGTCACTTTGAAAACAAAAAAAAGGTAACTTGATTATTCCATCTTAAATTTAAAAGGTTGGTCGTTTAAAAAGATAATTAAAAATCGGAAAATGTTCTGAAACCTCTGTCATTTTTGTTCAATAATAAGAATGATTAAACATGGGTGAAGTTTCTTTTTGACATCAGTGTACTAGCAGTAAGTCGTGCATAGAAAGTTTTTCATTGAGGCGATATTTAGTGCAGAGAACCTTATGTCATTAGCACACCATGAACAACAACTGTGGTGGTTTGTACTCAAATAGTCTCATAAAGTCCTGGTCAAAAGAAGAAATGTGTACTGTTCCTAAGTTTCTTCTATAAAGGGCCACTAATATGGATCTCAAGGCCTTTTACTCAAGTCGCGCAGATGGTTTTAACGTCGAGTGGAGAGGGGCATTCTTTAGCCAGTCAATCGTAATTAGAATTCAGTCGACAACGTTAGTTCTGGGAGCCTTAGCAGCAATTCTCACGACCTGGTCTTCCAGGGTTCAAGTTGGTCTCAGGAGAACCACTGCTTTCTCATTTCTGAAACCGGCAGAAAGAAATTGACAATTTTGACAGTGAAGGAATTCATATAATCGATTAGCCGATGGAAGCCATGCTAAAGCTGGGATGATATCACAATGCGTGGTGTAACAGTGATTCTTTAGACCACGCCGCGACACTATTACTTGTTAGTTTATTAGCTTATCATAGTTTGACATTTTGGCAACCTCAGAATGTCTAAAAAGGTTTTATAGAGGATGGTAATGGAGGATACCTACTCACTTGGTAGCGATGCTCCTTTATAGAGGTTCTCCATGGCAAAGAATACGTAGAAGGTCTTAAGTACCTCTTCTCAATCTGTCAAGTATACGATTTATCCTGGAGCAGAGTGACGCATCTTTCTTGCTCAGGATAAAAGAAAATCACTTACGCTACAGCGCAATGTAATGAAAGATCACTTTTAATACCAAGTCTGTATTCGAAGAATGAAAGGGTTTTTTTTCTAGAAAGATGTGGAATCAAGACCAAGCTCAATGAATAAGAGGAGGGAGAATAGGGAACGTGTGCGGAGTGATGAATAACGTCCATGACTAGGTAGACAGGAGGAATAGTACTGCAAGTGAGGATCCTTTCTTTAGAATGTTGTGCGGTCACATTCCATTTATTGGCATTGGTAACTTGTGATTTATACGTGATTCACATTAAGAACATAACCAGTGTCCCTTATGTATCGATCGTGTAGTGAAAAACGAGCTATGTGGGCACTTTTATTGCTGCTAATAAACAAAACTGGCATTTGAACTTAATAGGTTTGATTCGATGCCACCTAAATCTCGCAGACCTTTATACCTTAAACAGGGCAAAAGCAACGATTTGTACTGTGTTGACCAGGCAGTAGTAAGGACTGATTTAAAAAAAAATGTTTAGCAACGTTCATAACCGGCATGTGTTGACTATTATCAAATATAGCTAAAAACCTTTAATATAAACATTGTATATAGGGTATTTTAATACAAACAATTGATCCATGATGCCTGTATAGTCAGAATAACGACCAACAAGGCAGAAAAGGGTCACAATACGGATATCTCTATTCATATTGCTTTTTAAGTATTGAAGGCTCGTAGTAAAAGTGAACTTTAATAATTGTTTCACTCGACAAGAATGTTTAATGATACACTCTTCAACTACATCAGAATACTGCGGAGGATTTCTATCAAACAAGGAAATGAGGGAACACTCGTCTTATTTATTACGATATCTTTTGTGAGTAAGAAATTTTTTCTTAGAAATCGACTTGTCCTTTAATATTCATAGAACTAGACATATATAATGTTATTACAGACAATATTTGTAATAGGTTTTGAGAAAAAAACGTACCGTCAATATCTTAGAAAACGAACTTGTTCTAATTCTGCTGAAATCAAGCTAAGCTCGTTCTCTGGATCAACAGACGAAGTTTTGACCAATTGTCGTAACACAAGCGTTCACAATGTCAAAATATTTATCTGCGTTTTAATACGCTTATTTCCTCGGCATAGAGAACAAAATAAACATTTCTTAATATACTTATTATATTATTTAATATATCCAATCTTGAATTGTAAAAACAGAAATTCATTTGTAACAAAGCTCTATGACAAGACTATGCATTTCGTTTGTTTTGGTTATTGCGCACGATTTTGCTCGTATACTCAGTTTTGTACGCCACTAAACGTAAAATTTTCGCTAAATGATAACTTATGTTAAAGACGCCCTACTTATGAGAAGTAATAAATGCCTTACGAATGATCTACATCTAAAATGTGTTATCGTCCAATTAGTCCAGCATTGTCAACAATTCAATTTTATATTATCCATTTAACATTTATTATATCTAGTCAACCTTTTGTGAACAAGACAGCTGATATCGAAAAATACCATAAATGATCATCCTGTCACAGTTGTAGGGATATAGCCATTATCGAACGAAATACCACTTAACATTTTGGAACATCTTCAGTAGCATCGTCGAAAAAACAACATTTATTGAACAGGACAATAGAGTGCCAAACATTCTGGACCTTCCTCAATTGTACCGTCGTAAAAAAATCTCCCTCGGAAAATGTTAAAGCATATTTCTAAATTCATATATACACTGAACCAGGGGTGATCCAGAACTGTTCAAGGGTGGGTTTACTTATTAAAAAAAGGGGGTAGTCACCCTTAATATAAGCCCTATACAGGCGATTTTAGAAAGGGAGTGAGTAAAGTATTGTTTTACTCCGCTTGGGTAATATTTCAGCCATTAGCAGCGTGATTTATGAAAAGGGAACCCAATCACTTGATCGACCACTGACTGATCTTAAAAGCAAAGACAAGTTTCAAACCACAAATGAAGTACTCGTACGTCCACAAAGAGCCCTGACGTAGCAAGTGATTCCTGCATTTCCCCCTCACGTCAACTGGCTAGTGGCAGCAATTGCCCACCTCTCTATCCTAGCAGGTGAAGCTCACGTGGCTAGGCGGTCTGGCAGAGAGTCCATGGCACCTCGATCGATATCCTCACTGTTCCGGAGTATGAGGAACATCAGCGGCTCACGTTGATCGGGATAATTAAACAACTAAACCGAGTTGAAATACACAGAGGGACGGGACCGGGAATTAGAACACGATTTCGTTAAATCCAGTGATATTGAAAAAGAAGACTATCAGAGAGATCAAAGCCTGTCAGAAGAAGTTGAGATTCTGCAGTAAGGTGTTGTAATTTCCTGTCAAAGCGAGAGTGTAACATAGTTGAACAGGGATGAAACCGTGCTCTCTGCATTCTGAATAAGATTCGGAGAGGGTGTACATGACTTGGCATAGAGACTCTGGTGAACCATTCAGAGATGCCTGCTTCCACAGGAAACACTTGCTCTCTGCACAATTCTACACTGAGAGCTTTTTCACATGAATCAACGAAAGTTGAAATATTTTTAAAACAAGCTTTAATGAATTTGTTTAAGAACTTGTGTACCTTTCGAATTGGTTTAATGATTTGTTTAATTAACTTTACAAAAAATTAAATGAATTTAATTTGGTGGACGAATATTTGTCGTTAGTTTTCCATGAGAAATGTGAAATGTGAGTTAATTGTGCTGCATTGCTACAGAAAAAATATATTTTTCCTCTAGCAACCAAACTAAAATTCCGGAGTGATATCGTAAGTATAAGATTACGTGATTTATATACATGTATTATATAAAGAGCGACTTTAGAATTATCATCATTAATCTATTTCATTAGTTGATAATATTGAAGTTCTTTGACATAAGTAAGAACACATTTGACAATGGCACGATGCTACACAAGTGTTCGTATAACGCTCCATGCGGAAATGCATGTGCATTGGTTTGTTCAGATAATGATCCTCAAACCTTTACAAACAAAACATAAATGATGGATGCCGATGTATGTTATTTTTGTAAGAAGCATACAAAGTTTAGAGATTTGGTTCAGAAGAATGAGTTTCTCTACTTCTGAATGATCTGTACTTGTCTTCCAATGATCATAATAAGATTAATCTTTGGCAGGTAAAGCCTAACTCGTATAACTTATGATAAAAAAATACTAATTAAAGAAACACGTTTAAAGACTAAATATTAAGCAATAACTGCTTAAATATCATCATGCTTATTAATAATGATTCCTATGACTCCTTCCAGTTTGGTGAAGAACTAGAAACAGTACTCTTATGGTTTGTATTCTGGTTTGCACGGTTTCCCCAACAATGGCAACTGTCTCAGCGAGGTGAATGACCGGGAAGCAAGGTGAGGAGAAGCATCAGCGCTATCCACGGTGTACAGCAAGATCTGTCTGGCTTTAATGACTCTGTTCTCACACACTGCTTCTATGATGATACCAAGCTAACAATCAACACAAACGTGATACCAAATGAAGTGTACATTAAGCGTTTAAAGAAAAGATTCTGAAATATTCATAAATGTAATATTATTTGTCGTAAGAAATGTTAATACATGAGACATAAAAAAATCATCCGTGATATAAGATCACGAATCACTTTGAGAACAGATCACTTGCATGACACCGTGTGATTCGATTAAACGTCAGAGCTCGAATGTTGAAATAAAGGTTTGCGAGACACGCAATTGTAACATGTTAAATATTGATTGACGATCATCTTTGACGGATCTCAGACACAGAATTACTCTTTGTGCAATGGATATATATGTCTTAACAAGACGAGAATATCAGATCCCCCCAAAAAAACAAGTCATGAAAATGATGCTAATACATCTCGATATCAGTTTTTATTGAAATGGTATCTTCCTGAAAACACGTAGGCGTCAATGGGTGATAAACTAGCGACAAGCACTCTCTCCTTACCCTACATAGGCTAACACAGTGCGGACGTGTCTGCCGGTGCTTCATTGATGACATTGAATGACGTCACACCATGATACTCTGCGCTCGTATGGAATTTGTTGATGTGCGTCTTTAATCGTTTTTCTCTCGTTTACCAAATATGGATCTCATGACGACTGCATGATGTCGCAACTAGGATGTTTGTCTTACTTTTCTTTGACATTATTACCAAGATTATCCCCATATATGGAATTGTTACTATCACGAGATAAAGAAGAAATTAATGTGGATTTTTTATGTAACACTTTATCCTGACATTATAAAAAGATCTTCGAAACCAATCTGAATACCACATTTCATCACATTTAATAGAGCTTTTCATTGATATCACTTTTCGATGAAACGCGACTTTATCTTGTAGAATTACGTGAAATATATACATTAGCGCATGAGAAACACAAATTCTGTATATTAGAAAGCAATTGAAATGATACTGTTTGTATATCTATTTACTAGTTGATAAAGTACAAATACTTATATTTGCAATCCTACAACACCAATATTCATCCAAACACATGGTACTACCACCACACAATCAAACATTAATCATTGTAGACGTCATTATCATTGATAGAAAGTGTCGTTTCAAAAATTCTTTTGGCCAATAGAGTCGTACACATCAATTCTAATATTTGCTTTTGAGACCATTACTGTCAAATTCAGACGCAATATACAATACTGATCTTAAATGGCCTTCCAGAAATCACTTCAACTCTATATTTTTCCCATAATATCCCAAAGTGAATGAAGCATCAAAAGAGACATCGTTAAAGAGCTAGCTTTGTTTCTTAACCAGTTGTTATCATTTCCGTGAACCACTGGAATAAGAATATTATTTTTCACAAGCATCACCTAAGCCGGTATGGTTTCGCCGTGAAGGTCATATTGTCTCTGCTGTCTAATATCATCTACTCGCCTTTCTGGCGCTCCTCGTAGCTTTTTGCTTCAAACCTTAAATTCTCCTAATTTTTCCCTTAATGGGTCACATCCGTTGCTAAGCAACATTTTCCTGAGTAGATCTCGCATAGAAGTGCAAATCTCTTGGGAGTCGCTAATATGCATTTAGTATGTAAATCTCGCGAGGTGTTTGGAGACACTGCATTTGTTTAATTACATTTTGACATTAATACTTTTACTAATAGCATTAATCCTTTAACATATCCGAATAATAATACCAAGTTGGGTGACATATGAAGATTATGGGTCGAACAAGGGTTTACGTGTAAGAATTAGTAAGAATAAGTAATGCTTATGAAAGCGGTAGAAAATATTACTGAGGTTGGTGTCTGCATGTACCAGATGAATGTGAATATAACTGATTGAGTTCGTCCTCAATTTAACAAGACATGGTTATGCCATATACTGCTTTACCTTTTATTACAAAATGCCAGGGTGTGTTAAATTAAATTGCTTTGTTGAATACGTTGTTTCGACTGCTATGAACTAGGTTTTTCTATCTGGAAATTTTACAGTTTGAACCTTTATAATTGTAAAAAATCAATCAGTTATTTAGCATAACCAATATTCACATATCTTTTTATGTGATAAATCATCTAATTATTTTCATATTAGCATTTATGATTGTTATTAAAGTTACTACATAATAAATCAACGTTACTGATTAGAATACAAATCTCTGTCTGTTTCTGGTTTCTTGTCTTCTTTAATCGATTACTGTCATACAATACATACATGTATTTCGCGGCAATTGTGTTGAATAAATCACCTGTGAAATTTAAAATATTGAATAATTGTCACATCTGTAGATTACCATAACATTCTCCGACAGAAATTCTGCCAAAAAGGGAAAATAATTAGTGCACTTTTTTCGCACAAAGGTCCATTACTGTAAAACTTGCACTACAGTTTTGCCATTTTCGAAAGATATTGTCTATCAAATGAAAGACATATATTGGGTAGTGTTATTCACATTTACAGAGAAGCTTGAAATGAATAAACAACAAAAACTAGCCGATAAAAATGATTTAAACAATAAAACATAAAGAAAGATTTCTGAATCGATAAACGGTATGGAAGAGTCATTCGCTAGCTTCTAAGCTAACAAATAATGGAAATGAGTCAATGGTCACATATGATTATTTTTACGCCTGTAGTCACTAAAGACGAATCTAAGAGATCACGTGACCACGCCATCTCAGCATCATCTCGCCGGTTAAGCTGTACATACACAATCTTACAAGGCCATCATTTAACTGCTGCTGCATTATATGCACTCTTTCTCTCTCGTGTATCGGTAACAGTGTCACCACACAAACAACACCACATCAAAACAAGTGATAGGGCGATTACACCTTCTGTAGTGCTCTTAACACGGCTTGAATGGTATAATTTTCCACCTAAATAGATAGATAAGCATCTTAAGGCTTGTCTCTAAGAACATGCGGCAGTGAAGGAGTAATTGAATCGTTAAGAAATGGTTGGACTTTTTCTGAGAGGAAAGACGACATTCAGCCCCTATTTGGGATATAAGCGGATGGCTTACAGTTGGGAAGATGTAGGTTTACAATGATTGATGACGGTTTACAAGTCTTTAGCTCCCCCAAATTGGATGAATCTGCACACAGATCTACAACTGAGAGAGTCATTATGGCTTGCTTAAGAGAGGATGGACGCCTGCGAGGGAGGGAGGGAGGGGAAGGGAAACATCAACATTATAATCAACCTACCTTTGTCTTCACATTTTCGCCATAAGCCTGAATATACATTCCGGTAGCCGGGGGATGTTGAGTTAAATTCGGATTCCTTTTTCCTTTCTTTTGTATAGAGCCAATAATCAGTGGCCACGGCAATGCATAATAAGCCAAATGCCGCACATGCACACATGCTCGTCATAATGGTTAACAGCCTTTTCTTTGAGCAACAGTCCATCGTCTACGAGGTTTTAGGACCTCTAATTGCCAACTGTGCTTATATCCCTGGGCAAGGCATATCCCTATATCCTTTAGAATGTGGCCACTTCCGATCCAAAGAAGCGTATACATCTGTATGTCTTGAAACAAAGGGAATAGAATGTACCTCTTGTGTTAATCAAGCCAGCACCACCAGATACAGCTCATTCGGATTAACTTTGGCGCGATGACCCTTAGCATACACCGTGCGAAAGCTTCTGTCGCCAGCTTAGAACTGCTAGAATACCATTCTTAGAATTGTCAGGCATCTAAAGCGCACTGCCTGCCTTCATAGAAGCAGCTCTTCAGACATCAGCACTGGAGGTGCGAGACAGGCCATATATCGACGGTAGTACCTGCTGATAGAGATGGAGTCATTCAACTAACCAAAGGCTTGTGGTGTGTGTAATCCTTTCGTCCGGCACTGCCGCCATGCCTGACAAAGAGCGCGATGGCCAGCACAGGCGTTACAGAGCGTGATAACCATTACCAGTCCACCCCAGCGGAAGACACGGCCCGGCCTCGTTAAGTATGCACGCATGCGCGGGAATTAGCTTCAAAGTCCATAGAGATTCGAAGTTTTCAGCGAGGCTACCTCTCTCGAACAACCAAATTAAGCCCTCTCAGTCCTCCTTTCTCATAATGGGTCAATAATTGGGCTACCTACTCCCCTGTCTGTTAAGGAAGCTCGATGAGTGGTACCGGAATATGGCGTACACTGCTCTGGAGCGTTTATGTTATTGACAAACACATTAGAGCTTGCTTAATGCTTTGTCGTAGGGACCTTTAACTGAATGCGGCATTATTGTCTTTTTCAAAAATGATAATGGTCGAGCGGCTGCTTCATTGTCTGCACCACGGCATGATCAAGTTGCAGAGGTTTAGATTCAAATTAGGGCTTCGATCGATATGGAGCAATGAGTCTATGGATGACAGTTGAATCACACTTTAGCGATGAGAAAATCAAAGGCTATTGAACTCTCTTCAAGTCGTCCCTTTCACCTGTTCTTGATATTCATTTTTATGTTTTCCCAGATTCGTGTTACAATAATGATTTTTAACATTTTGCCTTGTTTGCTATTCACAAACGTTTTCAAATATGACTTTGGTGTTTCTGAAATAAAATAATTAGTGCTTGCCTGACGGTTATGACAGTACCTCACACATTTTGATTTTTAATGAAATTCTCATATATCATATCTTCAACCTGCAATTATCGTATTACTTTTGGCATTTGAATACATTGTGTTGCTTAAATAGGTTTAATAGCAATGTTACATATCATAAAAATGCTTTCTTACAACTACATATTAACAATTTGAAGTTCAACTCATATCATTGTTGCAATTGTTTTCAGATTTAGTTTTTTAAACAATAATTACATAACAGTAACCCAAACGCTGACTTAACAACTTTTCCAATAATCGGTATTCAAGGAGAACACTTAATAGTCATTTGATAACAGAAACATTCACATAATTGTAACACAACAATTTGATTACAAAACAGTTGATACTCATTTAATTACAACGTGTAGTAGTAACTAAGTTGCGTGCCTTGGGCTTCACTTGCCGACCTCAAGTCCTTGTATGGAGGGTCGAGACGCCGACACGAGGCACAAATCAGTTTCGACCATGCAGCCATCAGTCACAGGTCATCCACCGGAACACGTGACCTCTCTGACATTTAACGAGAATTCAATCAACCAATGAAATGCATTCATGCCTGCCAGTCGCCCGCCCTACTTCGCTCACCTCACGCTTAAGCGGGGTAAGCAATGCCTTGCCCGAGTCAAACTGTCAAGTAAATGTTAACAAACCCGATTAGCGCATTCACATCATATTTAAAGGCGACCAATTGTCTCGTGTGATCTTCTGTTCCTTGTTAATTGCTGTTAAAATCGCTTTAAAACCAACCACATCTCGCCTCCAGCGGTTCCTTGGAACTCTTCGACTATAATGTTCTTCGCTCTTTTGGATAAGTGGGGAGTCGGATGTGATAGTTCTTCACGTCGATCGTTATTCATTACAAAAGAGACTCATATGTGTACACACCAGAACTCAATATTGAAACAAATGTCGACAAACGACCTAGAGTATTGTAATTTAGCCATTACAGTTGCAATTCAAATGTCATATAGAAAGTTTTTCACGACAATAGCGGTTAAGATTTTGGATAAAAAGGCGCTTTCAACCCGAAATGTTGTTATATATAAGTAAAACAAAGGTGAAATTGGAGATCCTTATCACTGTATGTAACCAAAGGGTGTTTGTTGTCGAGGATCTTATGTATTTCAATATTTTCTCATCAGATTTTCAAAAATTCAAAGCGTTATGCATTAGGAAATTCTTTTTAATTGTCTCATCATGGTAGCCATGTAGATATCTAGTTTTCGATGTTTGTTTTAGTGCAATTTAATATACATGTATCTAAACTATATTGAAGTTTGTCCTCTGGGATGAAGTAACAGATTTTTTAACAAACGAAAGTCTAACCAAATAGGAAAAAAATAATTTTATAAACATTGAAACTTTGTAACGAAATGTTTGCAATATTACTTTTAATTAGCTATTAAAATGTTTCCTGCCGTTAATATTTATTAAATTAATACCACAAAAATATTTTGCAAAAGTGAATTTATTGACGAGAATAAACGAACAGAAAAAGGCACGAATTAGTCTTAAGTAGACAAAGCTTAGCCTGGCGTCAATGGCATTAGTAATGAGAATGCATCACCCATTTATACAGACAATGAATATATTTCATATGCGCACGCGTGTACATTCTAATTTTGCCAAGCAACGATTTTTCAGCGCTTACATGTACTCCCGAATACGTTTTTAAAAATATCAGTAACCAATTGTTCACGACGTCACTGAAAAGAGATAAGAGAAGCAAGCTAATAATTGGCTATCTACATGTATATAAATGAATTGTATGAGTAACAAAGAACTTGAACGTGTGTTTCACGAAATAAAACTTACTCGGGGAGTACAAAATTCAAACTCGTTTGGTAAATGTCATATGGCATATTTGTTTGGATGTTGCCAAGCTTGATGCTTGAGATTGTTGTTCTTGACAGAGATTATTGACCAACTATATCAAGAACCAGTTCTTGTGAAGCATTGTAATGTCTCTGGTAAGGTCTTTGCTCTAGAATAACGAACGGATAGTGCGAGGCATCGACAAAGTGCGAAATAAGTTTTGTTCTTGACTATTTGCGTGGAACATAATCAATCCGACCCAAAGCATATATGACTAACATAAATTGTATTCTCAGACAAATAGGAGGTTAGGTCAAAAAGTGCAACAAATTCATATTCATCTTGCTACTAGTGTGATATCAAGTAACTGGTTGTTATTACTCTGCCAAGAGGGAGTTACTAATGCAATTACTGGTATGTCAAGCCCGGTGAATACACTCTGTATGCTGGAGACGTTCTGTGGCCAATTCAATTAGTTATCATTCATTTATTCAACTACCAATATTTACTCGGAAAAGCGTGGTTTACTTGACAAAATCAGAATCACAGTAAAACAATGTAAATGATACCTTTTTGAGTGTTTGCTCATGTTACTGAAAGAGCACAGCAAATAAACGAGTTTTATGTTTCAAGAAACGTAAAACAGAACATTTGTTTCAGTACTATTGCTTATAAGAAAAAAATCGCAATAGCCTTGTCATTCGAAATTGATAAATGATGTCAGTCACTCGTTCCTTCAACACGTTAATTGACATAACACAATATTTGCATACAAATGGCAATTTTCAATTGGACAATCTTACCAAATGTCAGGGTTCAATCAAGTGATACAGGACTTTGCGGACATAAGCAATTATATTAGTTTGAAATTTCACTGTTCCTGTCGCATATAGATTAAGTATCAATGGTTGTTCAATTTCCACTTCTACTGACGATAATTTGCTATTGACCAATAGAGAAGGCACTGGGAGATAAAGTAATCAACACTTGGAGAGAGTGACCAGGGTAGAATTGACCACTGTCCAGTGTCTGGTCATCGTTCAAAGTCTTTGTCCAGGAGGTCAATTACAAGGAGTTGAGGTTATGCCCTAAGGGCACGAATTGACTGATTTGAGAAGAAAATGATTGGAGAAATTTACTAAATTGGTCAACGTTGGTAAAGTAGAAAGTGGTCACAGGATGTGATGGATGGCCTTGACGGAAGGATGGACAGTGGTCAACAGACGGATACGGCTATTTGAGATAACTAAGTATACCAGGATGAATAAATCGAATAAATTGTCTCAAATAAATGAAATATCAGTTTTTCTTTATAACAATCGCCATCCATTACGGTCATTGGTCCGTAACGGAGGGCCACAATTTCCTGGGCTGTAATGTCGGTTATAGCACTCCTGAGACTGTTTATCATAATTAATCATCTCATGTGAACTAAATGTAGCACTTCACTTGATATAAACGAATAAAATGGAGATAATAATTCCATAGTGAAGTCACAAAATGAAACGACTCGTGGAAACAGTTAATTACATTAAAGCAAGTATTTTTATCTGGCTAAACAGACGTTGAATACTGTTTGGTGTACCAGTTTCCTGTCTCATTTACATCACTTTATTGTCATAGTCGTCAATTTACATCAAAGACTTCATTGCAAAATTGTCAACTCGAACGATCTGATGTTCTTCTCATTGGAGCAGAAACAGGCCACATAACGTAATTTGCTACAATGGAGATAACAAACAGAGATGGCTGATAACACATCTCGAGTACAACATTTGCCCATTAATTTCAGCATGCAAAACATAACCATTGCTCCGGGCATGCATTAGGAAGGAAAAAGGAGTCCACTCCTACTTGCTTTTCTGAATGAGGCTCGGGATGCAGACAAAATCAATTCAAAGTACCGCTGCTTTCTAAGTTTGGAAACCGGTGCAACGTTCGTTTAGGGTTTCTATGTAAAAACGTTAAATGTTCAAATCTGCGCATACGCATTGAAGGATTTCTGAAATCTGTAAAGTGTCATTTAATGTTAATAAACATTTATTTCCACTTTATCTCTTCAGATGTTCTCGCAATCCGAATTGCGCTTATTGTGTCGAGGAAATTCATTCCTGTAAAATCACATGCATACAAGCATCGAGTAGAATGAAATGGCCCGTGAAATTCGAAAGTATTGTTCCAAAGGATCAGCCGGTAGAAAAACGTTTTGATACAATGATTCTTCTCATTTCTCTTTGTTACCTTATCCCGTCAGATTACTAGTAGGCCCCGTCGTTATTATAATCATCAAGATATCATATCTAGCCTACCAATATCTCAAGTTGTAACTTTAACGTTTTTGAAATCCCACTATTTATGTTTGTTACGTATTTTCGGCCGTGTGATATGTTTAGGTTTGGACACACAAATTGCGAATATCCAGACCATTCAGCCACATCGAGGGGTAAATGGAGGCGTTGCCTCAAAATAAACATTTGAGTATGTTATTTCTTGTATCACTTTATTTCTTTTCGTAGGGTACCATACATTTGAGTATGTTATGTTTTGTCACAAGGTCGATGCATTATTTCACTTACTATGATGTTGTATTAAATAAGCGACTCACTCTCATGTGATGTTCAGCAAATGCTAATCCAATCATTATTCCATTCATCAAAGGAATCTGAACATGATTGTTTGCTTTTTAATTATTGCAAAAGTTTCAACAATCTTAAAATGCTAGTAAGAAACAACAGCAATCAAAGGCAATGTTGAATAACCATTCTTGCTTTAAGATACCAATATCATGTCTTGTTAATTGGTGAAGGAGCTCTAAGGGAGATTTAATTTCAAATAAACAGCAAGGCTAAATGAAGCTTTTTGTTATTAATAAAATCATATTCGATAATGAAGTCAATCTGAAACACGCATTATCTCCTTTTTTAGATTTCTTCTCTGAACCCTTGATTCATTTACGAAAACTCGACTTTTTTCCGTCTTCATTTCCTTCAACACAATTATTGATCTAAAAGGCTTGTTAGTTTTTTCGCCATCATCAGTTCCCTCTTTGCTTTATCCAGTGGGGCCGAGGAGAACTCGGCTGTTTGATCAATGTTCATGATCAAGGGCCCCAAGAACAGCCTTAGCTAGAGACATAGCAAACACCAAGTCCTCTCACATAGACTAACAAATCGCCAATCCTCAAATATTTGCTATAAAGCGGACAATTAAAATGAACATGGCTGTGAATAACCTTTGATTGTCTGAATGACGATGTGCCGGCAACGATGCTGCAATGATATTGGTGGTGCCATTCGTGATTGGCTTCAAATCTTGAAATTACATTCCTTGGGTCTCTGGCTCCCGAAGGTATTCAATCGCCTAGTGATGCGCAGCAGTGTTTTTCTTGCCTATTTATCATTTCCTTCGCATATAGGTTTTTGTAATGCTAGAGATGATAATCGCTGTGATATTCAAACATCCAATTATTTTCTTACGTTTTATGGTGTATATCAGTGATTTAAGAAAATTATCAGTTTATGGACATCAAACATAGAGAAAATGTTTTGATTTGATCAAAAGTGAAGCAAAAGGTTATTTACCTTCACTCTTTCTATTTGTAATGTTATCATCAGAGCAGTTAAAAGAGTGAATAATGTGATGCGAATATAATGATTTTATGAAAATTAAGGCTTTTCGTTCTTAGTGAGTTTTAATATATTTGACATATCAATTCATGTGCATAACATAGTCAATCACTGGGTATAACTGGTCAATTTCAACAATGTCATTGGACATGCCTACCTCAGATCTTTCAAAATTTAATTCATAGCAAAATAGAATAAACCGAATTGCACTGCATAGTTTCCCTAAACTAAACATGATGACATAAGATCGAAAAAGGCGAACTTGACTTTTATTGAGATGAGAGTTGGTGCAAGCCTATAGAGTCACATCATTAGGGCACTAATCCTCCACTTAATCCATATCAATCTTAATATCTCCTACTATAATAACCGAAAATTTGGACCGTTTTTTCTTTGCAAAAGTTCGAACGAAGTTGAATATGCTCTCGTTGGTCACTTAATTCCTGAGTGATGAGAGAAAGCATGTCGATAATCAATGGTAATCAACTTAGGAACTGGATCCCTGTTCATTCATGAAGACGAGACTCGCCCGCGGAACTAACTCTGAACTTGATACTTGGCTCAGATAAAATACTAGGAGTGATACAGACCCGAAATGGTTTTCATTATCAGTGATTTTGTTGAAAAAAGTGTGCAGATAGTAATGGTTTTACTATAAGGGCTTTAGATGAGAGTTTGCAGATAGTAAAGATTTTTCTATAATGGCTTTATTTGAGAGTGTGCGGATAATAATGGTTTTACTATAAGGATTTTAGATGAGATTGTGAATATAGTAATTGTTTTGCTATAAGGGTTTTACTTGAGAGTGTGCAGATAGTAATGGCTTTACTATAAGGGTTTTAGATGAGATTGTGAATATAGTAATTGTTTTGCTATAAGGGTTTTACTTGAGAGTCTGCAGATAGTAATGGTTTAACTATAAGGGTTTTAGATGAGATTGTGAATATAGTAATTGTTTTGCTATAAGGACTTTACTTGAGAGTGTGCAGATAGTAATGGTTGTACTATAAGGGTTTTAGATGAGATTGTGCATTGTGAGATTGTTTTGCTATAAGGACTTTACTTAAGAGTGTGCAGATAGTAATGGTTTTACTATAAGGGTATAGATGAGAGTTGGCAGCTAGTAATGGTTTTGCTATAAGGGCTTTAGCTGAAAGTGTGCAGATAATAATGGTTTTACTATAAGGGCTTTAGATGAGAGTGTGCAGCTAGTAATGGCTTAAGTAAATGGTTCTCTGCTAGTTCACATATTGTAATGGTTAGTGATAGAAATGGTTTTACTATTAGGGTTTTGGCTGTGAGACTGCAAATAATAATGGTTTTACAATAAGAGGTTTGACTCAGAAAGGCTGCAGATAGTATAATGGTTTTACTGAATGGTTCCCTGCTAAGAAAGCTCACCGATTGTAATAGTTTAACAATAAAGGCTTGACTTAGAGAGGGTGATAGAAATGGTTTTACTATAAGGGTTTCGACTGAGAAAGTGAAAGAAAGAAACTGCAGATAGTAATGTTTTTCCTGAAGGGTTTTGTGCTTAAAAAGCTCACAGATAGTAATGGTTTACCTATTTGGGCTTGACTGAGAGAGAGAGAGGGATAGAGATGGTTTTACTGTAAGGGTCTTGGCTTAAAGAGTGTTGGTATTGACAGTTTTATTATACGAGTGCGAACGCTTGTAGATAACAATGGTTTTTACTTTAAGGTTTTAGATGCGATCAATTATAAAACTTGCATTGTATGTTTTACAATAATTCATAATTTTTAGTTATAAACAAAACTAAGAGCTTTGAAATACGGTTAAATGGTTTTGAAACCGTATATATTATATACTCATCAATTCTCTATCATGACATTTGTGAAGTGTTTAAATGTGTTAAAACATATTTATTCCTGTTTAACGTAATTAAAAATGGGTGGACATACACAGGATATGGAGTGGCGTTTAGGGTCACACGATTTATTCATGATAAATAGCGATCAAATTATTGGTCATGTTATGTGAAAATAACCTATATATCGTGTTTTGTTTAAAAACTTAAATCACATTTTATCATTTCTTGTTTTGTTGATAACTTAGTTAAAACCAGTGCAATGTTATACGTCGAATACTTAACGAAACAATGCATTAAATTTATTAAATTTATTCAAATTGTTGTTTCCTGTCTTATTCATTTTCAAACCTAAATAATCTTATAAAATACATTATTTGACATTGAAACTGCCTATCGATATATGTATGTTTATCCTTCAAGAACACTCAAATCTTATTGTTTTATAACTCTTTTCAGACCTGACCACTAGGTATATTTAAGTAACCCTAATGCTCGAATATGCAAATTTTTAATTTCAGTAGGTCTCAATAGCAAATTTGTTTCTAGTTTACATTTCATGAAGATGGGTTAGCGTTCAAGGTCATATTTCCCAAGGATGCGCCTATTATCTATTTCAAGAAGATAAATATGTTTTCTTTTCGGACAATATCTTTGAATGAGTCAGTTTACACATATTGTAAAACAAGAATTTAATAAGAATTACGTTTTCAATTTTTTTTGGAAGTCTTCGACATCTACTCATAACTTGTTTCCTTGCAAATTTAAGCGTTTAACTTAACAGTGAATGAAATAACAAATTCTTCCTATCTGAATCTTACAGGGTAACAATGAGTATTATTAAGTGTTTGAAAATTGGTATATAAGTAGCGGTTTGCCAATAAATGTGTACATAGAATATGAATATTTCTTAGATGGATGTCAATATTGTCACACACGATAATCCAATCTTATCTTTGAATTTCGTGGCAAGGTTAAACACAAATTACAGTTCACAGTCTGACGATTTTGAATTGTCCCTAACGAGCAGGGGCGCTCATATAGTTATCTTGAATTCCAACTAGATACTCAGTGAGATTAGAATCACCTTGCTTTATAAATAATGAATATCTTCCTTGGAACCCTGTCTGCATGGTAGTGTTTGATCTTCCTTCTGCAGTTGCAAGACTTGTGTAGAAATAGCTATTGAGCATGATCAGCGAGGTATCTCCTCACAAGTTCAACTTTTGCACCTTTGGCCAAATTCCATAATCTATTTACACAGCAGAAAGAGGATTTGATATAAGCACCCTCTCAGCAATTACTTGATGTAACGCCTTAGACGCCTATCGTAAAGCTGGACCAACACCAACCTTGTACTTCTCCATCTGACCTTCTCTGACATCGCTATGGAGCGAGATGTAGGTAAAATGGGTGTAATGGGAGGACATTGATCAAATAATAAGTGTGCGGCATGCTATAATGTGATGGGTCAGCCGGAAGTACTAGATTGCTGGAAGAGATTTGTCTAAGGACAATAGAGAACAAGGGCCAATACCTTTAGTAAGTCTTCCGGGCCATATCCTGAATGCCATTTGAATGTATCAAGAATGTTTATTGATAAATTCGGCAAATTTTGTTTTTGTTACAAATGTTTTGTTTTAAACAAGATGAAGACAGGCATGTGGAGATTGTATGTTTTCTTTTGGTACAAGACCTAAACACTATTTAGTTTATGTTAATGAAAGTGGGACATGAATCAAACAATGAACAATGAATTGTTTATAAACATTTTGTCATCCTGAAAATACAGAAATATCACGACTGGGGGCCGAGGAAGTTTTGAAACATGACCAGAAGTAAACGACTATTCAGTATAGTTTCACAGAATGTTTTCACTGTATTGCACACTTCTTTGCAACAACATAGTTAATTGAGAGCTATCAAAATGGCAAGATTCATACAAAAGTAAAAAAGGACCAACATCTCTATATCTTAAGAGAATATTAAGATGAACATTTAAAATTCAAAGTGTCAACATGTATGATTCTCTGACTCTATTAGTATTAGTGCTTAAAATGCTCAACAAAATAATAAAGCAACACTTAATATTGAAGAAAATCATGATCAATCATGAAACACTAAAATTTTAACATTTAGTTGGTTGAAGTTGAGGAAGACTTTAATCATTCTAAAATCACTCTTGTTCTGAACAAGGTTCACACACGATTAAAAGGGTTTCTCATGAAATGTTTTATCAGTGTCCCGACCATCATAATGTTGTGCCTTGAATATCATAAACTGTTATTACTACATTCAAATGTTACCAACTAAAAGGAATAATGCTACTGTATATATGACCTAGATATAAACTAATTATCATGTAAGATAGATTACATACTGATATACCTACATGCGATTTTGAATTTAAAGCAGAAGTTTAAAGACTTTG
The DNA here is from genome assembly GCA_916613615.1 of Steromphala cineraria. Taxonomy (NCBI): domain Eukaryota; kingdom Metazoa; phylum Mollusca; class Gastropoda; order Trochida; family Trochidae; genus Steromphala; species Steromphala cineraria. The sequence continues at coordinate 11,419,850 of OU744721.1, forward strand.
CAACTGGATGCATATTGAAACTGGAAAATATATCATTCTTCATAGCAATAAGTAGTAATCCAGAACTTTTTTTATTTATTTTTGTTTTTTTATTTACACTTTTGTTTCAGAAATACATAGGTATCAATATAGTAACCCAGAACTTCGTGTCAACAGTCCCTAACTATCTCTTGAACATTTCATAATTGATGTTTTTGTTGTTGACATCTAAAAACACATTGTGCTCAGGAATTCCATAGTAAAGAGAAATTTCACCTCGAGTAACCGTTATATTTAACTGCTTATAAACCTCCAGTGACGTCACTCTATTGTTCTATTAGGTTCTTCTTTTACCGGATAAACCTCTTTGCCGGGCATTCTCCAAGAATGCCCAGGGCTTTCTTGAAGAATGCCCAGGGCTTTCTTGAAGAATGCCCAGGGCTTTCTTGAAGAATGCCCAGGGCTTTCTCTAGGTAAGCCCGGGGCTTACTGTAGAATTTATCGGAAATTTATTTTGATAGGGATTATACACGTTTTGAAATACTTTGTTTCAAAGTCCTTCTTCGAATAAATACCATCACAAAATATCACAATTTTGACAAATCACAAATATAATGTTCGCATGCCTGGTTTCGAACTCTGCACCACTCGCTTACTAAACTGGCGCCTTTGACAACTCGGCTATAAAGGCCCACGAGAACAATGATGTATTTTCCGCAGTGACAATCATGTGAACTTCACGAGGCAGATAGCGCATGCATTTCACGTTCACGGCTTGGGTAGCGAGCGCAAAGCACGTGCAGGGCGCAGATGTGCTCTCCGTTTGCTCATGGTGATTCCCTACCAGTAAAAATCAATGAATCCATTTTTATACTTATTATTGAAATAATATTGTTACTACGGTTTATCTCGGTTCATAAGTTAGATCTAAACCTCGCCCTCGGTGTTGTTTGATAATGTAAGCCCTCAGCCTCGGGAAATTGGGGCGGGCCTGTCGGCCCTTCCCAATTTCCCTCTGCCGCGGGCTTACATTATCAACAACACCTCTGGCTCGGTTTAGATCCTACACTTAAATGTAGGGTTCCAGTGACAAAAGCTTTATAGCATAAAACATAACACCAGTGAAACATTCTTAATTTACAACTATCTCATTGAATTGCATTACATTGTCCAATATTCTGACAAAAACGCCACAGATGAATGTAAATCTCGTGAAATTTGGGTGGTTTTTTTTTTGCAAAATAAGATTATAACAATAATACGTTGGTAAATTCAGTCCAGAAACTTGATTTTGAGCATGAGCATAATTCAAATTATTCTCTTAATATGACAGGAAAACCAATTCTAAAAACTAAGTTATTAGAATGTAAATTGAAATACATCACTATGAAGTATCAAATGTAACAGGAACGTAAAAGATCTTGACAAGCCGTTAATTGTCAGCGGATGTTTTGATTCAAAATTCAAGGAAAAACAGCCATGCTTATAGAAAATGGACAATTTCGATGACATGCATACATCATAAGAACTACTGATCAGTTTACAGGTGTCAGCTTAACACGTCTCACATGCATTGCTTGATAACGTGTATCCAGACAATTGCCATTAACACAGAATTGGAATACTATTTATTACAATGATATGATTATCAAATTTCTATAGAATTGAGAAATGTAAAATTCAAGTTTTCTTGAATAAGTAATAAATTATGTCCGTCAATGATGGAAATAACTGACAAATCAGTGGTACATAAATTTAGCACTTTCAATGGGCAGCCTTTCTGTTAGTCTGAGATTATGATATTTATAAAACTTGAGTAATTGGAGTGAATGTTTTGGTCTTTTTTGATTTGCTACACGATTTTGCAGTCAATTCAAAGCTTGTAAGTCTTAGAGTTTGCTGTGACATATAACGTTATAGTTTTGGGTACTTATTGCCAAAGAATCAAACACAACATTAATTGATCACAAAATATTCGACTCATTTATTGGTAATGATTAATAAAGAAACGCGTTGCTTGGATCAAAGCGGCAAAAAGATTGGAATTCTCCCATTAGTTTACCCTTTCAATGTGACATGAAAAACGCAGACTAATAAGAACTTTACAAATAACTCCATCCAACTTTGAGTTTTAGAATGATTAAAAAGTACTTCAATACCTTTCCAGAATGATTCGGTCAGCGACCATAATTCCAAGATTAAGTTTCCACCAATCAGGGAATGAATGCAGCTAGCAGTTATTCACATAACGCGCCGAGAGTAATTCAAAGGTATTGACAAAAACGTCCCATCAAACTTCCATTCTTATTGTTATAAATGTTACTATCATCAAATGTCGCTCTGAATAATGTTACTTTTAGTGTTCCCTGCTCGGCAAATATTAGGTCTCTCTGTGAGGGTTTCCACATGAACATTGATCAAACTGTGCCGATTGCTGCAAAGACCCATGGGACGGTGCACTCGGAGACGTTCTGCTGGGAACAGGACAAGGCGGAAGAAAATAACACCACCGACTAATCAATAGTTCTGTAGAAGGAAATTAAGATTGTAAAATACTTTTGAACCCTCAGCAAAGTTGTGTTTCGGTAAATGAATTACGAAATAGTCGACGAAGGTCTTAAACAGGCTTGACGTGAATTACAATTTTACATTATACACTTTTATAAAGCAGACCGTTCATATTCAACAACGAATGACATACATATGAGGTTAAATGAGACATGAAAATGAACAGTATCATTATGTTTAGTTTAATTCTAATGTTGACGAGTACGCGATGTGGTACAAATTTGACAATTATCATTTTACTTGATATGTTCAATATGTTGTATATGATATTCTGACGGCACATGTAAAGGACTGGATGCACTGATAGGTTGTCAACAGTTGATTTACCTATTATTGTATAATTCTTTTTAACTCATTGATTGAGGTGTATATCCAATAATCAAGGCTTGGTGGTTGAATGGAGTGGTTTTTGGTACGGTCAGTGCTAGTTATCGTTAATTGTCTCTGGGGATATGTTCGAAATCAGAAAGGGATTTGAAATTGCAGGCAATTAAACTGATGCGGGTGGTTAGATCCAAATTATCATGATGGTATACATTGCATAGTTACATAGTTATCTATGATCAGTTGAATAGTTCCGTATCAACGCTGTTACAGGGCGAGTCACGGCAAGAGGTCAAGTCGTGGGCGATAGACTACCACCGATGCAGTGACGAAACTTGGTCAAAACAAAATCTTTCCTTTAATTGATAAACCATTTAATATGTCTTACTTGCACCGTGATAAAGACTTAGCCTCCCTTCTCAAACGCCACTAGTGTCTCAAATATGACCCAAACCGCGCTCAACAATATATCACTCACTTCATTTTCAACTTCATAGAAATAGTAAATGCAAATTGTCATCTAATACAAGAGGTTCCTTCAGAGTTTAGAGAAATAGCTTCGGTATTTCACCAATACGTTTATTACACGCCCGTGTAAGATACCGCAATGTAATATTTATACGACAATATTAAACTAGTATAATATCACAATGCAAGTATGACGTCACAGAAGTGAGCTGTTGTGACGCCACAATGTAAGCGCTTCGTCACAATGGGTGCCGAGTCGCGGAACTGTTAGTTTCAGCACATTTTCGGCAAGTTTGCGTGATTTTTAGGGCAAGTAATAAACAGAATACTAAACTTCCTTCCATTTAATACTATTTTTATTAAACTCTTGAATGATTAGGTATCAAATTCGCTTTCGGTCGTTTTAAACAAAATCATTAACTCGTTTAATAAAAATTGTATTAAATGGAAGGTCGTTTAGTATCCTCTATATCTGTATGTGTTTAGAGTTCATGTTTTAGACTACAGTTTTTCTCGTACTCACCTGTATTCCCTACATTAACCCATACCCATGATGCCAAATTGCTGAACATAATGAAGTACATCGTAAATATTTTTTATCATATAATAGAGGGTGTTCTCGATGCAATTAAGCTATCGGATAAACTTGGTATCCAAATCTGATAAACATGCAAATTAGGTCAAATTAGGAACTATTTTTTAAAAACTCCGTCCATGTCATGCGAATCTTAAACCGGTTACCAATCATTGATAACGTCATCGAGATTTTCAATTTATTCTCGATTAATTAGAGACCTCAAACCCTTTTGTACTGAGAAATTATATAAAACCCATGACCTGGGTCGTCAATAAGCAGTTGATCCTTGAAAATAAAATTTCAACACAATACAGTGACGTCAACCATTTAAATTATGCGTTTTCATAATGGTACAATAGTCACCTTCTTGACGACGACAATGATCTTAGTGCACTTACTGCACAGAGCTAGAAGGACTGTTGACTCGATGAAGATGTAACTAGAGTACATTAAACTGGCAAACGGACAAGGTGAAAACAGATACTGCTAACTGATCAATAATCGTAAATGAACTTTAAGAAGGCATTGAATTTTACATTGAAATAGTAGATGTGGTGTTGGGGACACTGAATTGCCTTCAATTCACTTTATAAAGCCTTATTACCGAACGTGATTAAGTTTTTGTACAAAATTGTTCATATTTGATTTAAACAAATATTATGTCATCTTCAATGAATGTCCTTAAACTTTCATTCTCAATATCAGACGAGAAATTTGATAGTTATTAGACACGAGTGTTAACTTAACCTATGTGTCTAACTTATGTGTTTATGTGAAACTTTTGCGAAGGTGCAAATAAAATAAAGTTTTTTGACCTTTTTACCTTCAATTTGGCTATGCGTAGGACGCAATTTCATGAAACGTTTACACTGATAATTTTTGTTATTGGTCAGTCAAAGGCCTCTTAAAACTGACGTGATATAGTGTTTCCCTTGTAACGTACAAGGCCATTTGACCATATCTTGTTGATTTGTCTTTCTCGGAACTTCAATGACTTTTGATACGCCATTACGGTATATGGTTTAAAGGGGCAGTAGCACGTTTTTTGATAATTTTATATTTTTAAATTTTCACTGATAATTGTAAGTTAATGTTAAATGTTTTATTTTGATAGTTTCAAAAATGTCATTACACAAGCCAATCATCCATAGTCAAAGGACAAAGTATGAAGATTCACACAAAATCCATTGGCGGCCATTTTTTTGTGAACACCTTTAATTCATTTTGTGTAAGAAAAGGAATCGCATGGCTAACCTTTACGTTATATATTTGAATTATTACTACTCCATTTAGTTTAAATACATTGTTTTTCAATTGGAACCATTAATTTTCATTTTCCCGACATCACCTTATATTCTCCCTAAAAACGTGCTACTGCCCCTTTAAAATCTATGGTAATTTGCACCTTTTAAAAAGACAGATAGAGTGAGGAATAAATTATGAAGCGGACCAAAGCCCATACCATCTTTGAAACAAAACATGATTGCGAGAGTCATACATGATTATAACATTTTATTGCTTGACCACAAAGAACACTTTAAAGAGAATATTATGATTATCTTTTTGCTCTCGTGAATGCAGTGAAATAGAAGACCTATATTTCCCAATGTATCTACCGTAATAATTGGCTGTCGTTTAAACTTGAAATAATATTCTTGGTAAATGCTAAACCTGACTTTTGTAAATAGAAATATAGATGTTTATATCTGATTTCTAAACACCATCAAATGTCAGTTGTCCAAATTGAAATGTCATACTATTTCATCAAAACAGAACATGAACTTTTCTGCAGAAACTAAACTGGTATGCAATCGTTGATATTCAGATTTTGGAGTTGGTGCGAACTCCTCTAAGCCCTTAAAGCTATCAATTACTATGTCAGAAGCGGGTCAATTCCCAATGGAAAACCCTGTTTATTGACCTCAATTGCGGGATTTAGGTTCTTACATCAAGTGGAATGACAGAGATTGAGAAATCACCGTCGTCATTATTCTAAAAAGCAATATAATCTTCTCCTATAAAGCCACTCGCCTGCAAACCGCCGGTACTAGCTTATGTAAATAACACGGCCATCAAAATATCGTTCATGGCAATTTTGCCCTCTGCGTTATTCCTGGCAAATATTTGAAGACATCTTGAATACCACTATCATAAATGTGTGGAGCGTTGTCTATAATGTCCCTTCCTAAAAGACAGTTTGTACGTCAATCGATCAAAGACGGTAGAGCACCACCAGTTGCGCTCGAAGAGACTGAGAAGAGATGTCCTGCTTGAAGCAGAGACAATAGGGGAGACTACACTCTTTTATGACGTGGCGCTTCCTCATTGGTTTTTATTGCATGATATATGGAATGGATAATTATTAAATCTATTTTTGGATTAAAACATTTGAAATTTTCCAAGCTTTTTTAATCACTTAGCGAACGATCATGGCTATTAAGTTTTATTTTGGATGTAGGCTTTAGGATTATTGGCAATTTGACTATTTAAATCAGTTAACGATCAACCTTGACTATCTAAAATCATTTCCTTAATTACCGACACAACCTATAGATTGATACATATTACATTAGTCAGTATATAGAAGCTATAAGGACTCTTCACTTGGAAATATATGCACCTGTCACCCTGCTAGACTGAACTAGTGAGTACATTACTTCTTATACTTTTTTATGTCCCTGAATCTCTCATTAAAATCAGTTCATACTTGAGAATATTACACAAAATATTAATATCTTTTTTTACAATTTATCACCATCCAGCATTGGATCCGGCCCGAAAAAGTACAAGAATATGCCGCAGTTATTTTCAGTCTATGTAAACCTAACCTGAATATTACTCGCTACACTTCGATATTGAGTCTAGCAAGATTAATAAGTAAAAGTCACGTTAGCAGACCATTCGGCGAGCTATGACCCTTCCATCTAAAGTGAGCTTGCCGAATGGATTTATCCAATTATAGAGCGGCTACTGTTGGTATTATTTGTTTGAAGAATGAAATTTGAACGTTACGTGCGAATGCAAACTATTGTGGCTTGGTAAGATGGCCCCAATTGGTAAATTCGATTGGTCGGCTGACGCGGCTAGTTACTCCGTCTCGCTAGACTCAATATCGGAGCGACCGGGTATTATTGAGGCTAGGTTTACTTAGACTGTGTTATTTTTGTCAATTATCTAAATAGCGTTTATCTCGAACATGTCGTATTACTTGTTTCTTCATTGAGGATGTTTCCTAGTCTTTCAGAGTTTGAAAACAATATATATGACAAGTAAACTTAATTACAATTTAACGATCTGATACAATTGTTCATTTGTACACTAACTTACAAAATGTATTATTACGGATAACAAGTCATGAATACTAGAGCACGTATTTTAGAGCTCAAATTGACTATTTACGGCATATGAGGACGTATGCACTTAGTCAAGCTTACTATCGAAGCAGTACAATCCGTGTAATTCTTTACGATTATCCTTCAATCAATAATGGAAAGGTTAAGACAGAGTGGAAGATACTTAGAGATATAATTTGATGTCAAGAGTCGCTTGTACAAAAACGGGAAATAAGTTGATTGTTGGAAACGTCTTAACTATGAATTGGTGAATCTTTTGAACCTCTCAACAGAGAAAAAAGGATGAAATGTTCGTGTAACGTTTATCTGTAACTTCATTATTATTTACACTAGTAAAATTATTGCTGTAACTCACGTTACGGTTGCATTAAACATATTTGCTGTAGTATTGGATATCAAGGTTGTATACAATATTTGGATAATGCCGATATTAGAGATGAGTGTCATTTAGATAGTGAACACGTGTAACATTGGCATATATGGGATCACACTATCTTCAATAGTACAAATTCTTGTACTTTTGCGGGTTGAGTCCAATGCGGGATTCGAACCCACACCCTCAGACTCAGGCAAAAAAGCGCCAGCTGTGACCATACCAGCAATTAACCAACTTGCCCGTAAATGTGAGCCCTCACTATAAACACTATAAACAGAAAATCACTGTGGCATTAAAGTTATCGTAGCAGATTTTCGAAGGGAAATAAACGGGACCAAGGAAAAACAAAACAAATGTAACAAATTGAACGACAATCTTATTAATCATTAGAGTTAGTATTAAAAGGAAAGAAGCCAAATTATCACGCGATCGCATTTCATTAATTCATGTGGAAGTGTTCACTGTAAAATGGCTTCGTGGATTTCTCGCTTTGACTGTGACACCTTTCTCTGCGACTACGAAATAATCGGGTTCAGTATTGAGATGTTTAACTCTCTTAAGATGAATATTTTGCATAAACTTCAGTCTAAATTTGGCCATTCTAACAAAATAAGCAAGAAAACGTGTACCATTGAGCATGCTGTGATATTCACAAGACGTTATTTATCTGTGATCGTCGTGACGTAACTGAAATCTAACTGTAAATAGCAGAACAAAAGAAAGATATAAGTTTGTTAGACTAGATTTTAGTCTCTGAAATGAAAATATAACCAAAAGGTAATTTATTATTATTAAAAGAGAAAGGAGCCCACTGAAGCTGTCCTGAAACTGCAGTGACCTGCTACAACAATATAAACTTGCGTGGGTCTTTAAAGCAATTTTGTTTCAGGGACTGTAAGACAGACCATAACTTAAGTAAACATGTCACTGTGAGATATGAATTTTTAACCTAAACATGAATAAAGCTGTTGCTTTATCTTCGTTCAAAACAAGAAATTTACATTTTCTTGACACTTTAGCTGTTGCTATTTCAAAAAGCTTGCAAAAATTATGTATGTGAAATATGAAAGTAACCTCTTCTGAGATTATGATTGATTGGCTACAACTTTTCTGTAAATAGGTTTTCCTTTTAAAAGTCTCCCTCCCCGATTCTGTGAAGAAAAGTAATGATGTAAAGTCATGTGAAGCCAATGACTTCTTGACGTTATCCCAGGTATCAGTTCATGGTCTAACAACTCTCAACTCTCTAGCTTTTATTTTCTTTAAAACTTTATATGTCTCGAAATGTAATTTCTCCATGTTCACTAGCTGAGAGGCTCCTCGCCACCATCATACCTGAATAATATAGCACAACTAACAAACAGCTCATTTTAGCAATAAATGTGGAGGTTTTTAAATTAGGCTGCAGAAGCGAAACAGAATCACTTCAGTAAAACACCTTGGTCTAGTTCGAAAGGAAAGCGAGGGCCGGAAAATTGAATTTGTCCGTACCGCACACCGATTGAGATAGCGAATTGGCGTGTCCTCTGTAGGACCGAATTGCAAAGAAAATTTGGGAACAGATTTACACTAGGGATGTATAGAGGTTCCCTCTGTCTTTCCAGATCTCATGGTCATAAAACCAATTCATGTCGAATTACGGTCGTTCAGTGCTACTTTGTCGCGTTTTTTCCACAACATCGAAGAAAATGCCAATTCTAGTTGATGTCAAGTCTAAGAGAAATCTAGTCAATTGTTGGCCTGTCTTGCAGACACGAGTAAATTGGAGTGGTTGGGTAACGCTGTTGTTACTCAGGATAGACAGAGCCCCGGGCCGGTGGGCAAGGAGCTAGCGTAGTGCATTCCCCTTTCATATCGCATTATACGTGCAGAAACCAGACATGCACTAACTTATTACGGTTATTTCAAGAATGAAATTGGGCGAAATTCTGGTTTTACGCTGAATAGGTACAATTTATGAAAGTATTTGTCGAAGTAGTAAATGTAATTTTCAGCTGTGTACACGATTTGAAAGCGTGGTATTTTTATTTAACGAAATCACTTCAAATCACATGAGGTGCACTCGCTCGTGATAGCGTTTTAAACCATATTTTACGCTTCTGTTTTGAAACGTTCCTATATTATTGAAACAGCTACACATGCCGGTCAATCCTTTCGAGGTGGGTGTTAGGCTTGTTTTTGCCTATATGTCGCCAAAAAGTGATATAATTCTAACGATCCAATGGAAACTGATTTTCAAGTGTTATACTATTCGCTACGCTGATATGAGAATTAAATCGTAGTACATGAGTACAGTTCACCATTGCCAATTTCAGAGTAAGAGACAATATGAACTGATGTCTTTTCACACTGTATATAGTTTAATTTCATCTTCATAAGTTGACATGTCCATTTCCACATGATAAACATTTGTATCTATTTTTCAGGAGTAAAACATCTATGTCTATTGTTATTATGCATATAACAAAACTTTCATTCTAAAAAGAATATCAGATTGCACTTAAATGAAATCGAAGTTGGCGTTAAATCTTGACCTGACGCTAAAGCGTAAATAGTCACATGAAAAATATTTCGGCAAAGGATATCAAGAAATACTTATTAAGGAACAGTTCAAGTCTAAATGTATTACATAGCTCATGCATGTCAATGACCTGAAGTTTCTTGGTAAAGAATGGCCTGAACAAGACGATACAAGTCATCCCCATGAATTACATCTGTGCACATATACTGAAATCACGTGAGAACCCTGCCACCTCTATTGGCGATATTTCGTGAAGGCCCAATCTTCAGAAAACTCGATGAACAAAGGTAAACATCTGAGTTAGGTGTTAAGAGCGCAAGCACTTTACTAATAAAGTGGCAACATCAAAGCTATATCGCCAGACCACACTTTTGATTTGGAGGTTGCGGTTGTACACGCACGAGATTCCGAGAATAACGTGTTAGAAGCGGTTACGATGCCAAGAACAGCTCAATATAGAACTATTAGAAGGTAGCAGACTCATGCTATCACACAATGGTCTCAGAGGTACGAAACAAAAAAGTCACCTTTGACCTATGGACCGATGGTAACCTTTATCGGTGTGATTGACGTTCCACGACGTGTGTGTGACACTAGCCGCCCCCGCGCGTGCATCTTCAGGTCTGGCAAGAATCATACGTCACAAATGATCAAGCCAATGAAATTTACTGCAAATCGTCATCGTCCTTATTTGGATGCAATAGTGCCCGTGGATCTCATAACATACGAGAAGCAGCCAACGGAGCCGGTTTATCAAATTAGTATTTTCGAAAATTGATACTCACTTGAAGGTTATGCGACATGACCTTTTGTTTCTATCTGTTTTTGTGGTGTTCTCCCTCCATCTTTGCCGGCAAGTATATGTTTTATTGTCGTTGATTGATCAGCCGTGTAAGCCCAGAAACTGACAGTAATACCACTTGTCGGGGATGGCGGAGCGGCCACATACATGAATGGAGTTAGGTTTCAGGGAAAAGAGCGCGATCTGCCCGCCATTATTGATTTTCTCTTGGTTGTATTTCATCTTCTGAACCCTCGACTGTCATGAGCCGTGTGTTAAGAAAATAATTAAAAATTAGATCCCTGCGCTACAAATTTCAGGAATTCGAATCCAGGTTTCAAATAATAATTATATTATGCTGGTAGTTCTGTTGTACCTAAACTATGCAGCTATGATATTCTAATACTATTATTCATATCAAGAAAATATTATCAATATGTTATCTTTTTCTGATATATTAAGAAATAGTGTAACCCAAACCATAATGTGCTTTGCATAAATTTTTTGTCTTTAAATAATATAGTTAAACACGAGCCACAAGCTTGGTGGAGGAAAACTGGTTAGGGCTACTCTATTAATTTTCGAGTATGTCCATTAAACGTCGTCTTAATCATTTCTACAGTTTTTGATTCTAAAAAGATCATTGGTCAAATGAAATTTTAATGATCTTTGGAAACGGTTTGTATTAATGCTAGATAAGTCAAACAACTACGACATTATGTCAATGGTACTTCGTTATCTGAAATCTGTATAAGGCCGATGGTCAATTTCCTTACACAACTAGAAATAGTCATGCATTTTCGACATAGTCAGAGTCAGATGAACTTAAACAACCAAACATATGTGGCATATATTCCAGCAAAAAACGCTTTATCGTCAATACATCAACATAAAGGAGCATCGTGAGAAATACAGAGAACAAGAGATCACCATGTGGCAAAAACCTTCTTAGCACCATCAATGTTGTCCTCGGGTTTCGATGGATGAAAGTGTACAGCTCAACAAGACTAAGTAATAACACAGCGATAGATATAATCCAATTAATTAAAAAAAGGACCTGGGAATGCAACACGATACCCGGCCGGTCTTGCTTTTTAATTGGATCTTATGACAGACATCACACATAACACCATGTTGAAATGAGTTTTTGTCAAACTGAGGGCTGCATATGACATACATGTTAGCCGTGACCTGACTTTATGAATATCCAAAACGTTTGCTTGACAAGACCCTATGAGCAAAGAATGATGAAAGGTTTTTTAACTTGACGGGTTGATGATATTAATATCATATTTATAACCAGAAACTATTTCGCTTTCCATAAATCCAAGCATATGCTACAATTAAATAAACCAAAGATCAATACAAGATGTACGATGTTCGTGAAATTTTGTAAATAGTGATTATTAACTGAATGTGTTTCCGTATCATTAATATCATTATATTAGGAATAAAATTAGTATTATGCGAGCCTTTGGCCTTTCTTACGAGGTTTCAAAAATAAAACTTCCTTCAAACCCCTTTGTTTGAACGTGTTATTTGAATTTCCATGACAACCAAACATGTGAGGTCGATAACCGTTTCAACGTCTTCGTTATTGTTTATAAGGATATCATACGCGTCCAATCTAGAGGTATTTGTCAGCTTAGTTTAAACCATATCGATTTACGCTTATGGTCGTTTATGACATTGTAATCAATGTCCTTATTCTCTTTACTACAACATCACAATAGCTCTTCTCTCACTGTTGTTATAAGGCATATACACGATCTCATACACTGAAATGATATACGTTACACATATCACTGCATGTAGTCATTATCAATCATATTCTATGCACAAAATGTCAAATAATGGTTTATGTTGTTATGTGTATTGAGTTGCTGCAGGTTCGGTTGATCTTTATGAAAGACAAATGCAAATAAGTTAAAAGACCTATGCTTCCAAGAGAAGAGATATTTTTTTCTGAAACTGAACGTATCTTTTGCCTCATCATTTGCATTTATTGGTCGTGTTGTGTTTTAACGATGCTATACAGAAATTAAAAGAACAGCGGTTGACAAGAGGTGATACACATATTTTCATTATTTACGAAATGAGGCTGAACTATCTGGACGTTATTCTCACGAAGCCTATGTTACTTATATGTAAAACAGACATATGTGCAGTGTTATTAACCCAACAACAACAACAACAACAACATAGATCGTTCTCTTAAACTGTAAAAATCATCTGATGCTTTGTAGAAAGTAGAAAGTTCAGTAGAGATAAACAAAACTTCTTATTACTCATCATAAACGAGATGGCAAATCATCAGATCCCATGTTCAAATATGGGACTACGAGTTTTTAAAGAACTGAAGTTTTACCTGCACAAGTCAACTAAAAGAGCCACTTCGTGATTTTCATCGTATATTGTTTAGCTTCAGTTATAAGAATCTAAATGCCATAACTCATGATACAAAGTTTAAATCCGACATTTTAAACCCCAAATTACAAATACATGTATATGATCGGACCTCTTGATACATATATATGTTATATAATGTCTGTGATATGATTAATGCCTTGTTTTTCGAAGAAAATTTTAAAGCAGTCAAATATTTTCACAGAAGCGGAAATCCCAACTCCAATTTATATGAATAGTGGTTAAATACCTATAAAACATTATCAACTCGTTAGTGTCACCTTTCAAAAGAGCTTTAGAGAACCTTTCAAATTACGTTTGACCAATTGACGCGTGCCACTGTCCGGTTTTCGATCACAATCGCGGCTTTGTGCCATCATATTGCCGCTATAAAGAGCTAGTAATCTATAAAATGATACCTTTTACCAACAGTGGAGACTTCTTGATCAAATGACCCCATTGATAGAATTTTGTATGTGTGACTCCCATTAACATATTTTGTTTAGTCAACAAGTTTTATGATAAGGATGATTTCATATTAGCAATGATGTCGTCATTCATAAAGGTGTTGTATTGTGTAAAAAGCGATTTTTAAATGGCAAAGGGACAACAACATATACCTGTACAATGTATGTCCTGCAGGATTTGTCAATGAAAAATAAAGCAGTCCTAATATTTCAATATTGTATGATTTAATAATCTCTTTGTTGAAAATGTGCCATAATTGGTTTTAATAAAATTATAATACTTACTTTCATGTATTGCAAATTTCCTATGTCATTATTCGGTTACTAATTAATATGTTTGTATTGTGCCTAACTTTAAATTCAAATAAGTTTAAGTTGAAATTGAATAATTGTAAAATTACGTCCCTTTCACCAATTTCAATGTCACACCGAGGTTCAATCCGGCGTCGTATTCAGTCAATCAGACGAGGAAGTTATTCCACCATCCTTTGTCTCGATATTGTCCCTTTATAAGCATGTCAATCTAGACTAGTACCCCAATTAAGCTAATCCCTTTGTGACAGTAGGTCGGGCAATCCCTCGCTCAGGTACAACGTGTGACGTCACACGCCGAGCGTGGAGGTGAATGGAGTGCTATTATTAGCAACAAACCGGTTGCCTGTGGACAAGTTAGAACGACTGAGTGACATCGCAGATGGTTGTGTTCACCAAGAGAACCTAGCGAGAAGGAATACACCCAGGGTAGCGGATATCAGCCACCATGACGACGAGTTCACAGTTTAGTTTTATCGTGCTAATACTGTTTCTCCTACTAGCTGCCCTTGCTCTAACTCTAATCAGTGTGCTAACCGATAACTGGTACTACGTAGAAGCCGACTCTACAGTCAACAGCACTGTCAAAGAAAGCTGGACATATAATTATGGTCTGTGGAAGAAGTGTTATCACGATTTACCTAAAGGTAAGCCTTTTTGTCCGTACCACGATTTAAAATTTGAATTTTCATACCAAAGCTGTTGTCCCGAAATGTCGCTATCCAGGTCACACCAGTCTAGGTGGGACACCCTTCTGTCTATGTAGTATATATAAGATCCGTCCGTCACCTGTCCTGTAGTTTATTCACACAGGTGGACGATGTCTCGCAGTGTTACTGTTCATACCTGAACAGGTAATTCATGTTTATGGAGCTATATATGTAATAAAAGTATGTCAATTACTTCACCACGTGCCCACGTTGTTGGTATGCACGTTCCATGTACATTTCCATATCACTATGGCAACATGTCATCCCTAAGGTCATCAGAGCATGATGACCTTTGTTTAACCTATCATTTAAAATTTTAGATTAAACGATACATCAAAAATGACAAAAATGTTGCGTGTTTACATGTAAGTGTGATTACTGCGTCACTGAGTCAGTGGACCTTATCGTGCTGCACGAAGCTTGTATGCTTATCGATTTGTTTACATTCTCCTCATTCTGTTATCTACAACATATACCTGTCACTCGTGTACATTTCAAGGAATTCATCCAATCGGAAGTTGTAGGTTTCATCATCTGTGTGCATTGGTGAGATGTTTTACTCACCAAGTATAATATTAATCACGAAGTGATACATTACTACAAACAGAACAAACCAGTGTTGTGTCCAAGATGAAATTGATTAAGCAGTAAATGACCGAGCATTGCTAAGGTTTCTGTGTATCGCCCCAGGCTTGAGAGATTACTACGGATGTTAATTTCTCCAAGCATTTGATACCAGTGGTTATCTTGACACGCGGAAGTTGCTGTGTACTTTTTACCCACGAGGCATGTACCATACACAAGTTGTGATAAGTGCAGTTGGCATGTCTATTCGTATCAGTATGTTATTCCAAACCATACGTATTGTTCATCTTATAGACGGATGTAAAACCTCCTTTTGGATAAGTTTACATGTCTTTACAACAACTGTGTACAGGCAACAATAAAGACGGATATTCACAATTTTTAAATTGTGAATATCAATATATTTCGTCATTTGTCTCCTAATGTAATGGTATTCATAGAATGAAAAGATCACTTTCTTATTTTGGTCAGTATAAACCAGCAAAGTTATGAAAAGTATATTTGATCCATTTATATCAGACACACAATTTGACCAATAAGTACAATTGTCACGTAAAAGATATTCTAATAATATTTATTTATTCTATGATATTATGTGACAAATTATGATTGTTGATATTGGGTTGCTGCCCTTTAGGTTATTTTTGTCTATGGATGTTTCGTCCTCTCACTGCTGTCATGTGAGAGGAAGAATGTCAACAATCACATCCAGGAAAATAATAATCATTGTTATGATGCTTTGCAAATAAATGCACCCAAATCAAAGATGATGTTTCGCTATTCAGAAGTACTTTGATACATCGTCAGGTAATATCAAATTCTTTAACCTGTGCGACAGACTTATTATTAGGTATCAATATATCACTGTATCAGTTTATGAAGGACGACATTATGACATACCAGGTGAACTCTAAACGTCTTTCGGTCGATCCTGAGTCGTAAATGTTGTGCTCAGTTTATTGGCATGAGTTCAAACCTGGTATACTAGTCAGTACCTCTCAAAGTTTGACACACGTGACAGATACAAAGCTTGTAAATCTTGACATTTGTTTTGAAAGAGACTTGTGAGGTAGTGTGTGCTTGTTTGGTAAGGGTGAAGTATAGTCGCATGTTAGTTGTTTGCAGATCCCGAGGCTCGAGGTGTTATATAGAGTTGCAACATTTAATGAATATATCTTTTAACGCTTAATCAATAATTGCAAATATATCCGAGAACCATAGACTAACATTTAGTCTCAGAAGTTTGTTTTTTTCAATATTGACAATAATATTAGACAAATCATGTAGTATAACAAAATGGAGTCCAGAAAGCTGAGCAATCTAGAATTGCTATACTTTTCTAGACTTGGTTGGTCATCAATTAAATATTTTTGCTTTAGGGTCTGGTTGACAGACTATCGTCAATAGTATACTGTTAATGAATATATACATCTCTATGTACCATTTAAATATCGTTACGCAAATGTTTTTTCAGTACATACTCAAGTGCTTTATGTTAACTTTCATCGCAAACTCATTCTCATAATACATGTTATTGATTACCATTATTAGCAGCCCCGTCTAAGGACGGGGCTGCTATCAGTTTTTGTGAAGTTTCCATCGCCGCCGCCGCGTCCGCCGCCGCCGCACTCGTACTACTAGCTATAACTTTTTTCCCCTAAGCTTTCCAGAACTCTTATTCATACCTTACTCCTCATACCTCGGGGGAACGATTTTGACATGTTCACTTTCAAGGTCAAAGGTCAAGGTCACGAGCTATGTATTCACACTAAGAATTCCTTGTAAACGCGATAACTTGAAAAGTTTTTGTGCTATGAAGCTCTAACTTGGTATATATCATCCTTGGAAAAGTAAAAAAATTTGAAAAGGTTTTGGCTACAATCCGTCAAAGGTCAAGGTCACAGCAAGGTCATGACGTAAGCATGTTTTAGCGAAAATGCTTTATTTTAACTATGAACACTTTTAATCAATACATGATTGTTATACTCAAAAAAAAGTGTTCAATGATTGTGTGACCTTGAAGGTCAAAGGTCAAGGTCATGAGATATGAGTTATTACAAAATGCACTAAATTTGGGTATAACTTTATCCCGTTTAGCTTTTCAGAACTCATGAACATGTCTAAATGTTAATACTTCCAGGGAATCATTATGACATGTTCACTTTCAAGTTCAAAGGTCAAGGTCACGAGTTATAAAATCACCACAAAATTCTTTGTAAACACGGTAACTTGAAAAGTTTTTGTGCTATGAAGCTCTAACTTGGTATATATCATCCTTGGAAAAGTAAAAAATTTTGAAAAGGTTTCGGCTACAATCTGTCAAAGGTCAAGGTCACAGCAATGTCATGACTTAAGCATGGTTTAGCGAAAATGCTTAATTTTAACTATGATCACTTTTAATCAATACATGATTGTTATACTCAATAAAAAGTGTTCAATTATTGTGTGACCTTGAAGGTCAAAGGTCAAGGTCATGAGATATGAGTTATTGCAATTCCTTCTAAACACAATAACTTGAAAAGTTTTTGTGCTATGAAGTTTAGATATTGTATATATTATCTCTTGAGAAGTTCAACATTTTCAAAAAGTTTTGGGTACTAACTGTCGAAGGTCAAGGTCACAGCAAGGTCAACATATATGGAGAAAATGGATTAATTGTATTTTTAACACTTTATTTCATTACAATAATGTTATACTCAATGAAATGTGTTCATTGATTGTGTGACCTTGAGTGTCAAAGGTCAAGGTCACGAGAAAATTCCCAATTTGGCGAGGCCTGTAAAAGGCGGAACAGGGTAAGGCGAAACCCAAAGTTCTGGGGCTGCTCTGCTTTTGCGGTATCCCGCAAACGCTAATGTAGTCTTATCAGTTATGTCATCAATTGCCTTTAAAAAAGCAAGAACAAATATTAACCAAGCTCCAAGATAATTCAATGGTCTTTCCATTTCTCTGATATCATAATGGCTACGACATCATTATGTGTAACCTTCTTGAAATCTATAGCAAATTATGAATAATGATATTAGTCACATAACAACCACCATTATCAGTATTGCTTAACATGTTTATGTAGACTAACCAACCAATAAATGGAAATCTCCAAAAGTTGTAAAACTATGTTTTTCTAAAAAAAATTCCTGTCAAACTGATAGTTAATGAATCTATGTCATACATTTACTTTTCCTAACACGATGACATTTCCCTATCAAACGTATGCGAAATAACTGGACTTCATGAACATTTTGATCTATGAGTATATGAACATCAATGTATCATAATTGATATCAACACTCCACTCCAGTGTAGATACAGTACACCAAGTATCAAGAATGTTTTCAAGCAGATGGAAATCCCTACACATTAACAGCTTGTCAATTGTAATCAAAACCCGTCAAAATATTACACTACTTACAAAATGTTAAAACATTCGGAGTAAGCTTAAAGGGGCAGTAGCACGTTTTTATGGGAAATATAAGGTGATATCAGGAAATTGAAAATTAACGGTTCCAATTGAAAGACAATGTATTTAAACTAAATGGATCAGTAATAATTCAAATATATAACGTAAAGTTTAGCCATGCAATTTCTTTTTCTTTCACAAAATGAATTTAAGGTGTTCACATAAAATGGCCGCCAATGGATTTTAGGTGAATCTTCATACTTTGTCCTCTGATTGTGGATGATTGGCTTGTGTAATGAGATTTTTGACACTGTCAAATTAATACATTTAGCATTAACTTGCAATTTTCAGTGATAATTTTGAAATATCAAATTATCAAAAAACGTGCTACTGCCCCTTAAACTCCCTCTGATACATGCTATCGAGGTTCAAACAACACGGGGGGGGGGGGGGATTAGTAAAATATGTTTATTTTTGGTCCTGCTTCATGACTATATCATATAGGAGCCTTTAATATAGTCTAGGTCCTCGTTGTTCAAGAAGAGGTGATGACCCGAATACACATGCAGACAGACACACAAGACAGATTTATTTCGTAGAGTGGCCATAAGGCCAATAGTACAAATGACAGTTTTTCGTATGTTACACCAGAGCGCTGACATGGTTAATGCATCATATTACATTAATACACATGCAATCATAAGAATATGAGTATGATATGTATACATATATATAGTTATATGTATTTGGTTCACAGTATATAATAATATATAATAGAATATGCATGTAAAATGATGTACAGTAATTATTTCAAACATTTCATTTACATGAACCAAATTTTAGTCCAACCAATTAGAAATCCCTTTGTTTACATAAACAATTTCTAACAGGTTGTATTAGTCAAATGTGGTATGTGTATTTTGAACTTCTATTCGTGAAATATATATCTCGATTCTCGATAGCTGGTTATCACATGAACTACGACAATACATAGGCGGGTGTACCAAGATTGTTATCTAGGAACGGTACTGTTACATGGATTAGTGATTGGTTCTGATTACCAAGATTTGGGAGACTCGAAGCAGAGTAAATTCTTATGACAGACCCTCAGACAAACGTATTCAACCATAAAGCCTTTGTGTGATGTTTCACGGCGAACGACTGGACTGATCATAACAATAATTGAATGTGAAGGTTACGAACAATTATTAAGATATTTATTTTTTGTCTGAATCATGAACAAAATACTTCTGTTTTAATTCCACTGTTTTATACCTTACGAAATCTCGTCTAAACTGAATAGCATGTTCACCTAACTACATACATCAGTAAAAGTGAATATTGATGTATGTAAGGTTTATTTGAAACTGTATACCAGCACTTATACGTGTCGAGTATTTTGCAGATCATTACGAAGCAAAATACCTGAGGCAAGCAAGTTGTTATGAATATCGGTATTATCGATATATCGGTATATTGCGATACAGGAACAATATGATACGAACTTCAGAAAGTAAATCTCAACTGCTTTATAATGGTCATAAGTGACGTTTCAAGGTACATAATCTTTTGATGAAGTTCATGTTTGTCGGGAATGTAAAATAAAGACATTTTTACTAGTAATCTTGGTGTTCTTTAGGAAAGACATAATGTACCTCTTCTCTCAATCTAAAGCCATGTAAATATCGTCACACAGTGGTGAAGTGGTTTGCGTGCTGGCCCGGGTTCGCAACCAGGTGAGATAGCCAAATATTTGCGAAATTGGTCTCACGCTGTGTTGTGTAGCGGGACAAGGCACTTTATCCACATTGCACTCAGTCAATCCAGCTGGATAAGTTGGTTCCCGAAATGACGGTTGCACATGGTTTCCTGTGCGCTTATGTAGTACCGAAAGTACCATTCCGCTATGGTGATATGTATAGCGCTTTAAAGGGGCAGTAGCACGTTTTTTTGATAATTTTATATTACACATGTTTCACTGATAGTTGTTAGTTGATGCTAAATGTATTATTTTGACAGTGTCAAAAATTTCATTACACAAGCCAATCATCTATAGTCAGAGGACAAAGTATGAAGATTCACATAAAATCCATTGGCGGCCATTTTATGTGAACACCTTTAAATCATTTTGTGTAAGAGAAAGGAATCGCATGGCTAAACTTTACGTTATATATTTGAATCATTACTGCTCAATTTAATTAAAATACGTTGTCTTTCAATTGAAACCATTAATTTTTATTTTCCTGACATCACCTTATATTCACCCTAAAACGCACTACTGCCCCTTTAAACAAGTGCCCAATATTTTAATTTATGTGTTATATAAGACTATTATTTTCACCATCGAGACAAATGGCAACATTAAAAGCATAACTTTGGGTTTTATCTGTGTGCACCAACAACAACCCCGTTAGAGAACCATTGTCTTTTATGCATATTTATGACAAGTGGATGCAAGGAGTATTTGGACGTCATAATAACTTGTAAACATGAATGTCATTGTTGGCGTAGGGGAAATTAATGTCATATGAAAGTTATCATGCATAAAATAACCCATTGTCTCTCCGTCTTCTTCAGTCGTATCGTGCTAACTTCACAGGAAGTCAATGTTGTAATTTTATTACCCCTAACACAATGTGGCTTTGTTCTCTACATGAACATCTTGTTTTATGATAACTTTATTGCCCTAAACGCTTATCATTTTTCTTACTTATAGCATGTGCGGTCTTTGAATCACAAGAAAACATCTATATGAATACTAGAGCATTTGAGAACCAAGGAATATTATCAACATCCTAAAGTTCTGTATTTATTTTTGCCGATGGTCTTCGTCTTCATGGCCCCTACACGTTTAGAAGTTGTTTTGCTTGCAGGATATGTCGTTGGTCTATAAATCAAAAGGAACGTCTTGCAAATTATAAAAACACATATAAAGTGATGAAATTACCCACTATCAAAATTAGAATATTCTGATTTGTTTTTTGCTGACTGTCTTAACTCGCACCTTTAGACCCTTACGATACACAGTAAGGCCTTTCCGTTAATCTGGAAAATCGAAGGATATAATAATTGGTCATTATTTTATAAAACATCAGAATCATATTTGAGATGCATCGATCTGTTATGATTTATAACCTGTATTCGTATTGAATAGTTAATTGATCTTGGAAATTGGATATCATCAGTTTCTTCTTTAATTCTTAATTTATTTAAAGAAATGTTCTGAAATATTTCATCTTTGTAAAGATGTGAAGGTCTTTTGTTACATTGTTAACTATTTGACAGTTAATGTCGTCTTTGGCACATATATATATTTAATTAATTTAAGATATTAAGTGTCCGTCTCAAGAAATTCTTATGACTTACAAAATAAACAGAATGTCAAACGAAAGGAATGTGGCTTATTTATTACCTGTAGTAACTGTTTGCCGATTATAAATGTACTCATTTAACTAAAGAACGTTATTTAGGAGGGTATAAACGTAGGCTGTGAAGGGTGCATACATGTAGGTAGTTCCCTTTGATCAATTCTATATGTTCAGTGACTAATGAACAGTACATTCGTCATACTAGGAGTGTGAATGGATATGAAGAACTATTCCTATATTATTTTGATTCCTCAACAGTGTGGCGTCAATGCAAATGTTAGACCAAACATGGTAGGAATTATATGATTTGGGTTTATGATACTTTAACATACTGTAGAAACTAATAAGTCCTAGATCATAAATATTTTAGCACACCTATCTCATTTGTATCTGTACGTAACACATGAAGCCTTTTCTTCCGAAAATTGCATTGACGACAAACATGGTTGTTGCCTTTCATTAATAGTCCAAATAATCATAAATATGTACACAAAACAGAAGTACGTTATAACCAATGCACACGATCAAATATTACCTCGATGTGATTAATATACTTCCCATATATAAAACTTCCTTCTTGATTTAAATCCGGTTATTATAGTAGAGATATATGTGATATTAGATCGAGTTTCAATATCTATGGGGTTATTCATGAGGATGTTCATTTGCGAAATAATTCAGTATGAAGGAGCTTTACCCCGACATGCTGAAACATGCAGATATATGGCATACATTGTATGAACTATTATGTGTTATGTGTTATGCAAATTAAACCTTAACAATCAACTGCAGTTATTTCAAGGCTTTACGTCTTACTTAAATCATCACACGGTTTTAATTAATATTCTACTTTTATTAAATTCGTTTGTTCATAAATGCATACGAAATGCAAGAAGTAAACAGTTTTGCATGGGAATTTCGGCTAAACATAAATTAGCAGGCATACAATCATGTAGAGCCAACTCCACCAGCCATGTTAACACTAATATCGAATGCTGAGCAGCCAAATCTCAGGAGATATTATGCTATATTTTCTCTAGGAGTAGGTGGTCAAATCTATTTTGACGTTTTTCTCTCGAGAGTGCAAGTCCATCGATTGGCCCGGAATGAATCTCCTTTAATGTTCACTGGAATGGAATTTTTCCCGTTACCTCCTACATTTCACACCTTTACAGTTCAAAGGAAGCAGCCTCTAGATTTTCGCTTGGATTTATTTTATCTCCAGGCATGGCTGGCATAGTTCCCAGGAGATGTACCATTAGGTCAGGTCACGCAAAGCTTCATGTCACTCAAGTTCATTATTATTGTCGGAATCCAGTTATTTTGAAAAACGTTTCCCCTTCCTCATACACTATACAAGTTATTACATGAATAACATTATATTCCAAATCAACTTATGCAATATTTTAATAAATATAACTTTTTGAATTTTTATTCCACTGTCGAATGTTGTTTCGATAGAAAACACACACACGCACACACACATACTGTAAGATGTAGTGAGCAATGTTTAAAAAAAAATAACTTGAATATTCATTTTTCCTCCTTTTGATGTTATGTGATTATGCACACATATCGCAATTAAAGATGAATGAAATAGATACAAAATTCATAAATAGCATTTGACCCTTACTCGGTGTTAGCCATTCAACCTAGCCTAATGATCATAATGTTATCACAGCAGGAATTTCCTCTGTAACCTATGTTCAAACTGTATCAATTGTATTTATTCAACATATATGTTTGTTCCTTAAAAACCTGATTTTGAAATGAAAAAATAAATCTTTAGTTTAAACGAATATTGAATTACTACATGAATAAGTAACACTGTCACAAAAAGGCAGTTATTTTATTTCTTTTTAACTTCAAGTGACATAATGATAATTACTATTTTTATTAATAATACCCTCGTTAATATTCATTAAATGCGTCAGTGTTATTTTCATCCTGAATTCAATATCCTTTTTGAGACCAAATATAGTATTTTTATAGCAAATATGACATGTTTTAATTATTTCTCGCTCGGGTGAGATACTGCAGTTTGATATTTATACAGCATTATTACACTAGTACTAGTGTCATACCGCTGTACATATGACGTCACAATAGTGCGTAGTATTGACTGATAACGCATTTACCGCCGTAACAATGGCAGCCGATTTGTCGAAATCGTTGTTTCAACACGCCTCCGGCAATTCCACTTGTTATAAACAATTACTAAAGTTTACTCTCTTAAGTACAAACGTTAATAATCTCGTGATTGAGTTCAACTAGGTATGGTTGTCACTTTAACTCGGTTTGTGCTTAAACATTCACTTGTTTCAAAAAAACAGTATTTCACCGGTCGTGTAGTATCCTATGTATGAGCAGCTCTGCGCTCAATGTCCTGCAAAACTAAAACAAGTCTGTTTCACATTACCGGAAAATTCAGAGTATCTGTCAGAGCGTAATAGGAAATTGGGTTGCTATCTACATGAAACTGCTGTCACCTACTGACAACTACTATTTGCTAACTTGAACATGACAACTTGTCAAACAATTTCCATTTTAAAAGCCCTTCTTTTCAGTGCCCATTACTGCGACCGGTCCATGACAGATTGGTATTGATGGCGGGGGTATTATCGGAAACACGCTCGAAAACTCTTACCAGAATAACTCGATATGACGCAGGGCCATTTTACAGAATAAAAAAAAAAAAATCTGTGGCCTGGTTGTGCTTAAATACGAAGGCAAAGTCGTTGGTTTACGCGAAGGCAGTTGTAGTTGATTTATACTGCATGGGGACATATACAATATATGATCTGATGATTTTGTGTCATTCCTTGTTGTCTATATCTAATTAACATGACACGTAGCACAAGAAAAAGCATTATATTTGTATGTAGTAAGTGTCGAACAGAGGGAAAAAGTTTAATTGGTACTTTAAATTTATTGAACTTTCCTATGCTTCATAACACCAACAATTTCATTTCATTTCAATAGTATTTAAACCGTTTCAAATATTCATTGCAAAATGAAAACTTCATAACATTCGTTAGTTTTCAGAGAAAATCCAACAACGTACTCCTTTAATTTTGGGCCTTAGCCAAAATCACAAGAATCAGTAGCAATTAGATGTAATCTAGTTATAACCTATCAAACACAATCGACTAATATTTTGCATTCGCCCTGCTTTAATAAGTTACTCAAGTACGCTTCACTCTGTTACGATAATTGTTTAGGTTGTAAATTTGTGGATACACACTGCAATGTTTAAATGATCAACTGCCCGATATTTATCAGCAAGAGAAATTAAAAAACTTATTCCCAGCTGTTAACATTACAAGTGAGCATTCAATTTGCAAAACCCATTTTATAAATTATGGGTAGAGGAAATACAGTTTTATATTAGAGATGATTAGTAAAAGTTTTGTACAAAGAGTAAATAATGTTGTGAAGTCACATTTGAACCTTAGCTTGGTCAGATTCACTTCATTTCCAATTTTAATTCATTTGACGTCATACTCGTGTACGAGACCAATTTGGTCATCACTAACACTTAGCAACATAGTTAACAAATTCTATGATTCGTCCTTTTATAAATTGTGAAACAAGTTTCTTTGTAACATGTTAATAATGTTAGTCTTTCTACTATAATCACTAGATTCATATTACGTATCACCATGTATATTGAAAATTCATGAACATGATGTTCAAAATGGGGAGCTCAAAGCATCTAGAGAGAAAATAGTCAGCCTAACTATAACATAATGAAGGAATCATAGCAAAGATTTATCTCATCTCCTTCTACTAATTCTACTGATCCTCACATCAATAATGATGAAGTCACACAATAATTATTACCTGTCGTGCATACATTGTACAATGCCTCTAATGCAATCTGAATGACCCAAACAGTCTCATATGTGTATCAATAGATGATACATTTCTTATTGATGGAGACAGCTAAAAGCTTATGTTGTACTGTAGCCTGTCCCGTAAAGCAGTTGCCATGTATTTTCTTATGACAGGTATTATGGCGTCATTTCCGGGACATTAAGAAGACGTTGCCATCGTTACGGCAGCTTTGACGTAATGTCCATGTGACGGAATTTATGGACCTTTGAATATGCGATTTATTGCCCCGAAACCTTTCGTCCTCGCATTTCAAAACCACAATGTGACCTTAACATGATTCCCCTTTTTAGACTTAAAAGGAATACGTTCACTTATTTCATGGTTAATTTAGAGTTTGTCAAAGCCACACGCCATGTGATAACCCCATGAGGTAAATCATCTATGCCGTTCGCCAGAGAACAAGGAACCCTGAATGAACTCATCTTTAAATATCCTTGAAGGAAGCGCTATCTGGTGCTAAAATCTTTTAACTTCTTTCCAAACAAATCATGTGCATTTACATATACGTTTAGATGATTCTGTGGTGACAATGATGAACATTATACATGACGTCACTATGACACTGTTCAAGTGATTGTACATCTTCCTTCGCATTGCCTAAAACGCCAGTTTCCGAACTGTCACTTTATGCCTTGCTTCAGACCCTATTCTTTTCTGAGCTGCTTTAGTGCCCCTACATGCCAGAGAGCCAGCACAGAAAACTCAAGGGTCAGCAGTAAGGCATAAATTGACAGTTCGGAAACTGATGTTTTAGGCTTTGTGTAGGAAGATGGTATTTGTATAAAGTAAAAGAAGAACCTTTGGTATCAGATCATTCAGCCCACTTCAAGGTCTGGTCTTCTATTTTTCAGATGTCGTCAAGAATCGAATCGGAAACTGTGTCACGATATACCAGGACCTCATTAAACCAAACGAGGAATCATTTTCATACGACGAGAGATTGTACTTGCGTAAGTAAATGTCAATAGTTGCATTTAACTCCAGTGTGTAAGCTTGTATTTAAGTAAGTAATGTTTCATGTATTACACAATACATTATTGCCAATTGATAGCAGCAAGAAAAACACCATTTTTTAAGATTATGATATTTACTTTCCTGTTAGTATCAACAATTGCATTTTACATTCATATGTTAGCTTACATATGTAATGTTACATGTACTACATTTTTGTCAATTGATAAAAGAATGATGCATGCCATTTTAAATGAAAATGATATCAACCTGCATAAGTAAATGCCAATAGTTGCATATACTATCAACTATATTAGCGCTATGAGCAGACACTGAGTGCCTGGTGTTTATGCGCTATATTATTAATATTATTCATAATTATTATCAAGCTTAAGTTTTAAATTGAGTACTACATATTGCCAAATGTTAGAAGAATGGTGTGCGTCATTTTTAATTATTATGATTTTGACTTGCATAAGTAAATGCAAAAGGTTGCTGTAAGCCTAGAAATGTAATTTCACATGCACTACAAATTGCTTGTTTATAGAAAAATGATTATGATATCAACTTGCATGAGTTCATATTAACACAATTTTACATTCTACTCTCATCTGTAAACTTAAATATGGAATGCTACGTGATCTACATCTTGCCAAATGATAAAAGAACGTTGCACACCATTTTAAATGGTTATGATTTTAGATATGTTTATTATGCAAATTTCAAGTTTGTTTTGTAAACTTTTGTTTTTCATACAGGAGACCCGTTCATTCTGAAGAAACTATTATTTGTTAAACATATATTTTCCATTATCAAAATACTATGAATTAAGGACAGGGCCAATGATACAGAAATACGTTTTCATTACTACATCACACATGGCAAAATGTCTGTGTGAATGTTTAATGTTCTATGATTCTATACTATGTTATCATAGTTTCCGTATCGCGTTTAGTACCATGCAATTCTCAAATCATTTTCATATAAAGACGAGGTACTTGAAACAGTATTTGCTCTTATATAAAAGAAAATTCCAGTTAGGTAAATGGCTTTCCATTTTCGAGTAATTTGTAGGCTAAGAGTTGTCGTATTTTAAAGATTGATGAGAACCAAATGCAAAATAAAAATTCAGAATCTCAAGTAACAGTTCTAAAACGAACCTACAAAGTTTACTTCAGCTACGAAACCACTTTCACTCAGATGATGAAAAAGTGTTCACACAAAAATAACAGCCAGCAGTTTTCGCTTGATACTTGAACATTTCATCTATGGCTATTTGGATTTTGTAGTAAGATATATGACCGCCTGAAGAAAATACGTTTTGCATGAACCAAAAGTTTTTGAGGGAAACTTTGACGAAATTGAATTTTAAAAAAATAGAAAAAATTTAAGAGAAAAAAATTCAAATTTTTTAGGAAATTTGAAGAAATAAATTTTCAAAACATGCAACTACCCTTTTAAGATCGATTATATAACGTTTCATGTATGCCTATTTCCAGACCTGTCGCGTTCAGTGGTTGGATGTGTGATCGCTATGGGCGCCGTACAGTTGGCTGCCGTCTTCACGTTGCTGTGTGGAATATGGCCGGGAGATTGTAGAAGTGTCCGGAGGGCCAAACTCTACTGGTCAGCCTCCCTCATCCTCCTCCTGGCCAGTAAGTACTGACCACCATTTAGCATTGACATGGGGGATCTGCTTAATTTCAGAGTGAATCCAGGGAATGATGCTTAAATGTCATTTACACATGTTGAATTAAGCACGTGTTGTAGAGTTTGTATTTGATCAAAGATAACGTCAAAATATCGGCTGGTAAAATGAATGAATAGAGGCATTGCAATTTTGTTTTACGCGTAGCTCTTGTCTTGATCACAACGAAGAACATTATATTGTTAAGACAGTAGAAAGATCAGCGATTCTGATGTTATTGTTTTTATAACTATTTTTTACGTTTTAAAGAATTAAAGAAATTTTCATTTCTCCTTTCACTTTTTTACTGAAGAGAGTCACATTATTTTTACGAACAATTATTACCTCCGAAGCAGTCATATAAGAATTCATCATAGCAAATTAAGTAACATAGCTTACCAATTAATTAATGACTCCGAATTCATTCAAAAGCACACAAGAGCAATATATCAATATAGATATATTAAACATTTTCCATGCTTATTGTGCACTTTTTTTAACAGGGACTTGACATAAATGTAGAAACACATGTTCGTTGATTTGTGAATTAAGATGTCATAATTTCAAAAAGCAAATCTACGTTTGCTTATAGATAATATATTTTCGGATGGGACGAAGTGTTTTGACATCTGAAGATTAATGAAACACATCGTCAACTACATTTTGGTTGCATTAACTACAATGAATAAGCTATACGTTCTTCGCTTGCAATACCCTTCTATTGACACTCATATTATCCTCTCTGTTCTCTCTTGCAGCAATGTGTGGGATAGTAAGCGGGATCTGTTTCATCGCTCTGCGGGACATTGACCGCAAGGACCATGAGATCTATCCCCCGGGGGTGACCCCCCAGTACGGCTGGTCC
Source organism: Steromphala cineraria (assembly GCA_916613615.1). Taxonomy (NCBI): domain Eukaryota; kingdom Metazoa; phylum Mollusca; class Gastropoda; order Trochida; family Trochidae; genus Steromphala; species Steromphala cineraria. The sequence continues at coordinate 11,449,445 of OU744721.1, forward strand.
TTCATGACTGCCTGGATCTCCACCGCCCTCAACCTCGTCGACAGCTTTGTGCTTCTCTGTCTTCTTAAGCGCTCTTACGACGACGTCAACGAGATTCAAAAGTACTATTACTACAACATGAGAGATTAGAGCAAACCACTCAACACTACATTAAGTCAAGCAATATTTTTAGATTTCAAACGTTTTTTGTGAGATGTTTTGTAATTTAAGCAATTGTTTTGGTGGTTATGAGTGTCGATACTTTGTTGTAATGCAACAGTATGACCTAATATACAACCTGTTGATCTATATTTATTTAGATTGGTTGTAATGAGGAATGGAAGGTTTAATGTTAGAATTAAACAAACTCCTTTCTTCTACATTCCAAAAGACAAAGCATTATTCTGAAATTATACCAAAAGCTCATACATGAGTGTTTGATTTAAGAAAACAACCTTTTCTGTGTTGTAAGAATCCATTTTTGAGGAATGAAAAGTTGTTAACATTAAAAGGCAGCAAGTTCATTTGGTTATACGAAATTTTGTACGAAATCCTGAAGACTAAAAGAGTTTGCCATGAAGGGTCTCTCCCAAGTGCGATTTGGCACTAGTCAATGTACGTGTGTTTGTATTGTTTTTAACCAATGAGTGTCTCACTAGCAAAGTGCTCTTTTTGTATTTATTCAATAATTTTTTCATACGAGCATCGTCCAAAGTCGCATGTTTCACAATAGTTGATGGAAACACTAATGCAATTCAAAATCTCAGACCAAATAAACTGCCTTAGTTTTGCTTTAACAGGCTTGATTAAAGCATCTCCAATGCCGTCTTGCCTATTGCAATCGTTGAAAAGTCATCTTCGAAGTCACCTCCAAATTTGTTTCATTTGTTTTTAGATTTAACAATAGTTTGTACCATTTCTTTAACTGAACACCGCCGTAATATTACTGACTTTTGCGATTTGTTATATGTTATGCAATGTATATACGATGCCATACATCATTATTTGTAAGAAGTCTCACTGTTATAGAAATATGTCATATCCATAAACCATTAACAGTAATCAGTATGATTTATATTTCTTCGGTATATGGACATTTTGGTAAACTTGAGTTTTGTCTTATGATATTCGGTTCAATCTATACTCAATATAGGTAGTTTTACTTTTAAACACAACGATACAAGATTGCAGCTTTTAGATAATACTACATGCTGAAAATCGATTCAAATTTTAGTATTTTTATACAATTCGGAGAATGTATATTTAAACTTTTTATATTAAATATGTGTCATTGAATTGTCATTTGTTTTTATCATGTGAATGTTTTGTTCTCTGTGTTTTATATAACCCATGCCATAATATAATATTAAAGAATCTTTACCCAAGAGGAATTGTATGTTTTAACTGCTTTTTAAATGCATAGTTTGATATATGCATCGAAAATTATAAGGGGGTTTATAAGACTGTGCAGATTTAAATAAAGATTATTGACAGTCAATGAAACCACAAATTCTTACACTTTAATGATTTCAATCCACCGAGACATGATAACCCCCTTTCACAAGAAAGTTATACTTACATTGACGGGACAGGTGACATCATTCAATCATATATCTAGATTTCATCTTTTTCAGAATAAATTAATCTTATCTTATTCCGCATAGGTTTTAGTAAATAGATTATAGTAAAGTTATAGTCTGTGTTAACATATCCACCCACTTTGAAATTCCGCCATAACTTGAATACTCTCTACTTTTCATTCTGAAAGTGATAACATCTCTGAATGTCCTACGAAAGCATCCTTTTTACAATTTAAACATTCATACACCATGGTGTTTGATGTATAACAAATCCTGAATAATAACTATGAATTGATGATTTTTTTCCAGGGCGCTTAATCAATTATAAATCGTATTACAATGCGGAAAGGAAACAGTGTTCTTAACCAAGGAAATGCAAATGAAGTTGTTTAAATTAAACGACAAACTAATATTTTATCGTCAATTATGACGTCACTTAGGTCTGAGGTGAAGTGGCCCCAGGAAGTTGTGTACGATTTAAACTAAAAATAAATTACATTTCTTGTCTATTTTGAATATAAATAGTTTGCATACGAAATAAAGTTATTGTGTAGTTATCATATGACTATTAAATAAGTTTTTTTTACATCAATGGACCTTTAACGTTTGTAATTCTTTTTTAAACCAGCAAGAATGACATTTTCATTTAAAACTCATTGCAGAAAATGTTCCAATGTTGACACAGCTCTGACCTCATTTTCTTATTATTTCTCATCTAGAAATAAATCCAAAGAATATCTCATTCAAAACCAACCATCTGACAAGGAGCGTTTCTCAGCTTTGACAGTACAGCCAACAATATTTCACAAAATTGGATAAAGATCTCATATTTTCAGCTTTCCTTATACACAGCTGACATAACTTGTCACATTTTCTGACCTGTTGATAATGTACCGGGACGGTGAGTATTGTGAAAATATTACAATCATTTATTTTCTAAGGATACAATATTCCTTAACTCCAAAAGCAGTGTTGACAGGTCGTCTGTTTATGTGGACATTCTTGTGTAAATGTAAATAAGTCAATTTTGAATATGATTCGGTTTGATAAATTGAATGTTTCACATTATACATGTTCTACACAAAGTTGTGAAAGGAAATTAAATATAATGGTCTTTGCATAATTCAAGTTGCACATTTTCTGTCAAATTTTTGAAAATGTCTTTTTAGAAAATATTTACTGAAACTTAACATAACATTTCACATGTCTGTAGATTATGTGTTGAGATCAAGAGCAAAATCGTATATGATTCTGAACAATGGATAATTCAGGGTTCAAATACAAATATCAAGCTGGACTATAAATCATTCCTTTCGCATTGTTTATATAATAGGCTTTGTTTATTTGATACATGTAGTTTGATAATGCAAATCGCAAATCACTTTCTTTACTTCGCTTCGTAACAATGACCTTTGTCAAAAAAATGTTTTTGTAAACGACATTTTCATGTTAAATGTTTGGTCCTTAACCCATGTAATTTACTTTGAAAACACTGTAGGCATAACAGTCTCCATCTCTAGAACTGATGCATTTGAGATAGCGTTTGCTCTCATAGTTGTAGTCAATAGGTAACAGTTAAAGGGAACTAACTCTGTCAAACGTATAAAATTTACATTGTACCTCACATCGTGTTTGAAATTTCCATAGTCTTATGTCTCATAGATATGTATATACCATTTTTGATTTTGCACATTTATAGCGATAACACTTCATAATTTACTAAATTTAATTAAGCATTGTCTACACTTTGAATACCGTGTATCCAGATCACATATTTTGAAGCGTCCATAAAATCGACTAAAGTTATCGTTTCGCAAGAGTGTTCACCAATAAAAAACACAAATCGTGTATTTTATGCTATTTCATTATTTTTTGTTTCATACTTTGCAATGAACTGGATTTTAATCACTGAAGATATAAAGAGAATAAACTACGACTTTCAAATTATATATATTTTTCTTTTCTCGTAATCAATTTAACCATGATTAATATTTCACATTAGGTATAGACTGTTTTCGTCATGACGACTTAAGCACTTGATTCAATTTAAGTCTAAAACTAAAACAAACTTACAAGACATTTGCACTGATACGATTATACAAAGTGTATAAATTTAAGATTTACAGGTGTATATTTACTAGCTTTTGTTTATAATTCTTTTCCCCTTAGGAGAGCCGCCTTAAACAAATTAATTAATTAATCAAGTTACCATGACAAACTGTTGGCGACACATCTATCATGTTTGAATACCCTCGTAAAATAACTTATTGCTTTCGGTTTTTAAAAAAAAGAGAAAAATAATTTAACAAATTTTGGAGTAGCCTATCTTATCACATACAGTAGTTAATTTTCATATTCATATTCTGACATCAAAGTCTTTGTATATTTATTGTCATTATATACCTTATATACATTTTGTACTTCGATTGCATGCTTGTATATTTCATATGTACCTATTTATCTATCCTAATGGCGGTGGTTCGAATCCTCGCTGTAAATCAAAGTTTGGATACCGATAAGAAAATCGAGATACGTCTTCCAATGATAAAATTCAACATGTAGTTTAAATACTCTCCAAACGAAAAGACAATAGTTTATATTTCACTACAGATATTCATTTTTACTACTTGCAATTTTCAGTCTTTATGCTAGTGGCCCTAGATTTGTTAAAGAATAAAATCAATCCGACAAGAATAATTAAAAAACGCTTTAATCACCTGACGTGTATGGAATATTTCAAATATAATATTACAATGAATGAAATATAAAATATTAAACGCAAACCATCAAGTCCAAAGCGGGAAAAATCCCATATTTGTTTCTACAAAAGTGGCGTCGCCTTATCTTGTTTAATGCGGATACAAAATTCAACTTTTGAAATCCAAATTCAACGTGGTGCAAGTACATTTTACTAAAGGGTTCCGCTCAAGCTGGGTGGTAATTTCAAAGCAAAAGAAGACAATGAATACAGCTAGACAGACGATATACTCAGTCTTACCTCAAATACAATGTACACCTGGAAAGAAAGTAGAGCAACACCTTATTTCAAAATATTTGATTTGTTGCTTTTGTTAAAGTTTAACTGAATTAATTATTCTCGACATGCAAAACGTACATTTAGTGACTTATTCTAAAGTTGCCTTGACAGAAATAATATTCTTACCACACAACAACCAATATCTACTTTCATCTGTTAGTAAAAGTCAACATGTTTCGAGTTTCTGAATGCTAAAAGAAGTGAAAAGTTATCAGATTGAATTTATTCTTGTTAGTTCATTTATCTATCTTAGATTACAATTACTTTTTGGAAACATCGTCTTCTCTCTTATCAGAAAACTTTAGCTGGTTAAATGATCACATGTTATTGGAGATGTATAATGAAATATTTGAATAATATATCATCGAAATACATGTACATGAGTCACCTTTAAGATGACATAGGTCTATTGGGGACCGTTATCGTTGTGAAATGGTGCATTTTAAAGGACAAAGGTTTAAAATACATAGGATAAAGAATGCATAAGATTAAAATCCATACTTGAACATATCAAATATTAAAATAAACAAAAATACACGTTCAATAAAAACGCATATCTACAATAGATAACGATAAGTTTCTTAAAAGCTGATAGGCACTTACTGGTCAGACTTAGAGCTTCAAGTCGATTTGGGGTCAGAGACAAAATTTACTTATAATTAGGAGCTGTGTAGTTCTCAAAGCTTTCTCTAAATCTAGCGAGATCGTGGATAATTTTTAGGCAATTCCTGTAGGATTCTTTAAAGGGGCAGTAGCACGTGTTTTGACAATTATATATATATTTTAAATTTTTCACTGAAAATTGGGAGTTGATGCTAAATGTAATATTTTGATAATGTCAAAAATCTAATTACACAAACCAAACATCCATTGTTTGAACACCTTTAATTCATGTTGTGTATGAATGCATGTTTGAGCTTTACATTATATATTTGATCTATTGCTGCTTCATTTAATCTTAATACATTGTCTGGAACCATTTATTTTCCTGACTTCACCTTATATTCCCACTTAAAACGTGCTACTGCCCCTTTAAGTTTAAAAAATCACCAATATTTAATGACCTTTATGTAATAATATTCATGTATAGTCACTGACTTAGAGTTCTTTCATCCTCAATGAACTGTCAAAGATTGTGAAAGACGTCTCAATTGATTGGAAGAACTCCAAATTGTACGAATTTATCGTACAAAAACATGTTTGGAAAAGTCCAAATTGTACGATTTTACCATACGGGTAGTGGACGGACGCTTTTTAAACAGGGACGGTTTGGACAGTCATGTATGTGAAAGTTTCGTCTAAACATCATACTGAACCAGAAGCTGAACCAGAAGCTATCCACATGTAAGTAGTTTAGGACATATAGATAATGGAAACCAGACAGGAGATGATATATACGAATATACGAATATACGAATGCTACACTGCCCACTACATCGAAAAATTACATTTCAGTTGTATATTTTAAAACCAGAAATGCGATAAAAATTGGCAAGACATGTACATGAAGGAGGTTCGTCCTTGAAGTTGTCAGTCTCACAAAAATAATTCGATTTATCATATTTTTTACAATCTTTGACATGCCAAACAATATTTCACTCACATAAGATGCTCCTAGGACTCTTTTCTAAATTAGCTCAATTAAAAGGAAGCACATTTGATGTCACATTAAATTACACTGTCAGCTAACTCCTCGTAAACCATGTTACAACAGGAAATACACTGATTAGGCGAGATATGTATACATGTCTGACAACAACAATTTTACCTAACTTGCATGTTGTGCATTACAATTATAAACTTAGATATACATATACTAGACGAAAATATTTAAAGGGGCAGTAGCACGTTTTTTGAAAATTTTATATTTCAAAATTTTCACTGAGAATTGTACGTTAATGCTAAATGTATTATTTTGATAGTGTCAAAAATCTCGTAACACAAGCCAATCATCCATAGTCAGAGGACAAAGTATAAAGATTCACATTAAATCCATTGGCAGCCATTTTGTGTGAACACATTTTATTCAGTTTGTGTTAGAAAAAAGGAATCGTATGGCTAATCTTGACATTATGTATTTGAATTATTACTGCTTCATTTAGTTTATATACATTGTCTTTTAATTGGAACCATTAATTGTCATTTTCCTGACATCACCATATATGCCTTTTAAAAACGTGCTACTACCCATTTAATAAGCTATGAAATTAAAATTGTGAAATCAATGATCTTACTCAATGATACAAATTAATCATACAAATTCCAAATTCCCTTAATTATCGTATCTTTTTTTATTTCAATTTGTTATTTATCCAAATTATATTATTTTATCCAAAACACTTGTACTTGGAATGTTAAAACAATAAAGTCCAGTGACATTTACCAACACGATTTCGTATAATTACAATGAAACCTAGAACCAGGTTAATGATGGTCCACATTTGAAATTCAGGTTAAGAGAATTTCTTTGATTAAATTTTTCTCGTTATTATCAGGTATCAAGAACACATATCAAGTTATTAGTTGAAGCTTCTGAAAGAACATTAGTACAAAGGACAATCACCTTTAATCAGGTCCCCGAGCAAGTTTTTCATAAAAAGACAAGAATCCAATTACTTTTTAATGAATCACAGACATTCTCCAAAGAATCCAGCTGCTTTAATTATACTAATTAACTGAAACGCCTTTGAAGACCTTTGTACACGAATTTGGTGATAGAAATACGATCCTGTTATTGGAAAAAATATTGTTCAAATTCATTCCGCATGAAACCGGTGAATGTCAATATTGTTGCAGGAAATATCGCCAGAATGTATACATGTTGATGTTAACTCGTTACTACATAATCTTATCAAACATTTTTAGAACCACTGTTTTAACAAGACTGCCTCTTCTAAATCGAGATCTTCCACTTTCTGTAGGTAACATATCACTTGTTCTTATTGAGATCCAATTTTTCAATATTTTGTTATGATAATAATGTTAAAATTTGTATAGCGCCTTAATCCAAGATTTGCTCTAAGGAGATTGGTCAAATGCTCTGCTGAAAAGAACACCTTTTTGAAAGGTGTGATGTCAGTTAAAAGTTTCAAGTGTTCAGGTAGTTGATTCCATAGCACAGGACCTGCTTTGGTAAAGGCTCTATCGTTATAACTTGTCATCCTAGTAGAGGGCACTGATAACTGTCTTGCGGAGGCTGATCTCGAAAGCCTTGTTGGTTGATGCCATGATACTAGCTATAGGTCAGGTTTTCTGAAGCTTGGTTCACATGCTGCTGCCTGCGGCCTGAGTGTAAATAAAGTTCAGGTCAGTTCAGTTGTGAAGGGCCTTGTGAACAAAGACTAACACTTTGAAAACAATCCGCTGTCTGATTGGTACGATATATATTGTTGTTTCTTTGGTTTCATATAAAATGATAATTTATATACGTCTGTATAAATTCATGTGTGTTTGCATGCGTTTACATGTATGTTTGCTTGATTCGTTATATGTGTGAACATGTACATGTGCATGTATATGCGTATCTAGGTAAAAATTTACAATAGCTATAGCCTACGCAAACAATATGCTTTGTGGACAACGAAGTCAATTGTCAAGCAATAATTATTGCACAGTGTATCCTGATAAATGATTAATAAAAATCTAACGATGAATGCAAGCACGACCTTTGGAGGAAATTCAGACACGCCGTTAAAGGTTAAATGAAAGCAAAGACATCGTTTGAATAATAAAATCACAGCAATAATATATTTCGATATACAAAAGAGTACTTGCAAGATATGAACAGAGAAGATTTTGAGAAGCGACAAAGACTGTTTATATTGTGTAGTATTCAATGATCCCATATACTCACTTCTTTCGTTATCAAATTGCAATCAAATTCAGACCATATAACTTTTATCAAGGCATTTTGGTCATTCAAATAAAGTGCACCTTCCTTTGTTTTTCCTGACAAATTCGGGATCTACTCTCTTCGAATATCAAGCTTCTTTGTAGATCGCTGGACGTTGAGTTTAATCAAAACAGCAATGCATATTTAACTTTTCAGCCATTATTTATCGAACATTATATGAACTTATGACCCTAATGCATTTTTAATTTTTACAGATTAATTACCGAACATTATGTGAACTTTTGACCCCAGTGCATTTTTCACAACCCAAGTCAATAACGAGCTGTGAAATATGTATATGAAAGGATTTTCATCGGATCAAGGCACCAATTAACAAAGCATTAAACATATCGATGACATAATATATAACGTTCAAAGGAGGTAGACGGAGACTCGTCAAGGGGAGCAGCACATACCGCGATCTGAACTAGATGGGCTGAATCTGCGCCACAGGACCATAACCAGCTGTCAACATGTGTGTTATGCGGAACATTTGATACTTCAATGTCATACTGACTTGCACTCCGCTTAGACCAGCTTGACATTTGTGAAATATGAGACCAATTATTATCTGATCCGTATTAAAAAAGGGTAAACGGATAAATAATTTATATGAAGATATTGATTACCATATGTGCATTAACTCGTGTTGATGCGATGGGATACTTAGTTCCAGTGGGTAGGTTTAAATTTGTGGAAATATACTTTGTGTCTTCTCACAATTGTAAATATCCCAATAGATCCACGTTAATCTGTGAGCTGGTGTGGAATGTGTTGTAATTGCACGCAACATGAGGTTAATAAGTATTATAGGAATCAATACCTTAGAGACAATAACAGTTGTGTATTAATAATGGCTACTTTATCCTTATAAAACAGATGTCAAAGCGTACAGCAATTATCTTAATGAATCAAATCGAGTAAAACGGCATTGTGAATCATATAGACATAAACGTGAATCGATAACAGGTAATGTTTTATTGGAATCTTTATTGTATGACTTGTCTTTAATTTTTTTGTTATAGCAATTCTATCATTTGATTTAAACCTCCTAAATGACCTCCCAAACTACTCAAGCTGTTGTCTTTCGCCATCATGGGACTGGACTATCAACTCAGATTGAGCCTGTTAAGTTTTACACTCAGACTGTAGTTATTATATTATTTTTACCTAACAAAACCTCTTAATAAGCAAGGTTAGATCTGCAGTGAACTAGATCCAATTCCCGAGACTCCTTTTTAATAAAATACTGTTTTGAGAATTAATATTTTTCAGAGACTGAATATAAGACTATTAAGCAGCCAAAGGTCAGTTTCCCATTGAGAATACGTTACAAGCCCTACTGTGGTATTTTTATTCTAACACTTAGACTCTGAAATGATTTTTTTCAATAAAACTGAAATTTGAAAAGGAAGAATAAATACAGTGAAAAGGAGACTGAGATTTCTTTATTTTGAGCTCTTATTTTAGGGTCTGGCTGACAGACTATGGTATTTTAAGAATATAAAGATAAACGTATTTCAAGAATGCCACGTCCTCTTCTTCATAAACTAAAATATTCATTGAGTGGAAAATAAGTCAATAACTGTATACTGGCTAACTATTGTGCTCCACTAAGCATGAGATGGTCTATTTCTAGCATGTGTTGGTTTAAGACAGTTCACCTCAGGGTCAGACGCCTAGAGGTACCAAAGGATAGACCACACGGCCAGAGATCAAAGTCTGTCTGATAGGTGTACTGATAGATGTATGTCTGTTTGTCCGATCTACATCACTGCTATCTACATTCACCGTATCATGTTCACTTTTCTTCCAATAATGTTCATGTCATGTTATAAACCATGTTGTGAGAAATGGTCTAAATATATCACTTCACAAAGAAGGGTCTGTCATGGATCATACATCGATTTCTTCTTGAGGCTAAATGTAAGCCAATCATGTGGTTTTGTAGACTATGTTCGGGATTAAGCACCGTTGATTTCATAAGAGGCTTTGATATTTCAAAGTTGTTAATCATAAAATATCTTTGCATGATTCGTTTAATTGATCAATGTGCGATGCGTTTTAACCAACCAATTTTGGATGTGACATATGTGAATGACCCCAGTTGTTATCTGTAATCGCATTAAGATATAATTTTATAAATGGTAAAATAATAGGTGACCATTTAACTATCACAAATTAGTCAGAATACATATTTAATTATCAAGCACCTTTATGAAACTATCAGATAACGCCTAAATGTTTGTTCAGTTTAAGTTGGTTGACAAATACGACAGGGTATAAACAATTAGTTGAAATGTCAGACAAATAAGTTAACTCATGACAGTAATTTGACATTGCAACTGATTAGTGAGCAATTTCGTGACTTTCAGGTCGGTAGTTTCAAACCCCGTTAGTAGGTTCAGATAAGGTATGCCTACTAGAACAAGTGTTAGTAGAACATGAATAGAACAATTGTATCTAAACATTGTTGTAAACCTACACATGTTCTTCCGTTTCATCTTGTTTATATTTTATTGCATTGTGTCGGTAAACTTCATTTCCAATCGCGATTCAAGCGGCTATGATTGCGTTATTGTTGTCTCTGATGAACTGTTGAATGCTTGGCTGGCCTGATGTCTAGTCTTACAATTAGACTCTGAAATAAATTTGTGTCAATAAATCTAAAATTAAATAAAATAGAGCCATTGGCTCTGTAGCTCATCAGGCTTCATCATCAATTATGCTGTAGAGTGTGGCCAATGTGATTCCCCCTTTGTAGAGGCCACAGGGTCACCAATCATAAAATTAAGTATATATAGGCGACAAGTTTCAGTTTTCTAGACCTTATACTTCAGGAGAAGAAGATGAAAATAGATTTGAAGGAAGTTCCTGTAGCCTTTATTAGGGGCAACAGGGTCAACAAAGCTTCAATTCATCATCCTCACTAGTCAAGGAGTCTGTACACAAAGGTTCAGCTTTCTAGGCCTTATGCTTCTGGAGAAGAAGATGAAAATAGGTTTTTAGGGTGTGGCCCCTGTGGCCTTTATTAGGGGTCACAGGGCCACCAAAGCTACAATTTATAATCTTCACTGGCCAAGGAGTCTGTACACAAAGTTTCAGCTTTCTAGGCCTTATGGTTCTGGAGAAGAAGATGAAAATAGGTTTTAAGGGTGTGGCCCCTGTGGCCCTTGTTAGGAGTCACAGGGCCACCAAAGCTACAATTTATAATCCTCACTGGTCAAGGAGTCTGTACACAAAGTTTATGCTTTCTAGGCCTTATGGTTCTGGAGAAGAAGAAGAAAATAGGTATTTAGGGTGTGGCCCCTGTGGCCCTTATTAGGGGTCACATGGCTACCAAAGCTACAATTTATAATCCTCACTAGCCAAGGAGTCTGTACACAAAGTTTCAGCTTTCTAGGCCTTATGGTTCTGGAGAAGAAGATGAAAATAAGTTTTTAGGGCGTGGACCCTGTGGCCCTTATTAGGGGTCACAGGGCTACCAAAGCTACAATTTATAATCCTCACTAGCCAAGGAGTCTGTACACAAAGTTTCAGCTTTCTAGGCCTTATGGTTCTGGAGAAGAAGAAGAAAATAGGTATTTAGGGTGTGGCCCCTGTGGCCCTTATTAGGGGTCACAGGGCTACCAAAGCTACAATTTATAATCCTCACTAGCCAAGGAGTCTGTACACAAAGTTTCAGCTTTCTAGGCCTTATGGTTCTGGAGAAGAAGATGAAAATAAGTTTTTAGGGCGTGGACCCTGTGGCCCTTATTAGGGGTCACAGGGCTACCAAAGCTACAATTTATAATCCTCACTAGCCAAGGAGTCTGTACACAAAGTTTCAGCTTTCTAGGCCTTATGGTTCTGGAGAAGAAGATGAAAATAGGTTTTTAGGGCGTGGACCCTGTGGCCCTTATTTGGGGTCACAGGGCTACCAAAGCTACAATTTATAATCCTCACTAGCCAAGGAGTCTGTACACAAAGTTTCAGCTTTCTAGGCCTTATGGTTCTGGAGAAGAAGATGAAAATAAGTTTTAGGGCGTGGACCCTGTGGCCCTTATTAGGGGTCACAGGGCTACCAAAGCTACAATTTATAATCCTCACTAGCCAAGGAGTCTGTACACAAAGTTTCAGCTTTCTAGGCCTTATGGTTCTGGAGAAGAAGATGAAAATAGGTTTTTAGGGTGTGGCCCCTGTGGCCCTTATTAGGTGTCACAGGGCTACCAAAGCTACAATTTATAATCCTCACTAGCCAAGGAGTCTGTACACAAAGTTTCAGCTTTCTAGGCCTTATGGTTCTGGAGAAGAAGATGAAAATAGGTTTTAAGGGTGTGGCCCCTGTGGCCCTTGTTAGGGGTCACAGGGCCACCAAAGCTACAATTTATAATCCTCACTAGCCAAGGAGTCTGTACACAAAGTTTCAGCTTTCTAGGCCTTATGGTTCTGGAGAAGAAGATGAAAATAGGTTTTTAGGGCGTTGACCCTGTGGCCCTTATTTGGGGTCACAGGGCTACCAAAGCTACAATTTATAATCCTCACTAGCTAAGGAGTCTGTACACAAAGTTTCAGCTTTCTAGGCCTTATGGTTCTGGAGAAGAAGATGAAAATAGGTTTTTAGGGTGTGGCCCCTGTGGCCCTTATTAGGGGTCACAGGGCCACCAAAGCTACAATTTATAATCCTCACTAGCCAAGGAGTCTGTACACAAAGTTTCAGCTTTCTAGGCCTTATGGTTCTGGAGAAGAAGTCGAAATTCCACAAAGTTTACGGACAGACGGATGGACGGACGGACGGATGGACGGACGGATGGACGGACGGACGGACGCCGGACACCATGCCATGCCATAAGCCCATCGGGCCTTACAGGCCAGATGAGCTAAAAATTGGTATGATGAAAAGGAGATTGACATTACTTCGTTTTCAGACATAAAATTAAGCTCTCAAGTCTTTTGATAGACTTGCTTCGGCTTTCATTTTATTTTTGGGTCTTGCTGACAGACAAAGTGGTGTCATGTCATCTCCCTGTACCTTTTTTGTTCGGATAATAAGGTGTATTAATACATTTGTTTGTTCAAGCAACAATTATTGCAGTGAACAGTGTTTATATAAATATACAGTCAGTTGAGTACCACCTTGATATTCAATATTTAAACGTCATATGGATCATAAGTGAACTATAGAATATCCCACTGTGTATAGTCCGGATTGGTCCTTAACTTATTTTGCTGAGTGTACATGTATCCGCCAGCAAACCTAGCTTACGCTGATTGGCTGGATTCGTCACAGGTCAGTCTGACGGCTCGATGTAGTGAAGCAATATAGATCTTAATTTGATTGATATCAGATTTAATGCAAAATTTGTAACACTCGTGAATGTCTCTACATGTATTGGTACAACATGTACCTATAATATATACAGCTCAGGATGATAAATAGTGGAATAAAGCAAAACGAAATTCATGATTAGTCTTGCACGTATTGCTCTACTTCGATTGTCAGTTACATATTGCAATGATTAGAATTATTATGTTAAGTTATTATTGATGTTCTTTCAACCAAAGTTTGGTATATGTCACCTATAAGCGCAGTTGCATAACGTACGTCGATCCAACTATTACTCAGACTGTGTCATTAAAACAAATTTACATCAAAAGAAATAAATGAAACATTTAGGTTCTTAAATAATCTTTAAACGAAAAACCGTCAAAGTTTAAATGAGAGTTTGAATTTAGTTTAGATGACGTAACTAATGCATCCATCTTTACTGTTTTATTAGAATAAATCTTTACTCTGCATGTGAACCAATTCAAATATCCATTCCTATTTCCGTGTCAAATCGTCGGTAAAGGTAGAAGCCAAGATTAGCAAACGATGAAGGTATAACCCTAAGCGGCTCAAAATGACATTACTGGGACAAAATAGTCGTATAAAAATAGAAACACTCATGGGCTTAGTTATCTCACGAAGAGTGATCAATTGATGGGAAAGGAGTTAGCCTGATCCCCATGAAGGCCCAGTTAGGTATATTACCTACATAATGTGCACCTTAATTGGTTTGTGGACACAAATAGCTACAATCAACCAGGAAATCTCATTCGAGTGGGTGCCAATCTTGACAATGGCTAAGAAATTTTGAAGGGCATTTTTGAAGAAGCGTTGGCGGGTAACCTATAGTTTAGGCAGAAAATGGTGTTTTAATAAATTGTTGGAAACAGGATAAGCAGTAGTAAGTCATATCATACAGTGTTCTAACATTATATTGTCGTTTTGTTTTGTGTGTGGAATCAACATTAATGAGGAAACATGAAAATATCGTTTGCAACATTTGTATTTACCACTATTTGTGTTAAGCTATTCCTACTGTCTCCGAGATTGTGTGTTAATAGTTATCACTGTTGTTTTGCATACATGTAAGGGAATAGGTATCAATCAATATCGAACCATTGTATTGTCTTATCAGAATATATTTAGTATAAGCTATTCACTTAGTTATTATCTGCTTATTATTTTCTTACTGGAAATTCTTCAGGAAGTTTACTCAAAACAACCCCATTATTATCGATGTGTTAGTGAGAGAGATACTATTTATTACTGTCTCGCCCAATACAATACATGATACAAAATTTAAAACATCACTTTTCATATTGGCCATCCAGAACGGTTATGAGAGTTTTTTCACATTTTTACTTTAATAGATATACAGTACTAAAACGAACAATACATTAATATTTTTTTACATTTCATACACACACAAAAATAGTACATTATCTATGATGACAAATGCCTCGGTAGGATCGAAATTGATCATCTCTTCTATGTGGAGGTAGGTGTCAACGTATTGCAAGAACTAAATTCTGCTTGAACTGTGAGGGAACAAAGCGTCATCAGGGATGCAGCAATAGGGACAAGAGAGCACCAAAGAAACTACTATATATACGATATGAATCCTTTAAAGGGACAGTTCCAAAAGAATACCCCGATAAGACTGCCCTTTAAAAGAGAGAAGTGAAACATACTGAACACACACTCATTGCATGGAATGCATGTTTAGTTCTCGTTTTGTGCTCACGTCATGATTTTCTGATATTTGTGCCGTGTTTAATGAATACAAACAATAATTGTTCAAGGAACCTTGTGCCTTGAGTAAAATGGTCTTCAGAAAGATATAAATTGTACACCTGGGGAGAACTTGACAACGTCACTGTAATGGAAAGAGTTTCTTAATAACGTTGAACAAAGTATCTTGATTGACATAGGGTTTCAAAAAATAACTTACACAATATCAAGTGTTTTTGGTACAGAAACACGTAACACTCAATGATGTACGACACTGGTGCATTACTTCTTCAAATGAGATGTTATTTCATGTATTATTGCCAAAACAAAGCTAGTTATTTCTGTGTACGCCTTATAGCGTCTCATCATTTGCTTCTGATACACTGACAGAGCTCGTTTAGTCGCCATAAAGTTGGTTTTCCTATGAAGAACATCTGTACTAACGTTTTCCACTTGCAATGTTATTATTCGACAATTATCGTGCAGTCGTGCACATCATTCGCATCTGCAATTGTAATATTTGATAGACGAACCAGCCTAGCAAAACAATACTTCACAGAGCTTTAGTACTTTATAACGTTCAATTCAAGGTCGTTGCTGTGTCTTTTATGATTGAGCTATAGTTCAACCAAAGACAAGTTTCTGCATGGTTCCAAAAAGGCCTGTGAAGGGTCACATGTTCCATTTTCAGACATTCACTTCAGTTATTATTCAGTAAGAGCAAATATATCGTGCCATTCCTGATTTTCAATTATAGATCCGCATATCCTTAAAATTTTACACTATTTTCCACACCCAGCTCGTATACGGATAAAGCTTTAGTTTATTTCATCATTTTCTTCCAAATTGAATTAATCATTTCATAATTGTGCTCCAATAAAAAGTAAACTTTGTAATACAAAAACATATTCCTGTATCATTAGTTGAGGATTTTTCTTAAGTTGGATTATAATTAGAAATGAAATTAATCGTCCAGAAAAATTTCACGTTTATCAAATCATTGTAATTTTTTCTGACCATCATACATGTATCTGGTAAGTGACTCATTTCTTTAAAATACATAACATTGAAATAATTAATGACTTAATCTATTTTAGGTCTTCTTTCGTCCACGTCTTTAATCAGTCATACATAATTTAGCTTTCCCTCGATTTAATTCCCAAATCAATGCCAGATAATCGCGTTTTTAGTTAAACTTTAAATCAGGATATTTTTGTGACCTACAAGAATAAGGATTTTCATCAATAATTAAACTTTTCCTACTTTTTATCTTAGAATAGCTCCGAGCAGAATTGTTGGGGATTGTAAATCGATAGTGCTCTTTCATGCTGCTTTAATGTTGGCTCACCGCTAAGGAGATTGTGCAAGGTCGGGGGGAAGTGGACACATGTTTATCTCATTGGAACACATGACTAACTTTCTGTCCATGAATAAAAGAGTTATATCTTGTTGAGAAAATATCTTCCGAATTTTCAAATTTGTCTTTTTCACTTTATTTTTATATATTAGAATATCTATGATGTTCATATGCATTGTACGTACATGAAGTGAACTGATATGATAAAAGAATTCTTTAAATTGTTAATGAATAGTGTTTATAGGACCATGGCATCCAATGTAAATCCTTGCTTACATGACCAGTTAAAAAATACAATTTGATATCGCTATTAACAAGTATTTTTTCAAAAATGTGTTTCAGTTTAGAAAAAAAAGACTTTCCTGAATATCAAGGTTGATTGTAATTATATTTTGTAATTTTGTCTTTCAAGGGTTAAGGAAAATTGTGCGATGTAAGATGAGAATTTAATGGACTGCTGTATAGATGAATTAAATTACTTTCGGTATTTCTTCAGAATTGCATGGTACCGTGGTATTGGCGCGACCTGATTATCGACCGCGCCAGCACGTGCAGTTCACCAAGAGCCCATTGTGACTCATGCCAGTCATTTACTACGATTTTGAATAAATATACCAGCGTCACCCAGATCTGTGTAAATTCGTCTAGATTCAAAGATATATCATTATATCCTACATTAACATCTAACGACAAAGACATTTGAAGGATCTAACATTTAAAATCTGAAATTAAATTGTAAAGATTTTTTTATTATAAAAAAATATCAAATGAAATTAAAGGCGACTGAGTTATCTTCATTTCCTAAAATCACCCCCTCAAGTCTTTTTATAGTCTTGTTAAGAATTGTTCAATGTATCTTATATAAGTGGGGTGTTGACAGACAGCTCGCTGATAACAATGAAAGTACTGATAAGCTTAATTCAAGAAATGAACATGAAGTATGCGCTTTCAACGGATTTTCAACCTATCATATTCAAACGAACAGCGATCTCTCGAAATATTACGTTATTCTATCTTTACTTTTATTCGTTTTGGATGCGTCTCGTTTAATATTGTATTCCTGTAGTCTATGCACTAAGAAAAGTACATACAGCAATAGCTAAAGCAGCTGTTAGTATAGTATACGACTGCACTTACATCCCATGTACCTGCGGCTAAGATCAATACGGCGGACTAATTGCCGTATACCTGTGCGGCTCGACCAGTCGACGGGACGTCACACCGTAATACATGCACAGTCTCTATGTTATGAAACTGCACGTGCTCTACGGGCTGGCGCCGCACGAGGTCCGGTCTGGACAGGTCAGAGGTCAGATTGGGGTGAAACAGCTCCCCCTGTTGAAACTGCATCTGTGGAACGCTTGGAGCACCGTATTTCCTGTGGGCCATTCGATCGATCGTGTGTAAACAACTCGCCAGCAATACACCGCTTTCCGTTCGCTACCAACAGACCCTGTTAATCGAATACCGATACCGTTTGTTCAACTGGACTTTGAGGCAACGTTTAAGAGATTTATTCCAAAACATGAATTAGACTTAATTTCAACACGTCTTGTCGACATCACTGGCATCGGATCATAAATCGCCTGTCCCGACTAACTAATACTTCTGCCATTTCTGGCAGCGAGCTGTTCAGAGCAGACGCGTGCCAGTGTTGGATTCTTTGTCGTCTGCTCACGGATCAGTTTACATCCCAGCCTTCAAAATGGCTGCTCAGACAAAGTTCGAGCGACGAGCTCTGTTTCTAGCCACAGCGTGTACTGTTCTAGCTTTTATATTTGAAATTGTGGCAATCTGTACGAACAACTGGCTTGTTTTGACCATTCCTGAAGGAGCGTACCAAAATGCAAGCGGCAACTATCTCGTGGAGGCTTTCTCAGGACTGTGGAGACTGTGCCGTGTTGAAGTTTCTCGACATGTGAAAGAAGGCGGAAAGACAGTAGAAACTCGCCGTGAGTATACTACCCACCTTCTTCATTCTTTATATATGTCAACATTCATCATAATATCCATTACAACATTTAACATACATCTTTTATAAATGCAGTCAAATCAACGTTTACCTAAATGTAGACTCCCTCCATGTCACGAAACACGTGTGGTTTTCTTCAGCAGTTTACAATCTTCAAACCCAGAAATGGTTTTAAATTAGCACTGAGATTTACTGTTTTGTTTACAAAATCCCATGTGATGACCGAGTGTCCTTCATATTCATGTTTTTTAATATATTTAAAGTGCCTATAGTGTAAATATTGGGTCAGATTATTCGTTGAATTCAAATATATGACCATTTATATCAGCTACCTTAATTCGTTGTCGAGTTTCCTCGGTTTCTCACACTATCACAAGTTCAGTAAAAAACGTTAATTAATCCAATGAATCGATTTATGACCATCAATGTCTGAAAACTTATATACCTATTATAACGCTTTGTTTTTTAACTTACAAACTACTCCAGTACTGTATATATCTGTTACACATGCACCCTTCCTTTAAACTGCACATGTACTCTGCATCGATAAGGACCATAACGTGTGAACATGTTATGGATGAGTGCCAAACTATTGCCACACAGCTCTATAAGAGAAGCAGGCCTACCACGAGATGCACTTTACCTTGGTTTAGTTAACATTAATGTTCCATCATAGCCAGGATAAATGTTCTACTAAATTAGTGTTAGGTATTGCTAATGATCTCCAGTTCATCAAAGACAGCATCATTACCTGATGTTGCCATAAAAACTATGCGACTTTCGCAATTAACGTTTACAGGATGAAATAAGGTCTCATCAATCGATGATGTAGCACGCTTAAGGAAGATTATGTTAGTACTGAGATGTACGTATACATAACCACAGTGTTCTATATACTATATAGGCATGCCATGCTACATAGATACATGCCGTGACTACAACTCCTTCCATGTCAAGGGCTGCAGTGAATGATTGAAACAATATGCTAGTTCCGAGCCTCAACCCTATAGTCCTTTCTCATGTTATCATGTTAGTGTTGGTTGCTATAATCGAATTTGGTCTTTCAATTTACTGTCGTCTTCAATACATGAATCATCATCGTTGAACGTTACATTTTCCAAGCTACAACGAGTCACCCTTGTTGGCATGAATAGAAAATGTATCGTTAAACAGTCACTATTATTTTAACATTGTTAAGCAATTCTGAAAAACTATTCCTATCAATAAGATTGCAAACGCAATTAGAAATAGTTTTATCAATATGTTCTATAACACGTTTATATTGATCGTAGTACTTTACGATACTCAACATATCTCTCTGTGCTAATACCAATCATAACAACTGAATTATTAATCATTTTCTATCAGGATTATAATTAATGCATATGAGATCGTCAGTGATAAGCTGCGGTGACTCTGGATAATAGAAACTTACCAGGTCACCTTTCTATCCATCTATATCTACGTCTTTAACACACATAAAGGCTTTGTTCAAAAGCAGAGAAAAACAAATGCCGTATTTCTTTACACGGAGCACAGCCTCTCTCAGGAATACCTCTCTATCAAACCATCTTATTACCAAATCCCTTGGATGAACTGATCAATATGAACCATAGACGATAGAGCGACGTCTGAACCATTTTGATTTCGTCACCCGTGATGAAGGAAGCTTTATTTAAAAGGACGTAGAACACAAAGCAGAAGTGTTAGGCCTATAACCACGGAATAAGGATGTATGACTGTTAACTTTTAAAATATTATATTAAATGAAATAAAAAGGAGTACTGAATAAATATTGATTAGTTGGAGGCAACAAGACTAGCAAACATTTTATATAATTGAGAAGGCTCGTTTAATTTTGCATTTTGGATTATGATATAAGACTGTGTGAGCAACTGACAGAGCAGTATTCTAAACCAGGGTCAATAGGTACAGAAAAGTTCAAAATAACTTTTGGATGAAAATAACCGACGACTGAACACATGTGGCCTGTACAGTAATGGGCGTGGATGTAGCAGTCGACCTTGGTCTATCGGAAGTCACGGGACTGAAAGAAAACTGAAATCTGACTATAGTCTTCGCATTTCTGATCAATGGTCGAAAATGAATTAAAAATGTATACACAGAGAGTCAATATGTCGTTATTTATACTCACTCTGATGCGGGATAGAAACAGGAATGTCACCCAAGTTGAATATCAAATATATCAACAGAGGTTGCCTTCAGTATAACAAATTGTTCGCCGCCGGTATCCTTCTTTTAACATTGAGTGTTCGCGAGCGCTCTCAAACTCCTTGAGGAAATTTTGTGTAGCTGAACTCAAGGATGGTTTAACTATTTTTAACGAGTGAAACATTGTACCAGAAAATATGAGGCTGAGACTTTTACTTTCCAATCATTCTTAATTAGTTTTAAACAAAATACTAACATATACAAATATAACTGTCATTTGACTGACAGATAAAGTTAAGTTAAGTCAAATACTGGTTTGTGCATGCGTATAAATTCATACGAAAAAATGCGATATCAGACTATGGAATCCAGTGGGGATAACTGTCTATAACAAACGTTTGATTAAAGAGCACGAAGCACCTTAAAATCTATAATTTGACAACACTGATGCATTAATTTGGTATGTGCTTTAAATAATAGCTTATGGTTTGCGAAGTAAACGTTCAGTATTCGACTATAATTGGAAAATAGACAGAGTTTACCAAACTAAGACCAATCTATTGATGATCCTGCTACAAATACCCTTGGCAACGAACATAAATTGATTTATGTGTGCAAGAGATGAGGCATTCTGTTTATGAAACGTGACAAGTCTCAGGAACTTGTACGAAACAGTTATTCTCGCAATGGTAAACCTTGAGGAGGAAACAGGACACTCTTGCTTTCAAAATGCTTGTAATTTATGATGTTTGAAAATAAGTTCTTAACTAAAACTTATATTGACATAAATATATAGTGTCAATTTGTTTTTTTATTTTTGTCAAACTTCTTATCAAAAGTGAGTTTAGATTATATGTGTTGTAAGAATAGAAATATGTTGTAAACTGGTTTGAAACATGAACGTGAAGAGTATGCTTTAACTACAAAGTATTGTAACATATATTACATTACTTGCAAATTTCACGTAATTAGTTGTTAGACTTATTTAACCATTATTTTTGCCAATAGCTTGCTTTTTATGAGATAAAGAAGTATCATATCATGTTCCTCAATCACGGATGTGGTTCCAAAGTGTAAAATCTATTTTTTCTTACCATTTTTCAAAAAATGTTTCATCAAAATATATGTCTTTAAAAAGCACAATATTTCATAAAGTCATATATTCAACATTCATTGTTGAAATTTTGCTGAAAATAATAATTTAATTTAACCCATGCCTCATTTTTGTAATGCTGTAATGTTTGTTTCAAGCATACCATAGATATTATTCTTTCTCCAAATGTTGTGTAGATTTACCGTTAATTTAGTTATCAAAAGTGTTTCTCTTTTGTATTCTAGTTAGTAATGGTGACAAAAGTAAAATTTCAAAAATGACGATGTTACAAAGGAAGATATGACTAGTATTACAAAATCTTGATCCACAGACGTAAACATTCACTACGAATGAAATAAAAGACTTCTGTGCATACACACATACGAAATACGAAGATATATATTAGCACATCGTGGTATCCCATGAGAAGGAATTGCATTGGTAACTGAACTTTAGTGAGCTTCGGATGGCTTGTGCACATACATACATACTTACTTACAACCTGTCATGAATCTGGAATAGTACTCCTTCTACAAATAGCCTACGACCCAGCCATCCAACATAGAGTTCATGACAAGAAACCTTCTACGAAACGGCATACAACATATATTGAGTAAATATTTTCCTTAGTATATTCTATAAGCAGAGTCGCAACAATATCTTGTGTCTTTGGTAAAGGGCTGAAGGCTAACAAACCTGCACTCGTCTTTAGAACATGCCATGCATCTTGAGTGGAACCCTTCATCCACAAATAGCCAACGACCCAGCTATCAATCACAGATGGAAATACACGTTCTTCTGATGGTGCATGTGTCTCACGTATGTGTACACCGTTCTCTGCACACCGGAGGTCTTGCAATAGAGGATTCGTACTTGTACACTATTGTCTTGGTGCCTTGTCCCCTTAGAAGAAGTTGTAGGAAGTATGCAATATCATTTCGCTCTCTAACAAACAAATTGTTTATTTAATTCGAGGTAATCTGAAAGGCAATTTATGAGTTATCAAAGGGATTTCATTAATCTGTTTTGGTTTGAAGGTGGCTTATCTTTATTTATCGAGATTGTCCGTTTATATAAGCAATAACAGTGCACTTGTTGGTTAATCATATTGGTTAAAGTTCATATAATCACATACATATATCTTGTGTTAACATAGTTTCTGATTGTTCCATCTCTTGAGTTTTAGAGATTGAGTAGTTCTAAAATATATATCAAAGAATTCATAAATCAGGGTTGATCTCTGATTATTCAGTTTTGGATTTGGTTGTGTCAATCTCTTTGTTCATGGTGACGTGTTACAGTCTTTAACACACTGCTCAACTATAGTGTTGAGTACCTAAATTTAACTTCAAACTGATATGTTCCTTGTATCTAAAGACGCATGATATATCAGATAAACTATCATTATTTATGTGTGTTGATTATATGTTCACTGGATATTATCTTCTAGTTGGTTGAGTATACCAAAATGCCATAAAATGTACTGAAACCTGATAGTGCTACTTGTGCTTGGTTTGTCCTCTATATTCCCACGTAATGAGTTCATCGTGTGCGTTTTCAAGTACGTGATATAATGCGTCTGCACTTATGTGTTTGTAAATTGCGAGATAATAAGTAAGGTCCATGGTTCATGTTCACTTAAAACTATGGTTGGCTCTCATCTTTAAAAAGAGATGAATAAATGTTCCAGTTATACAACAAATGTTAGAAACTAGGTCATAGCATTTTAGTCTTCAATACCATACAACCAAACTGCCAGGATGATGAAGTGTGAATAAGGAAATATAAGAAACCTAATTATCTTATGATGCTGCAAGTGTAATTCTGTTAAGTCTGTATCTGAATTATCTAGACATTGTCACCCTAGGTGATGACTGGTAACTGCATATGGTTTACCATCGTCGTTAAATTTGCTGTTTGGAAATAAAAGGTAATTCAATTCACAATCAAATTCAAACTCCAACGTAAATTACGCCTTGAAATTGACATTGATAAATTGACTCTATTTTTTCACTTTTGTTTGTTTCACTGTAATCGAATCCTGTGTTATTATAGGCTTTCAAGGTCGAAGAAATTTCCAGATCAATTTCACATGTGATATGTCAATTCCATGATCGAACGATTCTTCCAATGTGACATTGCATCAACTAGCTTTTTCTGAATAAAATCAATATCAAACGTTAAGACATTGCATTCTCGGGGTTTCATGTAAAATTAAAATGAATTTGACATGATAAGAAGTATGTTGTTGAAAAAGGAGAAACTAAAATAATTGTGAAATACCTAAAGTGAAAAATGTTACTTTACACTATTAAGCAGATAGTTATTTATTCTTTTATTGCAAACAAATATGATATCTTCCCAACGTTTTTCAAGAGAAGGATACTCACTGTATGTTATTTTCTATATATTTTTCAAATAAAAATGACAGAAAACAACATAATTATGAAATACATGATTCTGTGTCTTGATCTGATTTTTGTCACCCTGCATTTTTCAATGATTTCTAACATGAAACAGTTATTTGAGAAGATTACTCGCAGAACGAAAAAAAAGAAGATAAGGTTGATTGGAATCGAACCCAAAAGTGATGTCCTCATTATATGAGCAATATTCGATAAAAGATAAACATCATTTGTAGGTGCAGTATTGACACAATACCAAATTAATACCAAACAATTTGTAGATGCAGTATTGACACAACACCAAATTACATGTAGACCAATTAATAACAACGCTAGCATATTCAATGTTATTATTGCTGTCCTGACGTTGCAGGAGGGACAATAGCTTCCCTATTAGTAAATGGTCCCTGTGGACCTCAAGTTGATAGTTAACACTTGTCATCACCGGGGAGTCCAGCATTTCATATCAATCAGTTAATTCAATCGTGTTGTGTTGCCAGGCGGTCTATTTGTTAAGCTATAGTTTTGACTGTTACAATAGTCTCCTGCAAATTGCACCATTTATTGATTTATAGTTGAGATATCTCTCCAAAAGTATTAACATCCCTTCTTCATTCTAGAAGTTGCGATGATGAAGAAGATGAAGGCAATATCATTATGGACTTCTTTATTCCATTTTTGCGACTTTTCGACATAGATGCTAATCCTGTTCTCAAGCATGTCATGTATATCCATAATATATCCATCATGTTCAAAAAAGGTTTAAAGGTAAAAGACAAAATCCTATTTTTACTAGTATTTGAAAATCCCAATTTATCAATTGAAATAAGTATGATTTTTCGGTAGATCATGTTTTAGAAATTGTTCATACCTTACATAGTGTATTGATACATTTTATAACATATTACTTTCAGAAATACAGCATTTTCTACTTACATCTTATAATGGTTTAGGATATAACTGCAGTTTATCAATGGCTATGTCGTGTCGAGGTTAATACTTCAATCAAGGTAACTGTTTTATGAGCAATGACAAATCCCTAACGAAATCTCTCAGCTGCTAGATTGATAGTAATGGTGATTTCAAATAGTATGTTCGTGCCCTAGATGATTAAGGTTTGTTCTTGTTTTAAATGTACCCTAGAGTTACATTTGAAGTGGTTAACCAGCGATGTAAATGTACTATGTGATGAGGAGGTGATCAATTTGTCACTTTTGATCACGGAATATGATATCCGTTAAATTGAAGCACATAACAAATTTAATGTTTGTCAACCATTAGTTGATAGAAAATGACAAATCTGAACTAGTAGCAATGTCAATGTTACACTGAAAGTATTAAGGATCAAAGCACATAGCAAATTTAATGTTTGTCAACCATTAGTTGATAGAAAATGACAAATCTGAACTAGCAGCTTTAACAATTGTAGCTGACATAAATGAAATTGACATTCAATGTTACACTGAAAGTATTTTAGATCAAAGCACATAGCAAATTTAATGTTTGTCAACCATTAGTTGATAGAAAATTACAAATCTGAACTAGCAACTTAATAGATTGTAGCTGACATAAATGAAATTGACATTTAATGTTACATTGAAAGTATTATAGAATAACAACTGACTAAAAAAAGACCTTGCCTCCCGACCAATTCATTAATACAAACACAAGCTTCTGTGGTAGATATTGCACTATTATACATTTGGCCTTCATTGCATTGCACAAACCCTTTTATGATGTACTCTAGAGTTATCTATGAAGTGGTTAGTCAGCGATGTAAATGTATAACTGATAAGGACGTGATCAACTTGTCACTTTAGATCACGGGAAAAGATATCCATTACATTAAAGCACATAACAAACTTAATGTTTGTCAACCATTAGTTGACAGAAAATGACTAATCTGTACTAGCAGCTTTATAAATTGTAGCTGACATAAATGAAATTGACATTCAATGTTACACTGAAAGTATTATAGAATAACAACTGACTAAAAAGGAAACCTTGCTCCACCACCACTTCAATAATACAAATGTACAACCAACTGTTTTAATACAAACACAAGCTTCAGTGATAGATTTTACACTATTGTACATTTAGCTTTAATTGCATCGCACATACCCTTGTATGATGTCAGTAATTATTCTTGTCAAAAGGTTTGAATTGTTCAATATCTTCAGTAAGCATTTAAAACGATTTAATTTGATGAATATGCTGACATCAGTGATTGTTTTAGTAAATGATAATATAAAGAAAACCTAAACAAAAACAGCCCGACGTTTTACTATCAGGTGTTGATGCCTGCAACTACTATCTCAAGCTTATCACAGAGCACATGTCTTTCCATGTACCAGGATTATCTCAGACTCTTGTGCTGGAGGTCTGTTCAACATCACAGTCAGGTCCGTGCTACTGTTTGGCTTCACATACTTTGCTAGCAGCGCACGTAGGATGACTTCAGGCATCCATCCACCCATTGGTCCAATGTATGTGTGATAATTAAGTGTGCTGAGCTCCCAAACTGAATTACACATTGATTCTTCAATTTTAAGACAGCTGTGGGAATAGTTCATCTGTATGAGAAAGCTCATCGAGTGCTGACAGTAAAACAATTATATGTACATTAACTTTAGGAAACTGACGGAATTATTTTAGTTCAATTTTACGTGCCCTTTTTATCAAGTACTTATTTTCTTCATGGGTATAGGCGAAAACAAAATTCTACAGAAAAATGTGAAGAATGGTTAAATCAAGATGTTGGTTATCTAAGTTAAAAGAAATATCATCCTAAATAAGAAACTCTTATACATTTCATAGTCAAAATTGTAATTAATATATCATCAGAAATATTATTGTAAAAAGGTGTGAGCTTAACTGTTGTATTGTAAACCTGATGCTATATTTACATGCTGTACAGCTGCGTATCTTAAGTTTGTTCACCTACCTGCTTATTCTAGTGCAAATATCATGTAATTTGGAATGTCTTTGAGACATCTTAGCATTGCCAAAACGAAACCAATAATGTTGAAATTTCACTGCATAAGATAAGATTCAGTTTGCATTAACATATTTGCTTGTCATACCTAACAGATAACCGTAACAGATTTCGCAGGTCATTGAAGTGACCAGGGGTCGACATTTCGAAAACACAAAAGTGATCAACAGCTTTAGATCTTATTCATATGTGTTCCTTTGCGCTAATGCAATGTAACTGTGCTGATTTTTTTCCTACAAATGTTTTAAATCAAAATTTAAGAAAATCCGAATTTCACAAATATGACCCCAACAGTCTGTTTAAACATGCCAAATATCGACATTCAGCACCAGTGACGAAAAAATCCCGCAATATGGTTTGGAAATGGTTATTTTACACATATACCATTGATGATCCTTTGTAAGTGGTCCTGGAAGTATTTTGTGGACGTCAAAACGAAACCCAAATTACATGATATTTGCACTAAGATACACAAGCAAGTGAACAAACTTAAGATACGCAGCTGTATTTGCTGGTTTTGACGACATTCTTGTTCTGAATTTCCCATACATGTATATAAACACATTCTTATATGTTATCATCCTTAGCTCGCAATGACATTTTCCTATTTTATTTGTACTTGTACAACATTATACAATTATTGACTTCAGTTGAGGTGAATCCAATGGTTTATTGACCTCGGAACAGTTATGTTCACCGAGGCGACAATTATCTTAAGTTTTTTTGGAAGCAACTCTTTACGGCGCTCCTCATAGTGGCGATCTATTTTTAGCTCCAGGTCATTGGATTGTTATGTTGACCTCGCGTGACGTTTTCCGCGGTCAACATAAGGTTTGATCATTGTCGGTGACCACCTTCCTCGACCAATCAGAAGACAGATCACTCGTCCATCATATAATAATATTATATAACTTTCAAAATCATGACACATCACAACATTGCATCCATCATTATCATGATTTTTTCTTGTCATGTAAACATGCCTTCTTAAACAACATTGATCTTCGTTTACTTCAGTAGAAATGATACCAACGATAAGTAATTCAATAACTGCTTTGATCTGCCTTACATTGTAGTTCCTCTTCCAGATGAAGCCTGTACGTCTCACAACTTATTCCCAACTGAGGAGGAGTCGCGACTCAACACAGCTATTGACAATCACTATCTTGGTGAGTTGATTATTTATGTGGCCTTATCCGCACCACCAGCCAGCTCACATTGTTGTTTGACTTCGCACTGCCTTGGTAATTGCAAGTGAGCTACCAATTACATTTTTTCCCATCTGTTTATTTAAACATATGTATCGATTAACAACATGAATAGAGTACAGTTGTTTCTATATTGAATTGTTAGTGTAAATCCGTAGGGATTTCTGTCTTTTTGAAGCTATCTCTTATACTGTACATTCGTTTATTCTTCAAAAATGGTTTAGACATATTGCATATTATGTAGGTTTTGATCATTTGTTAAAGATTTATGCAGACAAAAGCAACAGATATACACTAAGGTACAAAGAAATTTTACGCACGGATTCGTTTCAATTTATTAGATATCTGAAAGTTGTTAGATGTATTTAATTTTCTCATGATCACAATAAATCATATCTGCAGTCATCTTATCGAATCTTATGATGTCCGGTTACTGTAGGAAGGGGTACAAATTAAAACTTACACCGACATGACCCCAACCATCTTTAAACTGTTGTTTACGTGTGAAGATTAAGGCTCATTAATTTTAACGTAGAATATGTCTTTTAGTTTAAACATTAGTGTTTAATAAAATTAAATATTTAAAAAACACATTTTAAAAAAGAAAACACTCGAAAGTATTTTTTGATTGATTAATCTCTTCTACATGTCAGTTTTTAGGTAAAACGTCAGAAACTTTATATATATGTACATGTATTTACACAAATACATATGATAAAACCAACTTAGGTGTAAAGTTTCTTTGGACCTCAGTGTAAGAATAATATGTGTGTAAAAAGTACAAAATACATTTTAAGGATATACTATAATATATATTATGTTTCACCGTGTATACCTTATGTATTATAGACATGTATCATCAACACATGTCACTCTAATGTGTAAATGAGAACCGATTTTGCCTGTGTTCAAATTGTACTTATCGATCAAAGATATTATATATTGATAAACATTCAATGCACAGCTTTGAAATCTATATACATAATTAACATTTTAACATATTGATAACAATCACGCTTTGTAAATGACTGTCATTCTTTACGGATTTTAAAATAAAGGGAAGTTATGCGACGTTAGACTTATTTGGCATATGTTGCCTAATTTGGTGTTCAGTTAATTAAATTGTTGATCATAATGTAGCATTTGTACAAAACTTATTTTTATTGTGGATTTTTGCATTCAATGAATGGAATACACTGGACAAACCTTTAAGTATTGACAAATTTGGTCAAGACCTTACAAATGTAATTAAAATAAGGGAAAGTGAACTTAAATGACACAAAAACTGATAGCAAATACATTGATAATACTTAAATCTACAGGGTTCTTAATTTTTTTAACATTTTACAATTTTTCAATAACTTTATGAGGAATACAAACTTCTCGTTACGACATTAAGATTTGAAATCATTTGCAGGTACATGGCAAAACCATTAGACGTTTTTGTATTCTGTTTTGATTGTGAAACTGCAGCTAAAACAAGACATAATGTGAATATCTATTTATGATGTAAAATCATATCAATAGTTTTAAAGGCTATGATGAATAAAATGTATTTAGATTATTTACGTTTGAACTGTTTTATCGTTAAAAGAATGACCAGAACGATTATGCCTTTTCGTTTTTATTGCTATTGCAAATTCAATAAATAGAATAACAAGTTGAGGCTCAAACAAAATGCAAAGAAGCTGATTTCTTTTTCTATTTCATTTCCTAATCAATGCTCAGACGGACCTAACGAGCTGGTTAAGATTGGTATGTACTTAATATGACTTGACAATGTGTTGTGGAACAGCTTTGTGTGCCATGTTTCAAGACAGTATAGTTTATATTTTTGCATGGATTGAATTTAGTGTGATGTCATTATTATGTTTTTCATTTCTACCAAAATCATTACTAAATGGTAATTGAAATGTCTGATTGTGATGTCTTTTTAGAATGGCATTAAGTTTCATTGTGTGTCATTGTCATTACCATAGTTGTTACTTAGTTTATTTGTTGTTTTATTAGAATGACTCCTTACAAGAGAAAATAGAATATGTAAGTTGTGCGACTCCCCAGCATTAGGGGATGAACTTCACTATTTACTGAGATGTACTTACTTTAATGAAGCTAGACAGAAATATATTCTTCCTCAATATCTTAATTGGAGGAATCTTACTTCCTTCAAGCATTTAATGTATTCAAAGAAAACATCAGAAATTAAAAAACTATCAATGTTTATTAAGTATATTTTTACAAATTTTAAAAGTTAATTTGCCCCATCTTGTGATTGTATATATGTAATTTGATAACTTTGTACTCTTGTACCACCGCTGGGTGGTTGTTGGAGAAATAAAGAAGTTGAAGTTGAAGTCAGATCTCTGTTGCTAGATCGTCAGATAACATTGCTTCATGGTTAAAGCGACATTATATTTCAAAGGGACAGTAGCAGTAGTTTTAGGGGGAAGATATAGAGGATATTTAATGTTGTTTTCCAAATACCAGGTTTATTTCATCGAGTGTAATAAATGAAATATATAATGAAAATTTTGTCAGTCGTGCGATTCCTTTTCTTACGCAAAATGAATAAACGGTGTTCACACAATAATGGCTGCCAATGGACTTTATGTGAATCTTTATAATTTTTTCTCTGACTATGGATGATTGGTTTGTGTAATGAGATTTTTGACACTATCAAAAATAATATATTAACGTACCTTTGTCAGTGAAAAATTGAAAATATAATATTTTCAAAAAAAGTGCTACTGCTCCTTTAATATATACAGCTCTTTATCTCTTTACTTAGAATTACACATTTTTCATTTTATGAACCATTTCATCGACTTTCAAGGCACTTCAAACAGAATTAAACTACATTCCATGAACTGTTAGATAGAAACAATTGGAACAACATGCTTAGTTAACTTGTTGTATTATGGATGGAATGTCTTTATTTTGAACTGAAACCATTTAACATATTTTTGACTTGCAGATTACACACGAACTGCCATAGCCTTCACAATTATTGGCATTTGCTTGATGGCCATCGGTCACGTGTTTGCTGTATATACACTGAGACATCCACGCTACATCTATAAGCGTCTTACAGCATTGCTTCATTTTATGACAGGTAATTGAATGTATTTCCAGCAGTGTGAAAAGGTCATACGTAAGAAATTTGATTGTCTTCTACATATACTGAATAATGATGACAAGTCTATTTTTATATAATCGAAACAGTTGACTGCAAGTGGTGAGTTAAATCATCTTTTATATTACACGAACACTGACAAACAAGTTTGAACTATTGGTGTGTATGATAGGGTGTCAATATGTATAGAAATATATAATGTATTATGATGTTTTTGCTATTGAAAAAAATAATTTCCCTTATTTGTTTGTCAATTTCAGCTGCCTGTATATTGGTTCTGAACGAAGTGTTTTCCAGGAGCGTAGAACGTGAAATGCAAGCCACACCAAATGAATACCCTCAGGGTACAAAATCTTCTTATGGTTTTTCATATGCGCTCTCCTGGATTGTGTTTGTCCAGTATGTGGTTGCTGGCTGTATCTTTTTATTCCTCTCACACAAGAGGAAAGCAGAAATGGCAGACACTGTGGATGTGATGGCTGAACACGATGAGCCACTTCAGCTAGGGAGAGTTTGAAGTATGGGTGCGAATCATTAACAATCAGGTATTGGTTTCAATGGCTTATGTGGAATAAAAACTACGAACACCTGATCTTCCAAGTGCCCATGAGAAGATATGCTGGCCTTAATATTCACCCGACTCACAAACGAATTTGAAAACGAATTAAGTATTGATATATTTGACAAGGAAGATTGGCATTAATATTGGATATGAATAAACAACATATGGATTTCTTACAAGTAAGAGCCCAGGATGGAAATATCATCATAATATGCAAATTTTGTGAAATGAAACAACAACTTTGTATGCATGATGACCTTAAAGATGCAAGCACATGGATCATTTTATGACTGAAAGTGGTCAAACTATCGAAGCATACATGAAGTAATGCAATGTTTTTCATATGGATTTGGTTCAAAGTTGTTTCGGACATGACGTCAGTGAACTTCCTCTTGTCCAAACTGACGCTCAAATGTGTGTATGAAATTCAACCGGAAATGACATCGATGTTCTTTCCCCATGTCGACTGGTGCTTTCCTTTGTGATATTGATGTTGAATGAAGCCGCTGTTTTGAATGTTTACAATCACACGGTTGTAATGTGTAGAATAGTTGTGCAAAGTGTTATTCCAAGGCTTCCAATTTTACCACTTATCAAATACCCTTTATATTCATAAATGTGTTTAGATGTGACTGAATTACATACATTAGTATTACGTAGCGTTCGAAATAAGAGAACAACATTTTTGCTATTTGCATAATTAAATTAAATAAAGTTTTAAAATATGTTAATCCATAACCATGATTCGGGATATCAATTTATCTAAATGATCAAAAAGTTTGATGTTTACTATCTATTAATATTATTGTATTATGTTATGTTTACACGGCAGGGAATGATAAAGTCTATTCCATACTGGATTGTCACTGAAATGAAGTATTCGTTTTTGTCGTTATACATTTACTGTCTTGATCATCTTAAAAACAAGAGGGTTTTTTACACAATATAATGAAGGTTGAGTCTGGAAAATAACTCTACTTTAGGACAATTTTGAGTCAGATTAATGATCTCTGATTGAAAAGAAATATTCATTCTTTACACAACTGAACAATATACTTTCTAATGTATGGATTGTAAATACTTTACACTATCACTGAGAAATACATTGACCACTACTTTTAAAATTGCCTTTTTTCAACTAGCACATTTTAACAAATGTCTTTACCTTTGCATTATGTCAATGCTTTCACATTTTGCTTTGATATTATTTTTTATATTCCCTGTAAATATAACTCCTGTTTCATAATATATTGCCTTTTCCAATTGATTGATTTGAATATCGTTAACGTAACATCATGTAACGACTATATGTGTTTTAATTAATTATCTTAGGTGTAACTAAGTGTTGACCCTAAGTCAAGTGAGCTGACTATTCTCTGCGTCTTCCCTATACAGAAATACATGTAATAAGCCACAATATAAAAAATGCCCAAGTATTATGTAGGTAAACACACATAATGTTCATGAACAACCTTATGCTCTATTGGATTTATCGAATAAAGAAACCATCTTAATTTTTATGTAAATATGACCTGCCAGGTAATTTAAATTCAAATTCATAGTTTATACCAGAGGGAAACAAAGTTATGCTGTAAGGTCCTTCAATATAATAAACAATTGAATAATTTCCTACAAGCATTATGCGTTTAAATAACCTTTTTCAACCATGAAAATAATGCCTGCATTAAGTTGCACTATATATTTGCTCACATGCATTTTTCTTTCATAACTTTCTTCCATTAGCTTTTACACGTTTTAGATTTTAGCTCGTAATGATGGTCTTCATATGCCATTATCCAGGTTGAGCCTATGGGTCTCAGCCGTTGTTCATAATGTTCCTCTATCAATTTATACTACCATACATTGATTTCAAAGTAATCTTGGTCTTTCTGCTTCTTCATATCGACCAGGGTCTCCAAACAACAATGGAAAGGTCATGAACATTTCTGTTTTTTTTTGCATGTAGTTCTTAATTGTGACGAATAATGCAATTCCAATATCCCTTTTCTATAAATGACCTACGTACTGCAGGAAGAATACAATTGTCAGATAGGTGCGTGTCGTTACATTGTAATGCATGTGTTTTATTTGCGGACATGCATATTATTATGAATTATAACTATGACTTATGACTGAATTTTCACATTTTCAATTTTATGTACATACGTAACACAGCTTATGCAGTAGCAAACAATTCGATTTAATATCCATTATGCATGATCACTGAAATGATTGGAACACTTGAAAACTTATTCAACTTTGTTTCAATAAGGCACTGAAGGAATACACATGGCTTCCTACACTTATATATGCACTTTTTACGACGACCTTACCTTATATGGCACTCCCAATATCCTCAATCCAGATCTCTATTTTGTTACTGTTTGATATTTAATGTTGTGTCCTTTACACATCGAATAAATACAGAACACCCGGATAATGGTTTCTTGTTATCTATTTCTTCAATTCCTTTGCAGAAAATATTTTATTCATTATGGCATTCTTTGTTTCATTCTCTACAGAGGCAGATCAGGTCATGAAATATTGATACAGCCTATGTTCTAATACGCCGTAATCCGTGGGTTCCTTTAGTTTCCCCTGGCGAAAGAAAATCCACAATCCATTTGAATTTATTTATCAAATGACAACTCTTCTCGCATGTAAAGGATGGTTCATATCACAATGCCATGATTCAGTAGCCCAAATGATGATTTAAGAACAGCGTCGCTGATTTCACAACTGACTTCCATTGCCTCCGATCAAGCATTTCCCATTCTAGCCCACAAGCTCGGCGTAATAGAACAGAGGTTGTATCAACATTTCATGACTTGATCTGCCTCTGTGGGGAGAGAATGGCTTTGTTGCTGTTTTCAATTCCACTTCACAATAATCGTACGCGTTTCATCATAATCAAATAGTTTTTATATGAAGTAGTAGAAACAATCACAACTATCTTGAATGGATATAAACCTTAGGTGGACGATCGGAAAACGCAAATCATCCCGGCTTTATGGATGGTTTATGTGTTTTTCAATGACTACATTATCTGCGTCATTAAGTTTTTTTCATCAACTTGTAGGTGTTGATAATGGTAAATATCAGAACATTTTGATTCATGAGAACGTTGATATCATTACGTGACCTGCACAATGTTAGGTTGATGTGTTCTTTATTATCATATGAGTAACCATTTTAATGTTGTCATAAACAGGTATATCAATGCAACAATTTGAAAAGAAAATTTTTCGAGATCCAGAATTTCTTGCTTTTCCGGTAAAACCAATAGCGAGTAAGATGACTATTGGAAGTAAAAAAATAAAAAGCCTTATTACAGAAACGTTATAGAGATAAGTTGAAAAGACAGGAATAATAAAAACAAGCTTTTCCCTAACTTTGACTCTCGGAACACAGCTGTCGTTACCGTTAACCGCGAAAAAAACTGATGTTTTAAATATTTAACCATGTATTCTGAAATGAAATCATAATATGATCAGTTTTGTTTTCGCCTAGCAACGATATCAAATGTTTTCAGTAATTGTTTTCACTTATTGAAAGAGATAGATAAATGAGTTTTTGGTAAGAAACGGTGACTTTTGTTCGCTTTGTTCTTTTAAGGACCCCTAGATCACTTCAGATAGAAATCAGAAGGTCATAATGAGAATGTAATCTGATATTGATATCTTGGATCAGGTTGTGATATTCAAACCAATTAATTTTGTAGCTTAATGTCACGTAGGATCTTCTGTTTCACTTAGATGATGATTGCTTATCTGTGAACAATAGTAGTCTTATACACTGAGGAAATCTGAAGTGCTAAGGAGTTAGGATTTTTGTTCCTTTTGAAGAAATGTGAAAAGATATGTTTTACAATAAATGAAGTAAAACGTGAATGAAAATCTGAAATGATATAATACGCTGAATATTGAGAATATGAAGATCTATCGGTATATTCAGAAAAATCGGATTTCTTGTTTTTCTATTCACGATTAGCAACAGATCTGTATAACAAAAAAATGTAGATACCGTTGAAGAATATACTATACACATTATACATGTACATGTGTTCACGAGCACATCATATTTTTACATAAGAGCAACTGCTCTGAGGAGGTATACCCTCCATGATACCATTTAAGAAATTCTTAGATGGAATAATCAAAACAAAATGTACACATTATACGAGGATGAACATAGCGTGGAGCTATTCAGACCATTCTGGTTTGATGTATCTCGTGTTTGTAATGAGACCTATGTAAAAGGATAAGATGCTTTGAAGAACACACTAAGGCAGTGATTGATTGAGCGGCTCTCAAGGTCAGCAGTGAAATGATGCATTAAAGTTCTATATAACTCTTGGATGGAAGTAACTGCCAACTGAACACATGGATCTGCATGAAAAAGAACAGAGATCAGCGACAAAACTGAAAAGGGAAAAATATAATTGCATGTTTATTTTCACTTTTGATCAATAAAATGTAAATAATATTCAAAAGGAAAATCTTCCATTATGTTTTTAGATACGTATTTCGTCCAGAAATAATCTCACCAAAATTTTGTCCTACATCAAAATTCATCAACACGATTTCATTGAAATTGATATAAGGAAAAAGGTATGGGACCTAAGTCACTGTTATCAAAAGGTTTTACAGGGTGGTCATAGCATTGTGCTCAGATAAAAAATTAATTGGATATAATTCACTTAAATATGTCTGGTGTTTCCTCGATGATGTTTGACCTCATCTAAGTTAAATATGTTGAACGAAGTTTAGATCGTTGCTGAAGTATATTCATGTATATTCACTGTGCACTATTATAGTGATGTTAATATGGCTAATGCAATGGTTATCCTGCTTTATTGTTAAATCATGTTGAGTTCATGAAGAGTGGCTGTTTAGATTACGTACAATGTACAAAGGTTGGGCTATTTCAAGATTAATTCAAACCATTGGTGAAAAAACATGATTTACATATAAAATGATACGTTGAAGCTTCGTATGACAAATATTATCCTCAACATGTATCTATACAATATATTCAGCTGATGCCGTGTATTCACAGACTGTCAATATAAGAGATGACACCAATTGGCCTCGAAATATTACGATGCAATTAAAATCATCAATAGTGACAAAGTCGTTACTTTTTAATGGCATTCCCTGAAGTCAATATATGAAGCATAATATAAATTCATTATAGCAGAAAAAGTAAACCCATTTACTTTCTTGTTAAATCGATAACTTAAATATCTGCAATTTATAGAACGTCGTAGTTGATGCATTCATTAACAGTGAAAGTGTTTGACAAGCAATCATGAGCTCTTAATGAAAAATGGCTCTGCTGTGGGCTTAGTGATAATGGAGTTTTGAGATAGCTGACGAAGCTCTTGATGATTAATGTTTGTTCTAAACAGACGCTTCAGTTATCTATAGACTCGCTTATAGGCGATATTTATAACCATGGTGATCAAAGAGTCACTTTAGATCTTTCGCCTGATATTAAGGCAAAGAGTAACGATGTCAAGCATTGTTTGATAGCAAAAGACACATCCCAACTGGTGGCTTGAAACTTAACATCGCATGCGACATCAAATTAATGATAACAAACTAAAGACGAAACATCCTTGTAAAAGCACTTCCATAATACCAACACCTGGTCAATGCAGTCAACGCTGAAACTGGGATTATTTTGACATGTGCCATGGCTTTTATGATGACGATCTTATTAAAAATGTCAGTAAATAATATAGCAACTTAGACTTTGAATAAAAGACATGTAATCTTACATAACTAATGCTAGTCAATGTCATGACGTATTGGTATTTATTAGTTGTATCAAGTGTATACATTAAGGGACAGTAGCACGTTTTCAGGGAGATTATAAGGTGATGTCAGGAAAAGGAAAATTAATGGTTCCAATTGAAAGACAATTTATTTAAACTAAATGGAGCAATAATAATTCAAATATATACGTATAGTTTAGCAATGCGATTCATTTTTGTTACACAAAATGAATTAAAGGTGTTCCCACAAAATGGCCGCCAATGGATTTTATGTGAATCTTCATACTTTGTCCTCTGACTATGGATGATTGGCTTGTGTATTGAGAATTTTGACACTGTCAAAGTAATACATTTAGCATTCCCTTACCATTATCAGTGAAAATTTTGAAATATAAAATTATCAAAAAACGTGCTACTGCCCTTTTAAACCACCCAAAACGTTTTATCAGTGGGTGTTGATTGAGGCAAGACTAACTCAATTAAGTAGGAGAAACCTTGTCTTAAAGCACATGTCAACCCTTGTTTCAGTCTTATGTGCAGAAGGTGTATTCCACATACAGACAGACAGACAGACAGATATACACGTCAGATAGATGTTGCCAATTGAATTCAGATGTTGTGTAAGCATCCCACTGACAACCACTATAGAGATTTAACCACACATTGCTCTTCTTTCTGTGTGATAATTACCTGTTTTGAGACTCTTAACTGCAATTAAGGCTGACAGAAGACTCTGCAATATTAAGACAGCTGCAGGAAAGTAATTCTTGATGGGGAAACGCATTGCATGCTGCCAGTAGAACAATCACATTACCTGTGGGCAACTGTCAGGTTTCTGTCCAACGTAACACTTCAACCTGACAACTGGGAAATTGGAATTGTCTGACATGAAAACGCAAAATAGGTAGATATCAGTAAAGCTAGACTGCAAATTTAAATATTATATTTTAAAACATGACAGGAAAGGACTTTATATTACAACATTTTAAACGAAGAATTCTATCATTAATAAGAATGTCAACCTTGATTTTTGCCAAGTCAATGCTATTAATTGATCTTACACTACATGTTACTTTTTAATTTAAAATTGAAAAATGAAAAATACAGAGGTATGAAAACATGAAAATTCTTTAACACTATTATCACTTTTTTTTCAGAAAGATAAAGAATCCAGCTTTTGTACAAATTCTAAAGCTGGTCATGTAATATAGCTGTCTTAATTGCTATTGTTAATGAAATGAAATCAAAACATGATCAGGTATTTTTGTGCCTGGTATCGATGTCAAAACATCAGTTATATCATATTTGCACTAGTAAACTCAGAAAGTTGACGAGTTCAACAGAAGAAACTATATTTCTTTAGAAGTCGTTTGTGATACATATTGTCTTTAATATCAATATCTATTAGATGTATTATACATTAAACATGTCACAACAAGAGTGTAACTGTACTTCCCTTTCTGTGTTTTTAAAGAGCTCAGCCAGTCTTGCAGTTGAAGCCCCTCAGTGGCAAAACAATAATCCATAATTAACAACCATCTATTATTAATCTTGATTCAAACATATCATGTCGAAAGTGGTATTGCTTTATGCCTCTTTTCACAAACTTGATAGATTTATGAATCAACCATGCACGCATGTCTACAACCACCCAACGGTCCTTTGTTACAAAGTGAAGAACACAAACTCAGAATCACTAAGCACAAGAGCATCAGCTCGTCGGAGGAACACAATGTACCCTCAATCAATCTAAACATCTAACACACCACTTGGATAAAATAATCGATACAACTTTAGACAATATAGCAAGGACGTATTTAGACCATTTTGGTTTGATGTATCCCGTGTCTATAAAGGGATCTATGTAAAAGGACAAGATGTTTTGAAGAACAACACTGAGGCAGTGATTGATTGAGCGGCTCTCGGGGTGAGGGGTGAAAGGATACAGAAAAGTTTTAAATATATCTTGGATCGAAGTAACACATGGGGCCTGTATAAAAACGAAGAGAGGCCAGTGGTATCGACCATGTGCTATCGGAAATTGCCAAACTGAAAACTGAATTAGGATAATGATAACAAAGTTTAGAATTTCTGATCACTGATAGAAATTAATTTTGCTAAATATGTCTGCAACTTGTCATGTTTTGATACAAGTGAATAAGTATCAGACAGTGGTACGAGAGGGTCAAATAGCCCTTCAAAGCCATGACACATATACTTAATTGTGATATTATGCACTGAATGGCCAATGGAAGGATTAGTGACTCCAGAGTGATATCGTTCAATGTCTTACACATTAGATATAAGCAACAGAGTTGTGATTGTAGCTAGGGTATATTTACTGCACTATGAGAAATAGAGAAATCCTCTGCATGGGAATGTAGAGAGTTGCGTGTTCTGAAGAGACTAATGTTTCAAAATTCAATTCTGTGACTTAAATAAACTATTACCTTTCTGTTGGTTAAAGATAATGACATTGTGAACACAGAATTGAAAGTGAGTTAATTTGATGAAAACATGTAAAATCAAATGAA
Organism: Steromphala cineraria; assembly: GCA_916613615.1. Taxonomy (NCBI): domain Eukaryota; kingdom Metazoa; phylum Mollusca; class Gastropoda; order Trochida; family Trochidae; genus Steromphala; species Steromphala cineraria. The sequence goes on from OU744721.1 coordinate 11,490,182, forward strand.
TTTCGTTAATCATTGTCCTATATGAATTAATATAAGTTGAACAAAAACATTGGGACATAAATCAATTTTCTTATATGTGTTGACTTGTCTATCAAAAAGAAAAAAAACCCCATATAACATCATATCATTAATCAATAATGTTTTGGTAACTGTGAGAGTTTGTTTTGATATGTGCTTTAGATAATATTTTAAAAGTTGTGAAGTAAACAAACAATGTTCATCACTCGAAAACGTTAACCATGCTTAGTTTCACTGCTTGTGAACAATATAGTTTTTGTTTGCCCTGTACAATACCTGTGTCCATAATCTGATGTAACAAGACATTATCGTATAATCATAATCACCATTCTAATTCACTTCAAAGGATACCAGTTTGAGATACAACATCTTATGAATTCATCATCTAATCAAGAAATAGGAACCTATTTGATAACCAGTTTAGTACTTATTAAACGATATGTGTTTTATAGTTTAAAGTCTGTCTGTCTGTCTGTCTGGTCTTTGGCGTAAGTGCATTCATATGTATGTATCTTAGTATGTGTGCATGTATAATGTGCTAATGTATGGATGTGTGCGTATATTTGTGTAATGTATACATGTATGTACATACTAATATACTAATGTACTAATGTATGAGTATGTGTATGTATGTGATGTAGGCAGGTACTAATGCACTAATGTACTAATGTGTGGGTATGTGCGTATATGTATGTATTGTATACATGTACTAATGTACTAATGTATGAATGTAAGTATGTATGTATGTGCTAACATACTAATGTACTAACGTAGGGGTGCGTATAGGTATGTAATGTATGTAATGTGTCAAGGTGATTTTTATTGTGCGATTTTACTTGTGTGATTTTATAATATGTATTTTATACTTGGTGTCTTTTAGGCCTCATAAGGCCTGGTTGTTGATAAAATTTTATCTATGTGTAAATAATGTATAATCTGTAACAACATGACACAGAAATAAACTATTCTATTATTGTTATTAAATCTAAATATATCAGAGCTTAAGAACTTTAAAAACGTTCATTCTAGTGTTTTTACCCGCTTCCATCTTTCACGTTTTTAGGGGTAATATAAGGTGATGTCAGGAAAAAGAAAATTAATGGTTCCGTTTGACAGACAATGTATTCAAACTAAATGGAACAGTAATAATTCAAATATATAATTGAAAGTTTAGCCATGCGATTCATTTTTCTTACACAAAATGAATTAAAGGTGTTCACAAAAAAATGGCCGCCAATAGATTTTATGTGAATCTTCATACTTTGTCCTCTGACTATGGCTGATTGGCTTGTGTTATGAGATTTTTGACACTATCAAAATATTACATTTAGCATTAACTGACAATTATAAGTGAAAATTTTGAAATATAAAATTATCAAAAAACGTGCTACTGCCCCTTTAGATGTGTTGCTTAAGTATCAGATATTAAGAAGATATTTTATTGAATTGTATAAGTCATTAACATCTATTTATTCGAAATTTCAATTTAAGACTATTGACATGCCAAACTGGTTCATGCAATGACCTTATTAATAAATAATGTTTATCCAATGAAAAGTGAGTGTGTGGATGGTTTTAATACTTTGGGTATATCACAATGACATGATATTCAATGTTAACGTAAATCCATAAGTAAAACATTCTAAAATTAGCACAAAAAGCAGACACATTTTAGTTAGATCGGCAAAGTGATATAAAAACTGCTATTTATAGCATATCGGAGTTTATGAATTCATTAACAGGTAAAATTTGGACAAGCAATTCTGAGCCATTAATGAAAAATAGTTCTGCTGTCAGGTAATAATGGTTTGAGATAACAGATGAATGTGATCGGTGATTAATGTTTGTTCTTCTTCTTAACATATCTTATAGACGCGTATAGATGATGTTAAATATTGGGAGTCAAGACTTGATGAGATAGTCACTTTAGCACTTGAAAAGGGATAACCTTATACTTAGGTTTTTGGCAAAGATGTTTGTCAACCATTATTTAATAGAAAATATCACATTTGAACATGCAACGTATCGAAATTGAAGAAGACATACATGAAAGTCAACATTGCATGTAGCACTGAATGTTATCTGGAATAATACAAAATGTAACTTTCTTCAATGGAACGTTCCATAAGCAAAAAAACTTATTACAGTTATATATCATTTTGATGACTTATTGTCAAGTCAGGAATAGGAATTAATTTCACAAATTGTCACGGATTATATGCTGTTTATCATATTCAAGGATACCAGTAAATAGTTCATTACCTGAAAAATGTTCGAATTGTAGATAAGCATCAATACCTTGTTAATTTTTGTTGCTTAGTAATTTTACCTAGACATTTGAGCTACTAAAACATTTTTTCATCTGATATTGACTCGCAACTCTACTAAAGGAGTAAGCATTTCTCTAAGCATCATTCTTCAAGGGCTATCTCAGTCCCATGTACAGGAGCTCTCCCCACATACATTACTGATACAACGATTGCAGACATCACTCTACCCAGTGGTCTCCTTCTGCGTGATAATTACCTGTGTTGAGACTCTAAACTGCAATTAACGCCGACAGAAGACTCTGCAATTTTAAGACAGCTGCAGGAATGTTAATCTAGATAAGGAAACTCATTGCACGCTGCCAGTAGAACAATCACATTACCTGTGGGCAACTGTCAGGTTTCTGTCAAAGGTAACGCCTCACCATGACAACTAGTCATTGTCTGACATGAAACTGAAAACATATAGGTGTAGTTAACACTAAACAGCTACATTTAGAATAATAGTTTAAACCATGAACAGAATCGAATGAAAGCAGTATATAGATTTCTGTTTAAACGAAGATTTCTGTCTTAAATAGACCTTTCAACTTGAACAATGTTTAACTACGTTGTTGTAGTTAATGATATTAATCATTTTTATACACTGCTTAAATTTTCTAATTTATGTCATTTTAAATGAGTGGGTAATATGCATGGCAAAAACAACAATTTTTGAATGATTTCATTTGTAGGTTTTGGTCATTTGATTAAATTTTACTTAGCATTATGAATGGCAAAGACAGTTTAGCTACTTTGTTATGGCTATGGTCTTTGGTAATAGCAAAACTTGTCATCTATGAACGATGATGCTTGCATGAAATCGGAATATGTTATGATGTTATATAATAATCGCTTTAGACAAAAAACATACACTTTTGTTTATTACATTTTTCAGAATATCTGATATTTAGGTATGACTATTTAATAGGGAAGCTATGCTTTGAATATTCATCAACAGTATGTACCTATTGAGATGTATTGATTTGCAAGAGATTTTATTTTCCAAAAACTGTTTGTCAATATATTTCTTTCCCTTGAAATCTTCTTATCACTTAGCTACTTATACCTATTGATATGCCTAGGCTTGTGAATATATTTTGGCATAGCAGAATTAGTGATGAGAAAGATTCACACCATGATCTATCATTCCAGCTAAGCATTCCAATATCAAGTGTTAAAGGGGCAGTCGCACGTTTTTGGGGGGAATATACATGTAAGGTGATGTCAGGAAAATGAAAATTAGTGCTTCCAAATAAAAGACCATGTATTTCAACTAAATGAAGCAGTAATAATTCAAATATGTAACGTAAAGTTTAGCCATGTGACTCCTTTTTCTTACACAAAATGAATTAAAGGTGTTCACAAAAAATGGCCGCCACTGGATTTTATGTGAATCCTCATACTTTGTCCTCTGACTATGGGTGATTGGTTAGTATAATGAGATTGTTGACACTGTCAATGTAATACATTTAACACTAACTTACAATTATAAGTGAAATATTTGAAATATAGAATAATAAAAAAAACGTGCTCCTGCTCCTTTAAAGAGCATCACGTCCCACTTGTGTGTTTTATGACGTCACAATTTAAGCGTGCCCTCACAAAGGCTTCCGAATCGCGGAAATGTCAATTTCGGCACATTGCCGGCAATTTTGTTTGGTGTTAAGGGCAAGTAATTAACGGAACACAAAACTTCTTTCCATTGAATACTATTCTTGTTAAACTGAATGATTTGTCATCAAACTCGCTTTCGTTCGTTTTAAACAAAACCATAAACTCGTTTAATAGTACTAAAAATAGTATTGAATTTAAGGTCGTTTAGTAATTGAAAGAAAATGTATTTAAACTAAATGGAGCAGTAATAATATAACGTAAGCGTTTTATTTTTCTTACACAAAATGAATTAAAGGTGTTCACACAAAATAGCCGCTAATGGATTTTAAGTGAATCTTTATACTTTGTCCTCTGACTATGGATGATTGGTGTGTAATGAGATTGTAGACGCTGTCAAAATAATACATTTAGCATTTACTTACAATTATCAGTGAAAACTTTAAAATATAAAATTGTCAAAACACGTGCTACTGCCCCTTTAAGGACATGATGGGAATATCAATGAATGAGAGATATGTTTGTAATTTATTGAGAAATCATAACATTTAACACCACAACGATTAAATGAGTCGATAAAACATGAAATTTGCAGTCCAGAACTAATAAATCAAATGTGTGTTAATCATCTTTTAAAAAATACGTATGGACGCTACCACTTAACCATTTTCTCCTCTTAGAACTAAAGAATAAACCTTCAATGGAATCATGGGAATCTGACATTAGTAGTACGACCTTACTCTGTCTTTCTCATCTACTTATCAGCCTCGTTTCAGTAATCTCGATGCTAAATGTTAAAACGTTTCTTCTATTTCACTCTTATGTTTTGTCATATCATTTAACTAGAGGTAGTTTGATATGTTTTTGTATAACATGGTAAAACAATACCTTTTACATTAAAGTGTAGTATATCTGATTAATTTAGAATATCATCTTAATTGAGAGCGTTATACGAACACTTGGATTATATTTCAGCCATTAGTGGTGAGAAATTCCTTGTAAATGTCAGGTGAAGACATGTATAAACAAATATAGGACTTCTATCACTATAAATTCTATCACGTAGCCATTTTTTGTACTTCTTTCTAATAATTGAAGAAAGTGGTGACTTTGGGAGTATAAAATATGATTTTATATGTCGTTTAGTAATTTTCTTGCTTAACGAGTATATTACTGCAGCCTAAGCATAAGTAAAGCCAAGATCAGATTTGATGTTAGCGAGGATGACAAACCATTTGATGAAGGTCAAGACGGAAGTTGATTGTGTATTGATTTTCCGTCTATGGCATTTAAACAAGTTTACTTAGTAATGATTAAAGTGCTTAGAATCGTTGCCGCAAAATCATGATTTATGGACTTTTGGTTATAAGAGACAGAAACTTATGTTATAAAAAATGACACTTTTTTAACATTCATTACGTGAATTCATGCAGTTTTTATTTAAACGATCTTGAAACAACCGGCCATTACTAAGTTGCTAAAGGAATTTACAAATAACCGAAACATTTCTTTTAAATTTTAAATATCTAAAAGTGTTCTCGATTAAATAGTTGCTAAGAATCTTCAGTTTATAGATAAAACGTTTCTAGGACTATGGGCAGTCGGGTTTTGTAATGAAATTGTTATCTGTAATATAATGTAATATACATCAACTTATAATTTGTTTCATTATATTATTATTGAATACAATTTCAATTACGCACCCCTAATGGTGTAATTATTATATTGTTTCCCTGATATGCTGTGCTCTGTGGTTGTTTGAGTAAATGAACCACTTTTGATATATTAATTGCTTTTTAGTGATTTACTTATTGACGGAAATCCATCGGTATGCATGATTAATGAAAATGGGAAGAAAAATACGATCAAAATTTTAATTTAAATTTTACCCATAACAACTATTGTCCTTTGGGGCTAAAATTCACTATATCAAGAATTCAAAACATATTTTTACAAACATGTTTAGGACTATGTTAATTGAAAAACAGCTATGATTTTAAAATGTGATAAAATGGATTCTTTGATTTCAAGTTGTTCTTTTCAAGTTGTTCTTGCATTTGCTCTTAGTAGTGGCTGGCTTAAATTAGTTCTCTGAGAACATTTATTGAATTTGGCAGATTCGTAACTTGTGATTTTGAAGGTACATGCTACTTTAACTGGAGATTTATTTAAAGAGTGCTCTGAGATCAAAAAGTCAACCGTTTACTTTTTGAGGCGCACTTATTAACATAGTCGATAATTATATTCTGACTTAACCTTGACCTGTAATCTATTTGGATGCAACAAAATATGATACATTAATTATATTTTGATTTGCATGTTACTAATATATCATAAAGTCATGTTCCAAGTTTCAGAAAGATTGATCAAAATCGTTTGAAAAAGATGGTTTCACAAGACAAGCACCGTCCTGACATTTCAATGTGGACATCTTTAAGTCAAGGGCCATAACCCAACGATCAATTGCATTATGCACTAAAAGTATGCGAGTTACTGAAAAATATACAAAGCATGTATGGAATTTAGAATAGATGGATCGAAACTTTGGGAGGAGTTAATTTTGCAAGACAGGCAATGTCATTCTTTAATTGAAAAGTGGATCCCTCTTAGTCGTGCGCTATAACTCCAAAATCATTAATCACCTCATACCCAACCCTAGGATGCACAACGAGGATATTTATCAAACGCATGTGTGAAGTTTCAAAAAGATTGATAAAAAACGGTAGGAGGAATTGATTTCGCAAGAGTGGTACCCTGATAGCTTTCCCACTCCTACATTATTCACCTTCCGCCTGTGGCAGAGCAAGGGTCACTTACTAATGTCTTATCAATTCATTTGACAGAATGACAAAATCACATTACAGCAACAAAAAATGATTTTAATTTTACACATGGATTTCGGCACAAATATCACGATACTGTAATGGCAGTTGTCACAGGAGAGTGAAACATGAGAAGCATCAATTGTCAATGAAAGTTTACCTTACAGGTTCTCTTCTTTCTTATCAGAACCATTTCGCTGAGGCAGCTGGATATAGTACTTTATGTATATTGTGGTAGGTCACATTAATTAAAATAATAGAGCATCCTCTTAAAAGGAATTCCTGAATACGAAAGTTATAGTTCTAAATAAATGTATGCCTGCCTGCCGTTGGTCGTTTTTTAACCTTATCGTTTTCGACAGTCTCCATTGTTGCAATCTAAAATCTGAAAATATGTGAGCTCTTTGCTTGCTACTAGGAACTCAAAGCATGTACATTATATACTGAGCCCAACCCTTGGCGTGACAGTGGTAGAGCTGAATTCGGAGTTCCCTTTTAGGTCATGAACATATCTTGACGGATATCTGCTCTTGATTAACATTCTTAAATGATATTCTTAGATTAAACTTATATTGATATCAGTCAAAATTCCAAATATTCTCCTGAAAACGTAACTGTTTTGTTCAATTTCCCACATTGCTTATATGCATGTAATTGGCTAACACTAAATTAATTGATTGGGTTATTTTTTATGATACTACAGTGTTTTTAGCCAAGGTAGTAACAGCATTAAGAGTGAGAGTCTCTGCTACGTTTAGCAAATAGAATGTATGTTTGTTGTTTCTCGTGTTTTGCCAAGCTAACAAAAGGAAAATACATTTCTCTATCAACATTTAGACTCTATTGTTTCCTCTATTCGTAGCTAGGTAAAATAAAGAGGATGTGAAATACAATTCATACAGAAATGGTTACCGTTCATATTGCTCTTGTTTGGTTCTCGTTTGTTTTGTACCAGACACTTACCTTTTAGATCTGTATACATTATGGGTTGGTAGAAAAACAAGAAACAGGGTGTGCAAATCCTGGTTCAAAAATTATCTTCGATGATAGTACAAGGTTTCACTATTTGTAGAATATTTACGTAGAATGGGAAGTACGATAGCTACTTTTATTGTTAGAATTCGAATCTGAACGCCTCTTAGCAATACCTGTGATGTGTTACAATATTAAACCATCAAAAATTATTAATGTAACCTTGTACAAGATCATCTACTTACACATTAAGTAACAATGCATATTTATGACTCGTATACAAAGAAAAAGCTATTTTTTGGCAGAGAAGTGTTGATTGATTGCTTAATATCATGCATTATCATGGGAAGAGGTATTTTTCACTTCCTGGTAGATTAATCTTTTTCCTCCAAGTGTTCCCATATGGAAACATGCCCTTCAAACTCCTGTAACGTGTTTTCGTTTCAATAAAATTTTGTTCTGCTTTGGCCATGTTGATATTGACATAATTACCTACAATTTGGTAGTGAGAGAAAGCTTGTGAAATTTGTTATTGTGAAATTGTGATGCCCCAAAAATGGTTGAAAAACATTTTTTTTACCAAACCGTTAAAAAGGTATATTATATTATGTTAAAAAAATTAATTTAGTTAATTATGTATGTAAGATAAATAATGGTGCTATACTAATATCAAAAAAGTTTGTTAGAAAAGTGAAATTCAGTAGAAAAAATCGTTAAAGTTGATTATTCACATATAGGAACATTGGGACGAACACCACAAAAGTGTTCAAAACTGGTTAGTTTTATTAAAAGGAATAAAAACATATGACAATGCGATCTTTTGATATATTTCAAGGTTCATAAGGTTGGCAGGGTGTGCTTCTTGGTCTTTTTGTAACTTTTACCAGTTCTCCATCTTTTGACTACAACATTGGGGTTTCCGGATTGTCATTTTAGCAATTTCAGCTGATGTTACGTGTGTCCCCTAAAAGAAAAATTTAATAATTACAGATATTTTCATATTATTGATGAAAAGTGATAAAAATGTAGCATTCTGATTTTAGATTAAGTGTAAAATAATTTCATTTGACATGTACTGTATGTCAAAGGTTCATTATCTTTGCTATCTATAAATACGCTATGAGACTTTTCAAAAACAGGATTGCCTTTTTTATATACTTGTCACATAGTTTTTCACACATCGGTTTGCTTAGGTCCAATGTGGAAAGCACGTGTGTTTAAGCTCACCAGAGAATGATAATCTGTTACTCGAAACAAAATATATTTTGTACTTTGTACATAACAGTTTGCTAGAAGTATGCATATACGTGTCTGAACTTGATAAATATAAAGTAAAACCAAAAGTTACAAATTTCTGCCATATACTGTGGGTAAAGCGTCCATGTTTTTGTTAATCACTTTGAGCAAGAGTAAAGATTGTGTCAATTTTAATTGTTTATGCATTAAAACATGTAAATGCATAAATGAATACAAAATTGAGATGATAAACATTGATATTATAGACTTTGGTTTACATCTCTTGTGATTATATCATCGTTTCAAATGTTCAAGATGCTCTTCTCTGACCAAATACCATTTGACATTTTGATGCACAAAACATGTACGGTATTCCAAAAGTATACGAAACAGTTTAGGTTTTCATATCTTCAGTTACGACAATGTCAACTTCCTGATCATTCTCTTTTTTGTACATTGTTTTTCCTGGCTATGAACCATATTACTAGGCACCAAAACATTCCTACATTGAGCCGACCCCCATGGTACGTGAGCTGGTAAAAAAAGAAGCTACTACTGTTTGGTATCTTCATTGTAAATGGGTTATTGATGAGGCAGTAGTCCACTCTTTAGAAACATGGTGGTGCATTTTTGTGTGGGTGGGTGTTGGTGTGTGATGGGGGAGGTATTTACAGTTAAAGTTAACTAACACGCTACTTATAGTTAGCTCTATGTTCAGCAAATTCTAATATCCATTAACGATAATCAGGGTCAGATACAAAAATCCCTCAAACATGTACATGTAACAAAGTAGTTAAGACATGGTTGATGTCATCATAAATATATCTTACCAAACTAAATATGACCATTTCTAAACTCCCAGACTACACATTGACAACATTTTCAATACTTTAGTTCACAAAATGTGATAAACTGTAAATTCCTGTCTTTCTCGCATGTAACACAATGTGTATATAATTGTGGATACCGCCTATCATTGTACATTGAGACTTGTGTATTTTGAACCCTAAAATACGATGTTTGCATTCATTTTGACCAAAATAAATTCATACTAAAGACTTTATTCAATTTATTGACGTTTTGCGCTTACTGTCCCGATGTTCCCATATGAGAACATGTTAATACCTCAAAAACTACTGGTCGAAACGGTGTAAAAGTTTGGATTTGCCTTTTTCCTATTTTTAAGAGCCTACATTATGAAACTGAAACGTTTTTGACAATAGGTAATTAACGTTAAACTGTTTGAGTATATAAGAGGACAGTATATAGATATTAGTGGCTATTTCTAGTGGATAAACAAACGATTTTACTTATTTTATAATTTATCATATATGATACACCAAACAAGAAGAATTCGACAGTTTATTAATATTTGAATTCATAATATAAGATTACTAGTTTGACGATGGAACACCTGACAGGTGAGACCAAGAAATCAATTACTATTAATACTAACCTAAATAGGGTCAATGCAGTTATACACGCTCACATGTACTTAATTTGTATCTTGATAATTGATTTTATTCAACCAAAGAAGATGAGAGTTGAAAATAACACCAACAAGACAAGTAGCAAGTCACATGTCGTGATTCATTGCATGACCACATTGTAAACAAGACATTAGCCCTGCCTCTCGCCTATAAACCCACGGGTATAATTATTTTGGACAATGATAAATATGCTGTCGTGTTTTTCGTTAACTAAACTGAATTTATCGTTGCGTTGGGGTATTTTTTCATAAAAATAGTTTACAAGTAAATTGTAATGATTGTGAATGTATGGAGAATGTCTTGACATCAAATCTAGAACCCATGAAGTTTAAATAGTTCGTGCAATGCTCTATTTTACATTTATTCCTTATAGCTGACATCAGATGAAGGTATTTTTAGTTCCTTGTGAGAATTACACACTTCAATTGGAAAGATGCGATTACATAGAGCATTCCGGCAGATGTTTGAAAATCAAAGATTCAGCATTAACCTACCAAAGATAGAGATAATCATCACACAGTAGCAAGAGGAGTGATCTATGTTTATGTGTATGTAGTAAGTGAATACTCATGTATAATACAAATATGGTGTTCCACCTTTCATTTTTGCCTTTGCTTCTAAAAGGCTTTGAACATATATTCGTTGAACATACATTAATTGTGTAGGGTCAATACAGCTTATGTTCGAATAAAAGTACATTTTATCACAATCACAGTGCCTCAAATTCTCTACTTAACTTAAATCACTAAACACCATCTTCCAAATCAAATGACGCGTCCACAAAGTGCTGAACAGAGAAGCCTTTAACTATTGAATTTACCGGCTGGGACAGCAGGGAGAGTGAATCCGGTATATCATCTCTTCCTGTTGCATGTACTTGGATGGTAATGTTTTACTATCCTAAATGGCTTCCCTTCATATTTCTAAGTGCTACCTAATGTAAAAAAACGCGCAAATCACAAACTTTGAAAAAGAAAGGAACTGCGATTTACAATTGACAAATTCTTATATCCGTTACCATAGTGATTGTAATGCAAATTTCGCCAATGTGACCAGAACTTTTGAGAAGATTCCATTGTTGGTCATGTTAATAACAATTAACATCATATATTTGTAACATACATAAACTGCTCAGCGTTGTACTTCGTCGAACCGATTCTACAGCAACAGAGACCATAGAGCCTAAGTAAATATAAACACTGGAAGCTCCTGACATTACTCCTCTCCTTGACCTGCTTCAAGCTCAGAGCTGGATGGTAAGCAGAGAATGTGAGGGAACACCATTCACACCTGGTCTTCATTGCTTGTGTGTCTTAGTCATCTTAACGTACTTTAGGCAACGAGAACGTCTCTCTTGTTTCAATGATGTAGTGTAAGCCAATGTCCCAAAGAGATTATTTCAAACATTTTCAATGTATATTTTCAGTGTGTTTACTCTTTCTCAAAAACATACGTATAAGTTTAGCATGATACCAAACAACCGCATTTGAATATCAAATTATATATAAGCAAATGTGAAAAAGATAGCAATGTGGTAAAATAATGTTGAGGTCAAAACATATGGCGAACTGATGACTTAATACAGGAATTTCACGTCACCTTTCATGTATCGCTTAATATTTATTTCAAACAAACTATTTCACTCCCTGCTCCTGTCTATCTTTTCGATTCTTCTTTTCTCTTCTTCTATCACATATAGTAATTACTGAAGATAATGTTCGGTCATTATTATCATTTACCTACCGAAAGTACTGGTCGTTTCCCAAAAATATTTTTTTTTACTTTATTTCTTGTTCATGTACCCTATACACAATGAACCAAGGTCAGGTTCCTTGGAGGTCAAGTTTTGCCTCTTTGTAACTTATCCTGGCAATGAAAACTGGTATAGAAAGCAATTGTTTTAATGTAATAATGAAAGCCCTCACATAACAATTTTACCTGAAACAATTTCACATAATTTGTCAACACTGATTTGCTGAGAGTCTTTCACATTTTATTCTTTTTGACTCCCACTTGATGTGTCTCAAATTCATATATGCATTTTAGTTTCAAGGTGGGATTTATTTCAAATAGCATTGAGAGTATATGGATTCAAAGTCCATTTACATTATAACTGTCCAATCAGAAGAGCTGCAAATCTGTTAATTTAATAATACTGTGTTGTCTGACTGACTATTTGTCAAAGTAATAATATGAATAAACAATGGTGTTGTGTGAATTTAGTGATAACGTTTGTTCGTTATTGATATTATAAAAGCTATTTCAGCTGTTATTGCTTGAGAAATAGGACAAATAATAAGTTCATACCACTCTCTATCAGTCCACCCAAACATTCAATATCAGGTGTGAACAGCGGCAGCACTTGCTGTTGGAACATAGGAGCACGTTTATCTTGCTCCGGTACAAGGCCTTAGCAGTCTTAATCCTTTATCCTTCTCAGTCTTTACCTCATATCTTTACCACTCTTAACGTAAACCATGCCATCCCCAGCATTCAGATATCAGGTGTTTACAACACATGCACTTACACAAGACCAAGCGAGTACCACTATCCACAGGCTAGGCCATTCCCAGTCTGCATCCCATATCTTGTGCACATAAATGTCAGATACATTCTACTCTATTACAATAGGACTTCTACCATCTTATGCACGGTGTTGACCATCTACTTACTGGACTTCTATTTCTTCAACAATTGTGTCCTGAGTCTGTACACTGTAAAATTGTCATTAAGATGCAAAAGATCAGTCTTTATACACATGAAGAAATATTTTATCTTGAATGTTGTTTGCTACTGGAGATGTGAAGATGGTTATTTACGTTGATGATAGCATTACTTTCATGATTATGTCCGCCAATAAGTCTTCGACGTACCAACGAGTTTTGATGGTTAAAACTAACATATAAATATTGGTTCTGGTTCAGCATGAATCGATTGAACAATCACCTCCCACATAAATGTTGATGAATGACAAAATTCATTTGTATTCAGATCAATAATGTAAAACATACATATTTTGACTCGAAAATTGAATGGTACTTCTACGTTGAATTTGCGCCTGACAGTGTCATAGTGCTCATTTGTTTTACCCTCGTCTTTCGACGTTGTTAAAGTAGTACAATAAATATAATGTATATAATGAAGATGGTACATTTGAATTTAAGTCTATTGAATTACTAATTAAGTTGTATGACTGTGCGAGGCTTCGTTGAGTGTCGGTGTGATAATATCTCAGCCATACATTGTGTAAGTATCGTGAAATTTATTGTAATTGCCAAGAAGTGTAAAAATAAACCATATATTTGAAATAAACGATAAAAATCTGTAGAAAATGTTCCCCAAGACACTCAGTTGGTATTTTGTCTAAACTCGTATGCTACACGCCAACCTACGCTCTCGCTTGTCCCAGATCGAAGGTGATCTTATGAGGATGGCAAACCATTAGATGAAGTTCAAGTCTGGAGTTTATCGTATATTGATTTGGGTTTCTCCTGTGACATTTACATAAGTGTGCAGAATAAAGTGGACAGGTATGAACATGATTACCGTAAATATTTCGTTCAAAGAATTCCGCATAACATAGAGGAACAGCAAAGATCTAATCATATGTGGACATGACCTGCCTTTTCTAGTCAACTATATGCACTTTCAGTTCTTCTGTGGAATTATATCATTCGTATATAACAGAATCGAGAAGATGCTAAATTGAGAACTTTGTCTATGTCACATATTGTATTTATTTACATACTTGTGTAACCCCGATCTGCAGTTCCGTATAAAACGCTTCAAATAGTACAGTCTGGTAATCTTTGAAATTGCTTTCATTTTATCTGATATCTGATACCTTACTAAATTCTTGTCGAGTCGCATGGTATGTGACAATCACAATGCATCAGCAGCATACATGTACATTGTAGGTTGCAGATATGAATATTGCATATTGCTAACTGAAATGGTGATAGAAAACGGCGATTTCGTTGCAGTGCCAGTCGTTGACGTGTTGATGTTTGAACTTCTCGAACTTGAGTTAAAATCAGTTTGACACTTAGCAAGAATCGTCGACCATAATAATGACTGGAATCATAAAGTTCTACATTGGCTGTCATATTGACATTTAATTCCGTTCTGGCGATAATTATCATTCTTCATATTGTCAATTGTTTCTTGTTTTGATTAAATGTTATTGACATTTTCAAATAATCGAATAGCACCGTGCTGTGATAACACCTTAAAGGTTTAAGCTAATGACAAGTTCTAATATTGTTGTGAATTATATCGACGCCATACAGCATTCCATACTTCCCACATTGTGAATTTCAGAACAATATCCAAGATAAATATCAGAGAAAAAAGTTTCTACAACTCAGCAAATTCATGAGTCTGAATAATGATATTTATCAAATGAATGTGCTGTATGCAGCATCACATACCTAACACACGTATTGCACATTATGAATGCAAAAATGTCAGTATTCAAAGTTGTCATGACACGTTTAACGGGTAATTTATCCTCTTAAGACTTTGGGTGGTTGAGAGGTCAAAATCATCGATAAAATGAAACAAATTAGATCTGCAAAGATATGACAAGGTGATATTTTGACCAAACTTGTGGTCTGATGTGAAATCCGTGAATTATTTAACGACATAAATCAATTGCGGTTATCGAAAGCTTGAAAATGTCACTTGAAATGGTATTGCAATTATGATGAATAATAACATGAGAACAAATATAAATTAGTACGAAACGAAAAAGCTTATAAAGTACAAAACATGCAATGATACCATCACTTACTTGAATTTTACTTTGAATTGATTTGTATGTGTAGCATTCTCTCCCCACAGAGGCAGCTCAGTCATACCTGAGTTAGCCTCTGTTCTATTACGCCAAGATCCTGGGGATCCGGTAGATTACCCTAGCGGCAAAAAGTTGTAATTTCAAATATCTCCCTTATTTGCACCCAATGAAAACACCTTTTGGATATCCATGACTCGGGGAGTTCTTAACGGTCTTATAGTGACATGGAAATTATTATGTCTTCACCTGTATTTTTTAATGGCAGTGTGAGAGGGAAACTATTTGAAAATCAGATATGGATAGGTTTTATGGGTTTATCATTAGATAGAAAAGGTCTTATAATTGAGTAAATTATTATTTGTTTTATGATAAATTTTATTTTACTAATCAACCAAATAATAACTACTGAGAAGGTAAAAAGCGATGGATGTTTAATTTCAACGAAAGCTTTGACGTACCACACGGAGATTGTCGAGGTTTTGCGAATGACCACTTTTGAAACGGCGTCGCTGATTGCACAACTAACTTCGATTGCCTCCAATCAGATTTCTACCTTTCTGTCCCGTGTATTAGCCGTAATAGAACAGAGGCTAATTCAGGTATGACTGACCTGCCTCTGTGGGGAGAGAATGTGTGTGTAGAGGTTATTGAGATAAAAACTTCAATAATTAAAAATTCATTATTATGTTTGGTGGTTCGTTCATTGCGTGCCTTTCGATATGCAATCTAAATAAATTTAGATCAACAGGTTTAATAGTTGGTCATACTGTTGTATAATCAAATATAAAACCTGTTGATCTAAATTTATTTAGATTGTTCGATATGCTAATGTCCTGACAATTTTATTCCCTTAATGCCCATACATACTAGGATAAAAATACTGGATACAAAAAAAGCCAAATGTTGTATTTGGTGACTATTCAATAATGAGGTTTACAAACTATTGGGATTTAGAAAGCGGAGTTTTGGTGTTGAAAGTGTGGCTCCGTAGAATTTATATTTCTGTCCTTATCATACCAACTCAGTAATGACTTAAATACATTCAATGACATTTTAATATCAAAATTTAATCTTCTACTTTTATTACGTTTTCAATTTTATGTGTCAGTGGAAAACTTCTCCTGACAAACCATAGATAGTTATCAGGAAATGCCTTAAATATCAACAGGCTAATGATATGATTCGTTGCATCAGGTCCCATGTTATCACACGGTTTGCAGCAAATAGTCTATTATCACATGGTTTGCAGCAAATAGTCTATTCAGTACCTTTTTTTGGTAATGTACTGTCTCGTTCTTTCAAAATACCATTAATGCAATTCAATAATCCTTATTTTTATGAACAACGTAAATATAGAACTCGAGTGTTATAATCACACTTTTTGAATCTATGATAATCCATTTTATCACAAAAGAACAAAACACTTTTGTCATGCCTGCACCTATTATAAAAATGCTGTTTCAATATAAACATGATTAATACTTTGCAGTGCTATGGCAAATCGCAGTATTTTTAGAAACGTAGATCGTTTAATGAAGAGTGATATCAGATGATACCTAAACGATTGAATAAATCATAACCACTATTAAATTATCCGGCCGATTCATGAAACATTCAATGATTCCTATCAACTGCAGTTCCTATGGGATTGTTCAGGGAACGAATCCAGTGAAGCACACCGTTTCCTTCGTCTAATATTGTTGATGGGGAGCAATATTTATCACAATTTTAATATCTACACGGCATAAACATATATATTGTATTTGACAGTTATCAAAAAGGAACTTTAAAATTTTAAATTCTAAATATGAGCATTGTAATGAAATAGAATGACAACATTGTGCCGTCATTGCAATACTGATACTGTGAATTTGTTTAGAATTAGTACCCTTGTAGATTGCATTCTTAGCCCTAAAACCAACAACTTCAAGATAAAAATTAAGTGTTTATATGAGATAAATATACAATGTGCTTTGACTTTTTAATGATCCATATAACACTTGCAATACAGACCATGCATATGATGTTAATGTACAGATGCATGCCGAAAGTTTGTTCACTTACCTGCATATCTAAACGCCGATATAATTAAGTCAGGGATTAAATCTTGATGTCTTTTAGGCATGATATTGCGAAAACTAAAGAGGTAGTATTGAAGTTTTGAAAACACAGGTATTTCGTCTACAAAATCTTCTATAAGGTATCAATAGTTGTATAAACAATTCATTCTTTTGCACTAAGTAACCATAATTCTGCTGATCTGTTCTCAGGAAAATTATATGAAATAATTGTATCGCAACTTAAGGAAATAAAAATTCTAAAAATATGCCGGTTCTCGTCCAATTCGAAATTGTACACAGCAACAAGACGATCGCAAACTAAAATCCATTTGTAAGTGAACAAACTTTCGGTAGGTAGATGCAAATATAAACACGCTGTGGCAGCTTCTGACATTTCTCTCCTCTCTCTCCCTTGACCTGTTTCCTCCACAGAGGTAAGTGGTAGGTAGAAAATGTGAGGAAACATCAACACCTGGTCTCAATTGCACTCTGGGTCTTAGTCAGCATCGTATATTTTTAGCATAGGGACAGTCTGTCTTGTTTCCCATCGGCATGATGTAGTGTGAAGTAGTGAATAATGTTTTGATTTATGTCAAATCTTGTTAATATACCACCTATAAAGTTTATGAATTATGTACTTTATATAAAGTGTTCATGATATGTTGCAATAAAATATTATAGTACTTAGTACAATAAATGACAGAAATGTTATCATAACCCTATACTTAAAGTATATCTGCTTAATAAATGTGTGTTTAATTCTGCAATAAGTCCTTTTTTTATTTCAAAAAGGGGCATCCGTCAACATTTGAAAATTCATATCTTCTTCTTCTACAATACTTTTTCTATTGAAAGCCTTTTTCAGAAACATGTCCTTGAACACTATCAATAAAGGTTGACATTTAGATATGATTAGGACATTATTATTTCGAAATAACAACTTTAAATGGTAATAAAGAAAACGTTTTGGGGGCCATTTCGAAACACTGTTTTGCATAAATATATTCCTAAAGTACTTGAATATCATAAATATGTGATAAGACAGTGTCTTTTCATCATCTGCTGAAAAATCAGAACTTTTTGTAAAAAGATGATTGATAAGTCGAACACCATTAGAGTTTATTTAGTGGTCTAATTGTTTTTGACAAGCAAATATCAAAGAAACTGACAATTATTTAATTTACGGAGACTACTTCTTTTTTCAAGATTTCTTGAGCAAATTGTTATTCTTTCCTTCATAAGTACACTTATTTCTACGCTAAATCATTTTTCGTAAGGAAAATGTAGGAAAGTGTACAAATGCATATTTTATGGCATAATGTGCACATTACATAACGTATAACATTCATCTAAATATGCAGTTAGATTGATATCATGCAGCATTAAACCCAACCTTGCAATAACATCATTACTGTTTACCTACATGTATGCAATTTATTGTACATTACCTCAATGCCAACATATACTAAAGTCTTTGATGTACCTAAATTGATTGAGATCATAAAGAACATCCTCTCCTCTGCTTTTGTTAACGGTAACCATAAACAGTTCTGGGCTTCTAAACAATGATCTGGTTGACTCGTATGCTAGTGAATGTTATTTGCGCTAAAAGTATAAACCATTCTTATAATGTGAAAGTAATGTGATTGGTCTGTGGCCAGTATTTGAAAACTCATTGACAAATATCTTCATCTAACTTCATGTAAATACGATTTTCTAGGTTTAATAACATATTTAATGTTTATTTATTCATCAACCGTTTGTTCTTTTCCCATCAAATTCAAGTAATAGGTTTACGTAAACTTGTAGTCGCTGAACAAAATAAACGAAGATGATACACTAAGCAGACTTCATCAAAATTTGCCACAGACTTTGAATAGCAGGCACCTTTTCTGAAATACAAATCCGAAAAATAAATCAAGTTATCTAAAACTTTATATCCTCATGTATTTATCCAAGGTGAAATATATTAAAGCAAATAAACTATCACGTGTTAGAAGTCATTTAACAGATCAGCGTTACGAAACAACAAGCCTTTAGCTCTATTACACAAAAAGAGTTCCCATCCATGACAATGACAGATGGTAAGAGTATTCTTCAAGGACAGTTTCCTTACACAACATCTGCGTATCTCACATGGGCCAAAACCTAGAATTTTGTCTAGCAAAACTGTTTATTTTTCATGTCTAGAAAATAATTATTCTTGTTGTTGTTAAAATCACATGTCATTGCGACAGATTTAATTTCCTTAATTTTTAAAAATTCAATTATAATATTTACAAATAGCACATTCTGAATTTAGCAAAATTACCAAACCTTTGTATCCCGACCCGAAGAAAACTTGTAGACTTACTTTCATATGTTGGCAATTTGATATCAACGCATAGAATTTTTAGCAAAATTTTATGTCTTATAAATACCATGTTGAGTAAAATATGTGCATTTTATTTAGTCGAAAACGTTTTGGAAATTTTATGGCCAGTCTGTTTGTGCTTATACTGATAAGTCTGCAAGCTTATTTTCTTAAATCATTCAATAACTCTTGCAGTGAATAAATCATGTATGTAGAGGGACATATTTCTGCATCGTAACCAAAGCGACAAGGACAACTTATTCCACTCTAAGCAATTGGTCACATGTCATGTTGACAACAGGTGAACATTACAGGGGCAGCAACACCCTTTTTGAATATGTCATATTTTATATTTTCATTGATAATTGTAGGTTAATGATAAATATATTATTTCGATAGTGTCAGAAATCTCATTACACAAACCAATCATCCATAGTCAGAAGCAAATATTAAAGATTCACATAAAGTCCATAGGCAGTCAATTTTGCGTGAACACCTTAATTCTTTTTGTGTAAGAAAAAGGGATCGAATGGCTTTACATTATTTATTACTGCATCATTTAGTTTAAATACATTGTCTTTCAATTGGAACCATGCAATTTCATTTTCCTGACATCGCCTTCCATGCCCCTTGAAGCTTGTATTCTTTAGTATACTGTAGAATGTAAAATTATGGACGAATTTGTCTCAGTTTGATACAGCATTTCAATTTAAATCGACCTTGCCCGAGGAATGAAATACAAATATAGTCTGCCGTGGTTAAGTTCCACCTTCGATAAAGAACATATTTTTACAATTGTATTCTTCGGAGCATCCTCGATTTTAATCAGCCTGTTCGATACAGAGTTCGCAAACACGATATATAAAACGATAACTGATTGGGTCGAACTGAAACTTGAAGTTTGAGATATCATATAGAAAAACCTGAAAAAGCAAACAATCCACAATTCATCAGTGTTTTCATGTTCTACGTGTTGTCCCTAAACTATACTTACAAATCGAACGACCAAACAGTATACTGAACTCGAAACACTTGAATTCATAGCAAACATGGAAGAACTGTACAATGCTTTAGTTCTTAACTTTACAGATCAATATGTTCTTGGAGAAACTCGTTATGTAATTCGCCGTTGCTCAGTCAGCTTGTTTCTCAGGTTAATAATAGCCTTTCAATCTCCCTTTTACATGAACAGAATTACTAGCATCAGAGAATCCGGAGCGAAATATTAAAAAAAGGACATTCAGAGCAAATAATCATGGTTGATGTACTTTTTTTCCTTTAGTTATTTTCTTCTTTTATTGGTTAAACTCAAGATAACTGAAAGCAGTTTAATCTGTCGCAAGTGCTTATAAGTTTAAACTTTTATTCGATGATCCAATGTTCAATCAACGTGTTAAATAGCTGAAAATTGCTGACAACACGTTAAACCCTAACTCACTTACTCACTCCAATTCTCAACACCATGCATTGGTCGGCTTATTCAAAATCCGAACACGTGTGGGATGAAGTGCAGGAACGAATGAACACGATGAATTTGAAGGCTTGACCTTACCATATTTCAGGTTTGATGTCACAAACACTAAACACTAACAACAATCCCTTTCACTTCTTTCAAAGACAGTCCGTCACGATTCTGCCCTTGCCAGGTATTGAGTAGACCATAATTTAGTCCATGAAATATCTAGACTAATACACAGTCATGAGGCAGGACCAGGTATTGAGCAGAGTAGTTGACTTCAGTGTGGTCATTAGGTGTTGTGATGATGGTATGGAAAAAGCAGATGGCAAAACTGACTGACATTTTGTTTAAGTAATGAATGGTTTCCGTAATAAAAAAAAGAAAAGGACTTGCGTTTTGTGTTTGTTGTCTCAAGTTATCAAGTTTCAAAGTTTACGTATATATAAAATTAATGAAACCCTCTGCGTTTCATGGTATGTCGTTCTTTCTATGAGCTTAAGACAATATCTTTTCATTTCTTTCGTGCAAAGAGGATTTAAAGGGGATCTTCATTTGCTGACAGGATAAACTAGAAACATTAATCATCTGCAGTGAAAAGTAATATAAGCCGATGACCGTAAACCGTATAAAAACATGTTTGTGATCAATATGTATAGCCTCATTGAATGCCTAAAGTTATGAAAGTGCAAAATTTATTCATGATTTTCCGTCTTTTTCATTCGTCTACTTTAATTTTGTATGCTAGATTTGCACTGAAAACCCGTCATTTGTATTTGTATCTTAGAAGTAAATATATAGTGAACCTGCAAATATTATTGGTCAATAATCACCACCCATTATATATCTACAGTTTACGGGATGAATAGACACCAAGACAATAGAGGACGCAACTTGACGAAATCATGTGTATTCATGTGTAGAATTCAATTTTAATCACCATCAGAAATATATTTGTGAAACAAAATTAAGGTGGTCAATAATACATTCATTCTAGCTCTTTCTTTTATGGTATAATACCAGTTCCAAAAGAACAAAACCCTTATAATGTCAACAAAATCGAAGTGCTTGCATAACTTAACAATATTCCTTCAATAAAGCCTTAAATATGATATTCTCAACGATCAGCCTCAAACTTGGGCAAAATCTATTTCATCTCCAATATTACTTGCACACTACAGACAAACAGGACCTAGGTAGGTACCTGTGGCTGTACTGAACACACAAACAACTCTGATACTTTACATTTACTAAGGAACGTCTCAACACAAGAAAGTCTTATACTAAATCATTGGTTATACAAAAGTGTTATCCATTTGTTTAAAATTGTTCATTTATGCTTAATATTTATCAATCAATAGATGTAACCATTGAAACTGTCAACGTATATTCAAAACCAGATTTTAAAGATTATAGGAAGGGAGAATCATAACGAACTATGTCCGTTTTTGCAAGATTTTAACAGTAAATCAATGAAGGAAAAGCTAGAGTTTTCTTCTTCTAATTTTATGGTGGATAAAAAGCACACTGATTTACTTTTACAGTGTTCCAATCAGTACTCTGAGAATTTTTGCAACAGCACTATTTTTTACTGTTTCGTGGCAATGACCTTAGTAATTCAAAGGAGACATTGATTAAATAACTGATATTTAAAAGCACAATAATTAAGTAAGAAGAAATTCGGGACAAAAATACCTATGTCAAACTATAAAAGTTCAATTATTAAAATGATTTCATTTTGTGAAAACTATTCATGAACATGAAACTTCAATATGTACATGTAGATGATTGTTATGGTATAGTCAAAACCACCAGTCTGAAACCTTGATGCAATGTGGCTGCTTTGGAGTAATGCAACCACTTTTAAAGAATAAATTGCGTGATGCAGAAAACTATCAGAAAATAAATAAGTTTGTTTTGTAATCAATTAGCACAACATATTGAAATCGTTTTTGAATGACAGACGTCTTATGTAACATGAACAAGAGGTCTGTGTTACCTTTAAGGACTCCCTGGAATAGAAACTCTCAGTAGGTCAGTTATCGAACCGGGGATATCACAAAAAGACTTTGCTTTCAACCCCAAGAGCTAATCATTCATCCTAATGAGTTCCTCTAGTCGTCTTAACATCAAAGTTCGACACACAGCACCTGACTGCGACAGCCAACAGTCGATTGATGGACATCTTCAAATTGTAAAGGTGTCCTCAGCATGCTAGAATTCTTAAAAACATTTAAACTTTCAAACATTTAGCGTTAGTTTACATTTTCATTACTTCGAATCTGATGAGATGTTGATGCATATATTTCTTAGTTTTTTGTAATTCTCTTTTTAAAGAGAAACTTGGGAATTGTAAATATTATTCAATAACTTATTTGTACCGATGTGGACTAATGTTCCCAGACAAACCGCTGCCAGATGACTTTACTACAAAATTAAATATATCTATTCTTCCCGGAAATAACACAGCCAATGAGAGTTTCAGGAAGAAACAAATATTTTATCAAATGAAGATAAACATCAATCTACATTAAGAGGGCAGAAAAAATTATTTAGTAATTCCAAAAATATACATTAAATATCTAAATGAATACTCCTTTGATAAAGTTCTGACACATTACAATTTATGATCCCAATAACATACAATGATTATAAATCAATACTGGACTGTAAATGTGATGAATTTTTTTTGGCAACAGTGAAATAATTAAATCTGCATTCAGTATGTAGTAGTTTCACTGGTGTGACTTGACTGAATGCATTGCAGTATTAAGTTTAGACCGTCTCGCTTGTTATAGCAACAAATTAAGGAACATTGGATTTGAAATTCGAAAAGCACTTCTTTGTCTCAAATTACATATAATGCATATGTATATTTGAACCTGACAAGTGGCAAGAATAAAAAGTTATAACAGAAATACATATAATATATGATGAATGTAATATGTAATGCACATCGAAACATTTAAACAAATCTTTCAATGCGATCATATATTTAAGATCTAAAATCTCTTAATTTATACAAGCAAGGTAGAATTTCAAAACAGGTTTTTCATTATTCTCTTGGCTCAAACATACCTATTGGTGCAAATGCAAATATCAACTGTTCTGTTTCAAGTCATCCAAATGTGCTGTATATCCAAAAGATGAATATTGAGCAGATGTACTCTGACAAAATGAGATATCCTAAAATACGTTATTTCAGTATTGCATAAAGACCATCGACTGTGTAGCCAGAATTTGGTAGCTTGTTGAAACGAATATGGACTATTTTAACATTGTTTTCATCTAGCAGGAACAAGATTGTCATTATATGACAATTAAACTAGTTATTTATTTATCAACTGTGTGTTATGTTCTCTCGTGTCATTCATCTCGTTTAAAATGTTGAATGCCTCACAACCATAATGTAATTTTTAAATTTGCATTGTTTGGTCGGCGCTGAGAAAAAAGGAGGATGACAACGATACACTAATAATTAAGAATCTTGGAAATCTCTGACGCAAATTTAACCAAATCGTCGAAAACGTCATATCCTCATTTTGCACACGGAATCAAATCTTATAAAGACTATAAACATTTATTGTGCAGTAATACAATAAAGTACAATAATTTTATCAAAGGTTATTTTCTGTAACTAAACGTGCGTATATCAGGTCAAATCACAAAGGTCTATGTCCGAAATTCCCAAGAAATGGTGTTCATATCTTTTATTCTGTTTATTCTTTTGACAAAACAATATTTAAGCTTTCATATTATTTTCAATACCAATAAATAGTAAATCTTTTCAAAAGTAAATATTGTATTATTTTATGAACTTACAGCATGTATCTGCATGTTTTCAGGTTTTCCTGTTGAATAAATATCTTTCGTTTACACTCAAATAAACAAAATCTTTTAAATCTCGGCTTACAAAAATTGACACATGTTTTCAAAGCTTATTTCTAAATCAATACTTTATAACAAATAAGATCAAGCAAGAAGTGTAGATGATCAATGCACAACATGGAGGCGAAATCGTTTAACACATGTCATGGCCTGCTTATCTATGGAAAATCATGATCTGTCTGCAAGATTGTTTTAGAAATGTTAGAATCGCCCATTCCGAGAATAGCTCATGTAGAAGCAGGTATTTCTGTACCATCATTTGAGCGTCAAGGACAACATAATCAACTCTAAGCAATTTCACGTCACGTCATGTTGATAGGAGGTGACTGTAAAGTAGGTTATACGGCTTTGGATGCCAAAGGAACAAATGTAAAAATATATATTGATTTGTCTTTTCGTGATACACAGTTTGTAAATACCACAAAACAAATATTTTTTGGTTGATCCAATTAGGTATGTGAGAAAGTAAACAGGTCAAGTTGACCATGTACGTATGTAGACCCTGATTTCTGAAAGATAGATAATCATTATGCTCCACGAAAGTAATTATCAATTTTTTAGTCATCTATACAATAATAAATTACTCAATCAAAGGGATAATTGATAGTCTTGTGTGATAGCAATCAACAATTCCTAGAAAGATACATGCTTAATTCCATACACAGCCTTAAGTATAGACGATTATATATGACAGAACATAATCAATACTATTTCTGAAACTGTATCATAAAGCACGAGTAATGAATTAAGAATATACATTTGAGAAACTGAGCATACAATTGTACATGTGATGTTAATTTTAGTGATAATTAAGCAAAACTTAGTCTGTACGATTTTTGTCACTTGTTTTTGACACAAACCTTGAAATCTATTTCATTTAATTCAGAAAAAGATGCTAACTCTATTATTATGACGATATTTAATATGGGAATATTTTACTTAGCATCTACATTGTACTTTCCTTAGAGGTTATAACATGTCACTTTTCATATCATACCTAATATCAGCCCGAGACCCCCATATCAGCCCGAGGGCCACAGGCCAGAGGGCTGATATGGGTCGAGGGCTGATATTAGGTATGATATGAAAAGTGACATTTTGTAACCTTTTTATCATATATCAAATATTTTTTCTTTCTAACAATTTTATAAAAAAAAGTTATATTCATAATTTATTTTTTTCAAAAAAATGCAGGCCAAAAAAAGTTAAAACGATCATGCTTTTCAGAGTTAAGTTTGAGAAAGATACTGTTAGCAGCTCCACTTATTCAAATTACTAGAATATTGAATCAATTTATTGTTTTAAAAAATTAACAGTTAAAGCGTCAACAACATCGTTTTAGGTGAAGTTAAAGCACCACTCACTTTCTGTGTAAAAAATGACGTTACGCTGCAAAGGGAGATAACTCTAACCAAAAGTCCCCCGGGCCGATATTGATATGGATTTGCGGACCGGTCTGATATGGCTGATATGGATTTGCGGACCGGGCGGCAATATGGGTGCTGTGTCCTTGCCTCTATCACACATGCAAAACACCCCATATTTTTGTTAGATATATGATAATAAAAGGTTGCAAACTGTACAAACAAAAATGTACATTGCTTCAGTTTCCAACTTACACAAGTTCACTTCTGACCAAAATGATTAACTAACTATATATTTCACTTTTGCTCAGTAAGCTTGTGTAAAAAAGCACCAGTAATGATTAAAGAATATAGGAAGAAGTATACAATGTCAATGTTAATTTAAGTCTTAATTAAAGGTAAGTCTCTACGCTTTTTTCACAAGTTTTTGACGCAAACCCCGAAATATATATTTTCTACAGCTTAAAATAGGTGCACACTCGGTTAGTATGAGAAATTACGTTATTTAATATGGGATTATTTTACTTAGCATCTAAATTTCGGAAAACTTCCACTAAAAGGCAACCTAAAATACAACAAAATCACATTGCCTCAGTTTAGACTTCATCAAGGCCATCTCTGATCAATATAGGTTTCTGGAAACTATGTAATTCACCTTTGCTCGGTCAGCTTGTTTTCTTGGTAATTGTTGAAGTTTAAAAATAGCCTTTCAATCTCCTTATTACAAGATCCGAATTACTAGCATCATAACATCTACTGATCCCATAGCATTGACAGCTAATGATAATTGATTATAGATCAAAATAATTTCCTTTGCTATAGTTTTTTCTCTCTGTATTGTAATGATTCAACATACTACAACAATGACAGTTAGCCATAGGATGAGTTGAAAATTATATTCGACGATCACATTTTTATTTTATCATTTATTAACTTTTCATCATTGGATGAAGCGCAATAGCATAAATGATCAGTTTTATTAAAATCCATGTATCATCATTTAAATCATGTTAGGGACAAAGGCGATGGTGTTAAATAGTGTAAACAAACTGTAAACAACAAGTGCTCTTTTTAATTTCCATGGTTGTTTCAAGGTTGGCAGTGTGTATTGATAAATTATTTCTTATTCACTTTGTTCTTTTGATATTGAGCAGCCTGAATCTGCCATTATGGTGTTTTGTAACTATTGAAAAATATATTTGTTCGAGATAACAAAGTTGAATCATCGACTTGTCAAGTTAGACATTTTAAACCTAAATAAATTACTTCATTTCTGCCACAAGAAAATCCGTTACTTGTTAGGGCTTAAAACAAATATCTTTACAATGTTTTGTGCAAATCGGATTTAAAGGGATCTTTGGTTCATAAGCTGACTAATAAACTAATACGAAGCACTGAAGGAGCCCTGAGTCAAGCAACACTCAAAGTTAAAAGCGGCGAACAATGTGTTTCTGAAGGAGGTTAATGCACTACACGATTGAAATAGGTAGCAATATTGTAAACCGTACCAACAATAGTGGTCATATCGACATATAACCTGAAATGTATAAGATGTCAATACATGTAGAATAGATCAAATTATTCCCTTTTCTTATGACTCACACGTTCTTGTCCTACGTTGTACGCTGAGATTGAGTTATCAATAATCGACATAAATACTAGTAATACGTCTTGAAAAGCAAGTCTAAATCTGAAATGAACAACAATACATAAATAGCCGTTCGTATATCTCTATCATAAAATTTTATAAAAGACTCATTTGAAGTCCGTTCAGAGACTGAAAAACCTGCTAGATCTATTTGAGATTATATATTAGAATTTCACTGAGAAGACGTTATTTTATAGCTATGACTGATATAAATATAAATATATGTTAATTTACCTCCAACCCACAATATCGCCATCCCTAACGTATGTATACACCGTAAAGTAATTATTTGTACGTGAAATTGAAAGATACAGAAAACGCTACGAGTCAACTTGATGGTTATGACGTGAAGAAAGAGAGGCAAGGTATATAAGAACAAATGTAAATGGTAACAGTACAAACATATCACATAAACGACCCTATATCATAGTATATCTGGAACCTGAAAACATAGGGCAGAGGTAGTCCCTTATTCAGACCCTAAAGCAAAACAAAAATTAAATGAGCCTTCTTAAGTCTAGACAATGTTGGCAAGTCTACATGCCTCAACTTTATTGTTCAGGGCTCCTTTTTATTGTTATATCAAATATTGGATATTAAAATTTTGGTTAAGTTTTTTTGCAGGGACTATAATTATTATGTTAGGCTATGGGCAGAAGTAACACTAGTTCAATCAAATATCAGTGCTCATAAACCAAAAATTCATGTTTAAATCAAACTCACTGAAGTTTTTTTATCCCTACAGTTACGTTAGCCAACGAGAAGTAAGTTTTAGACTACAGATTTCTTCTCAGGACTTTTCAATGAGACATTGGGTTAAGGATATCTTTTTCAAATACCTGTGACAACCATAGACTTAGATTGTCCCAATCATTAAAATTTCCCTCATGCTGCCGGTAACACTTGAAACACCAACATTTTTTCATCTGAATAGGTTGTTTTTTATGAGTGAATACTTTCACTTTCACATTATGCGTTCCATGTTCCATTGTCTAAAATACAATATTATGTCTGCTATGACATTGAATTTGATGACAGAGCAATATTTTCCTTTTTTAAAACTTAAATTTCCTCTTTAACACGTTTTTTAAATTATGCTATTCCAACGAGTTTAATTAAAATTTGATTTCTTTGAAAAGCTAAGAAAACCTATCCGTCCCTATATAGCTTGTGAAAGTCATTGATATTTCAGTTCAAATGTACTTCGATTACGGACCGCTAAATATTTTCTTGAACGATATAATATGGGGCAATAAAAATGAATTAACTTATAGAGATTAAATATTTTTATAAATCATGGAATAAGTTATGTAATACTTAATTTTTTTTAATTTAAAAATGGATTATATAACAAAATAAATTCTTGAAAAACAAGGCGGAAATTATACTTAATTTTATTGCAGCAGCTAATTGTCCAAAGGGTATAACAACGTTTTATATATCAACAGTGTCATGCTGTTCTGCACACAATAACAAATATTCTTTAAATAAAGCCTCACATATGATATTTTCAACGATCAGCTTCCCGCTGTATCATAACCGCTTTCATCTTTAATGTTACAAACACACCACAGACAGAGAGGCGCTAGCTACATGTAGCTACATCCCTGTGGCTGTACTGGGTATATAGGACGCAAAATGTATGGGAAACTGATGGTTTACATATACAAAGTATCATTTCTGTACGTGAGAGATCACTGCTTAATCCTGGGGTTGGAACAAATACAAACTTTCATTCATGTAAATTAGTAAATATAATAGTATTATTGTTTCCTGAAAAGTAAACAGTAACTGTTGAAAGCTATTTACAAGAGGTACTTAATCTGTGGGTTGTTTCCATTTTTCTAAATTCCAAATTTATATTTCTTTATTAACAGAATAGTATTGTGTAGTCTTGGAAATTAAACACTTAATGTTGAACACTTTTTAGAACCATGATTCCGGTTTATAAATCATTGGACTGCTTCGGAGCATTACGTCGATTATCAAAAGACCTGATTTTTGAAAATTAAGATTTTCAGAATATGCATTGTTTGGTAAGCAAACCATCTCGAAACCCTCTTCATCAAAGACGTCTTTGATAACATAGACAAAAGGTCTGTGTAACGTTTCTGGGTCCTTTTTAATACCAAACCTCAGTAGGTCAACTATCGAACCGCTGATACCACAAAAAGACCTTGCTTTCAACCCTATGATCACATGGAACTAATTATTGGACGTAATGAGTTGCTCTACTCGTCGTTACATCCAAGCCCGGAACACAGCATCAGATGTAGTCACTCAGTGCGACAGATATCTGCAGAATGGTAGACATACTCACATGCTTTTATTTACTTCATAGTGAAATACTTGTTGTAAAAAGAAAACCTTATTAGGATTGTAGATACATGCCATTTTTATTATTAGACATTTAAATCCAACAGCGCGAGTTCGAGTCATCTTGATCCAACCTCTGTTCACATATGTTGAGTTCTCGGGCTAGAAGGGATAAGCATGATTGAATGCAATCACAGTTAGTTCAATCAGCGACCCAGTTCAAAAGTCAGAATTGTCGCTTTTGAATCATCGTACAGGCATCGGTGAAAATGAATTGTTTCCGTGGGAGAAGTCTTTCGCTGACATTTGTCAAATCGGTTTAGGTGCAATTGTTTTGCTGCTAAACCAGGAAGCTTGACTTCTGAGAACTGGGATTGAATCAGGATGCTATGATTTAAGCTATCTTAGTGGGGGAGAGAATGTACTAAAATCCAAATAATGAGCATGTCTATAGTCTATCAGTGTTATAGTTGTGATACAACTTCCTTAAATGTGTTTCTAAATTATGGTAATATTTAACTCGATACTTGGCATAATACTTATGCTTTATATACGGCGGTACCAGCTGTTTGTCATTTTGTTTACCTTAATTATGACCAAGAACTGCATTTCATCACAATATATAAATGTATTCACACTTCAAGATGAATCAATTGTTTACCTGGATTACAATGTTATCAAACAATACAAATGTTATGCTTTCTTGTTGATGTAGTCCATTCTTCTGAAAGCGACAGTTGGTTAAATGGATATTGCAAGAGGATAACATCTGTTGACAACAGAGTAAGCCTAATTTGGTGTAGGTTAAACGGGGGCAGGTCGACTTCTCTTAAATTATTATTTCTTATAATGAATTAAATACATAAAGACACCCATTCTCTCCCCACAGTGGCATCTGAGTCATACCCGAGTTAGCCTCTGTTCTATTACGGCTAATACACGGGATAGAAAGGTAGAAATCTGATTGGAGGCAATCGAAGTTAGTTGTGCAATCAGCAACGCCGTTTCAAAAGTAGTCATTCGCCAAAGCTAGGCTATTCCCGTGTGGTTCGGCAGAGCTATCGTTGAAATGTAACATCCAGAGGAGATGACTCTTCCTTCTACAAAACATCGCATTAGTTTTTATTTGGTAAATTATTAAAATAAAATTTATCATAAGACAAATAACAATTTACACAATTATAAAACAGTATGTTTCTTATAATGTAAAACCCTATCCATATCTGATTTTCAAATATTTTCCCTCTCACACTGTTATTGAAAAATAAACCTAAAGGCATGATGCTTTTGCAAGTCACTATACGACCTTTGAGAATTCCCAAAGTCGTGGATATCCAAAAGGTGTTTTCATTGGCTGCAAATAAGGGAGATATCTCAAGTTACAACATTTTGCCGCTAGGGCAACCTGCCGGTACCCCAGGATCTTGGCGTAATAGAACAGAGGCTAAATCGGGTACATGACTTAGCTGTCTCTGTGGGGAGAGGATAAAAGACACCTACACATGTGAATAAGGTAGTACTCCTGTTCTGAAGTTAAACTTAACATTGTAGCCACATCTATGATACCACACATTGAAGAAATATATATAAGTAAAGAAATGTTCGAATTGCGTCTGAATGATTTAAGTGTTCGATGATAATTACGTCACTAAACTAATACAATTTTATGTAAGATTATTGCGTTGAAAGATACCCACTTTAATATGGTTTTATCATTAATGTTATGTTACAACTACCTTTAAATGAAACTGAAACCTTTATACGAAGTGTTATTCCTTACACATCACATATCAACGGTATACTGAACCACTGATAGATTCACATCAGTTTAACTCTGCTGCACTGCATGATAAATAAGGGTCCCAAACGTGACCACAGTCAGATTTATGGTTTGTGTCAAGTTATTGCACCCGTGGGTTTCATTGAGAGGAAAATCACTCCGTGGACTCATTATTGTGTGACGTGATTTATTCGTCTTCGAGATCTCTCGTGTGGCCTGTGGAACAACAGTTACTACTTAGTTGATGATAATTTCAAACATCAAAGATAGGCAAATTATATGTTTATGGACAGTTACATTTGTAAGCATAAGTTGAGATGTTGTTGCATATATCTAGGTTGTTGTACATGTACTTCCACAAATAAGTAAGTATGAAATCAAAAACATCATTGAAGAACGGTCGCTGCTCCAAGACAAATACATTTAGCTGCGAAATTAACTTTTAGCTCATCTGGCCTGTAAGGCACGATGGGCTCATGGCATGGCATGGCATGGCATGGTGTCCGGCGTCCGTCCGGCGTCCGTCCGTCCGTCCATCTGTCCATCAGTCCATTCGTCCATCCGTCAGTAAACTTTCGACTTCTTCTCCAGAACCATAAGGCCTAGAAAACTTTGTGTACAGACTCCTCTAATTGTAGATTTTGTGACCCTGTGGCCCCTACTAAGGGGGGAACCACATTGGCCACACCCTAAAGCAAAATCAAATGTAAAGCCTGATGGGCTACAGAGCCAATGCCTCAATTTTTTTATAAAATGAAGTATATATATTCTTCAAAGAAAAAAAGCAGCCAAAGCGAGTTTCTCACGGTACAATAAAGGGGCAGTAGCACGTTTTAGGGGGAATATATGGTGATGTCAGGAATTGACAATAAATGGTTCCAATTGAAAGACAATGTTTTAGACTACATGAAGCAGTAATGAATCAAATATATAATGTAGAGTTCAGCCATGCGATTCCTTTTCTTAAACAAAATGAAATGAAGTGTTCACAAAAAAATGGCCGCCAATGGACTTTATGTGAATCTTTTTAATTTGTTCTTGACTATTGATGGTTGGTTAATGTAATGAGACTTTTGACTCTATCAACATATGCATTGAGCATGTATGTACAATTATCAGTGAAAAATAAAATGTTTAAAAAAACGTGCTACTGCCCCTTTAAGGGAACAGAAGCAATTCCAATACTTACATAAGACATATATTTTCTTTCAGATGCATTTTTTCGTCCGCACTGTACTTCAAATCGACAAACATGAATAACATGACATTTTACCTTCATCTCGTAACATGGTATATGTACATATATGTACATAGATTTACTATGTACTATAATTGTAGTATCAAATTTAGAAGGTATCGGTTTTAACTTGACATCAGCATCAATCAGAAAACATTGATTTGAAATCCGAACAGTTTTCCCTTGTCTCAAATTACTAATGATGTTTATTTGAAACCAAGTTAAGGCTAGAAGTGACAACGATATTTACGAGTATTACAATATATATGTAAGGAATATTTATTGAATGCATATTAAAGCGTATAAGCAAAACTTGTATCATGTCATCATTGTCTTTAAATCACTCAACCTTATTAAGTTAAGAACTTACATTATCTCATTGTGTTGATGTGTATCAAATCAGGTTTCTCGTTTTCCGTTCGCTATTAATCCAAAACTAGCAACAACTAATTTGGTATCGTGGAAAAGTGAAATCAGAGCAAATAACATGATTTCAATGAAATTATTTTCAATCATTGAAATAAGAATGCGTCCTCTGTTAAATGGGATGCCATTGTTTATTCTTTTATATCATTTCAAGATCATGGATTTCAGCGATTCGATTTCTTGTCTAACTGTTTTCTTTGACAAACACAGTACTAGACAGTTGGTTTTGTGACAAGAACGCGCTGTTTAAACTTCCTTGAGTAAAAACATATATGCTATCTCCTTTTTTTAACTAAAGGGGAAATGAAGATCGTTATGCAAATGGAAGTCATTTAAAGTACGGATTTAGACGCCTCTTTGTTGACAAATGAATCAAACACACAACTAAATCGTCCTCGTGACTGGCTCTGACTATAGACATGTGTATACTCAGATTATATATGAAGAGTATATTCTAAAGAATTGTAATTCCTACGGCTTGTATTTGACAGTAACTAATTATGACGACTCCCCATCCGAATAAGCGAGCTGCTATCACATATAATCAACACTCGAAGTAGACCCCTGGGATTTGAATCTCAGCAGATTGTCCTCGAAAGGATAGTGCTATTGTTTATTTCCCGATTCCTATAATATCGTCGCAGTCTTCAAATCATATAAATTTATGCAAAAACGATGAGATGTCATCACTTTTCAACATGTTAACCATAGACCAAAAGAACAAGAATTCTTTAAATAATGACCTTTTTAAATCAAAAGCAACGTTCTGAGGCATTTCTTATTACCATCCGTACGAATAGTATAATGTCATTAATAGAAGTATTATTAAAACGTCAAATCTACCTGTGATTGACTTTATTTTGAAAAACCTAAAATTTATTGTTATGTTGTATGACCATGCTTTCTTGGAACAATTATCCTTAATGAAAACCTATGAGCATATACTCTTTGTTGTTAAATCTTTTAAAGAACAAATATTAAGGTAACGTGAAAACCGAAACCGGTTTAACAATTAAATCAGATGTTAGCCGCTTATCGCACTCTTCCCCTCAAGGTGGAGCTGTCAAACGATCCATACCCTTGTATCAGTTGGACAAAACCTTTGGCTAAGCAGATTCTTCAGGCGAGAAAAGGGTTACCAAGATTAATTCAAGGACCCTTAATTGCCAGGGTATTTGTCATTCTCTTGACTTCATCTCCGATTTTATTTATCGGTTGAGAGTAAAACAATATCTGCAAAGAAAAGGGAAACTTATTTAACGGACATGGCATGACATGGAATACAATCTAACATCTAAAATTCTGTCAAGATATATGCAACAAACGACTTGTTGTGGTTTAGAAGTTTGATAAGATACACGAAGGAATGTCCTTAACTAAAATAATTTTAAACATTCACACAAACCACCACACTGTGTTAAGCTATACAGTCAAGCAGTGAACAACTATGCAATATTAAGAATAGACAGTCAATACATAGATATATACATGCCAACGTTAGTGATGCGCTAAAAGAGAGAAAGAGATTCAAGCTTTCCACAACTTGTTCATGGACATCTGGTTCCTGAATTTAGAACATATCTCATGTCAACAACACTCTAAATATAGAACCTTCTACGTTAACATCTGTTTTATGCAATATCTCTGAGCATGACAATATGGAACGTTAATGAGTAATAGAGACTAACGTTATTGAAAGCCGTTTACTTGAAGATGAGTGTATGTAAATGGGCAGAATATTCATCAGTGAAATGTTTTATATATAACCTGATACTTATTTGTTAACTTTTTGGTTTACATAACCACTAAGCAGAGAGCGTTGCTTTTGACAACACTCATATATATGTGAATTTCAATCCATAACATCCATGTAAAATATAGAACTTTTTAGAATTTCAATTTTTACACATTGAAAGTAAAAACATGTTATATGAAAACATTATGAAAAATTCAAAAAGAACAAAGATACATCCATTTGAAGCATTATCTTAATTGAAACTTCATAATAAAGATCCTCCGTTTTAAGTGTAAACTTCTGACAATATTTCATGTGATTACTTTTGTTCAGATGCGAGAATACTAATGAATACATACAATGTACTTATTACAAACTGGAGAAGATAGTCGTTGGCTCCGTCTATCCGTCCGTCCCTCTGTCTGTGATCACATTGTTTCCGGAGCAGAATTTGAAAACCGTTACGGCTAGTACAACGAAACTTAGGTAGGTTTACTAATCATGACATGTAGTCCCTTTTGGGATTTTCAATTTTCTGTATTTTTTTATTTTTCCAATTTCCATAGAAACGCAACTTAGACATGTGTTTCCGTAACAGAACTCAAAACCAGTTTGGCTTAGCTCAATGGTATTTAGTATATTGACCAATTATGACATTAAGTTGTGCCTTTTGGGATTTTCAACTTTCTGGATTTTTTTATTGTTCCAGTTTCCATAGAAACTCAACTTAGAATTGCGTTTCCGGAGCCATTACGGCTAGCTCAATGAAATTAAGCATTATTGACTATTGACTATTCATGACATGCAGTTGTGCCTTTTTGCCTTGTGGGATTTTCAACGTACTGGAATTTGATATTTTTTCCAGTTTCCATGGAAGCACAATTTGTAATGCATTTCCGTAGCAGAATTTGAAAACCATTAGGGCTCGCTCAATGAAACTGTTTCCAAATATGCCATTTGGTGTTTTCAAATTGCAGGGATCCGGAGAATGACATTATTCATTCCAATATTACCATTTATTTCTAAACTGTGTCTCATCAAGGAATGAAGATATTTTAGTCAAACAGCATATTCCATCAAACAGGATGGTTGCTTTGCTTAACATGAGGAATTTGACGATGACATAGCATAAGCATTTACTAATTAGAAAGACCTAGATGTGGTTTATAATAGTCTTACAATGGTTATAAGAAGTCGAACAAAATTAGCTGCATGTATTTATACAATATTATTCTCACAATCAGTATATCAAAATATATGCTAAAACTGATAATTCAACTTCAGTGGGGCCTGGGGGATAAGCTCTTCTGATCTTGTGTTAAATAGCGAATGTATGACTATTCAAGACAAACATTCTATTAATTCTCAACATACATCTATTAAAGGGGGTCTCCAACTTCTATTTTTTAACTTCCAGTGTTTTATTAACGAGGCCCCGAGAGGGGCCCCTCATAGGTCTCGTTAGTGTTTTGAGATGACTTATGCGTCTTTAGAATTTCCCGTGTCGCCTGTTGCAGTAACGGTACGGTAAGGACAGACAAGCATCTGTTGAGCTTTGTTCATAACACATATTACATTAATTTAGCAATTGTTTTAATCCTTTTAGACGTTTTTGCGTTTCTTGTTTTTCATTAGTCTTTCTCGAGCTGGTGTGAAACCCTTCAAATGTGTCATTCATCTTGACGACTGATGATTTCATGAATACTAAAGAAAATATCAGCGTTTGACATATGATATTATTTCTACGAAATATTCCATGAAAGATCCATGTCATCCAATCTTATTAAAATATGATCTATTTGCTTCACTACGCTACGCATGTGTTTAATCTGCGTAACGTAGAGAAGCAATTAAGATATCATTTTAATGAGATTGCATGTCATCTAATTTAATTGGATCAAATTGAATTATTTGTTAATGTCTACAATGATAACAACATTTTCATGTCTAAGTGAATACAAATTTAAACACAGTTAACGTGACATTATGTATTGATAAAAAGTATTTAACGTATACGTACTATGAAGGGGGAACAGGAAACAGAGATTAGTCCAATGGCATATTTACAAATGAAACCTCTGGCTCAGACGTGAGAAGATGAATCATTTCTTTAATATAGTCTTAATGTTTTTTTGTCCAAATCATGCTCACTGGTACAGAGTAACTGATTGAAAATTTAGTTGAAAAAACATTGCTGCAAGGACGTTTCGTCAACTTCAATACATCTGACTCGTTCTTCAATCCTCTCCATAGGATCCCTTCGACATTTACCTACCATTATGTTCCATTCACAATTTGACTGCATCAGTCAGAATGATCAATATGAGTTGGCGAGCATTCATATACAAACATTAAAATCACGCTCCTTTCAAAATTATTTATGTCTTATGACAGTTGGCGATAAGTCGTTTTACACAAAATCTGTTCATTAGTCGACTAAAAGACATTGCAAAACGGGATTCAAACCGTTTCCAATTTTTTAAACAAAAGAAGTTCTTAAATAGAATATTATTCAAAAATGACTAAGCTGATTTCCATTAGAAATATGTAGTTCAGTACTTGGTAAATAGCTTGCGCTTTTCGTGTAAGTGATCAAGTTACAATATTACAGCTTTTGATATACGTAGTATATGGTTATTTACCTTCAAATTTAGACACGCTTTCCATGTACAACATGTACAGTTCTTTGGAACTAAGAGGGGAGGCTATTACAGACCTCTATTTCGTAACAATGTGTAAGAAATACAGGAATTGTTGCTAAACATCGCAAGCCTAATCACTGGACGGATAAAGGCTTATGTTATAAATTACTTTACAATATTGCCTGAACGTTTTTGTATTTCGCAGATTATAGTTACCTTGATAATGCCAGAATGAATTAATATTTCTTTTTAAAAAATGAAAGCATCCACAAAATTCAATGTTTCTTTATTTGACAATAAATAAATTTTACAATTTGCTTTCCAAGATCGAAGATGATTTAGGATATTTTCAGAAACATGAATAAAGCATATTCGATCTAAGACTTTGCGGTGTTATTCCGTGAGAAAAAGATGTGTTTTGTCTACGTCAAGGAGCAAAACCTTCCCTAGTTTCGTCTTTGCCGCATTCCTGGGTCCGGACTTTGGTTCTAAAACTGACATAGAGCTCATTAGGTTGGATAATTAGTTCTATGTGATCAAGGGTTTGAAAGCAACGTCCTGTTGTGAATCAGTCGCACCAAAAATAGCTAACATTAGTCTGGTATTACACATAGAACTATCCCAATGCAGACTGGTACATGACGTTTGTCGCTCAAATATAATACTTTCGGATACATCATATAGATACAAATGAAGGAAAGCGATAAACAGATTTATTACGTGATCAGAGAACAATCTTGAAAAATTGATTAAAGTTTTTGCTATCAATGTAAGAGTTATAATCATATTTACCGACGTGTTAATTAAATACATGACCATATTTCTGTTACAGAGTAGGAAATCCAGACTACATCTGTATACAGAACTTTCTGCTACCTTGTTTATGTAGGCTGCCACTCCGGGGGGTTATCTGGCGCCTGCTTGT
The DNA here is from genome assembly GCA_916613615.1 of Steromphala cineraria. Taxonomy (NCBI): domain Eukaryota; kingdom Metazoa; phylum Mollusca; class Gastropoda; order Trochida; family Trochidae; genus Steromphala; species Steromphala cineraria. Next base: position 11,529,265 of record OU744721.1, read on the forward strand.
CTACCATGTCCAAGCACCATTGAAGATTAAAGAGAGTTTACTATGGTTAAAGGGCTTGTTAGAGATAATAAAATTATAGGATTTACATGCACATGATTTGGATACAGTGTCATAAACTTGTTCAAGAAATAAATATATCTACATGTATACATAACAATTTGTCACACCTGAGTTTGGAAATATGATGATGTTAGCAGACACTCAGATATTTACAAAGGTCTTGTTAGTCACATTTGGAGTAATAATCATTTAGTTTTCAACTTAGGTAACACGAAAGAGTGTGTCCTAACTTATATGATATATAGGGAAATATGTATATGTAATTGTCCCAACTACATGTATATAAATTCCATTAATTGTTTTAACTATGGTAATTCATATAGGTCTGATGATTTTTGGAAGAATACAATCGTGATTTTACATATAAAACATGATACAAAAAAGAATCTCACATAGGACATTAAATATGCATCCCATAAAAGCTGCTTGTAGATTGGTTCCAAAGTTTTTTAATTAAGTATTACTCTATTCTATTTTGAAGCAATTGCAAAACCTATAAAACAACTTGAGGTGTTCAAGTAAATAATGTTTTTTCATCTAATTATTTTTGTCTGTGACAAAACTCTTTGTATATTTGTGAATACAAGCATAAACAATAACAACACGGTAAGGCACCGTTGTGCTGTAGATGTTGATACACAAACAATAAATAAACAAGTGAGATATCCCGATGAGTAAATTTCGCAATAATTCTTTTGACAGGTCTTACCCCTGCATTTGGATGGATTAAGCAACATTGCTACAACCATAAAACAGCCATAATCTAAATCACAAATGTAACTACATGTATGTCCACGGTATATATATAGTGCATATCAGTGTTGATGAATTTAACATGAGACGAGTGTGATTAATATCTATCACACCTCATCGTCAACGCTCAGATGTGGTTCCAGAAATACATTCTTACTGCAAAGGCCGTGTATTTCTGGCTTAAAGTGATTGGGTTAGCTTCAGATTAACGTTAGTTCCAGACTGATTGGCTGGGCATGTGGACAACAACCACATCACTACAGATATGCACATGTTTCCATGCGATAGATAAATCAGTAACGGCTTTCAAACGTTAACACTTGTCATGATCTGCTCAGCTTCTTTGGGAGATATCACTTTCTATAACTGTCAAAATATCGAAAGCATAGCAAATACTAACTGTATAGAACAGGGCATCATTTTTACAATGGTCAGGCAATCACTTGTTTAAATGGAATGTCACTTGCACTGGGGTATGTTGTACTTCCATGCCTGTCTTACTACATCCCAAATCATGTTACAAGTAGATATTACATCATTAGCATCAACTATTATCAATTCAACATTACGAAACGTTTTAAGTCCTTTGTCTCAAGTAGCGTTTAGTAAAGTGATAAATGATAAATGGTTTCAAAATAAAAGTTATCTGAATATGAACTTATAGGCTTTGGAGATCGTTTTCTGTTTTCGTTTCGGGTAGTACGTTATATGTTATAACCCATATACTTTTTTCAGTAAAAGAAGGTCGTTACAGTGAATGTAGGGGAGACCAGGGCAAAGCGCGCCCCCTAACATATAGGTGCGTCTAGAGGGCACTTCGACATGTACAGACTGCAACTTGCACGCTACCTCTAATACTTATCAGATAGACTGTTACATGGCACATGCTTTTTTAATCTACCTTATTTGCATAGGGATATATTTACGTAAATGTATTTTGACTAAGGGGGCGCGCTTTGCCCTGTAGTTTGGGGCAAAGTGCCAAATCCCCTGGGCGCTTTGCCCAATGTGAAAAACAACACAGAATGTAATAGATATTACACACGTGTACAAATACAAATCAAAAGCTATCATAATGCAAGGCGACTATCGAACCCATAAGAAGGATAGACTTAACATAAAAGTTGGCAATATATGCAAGGATGCGCAAAATATTCCTTAACATGTCATTGACCTACATGTTCAACATTCTCAATGACTAAATATCATTATGGTTGGTACATGTACATTCTTTTAACTACGAAAGTGTAAATAATGTAGGTAAATGGCTATCAAAACCAGTAATACATAAAAGCAAAGAAGAAATGAATTGGTTTTATGGACGAATTAGGGAATTCATATCATCTATTTTGTGTCGAACTTGGCATAACGGCATAAATTGCTTATCGTTTAGGGTTGAACAGTAATATACAATGAATTATATTTGGACTTTAAAAACAACAACAGAAAAATATGCTTTTGTAACTGTTATTTTGTCGTCATTCTTCAACAAAATGGTATATTTCATTTTTGTAAAATACAGCAGCATGCTGTTATGAAAATGATTGTTCTCCTTTACACTATTTGCTTAAGAAATGTAAATTAAAAACTTTTACACCAATATATTAACCAAAAAAATATCTTTTATAATACATGGGGCAAAGCGCTCCCTCAGCACAGTTGGACGAAACTGGCACTTCGCTAATTTTGTTGAAGGTGAGAAAAGTGTTCCGATTGTTTATCTGAGTATCAGAACATCCTTGCCAGAACACTCGTTATTCTCGTGACTCGTTTTTGTAATTGTTAACTGTCAATTTGTTTAAACAGAACAGATTCCCGACGTTACTACTCTGGCTTCACATTTCATCTAGCAAAACGCATTTTGGAAAGTATTAAACTAGTGTCCTTTAATTTTAATCAAATGTATTTGTATTCAAATCTTAAACAGTAGTGCACATGAGAACAGGAGTTGGCTATTGGAAATAGGTAAACTGTAAACAATACATCCTTTGGTAAAAGTTTTTTTCAAGTTAATGTAATTTACACTGTACATAATTATTTTATTTAAGATTAAAGATATGATGTGTATTATAATAGTGAAACTTGGTACCTTAAATAACGTATCGAAACCGTCTTTAAAATCTAAATAAAGGTTTTTAAAATAGATATGAATTGATTTAAATGTTTCTTTCCTATTCAATTCAAATTATCTATTTACAGCTAAATATGTACGTGACTATACAACGGTTTACAAACACACTCTTCCCTTCATGATGAAAATTATGTTCCTCATCATGCGTGTTGCCCTGCTACGTGACTGGTTATAATTAAAATTTAAGAACCAGTAAACAATCTAAGTTACTAGGATACAGCTTTGGTTGAATGGTTTTTATTATGTGTTTGATCGTTATTGATTAAAAACATTAATATTCTTACTAAACAATTAACATGGAAGTCTTTAAGAACGAAAAGAAGAAACATATGCAAAATGGTGCACCTGATTTTCTTTGTCTTGAAAATGCCCAAGTCAACCAAAACCTAAGGAACTAATTTATCCTCTCTATATATACTGAACACGTCTTTCAAAACACTAGTGATAAGGCCGTTATGTTGTCGAATCTTCAATCAAAGCCGAATAACGTGTTGTTCAAAAAACTAAAAATACATTTTAAGAAAATAGCTTTTTTCCTTATGGCATAACTGTTACGAATACATTTATTTAGAGATAAAAATACTGAAAATTGTTCACCGAATTACAAACAGAGTTCAAGCAAAACATATATACGAGATCTATGCAATAATGTAAACAGGCATCTAAAGATGCGTATGTACACAACCGTTTCCCTGTAAGATATATATGCACAGTTGATTTCTTGTTGGTGTAAATGTTTTCGTTAAGCCTTTGTTTGACATCTGGTCTTTACATTTGATGCATAATTTGAGAACAACAATTCCAAATTTAGAATATCCATTTGTGTTAACATCTGTTCCATGCTTTATTCCTGAGCATGACCTTTATCCTATTTCCAATATGGAATGTTGTTTGAGTGATCCACAGACCCATACCTGAACCAAAAGCCATTAACCTGTTAAAAAGTTATGTGGAGGGCAGGATGTACTGATGGGGGATGCCTATTCAAGTATATTCTCTACAGAATATTATTGAGTGGAACAGTTCAAATAACTGTTTTACCAACCAAACGTTTCATTATACCAATATCCCTATATTCGTCTTACTTGCCTGGTCAATATAACCAAAATCCGTAATGTCATTTGAGATAAAAGAGAGACGGACACAATTATATTGTTTATGGTACAAATATATTTAATCACTTATTCGTGAATACCACCCTTCAACAACAGCATATCCTGTTGAAAAATACCTCTCATACAACAAAACCAGTATTCATAATACTAATCATATTATTCTTTGAAATCTACTTTGTAAAATTTGTTGTTCAGAAATAATAAGGATTCTTAAGAAATGAAATCACTTTTTGTGACAGAACAAATTACACGTTGAAATCTGAGTGATCATCCGGGCAAGAGAGGATGTGTTATAGATATATTTACACACAACATAGATTCTTGTGTTATAGATCAAACCAGTTCGGTTGTACAAGCAGGTGAATGATCAGTAATTGATTGTGTTTTGTCATCTCGCTCAAGTCTATGGATTTTCAGTTTATTCATGCCATGTATCAAATATATAATAACTATTGTAGAGTTCTAAAGCAAGATACAAACTTTATTTTGTTTAATTTTCATATTCATAGAGTGTGACTTTACCTTACAGTTTTCTTATCCTTGGCAAGGATGAATGAAAGGGAAACATCAATTGAAATAAAGCATAGTTCATTAAAAAAAACGATGTGCAGAGTTTTGCATAGCAGCAAGAACATAATAGTATTTTTTATTTTTAGTTGTCGTCAATTCCCCTTAACGTTCTATACCGTGATATTTTTGTCAGCTCTTGGTTCTCTATTCCACTACTTGAAATGTTATAGATCATCTTGTCTTAACTCTTACTCAATAAAACGTCAAACTTTTCATTTCCGATATTCAGGTGTGTTTGGAGAAATAACACTTTAAGCAGAGTAAATCAAGATTACCTTTAAGTTATCTTAAATACGTCATAGCGTTAAGCCCATGTATTACATTATCATTTGTATAGCATTCCGATTGCCGTAGCATTTTATATATTGTGTGCTCAAATATTAACTTATTATTTCGTACCTCAGTCGTTAAATAAACTCCTTTCCTATTCAATCATACAGCCTAGCATTCTCCCATAGATGCAGTTCAGGTCATTAAATGTTGACCGAGCTTCTGTTCTTATTAGACTAAATCCGGCAGTTTGCCTTGGCGGACAAAATTTGCGCCAAATACATTTGAATTTTCTTATGGAAAGGGTGGCTCATATCATAATGCCTTTTCCATCATCCAGTAGCCAAAAAGATAATTTTAGAACAGCGTCGCTGATTGCACAAGAAACTTGATTGCCTCCAATCAGGCATCTCCCATTCTTCCCCAGAAAATAGGCGAATAAGAACAGAGGCTCGATCAACATTTCATGACATCATCTGCCTCTGTGGGTAGAGCCTAGGCGCTGAGACGAACATAGCGATAAGAGCGGGTTTCTATCCCACAATGCCTACCTCATAACTAGTTAAGAAACAGGTCAAGGGAAAGAGATGGCGATAAGGTGAGAAGAATCCACAATATGAGTATATTTGCAGTGACCCCTTACCTCTTGTAGTAGTTTAACTAGTAGTTTAACTCTTCAGAGAGCCCATGACATACATAACCTTCGTAAACCACAACATGATGTGTAAAAGTTCAAAGAAGTATCTATCCCCAAAAGGGTGTCATGGAATGGGGAAATATTGGATATAAAGAATAAGGCATGTTTAGATAGACAGTGTTCTGACGCTTGTAAAGAAGGCCAGATGTGCTGATTAGGGACACAGTGTTAACTTTCACCTCATGTTTTACACAGGTCTACAGTTACCGGACCATAGTCAAAGGATAAAGTTTAGGGAACAAAGATAGACAGCAATAATAAAGGGGAAAGGAGTATATAGAGCAGATTGCAAATCATTTTCAATAAATACATGACCAACATTTAAATGAAAGCGAACGAATTTATTTTAGTGATGGTCAGAAATTTCTTTATTAACAAACTCTGAGACAGTATTAAACAGCGTTTTAAAAAAAATTATACCTGTAATTGTTAAAATGTATATGAATAATAAACATGTTACCCAACAAACAGATTATGTTTACATTCCTCAAGCTATATTGCCTGTCATTGAATTATCATTTACATCATTCTAGCGCTAAAAAGGCATCAATAAGGTATAAATGTGAAAAGTTTTTGTGAAGGAAGAATGAAATCTATCCCTCTTAAATGTTTGAGTTTTTTAATTTGGATATCTTGTCATTGGATATTTTGTCATTGATTTCGATGTGACATTTATGAGACGAAACGCCAATGGCACAGATAAAACATATAAATGTCAATCTATCAAAAGTGTTATGTATCCCAATGTGTGAATGTTTCACAACACGTTGATCTACTGATATACTGGTTAATATTTTATATCTTCATAAGCTTATCATAATTAACAAAAACAAATGAATCAGAAAATACAGCTAAATAATTTTAGATCAACATGTTTATATTAGGTCACACTGTTGATCTTTCGAAATGGAGTTTTTTCATTCGGACCATTTCGATGAATAATCCGAGTGCGTGGATAGATTAAACTTGTTCATTTTCAAATGATTTTGGGTAAATGTAAATGACAAATAATGATTTCACATCGCACAGATACTGACGTTACCAATAATAATCAAGTTAGAGCATGATCGATCAATCCACGAAATCCTAAAATGCACACAAAAGGTCATCGGGACGACTTCTCACACTGGTCAATACTAGATCAACAGTATGACTTTATTAAAAACTTGTTCATCTAGATGTTCAGATTGCAGTAAATAATGATATAAGTCATTCAATAATTATTCATTTTGGGTGTTACTTGTATGTGTCTCACTGTCAGAGAATTTTGCTTTAGAAGTAAGTTCTCCAGTAAAAACTGCTACTTTTTATACTCAGTGCTGTATTTAGCATGACGAAACATAACATAGATTGCAAGTTCTCTACTGTATTTGCATACGACGTTTCAAGGCAAGGTCCTCATTAAGTGACAATGACAGTGATATGTTCAATGAGTTGCTTTAAGCCTATAGCAAGATTCTTTGGACAGAAAACTCATATTGATAATGGCATATTAAGGCGATGCAATGCTATATGGTAGAAGTCGTTATGTGTCATAGTTTCCTACAACAGAGCCTCATGTTTGATTGCACTAAAAAAAAGTTTAATTGGGCCATTTTCAACCCTTTGAATGATTGAAACTTCACTTCAATCAACGTCAATCTGAATATTCAAACTTAGTATATTATTAATACTTTCATGGGCAAGCGAGCTTCAAGTGCATAACTTGGAAAAGGTCATTATTATAACGACCGTCTGTTCTCGATAGCCGCAATGGGCACATCATCAACATCAAATCTTTCTGACAATTTGACAACGGACCATTTGGGAAATGTTAGATTGATTTCAATGGTCATGATTGCATCCAAAACTTAATATTAGTCTTTTAGATCAGTGATAGCTTTCATAAATAAATCAGCAATGAATGCGACATAGAATTACACAAAAGGCATTTTTTTGCAGCTATGTGCGGTTAAATTGTGCGATTTGAAGGAATGACGGTAAATGATTTTGGATAAATATTCCTTCATAACTATTAAAAGATCGAAATTGAGTTAGAACACTTTCAATACGTTTACACACAAGGCTCAAATTAAAGGAAATAAAAAATATGTGCTCTTACTACATGTTTTATCTATATATATAAACTCTTTTGCGTCTATAACAAAGGGGTAATGGCATCATGGTAATTAGAAACCAGAACAACTCGTTCAACAACATTTTATATCACCATACTTCACATCATATCCAAAACTTATCTATCTGTGTACGTTTTAAGATAATCATTTTTTATGTCATATTAAATTATATTCTTTAAAGAAATTCATTAAGGCTAAAAAACAAGTTATGTTTACATGTACTCATGTCCAATGGTGATAATTCTTTCAGAAGGCTAGGACAACACGTCAAATGAAAACTATATTAAGGCTTAGTTTGGATGATGTTTCCTCACTGTCTGTGTAAACCACATCAACCACTTGACTCAATACATCATCGTGGTGCTGTGGTTAAGGTGCTTCACTGACCCTACAAACCATATATATACGTCATTCATGATCGGGACAGGTTGATGATAAAAAGCTTGGAAGTCGATCACAACCTGCAGTCTTTCTTTAATTTGCGTTCTGTCGATCTCCTCCCTCTTCTTGCCAACCATCTGATTTCCTTGATCTGTCTTCTCCCTTTTGGATTGCTACTTCTACGTGTTTGATATCTTAAATATTCCTGATAGCACGTTACACCCTACTCTTTCACTCTCTCAGGTAAATCAGATAAAGATTGGGAGCAAGATGTCAATATATCACTGTAGCGCTGGGAGCAAGATATCACTGTATCCTCTGCAGGTTTCGTGCGACAGTTTATAACTAATATGAAGTAAATATGTTTTTGTTTTTTTTCAGTTTTCAAGATTAAAGATAAAATCTGTCTTATAGTTATGATTAAGAATAAACTAGGTTATGAATAAACATGACAATAACGTTTGTAGTATTTCAATGTCAGAATATGTTTTATGTGCATATATGATTAAGTTTTTGATAATTATTTTTCTCTTTATTTTGATTTTAATTTTTTTTGTTAGAAATGCATAAAATCAATCAGAGTTTGTAATGACAAAATCTTGAATAGTTTGGATGTGCTGTGGCATTTTTTTTCATAATCTATCGACAAATAGTACAATATGAAGGGAGTTTCTTCTTCATTTGAAGTACTCTAATCTGCCTATCATTGTTTCTTTGTTAAATTTATATTTTCATGTAACAAATTTTTATGTTGCAATCATCATCATTAACTAAATGTCACAATTCTCTTATAAACAGGGACCTGAGAACGAAGAGCATAAGAATCTTCTTTTTCAGATTGAAATTAAGAAATGTCGCCTTTGAAACGTTATACGCACTTCATAACGATATCGCATTCTGTTCTAATATTGTTTAAATTGAATTGGCAAGTATATATGTCACAATGAAAGCAGTTTTCATTAAAAACAACATGCCCTCAGCATTGATAATCTAAGCAAGAAGTTGTTTTGGATTTATTATCTGAAAACTGAGTAATAACTACAAAATGTAGACAGAGAAAGGCGATGTCAAATTTATGAGATGAACACGTTTTGGAAAGATGTATATACAAATTCCTACCTACGAGTATTGTACGTGTTCAAATGTCTGTTCTTAGGGTTCTGAAACCGCTTTTCCATCATGTTTTGGCAAGAATATTTTGCCATTTAGGATAAAGTATAAAAGATTGTTAACACTAAATTACTGTAGGACATCCAAAAAATTGTTTTGACTCTCCTATCTCGTCTGGTTAATGAAATTTGAAAACACATTTTCTTAACGTATGTTTCAGCTGCATCTATTACTTATGGTTTGTTATAGCTCGTGTTTTGTATAGTGACGTTCCTTATGTAAATCAGTGTAGTAGTCCTTTAACGTGTTCAAGATGGGGGTAATTTTGAAAAATGAGATACAACGAAACATGGACACATGAAATTCCTTTTTAGGCATCATTTTATACGAGACACTATGTACAGGTTATATAATGTCTCTGATTTTATGTAACTCAATAAAAGCACCAATTTCTGTAATAAATATTGAATTTTAAAGCCTTTGTCGAATCATAGAATTCCATTGCTATTCGGTTTGACGATGAACATTAGCATGAATATTATCTTAACTAAAAAGTTGTTGAGAGTCATTACGATGGTGGATTATAAGCATTTTATGTGCGCTTCAAGAACATCAGTTTTATTATGTTATATGATTAGTTAACACAACGCGATTGTAGGGAAGATTTCACTACACAACAGAAGTTGCATTTCGGTATATTCGGATATAATGTATCAATAAATTCAGTAAGTAATGTGCACGTCCGCTACACTGTCAAGTGCCAAATATACAGTTTCATACTCCTATCATCTCAAGGTGAAAACGTATCGAGCAACTCTCCTCGGGAAAGTTTAGAAACTTTTTCGTTTCGCCCGTGACGTTGTGAAGATGTACTCCTTTATGCTCTGGTTAGGCTAAATTTGATCGAAAGCGGTGAAGATACAAAATATCCCAAGGAGTTTAATTAGTATAACCACTTCAATATAAAACAATGTCCCATAAACATTTTATTCCTTTTATTACTAACTGAAAACTCTGCATTTCAAAACACTTATTCCACTTCTCATTAAGGTTATTTTAGCGACTTCTTTAGAAATCGTCGGGTTAACCCCTAACCACGTTTAAGGGTCCCAATGCTTGATCCAAGTTTCGTCACCTGTAACTGGTCTGGACGAAATCAATCAGCAATTTAAAGGGACCATTGAGCCGAGTATTTTTTGTGGAAACGACTTTCCTGTTAACAATTATATATGATTTTTACATGATGTTTTCACACTTAATTTCAAATTTATAAGGTTAGTTTTCAGTCGTTTAAGATTATGCACAAATTTGACAAAGAATAAAGTGTAGGGGAGACCGGGGCAGGCACGGCCCCGGGGCATGTTCGTCTTTTCGCTGTAATTTTTTCCCGGGGCCACTTTAAATCCGATAGGTAATTCCTAACAGACAACATGACCTTACTCTCACACTGACTTTAAAATGGTGACAGTTCAACATGTCCTTTACAAACTGTTGAAGAAAACCCGTTTTTCATCTAGTTGAGTAAAATATTTGACTTCAGTTTACTATGCTTTTGACAAATGTTGACTGCGTTTAGGAATATGTTCTTAAGTGAGCATAAACGAATATGCCAAGACGTATATATGTAACGAACAAGTTATTTTGTTATGAGGGCTGTGTATTTTCGCAGCATATAAAAAAGAACAAACGTGGTGTGTGGGGTACGTTCGGTCATTACAAGCGGGGCACATTCGGCAGTGAGGACGAGTCACCAAAAATTAAGGTCGTCCTCGAAATCAGTTTCTACAGGTTCTCCTCCTCAAAAGGACCCTCTTGAAGGTCCTTGAAAACTTGGCTCCTCTAATTGGAAAGAAATCGGAGTTCTTTTCGTAATAGAAAGTTAACTGATTCTACATCATTGTGAAATATATCTTTGTGAAGTAATGTAGTATTTTTTCTGTCCCAAATATCGAATACTATGAATAGCATCTTATCTCTCTTTAATTCTTGTAGCCTGAACATGTACTAATTGTTCCCAACGATGAACGAACCTGCCCCTGAGGGAAACCGAACTTACCCCGATGCGGGGCATGTTCGTCTTTTAAACTCGTCGTCTTAAAAGCATAGTAATAGGCAAACTGGTTGAGTTAGGCACTTCCAACAATTATTGCAATAAAGTTAAGATATGTCTCAATATATGTACAAACGTACACTAGAATATTGCAAGAGAACGCCTCATTATCTCTATTTTAGTGATAAGGGGCCGTGCCTGCCCCGGTCTCCCCTATCACTCAAAAAATAAAAACATCGTGAAATGAAGCCAATCATCGAAGCTACGATCGTGGAATGCATTACTACGACAAAATACTGTCGTAACTTTTATTATGAATTATTTGTACATATGCTCCTCTTCTATCACTCAAGTAGTTATTTCTTGATTTTGTTAATGAATTAGCATAATACAGCACAAAATGGCGGATGAAACGCGATCAAGTGCCTCTAAAGATCCAGGAGCTCCACACGACTGTGAGATCTTTGATGGCGATCTTGTGCTCTGAGATTTCTTAAAAGACACATATTGCAGATACCGTGGACACAGCAAGATCACCATGAATGGTTTTTCAACACTTCAACTGGTATCTCGAATTCCCGTATTTTATTGTTTAAAAAAGGCTTCCTTGTAACCCAGACTGAATTTGATTTCATTTAAGTCTGTCGACTTGGCAGTCCCCTGGCTGCTGAGTTTTTGATTGTTACAGGGTTTGAGGAATAGAAAAAAATAAAAATAAAAAAAGGAAATTCAAACATTTTCACGTGGCGGTCAGCCACACTTATCCTTTCGATAGCGATAATAACTTCCTGTTTGGTGACATGTGAGAGCCTCCCTGACCGTGGGTCAACGTCCAAGGACTCCCTGTCCCTTTTAAACAGACTAGACCAACGGCAAACAGTCAGTGCAGCTAAATAACTGTTTTGTCTTGAAATTATTTTAACGTGTACATGTGTTAATATCATATTCTAATGAAAGTAACATCTTCTATAAGCTGACACTGTTTTGGAAACATAAATGTCCACTCATGATAAAGGTCACCTCAGCGATTCGAACCTCTGTGCTTCTGCTTATACTCTCCAAGTTGTTTCAAAACTGTCAGTTATATACAAAAAAGTATTAAACCCTCCTTATTACTCGCTCGTATAAAATACTAGGGTTTTATAATCATACAGCAGAACTAAACGAATATCAAAACGCTGCATTTATGATATCAAAATAGTATACGGGAATCTTATTGCCTTGAATAATGCATAAAGTGATAACCAAAATAGGCTACTACATTTAATATGCTGTTTTCGTGAATGATTGGAAACAAACACTTTTAGTGCAAAAAGTTACACTCGGCAGGGCAGAACTTTATAATTACATGTATCAAAATGCATTCTCGATAATCCAGATATTTTAGTGGAGATATTATTGGAAAGTAAACTCTGGATTATCCATTCTCTCCCCACAGAGGCGCATCAAGTCATGTTGATTTAGCCTCTGTTCTATTACGCCGAAATCCGTGGGTTCCGGCAGTTTCCCCTGGTGGAAAAAAACTCGCATCACAATCCATTTGAATTTGTTAATCAAATGACAACGCTTCTCGCATGGAAAGGGCGGTTCATATGACAATGCGTTTGCCTTGATTCAATAGCCAAAATGATGATTTAAGAACAGCGTCGCTGATTGCACAACTAACTTTGATTGCCCCCAATCAGGCATCTTCTTTTATATCCCACAAAGTCGGCGTAATATAACAGAGGCTAAATCAACATGACTTGATCTGCCTCTGTGGGGAGAGAATGTGGATTATCGAGAATGATCAAAATCATACAGAGACGAAATTTCAGTGAAGCGTTCATAAAATATACGAACGACGTCAGTTTGTTCTATCTGCATCCCGCCTGTTTCTTCATCTATATACTCGACAACTAGCCCAGCGGATAAGTGCAATTTTTTAGCTGAATTGTGCACATCGTGATGCAAGCATGAAATTTGGCTTGATTGTAGTTTATACCTGTCTTATAACATACAGATCGAGAGGCCTCGCAAATTTTTCATATTTCTCATGTTTTTGGTAAAAAAGTGAAAAAAGGTGATTTTTTCACTTATTTTCCTCTTAAAAAATTTCTTAACCCTTAAATACTTTCTTATCATAAATAACATTGTTGGAAATTCAAAGCTGATCATTTTTCATTATATGCATGTATTTCTATCTTTAACGGTTAGGTCCACAGAAGTCATAACACTAAAACTAGGACTGCCGCAACAGTATTTAGGTCTTCAAGACTTTGTTTGCACTACAAACCAAGGGTTTGTCATCAATTTCCATCCAGTCGTTTTGAAACTAGTAGATAATAAAAGAATATCCACATTATATTTGAATTTAATGCGTTTGATAGAGTTTAATATGCAAACCAGGGCTGTTAAATTTATGTTTTGGACGTTTAACTTTGAGGCTTGGGCAATTCTCCGAGAGGCATCTATTTAAAACAAGCATATCATTATTTTTTAAGTTTGAAAAAACAAATCAGGGCAGTTGAATTCATTTTTGAGAAGAATACTCATTATGATGTCGTGAACTACCAACCTTCCAAATAGGGTTTACGGTAACTCTGCTGGAGATCTTGAACAAGAGTTGGCAGCTTTAAGATGATGTAACAAGTATGTCAAAGTAAGTCTTTGAAGTCTTTGCAAATATGGAAGATACTTCCACATGCAAGTACATGTGATGATACATTGCTAAAATCAACTTTCAATGAAATAATGGTGTGGGTAAGATGATAGGGTATTACTTTTAATAGTCTGACGACCATTTCGAAAATATATTTGCTTTCTAATTTAAGTAACGTTGCCCTTTTTAACACTTTTAGATTCAGCATCTGAACAGGCTACTTAAATAAAAGGACAATAGTTCAATGTATGATCTCCTTGAAGATTGCACGTAAACAAACTGTAACATAAACATTTATGCATGTCAGAAATAGTTGTACTCTTTGATTTAAACCATAGGGAATTGAGGCGTTGAAAATAGATTAGTCTGTTATTTTGAAAACAAACCAGACATCAACTCTGTAGCTGATCATCTTTCTATGATTTGTCATCAGAAGATAAAGACTTACAAATAAACTATTTATTTAAATATAAAGGATCACTATCAATCAAGCATCAATATTCTGCTGGTGAGATCAAAAGCATTTCTACATGCTTCTTTTCACAAGTCCAAGGAGGTCTAGTTTGAATAGTGCTGGATGTGAAAAAATAAGGAATTTTCACTTTTCTGCTGCACAAGATTTCAATTAGAAGAAGAAGAACAAGTTTATAGGAAGTTATTGCCATGAGTTGAATTTTGTGATTCAATTTTACTTATACATTAATATCTGCTTTCAAATATCTGTTCATATTGGCTGATAATGATTTTATTTGATCATGTATATTGTACATGTAATTGTGATGTTGAAGTGATACTCAAGTCATCTGCATGTCTATCTAAATCTTCATGAGTTGAACCCTTTATTTACTTTACCCTCTGTTTGTCAATGATCTCTGGCAGGTGTACTTAGTTAAGGCAGATATTAAATAAGCTGATTGAAGGACTAGTTGGTGCCACAGACACGAAATTTGAATGCAGACAAACCAGACAGATATTATCAACAACCTCAAATATTCTATTGTAGTGTTTAGATGGATTACCCGTTTCAATTGTACACTCGGGTGTATGAGTAAGATGATAAGAATTCAAATCCTAGCCTATGATAAAAAATATCTGAGAATTTAAGTTTGCTAGTGCCCGACAGACAATGCCTTTAAATACACTAAAATATGATATAATTGTTCATTTACGAGCAGATAAGAGAAGATAATTTTAAGGTACCAAACGGTCTAGCACTTTATGAATATAAAAGGCATTGAAAATTACCTTTTCAAGAACAATAAATTTTGGCAATTATCATGGCATGACTCCTGATAAGGAACACAGAGACCATGCCCTAAAAAACTTTGTAATAAAAAAAATAAAAACATCCAGAAACTTATGCCCAAGAATACCTCCAAATTTTAAAAGTATAAGAAATCTGTCATCTTTCATAAATATTATTTCTTAAATAACGGGTGATAAGTTGCTTATTTGACCATTTTTCTCTCAACGTACCAAACACAACTACCATGGAAGGCTTGCTTAAAGATTGCTTAGCTAAGGCAGATTGTGAGTGTATATTTGGTTACTTTGGGTCCCCTTATAGGGCACATGAAGGCTAGAAGTTAAAATTATTTTTTGTCGTTATTATTTCTCAAGAATAAAAAGCTCTAACATTCTGAAAATTAGTCCACTATAAATATTAAATAGTTGTATACTTGTTAACTGTTCACACCATAAGATATTGCATAGGTAATGTCTATCAAATTGATTTCATGAACTATGCTACAGGACAAATGGCTCTTTTCTTTCATAACTCCTGAACTAAATAAGCAACTGTAATATGTATACATTTATGTCACCTCCAGCATAAGTACAACTTCATTAGTGTAAATGTTATCCTCAAAAAATATCCAATTAAGTTTCATATGATATGAACATAATTTAGAAGTTATAAAAACTTCAAACCTATATTACATAAAAAGCTTATACATACATTTTCTTCAACATTCTCAATATATTGCTGTTGATCAGTAAGGAGCGTAGCCACCATGACATATCTGCTGCTTTATTTTAAAAACATTAATTTTCATTAACATGTTAAACAAACTTTAATTCTTAGCAACTTAATGATGCCTTTCGAAAGGTTGCCCAAGCCTCAAAGTTAAATGTCCTTGCCAGATCCAATTAGCGCTATTTAGTTGTTGGCATGATCCATCTCATCACGGATTGACCCAAAACATGCATTTAACAGACCTGGTTTGCATATTAAACTCTATGAAACGCATTAAATTCAAATATAATGTGGATATTCTTTTATTATCTACTAGTTTCAAAACGACTGGATGGAAATTGATGACAAACCCTTGGTTTGTAGTGCAAACAGAGTCTTGAAGACCTAAATACTGATGCGGCAGTCCTAGTTTTAGTGTTATGACTTCTGTAGACCTAACCGTTAAAGATAGAAATACATGCATATAATGAAAAATGATCAGCTTTGAATTTCCAACAATGTTATTTATGATAAGAAAGTATTTAAGGGTTAAGAATTTTTTTAAGAGGAAAATAAGTGAAAAAATCACCTTTTTTCACTTTTTTACCCAAAACATGAAAAATATGAAAAATTTGCGAGGCCTCTCGATCTGTATGTTATAAGACAGGTATAAACTACAATCATGCCAAATTTCATGCTTGCATCACGATGTGCACAATTATTTCACTTATCCGCTGGGCTAAACTTCCTGCAATGTAAATAGGATTCAGTTTCAACATGATTAACATATTTAATTCACAATTTAAAATATACATTCTTTGTTCATGTATGAAATTATAATTCTCAAACTTTTGCAGGATATAAAAGACTTTAACGAGCTCTAACTTTAGGTCACTTTTTGTAATAAAAAACAACACTTTGTTATAGGGCACATTCCTTTTATACGTTAAAACAAAATACTAACGGTTTGGAATTTAGGTCATTTTAAGATTTTAAATTCAATCGGTCAACTTAAAATATAGGATCTCAAACTGCGGAAAATGGAACTTCCAACAAATTTAGAGACTATGGCTTCAAAAACAGTTATTAAATGGTAAGTTTAGTTAGTAGTGGAAGCTGATACAATACAGTTTCACAACTTTCGTTCAACATCTTAAACAATTTTACAACATGGCAGTAGATATAGCCGACTCGGCTTATCTTATATGAATCAATTCATGTAAGATTTAGGGCTGTCATCGATTCTATGTACGAATTGATATTTTCCATTATACAAAAGTAATGTATAGTGCAAATGTTGTACGCCCTTAGGACAGGTGCTCGTAAAGTACTGATTGATTAGGACAGGTGTTCACTGTGTAGTATGTATAGATTCATGTGTGTGATCAATAACCCGTCTTTGTTCAACAGTAATTCTAGAACATAATTAAGTGTGTAAGCAATTTGAATAGATAGTATCCTCTCCTAACTATGTTCTTGACATTTTGTATTTTGCCACAGAGAGTAGCAAAGACCATCATGGATCGGGTATACAACTCGCTAATTTTAATTTTGAAATAAAACAACTTCTTAAAAAGAAATGGTGAAAAACGAATCCAAAATCAGTGACGTCACCGTTATTTACATTTTCTCTTACCCCTCTTGTTTATGGCGTCCGATGAATGCGATAGGTATTGCAATTAAGTGTTTCGTTACTAGAGCTAAGAAAAGAAAAAGGACTCAAAGTCTTGTGCGAAAAGGCAGAATACATTTATTGTAAGAAGACGCCACCGGGAGAAGACAGCAGCGTTTGACTTCAAAACATTTCCGACAAAAATGTTACACTTCTCAGCACGTTCTACGAGATACCATTCTTACAAGTTCAATTGCGGATATGATTGTCAATTGCACAGGTACTAAGGAAACGCACGTGACAATGCCTTTTCAGTATCGCTAGGCTCATTGTTGGTTGTAAACTTTCTAAGTGCAAAACTACACCCCTTATTAAATATCTCTTTGTTTTCTTGTCTGTATTCTATAAATCATATTCCAAATTGTTTAATATGAATTGTAGAAAAGAAAAGGATACAAACGGTGTTTCACTTCTTACACACTGAATATGCACCATTTAGCAGTCCTACATGTATATACATGTAAGTACTGTTAATGTTGCACTTCTTTTATTTGCGAGTTAAAAGGAAGAAGTTTGATAAAATTAAGAAATACAGCATTCTTAACGTACAAATCTCCTGAAATTCTCACCACGCATGCAATATAATAAAAACCTTACGACCACTTGCGTCAAAACTCATTGGTTCAAGGCAATACATGAAGAAATTTATTCTTGAAATAAACTTGGAAGTGCTTTCTATGATTACAATACATATGAACCATATGTGCATTTAATTTTTGTGCCAATCAAATAAGTGGTCTTTAATAATGTCAATATTGATATAAAAATATCTTTACATCATGTATAGTAGAAAGAATTTAATGCTTCACGTTTTAGATTTAAAGTTTTGCTCAGACCAGGAAGATAGTCAAGAGTAAACTCTGCAAATCGAAGAAATATTTCAGCTATCGATGTCATCGGTTGAACAAACAAATCGATTCTTATTTCGCCACACCCTCTCAAAGGAGGAATAAGAATTGACACCTGGCGTGCAAGTACTCAAGACATGATAACTACTGTAGCATGATAGGGTTAGATGAAATCACTCTAAGTTGATATATCTGACGACAACGAGCGCAACAGCTAACTTACTCTATCGATCTATTCTCGAGCTCGGGCAGAGAAAGAGCACTCGACCATAATTAGAACGAAACCATGAAAAACAACGTATCGTCAAAACGGAGCCAGGTAAAATAATCGATGGCGATTCGATAAAAGGTATGGTTGTCGGAACGCGCTGCCATAGCAACACATATCCGCCATGGCTCTATTAGCAGATCGTTTGTTATCACTCAATAGCTGAAGAGACCATTGGGAAATCTCTACTCGGAATCACATTCAGTTGTCATTTTCCTCTTGAACAAATTCACAAAAACTGTTTCTGAAAATTCCGTCTCGTCTGCGAAGATGTGTTCGATCGTCATGTGACGGCTGTTGGGATGAATAATTAAAGATCAAAACATCTTTCTGATGTCACGTGACTAAGAGGAAGTGGGACAGATAGAAATGTCCTGACAGAGCAAGGAATTTACAGGTAGACCATTTCTCTCGATACTTGGAATACCTGCACAGGACACGAGTCTTCTACACACCTGGCCTTCCAGGCTATTATGGGTTACAATGATGGCGTCTCCTTTAATCATTTTGATGGCGAATGCTGTCTTTTTTGGATCACTTGCAGCCATAATGGTGATCATCGCCGTGTCTGTGGATCAATGGCAGAGTTATAGTTTTGACCCATTTGCTCTGAACACTATCAATGCTACTAGCAGCAAATATGTGGTTTCAAGACTTTCTGATACCAAGTCCTTCTTTAAAGTGACTTCAAAGACTGATCTGGCGAGCAACATTACCACGGGCTCCAGTTACCTATATCCTTCATATACAGGCTTGTGGAAACTGTGTGATGATCTTACAGGTATGTCATGAACCTATAGCATATCAAAATAATTCTATATGAGGTTGTGTAAAAATGTTCAGATATAAAGTAAAGAATCTTGTCTGACATTGGCAGATATATAAGGTTATGTGAATAATTTCAGCTAATTTATGATTGTCATTAAACATAACAAATATGATGAATGCATGTCGTTATTTGCAACCTAACGGAAACTGACTGCTGTGAACATTCAAATGTCTGAATGACCTCCTTAAAACTAGGAATGACACAACCAGTGAAGTATTCAGATTCTGATTAGTTTATTACCAATTTATAAAGATAAGTGATACAATAATGTAATACGACCTTGGTAACTGTTCAATATTTGGAACATAGTAACAAAACTTACATATGATAATGATAACATATCATTACATATGATGCACAACTAACTGTGTGTTAATAATATAATTTATCAATACACTTATTATTTCCTAAATCATATAATAACTTACCTATTTGATAAAGTTTCATTACTGAATAACATTCATAATGATTTGGTTCAATATGTATCTATACCATAACTTGCATTGATAATGACATTTGACTGTTTGCATTTGGTACAATATCATTACACGAGGGAACATTTTGTTCGTCAGTTATATGGGCATGGTTACATAAAACATTTAAAACTGACTATTGATTGACTATCTTGATGTGGAAACTTATTGTATAATTCAGAGTGAGAAAACCGGTTTGACAATTGATTCAGTAACTCGATACACTAACTTAACTGGTTGCAAATTGAAATGGCATATTCCCATTGGCATTTTGACTTGATTCGTCGATAACAGCCATTGGCTTTTCTAGCACTTGAGGCGTGATATTTATCAATAAGAATCATTAAAACTGAAGATGAATGTTGTTGAATCGGTAAGGAAGTTATCGATATCTGTTTATTATGTAAACGTACTTAAAGTTATATGTTTGAAGAATTATCTTTGGTAACTCTATGAATAAGCATAACTACTTAGTGTCTTATTATGAACGATTGTACTGAATAAAACAACACTGTTAAATTTTAAGATTCGAAATCTTAATTATTATTATTAGAAATAAAATGAGATGACCTTCAATACATCGTGTAATTTACTCGGCAAAAATGGTAAGTGATATTATTGTTATTTAAAACTACGAATACAAATCTATAACAGTTTGACAATCTCAAAACAATATAAACTGTGAAAGTAATAGTATACTAACTTTTTTCCCAGTATGTTTAATGTTTGTTATCAACATTAATTATAACACTAAACTGACAGGCGAAAGAAAGTACACACTTCAGCTGAATTTAGCATTTGTTAGTTTGTCGATTACAAATATATCGAGTTTTAGATGTCGTATTTTAGATGTCGTCAAACTGATAAGAACAAGAGTTAAATCATCGTTCAAAGAATACTCTAAATTGTTTACTGTGTAATTTTTCAAGGAAAGGAAATTTCATTTTTATAAATATTTAAAAGAATAATTGTTCATCAACAAAGAAGACATGTTCTATGTGAAAATCAATAAACGTGCCTATTTTGTCACACATATTAACAACATTTTAAATATGGGTCATGGTAGTGTAAATTCTAATCTTAACCCTGCCTACTCTAAACAAAGATATTGTAACAAATATAATCAGACAACAGTCTACTGCAAATGTGTCTTTTCTAACTTAATACATCACACGTCTCTTAGATATTTATAGTAGGGGAGACCTGGGCAGGCACTGCCCCGGGGCATGTTCGTTTTTTCTCTGTAGTTTTTGTTCAGTGGCCACTTTAACTTAAATTCGTAATTCCAAAGAGACAACATGACTTTACTCCCACTTTACAATGGCGACAGTCCAACATGTTCTTTACAAACTCTGGGGGAAACCCTGTATTTCATGTAGCTGAGTAATTTATTCGACTTCAGTTCACTTTGTTTTTGACGAATGTTGACTGTCGTTAGTAATATGTTCTTAAGTGAGCATAAACCAACATGCCGAGACGTACATGTATATGTAACGAACAAGTTATTTTGGTATGAGGGCTTTGTATTTTCGCAGCAAAAAAAAAGAGCAAACGTGGTTTGTGGGGTACGTTCGGTAATTACCAGCGGGGCACATTTTGCCGTGAGGACGGGTCACAAAAATTTTAAGGTCGTCCTCGAAACCATTCTTCTTAAGGTCCTCCTCCTCAAAAGGACCCTCTTGAAGGTTCTGAAGAGTAGGCTCCTCTAGTTGGAAAGAAATCGGAATCCTTTTCGTAATAGAACGTTAAGCGAGTCCACATCATAATAAAATATATCTTTTTAAAGTAATGTAGTATTTTTTCTGTTCCAAATATCGAATACTATGAATAACATCTTCTTTCTCTTTAATTGTTGTTGTCTGAACAAGTTCTGATTATTCCAAACGATGGCCAAACCTGCCCTGGGTGAAACCAAACCTTCTCCGATGCAGGGTATGTTCGGTTTTTCAACTCGTCGTCTGAAAAGCATAGTTATTGGCAAATTAGGAACTTTCAACAATTATTACAATAAAGTTAAGATATGTCTCAATATATGTACAAACGTACACTATAGTATATTGCAAGAAAACGACTCATTAGCTATATTTTAGTGAAAAGGGGACGTACCGGACCCTATCTCCCCTATATGTAAAGCACACTGTACATGTATGTACTTACTTGTGCTTGGCTGTTTATCAAATAGTGTAGGTATATGAAATGTATTTTGATTTCATTCGGCAGTGATGACATAAGAAGACAAAATGGTTTAACTTCAACCAACAAACATTCAACAAATATAGGTGTGAATACATGTAGGTACTGATCCATACTAAAACCGATAAAAATATGACGTCACTATACACACATCTCGCTGTTATCCGTTCACAATGACGACATAACACTTAGCCCACGTGTTCCTTAGCTAACAGTGTTGACGTCATATTTAGGACAACTGAGTGAAGTAAATCATTGTGAGGTCATGAACTAACGGTGTCATAGTCTCATCACAATGCAAGTGTCACATTTATGATATCGATTTATGCAGTTTTTGATAAAAACTAATTATCATATATTACATATCTGATAGATATCAGAAATGAATATTCCATTTAAGCTTATCTTTTTTATTTCATAACCGCAACATCCGCTGATAATTCTATATTAAGCAAAACATATGTCAAAAATTCCCGAGCTTACCACATGTAATTTAATCATCACTAACCTTTACGCGGATAGGTTCTTTGAAATTGAAGCTAAAATTCCTGTTAGAAATTCTTTATTCCTTATGCTTAGCTATCCTTTATTTAAACCAACGTCGTATGTCTATTTTGTGACTTCTATAACCCAATCTCCTTTCTGAGAAGGTTAAAAACAATATATATAATTATTCATTACCAATTTGGTGAAAGTGGTTAAATATTTTCAATATGAGCACATGTGTACATATCACTCCTGCCCAGCACCATTGTTTCAACGCGAGTTACCGTATTCCGTCATCTGTGATGTCTTACATGAACAATAGCGACCGTCGCAATTGAAGCAGGTTTTTTTTCGAATTCTTTGGAAGCAAATAGAAAAAGACGCCAATAAAGAATTTGTCACACTGACTCGGAGAAATATCCATTTTACAAAACTGTCGCTCTCGCTCGGGGTATTTAAACAAAACTCACCCTAAACGTAAAAGTCACATGACACACTTCCTCGGGTAATGATCTTCATATACATATATGTATGCACCACCACTAAAATCAATAAATTTGGTTTTGGAATATAATTGTTAAAAAATGGAGAAAATTGGAAACGTTCAAAGTGAGCCTTAAATGGTTTCTCTCGAATAAGTTTCCCTATACAGTAAGTAGAGGAGAGATCAGATTAAATCAATTACAAAAACCAGAGGAGTCTCCAGGAAAGCCACACTATACTACGTCAACGTTCGTAGCAAACTTTTGAAATCAAGAATCCTGCCGTAACTTCAAAGTAAGTTGAAAGACTTTCTGTGTACACGCCGCGGTACTTCCATTACAGATTGAAATATTCTTCTCAGCACTTCAGACGTCAAACATGATAGAAATGTACTTTCTTTTGTGTCTAATAGGAAAATGGCTTCATCTGTGAAGAGGAATCAAATCTTATCAATATTATGTTTGTTATGTCAACATGCAGATTCATGTCACCATTCAATTTAAAAACAATTCAATTTAGTTTGATTTATGCATTGGTAAAGTTGACATTGGTATTGCCTTTCGCGATTTCGATGCCGTTGTTTTCTTTTTACTTCGATTGCTAAAATGTATTAGCAGGATTAATTGATAAAATGTTGATACAACCTCTTTTTGAATAAGGAGAAAAGGAGATGCCCGATTTGATACAGACAACCATATATAGTTGTTCAATAAGCAACGTTTTTAAGTTCAAAAGTAAAAGCTTCTGAATCATGGCTAAGGAATTGTGACATGAACCACACATTAAATGCGTGAAATGATTTCATTGGTTAAAATTTGACCAATAAATTGTGATGCAATTTTTGCCGCTTGGGGAAAACTGCTGGCAACTGGTCTTAATCGAACATAAGTTGAATCAGCATTTTATGACTTGATCTTCCTCTGTAGGCAGACAATGTTGGTAAATGGCGCATGAGAGGAATTATTTTTTGGTTAACTGTTTATTGAATAATACAAATACACGTATAGTTTAACTTCATCTTGAGATACCCCTTGTTTTGAGTAAGAAAACTTCCAATTTACAAAAAAAACCCGCTTCGTGCATGAGCAACAATGTCGCATGACCATCGATCTTTTTAATAAAATACCAAGTCTCAACATCTTTTATCTGTAGGAACATTTCGTACGTAATTCCCCAGACGCTCAAGACAGGGTCTCATGACACAAGTTAATTATTTATCATAACCAGGTATGGTGATGCGTTGCTACGTGGGCTAGTGACGCTGCTTGGAGACCGTTCTATATCTTATCACGAAACTCATTATATGATAGATACATCCTTATGGTGCAGGAAATGAACCTCATTAAGCAGTCTATAGCTAAATATGTTGTTAGCTCGGTACAAGTGAGTCATAATGTAGGCAAACGAATAATGCCACTGTGTGTTTTGCAGATTTGCTTAATGATATGCCATTGTCGACAGTTATTTTTGTACAGAATCGCATTGGTCTGAATGTGTAGTTTTTTTGGTGATCAATAGTATTTGCTTTATGCTATAATATACAATATAGACTTTCTTTTGGATTGTTGATTTAACGTGGAATGATTTTAATTCGATATTGTGAAGAGAATTAATATTTTTCGTATGTTAGTATTTTGACGTTTGAGAAGGACTTTCACAAATTTCATGTTGTTTGAAAACTCATAGTTGACTCTGTAAGTTAATGGCATGTTTTTTTTTACAAAACCTTCCTCGTCGTACCTGGTATTATGCTAAGGATACGACCTTATATCAGAATGACCATACTCCTCAGGTCCTAGCTATAGATGGTTAAGCATTAACATTATCCTCTGTGAGTAATAACGTCTTTGTTAAACGACATGAGTTAACAGATGTTGCTATGGCCTATTTTAGACTTTGTTGAAACAACGACATGCTCAGTCGTATTGAATAATGAATATGAGTTGCAACTCCACCCAAGAGTCTAACGTTTGGGTTATGTTATAGTCTTGTCCGTGACACAAAGCCGTCTACTAAGCGAAAATAACTCTTTTAACAGTTCTTGGGCAATCTTACTGAATCTATAAACATAAACAATAGAGAGCTCAGTCTGTTATTTTCGGTCCTTGGTAACGAGTTATCCATATTCTTACCACTTTTACGACATCGTGTTTTCCGAGGTTAATCATAAATATTTCTTCAACTGTTATGTATGTTATTTGTACTGTCATGTTTACTACTCAAAAGAATTAAAGATACACTCAAGTAGTAATTATCATTTGCAACAACTTTTAATGTAAATGGCTCAAAAGGAAACCTAAATTGTTTAAGGAAATGTCTTTATCAAGCTTTTCATTTCCATGGATATCACTTCAAAAGCAATGGAGTCCCCTAAGACAAAACTGCATCGTTATGAATCTGACACAACAGTATGACCTGATATAAATAATAATTGTTGATTCAAATCTATTTAGATTGCATCTGACATCGTTCATTTTTATTTTTGACCCCCTTTTGTTTCTAACATGAAAGCTCATTACAGAAACTGTATCACTCTGAGTATCTGATACAGATATGACAATAGGAGAGTGTTTACTAAATGAATGAAGTACATACTTTTAACAATGCGGTATTATGAAGTATTGAGAGGACAATATACAAACGTTCCTATGTTTCTTTAGGGAATACACATCATTGATGCTTATGTAGCATCGAATGTGTAATGTATCAATATTTCGAAATTATAACTCACCTATTATAGCATTAACATATTTCAAGGCAAACATTCACATCGGCTTCAACTACTGATGGTCAGTGATGACCATCTTATGTAAGACCACATTGAAATAAAACTAAAAAATCACTGGTTCAATATACCAGAGAGGGACGAGTGATAGTTTCGGTCTCGTCTCAATGACATTAAAACAATCATCAATTACAACTTCAAATTCTCAATAGATTATTCTTTTCACATGTACAACTATGACATGTGATAACATTACATGTGAGGTTACCAGATTGTTTCTCCCCATGTGATACTCGTCAACTTGTGTGATACAGATTCGGAGCGAGCACTGATACCGTCCTCCGCCAGACCCAGCCATCCCAACAAGTGCTTCACCTTCGTCACTGACTACAATGAGGACTCAGGGGACTTCACTAAACACGCCATGCAGATTGCTAGTAAGTGTCATAGTGAGGAAAATCTCAGTCTAAACCTAGCCTCAATATCACCCGTTTCACTCCGATATTGTATCTAGAAAGGTCTAGTAGAGGGTCGCGTCAGCCCACGTATCGAATTGACCAATCAGAACTCACTTACCAAGACACAATAGTCTGCCTTCGCACGTATAACGTCGGAGGGCCATAGGTCGCAGAAAGGTCGGCTGACGCACCCCACTACTAGACCTTTCAAGACTCAATATCGGAGTGAAGATGGTAATATTGAGACTAGGTTTACTTAAATTGAGGAAAATCTGATACTCATAAAATGATGATGAGATTAATATATGAACATATCAATAGACGATAGTGATGATGATGGTGACGATTGTGATACATGTGGTGATGAGGATGACCACGATTAGTAAATTGTTACGATTATGATAACGAATGATTAGGATTATGGTGGTTATGAGATAGTAGGGAACACAGTGAATACATAATGAGAATGATATAAGGGTAGATATGGAATACCACATGTGGATGATGGGATGATGACCATTATATTGGGAATGACATTCAATTCAAACATGTGTGTATAATGAAACACGCCTGTCTAGTGACAGTATGATTATAATCGGCCTAGTTCGGAGAGATAAAATATTCAAAATATTAACTCTAGGGAGATATGAATTCCTCTCCACTAGGTCGCAATGGAGAGGACCTATCGAAATAATAAATTCGATTCTCGATAGAGTTAATATTTTTACACTTTAACTCCTCGGAACTAGGCCGAATTTAATCAGATTGGTTCAATGGTGGCCTTAATGAGAATTGATCCGATTGATTGTAACGGTTTATAGATCAATAAGCTGATTACCACCAAAATCTAGCTGATTCCAAGTTTTATCATATACGGATTGTCTTTCTTCGTAGAATCAAGACAGGATCTACTATAAATAAAAGCACAATTACCCACATTAATATAAATCTTTCCAGGACTGCACAACTCGGCGGCGTCCTGCTACATCGTCGTTCTCATCGATCTGGTCACAGCTGCAGTTGTAGGCATCATCGGCATCACACGGAAGCAGGTGGCCAGCTGTATGGTGACCGGTGTCCTCTATTGCATGGCTGGTCAGTTCTAGGTTGTCTTATAGTTTAGTTCTGTCTAAGGGGTGGCGATTCTTACTGGTTTTATTTGGGAACATAAAATCAAGGGACATTTCTGTCTTTACATATCAGTTATTGATGCACGTTGAATTCCCAATTCAGCTGAAGATGGTTTAATAGTAATAACATATGCTAAGTTGTGGACCTAAAAATCGCATATAATTGTTCACAATGAAAATCTGTGCAAAAGTGAAGGAGTGTTCCTTTTGCATTCATCTGTTTGTTAATTTATAAATATTTTATCAGAACTATTTGGAAAAATGGTGCAAATGATGCGTATGGCGTATTGCAAAAAGATGTTGAAGCTCTCTCCGTTCCGTTCATATTCAGCTTTCTTAGCGATTTTCTCTCGCCACGAATTAAAATAATTTTGGTGTGTTCAAAAACATTTCTCAATAAATTCAATAACGCCATATATGTTTTAAAGGTTTTTGCTATCTTAGTTTACACCTTAGAAATTCTATTAATTCACGTAAGATCTATTTGATAGATAATTTTGATCGCTCAACACTGTCTCTCAAATCGTTCCTCGGGTCCATTCAAGTTAACGGAGTGAAGGAAAAGGCCTTTGGTAGTAAATTAGGAAGAGTTAACGATAAGGCCTCCTTCGTCATAGAACGTTTTTAAATTAAGTTATGAGATGTGGTGTTTCTTGATTCGTAAGATCAGCCGTTAACATAAGACGACTTATATGTAAAAATAGAGGCAAGGAAGGTTACTCCTCTGTTACTTTTACGATATATTCAATACGATTGTCGTTGCCATGACCGTTATCAAAGTACTCATGGATGTCCAATTTTATATTACTCAATGAAGAAGTTAAACTCAGGATACCTACATTTTATTTACGATATCGGGTTCCTGTGGTTAAACTACTACATGTGTTGCAATGACTATTACACAACAAGGGCTAGTAATGCATAACATAGGAATTCTCCAAAAAGTAGCATATTTGCCACACATTTAGAGACATGATAAAGCCCATGTCAGTTTGAGATCAATCAATTTGCACGGGTTTCACGTGCGTTGTCACAGCAACTGCCGGTGAAATTAACATCAAATTCCACGGACGAACTCGCCAGATTCAGTATTTTGTAACAGGCGCTCAGTTTGAGGACTTTGAGTGATTTTTAGCTCATCTGGCCTGTAAGGCCCGATGGGCTTATGCCATGGCATGGTGTCCAGCGTCCGTCCGTCCATCCGTCCATCCGTCCGTAAACTTTGTGGAATTTCGACTTCTTCTCCAGAACCATAAGACCTAGAAAGCTGAAACTTTGTGTACAGACTCCTTGACTAGTAAGGATTATAAATTGTAGCTTTGATGGCCCTGTGACCCCTAATAAGGGCCACAGAGGTCACGCCCTTAGACCTATTTTCATCTTCTTCTCGAGAAGCATAAGGCCTAGAAAGCTGAAACCTTGTGTACACATCCTTGACTAGTTAGGAATATAATTCATAGCTTATGTGGCCCTGTGACCCCTGAAAAAGGCCACAGGGACCATACCCTTAAATCTTGTTTACATTTTTTTCTCCAGAAGCTATTATATTAAAGGCATAGAAAGCTGAAGCCGTGTCTACAGACGCTTAAGTTAGATAAGGAGGATTCTTAATTGCTCATTTGGTACATGACCCTGTGGACCCTACTAAAGGGAGAACCAACCACATTTGCCACACCCTAGAGCAAAACTGATACGAGGACCTTATGAGCTACAGAGCCAATGGCTCTATTTTAAAACCTCGTATGTTTTTTATGGTTTATGACACCAGATGTAAAACTATTAGGGAGCAAATAATAAATAGATACTGTACAGTTTCCGTGACAGTTTTGAGATTAACATTCTAATTTTGGCATCAGAAACATACAGTTCAACTTTAGAATTATACGAGATGTACAAAAACGCGTTTTACTCTCCTTTCAATCTATCAAACACACCATCCGGACAAAATGACCATTTAACATTTACATTTCAACTCTTATTAATTTAGAGTTCCATTTTGCTATTTTGTCTTGCTATTCACTCCGTAAATCAGAAGCGTGTCGGAGTAAAGGACCAGAAGAACGATTTAAGAGGCAGTGTTGAGCGATTAAAAAGCTCAATTTAATATATTTTAAGTATATTATTGAAATTTCTAAGGTGATAACTAAGTGGGTAAAACACCGTCTAAGTAAACCTATCCTCAATTAAACTCGTTTCACTCGAGCAAAATGTAGTAGCAGGTCGCGTCAGCCGATCTATCGAATTGACCAATCATTGATCGTCTTACCAAGCAGCAATAGTCTGCATTCGCTCATACATGTATAACGTTGGAGGGTCATAGGTCGGCAGAAAGTCGACTGGCGCGACCCGCTACTACATCTCGCTAGACTCGATATCGGAGTGAAACGGGTATTATTGAGTCTAGGTTTACATAGACTGAGTAAAACGTTTTGAAGACTTATAAATCTTTATTCCTTTTTTTAAAATCAGTATTGACACACCAAAGTTATTTTAATTCCAGGCAAGAGAAAGTCGTTGCCAACCTTTGCTCACTTCTTTCGCGCATAGGGAGAACCCATTACTTTCATATCAGTGCGCAAACGCTAAACTTGGCCTTTGCTTAACCAAACGGAGGTATTTTATTAATTACGTTTAGGTATTACGCTCTGGTATTGACGGAACGATAATATTTTACGGAGCGATAATATATTTGACATTTATATAAGTGATTGGCTGTTTAAATGGTATGAGCAAAGGTATATAAAGGGTTTAACTGTAGCGTCTCTCGTTGACATTTTCTTTACTTATTAAATTTAAAATACACTAGATGCACAAATCTTTTCAATTATATTTGACCAAACTTTTTCAATCTAATACACATGGTACTAATACGTTCATAAAAGGAAGAGGTCGCATTAAATTGCTTTGTTTTCATTGTTTCTCACCTGAAACATTGTAAAACAATCGTTCTTTATATCATATTGTGTGTACATTACTTCATTTGTTGATTTTCGTTCAAAATGTTTATTATTGTACATTTTTCCAGCCTTGTTTGGAGTGTTCGGACTGTCGATGTTCCACACAAAGCACTACTACGAGACTTTTCAGTGCTACGCCATGACAGTCATACCCGATGAAATGTGCTCTACCAGGAGTGTCACGGTGCTTTGGGCGATCCCACTCGCTTGGATGGGGGTGATATTGTGTGTCATCGCCTGCACGCTCTGGCTCATTGTCGCACGTGCGTTGCGTGTAATCAAAGCCAAGACGATGCTATAAAGGCGTTCAAGCTGAATTTAGTCACATACTGCCTGTAATATATGTCATGTTGTAAAATTCACAAAACCATCTTCCGAAATTTATATTTAATAAATCGTAAAGGAATATTTATATTTTGATAACATAACTGAATATTTGTATTCCAAGGACTAAGGGAAGTAACTCTGACAGTTATAGTGTTAAATATTGTGTAGAACTAACGGAAGGTGAAACATTTTACAGCAAGAAGGTTTTCTCAGATGAATATAATAGCGACATTGATGTTGCATGCAGCTCTTATCGACGAAGTAATTTCCTTCGTATTCATTGTACTTGTTGCTCATGAAAAAAATTAAGGTGATCAAGGTCACAAATTATCATGAATCACGCATAATATATCTATTATGAAATTCTTCTCATAAAGAAACCTTAACAATAATCAATCCTTGTTATTTGTAAAAGTAAAACTTGTACTTACGCGTTTTTTGTTCAGAAAATGATAACAGCGTATAGTTAAAAGTTTGTGTGTGCCTTGATAAAGTTTAATGCCATTTGGAAGAGAATTTCATCGAAATTAGTAAATAAGTAATTAGGAAAATGCAGCAAGTTATGAAATGGAGCTTGATAATGTACGATTCAGAGCGATCCAATACTTGTGTGATAGATTATATATGTCCCGGATAAACACATTCCCCTCTTGTTAAAGAAGAAACAACCAATTTGCTAATACTGATCTAAAATATTTGTGTTGGAGTACCTTTTATTAATACCGTCCTTTCGTATTGATTGCAATATTTACCATCTCAACTTTGCCTTTCGCAATCCCTTTGATTTTTCATATGGAAGAAATGTCTCTGTTTTTCGGAATCTTTTGTTTCATAATTCGGGAATAGTTCCCCAAATACTAATTTCATGGAAGTGAAATGATTTGTTCATGTCTTTTCTGTTATTTCTCTATATCATACAACAATAAATTTATATTGATTATAAAACAGCACAATAATTCAAATAGCAATTCGTATACAAAATCTTGCAATAACAATAATAATTGACATATTACACTGTTTGATTTTCATATATGTTAATTTTGTAATAATTCATAATCAGAAGTACTACCGTCCATACTTATATAGATGTTAAGCTTTGTGTCTCTCTGTTTACAGCTGAATCATGTTAAGATGTTTTCCTGCTTCATTAAAGCTTTGTGAACAATATTAGGGTTTTCCGCGCTTCAATCGTCAAAGTTTGATGTGTCAACATTTGCTCTGTCTACCGTATCACAAGGACATTTCGAAAAACTAAATCCAAATTTATTTGTCCAATCATGGCTCAACGCCTTGTAGTTTTGTAAGCTTTAATGAAACAGGAACCTTTAGTGTTCGTTGTTGCTTAACTTGTTGTTATTTGACTTGTTGATTCTGAATAAAATATGCCTTGTTTACATACATATTCGTTATGTTTTCTGTTGATGTTTGAAATCTACAGGTATTTGATTCGTTAGAGCAGTTGTTTAAATATGATTCACCCACATAATTTAGCAACATGTACAAAATATATTCTCGGTAGATAGGCATGTACATGTACTTAATAATATATCTATGATTCTTAACCAATATGAATTGTTTCTGGGATTAGCGAATGTTCAAAATAGCATGTCTTCAAAAGTTCTTAGTTCATCCTTAGTTCTGCATAAGCCCTTTCCTTTTAGTTTAAGACTCCAGAACCGTTGTTGATTGTAAATCGTACAGTAATGGTTATTAAAGAGCCACGTGTACTCCGTGAGTTGTTAGGGGTCCCATATGCAAAAGAATGTTGCAGAAAATTTATAACGTGAAAGCTAATCGACGTCGTAAAGTGGCTTTAGGACGGTAATGATCGAAAACCGGACAATGATGATTGTCAATTAGCCAAACGTAATTTTGGAAACATTGAAAACAGTATTGTTAACAGCTACGAGTTGATAATGTTTTATGGCAATAATGAGTATTTAAATACATTGGACGTGTGAATTTGGCATCGTGAATATGAATGACTGTTTCAGATTTTCATTGAAAAAATATTTATCATATAATTGCCCATTGAGGATGAGTATGTGAGACATTTTTTACTTTTACAATGAATTATTGCAATTAGTGGCTCTCTAAGGCCCTTAAAGGGACAGTAGCACGTTTTAGGCGGAATATAAGGTGATGTCTGGAAAATGAAAATTAATGGTCCCAATTGAACGACATTGTATTTAAACCTAATGTAGCAGTAATAATTCAAATATATAATGAAAAGTTTAGCCATGCGATTCCTGTTTCTTACACAAAATGAATTAAAGGTGTTCACGCAAAATGGCCGCCAATGGAGTTTATGTGAATCTTTATACTTTGTCCTCTGACTAGGGCTGATCGATTTGTGTGAAATTTGACACTATCAAAATAATACATTTAGCATTAACTTGCAATTATCAGTGACAAATTTGAGATATAAAATTTTCAAAAAACGTGCTACTGCCCTTTTAAGAAGAACTTTGGGACACCTTCAAAGAATGAAAAGCAATAAATAAGCTGGATATAAGAAAACAGGATACTATTAAGCAAATGGGAAGAATTATATATAGAGCTGTTCATTCGACCTTAGTGAACTTTATAAACTTTTTTTTTTTTTATCAAAAATCATATCTATGGTCTCGTTTTTTGTCACTTAGTGTGTCTAAAATCATCGAAAGAAACCATCAGCTATGATACTTAAAGAATGACAACAAACAAGAACTACAAAAAGCTTTTCAAAGGAACAAACGTATTTCTATGCCAACAAGCAATCGTGCGAACTAACAAACAAACAACATCTTGCATTATTCACATTTCAATTGATTTTTGAAATGGCAAACATTTGACTTCTGCGGGTGAAAAGCAGACGACTCCAAAAGGTGCAGGTGGACTGTAACGGAAGGTGTTAATTATTGATAGCTTTATAGACGTTTAAGTGATAAGTTTATTGCTTAGTTTTATGGTGTTTCCAACCCGTATTGCTTCCTATCTCTAGGGACGTGGCGTAAATCCAACAGATCGTGAAAATCGGAATAACAAAAGCCAGTGTTCCAAGTCAGTAAGATTAGCAAAGACTCGTAGTTCAAGATGGAACAGAGTTGACATTAACCTGTGGCAGCGAATCTTTCTTCTGAGTTTGTTAGAATATCAGTTGGATATCTACACATGTTTAACAAGCGATGCATTATATGATGGTTTGCAGAAAGCCCTTTTCATAGAATTCGACCATCGCATGTTTGTAGCCAAAGCTGTCACATTACTTTGGACTTTGAAAACCATTTGAATGGTGAGTCACGAAGAAGCATCTTGGATCCATATGCCTTTTACAACTTTGGATGTTTGGGATATCAGAATGGAAAATTATGAAGTTATGTAACGATCCACCTTTACCATTGCTCCTATTGTTCTCGCTCAACTCGGAAGAAAATCGAATAGCAAGAAAACTTTATTGACAACTTTCTAACAAAGTGTCAAATCAAGATACCGATAATACTCTACAACCTAAACTTCAGTTGATCAACCCATACTTCTCAATGGTGAAGATTTGCTCCTATTCGACCCTTCTGCTTTCCTGTAACATTGTGGTCCTGCTTATTGTGGCAGTGTCCACCGATTACTGGCAGTACAGGGGCTTCAACCAGGAGAACATCACTCGGGTCTTCGAGTCCATAGAGGGAGCAGACGTGACCTGGCCCAAAGACACCCTGACCTACATCCTAGTGACCACCTTGATGCCACGGAGAAATAACGTGTCCTCGAATGACCAATTTGTCCATTATCACTCGCCAATGTATGTCAGGATATTTGAAAATGGCACGTTGGACAGTTCTGGGAATGTACTGGAGGTCGTCCAGGTGTTTCTGTTTATTCAGTATGGAAACTTGTTCCGCGATTGTGAGGATTTGGAAGGTATGTCAATATGTTTTCGAGTTCTGTATATTGTAAAAGAAAAATGTTTAAAATTCGCCAGATAAACATGGAATCACAAATGAGCAATAATTATCACTTCACATCAGTTTATACAAATTATAATAACAAAATCGAAACCCTCTAGTGTATGTTCTTATTAGAAAGATCAATACATTACACAAAAGACTTGCACGTCAATTAGCATCGTACAATTCACGAATCATTAGTTGTGATGATTAATTGATGATGCCTGTAGTATTGGCTCGTACCAAGAACATCTGATCTGCTTTTAAGAACTAAAGTACTAGTCCCTCAAGAAAACAATTTTCATCAAGTGGTATACACAGTAACATCTACAGATGAATAGTTTTCGTGAAGGAACATAGTTGATGTGTAACACATGCTGCAGTTTAATGATTACGCAACCCCAATATTATTTCTGCTTGAAAGGTGCATGACATACGATAACGGCAAGCTGGATGACGAAATATGATTTATGAATATGCTAAGATATGTAGATGATTAAGGAGATGACCTTCTTCTCATTGTAATAAAGTGATATGGGTTAGTGTACACCAATTGTTCGAAGTTTTTGTTACCAAAATGTATACAACTTTTCACCAGAACTTTATACCACCTAATGCCAAATTTCTTGTCTTGATATCTACAAACGGAAACGTTGTATGAACCTGCTGCGGTGTCAATCTTTTTTTAAAGGGGCAGTAGCACGTTTTTTGATAATTTTATATTGTTAAATTTTCAGTGATTATTGTAAGTTAATGCTAAATGTATCATTTTTCCAATGTCAAAAATCTCATTATACAAGCCAATAATCCATAGTCAGAGGACAAGGTATGAAGATTCACATAAAAATCGATTGGCGGCCATTTGATGTGATCAATTTTAATTCATTTTGTGTAAGAAAAGGGAATCTCCAGTTGATAAACTTTACAATATATATTGGAATTATAATAGCTCCATTAGTTTACATACATTGTTTTTCAATTGGAACCATTAATTTTCATTTTCATGACATCACCTTATATTCCCCTAAAAGCGTTTAAGGTTGTTCTTTGCTCTATTAAAGACACTGTCCGAAAACAGCTTGGGCTGAAGCTGTTTCGACCAGAGAAATGTGTGATATTTCTATCTGCAGAACCTTCATCGACAGATGAGGCAGTTTTCAACCCTGACACGATCCGTAAGACCATTTAAGTCATTTTGAAAAATAGTTAAGTACTATATTCGTCAGTTCTGATAGAACTATGTCAATATTTCAGAAGGTAATCAGCTCAAGTAATAACATCTTGCTAAACTAACTCATTTCTTTGGCAAGAAGAATTCTTTCTAAGGATAGCATTTTGGAGGTTGTTTAAAATCAACGTTTTAGCAACGAAAGTAATTTTGACAGAACTAGAGTTATAAAACTTCTTCATCAAATATAATTTATTGTTCCTATATCGGATATCTACTCCATGAATCAACATTAAAACATTCAGTTTAATATGAATATACATGTATGTTAAATATTGAGTTATCTTTTAAAACCGTTCTCTTTTCCAACACTTCCATTTGTCAAAATGATGCTACAGCTGTAATACCCATTTGCAAGCAATGTTGGTTCACTGAGGGAGTGTAGTGAAGACTTGTTGAGTCTCCAAAAGGTCTGATCTTACAACTTTTGTATACTCAGGAGTTGAGGTGGCCTCCCTGTGCACAGCTATCATCTCCATACTGTGTTTCACAGTCAGTCTAGCAGCTGGCAGTTTAGGATCACTCTCCAAGAACTACAGATATATGATTATAGCCTCGGGTACTTCACTCATTGCAGGTAAATAACGTTTGTTTATCACTCAAATTATTTTACAACTTTTATGTCTTTGTCTTTGTTAGAAGACTATTGACTCAAACCTCGATAATCCGGAAGAAACGTTCCGATGATGCTCCACAGTTAGTTGGCAATTACAGTAAAACATGGATATAGCAAACTTAGATATAGCGAACAATCGGATATAGTGAAAACAATTTTAAGTCCCCTCAAAAGCCCTTTGTATGACGGTTAAACGCGAGTAGCGAACACCGGATATAGCGAACTAAATTCGTTGGTCCCTTGGAGTTCGTTATATCGTGTTCTACTGTATCTGAGATTTAGCCCTCGAGTATTTAGGATGTTGTGATTTATGCAGGTAAAACTTGATAGTGCATTCAGAATTTCAATAATTTTAGGCTTCCAGTATTGATAATTCAATTCTGTACCGAAATGCCCTCCACTGATGTAGTTATGTTCACGAGTCTTAGGTTCATATACGCCTGTTCAAAGGTATCATCCTGATTACATCAATCGCCCTCTTCAACGGGAAGACTCACCTACAGTGGAAGGGAGAACTTCTTCCTAACCTGCAGTTTCCTCACAAAGACATCATCATCGAGAACAAGATCCGGACCTTTGGCTGGTCCTTCTTCCTGGCCTGGACGTGTGTTGCCATGATGTTCACCTCCTCCTTCTCCTGGCTCTACAAGTCTGAACATCTCCGTCAACCGGAGGACAACGACTTCGTGAGGATGTATGAAGTGTCAACACGACAACACGGAGCTGGTCATGAGGATGTGAGACATGGCCATGGTGACGACGACCGATTTGCTCTGGTGGAATATTCATTTTGAATACTGTATGTCTGTATATACTTGTACATGTGGCACGGATATATATTGTGTGTCACTTTTATCAACTTCTTAATTTGATGTCATATAAACCACGTGAGATTCTATTTATCATCTTGAACCATTTTCTATCGGATTCATGAGAAATGTACATCTTTGAAAACCACACTACCATTAGACTGTCAATTCAGTGATGTCATAGTTAAACGAGCGAGTAGGGTCTTATGGGGAGAAACCATGATACCGAGATTATGGTTAGGTTGCTAGAAAGGAAAACCCTGAGCACCTGACCTATATGAGGCGGCGTGGTTTTTCTATATCATCAACCATTAAAGGGTTAAATCCTTTTACATGAGACACCACGGCGTTAACAACGCTATGTTCCCTAATGACAGATTCCAAAGGTATATACAGTATATTGAAGACATTGACATAGCGCGTTACTAAGGACTGTACTATTTCTCGAAAATTCTTGTATTCCATGAAAGTTCGCATTTAAATGAGTTAGTTTCCCTCACTTGCCTTGTTATCGGAAACTAAGAAATGTAACCATATTTTTATGTTTTTAAACTGACTTCTATGACGATTCTGCTGTGCTGTGGCGATGCGTGCGATATGATATCATATGAATACAAATTCGAATCCCGCCAGGTCGACTATCAAAAATTAAGATCTTTAGTGATATTTGAGATGGTGGTTAAGCATAATGTCGGTCATTTGAAATCGATGAAATTCCTCCTGACAAGGTTTACATTTGTGCTCAAGTCAAGAATCACGAGTTAAAATGGTTGTTTCAAAGAGCACATTATATTGCTGGAAGATTGATACACATCTCCAGGTTCGTCCAATACATCTAGTTCATTCACAACACAAGTCATCAATGAAAATAAACGTTTTATTCTTTACATTTTTACTCAAAATAGTCATTCTTCTTTTTATTTATTGTTTATTGTATTCGTGACATTTCATATATGGACAGAACATAGGAACTGAAAAGAGTCCATATCCTCACGTTCCTAAGATTTGAGTCCATATCCTCACGTTTCTTAGATTTTTTTGTTAGACAAATAAATAAGTTATTGACCGTAAACATCTGCATACGATGGTGTACATGGCATTTGATATACATGTAATTATTTTCAAAGACTTATGGAAAATAACGATAGACAACAATACTCAATTCACTGTAGGGACAATATTTCTATTCTTCGTTTTTCCAAAATTTGTTGATAGTCTTTGCCAAACGTATTATCTTCATACATAAAACATGGCCTTAGTAATTTGCGTTATGGACACAAATATTCGTTTCTGAAATGAACTTTTTATTTGGTACCATTAACTCTCTTGTACTTAGTGTGAGGTAACTCTATTTCCATAAAACTGTGATATTTCCCCTTTAAATTTAGGCATATATCATAAAAACGTAAAGTCAAAGACCTATAATAATAAAGGATGAATCTTTAGATGAAACCCCAAACATATTTATAGAAATTCAAAGACTAAAACTGTAGAAATCCAAATATATACAATCATACCAATCCAAAGGAACAATATGACACAGCATAATTTTTAGTCTTAAAACGCAACAAATCAAAAGAGTGACTAAATGTAGGTAAAACAACTGTCATCTTTGAAATAAGATTACAAAGTTTATACCTGATTTGTGATTCTATTTGGTTATTACGCTTACTTATTTAAAGCACGCGTTGAAATTTACACAGAATAATAAGAACACTATAGACAATAGCACCATTTGAATCTTGTCAATAC
Organism: Steromphala cineraria; assembly: GCA_916613615.1. NCBI lineage: Eukaryota > Metazoa > Mollusca > Gastropoda > Trochida > Trochidae > Steromphala > Steromphala cineraria. The sequence goes on from OU744721.1 coordinate 11,568,291, forward strand.
AAAATAAGATATTTGTAAACGAAACAAATATGATTGGCTGAAATAACTGAGCAACTGGTTAAATTGTTATTGCAGCATACGAGATAGATATGGTTCATTTTACAGCAACTTCAATCTTCTAATTAATTTGTATTGAGAAGTAATTGTAATAAATTGTTATTTACTGAAAAAGAGAAACGTTAGTTTTTATTCAAAACTACATCATTTATGAGGCAACTTATTGGAAGTTGAAAGGCGTAGCCCACATTTGATCATGTATCAGGAGGTATATATATGCAGTAAGTATATGTATGAAATAGATGTATTGAGAATTTATATATAAGTATAATCACTTCGGATTTCCCTCCTTATTCATCCTCGTCATCAGTTTAATAAAACCCTGAAGTTTGTAGCTGTAAACAACAGCGAACTAAAGCTTCAAACAAAGTAGATGTTTAATAGCACCTTTTCAATGTATACAATGCATTATAAAGCGTAATTGAGCCATCGTGTCAGTAATAAAAGTACATACGACAATTGTACTAAAATCACAGTTTTCTTGGAACAAAATACATCTAGAAGCGAAATATATTACGTTTCGTAACATGTTTACAATATTTTATTATATTTTAAGATCCTATTTTGTCTTCTTCGGGCCTTTAGTCTTCTCTTTATACGTAGTTTGCGCTTTTGTCTGACGAGCCGCTTCCATCGTCTGAAGGCGGCTCCGGTTCCTTTGAAGCAAGTCCGGCAACACATCTTCCGGAAGCCAGCAAAGCGGCATTTCTTTATAGACGAATGTTTACAAAAAGCATATTTATCCTTCTTACAGGAGCGGAAATCGTCGGATACTGAAAAGAGAGAGTTAGTGCTTTAAGTGTGACATTGAAAAATGTTGACAATTTTTAACCATTTATGATTCTTATTAGTTGGTAATTAAAAAGATTAACAAAATTTGACATATAAAACAATGATAGACTATAACTTATCTTAACCATTTTGTAAGAATTCAACTATGAATTCACTGACAAGATCATAATGTTTGTAATCATAAATCAAGTGACAAAGACGTTTGGATTTTGTCATTCATTAAAAAGCTCAACATGAATTAATGCATTCGTCTTATAGCATAAAATAAAGAAAGTGCACATTTTATATAATTATCTTGAAGCGATATATTATAGCATTTCATTCTCAAAAATGTGAATTTACATTGCAAACCAAACTATTATTCACTTATAGGATTATTAGGATCAAGACGCTTTAAGCATGGCACCCTTTACCAACCATCAATCAAGATACGAAGGGTTTAATGAGGCCATGTAGGTAATGCTGACAGATTGCTTAACTGAGAATTTCTTGTATTGAAGATTTATTCTTAAAGAAGGTGTTCACAGAGGAAAGTGACAATAACACTTTCTTTGTACAAGAAGGATGTCTTTCCACAGGGATGATTCACTTACTGCAAGGCCCCATGTTGCATATTTTCTCTGGTATAGGAATGTCTTCGCTGCACACATCATCAACGCTCCAGTTAACAGGATCCCCACAGAAAACCTCTCTTGTCTGCACCCCCATACCACACGTCTTGGAGCACTGGATTCAGCATCACGTCATTGTGTCATTATTGTCATATATCTACCATTATACTGTCATAAAGAAAATTTCTTACAATTTTAGGTGCAAAGGAAAGGAAATAATATGTTACTGATTGCTTGACAATCAATCTTATTTTACAAACATATAAGGTTGTTCGGTAAAATTATTTTTGTAAATTGAAAGAAATGTCAGGATCACAATTTGGAAATTCAGTTCTTTAGTTCCATATATTCATTGTGACATTAAAACACGATGTGTTTCCTGACAAATGGACTATTTCATTTCAGTTTTATATACTTAAATGAACATACTTGACTCCAGTCACCAACGGTCCAATTTAAGACACACTGGAATCGATTGCATGGAATAGGTTCATCTGGTGTCGGTATCTTTGAACAGAACTTATCGTTGACGAACTCTGTAGTACCATTCGGGAAGATTCTCTCACACGTGAAGTGTACATACTTAACTCCAGCGTCACCGCAACTCGCCGAGCAGTCTGTGAAGGTGTCGAATGTTGTCCAGTTGTACCTGAAATTCAGAACACACGGAATCCGGTTACAAGGAACCTCTTCAACTGGTTCCTCGTCCTCAGGACAGTTAGAGTTGTCCACTAGTTCCACACTGTCATCAGCGTACCACCATCTCTCACACGCATACTGCTCGAACTGGACACCAGTGTCGCCACAGGTTGCCGAGCACTCTGTCATGTCGTCTAGATACACCCAGTAGTCCTCGTATTCTGGACAAGTGACTCTGTTGCAGGCGATCGTGCCGAATTCGCTAGGGACAACACCGCAGAGGGTGCTGTCTATTTCTTCTACCGTGTTGTTATCATATTGTTTTTGACATTCATACTGCTGAACCTGGACACCGTCTTCGCCACACGTTTCTGAACATTCTGAGTACGAATCAAGCAGTACCCATGCATATGTGAATGGCTGTTTGCAAGGAACTCGGTTGCATGGAAGAAAATTGACAGGAACCTCTTTACCCTCACAGAGGTCTATTGCAACTTCATCAATGGTTCCATTTGAGGTTTCCTTTTTGCATACATAGTCCTGTAACTGAACACCAGTGTCACCACATGTCTCATTACATTCTGTGTAATTATCGATTAAAATGAAAGTAAACTCTACTTCTGATTCGCATGGAAACCTATTGCACGGAACCGCTTCAAATGGTCGCGTCATGTTGACACAGAAATCATCAGTGACAGTTTCAACAGTATTGTTGGGAAAGTATCTCTCACAGACCAACACTTGCCTCTTTTCTCCAGCATCTCCACAGCTCTGAGAACACTCAGTGAAATTTTCAAGCATTGTCCATTCGTGCCAGTAGACAGGACCGCACGGTTCGCGATTACATGGAACAACCTCTCTTGGTGGAGTTTTCTCCAAACAAAAGGTGTGATCAACGTACTCGACTGAATAGTCTGCAAAAATCCTATCACAACCATACTCGTGAATCTTGAAACCATTTCCCCCGCAGGTCTCGGAACAGTCTGTGAAGGAATCCAAAATGCTCCATTCATGATAATAGTCCCCCTCACAAGGAAATCGGTTGCAGGGAACTGAACTGTTTGGCGCCGGGACATCTGAACAGAAGGAATGATCCACATATTCAGCCGCCTTATCTTCATGCTGTCTCTCACACCCGAAGTCTTGAACCTGCACTCCATCCTCCCCACAAGGCTCTGAACAATCTGATGCTCTTTCGAAGATAGCCCATTTGTGACTATACTGTTCTTCACAGGGTATTCTGTTGCAGGACGTTTTCCCACTAGGTTTATCAATATGTGCACAGAATTTCTCATCCACAAACTCGACTGCATCATCCTCCATATACCATCGTTCACAAGCCACCTCCATCATTTGAAACCCGCCATTACCGCATGTTTCAGAACACCCATCAACTGGTTCTAACGTTACCCAACTATCACTGAAGTCTTTCTTACATTCAAATATATTGCAAGGGATCTGAGTGTCAGGTTTAAGAGCATCTTCACAGAAAATGTCGTCCACCATTTCTCTTGTGTTATTGGGATACATCCTCTCACATTCAAGAAGCTGATTTAAAACTCCATTTTCTCCACATGGTTCTGAACACTCCGTGTAATCATTGATCTTCTTCCAGCTGTATCTGAACTGAACCTCACAGGGAACACGGTTACAAGGTTCTGTGTAGTTAGGTGCTGGGGCGTGATCACAGAAGGAGTGTTCAACATAAACTATGTTCTCTATTGTAGCGTTAGGATCGTTTCTCTCACACCCATAAGCCTGCAGTTTGAATCCAGTATCACCACATGTCGCAGAGCACTCGGTGTAATTGTTGAACATTGCCCACACGTAGCTGGAGCGACAAGAAAATGCATGTAACATTCAACGAACATAAACAATGCATTGACAAAGTGGCAGGGTACAGGAAGATGCAAGGTTGTATTTGTATTATATAGTGGCGATGGTTCTGCATTCATGGTACATACGTGTTTGTACATGAGTTAATCGATATTGCAGGTGAGTACGATGAGGCGGCTGCAAGGTGAATATAACTCAACATTTATCATACATGAAGTTTGTCAAGACCATGCAGTTGCCTTAAGTCATCGTTTCGTAATCATCAGTGGTGGTTGTGGTGGTGGTGGTGGTGGTGGTGGTGATCGTGGTGGTGTTGGAGGGAACGGAGGGTTCGCTAAAAGATCTCCTTACATGTGAGAAAGGACCAAGGCGAATATACGGTTAGAGACGGTTATTGTCAATGAACTTCGTCATGGTTATGAAGTTACATGTAGTGTACATCAGTGTACATCAGTTTTGGTAATGGTGGTGGAGGATTGGTTATAAACGTATGCACGTGATGTGGCATCTGGATTGTGGTGAATACGATATTGGAGATGGATACTCAGTTTACTTCGTCAAGACCACGTTGTTATATGGAGTCATAAGAGTCCAACAGTTGTGGTAATGGTGGTGTCGGTGGTCGTGATGGAGGGAATGTAGGGTTGTGGTTGGCTATAAAGGTGTGCACGTGAGGATGTATCCACGTTTGTTGTGAATACAGTGTGGAAGGTTTAAAAATTATTTTTTGCAGAGATGCAGAGTGACTCCCATTTTTCTTGCTCGTGTGGTGTTTAATGTGGTCAGAAGGTCGTAATGGACGGTGCAGGTTTTTGTGCGTTTTGTAATAAAACGTGAATACCACATGAACAAACAAATCAAATTATTTTTACCAAAAACAAGCAATAATTAAAAAAATTAATGCTAAGAATATATTCTGATTTATAAAATCGTATTTAAATGTGAAGAAGTAAAAATTGCTCATCTATATGTAGCAGGGAAGATTTACCAAATGCATTTTAAATATTTACTGCCATCAAGCTTGAATTCAAAATCTTATTTGCAAAAGCATCAAAACGATTACAGTAAAATAACATTCACACGTTGTTGTCACCTGATGCGGTCACATGATTCCCTGTGACACGTGGCCTGATCCTGTCTGGGTTTGTCCAGGTAGCTGCACATCTCGTCATTCATCGTCGTCTCTTGGTACTTGTCTATACACTTGTGCAAAATCTGCTGTATTCCTGGCAAGTAGTAACAATATATTTGTCATTGTCATTTCCATAACATATTATGATATATTTCGAATATTGAATCGAAAAAAGTCTTTGCTTTACAATGGTTAATCCTTAATATTACCATTGTGTCATCCTATGTTCACACTTTATTTTCATTATTGGAGGATTGGTTTGACATCAAGTTTTTCACTATTTTAAAGTTTCTAAGAAACGTTAAGTGCATTTTAAAGCAGTGTATATCCTTTTAACTCTCCTTAAAAATATCGGGCCTTGGACATCATCCCATTCAGAGTTTAGGGATTTCAAATTACAAAATGATTATGATACCTTACAATATTCAAATATACGAATTCTGCAAAATGAAAATCTAAAAAAAAACATGATATGATAACAGTATGCATAAATTATTAATGAAAAATAACTACTGACAAGTTGACCATATTACCTGTACCGCAAGTGACGGAACAATCAGACCATTTTAAGAACTTCCACTTGTACTTGGTCATCTCCAGCGTGTGGTCATCTTTGTTGACCGTGTAGGAGTAGGTGATGGAGGCAGGCGCCAGATGACCAGCAGGGAACAGCTGCAATACGCTCAGTGGACACTCACAGGGATAGGCCCTGTCACATTACCCGTGCACAGAACGAGTACATGGTACACGTAAGGGATTATAATATAATTTCATTTTTTGTTACTTTTTATAAAATTATACCATCATTAATCTTAAATTAACAGTTATTATGTGTGGTTATACTTAAGTGTACACAAATTATTATTATATTTAGTTTCAGAACTACATCCCTTTTTGTTGAAAACTTTAAATTCATTTCATATATAAATTATCAAATTATCTTAAATAATTCATTCTGTGAAACATAACTTCATTTAATGATTATATTATTTCTTCTTCACGATAAGCAAACTTTAAAGATTAATTCATCCAAGCATGATTATTTGTTCACTTCACATTTAAATGAAGTAACGTCTAAAGGATGAATTTGATATTAACAATTAAACAATAAGTCGCAATAATGTTGAGTTAAATTGCAGTATTATATTCTACAAGTCAAAACATTTAGCAAATATCGCTAGTGTATGGTTAAGCACATAGATAACATTTGCTACAAAGTGAAGATATAATTAGACAAAGAACGCCAGAGAAAGTAGTCAAAGCGCAAAGAATGTTAGATGCAATCATCACCGATAGAAAACAATAAGTAATGTACTAAGTATAAACAAGAGCACCAGAAATCAAAGCAAAAACAGAACCTCAACACAAATAGCAACGATACAAGGAAAAGCTATCAGAAAGTCAAAGAATAGAAACTGAGAATTAGTTAGCTTCGACAGCCGTTAACGATACAAGAATGCTAACACTGCAGACAGCGGAACCCAAAAACATTCAACATGCAGAAGCAAGAAAAGTATTTCAAGGCCAGATGACACGGAAAGTGCAAACTAAGCTAGCAGCTGATACATATCCTCAGCAACATGTGGGTTTGTTTTCCAGATATTTGTGGGTCAGATTGAGAAAAACTCGGCGACGATAGCCCCCTTATCCTGCACGACCTCCCCGAGTAAAATACGACAGCTATCATTGTGATCAGAGGGTTACCATTATTTCTACACTTCCATGGACCTCATAATGAATAATCTTTTTGATGTTATCATACACGTCCTATATGATCTTTCGCCGATGCCCTTCAACTAAACTTAATTGGTGCTGTATCGTTGAACCTTTGAAGCCATATACCTTGATATTTTATGAACTTATAAATTTGAACCATAATGATCCGATAAATCGTGCTTATTATTTAACCTTATATTGTAAAATCTATGATATACTTTTAATCTTGTTTAACTTGTATACCTTATATTCTTATAATGATAATATTCTACCTGGTTTCCAAAAATATTGGATAAATTGCTGGTGGTAAAATAAAGTACTCTAATTTGGCATAATATTATATGTTAAAAACAATATATGCGTCACCTTACAAAACTTCGATTCTTAATAAGAACTGTCAGTACATGTACATGCATGACCTTTAAGAAAACTAAACACTGCATGAGCAAGTATAACACAAGGTGTAACCGGCTTCTTTCCTTCGACCTCCTCTAACTAACCTAAACCCTCAACTTAATATACTATAGTCTTTCACTTTAACTACTGATTGAACAAGCACCTGTGACCTTTAATTCACCAAACCTAACCTCTCTAAACTTTATGAGCATCCACGTTTCGAAACCATGGCAACCAACTAACCATAATCTCCAGGTTTTTCTTCAATGGCCCTCTGGAAACCAGACTCTCATACGTTTGACCTCGTGCATAATCGAAGAGTGCTCCATCGGCGACTATCTTCTGGGACCTCTCTGGTCTTCCGTTACCGTTTATATAGTAGTCTCCCCTCTCTGGGTCCTTCAGGGCTGCAGAACATTGCAAAACAAAAATATCATTCATGATAAGAGTTATTTGAAGATCCACAAAGGGACAAATTGCAAGAGTGATAGAGGAAATACTCGATCTTGTGTCACAGTGTCTTGCAAGGAACACCACTACAAATTATATTTATTAGTATATTCCGAAACAGAGCTGGTCACCTTAATATCCAGCGATCACTTTTGCTTGACTTCATTGATAGTGATCAACTAATTAATGCAAAGGAACACAAACCATTCCATTCGCCACTGATCACTGAAAGGACCCCATAATCATGTTGTTCATATCACGAAAACGTCATTAGATATCTTTCTATATAAACGAAGATATGGAAAAACTATTAATTCAAATGACATGGCAATCGGATCCAACCCGCACAATATACATGTGTACAATACCATACCAACATCTCCAAGTGATATACAAAGCTTCGGATGAGATATTGTGCCCGAACGATGAAGTTCGACATGACAGACAAATTGGACGTTCTGTGTTTATGAACGCTGATTGAATAATGAATTTGTCACAAACGTTCAAACGTATTTGAATCGTTAATGTAACATTTCAGCACTTCTAGGGTGTCATAAAATGACAGGGAAAACAATTTGAAATAAATATTGCAAAATAAATGACTTATTTCCTCGCCCTGAGATAATCTAAACTAACGAAATACAATGTTGAATATGATATCAATCATTCAAAGTCATAAACTTACCTAGAAAATGAGGTGATTTCTCGGTTTTCGTGATTTCAACATTTCTTGCTCCATGAGGTAGAAACAATACTTGTTCGTATTCATCCTCTGATAATCAGAAACATTTATTAAGTCAATTCAAATCCAAACTGAAATCAAATGGTACCGTTGTAAATATAAACGGTTAATACCAATACTTTTCCTTTTGAATCGCTTAGAAAAAGGCTTTTTGCTTAAAGTTTGCATCGACTTCGACGTCTGTTGTAACGATACATGCAAAACCAAACTCTGACAAAGGCAGACACAAGCCTTTCAAAGATGTGGACAAAAATATCTTACCACGTTCTTTCCACCATGTTTATATATGATAAATTACTGCTAATATTAGTACATTTGTGCTTTCAAAATAAAAGTTGATGTAACACCATGTAATCTTCACTACTCTAACAAAGCAATTCCTTACTTTTGTTTGGTTTTCTGATAAACTCCCCTGTGACAGTCTTGCAAAAGGAGTTATCTCCTCCACAAACTCCACACTTGTCGCTCTTCTTTGTGGAGTTCATCACACCGTCACACCCAACCGTCTGAATACAGCGTTTGAATGGTTGATAAACTTAATGTAACAAGGCATTGTTACGCGGACCAATTCCTTTCGTGCTATGCGACAAAACTCATTGCAATTCATTTTAAAGAAATAGGATTTTGAATAATTGAAGGCAGCTTCATACAGATATTGATTTTTTAAAATACTATATTATAGTATGGCCATTGGCTGTGTATTATATTAGACTGAAAACAACCTATTAAATACTGGGAAAAAAACAAAGCTGTCTTTTTGAAACACTGATGCCCCCGACGCCAAGGTCAAGGTCACGAGGTCAAAAGTTATGACCTCATCTGAAAGGACTTATCATGATATATCCCTATGTCTAGCGTTTCAGCTGTTAAGAGTCATTGGTTCTTAAGAAGCTAAAATTTTTGTATCAACGGACGGACGGACGGACGAACAGACCCCATGTAAAAAGTCCGACAAGTCACCCTTTACAGGATCCTTAAAAAATATAACTGTTTAATAAAATTTAACTTACATAACATTCTCCAAGTATACAAATATTGAAATTATCATCGTATGAGCAAGGTGTCCCGTCCTCTGTCTGAAGATCTATTGTGGCTGCTTGCTGTGTCTGCTCCGATATACATGTCTGCTTACACCGGTCTTCCTCTATATGAAACAAAAGGAAAGATTAGAATTGTTAATGTACCCTGAACCTTTATCACAGATTTATTAATCAACTATCAATGATATGGCACTAATACAATCTAAACGGCCTACACTATACGATTCGGCAACTGGGCCAATACAGGTAAGCTGGGCCAATACGAGACAAACTGGGCCAATACGAGCAGACTGGGCCAACACGACTCTGAGCATGCGCATACACACAAATGACGCAAGTCAGAAGCTATCGCTTCAAAGCTTTCAACATATATTACAGTTCACCAATCTCTTTTGTAATTTTGATTTCGATGAAAATGAACTCTCTAATGTTGTACAAGTAAATCACAAAGAAGTTAATAAATAAAAATGTCATTAATCAAGTTTTTTCCATATTGGCCCAGTTACAGGTCCTCGGTCCGCTGTATTGGCCCTTGGCTTCGCTGTATTGGCCCTTGGCTTCGCCTCGGGCCAATACAGCAGACCTCGGACCTGTAACTGGACCAATACGGAAAAACATGATTAATAATATTATATTATTGCTATTATGTCCCTTTCAGAACAGTAAAACTCATCCAAAACCTAGATGTATATTCAAATTTACATTAGACTTATATGAATTATGTATTATAATATGTATACTATGAGGATTAAAACGTTATTCAAAATAATTAAACTTTCAAAAAATATCGTTGTGGTTTTTAATATCATAACTAAGATATGACGTACTTCGTTTAGCAGGGTATGGCTTCCACGTATGGCTCCCTGGTTTGATATTCATATCAGCCCAAACCGAGCATTCTGCAGCTCGTATATCTGTGTAGGTTTCACATTTGCTGTTTAAACATGTTCCCATTTCATCTTTGCCTCCTCTGCAGTCTCGACCACCATATTTGGGACTAAATATACAGATATAATATTATACAGAATAGTCAACCATATTTGTCGTTTATAGACATTATAATATATCTCAAAGGTCTTTTACAGATAGTATGTTAATACAGAATAGTCAACATCATTGTTTTTAATAGAAAACATAAATACATTTCATAAGTCACAAGAATGCAAATGTCAGCCCCCCACCCTATTTCTTTCATTTCATTTGATAATAAACTGAATATATTTGAATGGATACATGAAAAAAATAGTTTAACAGCAGAATGTGAGAGGCCATAAACATAGGGTGTCAAAACACATAAATAAACACATGCATCTTATAAGAAGGTATAGGCGTATCTCAAATTCCCGTCGTACCATCTCTTCGTCATTTATACAGTGTATGATCATGAATTCAAGTCATGACAGTAAGAAGTCAGTGATAAGTAACCTGGTCAATGGATAAACATGGCACACGATATTGGCAAGGAATCGCCTTCTTTAGATCGACCAAACCTTTTGGGTTTAGAGAATGGTCCTAAATGGACTATCAACTAAAGAAGCTTATAGTCGGGGCTTCATAAGGTACTGAGTGGTATGAAAATATATACGTTGATATCAAACCCTGGCCCTAAAGATATCTTCAAAAGAATTATTCATACTTCCCAAAACCCTCTAAAAAAAGCAGGAAGAAATTGGATAAGGGTGATGTGAGGGATTGAGGTTAGTGATGAGGGTTATGTTGACTTTCTCTCACCTGGGTCTATCACATACACGACTGCGGTACCTGAGCCCCACCCCACACTCGGTGGAACAGGGGGTCCAACTAGACCAGTACCCCCACTGACCATGCACGGGTGACTGGTGACCGATGTACTGACAGCGGCCCTCGATGCATTGCTGGGTAGAGAGCAGACTAAAATTAAGTCTATGATATATTTTTAATAAGTTCTGTACCTTCATTAATATCATATTATTTTTTGGCTTTTCATCTAGACGTTCAGAATTCAGACCTAGACTGTATAAATGATACTATTTCAAATATAGCCATGAAGCAGGACTAAATAGACAGGGTATGTGTACTTTAATAGTCAATGGTGGTAACATCTACTTACTTCAATTAAAACCTCATTATCTCTGATATCATATACAACATGCTCAGCGTATGTGATTTAAGGAAAACGTCGTAACAAGAGACTCATTAGTAATACAGTAGACAGTGATTTAGATAGAGAATTTGTGAAAATCTTACACATTTGATCAGCGAAATGTTGTTACTACATATCATAAAATATCTACATATAGGATGAAAAGCTTTGTGCGAACTTTCCCTATAAAAAGTGTCATATGTACATGTAGGAAAACAATCTGCAAAACTTTCAGGGATAGATTCGAGCCACAATTTTTACACAAAAGCCTAAATACCTGAAATGACCATACCAGCAGCTAAGAAATTTGCAATAAATACTTTCAGATGATGTGATCCAACTATATAACAACGTATTATTTGTTCACTATCCAAGTGGTTTTTAAATCAATCGAACAATCAGTCAATCAGTAACTGCACGTAGATCACAGATTAATTTCGAAAAACTAAATACAATAAATTGTACAATATATACAAATTGCCAATATTGAATATCTTTTTAATAAGTCGCTTGGGAAACGAACAAAGCCATCATGCGTCGTAAAAAAATAATTTAAATAATAATAATAAAATTTAGAAATTATGATTATAGCCTCACCCTGTCTCTGCCACACGGGGTACCAGGTAGAGGGGGACCCCTCTTGGTTCTACAGATGTGGGGGTTACGGTAGTCGCCACACCATAGCATGTTACATGAGTCGGCGTAGAACTGTGGAAAACTCATGTGGGGTAGGACAGTGTCCCAACCGTATGCATACAAAGTCAACACATTTAATGTTACCTTAAATTCGTTTGATTTCAAATCATTCTAACTTTATAAACGTGGTAGTCATTGTACAGTTAACATGAGGGAAAGGTTTTTCAATGTATAGATGCTTAATACATAGTATCATGTACACGGATATAAAAACAATATATATATATATATATAAAATGTAACCATGCAATGGGAGGGAATTCACTTGTTTGATTGAAAGGAAATATCTTCGTGCAAAGGATGTGTATTCTATTAACAGAGGATGTTGTATTGGGTGTAGATACACTGATCTGTGGATAATGGCAGATATATGAGGACATTGCACAGTGATCAAAGGAATAATTAATTTCTTTAATGCCGCTGGGTGTTTGCTAGCTTAAAGCTTAAATCATCATCAATATCTAGGCATTTCTATCGCAACGTGCGTGAACACTTTGCAGTTGGTGAAGAAATGGGACATTCAAATTATTTTACCGATCCGTGTTCCTGTTGAAATAAAATAATTTTCATATCAATATGGATCTCACGATAAGATTAATGATGGAGATAAAGCCGTGCCAATGTAACAAGAACTGCTCACCAAACATTCGGATATGCTGCATAGTTAAGGAACAGTTAACACTCAATCACAACACATCCTCGACGATTCAATATTAAGGTGCAATATGCATCCAACCCCAATCATCAATGATGTTCTTCCTTTGGCATTGCTTGCAAATTACACCTCTAACCCATAGTGACATTGAAAAAGCACCAGAAAATGGGATTTTATGTCCGCTTAGATTGAAAATCTTGGTGTATTCATTATTGTAAAAAATATTGTAATAAATTTCAGTGTCAATTTGAATGTCATATGTGTAAATTCTTTTTCACTTTGAAAAGCCGAGGGTGTGTTTACCTTCCAGAACTTCAAATTCAATTTAGGCGTCAATATACATTACTGTGTTTATGTCTACGCTTCTCGTATATATTTTAACACATATTTTCCTCTCAATAAATCACTGACGGACACAATGACATACGTAATTGTATATGCTATAATGTCATGCTGCATTCCTCTGCAAATACATGAAGATATTATTATATGGTGCTTTGGGTGATGGATACAGGGAGTGTAGGAATGCTTATATAACTACTACCTGAGTTTACATCAGTACGGGTTTGACGATGTGGTACGTATATATTTGGTGGGTATAGTCAATACATCATCAAGCAGAAAATCGAGATCACCAATATTTCAATTTGGCAAGCAAGCACCAGCCAAGCCATAATCGATGCTTCTTATACAGTCCAAGGTGACGTCACATTGCATGACAATATGCAAGTGAAATACTCAAGAGAAAATACATAGTGTTGTTCAAGGCTTCTTATCTTAGCTTTTATTTAACACTTGCAATATATAACTAACAATTTCTATCAACCGCGTATGTGATTTCTACCAGAGCTTTAATGCTTTAATGCCTTCAATGCATGACTTGGCATTCACATTCACTTATCATATGAGTCTGCATAAATGACAATGCATCATTGTGCTTCGGGTTACAGTGTTGGGAGAAGGAAAGTGAGGGTTGCTATAATGGTTTGTTCTTTTAAACTACTTACAGCGCGACAAAGTGTAAACTGTTCACCAAACTCCAGAATACACTGTTCATTCAGAGACCAGTTCTTTCCAATAGGATCTGGCACTTCCGGCAACCCCTCCAGTTGAAAGGGGTCATCGTTTAGGCAGTATAGATAGCTATGAGAGTTAGAGATGAAAGGCATGGTTAACATTCTCAACAGGCCGGTGACATACTCCAACTAGAAGATTCGATGGAAAGGTACGCTACATTCAGAAATGTTTCAATGATGGACCTAAGTCCTTCACAAGAATTTTTAAAGCTTTAAGGAACAGACTATTAACCAATAAACGTCGTTCATGGTATGTGTGAGATATAGGATACAGATGACAAGCATTTCTTTATTCTTAATCGTTAACCTTCATATCACATCAACATACCATGTGTTACAAGAACGTTTACGCCTCTCTCTTATGAAACTATTTATGAAGTTAAGCAATTAACCAGATGCGTCAGAACAACCTCTAGATCTTCATTTAATGATTCCTTGTAGCAACAGTCTTTACTGCCACGAGACAACAGACGTAACAGAAGGTTCCAAGAGGAGTTATCTTTAATCGACAACTGTCAATTATACCTAGACAAATGGAATTTTCTCAATTACTTTAGAAACCTAGAAACAACTTAGATTATTACTCTCAGTACTGATCTGTAGATAATGCTTACTCGACAACTGCTTTCATTCTCTCCTGGCTGCAGATTGACCACCAATAGTGATTCAGCTTGGACTCCACAAGGGTAGCCATTATGGCTGTGCGGTACTTGCGTCCATGACAACGGTTGCCATGACCATCGTGAAATAAACCGAACCTAAAACCAGTCTTGAAAAGTCAACAATGGAATGTAAGTCTGCATAACAGACCTTTGGTAGGAATAAGATAAACATTTGAGCCATTTGCTCGGCGGCTTGTCATGCTTTTTCTTTTCATTATCTTTATGTTTGAATGAAAATACCTATTAAAACATTTAAGGCAATGCACATTTGGTGTCAAGTATGTTTTGACAGTCATACAATTTCAAAATTTCACATTTAAAGTTGTGTTTTTCATCGCTTTTTTGTCTCTAAGAAATACTACAAATTAAAAGTCAATACCTTACCAATACCTACTCTTAAGTAATGCTGTCCAACATATGAAATACCGAAAACTGCATATGTTGTAGTTAAAGAGATGATGATGGTGAACGACAAACAACATACGTTTCAAAACAATAAGGTTTTCCAAGCATGCTGAGCAAAAATACCAATTATTTCCTCGAAGAATGTTTTCAGCATTCGAAACAAAATTTCTTTAAAATGAACATAAACAAATTTAGAAATATCATAGGTACACATTATATTTTAGAACTAGCACAACATTTCCTTTACTTAAGGGAAAATTATTACCATTACAATACTTCTCATATCACTACGGGTCCCCTGATACTCACACGTGCGCCATCTCGTGGGCAATGATGAAAGCGGAAGTGTACCCTTCATCCTTGATTGCAGCACAACTGCGGATTGGGTTACACAATCCGGTAATGGGGGCATAACCTGGAAAAACGCATTACAAATTACATACTTTCCCAATCATGTAACCATTGAATATCTTTATCAAAAGAATCAAATTACCTTTAAAACATAGTTTATTATAAAAAATATGGATAACATGTTTCACCACTTATTATTATCATAACGATATGTATTGAGTCCTGTTTATGTTTCAAACACATGTTTCTTACTACATGGTTCACAAATTGGTAAGAAAATAGTTTTATCATGTCAGTGGCAATATATCACACCTGTATAGAGCATCATCCCTAGGATGTCTTTTATTATATTTTTGATGGCCAAAAATAAATTTAAGAGATACGTAACGGGGATAAGTTATGAGATTTAACGATCAGCAAGACGTAGGGACAGCCTTTGTATACAAATTAGGTCAACATACTTTATTCAACATAAATTTTATCACAACCACTAATGCAAAAAGATAAAAGATAAACCTTTTGCAAACATCATTCTTCCTTTTAACATAAAAACAACCAAAAGGAGTCTAGAACATTACCAGTTTACCTACATCTGAAGGATTTACCTAACATTTCACAGGTAATTGCCTGTATTGTTTTGTCGACATCCTGTACAAAACTGTTTACGCATGCAAAAAGTACATTATCAGAGCGCAGACAGTGTTTGTTAGCGTCAAGCTACAAGGCGAGGTGTCGGAAGCCGTTTAGTGTTGATGCACTGTGCCATCTAGAGAGCTTCTTTACTCCTGGGCGTTACGCTTATGTATTTACCTTTGCAGAAAGTTATTTTTGTTTGCCTAACAGGTTTAATTTGTTGTCTCAGCAAGTTAGTGCTAGAAAGTATTCGAAACGTTAAAACATATAGCTTTTTATCCCCATCTGAAGTCGACTGTTTTGGCAATAATCAGTTCCCTTATGTTAATTCAACTCCACAAAAATATAGTTTTTCCCTATTCCTGGTTTTCTTTGCCAACTTAAGCAGTCAGTCATATAATCATCTTACTTGCAGCTATAATCTTGCATAATCTGTTTGTGAATTTTTCGAAAGGTTATATGACGAATGACAGCGAACCCAATTAAGCATTGTTATTGATGAAGCGAAACATCATTGTTTATTTGTTTAACGAAACTGTTAATAAATTCGGGAAACAATTCCTTACATAAATATTTAGAAGGTAACCGAAATGAAGAAAATAGCTAAACGTATTATTTCTTTTATTTTTGAGGTGTTTATTAACGTACTATGTTGAGCAATTTTTCAGCGTTTACATATTTTGTCACAAAAACGTATACGTTTTCAATACGTCAGACTTGACAGTTTAATCCACTCACTTGAACTTTGTTATAAATTGTGCTACGACCAATTAAAACGCGCAAAAGCGAATGTGGTTCTTATATTATATAAGATTGAAGTTTTCCATCGCTCAATGAAACGTTCTGTCTAGGTCCTGAATAGCTATTTACAGGGTATATTTAACAACACTAGGAAAAAATAGGTCTATTCATTTCGTCATTATTCATAAAGGATACCCCGACAAAGAGACTCAAACCTCCTATGCCATGAATAGATGCCTTGGAACTGGGATAGGCTAGGTCATCAGCGTTTGACCTGATATGGCCTACTTACTGAGGAAACAATGTATGAACTGAATACTTTTTTACAATTGTTTAATTGATAAAGATAAACGATATTAGGTATACAAGTTCGTCATCGGAGGTTAAGAGTGCGCATAAACTGCAACGTATTCAAAAATCATTGAATGTATCAACGGTTGGTGTTTTTGCGGAACACCATATAGAATAGTTCAAATATTGTTTACCCATTTTATATAGTATATTGTTCACGTCATTTTAAGAAAGAACAACAATTTCGCAAATTCAACAAACTTTTGTAAGGTCTACTTAAATTTCCACTAAGTTAACGTCTCAATCGTACAGTTGCCCTCGGGTACTTCAACGCTGTAGGTAACCATTGTATGTTGATCTAACGATATCCTCTCCAAATCAAAGTAAACATTCAGTTCTTCTTTCAACGCCCCGGGACAAGATATAATGCTACATATTATACCAAAATGACACAAACCACAATTACTTGAGGTGTTAGTCTCCCGTAGTTCTGTCTGATAGCGATCCACTTGGTTGAATATCATGCTGGTATATAATAGTCATCATATTTCACTATATCAGTAGGTTTAAAAACCAACTAGCTGTTATCTTTTTCACACTAAACGTTGATACATTTTGCAAAGCTGTAAGGGCATTATGTGTGATTTTATGGTTAGTGCACACTGTTTCCAACTTCCGCAAAAATCAAAGACATTTTTTACTATTTCTTCATATTGATGGATGACTTAGTAAACGTTTTACCATGGTTTGTTCGATCATCCTTGTGTACTGTAGACGGGTTTAATAGTGTTATATTGTGGAAGTAGAATAAGGACTTTACCTTGTTATGAACCTTTCGCCTTGGAACAACTCAGAGAAGAACTTCTCAAATCTAACAACTGTAAAAGCTTACATGCTACATACATCGAAGCAACAGGTGTCAGTGGTCTTTGTATAAAGCTTGACAAGTGACCATTTCCAGACATACTCTCTCTGTTAAAACCTCCCCATTATTCCTCTTAATTACAAGAGCATTTAAGAAGGCCCGCCTGTATGAACAATAGCAGTCTACAGGTATGCTACCGGGCAAGGAGTGCAGTATTGTGTAGAGGTTGTGGTGTTTCTACAGGTGTTTCAGTTCAGAACTGTCTGATACCTGCGGGGCCGAGTTCTTCCCTGGTCAACAGCACTGCGATGTCGTGAGTCTGTGGGTCGGACGGTTTGTACAAATACATGGCCCATTCGCAGAAATTCCTGACTGTCTGGTATGCATTTCTTTTTACCATGATTCTCTTGTCCTGAAACGTGAAATTTACATTTCAATTCAGAACAGCTGAGTGTTAAATTTGTGAAAAATCGACTTCTCAGCTAAATTTGTATACTTGAGTTCTCAGCAGAAATTATGTCCTTTGAAAAATTCATATCATTTTTCAAAAGAAGTTTGTCTGTGTGGTAATCGGAACGTGTTAAACTTTAAAGTATACTCATTAAACTGATTAAATGGCCTTCAGAAATGTAAGACTTAATTCGTATAAAATAACGATAATATATGTCAACTAATTTCTGAAACTTAAGTTACTGACAAACATGTGAGACCATGGTAAGATTTCTTGACATGAGTTTAAAACTATAGTGACAGTTTGGGATCAGATTTGATTCTCCTAGTTTGCAAGCCTCTTGAAGACGACATGCATCGTTTGGCGCAAAATCACAAGGCTTTAAAAAAACGACATCTCAGAAATGTTGCTTGCAAGACTTCAAAGTAGTGGACTACATGAACTCAGTTCGGGAGACAGATAAAGCGATAAGATATATATTGTGATTTCAAACTACGTATGACATTGTTGTTCATAAAGTAAAGGTTAAGTTGAGGTGAGATGAGGTGATGTTGGGTTTAATGCCGCTTTCAAGAGTATGTCACTTATAAAGCTTTTTGCAGGGAGAAAGTCCACAACACTAGTGTGGCTATGTATTGCGGTGAAACCTGCGAGCATCGGCTGGAACTAGCGAACCATGTGCGTTACTGCGCTGAAATTCAGTGTAGCATTGCCCCAAACCCTGACTGCGTGTAGAAAAGTTTAGCGGGATTCGGACCATGGACCTCTTGATCTGAAGCCGAACGCGCTAACAACAGCGCTATCCCGCCCCTAAATTAAGGCCATTCACCTATATACGTATTGACCTATCATACACTTGTAAAAAAGTTACGATAAATGCATTGAAGAGTGTAACCGAATTATTTCATTTAAGACCATTTCAGTCTTAAGCGAACAAAACGTCTTCGATTTCAGTAAAGCGACGTATAACCCCCACCCCTCATATTGTAGGTATTTAGAGTATATAAACTACTTCAACAAACCGTTTTTTCGTGCAGAAAGTCCAATCTGACCAATGAGACTCGTATATCGACGTCTAAAGAGGAATGTTGATATATAGAGTTTACCTGAAAGAGTGGCATATTCAATAAAATTCTTATCAAAATCCAAACGAACAGCAACCAGAAAAGAAACAGAACATTATAAGTAATAGGAAATAAGACATTGATTGATAATTAATTTGCAATACACTATTCATCCGTATCATCGAGGCAACTAATGTTTTCTATAATAATGCCTCATATTAAATGCGTTAATTGACTTAAGTGCTTTCTAATGTGTATCAAGGTCAATAAGGCAATTGTTCTTAATTACCTAGGGTGTTTAACACTAAATACAATTTAGCAATTATTAAATACGTTTGACTGTGATAACTGCATATCACTTAATATGTGATTCTCACATTAACCAATCTCTTTTAATGAATGAAATGAATATATTAATCTTACAATATTCATCAAGGTCATGACGTAGTTCTTGACCTTCTTCTTTCCCACTACTCTGACGGTAGATGGCGCCACAGCCATGAAGACCTCCAAGTGTTTGGGGTTCCTCCTCGCAGCTCGCTTCTTTCTCCAATGGGCATCAATTTGACCATGGTTCAAATCTGGAACAGTATTATCAAATTCAACGACTTAAAAGTGGTTTTCACCTCGGTTATAACAGATAACGTATTATACATATCTGCTCAGTACACATTTACTGCAGTTGGTCTGTGAATGTTTGGTTCGTTTATATTTATAATGTTTGCAATATTAAGGATCAACTATACTATATAGTTGTATCTGTCATCAAGTACACAGGCCTTAACGGAATATGTTCAGTATTCACTCAGATAACGGCATAATTAATTTCCTGAGCTGAGATGTACGTAACGGGTGTCCTACTGCTTTTATTATAAAACTAAAGACTTTTGACAACTGTGAAACTTGCAATTGAAGCATTTTTCAACACAATACATGTAGAATGATGAAGGAAAGTTATTTTATACGTAATGTCTATAATTGGGGAAAATGAAATTTCGAAACGGGTTGTTTATCAGAATATAAACCTTTTGATATAAAAAGATCATTCTAAAACGTTTGGACAATAGTGAAAATTGTAATCGAAGAATTTGAACGTAAATATTTAAGTCTATAGTTTAACGATATGCAATTTCATCTCGGTTCCGACATAAGAAATAATGTCGCTTTACTGGCATACATTCAAAGTATCCATGTGATGGTAAGCATAATCTGCTTGGTCGTATTACCAAGTTTGTTTTTCTACCCTTTGGTAGATGCTTCAACAGACTACGTGTATGCTGTCTCACATTGGGCTTTTTCAAATTGTTGGAGAATATTAAAATGTTTAAATGCGGTTGAACCCTATTGACAAGCCAAAATAGCTTTTTCTGAAAGGTGATTGTGAGGGTATGACACGCTCGTTATGGCTTGCCTGCTTGAGTGCTTCCTGGTTATGCCTTTCTTATTTCATAGATGAATTATGGTAGAGATTATTCAGTTTTTAACCTATTCTTTCATCATTTGTGTATGGATTTAAAGGCATCATTGTATGTTTGTGATGTAAGGCAAAAGATGATATCTCATAGCCAATGGGACACTCTGTCTCTATATCGTGCCTCATATAGTTTCCTACTTAGCTGTACATATCCTATATCATGAAAAGCTTACATGATTATGACAGATAGTCAAAGAGATTGATTTATTAAAACGATATTGGCCAAATTACATTATTCGAAACGAATTTTTATACACAACATGTATTATTCGATTCATAGGACTGTTTATGTTATAAACGGCCATGACATACATATTGTCAAAACCCCAAGTCATTCTGTAAGACTGCAAAACTTGGAAAGCTGAACTGGCAATTGCGTGAATCGTTAATGCGGTCTCCTTGTAGTTAAAACAGTACCGTGATTTTACAGATAATTTAAATTGATTTAAGAACACACAGATAAGAAATATGAAAACATTATATGATACGCTTTCCATTTCAAAGGTAATTGAAAGAGCTTAACCAAACTGAGATTTTAACTAGATTTAATTATTATTCACAATTGAAAATAAATATCAATATTTAGAACATAAAACAGTAGTTTGGTCACTTGTAATTGAGTATAAAAGAAACAGACATTCAGGTTATGCGGAGATACGTATTTAATGGACAAAAATAATACGGGATTTCTTCCTTCTTCAGTTAAAGTTAAATATACATCGTTAAAATAACAATTTCCCTTACTTTTGTGTGCAGTATATACATTTATTAAAGGGGCAGTAGCACGTTTTAGGGGGAATATAAGGTGATGTCAGGAAAATTAAAATAAATTGTTTCAATTGAAAGACAATGTATTTAAACTAAATGGAGCAGTAATAATTCAAAAATATAACGTAAAATTTAGCCCTGTGATTCCCTTTTCTTACACAAAATGAATTAAAGGTGTTCACACAAAATGGCCGCCAATGGATTTTATGTGAATCTTCATACTTCTTCCTCTGACTATGAATGATTGACTTGAAATTTTGGACACTGTCAAAATAATACGTTTAGCATTAACTTACAATTATCAGTAAAATTTTAAAGTCTAAAACTATCCAAAAACATGCTACTGCCCCTTTAATCCCACCTTTGGGGGCCCAGGTGTGTAAATCCTCATCAGGCGGTTCCCTCTCCTCGCACGTGTACACTAGATGGGCCTGCATCCCCGTGTGTTGCTGGGGGTCCGACAGGGGCTCTATAAACAGGATCTCTTCGTCTGTCTGTGCGTACCCTGCCTGGAAGGTGTATATGATTTATAATTCAGTCTCATTAAGTTATAGATTCTTAAATGTTGAGAGCAGAATCACTGCAAAATTTGAACTTTTATTAAAGCAAACACAGTCGGAAATTGAAACTTCTATCTCGAGTGTAAAAGCGGAAATAGTGACGGTATCGGCTAAAGTCAATGAGATAGACAACCTTGTCTCCCAACAGCAAGACGACGTAAATGACTTACGAAATGAAGTTGCGCAACTCAAGCAAAATATGTCGGAACAGGCTAAACATTTTGAAGATACTTTACTATTAAAGGAAGTCCATGACCGACGCCCAAATTTGTTGTTTTATGGCATCCCAGAACAACCGGCGGAGAACACGGAACGACGTCTCAGGCAATTTCTTGTCGACGACATGCGCTTCCCACAAGGTAGAGCAGACGACATTTTCTTTAAAACTGTACATCGACTACCCCGGAAGCCGTTTCTAAACGACCCTACCCCGGACGCACCAAACCCCATTATTGCATCATTTGTGTACATGCCGGATCGTGAATGTGTGCTATCAAATGCCAAGTTTCTGAGGGATGTTAAGGGGAAAAGCGTCAGGACGGATTTACCTTTCAAGCTCAAGAAACAGCGGGCCATCCTAAACAGGAAAGCCTTTGACCTCAGAAAAGAAGGTGTGTATGCACGTGTAAGAGTGGCTGGCCTAGACGTCATCTTGGAAACCAAAGATGCGAAAGAGCCAAAAGCGGCTTGGAAACCTTATACATAAACTTTGTTCAGGTGAATATAAGAACTGTAAATATGTTTGTTGATAACAATAACACTTTCGAAAACAATAAGTGAATTAAGATCATTCATCAACAATAACAGTGTCAGAACACTCTGAACAATGAACTATAATCGTGAACAATCTGAACTCTCAACTTGGACAGTGCATTGTTGTTTGTTTATATTTACATTCATGCTATACCTGTTAGGACAACTTCTTGATACATTATAAAACTATTACTTCCATTGAGTGGCTAAGTCACTTATAATGGTAATATTATAAGATAAGTCAAATTTCTACGTTGACATGTTCCATTAACAATGTAACAAATATAATATGAAGTTAGGGCTGAGTACTATTACTACTATTTGTAATATGTAACTCGGAGAGCTCAGATCGAATCAATTTGTCGAAATATATATTTGCACACATATATTTTATGAAGTATCAAAATTTACTTACCAAAGCTTGAGTAGAAATATCCATTTAATGAAGCTTGTATATGTATGGTATCCATTATAGAAAATCTAACCCAGTATGTTCCACGTCAAAGCAACACGACAGAAGACTACTGTCTACACGTGTAACCCGTGCATCACCGACCAGCCTTACCAAATCGTATCAAACAGCTGTGTTTGAGCGATTTATTGTTTTGTTTTGGTACATAGCTAAACTTCATTGTTTTGTTTTGTTTTTTTTTTTGTTTATTTGTTTTTGGATTTGTGCGTGTGTGTCTTTGTGACCCATTTTGACCTATTTTAACAGATGTTCATAATAATAGGTCATTTATGATTATTGTAGTACCGAGGTTGCCTTAAGGATACTTCAAGCGTACAATTTAGGTTTCCCTAATTAACTTATTTTACCCGTGGATCGGATCTCCATTACTTTAGCTTTGTAGAATATCCAAATGGATTTTCCTTTTCTGTTTATTTGTTTTTATTGCGCCTCCGTTAGCCATTCACCTTATGACAAGCTATCTATTGATAGTGTTCCTTTTTATGTTGTTATTCAATTTTCCTCCCATAATTTACATTCCACTATGTTTATGAAACTGGAAGTCACAAAACTGCACATTGTTCAAATATTGAAATTGATACACTCATGCATTTCATCGGATAGGGACTTTTGGATCAGTTTAATCTTTTACATTAACCCATGACAGATCTATCTGTAATTTCAATGAACTGTAGGGGTATTTGTGATACGAAAAAGCGTAGACAGGTTTTTCACTTCTTAAAAAAGAAAAAGGCTTCCATTTATTGTCTTCAAGATGTTCATTTCACAAAAGATAAAGAGCAACTTATTAAACAGCAATGGGGATATTCCGAGTGCTACTTCAGTTCATTTAAATCTAATGCAAGAGGTACGGCTATTTTTTTCAATAATAATTTTGAATTTAAAGTCTTAAAGGAATTCTCTGATGAAAATGGTAATTTTAATGCTCTTGACATAGAGATAGATAATTGTATTTATTTCCTTTTAAATATCTATGGGCCCAATGACGACACCCCGGAATTTTATGATAAACTCTCTGAAATAATAGAAGAATCTGAAGGAGAATATTTAATACTTTGTGGTGATTGGAATCTGGTGTTAGACCCACTGATTGATCAATTTAATTACAAACATGTCAATAACCCTAATGCTAGAAATAGAGTATTGGAAATGCAGCATGTATATGATCTGAAAGATGTATGGCGTGAGTTTCATTTAGATGACAGAAGATATACCTGGCGTCAACCGACACCATTAAAACAATCGCGACTTGATTTCTTTCTAATCTCCCACAACCTGCTCTCCTCTGTAACATCTACCTCCATTAATCCCGGTTTTAAAACTGACCATTCATTTATTGAACTATCAATTAAAATTAATGAAGTAAAAAGAGGCAAAGGGTTTTGGAAATTTAACAATTCCTTATTATACGACAAAGATTATGTTAATTTGGTAAAACAAACTTTAACAGAAACTTTGAACCAATATCGGATAAGGGAAAATGAAGATGTCTTCTCTATATCTGACCAGCTTCTTTGGGAAACTATACTATTGATGATAAGGGGAAAGTCTATACTATTTGCGAGTACAAAAAAGAAGAAAATGGAAAATACTGAAACTGAACTGAATACGACATTAAATAGATTAACTGTAGAATTAGACAAATCAAATATTATTACTGAAAAGGAAGGTATTTTGAAGGATATAAAATCTATAAATAGTGAATTAGAAGAAATTAGTACTATACGAGCTAAGGGGAGTTTTATTAGGTCAAAAGCTAAATGGGTTGAAAACGGTGAGAAACCAACAAAATTCTTTTTGAAACTAGAATCGCGGAATTTTTTAAATAAAGCAATCACGGAGTTGGAGGATAAAGATGGAAATACAATTTCAACAACCTGTGATATTTTGGAAGAAACTGTGAAATTTTATAAATCATTATACACTAGCCAAGTGTGTTGTAATGTTGATCTGGATGAAATTATCCCAGAACATTCTTGTAATAAACTTGACGATAGTACATCAGCTGATCTTGAGGGAGAATTAACTTACAATGAAGTACTTTCTGCTCTAAAGCGTATGAAAAATGAAAAAAGTCCAGGCCCTGATGGTTTTACAGCCGAATTCATTAAGTTTTTTTGGCGAGATTTGAATAAATATTTACTAAACTCTCTTAATTATGCCTACAAAAATGGTTCACTATCAGTTACTCAAACACAGTGCGTTATAACATGTATTCCAAAGGAAAATAAGCCAAAAAGATACTTAAAAAATTGGAGACCAATATCTCTACTAAATGTTACTTATAAACTAGCCTCCGCCGCAATCGCAGGTCGTCTAAAATCAGTTCTCGTAAACATAATAAGCGAAGAACAAAAAGGATTCCTTCCTGGAAGGTATATAGCTGAAGTCACCAGACAAATCTATGATTTAATGGAACACACAGAGAAGTATCAGATTCCGGGTCTGTTGATGTCGGTAGACTTTGAAAAAGCTTTTGATTCTGTTGACTGGAAATTTATACAAAATGTCCTGAATTTTTTTAATTTCGGACCTTCGTTTCGCAAATGGGTGACTGTTCTATATCACAATTCTGAATCATGTGTTTTAATTAATGGATTTCCGTCCTCATTCTTTAGGCTCGGTAGAGGATGTCGACAGGGAGATCCCATCTCACCTTATTTGTTTATCCTTTGTACGGAAATATTGACAAAATTATTAAAAAATAACGAGCAGATCAAAGGTATCAAAATAGGAAATATTGAACATCTTTTAGCTCAATTTGCTGACGATATGTCCCTGATGTTAGATGGATCTGAAAAATGCCTCTATGCAGTTCTTGCTACGCTTACCCTTTTTGAGCGCTTTTCTGGACTTAGGTAAATGTGGAAAAAACTAAATTAATTTGGATCGGCTCAAAGAAACGTAGTAGGATTAAGCTTTGTAAGGAGTGGAATCTCGAATGGGTACATTCTTTTAAGTTATTAGGAATAATGTTTCATATTGATCTTGAAAATATGATTGAAATCAATTATTTGGATAAGTTCAAGATTATTGAAAACCAAATGAAAATTTGGAAATGCCGAATATTGACCCCTTTGGGTCGAAATATAGTCCTTAAGTCATTGCTGCTACCAAAAATAACGCATATTTGCGCATCTCTCCCATCGCCGTCTGATCATATTATAAAAGCCTTCCAATCGAAATGTTTTGATTTTATATGGAAAGGAAAACCGGACAAAGTAAAAAGAGAAATTATTGTAGGCAGTATACCTAATGGAGGTATTAAAGTCCCACAAATATCTTATTACATAGCTGCTCAGAAGATAGCATGGTTGAAACGCTATTATAACACTTACAGTGAAAACACATTTTTTCTCTTTCACAATAATATCATACCCGCAAATATTTTAGAGATGGATTCAAAGTATATTCAGGATTTTATTGTTCCAAATGTTACCAACAAGTTCTGGAAAGATACATTACAAGCATGGAGTCTATATTTATTAAACTGTAAATCCTTGAAAAGGGACATATATTCTGAATTTATTTGGTACAACGATAACATTAAGATAAACAATCAATCGGTTTTCTATAAAAGTATGTACTCCGCTGGTGTGAAATTTGTGAGTGATCTAATTACTGATAAAGGCTGTTTATTATCATATGAACAATTTATTACTTTGTACAAAGCTAAATGTGACCCGGTGACCTACTTTGGACTCAAAAATTCTATAAAGGAATATCTAGATAAATTTCAACCCAATGCTGATCAGTTACCTGAAATTCCAATACTGCCTTACAATCATATGCAAATACAATCTGGACGTAAAGGATCAAAACAATACTACGATATATTATTAAATCATTCCTTCCAAAAAATGAAATATAATCATAAATGGGAACAAATTCTTGACGAAATTTATTCTGACTCTGAGTGGAAAATGATTAATGAAATGCCTTTTAGATGTACTGAATGTACTGAATTGCGATGGTTTCAATATAGACTTATACATAGAATTTTACCTGTGAGTTCCTATCTCTTCAAACTTAAATATATTGATTCCCCACTATGCTTATTATGCAAAAAGGAAATATGTGACATTGAACATTTATTCTGGGACTGTGAATGTATCAACTCTCTTTGGAAAGATGTCCAACAATGGATTAATATTAATGCTCATCTAAACATAGTGTTTACAAAGAAAGAAATAATACTTGGATATGTATAAAAAAACAACGATCCATTAAATGTTATTACTTTGTTGATCAAGCAAATTATTCTGAAATGCTATAATAAAGAGTCAAATATAACTTTTGGAAGAATTCAAAGAGAGTTGTCACACTACTATGATATAACAAAAGCCATAGCCTACTCTTCATGTGAATACGACAAGTTTGTTAAATTTTGGTCAAGTTGTCACCACTTGTTTACATAATCAATCGTTTTGCCTTTTGTCCATTGAAAGAAAAGTTTTAAAAAGACGAAGCTCAAGACCAATTGTACCCTTTATCCAACATCCAATATGTATCTTTGAATGAACTATGTGTATAAATATATGTATATGTGCACAAAAAAATGTGGAATAAAAAAAAGTAAAAAAAGTTATAGATTCTTTTTTGCAAACCAAAACGGAGAGTCCGTATCATCATACTGTCGATACAGTACCGTTAACACATCTTGTGAACGGCGACAAAAAAAACGTAGAAAGCCGTGAATTCTAAACACTTGTTTGACATCTGTATTTCGTGTTTTGCACGGGTTACTTAATTACGACCTGTGATCGTCATTAAAGTTCCAGATTTGTCTTCCTAACGTGGGAATATGACTTAAACGATCTAATATAAAGTCACTATTGACAAATTGTTTATCAGTGTTGCAAATCTGTTGAAATCGCACGAAAGTAAAACTAGATATAGACATTATTATTGGTCTTTCGTCAGTCAAATATTACATATGGAAACACTTAGATGACGCCTAAGGAAACGATATTGTCTTGTCCTTCGTCAATGTTTATGTAACTCTCTTGAAGTCTTGATACTGCTTATATTTCAGATTTAACTGCTGCCCTTGCTAATTAAGCACGAACCAAACAGGTGCCATTACCTGGCAGTTTTAGAGTTTTCATGTGCCTGTTGTGAAAATTGCTGAGTTTCAGAAATTGATTGCGGATGTAAAATGAGTAAGTTCCTACATACCGATGTTACAAACATCGTTCACGATGCACATATATTGTAAAGGATTTCATTACAAAAACAAGTTGTAATATGGCATAAAATATAAGTATACATATCCATGTGCATAATTAATAAATCTTTTTTCATTGTTTAACCTCTGACACAAAGGAGTCCCTTTTAACCGTCGTCAAAAAATGAGAGTATGCATCAAGTTCCATGTAGTATTGCACTAATGTTGTATTTAGGAAGCTGGAATATGATGCAATTGAGAATAGAGGACAACGTTAGAATTCCAGAAGAGTAAGGCGAAGCGACAATCTCATTAAAATGATATCATAAGTTCTTCACTAAGTTACGCGTGTAGCAGGTAGATCATATTTTAATAAGATTGAGCGAAACGACTGTACACTATAATTATCATGGATGTTATACACAGTCTTGGCCGTGTCGAATGCCAGTATAGAAGACATTACTGATGCAAAGGCTGAAACGTTGCTTCAATGAAATATTTTACCGTTATTCTGCTGAGAAACAATAGATCACTAAGTGATTAGTACATGAGTACATCAAGGTCGCTTACATAGATACGTGATTGCATTTAGTTTCTTCCAAATATGTTTTTGTTTGAATGATAAATGCGATCACACAAAACATTTAAAGTAAAAATCGCAATATGACAAGATCTACTCTTAAACTTGTTATAGGCTTGCCACTAACTAATCTGAAACTTTTTACCCGGTACCAAACACGCTTCTTAAGGGTCGCATATATGTTATGGAAATAAGTGAATAATATGAAGATGTCCACAACAAACACGAAACGTGTCACGGTCATACAGCAGTTTGACAAAAAGGGGAGAGCTACATTCCTACTATAATACTCTATCAGATAAAAGATGTAAGATCTGCATGGTAACCGCTGCAAAATAGATTGAAATTATATGCATAATCAACAATAGAAGTCTCAGTATATTGTATCATAGACACCTATAAATCATATTAACGATATATATTATGGCCCGTGGTGTTGTGTGACACTTTAAACATCAAATGTTCTGGGTTATCGGGGCATGATATCGTCACAAAAGAAAGTACGCTCAACTTCTTCGACATTACTTGGAAATTATCTGTCATTGTTAGCGCTTTATTGTAACCTTTCTTGCATAAAATGACCACGAACCACTTTTCAGTAGAACGTTCTTGTTGCTTACAGCGTAGCTATACGACTACGACCATTCTAAAATCAAACTTGTCAGCTTATTCTAATTTTGTTCTGGTCGTTCTCATGAAGTATGAATTTATTTGGACAATAATTTCTCCTTCAAGTTTATCAAGTTTATTAACCCACTTAGTACCAATTGGTACTTAATAGCGCTTCAAGAGTTGTGGTAAAGAAGAGAGAGGGTGATGTGAATGGTGTCAAGTATTCCATTAGTTGCTAGAAATACGACTCCCTGTCAGGTGAAGGGTCATCTGTATCTATCTACAGCCCTCATCACCACAAGGGCTTCATCTGTATTGTTGTACAGATTTACCACAGGGTGTGATTTCGCACTATGCTTTGTATTCGGGGCAACCATCGAGTTTTCGTACAAATGTAAAGAATGATAATTAGTATAGTTTACGTTGACGATTCGGACACCTTGAAACTTACTGGTCTGTTTTTAGTTTACTTCAGTATTAAATGATTTTATAACATTAAATGCACTTTAGCACATAATGTAAGTAACCAGGTGGAAGATTATACTTTAAAGGAAAGGTCAATCTCCCTGTCTCAGATGATAGAATGGCGGCCATACTAAATGGCCGTGCATGACAAATAAATTAAGATAAAGACTTAGTGGATGAAACGTCTATCTCGAAAAATTAAGTTATTTTCTAGAAATATCTGCTGTTCTTAAACTTTTATTTCATTTCTCATCATCAATTGTTTTTTACAAAGTACAAAACTCACATTAAATGTCATAAAAATCAGGTATTCACGGCTTTAATTTTACAGTTCATATAGCCAAATATTATACAAACAGGCATAAACTTACCACGCCGCTGCAGGTGGAAACTGCTACATACGATGACCTATGACCTTTGACGTAGCCATGATAGTAACACCTGTCGTCCGTTGCCTCTGCTATAGTGACGTTATCCTCCTCCCATTCCGTGAATGAAGTTGGGGGAGCGATCTCAGAACGGTACAGAACCAACTGCAGCTTCCGTCTCCGCCAGGTAAACTCCAGAAAGAAGGCATCGGGGAGGATATGGGAGGGGGAACCCCTGTCTGGACGCTTGGATCCCGGGATGACAGATCTGACGTGTTGGTTCTGGACATCGATGACGTGAGGAAACGCTATTTCCATTCTCTTCGTGGCACATGGAGGCTTGAATGGTAAACCTGGATATAGATATCGTATATGGTAACCTAAGAAATACATGAATTACAGTTTAATAAAATTGTAAGGAAGCATTAATCGTCAGAAATATAACCATGTCAAATATATATAACACCTCTTTTACGCTCGATGAATGATTTTTTATTCTGCCTTGACTACATGAATCATTAATATAAGAAAAAGAAGTTTTGTGACTGCCAGCTATTTTATTACCATTAAGTCTTATCTTTACCTTCTCATAATTCAGGAAACAACCTCCAATTTTAAAATATCAGCCTACCAGGTTTAGCTCGGAATCGATGCTTCATTCTAGATTCAAAAATACCATTACCATAACCAAAATACCCATGGAGTATTGTCAAATAGATTCAGAAGTTAATCAAGACCTAAACCTTATACATTGCGGTATTTCCCCTGATTTGTTGGATAGGTTTATCGACTGTCTTTCTTTAATCGTAAAACTATGTTACAAGATCACTTAAGTCAAAGTGGTGGCTATAATGACCATCAAATAACCCTTTTACAACACGAACAAATGTTCTGTTTATTCAGCATCCATCACATATGGTAATTTTCTATAATTGAATGAGGACCACCCATACCTTCCAGTTGTCAGAAAGTAGCATCGAATAATTGAGATATACATCCACTGGGATAAGAACTTCAAATGCATATGCATAACCTTTATAAATCAGTTTAACGCAAACTCTCCCCTTTTCTGCTGACTATGAATAGTTTCCCTGACAATGTCCAACAATCCAACCTCAATGGATATTCGTAACACTGGAGCGAATGAAAGGACTGAGGATGCCTGAGGACATTTTCCGAAAATAAAGCCATAAAATAAAATGTCATCTTACAAACTCTCAGCTTGTTGCTTAATCAAACACCCATTCATGAAGCTATTGATGCATCGGTTCATTCAGAACAGGGCCATAAAATTATGATATAAGTTTGCTGTGAAAGACGTGAAGGAATTCTTTTACTCCTGTTCATAGTTGTAGATCAAGCTATTCGTTTATGTACTACTTGCTTAATGTGTGGAGTAATATAGGACAAGTAATGCTTGTTGAATGGATACTGTAAACGTATACAAAGCGACATAATCTTATACAACTAGTGTAGTTATATGACAAAATATATATAAGAATTGTCAACCAATAAATTTCTTCTCTTCAAATGAATTAAAGTTCTATATCTCTTCCTAGGCTAATTCGTCAATTCGACTCTTTGAAGGACTGTAACGACCGGTAGTGATATATTCATAAAAATACATCTTTCTTTTCTTGTTCTTCAAATCTTTTAAGAAACTACTGTCTTTTTTCATTGGTTGATTTAACTTTGTTAAACTTTGAGCTAACTTTTTGCTGTTCGTAATCGCCAAATCGTTTTAGAAGCCACTGCCTCTTTAATTTTGTTAAACTTTAAAGGTAATATACAAGTGGAGGTATTCATAAACAAAACGTTTTTTGTTCCCAATGATGCTAAGTTTCTCACAGCATGCCTTTGTAATCCTTGAAGAGCGTAATGTTTAGGGGGTGATTAGTTTGTCAAAGACGATAATAGAGGATTATACCGACACGACTACCTGCTGATTCGCTTAGAGCCTCTGTCTTAGATCTTCGCTTCTTCAACACAATAACATTTTATAAAAATTCCTACGGGACGCTTTCGTCTAACACAATACCACTGACACATTAGCTTTAATGTTTCCTTAGAAACATCTCTATCGTAAAAATGTCAGAAGGCGGATTTTGAAAAACACTCCACTTTTAAGAAAATACATATCCCTCGGTATATAGTTTGAAGTATTCATCCGGTAGCTTAAAGTTTGGGATAACCATGACAGCGGCTTTAAGGGATTGATTATTTTGAAAAGCAACGATGAAAGCAATCCAGCTTGGTTAAGGATTGTGTGACACAATGTTTTATTATCGATGATAGCACACAAAATGTTCAATGACATTGACACAACATTTCATTTACAAAACCCTGACCGAAATGCTATAAATGTCATTATATGGACGACTTATCAGGATCATAACGGAAACAACAAAAAAACTGACAAAGACAGGAATGATTTCGGTTGCAATTGTAAATATTGTTGACAGTTATGTGCCCGTTCAGTTACATAGGTAACTTCATATTGATTGTAACACTTGACAGACAAATGACAGCATTACAGTCGCCTCAAAGCAGCTACTGGTTCCATGTTTGTATGTATAACGTCAGACGTCTGGGTAGGAATATGTCCACATACATCATGTGCTGAATGCGACCTCACAACACCAGTGTACTGACAACAGACCCGGACAATCCACAACCTTCAACATATGTCATTCACTCTGTATAAATGTCCTATAGGTCAAACCTAATGACCCTCACAATCGATATTCAGTTGTGTATAGAACTTTCACATGCCGACCATAAAGCAACATCAAGCGGTTTTGTGGTCTATGGTTTGCATAAAACTCTGAATGAATAAAAACCACTGAATGACAAGGTCTACAGAGCACGGTGAAATTTGATTGCTCAGCGAATTAGGTCCTGATGTATGCCTGGTGAGACGAGAGGTTTTCTACTTGTAAACTTTATAGCTACAGACGTTAAGGAGGTGACACTAATGATAATAACAAGCATGATGATAGGCAACCACATCGGTGGCAGGGATGAGAAAGCAGTGCTCTAACCACAATTTAAATAACAGTGTCGTTTTCCACAGATTATCGTCACATCTCGCGAATACAAATTTCATTTTTTTTAACAAATAGGGACAATTTTGTACTCAGCGTTTTAACCAATATACTTAACCGATGTATCCTACAGATTATCTTGACATCGCGCGATTTCAAATTCAATATTATTTAACAAAAAAGGAACAATTTTGTACACAATGCTATATGCGCAATGTAAATAAACACGCTTCGTGATTTCAAATTCCATATTTTTTAACAAAGAACAACAATTTTGTAAATGATGCCCTAACCACAAGTTAAAGGACCGTGTCGTTTCCCTTTAAAATTATCTTGAAATCTCGTGAGTTTAAACTCCATTTGTAACAATTAAGGACACTTATGTAGACAGTGTTGAAACCACAATTTAAATAACCGTGTCGTTTTCCTAAAGATTATGTTGACATCTCGCGATTTCGAATTCCATTTTTTTTTACAAATAAGGGTAATTTTTTACACATTTTGGTATGAGAACGATCAGAAAGGCATGTGTATGTATCCGCTAGTGAAGTAAGGTCTGTGTAGAGCAGTAGAGGACAAGTAGCGGTGTCACCTGGTCTCACTAGGGATGTGGTGTGTGAGACCAGCAGCTGTAGACTGATGGAGACCACCTTCACAGAGTCTCACTACCAGCAGATGTCTCTACACTGCTCAGCCATCACGATATCGTGATACTTACAGAGATTGGGAAGCACATATGAGTTATTCTTAGTATCTTGGGGATAAAGCAAATATGATGATGTTGTCTAATTGGTTAATGATGAAATCTTACGTTTTACAAAAAATAGTTGATATGAACTCATCGGCAAATGAAAGTTATCACATATTGACAGGACTTTTATGAAATAATGCAAAGTCCGTGTGGAAATAAAGTAATTTAAGAAAACCAAACAATCTCATTGAGCAAACATTGAAATACAAAACATGTTATTTGCGCTTGAGAAAGGTAGTAGAAGTCAAAAACAAAGGTTACAGACTCCATTTATTTATTTTTACGCTCATTTTTAGATCATACAAATGCGAAAAATTAAAGATATTTTGCATAAGACCCAAATACGCTCAAGACAAATGTAAAATTACCACATGAAGAACAATGTGAGCAAAAAAGACGGATATTGTGGCTTCATCATATTGCTTGTTCGGTACTCATCTTAAACGTTAATCGTGGATTCTTTATAAATGGGAGGATCAGGTTTTACTCAAGCGTGTGTTTTGAAAGATTAAGGCTTGTTCAATCAGTGACAAGCCGTAGGACCGTTACAATCACCGTTACTCTTTAACGTTTCCCCTGTCATTCAGCATGACCATTGATGAATTGAATATATCTGATTTCACTTGTCCATGGTCTCTCTGGACTAACGTAAATAACGCAAGACAGACTAAAAGTATTTGACGTGCATGAGATCACATTGATATAGCGTTTACGAAGCAAGCGAATAAAAAAATTATAAGGTGAAAATACTATTGGTTTTGCTGTTTTTTGGCTTGTCCAAATTCCTCACATCTTTTATGTCAATATCAATATAACATATTGTTCATAACTTTCTTTTTGTCGAAGAGTTTATGTCACAATCACGATGAAATCCAAAATATTCCCGTAAATAACCGCTTAAGAAGTGGAAATCGATGGTAATCGGCTAATACATTTTCTTTCTTGATAAAGAATATGTCATGTGAGGTCCATCGTCCAAATTATGAATTTTGCACTTACAATTTGTGAAACCAAAACATATCTTCTTTCTATTCAATTTGAATATAAACTTTACATATTCTCATTCTAGTTTCAGTAGAAAATTTCACCATATATTCAGAGCGTGTATCAACTTTCTCCTACAACCTATGTAACATCTTAAATCTTAAAAACTAACTAGATTCACACTATCGCAAAACGTTTAAACACATTAGCAAGACATGACATGAATTCCAAATGTCTGGCCTTTTTAACTGAGTTACAGTGTAATCAGATGCTACGATGACATTGAGCATTTAAACTAAACCGGTTCCCCTTTACTTGTAAGTTTTTTAAGATATTTAACAGAATAGAAATGCAAATTATATAACATGAGAAGACGACAAAGATAAAATCTACAAACAGGACCCATGTAGAGAGGCTTCAGATAAGAGATAAATCTACATGGTCTCACGCTTAAGATGGCTGATATTTAAAGTTTACCACATCTGGAAATCTTATTGATAGAAAATATTAAAAGGTTTGATTATTGACTTTTAGATATAACAAATACAGAAAGAAACTAAATATTTAAATCTCACCATTTCCATCATTTCTGTCATCAGTCAGAATCTGTGAATAAAGAAAGTTTAACAGTTAATGAGTAAGTAGATTAATGTCCTTTAAAAATGCAATTATCGATCGCATAGTAATATATAGTAATAGTAATATAATGCTAAAGACATATTCAGTGTTATACCAAATCAAAATAACAATACTATATACAACCTATCATTTTAAAATAGGTAGCCAAACAACCCTCTGAACGTCTGAATCAGCGACCATATCCAAATCTTCCAAAACGGATCCATTTTAAAGAAAAACTATGTTGGCGCTATTTTTTTTACCCCAAAGCGTTTAGTTGATTAGATTAGTCAATTATTACGTGATGTTGAAATTTAGATAATATTTGATACCAGTTTCTTATTCATCTTCAAAATTTCGTATTATTTTTTCCTAGGTTTTCGTGGTTGAACGATGATAAGAAAGGCAATTATATAGCTAGTTCTTCTACATGTATTAATATTCACTACATTTACATACACTATCTAATCAAAGTAATTACGATAAATAATTTTAGGCCTTCACTAATAGTACTGAAATCTCTTTCCTTTTTTACTTCTGTCTGTCTTCATTTGCCTTTGATAAAACACTAAAAATGGAACATATATCGGTCGACGACATGTAGATAATTATACGTATTGAGGTTGCGAGTCTGTGAACCTAATTACTCTTATCTGGTAGGTACATATACTGTTACGTGGAAACAAGGTTACGATAGAGTGAACAATTGCATATTCGGGGCAAAGTCTGTATTGCATAATGCTTTTTCATCAAATAGAAGTACCTTTACCAATAACAACTAACAAAGACATTTATCAGTACGCATTGATTTAGTATAACCACGATATGGCATATGGTAAACTTGATAAGTGTTTTATGACTCACTTTACCTTAAACTGAAATTATATTTGTTTATTTTGCTATAGAGTAAATACTATTTTATTATGTTTAGAAGCGCATTGTACACATACTCCATAGATAATGGAAACTAGCGGCGAATATGAACGAAGTGTAAAAACATAATTCATATTCACAGTTTGATACGTAAACAGAATTTACAAGTGGCATATAAACAATATGCACATGGGAAACCGTTTCGATGGGAGAATGTAAATCATAACTTTTTGGTTTAACAAACTGCACTAAAAACTATATGAGAAGCTTAACAGATCATTTCCATTCTATTATCTGGACTTCATCATGCCTTCTAACTCAGTGCAAAGAGGATATGGCTCGGCTTTTTACAAAACCTTTACAGTTCTCCTCGTATATTATCTGGCTGCTTTTATATATACATTACATGACGTGTAGATTACAAGACATGATGTTGATCAAGGATCTGGGTCAAACCGTTTCTTATACCTCACGTTGTCTTTTAAGTTATGGAGGAGACTCAAAGACACATTAAACGTTCAAAAATGATGAGTCAAGGTGGTTGAGTGGTGGAGAGTTTGTATGGTCAGTGCTGGTGATGTTAAAGACGTAATGGGTTCGAATCCCTAAATAAACTGAGTCGAGAAAGTAAAAGAATTTGTACTTTTGAGGATAGTGTGTTTTCAAATATAACAATGTTACATTTTTTCACTATCTAAAGAACACGTTTTACTTAATATATATATATATATACCAGTGTTCAACCGATGTCGGTATATCTTCATTATGTACTTCACCGCAAAAGAAACTCGGCCATTGTATTTCATTTTAGTTTTTATTATAGTTTTAATTTTTCAACTGTGGTCAATAATGTTGAACTACAAAGTGAAATGTTTGCTTACACAAACGCCGAGCTAAACGGAGGTCTTCAAAGTATTGTCACGGACGGCCTGGCCTAGATTTTATCAACCTTGCATTGACAGTTCATGAAGAGGTTCAGGTGATTAGTTTTGCTGAACTCCCTGAGAAATGTCAATCCAATTCGGAATAGAGTTATCGGCCTTGGTTGGGAATTATGTAAGTTTCTTTAGACATCATTTCAAAAGAAATCGATTTCTTTAAACCAATCATTAGTGCAGATCATGTGTTATTGTGTGGACATCGGTACTTTAAGGATTACTTGTCAGCGTGTGCACATGAGTCATCGCAATAAACAAGGACATTTCTGTGACAATCCCAATTCAATGAGAAGTAAGCACATGCATTGTTTTCGTCTTTGTACTATACTCCTAAACCATACAAACTTAAATTTCCTACGTTGAAATGGCTATTCCACTATAACGGTCGTTTGCATCATTGAAGAGGTTTGGATCGCGGTTTGCCCAAAGCTTTTCATTTGTCATCAGCTTTGGAAAAACTTCATTGGTCTACATGTTCATTAATGTAAATCACATTTCTCAAGGGCCAATTATAACACAATTAATCAAATAAGACTATAAAAATAGCGATTCTCTCTTTACGTTGTAAATGAGTTTTTGATCTATGATACCAAATTGATTTGTCCCAACCTGAACATAACTATAGTTGATGCTATTTCGTGATGTAACAGCAAGCAAGTTCTTCATTGGTATTGGTCATAAACTCTCAGACATTTTGGCTCTTCGCTAGTACCAAAATAACTAACCCATAAGAGGCTTGTCATTGGTTTGGTATTAATGTACAGGTAACTAGGAAACGCACATATGCTTTAAATGCTATCAGTATTCACTTGTATACAGTGATAACTTTAAAAACTTTACGTTTGATAATTGGCCAAAAAAAATCGAATTTCTTTTTTGTAAGATTGGATACGAATATAATGCAAGATTACAAATGTGTCAAACAAGCTTTACATTTCCATGAAACATGTCTGGGATCAGTTTGTAAGGATCGCGTTTCTTTTGCTGTTCAGTATATAGGTAAGCTTAAGGTGCATGGGGTGACAGTTCTATCCAGAGTGATTCATTGACACAAAGTCCTGCTGAGAGAACAATTGCGGACCAGTAGGTAGTCTAATGTTAGGAAGGCTTGTAGGAAATGTACATGACATCCGTTGTTGTATGTATTGTGTTGACTACACAGAATATAAAACAAATGTCAGGCAGCGTAGAGCACATAATAAACCATTCGCGGACGTTGGTAGATTTGACAAAATAAACGTATTGAATTAGGGTTATTCCCCATAAAAAAAACTCTTTTGAGTTGGAGATACATTCTAAAAGTGCAAACGTGTTCGTTTGGAGATACAGATTGCATCGTGGATTGAATGTGTCGTTTAGAAATTTTAAACAATATTTACTTGTTCGCAACGTTTAAAGAGAAGAACTTAAAGATCGTGCACGTATATTATCATATAGCATGATGAACTTTGGAAAGAAAACAACTACTTAACAATAAACGTTTCACATAACGTAAACAAAAATTATTATTGTAAAATTTTCAATATTGTTGCTTAACCAGACAATAAGATATGATGTAAGAAAAACTGCTGTGACTTCCATTTATGTCACTTAAAGTGCTGTTCATGCTCTACGTTAACATGGTGCTAATCGTATCACTCATCTGTTATAGATATCATTACATCATGTTTTATCCACCGCTATCAGGTTTGTGACAGTGCATATCCATGTCCTTGGTATAACACCATGTGTAGATAATTAAGATATAATCAGCTAATTGTAACTCTGCGTGAAACACAGTGCACAAAGAAATCAGACCATGTATGTTATTTTTAAGGAAAATAAAAAATGTTAAATAAACTTCCGTATTTTAAGAATAGTTTAAGCCATGATGAAACGGTATTTCAGTCATAATGACGGTAGCTGATGATTAACTGGTGCTAATTGGCTTAACAGAAGATGTATGTTACGTTGTAGTCTTTAAAGCATGCATTTTGTGAATGAAGTTTCTCAACAGATCAGTATTAAATTGACAAAATTACTCCGAGATTTATAATATTTCTGACAAACTTTGAATCGGGGCGTTAAGTTCCAAATATATTTGCCTTCATAGTTTCAAAGGTTAGTCGTTTTAAGTTTTTGCATTTTTTCCAAGATTTGTTAAATCATAATATTTTTCTTGCTTAGTATTCGGATAAATAAAGATCACGTGTACTTTTCAGAAGACGAATATCCAGCTTGTTCATTTCATTAGCGAACCTTCACAGTGTGTCTGTTATTTGAATATCATTTCAAAATGGTTTAAACAGGAATCCGCTACAGGCAAAGAACTTTCAAATCCTCTAGCTAAAAGAAAATCCGCATGCTGGCCAAACCGATGGACGTATAACTTGAACAAGGCTTTTTTAGCAGAATATGGTATGCGCTTTATATAGGAATTAAAGTCTAAATTCAAATGATTTTCTTTATGAATCGCAAGATAAGAGAACAGTTTATATACAGTTAACAAACAAGAGTGAATAATGATTCTGCAGTGCATATTTTATCCAGCCAGTATTGTGCTAAATCAGCAAGATTCAGATGCCTCGAATACCTTCTAAGATACATTTTACACCTTGTTTAACACCTTTGTTAATCTCGTCTGAGCTTATCATCCTCAGGCGTTATTAGTTAAAAATTTGCTGTGTGAGTAATTTAAAGCTCCAAGGTAACGAAAGCGCTCACACTCACCGTTATAGCACAAAATCCAAGAATCAGGAAGCTTCGAACTGCCAATGACGTAAGCATATTGCTCTTATCCATCTGTCAATCCGAACTCTTCCCTCTGTCTTGTCTGTCTGTCCGTGTGGTGACAGGGTAATGGGTCGGTGCTGTTGTACACCCCTCCGCTATCAGGCAACCTGAACTGCACGCGTGGCACAGAGTGAAAGAGGAGACGCGTTGGGATATCCTATACCGTGTGTTAATATGCTGTCAAACATCAACAAGAGCTCTGTTCACACTAGCATGACGGCTCGGTGGTTGCAGACCCGCGTTTCACGCTTGAGTGACGCACCACGTGGAGTGGACGAGGCATCACAATACTACCTATAGTCCCACCCACAGACGCTCTATAGACTAGCCACTCTTCTGGGCTTTGCGTTAAACCGTACTCCAACCAACAGAGGCTTGCCTTTCACTTTGACTCGAGAATGAACTGGGTTATATTTGCCGCCTGAGGTTAATACTGCCATGTTTACATAATGCATTTATGAAAAAAAGTTTTAGAATTTACATTTTTTACACTTGATAGCATATGAAAGGATGTTCGTGTGGGGGTACTTCTACACTAGCTAGGGGATGTCTTATATCTCTATACATAGAGACAAATTACAATTATAGTAACATGACCTAGGTATAGATGTTCTGGACAAAGTAAAAAGAATTATTTTAATTCAAAGCGTTTTCACATATGTCTCATCATCATGCTACTAAAATTGCAGTCGTAAAGTAGATCATAGATCTGTCCTTGAATATAACATTTGCTATGTTTCTTCGTTGCTCACATATACACTGCGTATTTTCAAAACATACGAATAAGCAGAATTCCAAATTTATTAGACAGATAAATCAAATCAATCCACCAACAATCTAGGACAATTGAAGGAAACACCAAATATTGTAACTTAAATAAATACTTTTGTTGTAAGATAGCGTTTTAGAGAACCAATTCTGAAGGTTCAAGAGAATGTCCACTTTCTAAAAACATTTCAACTTCAATTCTCTAAACTAAAATTAGTATCTTGATTTACAATTCTCGAACACAATCATTGTATAGTCCGAAACATAAAAACCAAATAGTCTAATGTAGTGTAATGGTGCCATATTTGTCAGAAATAAAGTAAACATATGGAGAGTCTTGAGAGCCAAAAGTTGGCTTGTTCAAGTAAAAGAAACCCCTGGCAAAGAATAACTCGAGAACCATTTTGTTGGCAATAACCTAGAGGAGCTGTTTGTCTTTTGCAGTGTAAATACGATTTTATCTTCAAATCAGTACATCATCAAAATAGAGCATTCTTTTAAACATGCTTGCCGTTGCCTGTTTATGGTACAAGGTCACGTGACGTATATCATAGCATTGAGGAATCTTTACAATTTACTTTCATTTAACAAAGCATGTGATAAAGGCATACAGTAGTTCCAACACACTATGTGAGAAACTTCCAACATAACTAGCATATTTGT
Organism: Steromphala cineraria; assembly: GCA_916613615.1. Taxonomy (NCBI): domain Eukaryota; kingdom Metazoa; phylum Mollusca; class Gastropoda; order Trochida; family Trochidae; genus Steromphala; species Steromphala cineraria. The sequence continues at coordinate 11,610,344 of OU744721.1, forward strand.
GAGATATCGCAACTCATAAAATTACATCACCGAAATTCCTACTGGCGGATTCACATAGACAATTCTCTTTGTAAGGAATGGTTCAGATTATACATAATTCTTAGCTTGTGTTCAACCATCTCTAAAGCTCACCTTGTCTGTTTGAATTATGTTATATAATTATGTTTGTACCGAACGCGAGTGAAATAAATACATAAGTGTTTGGCATAACAAGTTTTACTCTGGATGCTATGTTCGATATATAATTGACAAAGATGTTAAGGGTTGAATGTTATTTGCAATATTATAGTGTGAAATTGATGTCCAATGTCATTCTTGTATAAATTATAAACTTACCTGTATCCATTTCTTATTTTGTACAGTATATTTCTAACTTTAATCATTGATTAATAAATAGATTACGCATACGATAAATAATCAGTCTTAATTATCATTATGTGTAAAAAAAATACCGTCTGTGTCAACATTGAAGATGCTCATCACAATATGTGCTTTCCTTGAGTGTTCTACAGAAAATAACATGTATACAATGGTTATAATTACATATATACTCACATTGGTCGGAATATTCACAATATCTAAGAATTTGTTTTAGAAAATCTCGATGTTCCAATGTTATGTCACTTCTAAAAACGCTTATAGAAACTATAAAAAGAGGAATGAATTATATTGCAGATATAACTCTCACTTCTTATTGGGATATGCAACGGTTTCCCTTCGTTTAAGAGATTGTATATGTTTGATGTAATATCATCGTGTAGTTGACTCTAAACTAAATGCAGTGACCGTGAAGTGGGGGAAACGTACATGTTTCATTCGACCCCAGTAATGAATCACTGTCCTCGATACAAGGGGGTCCAAATCACGTAATAAAAACGTGCACTTTCGACGATGTCCATGGGCTTCTCCTGAGCATTTAACAGATAAATTTCATTATGTTTATCAATATTCATTTATACCAAATGCATTGCCCTTGCAATTGGGAATCAGGACTAGGCCTTTGTAAGCATGATTCAGTTTCCAAAGTCCGCCAATGCTACATTTTTATAGTCTCATTTGATAGTAAGTCGTTCCTTTTGTCGGGCAGTAATAAGAAAAATTCCGTCATACAATTCTTAGGAAATATACCTTTCAAATGATTACCAACATTAATGTTCGAGCTAGACTTGCCACAGATAAGTACATATTTAAAACATAGGTGGTTTATATATTTGAACGTGTATAATGTATGTACACATTGCTATATCTATTGGCATTCAAAGGGGAAGCAGCACGTTTAAAGGGAGAATATAAGGTGAAATAAATGGTTCCAATTTAAAGACAAGGTGTTTATACTTAATGAAGCAGTAAGAAATCAATATATAACGTAAAGTTCAGCCATGTGATACCTTGTTCTTACTCAAAATGAATTAAAGGTGTTCACACTATATAATGGCGGCCAATTGACTTAAAGTGAATCTTTATAATTTGTTCTCTGAATATTGATGATTCGTTTTGTTTAATGGGATTGTTGACACATTCAAAATATTACATTAAGCATTAACGTACAATTATTAGATAAAAATTGAAAATATATAATTTTCTAAATATGTGCTACGTACTGCCCCTTTAACACTTTAATTTTTAGATATTGTATCTTTTTTAAGTTTGAGATATTACAGACTTTAAGTTAGTCTACAAAATGGCACAGTGACATGCCATTCAGAGAAAAAAGGCAATCAACTGTAGCAGCGGAACATATTAACTTTAGCTGACCTTGCCAAATCCATCATCAATTACATTCAAAAGGAAATGAAAGTTCCAACGTATGCAAATTCGTAAATTATATAGACTCCATATGTACAATAGCCAAATTACTCATGATCTATTAATGTAGCTTTGAAATGTCAAACTTTTTACAGTAATTTACTTAAATGTATTTAACAGGTGTCAGTTTGTCGTCACGAATTAAGCATAGCGTTCTGACGGCGTTTGTGTTCGTTTCCTTTCATGGTTTTAGTTTTTTAAAGTTTTCAGAACATTCATAATTGTTTAGAAAGAACGATAACACAACACGCATTTGTGAAAACACTACAAGTGGTATTATGTCTTGTTTCACCTGATCTATCTTCATTAAAGCTATTGAAGTTAGAAGTTTAGAGAGACTGACTTTTAAGTATAACTTAATCCATATTTAAGTGTAGCTAGTTCGACATAGACTGTGACTATTTATAGCTTGATTTGTTTTACTTAGTTATTTCACCAAAAAACTCCTATAAAGACGAACCAGTCATTGCTTTACCGAAACACATGCTGGTATATAATGGAAGTACTGCTAATATCCAATGAAATGATTCTTTAAAATGCATCATCAATAAGTATAACACAATACCCACTCTCTATTGGATGCTATCGAAATAAGTTGTGCAATCAGCGACGCTGTTCACTAGTCTAATTTTGGCTACTGAATCACGGCAAAGGCCATGCGACAAGGATCCGTTTCCATACGATGCATGTTTTCATTGGCTGACATTTTTAAAATAGTTCGTTTTGCAAATTTTGCTGTTTAGGTAAACTGCCGAAAACTTGGGATCTGTTTAAATTCGAACAGAGGTTGGATCAACATTGTATGACTTGATCTACCTCTGTGGTGAGAGATTGTTTAGGACCATGCCTGGTCATTATCAAAGGTGAGCGGATGAACGAAGAGGCTCCATTGTACAGCTTACAAACTGAAATCCAACGATACTTTGGTTGTCTCTCATAACTCCAAAACGGAGTGGCTCGTTTTAAATAAATCTCATTAATATGATATCTTAATTGCTTCATTACATGCGTAGCGCTATAGTGTTGCAAATAGATCATATTTTAATAAGATTGGTTTTAAATGCTGCAAATATATTTTATATCATTTAAAAAAGATACGCTAATGAAATTATCTGTCTGTCTGTTTGGTTTAGGAAATGTGGGAGACTTACATGTATCTGATTGACAACTTTGAAATGATTTAAGATGATGTCATACCGTTGATGAATACAGGGCATTAGTGGTAATCAATCGTCACGTAAACTATGAAGGTTGTCGATTGCGATATACAATGTAGACCAAAACGATTTTTAAAAAGAGGGGGAGGAGAAGTGAAAGCCCTCAAGGTCACATGAGTTAGTTGTCGGGTTTACGACTCCCCTTCAGTTGGATAATTCGGCAGGTTGCCAGGAAAATGTAAGAAAACGGAACAATTTTGAATGCCGGTGTATGTAGTAGGTAGGTCATTCGCCTGGGGAGCACAATCATGTTTCTGGTCGACGAACAGGTGTAAAAGTGCTATATCTACATTATACAATAAACACATTATGTCCGTTAGTACAGCATTACTCACACTATTCTTAAGCCATGGTTTCAATTTGATAAAAATAATGGTAATTATGGGAAGGTGGTTTTGGTTTAGAAAGGGGAGAACAATGTCACATAAACCGGATGGTTCCTATGGCCTGCCCCACATTCAGAACTGCCAGACCATGTATACACGGCGTAGAAACAACACCGTACATAGGAGAGGATAAACAATAATCACGAGGTCGTTAACAGTAGAGTTGATGATGTAACATATATAGCAATACCACAGTGTGTGCTTCAACAGCAACTTATTCCGTTATTCATTATTTCTCTGTATAGTGTTTGTCTTAAACATGCGTTTATTATTTCCCTACGCCTACGCTGTGCATAAAATATCCTCACTTATTTGTTTAACTGAAGGGAAGAGATAAACTTGTCTGATGTGTTTTTACAACATCAACCTATTTCAATCTTGCGATGTTGGCTCGGATCAAGCGTAACATTATCTGAATTTTAGTTTTAGTTTTTCTACCTCCATTGTGGTTTATTATATGAGTAATTAACCAAGAACTTGATAAAACAGTTATAAACACCGGTGTGACAGGGGGTGATAATGTCAAACTAATAATATCGAAATAAAGTCACCATCCTTTTTCAGAAACCTTTTTACGAGCTTTATAAAGCCGAACTATGAGTTTATTCATTTGCAAAATGCATATTGCATATGTTGTGTACATTTACATGTATATGTACCCAAAAGACGTGTGTTTTAATAGTTTTTATTAATCGTAAATACAACGGACTACGTATCTGTAAAACAGACTATCAGAAAGGAACTTGTAATCGAAACTTTATATAGACCGACAAAATGGCACTGGCTCACTTCGTAAGTTTCTCAATGATTCAGCGAGAGATCGAAAAATTATTTCAAAAGGGATTTCAAAATAATTTGAAGGAGAGATCACCGATTGAAAACCCTTTTTAAAGGTCAAATCATCCAAAATGAATCTTAATTGAAACAGAGACATTATATAAAATATTCTCTGATTGAAACGATCTCAAAGTTCTTTACATTGACCTTTCGCTTCTTGAAATTGAGTGTGAATTCATATTTAGATTACCTTTCGTGTTAGATTACCTTTCATGTTAATGCATACTAAGTTGGAGAATATAATCTACTTTCGGGGAGCTCTCTGACGTTTCCTCAAAGATTTTACAACAACTTCAAACACTTTTACCAGCAAATCAGAGTACCGTCATTGCCTAAGTAATGCCTACAGTAGGCCTATAATACATCTATATGCGAAAAGTAAGAAGACACCGACCGTTTATCGGTAATATTGATATCATCAAAATCCTTCACATCATTGATATATTGTATATAATATATGTATAATACAATAAAGCTTGATAAAATACAAACTAATAAGTATTTGTTTCTGATGCCGTTTAAAAGCCTTTCTACGTGTCCATCACTAAAAGTGTTATATACAATTGACTTGTAAGCATAGCTGTTGTCATGCGCTAAAGACTGTGAACAAACATAGGACATAATTTTATCAACAATTCCATTATGAACGTCATATGATTATGCGCTTAAGAAAATGTACAAATTCGTTTTCAGATACGGCATATTTGAGAAGTTGATATCGTCATATTTTAATGATTTTCCTACCGAACTTTATGGTGCAGTTAAAAAAGCATTTGTAAAATGCGTATGAATATGCAAAGAGCCTACTTGTATTGTATATTGATGAAATTGAAAACCAGAACAGGTCCTATTCGTTCAAAGGTAATATTTTACAAGCGCTTCAATCAATATGAGAAAGACTTCGGTTATAAACATGAATCTGAATCAATTAAACAAAGATTGTGTTTTTTGTTATCTTGATCTTGGTATAAGCAATTTTTTCAATACGATGAAGAAAGGTTGATATAAGGAAGATAGTAATGGTATTTTCACAATCTTCCAACCTGAGTCTACATTTATAACACACGTCAAACATCCATTTGTACAAACCATTAAACTGGTCCACTCATAAGATACGAACATTTCAGGTAAAGCTATCGTCGTAGTAATTAAGGCGTGCCCTTTTTTATTCTTTCCTTCCGTGTATACGCTAAATCAGAGGTGTAGGTCAATACACTATACTACATGTTTCATGATTCAGCACCGAGGTAATCGATTGGACAAGACTAACCTACTACAAGATGTACGCTTTGATTAAATGTACAGGCGACCAACTAATATTGTAAATAACTTCCTGCACGAAAACAGTATGTTACTAAGTGATTTCAGGGGTTTGGGTTTTTACTTGAAAGATTAAAAATGGTTCTGTGTAATTCTACACCAACAGAAAAAAGTGTTCTTATTTTATCTAAAGGTCACTCCTGATTTAACCCGTAGAGACTGTAATGGTGTGCAACATTAATTCTGTTCTCGAGGCACAGTGAGCTTTGCTGGAATAGCCTCACATATATATTGTATACTTTATACATGTACTTTTCGTTCACCAAATTAGGGACAGTTCTGCTAGTCGGCGTTTTCTAAGCCAACGACCTTACACTATTACACCGTGTCAAGGCAAGTTGATGTCTCCGTTCTAAGGCAAAATTGACAAGTTGAGGAATGAATTGAGTAATCTGTTAAAGAAGAATGAAGAAAGACCTTGAATGCATTATATACGTGTATAGTTGTGCGCGTCGGTTTCTCTTCCTTACCAACCAAATTAAAATAAAACATGACAAGGCAACAAGTTCTTATCAGTTCTTATCAACACACCATTTGAATGAATTTCCAATGATGTGTTGTGGTGTGGAGAACAATCGTAAATACCTTACATACATGTACGGTCGTGCTCGAAGGCTTCTCGATACCAACCAGTTTACACTGTCAGATGTTAAGGCAGCAAGTTGTTGTCAGTTTATAATGTAAACTGACCATATTGCGACTGAATTTCCAATGATGTTGTGTCGTACTTAGGAAAGTCTTGAATACATTATATAAACGTGTACGGCAGTTTCTGTATACCAATCACTTTAAACTAACTTGTCAAGGCAGTAAGTAGTTCCAGTTTCTTACCCAAATTGACCATTAGACGAACGAATTTCCGAAGATGATAGGTCGCACGAAGAACAATCTTGAATAACTTATATACGTGTACGCGTACGGCTGCGCTCGACGGTTTCTTTAAATACCAACCAGTTTACACCGCCACATGTCAGTACAGCAAGTTGTCAGTTAGCTAACGGTAAATTGACCATTGGACGAGTGAAGTAAGTACATTTGAAATGATGTCGTATGAAGAACAACCTTGAATACACTGTATACGTGTAAGTGTACCAAGCAAGGGGCTGTTGTAGTTTGCTGGTCGCTTTTCTCCGTTGCCAACGAATCTAGGCCATAACATGTCAAGGCAAGATGTCAGTTTTCTACTGCCAAATTGACCATATGACGAATGAATTGAGTTATCTTCCAATGATGTCGTGTGGTATGAGTAACAACCGAGAATACAGTGACTACATAGTAGTAGTTTGCTGGTCGCTTTTCTCTTTTACCAACGAATCTAGGCCATAACATGTCAAGGCAAGATGTCAGTTTTCTACTGCCAAATTGACCATATGACGAATGAATTGAGTTATCTTCCAATGATGTCGTGTGGTATGTGGAACAACCTAGAATACACACTGACTATATACGTGTACATGTACCAAAAAAGGGGCATTTATTGTTCGCCAGTTATTTCCATTACCAACTGACGCTATAAGACGACAAGGCAGTAAGTAATAGTTGTTGTCCGTTCTCTAATGCAAAATTGACCATTTTGCGACTGTCGTGATGTATGATGAACAATCTTCATAGGTTACGTTTTATTCACCTTCCCATTTTAAAACCTTTGACATTTGGTACTTTGATACATAGCTGTATAATCTGCGACCTGCAGGAGAGGATTTGCAGTGGTTCCGTTGAGGTCAATAATATTTTTTTACTTCAATGACCCTCGAAGAGTCTTTGCGATATAAGATTAAAAGGCAATTTCCAAGAGATGATTGAAGCTTATAAGGAAACCTGCGTTTCATGCATAATAGATTACAATATAGGATATGTGCAGCATAGGGAATTATTTTCCGCAGGCAATGGTGTTATTTTTTTATAAGAGGAACAGAGATAGCAAGCGGATAAGGCAGAAAAATTACATCCTGATCTCCGACGTTTTTCTAATTTGTTTTTTCTTAAAGGTGTAGGTGTTCAATAATTCCTGAAAATTGTGTGGGGGCATGTGAAATCGCAGAAATAACCATATATCCCATCAGGTACAGGGAGAAATAAGTAGTTGAACAGTCTTACTTGTGCAATTCAATTTCTTGGAGAATAAGAGACTATTCACGAAAACAGACATATAACATAAACTTATTGCAATGATGGATACCATAAACCAGAATACAATGTAGTGCAACAAAAATTTTATTGCAAAACGTCTGGCCTGGATGTTACTGTTGGATTTCTTTTGGAAAATTTATTGACAACAGTGACAAAACTCTTACAGTGCATGAAACATCATGTCCTCCATTGTAAAATATAATGCTTTCTATTATGTGTTGACATAAGTGTTGGCTAGAGTTGTGCACGAATTGTTTGAATTGTTTTTGAAACTTCAAGTATTATAACCACTGAAACAAACATAAAATGTCCAGTTGATAATAACCTGTTGATTTCACCAAAACCAAAACCAAAGATTTAAAGCAGTTTGTGTCAGGACACCTTTTTCAATTTTTCAAGACACCATTTTTGTCAATGGATAATCAGATTGAGTTATTAATTTTTAAAACCAGGAAAACTTTTTTTTCATAAACTCATATAAAATTGGACGAAATGAACAAATCAAACATCCAAAATATGATAATATGCCTTCAAGGACAAGAGTTGTCTCTGTTCCATTGCAATCTAGCAATATATGGAATGGCCTTTGAAATCATTGAGCAGCAATTGGCTTAAATATTGACGAGCAGCAATTGGCTGAAATATTGACAAGCAGTAATTGGCTGAAATATCAACAAGCAGCAATTGGCTGAAATAATGCCGAGCAGCAATTGGCTGAAAATTGACGTGCAAGCAGTGCTCAGAGTCTCACTCACTCCCTTTGAAAACATTAGCGACAGGTAACACAAAAACATGAGTCTGACTGAAGTATATTAAAAACGTTTATTTTCAAGTATCTCACATTTATGATGTATATACAATGTTAACAGTTTCGTGAAAGTTAAACACATGACAGGATAAAAGCTGTTACTTATTCTTCAAATCAAATTTCATTCGAAAATGGTTTCTATTCAAATACTACATTTAAAAAGTTGATAAGACTCTATAAAAAATCATTTCCTTGGTGATAAATATATTAATTTTACCTATTACTACTATACTAGTATCCTACAAATCTCAAACTGAAAGTGGAAGTCAAGATTAGGACTCCTTAGGGCCTTATGAATATTTACTAATATTTACCTTTAAGTCTCACCAAATGACATCAATTATATTAACTAATAAAATGGTTTCATATATTTTTTAAATTGTTTAAATCTATCAAATTGGTCTTGTCAATATGTGTAGTATTGGTCCTGTCCAGGCATTGAGAGAGACAAGTTATTGGTTAATAGTTAATAATCATTATCATTTCAAGTGTTAACCTCAGCATAAAATATGGCAAAACTTGTCTTGGTATTTGTTAGTTGATCAGCTAAATACTTATAAAAGGTGATGTTAATCTTGATCTAAATAATTTTATTTGCTTGAATAATAATCCAAATTAGTATCCAACTTACAAGAACATTTCTTTTAACAATCGTTTTTAAATAAATTACACTATCAACTCCATTACCGGTAAGATAGCCATGAAAAGTGATTAAACTTTGATATTTACTATAGATATTTACACAACTGAGTTTGTGAAAATCTAAGCATATTTGAATTAAATTCAACATTTAGAAATTCAACAATTTGTGGATGGAAAACACTTAACAATTTCATTGTTCTATTCAAAACGTAACATTTATCAGGGGGAAACTTCAACCATTTACATTGCTTTACAATACTTATACGTAGGATTGAAAAGTTACAAAACCTAAATTCTTATTCAAACTGGTAATATACAATAATTTTATTATTATAACAATATAGGATGGAAATTTAAATAAATCATTGCATACCATGAAAATTAAGAAGCAGTGTTCATTATGATGAATTATGAAAAATCTTGATCGATATAAAAAGATAACATACAGAATCATATCATATTCTTTCTACTTTTCACATTTTCAAGTTTATTATTTTGATTTCAATAACCACAGCAATTAACACCTCCCTATCACAAATTTAAGATCCATTTTGAGCATTTTATTTACACAAGTAATTAAACAAAAGCTCAACATTTGCAACTACATTTATGACAAATCAATCTGTCAAAGTCAAAATTTAGAAATATATCAAATAATGAAAAAACAAATTCTAAAATCACACAAAAATAAAGATTATATTTTTTTCAAACTTACTGATAAAGATTAACAAAATTGGTCAGCTCTTAACATATTAAATGCTCTAAATGAAAACAATATTGCTACATATATGCAAATAAAACCAGTAGATGTGTGTGACACAACAAGTAATATGCTACAATTTTATAAAATGACTTCTTATCATAGGATATATAGAATCAATATAGATATCTTATCTACATCAAGCAACTTGCATAACAGAATGTTGATATCACACAATGGATAACTATTAATCAACAAGCATTTTAGAGGAGGTTTTGAAAATATTCCCTCTTGGTGCCCAGGCAGTGCATCCTAACTATTCATTATTCCCAATTAATGTTAACTTGAAATAAATAAAATTCGATAATTTTCCATTTCCTTTCAAATTAATTTTGTTTGTTGTTAAGATATTAATTTGAAAAATTTTGGATTTGAATTAAACATTATAGTTGGCTTTTAAAATTGGCATTTTGTAACATTGTAAATTTACTAATGTGGATTTTGAATACAAGCACTTGAATAATCTATCTAATTTTGAATTTCATATCCACTATATTAAGTGCAGCATGTATGCTTTTAAAATAATTTACACATGTACAACCAATCAAATCAATAAATAGGAAATCCATAAAGCACCACTTGTATTCAAACAAGGCATTTTGTGATAGAGGTTCTCAGCTGTGATATGTTGTTGGACTGGCAACAGTTCTCTCTGTTGGAGGGATGACATACCACATGTAACACAGGGTCAAGGTCACATGGTCAAAGGTCATGACCTATGGCACCTTTCTTAAATGTCAAGGTCACAAACCCAGTTTAGGTTCAAGGTTCATGACTGGATTTATATGACATGGTTTCTTACACTTCCAAAGGTCAAATTGATGACCTTAGATAAGGTTTCACAAAGAAAGTAAACACTTTCATCCATAATCCCTCTTGGTAAGGAAACAATCACTTCACTGTTTACTTTATGGTCCTCTGTATCCAATTGTTGATAGCAACGCAATGAACACCATCATGGTGATCACAGAAACAGGCATTTCCATGAAAACACTACAGGTATATCAAGTCATACCTCAGCCAAGAAATAAACAAAAGAAATGAACACAGCAATCACTATAGAATCTGCAGGGTAGTTCCTCCTTCAGTATGTAGTATTTTATCTACATTGTAGATACCAAGCTGTTTCACTCATCCTCAAATTGATATTCAGACATGGTTTTCTGAGGTTCCCAATGGGAGATCACCCATGAATAAATTCACAACCATATGATTCCTACATCACCATGTTAAGGTGTCACTTAGCGCCAGAGAAGCATCAAACTAAAGGAAAGCAGAATTCTTAAAACACACGTCCCAGTGTTGTCCGGTGCTGTTGATTTGCATAATGTTGTTTCAGCACTCGCCACGGCAGACAATGTTTCCATGGCAATTTAGAAATTAGATTTTATACTGATTTTCTCCTCTCATGGCAAATTTACATAAATGATACGAACATTAAAAACATTGCACCAGTTAAATGGTTCTGAGTGATAGTAGATGTAAATCCTTTGGTGTGACCTTTAAGTTCATGAATTGTAAATGCTTGTTTAAGAGGCAACATTGAAACCCTTGCATGTTGCATCATACTTTTGTCTCTCGATTACAATTTTGAATGTCATTCAAAAAATGATGGTTATTTATTAATGGCTTTAACTTTTTGTCTTCGTCTGTAATGGAGTCCTCTCCTTCATCTGGGCTATCAAACTGTAAAATAAAAATACAGACTTTATCATTTCTTTCAAGTTCAGTTTAGCATCAAGTACATTTAAGAAATATCTTAGCATTTAACCAATCAATCTCTCTTCTCTCTGTACGATCTCTCCTGCCATCGAGAATACTGTCTAAACTTTGTCTAGTGGTAATGTTTATGGAATAATTATGACTTGTTAGGAGATCAGATTTATAAATTTACTTGAAACTGCCAGTAATCCATTGCAACCCAACAGACCAAAATGTTTGATAATTCAATACTTTATATTCTTAACATATAGGTTTCCTCACACATGTTTGTATTAGTTCTTGATGTCCAAAGCATTATCTTCACAATTGCAAAGAAGAAATTTACAACCACATTTTTTATAAGAATAATGATTTAGAAATCATTTAGCATACTTTATACCTAATCACTTTATTTCCATGCATAAAAGCAATATTTACCTCACTTACACGTGTAAGGAGAGTTCCATTTTTTCGGATACCATTCAATCTCGTCTCTTGCCGGTTCCGCTTTCGTTTCACTTTGATAACCGCATATATTATACCCATTGTCAATAAAATAACCAACACAGACACTCCAGCAGCTATGCTTGCTGTGACCACCTTTTCTTCTGCTTGAACTGAAACAATAAATATTACAAATATAAACAAATAGAATTAAAGATTATAGAGGATATCATATGAGTGTCCATGGCATACTATGTTTACGACATAAATGGCTAAATATTAGTAGTTCCTGAGCTAGAGCGAGGGATATACTGATATAAAGGCACGAGGGTCATGAACATAGTATGTCCGGGCACGAATTTAATGTTCTGTTTATAACCATAGTCCAAAAATTAAAGGAAATACTAAAACCCTACTTCTCAGCATAGGTAGTCTAGCAGCTGCCGTCCCGTATAAATTGTGACGCATAGGCGAACCATTACGTCAAAGCATTGTTAATATCATGACATCACAATGAAGGAGTGATATGTTGACCTAGGGCATCATATGAAAAATATGAACCTTGGTAATAATATAACCCAAAGAAACTGTGTCAAATGGCTTTTATGGAAGAGTCCTTTTTTAACACCTGAGCAATAGCAAGTGCTGGAAAAAAATTATCCATGACCGCAAAAGTTCTATTACATCTTTCTGAGTGCTTTAACTTCTTTAGTACAAAGTCCATTCTTTATCAAAAGCAGGGAATCATCAACAAGATGTCTGGCTTCTTTAGTGATGACCCTCTATAGTGGCATCATAAACATTTGCATTATGACATCACAGATAAATTAATATGGGGACTTGTGAAGCAACAATCCTTGCTAGTCATGATTAAAATTGGACAAAATAACTGAGGGATATTGAAAATTTTAGAAAAGATATTTTGTCAGAAGAAAATGAATAGGTATACAAATGTATCACTTCAACATAAATATACATGTCTCTTACTTAATGATGATGATTTAATTACTTTCAGTCAAAGGATAAAAGATTCAGAAATGGACATAATCAATTTGAAGTCTTTCTATTAAGATGACAGGAATTCAATGTTGCCCAAAAAGAGGAATACAACAATGTATTTGAATTTGACCATTAGAAGATGTTTTTTCTTGTCTCAATGGGAAAATGAGAGGATTTTTTGAAAGACAGAATACAGTTGATTGTGATACATTTATTTTACGAAGAACTTTATTCAGTGTAAAGCCACGTGCACATGTACATCATATATACAATACAGTTTGTAATGATCTCCATAAACTAGCATTGATGTTAATTTTGGCGACTGACTTATACTATGATTTATGATTTTCTTTAACAAAAACATGATAATACAGCTAAAAATTATGAAATAATGTTGTACTTGACATTAGACAGTTTATAAATATACATTAGCCTAGTTATTAAATCCAGACAGGTTGTTTATTAATAAGTCGAGCACTGAGTTATACTGGTCATGTCAGATTAAGTTTTTTATGGGACTCAGCTGCTTGTTTAACTGTTAAGTGCATGGCAAAATATGAACCATGCTGAAATGTAGCAATTATTAAACATGTTACTTACTCTCTCCAAAAATGTCAGGTGAAATTTCCTGGCACCTATGGCCCTGATATAGTTTTGGACAACTGAAAAAGATAGAGTATCCAATAATATATAGGTATGTTTTTATGATCACAAAACTTTTTATGTGAACTGAAACATTCATACAATTCAAATTTAAAATCCCCTTTAGATATTCAATACTAACATTTCTGAAATACTTGAATTCTCAAGTTTAGTTGCAGTCATTATACAAAATAGTAACATTCAAACATTTAACAAAGTATAACTTATGTAAATATTTATATTTATAATGATAATATTTTCTTTTAAGGGAAAGATTATTATGCATACATACAAACAAAGAAAATTACATATATATATACCGGGTAAGCAAATTACAAAAACTAATGTGGTTTTGAGCGTTTAGCCTTGTAATATGACAGGGTAAAGAGCTGAACATTTGGTAAATGGAGCTGGATGAAATGTAAAGTGCATATGTATATGCCTTCATACAATCATTCAAACATTCTTTAGTATACATTAGTTAAAGGTTGATAGTTATGGAAAAAATGCCAAACTCTGTCTACAAACCTGCAAGATAATGTTCTATTTCCTCCTAAATGTAACGCAAAGCACTCTCCCCCGTTTAAGCATCCCTTGCTGTTAGACTCTTCAGGTGTGCACACTTTACGATGTGACTCAAACTCTGTAGTTGTCTCCACTTGAACCGTGGTAGGCGCCGGCGTTGTACGCGGCTTGGCAGGGGTTCGGCCACATGCATCTGTAACACATATGTAACATGAAAGTGTATCAAAGTGTGATTTTGACTAAGACTCAGGGTCTATTCAAACATTGTTTTTAGTAATTTACAGGATTTGCGAGTGACAATAATGGTAATGTTAACCATTTCACTCCAAAGAAACCTAACAAAGATATGGTAACAAAGCCTTTTGCTGAACTGAAGGATTGTTAGGGGTTATTGAAAGAAATCACTCCACTTCACAAGGTAACTTCCTATGAATTAACTCTCAAACACCTAAAGATTTAAAAAAACATTTTAGTTTTATCATGATTGACAAGATTGCAAATAAACTTTTAATAAGACAGAGTAATAAAAAAGAAGACATTAGTAAATTAGCATACAATGATGTCACCTTTATCTAAAGACGGGATCTTCCACGGGGATAAAAAATGACTTGAAATTGTGCTAACACTTTCGGGATGCATAAAAAAACATAATATGTTACAAAGACACCTTTGTTCTTACCATTCAAAGAAAATAAGTAAACTGAGACAAAAATTACAGTCAATTTCATCTTCAAGCATGTAGTTAAAGTAGCAAATTCTTATATATAAGAAGCTGAAGAGGATATCCTGCACTTAGCCACATCATTGATACTGTAACAGGATACCTGCAGGGTAATGGCTTCTGATTGGATGGGAAGTTATTAGATCAAGTTCTTAGACCATGAGTGGGAACACTTCCTTAATTGTATTATCACATCATTTCACAATCTTGTTAATCTGAAAATTTTAAAAATATAAGAAAATGCAATTTTCAAGAATTTCATATCTATAGATTTCATATGATAGGTTTCTGATGACATAATTTGAATAAAGATAATATGTCTTGATAAAATTTATGTAAAGCATACAAGAGATGATACTTGCAAATTTCAAACTGATAATAATATGTCTTAAACTTGAACTAGACCCATCCTTATTTCATCCTTTACTTCCTTTGTTTTCATCCTTTTATATCATCTATGTGAACTTATATGAACCAATCAACAAACCAGGATAGTCAAGGAATAGTTGCTTTCACATAAACTTATTGATTTTTTTCATTTCAGAAGAAATGGATTTGTGTCATCCAAATATGATATTTGAGATAGAAATATGAAGTTGTTTTTCAACAAATAGTCTATTGTGAATATTTATTTGTATATAAGGTTCATCTTGATTACATACAATTTGTTGATTTCACATTCCACAGTGATCTTTGTGTGCTTACAAAACACTCATAGTATGTGGAATCTGCTGAGTAAGTAATAGTTGTTATTTATTGATGAAAACAACAAGAGTTGAGACTTTTCCCATGACGGTGCATTGTACCGAACCACATCAATAATTGATAGCTTTTCACACCCGGTGTGTTCTATTTCACACCGACAACAATGTCATTGTAAGGTACGCTTCTTCCAAAGCATAGTAAAAACAATTGTAACAATGCGGTTTTTACCTTTCATTTTATAAATGGAAATGTTTTTTTCATGAAGGATAATTAAACTTGTGCGACAAAAGTTTTGGTATCGGTAATTGGAAATTTATTAATTAAAGTTTTTTGACAAATTGAAACTTTGTTCATGAGAAATAAAAGTTTTTTTATTATCTTATTGATTTTATAATTAAAGTTATAAAAAGAAAGTATTAGTTCTCTATTTCAATGCAAGAGTCTCATAAAGACAAATAACAACTTTTTGTAATCAATCACATCCTCAATATTCCACAAATTAGTTTGCTTAAAATAGACTAATCACAGACTACTGAGACGTTTATATGTATGCTTGACTGTCATATAAACAAATAAAACATGAGATAGGCTAACCTAACTGCATGAAAACAGGCAAATTCATCATACTATCTTGATAGATGTAACCGTCAAGAGATTTATAACCAAATAAAAAACGGTGTCCATTTCATCTAAGAACACATTCACAGTGGTGAGACAAGTAACTTTATATCACTAACTTGATGCATATTGTATGGGCTGGATGATTGATTTGTAATACAAGCCCTCATCTTTTGCAATATGAGGGGTATTATGATACAGAAAGTCTATGTTACTCTTTCATTCATCATACTCAGACTCATAAATGTCAAAAACAATATTTTACTATATTTTATTTATGTCATTCTCTCCTTTTTCATCAACCAATGATATATGAAGATATAATGATGTTGTTACCTACAGGAAAATAAATATCTTTCTTAATCAGATAACTAAGAGAAGTAATTTGCTTGTTGGTTCCCACAGTCCATAAACATATTTTTCATTTATAACATTATACTTTATATTCATAATTCATTAAAACTTTCAAAATGTCCAAAATGATTTTTATTATGAATAATTGCAGAAAATTAAAAAAGTTCTTTTTAATTACAAACTACCTCAAAATATATATAATAAATCATTGCATGGATAATAGTTACAGTAAGAAGACTTGTAAAAGTGAAGAAACAAAATACAAATACCATTTGAGGTCATCCACTACTTGAAAGAAAAATGTGCTATTCAAGGCATTCAGTTCATTTATCTTATCCTCAATCAAAGATTAAGAACCTTAAATTTTCTCAGATGGTTTGTATATGAATTCATTCATGATAAAGTCACTTTACAATTAAAAGCAATACTTTTCTTATATATAGAGCATCTTGAATTTATTCTGACTTCTTCAACAGGTGGCCGTTAATCCATAAATAGAATTCACCAGATAAAAAATTATGCCAATATTCAACAATTATCATAAAGAGGTTGATACCCACTTCAAAGTGCACTTTAAATAGGATAACTCCTTTTCAACTGAAACCAAAGAATAAACAAGAAAGAGAAAGAACAGTTGAAGTTTTATTAGAACTGACCAGGAAAGAAGATACTCCCACCATATAGTATTGGAAATAGTGACTACAAATTGCTGGTCACTTTAAGTTTTGGCTTGTTGGATAAAAAGTCAGCAAGCCCGGCTGGCTTGTGTGATTTCAGGTTTACTTACAATTTTCAAATTGCATGGCGTGTCAAATGTTTAGGAGAGCTGGTCTATTTTTCAAACCACAAGCCTTTTTGCTTGTAGGGACATATTTCGAACACTGCCACCATTTTATCTGCCTTATTGTCTATGTAATTGAAAAAAAAGCTTTTGAAGAAATCTACAATTATAAAGTCACGAGCTCTTTCCTTTGTTTCCTCTGTATTTACCCCTAATTATTGCCTCGTTATGCCAGCTACAGAAGCCGACTGGTACGGTCAATACCGTCTGTGTTGAAATAGAACTCTCCCCTTCACGGTTTACGTTTTATCTGATATTACGAGCTTACAAAACCACCTGAGACAGTTTTCCTTTGAAATTTACATGTTTCTTGTTAGCGTTTGACCTTTCACTTTAGGTTTGCCTGACTCCACTTATCCCAGGCATCAGTTAGAGAGCCTTTCATCATATCTGTATTAAGACTTTAAACAAAAAAGAAGTTTGTCATTCTTATTCATATATGCAACAGTTTGTCTTTGTAGACTATTTCATCTTATTACTAGCATTTAAAAGGCACACTTAAACACCTCTTTATGTTCATCAAAGATTACAAATACTGTGACATCTGAGGTTTGTCTTTCTTTTTGTGACTCAACATCTCGACACCTTTTTGAAGAAATAGTTGAACATGTCCAAGTCATTTAGCAACTAAACAGTAGGCATTAAAATGTATTTGCTTCAGAACTTTCTGTGAATATAACTGTGGTATAACAGCCTTCGTCTGAATAGATTACTAAATTGAGACATTTGTGTCAACAACTGGTTTGCTTTCTTCCTGGTATTGACATACGATCTTTAGTTTTAAACAGAACATGTGATTGTGAAATGGTCAATAAATGATAACAATAGTATGTTGGAACATCAATGTTTTATATTTTACTAAGAAATATAACAATATATAAAAAGGAGAACAGACATATATATTGATTAAATCTATTTTATCAGATTATATGGTCATAATTTACCAACAAAATAGTAAGCCTTTCCAGACAATAACATGTTTGTGCTTTTCTGGTCGTGTGCCACCAATCATTAATCTTTTACAAACAAGATGGATCCTTCAGGAAGCTTATCTGTTGTTTTAACTATCCTAAAAAACTTGAATATTGTAAATGATGGTAAGAAGATCACTACCTTATCATTACTGGCACTCTACCTTTAACAACCTTAAAAGGATATTTTTGCCAGGAACATGCTTCAATATCCTGTTGAAACTCATTGGAGTAATTATTAACAAACATCTATGGCTTTCGGCAGAATTTCAAAGAACCCTTCATCGACTATAAGTTATTAAAGGAAGATCAACATAGAAACATAAAATACACATAGAAGACAACATGTTAAGTAAAAGTTGTCATTAACTCCGGACTGTTCAACACAATCGAAGGATCAAAAAGTTTTCCTGCCATTTAAGGTCTTATGAATATGAACAGAAGAGATTTGAGACCGAAATGAACTTTCATAGATTCTGCATGCTTTTTCTTATTCTAAATATATCTTTGAAATGGTAAATAAATAGACATCAACACTTGAAAAATTTAATCTTGATAAAGTTCTTTAAAACCAGCCTCTCTTAACATCTGATTTCATTCTTGAAATTTTTTAAGGTAACAATTGACCATGACTAAAGAAAATTTTCGAGCTTGATCGTAGCTTAAATAAATTTCATCTTATCTAGAAACAATAGTATTTTTTAACATCCTTAAATATATTTTAAACTGAAGTACCAAAAAATCTTGAATTTTCACGATAAATGGATCAGTGGTTAAACATTGTGACTTTTACGTAGTATTAACTTGTTAACAAAATAATTTGGGTTTGGCAACATGCTAAAATCAATTTGCTCTGAGATATCAATAACAAAGGCAAAGTGTTAAATTCACAATACAGAGAAAGATAATAACAACCCTAAGAGTCTTATTTCAATATCATTCCATTAAATGTAAGAGATGTCATCCTTCTACAAACCTCTGAAGACATACCTGTCGCCCAAAGTTCAAATAAACTAACTTCTTTTATATTTGTGACAATGAGATAAGGTGAGGAAGAGACCGTGAAAAACTTAAAAGATTTTCTTCCTCAAATAAACAACAGGTCTGTTTGACAACAAACAGTGATGAGACAAGTTGCAATCCACAACTCTTTCTTCCCTGGCAAACTTCCGAACATCTAAACACTAGTTCAACACCAGCAGAACCTTTCACCAGCATCGCTGTAACTTCCATCATTATTAGCAAAACAAGATTGAAACATAAAAGGATGGACATAATACTTTTTGTCTCTGTAATTACATAATCATTTATTATTGATCAGCATATTGCATGTTGATTTCACATTGAACATTGGAAAAATAAATTTTAGATGGTTTATCATATTTTTATGACATATTGTCACAAACTTGATTGATTTATCCTACCATAACATTCTCTTCCCTTTATTCCTTAATAAATAAAAATTCTTCCCTTATAAGAGGATATAAATGTTTAAAACATCAAATCACATAAAGCAAAGCACTAGATGTTAATGAGGATAGTTATCTATATCTCAAAAGCTGTATATAACTTGTGAACCAAAATCATGAATATTTCACACGTATAATCAATATCAATGTAACAATTACGCAAATGACAATCATTCAAGCGAAAAACCACAAATTGTTGAAAGCGGTGAAGCATTGCCTTTCTGATGATTAGATATGTTCTTCATAACACAAAGGAACTCTGGTGCAGAATTGCATCACAGCTTTCGAGCACTTCAGTTTTAAAAATAAGATTGTGAAAATTGTCTTAAAGCTGTTATTTTATGGAATGACATGAATTGTAATCAAGCTTCATTTCCTGTTAGCAAATTTTTGCTGAGATAAATATGAGGTAATGGTGAACGGTTTCAGATGGAGAGATGAATGCTTTTATATCTGCCTTTGATATTGACACGTGTCATATTTCAAAACTTGAATTATCCCTGACAAAATTAATCATACCATCCATACAAATCCAGTAAAGAACTAACCTGCGATAACAAAATTTTTATTTCGGTTTTATATATTAGTAGCTATTTCACACTTTTCTATATACCAAATTATCACAAATTCAAAAGATATACTTGTTAATTTCATCTATTGGATGAGGTACCATCAATAAGCAGATATAAAAAAATTGTTAGAGAATTATGATTCCATAAATGGTTTTATAACTTATTTGTGATAATAGAGCTGCCTTATTACAATAGTTAGGATCAGAAGCTGCTTTGAACATGATTCCAACCAGCGATCATAATAACCAGAAAGTGATTATATCATAAGAAGACCTAAAGCTTCAACAAATGTCTCATCAAACTGTCTGGTCTTGACAAAACTAGCATTTAAAGGGGTAGTAGCACGATTTCAGGGGGAATATAAGGTGACGTCAGGAACATGAAAATTGATGGTCCAATTGAAAGACATTGTATATAAACTAAATGAAGCAGTAATAATTCAAATATATAATTTAAAGTTTAGCCAAACGATTCCTTTTTCTAACACAAACCGAGGTGTTCACACAAAATGGCCGCCAATGGATTTTATGTGAATATTTATACTTTGTCCTCTGACGATGAATGATTGATTATTGTTATGAGATTTTTGACACTATCAAAAAAATACATTTAGCATTAACATACAATTATCAGTGAGTGGTTAAACATATAAAAAAAATTTAAAACATGCTACTGTCCCTTTAACTTTGGTGGTAAACTAACATAAGTCATAACTATACCCTGATCAAGATCAAAATGTATATTTTTTAATCAACATCTCTTTCCAAATTCATGTCCTTCTTTTGCTATCTAAGTAATTTTAGCACAAGTAGAGTGTCACAAAGTTGCTGAAATGTCCATACACTTTAAATTATTTTTAACAGTATACTTATAACAATAAATTCAATTGAATAGAAGCTTCTGTAAAACATCTTTTCTGTCATAATTAGACTTCTCATCATGTTTGGCTAAGCATTAGGGAAATGAACATCCCCTTGACATAACAAAGTATCAAGCAAAAACTACCTTTTGCCATTTGAGTGTAAATGTCTTTTGGTAAAGGAGGTAGGGAAGTCATTCCTTTGAAACTGCTAATTTTGATATAGAATTGATTGATTGTCTTCAACATTTTAATCTTTGTTGTTTGTGTCATCTCTTTGATTCCTAAAAAAATCATGCCTCTGACCTATGAAGGTAAAGATATTGGAAAAAGAGATATGAATTCAGATTAAGAATGTGTTGAAGGACTACTCACCGACAAGGCCTTGTAGCAAGAGAGCCAGTAGAATGGCTACATGATAGAGCAGGAGCATACCGTCACTCCACGTCATCACGTCGGTCATCAGCCCCTCTGTCAGCACACCACACACCTGAAATATCAGAATATTGTCATTTAGCATATCACTTTCATATCTAATAATCCCAGCAAGTGAAGCACACCACACACCTGAAATATCAGAATATTGTCATTTAGCATATCACTTTCATATCTAATAATCCCAGCAGGTGAAGCACACCACACACCTGAAATACCATAGAATATTGTCATTTAGCATATCTGAAATATCATAGAATATTGTCATTAGCATATTATTTTCATATGTAGTAATCCTAGAAGGCACAACACCACACATCTGAAATATCATAGAATATGGTCATTAGCATATCATTTTCATATGTGATAATCCTAGCAGGCAAAGCACACCACACACCTGAGATATCATAGAATATGGTCATTAGCATATCATTTTCATATGTAATAATCCTAGCAGGCGAAGCACACCACACACCTGAGATATCATAGAATATTGTCATTAGCATATCATTTTCATATGTGATAATCCTAGAAGGCACAACACCACACACCTGAGATATCATAGAATATGGTCATTAGCATATCATTTTCATATGTGATAATCCTAGCAGGCGAAGCACACCACACACCTGAGATATCATAGAATATTGTCATTTAGCATATCATTTTCATATGTAATAATCCTAGCAGGCAAAGCACACCATACACCTGAAATATCAGAATATTGTCATTTAGCATATTATTTTCATATGTAATAATCCTATGTGCAGGCAAACCACACCACACACCCACGATATCATAGAATATATCATTTATCATATAGCTATTGAGAAATGGAAATTCTTCAAATGTAATAATCATAGGTGCAGGCATAGCACACCACACACCTAAAAGATCATATGACATCGTCATTTGTCTTATACAAAGATTCACAGGGATTTTTACATATGTACAAGTTATGGTTGTAGGCGCATCCACAGCATGAGTGTAAAGGACGGTCCAAAGTCAAGATAACCATTTTAGCCATAAACACGTCCAAAAATGCGAGCCACTGGAGGTTAGTCTTTTTCATTTTTGTAAGAAAAATTAATCGCATGACTGAACTTTACATTATAAATTTGATTTATCAGTTCTTCATTTAGTTTAAATACATTGTCTTTCAATTGGAACCATTAATTTTCATTTTCCTGACATCACCTTATGTTCCCCCTAAAAATTGGCTACTGCTCCTTTAAGTTCATATTGCACTATGGTTACTGGCGACTTACAACTTGAATTATTTGTGTATATATATATAGGAATGATCCAGGTCAACAAGTTCATGGCAATGTAGGTATGTGATGGAAGTTTTCACCCTGAAGTATATTTTTATTAACTTAAAGCTGCCTTCATGTACAAGACACTTGGTAACATCATTCTTAATTCATTGTCAATTTGAATATTTAAGCCATCACATAATCAGAGCTGCTTAGATTCAGAAGATTGTGTATGAGTTACATGTATCAATCACTTAACTTGCTGATTTGTAAACAAATACATCCTTGTGAAATACATCTGTTGTGTTGCAAAAATTTAAATCACACACAAAAAGATCACTTCAATTTCAAGATATACACAGACAGTGATAAGGTGATGATGGTAACACTGTGATATCTATACCTACAATTTTTGCATTTTCCAATATGAATTAAACATACTATTGCTTGGTAGATTCAATATGGACTCAATAATGGTGTTCTCCGTCACATAAACATGTCATCGTTCATGATGCAAAACAAAGTCTCAACCTGTTGTCAATGACGGCCCACGCTAACCAATTAAATTCTACCTGCTTGTTCTTATTACTCTCCAATACTTGAAACCATCGCTAAAGCCTGAAGAACGGGTAAGGCTTTAACTACTTAAATCAATAGGTTCATACTCGAAAAATTTAAAAAGTGGCTGTAATCTGCACTAGCAGCTGTCAGATATTGACTCCTTTTGACATGAGTAAAATAAAAAATTAAAGTTTTTCTGGGTAATTCATGTTTAACCAAATCAATGCTGAAGTGAGTTCGAACTCACTCCATCAAGTTGGTGATAAAAAACGTAACAAAAACAGTTTCGTTTAAATTTCTTTAAAGGCGTGTTATGTACATTGAAAAGGAATTGAGGTCAACCTGGTAGAATTCATTTCAATACCTAAAAATGAGGTGACGTGAGGTGATGTTTGGTTTTTTGCCGCTTTCAAGATTACTTTACTTTAATCGCGACTGCTAGTATTATTGCAGAGAGAAAGCCTGCAAAACAATTGTGGTTATGCATTGCGGTGCACCAAAACGTGACTGCAGTACTAGAGAACTGCAGACAAAGTTGCTGTGCCCCTGGCGGGATTCAAACCATGGACCTCCTGATCAGAAGCCAAACTTGCTACCACTGCACTATACCGCCCCCACCTAATAATTATCTTCAACACATAACACATGATCAAGAGTACGGAATGAAACTGAGAACCTTTATGAGAGAACAGATAGGTTTTAGGTAGGGAAGGAGACATAATTGAAGAATAAGAGGATACTTGTGTCATATTCCCTATCAACAACAAATACAGTCACACACTAAGGCAACTGTAACACAATTGATCTATTATATGTGGACTTCTTTGTTTTGATATACATATGTTAAACATATGAGGACAAGAAATATATACCATAGCGGCACCAGAGCTTTTTTAGATAGTCTAAACTCATTTTCTGTAGAAATAATCCTCTAAACAATGGTGTTGATAATGATTTCAAATGCGAAACATGACCTTTTAGTATATATTTCTATATGACTAGCAGTAGTATACAAATTCGTTAGAGAGATCACTAGAAGTCCTTGTAATTTAGTTGACTGCTGTTGGAGTAAAGCCCATAAGCTGTAACAGCATGACTTGTGCAGACCCATTAAGAGTATAGTAGAAACTATAGAACATGACTGGGCCTGATGTCAACAAATTAATATAATCAGTCAATAAATCAACATTAGCTACAAACTATCCAGGGTGGAAAGTTTCACATTCTTCTTCCTTGCTACAAAAGATAAAGGAAGCATCATGAAACAGTTTGGTCACAATTAATGGGCAAAAACATCAGCTTCCGCAACCCTGAT
The DNA here is from genome assembly GCA_916613615.1 of Steromphala cineraria. Lineage (NCBI taxonomy): Eukaryota > Metazoa > Mollusca > Gastropoda > Trochida > Trochidae > Steromphala > Steromphala cineraria. Next base: position 11,635,238 of record OU744721.1, read on the forward strand.
CTTTATTGGGGTTGCCTTTCTGGGAGTCTTTCAAGACCCTGTGAAAATCAATGAAGTCCAGAAGGTTTTTCAATAACACTCTCAGCCCTTATGAATAAAACATGATAGATTACAAGCTCTTTTAAGTAAATTAGAGTCACGGTTATGACAAAGAGAGTTTAAAGGTCTTTTAAACAAATTTAAAGCTCATTATCTGATTCAAAACCAAATGTGACAGATTTCAACCAATTTGATCCCACCAGGAATTGATTCCTATTCAAGTCGGGAATTTTACTAAGAGCATAAGACATTCTTGCATATCATTGAAGTCTACGGTTCCAAGGAGTTCCTTTTGACTTGATGCCCCAGAGTGACCTCATCTCACTTTTCCACAAAACATTGCCGTAATTGATCTTCTGGGTTTTCTTTTTTCTTCATACTTTTAAACTTTAATTGATGGTTGCATGTTGATTAAACTTGTTCTTACTCTCCCCTACACAAGTAGTACAGTAGCACTCTAAGTTGCTTTACTACACTAATCTTATTAGTTTTAAAAAGTTTCAAGATTTCGGTCCAGGATCTCAATCAAAACCAGTTTTTAAAAAGCTTGCAAAGTTGAAATTATTGCAGCATTTCTCAATTCAATGATTTTTTTCTCCTAAATTTTCATTCCACTATGGTATAAAGTATATAATCATAATGCAGTGGAAGTATTATAAATTAAACATTTGCATCAAAGAATATGAATGTTGATGCTTATTTGGACATTATAAGTATATGCTTTAATTAAAGAATTAAAGGTAAAACCATAAAGATTTCTATTAATTAATAGAAGGATACAATAAATCAAGATAAATACTAATCATAACTAAAAGTATCAATAAAAAAAGAAACATTATTATTATTTTATTATTTATAAAATTATTATTTCTATGATAAACATGAAGGCACAAATAAACATAACAAACAAATCTCAATTATGATATGCTTGATAGAACTGCGTCCGTCAAACCAATGAAAAATTCAGGATAGCAGTAACCATGTAGAGCATCATTTTCCTTAAGAAAATATAAACCGGTTGTAACTCATCATCTTAGTACCATCGTACTGTAGCGTGTGAAAGCTTTACAATTGGTATCAATATTTCATAGGCAATCAGGGTGTCACAGAACCGATAAGTCATGTGTCAATACCAAACTCATAAAAAACATGATTAATAATGTTAGGCTATCCCAGCAGTATAGTTCCTTCATGAATAATGATCCACTGCAAGAGTTGCTACCAACTCCTCCCATTATCCTTCACATATTTGTCATGTGTATGGTTGTTTGTACAATGAGCGATATTGATCTCAATCATCAATATTCATAAATCTGATATATACAATTTGATGACATGCTACAAGACAAGAAGGATGGGCTACAGTTAGTGTCAATTACACAGATACATCACCTGAGTTAAACGTTAAAGGGGTTTACACGCCCTCTTAAGAGAAGAAAATCAGGATTGTTAAATCTGTGAACCTACAGGAAGATCCCAGCCTCTCAAAGTTCTTTGAGATTGAACACTGGTTATTTGGTCTGTTAATTAATTAACGACATATTTGCAGTTTTCAGTATTCACCTTGGTTACCTTTGGACGTGTGCTTGGTACAAGGGAAGTTATAAGAAATATAACTAAAAAGAATCTATTTACAAGAATTAATTGCTTACGAATCTAGGTGCAACAAATTTGGAAGACAGGGATAAATATAGTCAAGAAACATGAAATAAATCCTTGCAAGATCATGCCAGATTTACCAAACATCAAGTTGTGCGTCGCATAAGTCACCCTTCTTAACAAAATACATTCCTGTAAAATAGGACACTGAAAACTATTCACACTTATCAAGATGTTCAATACAAATTCAAAATGATTTACTAATTATTTTAACAATTTGATACGAATTTACGAGTTAGGGCGATTTTTTTTTTAGGTTTTACTCTTTTTGTATAAGATATTTGTAAACTTATTTGATTACCTGCAACTTTTAAATATACCAAATTCTTCACCCAGTATTTAAACTGTTGAAATATTGTGAAATTGGAGATTAAAAGAAAAAAATTGGCCAATGATACCTTGGACAATGAAGCAACATTTATCCTTGTCACATTTACAACAACAAAAAATACACGCAAAATAGGGACAAGGCTTTTATATTCTAGGTGGGAAAAAAATTGAAACCATTAGTGTTTCCTCCCAAAAGGAGTTGATAGATCCAAAAAAGAATGTATTCCATGTAAATCATGACAAGAAATGAAATCCTTGAATTGATTCTTGAAATGTTTTTGACATAAAGAGTGTAGTCATTATCGATGAAATAACCTTCAATAATTTGATAACCTTTTCCAATTTGAAAGGCAAAAATTCTGTCAGTAAACTGAAAATTAAAGAGAGGAAAATGATCTATCGTCCATCTGATAGAATGGAGTGAATGTATCTTGTCAAGAAAGCTAATTTTTTCTGCAATTCCACATGACTGGAAATGAGCTTTACGACTTAAAAGATTGTCCTCTTATTGATTATTTACCCTTCAAAAAATTTATTTTAACACTTTCCTCCTTAGGAACAACTTCTTCAATATAATCTAACAAATAGCATGCAAAGTCATACCATTCCATCAGTTTTGTATCAAAATGATTTCAGAAGTAGTAGGGTTAACCCACGCTTTAACTCTGGATAAACAGAAGCTATTGGGGAGTCTGGCGGCAAAGGAAAACTGCTGTTTTCATGAGGGAGGCTGTAGATTTCACAAAAATATATCCCATCAGGCGATCAGCAACTAACAAGCAGATCAATAATATATGTGAAGAGAAGCTCTCTAGTAGACAATCACCGAGAGATAAACTGAAGCTACATGGGCCGCAGTTTGATGCCATATCCCAGATTAGAAGTCTGCTGGAATTAATGTCCATTTTATTAATGTCCTCCTCACCAACATATTAGAGCTCTTCACCATAAAACAAACTCCTTAAAAAGTGTCCGCCCATGTTACTTTCACTACACCTATCTTCCAATTTATTGAAACTCCAGCACTAAGAATTGATTTTGTTCACAAGATAAACATTATAGACATTAGTTTTCTGTCCTGCAACTTTCTCGCCAAAACATCTTGATTTATTAGAGCATTTAGAAGTTTGGATAGTTTCAACATATATATGAAATATATTTTCTCATTCTCGAACCAAAGAATCAAAAAGATAACACTTCATGCATAAATCACTTTTTCTAAAGTCGAAACTGCTTCATAACTGCACAAAGTATTAACATACTGTAATTTCTACAAGAGGGGTGCTTATGAATGTAAAAAATCTAACCCTTACAACCTTTTGCGAATTATAAACAAGCATAATTCTGAAAATAATATGTTCAAGAAAAGCAATGAATCAGAGTCCCAATATCATAATGCAATATAAAGTTCAAACAAAATTAACTAATTATCCCATGATAAAGTTTCAGAAGCTTCGGAAGGCATCATCACTCACAGGGAAGCCATATCAAAACTTGTTATAAAGCCGTATCCAAGAGCAAAGTGCTTGACAACCAAGGAATGTATCATAAATATCACTGTTTCATCAAACTATTTCTGATGCAATACTAATCTCTCCAGACGTTCTCCAATCCTCCCATCCATTCTCAAGCCTGACAATCAGTGTCTATAGAGTAGATATTTGGTCTCCCTGATATCTGCAATAAACCATAACTTTCCCAAAACCATTGATTCATAAGAGAAGAGTCTTACTGTTTATCATTGGCACCATCAGACAAATTTTAGCTGATTAAACACCAGATCTAGTATTGTAAGAAGCCTTTAGTTACATCCAGTCTGGACCTAATAGTAAAATCTCTGCTCTTTTGACTTTTTATATTTACTATAAAAATATTATGAAAATTATGACTAGAAAAGTACCAATTAAGAACCTTTGTCTTTTCTGGCACCATTGGACAAATTTTAGCGTATTATGCACCAAATCTTGTATCACAAGAAGTATATATCAAGCCTAGACTTAAAAGTAAAATTTCTGCTCTTTTGAAATTTTATATCTTACCATAAAATGTAGAATCTTGGAAACAAATATATGACTCCAAAAGCAGACATTTAAGAACCTTCGTCAAAATATATATTTCTGCCACCATTTGAAAACTTTTACACACCAAAAGCTGATATTGTAAGAAGTCAATATACTTACATGTTTCTCTTCTCATCCAGGCTAGACTTACTAGTAAAACTTCTGCTCTTTTGACATTTATATTTTACCAAAAGAATATTGAACGTTTCGAAACAAATATATTACTCAAAGAGCAGACATTTAGGAACCTTAATGACACAAAAAGACAATACAAACTCATTTATATTTATTATTGGTATCTTTTCTATGCAAAAATATTAAATCATTTCCAAGTGTCAAAAATACGGTTTTAATGGTGGGAACAAGTCTTGATCTATGTAAGCTTAGAGATATAATCATAGAAATAAATAATGCATATGAGAAATGATAGGTAAGATAATTAATGTCCTTTCTAAATGATTTAGATAAATCATTTGTTTAAACATCGTCTTAAATCAAATTTGACAATTAAAAAGGAATTTTTAAACATCAAATATGAAATTTGTTAAATGAATAAATGCTTTGTAATAATTACTACTCATAATTAATACATATCCTCACAATCACTGCAAATTGAGAGATAGGAATGAACTTTAACTAGAATGATCTAATGTGTCAATGGGTGCAACTGAAAGTCTTTACAAGTTTCATAAAATGCTTTCTTGTAGCATATTGAAACCGAAAATGAAGGGATAAAATATCAACAAATCTAAAAAAAGATGTCAAGAATCTTCACTCATTTTTCAAGTATTTCTAATTAAATGATGATAGGCCTTGTTGCATAAGGGATCTATTTGATAAGCCTAATTGATAACATCATAAAAAAAAGCAGGTTATAAGTATCCTCAAGGGTTGTGATGTCAACCCAACGATCAAATTCATGAAACTTTGAAGTCCAATTCCCCCAATGGAAGGCTCAAGCGGAAACAACTCTCTAGTTCAGAAAAACTTGCAGGGCAATTTCCAAAACACTTAAAAAGTCATTTGACTTTTTAAAAAAGGACTGTCACTAAACATGATTAAGTGCAACCACTCAGATAAGTGATGGAGTAGCAGAAAAGGAAACAGGTAGGGAAATTGACCATGTAATTGCTGATGAACATTTTTTGCACATTTAAAAGACCTTGAACAGCTTCTTCAAACTATTTAAACTGCATCACGAGCACAAAATACAAAATTGTTGTTTATTGGATTAAAATCAGCTGATTAGGCAGGCTTGATGAAGCTTCATTAAATTTTCTATTTTATTTCCATGAGACATTACCAACTTTGATATATTCAACAAACAGAAAACAAAAGTTCAATATTACCATTTCAAGTCTTTAAATGTTTACGCATAGTTTCAAAGTTAAAAAGGACAATAATCCTTGTTTAAAAGAAATTAACAAAGTTCCTTTTATGCTAAAAGGATGTACATTGCTTATAGATCCCGATAAGATTTGAGCAAGTCTCTGGCTCTACTTGCAACTATTGGCAGATACAGTATATAACACATTAGCTGCTACCGCTAATGGTTCCAGAATCCTAACTGCCAGAGATGATTCAATGCTAATCCTTATTTGAACCCAATATATTCTGAAACTGAAGCCAGACAGATGAGCCCATGAGTGTTTGCTAATGAGCAGCCTCTAACTGATATATACGACTGTAATTGACAACGGAGAGCCCTTTCGCTTGTGGTTGGTTCCATAACGGACAGCTTTTGACTAAGGGGAGTAATCAGATGGGAAGTGAAGCATCGCGCCCACATGTGTCCAACCATGGAAGACAGAAACAGGTAAGGTGAAAGGTTACGCTCTACATGAAGATGTTTCACAAACATTTGCCCATTACATGGATGAGTTCAAACAGCAAGGGAGACAAGCAAAAACATGTTCATGAAGTGAAAATAGCAACCTTCCATTAGTCTATCATGGCTATTTGGAAACTAATGGTGGAAGTGACCATTCACGATGTGATGTTTTACAAACAAGAAACTGCCATGCCTGGTAGCAGAACTGTTAAAGCAGACAATGATTGAAAGTGAAGACTGGCTGTCAGACCAATTCTTTCTATAATGGTACCACAGCAGGAAGTAAAGTGTCTTTTTTTGTGTCCCATTAAAAAGCTGTACAGAAACAATAAAATACTGTCTACGATCTTTAAAACTTATTGTTATCAGATTATATTTAAATTTCAAATTTACAATTTTACAGCCTTTTGCCATCCAGTAATGACCAAGATAGATAAGAATATTTGTATGCAAACTAAAATGCTCCTGGATCATATGGATAAACATATTGTCTACAAGAACGATTCTATTCTAGTCCCTTGAGATACACATTTTTCTGAACAAAACAAGCCTGCTTTATAAACATGTCACATTTTATATGGATGAGATGAAACAAAAATTGCCAATGAGAAGCATGCAGAGAACAAAGGGAATACAATAGACTAGAGAATTAGCTGTTAATATATGCACTTGGGGATAAAGATTTACACAAGACTATCAGTGTGAAATAGGTTGAATCTTTAATACTTTTAGTTTATAATTTCAGAACATTGGTAGGAAACTATGGCTACCAGACTTGAATGAAAGGATTTGAAATGAATATTATGAGAGACGGATAAGGAACAACCTTAATATTCATGATAAGAGAAATTTTTAATCAATGGCTATGTAACGCTTTGCTCGCATTCAATAGCATGTACGTCTGAAATCACACCTTTATAGTGATAAGACTTTGTATTCTACTTCTATCACAGGATAAAGTTGTAGTAACTAAATATCATAACCAGTTATACATATACCTGTAAACTAGTTCTTTAACCAGAAAAATAACAGTCAAACGTTATAGTGAGTGTGATTTTACAACAATTTTTGACAAGAATTATACTTTGATTAAATCTACGTTTTTGCACACAAGCAAAATCCCAACTGAAATACAAAATGCCACAAAGCAATAAAATGTCTGACTGGTAAGGATTTGATTCAAGGCCAAATTACCCAAGCCATTCCAAGACACTTAAAATCACTTAGAGCAAAGTCACACCAAACAGATGAAAATATTGAAATCTCTGTGAATGTGTTAAGCAGGAGAATGTCTTATCAGTTTCTCGAGAAGTTCACAAAAGGTGCTCAATGAAAACTATTCCAGAACCTTTGATCTTTGCTTCTGATTGCACGACTCATGGCAAGTGGTTTCTAATACCACTCAATGTCCATTTGTCTGGACATTCTGACCATAGAAAAATCCTCAAGCTATGCAAATGAAATTCATTCTGCAAAATTTTCTAATCCCTTCTGGCTTGGCACCAAAAGACTTTGGCCTGAGAGCAGAGTTGACAGTTGTAAGTGGCTGGCGCTGAACTGCAAGTGACAAAATGCAAATCCCCTGGAAGTTTCCTCTGCGGTAAAGCAAAGAATTCCTTCATCAGCCGTAAACTGCATTAGTTCAGCCCTCTGCGTGAGGCCTGCCTTAAAATCAACTCAGCAGTAGGCAAATTTCTTGAATGCAGTGACTGACACGTTCATAATACTCTTCCTCAGCACTAATGAACTGTCATCAGTATCATAACTATGTAACTGACACTGATTGTGATGGCGACAGATTCTCAAATTATTCCAAGCAAAGCTAACTAATGGATCCATGAACAGCCAAGGGAAATCACTCTTTGGTGTATGGTATTGCAATATGATTTGGGTTTGCTACAATAATTTGGTCCAATTTTAACTTTCAAAAAAACATCATAAAGAAGTACAGATAATGGTGACTAATATCAGAAAAAGTTAAGATAATTGAATCTGCAAATAAAAGATCACAACATTTTCAAGATCGACAATTGTTTACAGTTTAGACCAGGTTGAAGTGTTATCATTCATTACGAACTATATATTGTCAAAACTAACCTCAATGTAAGAATGTGCATGAATACTTTGATGAATACCTTAATGAATACTTTGTTAAACTTTTAAAAAACATCTCTATACATTTTGAAAAAGTACAAATAAACATTATCTTACAAATTTGGCCTTGCACCAAGATACCTATATTCAGATGTCACATTATTCTCAACACTAAATCCCAGAACTATAACCCATGGAATATTTCACATTTATCAACTCACAATGGAGAGTTATTTGTCTACATAAACCATATCCCATAGATATCTTTACTTCTCAAGAACCAAAATGCATCAGCTGAGAAAACAAATTGTTTCCCCTAAAAATCATATTTGTAGAAGAGAAGTGAAATATGTGCTGGAATGACCTGTGGGTGAGAGTTTTGATGATGCAGTGTTTTGTTGCTGTAGAGACAGCCCCATGCTGGGAAGGACGCAGACATCGAGTCTATATCATTCAAAGCCTATTCCTAAATGATCCCAAGTCTTGCCTCTGGAGAAAATGGACTTCCAAGAAGAGAAACTTATAATAGGGCTATTCTGACTTTTTTCTCTTGTAATCATACTGGAATTTTTTTCATAATGGTACTTGATATTTGGCATGTAAAGCTAAAAACAGAATACTTCAAAGAGGGTTCCTACCTACTTCAAAAGCATGGGAAGTCTGGGTAAGGTCAACAATTAATTATAATATAGATGCAGCAAAGATACAAGAGAAGAAATCATACCTCATGACGTCCAATTTGAATTTGGTATTATGTGACATAACCATAAAAGAGTGTTTTAAATATGTGATTTAAGGAATATCCAAGAATAAATAAAACAGAGTTATACACAATACTGAATAACTTATTTGTACAAGAAAGCATTTCATCACTTTTAACCAAAAATTCTAACAATTGATCTTGCAATAACTCAGACAAAATTCAAACCTCTCTCTTGTCCATACAGCCGATGCATAAAAGTACATGACTAATGAAAATAGACATAAATATGAGTAATACTTTTGATAGGTCAATGCCAACACATATATTATACAGTGAGAGAAATGTCTATATGCCAAATATTAATCTTGTAAAGTATAAGCTATGTATCAACAAAATATCCCGGCAGTCATATTGATTTCCTAGATGTTTATGGCTAGTTCTTGTTTCAAGTGTCCGAATTCCCTGCTTTATTCTGAGGATACTAAGAGGAACAATAGAGCCTATTGACCAGTACAGTGACCAGGGTGACCGATGACAATTAAGATAGGAGGGACCACAACGCTAACATCACTATCAGCAATCTCTTCCCTAACCATAACCTTCTTCTTTACACTGGACAGCACGCCTCATTGCACATGGATATTGACATTCTTCAGTCAATGCTTTACTCAATGCCGATTGATTGAAACTGACACTTATCAAAATGAACATGAAAAAAATTGATTATTCATGACAACATGCTCATGCTTTTAAAAAAGCCATAGATCATATAGGATGGTCACCATAACAGACTTGGAATGGAAGCTTACATCAAAAGTTGAATTGATTAGCCTCTGATTCAAAGAAAACCAATACTTGTGATCAAAAGATCCAAAAATCTGTTTGTGGGATCTTTGTCATAACAAATCCATAAAATATTGGATCGCTTGTCTTATAAAAATGCACTAAAACATGATTACTCCTTCAGAGAACTTTTAATTACCAGTTTATTGGAAGATCAGTCAAATAATGAAGACAATTTACTGTTTCAATCAGCTAATTCAGGGATTTGCAGTGCATTTTCTCTGAATATTGCATCATTTGCAAAAACTGCTGAAAGCATGTTTATTCCAATTTCAAGGTAAGTGATTTCTCTGTACCAGATGACAAAAATTACCCTTCCAAACCCAACAGCACAGCCAGTACTCGACCCAATCCAATCAATAAGGACAATATCTTAACTTTATTATCTTTCTTTGAACTGGAATTACACTTTAGCAGCAATTCTGACAAGCCTCAATGGATATTCAGAGATGATAGGCAAAACAATCAAACTCACCAGAACTTCTTGCTATTCAGCAGACATAAACCCAGAATCATACACCAGGGGGATGGAAACATCCACACAGACTGTCATAAATACTGATCCCCAATCATGGCTGAAGGACCCCCCTCATTTTGTCTAAACAAGCCCCGTAATGATCCAACTATTGTCTATTCCATCTAGATCGGTACAATGAACAGTACAAAATGGATCCAATAAGTTGGCAACTCAATGGTGCCCTAGGCCATACCAAGAAACACTTCCAAACAAGATTTGCAAACATTGGCAATCCTATTATTTGGATCCATTCAAGTGAGAGATAATTGGCATGTCCAGTGACATTAGGTCTAGACCTTAAGTGTGGCATTTACTCCTTGTTGTTGTAAAGAGATGAGAAGAAGTTCAAATAATACTCACATGAAATGACATCTTTATTTATATTCATATATGGATATGACATCTTTAATAAATACCTCATATATGAGTATGACATCTTTAATATATCACTTAACCTATTCACATAACTTCCTGTAAGGAAAGATGAAGAAGCCATCAAATCAACTATCAATTCAATTGCTGCTTGATTTCAGCTTATGACAACCTGTTGAAAACAGAGATTACTGCACAATCTATGTGCTAACAAGGACTGTGTTTGTCTCGCATGGTAAAGTGATCATTGTCTTGAAGAGATGCAAGAGTTGATTACCGCTATTGTAACTAAAGATATTAATACCCGAGGATACATACATTGATATATAAATTTTAAGAATCAAATGTAAATCTTTTTATTACATAAGCCAGAATGAGGGTGATGCACAAATTTGTACACATATTGTATGTCAAATGGAACATTTCACAGTGTAAGGTTTTCTTTATGAGTAATTCTTGTTCATTCTTATTGAAAGGAATATCCAAAAAATGACTGATTTCTCTGGCAAAGGCAGTGACATCAAATACAATGGTTATATCATGATTCAGTAATTCTCGCTAAAACATTTGTTGCTGGCAAAAGTGATATTTGCACATGTGTACATTTAAAAAATATGTCACTCCAAAGTTTATCCACATTGGTACTTAACATCTTTATTTAAGTACACATAAGACAAAATTGGATACATATCATACAATATGGACATCATCTAATGGTCTTAAAGCCTGCAGTCAAAGTCATGAATGGTATTCAAGAGGTTTCTTGGATTGTTTAATCGTGTTCTAATAAGCCTATCGGAATAGAAGAGTTTTAGTTTAAAATTTGTTTTGGGAAATTGATTGTATATTTCTTATATCTTGAACTCCTACCCCATTCTTCATGTAGTTACCAACACTAGTTTGTATTTAATACCTTATGTTTTCAGGTTAATCTTTACAAATGAAATCAAACAAGTATTTTGAGCTGTTTTAACATGACTTCTTTGAGAGACATTTAGAAGCTGGTTGATGAAGAAAAACAAGTTGTTATGGACAGTCAAAAATGATGTCCAGCCTCAAGTGCTTGATAACGGTGGTAGTATCTACACCAAAATGTCGCATTTCATGCAATAAAGAAGTGGACTATACATAACAATGTGTTCTTCTTCTGTTTTAACATGCTTTCAACTGGATTTGGAAGTATTCTTAAATGTAATTTATTGAGATAGAATAAGACTTTATAAGAGTTCAACAAGATGTTCATGAATTGACCATTCAAGACTTACTTTATCAGCATAAATAAGACCACTTAAAGTATTAACATTTATAAAAACTTATTGACTCATGAGTTTATGAACTCTTGAAGTGAAATCATTTGGGTCAAAAATAAATTTCATGCCCAAAAATGAAATTTTCAGTGTCAATTTCAACATATCATAAAGATTAACCAGCATATGATATGATTGGGATATTGAACGACAAGCTTTCCAAAGAAATTCTGCAAAGATGCAAATGATTTATAGGAAAGTTCAGATATATTTCAATTTCAGATAGTATGATACCAACTTTCATTAGGGCTACTTTCGATCAGCATTTCAATCAATGAAATTGCTCCACTATAAATAGCATCATTCCTGCAATAGACGCCTGAAATGAACACCATTTGACACTTCTTTCGTATCTGGAGCAGGTTGTATCAATAATTTCCTACTTTATCGCATGTTGCAGATTCACACTGGTGAAATGAAATCAACGTACGATGATTTCATCAATTTTGTCCAACATGAAGTGTTTGCTGGCTTTTGTGTTAATATCACTGTAATAACGATCAGTGCCTGCGTATAATTCAACATCACGCACATATCATCCTTATCAATATTGTTGATTTTAAATGTAAACCTTCCAAAACTGTCAGTGAAACTGTCAATACGTGAAATTGACATAAATGGTATTGATCAATGCTTTAAAGAATTGCATAAGATTCTCATGTAATTTTATGTCAATAAATAAATAGATTTTCATGAATTGCACATATCAATCTATAACCACCTCATTTCCGATATCTCTTGCATTAAAACCAAGCATTTTCTTCGCAAAGTATGAACAATGACTTAAAACTCATTTAAGTGAACAGTGTAAAAGCACAATAATATAGCATTAACTTTTCATATTATCTCATAGGGTGGTTTATTATCTTAAATATTTAATGTCAATAAATAAATAGTATATCATGAATTGTACATATATTCTATCACCACCTCATTTCTAATATCACTTGCATTTACACCAAACATTTTCCTTCCAAAGTGAAAACCATGGCTTACAACATGAACAGTGTAAAATCACAATAAGACTTTACTATTTATATTATCTCATAGGGAAGTCTTATTATCAAATATTGTACATATAACAGGTAGCCAATCATATTCATATTCATCATCATTTTTTAAACTTCTGAATTTAATTTGGTTTCAAAATTGAAACAATAACAAAAAGCATGCACTTACCAGGTGTAATCCTAACGAAAAAGTCAATTAGCTGCCACTAGTTGGGCCTATCATAAATCTTATCACTACTTAATGGATATTAATTATGTCTAAAAAGATAAGAGCAATTATCATGCTATATTTTCAATACAATCATACAATATTCATGACACAAGTTTAATCAAACTCATAAAGTCAAGTGAAAGAGTACTCCATGAAGATTTTAACAGTAGATAGATAATTTCTCCGTTAATACTTGATATATCGTATCAAAATCACTAAAACACGATTTCCTCTCAGAACACACCTCTAACTTTAACTAAAACGACTCTGAATCAAATATGAGCTAGATAAGTTTATCAGTATGGTTAGTTAAAGACACTGACTTTAATCATTATTGAAACATAATGTCAGAAAGACAACTATCATCTTTTGACCTTTAAAGCCTTTACTTGAAATTTAGATTTGTGGCTTTTTTATGCTATCAATCAGTTCACGAAAATAAAAAACAAACATTATAAATGAAAATTGGACAGATTATCGGACGGGTTCTCATTAACTGTCTCTTTTCACATCCATTTGAAAGTAAACACTTTTCATATAAAGATATATGCCAAGATTAAAATAGGTAAATTTGAAAAGTTACGTTAAAATGGTAATCAGTGGAGATAATATCAGGGTTTTTTTTCTTTACAGATTTTGTTTGTCTTAAAATACAATATTTCAAAACATAAGTAAAGCAAACATCACTTACAGTTTACAAAGGACACAAACTTTTGTGGAAAAGTTGATTACTAAACCCTTTGCATAATTCAAATACCAAAATGAATTAGTCACCACTTTATCACCTCTATCTACCATTATTTCTGAAAGCAAGCAGTCAAAAGTTAATCCCATGTACTAAATAATGAGCCATTTTCCTACTCACATCATATCGAATCAATGATTAGAAACATGATAAACCATATACATCATTGAGAAACAAAATATAGGTAATATGAACCCAGTTAATCAATAAGTACAATAAGTTTATGATGAATTGATAAGATATTACACAATCAAAAGGCAGTAAGTACATGTGAAATCTCATGTGAGTCATTTTTTACCTTTCTTTTCAGAGTTCAATTACAACATATTTTTTCAAAAATGACCGCCAATGGACTTAATGTGAATCTTCATAATTTGTTCTCTGACAATGGATGATTTGTTCGTGTAATGAGACTTTTGACACTATCAAAATATTACATTTAGCATTAGAATTATAAGAGAAAAATTGAAAATATTAAATTATAAAAAAACGTGCTACTGTCCCTTTAAACCTATAACCCATTCCTTGCATGTGTCTGTTCAAACAACATAACAGTAGACTTGTGGAATATTCAATGTCCACTAATGTAAGTGAAACTCGATACATGGAAGAGTTGGTGAGAATTTTGGTATCATGGTTTTACTCACAGACATAGAATAATAGAATGGATGAGAATATTCATTAAAATTTTATTTCTAACTAAACTAAAATCCATTTTCCCATCACTTCTCATGATTTCAAACTTGCTAAACGTTCCGGCATAAAATATTCAGGAGCTTCTTAATTAACTGTCTGTGACAATTTATGAGCTGAAAGGTGAAATATACAATTTGTGAATACAGAATAGACCTATTTGTATTGTAAGAATACTTAACCATGTAGTGTAGCCTAAGTGAGTAAGCAACATTGAAACTGTATCTCTGACATATTGTATAAAAGGAAAACTCTTAAAATTATTTACAACAATCTGCATACAAAGCAAGCAGAACATGGTACTCATTAAATATATATGTTATTCATATACAAACTTTGAAATCTGACACAGATAAATTATTATATCTTAACATGTTATTGTAATTTAAATGTAACCAAAATAATATACTACATTTAAATTGAAAACAGCTTGACAAAAGACAATAATTCTTTGTGTAAAGATATTATTGTAATACAGAAATTATATTACTATAACTTGTTTGAAATGAAAAATACATATTTAACTTCAAAATTGATAATAAAAAATTATAATAAAAAGGTATACTTTAGTATCCTGAACTAAAAAAAAGCTCATAAGACAGCTATAAAAGGGTACCAAAACAGCACTTCATAAGACAGCTATAAAAGGATACCAATACAGCACTTCATAGGACAGCTATAAAACGATACCAATACAGCACTTCATAAGACAGCGATAAAAGGATACCAATACAGCACTTCATAAGACAGCTATAAAAGGATACCAATACAGCACTTCATAAGACAGCTATAAAAGGGTACCAAAACAGCACTTCATAAGACAGCTATAAAAGGATACCAATACAGCACTTCATAAGACAGCTTTAAAAGGATACCAATACAGCACTTCATAAGACAGCTATAAAAGGATACCAATACAGCACTTCATAGGACAGCTATAAAACGATACCAATACAGCACTTCATAAGACAGCGATAAAAGGATACCAATACAGCACTTCATAAGACAGCTATAAAAGGATACCAATACAGCACTTCATAAGACAGCTATAAAAGGGTACCAAAACAGCACTTCATAAGACAGCTATAAAAGGATACCAATACAGCACTTCATAAGACAGCTTTAAAAGGATACCAATACAGCACTTCATAAGACAACTATAAAAGGATACCAATACAGCACTTCATAAGATAACTATAAAAAGATTCCAATACAGCACTTCATAAGACAGCTATAAAAGGGTACCAATACAGCACTTCATAAGACAGATATAAAAGGATTCCAATACAGCACTTCATAAGACAACTATAAAAAGATTCCAATACAGCACTTCATAAGACAGCTATAAAAGGATACCAATACAGCACTTCATAAGACAGATATAAAAGGATTCCAATACAGCACTTCATAAGACAACTATAAAAAGATTCCAATACAGCACTTCATAAGACAGATATAAAAGGATACCAATACAGCACTTCATAAGACAGCTATAAAAGGATACCAATTAGCACTTCATAAGACAACTATAAAAAGATTCCAATACAGCACTTCATAAGACAGATATAAAAGGATACCAATACAGCACTTCATAAGACAGCTATAAAAGGATACCAATTAGCACTTCATAAGACAGACATTAGCTCATCCAAGGACGGCTTAATAAACTAAACAACAGCATATAGTTTTAAAAAGAATATATTATTCCTATAGAACTCACTCTAATATATAATCTAAGGACAAAACAAATATCAGTTACCTTTGATGACACAATAGTTTGAGGACACTGAAAAATTCAAACTTGAATCCAGCAAATTTTTCCAACATTAACAGAATAAAAATTTTGCTTCATGCAGGAAAGTGATTTAATGGAACACACCATGCACGCACACAACCTACAAGCAATAAACGTGTAAACATAATTCTCACCTTCCCGCAACTATTATTATTGCATTGTGCTGGATTATCAGGAGATTTACACTGGCTGGGGAAACTAGCAAGCACGCAAGGTAGCGTAGATTATGTTTAATCCATTTCATCAAACATAGATGTATATCCGAAGTGATTTTCCCACCTACGCCTATCAGTTCGCGTTAGTTGGAAATTCAGGTAGATGCCCCAAGAGACTCGAACAATACACTATAGTATCAAAGGAATTTATTTACTCCCTCCGGTAGCAACATGGACTCATCTACATCAAAGAGAAGTGAAACATTAATAGAAGTAATAGGGGTGGGTGGTTTATCCTAAATAAACATTTATTTTTAATGAAAATGCAATATATGTAAGTAAATTGACTGCTTTCATATCCTTAATGACTTTTGAGAATCACTTGATAGAATTTTATGTTACTGCATTAAATGCCTATGTTTCCTTAAAGGGGCAGTAGCCATTTTTTATAATTTTATATTTCAAATATTTCACTTATAATTGTACATTTAATACTGCTAAATATATTATATTGGTAGTGTCAAAAATCTCATTACACAGACCAATCATCCATAGTCAGAGGACAAAGTATAAAGATTCACATAAAATCCATTGGCGAGCATTTTTTGTGAACACCTTTAATTCATTATGTGTAAGAAAAAGGAATCGCATGGCTAAACTTTACGTTACATATTTGAATTATTACTGCTTCAATTAGTTTAAATACATTGTCTTTCAATTGGAACCATTTATTTTAATTTTCCTGACATCACCTTATATTCTCCCTAAAAATGTGCTACTGCCCCTTTAATAGTTTTCATAACTTTCAATCTTTTATGGCACGAACGAAATCCTCACCTGTCCACATTCTGTTTTATCATTTAGAAACCATAAAAAGATTGTTATAATAGTTTCATGGAAAAAAACTTCTTTTATCCAAGTTTTAAGGAATAGCTTTTCCTTAGGATCGATTTTGATAAAGTTACATATCAAATTATCTTTCAGTTTCTCAATCCTACACACCCTCTTCACTAAAGTTCAAACTTCGTACTGAGGCAAAAAGTTGATTGCTTGCATCCATAGAAACGATACATAGAATGAAAATACTGTTATTTATTCGTCACAGCGCAATCTTGACCTTTGCAAGTCCTATTCTAAACAGCAAATGTATTGTACAGTCAGTTTCTACAGTTGTTTCAACCCATTTAGATTGTTTCCGTCCACAATTACACCTATTCAGCTTACAGAGCAGGAAGATCCAGAAGATCCATGCCTCGAATTTATTTTCATTTATTCCAAACTTCTTAACTCTCAACACAAAGAGTTCAATTGTTGCAAAAAAATATTTCAAAGCATCTATTACCACTTGAAGAATGGAAATCAAGTGAAATATATTTCTCCAAGGACTGATCAGTCCTCAGAAATTTCCTTCAGATAAAACTGTACCATTTGTAAGTAACATCAAGAAGAAGGGTTTGATATCCTGCATATTTTATAGGTCTTCCTTTTCTAATCAGTCTACCATGCACTTCTAAAAAAGTTCCATGTCCAATGTTCTATGATTAATTAAGGATCCTCCGTCTAGGGAGTTGGCAGAACGACCTTGTCTCTATAATCCGACTACAAGTGCATGTGACTGGGACAACCCCTACATATTTTTTGTCTTTTTGCAGAGTTTGTATAATTCAGAACTTTTATTATGAAATACTTGAATACTTAACAAATCAAAGTCAAATCTCACCAAAGCATTGATATAGGCACTTGCTGCCTGTTGCTAATAATTTTTCCTTTATAAATATTCTGAGTTTGTATATTACATGTTTTATGGAAATAAAATACTGTTTCAATCACAAATCTCACTAACAATTAATTACATGGAATTAAAATACATGGAAAATCTAAATGAAAAAAGTTATTTACATGAATCCAAAAGAAAGAGCTATGCCTGTGACATGCTAGAATACTCATTAAGTCAAGAACAAATCTGACCTACCACATATCAACAGGGAAAATTTACAGTTGAAACAACACTTCTTTAATTTCCATAGATCTAAAGGAAGTGCAATTATAATGATCAAAATGCTTGAATACTCATCAAATCAAAAACTTACCATTGAAATATATGGTAAATTACAATGGAATTACAATGCAGATATTGACATGAGTCCTGAGGAAAGAGCTGTGATGTTTGAATACTCATCAAATTAAAACCACACATTAAGAATTATTTCAGTGCGTCTCTGGGAAGTGTAAACAATACATCTTACACAGATCAATGGTAGCCATTTCATTTTTAAAATCATATCAAATTTTACACTCATTTAATATCCTCTTTACATGATGACCTTTCTAGAATAATGATCAAAAGCAATAAGTTACTTCAGTACAAAGACAATTGATAATGACACTTTCAACATATACTTATCACTCAGAAGACGTCGATCACCTTACTGTAACGTCTTCTTAGTCATATCTAGTACATTGTTCAACACAGAAATACTGAGTTCCGGATTTTGACAAATTTCTCAGTAAAAACTTTCCTCCTTATCATAATGGTAGCTGAGCATACAAAGAAATTCCCATGAACACAATCAAAGTCATATTTCACTTCCTTTGATGGTTAACCTTAAGGAAAGGTTACCAGCAAAAGATTATGATCACGTAAAAGTCAAATTTTGAGGTTTTCCCTTCCTGTATTATCTACATCTTAGTTCAACAAACCAACATGACCTGTATGATTAAGATTACATCATTGACAAACTACACAACATTTTTCTTCCCTGTTAACCCTCAGTTAGGCTATGTCAACTGAAAAATGCAGGAATTGTCAAAGGGGAGGGTTCACTTATTTAAAAAGTTGGGAATTGTGCCCAATTTTTACGTAATTTTTAATTTAATTTCAAAAAGACGTTCAGCTAGGGGATGTACCACCCTTCTGGATTGGCCACTGACAGACAAACATAAATTTTAAATTTGATCATATCATAGCCAAAGTGAACATGAACTGTAAGATTAAGACCACATCATAGAACAATGATGATCTAGATCACATCAGTATCATGTTCAAAGACCAATATGATCTTAAAGATCTGATCATAACAGTCAAGTTGAGATTACCAGACCATCATGAAGATTACATCACATCATAGTCACATTTTACCAGTTTTCTCTCCCTGTCACACCAGAAGGAACTAAAGATCAAAATCAGTGTCATACCGCAGGACATTGACATGCAGCTCCTTGGCCAGAATGTTCATGAACTGTAGATGTAGATCAGTGTAATACCACAGGACCTTGACAACCATCTCCTTGACCAGGATGTTGTCCTGTGTACCTAGTCTATAAGAACTTCCTCTTATTATCCAAGCTATAGCCTGCACTGGGTGGCAAACATTCAACTGATTAAAGAGGACCCTAGAGTTAGGTAAGAGCACTATCAGTCTCTGCCAGACCAGACCAGAAGGAGATTCTGTTTATTCAGACGATCAGGTCAGTTAGTGATAACATATCATGGACAAGGAAGGTCAGTTGTCAGTTAGGATAACACTTCCTGCAGACAGTACCTCAGCCTCAATATGCTGCATCTAATGGTTAAGGCTGCCAGTAAGACCCTTAAATAGAACAAAGGCCTAAGCAAGTCTAGAAGAAGACTTGAGACCTTGGTTTAGATCTGAAAATTAAAAATACTAGGTTTCCCCCTCTTTTCATTCTTTATTTTCAATGTTAATATTTATTGATAATATCATGTTAGAGTCTAATTGTTAGACTGCTTATGATTTTGACAAAGCAAACTTAAATAAATGTGCTGGTCTAGCTGACCCCTATTTTTTTAATAAAATACCTTGGACATGTACTGGTGTTTATAACAGTACCTCAATATCTAATTCAACATGTTATACAAATAGGAAAGAGGCTTTTGCTTTGGTAAGAATGAAAACTTTTAAACGAAGCTCATTACAATCAATTGATATCAGTGGTAAAACATAGTTAAAAGTATAACCTGCATTGACAGATAAAGGATCAGGTAAAATAAGTCTTTAATGTATATGATTCATCTCTCTCGCCTCAGTATGTACATAATTAATTTACACACAAATACACAGGAAAATGACAGATAGTGAATAAGGATCCCCGAGACATCTCAACAAGGAGGGGGAAATGGATGACAACTTACTTATTCATGGTATTTAATATGATGACAAGTTTATCTTTTTTATAATTGTCAAATATTTTCATTGACTATTTGGCCAAAAGCATTTGTGTAAGAAACAAACAATAGTCTTTTATTTAATAATGTGCAAAGACATATTTCATATCAGGTCTTAATTGGCAAAATGTTTTTATTTAACAAATCAAAGGAAATTTCAAGTTTCAAAGAGAGCAGCTGCAAATCCAGCAAATGATTTCACAACGAAGTTTCTAACAATAGAGTCTTTTCTTACATTCATTCTATCATCTAAAGTTTAATTCCTAACAATTGTGGTCTTTATTGTAGCAATCCAAAGATTTGAAATAATCATGATAATAATAATGATAATGTGCATACTTATCAAGCACTTTTTCCACGTCCTTAGTCATGCTCAAAGCTCACATTATTACCCTGACGGAGTGTACTTTCACAGCTGCTGCTAAGCCCTAATCAGGTAAGTAGGTCAGTACATCCAATTTTCAGGTACCCATTTTAACAGCTGAGAGGACTGAATGCAATGTGAATGAAGTGCCTTGCCCATGGACAAAACACAGGATGAGACTCAAGTCACAAATTTGTATTGTCTCCACCAAATCAAATTTGTATTGTAAAAGAGGGAAAATATTCTTATACAACATAGAAATCTTTATCTTTATCTTTATGCAACAGAACAGTAGAGAACACTGATAATTTTTTACATCAAGAAAAAAAAACAAATTTGAGCTTAAATGTACAACCAAAGATGACTTCAATGTCATTTCACTGAGAAAAATCTTTAAAAGGTACTCAATATCACCACCTTGTCATTAATTAATTACAATTTACATCAATAATATCTACAGCACATTAAATGAAAATGCTTATTAAAGAGAATAACCTATTTCATGTTGATATGCTGTGTAAATCTAGTGTAAATGGTTCATTGTTTGACAACCCAGAGGATATATGACCCTTTACTTTGTGCATATTTAATGAAGCTTTAATGTTCAATTTTGCTGATATGACGATACTGAAACTTGACTACCAACTCTTTCATATTGAATTTACAATTACACAGAGGACACATATTATGTTATGATGTAAAACAGGAGAGGTATATTTCAAACAGGTTGATAGGAATGTTTTCTGAATTCAGAAAAAAAGGTTGATGCCAAGATACAAAATAATGATATAATTGTATCACAGTTTAACAATTATTTTTTTCTCCAAGTGGTAAGAGACCAAAAAGGCACAACTATGATATGGCTAAGATACAGGATACATATGATTTTACTTTATGTGATGGAGTTTTTCATCTTTTAATCCATGTTGTCTTTCTGAGTGATAAGAGACAAAAAAGTGAATATGATGACGCCAAGATGCAAAATATATATATGAATAACTTTTTTAAAATATTATTTTTCACTTTTGATCCATGTTAATAATCAAAGCGATGGAAGATAAAAATGTGAAAATAGGTTAAGGAAAAAAAAAACAGAACATATTTGAATTACTTTTTAAGTTGTTATTTTCAGATGTTGATCCATATTTATTCATAAATGGAAGATAACAAAAAAATATAAATAGGCTTAAGCCAAGATACAGAATACATTAAAGTTAGTTTATGATGCTTGTAATTAATATGATGCTTTTGATCCATGTATATTTTCAAAGTGAAGAAGGACAAGAAATCAAGAAATGAAAATAATGTATTTTATGCGTGAGATTTTTTTTAACAAATCACAAAATTAACCATTTGTGTCACTCGTGTTTTTGATTGATGCTTTCTTTATAATAGATAAGAGTAGATCATGCAATATTGTATTGAATCAGTAAGCTACTTCATGACTTCACAGTCCTGAGCACTATAGTAAATTAAAGCAGATGTACCAATTGAAAAGCCATTAGTTATTAATGTAGAGGCAGCTATCAGATCAAACTAATAGGATGTCAGCCTAACGTGTACCATCATCAACCTCTTTCATGGTTTAACTTTAAAGAGCCACTCTGTGATTTCAATATGTATCCTTTTGCTTTGATGCAAACGTAAATTACATGTAAAAACATGAATAATTCAATTCACTCCTTCATCTGAAAAGTGCATATATGATAAATACTTGTTTTCAACGAGAATCCTAAAACTGTCATTCAAGTTCGATGAAGGCAAATTCAGACGTCCAATTTACATTTGATCGATTGGTGGGTGTCATTGTCTGGTTTTTATCACAATCGTGACTTCAAACCTTCCTATTTTTGTCACTATACAACATCGATTAGCTTTGAAATCATACTTTCTTGCAACAGTCGATACTTTCTGATCAAATGACACTATTGATAAAGTTTGTCATATGTGACTCCCAACATCTCGAGGGGTGGCTCTTTTATGCAAGTTGAAGAAGCCCAAATTAAAATATTTTAGTCATGAAAGTCCTTTAATATCAACTTACGATGATGAAAATAATTCATGATATGATATATTATACAAACTCTCGTCATGGGAAAAATGCAACGATGGAAAATAAAAAATGTAAACACTTGGGTGTAGAACAGTTACAGATTTAAGAAATATGTATATGATTGAAATTGACACAAACCAAAACAAATGGAAGACTTATATATCATAATTGCATTCTATAAAATGTCAAGTGCCAATGTGCATGAATGGTAAATTGCTACTGAGCAATTCCTTCGTACAAGTAATTGAATTTTTATGGACACTTGCATTCAATCATTATTCTAAAATCAGAGCTCCAAACATTTCTAACAAAACTTAATTCCAATATATATTCAAATCAGAAAGGTGACAGAAACAATGAATCTAGTAACTGAATAAGAAAGTTTCAGAAATAATGACCAAGTTAATATGGATATGCAACTTCTTTATTCACAGAACAGCATATGCTTGAAAAAGTATAAGAATTCATACCAAATGATTTATTCTGTGAATAAAGAAGCTGCATATCAATAAAACCTTGTACTTCCCCCCACATCTAATATGCCACTAAAACAAAAAAATTAAAAATTCACAAATCATACTCTTGAACAAAACTAAGTTTCTTAAATAGGTAACAGTGATCTCCCCTCTTAAGACCTCGAGCCTTGAATCATGTCCAGCTTGACCCAAACTAGGACTACAATGGTCATGTACCTGTGGAAAAACTACCATTAACAACAGAAGTTGTTGATTCAGTTTGAAACATTTACCAAAAGTTCAAACACTGAAGTGAGAAGCAAGTGTTCATATCTAGTAGTTGACAAAACTCAATATTTCCAGTCATATTTCTGGGCATGCAAAAAGGACTTCAGTTATATATTCATGTGTTTATATGTCCATAGTCCTTCAGTGTTAATGTGTAGGAATTTCATTATCAAATTTTCAAAAATGAGATTAAGACATATGCGCTCTCAAATATTTTATGAAAAAATCCTTGTTGTAGAGAAGGTTCAAGGTCTAGTCCCTTCAGTGTGGAAATTTAGACTGAGGCCAGCTACTAGTTAAAAGCTCACTGATGTGATTTTTTTCTCGATTTTAAGAATATTCCCAATGCCCTAATATTTCATGCTTATTGATTTAACTGTCTCCTTCTATTGCTCGCATCAAAATTCAATCTATAGTCTCAAATCAAAAACTAAATCCTTTTGGGGACGGACTTTGTGAAGAAATCGAATTACGGTAGTGATTGCCTTATTAACTGCTTATGGAAATCCAATAAATCATAATTTTCA
This sequence comes from Steromphala cineraria, assembly GCA_916613615.1. Lineage (NCBI taxonomy): Eukaryota > Metazoa > Mollusca > Gastropoda > Trochida > Trochidae > Steromphala > Steromphala cineraria. The sequence goes on from OU744721.1 coordinate 11,659,475, forward strand.
TGCAAACAGGATAACATCCTCCAATCTGTGAAATTATTTTGATGCTTTTCAAAGTGCCACTTAAGCTATCCAATAACCAACAGGAACATTCTTAGCATTGCTTTTGAGAATGTCCTTTTTCTTTATTACAAGCAAGATTTTTAGGACACAAGTTAACAGATCTTAATTTACATGCAACTTTATTGTGATAAAAATTATTGTATGAAATAGGTTTTAAGACATAATATTAACTCAATTTGTTTCAAAATTCATTGCTTTGACTTAAATTACAATATTTTGGATTGCGCTCTTTTATTTTAAATACATCTTTATAACAAATTGAATGTACTACATTTAAAGTATTGGTATTTCAATTTGAGTGTTTAATATATAGGTAGCCAAGTAAAAACCAATCTCTCGGCTAAAGCTACATTTCATTCTTGCTGAAACTGACAACTTTGCTAGTTGGATTGACGGTGAAATTAACTCCACTTCATCTGAAGTGAAATCCACTAAGAGGACTACAGGATAGCGCGTGTAGACTGAAAGCGTAGACTACTATAGATGCATTGATTAGATATACAATTACAGGCTTGACACTTACTCTATTGATATCTACATCACAAGAGTCATTGACTTATTACATGCCAAATTCTACTTTCACTTTATGGCAAAAATAATTTTTCACAATACTGAGAAACCTAGAGATGTCATATTACTTGTTTTATGAAATTCAATCATCATTGAAGACTGTCACGACAATTGATATGATAGTGTTATATCAATCAGAAACGGAACCAGTTATGATTATCAAGAGCAAACAGGTTTTATCAACATTATGATAGGAGTTAATTACTACAAATATCCTTGTGATGATGATAAAATATAAAATGACATATTTGTACGAAGAATTGGAAGCTAATTAAGTAAAAACTCTTCATCAGTCCTACTACTCTCATTAGTTATTTCCTTTAAAGTCAAAGCACACAAACATTGAAAACTATAAAGGATGGAATACATAGAAGAATCGTTAAAGACACTATATCATGAATGTTTTCTTAAGCCAATCATGAGATCTCATTAAAATGAAAACAAAAATTACCAAAAGCAAGATAGTCTCTATCAATATCAGAAGTTTACAAAGAATGTATCAAGTTCAGTTAAGCTAGGTGATGTTTCTCTAAATCGATTGTTTTATATAGCACTAAAATGGCTACATGTAGTTATTGCTTTGTGGACTTTATTCTACGTCTAATTATAAAGATAAGTTGGAAGTGTACTAAACTGACTACGGTAATCCTTAGAATAGAATATACTTGAGATAAAATCATATTTAAGGCATAAAATTTCAGCAAAGAATGTATTAAATCTGCTACAATGCATTTAAAAAAGCATTATTCATGGAGGTTATGGCAGGTGTTGACTACATATAGATTGTAATGTGATTGAACTTCAATACATCTAAAATCAGTACCTGAAAGAAAAAGATAAAAAATACCAAAATCTTTTGGTACCGGATTGCTAGGGTCTTTTTGTCATAAATGACCATTTAAAAGAAAGTAAGTAGTGTTAACAAATCATAAAATCAACTTAATAAACAATGTTAGTATCCAAGTCAAAATGTTACCTTTACTGATAATAAAGAAGTTGTATATCCATAAACTTTTCTTCATCATTCTTCAATTTGATAACCTACATCTCTTTACTTGCTATTACCAAATGACAAACTCAGAGGAAACAACTGAAATAATTTCAATTTTCAAATCTTTATTACGCACACAAAAATGGTAATATATATTTCCATTGTAATAGATAGTCAATGATATCTACAGAGTTCATTGCTGCTACGAGCTGTCAATATCTGAAATCGTGTAAAGAAAATACTTCTGACAATAGTGTCAATATCGCTAGGCTTCCTTAATAAATTTGTCAATATCTGCTGGAATTGACAATATTCAAAGACATCTTTTTAAGCATTTGACATAAACATTCTGTGAAATAATTTGAGACTGTCAGTTTCTAGAGAAAACTGTTTTTAACAATTTTTAATCATCTTCGCCAACATATTGCTTCGTTTGAATTTTTCTCTGAATGCTTCAGGTGTCTGTCAATCTACATTTAAATCCATTTTTATAAAAAAAAACACTCATTTAATGTTAATTTTTAAAGATTTGATTAGATTAAGATTTGTTAAAACGCTTTGCGAATAATTTAAATTTAATGAATTTGATTAAATTAGCAAGAGTGTATGACAGTTTTTTTATTGTTAATTCAATAAATATTATAAGTTATATGTTTATCCTTATCACAACCATCAGCTCTTGAACACTTTATGCAAATCTCGTCACTCTGTAATATAATGATATAAAATATCACCAATGTGTAATCATTAATTAAACCAATTTAGAGATTAGAGAGTTGTAACCTTTAAAAACTCAGCTATTATCTCAATATCAACAGTTACAGTCTAATTTAAAACAACATTTATCTTAATAACAAATTTAATATTCTTAAAGAATAATAAATGTATTTGATATCTATGGGAAAAGATGTTATAATTGGTGCAGATGATAGACGTCGATAGCTATCACTTTATATCTATATCAGAACATTGATTTCACAGACATAAACTACTCACCATCTCTTATCTTAAAAACATTAATGAAAAAGACTGATTCCCCGTTTATCATTTAATTGTGCTTAACTGATCACTGATCCTTATAGATAACAATGAAAAAAAAGCAACAAACGTTACAAGTTAGTGTACCCAAGAATAAGAACATTTGCTTCAAATATAAATTTTAAACGAATACTAACAATTAAAATGAATGAAATCAATAAATTAGTCAGCTTTGGGTCAGTGTTTTATGTTTTTTGTTATAAAGGTTTATTAGGCTAGACTGATATGCTGCTTTTTCAATAAAAGATTCATAGTGATAGTCTTGCTTGAATAAGCATATTAAAGATGAGACGATTTTGCACTTTGTAGCTCATATGATCCCTTTCTCAGAGGTATTAGGTTACCTTAAAGACAGGTGCAATTAGAAAGGGCCAGTTTACTGCCATCTTCATGCAATCACACAATAAAACAGACACAGCCTGATTGTTTCTACCTGGCTATTTGAAAGAGAGTGATAATGCTTTATCCATTAAACATGTCCAGTCACTTTTGTATTAAAACTGACTGAGAATTATTTAATGACAAATATTAAATATAGAGAATAGTTTTAACTCAAATTTGAAATAATTGATTGTTTCTGACTGCTATTTGGAAAGATTGATAGTGCTTTATCCATTACACATGTTGTTATTGTATTACAGGTATTGCTTATACAGAATAGTTTAAAACTAGAAATTATAATATTTTGGTAAATTACCTAATTGTCATAAGGTAATTAAAGTTACAACAAGAAGACCTAACAGATGTTAGTGAAAAACAAGTCATTGATTTACTTTTTAATGAATAATACCAATATAAATACTAAGAACATTTCATGTTAATGTATTAACAAATCATAATGCTAAGTTGAAAAGAAAACACCCTGTAAAGATTGACAAAAACCAATTAAAAAACCTGAAGTTAAAGTTTAAAACGATTCATGACCCTTGTTCATCAACACTATACACTTAAAAAACAAGACCATTTTCACTGGCATACACAAAACATAAATTTCACTTATTTTTCATCTTTGCGAATCCACATCTTAAAGGGACCTATATGCCTTTTATGAACTGAGCCAACTGCATATCGTCAATAACAATGGTAAACTTCAAGCATCATCTATCTCTTGTCACACTCACCAAGAACATCTTTCAACTTTTCAAGAACGTTCCTTGTGGACATTATTCATCAGTTACTCTCAATCCTTTACACATTTCTAATAAGTTTATTCAAACAACAATAGAAGCATTACAAAGTTCTAATATCGTCAATATCATGTCCATTTCAGTCTGAAATCGATGATGTAGTTACACTTGGAGATCATACATCGCTGTTCATGTATTACATAGACTGTAGTAGCAGATCAATAGCACGGAGACCCAGAGCTGCAGTTTATACATTTGGGGATTTGAGAGAAAGAGTTCCACAATAACTTGCAAACTTGTTGGTTATAATAGGACAAAAGCCATCTATCAAAGGCTCTGGAGAAAGTTTTGTTTCTTACACTCCATAACTGCATTACCTACCTCGGTAACAAATTCCATTACCGATGTTTGGGTTGAATAGAGGAAAGTTTGTTGGGTAAGATATAGAACAGATTCATGACATGCATTGTAAGTTGTAATTGTTGGAATTTATACTGAACCACTTTCTGAACTATTAGCAAAAGGATGACTGGTCTTTTCCAGTATGAAGGTATTTGATGAAAGATATATAATCATAGATATATATCATGATGTCAATATAAATTTTTTTAATAAAAACTAATCTTTTCCAGTATTTATGTATCTAATGAAATGTATATACAGTAGAATAAGGATATAGCGAACACGGATATAGCGAACACTCGGATATAGCGAACAAATTTTCAAGTCCCGTCCCTATATGATATCATTAAAATTATATGCGTATAGCGAACACCGGATATAGCGAACTAAATTCTTTGGTCCCTTGGAGTTCGTTATATCCGAGTTCTACTGTATTGTGCTTGTGGATTTTTCGTGTATATATGACAAGGTTTAATATATAACACAGTTTATTCATTTCACACCTGAATACAATATATCTATCCCTGACAGAATACATTTATAAGAAGTGTTGCATTTACATTATCATTTCAATGAAGATCCAAATGCACAACAATAAAGACTATCTTTTCCAACTAATGACACAAAACATATGAATATTCCCTCACTAATAGAGACCTGAAAATAAATGATAACACATTGTCTACTGATGATGCAGTTGAGCATGATGATTGTTTTCCGCTCGATTCTTTATCCATCAGTATTGGATCATAACTAGATATCAAACAAACTAATCATTTCAATTTTACACTTAATTAATCTCTGTACATGATCTAGTTTGTGTCATATTGGTACAAACGAAGTTAATAAAGTCCTGTAATTACACAAAGCTTAATCAAGCATATCACAACTGCTTAACTAATCAATAGTCAGTGTTAATCTCCTCATTGACACACTTAATTAAGCAATAATAAAGGCATAAAATTCTAAATAAGGAGAGAAAAAAGTACTTCAATGTAACTAGCATAGGATCAAAACATGAGAACTTTAAGTACTTAATAATCAATACACTATCATAAACATATAATGCATAAATATGATAACAAGCAAACAATTCTAAATTCACTTCACAAGCTGCAAGTTTGTGCATGTCTAAATGATGTTTACTTGAAAATGAATTAAAAGTAAATATTAATAATTAGTATAAAGCCTGAAAAGTTGCACTTGTTGCAATTAATATTTAACAAATATAGTGAAAAATTATTACTAGAACTGCTTAAGTTTAATTTAGTCATCATAAAGTTAACACTGATGATGTAACATATCTACCATAGTAAAGAAGTAGTACCTAAGCACAGGTCAAGTAATGCAAGTACTAAAGAGAAGAAAGTTTAAACAAGCAGGTAAAAGGTCTCACCTGAGTTCCTTCCCAATAGAGGAAATGTCCTTAACAGCTCGAGCACAGTATTGGAAATCCATTCCAGGTCTTAAACAAATTCCCATATCACAAAAACGCCGGGTTAAGTCATGGTCGTGGTATAATCCGAAGCTGGAAAGAAAAAATCACACAATGTTGCAACATACACTCCAGGTAGCAGTGTTACAAACTGATGGGAGTCGCTCAAAGCCTCTTCTACATGGCCAATCAGAAATGAGCCATTAATTATTTACAACTAAAACAGCAATAGCTGTCCTTATGTTGTCTCACAGAAGACAGGCAGGCAGTGGATGACAAACAAAGATTAGATGGATGGACAGACGGACAGGCAGACAGACGGGCGGGCAAGCAGGCAAGGAGGCTGAAGGGATCGCAGGATACAAGGCTTAATGTCCCGTATCGGATACTGTAGTGAGAGGGGAATCTTAGCATACACACGGCCGGCATCGGCTAACACAAAACAATACCCATAGCTGTGCATAGCGATACAAAAGAGTTGTCTCGCATCCACCGCAAAGTTAATAATGCATAACATTTGATAATCAGGGATGAATGGAAAGATTTTCATCAGCAAGGGTTTTACTACATTGCATCGAGGGGCCAGAGCTGTTTGGCTTTAGCAACATGGGGCGAATTCTCTTCAAGCGTTCAAATTTACATTGGCTGGAAGTCTCTTGGCTCAAATGCTTCCCTCAAACATGAAAAAGGAGAAATGGACATCATGTGTTAATAGTGGGTGTGTGGAGTACTTAGCATATTATACTTGACAAGATCAACTTGTCCTCGGGCTTTCACTCAACTGCTGTCAGCAGGGCTATATAAGCAAGCTATTGACATCACATGCTGGAAGAGTGGTATATGGACGCCACTGATTGAAACATGCTATCAACGTGCAATACACATCAGCTGGTGGCCTGGGCTAGTCTTGAGCTACTGTTTAAGTGATGCATCACATATGTCATCTGCTCCATCATCCCTTCAAGAACAATCAACTACAGCCATTTCAACAGGTGGCAATAGGGCTTTTCAATTGCATATATATTTTTGTAATCCTTATCTTTTAACAATCTCTGTTAACAGGGTCTTAAATTATTCAGGACTGTTTTGAAAAAGTTGATAAAATTCACACTTTGCATATTGCCTGCTGTCACCATTTTCATCTACCTTTATAGTTAACAAGAGAGCTTTACACCATAAATACAGAATTATTAATTATTCAACAACAAAATAATCAATATAAAAGAAATGATGCTCCATGTAACACATGTCACCAAGAACAAAATTAAACTTTGCAGTTATTTATTCTTTAAAATTCGATAAATAATTAATGTACATGATAACTACCTTTAGCCATAAACAAAATATGATTTAATGAATTAAGTTTTACATTTTCTTTTTCAAATCCATTTTGGAAATTGAGTACTAGATGTAGAGGGTGGTAGGGGACATTAAGAAGTGAGTTTACAAGCATGTTTATTTCTCTTTCGATTCAATGATTGTACTTTCATTAACACATATTTTTATCAAGATATTTTTTTATTTCCATCTTATATAAACAAGAAATAATTACACAGAAAACTTTTCTGAATTTCAATTATTACTATACAGAGACCATTAGTTGATCGAAATCTCGTCAAAAACAAAGTTCCATCTGTGATTGCAAATTCAAAGATGCACAACTTATTTTGTTTATTGATTTTTAATATAAAACATAATAACATTTTTCATCCAATATATAGAAAGAGTAATCAATTTGAATGGAGAGCACCACAAAAGAAAATCAATAAATCATTTATTCAAAATATTAAAGTAAAAATTATCCTTTTACATTTCATACATGTCTTTCCCCAGTGGAATACAAAAATTACTTAAAAGTCCATATCTGGAATTGAAAGGCTCAAGTATTATTCCAGGATAATGAAAACAGCAGTAGCGATGGAGATTTACAAGTACTGCTCTAATGCACCCATTTAACTAATGCCGGAAGCACCAACCTTAAACAGTCCCAGCATGTTAACTTTGGCTATAATCTTCATTTCAGTGATAGTATTTTGCCCTTTGACCGGCACCAATAACATCTCAAGGGTTAATACATTTGCACAGCATATCCTGAGGGTACTATATGGAAATAATTAGAGAAAGGGGAGTATCTACGGTCACTCAATCGTGACTACTCCTCATAATAAATTAATTTTCTCACCCACTTTTACCGATTACTATCAGGACGTAGTAGAGTATCTAACTGAGACCGGGATCATTGTTCTGACCAGGATTATTGTGGGCCCGTAGAGACTATGAGATGATATAGTACTAAGCTGTAAGATCATAGGTCTCCAATTGATGAATCCCTAGAATCTATCATTCCCTCTTGTATTTGGACATGGGAATCAATAGTCTTACATCTATCTTGACTTTAGAGCTTTGTTATTTACTAAGATGGATCTTTCAATTACATTTAGAATATGGATATTAGAAGTGAAGCTTTGAAAGATTGGAAGATTTTTATCAAAGGTGAAAAATTCTCAAATGTTGAATCACTTCATCACAAATAGAACTGAGGAAAATCTTATGAAGAAATGGTCATAAGCAATTTTAGAAACTAAAGTAAGATTTTAATGAATTTTCATTCCTCTATGATTGATGCAAGTTTTCTTTGAAAATGGGTTAAGCATTTATATGAGTTCTATTGAGATGAATAGCCTTATGCGGTTGGAATGTAATGTTTCAGATATGTATCATTACTGTGTGACAATTGGTACTCCATAACGTACCCACTAACTTTCTACAAAAGGAGTCTATTGTGAGTGATCTGCATATGAGATGAGTGATAGAGGAATACCGATGATAATTAAAGTGAAGTCCCAGAGAAGAAAGGGAGTGATGACACATGAGGGATCTCCTGTCACCAGGCGCTATGGACAAGGAGTCGTGGTCTAGCCTCGCTACAGTGTTGCTTTCAGTGATTGAGGAGACCCTGTACCTATTTAAAATCAGGGGGAAACATCAAAGTGGGCAATATCATTTTAGTCATCAATTATCAATGATCATTGAGCAATAGACAGGTACTTTTCAATAAACCGTTATAAAATCATAAAGTTCCTGTACAAAGGAAACTTCTATCAGAGACACATTTGGAAAATTTAGTTATCCATTATTTGACATAGTCAGTCAGTTGCACCTAATATTTCTCTTTTTCATCCATGCAATTTTTCCATAAGGAGGATACCAACTTAAAAATATTCCTCAGATAGGTCCCTATACATTAGTGAAAGCAGTTGAATTCACTGAAGGTGAATGTTTTGAACTTGTTAAATTTTCTAAAAGATTTGATGAATCAAAACATAACTAAATAGACAATATCTACCACTAGCCCATTTTTCTGACATTTTCATATCTCTTTACAATCAATGGTTGATTATAGACAACTAAGAGTAAACAACACATTTAACATACTTTGTCCATCAAGACATAGCACTTGAAGCTTACATCATGCGTCATTTGGGTAACATAACCAAAGGTAGTAAGCAATGTTACCCAATATTCTGTAATTGAAGATTGATTGTAATTTGTCCTAAGATATCAATGAAGTAAAGACGGTAACTTAGTAACTCCATGATATGCAATACTAAGGAAATCTTCTAACTTTGTGTGTAAATGATATACTTATTTCAATGTATAATAGTGAGAATGAATAAAACATATCATATTTCCTAATTTAATCTTTCTGTTGCCCAACTTGGACCTTAATCTTCTTCATAATTAATTATTATAAATCTTTTAAAAGAAATCATTAGCAATGAGAGTAATAGAAAAACTACAAATTGATAACAGTGACATTTCCAAGGGTGGGACGCGGAAAGCTTTTGAACTCTTTTGCCTGTGAAAAATTGACCATAAAAGACTAAACCACCTCCCTCATTTTTAATTCCAAAACCATGGTGAGCGAGTCGTAGGTTTTACACCCCTTGGGCAGTATTTCAACCACTACCAGCAACAAAGATACTGGATGTTGATAAATATCAAAATAGAAGATAAAAGCAATCTGATTACATTGAAACAAAATTTGCCTCATCCTTGTGTTACAAGTCATTACATTTTGAAAGGCAAAAATGTTTATTAAGAACTTATATTATCCCTGAAAACTCTCACAATATACAATTATCCATCCACACCTACAACTGAATATATGGTGATGTCCTGACCTGCTTATATGCAAGGAGAAGGGTTGATGAAATTTACCCCAATAAATATGTGTTCTACACACGGACTACAGCAAAATCAGCACTAAAGAAATGTTAATTCAAGTCTGGATAGTTTCAAGACAATTTATTGGCACTCTAATTCTCTGATGCATTCAGTTATAGTAAGCCCAGATGTCCTGAAAATAAACAATGAACACTAACATTGTAGAAAGGAAACTTAATTTCACTTCTTTATCAACTTCATTACTTGATAACATATTGTCTCGAGGGTCATTTGAAATACATTTAATACATTATTCAGAAATCATGGCAAAACATAGTACATGAAATTAACCTAATTATCATAAATTTATGGTTTTTTTCTACCTATTCGATAAACAAAGTATCCACTTCAGCCCACCCCCCTGCTGCTTTCAAAGAATAATTTTTGAGTGTTGTAAGGAATTTAGAACTATGTTTTTCAATTTTGTCTAAGATAACTCTAAAATATATACATTGTTAGACATAACAGAAGAAGCAAATTATGGAACTTCTTTGGGATGTTTTCCCTTAGAATCTCATGTTTATCAAGTATGTCTTAATCTATCAGACAAAAAATATGAGGGATGTGTGAAATGTTTCTCATTTTATGAATGTTAGTATCAAGATAACATATAAGAATTAAAATATCCCGAACTCACTTTGTTCAGTAAAATTCTGTGAGAATATGCAAGGAAGTCCTTAAAACTCATAGAAACTCTTCAGTGCACACTGATCTCAGAACAGGCTCAATATTTGAAGTGATTTCTAAAGTATTATCCATGAAATGAAGGTTGAATTTTTTCGTTTCTCACAAAGACAACATAAGATACCTTGCAGCTGTAAGAACATTCACAATGTTCAGATAAAAGAAATGGTGCCTTCTTTTAGAAATTATAGAATAATATCACTTCATCGTTGCCGTCGGAGAAGATTTAAACATGAAATGGCTGCCAGAAGGGTACCAATCAAATTAAACTAAGCAATCAAGGGTTAAAGGAAAAATACATCAAACAGGATGTGGAACTCTTGATGTGTATGTCTGGGAGCAAATACACTATAACAGCAATTTACATCCAGGAGAAAGTAACAAATTAATAATTAGGAGAACGGAGACAGAGTCACAGTGTCTGAAACTGTTAAATGGACATATCTTATACTGATTTTCTCTCCAGTAGGTTGGAAGGTTTGTTTATTGGCATAATAAGTCTTCATCTAGTGATTAACACATAGTAAATAGTAACTAGTAAACTGCAAATAGTAAATTGCATCTTGTAAATTGCAAATAGTAAATTGTAACGTTCATTGTTATTTCATAGTGTTTGGACAGATAAATTTACTCTTGAAAATTTCATCTAGATTTTCATAGTGGGAAAAACAATAATTTAGCCACAGTTGGCATTCATTTATCACTTTGCATTCCCAATTTTTTTCAATTAAAAAAGAATATTACAAAATCTCTCAAATCTTGTAAATCAAATTTGAAGTGGACCTTGCAGCGTTGCAGTTTCCTAGGATTAAACTATAAACATTGACAATATTATGACAGTGAACAACATTTTGACTTTGAAAAATTTCAGATAACCTTCTAACATCTTGAAGCTAAATAGAGCTAAGAATTACAGAAAGTAAATTAAAAGGAACTTTTGATATCAAATATTACCAATTTAACAAATTTTGTGAGTACATTCCTCTTTTAAGATCCTCATAAAGATAAGATTTTCTGAATCATTTAACTGTTTATGTTGAGGCTGGCCAGTTTGGGCAAATGATTAAGTGTACATGACTAAGAGACAGACTATCATTAAACCAAAGTTATTGATATTCATGACATATCTCCTTCTTTGAGGAGAAAAAGAACAAAGTAAACAATTCCGCAAGAAAAAAAACTGGTCAGCACAGTACACCGCAGCATTTCTTACAGACAATAAACACAGAGGAAAAGGATGAATATTGCTTGAAGGTTTTTCTGACAGTTTCAACGTTTAGATTCCCTGGAGTGTTTTGCATCCAATCTAGAGACAAAAAATATACTCATGCTGTGTAGGTTTGCTGACATGATCTATAACAGCTTCAAGTCGAACTTTCACCACATGGTTCCTCTATAGTTCACGTCTTACACATCAACAACTTAGTGGTAGACAATTTGTACAGAGAAGTTTCTAACAAAATGTTCTCGAGTAAACATAAACATGGTAGAAATTACTTAAGTTCAATTCAAGATTAAAGTTCTTGAAACAAATGGTCACATAGATACAGTTACATTAATTGATATTACCTTGTTTTCCAATCTTAGTCTATGTTAAAGGTTAACATGTGATGTTTACAGATACAAGTAAGACAAAAGTACAAAAGAGCCCTTTGATTAGTTAAAACATGTGAAATTGAAATTCTCTTTAATTACTAAATATTTCTTATATTTCAGATCTTAATAGCCCTGACATCTTGTCAGCCTTCAGCTATTGACAGATTATTCCCATGTTTACTAGCTCCTATAAAAAGGCCATTCAGAATGTTATGACACTTCCTAAATCAGCAGCTAAGGTGTCATAAAGCATTTAGTAGCGGCATAAAATGAAGATTGTGCTCATCTCTATAACTAAAATAATGTTACCCTAAATGCTCACAAATAATCTTTGTGAATAAAACATTTAACTAATATCAAATGACTGTAGCTTGTAACATGCTTGTAAATTCAAGATAATAATCAACATATTAAAATTGTTGACAAAACAAAAATGTAAATTGTAACACCTGTTTACTCTAGATAACATTAACAATCATTAACATTCCTTTTAACTTAATATTACACTAACATGATAAAAAATCCCAAACTCATTGTTAATAAAACTTGGAATAAACACCAAATGACTGTTGTTAATTCAAGATAAAATTCCTTATCAAAACTCACATGATCACAAATTATGGAATTCTTATCAATAAACATGGAATTAGCACCAAATGACAGTAGTATGTTAACGTTGTTAACTCAAGATAATATTCCTTAAAACTCACATGATCACAAATTATAGAATTCATATCAATAAACACGGAATTAGCACCAAATGACAGTATCATGTTAACATTGTTAACTAAAGATCAAAATCAGCGTCTATTTGCAGAGCGGTGCCATTAGCTGAGGAAATGAATCCAAGACAAGATACAGACTGGAGTGAATAATGGTCCAAACTATTTAATTGGAAAGAAATCATTGACCACTGGTCAATAAATCACCATGCTTCCCTCGCTTCCAACTTGCCTCCCGTCCTGCCCTGGAAACTAATCAGTCTCAATCGTTAGAAAACTAATTAATTCTAATTGTACCCTAAGTTGACCAAAAGCAGTTTGATTCCCCTTATCCCGACAGCATAAACACTTTCATGTAATAGTCTAAGCACCGACTTCAAAGAGAAAGTGGCTCCGATTCATATATGTTGACAGAAGCTTACATCTCAAGTGGTCTTTGTAACACGTCCTTAGCCAATATGTTAAGAAAACAGGCAATTCTTACTCAATTTTCCTAGGCAAATGTCTGATTATAACTATTTCTCTGCTAAGGATGAAAAAATATTTGAAAAACAAATTTTTAACTATAACTGTCAAGAATATCCTAATGCATCCCCATATGGCTGTATTCCAACATCATTCCCCAGCGTTTGTCATGTCAACTACAGTCTGTGCCATATGGGACTTAATTCCACTAAATTAATGTTTCACAATTGTATGTATTTTCTGCTGAACCATAAGCATGACGTCGAAATAGTAAACTATGCACAAATAATTTTTATCAGATTCTGATATTCTTTACGTCTTATAAATGAGAAACATTTAGAAAATTGAGCGAGTCTATTGGGTAATCACTGAAAGGTATTTAATCTATAGAAGTCCCTTATCTAATCATATAAAATGAATCAACAATATTCATCTATTTATCATTTGTCTAAACAAACACAGCAATACATTTGGAAAAGTTTTTCCTGGTGATGTTTAAAGAGTGTTGCCTTATTTTAAAATAGAATTGTTACACTCCCACATAGCACTAGTTGTTAACAATAATAAAATACTTGAACACAACCTGTATATAAATTGAAATTGATCGCAAGATTAGAAAATTGTTTCATGAAGCATTGCAAAGAATATTACCAATTCTTTTCCACAAACTGTATTGATATGAAGTTGGTGGCAATATTAGAAATCTTTTTTTCTGTTATGACCTTTTGATCTTATTCTACTCTAGACCAAGAAAAGAATGTTGTTCAGGAAGTGCAAAGAATAATTTTTTCTCTCTAAAAGAAAACTGAAGCTAACTCATACCAATTTGAGTAACTAAATATTGAATTGAACAGCTCTCCAAATATAAATAGAAACTTACATGAAGAAAAGTGAAGAGAATGGAAATTAAAAAATATTTTCCAGAAACATCCAACTAATTTAAAATTTGAAGTGAGTGGATGAATTCTGAAGTTTATACAAAATGAAATAAGTTATCTATATGTCAAACCGAAGATGAATCTGAAAAATTTGAAATAAATTACCTTTGTCAAACCGAAGATGACGCTGAAAAAGTTTGAGGTAGAAATGAAATAGCTTAGTATCATTTGAATTATCAACTAAAACAAAACACTTAACCATACCAATCTACAAACGACCTAACACTACTTGATTCTAGAGTCAATCAATCAAGGAATGTTTTTCAAAAAAGGTAGCTGTCAAAAGAGTTTTTCTCCAAGCTAAGAGACTGTGTCTCTTTCAGGAAGGCATTCTGGAACAGATTCCTTTCTATCTTTCATCTTCTTTCTTTCTCTTGATGTCTCATGTAACCATGACCGGTAGACTTAAAGCATTTAGAGTGATTCAGAAGGCCATACAAGAAACTAGCACTAAGAGCTAGGGCTTCCCATATCATACACTTCTTATGCTTCTGGTATCACAGCAGACCATTGGTCAACAGACTAAGTAAACAAGATACTGGCAAGCTGGGATAATTTCTTCTTTACATGACCGTATGATGACAAACTTAAAAAGCCGTGACCTACTTAAGGAGAAGCTTAACAATATTGATTGCTTCACTCACATACATTATCCCATTCTGCTTCTTACAACAGTGGATTTTCCACAACAGTTTTTGTCAGAGTTAAAACGCTTTTGTAGCTAAAATACTGGCCCTGTAGAGAGCTTGCAATATGCAGTGAAGAGCACTTCAAAGGTGTTAATAGTTTCTGGATTGAACTTTTATCCTAAATTATTGTCAAGCCTGTCTGTAAATTACAAACATGCTTAAAACATGAAAGGGTAGAGGATATTTGATTAGTTCAATAAGTGATCACATTAGACTTTGTAATAGACATTGAAGTTTTCAGTTTAACCAATAACTAGAAAGGTCTTATGGTAGAATTTCCAATCTTTTTGCCACCTCAGAAAACATATGGGAACTGACTGTGGAACTTTAAATTCTTATCCAAAATGAATTATTGCGACAAATTTTCCCCAATCGGACTTAATCTTGGCCGAGCCATTCATGTTGTTCCTTTATCAGAAAGTAAGGAAACTTGCCACCTCATGGCAAAACCCTCCAATCAAGATCAGGCCAAAAGAAAATCTGTAGATTAGCATTCGTGATGCCCCAGGGGTGAGTGCTGCAATGTCGGCATGGTCCGCAACAATGGCTACAATCTTCATCCTCTAACCTCTTCAACCTGATTATGTCCACAAGAATTGGATCAAGAGGGAATCTGGGAGCTAGGCGTTTTCCTAAGGAGAGTTCATGGCCTACAGAAATCTATCTAACTCTCATGTACAAAGTCATGTCCAGGAGAGTGGTCACTGTGGTCAAAACTGACCAATCATATGCTTGACATGAGAGATGTTGTCCACTGATGCAAGATCGTCTGAATGTTTTTGAATTAGTTTGAGCAAGGGACAGAGCTGGTGTACCTACATCTTCCCACGGCAAGGTGAAAACGTATCGAGCAACTCTCCTCGCTTTAGACCTTGCCTTCACAAGGTAGAAAACTGGTGATCCGGAGCAGCGACACCTATCGTGATCACGAGTTACGCCCCTTATCAGCTCTTACAAAATAGCCAATGAAATTTCGAAACAAATTCAAAATACTAACAGACGATCTTTTTGAAAACTATCCGAGTGAAATTTAAATTCAAATTTCAGTCCGCATGGTTGTTTTCACGTTTTTGATGAGCACCGAGAATGCAGAGAAGACAAACATTTATGTATCACTCAAATTAATGTTTCTCGCCCTTGTAAAACACATACAAAATAGTATTTTTTCAAATTGGTTCAGTTAACATGCTGTCGTCTGATTGGACTATTCTACTTCCGTGCAGCGGGTTGAAATGCTAGCACAGAAATCACGGCCAATGATGTCAAGGGAGGAATGGGAAAGTTTAGAAACTTTTTCGTTTCGCCCGTGACGTTGTGAAGATGGTGTACCTAAAGACAGTCCATAATCTGCAATACCGATCTGGAGTGGACACAACGATGACCTCATCTGACCCAATGCATAATGACTTGACCAGTTTGTAATTAATGAGTTGACCTTCATGTCACATGCATATAAATGTCATGTTCGTTTTGGCACAATTGACACAGCAATTAATAATGAAAAATGATGTACTTAATGAATGACGAGCCACAATCAATTAATCATCTCAAAATAAACATGCATTTGTTTAACCCATATCATACTTGTTTGCATAAATCCAATTAAATCTTCATGCTGCTGCATTATGTTTAACTACACATTTTAACAGTTGCTTTCACAATTGATTCTGAAACATTCTAATCAAATTCTTTATAGTGTACGTAGGAAAACTCTGATGCAATGGTTAGGCTGAAGTTAAGTGTTGCACAGCACAAGTGTTATTGGCCATGAGGGGTTAGACGGAACAATTAGTTACAGTTTAATGAAATTGCTGGATTAAACAATTCTCTTGTGTAATCATAATGTATCTTGATAAAACCTTTATCTAATTCTAAATGTAGCTTATTCACATATCATACTTGAAAGCTTCAACTGTGTTTTTTATATTCCATGTGGTATTGACTTTTAAGCCTGAAGTTGATTCAATTTGGGATTTAAAAATTTAGAGCAAAAGACTAGCTCAACTCTGCTATTTCTATATTCCATGTGGTATTGAATGTTAAGCCTCTAGAAAGTTCAGTTTAAGATTCTAGAAATTATTTAAATTTGGGCAAGAAACTTTCATGATCATCTTGATAAATTGTGAAGCTATTTCAATCTCTTCTCTTTGGGGGTTACTGTTAAAGAGACACAGAGTATGTTGATAGGATCAAATATGTCAAATTTTGAAATCGATGTTATTACATCGGGAACCACTAACTGTTACTGAAAATAACAAGCTAAAGGTCAATCCGTACATAAGAGCGAAAATACGGCCATTCAAAGTCAGGATTTTGATTGAAAACCGGACAATGTGGCTCGAGTGGCGGGTGCAAATTCGCCAAACGTAATTTTGAAACCTTGTCATAAGCTGACAGGAAGATATATTCGATTCGATAGTATTTATTAGGTATTCTAACTAATAGATTGATTAATTGGATGCATAATTTCAAATATTAAACGTATTTGAGATGTTTTCTTGATTTTCCATAAAATCAAGCACTTTAGATATATTAATGCATAAATGGATATATTTGCAAGTCCAGTGATGAGATATGAACTTCAATCAGCATATTAGATAATGTAGCTTATCAAAATCAAATAAAATTTTAAGAAAGATACTCTGTGTCACTTAAAATTGTAACTTTATACAGCTTACCTCAGAAAACCGGTCAGTCATCCAACAGGATTCATCATTTCTGAAACAGAACCGCCATATTATTTGTGCTTCAATTTAATACCTCTCACTAAGATGATTCTGAGATGATATTTAGCAAACACGTACCATACAGCCTCAACCTTTTTCATTCTACACCACCATATTACCATCATATCTTAATTGCTTAATATTGTTTAACTCTTGATACTTTTAATTCCTATCTAAAAAGCAGAGAAAGGAATAAAACAAATGACAAGGATGTGATAATGATATAAGAGGAGTGCCTTAGGATTCTTTGAGTAATTTGTTTCATGAAGTTGTTCACTTGGAATTAAGTTATCTGGCTAGGAATTCTTGAGGACATTCCCATGTTGATTTCATCAATTGTCAAAAACAAATTGAGTTAAAAAATTTGCAAATGATTGGTAATTCCAACAATGTGTACAACTGAGAAATTCCCACGCAAAAATAGAACCAATGGTTCTGCATCTCATCTGGCTTTTCAGTATATAGACAATAGACATTGGACAGTAGACAATGTTATTACCTATTTACCCGTTTTATTATTATTTATTCACTCTTAACTATATAAGCTGTCTTTGATATCAAACAATGATTTGAATCATTGAATGAGATAAGATGAAGGGTTTACACATGGTTTAAGCATCCTTTTTGATTTCATAACTTCTAGAAAGTGATTTGCCTTAATGATTCACATATAATTGAAAATTCCTCCTTAAAGTACTAATATGCATTACAAACAACATGGTCGAAAAAACTCTAAATCATAACTTGTTCTAGAACAGACAATATTTATTGGATTATAATAATCATAATACATAATGAAATTTATCCATCAAGCAAAGATCATAAATTTCTTAAAACTTTCAGTTTCCTATATTGCATTAGAAAATTCTTGACAAAAGTCAAAAGAATTTTGTATGCAAAAAAGGCCAATATGTAATAGAGGTCAGTAAGATAGGAATCAATGGAGCAAGGAGTTTACTAAAATAATTCCACTTGTTAACATTTTAAAGGGGCAGTAGCACATTTTAGGGGGAATATAAGGTGATGTCAGGAAAATGAAAATTAATGGTTCCAATTGAAAGACAATGTATTTAAACTAAATGGAGCAGTAATAATTCAAATATATAACGTAAAGTTTAGCCATGCGATTCCTTTTTCTTACACAAAATGAATTAAAGGTGTTCACACAAAATGACCGCCAATGGATTTTAAGTGAATCTTCAAACTTCGTCCTCTGACTATGGATGATTGGCTGGTGTTATGAGATTTTTGACACAGTCAAAATAATACATTTAGCATTAACTTACAATTATCAGTGAACAGTTTAAAATATAAAATTATCAAAAAATGTGCTACTGCCCCTTGAAGGATGAGGTCTTACATACGACAGGCAATACAAGACAAGATCCACTGAAAGACATTGATCTTAGCATGCAATATATGTGACCTTTTAAAAATCCTGGTATCTTAGATTCTAGTTATCAAGCATAACTATTTTTCTTTGATCAGCTGAAAGAATTATCCACAATATCAATCCAGAGAATATGTCAATGCATCAGTGACTATTGAGAAAACTGCAATCTTCATTCAAATTTATTCATGAAGCAACGTCTTGTGCAGATACCACTTATAGTCCAATAGTCTCAGTGTCAGCCCATACCGTGTTTTTTCCTTCAGAAATCAGATATCTATCTGAGAGACTATTTCTAAAAGGCAACATAATTACTTGGAGATAATTAGAGAAAAAGATATGCTTCCTTCAAAGGAAATAGGCTAACCATCTTGAATCAAAAGCTAACAAAAGAATCTCATAATTGGACTTTAGGAGGGAACTATAATGCCCTTTCAAAGTCTTATACACTGTACATTGTACCAGTCTGTCTACATTCAATTAAAGATTTACACCAACTCACTAGGAGATTGAACATCAAAGATTACTCTAATTTCTCTATTAATTCTCTTTTAATTCAACTACATAATTGTTTTTCCTAGGGTCAAAATTCAAACTACATCTAATATTTCAACCAAGTGCCAAAAGTTTAAAGCTGATACTTCTTTGACTCAAACACTGCTTAAAATCCTTTTTAAAAGTATGATAATGCAAAGCATGATGAAATAATTATCTAAACAATTATCATTCAAAAATATCTTTGTATTGACAACATTGTCATTATTATTTGGTCATCAATAAAAGCTAATTCATACATGGTCTTGATATTAATATATATTTATATTTTAATGATGAACCATAGACATTTTCTGAAACTTTTTAAAAAGTTTGAGGGTCAAATTGATAGAGAAATTATGGTAATAAAAGACATATCTTATAAATAAACATACATACATAAACGTGAACAACTTGAACCATTCTGATGCAGTCAAGATAAAAGGAAATATGAAACTATTTAAAAGGTGATAAATAAGATCATTTGTATCATTACATTGACATTTCAGGGCTACTCTAGGAACTCGAACAGCTGATTGACTTGAATTTCACCAAAATCTGTTCGTACTTTGGTCATGAATTATTCTCTGACTGAACACAATAATCATAATGTCATGTTAAATTTGCAACTTGGTTACAAGACAAAAAACAAAAATGCATTGTTCTCATAACCAATGATTAAACACAACCATAACTGCTCTTGTCACGTCTTATGACAATGACGCCTATCACGGTTGTCAAAGAAAGTGCAATTTGCAAGATCTTGAATGGGCGATATTGATTTAGTGGGCAGGTATCTGGTATGACAATGACCCTGCTACTTTCAACAAGATCTATGTATCTGGCTTCAAATCTGTCTACGTTAGGATTGTGGAATTCTGCCATTCCCTCAAGGCCTACATACAAATCAACATCCAAATAATCTAGTTAGATGAATTGTGCATAGAAATCTGCCCCAATTTTCCTGTCCTGAGACATGGAAATTGAGAAGTCAGGCCCCATTATGGACCAAACCAGAGTTCCTCGGATGTTCCCTATTCAGGCTGCAGCCTGAAGATGTTACAGTATAAGGAAATGTTCCTTTATCATTTCTGGACAATTTCAAACAGTAATTATCTTATCTTCGGTGATTTCAACTTCAAGTTAACTAAACTTCAATGAGAGCATATGTATTTTTAGATTTTTTCCAAGTTTTAATACAATTCAACAAGCACACCTATATGCTAGCTAGACTGGACTCGCCTTATTCAATTCCTCCTTTAAACACACGCTGGAACTTTAAGATTGAGAGCTTCTCTATATTTATTCCTTGAGATCTTGAAGATGAAAAATGTTTTAAGTTAAAGAGACACAGATTATGTTGATAGGATCACACGGTATGTCAAATTTTGAAATCGATGTTATTACATCAGGAATCACTAACTGTTACTGAAAATAACAAGTTAAAGGTCAATCAGTACATTAGTGCGAAAATACGGCCATTCAAAGTCGGGATTGGCGCGTGTTAATTCGCCAAGCGTAATTTTGAAACCTTGTCATAAGCTGACAGGAAGATATATTCGATTCGATAGTGTTTATTAGGTATTGTAACTAATAGGTAGATTATTTGGATGCATAATTTTGAATATTAAACGTATTTGAGATGTTTTCTTGATTTTTCCATAAAATCAAGCATTTTAGAGATATTGTGCATAAATGGATATATCTGCAAGTCAAGTGATGAGATATGAACTTCAATTAGCATATTAGATATTTTTTAACTTATCAAAACCAAATAAAATTTTAAGAAAGATACTCTGTGTCATTTTAAAGATAGAATATGAGACTTAATTAATATCGAACCAGCTTTGTGAAAACAAAAGCAAAATTTGGCACACTGTACAGTATCAAAATAAGGACATCTGACAGAAACTGACAGATTGACATAAAGATGTCATTGGAAAACGTCTGAAACTCTGAAATCATCGATCATTAGAGAATCAGACTAAAATTTCAAAGTGCTTACCAACAGATGAATTTCATTCAGGATGTAAATTAAGCAAGCTTATGTTACCAAATAGACATTGCAGTGTATGCATAGACATGTATAAATCCACTACAATTGCTGGTAGATTGAAGAAGCTCATCAAAACAGAGCCAAGCAGTGACCTAATGAAATTTGTCTGGGCCTTTCTCTTACAATGTATTTACTCACAATATTCAAATGACTACTGTCAACTCAGACTGTTGACATAAGCTATGACGCCAAACTATTTATGATAGACTGGTCACATGTAAAGTAAAATATGCAACTACAGTAGAACACGGATATAACGAACTCGGAGATAGTGAACAATCGAATATAGTGAAACAAAATTTATTACCCGTCAAAAGCCCTATACATGGCAGCCAAACACGAGTAGCAAACACCGGATATAGCGAACTAAATTCTCTGGTTCATTTTATCCTTTGTTCATTCTACTGTACCTAATAAACTGAAAAGTGTTTTTTTTTTTTATTTATTTTTATTTCCCAATCTGTATACAATGTGTTTACATCAGAGGACAGTCATGTTATAAAATTTGTTCATATTTCTTTAAGAGGCATCTTAGAAGCTGGTTTGATTAGAGAAGAACAAGTTGTTGTGGATAGTCAACTACTTTATTGCATGAAATGCTACATTGCGGAGCAGATACTACCACACTTAACAAGCAATTCCAAAGGTAGGGTTTACATAGCACAGGGGGAGGCCTCTGAACTAGTTAGGGCATAACTGGTCTTGTTTCATTACAAATATGCAACTACTTTATTAACTCTATGTTTAAGGTGTAATATTCTGCAAAAACATTACGTTTGCATGGCGAGCATGGCAGTATCGACTAAGAGGTAGAGATCTTGGGTTAGTGTTTGGACTGTATCAGACTATCAGATTAATGTTGTAGAGAACTAAGCCATATTTTATTATATGATTGAGGGTGAGATACTCTGTTCTATCAGTGAAATAAACCCTCTACCTGGGTACAGTGGTGATAACCTTTATCGTCACTCTACTGAGTGGTGATAAACTTTATCACCACTCGAATGACGTCAAGTTCAAGAGTTTGACATCATGTAACAATGGTCTGACGTCATGAATTCGCATATGACGTCACACTGTTACCGCGGTGACTTTTTTTGACGAAATTATAAGAATTTCATCATATAATAAATAGATTTCAATAAGATAAACAGGGTATTAGTCAAGAAAAGACAGATATCCTCTATTTATCAATTTCCTTTAGATTAAGGTGATCAAATCAATGGAACTATATCCATTTGTTTCAGATGCTCTGACCAATTATTATTACATAATTGCATACTCTTTTGATATTGGTTCTCATTACTTGCTTATATTTTGTTTATGAGACTCTTTAGTGTATGAATAAAGTTTCACTATATACATACCAAATACAATGATGTTTTGATTCAGATAACCTGGTGTCTCAATATCCATACATCTTGATTTTCGTAACAATGATCCATTCAGACAAGGTTTAACTGTATAAGAAAAATATATCAACCATAACAGTTAAGTGATTCTTCCAATCTTTTTTAGGAGTTTTTTCCTAGGCAACAAAAATCAACTATTACTAAAATTGATTTTAAGATAAGAAATATTAAATCTTGAGAACATAACTAAAATCAGAACTGTTTTGAAAATTAATGCTATTTCAAAGACATCCTGAGAAGACAAGTTTTTCGTTTATAAACATTGTAAGATCTTAAATGAATACAGTTGACAGATTTCCCTACTTCTTGTTGCAAAGGCTTAACATCTTTCACAATACATTTATCAATAACGTTTCATATTCAATCATCATTTCTCATTCTCATATTGTTATATTCTTCGGTTCTGACTTCAACTCAATATACTTCATCAAATATAAATGGTTCAACAATAAATTTCCTGCATTAAGGCAAATTGTTATTGTTGACAGTAACTATGACAACAACCTCGTAATATATTCACTCTGAAATTTGCATATTTTGCAATGTAAAAAATAGCTAAACTATTGTTTTTACAAAGATATATATGACAGGTATTTCTAAATCCAAAGCATGAACATCAATTTGTTATTCAGTGCTTAATTTAGTATTTCATAGCAATAAACTATATAATGTATAATTGACGTCTTTCAATAAGCAATCTGTTTCCAATCATGAACCATATGTTGCCCATGTATAGCATCTACATTACAATGTTTGTGAAGTACTTAACATAAATGAAAGGTAAACAAATTCGATGACATGTTTCTTCTTAAAAATTGACTTAAAAATCTAAAACACCTGTTGCATTAATTATATATATACTTTTCCATTTGTCAATATTTAGATTATGTTGAAAAATGTAAGTAATCGTAGCTGTTTTTTTACACAAACTAAACTAGAGTGCTCATAAGCATTCACAAAGCATTTTTTGCTAAAGATATATGTTTTTTCACTCAATTAAATAGAAAAATCCTACTAGATATTTGGAATCAGAACACCCACTGAAACCTTTAACCATCACTGAACAGTTCTATAGATGATTCTTAAGAAATTAACATGACACCAGGAAAGAGCGAACAACTAGAGTGGTCTCGTCACCCTGTTAAATAATCAACAGAACTAACGATCAGCTTGGTTGGAGCCTCTTAACTTGACATTTACAAATACCACCATCTTTCTATCTAAAGACAGGTATGTAAATACCACAAATGACCTGTCTGGATGTGGTCAGCAATCAGCAGGAAATGCTTGCAAATCTTTGATCTTTCTCACTGACCTTCGAACACTGCAAACTGATCTATGTCTGTCTTTTGCAGCTTTTTCAGAAGGTTGCCAAATTATGGCATAAGAATAGAAGGTACTGCAAAATGATTTGTCAAGTTCTTGAATATTATAAGCATTTCTATTTTCATTTAATCAAAGGAATATTCTGAGCTTCTACTGAAGAAGAAAATCATTAGAATAGTCTTTCTTGCTTCTATGGTTTTTTATTTTATAATTGCTTGCAAATAAACAGGAAAAATAAAACAATATTTGTGTTAATACATAAGCTTCTCTTTTACTTTTGATTTGTACTACATCTTGTGTATTTTACTATTCATATTCAAAGGTAAATGCCATATAATCATCTATTGATATAAAAAAAGACAACCTTTCAGTCGCAATATGAAATTGATACAATAAGAAATGATACCTATGTTTACATTCATCCATTCAGAACTCATTTTGAGTCAGCAAAATTATATGTTTTCTAAAAGAATATCTATAAAAAAGGCACCACCCAGTTAAAATTCATTGTGACAAATGTGTCAAATATTGGTATAGAAAAACACAATATTTTATGTTTTCAAATTTTAAACTATTATCAAACAAAAATAAAACATGAAATTCTAAAATAATTTTAAAATCAAAAGTTTCACATGCATAAAACCTTATTTTTGTCATATAAATGAACAAAATACACATAATGAAAGTTTATTTTTGACAAGCAAGTCAATTTGAATCAATCTTGAATTTACTATTTAAAACGATAATCATCCAACATTTAAAACAAAAGAGCTTTTTGCCAACAACACTGCTATAGAAAAAACACAATACGGCAAAATCAATTCCTTAGGAACAGTCTTCAATTTGCAATTGACATTGTCAATTTCATGAGATATATCAAAAACATGAATTTTGAGAAATAAAGGGGATTATCCTGTCAAAAGCAGTAATATGATTTTGTGCGAAGCTTATTTACTGACAAAGACATAGATCTGCTACATTCAGGGCAGCTGTACTGATTGACAGCATTCCACCATAGTGTTATTGTCAATTTCAGAGCTGATATTGACAATATTGATACACAGCACTCTTCAGTTGCTACAAAAGCCATAAAATTGGATCAAAAAGACTGATCTGTTCAGTACTTTGAATAAGCTTTCAATATGGAAGTGAAATAAAACTGCTATAGACCATGATTAATTTGGCAATGAACTTGGGAGTCCCATCTGAAGAACAGAATATCTCAGTCTTTCATGGCGTTATTATTGACCAGATAAGGCAAGTTTTGTCGCAGAATCATGGTTGGTACACATTTATTGCATTTCCAACCTCAGAGACCTTAGTCAGCCATGATATATCAAACTACATTTTGATATAAAAAACATAATGAATTTCCTACATTTTGATGGTAATGTCTCTACCAAGAATAATGCAAGACATAAAAAAAAAAAACGGATGATTGGAAGCCCTAAATGAAATGCACTCAAAACAACCTACTCTTCCCTTACTTTTGTTATTACATTCACAATACCAGTACAGCAACTACTGTGCACAGACATTTTTGTGATTAATAACACCAGTACCAATGACAAGAAAACATTAATTTTGAAGACAGAATAGTTCAGCCAAGGCAGTAAACTCACTAACAAAATCAAAAATATCAACTTTGATTCCAAATTTTTGCTTCCAGATTTCATTTACCGTCCTTAATTCCTTTTTTCTCAAAATCAAGCAACTAAAAACTCTGAAATAAGAAAACATTGCGTGATTCTAGCCAAGACTTAATTAGAAGTCATCATTTCCAACTGTAGCGTCTCTTGCAAAAAATCTATTATCCCTGACCACAAAAATACAATTCTATTTTAATTTTTTTTATCAACCATCTTGATGTAAACAAAATAGAATTAAAATTTTTTTAATTCAAGCATAATGGAGGTAATGTTTTTAGTAAATGAAAACAAGAAGTGGGAGAGAATAAGTAAGAGCACAATTGAGGTTAACACAAGCAGTCAGGTTTCCTCCAATAGTAGTGATCTATTTTCGTATTGGGAAATTTTAGGCATTTAATTTTTTTGTCAAAATTTTAATCAAACTTAGGTTGTTTTATTAAGAAATTGAACCTTTGGATATTGTGTCCAGAGTTGTATCATTTCCTGTGTTTTGGGACTTGTACAACTTTTGTTTATAGATCTTGTGTTCAAAGTTAATGTCTCATTCTTGATGAAGTTGAAAACAATTTTGTGCAAGAAAGAACAAAACAAGTTTATGTGATGTAATAAAGTTCTAACAAAGAAATATTCTTAGGTCAAATATACATGTCTTCTGATTTTTTCCCCAAGATATTTGTGTACTGCAGGTTAAACATCATGTTATTACTCCAAACACATCATGATTACGTCCCTTGAAAATGGTCTCTCCCAGACAGGTCATGGTCCCTACTTTAACTAGTTAATTTGATGAATGAATTGGCCTGCTCATTGTTGTTGCTGGAGCTTAACAATACCTGACCAGCTTAATGAGAAGAAGTCCTGCCTCGGTCACTTCAAAGTGATCTACGACTTTCCAACATGGCATCTGATTTCTGCAGGGGGACCACTTTAGAGAAGTTGTGAAACATAATAAACTCTTTACATGATTGGTATCAAAGGATTTTCTGTTAATGCAAAATCCAATAATATAATACAGAAGAAATCTTGTTACAACAGCTCTGGTTGATTTCATTTCAACAGTAATCTTCAACACAAACATTCTGATATGGGCGTTAATCCTTTTCAATACAACCGTTCACCTCAAATTGAACATCAGTTGATTGTCAGTTTCATACTTGTTTGTTCAGATCTCATAAATTGGCCTTAAAACAACAGATCTGGTTTTCCATAGTTTCTTTGAGACAATCCATAAGGAACAAAATCAATATATGCTCCACTGATCAGGCCTAAGCTTGAAGATGGCGCCCCTGCCGAAAATCCAAAAATATTGCCAGGAATCATGCTCATATCAGGCTAAAGAACACCAGGCTCAAGCACCAATCAATTTCATCCTTTGATGTACACTGATGACACATATCACATAATATCCCTGTAATAAATATCATATGAAGAAGGCAGAGCCTCGGATGTTGTCTGTAAAAATGATTGCCACTTAGACTTCAGATTTTATTGGATGTTTATTTTAGTCTTGAAACTTAAAACTGTGCCAATATGCCAATACAGAACATTTTCTGCAAAAGACACATAATTTCCAAATTAAAAGGGGGATTCTTACTAGACTGATAAAATCAGACAACCAACCCAATCCTTCTTCAACCTTAACTGAACAGTTCTATAAATGTTATACAGAGATTTCAAAGTAAAGTTATATCAATGAAAAAACATTTGCAAACCATTTTCTGTGAAACATTCTTTGGCTTAAAAAGCAATCTCTAATTGTAGTTCTAATGCCCATCAACTTAATCCCTTAGCCATAACTGAACACTTGTGTAGATAATTCTTACATAGAATCAACATGACCCCTGTAAGAGCAGATTGATTAGAGAGCTCACAAAGCTTAAATAATATCAATGCAGAGGAATATATGGATGACAACTTCTTTGTTCATTAAATGCGACGTTTTGCATACAATGAACAAAGAAGTTGTCATTCATATATTCCTCTGCATTATTGTCATTCAAACTTCTGAAAAACTTTTTTAAGAAGTCATTAATGATATCGTTCTTTCCTTTATTAAAAAGAAATATCTTACTAGATATTTGAAATCAGACCACCCACTTAAAACCTCAACCATCACTTAACAGTTCTATGGATGATTCTTAAGAAATCAACATGACACCAGAAAAGAGCGAACAACTAGAGTCGTCTCGTCACCCTGTTAAATAATCAACAGAACTAACGATCAGCTTGGTTGGAGCCTCTTAACTTGACATTTACAAATACCACCATCTTTCTATCTAAAGACAGGTATGTAAATACCACAAATGACCTGTCTGGATGTGGTCAGCAATCAGCAGGAAATGCTTGCAAATCTTTGATCTTTGTTACTGACCTTCGTACACTGCAAACTGATCTATGTCTGTCTTCTACAGCTTTTTCAGAAGGCTGCCAAATTATGGCATAAGAATAGAAGGTACTGCAAAATAATTTGGTAAATTTTCTTGAATATTATAAGCATTTCTATTTTCATTTAATCAAAGGAATAATTATCCTGAGCTTCTACTGAAGAAGAAAATCATTAGAATGGTCTTTCTTGCTTCTTTGGTTTTCTATTTTATAATTGCCTGCAAATAAACAGGAAAAATAAGACAACATTTGTGTTTATACATTAGCTTCTCTTTTACGTTTGATTTGTATTACATCTTGTGTATTTTACTATGCAAATTCAAAGGTAAATGCCATAATCATCTATTGATATGAAAAAAGTCAATGGTAAAACCTTCCAGTCGCAATATGAAATTGATACAATAAGAAACAAGCAGCTGACATGGTCGAGCTATATCCCCCGCAAATTGCACAATATGTATAGGTTTTCCTTATCATATTGCCGATTAATTTTTGTCGCACCAATTAACAAACAAAATCCAGGATATGAAAGAAACTGTTCTAATAAAAAAACTGAATCATACCAACTTTATGTTCACTGTTGGGCATAATTCGACTTAACTGACAAAATTAAAATCAAACAAATGAATTTATGTATTATGTATTTGGATCTGCAAGATCAATTTGATCATATTTCAACAAACATATTTTCAAAATTGTTCTTCATGACACACCAACATATGATAACAAATAACAAATTTGATCAAAATGTGATGATTAGTTTAGTTGTGAGATAGACAGGACTTGTAACAGTTTTCCAATAGAGTCCTCATTTTTTGCCAAAAAGGCAAAATTTTATAAAAATATTTTCAAAATTGTTCTTCATAACACACCTTCCGATGATTATGTATCACAATATCAAATTTGATCAATATGTGATGATTAGTTTAGAAGTTATGAGCCGGACAGGACTTGTAACAGTTTTCCAACCGAATCCTCATTTTTTGCCAATAAGGCAAAATTTTATTAAAATATTTTCAAAATTATTCTTCATGACACACCTTCAGATGATTATATATCTTCATATCAATTTTAATCAATATGTGATGATTAGTTTAGAAGTTATGAGCCGGGCAGGACTTGTAACAGTTTTCCCACAGAGTCCTTATTTTTTGCCAATAAGGCAAAATTTTATAAAAATATTTTCAAAATTATTCTTCATGACACACCTTCCGATGACTATGTATTTCCATATCAAATTTGATCAATATGTGATGATTAGTTTAGAAGTTATGAGCCGGACAGGACTTGTAATAGTTTTCCAACAGAGTCCTCATTTTTTGCCAAAAAAGGCAACATTTTATAAAAATATTTTCAAAATTGTTCTTCATGACACACCTTCAGATAATTATGTATCTTCATATCAAATTTTATCAATATGTGATGATTAGTTTAGAAGTTGTGAACCGGACGGGACTTGTAACAGATTTCTTACAAAATTTACTACTTTTTTTCCAAAATCCTAATATTTTATGTAGATTTTCAGAAAATTATTTCTCATGACACATTATTACATGTTTCTTCATGTCCATGACGAATTTGAATTGAAATGGTTGATTAGTTAGAAAGTTATGAGCCGGACACAAAGTGTAACGGACGGACGGACGGTACCCATTTTAATACCCCCCGCAACTTCGTTGTTGCGGGGGATAATAATACCTATGTTTGCATTCATCCATACAGAACTCATTTTGAGTCAGCAAAATTATATATTTTCTAAAAGAATATCTATAAAAAAAGGCATCACCCAGTTAAAATTCATTGCGACAAATATGTCAAATATTGGTATAGAAAAACACAATATTTTATGCTTTCAAATTTTAAACTATAATCAAACAAAAGTAAAACATGAAATTCTAAAACAATTTTAAAATCAAAAGTTTCACATGCATAAAACCTTATTTTTGTCATATAAATGAACAAAATACACATAATGAAAGTTTATTTTTGACAAGCAAGTCCATTTGAATCAATCTTGTATTAACTATTTAATACGATAATCATCCAACATTTAAAACAAAAGAGCTTTTTGCCAACAACACTGCTATCAAAAAAACACCATATGGCAAAGTCAATTCAATAGGAACAGTCTTCAATTTGCAATTGACATTGTCAATTTAATGATATATATCAAAACATGAATTTTGAGAAATAAAGGGGATAACCCTGTCAAAAGCAGTAATATGATTTTGTGCGAAGCTTATTTGCTGACAAAGACATAGATCTGCTACATTCAGGGCAGCTGTACTGATTGACAGCATTCCACCATAGTGTGATTGTCAATTTCAGAGCTGATATTTACAATATGGATACTAAGCACTCTTCAGTTGCTACAAAAGCCATAAAATTGGATCAAAAAGACTGACCTCTTCAGGACTTTGAATAAGCTTTCAATATGGCAGTGAAATAAAACTGCTATAGACCATGATTAATTTGGCGATGAACTTGGGAGTCTAATCTGAAGAACAGAATATCTCAGTCTTTCATGGCGTTATTATTGACCAGATAAGGCAAGTTTTGTCGCAGAGTCATCGTTGGTACACATCTATTGCATTTCCAACCTCAGAGACCTTAGCCAGCCATGATATATCAGACTACATTTTGATATAAAAAACATAATGAATTTCCTACATTTTGATGGTAATGTCTCTACCAAGAATAATGCGAGACATAAAAAAACTGGATGATTGGAAGCCCTAAATGAAATGCACTCAAAACAACCTACTCTTACTTTTGTAATTACATTCACAATACCAGTACAGCAACTACTGTGCACAGACATTTTTGTGATTAATATCACCAGTACCAATGACAAAAGAACATTGATTTCGAAGACAGGGAGTTTACTGCCTTGGCTGAACTAATCTAACAAAAGCAAAAATATCAACTTTGATTTTGAAGTTTTTGCTTTCAGGTTTCATTTACCATCCTGATTCCTTTTTTTCTCAAAATCAAGCAACAAAAAACTCTGAAATAAGAAACATTGCGTGATTCTAGCCAAGACTTGATTAGAAGCCATCATTTCCAACTGTAGCGTCTGTATTACAAAAAAATTGATTATCCAAGACAACGAAAATACAATTCTATTTCGATTTCTTTCCCAAAAATGTATCAACCATCACGTATGTAAACACAATAGAGAAAGAAATTTAAATTAAACATATTGAAGGTAATGTTTTTAAAAACGTAAAGAAGAAGTGGGAGAGAATAAGTAAGAGCACAATTACGGCTAACACAAGCAGTCAGGTTTCCTCCAATAGAAGTGATCTAATTTCGTATTGGAAAATTTTAGGTATTTAATTTTTTTGTCAAAAATGTAATTAATCCTAGCTAGGTTGTTTTATTAAGAAATTGAACCTTTAGATATTGTGTCCAGAGTTGTATCATTTCCTGGGTTTTTTTTTTAACTTGTACAACTTTTGTTTAGGCCTTTTATTTTTTATTTGTTGGTTTACGATTCCGGCGACATTGAAAACGGCAAAATAGAAATAAAAATAAATTTACTTTTCCGATATTTTTTTATTGCCGGCGATTTTGATTTGGAAGGAAACATGAAAATAAAAATAAATCTACTTGTTTCAGCGAGCCAATAATTATATTTCCACTATTTCCTGTAAAGAAGGTGGTAAATAAAATTTGGTCAATGTTTGAAAAAGCGAACGACTGTCCCAAATGAAACGCTCGACGAAGTATCATCGTTTAACCACTTCCTGCATACAAGAGTTGCCTCCCTTTAGACCCACGCATGCGTATCGACTCTAACAAAAATGGCGACGTATTTAAATGTCCTAATTTACAAGGATGGCCGAGAGGAAGGTCGGCACTTTAAAAAGGTGTCGACCGAAGAAACGGTCGGCGACATGATAGGTGATTTAATCGGCGAGAAGGACATTATCGTTGCTTCGATAATTACTTCATCAGATGACTCGTGGACTGGTGGAACTGAAACTCCTTCCGACACACCAGTCCACGTGCTACAGGCATTCAACTGCCGATATGTTCGCGTTTACACAAAGCAATCATTGTCAGAAGCAAGTGAAGGAAAAGACGCCAGAAAAAAGGATGCTTTTTCTATATTGCTACAGGCACAGAAATCCTACAGCCATCTTCCTTCGGAAAAGTACGTACTATTTTGAAATTTGAAATTTTTTGAAATACTGAATATGTCATGAAATTGGTTATTTTATGTTTAAGAAATAATTTTTAATAAATCTGGATATGATAACTGATATATTCTCAGAATTATTATTTAAGACTTGTAAATATTTTTAAAATAAATTCAGACATACAATTGTTAAAATATTAATTTTTTTGTTTTTCAGACCATGAATGTCAGGTATAATTTTTTAGTACAATAATTCTCTTGTCTATCTTCTCTAGCTGTACTGGTGACAGTTTATTTATATCTGTCTTAATATCAATCCACTCGCTTTTTTAATACTAAGCATTGATATTAAATTTATTTGATGGTGATGGTTCAGTGTCTAATAGATATATCTGTAATATATTTAATAATATATCATTTAAATTTCCTATTCTTACTTTTATATATGTGTTCTCATCTCATATCCTCTATCTATCCTGTCAAAACAGGATTCCAAAAATGGATTCCAGCTTGTTTGACAAAATGTTTAAAAGTAGATCTCTGAACATATTTAACAAATAGAAAATGACTGACATACCACTTTATGAAGATACCAGCATGCTTTTTCGATTAATATCCTTTGTCAGTTTGATAGCACTCTCCTATTTCCCTTTGTAGTATTAAACGCTTTGTCAATTGTTTTTCACATATATGTATTTAAAGAATATAAAGTATAATTCTACATTTTTAATTTGTAATTGCCTCGTATTTCTTTAGTATTGTTGGACTGTCTATTAATGAACCAGGTGCAACATATCTTTGAATATTTTAACTCATACTAAAATTAAATGCTTGAATTAAAATTATTTTGATAATTTGATTTTAATATTAAAAAAACCTTAAACATGTAAAATCTATATTGATATATATGATCAATAACTCTTCCAAAAACCTTTGCTGAATATGTCTATTTTATCCTTCTGACTTTTAATGACAATCTTTCAGGCCTCCGTCCACAGCTAAAAACCGACTGTACAATCAAGTTCTGGTCACCCTTCGTACACTGGATGTTGGATTCACGCCAATGCAGCTTCAAGGTGTTGGTGCGAAGATCGTCGGTGTTCTTGCAGATGCCCTGTGGTACCTTGACCCCCACCACTCTCAGATGGCAAACAGATGTATTCAACTTCCAGCTGTCTTCAGCGAGCTAGAAGGCTACAATGACTGGAGGCACCATCGGAAGAAGATGCCTATGGTACATATTGGGTTCACTAAATTATCCCCCTGCTACGAAGTGAAAGTAGGATATAGGTTTGAGTTTAGTTCGTCCGTTCAAGATATTATTTTTAGCTCATATGGCCTGTCCATCCGTCCGTCCATCCGTCCTAGAAACCTGAAACTTGGTGTCCAGACTCCTTGACTAGTGAGGATTATAAATTATAGCTTTGGTGACCCTGTGACCCCTAATAAGGGCCACAGGGGCCACGCCCTAAAAACTATTTTCATCTTCTTCTCCAGAACCATAAGGCCTAGAAAGCTGAAACTTTGTGTACAGACTCCTTGACTGATGAGGATTATAAATTGTAGCTTTGGTGACCCTGTTGCCCCTAATACATGTGTATATATTAAAAACATAATTGATAATGAAGCCTGATGAGCTACAGAGCCAATGGCTCTATTTTTTTAAAGGGATATAACTTTTCTCAGAAAGCATGCAATACTTAAGTTTAGTTTCAAATCAGTGTTTATTGCAGTTTCACTATTAATATATTTATATATTAAAATGACAACTCCAATCTCATTAAAATCATATCTTTGTGACATGTTCAGAAGACTAAACTGAGAGGCATTCTAGAAGTTGTCGATGCAGACAAGACTAGGATAATTTATGGATGATCAACTTCTTTATTTCACAATGACGACGTTTCGGTTTCGATTAAATATACGTTTTTTATTACCAAGCATGTACAGCATGAATGTATAACTCCATTGTGAAATAAGGAAGTTGATCATCCCTAAATTTTCTTTGTCTTATATGAAGACGAAAGATTGTAAAATTGTATCTCGCTTCCTTCCTCTTCCTCTAGTTGGTTTTGAGCTCCCTTTAAATATTGGCGTGGCAGGGTCTTGCCCCCTCAAATGTGATCTTGACATTTAATATCCTGGAAAATAATGGTGTTAGAAACCTGATATTTTCAAAATACCTTCTTTTAATATTGATACACAGGGAGTAAATTTGTAAACTTCACCCCCTTCGTATTAAAAGAAAACTTTTAGTTGCATTGTACATGAAAATAATTCTTGAAAATATATGCTTGTACTTTTTACTAATACAAATATTTTAATTTTTTTTTAAAAGGTCACTGCAGCTGGACTCCATGAACATCTAACTGCACTTGGCGATATGCTGATGATGCCATGGTATCAGAACTCTAGATTCCAGGACTTTAGGAAAATATGTGAAGATCTTGCAGACTGCATCAAAAGGTTTCATAGCTTCTATGTTCAACAGCAAGACAGAACAGCAAAAAACCATGCCTCAAAGGAACCAATTCGATCTATTTCTGATGCTTGGGTGATGGATGTTCACGACCCAGTTCAAAAAGTTTCTGAAGAATATCAAGAAATAAATGATGCTATACAGGAATGTGATGTCTATGAGAAGATTTGTCTTCAGGATTTTGGCCCAAAAGCCTCGTACGATCGCAAGAAATGGATCAGTGAAATAGCTGTAGTTGATTATCCTATCGCTGTATACACACATCATTCTGGGAATTATTTGGGAAATCTCCATTTCATTTGGAAGATTCCTGTGGAAGTATCAGAAAGAGATGATTCCAAAAACATTGATGTGTTGTTCAATGTGAGAGAAGAACTCCCAATATATCATACGCGAGCTATGCGCAGGGATTTTATGCAGCGGTATGGACAACTGCCCAACATGAAACCAGCATTGTTACGAAACATGTACCGCTTTCTGACTGATGATGCAGCGGCTGCTGAATCGTCAGCGCAAAGTGCTGTTGATGACCGGGTCATGGAATTTCTGCTGGCCGCAGATGACCCAGCATTGATGTATGACTTGAGATCCAACAATGGACGGCCAGTAAACCAAAGTTTCAATCCATTTTGGACAGAACTGCAGAAGTATCTAGACGAACAGACCGTAGTCCATGAGAGGAGACACAGTGATCATCTCTACCTTCCATTTGCTATTTCCGTTGAAGACCTTGTGAGTCAGATTTCCAAAAGACTTCCAGCAAACAGTATAATACCGTCTGCCTCTACTGTCCGACTCAATTTCTGGCCATCAAATCCGTATACTGCGTCTGCAATGAAATACTCTGGCCGCTTCAAAGTCAAATATGCTGTTCAACAGCGCCTGCTAAGAGCACAGCACCCAGATGCCCCCTTCGCAATCCATCTGTTCACTTTGCTGAAAAGTATGGCAGTTAAGTACCAGGAGAACTCAGTGTTTTTGTGCCTAGATGACAAGGCAAACATTCCCGTTGGTGAGCCAGAAAAGCCAGTTTCAACTGGAGTTCGTGCCCAAAATCGCTCATTGGCACCAGCTACCGAAGCAAAGCTTGTAGCTTTAGATCACGACTTTCATGTTTCTGGTGTAACCCCATCCGTGCTTTTCAAAGTGGATATCCCAGATGATGCAAGAGACAGTTTTTACACTGGTCAGGTTCATGTTACTGTCAAAGACAAGGTGTTTCAGCCATCTTCTGCAATCAGACATGCCACAGAGACCTTGAAAATTGTCCGTGCAACAGATGCTCACGAGGACGATGTCCATCTGGATAAACCCATTCTCTTCCTGTACACTGATGGCGGTCCTGATCATAGGTCCACATTCTGGACAGTGCAGTTGTCATTGTTGATGCTGTTTGTTGCACTGGACTTGGATCTACTGGTGTCTGCACGCACTGCACCTTCACAGAGTTACAATAATCCGGCGGAAAGGATGATGAGTCTCTTGAATCTTTCACTACAGAATTGTGCTTTGAGCAGAGACAAGATGGATGAGGTCAGTGAGTACAAGATGAAGTCGATGTCAAGTATGAAGAAAATCAGAACTTCCAAGGACAAGGAATTCCAGAAAAATCTTGCTGAATCTATGGAGCCTGTCATTGATCTGCTGAAAAACCGTTTCAGACGTTTGAAGAGGCAAGAGGAAAGTGTCCAGGTGCATGATGCTGCCACAGATGGTGAAATCCAGGACCTTGCTCAACTACTAAATGTCTTTGATGTAAGTGATGGTGGAGAGGGAATTGATGTGGCCAACCTGAAGACCAAGAAGGACCTAGTGAAGTACCCAGCCCTTGGTGCATTCTTTCACAATCACTGTCGACAAAGGCATTATTCCTTTCAGGTGTGTAGTATTATGCTTTTACTATATCAGAATAACAGTATACTTCCTTAATTTTTTCTATACCATTGTGTAGAGCTTACATGTTGTATACAATGAATATTTAATATACTAACTAAATTCATGAATATGTATATATAAATATAAATAAATATAAAATATAAATAATTAATATATAAATATAATATACCTAAAATTAACAATATACTAAATTGCAATAACAATTTATGACAGTCTAAACTATCTGATAATGACATGTTTTACATCGATGTCGACACATTTATTAGATGTATTTGTTCATGGTAACTTTTAATACAGATCATGAAGTGTGGCAAGGACACGTGCAGCTACTGCTCCCTAAATCCACCTAGACTTCCAGACGACACGTTTGAGGAGCTCAACTGGCTGCCAGACCCAGTTCAAGAGAATGACGAGTACAAGTCTTTCAGCGATGTCTATGGGACGGAGACCACAGACCACCAACGGCCATCCTTGCAGCTCAAGCCCAAACCTAACGAGAGGGATCTTCAGCACAAGAAGCTGTTTGTTGCAGGTATCGAGCATAGAATTTGTAATATTTTACCCTTTCAACCCTAGGCTCCCAGTAACAAATACATTTTAAGACGTACTTTTAAGGCTCTAGGGTTGAAAGGGTTAAAAAGATTCTTTTGATTTCCAAATGTCATTCCATATGTGTGAGATTAATACAGCAATGTAAATCTGCTTCTTTCAGAAATTTAAAACTGGTGAATATGACAAACGCAGTTTTGTGTCCATATGATATGATAGATGACTTGTCTTTCAGGTCGTGTGAGAGGATTTGTTCTTTGCCGCGAGTGTGGCAAGAGAAGAGTATTCTACTCCGTGTTGAGACTCACACGCACACAACTCCAAGCAGTTCTCAGATTGGAGGAGGAACTACTGTACGTGTGTGGAAACACACTCTTTCCAGAAGGGCCTAACAGAGATTTGGTTGTCACCAAGGAGGCTTTGACTTGTACATCCCCCATGGAAGTGACCTATTATGCAGGTATTGAATCTTCAGACATCTCAGCATCAACCATCATGTGTTTTGCTATATTAATATAGTTCCAGTACGAAACCGAATTACACATGATGGTTGAGGCTACTCGTTTTCTTTTCTAGGATTACAATTTAACTCTTTCGCCAAAATAAACGCAAAACTAGTGAAGCAATTTGCGCCTTTGATCTTTTAATACCAGAACCATGCTTGAATATAATATGCAAAATGTTCTTGACAGTTTAATATACATATAACTACACAGACTATAGTTTTGCAAATATTTGTTAATTCAATATATTAACAATACAGAAAATATTTGAGTGAATATTTTATAGAGCATTCAGTAATTTAGAAGGCCTGCATTGGCATAATTGAATTATATCAAATTCATTTATTTTTAGGTGGCAGTTTGACCTTTGCCCCGGCATGCTTCCACTGTGGGGACACCGTTGATCTGTATGATGGGGAGGCATGGCAGGCTGCCTTGAAAGAATTCAGCATTGTCCGACCCATATGCATTTCTTGTCACAATCGTGGAAAAGCGATTGTGACAAGAAATGCCCTGAAGGTCGGGAAAAAAAGAAAGTAAATTGTGAACACTCGCATGTTATATGAATTTTATTAATATAACATGAATTTGCTGTTAATATGAAGTGAACATATTTGTATGAAGTTTTTCAAATATTTATTTAGACATGTAAATGATGTTTCCTCTGAATACTTTGGATGCTTTCATGGTTGTCAATGAAATACCGAGAATAAAAATTGTTTTATTCCACACTTGTGTTCTTTCTTCAAAAGTATTTTATATAATAAAATACTTAATATAATAAAATATGTCATTCAATTGGACAGAGTTATGAAACTTAAGAATTGTATGGTATTTAAACTCTCTTGTTGTTAGTATTTACCATTTTATACATATTTCAAGGATTTTTTTTTTTTTCAACCTCCTACATAAATATTTCAAGGATTTTTTTTTTTTTTTTATTTCGACCACCTACATGACTTTTGGTCCCAAAATTTTTGTAAACCAACTAATAAAAAATAAAAGGCCTTATGGATCTTGTGTTCAAAGTTAATGTCTGATTCTTGATGAAATTGAAAACAATTTTGTGCTAGAAAGAACAAAACATGTTAATTTGATGAAATGTAAGCTTCAAACATAGAAATATTCATAGGTCAAACATAAATATCTTCTGATGTTATTCAAAGATATTTGTGTACTGTAGGTTAAACATCATGTTATTACTCCAAACACATCATGATTACGTCCCTTGAAAATGGTTTCTCCCAGACAGGTCATGGTCCCTACTTTAACTAGTTAATTTGATGAATGAATTGGTCTGCTCATTGTTGTTGCTGGAGCTTAACAATACCTGACCAGCTTAATGAGAAGAAGTCCTGCCTTGGTCACTTCAAAGTGATCTACGACTTTCCAACATGGCATCTGATTTCTGCAGGGGGACCACTTTAGAGAAGTTGTGAAACATACTAAACTCTTTACATGATTGGTATCAAAGGATTTTCTGTTAATGCAAAATCTAATAATATAATACAGAAGAATCTTGTTACAACAGCTCTGGTTGATTTCATTTCAACAGTATAATCTTCAACATAAACATTCAGATATGGGCGGTAATCCTCTCAATACAACCTTTCACCTCAAATTGAACATCAGTTGATTGACAGTTTCATACTTGTTTGTTCAGATCTCATAAATTGGCCTTAAAACAACAGATCTGGTTTTCCATAGTTTCTTTGAGACAATCCATATGGGACAAAATCAATATATGCTCCACTGATCAGGCTTAAGCTCGGAGATGGCGCCCCTGCCGAAAATCCAAAAATATTGCCAGGAATCATGCTCATATCAGGCTACAGAACACCAGACTCAAGCACCAATCAATTTCATCCTTTGATGTACACTGATGACACATATCACATAATATCCCTGTAATAAATATCATATGAAGAAGGCAGAGCCTCGGATGTCGTCTGTGAAAGTGAAAGCCACTTAGAGAAAGGAACTTCCATTTTAGAGTCTTTGACTTCATTGGAGGTTGTTCTTAGACGTGAAACTTAAATCTGTGTAAACATTGTTACTTGCATTGATGAAGAATGACAACATCAATTTGTGATTCATTGACTCAGATTGGAGACCCTGTTTATTTAGAGTTTGATCATGTTGCAAAAAATCAATACCAAATGTGTTAATGTCTAATTTTGAAATTCAATAGTTAATTTTTTTTCAATACATGACTTATATTGAGCCTTGAGGTGGTAGTACTATTGCAGGTAGAAAGATCGCAACACTATTTTGGCTATGCATTGTGCTGAAACCTGCAAGCATCGGCTGGAACTAGCAACCATGGGTGGTACTGCGCTGAAATACATTATAGCATTGCAACTAAACCTGACTGTGTGTAGAACAGTTCTTTACTGCAGACAAAGTTGCATAGCCCGTCGGGATTCGAACCTTGACTTCCTGATCCAGAGCCAATTGCGCTATCCCACCCCCTACATTGATTGAGATTTGGGGCACTGGTTATTTTTGGGTTGATTATGATTGACTTCCTTGCATAATATTTACCCACACTCTTCTCATCAAAGGATCTGTTTAATGTTTCTATGAACACACCAATATGTCAGAGCTCCTGTCAAACTTCCAAAGTGATGTAGCTTTAATCTTCACCCATTGTATCATCTGGTGCTTGCTGTCTGCATAACCCTTGATTGCATTAACCAAACCTAATCTGGTAACCTTTCTTGAAACAATATCACATCAAAACTAGGTTGAACTTCAAACACTTACAGAAGATGATTAATTTCAAAGGAAACTAGTCAGATATGATATCTCCTCTGGGTGATTTTAAATGCATTCAATTATTGCACTTGAATAAATAAATTCAATTCTGAATTTAAATGCAAAGTTCTTAAAAAATTTATAGAAAAGGATGAAAACTTTTTTGGTATCAAAAAAGATCAAAATGACAGCTGGTATTAAAACAATTACCTTAAATTGCTTTTGATGTTATTTTGAGATAGATGTGAAACAAGTGCAAATAACAATGAGACGATCATTTAACACAGAACCACAAATGACTGTCCAAAAGAAGATGGAGAATTATGAAAAAATAGATCCATTGACTCTAGAGCTCATCAGACTTTACAGAATATCCAAATGAAATTATTTGGCTAAGGACAATGTACATTCAGTCTCTTCAGCCTTTTTTGTTCTTGAGAAGATGAATATACAACTCATAATTCCCTTCAGCTAAAGAACTAATAGTCAAGTTTTCAACTTTCTAGAGACAGGGGTAATTGAGTGGAAGAACGAAAATTCATGTTTTTTACAGACAAACAGATTCTGGACATTGCAACGCCTAAGGCTTTCAGGCCTCATGAACTAAATGTATGAAAACATGCAATTGGTATGATAGATGACTTAATTTTGCTTATCATAAATTTCCATTTTCAAACTGTCATTATTCCTGAAACATTCCAGATTTAAATGGACAGAAAATTTCTCAAAAGAAGGTGAAACATGAAAGTGGTGCCAATCGATGCTACTTTACACAAGCAAAACACATCTAATATGGTAATTCTAATGGTTCCTCTTAAGCAGAAAACTAAGAAAAGCTGCGGACAAAGCACAATATAAGCAACTTTATCAAATAATCCAGAATGTTATTTAGTTAGTTTGAGTTCATGCACTCCTGGGCATGTCGCGGCTACAGTTACATGAAGTAATCTGTGTATGTAATGGAATGTATTATTAACGGGAGAGTATCACCTCTAAAGGTCACAAACATTATTATGCTGTCTCTAAGCCAATTTTTACCTACATGTAAAAATTTCTTCCAATGAAGAGGTCAAAATCTATTGTCTTTTGAAGAGCACCCTTAATCCCAGAGATCATAAATTTGAAACTGTGTGGCACCATGATAAACAATGCTTATATGAATTTTCTTAGAATATTTCAATAATTCCTTGAATGACCAAGACTACAGAAGTATAGTTCTTTATTACTAAGATCACGAAAATCTCAGAGATAATTAACATGAAACTGTTGCAAAGCTAGAAATAATGTAAATATGAACTGTCTTAGTATAGACCAAACTTCTTTGCATAAACAAAACAAGATTATGGATAAATTTTACTTTATCCTTAGCACATAATGAAACAATCTCTCAATTTCAGAGACCATAAACAAGAATCTGTTGTGAAACTAAAATTAATCAAAAATGAATCCTTATCATATATCACATATCTTGGCATCAACAAACTCATAAATTTCTTGTCCCTTATTACACAATAACCTTATGAAAACAGTCTCTCCATTCAGAGACCATATACTTACACCTATAGAGTAATAGACAGACAGACAGATTATCACTTTGTGTATAAAGTAAAACATGACATATAAAATATATATGTACATTGTGAATTGTAGACTGTTCTACAAGCAGTAAGGTTTGGGTGCAATGATATGTTGAATTTCAGCACAGTACCACCTATGGTTCGCTAGTTCTAGCTGATGCTTGCAGTTTTTACTGCAATGCATAGCAACAATAGTGTTGCAGGGTTTTCTCCCTTCATTAATACTAGCAGCCATGATGTAAGTGAAATACTTGTGAAAGCAATATCAAACCCAAAACCACCTCATCTCACTTCACCGTTTTATTCTCAACTCCTTAGGAGTATGCGGCCCAGCAACCAATTATGATGCTATGTTCTTATGGTTATCTGACACATTGCCATCACTCATATTATCATTACCACATGCAAATACACTTTCCTTTAAGAGATCATGAACATTAAATTGTGGCAACAATATGAATATGTAACATGAGTAGCACGGCCACCAATAACAGGCTGTCAGGATGGCTAGAGTTTATCTATATGTAACAACATCTGCTGTTGAAGGTAGAGTATATGACACTTCACAAATCATCATCAAGGCTTGTCCAAATAGCCTGACTGATCGTTCTACTTCATGGAGTGTGAGAAATGTCATTTTGCAGCACTTGAAAGTAGATGGGCTATGGTGATGGCCCTCTCTAGTGCCAGAGAATTGATTTTCCTTGTAAATTCCTCATATTTCTCACCATAATTCTGTTTCCTCTGACATTCACTGTGTTTTAACCAATACTGGCCCCTCATTCATTGACTAAACCATTAAGAAGCAAATATATCCCAAGAAATGATTCCTTTTTAACACAAGTAATCTTTGTGACAAATCCATCC
Source organism: Steromphala cineraria (assembly GCA_916613615.1). Classification (NCBI taxonomy): domain Eukaryota; kingdom Metazoa; phylum Mollusca; class Gastropoda; order Trochida; family Trochidae; genus Steromphala; species Steromphala cineraria. Next base: position 11,702,669 of record OU744721.1, read on the forward strand.
TGTATTGCAAGGTTCTACTGACACATTTACACATTGCATTGACAACTCAATATAGATCATTTCAGTCAATACATCTTTTTCGCTTGAATTATGCAAAATATAAAAAACTTTTTTGGGCTATTGATAAAAAATGATGAATACCATTTTGAAAAGACAAAAACATATATGGATTTCTTAACAACATTAACATAAGTTTTATTGAATAAATAGTAAGTTTGGAAAAACAACCATGGTTCATGGTTAAAAATTATCGTAATATCATTTTAAAATATGCTTACCATAATTATATACTGACTCATACATAATATACTCTAAAATTCAAAACATAAAAAACTTATTGGTAACTTAGGAAAACAAGATGAGCTGTGATTAAAAAATATATGTCTTCTTTAGTTAAAAATATGAAACTTTAGAAAGTTCAAATTAAATTTATAAAGGAAATGTCACAACAATATCTCCCTCAAGCCAAAAATACAATTTTAATCAAATCATGTAAGCAAATTCCACCACCCAACATTGTGTTCACTAGTTTTTATTTTAACTGTCTCGTCAAAGATGACAAAATTTAATTAAAAAAACCGAAACAGAAGGCGAAAGTGAAGGTAGCTATGATAATGAGGGTTGAGCCTAACAATATGATAGCTAATATGACATGAGACTACTTTATAGAACTTCAGCCCGATTACATATTTGGCGCCATATCTATTTTGAACAAGAGTCATCAGAAGATGACATATCCCACCGGTTCCACATGATCGTAAGATGTAAACCTTTGAAAGATAATTGTAAACTTTTCAAGCAAGGTTCATAATAGTATAAGCTAATATAAACGAAACCTTTCATGAACAGAGTCCAAATAAGAGCCGTTTCCATGGAAATAATAAAAAATAAAATTTTCAGAAATGTGAAAATATCAAAAGGCACCACTTCAGTAGGTGGGCAATACACATGTAAAGTTTCAGAAAGATATGTGGACCGGTTTTATATATATGAAACGACACCTTTCATGAACAGAGTCCAAATAAGAGCCGTTTCCATGGAAATAATAAAAAATAAAATTTTCAGAAATTTGAAAACATCAAAAGGCACCACTTCAGTAGGTGGGCAATACACATGTAAAGTTTCAGGAAGATATGTGGACCGGTTTTTTAGTTCTGCTCCGGAAACGAAACCTTTTATGAACAGAGTCCATATAAGAGCCGTTTCCATGGAAATAATAAAAAATAAATTTTTTAGAAATATGAAAATATCAAAAGGCACCACTTCAGTAGGTGGGCAATACACATGTAAAGTTTCAGAAAGATATGTGGACCGGTTTTTGAGTTCTGCTCCGGAAACGAAATGATTACGGACGGACGGACAGACGGACGGACGGACGGACGGACATACAGACGGACAGGGCGATGACTATATCCCACGGTATTACATACCGGTGGGATAATAAGTAAAATAAACAGTGTTTTATTTGAAATTCCACTTCTTGCAATAACAGATTTTTTTGTACTTTGAATAGAGGCTCTTGTAGGATTTAATCCACACCCTCAGAGTCAGACAACATAGCCAGCACCTTATCAATTGCCCTTTTTGTCCTGATTTAAGGTTTTTACAAGCAGTATATCTCATGTATAACACTGATATCGATGTTAACTATCTGAAAGGCATGTATCTCTGAAATATCTAGATTGGAATATACTACACTCAAGATATACTCATGATATAAACAAATCATGATATTGACCTTTGACATGTCTTATATAATCTTATATCATGTGACCTCAAAGAGCTTAATGAGCTCCTGGTCTCATAAGTGCTCCACAAACTATACATGATTCCTTTTTAAGGTCCACTCCATGGAAGCAAAGACAGATACTCATCTTCTCCTTGATTAAAATTTAAGCAATTTACCAAGCATATCTTTGACTTGTATGCTCATCAAGACAATAAGAAGTACCATGTAATCAATCAACAAAGAATGAAGGAGATCCCTGGAGTTATCAACAGGAAAATGAGCAACCATTTTATTGAAATGTGAAATTCACTCGGGAAATGTACAAGTGCAAGCCAGCCAAGTCTCAATTGCTGTACATTAGAAATCTGACACATTTTTTGTGGACCATCTCATTGCATGCTATCCATTGATCCCAGGAGATTAGCTGTTGTGATGTATATCACTGAGATACCCTAGATGTGTGGAACACAATAGTCCAAATAGCTGAGACCAGATCTACACTGACAATCTGGTGGTAGTTGTGAGCCAAGGTGACACAGATGATCTCTAGGTGCCCAACTGTTCAGTCCTCTACAGACTCTTAAATTATTGGTGATGACACAAGGGACGATGGGTGACATTACCAGAAAACATATACAGGAACGCCTTATCTCTTTGAAACACCAAATCTATTTTTGCCAATATGGATGATTAGAAAGCATTTAATGTCATCTAATCCCTAAAAGTCATATCCTTATTTAACATGAACATAAAAAACATTACTTATCAATATATATGACAAGATTACTCCAAAACTGTACATGTGTCTGTACAAAAGCATTTTGGTGAAACATCTGAGCCATCCAATGTATACAAGTCTACCAAAATAAAGACAGATCAAAGGAAAATACAATGGAACTTCCTGTTGAGCAATAACATTACAGGTATTTCTTCATTAAACAAATATGTGAACTATTCTCAAATAGCTAACTAAACAAACAAAACTTCCTATAAGATTTATTATAATCAATAATTGAAGAAGTTTGTTTCAGTATTTCAGCTAGTTGTTGTCATTACTTGTCAAATAGGTCTTTCTGAAACAAAGTGATAACCCACAAAAAAAGAAAGAACCGGTATGTCAAAATCATGAATAAAATCAAAATGTCCTAAAGGAAAGACTATTCTCATATAATATCATGATCTTCAACTGTTGACTCATTAGTTCTGTGATCATCTACATGTTTGATGACAGGTGATCACAAACTTGTTCAACAGGATTTTGTGGGCTATCACGTTGTAACTGAAATTAGTCTTCTTCATGTGTAAGGAGGGAGTACAGTAGACATGCTGGTAGATATAGGTCAACAAGGAAGATTATTTTATGGATAATATCTTTGATTGGCATTCTAGAAGTTGGTAGATATAGGTGAACAATCATGTTTAACGGTCTTGTGACCAATAAAGAAGAAAGATCTAAAAAAAAAAATTGTTTCTGAAACAAAATGATAACCACACTAAAAAAGATATGTCAAAATCCTGAATAAAATCAATGTTTCTTAATGGTAGATTTATTTTCATTCTACATCAGTATCTTCAACTGTTGACTGTGTTCATCTTAGTGTTTGATAACAGGTGATCACAAACTTGTTCAGCCGAAAAACATGATTTTGTGGGCTATCACGTTATAACTGAAATTGGTCACCCTCATGTGTAAGGAGGTACTGTAGTACAGTAGACATTCTGGTAGATATAGGTCAACAATCATGTTTCAGATGATGCTCTATGGTCCTGTCACCAATAAGGGAAAAAGATCTAAAAAAAAGTTAGGGGTTATGACTTCTTCAACTTTTGAAAAATTCTTTCAGTGACCAAAAGTCATAGGAAGCTTCTAGAACATGTATTTTTGACAAATTTGTATCATAACTTAAGTTTTAGCTTCTACAAAATGTATATTTGACCATTTTTATTGTTTCGTTATATGATAGCAAGGTTCTAAAACATATTTCTTGGACCAATGGAACATTCAAATATCAAATATCTTCAAATAGGTCTCTTGGTGAATGTTATAGAATTAAAATCAATTTCATTCCTGAAAAGATAGAAAATCAAAAAGCACTTTTCTTTTGAATTGTGAACTGGTGCAGACACAAAGCCTGAGTAGAGAGTTAAGCAAAATGACTTGAGAGCATGGTAACCTTTACCAGAATATGCATTTAATTCTTAGAAGTTACAAGCAACAATAACTCAAAGCGAAACTTCAAAAATGCACTTTTTGATGAAGTCTATCTAATTATCAGTCACTCCATCAAACCAAAGTTTTTTTAGCAATATTTTATTTTCAGACATGTTTGACAGTGCTCATTGTCTAGGGACAAGTTCAAAGCTATGTCGTATTGATAATTGTTTCTATGGATTCCTATGGGTATTATACAAGATGATATGCAGACAGATGAAACACATGTTCTCCCACGAATACTACACTGGTCAACCAATGGATGCAAGAGAAGAATTCTTTTCATATATATGCAATTTTGGATAATCAAATATGGAGAAACATGAATAAGATGAACTTACTTTTTTCTTGTTACATTTCAACATTTAAGGATATTTGAAGGATTGCAACTGGGAATAAGGCTCAATGTATTGAGCATGACTACTTCATCATAAAAGGGCTCAATTGGGCTTCATGGTGCCAAGGGCACCCAAACAATTTCTTTAAAATACAAAATATTGAGGACATAGGACATATTATTCACACCTTCTGCTCTTACTGTATCATGATTTAACACTTTGAATTATAAACAAATAATATAACAACCATCATAATGATAAAATAAGGCCATTGGTAGAGGGCTAAATTCTGCAAAGGGGCACGTTTGAAGCGCTGACATAAAAACTGTGAGTAAACATATACAACTGTGCACTTGAAAGTGGGAGAATAATTGATTTGATTGAAAAAAAAAGTTTTGAGTCTGGACATAAATATTTGAAGGGCGGGAGACAGTTCAACTCAAGAAGAAGTGAGTCCCAAAATGTGGCTGCTGGGAATGTTCTGGCTCCGAAGGTTTTCAGTTTGTAAACAAAATGTAACAAATTCAAACCATGATCTTCACTTTAAACAATTTGGCAGTGTTTTACAGAATAATTATCTAAACATGTTAGCTAACACAAATCAAAGCAATAAAGGCATAAATTGCATCTTGTTGATCTTCACTTCCACCATAATCATCAATAAAGGAAGTTAATTCCAAGTTAAAACTAATTTTCAGGAAGAATGGTGTCATCGAGATGTCTTTATGTCTCGCAGATAATCAAAATAGTGTTGCTGATCCACGAAGGACAACTTTATTACATGGAGTGGAATTGGTCGTAAAATGCTCGGGTAGTCACATGTTATTAGTGATCGATATAAAACAGCACAAGCTGACAAACTTCAAAGACTCTCCTGGTAATATGTGATATATTGTTGATAAGTATGGTGATTGTTCTGCAACATTCCCAGCTTTTGATCCCATTATACGTACACTTGAAACCATAAAAACGTCTATTTAAGTCGTAAGATACACAAAGGAATTATACTTATGGACCTTGATGAATCCTCAAACATATTTATCTTACTTGCTTCAGTGAAAACAAAGACCTCAACTTACTTGCAGGAAGTTAGCAATAATCTCCAAAAGTCACCAAAAGTAGTTCCTAAACATAGTTGCTGAGGTTAATTTTGATTATTTCAGTTGAACTGAATTGAGTTTTCGACTATAAACATTCTTATTAAGATATATCTGAAAACAAATCTTCACCATGTTTACAAATTAAAATATTATGTCAAACAGACAGTACAATATGAAACATCAAAAATTTTATCACAGAAAAAATTATTATATATTATACTGATGATGACAAACGTTTATTGAAATGAACATTGCCATTTGGTTGCTGTAAGTACATCTGCAACATTTCAAAGAACAAAAACAATACATAAAGTAATTATTCTTATAACAAACAGTACATTGCATTCCTTTTTTAAAAAGTTATAGTTAAAAACTGTTGAGAAAAATACCAAAAATTGCAAGAGTTAAGAATCAATTTTGTCTAACTTCTCAACCATTTACTTTCCTTTAACAAGCATCAATAAAGTTTTATAAAATGAGTAACAAAAAACTTATACAAGTAAAATTCAAAAGCAAAATATTGTTCACCAGGGTCTCTTTTGACAAAACACTAACATGATGATAAGTCCTTAAGGTAACGTAAGTGCAATGTTAGAGTGGGAGTTAAGGTCAACCTTGGAAAAGAATGCTTTGGGAAAGGAGGCCCTTAAGAACTGGTCAACAACTCATCATGAAATATAAGCTTCATGCTTTCAAGTACAGTATAAGTAATAGTATAAGAATGATAAGTTCATAATTCCTCATCTACCCGTCTCTATCAAGTAACAATGTTTCTACAGAATCAGCACGAGAGGATAGAGTAATGAGTCATTTTTCTACACCACTGACCATAGTATTCAGAGGGTTGTCTGATGATATTAACTTTCACTTGGATTAACTTGTGGTCAAATCAAGAGATCAGGCATCAAGTGATAGCCTTTTCATATGCGACAAGGGATTTAGAATGGATATGATATTAATCCCATGATGACAAGACCATAAACTATATTGTTCATATCAGTAATGGCCTTTGATGGTTATTGCCAAATGGACAATCATCTACAAGCATAAATTCATAGAAAGCATTTATTCCCTTTAATATGTTTCCCAATAAAACAGCATGGATAATAAGGATTATGACTTATTACAAATGGAGAGATCAAATAGACAGGATTGTCAAGGGTATTCCTTTATTTTGAAAGATTTGAAAGATTGTGATTATATCCATTGAATTGAGTCATGGAATTATATTGGAAAATGTCATCATTTAATTCTCAAAACTTCATTAAAATCTTAATTCTGCTATCTCCAGATACATACAGAGCAACACCAGCAAAATAGTTTCATATGCACTTAAGACAATCACTATGAATGAACCACAGAACATTTTTATACACATATAAACCTAATCTATGGCCTGTGGGTTTCTAGAATTTTAGAATCTTGAATGAAATGATAAACATCCTTTATCTCTTTTCCTAAAGTTAAGATGGAATCCTAATAACATTAAAAATATTTTACTTTTGATTGATTGGCACTCAAAGAATAAAGTGTGTAACGACATTACCATCACTCAAGTCTTTGAAACTATTTATTCCCAATTGTGTACATAAGAACAGATAGATTTTCTGGGTGTGCATGAAAGGAGGACAGATGTTTTTAAAATAAAAGTAAAGTAGCCAAATTATTTCTGATCTGTAATATATAGTTGAAAAAAATATATTCCAGTAATTGTAAAGGTTATCAATGATCACAACACTTTATGGCACTTCAAAGTTTACCAATGTGTACAACTCATTATAAATTGAGAATGTTTTTAACCTCAAAGGTAATTTGTGTGTATCATTCACGATAAACTCAGAATGTTTTTAACCTCAAAGTTAATTTGTGTGTATCATTCACGATAAACTCAGAATGTTTTCAACCTCATAGTTGATCATTGTGTATCTTTCACGATAAACTCAGAATGTTTTCAACCTCAAAGTTAATCATTGTGAATCAATCTGGATAAATTTAGACTGTATTCAACCTAAAGCATGGAAAATCATTTTGAAAAAAATCACTTCATGACTCCATGAACACTAGACTTTTGCTTGGAAGTTGCAACGATTCCCCTCAATTCAATCTATTCCAGCTTACAACCAGCTGAGAGCATGGACCAGAAACCATTGCATTCCATTTCACTGATTACTGCGAACTGTGTGACCTTCACAATCATAAAAACTTGCAAAACTATCCCAACAAATGCACAGAATGACCCAGAACTCATGAATTGCAGGACAAAGAGATTCTAAAAGCAATTTTCATGCAAGGTCAACTGAAATAGACCATTAATGCTTCAGGAAATATGTTCCGGTGAACTTAATGTCAAAAAATTTCCATTTCACATTGATCATGTCTTTGAATCCATAGTATACATTCATACGTAATGACATTGTTGCATGTTGATTTCAATATATTGCATGTCAGCAACAAATCAACTCCAATATACAAAACACTTCCACGTTTCCTGCCTTCAGAAAAAGGAAATTATTTGCTATGGCTTATTTTGTATATTTTGCAGTAACCAAAAACTAAACAGCAATTTATCATTTACAAAATCAAAGAAAACGGAAGTCAATAGAAATGATAATCCAAAACATTGAAAAAAGGAAAGGATTTGTGAACCAGCAAATTATTTCACTGTGGTTTTGCATGCACTTTATTCAATACCTTGTGTTTTGTAAAATACTTGACTGGTTTAATTCATTTTGATTCACAGGCCGAAAAAATAGTTCATTGGGTATATCTATGCAATGCAATTTACTATAAACTCCATCTATTTAGATTAAGATTGATGCTTTTGTCCCTAGAGGCAGGTTTTTTTCAATAATTTGAAATAATCATTACAATCTTCCATGAAAAAAAAAATTCTGCAACTTGAATTTGATTATGTTTTAATTGTAACCATTTTTCACACTGACAAGATAATTGCCGTTTATAACTTCAAAGATATCTTGTAATCTATCATGTTAATGACTTTGATATACTGTCCAATTAGTTAAAGATGCTGAGACATGAAAGATCTTATCTTGTAACAGTCAGGAAACGCATTGATTTTGTTTCAATAAGTAGAAAATTTTCCTACGCAAAGTCAAAAACATCAGTTTCCGAACTATCAGTTTTATGCCTTGCTGCAGACCCTTGAGTTTTATGTGCTTGCTCTCTAGCTAACTATGAGAGGAAGCAATAGTCCAATCAGAAAGTAACTGGAGGCTCCTAACAATTGCCTGTAGGGGTGCTGATATCAGCACAGAAAATTTAACGGTCTGCAACAAGGCATAAAACTGACAGTTCAGAAAAAACTCGCCTAAGTAGAACTGAAAACTGTACTACTCCAAATTCAATTTATATAGAAAAAACATCAAATAAAATTTTCAATGGTAAGTCAATATTAGAAAAATTTAGAAATGGTAATGTAGATATAGATACAGATGTTTATGGATTGCATATGTTCAAATAATGTTTATAGCTATGATTATGTTTCAAATAAACAGGGAAAGATTTTAAAAAGTAGGAACAAAATCATTAAAGGTACTTGTCTTTAAAAGAAGAAGAAGAAAGAATTCATGAATATTTCATTGTGAAAAATCTAAAATTCAAATTTAATCAACTCTTTCGTGTGTCATGTTCCAGTCAAATTACACAAAAACCTCAACATTCTATATTCAAATTTCATGGTAAATAAGACACAGCAGGGAATGTTGATTTCAAGCCATTTCAAAATAATGTTCCAAAATGTTACAAAAGCAACTTTATTGTTAGATCATAATATTTTTACTTTCAAGAACTTGAGAATGATGTCAGGAGACTCAAATAAACTTAATAGACTTAGAAATTTTAAGCATTGATGTGAAAAACACAAAACAGAACTAGAACACCTATGTCCTTATAAGACTTACTGCAGTTTGGAATAATACTGAAAGTTTCTTTTGGCATTGAAACATTTCTATAAAGGTATTTCTAAATCGAAATTGGAGAAACGTGTCATCGTTATAACACAACCTTATGCCTGAGGTTAATATTTGTCAAAGATGTTACAATTTTACAAGAAATAGATCACATTCTTACCAAATGAAAAACTTAGAGAGATGACCAAGTTTAAGTGTGAAAACTCCTGTTAACATGGTAAAACTAAATATACTTTATCCATATATATCTTTTGTAAAGTTAGTAAAATTACATTGTTTTTCATGTGAAGCAAAAACAAACAAGACAGCAAACGGAAAGTCAAAGGAACACTTATGTCCAAATCATGACATACTAGGTAGTCAAGAATGACAGACAAATTTCTGAAGACGTGCCAAAACTTTTTAACCCTAGCAACCAGAATTTGGACCAAAGGATTTTTCATGCAATTTTACCAATACACTTTAGGAAATGGGTATTTGTTATATATTCAAACAACTACAACTGGATATTGATTTTTTTAAATATTTAGCAAGAAATTGAAAGATTGACTCATTGCAGAAGCCAAAAGGGACACCTCCCTATTTTCTTGACAATATTGCAACCAATTTTCATTTAGAAACATTTATCTCCAACCAAATCTTTGAAAGGCATTAGAAACTATTTAAACAGCTTTCCATAAGGAAACAACACTTACTTTTGTTGTCATGCTGACAACGGTTTCCAGTTTCAAGTACTGTATGGTCAGGAGAATAAAGCATGATATGGACAACAGACAGATGTATGTTTGGAAGAACAGTCATTTTTTTTATATGGATATTTATTTTAATATATATTATAATAATAAAAAGAACAGACATAATTCATTCAAAAAAAAATCTTTTCACTTCTTTAAAATATTGGATAAAACATTTCCATCAAAAGATAACTCAATGTTTTCACATTTGGTAGAACCATTTATAACAGCTTAAAGAGGCAGTAGCACGTTTTTTGATAATTTTATATCTTAAATTTTTTGCTGATAATTGTATGTAAACGCTAGATGTATTATTTTGATAGTGTCAAAAATCTCATTACACAAGCCAATCTTCCATAGTCAGAGAACAAAGTATGAAGATTCACCTAAACTTCATTGGCGGCCATTTTTGTGAACACCTTTAATTCATATTGTGTAGGAAAAAGGAATCGAATGGCTAAATTTTACATTATAATATTATATTATTGCTGGTCCATTTAGTTTAAATGCATTGTCTTTCAATTGGAACCATTAATTTTCATTTTCCTGACATCGCCTTATATTCCCCCTAAAAACGTGCTACTGCCCCTTTAAAGCATTATCTTTAGCCCATATATGCATTAATGGCAACTGTTAACCAGTAACATCTAACAATGACACAATTACAATAATTGATTGTGGAACTGAGTTATTTGTCAATACACAGTGAGAAACATAATTGGTGACTTAAATCTAACTGCTAAATGAAACGATTGTCAATGATTTAAGTCAGGAAGATGCGACCACCATGATTCCCCAGACAAGTCATAGGAGAACTTTCGATTGTGATGTATCTTATTGCTTTGGGCGGTGTCTATACCAATGTTTGGTGCTCACTTTAACTGCTTTATTCACTAATAAATTGAAGCGGTTTATGGTTGTCTTAGTTCAATAAGACCTGGCGCCACTTTCTAATTGGTTTCTCAATGCAATGGGACGAGGTCTTTGATATGTCCTTCATTGGAAAGTATTTTCCTACGGTTGGTCTATAAAAAAAAATTATATGAAAAAGGCTAACATAAATTGTCTCTAAGCAAATTATTTTCAAGCAGTTAAGGGAAATTGTGAGTATATTAGGCTAAAGACTTATTGATTCGTACCATGACAGGAGCCGTTTTATGTTAAAAATCAATAGATTTGGTGCAATACTTTCAGCCTGGGCTCCTGTCCCTCATAATTCACATTACTCTTATAGATCTGTGCAGAACTCCACCTATATCATCCCCTGCAAGTTAAACATGGTGTCACAACCTTCCTGGCTATAAATTAGTTAAATATTGACAGATTCGAGACAATTAACACTCTTTGCACTTTACAAACTCATCCAGAGGCAAAAAATTAAGTCTCCAAGATTTCCAACGAAATTCTTTCAAAAGTCATTACAGAACTTTTTGACAGATTATGAAGCATAAGCAAAATTATTTTTTTAACATATGATATATTCTAATGTACTAGCTCTTGTTGTCATATGAATCCACTTTTCTATCATTGTCTGTATAATTATTAAATAAGATTAATTGGAACTGATATTAACAGATAATTATTTGTGCTGTAATTTCAACTTTCATTAAACAGACATGGAAGATAGCTCAATTACCTAGACAAACTCCAGTATTTCTTATTCCATTTCTCTTGACAGAATTAAAACCTGCATGAATCTTTCAATCTATTTAGTCGGGCGGAATTTTATTCACAGCATCAAAGAAAAGCAAAATTTGTAGAGACAGAATTCTTTAAAGTCATGAATCAATGCCTAACGTAAGTGAACATGTGTACAATGTCAAGCCCTGAGGACTCCCTGTGCTTGTACAGCGCCCCCTGAAGGCATCTTGCTCTGGTCATCCGAAAATTTTAATCAATTAAGAGTATTTATTTACATTGATAAAATAGAGAAGTAGATAATGATGACGATAATCACCAATATTGAAATGAACTCCATAAAATGCGAGGAAATAATGATAATTATGAAAATATGTATATTTAAAAATATCATAGAAGAATAGTTAGTTGTAATTAATTTCTTATCAACATATTTGTGTTGTAATTCTAATTCACCCTAAATATGTCAATGGTCAATATTAACCATTCATGTATACTCAACAGAAAAGTTAAGGACCACTTATACATTCAATAGTCTAGCTTCATTGATCATATGGACGAACTTTGAATATCCTAATATATAAAATCATATACATATGGTAATCATTTTCAGCTTTATTGTTGAGAATATATCACAATTGTCTATAAACAAAAAATGACCCTTAAAAAAACAAAAAATTACTTCTTGTTATGAAAGAGACATTTTGCACACCAAAAAATGCATATTGTCCAGCAAAGTCATAAGTCTGAAAACGATGGTTACCTGATTTTTAATTTTCAACTCACTTCGTTCACTGATTCTAACAGTTTGGTTCCAAACTCCAGATCTCTTGCACAGTTCATCAGAAGTGTTATTTACATCTCTTACAGAATGGTTTTATTGAGAAAGGTCCTTAAATGAATTATTAATCGAATAGAATTGAGAATCATAAACCTAAAGTAAGTTTCTGCAAACACATTACAAGTGAAATGTAATTACCCGATTGTTCTTCCACTCTCGCTGTACACCTAGACGCTTTATATGATTGACCTTTTACATCCAGTCAAATCATGGTAATAAACCTCAATTATAAAGAAATCGTGCCTTTACTTTGATACCCTTTATGTCATAGATTTCTTATCTCTCCATAATAGAAATTAATATAATATTGTCTGTCATAAGAAAACTATGAAAAGTATTTCAGATATATAAATTGTACAGTGACATTTGATGTTCCTTTTATTTCTAAATGTCTATACATTTCTATGTGGTATCAAACAAATCTAACTTTTTTAAAACATTAACATAACATCAAGATTTATTCATTTGGTTTTCAATTCAAGGCTTTGAAATAGACATATGTCTTTCATATGGACAACAGACAGATGTATGGTTGGAAGAACAGACATCCTTCATTCATAACAAACTCTTTCCACTTCTAAATAATATTTGATATTAAAGGGGGTCTCCAACTTCTAATTTTTAACGTCCAGTGTTCTATTAGCGAGGCCCCGAGAGGGTCCGAGAGGGCCTCGCTAATAAAACACTGGACGTTAAAAATTAGAAGTTGGAGACCCCCTTTATTTTTTTAACTTCCAGTGTTTTATTAGCGAGGCCCCGAGAGGGTCCGAGAGGGCCTCGCTAATAAAACACTGGAAATTAAAAATTAGAAGTTGGAGACCCCCTTTAACATTCCCATCAAAAGGTAACTCAAAGTATTCACATTTGGTATAACCGTTTACAATAGCTAAAAGCATTATCTTCAGCAATTATATGCATAAATGGCAACTGTTAAACATTAATATAACATCAATATTCATTCATTTGGTTTTCAATTCCAGGCTTTGAAATAGACATATGTCTTTCACAACTAACTCATCACAGATCTGAAGGCATGAAAGGTATCAAGAAATATTTCATTTACAAACAGAATTACAAACAAAAAGAGGAAATATCATATATCACATTTCTCTCATTTTTTCTCAGTGAAATATTATCATTTTCAATGTACAAACAAGACCATTTGGTATTCAATGTCACTAGCATTTTTTCAATATTCAGACACATTTAGCACCATGTATCACTTTCAAAACTGATAATTTTGCAAATAATTGGGATAAAATCTATAAAATATTTTATTTGAAATATATCTTGTTAAATCTAAAGATCAATTAGATATTGTGATAGCCTTCCGAAGGTTAAAATTATCAATATTGATTCCATTAAGAGATTCTGTTGTACTTTATCATTATTCAAGTAACCTTTGTAACAATTCAACAATTTTCATGTACATGCAGCCAACAAAAAATCTTGTTTTGTTGCAATTACATTTATGTGTGCAATAACTGAATTTTGAGCATTTGATATGTTCCAATATACCGGTAACCTTAGGAAGGACTTACTTCCATATTTTTTACTTTTTACTGAAAATCACTTAGGACTGATTATAAAGCTAAAACCTTAACTGAATAACACATTGAAAGGGGGTGGAGGTTAGGGGAGGTGCTTGGTGGAAGAGATTTGTCAACACAGGCCATTACTCTTAAAGCCCTCTCTCAAACCAGAAACATTAATCCATTTATTTGATTTTGAAGCTGTAGAGAACAGATTCACACACATTGAAGCCTTAAAAGAGAGAAGGTTTATTTGCAACTGTAAAAAATTATAAACAATGTTGAATATGTTACAAATTTCAGATTCTGTCACTTGATTTACCATTATTCATGATCAAAATCAAATATTTGTATACACTCATCAAACACAAATCCTGAAAACATTTATCTCAACTGGTTAATATAGAATAAATGGTTGGGCTGAACTTGTCAAATGTCTCAAATTTTTTCATTGAACTTTATCACCTGATAGAAAATCAACTAAAAGGGGCAGTAGCACGTTTTTTGACAATTTTATATTTTAAAATTTTCACTGATAACTATAAGTTAATGCTAAATGTATTACGTTGATAGTATCATAAATCTCATAACACAAACCAATCATCCGTAGTCAGAGAACAAAGTATGAGGATTCACATAAAATCCATTGGCAGCCATTTTTGTGTGAACACCTTTAATTCATTTTGTGTAAGAAAAGGAATCGCATGGCTTAACTTTTCATTGTATATTTGATTTATTACTGCTCCATTTAGTTTTTATACATTGTCTAAAGATTGGAACCATTTATTTTCATTTTCCTGACATCACCTAATATTCCCCCTAAAAACGTGCTACTGCCCCTTTAAACCACATGTACATTTGTTGCATCCATCAATTAAAATACTGGTAGTCTACAAAACATATTCTCCACTCATCAATTTACAACCAACAGTTGGGCTGGACATGTCAAAAGTATCACATTCTTCAATTGAACTTTAACCCCTAAAAGGAGATCTGAAAGGATATTTTTGATTCACTTATTAATTAAAAAAACATATGTAATCCTTCCTACCTGATAAAACTACAATAAATGGTTGGGCTGGACATGTCATAGGTATCAAATTCATTCATTGACCTTTATCACCTAATAGGAGATCAGCTTAAAGCTCATTTGATGCACTTATCAATCCAAAATAGTCAACAAATTTATTCCTAACTGATCAATTTACAACCAACGGTTGTGATGGACATGTCAAAACTATCAGATCTATCATTGAACTGATTCCCCTTATAGATCGAAATGAAGCACATTTGATGTACTCATCAATCAAAAATAGTCAACAGAATTCATTCCTAACTGATCAATTTACAACCAACGGTAGGGATGGACATGTCATCAGTATAAGATTCTGTCATTGAACTTTAAGCTCTAACAGAAGATCAGAACCAAGAGATTTTGATGAACACATCAATCACAAATAGCCAGAGCTCTACAATTCATAGGGAAGATATCTACAAGTAACTAGACAACAACCAAATAGACTGGTCGGACATTTTAAGTTTGTAGCTCAAGGAAATTTGGCAATAAGTGTCATAAACCACGCTCCAGGCAATCCACAGTGTAATGGCTACTTCTTAATTATTGACACTGTTTCTTTCATCTACATCACTCCCAACCAACTAAAAAATACATTCTACTCAATCAAACATGGCAATTTCTATCAGACATTAATTCATATACACATCAAATCAACTATTTCTAGTATTTCCCTTGGAGAGACAAGAGTATTTGGTCAGCTAGTACGGGGAAATTCATTTCTCCTCAATGTCTCTTCGTGCTAGTTCAGCAAGTCAATAATACAATATTCAAGCCAAAAATAACAAAAGCTTGTAAATATTGTCTAGAGCAACATACTCAAGTGGCTTACCTTAATCTTGAAGCAGACAAGTATTCCAATGTATAAACAGCATATTTCCCTGCAACAGAAAACACTAGTTAGACATGCAGACCTAGAACTTGCTTTGGGCATGTACAGTTCCAGACATGCTGTGTTATCTCCCTGATACAACAAGCCATAAACACAGTATATATTTCACTTATCAGTCCTGCGAATTGACGCCTAGAAAATGATTCATGGCTCCGTTTCTAAAACTTTAACAGTGGTTCCTGTCAGTTCTAAATTTGACCACAATAAGGTAATTATCTATGCATCATGCTGCTGTCTAACACGCAGTTATCCTCAAAATGAAAGACAACTGATTATATCCTGCTCTGAATTTATCCATGTGAGAATTAATATTAAATGTACAATGACGTATTTGAAATATATGAGAGGATAGACAGAGAGTGATTCATCTATGAAGATATGAATCTGATATCAACATTGTATGTTACATGTGAGCTAAAGATAAAGAGGGAATTAGAGGCTAGTTTGCCCATGAAATCATCATTTGTTTACAAAAGGTATTATAGATAAGTGGCTTGTCGGCTTTGGGCGTAGTGACTGATGAGAATATCCACCATGGGTGCATGCATTCCCTGATTGGTTATTTCAACATAGGCATAGACAACAGGTTAAAGAGAAATTGGTGATTCATTGAAATTGTAATAACCTTCATAATTCTAAGCGTTGATCTGTTCACATGACTTTGAATGAATCATAATGTTGGCATTGCATAACTTCCTGTTTTTTTCCATGTCAACAGTGAGGTCGTTGCGAAAGACTAACTCAACTTTATGCCAGTGGCAAATGTCAATGTGGTTGTGGTACTAGAGACATAATTCTTTCCAAAAAACATCATTGGAAAATGGAAAATTGGATTTTTTTACACACAAAAAGGAAAAAAAACAAGGTCTATGTGGAATATTCAGGAAGAACCATCAATCTGCATTAAAAAACAAAATAGGGAAACATTTTCAAATATTAGCTTCTGGGCATCATTAATAATCCACATTATACAGCCTATAAGGAAGATACAGATTAAAGAGCCATATCCTCTCTCCCCCAGTTTTATAAGGTTTGAAGTTAAAGATTTGAATATCAATGACAAGTCTTCTATGATGGTTCTCAATAAGGTATTGTAATAAAGTTTTTTTGTGTTAGCAACGACGTATGCTAAAAGTGCTGTTGATGCACAATTTATCCTCTACATTTGCAATCTAAAAGGCAGGTAGAATCAAGAAAGATTTCCATCGTGGTCTTTGATCAGCTAGAAAATCATCATCTCATATGATCCCCTGTGACATAGTATCTATATCCTATGATCAAAGTTTCAGCAAAAGCAATGGCTTGGTACATGTGTTCTAGGCAATGATAAAGGAAACAAGGCCAAAACTTTTAACCTCAATTGAATAACCTTGTGAACATGGATACGCAAATTGGGTATCAAAATGACTTATCACTGATCAAACTTTGGTAAGGTACATCACTTAGTTTTCAGACAATGAGTCTTCAGTTACACCAGATGGCCTCATTATTGTTATAAGTAAACGTATTTGAAAAGTGCATTAAATAATATATGATATATATCCTTATCATGTCACTTCAGGTGTGTAGTCTAAATATAAATTGCTTTTGCAGTTGCTTGGCTTTAATTATAACTTAAAACATAAAATGTCATTTGGGGAGGCATTATGATACATGGATTGAATTATGTCTATTGTCTTCCAAATAAAACAATAACTGTTGAATAATTGACAATAATAATGAAATAGTCACCAAACAAACAGCTATAAGAGAAAAGCAATCAGCCAAATGTTTAAATGGAACATACAAGACATTTAAATGCATATTTCCTCTTCATTGAAGCCCAAAGCAGGCATATACCCTTAACTACTGATATAACCCGACGTAACCACAGATATACCAAAGATGTGAGTAAGGCGCCAAGAGCTAAAAGGAAAAACCAAGAACATCATAACAACTGTCTTGCTTGGTCATAAAACTATGGATTCTTATTATTCCAGGAAAGATGAAAAATTGGCAATTTGGTTTGCGAAGAGGTGCACTCCACTTAAAGGATTATCAGTGGATATCATCTGACCGACATCACACCAGGACACTGCCGATTCCAATATGGCTTGTCAAAAGGTACACTCCACTAAATATCAGTTGATATCATCGGCACATCTGACCCACATTACACCAGGACACTGCAATTCCAATATGCTACAGATTGTCTTGGAGAGCTCTCCAGTCTTAGAGGGACAAACAGCAGAGAGGAATATGGAGCATTCACTGTGGGACAGGTCCATGAGGGTTTAACACTTGGTCTACACATTGCTATTCCACAGAGGTTGTTATCTGCCACAACAGTTTTGAATTTGACATTTGGGTCAATTATGTGCATTCCTTTGAGATGAAGTGTGACAAAAACTGTTTGATTTTTGACAGTTGTGCCAGGAGGTTACACTTCATAAGAAATTTGCATAAACCGTTTTTCAAGAATTTTGCTCCTTGAGAAACTGTTCATGGGGAAATAATAAAGATGAAAATAGGAGTTCTTCAAACATTAGTTAATTCCTGTTGTATATATAATAACAATTAAGACACTTCATAATTACCACCCACAAGCAAATACTTAAACAAGGATTAAGGTTTAGGTGTATTATTGATGCTGGCTCAATTATTCTTAAAGATGGACGAAGACATAATCAATAGTTACCATGATTCAGGACAGACCTCCGCATATTCATTACACCTACTATCAAGTTTGCATACATTCATGATAGCCAATAATTGCAATCTTCTGAAGCCGTGATCCTCCTTACTTGTCTTGACAACTTCCAGACAGTATAAATATAGGTGTTCACTACCTTAAATTATAAGAGTATATGGGGTGATGAAGTCATCATTAATAATGTCGACATCTGTGATGATAAATGACAAATGTCGACATCTGTGATGATAAATCACAAAGTTTTGGGGATACTTTTCTTCAAAAACAATCTTGGATTAAGTTCTAAACTGCAAGTTATGTTTTTTATAAAATTACCATAGGACTCCTAAAAGAACTCACAAACCTGAAATGAGGCTATGATATGTTTAACATGATTTTTTAAATAAAAGAACATCTAAAATGTTAACTGTTAGGCTTTGGTGACAACTGGGCATCAACATATTTTATTTGTACTCAATATCATGTTGTTCATGTTTGCCACATTAACTTTATCAGAAAATTGGATTATCATGGTCCACTTCACATGGTCTGCAGTTCTTTGGAATCACTATTTTTAATTACATGTATGGTTTTACCAAGGTGATTTCCTGAGATATGTTTTCCAACTAACAATTATCATGAAAATTGCAATTTCAAACAAACACCCCGTAATCAATTACTGTCTACAGAACTAATATCCTGAAAATAATAAAAGATTATCCAATACAGTTATTACATGCATAAAAGACCTTTTTCTTTACATTGTCTTAGGAAAGTTGACTCATTGACTAAATACCTACTATCCGACCTGTCAAATCAAGGAACCGGAGTAATTATTTTGCAGATTTTTGGTTAAATGACATTTCTAATTATTTTTGCATGCATCATAACAAACATGCTCTTATGAGAGAATCAACAATAGAGTTGGAACTATCGTCCCATAATAACTTGAGTGTGTAACATGCTTCTTATACAATTTGTTGAGAGCTTTAATAAATCACTTTTTAATTCAGACAGAACAAAAGCAACCCATCCCGAACACCATGCATATTCACAAAAGCACTAAAACATCATCTAATATCATGTTCCAATTGAATTATAGAACATGTGTAATAAAAATCTTACACATGCAAATGATTTCATTCATTAAAAAATCATCAGAGATGTTAGGGACTGTTGCTGACAATGCTCTGAAGACATAAAATATGACTGAATGTACATGAAATGAACAAGACGAAATAGACAAGAGACTCGGTGAACCGTTACAAGGTGAAACAGATGGTCTTCATGTGACCTTGTTTCTTGATTGTTACAGGTCATCCTACAAAATCTGATCAATATTTCATGAACATCTTTTTATTTGTTTATGTCAGGAAGAGTGTTGTCTTGTAACTGAAAATGATTTTCTTGAACCCACCTATAATTATTTACATAGACTTGACAAAATGATGTTTTTAATTCAAAATATTTCAAATGAATCATTTATTTGGAATAACTGAATATTTATGATAGAAAAATAAAGCTGGCTTAAGAAGCTTACAAGTTTATTGTTTCTTTTAAAATGTTAAAGGGGCAGTAGCAAATTTTGACAATGTGTTTAAACTAAATGGAGCAGTAATAATTCAAATATATAACGTAAAGATTAGCCATGCGATTCCTTTTTCTTACACAAAATAAATTAAAGGTGTTCACAAAAAATGGTCGCCCATTGATTTTAGATGAATCTTCATACTTTGTCCTCTTACCATGGGTGATTGGTTTGTGTTGTGAGATTTTTGACATTATCAAATTAAGACATTTAGCATTAACGTACAATCATCAGTGACAAATTAAGAATATAAAATTATCAAAAATGTGCTACTGCCCCTTTAATAGTGATCATCCTAATAAACTCTGATTGAAATTACATCCTACAGATGCTATCACAGCACCTAGAAAACCATTTTGAAAAAATATTGATTAAAAACATTGTGTAACTCTTTTTTATGTGTCCAAGTATATACAAAGAAACTTTTATCAGATCACAAACCAGGATTTAAAAAACCAATTTGGCAAAGTCCATTATAATCTTGGGATCAATTTCAACAGATTGAAATTTCCTGTACAAACCGCAAAATGAGATAAAGGTTTACTCTTTTGTCAACAAACATTTCCCATATGGACATCCATTTTCTGCCTGTATTTGCGTGTTCTTGTCATGCAGAACACGATCAGTTGCCAGTGAACATATCCCGCTGATCAAACTCCTTTTGAAATTGACACAAATCCATTGCAGAACGAATTTACAAATGCTTTGAATCTGATTGTAACTTCCTATATGGCAAATAAAGAGACAGAGAAGATCCCAGGGGATTATACCAGGACAGTTATACAAATGTAGCACAGAATGGGAACTTATTTAAACATGATAATTTCTATACATCACTGGTTCATCTCATGACAGATTGTAGTCTTTCTAGAAACCATTTATGCTTTTTGGACAAGCTATTGGAATTGCAATTGCTTTATATGACCTGCTTTGCATGAAACATTTGAATTATAATGCTCTTGAAATCAAGAGTAAAACTTCCTAAGTTAAAAAACGTCATTTTTATCAATGGAATTCTAAATGATTATTAGAAATGTTATTCATAATTCATTCATCATACTTCTTTCTGTCTTCTCCAATATTTGTAAAAATTCATATCATTAAATGCAATGGGTTTTATGAAAAACTAAAATAATTTGTTAAAGTCAATACTTTCTTAAAATCTGAATGTGCCATAATGAAGGAGGTAAAACATGTCACATCTGGCATCTCTAAATTTGACTCAGATCATCTTCGCCCACACTTATCACATTCCCAATTTCCCTTTGGTCATGACAGAGATTCTCCAGAAATTATCTCACTGAATGATTTAAGCGAAGGAAACTTCTATCTTTAGCCAAATTATCTTCAATGGGTCATTCAGTTCTTGCCCGAGGCAATTTTTTACAGGTGTGATATCATCTAATTTACTTGTAAGTTACCTCCCCTTGTTGAAGTAGAAAAACTAGGGCCATGTTCAACCTTTCAAGCTCGAAATACAACTTTTGGCACCTGTGAGAACACATGACAACTCTCCAAGCAAAGGACACTGCACACTCATTGTACAAGATTGCCAAATTAGGAAATCAAATGGACATGGATTGTCACGTGGGAGTGGAATTTATTCACCTTTCTGACCAGCAACTCAGTTCTATAAACCTTCACTGCAATGCCCAGTGGGAGTTTAACAAGCAGCAAAGGTCACGATCTTTGCTGTCGAAAAACATAACACCTGGCGAATCACCTTTGCCCTGGGGGAAACTCTTCACTCTGCCTTTCATGTCCGAGCCTTTGGATATAAAACTCCTTTGATATGCCCAGATTGAAGTCATGTGTCCATCTTTGATAAGGAGATCAAAAACAACATGTTGATTAACGTAATTATCCCATCTTAAGAATTTTTTGTGTCAACATTGTTTTTTGTTTTACCGCCAAAGAAGATTTTTCTTAATCTCATAACTGTAAAACTTTAAAACTTTCAATCCAAAACTTATGAAAAAATGGTTTGGTCTGGTTTCTAAAAAATTAGTTACTCAATTATACAAAATAAACTTATCACAATTTGTTATATTGACAAGTCTGAATTATAACGCTGTCTGAAGATTCACAAATTTCAAAATCAATATTGATATCTCATAATTTGTTCTGATAAACTATTATATCCAACTATAAATATCCTTTTGAATATTTTTTCTCATAAACTAATCTACCTGAAAAGAAAACAAGCAAACAAATGTAATCTTGAAATCGGAAATTATAAAATAATCTTTAGATTTAAGTTAAGCCATGAAAGCAACTTTTTTCTGAGGAACAAACTTAGGCAATTCAATTAATCATATCAATATGTCAGATTTCGGTATTAATTTATAGATATGGATCTTTCTGAAAACATCCTACTTACAATGATGTCCAACATAGATAAAGTTCACACATGTAATATAGATTTTTCCTTCACGTTATTTCCAACATCAAAGAATATTACATGAACATTCTTAAAAGTTAAATTATAGTGTGAGATAAACTTTTGGATCCATGGAAACTTGGTTTACAAGAACATACATCATAAACTATAGAGCTGACATGAGGCCCTTTGATTAAAGTAACACCCCTCCCCGACAGCAATGAGAGCAAGTGTTGATGATCTTATTTACAGGCTCCTTAATGGACTCTTCTGTCCGGAGGGGGTTTATGTCCAAGGAGCTGTTGATTTCAAAGTGTTGGCGAGTTGTGGTATTTAACATGATACTCTTTATGAGACACCTCATAGCTACTTGTTGCTGTAAACATTAAGACAGAAACCTTGTAATGCTAGAGGTTACAACAACATGGTCTGAGTCTTACAATTACAGTGATGGTGAACTGTGGCCTTAAGACCATGTTTATTGTCATAATCCACTAAAACTTGATCACTCTAACAATTAAAGGCATGTCTGAAGTTATAACAGAGCTTACAAGTTTGTATGGTTTTGCTGATGATTGTTTTTTTCTGTATTCAAGGACCTTTTTACAATACAAATTTGTGAAAAAATTTCATCAGAGGAAGAACATGAAAAGGATTCCATGTCCTTAAAGGGGCAGTAGCAAATTTTGAGGGGGAATATAAGGTGATGTCAGGAACATGAAAATAAATGGTTCCAATTGAAAGACAATGTATTTAAACTAAATGGAGCAGTAATAATTCAAATATTTAACGTAAAGTTTAGCCATGCGATTCCTTTTTCGTACAGAAAATGAATTAAAGGTGTTCACACAAAAATGGCCGCCTATGTATTTTATGTGAATCTTCATACTTTGTCCTCCGACTATGGATGATTGACTAGTGTAATGACATTTTTGACACCGTCAAAATAATACATTTAACATTAACTTACAATTATGACTGAAAATTTTAAAATATAAAATTGTCAAAAAACGTGCTACTGCCCCTTTAAAAGTATGAAAGTTTTAGTAACAAATCACTTTTTATCATCATTTGAGAAATGTTAATTTGAAAATTTCTGAAGTTTATCATTACCTTACTTTGAAAGTAATTGTACAGCCAATTGCATACATAACAGTATTTTAAGAATATACTTCACCATAAAGATCATTGCTCATACGCTTCAAACCATATAGTACATTCTACTCATCCCTTAGAATCACATTCAAAACCAACAGGGACAACCTCAATTCAAAACACAGTTCAAAAACAACAGAAGTAATTTCTTGACTTGATAGAATAAATTGAATTGTCCCTGGCAACACTGAATTCAGAATAGTTCATTGTACAGAATACAATCATCAATACAGGAATCATTGAGTTCAATCAAATAGAAAAGATAAGATCCCAACTTCCTGCCTCAAGAATTTACTCCTAAAATACCATCAGGATATGATACCATTTTAATTGCAAATGAAAACCTTTTTAGACAATTTTACTTCTTATATATAATTAGTCTTTATGTGCCAAAACAACTCTTCTTTTGAAGATATTGGTATTAGGAAGTATCCATTCTAATTTAAAAGCAACATATACCATTGTTAATTAGCATCATATTACCACTTAATAACTCCTAATAACTTACATAACCACTTCCACCTTATAACTCCTAATAACTCTCATAACCACATATCACTCTGTATGATCAGACTCCGATGCTTCCAAGAGACACCATAATTCTGTTTTCACAACAAGCTCTAACAATTACCATAATTAGTTTAACACGAGGTGAAAACATCACAGCTGTTAATAAACAGAGGGGCAATAAACATCTAATGATTACACAGACACTTTATCAGTGCCAGTGGATTCTGGAATCAGTCTTCGGCCGTCTGTATTGAAATAGAAAAGCGGGAAATGTTAGCCAAAAAGAAATTTGGTTAAATTAAATGAATTGCAAAAAGTATGGATCAAATCCAATAAAATTAACCAAGTTTTTCAGATTAAATGTGTTAAGTTTCGGAGGTATTTCTTCAAAACGGTTCTCAATATTTTGCTCATAACAGCGTCATACCTATAGCAACAGAAGCTGACAGCATGGAAATTGCTAATAATGTAGAAGAAAATACAACAAATTTAATATTTAATGGAAGGGGAACAAATTGCATGGCTGGAAACTAATGGAAATGAAATGTAACAAAGACAGCAATGATATGTTCATAACAAATAAAATAAAATCAGAAATAGAAAGACAAAAATTGAAATAAAAGAACTTCAAATTCGATAATCACTGTAGTGATTTTTAGAAAAATGTTAAGAACTTTTAATCAAGTTAATCTAACATTTGTTGGCCCTGTCGCAGGTCAAAGAAAAATTCTGCCCAGAATTTGAGAGTGTCATAAAGAATACAAATTCCATCAATCAGATAAGACGGGTCTTCAATTTTTTTTTACAAGTATACCAATTTTAAGGTCTTTCTTCTGACATTCGAAGGGATGGTACATGAAGTAATTACAAGGTTAAAAAAACAATTTTTGATGGTGTTACAAAATTGTTATAGAAAACATGACAAAGAACATTAAATCTTAATCAATCAATTTTTACCAATGTGACATTGCATATATTTTGTACATAAAATAATTGTTTTTAAAACAACATCATATGGAATCTTTGGTCCTGAAGTATTCTTTGGAATGAAGAATAACTAGAAGGGATCACCCTTTTAAAGGATAATTTGAATCAAACTTTAACACATAAAATGTAAAATGAACAAATGACAAATATTCAGATGACTTTAAAAAAGTCTTATTTTGTTAATGATCATTATTGCATTGAGGAGATAATACACCTTGTTTAAACAAATACAGGTGGCAAAAAAATGCAAATGAATTTAACAATGAAAATATTTGTGATCCAGATTTTAAAATTGCTATTTACGTTTATGAAATCACTGTAAAAATTAGGCTGGTAGAAATGTCAAAATTTCACCATAATGGAGACATAAATTTCAACCTGTGATACATTCCTAATAGCTGCGAAATTGAATTGAACAAAAAAGTCGCCCAAGGATACCAATCTAAACTATTGACAGAGAACAGAACAATAAACATTTCAAAGAATTTCCCGACACATTCAAGTTTCTTAACAAATTTCAATTGCTTAGAGGCATAATATCCTGGAAATCATTTACTCATTCAGCTGTCTTTCTCTGCTTTCCTTTATTTGATCTCTGGCAGAGGAAAACACAACAAAAACATCAGGAAATTCAATAATATTCTTCCTGTAGCAACCATTTTAAAGAAATAGAATGAGGATATTATAACAAAGATAATTCATATTTCTTAATTTGTTCAAAACCAAGTATATCTGATAAGGTGAAAAAGTTTCTATAATAGCAAATTAAGTGATTCAACAAATATCCAAAATTGTGACTTCTAATAAAATTATCAGAAATTATTAAAATAATTGAGAGAAGTAATTTAATGTAAATAACACCCCTTTCTTAAATGAAATATGCATATCATTCTATGAAAGTGTCAATTTACTGAGTACAATAACATGTCAACAATTTGGGATTTTAATATATAGGATTTTGTTAAGAGAAATTACATTTTTCATTTATGGAGATAGTTTTGTAACATAAAACATGTCTCAAGATTGAACCTCATCATCATAAAGTTGTTCTGCTGATGCTTATTTACATAAAATAATATAAGGTAAGTGATTAAACAAATGCACTGATAATCCAACAAAAACATTAATAAACGTTCTAAAACTCTTTTCAATAATAGAATCTCTTAAATAACAAAATTTGAACCTACCTGTCATTTGTAATAGCAAATTTCTTATGGTAAGTTCTTATTCTTAAGCAAAGTCTGACTACCGCCTTTACTTTGTATAGGAAACATAATCAACACTGCCACAGCTGATAATCTAACTAATAGACTATCAAATCTATTAAAATTGACAAGCTTTTACGTCAAAAATACATATTTTAATATCTTGAAATAGACAAGAGCTATGACAGGTGTGCAACTATAATTGATATAAGTTGACCATTGATCCTGCATCTATCATATCCCATTACCTGGACAAATACACCTTCCTCACGTCTTATATCCATTCAGCAGCTAGAGCTATTATACATACATAATTAACAATAATTACAGGTAAATCAGCGTTATAGGCATATTCTTTTACCATAAATGTTTCAGAAATTAGTATCATCTGACATGATATCCCTGGAAGTGACAAACATCAATCAAAAGAAACCAACATTTGATACCTACATTGGTTGTCAATTACCATCAATCAATTTATGTATAACTAATGCAGAATTGCAGCTCATATTAGGAAAATCAAAGAAAGAGCCTTAAAAATGATCACAAGTTGAATTAGATGACATGAATAATATATCTATATGACATAATCAAAGCACAAAGATATTCTTATAATTTTGAAAAAAATATTTTGACAAAACAAATTAAATAAGCTTTATTTCAAATCATTCAAGGTAAGTTCAGCTATGTTACCAAAACTAGTTGACTAATAAATCTTACATTTTCCCGGTAATATTTCTTACTGCTTTGCCATTGCTCTATATGAACCAAACTCATATACCTTAGACATTCCATCATTCAACACTGAAACGACTGAAAGGGGCATTAGCATGTTTTTAGGTGGAATATAAGGTGATGTCAGGAAAATGAAATTGTTATTTAAACTAAATGAAGCAGTAATAACTCAAATTAATAATGTAAAATTTAGCCATGCAATTCCTTACACAAAATTAATTAAAGGTGTTCACACAAAATGGCCGCCAATGGATTTTATGTGAATCTTCATACTTTGTCCTCTGACTATGGATGATTGACTTGTGTTTTGAGATGTTTGACACTGTCAAAATAATTATTACATTTAGCATTAACTTTGATTATCAGTGAAAATATTAAAATATCAAATAATCAAAAAACGTGCTACTGCCCCTTAAAGATTATAGCTATATAGCTATATAATGTTCTGGGACCAACAGCTAGTCAACTAGTGAAAAGGGTCTTCACAACACTGAAATTTCAATATTCTTATGAGGCAGACAACAATTCAAATGCATTTCAATATCCCATGGAACCCTCAGTTTAAACTTTTGAATTTAATGGACTAATCAACCTGAATTCAAAGATTAAATGATTTGCCGAGATGTCATTTTTGTGGGGAGCATGCAATCAAGAAATAATAAGTTGGGCACTTTGGGACAAAACCATCAACTTCAAGGGTCAGGTTTGAATAGGACCATTTAACTGGCTCTGTGCTGCTCTTGAATGCATGTTTTGATGCAGTTGACCCGGTGTAGCAGGCCAATTCTTCCCCAGTCTAAACCTTCCCCGGGGAAGAAATAGCCTAGGCCAAAGTTTCCCCGGGGAAGGTTTGTCCTAGGATATTTTCTCCCCGGGCTAGGCTATTTTTTCCCCACCCTTGGATATGATGTATAAGGGGGAGATTCTGGCCTAGCTAGTCTATTTCTTCCCCACCCTTGGTTATGATGTATAAGGGGGAGATTCTGGCCTAGCTAGTCTATTTCTTCCCCACCCTTGGTCATGATGTATAAGGGGGAGATTCTGGCCTAGCTAGTCTATTTCTTCCCCACCCTTGGTTATGATGTATAAGGGGGAGATTCTGGCCTAGCTAGTCTATTTCTTCCCCACCCTTGGATATGATGTATAAGGGGGAGATTCTGGCCTAGCTAGGCTATTTCTTCCCCACCGTTGGATATGATAACAAGGGGGAGATTCTGGTCTAGCTAGGCTATTTCTTCCCCACCCTTGGATATGATGTATAAGGGGGATATTCTGGCCAAGCTGGTCTATTTCTTCCCCACCCTTTGATATGATGAATAAGGGGGGAGATTCTGGCCTAGCTAGGCTATTTCTTCCCCACCCTTGGTCATGATGTATAAGGGGGAGATTCTGGCCTAGCTAGTCTATTTCTTCCCCACCCTTGGATATGATTTATAAGGGGGATATTCTGGCCAAGCTTGTCTATTTCTTCCCCACCCTTGGTCATGATGTATAAGGGGGAGATTCTGGCCTAGCTAGTCTATTTCTTCCCCACCCTTGGATATGATGTATAAGGGGAGATTCTGGCCTAGCTAGGCTATTTCTTCCCCACCCTATCCAAGGGTGGGGAAGAAATAGACTAGCTAGGCCAGAATCTCCCCCTTATACATCATGACCAAGGGTGGGGAAGAAATAGACTAGCTAGGCCAGAATCTCCCCCTTATACATCATGACCAAGGGTGGGGAAGAAATAGACTAGCTAGGCCAGAATCTCCCCCTTATACATCATGACCAAGGGTTGGGAAGAAATAGACTAGCTAGGCCAGAATCTCCCCCTTATACATCATGACCAAGGGTGGGGAAGAAATAGACTAGCTAGGCCAGAATCTCCCCCTTTATACATCATGACCAAGGGTGGGGAAGAAATAGATTAGCTAGGCCAGAATCTCCCCCTTATACATCATGACCAAGGGTGGGGAAGAAATAGCCTAGCTAGGCCAGAATATCCCCCTTATGCATCATATCCAAGGGTGGGGAAGAAATAGCCTAGCTAGGCCAGAATCTCCCCCTTATACATCATATCCAAGGGTGGGGAAGAAATAGCCTAGCTAGGCCAGAATCTCCCCCTTATACATCATATCCAAGGGTGGGGAAGAAATAGCCTAGCCAGACCAGAATCTCCCCTTTGTACATCATATCAAAGGGTGGGGAAGAAATAGCCTAGCTAGGCCAGAATATCCCCCTTATGCATCATATCCAAGGGTGGGGAAGAAATAGACTAGCTAGGCCAGAATCTCCCCCTTGTACATCATATCCAACGGTGGGGAAGAAATAGCCTAGCTAGGCCAGAATCTCCCCCTTATACATCATATCCAAGGGTGGGGAAGAAATAGCCTAGCCAGACCAGAATCTCCCCTTTGTACATCATATCAAAGGGTGGGGAAGAAATAGCCTAGCTAGGCCAGAATATCCCCCTTATGCATCATATCCAAAGGTGGGGAAGAAATAGACTAGCTAGGCCAGAATCTCCCCCTTGTACATCATATCCAACGGTGGGGAAGAAATAGCCTAGCTAGGCCAGAATCTCCCCCTTATACATCATATCCAAGGGTGGGGAAGAAATAGCCTAGCCAGACCAGAATCTCCCCTTTGTACATCATATCAAAGGGTGGGGAAGAAATAGCCTAGCTAGGCCAGAATATCCCCCTTATGCATCATATCCAAGGGTGGGGAAGAAATAGACTAGCTAGGCCAGAATCTCCCCCTTGTACATCATATCCAACGGTGGGGAAGAAATAGCCTAGCTAGGCCAGAATCTCCCCCTTATACATCATATCCAAGGGTGGGGAAGAAATAGACTAGCTAGGCCAGAATCTCCCCCTTATAAATCATATCCAAGGGTGGGGAAAAAATAGCCTAGCCAGGCCAGAATCTCCCCCTTATACATCATAACCAAGGGTGGGGAAGAAATAGACTAGCTAGGCCAGAATCTCCCCCCTTATTCATCATATCAAAGGGTGGGGAAAAAATAGACCAGCTTGGCCAGAATATCCCCCTTATACATCATATCCAAGGGTGGGGAAGAAATAGACTAGCTAGGCCAGAATCTCCCCCTTATACATCATGACCAAGGGTGGGGAAGAAATAGACTAGCTAGGCCAGAATCTCCCCCTTATACATCATGACCAAGGGTGGGGAAGAAATAGACTAGCTAGGCCAGAATCTCCCCCTTATACATCATGACCAAGGGTTGGGAAGAAATAGACTAGCTAGGCCAGAATCTCCCCCTTATACATCATGACCAAGGGTGGGGAAGAAATAGACTAGCTAGGCCAGAATCTCCCCCTTTATACATCATGACCAAGGGTGGGGAAGAAATAGATTAGCTAGGCCAGAATCTCCCCCTTATACATCATGACCAAGGGTGGGGAAGAAATAGCCTAGCTAGGCCAGAATCTCCCCTTATACATCATATCCAAGGGTGGGGAAGAAATAGACTAGCTAGGCCAGAATCTCCCCCTTATACATCATATCCAAGGGTGGGGAAGAAATAGCCTAGCCAGACCAGAATCTCCCCTTTGTACATCATATCCAACGGTGGGGAAGAAATAGACTAGCTAGGCCAGAATCTCCCCCTTATACATCATGACCAAGGGTGGGGAAGAAATAGACTAGCTAGGCCAGAATCTCCCCCTTATACATCATGACCAAGGGTGGGGAAGAAATAGCCTAGCTAGGCCAGAATCTCCCCCTTATACATCATATCCAACGGTGGGGAAGAAATAGCCTAGCTAGGCCAGAATATCCCCCTTATACATCATATCCAAGGGTGGGGAAGAAATAGCCTAGCCAGGCCAGAATCTCCCCCTTATACATCATAACCAAGGGTGGGGAAGAAATAGACTAGCTAGGCCAGAATCTCCCCCCTTATTCATCATATCAAAGGGTGGGGAAGAAATAGACCAGCTTGGCCAGAATATCCCCCTTATACATCATATCCAAGGGTGGGGAAGAAATAGCCTAGCTAGACCAGAATCTCCCCCTTATACATCATAACCAAGGGTGAGGAAGAAATAGACTAGCTAGACCAGAATCTCCCGTTTGTACATCATATCCAACGGTGGGGAAGAAATAGCCTAGCTAGGCCAGAATCTCCCCCTTATACATCATGACCAAGGGTGGGGAAGAAATAGACTAGCTAGGCCAGATTCTCCCCCTTGTATACATAACCACGTACATGGTAGAATTAAGGGTGGGGAAGGTTTGGCCTAGGACAGTCTTTCCCCGGGGAAGATTGAGCCTAGGGGGGGAAAGTTTGGCCTAGGCCGAAGTTTCCCCGGGGAAAGTCTGTCCTAGGACAAACCTTCCCCGGGGAAAGTCTGGCCAGGGGGAAAGTTTGGCCTGTTACACCGGTTATTGATGTATTTCTGTTCATTTGCAAAGTCAGAATTTAGTTCATTATTCACATATATAGTGGAATAAGTACTATTGATTCATGCAAATATACACCGGCAACAGAGAACTCTCATTTCGCGTCAAACAAGCAGGAAATATTGAGGCAATTGATCCTAAGGGTCTTAATGAAATTGAAGGCAGCTCCATAATACAATGTATTTTCACACAATCATATCAAGCCGTTAAAAGTTCTCATAAAAGTTGTACTTGGGCCGGGACACAAAATATAAGGGAGAGCTGTGTGTATGCATCATTCATGAGTGCTTTTAGAAAAGAAATGAAGTTAGAAAAAATATAAGATCTTAAATTGCTTTTAGCCAACTTGAATTAATTCTTCAATTCTCTATCATAGAAGTGTCTAGATAACACCATACACATTCATGATTAAAATAAGAAGTTCAAAATCTTCCAAATATATACTGGACACCTCATTAAATTAAATATCTCTTAAATGCTTTTTTTCTTTATGAAGGGCGAGTTTTTTTATAAATGTTTTGGATTTTTTAAAAGATTCAGACATCACAAGCAAAACATGATATATAGTTGCTTATCATATTTATCTTATTATCTTCTGATAAATTCATACAGAGAGTGCTGAAATCATGTTAGGTTGACAATGAAATTAACACCAGTAAACAAATCTTGGAAATGTGAAAGCAAAGGCAAACTTCAACCAAACTCTACAGCTTTGTTCAACATAAACCCAAGGGATGAAGTCTAGTCACTTTTATCATCCATCTCTTTCATCTCAACATTTATATCAACTAAACCAAACTAATTAGATCAAACTAGAAACCCTAACCAATGATACCTTTGCAAACCAGTATCAGAGAGCAGTCAGTACCATTGAAAAGAAATACACCATTGTGGGTTGTGATCTTCTGTCTTCCGATGACTATTTGGCAAAGGTTTGTGTCTAGAAACTTCATTCTGGCACATCCTGAAGGGCAAAGTGCTCAAGTTTACCATGATTGTGCAGGTTTGGAGGGAAACGAGACCTGGAATCAGTGAATTAGCCTTGTTATCTGCCTATTGGATTCTGGAAGGCAATTCACAACATGCCTGTTGACTGAATCCAGCCTCGAATCAGTTTCAATCTGATGTGACCTACCAAAGTAAATCTTTATCATTAGGACATCAATGCAAGTTCTTGGCTTATTCGGAGTAAAGGGCATGTTGTCTTCCATTAATCTGTATTAAAAGTCCAGAGCGCCGGCTGGTTGATGGAGTGCTAGTCCGAGACACGGTTTCTTTGATAACTCAGGCTTCCTTTGATTTGAGGCTCTATGTAGAGAATATGATAATCATCCTTGAGAGAATGGCTTGACTTAGATCTGGGCAGTTCATCCTGTTAACATTGCCACTTGTTTACTAGTGAGCAATAGATTATCCTAGGCCTACTTTGCATAAGCTCTGATCTGAACTTTCAAAGGTTATGTCATTTTTATTTATCTTTGCTGTGTATGTGACATCCTTTATCCACCTTTCATGGCAATTTTAAAGCAAAACTTGAAAAAGGCATTTGATTCTAAGGTTTTTGGGCTATATAAAGACATATAAATGTAACGATGCATAAGGCCACACAGAATAAAGTAAATTTCAATATTATTATAGTAATATCCAATCATATTTTCAAGTGTAATTATTTGACCAAAAAACATGACATATATGAACCAAGTCTCATTACTTGACAGGTTCATACAGGGTAGATAGCTCTTTTGAAATGTTGTTAGACCCTGCTCTTAAGGATACTTAAATAAACAGTTTAACTATAATGAAATTAGTCACTTGCAAATAGCAGGAAGTTAAATGGCGTCCTTAAAGGACAAGAAGCAACTCTTATGTGCTCAAAAATCTTTGTCTTTCAATAGAATTGAATGATAGCAAATCATAAACATGCTATCTATCCAGAAAGAGAATACACAAATTTCTTTCTTTGAATTGTTCTTCTCATGAATGACAACTCAAACTATATATATACATAATAAAGGGTCAGTAGCACGTTTTTAGGGGGAATATTAGGTGATGGCAGGACATTTAAAATAAATGGTTCCAATTGAAAGAAAATGAATTTAAACTTATAGAAGCAGTTATATATCAAATATATATAATGTTCCTTTTTCTTACACAAAATGAATTAAAGTTTTTCAAACAAAAATGGCGACCAATGGATTTTATGTGAATCTTTTTAATTTGTTCTAGACTATGGATGATGGTTTGTGTAGTGAAATTTTGACACTGTCAAAATAATACATTACGCATTAACGTACAATAATCAGTGAAACATTGGAAACATAAAATGTTTAAAAATTGCTCTACTGCCCCTTTAAATGGAATAAAATTAATAACAATACAAGATATCTTGCAAAAGAAAATTGCATGTCAAAACAGAAATAAACAAAGATTACTCTTTAGAACTTCTATGACTACAAGGAGTTTTCAGGGTCAGAGAAAACAGCCTTTGTTCAAAAGAAAAGGGGGTAATTGACATAACCCCATCACCACTTCAATTTCCAAAAGACCTAATGGAATTTGATCGTAGTAAAAATCATTTACCCAAAATTGACAATGTCTAGCCAGAGACTGATAAGATCTCACAAATGAGTGAACAACCAATTTCACACAAAGTGACTCAAAATGACTAATAAAATACTTCATTTCCATTCTTGTGGGACATATATCCCTTCAAAGAAGAAACTGGATATAACGGTAAATCGGATTTCAAGTGGTGACAGTTTATGGGCATGGACAAGTTGCAGTCATCCATAAAGAATGTCATATTTGAGATTAATATCCATTTTCTACATGGTTGATGAGCAAAGGCCATTGTTAGTTTCATCTCTTTGTACATCTCTCCTAGCTTTCAGGAACCAACCTTCACCATCCAGAGGGAATCTTGTGCAATGATCATATGCAAAAACATCATAATAAATATTCCTAATTGAAACATAGAAACATCTTCATAAATCATCTAAATAATAACTCTGTACTAACAAACATAGAAACTTCAAAGTTTACAAGGCTATTCGATGTGCTAATGCACAAATTCCATTTTTACAACTCACATGCATTTTTGCATTTGAAACAACTTTTCCAGTTTACTGTATCTTAAAACAGTGGGGAAAATTGGAAATACATTGAACTATTTAAAATGCTGTATACTTCAACCGACTAACATTATTTGTTGACAAGGGTTCCAAGCTTTACAAATCATTTGTAATAAATTCATTCAACACAAAATAATTGTTCCACATCCATAGTTTAATTCTTCTAAGGACTTTTAGTTTTCTAGTTAAAAAAACAAAATGTAAGTTGAGTACATAAAAATGCCCACAAAATATATCTCAGAAAAAAGTTTAAAAACCCTGCATCACTACACATTTGGATTGTTCCATATTACAAATTTGTAAAAGCTTTTCTTGTCCAAGAAGGCACATTGTTACTCAAACAAGTGAATAGGCAGACAGTCCAACCGACAGACTGACTGACAAATGTCATGCTATATTCCACAACAACTTTCTTAATTGGCAGGGGAAAACTACAATCATTATTCAAGGCAAAATATTTTTTGGTACAATTTAAACTGAATTTTGTTTATTCTTTGATCCAAAATTAACTCAATATTGGTGCTGAATCTGTAAATTGGCCAAGAAAACCTTTTACAAGACATACAAAGGTGAAGAGCATATAATTGGCAAACATAATTCTGCAAATGAACCTTACAAATGACCCTTTCTTCTCTGTCACCTTCCTAGTGTTGAGCAATGTTCGTTAAAACTTGACATACAAACCTTTAGTGTCCTTTTACTCTCAAAGGAGACATTACTTCCAAATATTGACAGCGCTATTGTACACTAATTTCATGTTAACCAATGAAAGAATACACCACGCTTGTGCCGCCAAGTGGAATCCCCCATGTTAACTCAATAAGGACTAATTTGCAGTATTCAAGGAGAAGTTTCAATCAGGAAAGCTGGACTTACATCGTAAATAAATTATTTTTTCTCTCAGACAAACACATCAAAGGCAAATGACTACAACTGTCTTATCGGGGCATCTGCAATTGATGTAACTAGGTTTTTACTGACAGGCTGCCAAGATAAATGTGTTTCTTCAGATATATATGCCCAATTCAAGTTGGTAACTTCATTTTGGTTGTCCCAAATCTTGGTAATAAACATTGAAAAACAAATTATCCTTTTCATAAACTTGAGTTCAATATGATTGCTAATTTGAAATCATGTCTGTTTTGAGTCAATAAAGCCAATATACCTCTATATTGAAGAGGCTGCAAAATGGTTAAAAGCAAGATTGAAGTATTCACTTGAAGGGCTTTGAGAGTTGCAGACAGATCATTGTTATGAAACATTTGTCACATACAGCAAATGCTAGCTAGGTGACACTACAAGGTTTAAGAAACTGACAAGGGTCACATTACATAATACACTAAGGTGACCTTAAGTCAATAAGGTAGCCATAGTGCAAATTTAAAGTGCCAGTAACACGTTTTTTAAATAAATTTTATACTTTAAAATTTTCACTGATAATTGTACTAAATGCTAAAATTATTATTTTGAACTGTGAAAAATCTAATTACACAAACCAATCATCCATAGTCAGAGACAAAATTGGAAAAATTCACATAAAGTCCATTGTCGACCATTTCTATGTTAATACTTTTAATATATTTTGTGTAAGAAAAAGGAATTGCATGGCTTTACTTTACATTATATATTTGACATATTACTGCTTCATATAGTTTTAAAACATTGTCTTTCAATTGGAACCATTTATTTTCATTTTTCTGACATCACCTTATATTCCCCCTAACAAACGTGCTACTGCCCCTTTAAGGATTGCACTAAGGTTAACTATAGTGTTAAGTCCTTTCGTGCAACGACCCCCAGAAACATTTGTCTGAGAAGTTGTATATCCAAATAATACATGATCATATCACAAACCAGATGAAGTGGAAAGATGAAACCATATTTTCAGCAAAACAAACATCAAGCTGCTACCAAATGTGACCTGGCTAGTGTTACACCAACAGATGCTTGTGACAAGGAATTATTGAACTGTCCAGCTGCACGTTTCCATTATAAATTTTTTTTACATTTTGTAGGTATCAATTTCACACTAAACAAACATTTCAAAATGTATATAACATCTTATATGTTCATGCTATATTTATTTAGCCAATATTTTGCTACATATCCTAGATTTGTATTTCAAAAATGTCTACAATTTCAATTTAGAATATGACATTAGTGATATCAGTTATTAATGCACTTAAAACTTAAAGACTAAATGTAGTATCATTAGTAAAGTCCACATTGTCAATTTTCAAAATCACATCACTACAGAAAATCAACTTTTCAACAATTCATTTAAAAAGTTTCCTTAAAACAATTCCAGAAAAGTTACATGATAAAGTTGTAGTAGACATAAATTGTGTAGGAAGTATCATGGGACCGAATGCTAAGTATTCACTAGTTAAACATACTATTATCCTACCTCTGGGACCATGATCAAATCTTTCTTTTCACAGAGAGCAAAGAAAACAAGTTGTCAGAGAAGCCTAAAGCAACATATCTCCTAACCAACCCTCATCATATCCAGCCAAAGCAAGTCCCTTGAGCATCTAGTGACATTTTCTCATTTTGCTTTTCATTTTATTGTTACAAGCAGTCAAGTCATGGTGAAATCCTTGAAAAACGTCTTCCTTTTAACCAGATATTCTGATTTACAATTAAAGCACCATTGAAGACGTTAGCCATGACAGAGCGTAACTTTACGAAGGGAATGTCAATAAAGTAAGATTACTCTGAGTCGGCTCTCCTCACTTAACCCATGTGCCACCATCGTTCCAAAAATAATCAAACATTCTGCCATAACCAATCGTGCGATTTACATTGAGAAAAGCCTCTTACAACAGCCTAGAGATCAATTTGTGCTCTAACTTGATTTTATGTACCTCCTCAATGGGATAAGAAAGAAGAATGGATTTTTCATTATTGAACTCATATGTCGCTGGATGTGCTTCTACCAGTAGCATTAGTAGGTATTGCCAATAATTCACGGGCTTCCAATGGTCCCGATATTAACCCCTTGACAATGTGATCTAACCATGTGTCAACTTCAATAGACATTAAAATGATAGAAGTGTACCAAAAGCCATGGTAAATTGGATTCCTCTACACTAGAAATACCTCTGGGTAAAAAGACAGTCTGGCATTAAATGAAAATGTGGATCTAACTCTATTTAAGGATGGAAATATCTGACAGACAAACCTTCTGAACTGATGACATTTGAAAATTGTATGTACATTACAGTGAATATTAAATTTATTTGATTTTATTGACGGAAGTAATAGAAATCTCCTTCTGCAATATATGACATTGCATTAAAAAGGATGATGCATTACACAATGAGAGACTTTGTCATAAAAGTACTAAATAGATTAATAGGAAAAGTCAAATTGAAGAAAAGATTATGTTTGTAACAAACATCAAATTATGATAATTTTAAACATTCATAGCTCACTGCATTTATACATTGTTCAAAAGATATTATTCTTAAATAACTTCACTTATCAGCTGCCTGAAATGTATATGTGATAACTTCTAACAATATTTGAAGCTTGGTGTCCAGTCCAATGTTCTGGATAAGATAATAAAATTCTTGTTTTAAAAAGTAGCATTTCTTCTGCTAAATTCTAAACTTGAAATAGCTTATAACAGATACCTTTCATAATGAAATTGCCACGTAAAATTAAATACTTCATCCAAAAGTTCTTAAATCTGATAGCATTTGATATATATTAAATTATTGTATAAGCAAACAAAGACTATTGTTAGGATGTGTTGAGAATTGTGTAAGATGTTCACAATTCAACCTATAAACCTTCCATTTGAGTATCAAATTCACAATATTCAATAACAGGACGGGATAGCGCAGTGGTTGGCTTGGTGGGTTTCGTACCAAGATGTCCGGAGTTCAAATCCCGTCAGGGGCTGAGCAACTTTATCTGTAGTAGAGAACTGTTCTACACACAGTAATGTTTGGATGCAATGCTACACTGAATTTCAGCTAAGTACCACAATAGTTTGCTTGTTCCAGCCGATGCTCGCAGATTTCACCCAATGCATAACCACAATAGCGTTGCAGGCTTTCTCTCTGCAATAATATTAGCAGCAGTGTTGTAAGTGCAATACTTGTGAAAGTAATTTTAAACCCCAAATCACCTCGATCACTAAGTATTCAGAACATGCATCTTCATAATAATGTTTTTGCTGGGCTCCATGAAAGTAATATAAACTGAACAAGATGACCATAGACTGTTCCAGGAAGGAAAAGGTTCAACAAGATATTCCAAATCTGCTGTAGAAAATTAAATTTGTTGGTCATCTCCTTAAAGTTGTCCCTGGTTGACTAGTGCAATGTCTACACGAGACACGTACCTAGATGGTACACAGCTAGTCAGGTTATGGAAACTAGTGAGGAGGGAAGCTTCACCCACAATCAGATTACAGGAGAGAATGAATTGGTCCATATATGTCATACTTTTTGTGTCTGAATTAGATTAAAAGGCTCTCCTGTTCAGAAGTATTTTAAAGTTTTTAAGTTAATAGTTGGGATTTTAAGGTCTGCAATATGAGAAAGTTCATTAAAGAACATTTTAAGAATCCTTTTAGTTTGACATTAAAGCAGAGTGTGATATGCTCTGAGTGCAAATACTGATTACTTTCGTGGAAAAAGAGCACATTATAAAACCTAATGAAAATGTGTTGCAAATAACATTATTAAGATTTACAAAAAGTTTCTACATGTTTTGCTAACGAGAGTAATTGATTTGCTAATGCAACGCATCAATGTCATAAAATATGAATACATTATTGCCCCATTACAAGCTCTGCATAAGTGGATTGATTTCCAGTGACTCTTGACTATTTGAATAACTGGAACCGCCAGATCTTTCAGGTTTTCTTACAAATCAACCAGAGATTTATTCCAATTCCCTTTTTTCTAACAAAAGAGCAAGAAATTCCCTGGAACAAATTGGTTCAATCTTGTCCTTGCCCCTCTATCAATACGTCTGCTCCTATACAAATGACAAGAACTGTCAATGGCCAAACCACAAAAGTGACTGGAGACACAGAATTAGCACTGAACATCCCTGTTCATTCCCCTCTTGTAGCTGTCCTCACCTTGTAAATAACATTCACTACCTTACCATTTAGTTGTAATAAGGCAGTTCCAGCATCTAATTTCCTTGTCCATCAATCTTTGCAGCAATCAATAGAGGCGTTTGTACACCTAATGATTGGGTCGAAACTAAACGCGCTAATCCAATATGAAAACTCGGATCAACAGCAGGTGATTACGTTAAGAGCACAATCAGCGTATTTTAGTTCCTATTTATATGTGAATGGTTGACGCCAGAGTGCACTAGAATTAAAAGGACATTTGATGAAATCATCAAAGAACTGCCCCCTTGCTCTAGAAAGACGTTCTAACTATCCTTAATGTACAATACCAATAATTGTTGTATTGAAAGCAGGGAAGAACCCAAAATATTCCAAGTATTTGCTAAATAAAGTCCCAACATTGCATGATGCAAGAATCGATATATTGATGTCCTTCAATTTGTCAAGTGCAATTGTTCGGTGTAATTGTGATACCATGTTGTACTTTCAGGAGAGTGTCAGCTCAATTTAATGTCCACCATTTCAGGAAAATATTTTCTTCGAATTATTTTATCACTTAATGGATTACATCCACACTGAGCCATTAACATCAAGATTGGGATCTGCCTACATGAATCACGGTAACGCAATTAATATTTTGCAATGCATGCTCAATGACTGTGTCAATATTTTGCCAATCAATTATTATTGAAACACAGTATTAGATGTCTCTGTCAACCCCTCAGGCTAACAACATAATCATTTTTCAACCACAGAGAGTTACATGCAGTTATTTAAGAACAGATTGAATTGCTTCTAAAATGTTACCGACATGCAAATACAAATTCATAATTCAGAATTAAATATAAAATCAAATATCACAAACTGTCTTAGTACAAAAAGAAACATTTGGAAAGGGATGAAAAGCTTTTGCCTTTTTTATGAATACTATATATATATATGAATATATATAAGATCAATGCAACGATACAGTTTACAAAGTGGAAGTACTTAAAACTTTTATGCTTGCCATAAATTCAGTTATCATAGCCATTTTCATCTTTTGCTGTCATTTTGTTTATTAACAAATTTTTAACCTCAAAATAACTGTTTCACAAGCTCAAATTGGTTTCATAAAAAAACACAAACTTAATTAATCGAAATGTTGAATAATCTTGAATCAACAATAGAATTTTCATGCAAACTGATTTCAACCCCAGGAGTAACATTGACTCTCAAACTTCTTGGTGCAAAGACAAATTAAATAACGTTCAGACTCACATTCTAGTGAGTTATAGTTGCAATGTGAAATCTAATGGATATTCTATAGACACTTATGCAATCATTCCAAAAACTATCAACTTTACAGTGAGAAAGTTTATTCAATAGCCATATATATTAATCCCAGTTGACAAGAAGCAAAAGTCAAGAAGACAGCCAAGAGTTTCAAGTTTGAATCAACAATTTAGCTATCATATCAAAAGATTCTCAATAAAAAACAAGAATTGCAATAAGACATTATAACTAAATGAAACTTTCAATCAAGTCTTATTGGCATTGGCTTGTATTGCATTTCCCTTGTTTGGAAACTCAAAGCTAGACTTATTACATCTTCTGAAACAGTGATGATCTGACTTACAACTTAAAGGGACAATTCTATATTTTGTGGAAACAAACTTCAGGAGGAGTATCGATGATTTTTTACATGATTATTTCACACTTAATTTCAAAAATAGAGCCATGGGCTCTGCAGCTCATCAGACTTTTGATTAAAATATGTTTTGACCCCTGTGACCCCATTTCGCACTTAATTTCAAACATATTCGTGGGGGTAACATTTCAGTTATTCAACATTTTACAATTTGACAAAGAATAAGGAGTATGGCTCTAAAAAAGAAAACATTGTGAAATAAAGCCAATCATCGAAGCTACAGCGTGCAGGTGGAATGCATTACTACGACAATACGTTGTCGTAACTGATAACACTTATTATGAATAATTTGTAAATATGCTCCTCTTCTATCAATCAATTAGTTATTTCTTAATTTTGTTGATGAATTACCATAATTTAGCACTTTTGTTTTCTCGCATTGCTAACATTTCTAAGGCCATAGATTGGTGCCTTTAAGTTCCCTCTCACTACTTCACCCTGATGACAGTTTACGAAACATATACATATATGACATCATTTTCATGAAGAAGAACAAGTTATATTGATAGTCAACTTCTTTATTGCATGAAATGTGACGTTTTGGTGTAGAAACTAACACCGTATCTACACCGAAACGTCGCATTTCATGCAATAAAGAAGTTGACTATCCATATAACTTGTTCTTCCTAATCAACCAGCTTCTGAAAGTTATCATTTTCATGCTTGGGTACACAAAACGTCATTTATCAATATAGAAACAATTACAAAAAAGAACTGCAGAAAACGTACCACCGTGGTTCCTGCGAATTTTCAGCTTAATCTAGACATCCATACATCACCAAACATCACCATATGTCATCACCCTCCCTGGTATATACCTACTTATTACAGGAACTCAACATCAGTATTAACATAATATCAAACTCAGGACTGAAATCTACATCCCTGTTTAGCTTATCATGGTTACTGTACATATGTGTTTGTTTGTTACACTATATAAATTTATTCAATGATTTATGTCTTTTTAAACTCTTATTGTTTGTTTATTGAAATGTTGGCTGCTGAACAAAATTTTGTTATATTAGTTGCAAAACAAGCGTCCTTATCATGTAATTAGCTGTTCCCTTCATCTTGAACGTTTCACCATCATTTGGTCTAGACTATGATATTTAGAGCAGATGAAGACACAGAGTTAGTGAGTTGAAGTTTAATTTTGCTTGGGCAATATTTCAGCCATGAGATAAAGAAAAGTCATGTTCCTATCACATACTGAAATATAAAACTCACACTCATTCTTGAACACATTTGGCAATGATTTGTGTATATTACTTGGGTCCAAAAGGCAAAAACTTAATATTTTCCTTTCTTTTTAATAACACAATATTTTTGGTTTATAATAGTGCTATTTACCATTGATAATGCACCTTGAAGTCCTTGATACCAACAAATACATTTAGTTAAAAATACCAACTGCCCATATTGTGCCTGTAAATCAAATACCCATCAAACACATGCTACAATCATGGAGATGCACATATTATGGAAATGAACTACCTTTATAACTTTATCTGCACAAAATAGATTGTAACACAATAAGATCAAAGGCAGTTTTATTTCAGTGCAGCA
Source organism: Steromphala cineraria (assembly GCA_916613615.1). NCBI lineage: Eukaryota > Metazoa > Mollusca > Gastropoda > Trochida > Trochidae > Steromphala > Steromphala cineraria. The sequence goes on from OU744721.1 coordinate 11,745,818, forward strand.
TACTGTCCCTGTTTACCATCTGTGTAAGCTCTTGCTATCATAATTTGTCATACACTGACAATTCCCAATATAGCCTGTAGTCAATAGAAATTAACACCAATCTCCATCATGAAGCCTACTAAAGTATTACCCAGACCATGGCAACCCACAGAAGACAGGAGGGTGTCATAAGTGTAAATAAAGGGAAATCCGAGCCCCATTTTGGCAATAATGCCAAAGCCCTTGGCAACAATCAGGCCTAATAAGTTCCTCACGAGGGATATCTGTTTTACACCAGCCCTGGTGAGATTCCTATGGCTCATACATCTTCCACACATCAAATTGGCAGTAATTTGCTTATTAGTTGATTGAACTCAATTTATTTATTAAATGAATATGATTAAAATCTTTATTAGAACGGCAGATTAAATGAATTTGATTAAAATCCTTATTAGAATGGCAAAACAGTCAATCTGTCTAAAAGCATATTCAGAAATAAACAGAATACAATTCTGTGATAGTGAACATTCAAAATTTTACAAATTAAGGTTATTAGGTATTTTTGAAAAAAGGTTGACTGATATAAATAAAGTAGTTGAAACATATATCAGAGAGAACATGAAAATATGAAAATAATATATGTCAAAATGGACAATAAAATGTAAGAACATCATTAAAAATATATTGAAAATATAATAGATTGTCCTTCTTAATTTTGCGTGAGCCATTGATTTCAAACCTGTGAATGGTGAACCATTTAATTGTATGGTTAAAAAAAACTATTTAAAAAATCTAAAAGATGGTCCCTTTTGATTTGCTGTGAGCACAAGTCTACACAATTGGAAACAGTACACCATTCAACTATCTATCAAGATAAAAATCCATTAAAAGTGTTTAATATATTCCTCTTTAATTTGGCTGTGAGCACAAGTCTACAAACTTCCACATGGTACACCATTCAACTACGGTGCATATATTTCTTGTAATTGATAGATCTTTGTTAACAGAATTAGATTATCTGGGGGGTTTCTTCTCCTATGGTTTTCATGACCTACATTCATTGTTCAGGGGAAGAGAACTTTTTGGCTTCCTGTCTGTAAATATCGGTCTAAGTGCTTGGGGAGTTCTAATAGGCGTTTCACTTCTAGAAAATATTGAATGTTTACAAACAATGAATTAAATATTCCTGATTTTTCTATGTTTTTAGAGTTAAAGGTAAAGAGAATGTCAGGAATTATCTTTAAGAATGTAAATCTGAATATCCATATTGATCCTTCAAGGAACAAAATATCAATCATTTGAGGTTTTGGTCACTAATTTATTGGTTTAAACTTGGTTTTGGCCCAGAGATCAAAATGTCTGTGAAAAAAATTCATTAAAATCAATTTTGCACTATTGAAACTATCTCCATTGAAGAGTAATGTTGCCAGATGATGTTACATTACTGGAGGTTTTGTTTCTGAAGAAGAAGAGGAGGAAGAAGAAGAAGATATTTTCAGAGCATGGCAACAGCAACAATTTGTAATCTTCAAAAGCAAGTTGAACTTTAAAAACATTTCAGGACTCCTCTAAATGAAGACACAATTGGTTTTAATGGTGTAACCTTTATATGAAGCCCTAGAGTATATCAAAATATATAAATTGTTATCCCCATTTGCCAAGGAATCTAGAAACAAGATTTGGGCTTTCTATGACTTTTTATAGAATATAAAAATCGGTTGTTTTTAGTTTGACTCCTCACTGTGTCCCTTGTCAGAGACCACAGAGACAACTGTAAATAACACTTCAGATTTCTAGAGCCATTGACTCTTGAAAAGAAGTTGAAAAGTTTATGGACAGATGGATGGACATATGGGCGCCATGGCCCCCCATTTGACCATAATGGGCCTTGCAGGCTAAAGCTAAACATTCAAAAGGCAAAAAGTATGAAATGCCACTAAACCTCCTAATCCTTGATATTTCAAACTTCACGAAGTTATGGCACCAACATCCTGAACCAGAAAAAGCCAACTAAGGAATTAGATTGATACATGAACGTAGAGTATCAGATCTCTGACCCCAGAACTCCCTATAGACAAGCTGGCTCGTTCCCAGAGAACAGTTGTTGGTTTTGGAGTTGGCGAATACTCATTTATTTTAACCTGAATATTACATATATCAAAACAGACGAGGGTATGTTATATAATGCCTGGCCTAAGACAGACATAACACTGAAGGGCAGAACAACCTTACTGTGATCATTGTATGTTCTTTTGCATGGAGCTACCATTTATCATTAATGAGAATATGAATTCCCTGAAAATATTAAATCATTTGAACAGTATCAATTATAAACAATAAGGAACAATAACCTGATTCTTCAAATTCAACCCATGCATTAACATATCAGTATGAAGTAAAAAAACATAAACTTCCCTTAATAAATCTTTTCATTTAAATACAAATGGTTGTAAATTGTCTAACTTTAGGAATAATATTTATTTGAGAATGATAAGTTGCTTAATAATGAAAAAATACCTTGGCGCCAAACGTCTGAGACATAAACATTGATTAATACTGATATTCATTCCTGCGTGCTGAATTGTCTATTTCAAACCACCCATGCTCAGATATGTCTCATGTGCACGCCAATTTCATGTAAATCAAACTGACAGGTGTGATCAATGTCAAACATCACTTACCTCAATAGATAAAATATCAAATGCCATAAAAGGACATCTGCTACTTTGAATAATTCCTCTTAGCATGTCCAAAAGGACATGGCTCAATTATCATCCATTGGCTGAATCTTACTACACGGTGGTATATTGATTGTAGGTACTAGACTCTATTCATGGGCCCCTTAGGATCAGCAGAAAACATGTGGCCGGACCACCCAAACACCACCAGCTGCTGGGGGAGAAATCATTCACAGTTGGAATGGATTTGCCGATCAATCAAATATTTGGTCAAGCAGAGATAGAAGGGTTTCCACCATTTAGCACGAAAATTGCCTTTATTGAAAACTGTCACTTTGACAGAACTAACTTTTGCCAAGAATAAAATCTGGAATGGCAAAAAGTGTTTTTATACATGCAGACATCATTTCATATTCATATGTTTCACTCACATCATGTTTGTTACAACACTTTGTACTCTTGGGAAAACGGTGCTCTGCATTTATATGCTTAGACCTGTCAGACAAATCAAAATTATCTGTTGAAAAACATTGATTCTATATATTGTAGACATAATTCTCTCCGCTTGTATTATACTCAGAATTTATCTAAAGAGAAGATTGATAAAATAGCAAGCATTGCTTCTGCCACTGGTTATTCCGTTTGTTACCAACCATGCCGGGAACTGAAAGAATATGGTTAACTCTTTAAACTGTAGCAATATTGCACAAATTCTGATTAAATCTAGGACGATTGGATACCGAATCATGGATTATACGAACAGAAAGCTTTCTGGCTCCATAGAATAAAGCTACATCCATTTCCCATTTTCATAATGAAAGGAAACACGGGCAAGCTAAGACTGGCAGTCCCGATGATCGTTCAATGTTTTTTCCATTTATGCCACTACTGTTTTTCAATGCAATATTCAACATGCAATCAACTTCAAATTGTCTTTGGCATTATCATTATTCTCAAAAAACTCAAATCATATTATTTGTATTCAACAATTCATTGAATCAAATAAGGACATTATTTGATAAATCTCATTTTTAAAATTGTAACCTGTCAAGATGCAGAGAGAAACACTGAAATTTGCAAGTAACATAACATCAAATTGATTTACGCTTTTCAAAAAGATTCATACAAAACAGGCTCCATGGAATACATGTAAATCAGTCGCAATCCTTTAAAAACTTGAAATCAATACTGGAAATCTCTTTTTGAAATGTCATTCAAAACAGTCAAAGAAATGTAACAAGTTAATTATCAAACCAAAAAACACAATGAAACCAACAGTTGTTTCATATTCATTTAAAATGCTCAATTTACAACAATTCATAAGTTTTTTACAAGTCTTGAAACTCGAGTCACCAAGTTCAGAATCTGACAACTTAACCTAACTTTTCCTACAAGCTTAATGGAACTGCAAACAAGAGTGATATCAAAGGGAACAATTCACTAAGCTAGCATCAAGCGATTGACCAAAGTGTCAAAAGGTTACTTGGAAATGACAGTTGCTGGCTGCACCATCAGCGCCAATAATGGCAATATTCCTGGAAGTGGAAATAATCCAGCAAACACAGAAATGACAGACAAACTGTTGCATTGGATAAATAGAGACTTCTTGTATTGGTGCCAGTCATTTGGGGATGTATTTATTGATTCAAAGGTTTGCCTAAAGGGGCAGCAGCACATATTATTTTGAGAAATAGGAGTAGTTTACAAGATTAAAACAAATGTTGTCAAATACAAGGCAATCTATTTCAAACAATGAAAAGGAGTATGTTGGTAAAAGAATTGGAACTGGTTTGCTTTACATCTATGAAAAGGTAATGTTGCTATAACAAAATTCAACTTTGTTGATTGTTCCTGATCTATGTTGACGTCTGGGTAACTATAATGAACAATCTGTTGGGACAAAATACTCTAGCCATTTGTCACCTTGAAATTGACTCGTCCAAAAACAATATTAAACAAATGTTGTAGTTGCCAATATGTAGAAAACATGTTTAAATTTTAAAAATACCTACCTAATATATACAGACATTTATACTGTTTGTTTTAAAGCAAAGGAAACATAATTTGAAACATTAACTGTTAAATAAATTAGTTAATTCATTTGCCTATATGTCTTAAAAAGTGAATATTGTCATGATGTGAAAATAACTTTCAAATTGATAAAATGACATTATCTATTTAGTAAAAAAATATGTGCATTTAGAACTCATGAAAAAGATGAAAAGGTTTTTCTTTCAAGAAGAGACAATAAGGAAACACCTCAAACTAAATAGCAGAAAAGCAAAAATACAGACTGTGCGACCAGAACTAAAAGAAAGTTCACAAGGATGTTATAGATCACTACTGCTCAGTTGACCTCATTCTCGTTCCTTCTAAAAGCATCAGAAATTTTTATTTCAAACAATTTGGCTGCTCAGAGAACATTTCTGAGACATAACAAACAAAGTAAGACTTTCAAACAATTTGACCCCAAAAAGCAAATTTCTGACGATCAACAAACACAACAAGACTTTCAAATAATTCTTTTATCACTTCTCCAACACCAGACCATTTTGGGAGCATGTGAAAGATGAACCCTCGTGAGCTCTATAACCCTGAATCTTCACATTTGCTGCTTGCATAAAGTTTTCACACTTAGTTCCCATTAACCTGCGGGGGTCCAGACACGGAAATCCCCCCAAATGTGTTTATTTTTCGGGGCAAAGCGAACTTGGAAGGATCAATACAACCAACGGTGACATTGTAACAGGGGATGCTTGACCAAGCTCAAGTCAAACATTTGCTGTCTTCCAAATCGAAGATTCTCCGTTCCTAATGGATCTTAAACAGCTTCCAGAACTGGAAAAAGGCTTGAGTCCCACACGTGAACTGCATATTGGCAAATACTTCCTAGTTTGAGCAAGGTCTTTGTGGATGAGAAATACATCTATCAACAAAACACTGATTTAAGCATATTTGACATGTAGAAAAAGGTGCTACCATGACAAAAGGTGTCGCACTCGTGGTTGATGGTATTGATACACAAGGTGTTAGTTGGAATAAACATATCATACATAATGCAATGAACATAAGTAATAGTACAGACAATTCTGTTGCAATTCAACATAAAGAACAATCAATTCATCTATAAATGAATTGAGTATATTTGAGATGTAGAAAAATCTCCAAAGATGTTCCCAAGACAATAGTTATTGACCACTTTATTGATAAAGGTGGTGTTAATTTGAATACACAAAATACATATTGGGAACACGGCTCTAAAAAATTTGTACTGTTTCTTATATTGTCATAGAACAACAATTTAACAATTAGCAAAATAGAAGTTTACCCATTAAATCAAGAAATTGATCATTCTTATATTTCTTTTCCACAAAATGTAAATATGAGTTTCAAATTCATTTTCTTGTCTCTGTTTTATCATTCTCAATGGTAACATAATTTTTCTGAGAAAAGTCCCTTTTTTTTAATTTCATTACTTTTTACATGACATGTGACCTTTCCTTATATGACACCTCCTCCCAGTGTAGAGGTTCCTAATTGAATTTGAGGAAATTGTTGGTAAAACAATCGTGAGGTTAATATATTGAGCCATGTTTTTAACAGCGCAATGATATTATAGACATAGGGAAGTACGAGGTAACCCTGAGACTAATTTTGAAAACATCCTCTCACAAAACAGAGGCCATCAATTCTGTATCCTTAAACATGTTAATTCAATTTGGCATGGAGAGACAGATGAATATTGGTTTTGCTTTTCAAGAAAAGAGATATATTGATTTTTACACGAAAGAGAAAAGAAAAACAACTTCATAAACAACTAGATAGCTTTTTCAAAAAGAATTTGCACAGAGCTAATATCCACCCCCCCCCTCCAAATGTAATGTTGGGATATTGCCTCATAAGGATACATACATTCATTTATACAAAAAACATAACAGTGGTACAAAATATTTTAGGTTAAATGTCTACTCAGACATAGAGACATACATCTTTGAACAGATTTGATTATTCTTGCATTAGTATGATTTGACAGGGTATTTTTACTAAAAAAAGCAGTATTCAGGTTGTGACCATTCCATAAAAGAAACTTTAAAAATTTACTCTTCCAAGGATGATATATACCAAGTAAGAGCTTCATAGCACAAAAACTTTTCAAGTTATCGTGTTTACAAGGAATTTTGTAGTGATTTTATAACTCGTGACCATGACCTTTGACCTTGAGAGTGAACATGACATAATGTTTCCCTGGAAGTATAAACATTTACACTTGTTCATGAGTTCTGAAAAGCTTAATCGGATTAAGTTATACCCAAATTAGGTGCACATTGCAATAACTCATATCTCATGACCTTGACCTTTGACCTTCAAGGTCACACAATTAGAAGAAAGCATTTTCGCTAAACCATGCTAACGTCATGACCTCGCTGTGACCTTGACCTTTGACGGATTGTAACCAAAACCTTTTCAAAATTTTTTACTCTTCCAAGGATGATATCTACCAAGTAAGAGCTTCATAACACAAAAACTTTTCAAGTTACAAGGGATTCTTAGCGTGATTACATAGCTTGTGACCTTGACCTTTGACCTTGAAAGTGAACGTGTCATAATCGTTCCCCCGAGGTATGAGTAGTAAGTTATGAATAAGAGTTCTGGAAAGCTTAGTGGAAAAAAGTTATAGCTAGTTGTACGAGTGCGACGGCGGTGGTGGCGGCGGCGGCGATGGAAACTTCACAAAAACTGATAGCAGCCCCCTTAGACAGGGCTGCTAAATAGGGAAATATGAAAGGTATTAAGATACCGAATGTATGATTCATTCATGAGTTTGTAAAAATGATCTTATTTCATCTGTTTCTTGAGAAACTATGCGTTTGTCTTAAAACACAGAACAAGATATAAACATCAAACAGTATACATGAAACATCAAAATACTCACTTACATGGTATTACATGGTAATAGACAATCCATACCACTTGAAAGATTCAAACAATAAATAAAGCAAAAAATCTTCAAAAGTAAGAAACATACTGAATTTCAATCAAAACAGATAACAAAATTCAAAATTCTAAAATCACAATCTCAAAATGTTAAATTTGATTTTCAGCTTGCACTCAAACGACACAGTCCCTTTGAAGAAATCAAAAACCTAAAAATAATCATAGATTTTAAAAATCAACATGGAATGGAGAACATTGAATGAGCATGTTTCTTTTACAGAATGTTATTTTTTGTCAGAATTTCCTTGTAATTAAGTGGGAGACTAGTTTGGGGTTTCCTCCGACTGCAGTATCCCTGACGAAGCTTTCAGAATATTATATTCCAAGAGGGTTTGTCTTGATTCCGATCTCTCTGAAAGTCTCTTCTTGGCAAAGGTCCACAGATTAATCCTTCTCCTCGCATCACTTTACCTGATTGGGAGCCCTAACAGCATTAAATGTGCAAGTTTATACTGATCTATAACAGGACACATTAATTGAGCACACAGATTTCTCCTCCCAATAATCATCCATATTGATTCCAGTTGCAGTGATGAAATGTCATTTGTAAACATTACTGTCTATGTTTGTTCTTTTGTCAAATTCTTCATTTCAAATTACTATTTTTAGGAAGAGAATTCATTACTGTAGGATAAATCAGGAACCAAATAAACATAATTAAAGATTCTCAGTAAATAAAGAGAAACTAATAAGATTAAAAGGTTCAGAAGAGTGATATATAATTACCAGTGTCAGGCGTCAAATTAATTCAACTGGTTGTATGTACACGTACTCTCATAAAGTCTGTAGATATAAAGCTGGTGATCATGAAGCTTATCCAAGGAATTATTTCTGATAAAAGGACAAGAACTAAAACAATATGTTATGAAATTCCTTAAACAATAATCTTTTGCATGCATGTTAATTGCGGTGATCTATGTTTGAGTTGATTTAGTTTATTTAGAAAAAAGAAAAAGAAAGTCACAAAGTAAAACATCTTAAGTAAATCAATCTCTATAATGTCCTTAATAGCCCTTTTGTTTATTACGTCTACAATTAAATACTACCAAAATGATTTAGCATCAATTAAAGTGTAAATATTCCTAAGGATTTATGGTATTAGGGCAATAAGTGCAATCTCTACAATCATTTGCAATTGGTTACTGCTGAACTGTCCCAAATTTGCTGCGAAGTTAGACCTTGTTAAACATATTAACTACGGTAACAATCCGTAGCAGAAGATAGCACAATTCCTTAATAACAGTTTTGGATTAGTGTTGAATAATCATTCTAATCAACTTCATCATTATGACTGTTTTCCATCTCTGCCATAATACTTTAAAAAATGTTTTGTTAAATATATTGATTTTGTAATTTGACTGAATCAGGTGGATGAACAATGAATATTATAAAACTTTAGAATTGAATCCTGTATTCTGAACCTTGCATCTTGAATCTTGAATCTTGAATCTTGAATCTTGAATCGCATCCATAAGTACCATACATTTCAAAACCATCATAATGATTGTCCTAATATCCATACAAATTCCTAGGTCTAACACCTCAACATCATAAACAACAGATTGAGGAATGTTCCTCGGAGACAGAATATAAATCCACAGAAGACAATAGACCACCTAGTGGCCCTGTCATCCTTGGATAAGACAAAGAATCCAACACATCCTCTAGGGGCTGGCCATGATATTTCAACAAGTTAATTACTGCTTCTAACATTTTCACAAAGCCTTCTGGCTTGTAAAGCAGGCTAAACCATTGGTGCCAGAATGCCAGGAACTCCCTCAAGACATTCCTCCGTCATTGCACCAATCATGTCCATCTTTTCTTAGTATATTATCAATCCTCATGGGTGTCCCAGATTTGCAGATTTCTACAAGTTCAATGACTAATTTCCGACCACACAGAACAGGTCCAGGTGTAGGATAAGCCTACAGCTTTGTGATCATGATTACTTTCTCATACAAGTCTGGCTGTATGGCTAGTCTGACAACTATGAATTCTATAACTTATATAAATGACAAATCTGGCAACTATGAATGCTATAACTTTTAAATGACAAATCTGACAAACGTGAAATCTGTAACTCATATAAATGACAAAATTGGCAACTATAAATATTGTAACTTTTAAATGACAAATCTGGCAACTATGAATTCTGTAAGTTTAAAATGACATATCTGACAATTATGAATTCCATAACAAATCCGACAACTATGAATTCCATAACTCTTAAATGACAAACCTGGCAACTATGAATACCATAAGTTTTATATGGCAAACCCGACAACTATGAATTCTATAACTTTTAAATGACAAACCTTGCAACTATGAATTCCATAACATTTAAATGGCAAATCCGATAACTATGAATTCCATAACTTTTAAATGACAAATCTGGCAACTATGAATACTGTAAGTTTAAAATGACAAATCCGAAAACTATGAATTCCATAACTCTTAAATGACAAACCTGGCAACTATGAATACCTTAAGTTTTAAATGGCAAATCTGACAACTATGAATTCTATAACTTTTTAATGACAAACCTAGCAACTATGAATTCCATAACATCTAAATGGCAAATCTGACAACTATAAATTCCATAACTTTTAAATGATAAACATGACAACTATGAATTCCTAAGTTTTAAATGGCAAATATGATAACTATGAATTCTATTCCTTATATAAATAACAAATATGACTTCTATGAATTCCATAACTTTGACATGGCACACATGACAAGTATGAATTCTAAATAACATATATGGCAAATCTGACAAATTTGAATCTGTAACTTGGACATGGCAAATATAACAAGTATCAATTCTATAACTTAAATGACAAATCTTACAGCCTTGAATAACTGATAAAGACACAAAGCCTTCTTTTGCTGCTTAATAAAAGTTGCATGAATAATATCATTATATATATCATAATAAAATTGTCTTAATAATTAAAAGGGAACAAGTTGAGTATCAATGATAATTATAAATATCAAATATGTATTGATTTTGATGTGGTGTTTATTACTCGCCCGTGTAAGATATCGCAGTGTAATATTTATATGTCAATATTCAACATGTTTAATACAACAATTGAAGTATGACTTCACAGAAGTGTGTGGTTGTGACATCATTGGGAAGCGCCCAGTCACAATGCTGCCGAGTTGCGGAAAAGTTCGTTTCAGCAAACTGTCGCGGGTTTTGCTTGATTTGGAGGGCAAGTAATACACGGAATACTAAACTCCCTTTCATAGTATTTTTATTGAACTCGTGAATGATTTGGTATCAAACTCGCTTCAGCTTGTTTTTTACACAATCATTAACTCGTTTGATAAAAAAAAGTATTAAACGGAAGGTCGTTTAGTATCCTCTATGCATTGATTACAAAAGCAAATGCAACATTTCAGACTAGCTGTAACTTTTTAGTTTATTTTCATTTTGCATTGTAATGGCCTAATTCAAATACCTGCAGCATCAAACTATGTTTTGTTATCTAGTACAAGTAAATATTCATTCATTGACAACCATCAAATCTTATTTCATGTCCATGACATTGATTTCCAATAGTTGCTTTTCATTAATGATCAATTATTCAAAATTATTTGCTAACAATATTGACACTGATTCATATCACTTAAGGTCCAACAGAACTTTCTTGGACAGATTTAGAGAATTTCACAAATTGATGTAGTGATACCTGGCTTAAGTGATCATATTGAATTTTACAAAACTAAAAATTCCCATCCCATATTGACAAATTAAACAGACCAATGAAAAATCAAATTAATCAACTAAGCTAATGAAGTTTGACGTGAACGGATGAAATTATGATCAATTATCATTTCATTATGACTTAATCAAGGGCCTTAAGAGATAATTTCTTCCTGGCTCTTATGAGATATTTCCTGCTTATTCAGCGATAAAACTTGAAATTCTCATTTTCGACTAGTTTCATTAATTCAAAAGTTTGTCATATGATAACGTGCATCAGATATCTTATAAAGGATCACAATACTTTAATGTGAAATTAAAACTATTGGTGTCAAATTGAATTTTACTAATTAAGCTGCTACATGCACATCAATTAATGCGGAACTCTATTTCTATTCATGTGAGGATAATAAAATCATAAAGAACAAAAGCTTACTCAGTATTATTATTCAACAAAATATAGTGCTAAGATAAGTTAAAAAATAGACACATTTTACAAATTCTGGTCAACTGGTTATTTTTTGTTTGATCAATTTAATGTTCATATATATTGATTGCCATTCTGTACTATTTCATAATCAAACTGGACACTTAATGTATGGTTCGAGTCAATGTATATTGTAAAAATGGTTTGAAAACTAAAAACATATATTTTTAAAAAAGGTAACAATACCTTAATATCAGTAAAAAATAATGATAAATATATATGCTTACTTCTAACTGCAGCATTGATTCAGAAATCTTTGATGAATGACAGTAATCATTATTTGAAACTCTGGATTTGCCAAAACCATTTACTTTTCATTTTTCATAAAATATTCAGTGTTCATTCTCACAGTAACATTTATCGTACTTATTGAATCATTCCACATTACAGTTGACATCAGCAGTGGATCCAGAAACAGAGGGAATTCTTTTTAAAACACCAGTTACAAATGTAACCGCCAGTGTGAACCACTTACCCCTTTTAAAGGTAAACAAACTACGCCCCTTCAAAATTCATAGATTCACCACTGAGCAATGTTTATGAATATTGAAAATGATTCTACAACTTGACAATTTAATCACAATGATCAGTCAAACGATCGCAAATAAAATCCCATGTTGTCTTGCAGTCTTGCTTAAACCACTAAAACAAATAAACTGGCTCCACTGTCAAGATCTAAATGTTTTGAACCTGACACAGTGGTTTCATCAATTTCATATTTGCAGTTTTATTCTGTGATATAGCACCAGGGCTCTGATAAACTGACTTTGAAACTGCAAAATAAATATATCGGGACAACTGAATGTTTGGGACTAGGAACACTTTGATTATGTCATCATGACATAGTTGACATGGATTGCATGACAACAAACTATCATGATCAAATTCAAACTAAACTTCAAGGACTTGAATTCGCAGTTATAGACAGAGAAAATGGTGAAAATTTGCCTGAGACAGCCATCCATGTTTGTGTTTATTCTACAATGTACTGTATTATTTCTCAGGTCAAGTAAACAAATATAGAGCTTTCTAGGTCAGGGATTGTATCAAAATTCTTTCCCAGCTGTAAAAGATGTTTTTTTTGCTTTTACCATTGACTATATCTTAAACAGATATAAATCACATTACAAGTACTTGCAATGCACTAAAACGTTACATCCTGGATCCAGGAAAGTGGCAAGGAAAAGGGGCAGCCATTTTATCATCTACCTTTAAAGGGGCAGTAACACAAGGTTTTTTTCATTTTGAATTATAAATTTTTCACTGAAAATTGTACGCTAATGCTAAATGTATTATTTTGATAGTGTCAAAATCTCATTACACAAACCAATCATTCACTATCCGAGAACAAATTATAAAAATTCACTTAAAGTCCATTGGTGGCCATTTTTAATTCATTAACCATTAATTAATTTTGTGTAAGAAAAAGAAAAAAAAAGATGGCTGAAATTCACATTACTTATTTGATTTATTATTTCTTCATTTAATGTGTATACATTTTCTTTCAATTTGAACCACTTATTTTCATTTTCATAACATTACCTTATATTGATCATTGTGAATTAATTCAAAATTAACATTACATTTCTAAATACTTTGTCCAGTACAGAGTATGACGCAAACTACTTTTGAATAAGTGCCAGATCGTAACTAAATTAATATCCTGACTTCACTTTCCCTACATGTTGCATCTTATTCCTCTGTGACACAATGAAAGTGTTACAATTCAGCAATTATCTTATTTTAGCCTAGAAGTTTCAGCGCTCATTTATTTTATGTAGATTTCCACCAAAGAACTATTGCCCCATGAGAAGGACAATAAATGATGTGTCAGATCGCAGTGGTTTTATTCAGCACAAGCTTGGAACTAGGTTTCACACAGGTGTTTGGTGTAACATTGCTAGACCAACATGTTGGAATAATTGAAGACTGTTATAATCTCTCATATTGGATATGGAAATATTAGTACTGAATTTCATTGAAAAGCTGAGGCAACGAGACATGCCAACATTTTCTTGACTTAGCAAGGCTCCATTGTTCTAGGGTATGGATGACCAACAATTCTGTACAGTGTTTTTAGTATTCTAGCCTTGCTGAAGGGGTTCCAAAATTAATATCATAATTCATATGACCTCCTAAGATATGTAACTTTCAACTTCTTCTAAAACAGCTTATAATTTATTTATTTTATTTGATGATTTCATTCTAGAATTAAGAGGTGTTAATCCATAAAATTGTATTCCTATTTTTTTAGCATGTTTGTTTAATATATAATCAGTTATAAACCATAAGCAATTTCTAAATTCATTCTGTTGTTCAAAGAACATCTTTTGTGAATAAAACTACATATATAAAGTTTATTCAAAGTTGCTTTCAGGAATACTTTAAATTTCCAATGCTGACAAATCATAAAATGATAATCCTGCAACAACACGTCACATTTTCATTCACTGACACCTGAAAGAATTACCTGTATTGTTCTAGCAATGGGTGGTAATGTTCCTATGAAGCAGTTTTCCTTATCACCTGAACCATCTCAGTTTCACACAGGTGCGGGGCATTCGATCTACCTGTACAGTACAAGGTCATCAGCATTCATTTCAGGGACAGTAGTTTTTTTTATCATTTCCTTAATAGATATTAGTTAAAACCAAATGTTTATCTTCAGCAGATCAAAAATATCATTACTCAACCCTGTTATCCCTAGATGCAGATGAAATGCTCACACACTAAGCCAAAAATGCTGGCGGCCATTTCAATGTGAATGCATTTGCATAAGGGAAAAGGATATGAGAACCTTAACTTAGTATGTTGACTTCCTTGATTTGGATAAGATTGATTGTCTTGCAATTGGTAAAAGTCTTTTACTATTTGTGAGATGCCACATATTTGTAAAAATATCAGTGAAAAATTTTAAATATAAAATATAAAATGTTCTACTACCCTTTAAACACTGTCTCAACTGTGTGTGTCATACTACACATGCTTTACTGGTAAAATGACTTCACTGCATGTTGTATTTTGGGTTTTAACTGATTTGTAAAGGCCCATGCTGTTTTTAAGTAACAAATCAATATCATGAAAAATAATTTTCTAATATGAGGTGAATTAGGTTAACTGATTTTGCACTTAGTATCTTATCATATACCGCAAGCACCTGCCTCCAAAAGGATTGTTCATACACAGAAGTGAAATCTTAAATCGTTTGTTTGAACTAAGAAACTGATCATGCTAAGGTAGATATTATTTGCTGAACATGAATTTCTAGAAAGTGTTTACAAGTTTTTTGAAATATTGAAAAGAGTTTTACTAAATTCTTTATAGCTTGTGAATTTTGAATATAATGTTTGATCATTCCAATTTTTAATTTAAGATTTAGGATGTAGGCAAACATAATCTCTGGTTCAGCTGACTAGGAGAAAGTCTATGTAGTACGTAGATGTTATTAACTAGAGGGAGGCAATAACTGGCCCTGTTCAATGTGTGATCTACATTCAGGATTGCTTAGTGCTGACTGCTCTGTCAATAAAACATATGGTAGATACGGAACATATGGGTGTATGTTGTGTGAACAATTAACCTTTCATCATAAACAGACAGGTACCAAATCCATCCATCGTAAACCTCTCTCTAAATTGGTGGAGAAAGAAAAAAACATTTTGGAAATAAATCTGTTTCATTGGAGTCATATTTTTGAAAATATCAAGAAATAATTGTATGTATTGATATGTTTTTTACTTTTTGAAGAATTTGTTTTTCAGTTGATATTAATCTAATAATAAGCTTCATTGAAACCTAAAGCCATATTCCAAATATTCAACATATTCAAAGAGTCAGTTACATTTTACTCTGGTGCATGGTGATTTTTATATTCCTTAGTCCATGAGGAATTCTTTCATGTCTTATCAAGATAACATATGGTTTAAGGAATCAAAAATGGAACAGATATCATCACAAACACCTGATAATTTCGGAATGTTTACATTGGGAATTACACAAGCAAATGTCTGACATTCTTGAAGCAGCAATTCTAACATGAATCACAGTAGATGAAGCGGAAATAAGCTGACACCTTGATATGTTCATATAAACATGTCTACATAGTTGAATCCACTCCAGAATCACCTCCTTCACTGCACATCTACCGTTATTTTCAAAAACACAAGATATCTCGTCTTTACATTGTTTACTCTAAAGAAACAGCCAATAAATCATGCCGGAAAGGTTTCCATATCACCCACATTGGTTCCATAGTATCCCCAACACCTTAACTGCTGGAACAATCAGCTGCAAATAGCCCATGTCTATATTGGTTACAAGACAAGATTCCTGCAATCTCCAGTTCTTGCTTCTGGTTCTCCAGTACAGGTGCCGGTATATTTCCATCAATTCCCTGTAGACCATGTTGACACACTGAGTCTGGCATGCATGCATTATCTCCACAGTATCATGAGGGAACCCACAAGATGTAAACACTGCACCTGATACCTGCATCCGCTTTCAGGAACGCATCTTCTTCATGTCAACCATTTTAAAATGAAAGGTCTGGTTAACTAAAATTATATACCCAGTGGCGGATCCAGATTCAGAAATTGGGGGGGGGGGGGGGGGGGGGGATGGGGGGTTGCATACTTTTTATTGACTTTAATCCATAACTGATTTTCAAAAGGGGTGTCCAGACCCCCCTGAGGCCCCCCCCCCTCCACCTTACTATATATGTACAGTTAATACTTACATCATGATATCATGAAAGTTATGTGCAAGATGTAAGCATTTAACATGAGGACCTTCTTCCTATATAAATAATTCAGTTATTGTAATACATTTTGAAGATTTATCTGTTTGTAATCAAATTTCTGGTTTCCACTGAAAGAATCTAGGAAGCCACAAAGGAAAATATCTGAATGAGAATGAGTATATCTTATAAAATGTCTTTTAAATGTGAAAGTATGCATATAATTTAAAATTAATCTTGGTTTTTTTATACAGTCAAAGTGATGATTATTATGTGACACTGTATACATATAAATGCATATACAAATTTGTTGTTCTTTTCCAGAAAATAGTGCTCTGCACTTTAAATAGTAGAGCGGTTATAGAAATGTTGAATACACTGGGTCACCTCATGTTTGTAGCTCTGAGTTTCATCCATATAAATATTTCATACAGACAAAACTGCAAAGGCAAAAACTAAAGAAAAAAACTCTAAATCAAGAAAATTAGGATCTTTCAAAATAATTATTTTGTTTTGGATTTCAAGATCCAGACAAACAACAACAAAGTCTTTACTGAACTCCAGTCCCATACAACACCATCAACTTAATTCAAATCCCTTAATCACATCAAAAATTCGGTTTGATCTACCCTCACTAATGTACCTAAGGGTAATCCATTCTAGTCAGGAATCAATTACACCTGACATTGGCAGATCACTAGTATACATGGAGGCTAGTTTCCATTTATAGTATATACCTGCTGTAGATAAGACTGTGGCCCTCCATCATTCACTAACTAGCTGTAATTTGCCAGCACCTCCCGGCCTCCAACCCTGTTACAGTCACACCTCAGGTTAACGAGGCTATTCACCTTTAATGACCCGTGAATAAATCCAATTAGAAGACCCTTCTGATTAATACTCTAAGGAGAATCTAAATTACTAACAAGCCCCATCATTGATTGGCCAATGATTATGTATTCTGCAGTATGCATTCAGCATTTCAGCTTCAATATCACTTGGACTCTCTTATTATGTTATAGTATTTATATGCTAACACAGTTATGAAATATTACTACTATCACATAGATTAAGTGACAATGTAGTAATTAGTAATACATTAGTTCTCTGAGAGGCATGTAGAAGTTGTAGTATGAATGAAGAAGAATTCTATTGATTTTTCAACTTCTTTATTAAAAGAGTGCTTGAAAATGTTGTTAGTATCTACATCGAAACGTCCCATTCTTGTAATAAAGAAGTTGAAAACCCAAAGAAGTGTTCCTCATTCATAGTAATACATTGACTAATCTACAAATTGTCATTGCAGAAATCAATCTGGTTTTGAGATTTATGCATAATCCTTTTTCTTGTGTCAAAAGTTATAATAAGTGTCATATTTGAATATTATTCATATTACAATAACAGTAAAATAGAAATTGATAATAAAATGCTTAATTTACGAATAAACATTGATCAAAGCAATCAGATTTTATAATCAATTTCTCTATTGTTTCTATTTGTGTATGAATATTTATGTGCAAGATTCATATCTTTTAATAACTCCTATTACACTGATGAAATAAGAAAGTAGAAACACATAGCCAAATATGTTATTTGAAAATTGACAGCAAACAATAAAAAAAATTAAGCTTCAATTCTGCTTAAATATTGACTGAAAGTTTTATTGAAATTATGTGTTACAATGTACAAAATTGTCATATCTGAAAAGTAATTATTGTAACAATTTTGGATACAATGTGTAACACAAAGATCAACCAGGAACATAATTCAATATGAAGTACCCAACATGCCACGTTTGTAATTCTTTATGTTCTGAACATACATGTATGTAAATTCCGTGAAAAAGAATGTTGACAGTCTTAGTAAACCGCAACCAGTGACCCGTGACATTTCTCAAGTACTTATCTTGAACATACAAAACATTGAAATCAATGTGAGAGGGAAACTCCTATAAACTAGTAAGAATCCTATTGTTCATTCTCCACTGCACAATCAACTAAATGCAGCTACTATGAGAATAACATTGTCCAGCGTGTTTTATATAGGTCAGTTAATCTACACTACCTTGAGGTACCTTATTTATGGGCGTACCTGAATACCTGGCGCATTCCTGTAAACATGAAATCGACACCTCGATCTAAATAAACTTCTAGAACAAACAACCTTCAAGTCACATTTTATATACAGCATTGACAAGAAAGTTTTGTCTGAAATAAAATGTGAGTTCGGTTATTGGAATCTCACTGACTTGAACTTTACTGGTATGAGAGCGAGTGATATTCCCCAGTCCGATAACGCACGACAGGTGGGCAGCTCAGAAGCAAATACATGCATCATCGTTGTGTTATAGACAGGTCATGGGATTCAGTTACTGGAGATATATGCACATTTCTGTCATTTTATAAACAAAACATAACATTATCAAACACTCACCAACTCGTAAAACATGAATAACTGACGTATGTACATTGCTTGTTCATTCATTGCTCGATTGACAAGCCGGGTTGCTGGCAATGTTGCATGCGTCGTTCAAAGTACACAAAATGACACTAACCTTTCAACTTTGTATATTTCCGCCTGGATTCATGTCCAAACCTTCTGAAACATCGTAAATTACAAATGAAATGCCGTCTAGTTGATTTCACATATACTCCGTGTACAACTTTAGCTGTAGTGATAAGAGTCCCTCTCTTGTGGAAAGGGAAGTAACTCGTACATGACCACCTGACAGGTGGCAAATAACTGGCTTGCTTTCCAGAATATGAAGAAGTATGGGCTTGTATTTTCGCGTAGGAGACATAGTTTATGACTGGGTGCAGTGGTATTGTATTAGTCATTGAGGACCCGGAACAGCCCACTGTTCATTGTCATTGCTTTATAAATCGAAACAAATAAATATACATTTTCTTGGGATCGCTTTTAATTGTCGTACTTAGAGATCGTGCAATGCTATACGGTAATTACAACATTTAAGTTACATACCCATACAATTGTTATAATATTTATTCAGGGGTTCAAATTTGGATAATATTATTTGCAAATATGCAATGACCTGACCTTCAGGAATGTGTATGTAGGTGTACATGTACTTACCTATTTTATAACATAAATATCTTGTAATATAAGTATTCTGCATATCCTGTTTACTAAAACCAATGCATAAATGACATCAAATACTGTCAAATACTTAGTTTGAACTTTCAAGGGACATATGTATTATTTATGCTTATTTTAAATCAACATTTTGCTGTGTTTCCTGTTTTTATTTGTCACATTCACAGCGCTGTGGAATATTTTTATGCAATCTAAATAATTTAGATCAACAGGTTTGTATATTAAATCATACTGTTGATGTTTAAGTGTCTCACTTGTTTTACAAAACCAAGGACATTTATAGGTGAACTATACAAATCCTTGACACAGCCAATCGCTCAGCCAATTTTGATCACTGCACAATGAAATAAACATACGTATTGTATATCAAATTAAATATATGTAAATACAGCTGCGTACCTTAAGTTTGTTCACTGCTTGTGATCTTAGTGCACATATCATGTAATTTGAGATTCGTTTTGAAGTTCATTAAATAACTCCAGGACCACTTACAAAAGAACCATTCCCAAACCATATTCGGGATCGTCTTGTCACTGGTGCTGAATGTTGATATTTGGCATTGTTAAATAGACAGATGGTGTCAGATTTGTGAAATTTGGATTTTCTTAACTTTCGATTAAAATCATCCATGTAAACTTTGTAGGGGAAAAATCAGGACAGTTAAGTTGCCTTAGCACAAAGGAATACATATGAATAAGATTTATAGCTGTTGATCACTTATGAAGGACTTTGTAGAGCAAAATAGAAATCAGTGTTTTCGAAATCTTGACCCCTGGCCCTTCTTTCACAAAGCTCTACGGTGATCGTAAGTCACTAAGGTAGCATTAGTGTAATGTTAAAGAAGGGGAGTTAAGGTCAACCTTAGTTAAGGTGCTTTGTGAAAGGAGGCCCTGGTCACTTCAATGACCTGCCAAATTTGTTACAGGTATCTGCTAGGTATGACATACTTAATGTCAACGCAAACTGAATCTTAACTTGAGCAGTGAAATTTCATCATTATCGGTTTAGTTTTCACAATGAAAAATGTCTCAAAGACGTTACAAATTACATGATATTTGCACTAGAATATATACGAAGGTAAGCGAACAAACTTAAGATACGCAGCTGTACACAGGTAATGTGAGAATCTGGTGCACTGGTGACCATATATCAGCTATAAACGAAACAAGCTGATATGTTTATTTCTCTCCGAATAGGCATACATACGTAAAATAATTTCATACGATTGAGCGATCAACCACTGACTCGTGCTGTATGAATAGACGTCCCAGGTGAACCACTAGTGTGAAAGATATGTAATCCTGTTCACATGAGGCGAATGAATGAAATTCCACCTATATATATATAGCAGGCTCGATATAGACACACGTGGTACCGCATATATAGGCCTAAATAGGGCGTGGGCCAGTCGGATAAACGTAGGCTTTCGTAGATTGAAAATACACGATTTCGTGCATGCTTTATCGTATGATTTCATTTTGGCAACATGTGCACGTGTGATATGATACTATTGTTATTTTTCTCAAAGCTAATCATGCCTCCCCTAAATGTATCACGCTTTACTTATCATAAATCCGCATAATCACAATGTCAGTTGTGCACTCAAAATCAGACAAACAACGCTATGCTGTATGACAAGT
Organism: Steromphala cineraria; assembly: GCA_916613615.1. Lineage (NCBI taxonomy): Eukaryota > Metazoa > Mollusca > Gastropoda > Trochida > Trochidae > Steromphala > Steromphala cineraria. Next base: position 11,767,158 of record OU744721.1, read on the forward strand.
TGAATAAATCAATTGGAATCTATACAGAAGCCAGAGACATACATTATTATCTTATGCATCAATCAAACACAAAATCAACCGCCCATTTGAAAATAAAAATCCGGTATATCCTTTTTGACGTATTGGGCTCAATGAATAATGACTATAGATTTAGACTGATTTACTGGGGAATTTACATAATAGCAACGTTTTTATCGTTAGGTACTCGACGTTTTGGACTTAAATGTTTCGTCCTTCCCTAACTATAGGTGAAATGCGACAAGTAAGTTCCGAAAACGAAGTATAATTTCACAACAGAGAAATAGTTATCCAGAGAATATTGCTTACTATGTTTATGATTATTGGTAATTGTTTAACGGATGACTGGATCTATAATGCTACACCAAGTACAATCGTGTCAGGTAGGCGTTGGTTTGAGAACCTGTCGTATTGCATTTCATTCTGAATGGATTTTGGGTCGATGTAAATTACAGATACGTTCCACATCATTGAATTAACTGCCAACTCAGAGATCATTCTCATATGTTGTTTTCAGTAGTCATGATCAATTGAATCCAGGTTATTGTGTTGACACAGCCATTATCTGAAACATCATACTAGTAAACAGAGGCACATGTAGTCTGGATATGATGTACAATGATATATGTCTTCAATCTGATTTACCTAAAGCATTGAAAAGTTAACCTTTAAGCATTCTCTTCCCACAGAGGCAGATCAAGTCATGTTAATTTAGCCTCTGTTCTATTACGCCGGAATCCGTGGGTTCCGGCAGTTTCCCCTGGCAGAAAAAACTTTCATCTCAATACATTTGAATTTCTTAATCAAATGACAAGGGGGGGTTCATATCACAATGCCTTTGCCTTGTTTCAGTAGCCAAAATGATGATTTAAGAACAGCGTCGCTGATTGCACAACTAATTTTGATTGCCTCCAATCAGGCATCTCCCATTCTATCCCACAAACTCGTCGTAATATAACAGAGGCTAAATCAACATGACTTGATCTGCCTCTTTTGGGAGAGAATGACCTTTTAGTAGCCTAAAACATCATTTTGAATAATGATATGTGCTCACAGTCTAAGTAAATCTAGTCTTAATAATATCCGCTTAACTCCGATATTTGTTAAATTATATTATGACACTTCTTTGAAAGGTAAATGAGTAAACCTAGCCTCATCCTGATGTCGGCTAACGCGACCTGCCACTACATCTTACTTTTAATCGAGTATTATTGAGGCTTGGTTTACTTAGACGTGCTCAAAGTGTCAATTTCCTCATTCACCTTCAGAGCAATGTCATGATTGCATGTAACAAATATACAAAGAAGTACAAATTCAAATATGTTTGTAATTAATTATATGAACAATAATAGATAAATTTATGCTATATCTCATTTTAATGAACCCATGTTGCCAGTAAATGTAATGAAATATTATCCCTAAATTCTTCCCTAGTTAAATATATATATATATATATATATACATGAAAAATTGATAATTATTTTCTAAAAAGTGACCCAGTTTTTCTATAGAGATTACAATTCATTAACATACCGTAGCTTATATCAGAAACGTAAGTTTTAACTTTGAATTAGTGATGTTACAATAACACAATGTTTAAGTCACTCTCTACAGTGATAACAAAAACATGATAACAGAAACATGATATCCATTTAGTCAAACTTCAATTGCGTTTAAAGATACCGAATAATCACGAAGAGCATTTTGCTATTTCCGCTGTTACTATTTGTATTTAACCAATGTATGATTGATTTCAAATGTCAAGATAAATCAATATTCTAAAAATCAATTCCAAAAAATCAATTGTTATGCCAGATGTATGACACGAACGTAACTGGCCTAATTTAATATGAGAAATCCAAAAAATTAACATATTTACCTCCAATGTCACTTATATGATAAATACGTGTTTTCGGTGAAAAATTTAAAACAGATATAAATATTTGCAAAAGTCAATTAACACTTCCATTTAAACGAATATTAGTTATATAGCCTTTCAAACAGTATCAACCCGTTCCTGTCATTCTGACTGCTTTTGAGAATTTTCAAACATTACGTTTTCAGGATTGATGTTTATGTCCAGTTTTCGACTTCTGGAACAAATTTCACAATTGACAAAGTTTTGGATATGTGACCCTAAACACTCACGTAGTGGCTCTTTAATCAATTAAGCTCAAGTTTTACTTCCATGAAAATGATGTCTTTATTTAAGTAATTCGTAAGGAATGTTTACTCATAAACTAGCAAATAATATCTTAAAAGCACGTTGAAAGGGTGCAGTCTTTGCTGGTCATGTCAGCTGGCGAGGTTGGAACAATGCGAAAGTGACATTGCATCTCATTCTCTCCCCACAGAGGCAGATCAAGTCATGGAATGTTGATACAGCCTCTGTTCCATTACGCCGAAATCCATAGGTTCCTGCAGTTTCCCCTTGCGGAAAAAAATGCACCACAATCCATTTGAATTCTTCATCAAATGACAACGCTTCTCGCTGGAAAGGGTGGTTCATATCACAATGCCTTTGCCTTGGCAGTGGCAAAAATGATGAGTTAAGAACAGCGTCGCTGATTGCACAGCTAACTTTGATTGCCTCCAATCAGGAAGCTCCCATTCTAGCCCACAAAGTCGGCGTAATAGAACAGAGGCTGAATCAACATTACATGACTTGATCTTCCTCTTTGAGGAGATAATGAATGCATCTATCTGTAAGGTTAGTTGACACATCTAAACATGAATGTCAAAATCTCAAGATCGCTTACGTTTTATGCTGGATTATTTCCGATATAAATGCTTATAATATGAGCTCTCGTTACTATAGACATTAAACAGCTGCGTAAATATCCTGATATGTAACAACACTTAGTTAACGATGTATTGATGTTATTTGCAATTGTTACCCGACAGTGTCACTCTTAGGATTTAAAAAGTAACTTTTTAAAGTAAAATATTTTTTCAATTAAAATCTTTATATATCTCCAAATGTAACGGAAATACATGTGAATTACGGATAAATCAATTTACAAAGTATTTTTGCTCACATCTTGTAATAATATGAAGGTAACTACCAAATATGTAAATCAAATGAGGACAATGTATGTTACGTTTGTTGATAGGCCATACTGATTACATTTCATAACAAGATTTCAACCTTTCAGACAGTCATTTTATGTTGCATGTGTCAAAAGGTTGTGTCTACACCATGCATCAACTTTCAACGACAGACGAATTTGTGCATTGCATGGCGCATTAGATGCTAAATAATCACCTTCCAGCACCACATATATACCAAACATCCTGCCACCTTTATAGAGAAGTCTCAAAGGTTACGTATAAGGTAATGTTCCAGTAATTTAAGCGAGTTATTGGACCCATCCTCAGTCCAAGCGCCCCGCCATAGGGTATATATGTCTGGGTCAGTTTGCTGAATTGAAGATCAATCAGATCGAACAAGTCGCCAAGGGATGACAAGATTCGACTCTGAACTCTGATTCTTCCGGGTTAGATTGTCTGTAGTTATTACCCACCAGGGCAGTAATATCGAGGTTCATATTTTTCATATGTTGCCCTAGGGCAAAATATCATTTTCATTGTGACGTCACGTTATAAACAATGCTTTGACGTCAAGGTTCCCCTATGACGTAGCAATCTAAACTGGCCGGCGGCTGCTAGCTCGATCTCCCTCGGGAAAAATTGATATTTAGCCACTCGTGTCGTAAACATAGTATGTCATGGACCAGTCTGATTAAAATCGACCGTGCTCCGAGGAATAAAATATCAAAAATATTGTCTCTATCGGGGCTCGAACCATTCGGGATATCCTCTCCGTCTCGGTCTGAATGCACCCACCTCTATCGTGTGTTGCTATAACCAGTTTAGCGCAGACAGACCCAGTCGTAAGCTATCCAATCATATCCTCGTTTTCAAATAGCGTTTAGCGGCGATTATGTGTAACGAATGGTACACTGGAGTTACCTGCCCCTGAGGGATACCGAAGCTTTCACTGCGCTCCTTTCGATTGGCTAGATGAGCTTGTGTCAGAACATGCGGGCAATAGGGGTGCCTTCAGACTGCATCTTCCTACGCAGAGCCTAAAAGGCCAGTTTCCTAACTGTCATTTTATGCCTTGCTGCATAGCCTTGAGTTTTCTGTGCTTGCTCTCTACTCTGTAGGGGCACTATAGCAGCACAGAAAAGTAAAGTCTCTGCAGCAAGGCATAAAATGACAGTTTGGAAACTGGCCTTTTAGGCTCTGCGTAGGAAGATGTCAGACTGATGATGCTTGGTATTTGAAATACAAAAGCAATCTCAATCTCATTGCCTGTACCTGTTACAGGTCTAAAGAAACCATTTGGCTAAGTTTCACGAGTTTCAAGATAGGTCTAAAATGATTCAATAGCTGACACAGACAGAATGAACATTTGACTGAACACCGTCTATGAACACTTATCAGCCATTGCTTCCTACGCTGGCTCTCATGTTGCCCTATATGTTCCCCTCTAGCTATACATGTCTTATATTGGGAACACAAAGTAAACGTAATTGTCCATATACCGTGAAGTCACAAGGAAAATGAGAAAGAAAACCTTTTTTTGATGAACAACAACTCAACATAATACTTATAGAAACGAGCAAAAACGTGGCTGAAAGTCAAAAAAGAAATACATTGTTCAGAATTATTTACGTTTGACTTAATTGTAATTCTAGTAGTTATATACGTTATACACAATTTAAGTCTTTTAACTACCTCACTTGTTCTTGATATATTGAAAAATTATAATATTGTTATGTTATGTTTTTGCAGTGATAAGAGAAGTGAAAATAACACTTGGGAATTACCTTCAGGATGGACTTAACTCATTGAAAAAACGTCAAGAAAGTTGTTAAACAACAGTTGATTACATTACTAAATTATTTTCCTGAATGGATCAAAGAAGAGGTTCCGTTTGCAACATATCCTTTTATGTGCGCTTGGTATTTTGACAGAAACATCTTGTCAGTTAGCATTAAGATGATTCTTTAAGAAAATAAAGTCTTATTTTCACCATAAGACCCAGGTCTACCAAATAAAACAGCCCTACTGCTCTGAAAAACGTGGAAAAGTCCACATTAAACGTGGAAAAGGCAACATAACTGTGTTACCTCGACACTGAAACATTAGGCAACGATTCCAGATCCAGATTTGTACAGAAAATAAGAGAGGTTTTGATATTGGCTGAATCAGAAATTTAAATCAAGGGTCATCAAGATTTTGTTGTAACACAAGTATTGAATAACACAACAGTTGATTAAATTACATGAATATAATATCATATATTGTGATGCTGGCAATCAAAGTTTATACTGATGATCATCATACACAAATTTCAGTCATGATAAGATTGAATATAAGGTTCAGGGTTTCTCACAAACTATGTAAATGAAGCAGTCATTTTGCCTTGATATCACTCGATCGAATCTATATACAAAAAATAATTATTTTATGGGCTATTGGTGATGTTTGATGTTCAATGCTATTGATGATGTTTTGATTCATCCACAAAACTATGAGACGTCTTTGACACATGTACAAACATGTGAGTCGTCTTTCAGATGGACACACATACAAAACTATGAGACGGTTTTCAGATGGACACTTATTGAAATGCCACTTAACTAAAAGCCAACAGTAAGCCTGCCAAAGTATCTTTTCTATTCCTTATGGATAAATATAATTGAAGATCGTTTTAAAACATAAAAGTACAAAATAATACTCTGATCAGAGTGGGCGACTTAGATACGTGTTTACAAAGTTGTTTGAATCATGATACTCAATTAAAATGAATGATAAAAGTGACATGCCTTTCTCGATTCCAGCACTAATGCTCATCAATCAAATATGAAGGGCGGAAAGCCAATCCGACAGTTCATACAGACACTGTCATACAGATACATGGCAAGCCGATCATAGCTCATCAAGGATTAGGATAGATTGTAATGAACCGTATAACTGAGGTGGCAAATGATCTACTTTGGAAAGCCTTACTTATAAATGGAGATTTTCCCATGCTAACTCATTAATGGACATCTATAGACCTGCATTTTGCAAATATACCTGGAAAAAATCTTTAGAATGTATTTATGAAACGAAAAGTATGATTGTTTTCTTAAACTCATCTCACCCATCATATATGTAGAATTAGGGAACTTCTTTACTCCTGCATTTTACTAATTTAAAAAGGCTCATACTGACAACATTCTTTAATTGTTTTGGACGAAATACTCTGTATATGCAAATGTTAATAAAGCATTAGACGTGCGAAATGGCATCAAATGAAATTAAAGCTTCTGAACTAAGTTTCTAAAGACAAATGAGTGGGTTGTTTTTGCAAAATGTACATAAGTGAAATTGATATGCGTATCCCTGTTTAAAAGTTGCTCCTCTGACTTTTCATCATTATAATTTCATTGACAATTTTCCGGAAGACGTTGTGTCAATACGTGTGTAAAAGAATGTTTTTAAATTTTCAATGAATTATTCCAATGCCCTGGATAATGGGAAAATATACATACTTGCCGTGACAACACTTGTGCCAAGCCTGTTATTCATTCTGTGTGCTCGTAAAATATGCTTGAAGATAATAGGATTTCCTCGCTTAGGTATAATCTCGATACATAGATATGAATATATTTCAATTTCAACGAAATAATTATTGTTTTGTTGTCATTGTTTGTTGTTTCAACTTTATTAACACAGGAAACCGTTTTTAAGTTGGTAACAAATGTTTATCAAATCTGTTGATATTTTCAGTTAGTCATATTGATATTTCACAAATATATAAACTTGTTTATCAGAACAATATATCTTTTAAATTGAGAATCATTTGAACAGAAACTTATAACAGCGCAGATGTAATGGGGAGTATGTTTGAAATGTATATCGTTGAGGGGGGCTTATTGCATTGCATCATAACATCACAACGTTCCAGACTCATCATCGTATGTTGCCAGTGTCGAGAGGTTGTGTCTACACCATGCATCAACTTTCAACGACAGACGAATCTGTGCATTGCATGACACATTACACATTTAATCATCACCATCTACAACCATCTACCAAATATCAAGGAAGTTTCAAAGGTTACAGTAAGTTATTAGACCTATCCTCAGTCCAGGCGACCCGCCATAGGGTATTTGTGTCTGGGTCACTTTCCGAGATTGAAGATTAATCTTATTGTACAAGTCGCAAAGGGATGACAAGATTCGACTCTGAACTCTCTGATTCTTCCGGATTAGATTATCTGTAGTCTGTTACATTGTTAAACTTGAATGGAAGGTGTTTGGAATACAAAAGAACCCTCGCCTAGCAATGGAATTGTTTCAAGTTAAAAGGTCGCTTCAAGATAGTCTCAGATGATTTGATATCTGACATAGACTGAGGGAACATTGGGCTGCAGACTGCACACTTTGCTGTCGTTGCTTCAAATTGCAGCATAACGTCGCTCTACACGATCGCTGTAACTCCATTTATATATTTCCAATTAAGGTGACCAGATGTTGAGGTTAAAAGTGCCATATTGTTTTTCAAGCATTATGGAAAACAGTTGATCATCTTTAAATGACAAACTAAACAAATACAAAAATGATGAGGTGAAAATTAATGAGAAAAGGACGCGTATTTCGTGTAATCCGGCTTTAATTTCATAAGTTTTATTTCCAAAAGTTTTAAGTGTTCAAATCTTTTTTTTTATCACAAGTTCAGGTACAGTAATATCAAAAGTATTTTTCAATTCATATTGAAATCATAGTGCAGGCAAATTAACTAAAGGATCTATAAATATCAATAATGAAATCAGAAGTGAAAATAATAAAAATATAATTTTCACATTAAAAATAACTTCCTGTTGTAAAAAGCTAGGGCCTCCCAAGGTTATTTGAAATTCTTTTATGAGCGCTTGTAAAGGATAATTGTACATGAACATCCTTTTATTTATCTCATTTTGCTGGCCATTACCTCAGTTATGTATGTTTCTGTAACGACTTCCTTCTATTTCAAGTTAATTACATCTGTACGTGTATACGGGAGTCGGTGTCCTATTTAAGAGTAAAGAGCGGCTATAAAGAAAAATCGTTCCATCTAAACACTTTTTATGTTTTATGTACTTTGAAAAAGACTTTGTTTAGTTAAAAGATATTTTTAACCATGTTCAGTGTTATAAAACGTATATCATTCAGTGATGGAAATGTCTGCCAATAGGTATCAGGTAATAGGTTGCGTTTATATCATATCATCTGTCATCGTTCTCTGTATGACATAAAGATGCACCTAAATGACAATGCCAGTTTAGTATCGGTGTAATTACAAAGGTTACTTTATTTCAAAATCTTTTTCGGAAATTTACTATGTTTATTTTGAAGCAATGATCAAATGCAGTTCAAGCCTTTTCAAGCTTTTGCTGTCTTTAAAATTAGTATCTTTAAATTTTCTGCTCCCCAAATAGACTATAAACTTATATTTTCCATTTATTTTCCACTTATAAACCTCCAGTATTGTGACAACATCCCATTATTTGAAAATGTGCAAATTCTTAAAGAATCGTAAGCAATTAAGCCTTCCGTAAACACATGTTAAGCCATCTCATATCCGCGGCAACAGTTCTTCTTGCTTCGATCAGTACGATGAGATAATCCTATTCTGTGCATGTAAAACACCCATTAAACAGATGATCACAAAAAGGTGACGACACGGATTTATAGCGATAACCATACGAAAAGGCTTGGACCATTTATAAATTTTAAACTCCATTTCTTCTTGATGTTTCCAACTTTTAAAATGCCTCTCAAACAACTGATTATCATACGAACGACACTCTGAAATTGAGACGCGTTTGCACTACGAAAACGGTTATATATAGTATCCAACTTTTTGGACATGCCACAAATGTCCCCGCACTGCCGATATTGCTGCCGGAGCTTTGAATTTTTTTACCGACTTTTAAGGTGATCTTAAGGTAGTCCCGATAGTTATACAATGCACTCTCGATGCACGATTTTGTTGATAGTAAGAGTTCATGACACACGCATGTGACAGATTTCCTTACTTTGTTCAACACGACCATTCTTAGACTCGTCGACACAACAATGAAAGTACCGCCACATGATTACCGTTCACGCATGTGCCAAAATCACATTGTGATTGTTATATGATTCCGAGACAAAGGAAATCCACCTATAGGCTTAACTTCACTTTACGTTGTGCAGTCATTACCATTGAGTTCATTTTGTGGCCGTGTGTCATTCTTGCAACATCATGTTACCTTCTGTCTTAATCGGAAGTGCCTCCGATGATGATTATTCATTATACCCGTGTGTGCACGTGGTTCAAGTCGTGCGAATCATGTTTATGTCGTCAGTAAAAATCAGTGCAGTGTGAAGCGACCCCTACATGTGTGTGTCAAAATGAGTCATTACTTAAATAACAATATGTTGCACATTTGCTATAACCCCTACCGTAACGGTAATTCTATTGGTCGGTTAACAAACAACATGATATCGGAATGTTGGCCGGACTACTCTACCAGTTACTCAATTTTTGGCTTTAGTACGGCAGGGAGCCACCGGGTAGAACGCAAAAAGTCGTGCAGTGACACATATAGCGGATGGGTGAATCGGCTCAATCGCGTTGATTTGTCTGCCTGACTTTTACGAAGAAAAATTCAGGAAGAATGCCAATTTCTGCTTCAGTTGATTTGTGTGCATTTTGAAATTGACAATTACATCAACATTGTTGTGTTTCCGTTTGAATCACGTTGTTTGAAATTGGCGCTACGTCGTTTAGCTTTTTACAGCGCTTAAAGAGATGAGTTGGAGCTAAAGATGTAATACCTTCAATTTTGACTTTCTGATGCTTTGGTTTAAAAAAAAAACACGCTCGAGAGATGTCTTTGATTGCCTCCAATCAGGCATTTGTGCCATCAGCGACGCTGTTCAAAAGTCATCTTGTTGGCAACTGAATCAAGACAAAGGCCTTGGTGACAAGAACCACCCTTATCATGCGTGAGGTCCCTTTATAGCCCGCATACAGGTTAGATAACAATTTTATGATCTTGCGCTACCTATGTTGGCAGAGAATGCGTTCGACGATGTATTTTAGAATTGTCACAAGTCTTTTAGACGAGATCAAATATAATGTATCAGTCAAGTTTTGGAATCTTGTTATATAAACGCTTGTTTTTATCATTCGAATGTCAAGTAAGAATTTTGTGTTTATCGAAAGAAATATATAACTTAAATAAGTTGACAATGGTTAGTCACAATTTTTCAAACATGCTGCTAGAAAATCAATCAAGACAAGAAAAGGTCGATGTGACCTAATATTTTCAACATTGATAGTTTTACAGCTTTACAGGAACAACTATCAATGTTTCATTAGAATAACTTTGAACAATTCTCCAGTGCATTCTCCAGTATAAGAAAAAGTAATCCTCGGTCGATATATCAGCCAGTTCAACACTTCTGGGACCTCCTGTGATCTGCAAACCTGAAATAGGGAACAGGGCTGACTTAACGAAATTGCACAACAAAATGTGGCTTTATCAATAGAATATATAAGTGGAGGTGAGAGACATGTTACATCATTATTGTGTATTGTCAGAACAGTAATCATTGATGAAAAAGCACATTATTTGGAAATTATTTATTTATTCAGTATACAGATCGCCGTATAAATCTTTTAAGGAATAAGGATAACTTTAAAACATTTGTCTTTTTAAAACCGGTTTTCATTTTCAGAAAAGGTGTTGAATATATGATATGCCAGTCACGGTAATGCACATCTTTACTAGGAAAGACAAACTCTTTGACTATTTGACTATTTGACAAACTAACTGCCACAATTGCGTGCAAATAAACATGTGTTATAACTAGAATCGACATTGCATAATATGGAATTTTAACGTACAATTATCAGTGAAAATTTGAATTTCTCAAAAACGTGTTACTGCCCGTTTAAAGGTTATCAAAAAAAAAAGTGAGTAGGGGTAAAAAAAAATTCAGACTCTCCTTTTGATACTTTTACTCTCTGATGTTACATAAGATTCAAATATGCCCAAATCTAATGTAAACACATTAAGAGCCATTGCCTTTACCGGAATTTATTGTCATCATTATATGGCTCTTTCAGTATTCAAATAAACTCTTAATCGAAGACTGTTAAAAAATAAAGGGGTGAAGGTTGACCCAAGCATGTGTTTTTGTGAACGAATAATCGTTCTTCAATCAGTACAAGCCATATGACCTTCATAATCCTCGTAAATCTTCAACGTTTAATGTTAATCCAAATATTTAGCATTTGTAATGATGAAATGTTATTGGTGGACATTTGCAATTGTGGAATCTAGAAGCACTAATTTCTCCTTTCCTTATTCTCCCTGTACTGGCGTACATAACGGTAAAAAGACCAATGGCATTTAACGTCTATGGTGTCACTTACGATAGCGATGATGATTTTGTACAACCCGATATCGGTCTTCATACGGTAAAAGTACCCTGTTAATTTGCTGTGTTCAATTTACTAACATCAAGTCTTTATTGTGAAAACATATTGCCATTATAAATTCAGAAACGATGGCGATTCTTCTGAAGTTGGTATCCGTGGACAGCTTTGTCAATTTTAAGAGGTTTGCATTCTTTTCTTTAAAAAAGTGATACTATTCTGTTACCGATTAGTTCATTTGAATATGTGATGCATTAACTTCTGCGTAAATTTAACTAGGCTATCATCACAGAAAGACAGTAATCACGATATCAAATACCTCAGACTAAACTTTTTTCTTTCAATGGATATTTTTGGTTGTTACACTTTAAGACTCGTACCAAAAACAAACAAAAAGATTTTCACAAACTGTAATTTCTCCCTAGTATCTATGCAGTAGAACAAAGTATGAAAAAGCATCTTGAGAGTTCCTGGATCACAAATTCGCCTCAAATTCTTTTTTTCTATATTTTATTTCATTCTAAACGATGCACATATGATTCAAAGAATCTCTTTTCAGGAAAGGGTTAGGCAGGTTAAGTAAAGTTTGTCATCAATCATTAGCATGTTCCCTTTTGCGATGTGTTGTACTTCTGTCATCTCGTCTACTCTATACAGATGGGATGTAGGAACGTCAACTCTCACATATAAGATGGCATTTTGGAAAGTCAATTCTTACATATCAACTGTCATGTTGAAACCATTTAAACCTAATCACGCTTTGTGTATGAATGTGTAATATCACCCTTATGACTTCTGACATCAAATGTCATCATCATAGACGTAATATTTTTTTCGGAAGAGCCTTACTCGAATACAGTAAGTTTTTACCATTCATCCTCATATCAACAAGATTCACATTCATACATTGAGCGTTTCTAAGGATTTTCAAAAAGAAATCAGTCTTTGAAATACTTTTGTTCGTTGTGAACTTACAGAATTACTGACAATGTTATTGCGCTTCAACTAATTGAGATCCTTCTGGAGACAAAATATAAAGGATCAGGAGGAAACATTTTTGATGAGTTGGATAACACGTGCTCTAAGATTATGAGGGGTTGACATACTGAAATGAGATATAAACTTCAAAGATAGAGCTAAGAGGAAGAAGAAGAAGAAAATATTTCAAACTAAATGTTATTCTCGTCAACATTAACACTCTTTCTAGGTATCTATTTTACCCATCAAACATTAAGAAACCAATTCAAAGCATAGCAGGGGTTGTCTTTTTTTTGTCTGGTAATCTGAAAATATCGACTGTTTATGTTAAAGCATCTGGGTTAGCCGTTTAAGATATGAGAATACGGGTTTGACAAATTTTACTTCATCGATTAATGTTCTTTCTTTTAAAGGAAAGCAGTTGTTTTTCAAGCAAAATTGCTGCACCATCATGTTTAATGCAAAAAGGGCTTCGCAATGAATTAAATGAAACAATAAAACTGGTCCCCCTATAGTGCTTCTAATGGGACCTCCTGTCATAAAAGCTGTTACTGTAATGACAAAAACATACATGAACATACAAAACACTGGAATATTGAATAAATGAAATATTCAGAGATTTAATATCACTTAAAATGTGAATCCTTGTCGAATTTAGACAGGAGGTTGTTAATCAATCGCATACATTGTAATCTTCTATGCTAAGTAATACTATTAAGCTTACACTTTAAAATACATTATTCAGTTTAAAAAGCAAACAAAATTACACCTTTTCTCACGATATGGCATGATCAATCATTTGAATGTACTTGAAGAAACTGGTTCATTCGAATGACTAAAGTATGAGGATGAACGCTTCAACATGGCGTTTGAATATCAATAAAAACATGAACATGTCCCTTTGGATTGATGTTTCAAACATAGATTGTGATCTATAGTTGTATTGGAGCATTTAGTAACACTAACTAATATACTCGCCCCAAATGTTTTCCACTTCAAAATAAGATGCTCGCTGATCGATAGTTCAGCCATTTAAGCACATATGATATGTAGAATTGAAATAGAGGACTGTGATGATTTGATCAAAAGCACAAAAAAGGATTCTGTGGTGACATTTTTAAAGGGGAAAAAGTTTCTCAATATTTTTGACAAGGTGTTTGCAAAAGGGTTGAAATGTCGAACGATAGGTTTAGGAAAATGTGTAATCTTAATAATTGAGATCAACTTTTTTTTAATATTAAGTCATACATTTGATCTGACATTGACGCTTAAGGACGTCCGTCCAGCTGACGAGATGTATCTTGTTCAAAAGCTGTTTTTCAAATTGATGCTGTGTGAAGTTCCTCTTCATTCAGAAAATGCTGAGCGACCATCTCGATGAATAATCAGATTGCTTTGATGTATTTTTAGTTTATGATTATTTATTTCAAATGATTTACATAGTTTCTTGTTTCTCGAACATCGCACAGAAACTTAAGTAACCTATGATAATCACAATGTTAGAGCATGCTTGATGTCAATACTTACGAAAAAATGCAAAAAGGGGAAGATAAGTGTTTATCAAAAATTGTAAAACTATTTTCTTTCTGTTTTATCTGTGAAAAAAGGTACACACAAAAGAAGTTTTTTAAAGCATAAAACCAGAACCATTTCATACAATCAAATTGAATCATCTTAATTATAGAACATGACATCAAATTTCATACGTTTCCTCCGTTCATGCAGTTCATGCGTTGAATGGGCGAATTTGAAATGTTTATGACACGGAATCAGATTCAAGGTTTTCTTATGTGCACATGAAGGTTTATCGGGACGACCTCTCATACTAGTCATGTTAGTTCGACAATATTAACAAATATGGAACTGTCGATCTAAATAATCTAGATTTGAAGAAATGTCGACCATTATATCTGAATAGTTCTTATGAAACATACAAAAACGGGATTAAGTTGGATTTTCCATAGGGTTATTAAGGATTAATATGTCAACTCAAGCTTTGTCTGTTATTTCATTAGTCATGACATATATAATGCCATCTTTAAAGTGTGAAAAGTTTGTTTGATGAATTTACAAGTATATGTACAGTGAGAATCATTATCACTGAACAACCACTTAAACTAGAAAAAAGAGGAGTGTATTCTCATTTCGGTAATGAAATGCATTTATGAACAACCTCGAGACTCATATTGGATGATTTTGAGTAAGTTATGGTAATTGTGCAACTCAGTGACAGTCCTTAAAGACAATCAATTAGTTACACAAAGAGTGTTATTGTAACATATTTTTCTAATTGCCTATAGAGGGCATGAATGCACGTCTTTTTGTATGAAATTAATTAATTTGATTCTTATATTTTAAACTTCTTATTGATTACAAAATTAAGATATCAAATTGATGATTTCCTTTTTATCTTGTTCGTATACGAAGTTGACAAACAAAGACGAGCATGACCGAATGTTGCCGCAATGCAGAAAGAGAAATTGCCTTCGAAATATACTGGCAGTTATTCTATATGATAGGTAAGATCCGTTGTTAATATGGATATGATAAATATTGAAGAGAGGCAGAAGTCTCAACGAAATGAGAATTCTCCTTTCAATCAAGTCATGCTGTAAGATACCAATATTCGCCAAAGGGTTGTGATTACAAACGCGCAGAGGATCAAATTAGCTTCAAGAAGGCATGACCTGTCAAGGGAGGCCTTCATAGTGTATCAAATTCTCAAAATGTATCATATCATCTGCATTACATCTGTATCCACAAATTGTATCAAATAAATATACCTTTATCTCCTAAGCGCGACAAAAAACGGTAAAAGGAAGCAAGTGAAAATTATTGATTTGGTTTTCATTCTGTTCGATTGTTAACCGATGCTCAATTACTATCAATTCCATTTGTTCATCAATACTTGCATGGATGTATGAGGTTGAATAAGTCTGTTATGCTTTTCCACTGTTAGACAAAGATTCATTAAATACACAACTAACAATACGTGTCCGATCTAAATATTTGATAACATTTTGGCTAAAACTCTATTTGGAAATGTATTTGGAATTTGTTTTATAAAATTATTAACGATATTTGAACAATCATGTTATCATCCATCACATTTGATGCTATGTTTTTTGTTTTCCCGAATATTTGTTCATGATTGTAATAAATGAGTTTGGTAAATCTCTCCGGGCGTTACACAGTGGAAGTTTCAAAATTTTTAATGTAGACTTCATTCTTATGGAGTAACACTACTTTTTGGTCAGTAATAAGTCATTCAAAGTAAAAGGTTTTCAACATTTTATGACAAACATGCATCAAAATAGAATTAATTGTTCTATTTTACGCATACGTGTTTTAAATAGGACAACATAGACATTAAGCTGCAACCTCTTTGATCGCACCTCTAAGTAAATGGGTTGTCCTAATAACTTCCGCCTCTTGAAATGAGGATGAATTAAACCTTCACAGATTGAAGTCTCGAGACCAACATTTCATTCTCCTTAATGCCCTGTCTGGACTTTTCTTATACAATAGGAAAAGCACATGAACAGCATGAACTGAGTAGTCCTACTCGGTTGCATGGGACAATAAATGACTAGTTCGTGATGTAGAATTATTATCTTATTCCAAATACATGAAGAGGAAGGTATCATTTTTTATTCCACGATTGACATCTGTACGCAAATGTAAGACAAACAAAACTAATTTTCTTAGTGTTTTTCCAAACTTCCCTACAAGATAATAGTTTAATCTTTATCCATTTTTTAAAAAATGTTATAACATTTCGATATGAAGATGATAAGCAATATTCTTATATTAGCGTTAGATACAAGGTAAACAAATTATGTATAATTATAAAACACTTAAAAAAAAAATTATTTATAAAACAAAGTTTTGAATGAGATTGCAAGGATGAGAGAACTTTACATTAGTAAGTATAAATCATATATTGGATACATTCATCTTGTTGACATTTGTATTTCGCATTGTAATTGATAATAATCTCAGCAGAAAACTGTTTGCGATAGTCATTAATAATAATGTAATATTAAGATAATTTTCATATATCTAATACTACTTTACCTTCACCATTGGCTATTCAATCGTGAATCTTATCTTTCGGAATGATAACTGAAAATATATCAATGTAAAGAGCAAATTCTATCTCAACAATTGCTTGACACTCAATATTCCCACGAAGAAGTGGTTGCCTCAAGTGTTTTCATACTGTGGTCGATGATGGCACTTGTCTAGACGAAGCTTGGTGATATTTTGAACGTGTGTAGATTGAGTCATCTAAAGATAGTTACATTGGGATATTTCTGTGTGGTGTAACTCGGGGAAACATAAGGCTTGAAGCAATGTAGAACATCAATTGGTTCACAGTATTCTGTAGTTACCTAATGGTATATTGTGATTTGAAGCAACCTACACCTAAAGTTCATTATATATTATGTTTTTCATTTTGATCTTGTTGTCTGCATTCTTTAAAGTTCAATAAATATAACATAATGACAAATTTAATTTAATTTACTTGTAATTATTATATTCCAATGGCTTTGCTATTGCCTACATGTATAGATACACGTAGCTCTCAATGATCTATTTCAAGTTTATTCCAAACAATGTATTGTATTTACATTCTTAGTCCATTGCTATTTCATATTGATACACACGACTCTCAATGATCAATTTCAATAATGCAGAGCAATATATGGATGACAACTTCTTTGTTCATACAATGGACAAAAACGGTTGTCATCCGTATATTCGCCTGCATTATTGTCATTCAAACTTCTAAAACGCCTCACAAAGAAGTAATCAAATTCATTCGAAACAATGTATGTGTATTACATTCTAAGGTCATTGCTGTTACCTATAGATACGCATGGCTCACAATGATCTATTTCAAGTTCATTCCAAACGACGAGTGTTAATAACATTCTCAGGTCATTGCTTTTGCCTATAGACACACTTGGCTCTCAATGATCCAATTAAAGTTTATTCGAAACAATGTATGTTATTGTATATTTTGATCAATCAAATAAAAATCAACAAATTTTGAAGCTACTTAAACATTACTTGTCTTCATTGCTTCTGGATTCACCACACTAGTTTATTTGAGTGCTGTTTGGTAAGTATGTGACAACGATACATGGTTTTTATGTTCATGGTGTTAGGTGTCTTCTTTGATAGCATATTAAAATCTATTGTATCACAGCAAAACCATGGTGTGCGATATGAACTGATTGAACTGACATAAATGAGGAAAAGTTACCCTTTTGTCTTTTAAATTTCATGCAAACATAAACTATTGGCTTCTCATGTTATTACACATCCATGCTTTATTTTCATGAACTAAATGTAAAACAGTAAAATAAGATTTAATAATCAATTTCCCGGAACATGTACATAAAATTGTAAACTTGTAAAAATGACTCGTGGCATTAGAAGCAAATACCTTAAAATAAATACCTTAAAAAAGACACTTTAAGTTTGAATTTTAAAGTTCACATTTCATTGATGTTTCCAATCAAATTGAATGTCATCTTTTTTTATAGGTCAGGATAGATTACAAACATTAGATGATCGATTGAATATAACTGATAATGATCTTGTTGTTACCTTATTTGTGAATTCGTGTCAATTACAATATGTTGGGATAAAAAATTTATGTTAAATATTATTTCAAGCCTATCGCAAAGTTGTTTTAAAGGTTACTTTTATGTGAAGAACCTAACACCATTATCTAGCTACTAGACATCATTTGTAGACTACTATGTTCTCATACATGGAGAGTAAGTTTATAAATTTGAAATTACAGATTTGTAAGTAAAGAACTATACAATGAAATGTTGATGTAAATGGTCATTAGTTTAGTATTACCTTGCACGTTGGAAACCAGATTTTTACAATGAAAATGTTTCTTCAATGGAGTTGGTTGTTGACCCATATTGTATATTGATCCAGAGTCCTCATTTGCACTGGTTCTTTCAATCTCATTCTGGAGTACCTAAATTAACGTTAAAGGTAAATTCTGGTTTTAACTATAGTAACTTTAAAATGAATTGAATGAAATAATACTGTGTTCCAATTATGGCTTTATGCAAAAAGTGATCATAAAGAGCAAACATAAATATAAAAATGAGTTATTAAGATATTTAGAGAGTTAAATTCTCCAAAAGAATAATGTAGTGTGGCATTTGTGCAGGAACCTTTACTTAACCGCACAATGTGATCTTCTAGATATATTATCATCCTTATACTTATACTATACATAAAAAACATTGGTTTATCAGTTGAAATAAAGAATGGAGATTGATCACCAGTTCGGTACGAATGCTCATAACATCTCAATCATGATGTTAGAATCTTAATCAAAACATGAACGTGTCATGGTGACAAATGCTTGCTACAGTGATAGTTTTATAGATTTTCAAAAACGTTTCAAAACACAACCCTAAACCAGCAACTCTTGGCCACCACTTTAAGATTGATTGATCATCAATCAATATTTCAGCATCTAAGCACTGTGAGAAACCATGCTATGACTGTTGAAATATAGAACAGCGGTGACTTTATTAAACCTATACAATCCTCCCGAGTATGCTCCCGTTTAAACTATAAGACCACCCTTGATCAGTATTTCAGCTTCTTAAATACTACTGGGATACGAATTTGATTTGCCTGAAGTTGAGGATGACTGGAAGAACAAACTTGAAACTTGAAATATTGTAACTTGAAATTTTGAAAAGTTATTTCTAGATTTTTTTAATAGATTTTGAATAAGAGCAGATACAATCTGTCATTTGTTTTCTCTATTGAGTGTACTAGAGCATATTGGCAGTAATTGAAGATAATGTGAATCTTGTGGACATCTGATTAGAAAAAAGGAAGTAAGTTTACAGTTGAGGTAACAGTTTGTCAATGAAAGCTTAGTGGGTCTATGAACACGTAACTATGAATATTCATGAACTATATGCTGGCGAACGGCAGCGTGTAATAAAGTAGGATACTGTATTGTAAAAAATGTGACAGTGCACACTCTAATCATCATTTCAACACATGTGCTGAATAAATAGAAAAATGGCCATATCTGATGTTGGGCAGATAATCAGTAGATAGAAATGTTTGTCACAGCTAATTACCTCTCCTGTGATAATGATGACAGTAACATTAAGCTTTTTAATAAGTGTACAATGTGAATAATATAATTTGTATACCGCTGCTTACCTTAATTATTTTTCATTTACCTACGTTTCATAGTGCAAATATAATTTATTTGGGATGTCTTTGATGCGTGAATGATGTGAGTGTAATGACATAAGCATATCCTCGAAATGCTTGAATGTCCAAAGACTTAAATTCCCCAAAAATGTGATATATTGTGACTTTTAGAGAAATATGTCCCTAAAGAAAATACAATGTAACCTAATGATAAGCCATTTTCTCAAACTTACGCTTTATAAAAACGTCATTCAATTTTGAAAACTCAAGTTTTTTCAAGTCACCTTCTTCATGATATAGTATAATCACTCATTTGATGTCATTCAAGAAACCAACTCACCCCGAAGATGAAAGTTTAGGGAAAACTCGGCAAAATGGAGTTGCACAATCAATCAACTCAAGAACATGTCACTGTGACACAATTTTCCCAACAATGATTGTTCTTCAGCTTTACTCGAGCATTTCGTAACACTAGCTAATGAAAACCTCCTGGGTATTCTCGGTTCAAAATAAGATGCTCGCCCATCGATAATTCAGCTATTAACGCACTTAAGATGGTTATAACTCGAATAAAAGTACAAAAATGATTTTGATGTGACAGAGGAAAAGTGTTTCCCAAAGGGAAGAAACAAACTGTATCCTTAATGTTGTATGGTAAAGAGAGAGAGAGATTCGTTTGACTATTGACGCAATTAACAAACATATTAATGTTACTTAATGAATGATGGGTCATAAAGGTTCTTCCTTGGGTTATTTAAATTTTTTTCAACTGAAGCTTTGTCACTTTTTGAACAGAGTGAATATCTTGATTATTCATGACCAATATGGTGGAATAGATTCAGTCGCAATTTCGCTCTGTATGGTTACAACGTAAAGGATTGTTCCATGAAATAAGAATTATGCACACTGAATTCATTCTAGTGATAGGCCAGTAGAAATCTGCCCAAAATTAAGTGAACCCGGACATTTTCGATAACAGACAAATAACTTGAAAAAAATAAAGAATACATGTCCCTTGCCTTCAGAAAAAAACCCAACCAAAATCAACCTCCGGCAGAAAAAGTTATGGCCATTTGAAAATGTACCTGAAAGTTGTGGTGAAGCCTCTTCATATAAGATCAGTTGTATGACTAATATCGTCGGAGTTATCTCCCTTCCTAGCAACAGCCAAAATGGCCGTCAGTGTTGTTGACAACAGAAGTTTGTAAGCGGTAAATTATGAAGTTTGATGTAAAAACCTTGGGTATTTTGTACAGAAATATATTTTGTCATTCAGACAAAAACATTTGTCTATGAAATATAACTTAAAATGATCCGGTTTTTAATGTTGTAGATATCTTAATGTTAGCATTGCAATCTCATAACTTGGACTTCAAATATGCGTCTTCTTTGAGATAATGATGTTGACTAGTAAAGTAATTGATATGTCTTCTGTTCAAGGAGATGAATTACATTCAATATGATGTGAAATAATGTGAAAATAAATTGAAGACCTTAAGTAAAACACCTCTGAAGAGCTAAGCATGCATGTCCTACTGATACTACTTTCTCGCTGACTTATTTTTTTAAAGAAAGCCTCTGCTGATCATTATGTGTTCATGGATATTGTATAGTTAATATAATCTAAAATGTACACATTCAGAATTATCTTTTCAATGCAAATATAGTTTTCATACCAGACAAAAGGATTTTTATCATTTATTTAGATTTTTGTGCTTTAGGTCGATTTAAAAAAAATAATTTTAAGAAATGCTTAGTGGTAATAAGTTTTATCTCCTTTGAAAAAAACTCAAAATGTTAATCTTATGATTTGAGAATTCAAAAATGAATAACACCAGATAAAATTAATTCTTAGGTGTTATATTTTCAAAATCTTTGATAGTCACTAATTGCTTTTTAAAGACATAAGACATGTCATAAGTCTTGAATAGTTCACAGAATTAATTAATGCTGAAAATGAGTTTAGATATTAGATAAATCTGGCTTTAAAAATTCTTTACATAAAAAATACATAAATTGATTACTTTTTCAAATATCATTATTTTTCAAATTAGTGCCTTGTACAGAAACATGTTAATGTTTTCCGACCAAACATACTAGAAAACGCTTTAATATTGTATGTGCATGTGGAGCACTTTGATGTCTCCTGCTCAAATGTTTAATCCATAATTTAACCAAACCTCATCACCTCAGCATTATTTGCCAGTTATAAGCCTCAGACTATCCGCAATGGTAAGTATTAAAGAAATACATGATAAACAAAAGTAGCCCACGGAGTAAAGGGGACCACTCTATCTTTAGGTCTATCCACATTCTAAGTCTTATTAAATTATATTGAATACTTTTGAATTAAGGCTGGAAAAGGGACCCCCACCCATATGTACTAAGTTCAAATAGTTTCCATGGAAACCTGAAAAACAAGGAAAAGAACAATCAAAGTAACAAAAGGCACGACAAAATATTTAACATCATACTACAGGTAAGTTTAGTGAAATGATACACATAGATGTGATGCATAGTGGACCAGTCCAGTACCAGTCAATTAATACAACTTGTGGAGGAAACAGGCAGCCATATGCCATGGAATGTGTAATTACAACCCCTTATAATACTTTATTCTTAAATGATTCAAACTCAGTACAAGCCTTAGAACACCAATCAGGACAGTTGTGTTGGTGATCAACGGCTTGGGAAAATATAAATCACACTTCATGTTATTTATTTGCAAAATCAAGAGCCTTCATCCTGTTTTCATGAAAAATATTTGGTAAGTTATCTACAAGACGCTTAGAGATCACAACTGGTTCATCTTAAGAGTAGATCTCTATATTATCAGGGGCAATTAATTTAAATACTGATGAAAAGTCTCAGGGATGATATGTAGATTGTTGGAAAATGGAGCCCTGAATGACTGAGGACATAATAAAATGATGGATGGCAGTGTGGATAATAAATCCTCCTCCTCGAAACCCCTTTTTATTTGAAACCAGCCTTTTAGTCACCCAAATCTGTGTTTCACAGGAGATATCACTAGTTTGAGGTCAGTAGGTTTTGAGCAATGCCCTATCATTTACGTCATATTAATCATGACACCACAATGCTAGGGCATCGTGAACACAATGATATAACAAAGCTATGACATCACAGCAATGACAGTCTTATGACAGTGCAGTATTCAGATTATTGATGTTTTTCATGGAATGCACTGAAATGATAAGTGATAAATATAATGTCTCCTTTGTTTTGTTTGATATATTGTGGATATAAGTTACATATTCAATAATATACAATTAAAAATAAAATTGCCTAAGGTTCCAAAAGTAATTCATTTCTAGAATATGCTAGGAGTTGACAACTTCTTGCAACGCTTTCTAGTAATATTTTTTTAAATTCACTTTTTCCAGGAATATGTTTAATGATCTTGACTGGATTTTCCATCATGAAAAATAAGACAATCCATAGTCATTAGATTAACATTAACTGAATATGTAAGTCAAATGAAGTTTTATTCACCATACAAATATTAAATTCCGCTGCAAAAAGCATGACTTTAATAAAGATTACAATTTCCCTAATACATTTCTAAAGTTTTACAAATTTCCCCATTAAAGAACATTTTTAATATATACTGATTTATGATCTAAAGAGAATGTCAACCAAGTGTCTTCTGATATCAAAAATATCAACACAAGTTCATAAAAGTAACAAATTTTTTACATTTACGAGTGTTGATATATTTGATATCAGAAGACACGAGGGTGAGATTCTATTTATCATCCAAAATCATTTTTCATCACATTAGCATGAAAAATGTACATCTTTGGCCACTGCATAGCCGTATAACTCCCAAAACAGTGATGTCTTAGCATTGTGACGTCATCGTGTTTATGAGGTCATAACATTCAGACCTCGTTATGTTTTTGACATCATAGCATTGTTAAAAGTCTACTTTCAAAACGATATCTCGTAGGAGATATCGCTTGATCTTCGCAAGCAATATCTCGTGTGGAACACAGTACATGATACTAAATTACTTTATTATATACTCATGTAATCTTAGGATAGTAATACAAGGGTGCAATACGGAATGCGTCTTCAAATTCTGTATTGCACTCCAGAATCCTGCCGGTTCTACTTTTTTTTAAGCTTCGGCAATTCTTCGAACTCGTTGTTCCTCCGCGTCCATGACATCTACTCGTTCAATACAAACGACCCAAATGCACACGTATGACGTTCTGTATATGTATTCACTAAAAAGTGCATTTTGCAGCAAATATTCAATCTTTGAAAATATTCCATTTCCCCCAATTTTTATGTTTTAAAACAAACATGAAGTTCAGTCATGATTATAAATGACATGAAATGAATGAAATCTTCCATGATCTTTTGTTCAGCTCACTACAAAATTGTATTTTGCAGCACAGAGTAATTTTACAAAATTATTCCAATTTTCTTTCATTTCTTTACTTTTTTACCCCAGAACAGGCATGGTGTTCAACATGCAGCAATAATGGATTAAAAAGTTATATTATAATACATGATCTATCATTTTCATCAGTAACCCTTTGTTTTGTGTAACAGATACTCATTTTAAAAAATAATTCCAATTTTCTTTCATTTTCGAAGGGTTTTTACCCCAAAACAGACATGACGTTCGACCTGCCGTATCAAATGATTATGGGATCATTTAACGTTGCATGGTCTATCATTCAAGTAAATTAAAAAGTCTTTACTTCAAGAAAAAATTTATTTTTAAAAATATTTCCAATTTTCTTTCATTTTTTTAGGTTTTTGACCCAAAAATGCATTTTGCCAATGGTTGATTTTGGTTGGGTTTTTCATGGTTCATCAGCATGGTTATAAGGACCACTTAAAAACAAAATTTGTCTGTTATCAAAAATGTCCGGGTTTTTCATGATTTCTACTGGACTATGACCAGGGGTCAAAATTTCGAAAACACTGATTATTTTGCTATACAAAATCCTTCATAAGTGATCAACAGCTTTAGATCTTATTATATGTGTTCCTTAGCGCCAAGGCAACATAACTGTGCTGATTTTTTTCTTTCAAAGTTTACATCGATGATTTTAATCTAAATTTAAGAAAATCCGAATTTCACAAATATGACCCCATTTGTCTATTTACCAATGCAAAATATCGACATTCAGCACAAGTGACAAGACGATCCCAAAATATGGTTTGGGAATGGTGACCTTCTGTAAATGGTCCTGGAGTTATTTTATGATCGTCAAAACGAAACCCAAATTGCATGATATTTGCACTACGATCACTAACCGGTGAACAGCTTTATATGACTGCAGAAGTAGAATGACATTATTTTGAAAAATATTGCATAGATATTGCCTGAAACAGGATCATTGACAAACATTGTGGCAGATTAAAGGAGTGAGCATTTGTTTTTAATAACAACCTTTGTAGAGAATAATGGCCACTCATGTATGCTAAATGCTA
This sequence comes from Steromphala cineraria, assembly GCA_916613615.1. Taxonomy (NCBI): domain Eukaryota; kingdom Metazoa; phylum Mollusca; class Gastropoda; order Trochida; family Trochidae; genus Steromphala; species Steromphala cineraria. Next base: position 11,792,316 of record OU744721.1, read on the forward strand.
TGATGCATGTATGCCTGTTTTTAAGACAATTGGAGGATATCGACATGTCACAATGTCTATTGATGACAACCCAAAACCTTATTGAACTACTCGTTACAGTAGTTATAACCAGAATCACATATCTTGCATCAAAATATTTATCAATAAGCCCTGGAATCAAAATGGCAAGCTAGATTAGTCATTTTTCAAATCTTTCGAAACTTGTTATATTTGCGTTTCCTTACATGTAAATTTCACACTTTCAACAAGATTTCAAACTAGGAAATCTAGTATTTCTTTCAAAAATAATGTCGTCTCTTTAAAATGAAGAGACATAACTGTAATTTGAAAATTATGATTTCTGTCAAAGTGCAGTGAACGTCTGTGACGTTACGAGAAACAACGGTAAATATAGATTCTCTTACGATCTAAAACATCAGATGTGCCTTTATCAAAATGATCTATCAGTGCACTACAGTTACAAATTTACCTTTAGATGTGGAGTGATCAAACATTAACAGTGATATGTATTATCAATCTTGCTTTTGTGTTACCCTTTGTGAAAGAGGAAATTCATTCCCAATTAACCTCATGCATCCAAGATGGTGGTAATGTAACTGTGAGTACTCCACCATTTTTGACAGGAATGAACAACGTTGACGAGGGACGACGAATGCAAAGTTAAGGTGACGAGGTTGAAATGACGACTGGAGAGATATTGTGATGGTCGACCATAACTTTATTGTTGTTTTGAGTTACAACATGACTTGCGACGGTGGTACATTCTTTTCGGGCATTCATCCAGTCCTTCACCTCCGTAACACAGGCATCAATGGTTTTGAGGTCAGTGAGTGGCGAGTGGGGATTGAGAATTCTGGTAACCTGAAGTAGTGTCCACAATCATGAGATGTCCACAATTATGTATTTGAAGAAAGGAAGAAAACTCAGTTAAATGTTAATTATCCTTTCAACAAACTTAAAAATACTGTAAAATACCACTTTTCAACAAAAAGTTGTGATTATGAAAGATGTGGCAGTGTTTTAAATTAGTTGCACTAAGGCATGGCACATTCATCACAACATTATTTCTACAATATCAAATCATGTAAAATATTTTCTCTATAATCTTAAAAGCGTGGCAAGAAATGAACTCTATTCGGTAAAACGGAGCAAGTGAATATATTTGATTAGGTCTTGGTTCTCTTTGATTGTGAACAGATGCTCAATGACTGTCAAATTGAGATTGAATACATATACAGAACGTCATACTTGTGCATTTGGGTCGTTTGTATTGAACGAGTAGATGTCATGGACGCGGAGGAACAACGAGTTCGAAGAACGAATTGTTCCTCCGCGTCAATGATATCTTCGAGTTCAATACAAACGACCCAAATGCACAAGTATGACGTTCTGTATTTATTATATACTCCTTTTTTACCTTTTTACAAGTAGTTTTTGAATTTCTTAAATTATCTGAGAAAACGTTCTGCGCATTAATACATAATGCGAACAAGGCGATGACCCAGAACACGCTCGACTGATGATTTGACACCTCAATTACCTTTTTATTTTCTCATTACTCTGCGTAGTTATACGAAAAAGATAATTTTTTCAAGTGTGAAAACAAAATAACGTCAAAAGTAATTCGATAGCCATTATTTATATAGTCCTGAATATGAAAACGTTAAGGTCAGAGTATCGAGCGACGGCTTCATTCAAACGACGTCACCATGGAAATGACGTCATAATCGTTGTGGGCTATGACGTCATAATGACGAATATCGCTAGCGATGCTCTCGGAATTTGGCTCAGGATTTCCTTTTTCAAAGTGTTTTGCAGTTTCTTTACTAATGATAACTGTAGTTTCTCACTATTTTATTCTTCAATGTCATATTAATAAGTAGGCTTTTACCAATGCATTGAGATACATTAATTATGATGTTTTAATTAGAAAAATCATTGTTACTTTCGGAAATTTCCGAGAATGGCCGAAGCTTTAAAAAAGTAGAACCGGCAGGCGTGCAATATGGATTCTGGAGTGCAATACGGAATTTGAAGACGTATTCCGTATTTCACCCTTGTATTACTATCTTAAGATTACATGAGTATATAATAAAGTAATCTTTGCTCTAACATTGTTGGACAAAGACTAACCAAATACACAATTGATTATACAAGTAACATGCACATTTTTGATCAATTCTATTCTTGAAACTGCATTGCATGTGTGCATTTATCGAGTAACAATATTTAAACGAGGTACACACTTAAAAGTTGTATATGAGACATCCAATTATATTGTTGAATTATTGAACGTAGGTCATATCTTATAATAATTGTGACATTATGTTTTAATTGTATTTCAGAAAATCTTTGGCAATTAAATGTTCATATTTGTAATTGTACGTCTGGCTCAGCTGATACATGTAGGGCAATACATTCTCAGTGAACATATCAAACTGTCATTTCAAGTTAAATGTAGACTCAACTCCAATGCATAGGTGTCTGAAATAGGACATGGTTGACATTTATCTGCAACCTCTTTGATCTCAATTCTCAGTAATTCTAATAGTTTCCGCAACCCTGACTGAGTGTTAACTAAACTGTTACAGATTCGCGTCTCAAGACCAACATTTCACTTCTCTTTATGGCCTGTCTGGACGTCTATTGTACAACGGTATGTTGACATCTAAAACAGTCCATGTAAAAGCATGAAGTCAGTAGTCATCTTTTTTCAGTTGCAGTGTCTTAGCAGAAAGGTTTCTAGTTCTAGCCAGTGCCTCTACTTCCCACATTACTGATAAATACTACATGTTATTGTTTATTCATAAATCGAGTTTTAAATTAAAACAGACAACCAAACATTATTTCTTTTCCATGTCTTATCTTTTAATTAAATTTTTATCCAATCAAGTTTTTGCTTTGAAGAATATAAGAAATAGCTTAAATGAATTCATACAACAAGGGTTCTCATAGTTTGTAGACTCAGCTAAATTAGGTTTTCCAATTCAATGCATAACTACTACCAAATCAATACGATTATTTCTAAAATGACATTAGGCATTATTTGAGATTTATAAAATTTATTAACCAGAAACAAATTTAGGTTGTCATATTGATATCACACTGCAGTTAAATTTTTTGTTTAAAATGCAGAAGACATATAATGATAGGCATTATATACAAGTAAGTATTTTCATAGATATCAATCCAACTTTAAAGACAGTATTCATCGTTGCTTATTCAATAGTCAAACTAATCTTTACAAAAAGTGATTCATATTTTGAGCAAAATTTGTCAAAACATTTGCCCTACTGAATCTTCTAAAACTAATCGGATCGTGTTTTCATGCTGAGGTTGCATCCGCTATGGATAGTAACATCTATATTATATAGATATAGAGATATTTGTGTATGGTGCAACTCTGTGAAACATAACCTGGGGCAATGGAGAACATAGACTTTTCAATTTAGTTCCATTTCATAAGATAAAGTCTCTCCCCGCAGAGTCAGATCAAGTCCTAAAATGTGTTTCAACATTTCATGACTTGATCTGCCTCTGTGGGGAAAGAATTTACAATATAATGCAGGCCTCTCAAATAGTTCACCTCACAGCGTAAATTGAGTAGTCCTCTGTTTACGAATTGCCATTTTAACAAGATGTGTTTGTGAAACACGAATGCCCCCGGATGCATCCTGCTCGCTGTGTCAAGGTCAAGGTCACAAGGTCAAATGTCATGGTGTCATCTGAAAGGTCTCATCACAAGGGATCCATATGTCAAGTATCAAAGAGCTAGCTCTGACCAATCAAAAGTTATGACCAAGGTTAAAGTTTTTGTGGACAGACGGACGGACGGACGGAAAAGGTCAAATATCATGGTGTCATTCTGAAAGGTCTCATCACAAGGGATACACATGTCAAGTATCAAAGACCTAGCACTGACAGTATAGAAACTAAAGCCAAGGTTAAGGTTTCGGAAAAGGCTCGCTGTGTCAAGGTCAAGGTCACAAGGTCAAATGTCATGGTGTCATCTGAAAGGTCTCATCACAAGGGATCCATATGTTAAGTATCAAAGAGCTAGCTCTGACCAATCAAAAGTTATGACCGAGGTTAAAGTTTAAAATGCTCGCTGTGTCAAGGTCAAGGTCACAAGGTCAAATGTCATGGTGTCATCTGAAAGGTCTCATCACAAGGGATCCATATGTCAAGTATAAAAGACGTAGATCCGACCAATCAAAAGTTATGACCAAGGTTAAAGTTTTTGTGGACAAACGGACAGACGGACGGACAAGGTCACAAGGTCAAATATCATGGTGTCATATGAAAGGTCTCATCACAAGGAATACACATGTCAAGTATCAAAGACCTAGCACTGACAGTATAGAAGCTATAGCCAAGGTTAAAGGTTTCTGAAAATGCTGGCTGTGTCAAGGTCAAGGTCACAAGGTCAAATGTCATGGTGTCATCTGAAAGGTCTCATCACAAGGGATCCATATGTCAAGTATCAAAGACGTAGATCCGACCAATCAAAAGTTATGACCAAGGTTAAAGTTTTTGTGGACAAACGGACAGACGGACGGACAAGGTCACAAGGTCAAATATCATGGTGTCATATGAAAGGTCTCATCACAAGGAATACACATGTCAAGTATCAAAGACCTAGCACTGACAGTATAGAAGCTATAGCCAAGGTTAAAGGTTTCTGAAAATGCTGGCTGTGTCAAGGTCAAGGTCACAAGGTCAAATGTCATGGTGTCATCTGAAAGGTCTCACCACAAGGGATCCATATGTCAAGTATCAAAGACCGAGCTCCGACCAATCAAAAGTTATGACCAAGGTTAAAGTTTTTGTGGACAAACAGACAGACGGACAGACAGACGGACGGACAGACGGACGGACAGGTGAAAAACAATATACCCCCGGAATCTCCGATTCGGGGGCATAAAAAAGTGGATAATTCCTGCCGACAATTTCAAACTGGTTATATGAGTGGAAACGGTCAAAATTAAAAATATTTGTGTTCAAGATATAAATATATCACCTATGTAAACTTGATTACTCTATAACTTGTGGAAAAGTGGTCGATTATTTTTGTTTTTGATTAGATAAAAATAAGAAGAGCTCATTTCAAATTTTCTGCAAAGAAATATGACACTTTAAACTCTAATGCATAATTATATGCATCCAGTGTTGATCAACCCAAAATAGTTTTAAAGAGATATTGTGCTTGACATAACGATCTTTCCTGTAACCCTAGATTTACAGGAGAAACAGAACATGTTGAAGCAGAAACATTTAATCATGACTGATTAATAAACGTTTGAATGACACATTTGAAACAAGTAATGTACATTTTTTTGTCTGACACTTTAAAATCTTCAGATTTTTACACATACATGTAGGTCAAAATAGCATGAATTTACTTACGAATACATGACCGTGTAACAGAACAGTCAATGCAAATGCTTTATATGTATAAATACCTAAGAAAGACAGCAATTTGAAATAAAGAAGCTGAAATTGATCATAGAATAACCCCTAGTGCAAGTGTTTGTATATTTAAGTAGATTTATTTGAAACAGCTCAAAAGCCATAAATTTAAGATTGCTGTAAATGTTACAGGACATAATTTTAACGTTACTGGGAAGACCTTATTTTTTAACATATCTTTCCTCGGACGATTCACAGCCACAATGCAATTTTTAGAACTAAATAACCAAAACTATTATTTATACATTTGGTGTATCTAGATAGCATTGACAAACGCACAGCGACAATGCAAATTTCGAGCAAACTGACGTTCGGCGATTGAGTTATCTTTCATCGGAGAGACAACTGTATCAAAAAGACAAAGAAAAGGGTGTTCAGAAATCAACAAAATTGCTACCAGATCGAGAGAGGAGAAACTGAGACGAAATTGAAGAAGGAAAGAATGAACGCCCAGAAAACGAAAATTGAAGTTGACATAGTTACACCACCAATGTCGCTCATCAAAAACATGTACATCAAGACGAAGAATACAAAGCAACCAAAACATGAAGCCGGATCGAGCATGCTTTTATCGGGGAAACAAAGCTTTAAAACTTGAACTAGCAAAAAAAAGAAAGATCAGAAATGTACAGAAAATGTCTGCCGAGTAAAAAGAAGAAAACTACTATATAAACTCTGAGAAGTGAAAGGAGGGGAATTATCGGAAACATTTCAAACAAAACTGTAAAACGGACACTGCTCTTTCAAACTGCACTCATGGAACAAATGATACTTTGGTACAAACCAAAAACAAATCTGCAAATACGCATTGGCTAAAAAGCTTTCCAGTGGGAGTTCCTTGACAAAATTGAAGTTCCTTTGCCAAACCTATTCCAAATGTTGAATCTGATGCAAGAAAAGTAAATAATCTCAATATACATATCGCTCACTCAAGTAAAAGATGAGATTGTTCTTTGAAGGCGATCATACCTGTTATGTTAAAACAGACACAAAGAAAACAGTGACATACAAGAGAAAAGAACAAGAGGCATATTCTGAACACAACCAGTGCAGAATACCATCAATAGTTGATGTTTTTTGGAGGTCCATTTTGTGTTGTCTTTCCCAGACCAAGGGACCAAGCACATGCTCGTGCAAATTATGTGAAAACACTCAATTTATGGCATCATCTTTAACATAACAGCTGCTATCATAACTGATGACCTCATGATTCAATGACTGGTGAGTGAGTGAGTGAGTGAGATGGTGTTTAACGTGTTTTGAACAATATTTCAGTTATTAAACACGTGGATGTTGCCATCCAAAAGAGAGTAGACAGATCATGGAGAAAGGGATCGACAGGTTGAGGGAAAAGACGGAAAGAAAGGCATAGTAAGAGATAGGAAGCAGGTTTTAGAAGGACTCAAATTGGTCTGGCTTCTACCCGTCGACCTGTCCAGCTTGGGTGACCCTACCAGGAGCATGTAAGCTCCAGCTGGCATAGCTCTCGGGCTCGTCGAAGCACACAAACCACCACACCACGATAAGGTAACGAGTCCAGCGGTGGAATGACTGGTGAAGTATATGGAATGCTCCGCCTGTAATGTTTTAGGACTCGTGTATGATAGAAACAACAGCATTGGCAAGATCGAATGTAGTCAGTGGAGTAAAAATTAACAAAAAACATAGAGAGAAGGAGATTGTTTTAGCTGTGAAAGACACTAAATCTTCAACATAAGGCAAATCGATTGGACAAATGGAGCTGTACAATAGAAATCCGAGAGCGACTGCATCAACAAGACAATTTAAAAACAGAAATACAGTGCAAGCATTTTTGAAGAAGCAATTGCCGCTGCAATGATCCCAGTCAGGACCAACTACACTATATCCTCAAGAAGGAAAGCTCCTTTCTCAAAAACTCTATGAGATTGGATTCAAATTATATCCTTCTCACGGAGACAGATCAGTTCATGAGATGTTGATCCAGCCTCTGTTCTGATAAGAGCAAATCCGTGCTTTCAGGCAGAATCTTTTGAGCAAATGACAACACTTCTCACATGGAAATAGTAGTTCATATGACAATGTCTTAGCCATGATTCACTAGCCAAAATGGTGGTTGAAGGACAGTGTCGCTGATTGCACAACTAACTTTGATTACATCCAACCAGTCATCTCCCATTCAAGCTAAAAAACTCGGCGAATTAGAACAGAGGCTAGATCAGCATTTAATGACTTGATCTGCTTCTGTGGGGAGAGAATGCACGAAGCCTTGAATGGATATTTCCATGCATAGTCACGTTCTGAAGGTTTGATGTCCTATACAATTGGAGATTCATTCTCTTTTGTTTGATAAGGAACTGATTTACGGACTGAAATGTTTTCTTAATGACTACAACAATAATCGTTTTATTTTACTTATTAATTCATTTATAGAAAAATCAAAAACAATTTTATAAAATAAAGAATTATTCTTTATCTAGCTCAAGTCCTTGGATTTTCTAGATGAAAGCAGTATAAAGGAAAGAATGAATATGTCCTTTGTTTATATTGCGTTATCTACCAAACAGTTGATCTATGCGGCTTTCGTTATTAATCTCCTGACTTTCTTGGATTTTTATATAAAAATGAGATTCATTGGATATGGTGAATCAATGATTGACCAAAATCCGATAATGTACATATCATCTAAGGGTTAGTCGTCTAAAGGAAAGTGTTCTCTTTCATTAGCATGTTTCTTGTCACGAAATGTTGTACTGCTGAGAGGCTTGCTAGTCTTACTAGTCGCTAGTTTAAAGTGATGGAAGCCGACCTGGTTTGCATCATTCAGGAAAATATGCATACATGTATGTAAGATCATTAAGAGAATTATCAATTTAGATGGAAACTCATTTGATGCAAGAAATTGTTTAAAAGCACTTTTGGAGTATAAGGAAATATGTTTAGACCAGATTGGATAGATAGCTTGCAGCTCAGTCATTGGCAAACTCAGATAGAGGTAGTGGTAGAGAGATAAGGTAGTGGAATATAAGAGAAACAGTACATGGTGTGTATTAGTTTTCGACTATTGGCGGTATCTGTATCCAACATAATGTCTTTTGGTGACAACTTTAGGTAAGGTAGAACATAATAGTACGTTAAATATTGTACCACTTCAAATACATTAAGTTTTGAATGATGCTGAACATAGATTGACATCTGTCGTAAAATTATATATCGAAGTAATATCCGCAACTGTGACTGATAAATAAAAGTTTTTTCTTCATGTATCACCTGATAATATTGTATTTGAATATGAGCACGTTCATATGTGTTTTTTAGAGCATCAAAAGGATGAGACTGTAGTCATGTCATGTCATGTGGTCATCAAATGATACTTGAATCAAAATGAGACAGGCATAATCATAACCTTTACTTATTTTAAAAATGTATTGGACCAAATTCTATTGTATTAAAGCTTATCCATCTATGAATATGTTTATGTAGCAGAGATAGAAAACGGTAACTGAGTACAATAAAATACCTAATCAATAATATTTGTTTGCTAGTTTAACCCGATACAGCTTATTTCTTGTCACACAGATAGGATTAAAGAGGAAATGTTTCAAACAAGCTGTAATGTTGATGAGATGCAGCTATCATGAGAAATTGTGAGCAATTATTACATTGTAGAGGTTATCCAGAGGAGAGACACTAAGATCTGAATCGTTGTCTGCCCTTTTGCATTTACAACCCTTTGTCAAATATTCGTTTCCGGAAATTGTTCTAGATTAAGTTAAAAGGACTATTCCAAATCATTTAAGGATTCTTTCTCCAAAATAACCACCCATATGTAAAAGATAGGATTTTTGAAGACTTAATGGCATATTGATGAGGTTTTGATGAAAACGTCTTTTTAAATCTATGTGTTCAAATAATGAAGCATGCATTAAGTTCCTTGTTGATATTTAGTTATTTGATTTAATTGCTTATCTTTATAAGTAAGTAACTTAAAATTGAGATTCAAATTTGTGAGGAATTCTGTTTTTCGTAAAAGAACTTGTTCAACAGTAGAGAGGGACATACAATGGCTACAATGCAAAACACAAAGAGGAAAAGCTTGTGCGGTTGGAAAATAATGTCATTAAGTCTAAAATATGGGGAATTATTATTTTTTTTGTGGATATGAATTATTTATTTGAAGACATAAAAACCCAAATAAGTGGAAATTCCAATTTATCATGACATCTGCATTACCAAACGATATGACTTTTGTTCCTCTTTTATCTTATCTGTGTGACAAGAAATGAAGTGTGTTTGGTGAAATGGTTAAAGTTAACATTATTGATTAGGTCCTTGGTCTCTTTGATTGTGAACAGATGCTCAATTACTGTCAACCCTACTTGTGGTTTCTATCCTCGTTACATCAACACTTTCATGAATGAATTTGATTAAAAGCAATATGTTTTGCTCTTACAATTGTTGAATTTCGACAAAGAATCAGAAAAATATCACACGCTCTTATTAGTTTTTGATCATGTTTGACTAAGAAAAACAATGGGGTATATTGCATTTCTGTAAGTAACAATATTGAATCATTTTAGGTTGAAAAGGTTCACGTTGAAGTGTAGTTTATAAAGCAAATAACAATAATTTGGGTATGAATTCTCAAATGTACTTCAGTGTCGTTCATTTAGGATGTGGTTGTGTTACGATGATTTTGTTATGTTAAACTAAGAGGGCATTACATTCTCATTGAACGTATTACATGTTTCATTTCAATTGAATGTTTATTTGATTCCAGTCAATTTACTTTTTCTTTTAAATCAGTAATAAGTTATTATTTTTTTTACCCTTCAGAACATCCATTGACAAATACACATCTTCATCATACAATGTATCGCTCTATTTCATGTAAATTGTCTGAAATAGAACAAGGTAGACCTTTAACTGCAACCTCTTTGATCTCAATTCTCACTAAATGGGTTGTCTTAATAATTTCCGCCTCCCCAAATGAGGGTAAATTAAACCTTAACAGATCTGTGTCTTGAGAGCAACATTTCAGTTCCCTTAATGACCTGTCTGAACGTTTATTGCACAACAGCATGCACTTCCCTCTAATAGTCCTTGTAACAACATGAACTGAGTGGTCCATTGTCCTTACATTAGCAGGGGTTCTGTAAAATTACAAAGACAACAAATGCATTCTGGAATTGTCATTTATTTCTACTTCACATAAATAGGAAATGCAATGCATAATGACTACTCTTGAATACCTTTGCTTTCGGTTGGTAAATTGGTGCAATATGCATGTAAAGTTGCTGTCAAAATTCATGCTTTCTAGGAAATGTACTGTTGCTTTAGTCTTATTAGAAATTCAAAACTGTGTCGTTCTATCATATATTTTTGTCTGCTGCAGAGAAAACGTAGCGTGAGTATTTTTTATCCACTTGTAAAATAAAAAAATCTGGGGTCTTTTCAAGTTGTTGTATAGAGTTTTGATTAATCTGAAATGAATAAAGGAAGTCGAAATACACTTGTTAAACGCCTACAACCAAGCAAAGACAAACATTGTCAACAATTATCAGTAGGTAAAACTTCAATACTCAATGCAGTTATACAAGACTAATAATGTGATCTAGTTCAAGTTTAATTTAGTTAATATAATGTTCCTTTGCTTAGATATCAAATATGTAAAGAACATACATGATCATTGGTTATAATTTGTTAAAATATATTTCATAAATGATGAAATTTTTAAGCATGGAAGTTAATTTAATAATAAGAGTTAAAAGTCTACCTTGCGTCTATAACGTATACATTTGATAGCTACATTGTTTAATTTTGACACAGACATATATACTCCTCACAAAACTGAAGAATCAAAAATATTGTCAGCAAAATATCTTTATCATTTTAGGAAGCCATACATTAAGAGAAAATGTAGACAGAGAAATATCTAAGATGAAACACTTTTATCAATCTTTTATCATATTATTTGGACACAACCATTTTAAAAACATGCTGTGTGGACAAAATTCTTGTCTTACCAAATGTATATATTGCTTTTTTGTGTGTGAGGAGTATACTTCTTCCATGTTCCTGATACTAATCAGCTGTAATAACATCATTCGAAATAAGTTAATTTTAGGATATAATCTATTGTTTTGTGAAGAATTCATGAAAAAATAGCATGTCACATAATTCATCATCAGTTCTATTGGTGGATAGTAAAGAGGATTAACATTGTTATAATTAGAGTAAAGAGTTTTGTAGGATATGGATTTCGCAAATTCATCAAATCCAATTTCCAAAAGTCTTTAACTAGTTGTGGTATTGAATACCGTAATGATGTTAACATGGAATGCATTACACCAAAGCTGTGATTTGTAATTTGTAACTTACATTAATCATGAATAAATTTCCTTAAGAGTTTTTTTTGGTCATTTTGATATTATTTCCTTGGCATGTTATAATTACTTTCGTGCAATATTAATGTTTACTTTTCATGGAGTGCCTTTCAGACACTGTGATAATTTTTTTGTATCAAATTGATGAAATTGATTTGAATAATAACCAAGACAACCAAGCAATTAATTTATTTCTCGCAGGACATTCAGCAATTGCAAGGGTTAAGACTATACTACACAGATTCTATATATATATATATATATATATATATATTCAAAAGTTAAAAAACACACAACACCAATAGACTCCTACTAGTTTCATTGTAATCTTCAGGGAGTATAAAACAGTTGTGACGTTAGATTGTCACAATAGTGATGACGTAACACCGGAATGACGTCATAACATTAAGCAAGCAAGAATCAAACACATTTATACATGAATATAAAATTATGCATTCAAATTTGGTTTAAGCATTCTAATGAAGTAATCTTCTTTCAATTTTCTGGCCAGTCTGTCATTTGTTTCCATTTTATAGAATGGAAATATTTGGAATTTTATTTCTTTGCCTTTAGCACAATTGTCAATGTGCGCACTAAGGGGAACACATCGTGTTTCATGGCATTTAATCTGCTGCTTGTGTACTCGCACTCTGTCTCTGAGACACTCAGTCTGTCAACACCCTTGACATATTATAACATATATTACATTTCTTGCCGCACAGTTAATATTGAAGCGCACATAAAATCGTTCCTTTTTGTTGTGAAATTTTATGCTTGAGTTCTCCAAAAGATGATGGCATGTCCCACAATTCCCTCTGTTACATTTATAAACTTTGAATTCTTGGGATTCACTGTTTATTGTAAATTTAGCCCTTGTTAATAGTTTTTTCAAACTTTTGCTTAGATGTTTACTTTTGATGAAGTTCATACTATCAACAACATTACGCATTTTCTCATCACATGTTAATAGGGGTATATTATTTCTTATACCTTTGAATAAATCCGGATTTAGAGGGTTGTGGGTAGATACAAACGCAATGTCCATAGTATCAGTTTCTTTTCGATTTTTGAATGTATAATTATATATTCATGTATAAATGTGTTTGATTCTCGCTTGCTTAATGTTATGATGTCATACCTGTGTTACGTCATCACTATTGTGACAATCTAACGTCACAACTGTTTTGTACTCCCTGAAGATTACAATGAAACAAGTAGGAGTCTATTGGTGTTGTGTGTTTTTTAACTTTTGAATATATTTGACTGTATACCAGACCAACTCAAATGTTTCTGATATATATATATATATACATTTAAAACACAAAAACACTACTCCCAGGTTGTATATAAATAAAATAGTATTATGGAATTGGGTACATTGGATTCACATTCGCTAACTAGCGCTTTCAGCCATGTTGGCTTCTTCAGGTTAGTCAGTTGTGATCACGTCGTTTGTGACGTGATGCTCTTTATGACGTCATAGAGGTAGGTACGTCATGAGCATAAATTCAAGGAAATTTACATTTTAGCGTTCAGTAGAGGCTTAAATTGCTTTATAAATTGACTTTCAATAAGTTCAAGAAGCCTCGGGTTATCATATTTTATGTGGTTAAAGGGGAAGACTTTATATTTCCCGCCAGAACAGTTTTCTAGATGACCACTTAAAGGCAATCTAAATAAATTAAGATCAACAGATTTGTATTTTGTCATACTGTTGATCTAAGATTGACCAGCAGGCGAGGTCGTCCCGGTGACCTTTCGTATGCAAATAAGGAATTCGCGATTTGATCAATCAAATTCGATGTCACAAACAGTTCATAGTCGCTCCCTGAAGGTGTGGACGGAAGAGACATATATTAACTTATGACCTGTTCTCAATAACAGTGTGCATTGTGAAAAATAAACCTTGCTTTTGATACTGATAATAAAAATATCAGTATGTTGATTTTATTTTGGTTGTATGAAATAGTTTTAGTTTTATGATTGACAAATATGCACTATGAGTTAATAATTTGGATGGAAATGAAGGAGTTAGTGCAAACGAGTTTGATTAAAAAAAGAGTTACCTCCCCTTGCATGATGATTTTCGTAAATATTTACATTTATGATGTTCTAACTTTGTGATTATTATTTGCCACGTTAGTATCTGTGCGATGTGCAATCATCATTTGTCATTGACAACTAGCAAATACGCTAAATCATTTTAAAAGAAAAAAAATTAATCTATTAATACATCCAAGCAATCGGATTATTCATCGAAATGGTCGCTCTGCTCCGCTCCGAATGACATGGCTCCGAACACCGTCCATTTCAAAAGATGTGCTGCTGAGTTTTTCGAACTTCCAGCGAGCTAGGGCAACTTTTCTGATTGGCCGAGCGGCTGATTTCAGAGGTCAGCGGGATGACCCGCCTTACGGGCCAATCTTAGATCAACAGTATGACCAAATATAAAACCTGTTGATCTAAATTTATTTAGATTGACTTAAAGGGATAGTTCTATTTTTGGGTCGATTGATCTGGGAACGATGAAGATTCATTCTTTCATTGAGGCATCTTTCCGTCTTCCCAATGTACAGTTCATTGCACCCCTCGCACATGATGACATATATCACATTTTTGGAATGGCAGTTCATATTTTCTTTCACAAAGAAGCGTTTATTATTGACTTTGAAGTCGGCGCCTTCTATGATATTCTTACATGTGAAACAGCGGCCAACCCCACATTTAGAAACTCGAGCTTCTAGAATATATATAAAATTCGTAGTTGATTCGTGAAAATTTTTGAACAAATCAAAAGATTCTTCCTATAGCAACCAACACCATATACGCTGGATCATTAATAAGTAACAGAACACAAGCAGAGAGAACTGAGCGCTCCTGTGCAAAAGCAAGAAAATTAATACACTCATGGCAAAAATGGTTGTCACCCCCAGACTGAGAACGCTACGTCAAGTTTAACTGAGTGTTGACAAATAATCAAACATGCAATAACTGTCAGAATGATTTGTGTGATTGGGAAAAACATTCGTAAAACATACCAGCTTGTATTTTGGTCTTGTGCTGGCCAATTTAAGAAATTCTACTAGGATATGTATGGTCCCTGTGAAAAAGGGCAATTTTTTACAGTATCCATATAGTATCAATTGGATGGGTATCAATAAAACAAATTACATTTTCAAGTTCAATTGTCGGTTTTATTTCATTCTGCAGTCATGTAAGAGTATATTTACAAGCCTAATATCGGGTAGCACCGCCTCTGGAATTTTCAAGGGCGATAATTCGGGCAGGCATACTGTCTATCAGTGTGTTGATGTTTGCAACAGCCAAATTGTTCCATTCATTCACAAGAGCAGCCCGCAATTGCTGTAAATTTGCAGGAGCAGGGTCCAGTCTTCTAAGTGCACGGTCAAGCTGATCCCAAGCATGTTCTATCGGATTCATATCCGGACTTTTTGAAGGCCAGGGCAATCTTGTTACTCCTTGTGCCTGAATGAAAGCGTTCACTGTACGTGCACGATGGGCTGGTGCATTATCGTCCTGCAACAGGAAGTTGTTGCCATACACTCTTCTTGCATGTGGGAGGCAAACGGTTTCAAGAAGACGTCTGTACGACCTCTGGTTGACGTTTCCTTGAAGGACGACAAGATCCGTTTTACCGTTATGGTGTATTCCTGCAGAACCGCCACCGTGGGCAACCTGATGCTGCAGACAGTCGTCATTGAGCCTTTCCCCACGTAAACGTCGCACTCTCATTCTCCTGTCCACCTTATGCAGTAGGAAACGAGACTCGTCAGTAAATATGACGTGACGCCAATGTCCAAGTTGGATTCTGCGGTGCTGCTGCGCCCAAGCAAGCCGTGCCCTGCGGTTGGCCAGTGTCCAGAATGGTTTGATGGCAGGTCTTCTTGCCTTATATCCATGCTGGAGCAACCTGTTCACTACAGTTCTCCGGCAAATGGGCATATTAATATGAGCCCCCCATCTCTGTGCAAGAGTCAAAGACGAAAGACGTCTATGACGTCGGGTCAAACGAAGAAGAATTCTATCCTGACGAACCGTAGTTTTCTTGGGACGGCCTGAAGACTTATTCGGAACAACATTTCCCTGTATGGCGTGCAGTCTTTTAATCCTTTGAACAGTTCTAACACTGACGTTACATGCTGCAGCAATGACACGATTCGAAGCGCCACCACGACTCATGCCAATGATTTCATGTCTGATTCCTGGTGGAGTGGGACCAGGCATGGTCTATGCTTTTCAGAAACTATAGTCGTGAAGCTGTATCTTATGAAAGAGGTCTATAGTAATCGATGGAAATGACAAACCTAAGGAGACAAATTTCCATCATTTCAATGAAATGCACGTGGTCTACATGAAACCGCTGACACTGTTCATTGTAAAGTGTGAGTTAATGTAACTTCATGCCTGTAATGACATTTCCATGGAAAACCAACATTGCCATGCATACAATGTGATATAAACTCCAATTTAATTAAATATTAGGGGGTGACAACAATTTTTGCCATGAGTGTATACTCGTTAAAAGACATAGGCTTAAGAGCTGGTGGAATTAGTCCAATAGCCTGTGTCAAAATATGGCGTCGAGTAATTCTACCCTTTGCCTTCTATGCATGCGAATCGTGGACACACATCACCGAAACGGAATATAAAACCATGGATACAATTCAAAGATTATTTGCCAGAATAGTTCAAAACTTTCATAAACGATCAGCCAACACTGTCCACTGTACAAAGCCTAGGTCTGTGGTCAATGCACGGAACAATTGACAGACTCAAACTCATGCTATTCGGCCGCCTATGTCGAGCGAATATAGGAAGCATCCATAAAAGGATTCTTCTATTCAGAATAGGACAATTTACTGTTAATAACATATCATGCAATTGGCTAACCCATGACCTGCTACAAATTGTGCGTAAGTACGATCTCTGGGCAACAGTGACTGAGTTCATGATGACTGGGTATTTTCCAGGTAAACTGGAATTGAAACGAATGATTAACAGAAAAGTAGCAGAGACAGAGCAATACAGCTGGACATCCATGTTCATTCAGACGCCAGCAATGAGTCAATGAGTAGATTTTCTTGTATCCACAATGTGTTAGCTCCCCATAGACTCTGGGGAATGTGTGGGCTATACCCGATCTCCACCAGAAGTGTCCATAGTATAATAAAACTAGGTATACTTCCTGTTGTAGGCGGCATGTGTCTACTCTGTGAGTCTGACGACATTGTTAAACACCAACTCCTACACTGCTGCACTTTATTGTCAAAACGTAATGCATTATTTGATCGTCTATTTGACAATATGACTCTTGAATCATACATGAAATTCGAAGATTGCAATGATGATGAACTCAAGATTACTACCATGCTAGGTGGAATCACACCTCTCATAGACAACCTGTCGTTGCATGAGTGGGCTGTATTCATTGACATTACAGCACGATCTGTCAGCTCCTGGAACCTGCAATCACTACTGTATCTTTAAATGTTTGTGTAAAATTATACAGCAATGTGTACATGTAAATACTGTTAATTTATTCACTTAAGATGTTCGTTGTACTCTTCATTCTACTGGAGGAAATAAAGATCATTCATTCATTCATTCATTCATTCATTCATTCATTCATGGTAGTTGTTTCTTTTGGGATTTTCAACATCATCGGAATTTTGACAGTTTCCATGAAAACGTAACTTAGAATTTTGTTTCAGGAGCACAACTCCAAACTATTTGACCTAGCTCATGGAAACTATGTATTTGGGTCAATTAACATGTGCAGATATGCCATTTGGGATCTTGATATTCTTTGGATTTTGGGTCTTATGGTTTTGACGGAAATGTAACTTAGCATTGCATTTCTGGAACATAAGACCTACATTTTGGCTCATTGAAACTTAGGATTTAGGTCATTGTGAGTAGATGGGCATTTTCGGATTTTCAATTTTTTCCGATTTATAAATTTTGACGGTTTCCATAAAAAGATTACCTAGATTTTCGTTTCCGGAACATTAAAAAAAAGATGATGAAAAAAGCATCAGATTAAACGTCTTGAAATGAAAAATGTATGCTACCTACAACAAATCAAGGTTACTTTTGATCAAGTGATATGTTGCTGTGAACCTAACTAAAGTCAAAACTATAGTTTTTTTACTCTTTTTATTTTCATTCCCTTTGTTTAAACATTTGCTAAGATGGATTTGTTATACCATTCAGATGCGGGGATTTGGGGATATATCAGCCTCTCGCCTTTTGCTCGCTGTATAACACGAAGCTTGAGTCCGATATACCCTCATAACCTCCGCGTGTGAATGGTTTACATGTAACTTATATTAAACTTACATTGTAGCTCATTGAAACTTGGTACATTTATCAGTCAATTGTCTGCGTGGTGTAAGATAGCCTTGAGGCAGTCAGAGTTTTAGTTCGACAGTACTATATAGACCCAGTAGTTTAAATTATTAATACATTAGAACATCTAATGAATATGCTGAACATATTTTGGATGATATAAAAGAATGTGCATGCGGTGTAATAAAGATGGAAGATGTTATAATCAAAAGATAATGCATATAATTGTTGATATCTGTCAATGTTATACTCTATCAAATCATATATTCTAGTTTCAATAAACAGTAAAATGCAAAAGTAGAACAATTTTTATTGACATTTTCCCAAATTAACAAGATCGCCAAACAGAAACCGAGTGATTGGGCAGGATCTTTAAAGTATTGTTTGAAAACTGAGAATTTTCGTTATCATAAAAAATCTTTATTAAATATTTTTGAGGGAAATGCTTTATTTAAATATTTACAAATAGTATTTCAATTTCCAAGGCAATAGAATAACTAACACAAAAATCTTTTGGAACGTTACCATCTGCCATCTAGCTGAATATGTTTCTTATATAATTTTTAACCCCTGATGTGAGTGTGACAACAAAGGTAGTTACAGAAACTATATTTCTTTTCAATATGCCAGGGAAATAGTGTGTTTTTTATATTTATTTCAACCATGTGTCATCATGATGAGTATATTTAAGGACTACTTACAACTGTTCATTTAATTATTTTTGAGTAGTTTATCATTTAATAAGATTATTTATAACTTGAAGTCAGCAACCTTTTAACGCCTATAAATATATTTATTGAATTAAGGAAAGGCATTAAGCAATTATGGTTACTGCTATGATTGTTATTGATGAGTTTATTCAGGTTGACTCTATACATCTTAGACTACTAATAACAGTCATAGGATATGTTTTTATCAGTATACTAAACAATTGAATGTTCATTAATCCTAGAGCTAAATTACTTGTAAGAACATTCATGTCACTCTACCTCATGTTTTTAATCTTTTCATCGTTATGTGTCGTAACAAATCCCATGATATAAAAATTATATTTAAGCTACAATTAAACATCACAATTTATTATTGATAATATTGGACTGCCACATGGTACATGGAAAAGGAAATTCTACCAGTTCAATATATTTTTGACTGTAAAATAATCACAAATTTCCATTGCCGTGACATAAATTAAGTGAGTGACTTCGATTGATCTAGATAATGAAACTTTCTGAGAGTTCGGATTTTGCTAGAGCCCAAACGGAGTCAGTCGTTAATCTACTTCTTCTCTTTGACCCCAATAGTGTAGGAAATGTACTCCAAGTATCAAAACCGCTTAGCTATACATATTGACATACAAGACATTTTCACAAATGCATTTCTGCTCACTGTTCAACAACCTGCATTTCATATGATAAATGAAGTGTAATTATAAAAACAATCTCATGAAAATCGAAACGTGCAATACATGTACATATTGGTTATAACATTCAATTAACATTAATCATTTCTATTTACCTAATTTCCCCTGCAATTTCTGTTAGGCTTATTTCATAAGCACATTAACGAGAACCTTATACTTGTTTTGCGATCAATTTTGCTCAGTTTTAACTGGTGATACATGAAAGTGTTATATGAAAATAGTGAAGTGGTAGGTTGTTCTACTCAATGTATATTTAACAAAAGCAAATAAGAATAATTGATGGTTGTTTTCCTTTGTTATGAAGGTTTATCTTCTAAACAAAAACAAACACACTGGCGCCTAAAAGGTTGACATGAAAGTCTATTTGACCAAATGAAGTATTTGGCTAAGCCAGGGGTTTGGGTTAATCACTACAAATCTACTCAGCAAAGATTGACGAGCTGGTTCCACACAATGCAAGTTAATTGATGACCTCCAGAACAGTAGGTGTGATGGTGTAGGAGTTCCTTTACCAAACAACATCTCAGGGTCGTGGAATACATTTTATTTAGGTCGATAAGACTTCTAGGGATTTTCTTATGTGGTAACGAAATAGTTTCTTGCCGATCTTCCGATTTTTTGAAATACCAAATTTTATTAGGAGGTTGAAAATGCTTTCAAAACATTATAAAACAGTCACTCATATACAGTTATTTGTATTTTGCCGAAGCAGCTGTCTAAATGTGTAAGGTATTTTAATAGTTCATGAAATATTATCCTTCAACTTGAAAGAAAATACTGCCACCACGATTGCTTATTCTGTTTTTTAAGGCAAACATTAAAAATGGTCTTGAAGTTTTCATCATAAGACGATAAAAAAAGCCAATTGTTTATATTTAATACTTACTATCGTTAAAAGTATCCTCTGCGGCAATATGACATTATGTTTTGATCAAACTAATCATCTCAAATAATCAGCATGAACATCATATTAGAAATACAGTAAATAGCAGAAAGCAAAAAACGAACCATTAAAGAATATCAGTTTGAGGTTCCTCAAACATACCAGATTATCATAAGATTGGAATACTTATACCGACGTTGATTAAGGGAAGAACCAGACATGTCTTCAGGGCACGGGAATTACAGAAAAGGTCGAATAGGTTTAAATGAATAGAGGATACGTCAAAGAGGTTCTAGGTTTTCAACCTATTGCATAAATCCTTTCAAAACTGATAATAGAAAATATTCATACCCCCAAATTGAATGAAACAATACAATGTGTTCCATTTAATGCTTCATGTAAATCATGATTATAAAGAGCAAACAAAACTTGATAAGTAATTAAGATATTCAGACAGTGAAATTCCCTTAAACGTTGATGAGTTGTTGTAGTTCTACAGGAATCCTTTACTCAATAATACAATGCGATCTTCTGTGTCAAGATATGTTCTCATCCATATACTTTGGAAACACGTCATTCATTTTGGAAAGCTCAAGTTTTTTAAATCCTTTCTCATGATATTGTATGTTCCATCATTAGAATTTCATAGAAGACATTGGTTTTATCGGTTGAAATAAAGAATGGAGATTGATCACCAGTTCGGTATGAATGCTCATAACATCTCAATCATAATGTTAGAATCTTAATCAATACATGAACGTGTCATGGTGATAAATGTTTGCTACAGTGATAGTTTTATACATTTTCAAAAACGTTTCAAAACACAACCCTAAACCAGCGACTCTTGGCCACCAGTTTAAGATTAGATTATCAGCAATCAATATTTCAGCTCCTTAAGTACTGTTAGAAATCATGCTATATGAAATCATGAAATATAGAACAGCGGTGACTTTATTTAACTTATACAATCCTCCCGAGTATGCTCCCGTTTAAACTATAAGACCACCCGTGATCAGTATTTCAGCTACTTAAATACTACTGGGATACGAATTCGATTTGCAAGCCTAAAGTTGAGGATGACTGGAGTAAAAGAACAAACTTGCAACTTGAAATATAGTAAGTTAAACATTTTGAAAAAGATATTTCTAGATATTTCTAAATAGTTTTTGAATAAGAGCAGATACAATCTGTTTTTGTTTTCTCCCTGGAGTGTTATGGAGCATATTGGCAGTAATTGAACATAATGTGAATCTTTTGAACATCTGATTCGAAAAAAATAAATTAGTTTACAGTTGTTAAATGTCTTCTTTCATAGTTTGTCAATGAAAGCCTAGTGGGTCTATACATGCTTAGAATATGAATATTCATGACCTACATAAATGTATATGATCGGCAGTGTGTAATAAAGTAGGACCCAAATCAGAACTGTATTGTAAAATTATGTGACAGTACAAATTCTAATCATTATGTCTGAATCAGTCATGTGCTGAATAAATAGAATAATGGTCAATTTTATATCATGTCCTGTTGTTGGGCAGAGAATCAGAAGAAAACAAGATGTGTTTGTGAAACACGAATGCCCCCGGATGCATCCTGCTCGCTGTGTCAAGGTCAAGGTCACAAGGTCAAATGTCATGGTGTCATCTGAAAGGTCTCATCACAAGGGATCCATATGTCAAGTATCAAAGACCTAGCTCTGACCAATCAAAAGTTATGACCAAGGTTAAAGTTTTTGTGGACAAACGGACAGACAGACGGACAGGTGAAAAACAATATACCCCCGGAATCTCCGATTCGGGGGCATAAAAATGTTTGTCACAGCTACTTACCTCTTGGAATACACTTGGAAGAGTGTGTATTGCTATGACAAAGAATACAGGGAAAGGCAAATAGAGGATGGCTTTGCTTGGGGTACGTACAGACCAGATCTCCATGATTTTTGCCTAGAGACACAACATTCTGAATATAATCACAAGGGAAACTCTGCCTCTGCAAATAAGGGACGACTTCGAGGCCCTTTCCTCCCCAATGGTAGGGAAATCTGCAGAAGATTTTATTCAGAGGATTGTATTAGTCAGGATTGTTAGCTTGCGCATAACTTTGCTCTCTGTTACTCACAGCAACACTCGGCCAGAAATCATGGTAACTCAGTACCAAGGTGGCGGGGTCCCCCCATTTCAGGACTTCAACAACCGTCCCAATAAAAAAACTAAAGAATGCCCCTCCTGAACCTTTGTCTGATACTGACATTTTCAAAAGACAGTGTATTGTAGCTCACCCCTGTGCAGATAACTTTAACTTGAACTATGAGGAGTGGGACACACTCCTACCCCCAGGTGATAAAGATAGGACATTTATTTTGAATGGGGTGTGTGAGGGTTTTAAAATAATTGATGATGATCAACTTCTTAACATTAAACAATGTTGTGTGGAGAACTATCAATCAGCTTTAAACAATAGAAATGCAGTAGAAAGTCAAATTTGTGATGAAATTATTCATGGAAATTATGTGGTGTGTACAGAGATGCCAATGATATGCAGTGCAATTGGTGCCATCCAGAAGTAATGGCAAAGTACGCCTTATTCATGATGCAAGCAGACCTGTAAGTTATGGACTGAACTCATATGTATCAAATTGCTCCACTGAATACATGGATCTGAGGGAGGCAACCAAGTTTCTCACAAAAGATTGTTATCTTGCTAAAGTGGACTTAAGTAGTGCCTACAGGTCTGTACCAATTCACCCATCTAACTATAAGGCGACAGGATTACAGTGGCAGTTTGAGGGGGACAGCCATCCAACTTACATGTATGATACAAAACTGCCGTTTGGAGCTGCCAAAAGTCCAAAATTATTTCAAACGTTATCTTCAAGTGTATGTCGTATGATGAAACACCACTTTGGCATTGTAGTAGTTGCTTATCTGGATGACTTTTTGATTATATCACGTACAAAAGATTAATGTGCACATGGCCTGCGTGTACTCTGTACTATTTTGAGACGACTAGGATTTAGAATTAACTGGTCAAAAGTAGACGGCCCGTCACAGCACCTTACTTTTCTAGGCATCCTAATCAACACTCAAGCTATGACTCTTGGGCTCACAGGAGCAAAACTTGCTGAACTTGTTTCCACACTCAAATCCTTCAGTTTGCGTAAAAGGGCCAGTAAACGTCAACTGCAGTCTTTAGGGGGCTTACTTAATTGGGCATCACAGGTGATTCATGGTGGCCGAACGTTTCTCCGCAGGGTGATTGAACTACAGACAGTTCTTCAGTTACCTTCACATAAAACGAGACTGACCGAGGAATTTCATGCTGATATCAACTGGTGGCTACAGTTTGTTTCAGTGTTTAATGGCACAAAGTGTATACTGGACAATAAGCCAATAACCACTGTTCATACAGATGCATGTACAGTTGGAGCTGGTGGTGTGTATAAAGGGGACTATTTTTATGTGAACTGGTCGTTAGATATGCCTAGTGTGATAGATTGGCATATCAACTATAAAGAAGTCATGGCTATTATATGGGCTTGTTTCAGGTGGGCCCCATTCTGGCGTGACAAACATGTGATACTGTTTACTGACAATATGACAGCAAAATCAACGCTAAACAAGTCTACATCAAGATTTAAGCCAATAATGCCATTTCGCAGGTCCCTATGTTTCATATCTGCAATATATAATTTCAAATTGAGTGTCAAACACATTGCTGGTAAGGCTAATACTCAAGCTGACATATGTTCACGCCTCCATGAAATAGGTCATCTATCTGAACTGTACGAAGCTCTCCCTAATCTGCAACAGCAAGAGTTTTCTGTGCTAGAATTAAGCAGTCATATGTCTAAAACTTTCATCTCTTACAGATGGCCTAAGATGGAACAATCACCTTGCAAGGCGTGTCCAGCATTACGTCAGTCAGTCCTGGGCGACATCAACAAAGCAAACATACCAGACCCACCTCAAGTGTTATCTTGACTTCTGTGAGCTGATGTCATGGAAACCTGTGCCTTTAACGTCAGACCAAGTGATGTGTTATATGGTCTATCTAGCTGATGTTAAAAAGCTGAAGTACTATAGTATTAAGAGCTATGTGAATATTGTGTCAATACTGCATTAGTCTGCAGATATGTGTGACCCTACCAAGGGTAATTGGAAAATGTCACAGTTATTATGTGGCATGAAAAGGGAGTTGGGTGCAGCTCAATCATGTGTAAAACCTATCACTCCCGAGTTGTTGCTTTGTATGAAACAAAATCTGTGCTTTAATGATATTTGTGATGTGATGTTCTGGTCAGCCTGTCTCCTTGCTTTTTTCGGGCTTCTCAGACCAGGCAACTTCCTCCTTAAAGGACCGTTTAATCCGGAAAAACACATCCGGAGATTGGATGCAATCCCTGTCCAAGATGCATATGTGGTGGAGTTAAGATGGACAAAAACAATACAATTTCGTCAGCGCATGCTCTACACTGTCTTACCACGGCTTGCCTCTCATCCCGTGTGTCCAGTTGCAGCACTGGAACAGCTGTTAGATAGGACAACTGATAACAGTGGTCTAGAACCACTGTTCCATGAGAAAAACTTTTGAAGTCTGACTTATGCCTATTTCAAAGATAGATTGAAACAAATGATATCAGTCATAGGACTTGACCCTGCAGATTTTGCAGGCCACTCATTCAGGCGGGGCGGAGCTTGTTTGGCGCAACACTGTGGTTGCACACCTGAAGAAATTAACACTCCTTCTAAAATCCATTTATATTTTATTATTACCTTTTCACATGGTAATGGTTGGGCTTGGGATTACCTTTTATAACATTTCTCATTCTTTTTCATGTTAATGCCTATGTCTGGCAGTTATGTTATTAAAGTGTTCTTTATGTAATTAAACTTGCCCAACCAGTACCATTGTGTTTCTTATTCTTTTTCATTTATTCATCCTGAATATTGTAATCTACCAAACTGAATTTTTTAGTTATGGCAAAATTTATTTTGGTGGGTGGAATTGCCGCCCCTGCATGTGAATTATCTCCCTTCTCTAACATGGCCGCTGCCATGTACAACGTGCTTTTCCCATGCGGTTTCGCATTTGCGGCATTACAAGCTATATGGTCGCTTCTCACATCTTTTCTTGCATCTAAATTTCCACTCCCTCCCACCCAGTAGCATTATTGGTGGAGGCTGTAGTAACAAACTAACTTACTAGTTAACTTCTTTGAGAGGCATTTTAGAAGTTGGGATGAAAATAATGCTGAGGAATATATGGATGACAACTTCTTTGTTCATTGTATGCATACAATGAACAAAGAAGTTGTCATCCATATATTCCTCAGCATTATTAACTTGCTAGTTTATTGTAATACAAAGGGATTACCTTTTATAACATTTCTAATTCTTTTTCATGTTAATGCCTATGTCTGGCAGTTATGTTATTAAAGTGTTCTTTATGTAATTAAACTTGCCCAACCAGTACCATTGTGTTTCTTATTCTTTTTCATTTATTCATCCTGAATATTGTAATCTACCAAATAGGTAATGTATATTTTTTGTTTGATGTTTCAAACTTATAGATTTTTACACAGAGGTCAAAATAGCACTTTACAAATAGTTATTGTAAATGCATGACTGCATCAGACAGTGTGAATGCTTATGTATAATGAATAACTATGAAAACAGCATTTTTAATTTAAGAAGCTGAAAAATGATTATAGAAAAACCCTTTGTGCAAGTAAAAGTATAGTTAAGTAGATTTATTTGAAACAGCCCAAAAGCCAAAAATTTAAGGTTACTGTAAATGTAACTTGAAAGACATTATATTTGAACTTTATCTTTCTTGGAATGATTCACATCCTTGATTGGCCACATTTATGGAACTAAATGAACAGAACTGTTATTAATACATTTCAGGTTATCTAGATGGTATTGATAAACGCAGAGCGACAACGCAAATTTCGTGCACTCCGTGTCAAAGATCTCGTTCAACGGCAGAATTATCTAGCATACGAGAGACAAATGTATCAAAAAGACAAAGAAAAAGGTGTTAAGAAATAAACAAAATTACTACCAGATCGAGAGAGGGGATACTGAGACGAAATGGAAGAAAGAAAAGAATGAACGCTCAGAAAACGAAAATGGAAGTTGACATAGTGTTGCTCATCAAAAACATTGACGAACCATCAAGGCGAAGAAGGCAAAGCAGCCAAGAAATAATGTGGGATCAAGCACGCTGTTATCGCCAAAATAAAGCTTTAAACTAGCCAAAATACAAAAGATCAGAAATGTACAGAAAACGTCGCTGAGGAAAAAGAAGAATCTTCAAGCAGTCAAACTAGGAAAATTATCCGAAACATTTCAAACAGGAACTCTACAACGGACTTGCTCTTTCAAACTGCACTCATTGAACAAATTAGGTTTTGGTACAATGTCAGGAAATCATGTTCACAGTCCAGGAATTGTTTGGGCACATATTACACCAATCCTGGAACAAATTAAAAAGAAGCACCCTTTGGTGGATTTATTGCATTTTTGCAAAAGATGGACCAACTACACAATGTCGTCAAAAAGGGAACTTTTAGCTCCTTTCTCAAAAACCCAAACTATGAGATTGGGTTCAAATAATTCTCTCCTCCCAGAGGCTAGTCATGAGATGTTGATCGAGCCTCTGTTCTAATAAGACTGGAGTTTTTTTAGCAAATGACAACACTTCTTGCATGGAAAGGGCGGTTATCGCAATGTCTTAGCCATGATTCAATAGCCAAAAGGATGGTATAATGACTGTGTCGCTGATTGCACAACTTCTTTTGATAACATACAAACAGGCATCTCCCATTCTAGCCCCAAAACTTGGCTAACAAGAACAGACGCTCGATTAACATTTCACAATTATATCTGTCTCTGTGGGGATGAAATTTGACAAAGAAAATTATTTAAGGACGATGATGTGTTTTTTTATGAATACAATCATTTTTTAAATTATTATTTACTTACAAATTTATTGATAGAAATATCAAAACAATTTTGAATTGTGAATTATTCGTTATTTAGCTCAAGTTGTTTTAAACTGTATCTTTTTCTTCTTTGATTTTCTGGACGAAAGGAACGGAAAGAAAATAATGAAATATGTCCTTTGTTAATGTTGCCCTATTTTCCAAACCGTTGATCTTTGTGACCTCCTTTCTAAATCACCTGATTTATTGGATTTTGATTTAATAATGAGATTCATTGGAAATTATGTATCAATGATTGACCGAAATTCGTACATGTACATATCATCTAAGGTTCAATTGGCTAAAGGAAAGTGTCATCTATCATTAGCATGTTCCTTGTCACGCAGTGTTGTACTGCTGAGAGGCTTACCACTCTCACCTATAAGGTCGCTAGTTAAAAGTGATGGAAGCCTACCTGGTTTGCATCATTTAGGAAAATTAGGAAAATATGCAAACGTGTATCTGCGATCAGTAAGAGAGTTATTAATGTAGATGGAAACTCAATTGATATAAGTACAACAACGTATTTAAAGCAACTGATTGCATTCGTGAAAGGAAAGAATGACTACTTGAGTTTTTAGACATATGTTTAGATAGATAGCTTACAGCAGGATCTTTGACAAACTTGCAGTTCCAAGGAATTTGCGGTGACATAAGTAATTTAATTTTAAGGAAGTGGTATGTTAGAGATACATTCCATGTCTGTATATTAGTATTCAATCATTGGAAGATATGTTTTGGTGGAAAGGGAAGGCAACGAAGAATGTTCTTCGAAACCCATAAAACCTCTCACAACAGTATATTCATGAAGGAGCCGGGCTAGCTAAATTATCAATATACCAATGTATCTAAAATTGTTAAAGAATTGTTAAAATGATTATGACTTATTAATATCAAAACGTGATTATGTTTTTAAAGCATTTTTATAATCTTGAATATTATATTCATTAATCATGACTATTTCTTTTCGACTTGATGACATCATGATAAGATATTTGATTTTGAATAGTGCTGAAAATAGATGGACAACTATTAAATATTCTATATCGAAGAAATATTCGCAACTGTGACTTATACATGTTCATTTGAGCCTTAATGCAGATCCATTCATGTATCACCTGATGAGCTTGTGTTTCAAACAAGCTGTAATGTTGATGAGATGCAGCTATCATGAGAAATTGTGAGCAATTATTACATTGTAGAGGTTGTCCAGAGGAGAGACACTAAGATCTGAATCGTTGACTGCCCTTTTGAAATTACAACCCTTTGTCAAATATTGGTTTCCGAAAATTGTTCTAGATTAAGTTCAAAGGACTATTCCAAATCATTAAAAGATTCTTTCTCCAAAATAACCATCCATATGAAAAGAGGATTTTTGAAGACTTAATAGCATAATGATAAAGAGTTTTTGATGAAAAAGTCCTATTTAAATCTAGATGTTCCAATAATGAAGCATGCATTAAGTTCCTTGTTGATATTTAGTGATTTGATTTAATTGCTGTTCTTTATAAGTAAGTTACTTAAAATTGAGATTCAAATTTGTGAGGAATTCTGTTTTTCATAAAAGAACTTGTTCAACAGTCGAGAGGGACAGACAGTGGCCACTATGCAAAACACAAAGAGGAAAAGCTTGTGCGTTTGGAAAACAATGTCATTAACTCCAAAATATTGGGAATTATTATTTTTCTTGTGGATATGAATTATTTATTTGAAGACAAAAAATCTCAAATAAGTGGAAATTCCAATTTATCATGACATCTGCTTTACCAAATGATGTAACTTTTGTTTCTCTTTTATCTTATCTGTGTGACAAGAAATTAAGTGTATTTGGTAAATTGGATAAAGTGAACATTATTGATTAGGTCCTTGGTCTCTTTGATTGTGAACAGATGCTCAATTACTGTCAAATCCACTTGTGTTTTCTATCCTCGGTTACATCAACACTTTCATGAATGAATTTGATTAAAAGCAATATGTTTTGCTCTTACAATTGTTGAATTTCGACAAAGATTTTAAAAAAATATCACACTCTCTTATTATTTTGTTATCATGTTTGACTCAAAAACAACAACGTTGTATTTCTGTGAGTAACAATATTAAAAGAATTTAGGTTGAAAAGGTTCACACGTTGAAGTATAGTTTATGAAGCAAATAACAACAAGTATTTGTCACAAAGGTGACAAGATCCCCCGCCGCAAATTGATGTTAACAACAAGAAGCGGGACGGACGGACGGACGTACAGAGATGAATACTATGTCCCCCGTGAAGACTCAAGGTTAATGGGTTCATGAGATATGGCCCTAACAACATTTTCAAAACTGGTCAAAGTCTCGCTGTGACCTTGAAAATGAGGTCAAGGTCACCAAAAACTTTTCAAGTCTGCGTATTCCTCAGATGAAGACTGGTACCAAGTTTGAAGATTCTAGGTTGAGCGATTCATTAGATATCACGCTAACAACATTTTCAAAACTGGTCAAAGTCTCGCTTGTGACCTTGAAAATGAGGTCAAGGTCACCAAAAGCTTTTCAGGTCTGCGTATTCCTCAGATGAAGACTGGTACCAAGTTTGAAGATTCTAGGTTGAGCGGTACATTAGATATCGCGCTAACAACATTTTCAAAACTGGTCAAAGTCTCGCTGTGACCTTGAAAATGAGATCAAGGTCACCAAAAGCTTTTTAGGTCTGCGTATTACCCAGATGAAGACTGGTACCAGGTTTAAAGATTCTAGGTTGAGCGGTTCATTAGATATCGCGCTAACAACATTTTCAAAACTGGTCAAAGTCTCGCTATCACCTTGAAAATGAGGTCAAGGTCACCAAAGGCTTTTCAGCTCTGCGTATACCCGAGATGAAGACTGGTACCAAGTTTAAAGATTCTAGTTTGAGAAGTTCATTAGATATCGCGCTAACAACATTTTCAAAAATGGTCAAAGTCTCGCTGTGACCTTGAAAATGAGGTCAAGGTCACCAAAAGCCTTTCAGGTCTGCGTATTTCCCAGATGAAGACTGGTACCAAGTTTGAAGATTCTAGGTTGAGCGGTTCATTAGATATCGCGCTAACAAGAAGCGGGACGGACGGACGTACGGACGTACGGACGGAGCTGAATACTATATCCCCCGCTTCGCGCTAAACGCGCGGCGGGGGATAAAAATGTGGGTATGAGTGCTAAAATGTGTCGTTCATTTAGGATGTGATTGTGTTGCCATTATTTTGTTGTGTTAAACTAGGAGGGCATTACATTCTTACTGAACGTATTAAATGTTTCATTTCAATTGAATGTTTATTTGATTCCAGTCAATTTACTTTTTCTTTTAAATCAGTAATAAGTTATTATGTTTTTACCTTTCAGAACACCCATTGACAAATACACATCTTCATCTTACAATTTATCGCTCTATTTCACGTAAAAGTGTCTGAAATAGAACAAGGTAGACCTTTATCTGCAACCTCTTTGATCTCAATTCTCAGTAAATGGGTTGTCTTAATAATTTCCGCCACCCTAAATGAGGGTAAATTAAACCTTAACAGATCTGTGTCTTGAGAGCAACATTTCAGTTCCCTTAATGACCTGTCTGAACGTTTATTGCACAACAGCATGCACTTCACTCTAATAGTCCATGTAACAACATGAACTGAGTGGTCCATTGTCCTTACATTAGCAGGGGTTCTGTAAAACTACAAAGACAACAAATGCATTCTGGAATTGTCATTAATTTCTACCTACAGGTAAATAGGAAATGCAATGCATAATGAATACTCTTGAATACCTTTGCTTTCGGTTGGTAAATTGGTGTCATTTCAAGCAATTTTCTAGAAACCCTGCAATATGCATGTAAAGTTGCTGTCAAAATGCATGCTTTTTAGGAAATGTACTGTTGCTTTAGTCTTATTAGAAATTCAAACTGTGTCGTTCTATCATATATTTTTGTCTGCTGCAGAGAAAACGTAGTGTGCGTATTTTGTATCCAATTGTAAAATAAAAAATTCTGGGGTCTTTTCAGACGCAGAGAAGCTGTTGTATGGAGTTTTGATTAATCTTAAATGAATAAAGGAAGTCTAAACACACTTGTTAAACGCCTACAACCAAGCAAAGACAAACATTGTCAACAATTATCAGTAGGTAAAACTTCGATACTCAATGCAGTTATACAAGACTAATAATGATCTTGTTCAAGTTTACTTAAGTTAATATAATGTTCCTTTGCTTAGATATCAAATATGTAAAGAACATACATGATTATTGGTTATTATTTGTTAAATATATTTCATAAACGATGAAACTTTAAGCATGGAAGTTTATTTTATAATAAATGTTAAAAGGCTACTTGGCGTTTATTACTTTAGTACATTTGATAGCTTCATTGTTTAATTTTGACACAGACATATATACTCCTCACAAAACTGAAGAAACAAAAATATTGTCAGAAAAATATCTTTATCATTTTAGGTAGCCATACATTAAGAGATAAATAAATGTAGGCAAAGAAATATTTATGATTAAACACTTAAATCAATCTTTTATCATATAATTTGGACAAAACGATTTTAAAAACATGCCCAGTGGACAAAATTATTGTCTTACCAAATGTACATGTTGCTTTTTTTGTGTGTGAGAAGTATATTTCTTCAATGTTTCTGATACTAATTATCTGTAATCAAATCATTTGAAATAAGTTAATTTCAAGATATAATCTATTGTTTTGTGATGAATTCATTAAGAAATAACAAGTCACATAACTCATCATCAGTTCTATTTTGGATGGATAGTAAAGAGGATTAACATAGTTATAATCAGAGTAAAGAGTTTTGTAGGGATATGGTTTTCGCAAATTCATCAAATCCAATTTCCAAAAGGCTTTAACTAGTTGTGATTTTGAATACCATTATGATGTTAACATGGAATGCATTACACCAAAGCTGTGATTTGTAATTTGTAACATACATTAATCATGAATAAATTTCCTTAAGAGTTTTTTTTCTCATTTTGATATTATTCCCTTGGCATGTTATAATTACTTTCATGCAATATTAATGTTTAATTTTCATGCCTTTCAGACACTGGGATATTTATTTTTTTTGTGCAAAAATAATTATTAATTTACCGTAAGCAATTATAATATTTCTTTTGATTTCCTCTTGTGCACACAGCGCCTGGTATCAAATTGATGAAATTGATTTGAATAAGAACGATTAAACCAAGAAATTAATTCATTTCTCAGAGGACATACAGCAATTGCAAGGGTTAAGACTATATTACACAGATTTTATATATCTATATATATCTATATATAAAATTCGTAGTTGATTCGTGAAAATTTGTGAACAAATCATAATTTGTTCACGAATGCCACGAATTGGAGGAACTATGACTCATTTAAGATTTTTTTTAAATAATTACAAATTGTCTGCGACTGTTCACGAATGTGAAAAATTTCTCTTGCGTGATGATTCGTGACAATTCCTCTCTTAGTGAAATAGGGGCATAACAATAGTTATCTAAAGCTCTTTTCACTCTTTAATGAATAATCTTCCACTAGTGTGAATTATTCTTGTTATTTGTCCATAATTTTAACATACATTTTGATAACAGTTTAAACAACATAAAATCAATGAATGCAATGAATCATATGAAAGAATCCCTCCTTTATCTGTAATGAGTGATAGCAATGAATAACGATATTGTATGATAGCAATGAACAACGTTGCATGTAAAAACTCTTGATAAGCGACTGGCCCTCTTTGATTGTAAACATATGCTCCATTTCTGTCTGCTGTATTGGTTTCCAGTAAATCGGTAGCACATTCATGAAAACATTTGATTTAATTCACGAAGCAGGAGGCCATGATTTACAAATAACCACAAGTACATTTAATATTTCAATTACATATATTCTGCAATCATATTGTGTAATGAAAGAAGCAATTAAAATCTTACTATCCTTAATTCTACATGTGTTTTAAACAAATATTTACATTTGAAATATTATCGTCTCGATAATGACTTTTTGCTGTTTTTACAAAATAAGTGATAGTTTCTAGCATACTCTTATTGCCACGTTTATCAGTCCTCCTCCATAACACGACAACACAGATCAATTTATAATGTCTGAATTTCGACTTAGCGCAATGTATTTAGTTTATGAACAATCTTAACGTTTAAGGCAAAAGGAAATAGACTAACACACTGCAGTAAATACATTGCTAAATACTAATACAGGAAGAAGTAAAATCACATTTCGTCATTTTTGCTAAATCCTCACACTTTTTATGTATTATTCATTATATCGAGGCACTTTTTTTAAATACGCATTTGAAATAGGAATGATAGTCAAAGTAGTTAACCTGAATATTTATTGTTATACTTGTAATCTTTTTTGTTCTAAATATACTGTCATACAATTGTTTTTACATTTTTACATGTATTATGTCTCAGAGTCAAAGGCATCAGAGATAGATTTTACATAATTTGCTATGGTTGATAGCATAGACTAATACTAGAACTTGAGGCAATTTTCCATTGATAATTTCATAAAGGTTGCATGTTTTTAAAGAACGACTAATGTAGGCATGTTTTGCATAGTTACACCTTATTATTTTACTGTTTTTTGGGATATAGTCATCTGTCAATCCGATTCTGGATAAGAACTCCACAAGTAAACGACCAAGCTTCGGATACGGATCAGTCAACATACAGTGTATGTAGTTGTTTCTTTTGGGATATCAACATCATCGGATTTTTGACAGTTTCCATGAAAACGTAACTTAGAATTTTGTTTCAGGAGCACAAATCCAAACTATTTGACCTAGCTCATGGTAACTACGTATCTGGGTCAGTTAACATGTGCAGATATGGGATCTTGATATTCCGGTTTTTGATTTTCATGGTTTTGACGGAAATTTAACTTAGAATTAATTGCATTTCTGGAACATAACTCTAAAATTTCAAGACCTTCATTGTGGCTCATTGAAACTTAGAATTTTGGTCATTGTTAATGAGTACATATAGATTGAGCAACTTGAAATGAAAAATGTATGGTACCTACAACACATCAAGGTTACTTTTGATCAACTTATATGTAGCCGTACACCAACTAAATCAAAATTATAGCTTGTCTTACTTTTTTTTCTTCAGTTATATGTGCTTTGTTTAAACATTTGGTAAGATAGATTCGTTCAGATGCGGGGTATGGGGATATATATGCGTCTCGCTTGGTGTTATTTAGCTCGCCTTTGACTCGTTGTTGCATAACAAGAAGCTAGATGCTGATATACACTGATATAACCCCAGCATCTGAATGGTTTACATGTAACTTATATAAGACCTACATTTTACCAGTCATTAGTTGATGCTGTGCTTTTTATGATTTTCAACTTCTTCGGATGTTGTTTTGTTGATTTCAGTTAAATTGAATTTATAATTTCGAAAGATGACTTTGTTCTCTGAATATATCTTAGATATTCTGAGTTATTTGGGACGTTTGTGTATGTTTTTCAAAAATTAATTCTTCTTCTTTTATAAAGACCACGATAAACGTTACAATCAATAACTATTTGTTGCATAACAAGAAACTAGATGCTGATATACACTGATATAACCCCAGCATCTGAATGGTTTACATGTAACTTATATAAGACCTACATTTTACCAGTCATTAGTTGATGCTGTGCTTTTTATGATTTTCAACTTCTTCGGATGTTGTTTTGTTGATTTCAGTTAAATTGAATTTATAATTTCGAAAGATGACTTTGTTCTCTGAATATATCTCAGATATTCTGAGTTATTTGGGACGTTTGTGTATGTTTTTCAAAAATTAATTCTTCTTCTTTTATAAAGACCACGATAAACGTTACAATCAATAACTATTTATTCAAATCTGGCAATATACTAGCTAAGATTTCTGAATTTAAAAAAATAATATTCTGTATTAATAAATGTATGCCATTACCCACGTCTTGAAGAAAGAAGGGAAGACTTAGTGCATTCATGCATTCAAGTCGATGTTGATCTTGTTTAGATACACCTCAGGTAACTTTGGAACATTTGAACATTGAAACGTCTATGAATAGTAGGCTTGATATATTTCTGTCTGCGTGGTGTAAGATAGCCTTGAGGCAGTCAGAGATTTGGTTCGACAGTACTATAAAGACTCAGTAATTTAAATTATTCATACATTAGAACATCTAATGAATATGCTGGACAAATTTTCGGATGATATAAAAAAACATTCAACTGCATGCGGTGTAATAAAGATGGGAGATGTTATAATGAAAAGATAATGTTTGTTTTACACTAATTCAAACGACAAAAGGAACACTTAAGTAGTATTTTTCATATGTTCCGATTTTAAAATGTTGAGCTCAAAAGGAATATATTTGTTTAGAGTTTTGTTTTTATCAAGATTCATACCCGAATTCAAATTTTAAAGCTCTGCTCACATCACAACTAAGTTGAAACATGTGACTGGGTAACAGTTTTGTTAATCAATTTTCGACAACTTGCACATCCTCCATTAAAAAGCAATGATATATAAAACCATTAAAGGGACAGTAGCACGTTTTTTGACAATTTTATATTTCAAATTTGTCATTGCTAATAGTAAGTTAATGCTAATGTTTAACTTTAATAGTGTCAAAAATCTCATTACAAACACCAATCATCCATAGTCAGAGACGAATTGTAAAGATTTACATAGAGTCCACTGGCAGCCATTTTAGTGTGAACACCTTTAATTGTTATCATCTGTCAATGTTATATAACTCTATCAAATCATATATTTTATTTTTTTTAAATATAAAGTAAAATGCAAAAAAGAGCAATTTTATTGACATTTTCCAAAATTAAGAAGATCGGACCCGATTGATTGGAAAGGGTCTTTAAAGTATTGTTTGAAAACTGAGAATTTTTGTTATTTTTTAGGGTAAATTCTTTATTCACAACTAGCATTTCAGCTTCCACGGCAATAGAATAACTAACAAAAAATCGTTTGGAAAGTTACCATCTGCCATCGAGCTGAACATGTTTCTTATATAATTTTAACTCCTGATGTGAGTGTGACAACAAAGGTAGATACAGAAACTCGTTGTCAGTATTTCTTCTCAATATGTCAGGGAAATAGTGTTTTTTTAATATTTATTTCAACCATGCGATCATAATGATGAGTATATTTAAGGGCTACTTACAACTGTCCATTTAATTATTTTTCAGTAGTTTATTATTTTAATATGATTATTTATAACTTGAAGTCAGCAACCTTTTAATCCCCATGAATATATTCATTGAATTTAGGAAAGGCATTAAACAATAAAGGTTACTTCTATTATTGTTATTGATCAGTTTATTCAGGTTGACTCTAAACATCCTGTACTTCTAATAACAGTCATAGGATATGTTTTCATAAGTAAACTAAACAATTGAATGTTCATAAATCCTAGAGCTAAATTACTTGTAAGAACATACATGTCACTCTACCTCATGTTTTGAATCTTTTCATAGTTGTGTGTCGAAACAAATCCCATGATATAAGAATCATATTTAAAATATTGCCCATCCTGAGAGTGACTTCGATTGATATAGATAATGAAACTTTATGAGAGATCGGATTGTGCTAGAGCCCAAACGGAGTCGGTCGTTAATCTAATTCTTCTCTTTGACCCCAATAGTGTAGGAAATGTACTTCAAGTACCAAAACCACTTACCTATACAAATCTTTGACATACTCTTATTTTAAGATATTTTTACAGATGCACTTCTGCTCACAACCTGCATTTCACATGATAAATGAAGTGTAATTATAAAAACAATCTCATGAAAATCGAAGCGTGCAACACATGTACATATCTTAAAGACAAATATTACATAGTAACGTACATATCTACACCTTCAATCAATGACTTTTTATATATTAGTTATAACATTCAATCAACATTGATTATTTCTATTAACCTAATTTCCCCCGCAATTTATGTTACAACTGAGCAACATATACTTGTTTTGCGTTCATTTTTGCTCAGTTTTAAGTTGTGATACATGAAAGTGTAACTGTATAGTTTACAGTAGTAACTTGTTTGACACGTTGCCTTTTAAGAACATATTTGACTAAAAAGGCAAATTGAATCATTCCCTCTATCATTTTACAAGTTTCATGTTAGCATAATGTTGGTAGCTAAAGAAATCATTTAATATGAAAATAGTGAAGTCATAGGTTGATCAACTCAATGTATATCTAACAAAAGCAAATGAGAATATAGATGATTGTTTTCCTTTCTTATGAAAGATTTATCTTCTATACAAAAACAAACACTTTGGCGCCTAAAAGGTTGAAATGAAAGTCTATTTGACTAAATGAAGTATTTGGCTAAGCCAGGGTCTTTGCGTTAATCACTACAAATCTACTCAGCAAAGATTGACGAGCTGGTTCCACACAGTGCAAGTTAATTGATGACCTCCAGAACAGTAGGTGTGATGGTGTAGGAGTTCCTTTACCAGACAACATCTCAGGGTCGTGGACTAAATTTTATTTAGGTCGATAAGACTTTTGGGGATTTTCTGATGTGGTAACGAAATAGTTTCCTGCCTATTTTTATTCCGAATCATTTTTAATACCGAATTATATTAGGATGTTGAACTTGCTCTCCAAACATTATAAAACAGTCACTCATATACAATTATTTGCATTTTGCCCAAGCAGCTGTCTAAATGTGTTTGGGTATTATAATAGTTCCGACTCACAATAAGTATAATCCTTTAACTTGAAAGAAGATACCGCCACCACGATTGCTGTATTCTGTTTTTTTAAAGGCAAACATTAAAAATGGTCTTGAAATTTTCATTTAAGACGATAAAAAAGTCTATTGTTAATTTCTAATACTTCTATCGTTAAAAGTATCCTCTGTGGCAATATGTCATAATGATGAGATCAAATGAATCCTCTCAAATAATAAGCATGAACATCATATTAGCAATACAGTAAAAAGCAGAAAGCAGAAAAAGAACCATTAAAGAATATCAGTCTGAGGTTTCTCAAACATACCAGATTGTCATAGGATAGAATATATATATTGATAAAACTTGTACCAACGTAGATTAAGAGAAGAACCAGACATCACTTCAGGGCACAGGAAGTACAGAAAAAGTCGAATAGGTTTAAGTGAATAGAGGATACTTCAAAGAGGTTCTAAAGTTAGGTTTGCATCACATTGCACAAATCCTTTCAAATTTGATAAAAGCAAATATTCATAGTTCCAAATCTTGTGACTGTGATGATTTTATATAACCGTTAATATAACTTGATAATTGTTAACAAATGTTTTTGCAATGTTTAATTATTCAATTTCATAATATTATAAGATTTAATTCGAAATGTCATATTAATGAACATATGAAGAGGTCGTGGGTAGATTGTGATAACCCACACAACCCTAAAATTTGAGATAACTATTTTTTGTTGACTGCAAAACCAATCTCTACACATAGAAATTCATAATCCCCCCTAGCTATTACACTTTCCCGTATGTCCTTTTTTTTATGATATGCCATATCACTTTTTACTCATTTCGGAAAGAATGTCATAGGCCACAAAACACTTGGTCCAAATAACCATGTTTTATGAGAATTAGGAGAAAATAGTGATGGTGATGACTCAGCAGAAGATAAAAACTACCAAGCGAAGTTAAAATTTTCGGATTATTTTTGTTTATATTTTGTGGGTTATCACATTCATTTCGATATGCCTACTTGGAAGTTTAGGTCACGTCAAGCATACCTAGCTATTTTACCACGGTCGGAATGATTTGGAAAATTTAAAGTAATCAATTAATTTTTTTATAGTACAAAGCAAATTATGTGATTAAATTTTAGGGTACAATGCAACTTCTTATTTAAGGATATTACACAATGAGGGTTAATATGTTTTTCCTGAAGTAAGACATATAAACATATTCCGGGAAAAAAGTGACAACCCACAAAATTGTCAAAGGATGGTAAAATAAACAAAGGTAGAATCGGTACTTGCTTTAGAATAAATACATTGATTCACAAATATAAACAAATTTCTTCTATAAACGTTAAAAATCTTAAAGGAACGTTGATATCTTTAAATTGCATTTTCTCAGTTTAACTTTTTATGGCTTATACGTTTACCCCCGACCATTCATCAATTGAAATCCTAGTCACCATGTACACGAGGAGTTCATTCGTCACAGTGACATCCTACGGACCCATTATACCACGTCACTCTGACGTAATTTCTACAGAGAGGCCAACACCAACGTGACCTACTTCAAGTAATGAGATTGCATTCTTTCATTTGAAGGCAACATTATCGTAACACCCTATCTGAAGATGGAAACCGTGAAGTACTAATAAATTTGTTATAGGAGTATTTAAAACTTTTGGTACATCTGAGGAATTGATGGAAACATCATCAGTATCTGATGCCAAAGTGAAAAGAGCCAAAAGCTTCACATTAAGAACTTAATCAGTGATGGACACTTTTCATATTTGTAACGACATGAGTGTTGTAAGTCTGCCGGACTGATACAGACTCTTCCTGTTTTGTCAAAGCTAATTCAATTCCAAGCAACCATCGTGTCATCTGAGAATATGGATATCTGACAGTAGTACATGACAACGGTAAGGACCAAACCTATGATTGATGACATACTTTCTTGTCGTTCAGGAAATACTTGAGGCTAGATTCTGTGCTAGAGGCATTCAGAAAGAAGTTTGTGTAACATCATCACTTAAGTAGCCTGCGTGTATTGTTGAATGATTAATTGGACGTTAATCAAAGGTGGCTACATGAAGGAACCCTTGTGTACCAACAGAAGTTTATTTTTCAAGATTTGTCATGGTCATGTTATAAATAAATCTTTTCTACACTTCAACCAACATTGTCAAAAGAATGTAAGAGTTCAATTAAAAAGCATGCAATAATGACAAAGACTGAAAGTAATCTTTATGTCAAAAACACCTATTTCGGGCGTTTCCAATAGAATTCTAAAACATGTCAGGTATTATTGTAAATGGCATCCCGGGGGAAAATGTGTAACTAAACTAGAAATCATGTCAGTGATATGTTCAATCAATGT
This sequence comes from Steromphala cineraria, assembly GCA_916613615.1. Classification (NCBI taxonomy): domain Eukaryota; kingdom Metazoa; phylum Mollusca; class Gastropoda; order Trochida; family Trochidae; genus Steromphala; species Steromphala cineraria. The sequence goes on from OU744721.1 coordinate 11,832,898, forward strand.
TTATTAGACCCAACGATTTTAGTATATTGTAATCTGTTATCGAAGCTTACTTCTCAAGTTATTATTAGATCATAACATTATCATTTCACGTTTGGAATATCACGTAACAAAATTAAAGCAATTTTATAAAAACAGTTTAATTATGTATAATTTAAAGTAAGACGTGTTAAGATGAGAAAAGTATATGGGATAAGACAAGGCAGACACTGATCTGCAACCTCTTTGATCTCAATTCTGAGTAAATTGGTTGCCCTAATAATTTCCGCCCCTTCAAATGACCCTAAAGTAAACCTTTTTAAATTCGCGTCTTGAGACCAACATTTCCCTTGCATTAATGACATGTCTGTACGTTTATTGCACAACAGCATCTAGACCTATTAAACAGTTCATCTCACAGCATGAACTTAACAGTCCTACATTTACAGGGTTCTGTCAAATTACAAAATGGTTTCTTGAAGTGGCATTTATTTCTACTATGTTGGTGTCGGTTTTAGTCATTTGTTACAAATTGTTTTTCAATGCATCTGCAGTTGCCTTGTATGTTTTCGATACATGTACCACCATGATAAGACTATTGGTAAAATTCTATAACATTTCACATTTGAGCTACAAAACTGGGCAATCCTCACCATGTTATTTATGACTGTAGTAAATCAAAATATAACGCTGGGTATTACATGTTTTGTTGACTATGACTGTGAATATGATTTAAAAAAATCATATATAAGATAATTATCATCCCCCGCCACGAAGTGGAAGGGGGATATAGGTCTGGGCTTCGTCCGTGTGTCCGTCTGTCCGAGTTAAAGGGGACAGCTTTTCTCAGAAACCATTTAAGATAGGATAACCAAATTTCTGTGTGTCTTCAGAGTATCAATACCTTGATTGAGTTCGAAAATCAGAACCGCAAAATTATTTTTACAGAGTTATTGAAGTAAATGTATTTATCATTACAGAGTAACAGCCCATGTTGGAAAATATTGGGAGCTTTAATGAAAACCTTTTTGGCGAGGGATGTTCATGACACCTTTTTAACAACATGGCATGCGCTCAGAGGGTCGAGAAAGAGTAGCTATATAGCGATTGTATATGCAGATTGTTTTATGGTAGATGAATGTGATATTTTGAATGTGGTATGGGATTTTGCTAAATTTCCCTCTTACGTGTACGTGTGTATTCTTAGTTTCATTAATGCATTACTTCGGTATATTAATCAAGCAACAAATTAGTAATGTAATAACTTGTTCTGCTCAAAGTTTATCAAAAGAGACCAATGAGAGATAATACAGCTGCGTATCTTAAGTTTGTTCACTTTACCTAGTATTCTAGTGCAAATACGATGTCATTTGTAACTTCTTTGAGACATCTTATCAATGTAAAAACGAACCCGATAATGATGAAATTTCACTGCATAAGTCAAGATTCAGTTTGCGTTGACGTATGCGTATGTCATACCTAGCAGATACCTGTAACAAATTTGGCAGGTCATTGAAGTGACCAGGGGTATACATTTTGAAAACACTGATTCTCAAAACGAATCTTAAATTACATGATATTTGCACTAAGATCACAAGCAGGTGAACAAACTTAAGATACGCAGCTGTAGGCAATTGTCCTTTGGTACGAAAGTTTATCTTCGATACCTTAACAAACACTTTGGCGCCTGATTTGAAAGTCTATTTGACCAAAGAAGTATTTGGCTAAGCCAGGGTCTTTGAGTTAATCACTTCAAATCTACTCAGCAAAGATTGACGAGCTGGTTCCACACAGTGCAAGTTAATTGATGACCTCCAGAACAGTAGGTGTGATGGTGTAGGAGTTCCTTTACCAGACAACATCTCAGGGTCGTGGACTACATTTTATTTAGGTCGATAAGCCTTGCAAGTAATATGTTTTATGGTTATATTATATTTCTAGATTTCCATTACAGGTACATTCAAAACATTACAAAATACACTAACCTGAGAGTTTCAAATTAGGCTAATTTTCCAGCAATCTAATCTTGGGAAAATCTATTTTATGATAACAAAATTTTAGACTTTAATGTGGTTTAAACATATTTATTCACTGAATGTGGTGGGATTGACAAACAAGCACATCAGCGCTTATGTTAATGCCGCTCCCTACAAATAATGACCAAATAAGATGCATGACGTTCACAAACAAAAATACATGTCGTGCAAGCATTTCTTGAAAGAACAAATAATATGGCAGATATTAATGAAATCTAAAATCTACTTTCTGGGTAATATAAAACGCATTATTAGGATTTCAAGACACAGAGGAAAGAATAATGATGTTTCACTGGGATTGTTTGCAAAAATATGTATCCAATAAGATTATCTGCTTAACTGCTTCTTTATCTAAATGAACTGAATATCGAATACACAACAGTTACATAGAGTATTCATTTGAAGTGTTTTGATTTATTAATTGAGTATATTTATGAATGCTGATCTAAAATGGCATCTTTCAAATGCAGTGATGTCAGGAAATGTAGATTTGCATTTACCCAAAGCTGTTGTTATTGGCAATGTTTTAGATATATTATAACTTTATATTGATCACCCATAAGAAGTTCAAATAATGTTTGAAACAATAAACTGCCACAACGTCTAACTCTATTCTTAAGAAAAACAGTTAAGGTATTAAATGTTCTAGCCGTTGTGGTCGCACTAAAGAAGACAAACAAACATAAACCAATACTCTGATCATTTATATATTGTTGTGATTAAGTTTAATGCTTGCTAAAGAAACGAAACTGCTAAAGAACTCTATCTTGATTTTCCTATCAATAAATCAGAATGTCATAGTATACAGTTGTCCAATCAAAAAGGTTACCCCATTTCGCGAAAGGTTCGTGAAACTCACGCGAAACTTTCGCAAAACTCACGCAAAACTATCGCGAAACTATCGCGAAACTCTCGCGAAACTCTCGCTAAACTTTCGCGAAACTCACGCTAATATATTCGCGAAATTTTCGCGTTAGTCTTTCTTAGATTATGAGATCACTGAACCCAATCAATGTCACAGCTTTACCAGAAAGGTTAATGTTTTGATAACTGATTGATTTCAATTAGTGATTATTTCTTCACCTCACTGACAACATTTTGCTTTCAATGAAGTGTACTCGGAACAAACATACGTATCTAATGTTTTGTATCGACAGTGGTCTCGACTTGTTTGTTGATAGCTTTCTTTGCTCGTCATTCGAATCAAAATGTTGACAAGACAAATAGTCCCTTAATTCCAATAAGAATTATTTTGTTTTACTGTTCGTTTCATCATAGCTCTGAATTGATGAATGGAAGGCGCGCGGATGATTTCATTTGGTAAAGAATACGAAATATTGAATAAATCTGGTTTAAACATCTCTCATTTCATAATTATTGTTTTCTTATTTGAACACCGCTCCTGAGTAAAACAGAAAAACCGGACATAATATATAAAATGATCAGAAAAATGTAATTGATGAAATCATCTTTATAGTCAAATCAGTTTGTACAGTATGTATTAGGCACAATGTTTCTTGAGATACCGACCGTATATTGCAGAATAAATGATATGATATCTGCTACAGACAATATAATGAGTAACTGCTATTCGATGAAAGTGATTACTTTTACTTATGAATTGGCTCAGTTGTAGTGATTTGAATGCGGACAAGTTTTACAGACACATTGTGGAAAGCCCAGAGTGTTCATGCAGTCACCCAATTGAAAACGCTGTACATTATTTTTTTTCACATGCCACAAATACACAGAATTAAGACAGAATTTATTTTCTCTAGATGAAAGGATTTAGTTTTGATAAAGTTCTTAGGGGGTGTACATCGCTCTCAAACGACGATCTTACCACGGAAATTGTTAAAGTCTATTCATAAATCTTTCATAAAATCTAATTATTTAAACGGTATTTAATTTCCATACACAACTTCAGAATATATTAACAATAAGAAAAAGGACAAGCAAACAAGCATCAAATGCCTATATAAATGCTTCTCCTGAAAAAAACACCATAAAATTGATTTGAGTTTGATTTTTGACACTGTCTAACTAATACATTTAGCATTAACTTACAATTATCAATAAAATATCTAAAATATAAAATTATCAAAAAACGTGCTACTGCCCCTTTAATAGTTCACAATCCATTTAGAATGCTTTACAATGCAAAGCATTGATGCTTGCAAAAGAAACAAAACTGCTAAAGTACTTCATCTTGATTTTCTATCAATACATCAGAATGTCATAATATAGGAACATCCCTTGGTAAAATTGCACAGAAGTACTGTATATGACCAGGTATAGGCCGACCCTACCTACATGTAAATGTATAAGTCGACCTTTTCAGCAATCCAAATTCCAGTAAAAACCTAGTATGTCATGTAAACGTCTCTGACTTTAAATGTTGCATAAACGTTGATATCGTTACGTCTTGACTGTTGTTCTGATCTCAATATCAAATGACACTTTTCAGTCGTATATTATTTATAAGAAATGATAAAGGTATGCTTTCTCTCAAATCGAATAAGAAGGAAGAATAACCGTTTTAAAACCTTCCTTCCGTCCGAGTTAAAGGGGCGTCTATTCTTAAAACCATTCAGATAAAGATACCTAAGTAATTTCAAGGGCGAAAGAAACTATACCAACATTGTGTTGTTGTTATCAACATTATCAGATGTGTCACATAAATAATGTGATACTCGTTTCAAAGGCAATTTAACTAACCATGTTTTGATTGAAATTTAGAAAAGATGACACGTACAGTTAATGCAGTAGAATGCCATGACTGGCACTGGGGGTAAATGTCAATTTGCAAAATTAAACAAGACTACACAAGACGCTTTTATTCACAAAGGGAACACTTGAAAATTGTCAGTATCTGGTATGACCTCGGTTTCTTTGAGCAGATGCCTGCACACGTAGACACACAGAATTTACAAGGCGCCTGTAGACACACAGAATTTACAAGGCGCCTGATGACGTCATTAGGGATGGCTTGCCATTCTTCCACGAGTGCCTGGAATAATGTTTGCCAACTTGATGTAGGTGTATTTCTCTGCCGTATTTGCTTTAATCTATTACAAGTTCATCCGTAACACTGAATGTTAATGTATCTTGTGATATAAAAAATCAAGTTGGGAAATTTGGAAGTTAGTTAAATGTCTTCAAATTCTATCCGGCTTCATCGCCCTAGTTTATTTGCATGCTGCTTGCTACATATGAGCAAATATACATGGTTTCATGTTCATGATTTTAGGTGTATTCTTTGATAACATAATGGTATCAAAATCTATTGTATCACAGCAAAGCCATGGTTTGCCATTTGTAACTGAAATAAATGCAATTTAGTAAAAACAAGCCGTAATGTATACGCCCCTAAGTCCTCACTTTACATCTAGCTACTAACCCACCTGGTCCGTGTCACGGATGCGCGGAAATCAGCCAATGAAAACAAAACTGTCTGATCCTTTTGAATCGGACAATCTAGTTAATACAAGCTGTTTTGATCGGTCAATCTAGTTAGCTGTAATGTTTATGTCCAATAAGTCATACATTAAATTAATGATAGTTATGCTCATAATGTGTAAAATGCAATATAAATCCTAATGACGCCCGATTCAAAGAGATCAGTTTCCTTTTTGTCCTTATTTATTGTATATTGCCTTCTCATGTTATAACACAGCCATGCAATATCAATTATACTAGTATACAATTTTCATGAATTATAATGTGTCAAACGGTGAAATACGATCTGTACACAAAACTCGTGGTGTAAAAAGCAATTTAGTTAATTAAAAAAACACTTAAAGTTAAACAGTTTAAATTTCACCATTCATTGACGTTTCTAATCAAATTTAAAGTATTTTTTTTGTCAGGATAGATTTCAAACATTAGAGGATCGTTTAAATATAACTAATAATAATCTTGTTGTTACCTTATTTGTGAATTCATGTAAATTACAATATGTTGGGATAAAAAATTTATGTTAAATATTATTTCAAGCCTATCGCAAAGTTCTTTTGAAGGAGTGTTACTTTTAGGTGATGAACCTAACACCATTATCTAGCTATTAGACATCATTTGTAGAATACTTTGTTCTCATACATGGAGAGTTAGTTTATGAGCTTGAAATTAAAGAATTGTTGAGTAAAGAACTATACAATGAAATGTACATGGTGATCAGATTAATATTACATCGCATGTTGGAAGCCAGTTGCTTGTTGACCCATATTGTAGATTGATCCAGAGTTGTCATTAGCACTGCTTCTTTAAATCACATTCTGGTATAACCAAAATTGATGTTAAGGGGAAATTATTTTACAGCTATAACTTTAAAATGAATTTAAAGAAATAATACTGTGCTCCAATTACGGATTTATGCAAATAGTGATCATAACGAGCAAACATAACTTTAAAAATAAATTATTAAGATATTTAGAGAGTTAAATTCTCCAATAGGTTAATGTAGTGTGGCATTTCTGCAGGAACCTTTACTCAACCACACAATGTGATTTTCTTTATATAATATCATCCTTATACTTTAGAACACGTAATTCATGTTGGAATTCACAAGTTTTTAAAATCCTCTCTCATGATAGTGTATGTTCCATCATTAGAATGTCATAGAAGCATTGGTTTATCAGTTGAAATAAAGAATGGACATTGATCACCAGTTCGGTATGAATGCTCATAACATCTCAATCATGATGTTAGAATCTTAATCAAAACATGAACGTGTCATGGTGACACATGTTCGCTACAGTGATAGTTTTATAGATTTTCAAAAACGTTTCAAAACACTACCCTAAACCAGCAACTTTTGGCCCCCCCTTTAAGATTAGATGATCATCAATCAATATTTCAGCTTCTTAAGCACTTTTGCAAAATCATGCTATGACTGTTATATTGAAATACAGAAAAGCGGTGACTTTATTAAACTTATACAATCCTCCCGAGTATGCTCCGGTTAAAACTATAAGACCACCCTTGATCAGTATTTCAGCTTCTTAAATACTACTGGGATACGAATTCGATTTGCAAGCCTGAAGTTGAGGACAGTGATAACTGGAGTAAAAGAACAAACTTGAAACTTGAAATATTGTAAGTTGAAATTTTGAAAAAGATATTTCTAGATATTTCTTAATAGTTATTGAAGAAAAGCAGATACAATCTGTCATTTGTTTTCTCTCTTGAGTGTAGTAGAGCATGTTGGCAGTAATTGAACATAATGTGAATCTTGTGGACATCTGATTAGAAAAAATGAAATTAGTTTTCAGTAGAGGTGAGAGTTTGTCAATGAAAGGTGATGGGGTTTTTGAACACTTTCATATGAATATTCATGACCTGTAATAACCTGTAATAAAGTAGGACACAATTCAACACTGTATTATTAAAATCATGAGCTGAATAAATAGAATAATGGCCAATTTGGTATCATGTCCTGATGTTGGGCACAGAATCAGTAGATATAAATGTTTGTCACAGCTACTTACCTCTCTGTGATAATGATTTGATAATTGGAGTGACATTAAGCTTTTTAATAAGTGTACAATGTGAATAGTATAATTTGTATACCGCTGCTTACCTTCATTTTTTTCACTTACCTACGTTTCCTAGTGCAAATATCATTTAAGTTGGGATGTAGTTGATGCGTTCCAGCTTTCCGGAAAATGTTGAAATTTCGCTCAAGAAGTTTAGATTCATTTTATCTTAACATTAATCATAAATCACATTGACCATAACAGTTTTAGCAGGTCATTAAAGTGACCCTGGGTCATACATTTTGAGATGTGTCCAAACAGATTGGATATAATCGAATTCGACAGAAAAAGAACAATCTTTCTGCAAAAAAGGATATTTCCCTTGCTCTTTCAAATCAAGAGAAAAGTTAATGTTGTTGTTAATCAAAAGAACTTAAAAATTACTTAAATTAAATTGGTCCCCTTTCAACGCTTCTAATTGGAGTTCATCTCATGAACTTGAATGTTCAAAGACTTAAATTCCCTAAAAATATGATATATTGTGGCTTTTAGAGAATTATGTCCTTCAATGAAGTACAATGTAACCTAATGCTAAGACATTTTCTCAAACTTTCGCTTTATAAAAACGTCATTCATTTTTTATAACTCAAGTTTTTTTCAATTTACCTTTTCTCATGATATAGTATAATCACTCATTTAATGTCATTAAAAAACCCAACTCATCCCGAAGATTAAAGTTTGGGAAAACTCGGCAAAATGGAGTTGCACAATCAATCAACTCAAGAACATGTCACTGTGACACACTTTTCCCAACAATGATTGTTCTTCAGCTTTACTCGAACATTTCGTAACACTAGCTAATGAAAACCTCCTGGGTATTCTCGGTTCAAAATAAGATGCTCGGCCATCGATAATTCAGCTATTAACACACTTATTATGGTGATAACTCGAATAAAAGTATAAAAATGATTTTGATGTGGTAGAGGAAAAGTGTTTCCGAAAGGGAAGAAACAAACTGTATCCTTAATGTTGTATGGTAAAGAGAGATATTCGTTTGACTAATGACGCAATTAACAAACATCTTAATGTTACTTAATGAAACGTCACAAAGATGGGTAATGAAGTTTCTTCCTTGGGTTATTTGTTTTTCAACTTAAGCTTTGTAACTTTTTGAACAGAGTAAATATCTTGATTATTCATGACATATATGGTGGAATAGATTCAGTCGCAATTTAGCTCTGTATGGTTACAACGTGAAAAGGCTGGTTCCATGAAATGAATTATGCACACTGAGGTCATTGAAGTCAGGAACATTTCGAAAACACTGATTTCTATTATGCTCTACAAAATCCTTCATAATTGATCAACAGCTTTAGATCTTATTCATATGTGTTCCTTAGTGCTAAGGCAACGTAACTGTGCTGATTTTTTTCCAACAAAGTTTACATGGATGATTTTAATCTAAATTTAAGAAACTCCGAATTTCACAAATATGACCCCCTTCTATCTATTTACCAATGCCAAATATCGACATTGAGTACAAGTGACAAGACGATCCCGAAATATGGTTTCGGAATGGTTATTTTACACATGGACAATTGATGATCTTCTGTAAATGGTCCTGGAGTTATTTTATGAACGTCAAAACGAAACCCAAATTGCACGATATTTGCACTAAGATCACTAGCAGGTGAACAAACTTAAGGTACGCAGCCGTATATGACTGCAGAAGTAGAATGACATTATTCTGAAAATATTGCATAGATATTGCCTGAAACAGGATCATTGACAAACACTGTGGCAGATTAAATGAGTGGGCATTTGTTTTAATGACAACCTTTGTATAGTACAATGACCACCCATATATGCTAAATGAGATCTAAGATGCATGCGTGGCTGTTTTTAAGACAATTTGAAGATATCGACATGTTACAATATCTATTGATGACAACCAAGAACCTTATTGAACTACTCTTTACAGTAGTTATAACCATAATCACATATCTTGCATCAGAATATTTATCAATAAGCCCTGGAATCAACATGGCAAGCTAGATAAGTCATTTTTCAAATCTATCGAAACTTGTTATATTTGCATTTTCTTACATATTAATTTCACACTTCAAGCAAATATTTATTTCAAAAAGAGTTCAAACTAGATGAATCAATTATTTCTTTCGAAAATAATTTCGCATCTTAAAAATAAAGAGACATAACTGAATTTTGAAAATGATGAATTCTGTCTTAGTGGATTGAACGTCACGTTACGAGGAACAACCGTAAAACAGGTTCTCTTACGATCTAAAACATCAGATGTGCCTTTATCAAAATGATTTATCAGTGCACTACAGTTCCAAATTTACCTTTAGATGTGGAGTGATCGAACATTAACATGTGATATGTATTATCAATCTTGCTTTTGTTACCCTTTGTGAAAGAGGAAATCCATTCCCAATTAACCTCATACATCCACGATGGTGGCAATGTAACTGAGGGTACTCCACCATTTTTGACAGGAATGAACGACGTTGACGAGGGACGACTAAGACAACGTTAAGGTGACGAGGCTGAAATGACAACTGTGATGGTCGTTCATAGTTTAATTGTTGTTTTGAGTTACAACATAACTCAAGACGGTGGTACATTCCAGTAACACCACTTATTTCGAGGGATGTGAGCCAGTTTTCATCCTCAAAGGCGACAGAGTCTAAATCAATGACATTTATTTGCTAAGTTTAAGTCGATGATGTTTATTTCATGTCACACATAACTGAAGAAAACAAGAAATGTTGAATAGTATTGCAAATATGAGACAATAGCTCGAGTTTCATACTGCATGAGACATGTATTCAAGGCAGGCAAGACAGGCAAGGCAAGTTGAAAGCTGAATGACAGTCCTTGAAGAACATCTAAAGCTTTTAGTTATTGACCTAGACACAATTAATATTGAAGAGTGTTGTCATACTATATCGATCAAATCACATTTAAAGGGCATTCGTGCAGTTTCGATAATTTACATGTAGTTAAATGTTATGTCTAACGATTCAACTTAAATTGACTTAAAGTTTATAAGGAATGTGACGGACAAACGGAGACAAGTTAATAAACAGTGGAAACAATGTAGGAATTTGCAATAGACTGACACTTAGTAGTCAGTATTAGTATTTTTATATGGATATGTATTATGTCTTTTTAAGATAAATGTTGGTTATTCTTTAAACAAACTTAAAAATAATGTAAAATACAAATCTTCAGCAAAAAGTTGTGATTATGAAAGGCGAGGAGAGGCAGTGTTTAAAATTAGTTGCACTAAGGCATGGCACATTCATCACAACATTATTTCTACAATATCAACTCATGTAAAATATTTTCTCTTTAATCTTAAAAGAGTGGCAAGAAATGAACTCTATTTGGTAAAACGGAGCAAGTGAATATTATTGATTAGGTCTTGGTTCTCTTTGATTGTGAACAGATGCTCAATGACTGTCAAATTGATATTGAATACAGTAACTTTTGCTCTAACGTTGTTGGACAAAGACTCACAAAATACACAATTGATTATACATGTAACATGCACATTTTTAATCAATTCTATTCTAGAAACTGCATTGCATGTGTGCATTAATCGAGTAACAATATTTAAACAAGGTTCACACTTAAAAACTGTTTATGAGACATCCCATTATATTGTTGAAGTAAAATTTTGAACGGAGGTCATATCTTAATTGTGACATTATTTTTAAATTGTATTTCATGAAATATTTGGGCAATTAAATTTTCATATTTGTAATTGTACGTTTGGCTAAGCTGATACATGTACATGTAGGTCAATACATTTTCAGTGAACATATCAAACTGTCATTTCAAGTTAAATGTAGATTCAACTGTCTGAAATGGGACATGGTTGTCATTTATCTGCAACCTCTTTGATCTCAATTCTCAGTAATTCTAATAGTTTCCACAACCCTGACTGAGTGTTAACTAAACTGTTACAGATTCTCGTCTCAAGACCAACATTTTACTTCTCTTTATGGCCTGTCTGGACGTCTATTGAACAACGGTATACTGACCTCTAAAACAGTCCATGTAAAAGCATGAAGTGAGTAGTCATCTTTTTTCAGTTGCAGTGTCTAAACTGAAAGGTTTCTAGTTGTAGCAAGTGTCTCTACTTCATATAACTAATATATATTACATAATACTTATTATCGTAAATCGATTTTTAAATGATAACAGAAGATTTTTTCCGCCTTGTTTTATCATTTAATTTATCTGTTAAATTCTTATCCAAAGTGTACAAAAGTTGTAAAGATATTGCTATGCAGATAACCAGAAATAAAATAAATTAATACAACAAGTTTGCAGCCTCAGGTATATAATCAAATGTATAACTACTACCAAAAAAATAAGATTGTTTCTAAAATGACATTACAAGATTTATTTATCATAAACAAATTTATGTTGTCATATTGGTATCACACTGCAGTTAACAATTTAAAAAAATTAGCAGAAGACACATTGTGATAGGCATAACAAACAAGTATGATCACAAGATAATTTTCGTGCACGTCAATCCAACTTTAATGACAGTATCCAATATTGCTTATACAATACTTAAACTATCAAAATCAAAATAATGTTTGAAAAAGCCATTCATTTTTTGAGCAAAAATTATCAAAACATTTGCCCAAGTGCATCTTCTAAAATTGGTTGGATCGTGTTGTCATCTAAAAGCGTAAACTGAGCAGCCCTCAGTTCAAGAATTGCCATTTTAAAAAAGTGGATAATTCCTGCAGGCATTTTCAAACTGGTTTATGTGAGCAAAAACGGTCAAAATGAAAATTATTTGTGTTCAAGATAAAAATATATCACCTATGTAAACTTGATAACTCTATAACTTGTGGAAAAGTGGTCGATTATTTTTTTTTTTGATTAGATAAAAATAAGAAAAGCTTATTTCAAATTTTCTGCAAAGAAATATGACACTTTAAATGCATAATGCATCTAATGCATAATTATATGCATCCAGTGTTGATCAAACCAAAATAGTTTTAAAGAGATAGTGTGCTTGACATAACGATCTTTCCTGTAACCCTCGATTTAAAGGAGAAACGGAACATGTTGAAGCAGAAACATTTAATCATGACTGACTCATAAACGTTTGAATGACAAATTTGAAACAAGTAATGTAAATTGTTTTGTCTGAGACTTTAAAATCTTAAGATTTTTACACATAGGTCCAAATAGCACGAAATTACTTACGAATACATGACCGTGTAACGTACAGTCAATGCAAATGCTTTATATGTATAAATACCTAAGAAAAACAGCATTTTGAAATAAAGAAGCTGTAATTGATTATAGAATAACCCCTAGTGCAAGTGTTAGTATATTTAAGTAGATTTATTTGAAACAGCTCAAAAGCCATAAATTTAAGATTGCTGTAAATGTTACAGGAAATAATTTTAACGTTACTGGGAAGACCTTATATTTTAACTTTATCTTTCTTGGGACGATTCACAACCACAATGGCACAATGCAATTTTTAGAACTAAATAACCAATACTATTATTAATACATTTCGTGTATCTAGATAGCATTGACAAACGCACAGCGACAATGCAAATTTCGAGCAAACTGTGACGTTCGACGATTGAGTTATCTTTCATCCGAGAGATAACTGTATCAAAAAGACAAAGAAAAGGGTGTTCAGAAATCAACAAAATTGCTACCAGATCCTGAGAGGAGAAACTGAGACGAAATGGAAGAAGGAAAAGAATGAACGCCCATAAAACGAAAATTGAAGTTTACATAGGTACACCACCAATGTCACTCATCAAAAACATTGACGAACATAAATACAAAAAAAGATCAGAAATGTACAGAAAACGTCACTGAGGAAACAGAAGAAACTTCAAGCAGTAAGACTAGGAAAATATCCGTAACTTTTCAAACAGGAATTTCACAACGGACATTGCTCTTTCAAACTGCACTCATTGAACAAGTAAGGCTTTGTTACAACGTAAAAACAAATCTGCATATAAGCATTGGCTAAAATGCTTTCCAGTGGAAGTATACATGAAAGATTTAAGTTCCTTTGCAAATCTGTTCCAGATTTTGAATCCGACCAAAGAAAAGTAAACAATCTCCACATAAATATCTCTCACTTGGGTACTGTACAAAGGACCTGGTTAGATTCTTCCTTAAAAGAGTTTATACCTGTTATGTCACGACAGGTATAAAGAAAACATTGACATGCAAGAAAGGGACAAAAAATAGGTATATTCTGAATACCACCAGTGCAGAATACCATCAATAGTTGATTTTCACTCTTTGCAGATTCAGTTTATTTTTGTGTTGTTTTTCCCAGACCAAGGGATAGAAACACATGCTCGTGCAAATTATGTTAAAACACTCAATTCATGGCATCATCTGTAACATAACAGCTGCTATCAAACCTGATGACCTCATGATTCAATGACTGGTGAAGTTGTTTACAGTAAAGTTTCAAGATGTATAGAGAATGCTCCGCCTGTAATGTTTTAAGACTCTTGTATGATAGAAACAACAGCAATGGCATGATCGAGTGTAGTCAGTGGATCTCCAAGAAAGTTATAGAGTAAAAATGAACAAAAGAGCATAGAGAAAGAGATTGTTTTAACTGTGAAAGACACTAAATATTCAACAGTATGCAAATCGATTGGACAAATGGAGCTGTAGAAATTCTTTAAATATCAAGCACCAGTTCGGAGATGAGAGAATGTCCAACTGATTGAATGTGTTGTGCGCATGGATTTTCAGAAAATTATGTATGCAAAAAGTCACAGAAATACAATGCAAGCATTATGGGCTTTGAAGAAGCTATTGCCGCTGCAATGATCACAGTCAGTACCAAATACACTATATCGTTGAGATATATGAGATTGGGTTCAAATTGTTGCCTTCTCACTGAGACAGATCAAGTTATAAGATGTTGATCGAGCCTCTGTTCTGATAAGACCAAATCCGTGGTTGAGCAAATGACAACACTTCTCACATGGAAATAGTGGTTCATATGACAATGTCTTAGCCATGATTCAATATCCAAAATGGTGGTTGAAGGACAGTGTCGCTGATTGCACAACTAACTTTGATTGCATCCATCCAGGCATCTCCCATTCAAGCTAAATCATTCGGCTAATTAGAGCAGAGGCAGATCAACATTTCATGAATTGATCTGCCTCTGTGGGGAGAGAATACACGAAGCCTTGAATGGATATTTCCAAGCATAGTCACGTTCTGAAGGCTTGATGTCCTATACAATTGGAGATTCATTCTCTTTTGTTTGACAAGGAAACTGATTTAAAGACTGTGAAACGTTTTCTTTATGACTACCGCGATAATCGTTTTATTTTACTTATCAATTTATTTATTGAAACATCAAAAACAATTTTATCAAATAATGAATTATTCTTTATCTAGCTCAAGTCCTTGGATTTTCTAGATGAAAGCCGTATAAAGGAAAAAATGAATATGTCCTTTGTTAATATTGCGTTATCTACCAAACAGTTGATCTATGCGGCTTTCGTTTCCAATCTCCTGACTTACTTGGATTTTGATATAAAAATGAGATTAATTGGAAATGGTGTCTCAATGATTGACCAAAATCCGATAATGTACATATCATCTAAGGGTTAGTCGTCTAAAGGAAAGTGTCATCTCTCATTAGCATGTTCCTTGTCACGAAATGTTGTACTGCTGAGAGGCTTACTAATCTTACTAGTCGCTAGTTAAAAGTGATGGAGGCCGACCTGGTTTGCATCATTCAGGAAAATATGCATACATGTATGTAAGATCATTAAGAGAATTATCAATTTAGATGGAAAATCATTTTATGCAAGAAATTGTTCAAAAGCACTTGGTTGTATTTAGGTCTATATGACTTCTGGAGTATTAGGAATATGTTTAGACAAGATTGGACAGATAGATTGCAACAGAGTCATTGGCAAACTCAGATACAGGTTCAATGAGTTGTCAGTGTTTCATTAGTACAGTGCAATGCATATGACATTTTAAAAAAAAAGGTAGTGGCATATAAGAGAAACATTACATGGTGTGTATTAGTTTTCAACTATTGGCGGTATCTGTATCCAACATAATGTTTTTTGGTGACAACTTTAGGTAAGGTAGAATGTTGATAGTATGTTCAAGCCCGAATAAGACCTTTTGCAACGGTATATTTTTAAACAAGCCAGGTGGGCTAAATAATCAATATTCAAATATATCAAAACGTGTTTATGTTTTTTAAAACATATACATATATTGAATAGTATATTCTTTAGTTTTGATTATTTTGATTCAATGAAATCATTCAGTTTTAGCATAATTTTACTGACAAAATAGTGTGCCACTTCAAATACATTTATTTTTTAATAGTGCTGAAAATAGATTGACAACTATTATAACTATCATATCATAATTATATATCGAAGTAATACCCGCAACTGTGACTTACAAATAATCGTTTGTTCTTAATGCAGATCTATACATGTATCGCCTGATAAGTTTGCATTTATATAGGCACGTTCATTTATGTTTTCTTTACAATCCAAAGGATCAGACTGTAGACATGTCATGTCATGTGGTCATCGATTGACACAAGAGACATTAAAATGAGACAGGTATAATCAATCATTACCTTTCGTTACCTATTCTCAAAATGTATTGGACCAAACCCTATTGTATCTAATATTATCCTTCCATGAGTAAGTTTATTGAACAGAGATATAAACCGCCAATACGTTGACAGCATCTTCCCCGCAAGACCCAGATAGCCAACGTTAAGTTATAACGACAGTAACTGATGCTAGTTTAACCCGATACAGTTTATTTGTTGTCACACAGATATGACAAAAGAGAAAATGTTTCAAACAAGCTGTAATGTTGATGAGATTGCAGCTATCATGAGACATTGTAAGCAATTAATACATTGTGAGGGTTGTCCAGATGAGAGACCTCAAGATCTGAATCGTTCTCTGCCCTTTTTAAATTACAACCCTTTGTCAAATATTGGTATCCGAAAATTTGTCTAGATTTGGTTACTATTTGACTATTTAAAATTATTTGGAGATTCTTTCTCCAAAATAATCATCCATATTAAAAAGATAGGAAGATTTTTTGAAGACTTCATAGAATATTGTAAAAGAGTCAACATATAACACATAAAGAATAATATCGCCTTCGGTTTTAAACATTTATTTATTTCACAATACATATAAATAAATATGCATTGGCATTTGATTCGCCAACAATCTCTTACCATAGGACATATCTTGAACATAATTATAATACAAAGAAACAATAAAGTACATATGAATATTCATCATTAAGGGTCAATCATTTGGAACCAGCATCATAACATATCATTAATTTCTTAAATAAGTGGGTTTTTTTAAAAGTCCTATTTCAATCTACATGTACATGTAGATGTTCCAATAATGACGCATGCATTAAAAGGACAGTAGCACGTATTTTGAACATTTTATATTTTCAATTGATCATTGATAATTTTACGGTAATGCTAAATGTATCATTTTGAAAGTGTCAAAAATCTGATAACACAAACTAATCACCCATAGTCAGAGAATGTTTTAAAGATTCACATTAAGTCAATTGACCGCCATTTTTGTGTGAATACCTTTTATTAAGTTTTAGTAAGAAATTGGAAAAGCATGGCTGAATTTTACATTATATATTTGATTTATTACTTCTTTTTTTTAGTTTGAATATGTTGCCATTTATTTTCACTTTTGGGACATAACCTTATATTCCCCCTTAAAACGTCTTACGGCCCCTTTAAGTTCCTTGTTGATATTTAGTTAATTTGATTGGATTGCTTTTGTCTGCCACTTTATAATTAAGTTCAAACTGACATTCAAATTGGTGAGGATTTCTGTTTTTTCGTAAATGGAGTCGTTTAACAGTCGAGAGGGACAGACAGTGGCCACAATGCAAAACGCAGAGAGGAGAAGCTTATGAGTATGGAATACAATGTTATTAACCCCAGAAACGTAGGAATATTCATTTTTCATGTGGATATAAATTATTTATTTGAAGACAAAAAATCTCAAATACGTGGAAATTCCAATTTATCATGACATCTGCTTTACCAAATGATATAACTTTTGTTCCTCTTTTATCTTATCTGTGTGACAAGAAATATGGTGTAATTGGTGAATTGGATAAAGTGAACATTATTGATTAGGTCCTTGGTCTCTTTGATTGTGAACAGATGCTCAATTACTGTCAACCCTACTTGTGTTTTCTATCCTCGGTTTCATCAACACTTTCATGAATGAATTTGATTAAAGGCAATATGTTTTGCTCTTACAATTGTTGAATTTCGACAAAGAATCAGAAAAATATAACACGCTCTTATTAGTTTTTGTTCATGTTTGACTAAAAATAACATGTGCTATTGCATTTCTGTAAGTAACGATATTAAAACAATTTAGGTTGAAAAGGTACAAACTTTGAAGTGTAGTCTATAAAGCAAATAACAATAATATGGGTATGAATTTTCAATGTACTTCAGTGTCGTTCTTTTAGGATGTCATTGTGTTGCGATTATTTTGTTGTGTTAAACTTAGAGGGCATTACATTCTCACTGAACGTATTAACTGTTTCATTTCAACTGAATGTTTATTTGATTCCAGTGAAGATACTTTTTCTTTTAAATCAGTAATATGTTATTGTTTATTTTACCTTTCAGAACACCCATTGACAGATAATCTTCATCATACAAATTATCGTTCTATTTCATGTAAAAGTGTCTGAAATAGAACAAGGTAGACCTTTATCTGCAACCTCTTTGATCTCAATTCTCACTAAATGGGTTGTCTTAATAATTTCCGCCTCCCTAAATGAGGGTAAATTAAACCTTAACAGATCTGTGTCTTGAGAGCAACATTTCGGTTCCCTTAATGACCTGTCTGAACGTTTATTGCACAACAGCATGCACTTCCCTCTAATAGTCCATGTAACAACATGAACTGAGTGGTCCATTGTCCTTACATTAGCAGGGGTTCTGTAAAACTACAAAGACAACAAATGCATTCTGGAATTGTCATTTATTTCTACTTCACATAAATAGGAAATGCAATGCATAATGACTACTCTTGAATACCTTTGCTTTCGGTTGGTAAATTAGTGTCATTTTAAGCAATTATCTAGAAACCCTGCAATATGCATGTAAAGTTGCTGTCAAAATGCATGCTTTCTAGGAAATATACTGTTGCTTTAGTCTTATCAAAAATTCAAAACTGTGTGGTTCTATCATATATTTTTGTCTGCTGCAGAGAAAACGTGTGCGTATTTTTTATCCACTTGTAAAATAAAAAAAATCTGGGGTCTTTTCAGACGCAGAGAAGCTGTTGTATAGAGTTTTGATTTATCTGAAATGAATAAAGGAAGTCGAAACACACTTGTTAAACGCCTACAACCAAGCAAAGACAAACTTTGTCAACAATTATCATTAGGTAAAACTTCAATACTCAATGCAGTTATACAAGACTAATAATGTGATCGTGTTCAAGTTTACTTTAGTTAATATATTGTTCCTTTGCTTAGATATCAAATATGTAAAGAACATAAATGATCATTGGTTATACTTTGTTAAATATATTTCATAAATGATGAAATTTTTAAGCATGGAAGTTAATTTAATAATAAGTTATAAAGTCTACCTTGCGTCTATAACGTATACATTTGATAGCTACATTGTTTAATTTTGACACAGATATATATACTCCTCACAAAACTGAAGAAACAAGAATATTGCCAGAAAAACATCTTTAACATTTTAAGTAGCCATACATTAAGAGAAAATGTAGACAGAGAAATATCTAAGATGAAACACTTAAATCAATCTTTTATCATATTATTTGGACACAACCATTTTAAAAACATGTCGTGTGGACAAAATTCTTGTCTTACCAAATGTACATGTTGCTTTTGTGTGTGTGAGGAGTATACTTGTTCCATGTTTCTGATACTAATTATCTGTAATCACATCATTCGAAATAAGTTAATTTAAAGATATAATCTATTGTTTTGTGAAGAATTCATTAAGAAATAACATGTCACATAACTCATCATCAGTTCTATTTTGGGTGGATAGTAAAGAGGATTAACAAAGTTATAATTAGAGTAAACAGTTTTGTAGGGATATGGATTTCGCAAAATCATCAAATCCAATTTCCCAAAGGCTTTAACTAGTTGTGATATTGAATACCGTTATGATGTTAACATGGAATGCATTACACCAAAGCTGTGATTTATAATTTGTAATTTACATTAATCATGAATGAATTTCCTTAAGAGTTTTTTTGTGTCATTTTGATATTATTTCCTTGGCATATTATAATTACTTTCATGCAATATTAATGTTTCTTTTCATGGAGTGCCTTTCAGACACTGTGATAATTTTTTTTGGTGAAGAAATAATTATTAATTTTCCGTAACTAATTACAATATTTCTTTAGATTTCCTCTTGTACACACAGCGCATGGCATCAATTTGATGAAATTGATTTGAATAAGAACTGTTAAACCAAGAAGTTAATTTATTCCTCATTCATTCAGAGGACATTCAGCAATTGCAAGGGTTATCTATATATAAAAGTCGTAGTTGATTCGTGAAAAGTTGTGAACAAATCAAAAAAATTTCACGAAATGCCACGAATTGGAGGAATGTGCCGAATTAACTACGACTCATTTAAGAATTTAAAAAGTTAATTACGCATTGTCTAAGACTGTTCACGAATGTGAAAATTTTTTCTTTTGTGAAGATTCGTGACAGTTCCACTCTTAGTGAAATAGGGGCATAACAACAGTTATCCAAAGTTCTTTTCACCCTTAAATGGATAAAATTCCACTAGTGTGAATTAAACTTGTTATTTGTCCATACTTTAAATATACATTTTGATAACAATTTAAACAACATAAAATCTCAGGCTTTAGATTTTCCAAGCAATGAATCATATGAAAGAATCCCTCCTTTATCTGTAATGGGTGATAGCAATGAGCAAGGATATTGTGTGATAGCATGTTTTGCATAGTTATTATTTTACAGGTTTCTGGGATATAGTCATCTTAGTGCAGTGTCTTAGGTCCGATTTTGACTTCGATCGTCGATCGAACTCAACAAATAAACGACCTAGGTCATTGAAACCTGGGATATGGATCAGTCAACATACATATCCTTTTGGGATTTTCAACATCATCAGAATTTTGACAGCTTCCATAAAAACGTAGAATTTTGTTTCAGGAGCACAACTCCAAACTATTTGACCTCGCTTATTGAAACTATGTATCTGGGTCAGTTAACATGTGCAGATATGCCATTTGGGATCTTGATATTCATCATTGATAAATCATTTTGATTTTTATGGTTTTGACGGAAATGTAACATAAAATTGCATTTCTGGAACATATCTCCAAAACTTCAAGACTTACAGTGTGGCTAATTGAAATTTTATGAGTTTCAACTTCTTCGGATGTTGTTTTGTTGATTTAAATGGAACTTATCATTTTGACAGGTGACGTTGTTCTCTGAATATTTCTTAGATATTCTGAGTTATTTGGGACGTTTGTGTATGGTTTTGCAAAATTAATTCTTATTCTTTCATAAATACCATGAAAAACATTACAATCAATACCTATTTATTCAAATCTGGCAAAATACTAGCTTAGATTTCTGAGTTTTTAAAAATAACATCCTTTATTAATAAATGTATGCCATTAACCACGTCTTTAAGAAAGAAGGGAGGACTTAGTGCATTCATGCTTTCAGGTCGATGTGGGATCTTGTTTAGATACACCTCAGGTAATTTTGGAACATTTGAAAATTGAGATATCTATGATATATTTCTGTCTGCGTTGTATAAGATAGCCTTGAGGCAGTCAGAGTTTTAGTTCGACAGAACTATATAGACCCAGTAGTTTAAATTATTAATACATTAGAACATCTAATGAATATGCTGGACATATTTTCGGATGATTTAAAAATCGTGCATGCGTTGTAATAAAGATGGAAGATGTAAATCAAAAGATAATGTACATAATTGTTTACATCTGTCAATGTTATATAACTCTATCAAATCATATATTCTATTTTCAATAAACAGTAAAATGCAAAAGTAGAACGATTTTTATTGACATTTCCCAAATTAACAAGATTGCCAAATAGAAACCGATTGATTGGGCAGGGTCTTTAAAGTACTGTTTGAAAACTGAGAATTTTCGTTATCATAAAAAATCGTTAATAAATATTTTTTGGGGAAATGCTTTATTTAAATATTCACAAATAGTATTTCAACTTCCACGGCAATAGAATAACTAACACAAAAATATTTTGGAAAGTTACCATCTGCCATCGAGCTGAACATCTTTCTTATATAATTTTAACCCCTGATGTGAGTGTGACAACAAAGGTAGATACTGAAACTCGTTTTCAGTATTTCTTCTCAAAATGTCAGGGAAATAGTGTGTTTTTTATATTTATTTCAACCATGCGATCATAATTATGAGTATATTTAAGGACTACTTACAACTGTTCATTTAATTATTTTTGAGTAGTTTATCATTTTAATATGATTATTTATAACTTGAAGTCAGCATCCTTTTAACCCCTGTGAATACATTGAATAAATAATAAATAAATATTGAATACATTGAATTAAGGAAAGGCATTAAGTAATTAAGGTAACTGATATGCTTGTTATTGATCAGTTTATTCAGGTTGACTCTAAACATCCTAACAGTCATAGGATATGGTTTTATCAGTATACTAAACAATTGAAGTTTCATTAATCCTAGAGCTAATTACTTGAAAGAACATACATGTCACTCTACCTCTATGTTTTGAATCTCTTCATCGTTATGTGTCGAAACAAATCCCATGATATATGTATTATATTTAAACTACAATTAAACATCACAATTTCTTATTGATAATATTGGACTAACACAGGGTACAGGGGAAAGGAAATTCCAACAGTTCAATATCCTTATGACTGTAAAAAACTCATTGCCGTGACATAAATTAAATAAACAACTATGTTGAGCATCAAGGAAAACTGCTAGATATTTCCATCCTGAGAGTGACTTCGATTGATATAGATAATGAAACTTTATGAGAGTTCGGATTTTGCTAGAGCCAAAACGGAGTCGGTCGTTAATCTACTTCTTCTCTTTGACCCCAATAGCGTAGGAAATGTACTTCAAGCATCAAAACCACTTACCTATACAAATCTTTGACATACTCTTATTTTAATATATTTTTACAAATGCACTTCAGCTCACTGTCCAACAACCTGCATTTCATATGATAAATGAAGTGTAATTATAAAATCAATCTCATGAAAATCGAAACGTGCATCACATGTACATATTTTAAAGACAAATATTACATAGTACACCTTCAATCATTGACTTTTTAAATATTGGTTATAACATTCAATTAAGATTGATTATTTCTATTTACCTAATTCCCCCTGCAATTTCTGTTAGGCTTATTTCATAAGCACATTAATGAGCAACATATACTTGTTTTGCGTTCATTTTTGCTCAGTTTGAACTGATGATACATGAAAGTGTAACTATATAGTTTACAGTAGTAACTTGTTTGATACGTTGCCTTTTTAAGAAAATATATACTTAATGAAAGCAAATAAGAAAAATAGATGATTGTTTTCCTTTGTTATGAAGGTTTTATTTTCTGTACAAAAACAAACACTTTGGCGCCTAAAAGGTTGACATGAAGTCTATTTCACTAAATGAAGTATTTTGCTAAGCCAGGATCTTTGGGTTAATCACTTCAAATCTACTCAACAAAGATTGACGAGCTGGTTAATTGATGACCTCCAGAACAGAAGGTGTGATGGTGTAGGAGGTTCTTTACCAGACAACATCTCTGGGTCGTGGACTACATTTTATTTAGGTCGATAAGACTTTTGGGGAATGTCTGATGTGGTAACAAAATAGTTTCTTGCCTATTTTTATTCAGAATCATTCTTAATACCAAATTCTATTAGGAGGTTGAAGTTGCTTTCCAAAGATATTTAAACATAGTCATATACAGTTATTTGCATTTTGTCCAAGCAGCTGTCTAAATGTGTACTGTATTTTAAGAGTTCCTTTAATTTGGAAGAAGATACTGCCACAACGATTGCATATTCTGTTTTTTTTAAGGCAAACATTTAAAATGGTCTTGAAGTTTTCATTTGTGGCTATATGTCATTATGATGTGATCAAATGAATCCTCTCTAATAATATTCATGAACATCATATTAGCAATACAGTAAAAAGCAGAAAGCAGAAAAGGAACCATTAAAGGGGCACAATGCGCTCGCGGGTTAATTAGCCAAGCGTAACAAGGTCGGAAATCTCAATCAGCGTGACCACTACTCAGCGATGTTTGTTTTGCGCAGCGCCCTACTCGCGCGGTACTCGATACGAGATTGTTTATAAGTCCAAACAATAAGGCCGAAGAAAATCATCCTTATGTCCAATCAAACTTCAATACTAGGCATACCCAGTAACATCTGCAAACTTATTACGTACCAAAAATTAAAACATTCACTAATATATCTTCGTGAGTTTATCATGAGGTAATAGACAAATTTTTGAGTTCAATATCACATGCCAAGTCGATGAAAAATGTCCGTTGAGGATAAAATATTGTTGTTTTTGGGATTGAGTTTAACATCTTCTTTCACCTTACGGTGATGTCGCCGACGTGGATTGAGGATAAAAGGTTGATTATAAGATTATAGGTAAAAAGTCCTCGGAAAAAAAGTACCAGAAATAAGTCCTCAGGAAAAAGTCCTTTTATCGTAAAAACAGATAACATTGATCTTGACATCAAAATTTTTGTAAAGAATGCATCCTTGAGTATTAATAATTGAAAACTATGTTTGTTTTTACTGTCAAAGTAATCTTTGCAATTGATATTGTAAAGAAAGTATGAAGTGTTTATGTATAATGACTTTAAATACATGGATTAAATTATTAAATTTAGCCATGAAGGATGTTACGATAATTAATTAAGGATTAAAATTGAGAGCTTGTAATTGTATTGAAGAACTCAACGACTTGAATGTGTGATTTTAGCTGACTGGATCAAAGCAGTTCTGCATTGTCATGTGAGTTTAGCTGAGTTAATCAATGAAGGCTATTCTATCAGGAGATGCGAAAACTAACAATGTTTGCGAAAGGTGGAACACCAAGTTTTACAACTTGGTTGGGCACCACCACCCAAGTGCCTGGGAATCTAGGAAAAAAAGTCACAGGAAAAAAAGTCACGGAAAAAAAGTCATGGAAAAAAAGTCACAGGAAAAAAAGTCACAAAATATATTAAATGGCATTTATGTGACTAATTATTTCATTGTTTTAGTAAGAAAGCCTTTGAAATGTATTTTGAATGATTGTTTGGTGTAAAGCCACTTATTTTGAGAACCAATTAAGTTTGGATAGCAGAGTATTGCCATGGTTGTAATCACAAACTTATCAGCATGTTGGTTTTGTTAAATAGCCACTCTGTATGTATTGATAGTAGATTGAGAATATCCACTCTGCAATCTTTTTATCTCTTGATTGAATTCACCCTGTTTAGAGACTCAGACCAGAGACAAACCAAGTCAATTTTTTTCTCAGGTACATATGGTTTATAACAATAAATATTTATCAATAAAATAATTCCTTGATAAATAACATAAAACTTTAAAATATATCAATAAATATATATCAATAAGGAGATGCCACTGTCGAGACCGTCTATGCCCAAGATGCAGTTGGCAGTCGACCAGTGAGGAAGATCAGGAAGAAGTTCCTGAAGATGCAGGAGAAATTGAAGAATCTTTGTCAAGACCATGTTTGTGAGAGAAAATCAATCCCAGAGTTTTTTGTATGGGGTTGGATGGAACATTAGAATAAATAAAGAATTTTGAATTGTCAGGATTAGTGCTGATGTGTATTGAGATGTGAGATGTGAGTAGTGCTCAGACCTGAACAAAGGTGCTAAGACAAGTGAAAGATTAGTGCTAAACAGTATTAAAATTAGTGCTCATGAAATGTCTTAAGGTCCAAAAGCAGATAATGTTATTGTTTTAATATAAAATGTTATGAAAAATATGTATGTTAGTGTTTTTATTGATGGATAATAAAATCTTGTGACTTTTTTTCCTGTGACTTTTTTTCCTATGCAAATTTGTGACTTTTTTTCCGTGACTTTTTTTCCGTGCCTGGCGAACCATTGATTGGTTCAAAAGTGATAAATTTGTTGATGTTTTGTTGAAATATTAATGTGATTCAGAAATGTCAAAAATATCACGATATCATAAATGTATGTTGAATCATATACAAAGTACATGTAAATGAACTTTTTAATCAAAATCTTTGGGTTTTACAAATAGGACTTTTTTCCGAGAACTTATTTCCTAGGCAAAATTAGGACTTTTTACCGGGACTTTTTTTTACCGAACACCGATTAAAACCTTTCATAAAGATTTTTTTTATGAATGTGCGTTGCTGTTGTTAAATTGAGTTAAGATTTTATCTTTGTCTAAATGTTTCAAATAGATCAAATATTTATCATCTTTCTTTAACAGGTATCATAAACAGTAATGTCTCCTTTGATTTCAGGCAGTGAAATAAACAGGACTATTTTTACTTGTTTAATTGTGAGGATAATAAAATACATCGCTGATATTTGTAATCACTGTAATCACACCCAATACATTGATAAAATATACATCTCGTTAGTACCACCTTATCTATCTCTGTAATTTTCTTTTATGACGACCGGACACCTGTCATTTTATACGTTGTGTATCTATAGCAATGAAAGTGCGAAATGTCTAGTCGTATGACGTAAACAGTGACATAACTGTCCGGGCACTAACTAACTTGTCATCACAATAGGCGACAGATTGTCTGGCCTAGTGACCAACGAATTTGTACATAACAGTGACCGCCGACTGTCTTGGGATCTTACTGCAGACCGAATGTCTAGACTAGTGACTAACGTATTCGTACATGGCAGGGACCGCCAATTGTCCTGGCACCTTTCTGCAGACAAAATGTTAACCAATGATATTGAAGAATATAATCCGACCAATGAAAAGCAGAAAAAGAATGTAAATTTATTTCATAGGACTCCCCTTCATCACTATATGTTAAACCTTGATGGATCATGTATGACCAGTCTCCTTAACATCTAATCTATGTAAAACACTCGAAGCTATGGCAACGAAAAGATTACAACACTATCTAGAAACTAACGAATTGATAACACAGAATCAATCAGGATATAGAAAATCCTATAGCACCACTGATCATATTGTTAGATTACAACACTCTATCAGACAAGCTCAACAAAATAATAAATTTACTACAGCAGTCTTTCTAGACTTTAGTAAAGCATTTGACATGGTCTGGAAAACAGGCTTGAAAAAAGGGCATACAAGGGGAAATGCTAAACTTTATAAACGACTTTATGTCAGACAGAACTTTTCGTCTTAAAACAGATGATCAAATATCAGACAACTACAATTTAGAAAATGGAACCCTACAAGGTAGTATCATATCACCAACATTGTTCAATATCATGATAGATGATCTATTTCACAAACTACCGAAACACGTGAACATCTCACAATTCGCTGATGATGGGGCCCTTTGGGTCAGTCACAAACATCAACATGTAGCTGCAGAAATATTACAAAAAGCCTTAATCAAAGTAAATGAATGGACCCAAAACTGGGGATTTAAATTATCCACAAGCAAAACTGTATCAATTCTCTTTCGGCCAAAACCCAGAGCCGATTGCAGACCACTGAAATTATACATTAATGAAGAACCATTAAACCAAGTTAAATATGTCAAATTCTTAGGCATCATCTTTGATGAATATCTAACATGGAATCAACATATTGTTGAACTGTCACAAAGATGCAAAAAAGATCTCAATATATTACGAATGCTTTCTCACACCAGGTGGGGCAGCAGCAAGGAAATGTTACTCTTGCTATATAAATCTCTGATTAAATCCCAACTGCACTATGGAGCAGAAGCTTGGTGTGACACTAGTTAAACCAACATACAAAAGCTAAAAACCATACAAAATCAAGCTTACAGATATATATCAGGATGCCTAAGTGGCACATCAATGGAACTAGTCAGACATGAACTAGGCGAACTCCCGCTAGAAAAAGAATGGGAAGATAATATTACCAACTATATTGTTAGATCAAAGCATAAGCCATGTTTACAAAATATTATCACACGAAAAAAGCAAATAATGACTAAAAGAGTAAAAAAAATACCAACACCATTTGGTGTTACAATGAAAAAACACATAGACAAATATGACCTTGATACAATAGACGTTATTTCTGACCCATATACCAAGCATATTCTAAAACCTCCAGACGTCCCCGATATCCAAGTCGATATCAAATTGAAAGACCTCATAGACAAAAATAATCCAAAACCTAGTGACCTCAGTAACACTCAAGTCTATATAGAACAAAACTACAATCAAACTGATTACATTCAAATCTTTACTGACGGTTCTAAAGATGAAAAAGGAAGAGTAGGCTCTGGGATAGCCTTCACTCACACAGGTGATGATATCCCTTAAACTACCAGACAAAACCTCTATCTTCACAGCTGAACTTGTAGCTATTCGACAAGCACTCATTATCAGTAAAGGCTACAAACACAAAAATATAGCTATATTTACAGATTCACTCAGCTCACTGCAAGCTATACAAAACAAAACGGAAAAAAATAGTCATGAACTTCTACACCAAATTTACCAGGGGTATAATTATCTAACTCAGGATAACAACAATGTTAGATTTATATGGGTGCCTTCCCACATAGGCCTAACAGGCAACGAAAGAGCCGACCGAGCAGCAAAAGCAGGTCTAACCCACAGCAATAATGTCAACATACCATTTACTAAAAAAGAAATTAAGAGCATTGTTAAATCAATTAGAACGGATGAGTACAACACAAACTTTAAAGGCAACTGGGGACATACCCAGTACTATCAAGTACAACCTACAAAAGTTACAAAGGTTAAAAACTTCCACAACTTTAGAAGGGTTGATGTAGCCATAACTAGACTTAGGCTTAACAATGTTCGCAATGGGGTTTATCTCCACAAAATAGGGAAAGCACCAAATAATCTATGCAATCAATGTAATGTCGAAGACACCATACATCACATTCTGTTTCAATGTGATAAATACCAAAAACACAGGGGACAACTCCTTGAAAATGTAAGCGCTAACAACCCACAAGAACTGTTAGCCAATGCTAAAAATTACCAGTACCTTTCAGTATTCCTACTACAAACCAAATTGTATAAAACATTATAATTAATAACCACCTAGCCTCACACCCAAACTCCTAACCATTACCTACCCCTCATCCCCTACCCAATTTAAGGGTCACTAAACCCTAACAACCACCCCACGGGTAAAAACTCCAAGAAGGACCCTACGAAAGCGAGACTGATCTCTTAAACCTCCTTCATCTGGTAAGTGTTGGTCATGGCGACCCACGACCAGAGCTGGTTGGTGAGATAGGTTCACGATATACATTACCTCGGGACCACTCGCGCAAGCCTATACAAACAGGCGCGTAGGCTCCCGACGGGAGATTTCCACCTAATACCTAAAATAATATTTACCACTCCCATATTTGGGATAACTGGTAGGACTTGGCACAGGGCAAAATGGTAAAAACTCTTCATTAAAAGTGCACGGTGTGGCTACCCCCGGCACTTTACTAAATTATAACTGGTAATTTTCCCAGTAGCAAACCTCAAAACCCTCACTGCCTGGTTCTTAATCGGGTTCAGTGGGGAGGACAGGTATTGTACCTTAAGTGTATGGTTAGACTACCCCCTGCACTTTACATAGGTACAATACCAGTTAGACGACCTTCAAGAAAGAAAAAACGCACATTGCGAAGATACCAACGCTGGAAACAACAGCAAATAACAGACTAAGTATATCAAACCAAAAAGATAAGTATTACTCCATTCACTCAATTATCAATAAATTTAATTATAAAACATTACTAATTACAAATGACTATAAATACAATTCAAACACAATTATTCAACTACAATTTTATTTTATCACAATTAAAAATACCATCTCAAATACTACTTTAAACCTTTTTACCTCAATATAATTTCCCATACATAATATATGCTTTCTATCTCTTTCAGGTACCACGCCATTTCACAACACTATTTATTTACTTACTATTCATATATATATCCCCCCCCCCCCCTCCACTCTATTCCAAATTCTAAATTAATTTTAACCACTTTAGAACTTTTATTAATTTTACTTGGGTGTCTAAGACCTATTCTAAATTTCATGCCCCCTTTTTTGGAAATAATTCAGGCTTAGACCCCACGTCGGCGACATCACCGTATGGTGAAGAAGACGTTAAACCCCAATCCAACAACAACATCATGTATGATGTTAACAAATACAGTGGATCATATACATGGATGCTTCTAGCAGGTATGTTTTTATCGTGTTCAATACGAGTTAAGGAAATACCCCCCCCCCCCCTCATTCAATATTTCGTAAAAAAAATATGATAAGATAAAAGAGAAGCAACCATACCTTTGTGTAGATTTATTCGTAGAGGAAACGGGTTCGTAGATGGGATTTTTACATGTTCGTAATGAAAAACAGTGTTTCGTATAGAGTGACAAATTGTGAAATAAGTTCATATAAGCAATAAATTATCATTGTAAATGATAGTATACAAATTCAAAGGAGAATAATTGTACATCCAATGTATAAATACGATCGATGTTATGTCTTGTATAAATAAACTGAGTAGATACTTTGTAAATATTACATCAATCTATATAATAAAATTCACAATATTAAATGAAAATTTAAAAACCTCCACGAAGCTTTTTTCCCTGAAAAAAATTGGTCATGAAGGGGATTCCCCTATCAAAACTACGACCGCATCTCCCTGGGCCAGTGCCCAGTCTTCACCACGTGACCTTGCTACCCGCTAAATCAATTACGTAACGGTCTCATTAACGGTGGTCAATTCGCCTTGACCCGCGAGCGCATTGTGCCCCTTTAAAGATTATCAGTTTGAGGTTCCTCAAACATACCAGATTATCATAAGATGGGAAGATATCTTGATAAAACTTATACCGACATAGATTAAGGGGGAAAACCAGACATCTCTTCAGGGCACAGGAAGTACAGAAAAGTTCGAATAGGTTTAAGTGAATAGAGGATGCTTCAAAGAGGTTCTAGGTTTTCAATATTTTGCATATAACTGATAATAGAAAATATTCATACTCCCAAATTGAATGAAACAATACAATGTGTTCCATTTAATGCTCCATGTAAATCATGATTATAAGGAGCAAACAAAACTTGATAAGTAATTCAGATTTTCAGACAGTGATGAAATGTTGTAATTCTACAAGACTCCTTTACACAATTATATAACGTGATCTTCTGTGTCAAGATTTGTTCTCATCCTTGTGCTTTGGAAACACGTCATTCATTTTGGAAAGCTCAAGTTTTCAAAACCCTTTTTATGATATAGTATATTCCATCATTAGAATTTCATAGAAGACATTGGTTTATCAGATTTAAAAATGGAGATTGATCACCAGCAAATGTTCGCAACAGTGATAGTTTCATAGATTTTCAAAAACGTTTCAAAACACTACCTTAAGCCAGCGACTTTTGGCAACCACTTTAAGATTAGATGATTGTAAGTCAATATTTCAGCTCCTTGAGCCCTGTTAGAAATCATGCCATGACTGTTATATTAAAATATGGAACAGCAATGACAAACTACAATCCTCCCGTTTAAACTATAAGAACACCCATGATCAGTTTTTCAGCTTCTTAAATACTACTGGGATACAAATTCGATTTGCAAGCCTAAAGTTGAGGAAAGTGATGACTGGAGTAAAAGAACAAACCGCAATATTGTAACTTGATCTTTTGAAAAAGAAATTTTTTGAAATTTCTAAATAGCTATTGAAAAAGAACAGATACAATCTGTCATTTGTTTTCTCTCTTGAGTTTAGTGGAGCATATTGGCAGTAATTGAACATAATGTGAATCTTGTGGATTAGAAAAAAATGAAATTAGTTTACAGTTGAGGTAAGAGTTTGTCAATGAAAGGTTATGGGGTCTATGGACACTTTAATATGAATATTCATGACCTATATAACCTGTAATAAAGTAGGATATAATTCAGCACTGTATTGTAAAATAATTTGACAGTGCAAACTCTTATCATCATTTCAAGACATGTGCTGAATAAATAGAATAATGGTCAATTTGATTTCATGTCCTGATAGTCAGAGAATCAGTAGATAGAAACAGCTACTTACCTCTCCTGTGATAATGATTTGATAATTGGAGTGACATTAAGCTTTTTAATAAGTGTACAATGTGAATAATATAATTTGTATACCGATGCTTACCTTAATTATTTTTCACTTACCTACGTTTCCTAGTGCACATATCATTTAATTTAGGATGTTTTTGATGCGTTACAGTTTTCCAATGGAATATTTTGAAATTTCGTTCAAGAAGTTTCGATTCATTTTCTAAATTTTATAAATCACATTGACGGTTTGACCATAACAGTTTTAGCAGGTCATTACAGTGACCCGGGATCAAACAGTTTGAGATGTGTCAAAACAGATTGGATATCATCGAATTCGATAGAAAAAGAACAATCTTTCTGAAAAAAAAAAATATTTCCCTTGCTCTTTCAAATGTTGTTTTGAGTTCACAATAAGATGCTCGCCCATCGATAATTCAGCTATTAACGCACTTATGATGGGGATAACTCGAATGATTGTTCTTCAACTTTACTCAGGCATTTCGTAACACTAGCAAATGAAAACCTCCTGGGTATTCTCGGTTCAAAATAAGATGGTGATAACTCGAATAAAAGTAAAAAAATGATTTTGATGTGACAGAGGATAGTGTTTCGCAAAGAGATTCGTTTGACTATTGACGCAATTGAAAACGTCACAAAGATGGGTAATTAAGGTTCTTCCTTGGGTTGTTTTTTTTTCAACTTAAGCTTTGTCACTTTTTGAACAGAGTGAATATCTTGATTATTCATGACCAATATGATGGAATAGATTCAGTCGCAATTAAGCTCTGTATGGTTACAACGTAAAGGCTTGTTCCATGAAATTAGAATTATGCACACTGAAGTCATAGAAGTGACCAGGGGTCAAAATTTCGAAAACACTGATTTCTATTTTGCTATACAAAATCCTCCATAAGTGATCAACAGATTTAGATCTTATTCATATGTGTTCCTTAGCGCTAAGGCAACATAACTGTGCTGATTTTTTTCCTTCAAAGTTTACATGGTTGATTTTAATCTAAATTTAAGAAAATCCGAATTTCACAAATAAGACCCCATCTGTCTATTTACCAATGCCAGATATCGATATTCAGCACAAGTGACAAGACGGTCCCGAAATAGGGTTTGGGGATGGTTATGTTACACATGGACAATTGATGATCTTCTGTAAATGGTCGTGGAGTCATTTTCTGAACATCAAAACGAAACCAAAATTGCATGATATTTGCACTGAGATCACTAGCAGGTGAGGAAACTTAAGGTACGCAGCTCTATATGACTGCAGAAGTAGAATGACATTATTTGGAAAAATATTGCATAGATATTGCCTGAAACAGAATAATTGACAAACACTGTGGCAGATTAAATGAGTGGGCATTTGTTTTTAATAACAACTTTTGTAGAGAATAATTACCACCTATGTATGCTAAATGAGATCTAAGATGCATGCATGGCTGTTTTTAAGACAATTGGAAGATATCGACATGTTACAATGTCTATTGATGACAACCCAAAACCTTATTGAACTACTCTTTACAGTAGTTATAACCATAATCATATATCTTGCTTCAAATTTTTTATCAATAAGCCCTGAAATCAACCTGGCAAGCTAGATTAGTCATTTTTCAAATCTATCGAAACTTGTCATATTTGCATTTTCAAAAAGAGTTCAAACTAGATGGAATCTAGTTCTTCTTTCGAAAATAATTTCGCCTCTTAGAAATTAAGAGACATAACTGTAATTTGAAAAAGATGATTTCTGTCTTAGTGCAGTGAACCGCTGTCACTTTACGAGGAACAACGATAAAACAGGTTCTCTTACGATCTAAAACATCAGATGTGCCTTTATCAAAATGATTTATCAGTGCACTTCAGTTAGTTTGGAGTTACAACATGACTCGAGACGGTGGTACATTCTAGTAACACCACTTATTTCGAGAGATCTGAGCAAGTTTTGATCATCAAAGGCGACAGAGTCTAAATCAATTACATTCATATGCTCAGTTTTTCTCGATGATGTTTATTTCATCTCACACATAAATGAAAAAAAAAATTGAATTTGTTAAAGCAGATATGAAACAATAGCTAGAGATTCAAGGAAGGCAAGGTAAGTAGAAAGCTGAATGATACTTCTCGAAGAACAATTAAAGCTTTTTGTTATTGACCTTGAGACAGTTTATATAGAAGAGTGCTATATCAATCAAATCACATTTAAAGGACATGCGTGTAGTTTCTTACTGATACTCAGTTAATATGTATTTAAATGTTATGTCTAACGTTTCAACTTCAATTGACTTCAAGTTTATTAGGAATTTGACAAACGGAGACAAGTAATATAAACAGTGGAACAATGTAGGAATAGGCAATACACTGACACAGATTCTTCATGTTAGTTTTAATTTTATTTATGAAAGATGTGGCAGTGTTTTAAATAAGTTGCACTAAGGCATGGCACATTCACCACAACATTATCTCAACAATATCAAATCATGTAAAATATTTTCTCTAAAATCTTAAAAGCGTGGCAAGAAATGAACTCTATTCGGTAAAACGGAGCAAATGAATATTATTGATTAGGTCTTGGTTCTCTTTGATTGTGAACAGATGCTCAATGACTTTCAAATTGAGATTGAATACATTAATCTTTGCTTGAACATTGTTGGACAAAGACTAACAAAATACACAATTGATTATACATGTAACATGCAAAGTTTTTATCAATTGTATTCTTGAAACTGCATTGCATGTGTGCATTAATCGAGTAACAATATTTTAACAAAGGTACCCACTCAAAAGGTCTTATATGATAGACATCTCATTATATTGTTGAAGTAAAATTTTGAACGTAGGTAATTGATGGTATCTTATTTGTGACATTATTTTTAAATTTTATTTCATGAAAGTTTTGGGCAATTAAATTTTCATATTTGTAATTGTACGTTTGGCTAAGCTGATACATGTACATGTAGGTCAATATATTCTCAGTGAACATATCAAACTGTCATTTCAAGTTAAATGTAGACTCAACTCCAATGTATAGGTGTCTGAAATAGGACATGGTTGACATTTATCTGCAACCTCTTTGATCTCAATTCTCAGTAATTCTAATAGTTTCCGCAACCGCCTTGTTTTATCATTTAATTTATCTGTTAAATTCTTATCCAAAGTGTACAAATGCTGTAAAGATATTGCTATTCAGATACTACTACCAAATAAATAAGATTTATTTATTATAAACAAATTTATGTTGTCATATTGATATCACACTGCAGTTAACAATTTTAAAAAATTAGCAGAAGACACACTGTGATAGGCATAACAAACAAGTATGATCACAAGATTTTCAATCCAACTTTAATGACAGTAGCGATCATTGCTTATACAATACTTAAACTAATCCAAATCAAAATCATGTTTGAAAAAGCCATTCATATTTTAAGCAAAATTTATCAAAACATTTGCCCAAGTGCATCTTCTAAAATTGGTTAGATCGTGTTGTTAGACGTTTTTGTTTTTGATTAGATAAAAATAAGAAGAGGTCATTTCAAATTTCTCTGCAAAGAAATATGGCACTTTAAAATCTAATGCATGATTATATGCAACCAGTGTTGATCAACCCAAAATAGTTTTAAAGAGATATTGTGCTTGACACAACGATCTTTCCTGTAACCCTAGATGTACAGGAGAAACAGAAAACGTTGCAGCAGAAACATTTAAACATGACTGACTCATATACGTTTGAATGACACATTTGAAACAAGTACATGTAATGTAATTTTATTTGTCTGATACTTCAAAATCAAAGTTTTTTACACATATACAGAGGTCACAGAACAGACTGTGCAAATGCTTTATATGTATAATGAATACCTAAGAAAACAGCATTTTGAAATTAAGAAGCAGAAATTGATCATAGAATAACCCCTAGTGCAAATGTTAGTATATTTAAGTAGATTTATTTGAAACAGCTCAATATGCATGAATTTAAGATTGCTGTAAATGTTACAGGACATACTTTTAATGTTACTGGAAAGACCTTATATTTTAATTTTGTCTTTCTTGGGACGATTCTTAGCCTTAATATGCCACAATGCAATTTATGGAACTAAATGACAAAAACTGTTATTTATATAGTTCGTGTATCTAGATAGCATTAATAAACGCACAGCCACAATGCAAATTTCGAGAAAACCTAACATAGATCTCGTTCGATGTTTGAGTTGTCTTTCATCCAAGACACAACTGTATCAAAAAGACAAAGAAAAGGGTGTAAATAAATCAACACAATTACTACCAGATCGAGAGAGGAGATACTGAGACGAAATGGAAGAAAGAAAGGATTAAATTGAGGGCACAGAAAAGTTGACATAGTTAAACCGCCAATGTTGTTTATCAAAAACATGAACCATCAAGGCTAAGAAGACAAAGCAACCAAATCAGCCGGATCGAGCACTCTGTTATGGGGGAAACAAAGCTTTAAGATTTGAACTAGCCCAAAAAAGAATCAGAAATGTACAGAAAATGTCTGCCGAATAAACAGAAGAACTACAGAATATACTCCGAGAAGTGAAAGAAGGGAAATTATCGGAAACATTTCAAACAAAGCTGTAAAACGGACACTTCTCTTTCAAACTGCACTAGTGGAACAAAT
This sequence comes from Steromphala cineraria, assembly GCA_916613615.1. NCBI lineage: Eukaryota > Metazoa > Mollusca > Gastropoda > Trochida > Trochidae > Steromphala > Steromphala cineraria. The sequence goes on from OU744721.1 coordinate 11,869,481, forward strand.
GATGCTTTGGTACAAACCAGAAACAAATCTGCAAATACGCATTGGCTAAAACGCTTTCCAGTGGGAGTTCCTTAACAAGATTTAAGTTCTTTTGCCAAACCTATTCCAAATTTTGAATGTGACGCAAGAAAAGTAAATAATCTCAACATACATATCTCTCACCCAGGTACTGTACAAAGGTGAGCTTATACCTTAAAAGAGATCATACCTGTTATGTCAAGACAGGCACCAAGAACACAGTGACATGCAAGAAAGGAAAAAAGAGGCATGTTCTGAATACCACCATCACAGAATACAATCAATATTTGATTTTCACTATTTGCAGGCTCAGTTCATTTTGTGTTGTCTTTCCCAGACCAAGGGATAGAAGCACATGCTCGTGCAAATTATGTGAAAACACTCAATTTATGGCATCATCTTTAACAAAACAGCTGCTATCACAACTGATGACCTCATGATTCAATGACTGGTGAAGTCGTTTGCAGTAAAGGTTCAAGAACCTGCATGTAAAGAGAATGCTCCGCCTGTAATGATTTAAGACTCTTGTATTATAGAAAGATCAGCAATGGCATGATCGAGTGTAGTCAGTGGATCTCCAAGAAAGTTATAAGTAAAAATGAACAAAAGAATAGAGAGAAAGAGATTGTTTTAACAGTGAAAGACATTAATTTATAACTCATCAACAGGATGAGAGGAGAGGAGGGAATGTCAAACTTGTGTCGTGCACATATTACACCAATCCTGGAACACACAAAAAAGAAGAACCCTTTGGTGGATTCATTGCATTTTTGCAAGAGATTGACCAACTACCCAAAGTCGTCAAAAAGGGAATTTTAGTTGCTTTCTCAAAAACTCTATGAGATTGGGTTCAAACCATTCTCGGCTCCCAGAGGCAAGTCATGAGATGTTGATCGAGCCTCTGTTCTAATAAGTCTGGAGTCATTTTAGCAAATGACAACACTTCTCGCATGGACAGGGCGGTTCATATCGCAATGTCTTAGCCATGATTCAATAGCTAAAAGGATGGTTTAATGACTGTGTCGCTGATTGCACAACCTCTTTTGATAACATACAAACAGGCATCTCCCATTCTAGCCCCAAAACCTGGCTAACAAGAACAGAGGCTCGATTAACATTTCACAATTTTATCTGTCTCTGTGGGGGTGAAATTTGACAAAGAAATTTATTTAAGGACGATGATATGTTTGTTTTATGAATACAATCATTTTTTAAATTTTTTACTTACCAATTAATGGATAGAAATATCAAACAATTTTGAATTGTGAACTATTCGTTATTTAGCTCAAGTTGCTTTAAACTGTAGCTTTTTCTTCTTTGAATTTTCTGGACGAAAGGAAAGGAAAGGAAAGAATGAAATATGTCCTTTGTTCATGTTGCCCTATTTCCCAAACAGTTGATCTTTGTAGCTTCCTTTCTCAATCTCCTGATTTATTTGGATTTTGATTTAATAATGAGATTCATTGGAAATTATGTATCAATGATTGACCGAAATTCGTACATGGACATGTCATCTAAGGTTCAATTGGCTAAAGGAAAGTGTCATCTATCATTAGCATGTTCCTTGTCAGACAGTGTTGTACTGCTGAGAGGCTTACCACTCTCACTGATAATGCGCTAGTTAAAAGTGATGGAAGCCTACCTTGTTTGCATCATTTAGGAAAATTAGGAAAATATGCAAACGTGTATCTGCAATCAGTAAGAGAGTTATTAATGTAGATGGAAACTCATTTGATATAAGCACAACAACGTATTTAAAGCACCTGATTGCATTTGTGAAAGGATAGAATGACTACTTGAGTTTTTAGACATATGTTTTGACAAGATTACATAGATAGCTTTCAGCATTATCATTGACAAAACTTGCAGTTCCAAGGAATTTGCGATGACATCATCTTTATTATTAAGGAAGTGGTATGTTCGAAAAAAATTCCATGGCTGTATATTAGTTTTCAATCATTGGAAAGTATCTCTTTCTATTATCATATCTTTTGGTGGAAAGGGAAGGCAACGAAGAATGTTCTTCGAAACCCATAAAACCTCTCGCAACAGTATATTCATAAAGGAGCCCGGCTAGCTAAATTATCAATATACCAATGTATCTAAAATTGTTAAAGTATTGTTAAAATGATTATGACTTATTAATATCAAAACGTGATTATGTTTTTAAAGCATTTTTATAATCTTGAATATTATATTCATTAATCATGAGTTTTTCTTTTCGACTTGATGATAAGATATTTGATTTTGAATAGTGCTGAAAATAGATGGACAACTATTAAATATTCCATATCGAAGAAATATTCGCAACTGTGACTTATACATTTTCATTTGTGCCTTAATGCAGATCCATTCATGTATCACCTGATGAGCTTGTGTTTCAAACAAGGTGTAATGTTGATGAGATGCAGCTATCATGAGAAATTGTGAGCAATTATTACATTGTAGAGGTTATCCAGAGGAGAGACACTAATATCTGAATCGTCTGCCTTTTTATCCCCCGCAACAACGAAGTTGCGGGGGGAATTAAAATGGGTACCGTCTGTCCGTCCGTCCGTTACACTTTGTGTCCGGCTCATAACTTTCTAACTAATCAACCATTTCAATTCAAATTTGTTATGGACATGAAGAAACATGTAATAATGTGTCATGAGAAACACTTTTCTGCAAATCTACATAAAATATTAGTATTTTGGAGAATAAGTGGTAAATTTTGTAAGAAATCTGTTACAAGTCCCGTCCTGCTCATAACTTCTAAACTAATCATCACATATTGATCAAATTTGATATGGAGATACATAATCATATGAAGGTGTGTCATGAAGAACAATTTTGGAAATATTTTTATAAAATTTTGCCTTTTTTGGCAAAAAATGAGGACTCTGTTGGAAAACTGTTACAAATCTTGTCCGGCTCATAACTTCTAAACTAATCATCACATATTGATCAAATTTGATATGGAGATACATAATCATATGAAGGTGTGTCATGAAGAACAATTTTGAAAATATGTTTGTTTAAATATGATCAAATTGATCTTGAAGATCCAAATACATAATACATAAATTCATTCGTTTGATTTTAATTTTGTCAGTTAAGTCCAATTATGCCAAACAATGAACATAAAGTTGGTATGATTTAGTTTCTCTATTATAACAGTTTCTTTCATTTCCTGGAAAAGTTGTGTTAATTTGTGCGACAAAAATTAATCGGCAATATGATAAGGAAAACCTATACATATTGTGCAATTTGCGGGGGATATAGCTCGACCATGTCAGCTGCTTGTTGAAATTACAACCCTTTGTCAAATATTGGTTTCCGAAAATTGTTCTAGATTAAGTTAAAAGGACTATTCCAAATCATTAAAAGATTCTTTCTCCAAAATAACCATCCATATGAAAAGAGAGGATTTTTGAAGACTTAATAGCATATTGATGAGTTTTTGATGAAAAGGTCCTATTTAAATCTATATGTTCCAATAATGAAGCATGCATTAAGTTCCTTGTTGATATTTAGTTATTTGATTTAATTGCTTATCTTTATAAGTAAGTAACTTAAAATTGAGATTCAAATTTGTGAAGAATTCTGTTTTTCGTAAAGGAACTTGTTCAACAGTCGAGAGGAACAGACAGTGGCCACAATGCAAAACACATAGAGGAAAAGCTTGTGCGTTTGGAAAACAATGTCATTGACTCTAAAATATTGGGAATTATTGTTTTTCTTGTGGATATGAATTATTTATTTGAAGACATAAAAACCCAAGTAAGTGGAAATTCCAATTTATCATGACATCTGCATTACCAAATAATATGGCTTTTGTTCCTCTTTTATCTTATCTGTGTGACAAGAAATTAAGTGTATTTGGTGAATTGGATAAAGTGAACATTATTGATTAGGTCCTTGGTCTCTTTGATTGTGAACAGATGCTCAATTACTCTCAACCCTACTTGTGTTTTCTATCCTCGGTTACATCAACACTTTCATGAATGAATTTGATTAAAAGCAATATGTTTTGCTCTTACAATTGTTGAATTTCGACAAACATTCAGAAAAATATCACACGCTCTTTTTAGTTTTTTTATCATGTTTAAATTAAAAACAACAACATGGTATTGCATTTCCGTGAGTAACGATATATTAAAACATTTTAGGTTGAAAAGGTACAAACGTTGAAGTGTGTAGTTTATATAGCAAATAACAATAATGTGGGTATGAATTCTAAAATGTACTTCAATGTCGTTCATTTAGGATGTGATTGTGTTGCGATTATTTTGTTGTGTTAAACTTAGAGGGCATTACATTCTTACTGAACATATTAAATTCATTTCAATTGAATGTTTATTTGATTCCAGTCAATTTACTTTTTCTTTTAAATCAGTAATAAGTTATTATTGTTTTACCTTTCAGAACACCCATTGACAAATACACATCTTCACCATACAATTTATCCATCTATTCCATGTAAAAGTGTCTGAAATAGAACAAGGTAGATCTTTATCTGCAACCCCTTTGATCTCAATTCTCACTAAATGGATTGTCTTAATAATTTCCGCCTCCCTAAATGAGGGTAAATTAAACCTTAACAGATCTGTGTCTTGAGAGCAACATTTCAGTTCCCTTAATGACCTGTCTGGGCGTTTATTGCACAACAGCATGCACTTCCCTCTAATAGTCCATGTAACAGCATGAACTGAGTGGTCCATTGTCCTTACATTAGCAGGGGTTCTGTAAAACTACAAAGACAACAAATGCATTCTGGATTGTCATTTATTTACTTCACATAAATAGGAAATGCAATGCATAATGACTACTCTTGAATACCTTTGCTTTCGGTTGGTAAATTGGTGTTATTTTATGCAATTTTCTAGAAACCCTGCAATATGCATGTGTAGTTGCTATCAAAATGCATGCTTTCTAGGAAAATGCTGTTGCTTAAGTCTGTGTGGTTCTATCATATATTTGTGTCTGCTGCAGAGAAAACGTAGTGTGCTTATTTTGTATACACTTGTAAAATAAAAAAATCTGGGGTCTTTTCAGAAGCAGAGAAGCTGTTGTATAGAGTTTTGATTAATCTGAAATGAATAAAGGAAGTCGAAACACACTTGTTAAACGCCTACAACCAAGCAAACACAAACTTTGTCAACAATTATCAGTAGGTAAAACTTCAATACTCAATGCAGTTATACAAGACTAATAATGATCTTGGTCAAGTTTACTTAAGTTAATATATTGTTCTTTACTTAGATATCAAATATGTAATGAACGTACATGATCATTGTTAAATATATTTAATAAACGATGAAACTTTTAGGCATGGAAGTAATTTGATAATAAATGTTAAAAGGCTACCTGGCGTGTATTACTGTAGTACATTTGATAGCTACATTGCTAATGTAAACACAGACATATATACTCCTCACAAAACTGAAGAAACAAGAATATTGTCAGAAAAATATCTTTATTATTTTAGGTAGCCATACATTAAGAGATAATGTAGGCAGAGAAATATCTAAGATACACTTAATTCAATCATTTATCTTATTATTTGGACACAACCATTTAAAAAACATGCCCAGTGGACAACATTCTTGTCTTACCAAATGTACATGTTGCTTTTGTGTGTGTGAGGAGTATACTTGTTCCATGTTTCTGATACTAATTATCTGTAATCACATCATTCGAAATACGTTAATTTAAAGATATAATCTATTATTTTGTAAAACATTCATTAAGAAATAACATGTCACATAACTCATCATCAGTTCTATTTTGGATGGATAGTAAAGAGGATTAACATAGTTATAATCAGAGTAAAGAGTTTTGTAGGGATATGGTTTCGCAAAATCATCAAATCCAATTTCCCAAAGGCTTTAACTAGTTGTGATTTTGAATACCATTATGATGTTAACATGGAATGCATTACACCAAAACTGTGATTTGTAATTTGTAACTTACATTAATCATGAATAAATTTCCTTAAGAGTTTTGTTTGTTGTCATTTTGATAGTATATCCATGGCATGTTATAATTACTTTCATGCAATATTAATGTTTAATTTTCATGGAGTGCCTTTCAGACACTGTGATAATTTTTTTTGGTGAAAAATAATTTTTTATTTACCGGAAGCAATTACAATATTTCTTTAGATTTCCTCTTGTACACACAGCGCATGGTATCAAATTGATGAAAGTGATTTGAGTAAGAATTGTTAAACCAAGAAATTAATTTATTTCTCAGAGGACATTCAGCAATTGCAAGCGTTAAGACTATATTGCACAGATTCTTAAATACAATTTTGTCATTCAAATGTCATAATACATTAGGCAATTATTTCACTTAGGGATAAGAGTTGCTTCCTTTCGATTCCACTGCAAATGGGAGCTTGCGTTAAAACAAAAAAACAGTAACTGCGGTGCAGGACTTGTAGATAGGTTTGTAGGATAATCAACTGGCTAACATCTGGAACATTGAAGATGGGTAGATAAAGGCGGTGGGAGTTTTTGCTGACTATTTCACAATTCCAATTCCGATAATCTAATTGCACATGACCAAGAAACATATATGATCATTTATTATGATTGTATATATAAAATCTTCATAGAACTTGAATTATCAAAATGAAAAAACCAACATGTAATGCAAGAAAAATATGTTAACCAGAATCTACTCAATAATAATACAAAGAGAGTTCACAGTCTCCTTTGTTGGCCTAAAATTTAAAAGATAAAATCACACATTAAACAGTCTTATGAATTTGAGTTTAGAGTTATCCCAGCTGTACCCAATCTTAACCATGTCAATTGTATCTAAAACATACCAATGAATTTGAGGGAAATCTCCAATCCAAAAACACTGCAGCTACTATGAAAGGCTGAAAGGCAGTCAAACGCGATGAGAGGTAGGCCTACATATATATGACATAGGTCATAGACAGACAGACTTTATTCAAAATTGAAGGTCCCATGGCCAAGGCTACATCAAGTTACGTTGGTCAGATACGATGTGGTGTTGATGATCAATACAATATCTGAATTCTTTTCAAGGGAGCTCGTTATTTATTGATACGAATCCACTCCATCTCATACATTCTCCATCTTAATCCATGTATAACGAAACTGAGAATTGTTGTGTTTCATATTTTACATATATTTCATATCTTGTATTTATTGTTCTTCTAATGCCCCTATTACACTACGAAAGGAATTGTCACGAATTGCTACGAATTGCAACGAATAGTTAATTGTATTCATTCGTAAACATTCGGCACAATTCGTGAACAGCAATTCACTCCGTAGCTTTTCATGCTGAAATACGAATAATTTATGAATTGTTTATAACCTGTATGAAATAATTAACAAACAGTTGCAAATACACTATATACGAATTTTCTTCCTTAATTCGGGACATTCGTGAATAATTTGTAAGTAATTCAGGGCCAGACCATCAAAATTATCAACCATGAATTTCACAGAGTTACAAATAGTTTACGAAGCAACTACAAATATAAAATTTGAAGTTGAATGCCACGAATTGGAGGAATGTTGCAGAATTAACTACGACTCATTTAAGAATTTAAAAAACTAATTACGAACTGTCTACGACTGTAAATTTCTGGTTCGTGATGATTCCTCTCTTAGTGAAATAGGGGCATAACAATAGTTATCTAAAGCTCTTTTCACTCTTTAATGGATAATCTTCCACTAGTGTGAAATAAACTTGTTATTTGTACATAATTTCAACATATATTTTGATAACAGTTTAAACAACATAAAATTTCAGGCTTTAGATGTTTTAAGCAGTCAATCACGTGGATACGAGTTTGACACTTGCAATTCATCACCACGTTGCATTATGGAGTTATATGAAAGAATCACTCCTTTATCTTTATTGGGTGATAGCAATGAAAAGCGATATTGTGTGATAGCATTGAATAACGTTGCATGTAAAAACTCTTGATAAGCGATCGATCCTCTTTGATTGTGAACAGGTGCTCCATTTCTGTCAGCTGTCTTGGTTTCCAGTAAATCCATAACACATTCATGAAAACATGATTTAATACACGTAGCGGGAAGCCATTATGCAATATGATTTACTCGTAATAAATTCACAAATTAACATGTAATATTTCAATTAAGTATATTCTTCAATCATATTATGTAATAAAAGTAGCATTTAAAATCTAATTATCTTTAATTCTAAATGTGTTTTCAACAAATATTAACATTTGAAATATTATCATCTCGATAAGGACTTTTTTTACAAAATGAGTGATAGTTTCTAGCATACTCACTACAATCCCTTCTGCTTCATGGTAAACATAATAAAATGATAAAGGAACAACTTTTGATAGTGTAAAATTGTAAATGTTTTTTACATTGTGTTATGAGTATACGTACATATCATCAATCAGCACTCAATTGTGTCAATTAGATATTCTGAGTTATTTTGGACCATTGTGTATTTTTTTCAAAAATTAATTCTTCTTCTTTTATAAAGACCACGATAAACGTTACAATCAATAACTATTTATTCAAATCTGGCAAAATACTAGCTTAGATTTCTGAATTTAGAAAAATAATATCCAGTATTAATAAATGTATGCCATTACCCACGTCTTGAAGAAAGAAGGGAAGACTTAGTGCATTCATGCATTCAAGTCGATGTTGATCTTGTTTAGATACATCTCAGGTAACTTTGGAACATGTGAACATTGAGACATCTATGAATAGTAGGCTTGATATATTTCTGTCTGTGTGGTATAAGATAGCCTTGAGGCAGTCAGAGTTTTAGTTCAACAGTACTATATAGACCCAGTAGTTTAAATTATTAATACATAAGAACATCTAATGAGTATACTGGACATATTTTGGATGATATAAAAGAAAGTGCATGCGGTGTAATAAAGATGGAAGATGTTATAATCAAAAGATAATGTATATAATTGTTAACATGTTATATAAATTATCAAATCATATATTCTATTTTCAATAAACAGTAAAATGCAAAAGTAGAACGATTTTTATTGACATTTTCCCAAATTAACAAGATCGCGAAACAGAAACCGATTGATTGGGCAGGGTCTTTAAAGTATTGTTTGAAAACTGAGAATTTTCGTTATCATAAAAAATCTTAATTAAATAATTTTTAGGGAAATGCCTTAATTAAATATTCACTAATAGTAGTTCAACTTCCACGGCAATAGAATAACTAACACAAATTTTTTTTGGAAAGTTAGCATCTGCCATCTTGCTGAACATGTTTCTTATATAAATTTTAACCCCTGATTTGAGTGTGACAACACAGATAGATACAGAAACTCGTTTTCAGTATTTCTTCTCAACATGTTAGGGAGATAGTGTGTTTTTATATTTATTTCAACCATGCGATCATAATGATGAGTATATTTAAGGACTACTTACAACTGTTCATTTCATTATTTTTGAGTAGTTTATCATTTTAATAAAATTATTTATAACTTGAAGTAAGCACCCTTTTAACCCCTATGTATGATATTCATTGAATCAAGAAAAGGCATTAAGCAATAAAGGTAAGTGCTATTATTGTTATTGATCATGTTAATGTTCATTAATCCTAGTGCTAAATTACTTGTCAGAACATACATAGAGATTATTACCTGAGGAAGTGTGTCATATGACTTTTACGAAACGAGTGTGAATTCTTGTATTACCCGAGCGAGAGCGAGGGTTATACAAAAATTTGCACGAGTTTCGTAAAAGTCTTATGACACACTTCCGAGGGTAATAATTTCTTTATTACCGATTCTATTCCATTTAACCATCTTAGAAATATCCAAGAAACGGGCCACTTCCCTTGCGACGGCCGGCTACGGTGACGTCACGAACAATGGTGTTATGACGTCACAGGCAAAAGTGATATGTGCACTAGTGCTCATATTGAAAATACGTCACCACTTATTTCCAACCATATGGGTAATAAATGTACATATCACTCTACCTCATGTTTTGAATCTTATGTGTCGAAACAAATCCCATGATAAAAGTATTATATCTAAACTACAATTAAACATCGCATTTATTATTGATAATATTGGACTGACACATGGTACAAGGGAAAGGAAATTCCAACAGTTGAATATAACTAAAATAATCAGTTGTCATTGCCGTGACATAAATTGAATGAACAATTATGTTGAGCATCAAGGAAAACTGCTAAATATTTTCATCCTGAGAGTGACATCGATTGATATAGATAATGAAACTTTATGAGAGTTCGGATTTTGCTAGATCCCAAACGGAGTCAGTCGTTAATCTACTTCTTCTCTTTGACCCCAATAGTGTAGGAAATGTACTTCAAGCATCAAAACCGCTTACCTATACAAATCTTTGACATACTCTTATTGTAACATATTTTTACAAATGCACGTCTGCCCACTGTTCAACAACCTGCATTTCATATGATAAATGAAGTGTAATTATAAAAACAATCTCATGAAAATCAAAGGGTGCAACGCATGTACATATTTTGAAGACACATATAACGTAGTTATGTACATATCTTCACCTTCACTCATTGACTTTTTATGTATTGGTTGTAACATTCAATTAACATTGATTATTTCTATTTACCTAATTTCCCCTGCAATTTCTGTTAGGCTTATTTCATAAGCACATTAACGAGCAACATATACTTTTTTGCGTCCATTTTTGCTCAGTTTTAACTGATGATACATGAAAGTGTAACTGTATAGTTTAAAGTAGTAACTTGTTTGATGCGTTGCCTTTTGAGACAATATTTGACTAAAAAGGCAAATTAAATAATTCCCTCTATCATTTTACAAGTTTAATGTAAGCATAATGTTGGTACCAAAAGAAATAATTTTATATGAAAATAGTGAAGAGATAGGTTGTTCTTCTCGATATATACTAAATGAAAGCAAATAAGAAAAATAGATGATTGTTTTCCTTTGTTGTGAAGGTTTTATCTTCTATACAAAAACAAACACTTTGGCGCCTAAAAGGTTGACATGAAAGTCCATTTGACCAAATGAAGTATTTGGCTAAGCCAGGGTCTTTGCGTTAATCACTTTAAATCTACTCAGCAAAGATTGACGAGCTGGTGCCCCACGGTGCAAGTTAATTGATGACCTCCAGAACAGTAGGTGTGATGGTGTAGGAGGTCCTTTACCAGACAACATCTCAGGGTCGTGGACTACATTTTATTTAGGTCGATAAGACTTTTGGGGATTTTCTTATGTGGTAACACAATAATTTCTTGCCGATCTTCCGGTTTTAAATAAATACTAAATTCTACTAGGAGGTTGAATTTGCTTTCAAAACATTATAAAACAGTCACTCATATACAGTTATTTGCATTTTGCCGAAGCAGCTGTCTAAATGTGTAAGGTATTTTAATAGTTCATGAAGTATAATCCTTTAACTTGAAAGAAGATACTGCCACCACGATTGCTTATTCTGTTTTTTTAAAGGCAAACATTAAAAATGGTCTTGAAGTTTTCATTTAAGATGATAAAAAAAACAATTGTCTATTTCTAATACTGCTATCGTTAAAAGTATCTTCTGTGGCAATTTGTCATTATGATATGATCAAATAAATTCTCTCAAATAATAAGCATGAACATCATATTAGCAATACAGTAAAAAGCAGAAAGCGGAAGCAGAAAGCAGAAAGCAGAAAACGAATCATTAAAGAATATCAGTCTGTGGTTCCTCTAACATACGAGATTGTCATACGATAGGATATACATGTATATCTTGATAAAACTTACACCGACTTAGATTAAGTGAGAACCAGACATCTATTCAGGGCACAGGAAGTACAGAAACGGTCGAATTGGTTTAAATGAATAGAGGATACTTAAAAGAGGTTCTGAAGTTACAAATTGCATTACGCAAATCGTTTCAAAACTGATAATAGCAAATATTCATACTCCCAAGTCTTGTGACTATGATGATTTTATATAACTGTTAATATAACTGGATACACAGGAAGTTCAGAAAAGGTCGAATAGGTTTAAGTGAATAGAGGATACTTCAAAGAGGTTCTAAATTTAGATATTAACAAATATCCATACTCTTAAGTCTTGTGATGATTATAATATAACTAGATAATTGTTAACAAATGTTTATGCAATGTTTAATCATTCAATTTCATATAAGATTTGATTCGAAATGTCATATTAATGAACATATGAAGGGGTCGTGGGTTGATTGTGATAACCCACACAACCCAAAATTTGAGAAAAATATTTTTTGTTGGCTGCAAAACCATTCTCTACACATAGAAATTCATAATCTAACCTAGCTATTACACTTTCTCGTATTTCCTCATCCTTTTTTTTATGATATGCAATATCATTTTTTACTAATTTCGGAAAGACTGTCATAGGCCACAAAACACTTGGTGCAAATAATCATGTTTTATGAGAATTAGGAGAAAATAGTGATGGTGATGACTCAACAGAAGATAAAAACTATCTACCAAGCGAAGAAACATCAACTGAGTTACAATTTTCGGATAATGTTTTTATATCTTGTGGGTTATCACATTCATTTCGACATGCCTACTTGGGAGGTCAGTTCACTTCAAGCATACCTAGCTATTTTACCAAGGTCGGGATGATTTGGAAACTTCAAAGCAATCAAATGATTTTTTATAGTCCAAAGCAAATCATGTGATTAAATTTTAGTGTACAATGCAACTTCTTATGTAAGGATATTACACAATGAGGGTTATCATTTTTATTCCTCAAATAAGACATATAAACATATTCCGGGAAAAAAGTGATAACCCACAAAATTGTCAAAGGATGGGAAAATAAACAAAGATGGAATTTGTAATTGCCTTAGATTAAGATTGCACATGTAATTGCTTTTTATGCCCATAATACATTGATTCACAAATATAAACAAAGTTCTTCAATAAACGTTCAAATCTTAAAGGAACTTTGATATCTTTAAAGTGCATTTTCTCTGTTTAACTTTTTATGGGTTATACGTTTAACTTTTTATAGGTTATACGTTAACCCCCCCGACCATTCACCAATTGAAATCCTAGTCTGGGCACTATGTACACCAGGAGTTCATTCGTCACAGTGACATCCTACGGACCCATTATACCACGTCACTCTGACGTAATTTCCACAGCGAGGCCAACACCAACGTGACCTACCGTATTTCCTCTAATAAGCGCCGGGTCTCCAATAAGCGCCGGGGGTCACAGCTTGTTGATAAAATAAGGGCCGGGTCAAAACCATTGAATTAATGTCCCTTAGACAGTATTTTGCAATGAATATCTTTAAATATTTACTAACACAAACTTCAATTTTCTATGAAAGAAATAAGCACCGGGCCTCCAATAAACGCTGGGCCTCTTATTAACGCCGGGGGTAAAGGGGTGCTGAACAATTATTAGAGGAAATACGGTACTTCAAGTAATAAGATTGCGTTCTTACATTTGAAGGCAACATTATCCAAACACTTTATCTGAAGATGGAAACCGTGAAGTACTAATAAATATGTTATAAGTGTATTTAAAACTTTTGATACATCTGAGGAATTGATGGAAACATCAGTATCTGATGCCAAAGTGAAAAGAGCTAAAAGCTTAACATTAAGAACTTAATCAGTGATGGACACTTTTCATATTTGTAACGACATGAGTGTTGTAAGTCTGCCGGACTAATACAGACTCTTCCTGTTTTGTCAAAGCTAAATCAATTCCAAGCAACCACCGTGTCATCTGAGAATATGGATATCTGACAGTAGTACATGACAACCGTAAGGACCAAACCTATGATTGATGACATACTTTCTTTCCTTCAGGAAATACTAGAGGCTGGATTCTTTGCTAGGGGCATTCAGAAAGAGGTTTGTGTAACATCATCACTAAAGTAGCCTGCCTGTAATGTTGAAAAACTGAACCTTAATTAATGGTGGCTATGTGAAGGAACCCTTGGTGTGTACCAGTATAGGTTTGTTTTTCAATATCTGTTATGGACATGTCATGTCATGAATAAACGTTTTCTACACTTCAAACCAACATTGTAGGACATTGTCAAAATAATCTAAGAGTTCAATTGAAAAGCTTACAATTTTGACAAATACTGAAAGTAATCTATATGTCGAAAACACCTATTTCGGGCGTTTCCAATAGAATTCTAAATCACCTCAGGTATTACTGTAAATGGCAATCCGGGGGAAAATGTGTAACTAAACTTGAAATGATGTCAGTGACAAGTTCACTCGATGTTTATTAGACCCAACGATTTTTGTATATTGTAATCTGTTATCGAAGCTTACTTCTCAAGTTATTATTAGATCATAACATTATCATTTCACGTTTCGAATATCACGTAACAAAATGAAAGGAATTTTGTTACCCTTCGTTCTATCAAGCAATACCATGCCTGATTTTGCTTTATAAACACACTTTTAATAATGTATAATTTAAAGTAAGATGTGTTAAGATGTGAAAAGTAGATGGGGTAGGACAAGGAAGACACTGATCTGCAACCTCTTTGATCTCAATTCTGAGTAAATTGGTTGCCCTAATAATTTCCGCCCCTTCAAATGAGTGAAAGTAAACCTTTTTAAATTCGCGTCTTGAGACCAACATTTCCCTTGCATTAATGACTTGTCTGGACGTTTATTGCACAACAGCATCTAGACCTCTGAAACAGTTCATCTCACAGCATGAACTAAACAGTCCTACATTTACAGGGTTCTGTAAATTTACAAAATGGTTTCTTGAAGTGGCATTTATTTCTACTTATTGATGAAGAGAACCATGTTGCCTTTCTTCTATGTTTTTAAAAATTACGATTTTAAGTTGGTGTCGGTTTTAGTAATTTGTAACAGATTGTGTTTAAATGCATCTGCAGTTGCCTTGTATGTTTTCGATACATGTACCACCATGACAAGACTATTGTTAAAATTCTGCTACATTTTACATTTGAGCTACAAAACTGGTCAAACTCACCATTTTATTTATGACTGTAGTAAATCAAAATATAACGCCGGGTATTACATGTTTTGAGGACTAGGGCTGTGAATATGATTTTAAAAAATAATATGTAAAATAATTATCATCCCCCGCCACGAAGTGGAAAGGGGATATAGGTTTGGGCTTCGTCCGTGCATCCGGCTGTGTGTCCGTCCGTCCGAGTTAAAGGGGACAGCTTTTCTCAGAAACCATTTAAGATAGGATAACCAAATTTACTGTGTGTCTTCAGAGTATCAATACCTTGATTGAGTTTGAAAATCAGAACCGCAAAATTATTTTTACAGAGTTATATATATTGAAGTAAATGCATTTATCATTACAGAGTAACGGCCCATGTAGGAAAATATTGGGAGCTTTAATGAAAACATTTTTGGCGGGGGATGTTCATGACGCCTTTTTAACAACATGGCATACGCTCAAAGGGTCCAGAAAGAGTATCTATATAGCGATGGTATATGCATATTTTTTCATGGTAGATGAATGTGGTATGAGATTTTGTTAAACTTCCCTCCTACGTGTTTATTCTTAGTTTCATTAATGCATTACTTCGGTATATTAATCAAGTAACAAAATAGTAATGTAATAACTTGTTCTGCTCAGTTTATCAAAAGAGACCAATGAGAGAGAATACAGCTATTTGTTCACATACTTTCGTATTCCAGTGCAAATATCATGTAATTTGTAACGTCTTTGAGACAACTTAATCGAAACTTTAGAAAATACGAATTTCACAAATATGACCCCATCTGTCTGTTTAACAATGCTAAATATCGACATTCAGCACCAGTGACAAACTATCCCGAATATGGTTTGGGAATGGTTATGTTACACATGGAGAATTGATGATCTTCTGTAAGTGGTCCTGGAGTTATTTTATGAACGTCAAAACGAATCTCAAATTACATGATATTTGCACTCAGATCACAAGGAGGTGAACAAACTTTAGGTACGCAGCTGTAGGTAGTTGTCCTTTGTACGAAAGTTTATCTTCGATACCTTAACAAACACTTTGGCGCCTGATTTGAAAGTCTATTTGACCAAAGAAGTATTTGGCTAAGCCAGGGTCTTTGTGTTAATCACTTTAAATCTACTCAACAAAGATTGACGAGCTGGTGCCCCACGGTGCAAGTTAATTGATGACCTCCAGAACAGTTTGTGTGTTGGTGCCAGAGTTCCTTTACCAGACAACATCTCAGGGTCGCGGACTACATTTTATTGCGGTCAATAAGCCTTGCAGAGAGACAAGTAATATGTTTTATGGTTATTTTATATTTCTAGATTTCCATTACAACTTGTATTGGAAGCTTTCAGGTACAATAAAAAGATTATAAAACCACTAATCGAAGAGTTTCAATTTAAGCTAATTTTCCAGCAATCTAATCTTGGGAAAATCTGCTTTCTGATTAAAAAATCAGACTTTAATGTGTAAACGATACCTGTGAAACGCATTTTTCTGATTTCAAGACACAGAGAAAAGAATAATGATGCTTCACTGGGATTGTTTGCAAAATTTTGTATCCAGTAAGATTATATGCTTAACTGCTTCTTTATTTGAATGAGCTTAATATCGAAGATACAACAGTTACATAGAGTATTCAATTGTGGTGTTTTTATTTATCAATTAAGTATATTTATGAATGCTGATCTAAAATGGCCTCTATCCAATGCAGTGGTGTTAGGAAATATAGATTTGCATTTGCCCAAAGTTGCTGGTATTGGCAATGATTTAGATATATCATAACTTTATACTGACCACACATACGAAGTTCAAATAATTTTTGAACAATAAACAGCCACAAAGTCTAACTCTATTCTTGAGAAAAACAGTAAAGGCACTTTATTGATGGTCTAGCTCTTGTGGTCTCACTAAAGAAGACAAACAATTATAAGCCAATACTCTGCTCATTTTATATATTGTTGTGATCAAGCTTCATCTTTATAGTTCGCAATCCATTTAGAATGCTTTACAATTCAAAGCATTGATGGTTGCAATAGAAACAAAACTGCTAAAGTACTTTATCTTGGTTTTCCTATCAATAAATCAGAATGTCATAATATAGGAACATCCCTTGGTGAAATTGCACAGAAGTACTATATGACCAGGTATAGGCCGGGGGGAGATTTTATACCGGGGGCGATTTTATTTCGTGACACCGGCCCCACCTAAGTGTATAAGTCGACCTTTTCAGCCATCCAAATTCCAGTAAAAACCTAGTATGGCATGTGTTATCTGACACAACTCGCAGCTCTGCATTGCTGACTGACAAGTCCACAAACTGTTGCATTAACGTTAATATCGTTACGTCTTGACTGTCGTATATTATTTATAAGCAATGATAAAGGATATTACAGGTGTTCACATACGGTATTTCAAAAGAACAACCAGACACATCTTGAGGGTACAGCAACTACAGAAAAGGTAAACATCTTTAAATGATTAGCAGATTCTTCTTAAAGAGTCTGAAACTAAAACGTTATGCACAGCGTTATTCTTGTCAAAGCATAACTTGAAGCATTCTCTCCCCACAGAGGCAGATCAAGTCATGAAATGTTGATACAGCCTCTGATATATTGCAATTGAAACCTTAAAATTGTATTCATTTACACAAATTGACAGAACGTACATAGATATAATCATAAAGTGTCAACAAATGCAAATTCAATAACATTCACATTGAATGTTGAATGGATCTTAGTAAAGGCCTTTGGATAACGTTTAATATTTTCTCAGTCGTGATTGTTGACCATAAGGTTTATTGTTTCTTAATGAATTGAATTTAATTCGATGCATCCTCGGTGACCCAACATCTCGATTAGATGTCTATATCTGTGGCGATTTTACTTTTTTTCCTTAACTTTTCATTTCACTTTAAAAACGTAACATAAATTTCATTTCATTCACCAAAGCGGTCATTTGATGTGTAAATAGGATTTATAAAAGTACGTATACACGTTTTACCATATTGCTTTGAAAATCCCGTCTGTTCTGTATTCATTTTTAGTTTCACTTTATTTATGAATACCATCAAGTTATTAATGACACAATTAACCTTTTTGAAAATGAGAGTCCCTTTGGATATGTGAACTCGTATTACAAAAGAAGACCTGATTAAAGTTACTTTATAGAAATTAACTTTTCATCTTTATACCTTGACATTATAAACTCCTGAAATAATAGGTATTTCAATTATTTCTGAGAACATTTATACATATGAGATATTGAGACAACCATCATCCACAAAGACACCGATACGGAAAGGAAGCCAAATGGTTTCCAGTCAGTTTGTAAGTCAGTGAGTGTCGTTTCACCTACATGTATCTGAAACGATATGAGTGTTGTCACTCAGACGGGCTAATACAGACCATTCCTGGTTTGTCACAGCTTAATCAATTCCAAGAAACCCTCATATGTGTAAGTGTGGACATTCTGACAGTAGTGCATGACAACCAGACGAGGAACATACTTATGATTGAAGACACACTTTCCTCTTATTCTGGGATTACCTGAGGCTATATTCTTCTTTATCCGCTAGATGCCCTTTCTCAAATAACTTCAGTGAAAATCACTAGAATAGCCTCCCGTTGAATAGTGGTCGTTTGAATAAACCTTACTTAAGGTAAGTTATGAGGAAGCTCTTGGTCCTAATAGACGTTTAGCCCTGAAGAAGTAAGTATATTAACAATTTAATAAATGGACACGCCACGTTTCGCGAGCGTGCATATAAAAAGGATGTAGATCATGAAGATTTCATATAATTTCATTGATTGAGATCCACATCATATTCTTACCCTTATCACCATTCATTCTCTCCTCACAGAGGCAACTCAGTCATACCTGAATTAGCCTCTGTTCTATTACGGCTAATGCATGGGATAGAAAGGTAGAAATCTGATTGGATTCGAAGTTGTGCAATCAGCGACGCCGTTTCAAAAGTGGTCATTCGCAAAACCTCGGCAATCTCCGTGTGGTTCGTCAAAGCTTTCGTTGAAATTTAACATCCAGGGGAGGTAATACTTTCTTTAACAAACCATCGCATTTTACCTCAGTAGTTATTATTTGGTTGATTAGTAAAATAAAATTTATCATAAAACAAATAATAATTTACTCAATTATAAAACCGTTTCTATCTAATGATAAACCCTACCATATCTGATTTTCAAATAGTTTCCCTCTCACACTGTTATTAAAAAATACAGGTAAAGACATAACATGTCACTATACGACCGTTAAGAACTCCGAGAGTCATGGATATCCAAAAGGTGTTTTCATTGGCTGCAAATATGGGAGATATTTTAAGTTACAACTTTTTGCCGCTAGGGTAATCTACCGGTCCTTAGGATCTTGGCGTAATTGAACAGAGGCTAACTCAGGTATGACTGAGCTGCCTCTGTGCGGAGAGAATGATCACCATTATGTATTCAGATATATAATTTTGTTATTTGAAATAATCCAAGCCCACATGAAAAGAATTTGGTGAAGCACAGTGTAGAAAGTGTGTGTAACATAGAAAATATGTGTAATTTACATACATGTAATGTACAATTGTCAGGGCCTCATGTAAGATCATGTAAGCTGTATATGTAGAAATATCAAATATCACGATTTTGAAACATTAAGATACTAAAACAATTTTTTAAAGTTTAAAATCATAATGGAAATGTGTTTGCTTAATTCAGTATGAATCGATTGGTTATTACTTTCCATTTATGAATAGAAGTCACAATCGGATAATTTTTATATTCATCACTCATATGAGAAAACAGATAGTGCAAATGCATTATATTTATCATTAGTGTTATTGAGATTCTAGTCCAGATTAATGAGTGACGCATGAATGATTTTTAAAGAACAACAACGACGGCAAACTATTTTAGGCAAACACTTAAATACTTTTTCCGTTTGTTTGAGATATTATATTTAAGACCGACAAACGAAGAACTTCACAAGTATTTTCTCGAGCTATTGGAAATACTTAACATTATTTATGACATGTTAAACAACAAGAAATCCGATACTATGCTGAAGCAGCCATTACATTACCAACTTGACAGAGCCACTTGAAACCGAAATACTGGAGTATAATTTCAAAATATTTGACCAAGTCGCTATTAAGTTAGATGGAACTAAACGCAGAAACGATTTGGTTTTATTTATATAGAAAACAGTATATTTTGAAAAAGATCATAAAAGTCCATGACTGATGTTTTTGTCAAGTAACATACAGGCAAGCGTCATTTGGTCGGAAAGTATCGGCTACTGCATGAAAGTTTAATTTAAGAGCTAAGCAACAATAGACAATAAGAAGGTTTGAAGTTGCGATTATAATCCGTAACCCGACAATAAGCGCGTGAATCGGTCAAACGTCAAACGTATCGATAGCACTTAGAATGACAATTGATAGGTTATAGAACTAGAATCAATGTTAATTGGACGTGTGAATTAACTTTCCACGAATATAAATAGACAGTGTTTTAAATAAAATCAGGTGTTTACGAAAGTGACATTATCATCCAAAACTGTGTTCCACATATTTATGACATAATTGGTATCAGAAGACACTAGTCTTGTGAGAGTCTCTATGTAAGTTACGAAATTGACATAGTTAGTTGCACAACACTCGCACAAAATGTAATATTGTGAGGCATCCTTACAGAGTACACAAACTGGGGGATCCTCCCCCTTCATAGATTACAGTGTAAGAAAGTTGTGGCCGTCAACACAACAACGTTAACGTTGAAAAACAAAGTGCTTTATAAATGAGGATGAATAGTATCCTCCAGAAATGGCGACGGACTCATGTCTGCTAACAACTTCCAAGTTTCTATATTAATAGCTCGGACTGTAGTAATTGAAGAAATAGAATCGCTCTTTTGGCATGTACAATCCATCATTTTGTGCTTCAAATAGAGGTTTTTCGCAAATCCAAATTACCCCAAGGGAATTGAATACATTTGTATTTGATCTATGTTATATCTTCGTAAGTATGCGTGTTTTACTGAAATGGGGCTACAAATAACACACTTTGTGTCAAAGATGATGAAAACCAGACATGATTCAGACATACAACCTTTAAAGAGGCAGTAGCAGGTTTTTTGATAATTTTATATTCTAAAATTTACACTGATAATTGTAAGTTAATGTTAAATTTATTATTTTGACAGTGTCAAAAATCTCATCACACAAGCCAATCATCCATAGTCAGAGGCCAAACTATGAAGTTTCCCATAAAATCCATTTGCGGCCATATTGTGTGAACACCTTTAATTCATTTTGTGTTTGAAAAAAGAATCGCATGACTAAACTTTACGTTATGTCATTGAATTATTACTGCTCCATTTAGTTTAAATACAGTGTCTTTTAATTGGAATCACTAATTTTCATGACATCACCTTATTTTCCCCTAAAATGGCTACTGTCCCTTTAACATCTCGATCTTGTAACACAATAACATTGGTTCTGTCAAAATGTTAAAACGCTTTTCGAGAAGAAATGGTTGGAGACTTTCGCTCCGCGTTAATAGTATCGAAAGTGTAATAGTCCTTCAATTTCATTCCTATTCTTAGGCTTATGATACCCATTTCAGAGCAACAAATCAGACTTGTGAGTGTGCCATAGTAATTGAGGTATGTTTTGGTGAATGTCAGTATACCATTGCTTTTAGAAAAGGGAAAGCATGTGCAACCTAACACATATCTAAATAGCAGTATGTTTTCCCCCAATTAGAATAAGGAAGAATAACGGTTTAAAAAACCTTCCTTCCGTCCGAGTTAAAGGGGCATCTTTTCTAAAAACCATTCATATAAGATACCTTAAAACATTGTTTGGCTTGAGTGTGTGAACACCTTGGTTGAGTTCAAATGAGAAATGCTCAATATATTTTCTTCTTTTAGTTACATATGATATATGCATAAACGTTTTTCCCTGAATAATTATATTGCCTTTTTCTGCTTGAAATATATAATTGATAAGGAATCGATAGTCATTCTCTCCCCACAGAGGCAGATCAAGTCATGAAATGTTGATACAGCCTCTGATCTATAATGACGACTATGTGGGATAGAATTGGAGATGCCTGATTGGAGACAGTCAAAGTTAGTTGTGCAATAAGCAACGCTGTTCATTATTTTGGCTGACAGAATCACACAGACACCGGATTTACTCTCCCTGACATAATCACACAGACATCCCTGATTCACTCTCACTAAAATACTCACACACACACCCGATATAATCAAACTCAAAAGCCAATAGATAATTCATGTAATCTTCTATCACCATAACTTTTTGCGTGTAAATCTCCAATCCTTGAGGAGCTAAAGACACTCACTCACTCACTCCATGTTAAAAGTATCGAAATTGTAATAGTCCTTCATTATCATTCCTATTCTTAGGCTTATGATACCCATTTCAGAGCAACAAATTAGACTTGTGAGTGTGCCATAGTCATTGAGATATTTTATGGTGAGTTTCAGTATACCATTGCTTTTAGAAAAGAGAAAGTATGTGCAACCTAACACATATCTAAATAGCAGTATGTTTTCCCCCCAATTCGAATAAGAAGGAAGAATAACGGTTCTAAAATCCTTCCTTCCGGCCGAGTGGTGGCACGTGGTCCTGTGCAATGCTCAGTCGACCGCTATCAGAGTAGTTCAGCAACAACAGGCGCAGCTCGCTGGATGGGTGGGTAACCCGTTGCTGAGAGTTTGAAGGGTTGATTCCCTGCCCCACACTGAGACATGAGTTGAGAAACTAGTGGTGTCACCCTGGGTAAGTGACTTAGTTCGAAGCATGCCTCTGTCCACCCAGCAGTAATTGGGTACCTGGTATGATACGATGGTAGTCTGAATTTGAACCTCGAGCGCCTGACAGGCGACCGGTTGTATTCTCCTTAGGGAGTGTTCTGTACTCGTTTACCAGGGGTAATATGTCACTCAGCGCTTTGAGCATGCAATTTGCATGGATATGTGCGCTATATAAATGGACTATTATTATTATTTTTATTATTAAAGAGGCATCTTTTCTTAAAACCATTCAGATAAAGATGCCTAAATAAACTCACGGGCAAAAGAAACTATACCAACATTGCTTTGTTGTAATCAACATCATCAGATATGTCACATAAATAATGTGATACTCGTTTCAAAGGCAATTTAACTAACCATGTTTTGATTGAAATTTAGAAAAGATGACACGTACAGTTAATGCAGTAGAATGCCATGACTGGCACTGGGGGTAAATGTCAATGTCTTTTTAGAGACTACAGAAGACGCTTATATTCACAAAGGCAACACTGGAAAACTGTCAGTATCTGGTATGACCTTGGTTTCTTTGAACAGAGGCCTGCACACGTCGACGCACAGAATTTACAAGGCGCCTGATGACGTCATTAGGGATGGCTTGCCTTCCTTCCACGAGTGCCTGGAATAATGTTTGCCGACTTGATGGAGGTGGATTTCGTTGCTGTATTTGCCTTTATCTATTACAAGTTAATCCGTAACACTGAAAGTTAATGTATCTTGTGATATAAAAAGCCAAGTCGATAAATTTGAAAATTAGTTGAATGTCTTCAAATTCTATCTGGCTTCATCGCTCTAGTTTATTTGCATGCTGCATGCTACATAGGAGCAAATATACATGGTTTCATGTTTATGATGTTAGGTGTATTCTATGATAACATTATGGTATCAAAATCTATTGTATCACAGCAAAGCCATGGTTTGCGAGTTGTAGCAGAAATAAATGCAATCTAGTAAAAACTAGCTGTAATGTATACGCCCCTAAGTCCTTTACATCTAGCTACTAACCCACCTGGTCCATGTCACGCATGCGCGGAAATCAGCTAATGAAAAAAGAACTGGCTGATCCTTTTGAATCGGACAATCTAGTTAATACAAGCTGTTATGATCGGTCAATCTAGTTAGTTGTAGTGTTTATGTCCAATAAGTCATACATTAAATTATTGATATTTATGCTCATATATATATATATACAGTGATAGTTTTTATAGATTTTCAAAAACGTTTCAAAACACTACCCTACACCAGCAACTCTTGGCCACCAGTTTAAGATAAGATGATCATCAATCCTTGAGCACTAGTACTGTGGGACATCATGCTAAGACTGTTATATTGAAGTATAGAACAGCGGTGACTTTATAAAGCCTATACAATCCTCCCGAGTATGCTCCCGTTTAAACTATAAGACCACCCTTGATCAGTATTTCAGCTTCTTAAATACTACTGGGATACGAATTTGATTTGCAAGCCTGAAGTTGAGGATGACTGGAGTGAAATAACAAACTTGAAACTTGAAATTTTGAAAAAGATATTTCTAGATATTTCTAAATAGTTTTTGAATAAAAGCAGATACAATCTGTCATTTGTTTTCTCTCTTGAGTGTACTAGAGCATATTGGCAGTAATTGAAGATAATGTGAATCTTGTGGACATCTGATTAGAAAAAAGGAAGTAAGTTTACAGTTGAGGTAACAGTTTGTCAATTAAAACTTAGTTGGTCTATGAACACTTTGATATGAATATTCATGAACTATATGCTGGCGAACGGCAGCGTGAAATAAAGTAGGACACTGTATTGTAAAAAATGTGACAGTGCACACACTAATCATCATTTCAACACGTGTGCTGAATAAATAGAAAAATGGCCATATCTGATGTTGGGCAGATAATCAGTAGATAGAAATGTTTGTCACAGCTACTTACCTCTCCTGTGATAATGATGACAGTAACATTAAGCTTTTAAATAAGTGTACATTGTGAATAATATAATTTTTTCACTTACCTACGTTTCCTAGTGCACATATCATTTAATTTGGGATGTCTTTGATGCGTTCCAGGTTTCCAACATTCTCTTCCCACAGAGGCAGAGAAAAGTCATGTTGATTTAGCCTTTGTTATATTACGCCGAGTTTGTGGGATAGAATGGGAGGCAATCAAATGTGCAATCAGCGACGCTGTTCTTAAATCATCGTTTTGGCTACTAAATCAAGGCAAAAGCATTATTATGAACCACCCATGTGAGAAGTGTTGTCATGTGCTAAAGAAATTCAAATGGATTGTCATGCAGTTTTTTCCCGCAGGTGGAAACTGCCGGAACCCACGGATTTCGGCGTAATAGAACAGAGGCTAAATCAACATGACTTGATCTGCCTCTGTGACTAGAGAATGGGTTTCCAACGGAATACGTTAAAATTTTGCTCAAGAAGTTTCGATTCATTTGATCTTAACCATAATCATAAAACACATTGACCATAACAGTTTTGGCAGGTCATTATAGTGACGTGGGGTCAAACAGTTTGAGATATCATCGAATTCGATAGAAAAAGGACAATCTTTCTGGAAAAAATGATATTTCTCTTGCTCTTTCAAATCAAGGGAAAATGTTGTTTTTAATCAAAAGAGCTTAAAATTACTTAAATTAAATTGGTCCCCTTTTAACGCTTCTAATTGGAGTCATGAATGATGTGAGTATAATGACATACATGTAAGCATACCCTCGAAATGCTTGAATGTTCAAAGACTTAAATTCCCTCAAACATGTGATACATCATGACTTTTAAGAGAAATATGTCCCTCAATGAAATACAATGTAACCTAATGCTAAGACATTTTAACAAACTTACGCTTTTTTTCAAGTCACCGTTTCTAATGATATAATATAATCACTCATTTGATGTCATTCAAGAAACCAACTCATCCCGAAGATTAAAGTTTGGGAAAAACTCTGCAAAATGGAGTTGCACAATCAATCAACTCAAGAACATGTCACTGTGACACAATTTCCCCAACAATGATTGTTCTTCAGCTTTACTCGAGCATTTCGTAACACTAGCTTATGAAAACCTCCTGGGTATTCTCGGTTCAAAATAAAATGCTCGCCCATCGATAATTCAGATATTAACGCACTTAAGATTGTGATAACTCGAATAAAAGTATAAAAATGATTTTGATGTGTCAGAGGAAAAGTGTTTCCCCAAAGGGAAAAACAAACTGTATCCTTAATGTTGTATGGTAAAGAGAGAGATTCGTTTGACTATTGAGGCAATTAACAAACATCTTAATGCTACTTAATGAAACGTCACAAAGATGGGTAATTAAGTTTCTTCCTAGGGTTATTTTTTTTTTAACTTAAGCTTTGCCACTTTTTGAACAGAGTGAATATCTTGATTGTTTATAACCAATTTGGTGGCAATCCTGTTCTGAAAAGATTAAGCCACAATATAGCTCTGTGTGGTAACAACGTGAAAAGGATTGTTCCATGAAATAAGAATTATGCACAGAGACTGATTGTATTTCAGAACATAACCACTCTGTCAAATGTTTGGTTAAACGTTTCGTCCACTTATTTGAAAAAGGGATGTGAAACAATTTATGTTTTCCAATATTTTTCTTACATTGACAACTGCCTGGATTTTATGTCAAACACAGGGATTTGTCAACAGTTCTGTTAGCTGAATGGCAAAAAAATGTTTTTTATGTATATTTCCCAATTTGCATATGTAAAATTTGACTTTTATACTTGGGAAGTTACTTAAAACACATACGTCATACTATCTTAGAATTTCCATACTATCTAATGATAGATTAAACATATCAGACTCACATAGCTTTTTCATTAATTGATTATACCCTGTTTTCTTTTAAAATGCTCATATTTTCTGTAAAATTGTGTAGAAGTCGGACTTTTGTGAAAGTTGAATGGCATAAAAATATGAATGGATACTTTTAATGTCTATACTTTCTTAAGATTATATTTCTAATACACTATATGGGTTGATATAGAAAACCGTTCTATAATAGTGAAATGTTTATGTATGTTTATTTCATGTCTATCACTAATGTTTTGTATTCTTCAGTCTAAGTAAACCTAGCCTCACTATTATCCGTTACACTGCTATACTGAGTCTAGAAAGGCTTGGTTGAGAGTCGCGTCAGCCCACGTGACCAAGTTGACCAATCAGAACTGATCTTACCAAGCCACAATAGTGTTCCTTCGCACGTATAACGTTGGAGGGTCATAGGTCGCAGAAAGGTCGGCTGACGCGACCCTCAACCAGACCTTTCTAGACTCAGTATAGCAGTGTAACGGATAATAGTGAGGCTAGGTTTACTTAGACTGTGTATTCTTAATTTTCATTTGTTCAATATTTTACTCACATGTAATTGTATTGGACCGGCCTTAAGATAAACTCTTCGGAGCTTGGTTGCCAATCGATTCATGTGTAATTAATGAATAACATATGTTTAAGTCAGTACTATACACATGAATTTCATGACATTGAGTCTTCAATATTTATACAACAACTGTGATCATTCCTCTTTCAGTGGAGTGATCAAACATTAACATGTATTATCAATCTTGCTTTTGTTACCCTTTGTGAAAGAGGAAATCCATTCGCAATTAATCTCATGTATCCACGATGGTGGTAATGTAACTGAGGGTACTCCACCATTTTTGACAGGAATGAACGACGTTGACAAGGGACAACGAAGGCAAAGTTAAGGTGACGACATTGAAATGACGACTGGAGAGATCTTGTGATGGTCGACCATAACTTTATTGTTGTTTTGAGTTACAACATGAGTCGAGACGGTGGTACATTCTAGTAACATCACTTATTTCGAGGGATCTAAGCAAGTTTTCATCATAAAAGGCGACAGAGTCTAAATCAATGACATTCTTTTGCTAAGTTTTGCTCGATGATGTTTATTTCATCTCAAACATAAATGAATAAAAGAAGAAATGTTGAATTTGTTAATGCAGATATGAAACAATAGCTCGAATTTCATATTGCATGATATTCAAGGCAGACAAGGTAAGTTGAAAGCTGAATGACAGTCCTTGAAGAACATCTAAAGCTTTTAGTTATTGACCTTGACGCAATTTATATAGAAGAGTGTTGTCATGCTATATCAATCAAATCACATTTAAAGGGCATGTGTGTAGTCTCTTACTGATAGTTAGTTAACATGTAATTAAATGTTATGTCTAACGTTTCAACTTCAATTGACTTCAAGTTTATTAGGAATTTGATGGACAAACGGAGACAAGTTATATGAACAGTGGAAACAATGTAGGAATTGGCAATGGACTGACACTTATTCTTCATGTTAGTTTAATTTCTATTTTTAAATGGATATGTATTATGTATTTGAAGAATGGAAGAAGACTCAGATGAATGTTAATTATCCTTTCAACAAACTTTAAAATTCTGTAAAATACACATTTTCAGCAAAAAGTTGTGATTATGAAAGATGAGGCAGTGTTTTAAATTAGTTGCACTAATGCATGGCACATTCACCACAACATTATTTCTACAATATCAAATCATGTAAAATATTTTCTCTAAAATCTTAAAAGCGTGGAAAGAAATGAATTCTATTCGGTAAAACGGAGCAAGTGAATATTATTGATTAGGTCTTGGTTCTCTTTGATTGTGAACGGATGCTCAACGACTGTCAAATTGAGATTGAATACAGTATTTTTTGCTTTAACATTGTTGGACAAAGACTAACAAAATACACAATTGATTATACATGTAACATGCACATTTTTGATCAATTCTATTCTTGAAAATGTATTGCATGTGTGAAATAATCGAGTTACAATATTTAAACAAAGGTACCCACTTAAAAGGTCTTATATGATAGACATCTCATTATATTGTTGAAATGAAATTTTGAACGTAGGTAATTGATGGTATCTTATTTGTGACATTATTTTTAAAATGAATTTCATTAAATCTTTGGGCAATAAAATTTTCATATTTGTAATTGTACGTTTGGCTAAGCTGATACATGTACATGTAGGTCAATATATTCTCAGTGAACATATCAAAATGTCATTTCAAGTTAAATGTAGATTGAACTCCAATGCTGAAATGGGACATGGTTGACATTTATCTGCAACCTCTTTGATCTCAATTCTCAGTAATTCTAATAGTTTCCGCAACCCTGACTGAGTGTTAACTAAACCGTTACAGATTCGCGTCTCAAGACCAACGTTTTACTTCTCTTTATGGCCTGTCTGGACGTCTATTGCACAACGGTATGTTGACCTCTAAAACAGACAATGTCAAAGCATGAAGTGAGTAGTCATCTTTTTTCAGTTGCAGTGGTCTTAGCTGAAAGGTTTCTAGTTGAAGCAATTGTCTCTACTTCACATATTACAAATATATATTACATACTCTTTTATTATTCATAAATTTATTTTTTAATGAAAGTACAGAGAAACACAAATTAATTCTTTTCCATGTTTTATCATTTAATTTTTCTGTTAAATTCTTATCCAATTTGTATTAACGCTATAAAGATATTGCTATGCAGATAATCAGAAAATGGATGTATAACTACTTCCAAATAAATAAGATTGTTTCTAAAATGACATTACGCATGATTTGAGATTTACAAAATTGTAACATAACCTGGGGCTATGGAGAACATATACTTTTCAATTGATTACCATTATTTAAGATAAATTCTCACTGCAGATCAAGTCCTGAAATGTGTATCAACATTAATTTTCATGACTTGATCTGCCTCTGTTGGGAGAGAATGTACAAGATAATGCAGGCCTCTTAAATAGTTCATCTCACAGCGTAACTTAAGTAGTCCTCTGTTTTAAGAATTGTTCATCTCAAAGCGTAAATTGAGTAGTCCTGTGTGTTAGGAATTGCCATTTTAAAAAAAGTGGTTAATTCCTGTGTGGCATTTTCAAACTGGTTTATATGAGCGGAAACGGTCGAAATGAAAAATATTTGTGTTCAAGGTATACATATATCACCTAAGTAAACAGGTATAACTTGTGGAAAGGTCATCAATTATAATAAAATAAGAAGAGATCATTTCCCATGTCTCTGTAAAAAGATATGGCACTTTAAAATCTAATACATAACTATATACATCCAGTGTTGATCAACCCCTAAGAGTTTTAGTGAGACTGTAATGGTAGATTTGTTACAGGAGAGTCAGAAAATATTGCAGCAAAGACACTTAAACACATTTTTTACATTTATGAATATATGACTGACTCAAAGACGTTTGAATGACACATTTCATATTGGTAATGTATATTTTTTGTCTGATACTTCAAACTTATAGATTTTTACACAGAGGTCAAAATAGCACTTTACAAATAGTTATTGTAAATGCATGACTGCGTCACAGACAGTGTGAATGCTTATGTATAATGAATAACTATGAAAACAGCATTTTTAATTTAAGAAGCTGAAAAATGATTATAGAAAAACCCTTGGTGCAAGTAAAAGTATAGTTAAGTAGATTTATTTGAAACAGCCCAAATGCCAAAAAATTAAGGTTACTGTAAATGTTACTTGAAAGACATTATATTTGAACTTTATCTTTCTTGGAATGATTCACATCCTTGATTGGCCACATTTATGGAACTAAATGAACAGAACTGTTATTAATACATTTCAGGTTATCTAGATGGTATTGACAAACGCAGAGCGACAACGCAAATTTCGAGCACTCCGTGTCAAAGATCTCGTTGAACGGCAGAATTATCTAGCATACGAGAGACAAATGTATCAAAAAGACAAAGAAAAAGGTGTTAAGAAATAAACATTATTACTACCGTTCGAGAGAGGGGATACTGAGACGAAATGGAAGAAAGAAAAGAATAAACGCTCAGAAAACAAAAATGGAAGTTGACATAGTGTCGCTCATCAAAAACATTGACGAACCATCAAGGCGAAGAAGGCAAAGCAGCCAAGAAATAATCTGGGATCAAGCACACTGTTATCGCCAAGATAAAGCTTTAAACTAGCCAAAATACAAAAGATCAGAAATGTACAGAAAACGTCGCTGAGGAAACAGAAGAATCTTCAAGCAGTCAAACTAGGAAAATTATCCGAAACATTTCAAACAGGAACTCTACAACGGACTTGCTCTTTCAAACTGCACTCATTGAACAAATTAGGTTTTGAAATCATGTTCACAGTCCAGGAATTGTTTGGGCACATATTACACCAATCCTGGAACAAATAAAAAAGAAGAACCCTTTGGTGGATTTATTGCATGTTTGCAAAAGATGGACCGACTACCCAATGTCGTCAAAAAGGGAACTTTTAGCTCCTTTCTCAAAAACCCAAACTATGAGATTGGGTTCAAATAATTCTCTCCTCCCAGAGGCTAGTCATGAGATGTTGATCGAGCCTCTGTTCTAATAAGACTGGAGTTTTTTTTAGCAAATGACAACACTTCTTGCATGGAAAGGGTGGTTCATATAGCAAAGTCTTAGCCATGATTCAATAGCCAAAAGGATGGTATAATGACTGTGTCGCTGATTGCACAACTTCTTTTGATAACATACAAACAGGCATCTCCCATTCTAGCCCCAAAACTTGGCTAACAAGAACAGAGGCTCGATTAACATTTAACAATTATATCTGTCTCTGTGGGGATGAAATTTGACAAAGAAAATTATTTAAGGACGATGATGTGTTTTTTTATGAATACAATCATTTTTTAAATTATTATTTACTTACAAATTTATTGATAGAAATATCAAAACAATTTTGAATTGTGAATTACTAGTTATTTAGCTCAAGTTGTTTTAAACTGTATATTTTTCTTCTTTGATTTTCTGGACGAAAGGAACGGAAAGAAAAGAATGAAATATGTCCTTTGTTCATGTTGCCCTATTTTCCAAACCATTGATCTTTGTGCCCTCCTTTCTAAATCACCTGATTTATTGGATTTTGATTTGATAATGAGATTCATTGGAAATTATGTATCAATGATTGACCGAAATTCGTACATGTTCATATCATCTAAGGTTCAATTGGCTAAAGGAACGTGCCATCTATCATTAGCATGTTCCTTTCACGCAGTGTTGTACTAGTACTGCTGAGAGGCTTACCACTCTCACTGATAAGGACGCTAGTTAAAAGTGATGGAAGCCTACCTTGTTTGCAGCATTTAGGAAAATATGCAAACGTGTATCTGCTATCAGCAAGAGAGTTATTAATGTAGATGGAAACTCATTTGATATAAGTACAACGTATTTAAAGCACCTGATTACATTTGTGAAAGAAAGAATGACTACTGGAGTTTTAAGACATATGTTTTGACAAGATTACATAGATAGTTTGCAGCAGAATCTTTGACAAATTTGCAGTTCCAAGGAATTTGCGGTGACATAAGTAATTCTATTATTAAGGAAGTGGTATGTTAGAGATACATTCCATGTCTGTATATTAGTTTTCAATCATTGGAAGATATCTCTATCTATTATCATTTCTTTTTGTGGAAAGGGATGGCAATGAAGAATGTTCTTCGAAACCCATAAAACCTCTTGCAACAGTATATTCATAAAGGAGCCGGGTTAGCTAAATTATCATTATTCCAAATTGAATGTATCTAAAATTGTTAAAGAATTGTTAAAATGATTATGACTATACTATACTATATTCATTAATCATGGCTATTTCTTTTCGACATCATGATAACATATTTGATTTTGAATAGTGCTGAAAATAGATGGACAACAATCATATATTCTATATCGAAGAAATATCCTAAACTGTGACTTATAAATATTCATTTGTGCCTTAATGCAGATCTATTCATGTATCACCTGATGAGTTTTTTTCAATATTTGTTTTTCAGATAATTCACAGAATCAGGTAGTCATGTCATGTCATGTGATCATCACATTATACATAACACATAAAATGAGACAGGTATAATTAATCATAAACTTTCTTTACTTATTCTCAAAATATATTGGAGCAAATCATATTGTATGAAATCTGATCCATCTATGAATGTGTTTATGTAACAGAGATAGAAAATGGTAACTGAGTACAATAAAATACCTAATCAATAATATTTGTTTGCTAGTTTAACCCGATACAGCTTATTTCTTGTCACACAGATATGACAAAAGTTTTGAACAAGCTGTAATGTTGATGAGATGCAGCTATCATGAGAAATTGTGAGCAGTTAATACATTTTAGAGGTTGTCCAGAGGAGAGACACTAAGATCTGAATCGTTGTCTGCCCTTTTGCATATACCACCCTCTGTCAAATATTGGTTTCAGAAAATTGTTCTAGATTAAGTTAAAAGGACTATTCAGAATCATTTAAAGATTCTTTCTCCAATATAATCATCCACATGAAAAAAGATAGGATTTTTGAAGACTCAATAGCTTATTGATGAGTTTTTGATGAAAAAGTCCTATTAAAATATATATGTTCCAATAATGAAGCATGCATTAAGTTCCTTGTTGATATTTAGTTATTTGATTTGATTATCTTTATAAGTAAGTAACTTAAAATTGAGATTCAAATTTGTGAGGAATTCTGTTTTTCGTAAAAGAACTTGTTCCACAGTAGAGAGGGACATACAGTGGCTACAATGCAAAACACAAAGAGGAAAAGCTTGTGCGTTTGGAAAACAATGTCATTAAGTCTAAAATATGGGGAATTATTGTTTTTCTTGTGGATATAAACTATTCTTTTGAAGACAAAAAATCTCAACTAAGTGGAAATTCCAATTTATCATGACATCTGCATTACCAAATGATATGACTTTTGTTCCTCTTTTATCTTATCTGTGTGACAAGAAATGAAGAGTATTTGGTGAAATGGATAAAGTGAACATTATTGATTAGGTCCTTGGTCTCTTTGATTGTGAACAGATGCTCAATTACTGTCAACCCTACTTGTGGTTTCTATCCTCGTTACATCAACACTTTCATGAATGAATTTGATTAAAAGCAATATGTTTTGCTCTTACAATTGTTGAATTTCGACAAAGAATCAGAAAAAGATCACTCGCTCTTATTAGTTTTTGGTCTTGTTTGACTAAAACAACCACATGCTATTCCATTTCTGTAAGTAACGATATTAAAACATTTTATGTTGAAAAGGTACAAACGTTGAAGTGTAGTTTATAAAGTAAATAACAATAATGTGGCTATGAATTCTCAAATTTACTTCAGTGTCGTTCATTTAGTATGTGATTGTGTTGCGATTATTTTGTTGTGTTAAACTTAGAGGGCATTACATTCTTACTGAACGTATTAAATATTTCATTTCAATTGAATGTTTATTTGATTCCAGTCAATTTAGTTTTTCTTTTAAATCAGTAATAAGTTGGGTTTTTTTACCTTTCAGAACAGCCATTGACAAATACACATCTTCATCATACAATTATCGCTCTATTTCATGTAAAAGTGTCTGAAATAGAACAAGGTGGACCTTTATCTGCAACCTCTTTGATCTCAATTCTCACTAAATGGGTTGTCTTAATAATTTCCGCCTCCCTAAATGAGGGTAAATTAAACCTTTTACAGATCTGTGTCTTGAGAGCAACATTTCAGTTCCCTTAATGACCTGTCTGAACGTTTATTGCACAACAGCATGCACTTCTCTCTAATAGTCCATGTAACAGCATGAACAGAGTGGTCCATTGTCCTTACATTAGCAGGGGTTCTGTAAAACTACAAAGACAACAAATGCATTCTGGAATTGTCATTTATTTCTACTTCACATAAATAGGAAATGCAATGCATAATGATTACTCTTGAATACCTTTGCTTTCGGTTGGTAAATTGGTGTCATATTAAGCAATTTTCTAGAAACCCTGCAATATGCATGTGTAGTTGCTATCAAAATGCATGCTTTCTAGGAAATATAGTGTTGCTTTAGTCTTATTAGAAATTCAAAACTGTATGGTTATATCGTATATTTTTGTCTGCTGCAAAGAAAACGTAGTGTGCTTATTTTGTATCCACTTGTAAAATAAAAAAATCTGGGGTCTTTTCAGACGCCGAGAAGCTGTTGTATAGAGTTTTGATTAATCTGAAATGAATAAAGGAAGTCAAAACACACTTGTTAAACGCCTACAACCAAGCAAAGACAAACATTGTCAACAATTATCAGTAGGTAAAACAACAATACTCAATGCAGTTATACAAGACTAATAATGATCTTGGTCAAGTTTACTTAAGTTAATATATTGTTCTTTACTTAGATATCAAATATGTAACGAACGTACATGATCATTGTTAAAAATATTTCATAAACGATGAATCTTTTAAGCATGGAAGTAATTTGATAATAAATGTTAAAAGGCTACCTGGCGTCTATTACTGTAGTACATTTGATAGCTACAATCCTAATTTTAACACAGACATTATTATATACTCCTCACAAAACTGAAGAAACAAGAATATTGTCAGAAAAATATCTTTATTATTTTAGGTAGCCATACATTAAGAGATAATGTAGGCAGAGAAAAATCTAAGATACACTTAAATCAATCATTTATCTTATTATTTGGACACAACCATTTAAAAAACATGCCCAGTGGACAAAATTCTTGTCTTACCAAATGTACATGTTGCTTTTGTGTGTGAGGAGTATACTTGTTCCATGTTTCTGATACTAATTATCTGTAATCACATCATTCGAAATAAGTTAATTTCAAGATACAATCTATTGTTTTGTGAAGAATTCATTAAGAAATAACATGTCACATAACTCATCATCAGTTCTATTTTGGATGGATAGTAAAGAGGATTAACATAGTTATAATCAGAGTAAAGAGTTTTGTAGGGATATGGATTTCGCAAAATCATCAAATTCAATTTCCCAAAGGCTTTAACTAGTTGTGATTTTGAATACCATTATGATGTTAACATGGAATGCATTACACCAAAGCTGTGATTTGTAATTTGTAACTTACATTTATCATGAATAAATTTCCTTAAGAGTTTTTTTTTGTCATTTTGATATTACTTCCTTTGCATGTTATAATTACTTTCATGCAATATTAATGTTTAATTTTCATGGAGTGCCTTTCAGACACTGTGATAATTTTTTTTGGTGAAAAATAATTATTTATATACCGGAAGCAATTACAATATTTCTTTTGATTTCCTCTTATACACACAGCGCATGGTATCAAATTGATGAAACTGATTTGAATAAAAACCGTTAAACAAAGAATTTCTCAGAGGACATTCAGCAATTGCAAGTGTTAAGACTATATTACACAGATTCTATATATATATAAAGATAAATCATCTATATACATCTATATACACCTGAGAGTTGTGCTTGTGAATTTTTCGTGTATATAAATATATATTTATAAAATTCGTAGTTGATTCGTGAAAATTTGTGAACAAATCAAAATGTTCACGAATGCCACGAATTGGAGGAATATGCCGAATTAACTGCGACTCATTTAAGAATTTAAAAAAATAATTACAAATTGTCTAGGACTGTTCACGAATGTGAAAAATTTTTCTTTCGTGAAGATCTATGACAATTACTCTCTTAAGGAAATAGGGGCATACCAATAGTTATCTAAAGCTCTTTTCACCCTTAAATGGATAATCTTCCACTAGTGTGAATTAAACTTGTTATTTGTCCATAATTTAAATATACATTTTGATAACAATTTAAACAACATAAAATGTCAGGCTTTAGATTTTTTAAGCAATGAATCATATGAAAGAATCCCTCCTTTATCTGTAATGGGTGATGGCAATGAAGAACGATATTGTGTGATAGCATTGAGCAACGATATTGTGTGATAGGAATGAATAACGTTGCATGTAAAAACTCTTGATAAGCGATCGACCCTCTTTGATTGTGAACAGATGCTCCATTTCTGTCAGCTGTATTGGTTTCCAGTAAATTGGTAACACATTCATGAATGGATGTTATTTGATGCACGTAGCGGGAAGCCATGATGCAATATGCTTTACTCTTACTCGTTTAACACAAGTATATTATATAATATTTCAATTAAGTGTATTCTTCAATCATATTGTGTAATGAAAGTAGTATTTAAAATCTAATTATCTTTAATTCTACATATGTTTTCAACAAATATTTCCATTTGAAATATTATTATCTCGATAAGGATTTTTTTTTCAAAATGAGTGATAGTTTCTAGCATACTAAATACAATCCCTTCTACTTCATGACAAACATAATAAAATGATAAAGGAACATATCTTGATAGTGTAAAAATGTAAATGTTTTAACATTGTATTATGAGATATACGATCATATCATCAATCAGCACTCTGTGTCAATTAACTGATGTTCAGTTCTTTGTGAATTTAGTCCCTATATTGTTTTCTATATTATCAAATCAAAAACATGAAATGATACTTTGATAATTTAATGGTAAAACGGTTACTTCGAACTTTACTCACCAAGATGAATGTTATGCCTTGTTGTCTAAAAAACGTATATCGTAAGCGATAAAACGTATGCCACGTTTCTCAGTCGTCCTTCATAATATGACAACACCCATCAATTTAATAATGTCTCAATTTCGACTTAGAGCAATGCATATAGTTTATGAACAATCTTAACAGTTAAAGTAAGGGAAAACAGACCAACACACTGCAGGTTTTACAGTGCATTGAAGATTGATAAGTAAATACATTATTATATACTAATACAGGAAGAAGTAAAATCATGTTTCTTCAATTTTGCTAAACCCACACACTCTTTATAAACTATTCATAATATGAAGGCACGTTTTAAATAGGCATTTGAAATAGTAATGATAGTCAAAGTAGTTAACCTGATTATTTATTGTTATACTTGGAATCTTTTTGTTCTAAATATACTGGGTTTTTTTTTGTTTTTTTTTACATTTGTACATGTTTTTTGTCTCAGAGTCAAAGGCATCAGAGATAGATTTTACATAATTTGCTATGGTTGATAACATAGACCAATACTAGAACTTGAGGTAATTTTCCTTTGATAATTTCTTAAAGGGTGTAGTTTTTTAAGTACGACTGATGTAGGCATGTTTTGCATAGTTACACCTTATTATTTTACTGGTTTTTGGGATAAAGTCATCTGTCAATCCAATTCTGGATAAGAACTCCACAAGTTAACGAACTAGCTCATTGAAACTTCGGATACGGATCAGTCAACATACAGTGTATGTAGTTGTTCCTTTTGGGATTTTCAACATCATCGGATTTATGACAGTTTCTATGAACACGTAACTTAGAATTTTGTTTCAGGAGCACAACTCCAAACTATTTGACCTACCTCGGTAGCTCATGGTAACTACGTATTTGGGTCAGTTAACATGTGCAGATATGCCATTTGGGATCTTGATATTCCGGTTTTTTATTTTAATGGTTTTGACGGAAATGTAACTTAGAATTAATTGCATTTCTGGAACATAACTCTAAAACTTCAAGACCTACATTGTGGCTCATTGAAACTTAAAATTTTGGTCATTGTGAATGAGTACATATAGATTGAGCGTCTTGAAATGAAAAATGTATGGTATCTACAACACATCAATGTTACTTTTGATCAACTTATATGTAGCCTGAACAAACTAAATCAAAACTATAGCTTTTCATACTCTTTTGTTTCATTTATATGTGCTTTGTTTTAACATTTTGTAAGATAGATTCGTTCAGATGCGGGGTATGGGGATATATGCGTCTCGCTTGGTGTTATGTAACTCGCCTTTGACTCGTTACATAACACGAAGCTAGCGGCTGATATACCCTCATAACCCCCGCGTCTGAATGGTTTACATGTAACTTATATAAGACCTACATTGTAGCTCAATGAAACTTTGTATACTAGCTTAGATTTCTGAATTTTTTCAAATAATATCCTTTATTAACAAATGTATGCCATTACCCACATCTTAAAGAAAGAGAGGAGGACTTCGTGCATTCATCCTTTCGATCCCTTTCTCCCTTTTCTATCTACTCTCTTTTGGATGGCAACATCCACGTGTTTAATAACTGAAATATTGTTCAAAACACGTTAAACACCAACTCACTCACTCACTCACTCACTCGTGCATTCATGCTTTCAAGTCGATGTGGGATCTTGTTTAGATACACCTCAGGTAACTTTGGAACATTTGAACATTGAGACGTCCATGAATAGTAGGCTTGATATATTTTTGTCTGCGTTGTATAAGATAGCCTTGAGGCAGTCAGAGATTTGGTTCGACAGTACTATATAGACTCAGTAATTTAAATTATTCATACATTAGAACATCTAATGAATATGCTGGACAAATTTTCGGATGATATAAAAGAACGTTCAACTGCATGCGGTGTAATAAAGATGGAAGATGTTATAATCAAAAGATAATGTATATAATTGTTAACATCTGTCAGTGTTATATACTTATATCAAATCATATATTCTATTTTCAATAAACAGTAAAATGCAAAAGTAGAACGATTTTTATTGACATTTTCCCAAATTAACAAGATCGCCAAACAGAAACCGATTGATTGGGCAGGGTCTGTAAAGTATTGTTTAAAAACTGAGAATTTTCGTTATCAAAAACAATCTTTATTAAATATTTTTTAGGGAAATGCTTTATTTAAATATTCACAAATAGTATTTCAACTTCCACCGCAATAGAATAACTAACACAAAAATCGTTTGGAAAATTACCATCTGCCATCGAGCTGAAAATGTTTCTTATATATTTTTTAACTCCTGATGTGAGTGTGCCAACAACGGTCAATACAGAAACTCGTTTCAGTATTTCTTCTCAATATGTCAGTGAAATAGTGTTTTTTAAATATTTATTTAAACCATGCGATCATAATGATGAGTATATTTAAGGACTACTTACAACTGTTCATTTAATTATTTTTGAGTAGTTTATCATTTTAATATGATTATTTATAACTTGAAGTCAGCAACTTTTTAACACCTATAAATATATTTATTGAATTAAGGAAAGGCATTTAGCAATAAAGGTTCCTGCTATTATTGTTATTGATCAGTTTATTCAGGTAGACTCTTAACATCCTAGACTACTAATAACAGTCATATGATATGTTTTCATCAGTATACCATACAATTGAATTTTCATTAATCCTAGAGCTAAATTACTTGTAAGAACATTCATGTCACTCTACCTCATGTTTTGAATCTTTTCATCGTTATGTGTCGAAACAAATTCCATGATATAAGTATAAGATGTAAACTACACTCAAACATCACAATTTATTATTGATAATATTGGACTGACACATGTTGCAAGAGAAAGGAAATTCCAACAGTTGAAATAGACTAAAATAATCACAAATAATCTTTGCCGTGACATAAATTAATTGAACAACTATGTTGAGCATCCAGGAAAACTGCTAAATATTTCCATCCTGAGAGTGACTTCGATTGATATAGATAATAATAATATGTATATTTATATTGCGCTGGATTCCATACAAGAATGTATGTCAAAGCGCTACATAACAGAGAATGGAATCATAAAGTATGTACAACATATGTACACAAGAGTTGATAATTTGCTAGAAGAGTGTGTTAAACACTGTAATATTTCCTGAAGAGGAGTGTTTTCAATGAACATTTGAAAGAGTCCAGGGAAGTTGATAGTCTGAGATCGAGTGGCAGATTGTCCAAAGTGATGGAGCTGCATAGCTGAACGAGCGGAAACCGAACGATTTTAGTTTCCGCCTTGGGATGACCATCAGATCTTGATCAGCTGATCGTAATGCTCTCTTTGGAAGATATTTGATCACCATCTCACAGAGATATTCAGGAGCAGTTCCATAGTAGCATTGGTATGCTAAGCACAAAATTTTGTATTCTACTCTGGCTCGAATTGGCAACCAGTGAAGTGATTGCAATACTGGTGTTATGTGTTCACTCTTGGACACTTTTTTGACAATGCGTGCTGCAGAATTGTGTACTTTTTGCAGTTTAGCGATGAGTGTTTCTGGCAATCCGTAGTAGACACTGTTGCAGTAGTCCAACTTAGTCAATACCAATGATCTTACGAGTGCATGAGCAGCAGGCATTGTTAATGAACTTCTGATAGTGCTGATGTTTCTTAACTGGAAATAGCAAGATTTGCAGGTGTTGTCAATATGTGTCTTTAAGGTCAGTTTGAATCCAAATAAAGTCCAAGATCTTTTACACTATTGGAGAAAGATATGAGGGAGTTACATATTGGAATTGCAGTTTCTGTGACTCGAGATCGAAGTTGTGAGCTCCCAACAAGCAATGCTTCAGTTTTGTTCTCATTCAATTTCAACATATGAGAATTCATCCAGTTCTTTATGTCTACAGAACAGCTCGAAATCCGTCTAAAGAGTTCACTAGAGACGCCAAGCTTGCTTGAATCTAACATTTGAGTGTCATCAGCATACATGTGGTAGCCAGCTGCATGTCTTTGAATGACATCACCAAGATTTCTAGTGTAAAGAGTAAACAATACTGGTCCAAGGACCGATCCTTGCGGAACACCACAAAATATTGTTGATTTCGCTGCTGATTTGTCTTTCACAATAACAGTTTGTTGTCGGTCGGACAGATACGACTTGAACCACGACAAAGCAGTACCACTTATTCCAAAACACGACTCCAGTTGCTGAATAAGCAAACAGTAGTCTATGGTGTCAAATGCCGCAGTTAATTCAAGAAGTATAAGAACAGCAATATTTCACAGCAATAATGAAACTTTATGAGAGTTCGGATTTTGCTAGAGCCCAAACGGAGTCGGCCGTTAATCTACTTCTTCTCTTTGACCCCAATAGTGTAGCAAATGCACTTCAAGCATCAAAACCACTTACCTACACAAATCTTTGACATACTCTTATTTTAAGATATTTTTACAAATGTACTTCTGCTCACTGTCCAACAACCTGCAACCTGAAAATTGAAACGTGCATCACATGTAAATATTCTAAAGACAAATATTACATAGTAATGTACATATCTACACCTTCAATCATTGACTTTTTATGTATTGGTTATAACATTCAATTAACATTGATTAATTACCTGATTTCCACTGCAATTTCTGTTAGGCTTATACTTGTTTTGCGTTCATTTTTTTCTCAGTTTTAACTGGTGATACATGAAAGTATAACTGTATAGTTTACAGTAGTAACTTGTTTGATACGTTGCCTTTTAGGAAAATATTTGACTAAAAGGCAAATTGAATCATTCCCTCTATCATTTTACAAGTTTCAGGTAAACAAAATGTTGATACCTAAAGAAATAAATTCATATGAAATAGTGAAGAGATATGTTGTTCTACTCAATGTATATTTAACGCAAGCAAATAAGAAAAATAGATTATTGTTTTCCTTTGTTGTGAAGGTTTTATCTTCTATACAAAAACAAACACTTTGGCGGCTGAAAGGTTGACATGAAAGTCTATTTGACCAAATGAAGTATTTGACTATGCCAGGGTCTTTGCGTTAATCACTTCAAATCTACTCAGCAAAGATTGACGAGCTGGTGCCACACAGTGCAAGTTAATTGATGACCTCTAGAACAGTAGGTGTGATGGTGTAGGAGTTCCTTTACCAGACAACATCTCAGGGTCGTGGACTACATTTATTTAGGTCGATAAGACTTTTGGGGATTTTCTTATGTGGTAACAAAATAGTTTCTTGCCGATCTTCCGATTTAAAAAAAACAACAAATTCTACTAGGAGGTTGAATTGACTTTCAAAACATTATAAAACAGTCACTCATATACAGTTATTTGCATTTTGCCGAAGCAGCTGTCTAAATGTGTAAGGTATTTTAATAGTTCATGAAGTATAATCCTTTAACTTGAAAGAAGATACTGCCACCACGATTGCTTATTCTGTTTTTTTTAAGACAAACATTAAAAAAAAGTATCTTCTGTGGCAATATGTCATTATGATGTGATCAAATTAATCCTCTCAAATAATAAGCATGAACATCATATCAGCAATACAGTAAAAAGCAGAAAGCGGAAGCAGAAAGCAGAAAAAGAACCATTAAAGAATATCAGTCTGTGGTTCCTCAAACATACGAGATTGTCATACGATAGGATATACATGTATATCTTGATAAAACTTACACCGACTTAGATTAAGTGAGAACCAGACATCTATTCAGGGCACAGGAAGTACAGAAACGGTCGAATTGGTTTAAATGAATAGAGGATACTTCAAAGAGGTTCTGAATTTACAAATTGCGTTGCGCAAATCGTTTCAAAACTGATAATAGCAAATATTCATACTCCCAAGTCTTGTGACTATGATGATTTTATATAACTGTTAATATAACTGGATACACAGGAAGTACAGAAAAGGTCGAATAGGTTTAAGTGAATAGAGGATACTTCAAAGAGGTTCTAAATTAAGATAATAACAAATATCCATACTCTTAAGTCTTGTGATGATTATAATATAACTAGATAATTGTTAACAAATGTTTATGCAATGTTTAATCATTCAATTTCATATAAGATTTGATTCGAAATGTCATATTAATGAACATATGAAGGGGTCTTGGGTTGATTGTGATAACCCACACAACCCCAAAATTTGAGAAAAATATTTTTTGTTGGCTGCAAAACCATTCTCTACACATAGAAATTCATAATCTAACCTAGCTATTACACTTTCTCGTATTTCCTCATCCTTATTTTTATGATATGCAATATCACTTTTTACTCATTTCGGAAAGACTGTCATACATGTAGGCCACAAAACACTTGGTGCAAATAATAATGTTTTATGAGAATTAGGATAAAATAGTGATGGTGATGACTCAACAGAAGATAAAAACTATCTACCAAGCGAAGAAACATCAACTGAGTTACAATTTTCGGATAATGTGTTTATATCTTGTCGGTTATCACATTCATTTCGACATGCCTACTTGGGAGGTCAGTTCACTTCAAGCATACCTAGCTATTTTACCAAGGTCGGGATGATTTGGAAACTTTAAAGCAATCAAATGATTTTTTATAGTCCAAAGCAAATCATGTGATTAAATTTAGTGTACAATGCAACTTCTTATGTAAGGATATTACACAATGAGGGTTATCATTTTTATTCCTCAAATAAGACATATAAACATTTTCCGGGGAAAAAGTGATAACCCACAAAATTGTCAAAGGATGGGAAAATAAACAAAGATGGAATTTGTAATTGCCTTAGATTAAGATTGCACATGTTATTGCTTTTTATGCCCATAATTCACAAATATAAACAAAGTTCTTCAATAAAAGTTCAAATC
Organism: Steromphala cineraria; assembly: GCA_916613615.1. Taxonomy (NCBI): domain Eukaryota; kingdom Metazoa; phylum Mollusca; class Gastropoda; order Trochida; family Trochidae; genus Steromphala; species Steromphala cineraria. The sequence goes on from OU744721.1 coordinate 11,913,550, forward strand.
TTAAAGGAACTTTGATATCTTTAAAGTGCATTTTCTCTGTTTAACTTTTTATGGGTTATACGTTTAACTTTTTATAGGTTATACATTAACCCCCGACCATTCATCAATTGAAATCCTAGTCTGGGCACTATGTACACCAGGAGTTCATTCGTCACAGTGACATCCTACGGACCCATTATACCACGTCACTCTGACGTAATTTCCACAGCAAGGCCAACACCAACGTGACCTGCCGTATTTCCTCTAATAAGCGCCGGGTCTCCAATAAGCGCCGGGGGTCACAGCTTGTTGATAAAATAAGCGCCGGGTCAAAACCATTGAATTAATGTCCCTTAGACAGTATTTTGCAATGAATATCTTGAATATTTACTAACACAAACTTCAATTTTCTATGAAAGAAATAAGCACCGGGCCTCCAATAAACGCTTGGCCTCTTATTAACGCCGGGGGTAAAGGGGTGCTGAACAATTATTAGAGGAAATACGGTACTTCAAGTAATGAGATTGCATTCTTACATTTGAAGGCAACATTATCCAAACACTTTATCTGAAGATGGAAACCGTGAAGTACTAATAAATATGTTATAAGTGTAATTAAAACTTTTGATACATCTGAGGAATTGATGGAAACATCAGTATCTGATGCCAAAGTGAAAAGAGCTAAAAGCTTAACATTAAGAACTTAATCAGTGATGAACACTTTTCATATTTGTAACGACACGAGTGTTGTAAGTCTGCCGGACTAATACAGACTCTTCCTGTTTTGTCAAAGCTAAATCAATTCCAAGCAACCATGGTGTCATCTGAGAATATGGATATCTGACAGTAGTACATGACAACCGTAAGGACCAAACCTATGATTGATGACATACTTTCTTTCCTTCAGGAAATACAAGAGGCTGGATTCTTTGCTAGGGGCATTCAGAAAGAGGTTTGTGTAACATCATCACTAAAGTAGCCTGCCTGTAATGTTGAATAACTGAACCTTAATTAATGGTGGCTATGTGAAGGAACCCTTGGTGTGTACCAGTATAAGTTTGTTTTTCAATATCTGTTATGGACATGTCATGTCATGAATAAACGTTTTCTACACTTCAAACCAACATTGTAGGACATTGTCAAAATAATCTAAGAGTTCAATTGAAAAGCTTACAATTTTGACAAATACTGAAAGTAATCTATATGTCGAAAACACCTATTTCGGGCGTTTCCAATAGAACTAAAACACCTCAGGTATTACTGTAAATGGCAATCCAGGGGAAAATGTGTAACTAAACTTGAAATGATGTCAGTGACATTTTCAATCAATGTTTATTAGACCCAACGATTTTAGTATATTGTGATGTGTTATCAAAGCTTACTTCTCAAGTTATTATCAGATCTTTACATCATCAGTTCACGTTTGAAATATCAGTAACAAAATGAAAGCAATTGATGTCATCCTTCGTTCTATCAAGCAATACCATCCCTGATTTTGCTTTTATAAACACATTTTTAATAATTACCATTTAAAGTAAGATGTGTTAAGATGTGAAAAGTATATGGGATGGGACAAGGTAGACACTGATCTGCAACCTCTTTGATTTCAATTTAAGTAAATTGGTTGCCCTAATAATTTCCGCCCCTTCAAATGAGTGTAAAGTAAACCTTTTAAAATTTGCGTCTTGAGACCAACATTTCCCTTGCATTAATGAACTGTCTGGACGTTTATTGCTCAACAGCATCTAGACCTCCTAAACAGTTCATCTCACAGCATGAACTTAACAGTCCTACATTTACAGGGTTCTGTAAATTTACAAAATGGTTTCTTGAAGTGGCATTTATTTCTACTTATTGATGAAGAGAACCATGTTGCTTTTCTTCTTTGTTTTTAAAAATTACGATTTTAAGTTGGTGTCGGTTTTAGTAATTTGTAACAGATTGTGTTTAAATGCATCTGCAGTTGCCTTGTATGTTTTCGATACATGTACCACCATGACAAGACTATTGTTAAAATTCTGCTACATTTTACATTTGAGCTACAAAACTGGGCAAACTCGACATTTTATTTATGACTGTAGTAAATCAAAATATAACGCCGGGTATTACATGTTTTGAGGACTAGGGCTGTGAATATGATTTTAAAAAATCAAATGTAAAATAATTATCATCCCCAGCCATGAAGTGGAAAGGGGATATAGGTTTGGGCTTCGTCCGTGCATCCGGCTGTGTGTCCGTCCGTCCGAGTTAAAGGGGACAGCTTTTCTCTTAAACCATTTAAGATAGGATAACCAAATTAACTGTGTGTCTTCAGAGTATCAATACCTTGATTGAGTTTGAAAATCAGAACCGCAAATTTTTTTTTTTACAGAGTTATTGAAGTAAATGCATTTATCATTACAGAGTAACGGCCCATGTAGGAAAATATTGGGAGCTTTAATGAAAACATTTTTGGCGGGGGATGTTCATGACGCCTTTTTAACAACATGGCATACGCTCAAAGGGTCCAGAAAGAGTATCTATATAGCGATGGTATATGCATATTTTTTATGGTAGATGAATGTGGTATGATATTTTGTTAAACTTCCCTCCTACGTGTTTATTCTTAGTTTCATTAATGCATTACTTCGGTATATTAATCAAGTAACAAAATAGTAATGTAATAACTTGTTCTGCTCAGTTTATCAAAAGAGACCAATGAGAGAGAATACAGCTGCGTATCTTAAGTTTGTTCACATACCTTCGTATTCCAGTGCAAAGATCATGTAATTTGTAACGTCTTTGAGACATCTTAATCGAAACTTTAGAAAATACGAATTTCACAAATATGACCCCATCTGTCTGTTTAACAATGCCAAATATCGATATTCAGCACCAGTGACAAACTATCCCGAATATGGTTTGGGAATGGTTATGTTACATATGGAGAATTGATGATCTTCTGTAAGTGGTCCTGGAGTTATTTTATGAACGTCAAAACGAATCTCAAATTACATGATATTTGCACTCAGATCACAAGGGGGTGAACAAACTTTAGGTACGCAGCTGTAGGTAGTTGTCCTTTGTACGAAAGTTTATCTTCGATACCTTAACATACACTTTGGCGCCTGATTTGAAAGTCTATTTGACAAAAGAAGTATTTGGCTAAGCCAGGGTCTTTGTGTTAATCACTTTAAATCTACTCAACAAAGATTGACGAGCTGGTGCCCCACGGTGCAAGTTAATTGATGACCTCCAGAACAGTTTGTGTGTTGGTGCCAGAGTTCCTTTACCAGACAACATCTCAGGGTCGCGGACTACATTTTATTGCGGTCAATAAGCCTTGCAATGAGACAAGTAATATGTTTTATGGTTATTTTATATTTCTAGATTTCCATTACAACTTGTATTGGAAGCTTTCAGGTACAATCAAAAGATTATGTAACCACTAATCGAAGAGTTTCAATTTAAGCTAATTTTCCAGCAATCTAATCTTGGGGAAATCTGCTTTCTGATTAAAACATCAGACTTTAATGTGTAAACGATACCTGTGAAACGCATTTTTCTACTTTTCAAGACACAGAGAAAAGAATAATGATGCTTCACTGGGATTGTTTGCAAAATTTTGTATCCAGTAAGATTATATGCTTAACTGCTTCTTTATTTGAATGAGCTGAATATCGGAGATACAACAGTTACATAGAGTATTTAATTGTAGTGTTTTTATTTATCAATTAAGTATATTTATGAATGCTGATCTAAAATGGCCTCTTTCCAATGCAGTGGTGTTAGGAAATATAGATTTGCATTTGCCCAAAACAGCTGTGATTGGCAATGTTAATAGATATATTATTACTTTATATCCCCCATAAGAAATTCAAATAAACAATAAACTGCCACAACGTCTAAGTTGCTGGTATTGGCAATGTTTTAGATATATCATAACTTTATACTGACCACCCATACGAAGTTCAAATAATTTTTGAACAATAAACATCCACAAAGTCTAACTCTATTCTTGAGAAAAACAGTAAAGGCAATTTATTGATGGTCTAGCTCTTGTGGTCTCACTAAAGAAGACAAACAATTATAAGCCAATACTCTGCTCATTTTATATATTGTTGTGATCAAGCTTCATCTTAATAGTTCGCAATCCATTTAGAATGCTTTACAATTCAAAGCATTGATGGTTGCAATAGAAACAAAACTGCTAAAGTACTTTATCTTGGTTTTCCTATCAATAAATCAGAATGTCATAATATAGGAACATCCCTTGGTGAAATTGCACAGTACTATATGACCAGGTATAGGCCGGGGGGAGATTTTATACCGGGGGCGATTTTATTTCGTGACACCGGCCCCACCTAAGTGTATAAGTCGACCTTTTCAGCCATCCAAATTCCAGTAAAAACCTAGTATGGCATGTGTTATCTGACACAACTCGCAGCTCTGCATTGCTGACTGACAAGTCCACAAACTGTTGCATTAACGTTAATATCGTTACGTCTTGACTGTCGTATATTATTTATAAGCAATGATAAAGGATATTACAGGTGTTCACATACGGTATTTCAAAAGAACAACCAGACATATCTTGAGGGTACAGCCAGCACAGAAAAGGTAAATATCTTTAAATGATTAGCAGATTCTTCTTAAAGAGTCTGAAACTAAAACGTTATGCACAGCGTTATTCTTGTCAAAGCATAACTTGAAGCATTCTCTCCCCACAGAGGCAGATCAAGTCATGACATGTTGATACAGCCTCTGATATATTGCAATTGAAACAATAAAATTGTATTCATTTACACAAATTGACAGAACGTACATAGATATAATCATAAAGTGTCAACAAATGCACTTTAAAATTCAATAACATTCACATTGAATGTTGAATGGATCTTAGTAAAGGCCTTTGGATAACGTTTAATATTTTCTCAGTCGTGATTGTTGACCATAAGGTTTATTGTTACTTAATGAATTGAATTTAATTCGATGCATCCTCGGTGACCCAACATCTCGATTAGATGTCTATATCTTTGGCGATTTTACTTGTTTTCCTTAACTTTTCATTTCACTTTAAAAACGTAACATAAATTTCATTTCATTCACCAAAGCGGTCATTTTATGTGTAAATAGGATTTATAAAAGTACGTATACACGTTTTACCATATTGCTTTGAAAATCCCGTCTGTTCTGTAATCATTTTTAGTTTCACTTTATTTATGAATACCATCAAGTTATTAATGACACAATTAACCTTTTTGAAAATGAGAGTCTCTTTGGATATGTGAACTCGTATTACAAAAGAAGAACTGATTAAAGTTACTTTATAGAAATTAACTTTTCATCTTTATACCTTGACATTATAAACTCCTGAAATAATAGGTATTTAAATTATTTCTGAGAAAATTTATACATATGAGATATTGAGACAACCATCATCCACAAAGACACCGATATGGAAAGGAAGCCAAATGGTTTCCAGTCAGTTTATAAGTCAATAATGATTGTCGTTTCGCCTACATGTATCTGAACCGATATGAGTGTTGTCACTCAGACGGGCTAATACAGACCATTCCTGGTTTGTCACAGCTTAATCAATTCCAAGAAACCCTCATATGTGTAAGTGTGGACATACTGACAGTAGTACATGACAACCTGACGAGGAACATACTTATGATTGGCGACACACTTTCCTCTTATTCTGGGATTACTTGAGGCTATATTCTTCTTTATCCGCTAGATGCCCTTTCTCAAATAACTTCAGTGAAAATCACTAGAATAGCCTCCCGTTAATAGTGGTAGCTTGAATAAACCTTACTTAAGGTAAGTTATGAGGAAGCTCTTGGTCCTAATAGACGTTTAGCCCTGAAGAAGTAAGTATATTAACAATTTATTAAATGGACACGCCACGTTTCACTAGCGTGCATATAAAAAGGATGTAGATCACAAAGATTTCATATAATTTAATTGATTGAGATCCACATCATACTCTTACCCATATCACCATTATGTATTCACATATAATTTTGTTATTCGGTATTCATAATTATTCAATCCCCCATGAAAAGACTTTGATGAAGCCAAAGGGAGGAAAACGATAGAGACAATAAGAGAGAATAACTTAAAAAGGTATGTGATATTTTATAACTTGTTTTTACAGTAGGTAGTGTCAATACTTTAGAAAGTGTGTGTAACAGAGAAAATATGTGTATAATTTACATAATGTGTGTCAGGGCCTCAATGTCCCAAATCATGTAAGCTGTATATAAAGAATAATCCTACCTCATGTAAGAATCTCGATCTCTGATTGGTCTACGTGACCCTGGATAAATACTGATATCACCCTCTTCAGCGGGGTGATACATTATTTATACCCCGGCACATAAAAAGCATGAAAAAAGCGTGCAGATTGAGCGTCTTGAAATGTACAATGTATGCTACCTCGAACACATGATTCAGCTGGTTACTTTTAACCATCCGATACGTCTTGTACAAACTATAGCAAAATGGCTTAAGCAGATATCGTTTTTCTTACTCTTTATCTTTATATTAAATGTGTTTTGTTTAAACATTCGGTAGGATAAATTAGTTATACCATTCAGAGGCGGGTTCATGGGGAGATGTCCGCCTCGAGCTTGGTGTTATGCGACGAGCCGAAGGCGGTTTAAGTGTTTTAGGTCTATGCAGTGTTAACAAATGTACATATTCATGCAAGCCTCGGATATTTGTTTCTTTTATCAACTTGTGTTGATATAATTGGTATCAGAAGACACTTGGGTGAGAGTCTATATATATAAGTTAAGAAATTGACATAGTTAGTTGCACAACACTCGTACAAGATGTAATATTGTGATCGAGGCATCCTTACAGAGTACACAAACTGGGGGATCCTCCCCCTTCATAGATTACAGTGTAAGAAAGTTGTGGTCAACACAACAACGTTAACGTTGAAAAACAAAGTGCTTTATAAATGAGGATGAATAGTATCCTCCAGAAATGGCGACGGACTCATGTCTGCTAACACCTTCCAAGTTTCTATATTAATAGCTCGGACTGTAGTAATTGAAGAAATAGAATCGCTCTTTTGGCATGTACAATCCATCATTTTGTGCTTCAAATAGAGGTTTTCCGCAAATACAAATTACCCCAAGGGCATTGGATACATTTGTATTTGATCATTGTAATATCTTCGTATGTGTGCGTGTTTTTACTGTACTAAAATGGGGCTACAAATAACACACATTGTGTCAAAGAAGATGAAAACCACACATCATTCTGACATACAACCTTTAACGTCTCGATCTTGTAACAAAATAAGATTGGTTCTGTCAATATATTAGAACACTTTCAAAGTCGAATTGTTTGGAGACTTTCACTCCACGTTAATAGTATCGAATTGTAATAGTCCTTTATTATCAATCCTATTCTTAGGCTTATGATACCCACTTCAGAGCAACAAATAAGACTTGTGAGCGTGCCATAGTAATTGAGGTATTTTATGGTGAGTGTCAGTATAGCATTGCTTTTAGACAAGAGAAAGCATGTGCAACCTAACACATATCAATATAGCGGTATGTTTTCTCCCAATTCGAATAAGATGGAAACATAACGGTTTAAAATCATTCCTTCCGTCCGCGTTAAAGGGGCATCTTTTCTTAAAAGCATTCAGATAAGATACCTAACAACATTGTTTGGGTTAAGGGTATTGACACCTTGGTTGAGTTCAAATAAGAAACGCTCAATACATTTTCTTCTTTTATCTACATATGATATATTCATATGTGTCAACAAGAAATGCAACTTATGCTTCAAAATTGTGTGGTACATGTACTACAAGAAAGCTTAGAGAGAGAAAAAAAATGACAACTCAAATTTATATTAACCTTGATGAATGAAAGTGACTGATAGATTGGGCAGAATGAGAGGGTTGTTTTAGCATATCTTAATCAAAATCTATGCCACTTATTTATATATATTCGATACTGTTTAAAACCCTTTTCCGCTTGAAATAAATTATATGGACCCCCACAGAGGCAGATCAAGTCATGAAATTTTGATACAGCCTCTGTTCTATTACGCTCACTTTGTGGCATAAAATTGGAGATGCTTTGTTTGGAGGCAATCAAAGTTAGTTGTGCAATCCGTGACGCTGTTCATTTTTTTGGCTACAGAATCATGGCAAAAACATTGAACCACCCTTTCTATGCGAGAAGCGTTGTCATTTGATAAAGAAATTCAAACGGATTGTGGTGCATTTTTTCCCGCCAGCTGAAACTGCCGGAACCCAAGGTATTCGGTGAGTTAGAACAGAGGCTGTATCAACATTTTATGACTTGATCAGCCTCTTTGGGGAGAGAATGCGACAGAGTAGAACGAATTGGGCAATTGGAACATTTATAGAAACAAGTTTGACTTATCACTTTATTTTAAAATAACCTTAGGAAATTAAAGAAATCATTACTTATCATTATAAAAATCAAACAAATTGTTCGTAGATATACAAAATCAGGGTAAGCATTCTACTGTTCAGTTAACGCTGGGAGGTTTGAAAGCTCTACAAACTGGCGTCGTCCAATTACGCTATTAAGGGAAGAGAGACGAACAGGGAACGAATCCCTGAACACGAATCAGATTACTTTTCTTTAATTAGTAAAGCGGAAATGTTAAGAAGAACACTCGAAGAAAGATCAAAGAAGTTGTAGAAATATTAGGTACCTTTTTCAAAACTAGTCATGTCTCTGACATTCAAAGGGACTAATATTTGAAACATCGTTGATATGATGATTCTCAACATCTCTAATATTAATCTAATACAGCCGCTGGGGTTTTAATTAAAATTGAGTATTCAAAAACACGTAAACTGTGACTTTCCCTCTTTGATAAGTATGTATTGCTTAAATAATTCAAATCATTCGTCGTAAATGTTCATCGTTTCAATTTGAAGTAATTGCAAAGTTAGTTTTTCTGAAAAGAAATAATATGTCCATTCAGGCACAATCTGCTAAGAGACGCGCCTGTACACTGTTAACCGTTATATGACAGCCCATCATTTCACTATTTTTAGTTTATTACACAAGTCCTATACCTCTTTGATCAAATTTAACCTCATTACCTTGATCAAAATATTTCTAAACTCATGGGCAAAAGAAATGCTGGGTATTTTCAAACGAAGGATAAACAAATTATGTATGCCATGTAAAGTCCATTACGAATGTGTTTGATAAAAAAAGTATTTGGAGAATTATTGTTCATAATTTTAACCATGATGGCATGGAGCGTTTTTTACTGTGGTTGTCTAAACACTGTTGGGGTGCTAACACAGCTGTTTTCAAGTACTATTTTGTTAATAATTATTTTGAAATTAAGTTTGAATTTCGGAAATGTATATCAGAAGTTTATTTGTGATACTGTCAATGATAAACATCCACTTTGACTTTTCTGCATTGATGTGTCTTCGCGTTATAACTTCTATTAATATGCAAAAAATGATCAAAGGCGCCATGCAAAAACATCAACACAAAATGATTCAAACAAGGCAAACATAGTTGAGTTGACTTCTAAGGAAACTTTGCCACTCTGTTTCATTCACATTTATCTTACATGGAATAAAATATCATGAAATTTATGTTACCAGCGTTTCTTTTGCCCGTGAGTTTAATTAAATCAAATCCTTTTTCATAAATAAAATGAATAACAAATTTGTTGGTGCACCAAAAGATCCATACACTCATTTCACTTTGTGAGATTATTTGCAGCTCTGGCAGATATGGCCCTAAAAACAAGGCTATTCGGTACATGTTTATATTTTCCCTTTTATGTATATACCTGAAGGAGAATGAAGCTATAATAATTACCGTAACGTATTATCAGTTCCTAGTAAAAAATGATAGGGACCCATTTGATATACTCAGACTCATTAGTTGAAATTTCACAATAAAAAAAAGAGTTTTTTCCATATCTGTTTGCGATGTTAAAACGATCATTTTGTTAAAAGAAAGGATTCGACGTCAAAACTTCGAGATGCATTTTCCTTTGTATTGTTTCTGTGTTCAGGTACAGATTTCTTGAGATCTGAAACGATTAATAGATTTGAATAGTTAAACATAAAAACAACAGCTCTAATGATCTTATAGAGATTTATATTATTGATATCTAGCATTTTCCTTTGTATTGTTTCTGTGTTCAGGTACAGATTTCTTGAGATCTGAAACGATTAATAGATTTGAATAGTTAAACAGAAAAACAACAGCTCTAATGATCTTATAGAGATTTATATTATTGATATCTAACATACTAGCGAAAGCAACAACAGCTCTCAAGAGAACGATATTCTCAATATCTACCATGTTTAAAAGCGAAAACATAGTGTGAATATTATCAAAATGGGCTGAACATGTTGTAACAAATTGAAGTAGGCTCAGCTCATGGTAACATTAATTTGGATCCTGACATCAAAGAAATGCCAGACGCTGCTCTGGGACAAGACATTTGTAGAGGTGCCAAAATAGTATGCAATTCCACCACAGTGAAAACTTGAGAACATAATTATATCAAAACGAGCTTTCTATGTTATTTTTTCGTCAATATGTCTTGTAACTCAAATAAATATGTTTGGATTGACGTCGGACTTGTCGGATATATTTAAGATAGTTCAAAGTAGAGATGGGGATTTCATGACAGTATAATTATTTGAAGCAAATATTTAAAAGTAGGCTTGTATTGTTAAAACTCAAATGAAACAATATTAGTTACACGGTGTTTTGAAAGGGTGTACGGGACTGGAAGACCCTTCTAGAGTTTGTATTTCCTGAGGCGCAGTACAGTCCCGTACAACCTTTCAAAACACCGTGTAACGAATTCATTACCCTTAAGATCCTTTAATTCGTCACTAGCGATTCATTTTCGCTATATGAAGTCATACAAAGCCATCGGTACGGCACTGTGAAATGCAACTAACGCTGTACGGAGTTATTAAGGGAGACAACTCTGGGAGCAAAAAAAATCGGAATTTAAGTTGGTGATAAAAAAAAAGAATCCACACGTGACACTTTATCATAGTTGTCTGCACTTTAAGACGCAGACAAAACTAACAATGTCCACGCTTTGAATTGTCCCTACTTAAGCAGGAATGTAAATCAAATTTCCCTTGTTTATAATAAAGTCTTATCTTATCTTACTTATACTTGTTACTGTAAAATTTGATGCTGAAATTACGAGTCGATAAGCCAATTATCGCAATTGATCTAACAATACTATTTTAGACAAATTAGATCAATTGAGATAATGTTCACACGAATAGCTAGTTAAAAACGCTTTGGTTTTGGCTCTCTTGATGAAGTTTTTATTTGTTTTTCATAAAGTATTCTAAGAGTTGCTTTGATCACTAATTTGATAATTGAAACAGTTGACAGTAATAGATTATCGAGTCAGTATCAAAGAAAGAATTCCGTTCATCCATTACTTACAAGTAGAGTTCTTCAAATAGACATCCATAATTGTCAAGTAGTAAATATTGAAATATCTTCAAAGATTTTTTATGTGTTTATATATTTGGAGAAACTGCAATATATTTATCATGTGAGCATACAAAGTAACTGGTTTGACGCATTTCATGTTCGCAAATGGATATCAAATCACTCTAAATCGGTATTAAAACATTTCATGTTTATGCGAATTTACGATAGACACGAAACTACAGTAGTCTAGATAGCTGTAGTGCTTTCTGAAATGATATGATTTGTAAATATATCTATACTCTGTTTTACTTTCATGTAATTAAATTGTATATACATGACACAAAATGTATATTGGCTAGATTAGAATTTGGTTCTTTTGTTTCACGACATGTTATTTTCCAAAGAGAAATTTGAGGACTGTGCATATCTAAGCCGAAATAAACGTTATAAGACTGACGGTCTTATACAGTCCCTTCCTGTTAAGTCGCAGCTTAATCAATTCCAGCAAACCATCTTGTCTGTGGCTGAGGACATTCTGACGGTTGTACATGGCATCCGAATGAGGAACATGCTTATGATTGATGACAAATATACCTGAATCATGGAAATGCTTAAGATTCTTCAAGACCTGATTGACCATATTTTCCACAGCACTGTTTGGTCACTTAGGTTACCTCTACATAATGGCATTTGGAGGTAAATAATGTCTAAGTAAACCTGGTGGGGAAAGGAAAATACCTGCAGATGTTAATTAAGAACTTGATAACTTAAATATGTGAACTGATTTGAGTTGGATGAAAACTGGTGAAATGAATGATATTGGAAATTTATAATAGGTATACATCAGGCGCCAATAAAGACATGGTTCATTTTTTAAAGCGATTTCTGTCTCATGAAGTGACTTCTTGTCTTGCAAAACAATAAAACACTGTGAATGTGGAATAAAAAAGGAAAAGAAAATGTTGCAGAAATAATACATTAAAATGACAAATGGCCAAATAGAACAAAACAGTAAGAATAAAGTTGTCCATCTTTTTATATCAAATATCAAATAAGTCTGGTTTGAAAAGGAACGTTTGGCATGTGAATCTGATTAAAAGATGAGATCATCTTAATTTTGACAAACTTTGATATTTATGTGATCGTTGTAACTTGTTAAATATTTACATAGGTTTATGGCATAATGTCAATAGCAAAAGTTGACAATATAAGAACAAAATGCCTTATATCATGCACAGTAAGAAAAAACAGGGTTGTTGAAATCTATCCCTGAAAACTATTTTTGCCACAATTATTTCAATTATAGGATTATGGAATATGAATGGGATGAAGTTGGGTTAAATGCTGTTTTTTAATGCTTTATATTGATTAAGAGGAGCCGTTGCTGAACGGATTTCGCTATAATGAAACTTTTTCTGTGGTCCTTTTATTCAATATTTTTCATTTTTAAAGGCTCATCCTTCAGCAACCATTGTCTTTTGTTGAAAGGCAGTAACTTGATCACTTGATTGGCGTTTCCCGGGTTTAACAAAAACCGAAGTTAGCTATCATTTTACAGTAAGCCTTTACGCGATTTTCAAAAAAATGTTTAAGTAAGATTCATCTGCTGTTGCATCTGAATTAGATGATTAACCAAAACCTTTTGTCTCCGTTTACACGTCTATTGTTTCTCTGAGTCCAATAGAGATTTTAAGCAAAATCATAAACTCGCATTTGTGTAATTGAAGATGCACTGTCACTTTTTGACATGCATCATTCATCAAACAGTGCTTTGAAATAAGGTTTCTGTTGGGTATCAACCGCAAATCCTTATCACAATAGGACTATTGAGTGCACGCGTTTTATTCATCAAATATCTTGATTAATGTCATGTTTAACTAACGAAATGGAAATTATCAAACTGACAGTTTAAAAGATAAAAGAGACAACAGATAGAATGAGGACCGAATGGATGATACTGACATGCAACCTCTAATAACATTATTATCCGCTCTATAAAACTGATCCGACAGAATACAGTGTTAACACTCCAAAAGCGCCCTGTTTAATCTTTACATCTATCACTCCAATGTCACTTATTCCACCCAAGGTAACATGCTTTTTACATGTGTAAGTATCAATCTTTTACAAATAACAAAGAAAATGTCACAATAGGATATAAAACAAATTTCCTATAAGAAGCATCTTATTAAAGTCGCAATTTAAACTTTGTTTGACTACGGATATCCTTGAATATTGAATAATTGTTTGTTGAAAATAAAATATAAACCTAATTCGTGATCTGCTATCCGTAAGTGATCAAGTTATCCATCCTTTTGATCTTAGAGATGTGCAGCCCATTGGGATAAATGAGAGCCCTTCAGACACTCACTTCACAAAACGACCCTGTCTGTCATTTACCTCGGCTAGTAACTGAAGACTCTCGTTTTAAAACCAGTAACAAGTACGTAAGTGCTATCTTGTGTCCAAGTGAGCCTATCTCAATCTTTTTACCGATTTTTCACAATGGATATAAAGCTGGATTTCGGTTGAACAAATTTGATGGTTTGTGCACATGCCTAAAGGTATGAAATGTTTAAAATGTGCTTTGATTTTACTTAAAATATTTTATTCTTGATTCTGTTTCTTCGTAACTATTATCCCTTTCCAACATATTATCATTAAATTCTTTCAATAAAATTTGATAACACTTGAAAGTATTGATAATAATTATTATTAAAAAATACTCTCCCGTTCATTTTATTTAAATGGGTAAAGTGACTTTAAAAGACAGTTCACGTTTATTTATTTCCACTTGTATTTTCTCCTTTAAATCGGACTGGCTGATCAACGTCAAACAAAGATAAAACAAACCTCTATTGGTCCATGTTCATGTTTACTTAAGAAAGATCTCAACATTAATTCAGCATCAGTTTGATAAATAAGTTTTGTGAAATGTCCCATTACACAATGATTTTGGTGATCTAACAAGATGAAGGATTTTTGCTTCAGATTATTGACGAGAAATTAAAATGCAGATGATTACTCGAGTCATAAAATCATAACATTTAAATACATTATCTACTTAATAGTAAATTACCTATGCATGTCAAGAAACATAACGATAATAATGTACTGTAACTAACATATTATCGTTATCGAACAATGTCAAATAAGATAGGTAATGTCAGTTCAGAGTTGGTTGATTAGGGACAAAATTATAGTAAATGGCCTTGAACCATCCATTTAAATCACATTATGATGTATTTCGTTTTTGTATCAGTCTATGTTTGATCTGATGCATTGCAATTTGTTTCCAACTTAAATAATGTGGAAAAACATATCCTTCGGGGATTTTAGAGGACAAATTTAGAATGTTAATGATAACGCTGCGTCATTCCATTAAAAAACTTAATCAACTAGAGTAGCGTTTGCGGGACACCGCAAAAGCAGAGCAGCACCAACTGAGGGTTTCGCCTTTCCCTGCTCCGTCTTCGTTAAACCTTTAGTAAATTGGAAATTTTCTAAGAAATAAATATGAATAACAATAAATATATAAGAAAAATGAATGTAAGAAGTCAAGACCTTTGAATTGTGTGAACATAACAAACTAATTCTGTGAAACATATTTTGAAAAAGAAAATACTGATATCAAAATTTTATTTAAGATGAACTCTTATCAATAGTCAATGGTCATTTTTCATTGGGAATAACAACTTGTCATGATTAAAAAGTATTTAAAGTTTAGAAAGATTGTCCTAAAACCATGTTTACATGTAAGTCATGGGCTTGCTGTGACCTTTGATGGAATTAGCGGAAACCTTTTTAAAAAGATGTACTTCTCCAAAGAAGATATATTATATTATTAGAGATTCATAGCACAAAAACTTTTTCCAGTTTTCTTGTTTACAAGGAGTTTTTAGTGATGTTATAACTCGTTCCCTTGACCTTTAACCTTGAATTTGAACATGTCGAATAAATCCCCAGAGGTGTAAACGGTAACAAATGTACACGAGTTCTGAAAAGTTTAATGGAATAAAGTGATACACAAATTTTGTGTCGATGCAATAACTCATATCTTGTGACTTAACCTTTGACTTTCAAGGTCACACAATCAATGAACACTTTTCATTGAGCTTAACAATCATGTAATGATTTAACGTGTCAATAGTTAAAATAAATTTTGTTTTGGCTAAACCAGTTGGGATATTGATCTTTGATGAATTGTAGCGGTAAAACTTTTCAAAATTGTTTCTTCTCCAAAGATGACATATACTAACTAGGAGCTTCATAGCACAAAAACGAATCTCGTTACCTTGACCTTGAGAGTTAGCAATAGTTCCCAGAGGTATTAGCAAAAAGTTATGAATAAAAGTTCGGGAAACATTAGTGGAAAAAAGGATATCCATTAATATGAGTTCAGCGGCAAACACACACTTTTTTAAACCTATTACAACAGGAATATTTGCTAAAGTTATATTTCATCTCGATTTCACACTTAAATATTTCTACCGTTACACTATGTTTGATTTCCTCATCATAAACTCATAGAGCATAAATTCATTTGGCTGTAAGTGCAAATTGCAATTTTATAGAAATTCCAATATATCGCAATTCATGCTAATATGGTCAACTTTGTCACTTGAGTTTTAGTTCTTTAAAAATATTTTCGTTTGGGATTAACATAAACTGATTGTTAAAAGAAAGTTATCGCTCAATTTAAATTACTCTCATTAAATAAGAAAAAGGGCTAGAAGGTTGAAATAAAGCCAGTTAAGTATATTAACCAATACCCAAGACAACAGAAAATGAGAATTTACATTACCCGTAGTGCGCTCCAAATGTTTTAAGTGAGAAGGGGTCAAAAACAAACATTATTGACCATCATTTTTTCACTCTAAAATCATGAATATTGGAAAAGATGCTCATATTACAAGTGTTAGCACATTGAGCAACTATTAGAAGGATTGTGTGACGGCACCTTATGGCTCTTTTAATATTTATTTTCTAACCATAATCGTGGCTTATTCATAAATTTGAGAATCAGTTCTGACTCAAACCTTTTTTCAAGGACTTAGTGTGCTTAAATCAGTGACAAGGCGTATGGCCTTTACAATTGCTGTATATATTAAGCATTTGATGTTCCTCACGTCAATTCAAGAAAGCGTTGACGATGGTCTAATGCAAGCAGATAAACGTCCTCAAACGGTATAAATGCAATGGTTTCTGCTATTTAGGACTTGTCAAACCTCCACATCTTGTCTGTATTTTGAAAGTAAAGTGTCAATAAGAATAAAGGAACTAATGCGATTCTTCAAAAGTTGGTATCCATGTTTTTTTCTACTGTCGTGATGATGATCGGCATCCTTTATGAGAATTTGTTTGACATTTGCGTACCCTGATATGGCACCAATGGAAAAGTCGCGTGATTTTCAGCATTTCAGCGTCAGCATTTGTTCTCTAGAAGTTCTAATATTAAAGTTGAGAAATAATGTGCTTTTAAGCGATGTTTACTGTCAATATTAATAAATTTGATTTCAATCCAAAATGATAACTTTCTTTTGCCGATGAGTTTACAAAGGTTACATTTCCCTTTTAACTTTCCACATTAAAACAACTGCAGGTGTCAAAGCTGCCTTCTCATTTCTAGATATTTAATATGGTTCACCAAACTAATTTGGTCAGTGTTATTGTAAGGTCCTTATTAACGATTTGCTATTGGCCATGTCTGGAAATGCTCATCATTTCAAGATCAGTAATCATCATGTCTTCATCACGACTATATTAAACGTTTCCCTTTCAAGAGAGATACGTTTAAGTATAAAGGATAAAGGATAATTTATGTTTGAAATATTGAGTCATGATATAAATAGAAACATATTGATTATCATATTAGCAAGACCAATTGCGCTGAAAGAAGCGATACATGTTGAGTGGAAGACTTTTCATTGGGCCGAGTTGCAGTGTCAGGGTGCCTCTGGTTCAACCGATTCACAGAGCCAGTTTTCAGGATTAGCTAAAGTTTTCGAAAATTTAACAAAGTTAATGCATGGTAAAATTGACAGAAATGGGAATAAGACAAGTGTTTGCCACTAACGTGACAATGTCCCCCCGATATTGCGATTGAATTGTCCCAATAAGCAAATGCTATATTCACATTGGCAATAAGTGCAATGGTTCAAGAGATATGGCGTTAATAAGAATTTCAAAGTTGGACAAAGTGTCGTAGTGACTTTGAAAATAAAGTCAAGGTCTTCCAAAGTGACTGGTGGTTGCGTAATCCCCAAATGTAGGCTTTGACCAAATTTGAAGCCTTTTTGTGCAGCGGTTTATGAGATACCCTGTAAACAAGAGTTTCAAAAGTTGCTAAAGTGTTGACCTAGAAATTAAGGTCAAGGTCACCCAAAGTGACTGGTATCTACGTTGTCCCTCAATGTAGGCTGTGACTAAATTTGAAGATATTGGGTGCAGCGATTCATAGACACCGAGTAACAAAAGTGGCCAAAGTGCCGTAGTGACCTTCAAAATAATGTCAAAGTCACCGGAAGTGACTGGTGTTTGCGTAACCCCCCAAGGTGGGCTGTGACCAAATTTGAAGCCATTTGGTGCAATGGTTGATTAGCTATCGCGTTAACAAGATTTAAGAGTAGTCAAAGTGCTGTTTTCACCTTGAAAATAAGGTAAGGGTCACCGGAAGTGACTGGTGTTTGCGTAATCCCCCAAGATGGGCTGTGATTTTGATTTGAAGACGTCGGGGCTGCGTTCGTTTTGCAAGGAGTGTGTCGCACGAGCGATTAAATCCTCATCGAACGACGTGTGCACTCTAGAGTCACTCAATGTCCCTCCTGCTAAATCGGGGAGGGAAGTCGTGAGAGTAACGGAAGTACGTCAATTGACACAGTGTTTATAACATACCACAGGCATACTTACTTAAATACAAGGCAAAAGTGAGCGCAGCTCACATACCCCCGCCTGTAGTTTTACCGCCTTTCTTTGACGAAAATAGTGAAAAGTCATATGTTCTGATAAGTCCTAGGATTGTTACCGTATTTTTCCATCACATGATATTAAAATTTAAAATTTAATCTGTCTGAATAGGTGTGAACTCGTATAACTATGATAATAAATGTTTTTCAACAAACTCCTACCTTCCATTCAGTCCCATGTAGGTCAATTTATATTCCAATATATGTATTCTTTGCAGTGGTATCAACATTCCAATATATGTATTCTTTGCAGTGGTAACAACATCAGTCATGTTCTATGTTCATACAGTGTCCATATGAGTATCACAATAGGTCACAATCCCTTTCTTTTGGTTACTTCCCAAAAGATAACTTGAAGGCAAAACAGTCACATTTACAATGTTTATACGGTATGTGTTTGTCATTAGGATCTACTGTTTTCGGACTATTTTGGTTCAAAATTTCTAAAATTATTTGAACTTTGGAATTAAAAGCCCTAAAAGGCACAACAGCATCATATAGGTTACTGCCATACCAAGTTTGAAAATTCCAAGTGGTATAGTTTTTAAATTATGATTCGGAAACGATACAAAGTCCGAATATCTGACCGTTTTTGGTCAAAATTTCAAAAATAATTTGAACGTTGGAGGTGAAACCCCTAAAAGTCACAACAGCATCATGTAGGCTACTGCCATACCAAATTTGAAGTTTCCAAGTGGTATAGTTTTTTAATGATGCTCCGGAAACGAGACAAAGTCCAGAAATCAGACGGTTTTTGGTCACAATTTCTAAAATTATTTGAACGTTGGAGGTGAAACCCCTAAAAGGCACAACAGCATCATGTAGGCTACTGCCATACCAAATTTGAAGTTTCCAAGTGGTATAGTTTTTTAATTATGCTCCCGAAACGAGACAAAGTCCAGAAATCGGACGGTTTTTGGTCAAAATTTCAAAAATTATTTGAACCATTGAGATGAAACCCCTAAAAGGCACAACAGCATCATGTAGGCTACTGCCATACCAAATTTGAAGTTTGTAAGTGGTATAGTTTTAGAGTAATGCTCCGGATACGATTTCAGACGGACGCACGCACGCACGGACGGACGGACACGCGGAGCGCTATATACCCCCGACTACGTCGTAGCGGGGGTATAATTAGTCTGTTTTAACACACTAGCAACATGCCAATGTGAGGTTTA
This sequence comes from Steromphala cineraria, assembly GCA_916613615.1. Taxonomy (NCBI): domain Eukaryota; kingdom Metazoa; phylum Mollusca; class Gastropoda; order Trochida; family Trochidae; genus Steromphala; species Steromphala cineraria. The sequence goes on from OU744721.1 coordinate 11,933,109, forward strand.
GATTTGGTTAAAGGAAAACTATCATATATCTGTGATTTTGGAGATCATGTGTTGTTAAAACTAAATGATAAAATCTTTGTGAAAAATTCAATTTTTCGGCCATGTTGTTTACAGCCAAACAACCAAGTGCGACACTCAGTAGAGCATACAAGTCGTTCGCTCTTAGTGGCATCCGAGCATGCGCGAGATTACACTCGAGTGAGTCAAAACGAACGCAGCCTACGTGCAACGGTCCGAGAGATATCGCGTTAACAAGAATCCGGATGTACAGTAGTGTGAAATAGTTCCTATACCCCTCACGCGTTGGACACGGGTGGTCACACCAGTCACTCACGCGTTGGCCATGCCAGACGATGCGTGTGTAACCAGTGAGCAACCAGTGTCTGACGGGTTGGCCACCAGTGGCTCACGCGTGGTCGACCTTAACGGATAACCGAGTCTCTGGTCATCCAATTGAGGAGTTACTTCCCTTCAATAAGAGAAGTTATTAGTCAGTTGAATATAGTGGAAATCTCCCCTCCCGAAATGTTGACATCAAATGATGCAATGGGTAGTCTGACGATTTTATGAAATGTTGAATTTGGTGACAATGATGATTTTCATTTTGTGAAATATTGACTTTGGTGATATGTTGTTTTGGAAAATGTTGACTTCACATATATTGATTTTGTTGATTTAGAAAAATGTTGACTTTAGTGAAATGATTAATTGGTGAAATGGTGACTGAAGAAGATCTTTTGATTTTGGTGGCATGTCGATTATGTGAAATGTTGACTTTGATGAGAGGGTAATTTTGTGAAATATTGGTTTTGGTGATATGTTGATTTTGTGAAAAGTTTACTTAGAAGATCTATAGACTTTGGTGAAATGTTGACTTAGGAAGATCTGTAGAGTAGTGGGATTAAATGATTATGTTGACTTTGGTGAAATGTTGATTTGATGAAATGTTAACTTAGGAAGACATATTGACTTTGATGATAAGTAGATTATGTGAAATGTTGTCTTTGGTAATATGTTCATTTAATAAAATATTGTCTTTTGCGATATGTTAATTTTGTGAAATATTGACTTTGGTGATAAGTTGGTTTTGTAAAATATTGACTTTAGAGATATTGGTTTTGTGAAATATTGAATTTGATTGCAAGTTGTATTTGTGAAATGTTGATTTAGAGATCTTTGGACTTTGGTGATACTTTGATTATGTCAGCTTTGGTGAAATATTGACTTAGGAAGATCCATAGACTTTGGTAATTCGCAACTTAGGTGAAATTTTGACTTTGGTGAAATGTTTTTTTTGTAAAATGTTGACTTTGGTGATGTGTTCATTTTATGAAATATTGTCTTTAGCAATATGTCGATCTTATAAATATTGACTTAGGTTTTATTTTGTGAAATGTTAACGTTGAAAGATATAATGATTTTGATGAAATAATGATTTGGTGAATGTTTGAATAAAAATCTATTGACTTTAGTGATATGTTAATCATGTCGACTTTGGTGAAATATTTTGTTGTTGAAATGTTGACTTAGGAAGATCTTTAGTCTTTAGTAAAACGTAACTTATGTTGACTTTGGTGAAATGTTGATTTGGTGAAATATTGAGTTAAGAATATCTATAGAATTCGTTATGCTGTTATGATTACTTTTGTAATATTTTGCTTTTGTGAACTTTGAACATGTGTTGTTGTGGTTTGTTGAATTTGGGAAATTGTGATTTGTGTACATGGTGAATAATAGTCTTCGACTTATTCAATCTTTCGATGTTTAAATTGTTGACATTGAAAGATATATTTAACTAAATACCGACTAGAGTCGCACGTATGTGGTGATCATAACAGGCAGTAATCGATGGGCTTTGATAGGAATGAATGGTCCGTTGAAATGGCTGATACAAGGTTTGGAAAATAAAGAAATCTTTAAGATAACGGGTTGTTTGAAGTTTACACAGTTTTATGTCATAACATACCCATCGTTCATTTAAGCAACACGGTATTCATGTCCCGTTAACAGTAATATCCTGTTTATTCGATTCAGTGATGTAGTTTGATGTAATAATCACATCGTCATCAAATGAATTCAGTCTCTCTTGATCCATCGTCTATAAAAGCAGAATCTAGAATTACCTACGGATTTGATCCTCACGCAAATAAACAAGTAATCAGATCCTAGAACTGTAATCCTTATCAAATAGATTGACCTTGAAATAAAACTATCTAATGATTCACATGTACATACGCTACCGACTGAAGCATAGCAATTAGACCAAACATGTGTAAATGCTTCCATTGGCCAATATTCTTCATGTAGCCACGCCCTTGTTTATTACTGATTTCCATGCTTCTCGTTTGCGTTTATTATTATTATTTACACTGCAATCTAAAAATATTATTCAAAATATATTTCAGTATGTTGAACAAGTCATCATGATGGTTATTTTTAACTTCCGTATGTTAATTGTAACATTTTACATGTACATATGACATATTCTGTTTTGTTTACAAATATGGTTTATTTTCTTGCTACATATGTTTGTTTGTTCAAACCGTTATCATATATCAACTGGTCAAAGAGATTTCTATTTCTTTTTACTTTTTGTCTCACATCGTATGGAAACAAAAAATAAATATTTTACATCATATTCAAAATTTAAAAGGCCCAAAATTATATCGATTTGACTACAATAAATCAATCTGACTAAGTTCTGAAGTGACAGGACTTGCTCAACAGAAAAGTAGACCACGCCCATCACTTGTGAACAAATCAAGATACATGTTAGTGAATGTGTATTCATACATCAATATACTATAGATAAGACCCCAGGAATTAACAACATCAATGGTGTAATTTACCAAATAACGTCTCTGTGTTCTCTGTTTAATATCCTTATTCACACCTGTTCACACCCGACTGAACACAATGAAACAATAAAACAATCTGAACTTTACGGTAGACTAGACAGCTTAATCCTTTCATCCCCGTCCGAGTATGAGAGTACTGTGAGCTAATTAGTGTCGTTAGAGTGGACTGTTACGCCGACAAGGGGCCTAGGCGTTGAGCCGTGAAGTATATCCAGGGCTGACTGAATTCAACTTTCTGGAAAAGGTCAATTTTGGAAGATATAACTTTAACTCAAGCATGATATCGTGTCTGTGAAAGAAATATATTTTGGTGGAATATCATCTTTGACGAAACAGGACTTATGAAATGTTAAGTTTGAAAAAGATCATTTTCTTTATTGTTGAAAGTTTAGTTTTAAGAAATTATAATTATTGAAATGTTAAATTCAATAGACTTCAGCAAAATAATCACTTTGAATACATGATTGTTTAGTGGAATATTACCTTCGGAAGATAATATATGTTTTATGAAATTCTAACTTTGAGAAGCCATGCCTAATGTAAGAATTAAAAAAATTGTTTTATGTTCACGATAATGTAGTGTTAGAGTTTGGGTGTATCTGATCCTATTTGTAGTGACCATTGTCCTATAAGTGTGACCATAAAGGATGATATCTCTAAAAATAGTAATTTTAAGAGAAGGATTTACAATTATAGTATGATTAATCAAACAAACCTTATAGATAGCCTAAGTACTTTCGAGTGGCAAATTGTTTTGTTAACAGATAATATTGATCAATCGGCAGAAGCTTTTTCAAAATCTTTTTTAGACATCTGCAATAGTCATATCCCAAATAAAACAGTAACTATTAGACCAAAGGACCCATTATGGATCACAAATGATGTCCGCAGATCAATTCGAAAAAGAAACCGCATACACAAAGTAGCTAAGAAATATAACCGACCGTCAGATTGGGAAAAGTTCCGTAAACTACGAAATAATGTAATATCAGCTGTCCGCACCGCCAAAAGGAAATATGTCTTAAAAGTTGATGATAAGATAAATGAATCATACGGTAACAAACTTTGGTGGCGATTAGTTAAAAATTATCTCAAATCAACCGGCAACAATACGATATTCCCACCCATCACATTTCAAGATTCAGTTTATGAGGATGTAAATGATATCGTTAATATAATGAATAACTACTTTTGCGATCAGGCAACTGTTAAAACTCCCGATAAAACTTTACCGGATGTAATTCTTAAAACTGATAAGACTCTATCTTCAATATCTCTGACTGTCAATGAAGTTAAAGATATCCTTCTCTCCGTTAATACCTCCAAAGCGACTGGACATGATGGTATCGGTAACCGTTTATTAAAGCTTGGTGCTTCAGTAATAGCTGATCCGTTATCAAAACTCTTCAATTGCTCGTTATCAAAGTCAACTTTCCCAAATATTTGGAAGACAGCATCAGTAATTCCAATTCATAAGAAGGGAAGTTTAAATGAATGTAACAATTATAGACCCGTTGCTCTGACAAGTTGTCTGGCTAAAGTTTTCGAAAAGTGTGTTTTTAAATATGTATTCAACTACTTCAGGGACAACAACTTATTGACGAACCTTCAGTCTGTTTTTTTCCCGGGAGATTCACCGTCTAATCAGTTGACATAGCTCTATAACTTCATAGCTAAAGAAGTCGACAAAGGTAAAGAGATACGAGCCGTTTTCTGCGACATTAGCAAGGCCTTTGATAAAGTATGGCATAAGGGAATCATCCATAAACTACGATCTTACGGTATCTCTGGCGAGTTACTCCAATGGTTCGAAAGTTACCTTAAGGATAGATCACAACGAGTTGTTATCAGCGGTTATAGTTCTGATTTGAAATTTGTCTCTGCCGGTGTCCCGCAAGGGTCCGTCCTCGGACCATTACTATTTTTAATCTACATAAATGACATCGTTGACGACATTGACAGCAATATACGCTTATTTGCCGACGATACATCGCTTTACGTGATCATTAATGACCCGAATGTTGCCGCACAGAGCCTAAACAACGATCTTTCTGTCATTAATACCTGGGCTAATGAATGGCAAGTTGATTTTAATCCAAGTAAAACCGTTTCAATTCAATTCAGCCGTAAACATACCCCGTCTGTCAAACCAATTTTATCTATGGACAATACACCAATTAATGACGTTTCATCTCATAAACACCTAGGATTAATCCTACAGCAGGATTGCATGTGGCACAACCATGTTGATAGTATAATCAAAAAGGTAAGTCCAATGATTAATTGCCTTAGAAGTTTTAAATATCGGCTAAATCGTAAATCCCTTCAGACCATGTATAAATCTTTTATTTTACCAGTTCTCGATTATTCATGTCACATCTGGGATAACTGTACAAAAGAGCAATCTTTTCTTCTAGAAAAACTTAACCTGGACGCAATTAGAACTATCTGCGGCGCTGTTCGTGGAACAAGCCACGAAAAACTATATTCAGAAACTAACATAACTTCTTTAGAAAAACGCAGACATCGTCAAAAATTGTATGTCTTTTATAAGATGGTTAATAAACTAGTACCTGATTATTTATCAAACCTAATACCCGACAGAGTGTCTCACGCAAGTCGATATAATTTAAGAAACTACTCCGACCTACAAACATTAAAATGCAACACAGCTAATTACTCTAAATCGTTTCTACCAGACACAGTCAATATTTGGAATTCGCTCCCCTTGGATGTGGTAAATTCCAGCTCTCTTGAAGAATTCAAAAGAAATTTAAAGGAAACCAATAGCAAACAGATACATTTCAATTTATTTCATGGATCAAGATTCTGTCAGATAATCCACTCCCGCCTTAGGCTTGGCTGCAGTGACTTACACAGTGATATGTTCGCCAGATATATATCCGATACCCCTTCCTGCAACTGTGGACATCACTTTGAGGATGCGCTCCATTTCTTTCTTATTTGTCCCACTTACCACGAATTAAGACTTAACACTTATTTCTTCCAAAAAGGTTATAATCTACCATCTATCCTCTACGGCAATTCTGGCTCGACTCTTCAAGAAAATAACGAACTTTTAAAATCCGTCCATAATTTCATAGTTTCTTCAAAAAGATTTTCTGATTTTTCTTAATTAAATTATCCCAACCTCCTTAGAAACCTTGCGAAACTGTTCTTCTTAAACTGTCAATCTTAATTTAAGTTTTGTCTGTAAGCCTGCAATTGTACATGCATGTCCGAATAGTTTCCATTGCTCTGTGATTGTCATTTTCATTGAATGTTTATGTTTGTATGTTGTCGGGAGCGGCATTCACATAAGCAAAGATTTGCTTGTTTGCCAATCCTGTCAGTTTGTTCTGAATAAATATGTTTAAACCAGATACATTTGCGCTCCATAGTCTGATAAGCCCAGTTTATTGATGTTTGAAGAACGGGCAGGGAATTGTGTCACGGGCCTAAATCCTGGGATTGTACAGTAGTTAAGTTATTTGAAAGTCTTAATCTACCTTTGTGTGCAGATTTCATGGTTTTAAAATATAAACTTTTAGAAATAGATATTAACAGTTGGTGTTCACAATTATGGAATGATAGGGGGCAAGTCAATGGAAATAAATTAAGGACACATCGTAGTTTTAAGAGTGATTTTTGTACTTCTGATTATGTTAAATTTGTTAATGATAGTGTATCCGTGGCTATTTAGCTAAATTTAGAAGCGGCACCCTCCCTTTAGAGATCGAGACTGGTCGTTTTACAAAACCTAAAACTCCACTTGAAAAACTTCTATGTAAAGACGAGGTTCATTTTCTAACTACTTGCATTTTATATTCAGATATACGAACCCCTCTCTGGAATTACTCCTCGTCTATAGATCAAAATTTTCCCAATTTTTCGGCGAACGATCAACTCGTATTTCTAATGAATCATCATAAACTAAATTACTCAGTTGCCGCATTAATAAAAAAAATGTTTAGATTTAGACTCTCACAAAATACCTCATAAATATGTATTCTACACCTATGTAACACACCTATGTATATATGCAATAATATTTTAACACCATAGTGCTTTTACTTGTATACATTTTAGTAACGAAGTGTCAAATAGGCCCAAGTTGGCCGGGCAATGTTTTAAGTTATGTGTTTTACTGTCTTTTACAACTGTATCGCTTGACACTTAAATACATTATTTTTCTTCTTCTTCTTCTTCTTCTTTCTTCCTGCTGGTAAATGCATATTTACTTCTTAATCCCTCGACATGCTTTTTATGAGACTCAAATAAACAATCTGTCTGTCTGCTTCACGGCCCAACACCAGGACCCTATCTAAGCGCCCGGTCAGGCGACACTATTTAGCGCTGAACAATGCTCATCTCCCTAGACGGGATTGACGCAAATTTTATAGTCTTGTAAAGTACAATCAAGTTCTGTATGTGTTACTGTTTTATCGAGATCGATCAATCAGTGTAAATATGGATAATGTACAAGATAGATGTTATCTGCCCCTTCTGGTAATAATTGGCAGTATTTATTTTCCTGTCAAAGTCGATTAATTGACAGATGCAATTAATTGAGTTGTCAACATATAGTTTATATGCATATACACCAATAAGTAAAAAATATCTTAAATCCTGTTTGTGTTTTAATCTTACATTCAATATAGAGTATCGTACTCATTTTTTGGGATGAACCACTAAAGGGTTGCTAATTGTAGAATAGTTTCACCTCTTTGAAAGATATATAACAACACCAACAAATTGCATGACATCTTCAATTATAATTTGACATACATGAATTTGCATTTATTCATACATCAGATGGCAGTTACCAATTGTATGCTTCAAATTTACCTAGCGCAATGTATTATTTCTTGCTGTGATACTTCAATGGAAACGTTTTAATCAGAATTCTGTGACGGAAAAATGATATGTGATGAGCGTGATCTCCTTTTCTGGTGAGCAAGTTTCCTCACTTCACTGCCAAGAAGATTGAATTTTTGAAGTTCAATCGATGTAATGACTTCACCCTGTATCAGTTCCGGATATGATATAAATATGTCTATATGTAATCATACTATCAAATGCCATACGATGTCCATTAAAGGGGCAGTAGCACGTTCTTAGGGGGAATATAAGGTGATGTCAGGAAAATAAAAATTAATTGGTCAATTGAAAGGCAATGTATTTAAACTAAATGGAGCAGTAATAATTCAAATATATGACGTAAAGTTTAGCCATGCAATTTCTGTTTCTTACACAAAATGAATTAAAGGTGTTCACACAAAATGGCCGCAAATGGATTTAATGTGAATCTTCATACTTTGTTCTCTGATTATGGATGATTGGCTTGTGTAATGAGATTGTTGACACTGTCAAAATAATACGTTTAGCATTAACTTACAATTATCAGTGACAAGTTTGAAATATAAACTTATAAAAAAACGTGCTACTGCCCCTTTAAAGTAAACAAAACCATACATTGAATATTAATTGTTTTTAGATCGAACAAACTAGAGTGTATCATTTAACATACACGACTTTAACATAAAATAATGATACTTTTCCATTTACTTTGAATGAGATTAAACTTGATATCAAAAAGCATTTAAAATTCACATGACTAGAAGAACTTGTATAAAGAGGGTATTGTTCAAAAAGTGCGATTATTGGTTGTAAACACAGACATGGAACGTGAATGTAGGAAATACCCATACACTACCGAACATGGCGTCGCTAAAGCATATTGTCTAATGAAATCATTTGCAAATGCTTGTTCCACAATTGATACGCTTCAATTGGTAGACCATGTACATTTGAATCATGTGAAATGTGTTATTTCAAGGACAATTTATATACTTTTTGATCTCACTGAATCTTACTGAATGTTTATTTGCAAGAGGATCTCTCAAAGGAGATTGAATTCATTTGACGGTTATGTGATAATTACATCACTTCATAGAAATAACAATATACATGTATATACTGTAAAGTACCTTATTGCTTATATGTTACGGACACACATGAGTACTACACACTACTACATCTCGGTATGAGCGTTTACCAAAAGTGACACCTCTAATGCAAAGGGGCAGCTTGACAAGGGGCGGCGCCTTTGATCAATTCATCGCCTAACAGCATCAGACAATGGTCATGGTCACTGATTTTATTGCTGTGTAAATCCCCTGTTTTCTAATGACTGGCAAAATTATACCGAAATAATGATACAAGTAAAACAAGTATACACACAAAACTGTCCAAGTCTCGCTCTTACAGTTAATCACACAATAATACTCAAAATGTGAATATAGATACTATGTACATGTTAAAACCAATTACGATGCACGGTGCAATATGTAATTCAAAAGAGATATCATAATGTAAAATACAAAAATATTTGCTTTAAAGGGGCAGTAGCACGTTTTTAGGGGGAATACAAGGTGATGTCAGGAAAATGTAAATTAATGGTTCCGATTGAAAGACAATGTATTTAAACTAAATGGAGCAGTAATAATTCAAATATTTAACGTAAAGTTTAGCCATGCGATTCCTTTTTCTTACAGAAAATGAATTAAAGGTGTTCACACAAAAATGGCCGCCTATGTATTTTATGTGAATCTTCATACTTTGTCCCCCGACTATGGATGATTGACTTGTGTAATGACATTTTTGACACTGTCAAAATAATACATTTAATATTAACTTACAATTATCACTGAAAATTTTAAAATATAAAATTATCAAAAAACGTGCTACTGCCCCTTTAAGGTATACATATATGAACAACACAGCATAAAATAACACGGATATCAAACTACGTCTAAAGATATGCTTAAAGGGTGTTATTGTATACATTATCTGACCTACAGACCAAACTCAATGGGTAGAAAATATGCAGCGCTAATAGTTTGTATGGGGAATTAATATGAATTTCTTCCCAAAAAGGTTTGACAGATTATACAATTATCCTTGTTTTGGATTTGTCAGATCGACCTGCAACGTTTGTATAAATCTATCAGACAAGGCAAAAATCTGCAGAAGTAAATCAGTGTCAATTATTCATGCGGGAATAATTTCAAATGTTTTCTAAAATATTAAAATATTTGAAAACCCTACTGTCTCATATATGTACAGTAGGATTGGTAGGACTATGCAGTACACATTTTGATAGTTCTTCAGTAAGAAAAATCAAAAATACAAGTGAAATGTAGTCTGATAAAATTATCAAGCAATATAAACTCTTTATTATCAAGGAAAAAGAATTCGACTGATTGATATTGTGGTCTTGAAATATAATTGACTTACATAACATAAAAATTTACCAAAAATAAGATATCCGTTGATGGATTCTTATTCATTTTTAATTTAATTTTTGAAGGAGTTATTTCATTTGAAACGTAATGATATTGCAATATGGAAATGAAACATTTTTACGAAATACCTAAACATTATTGCCAGTGTCTCCATGTATTTTACGTTATGTGTTAAAAACTATACTATAAGTAAGAGGTTGAAACCTGAATGTAAAGTCAGTAATTGTCAGTGTAAACAGAGTAATTTAAGAAGCGGCTGTTTGAGGGTGAATGTTTCTACTTTATGAACTACTTGTAAATATTAAGAATAGCTACGTCCTAGATTATTCTTTTTACAAGACCTATTTCACTTGTTCAGTTGATAGCGCCAGACAAAGGGCAAACTTCATCTGTTTATTTTCGATTGGGGGGGGGGGGGGGGGGGGGGGGGGGGGGTTGGAATCATCTTTGCACTTTAATCAAAATTCGTCCTAGAAGAACATTCCGTTCAATCCATTACAAACATTACAATCATTTCACTCTGATAAAAAATATGTATCATGACATAAAATCCAATTATTATAGGTGATGTCGCGTCAAATGAATTTCCATGCTATGAAGGTGTGCGACAAGGCGAAAACCTTTCGCCCCTCTTGTTTTCCATTTATTTGAATGTGGCTTGTCTCAGCTGTAGAAAACATTTACAGATCACAGTTTATCCAAAATTGGAGATCCAACATTTTGACAAGTTCTAAAGGAGACTTTTATAAGTACTTTAAATCCGAACCATGCTTCGAAAAATATCTCCTATTGCCAAAAAGTATACATCTTCCCATTTTAAAATTCAGAACAACTAACCATCAATTACCTATCGAGACAGGCCGATGGTTGAGCATTCCAGTGAAGATCGAACATGTCCACTTTGTGACTCAAGTGCTGTCGGAGACGAGTTTCACTATCTTTTTAGATGTGAAACGCTTCTCCCACTTTGTCATCAATATTTGAACGCAAAATATTTGAATTTCCCAAACATGTCCATCCTAAAAAAAATATTAACTACCAACAAAGTAAAAGATCTTAAAAACCTTTCTAAGTTTTTTAATCAAATATGCAACGCATGCGCAGTTAAAAAATGAATTATTACTTTGTGAGTAAGCTGCTGTCTTGTTTATATGTAAATGTATATATGTTTATCTCATGTACCGCCGTTGGCGGTTTTCAGAGAATAAAGAGTTTGAGTTTGAGTTTGAGATACTCCCACTCCCACGCCCTCCCTCCCCCCTCCCTTAACCACCAACCCCACTGTTGATGCATAGCGTGAAGATTTGTATATTTCGACGGATTAGGCCATAACCAGATCAATCACACTTGTGATCATCAGCCACTTAATTAGCAATCAACAGACAGACAGGTGACCGTGCGTTGGCATGTTTATGGCCTTAGAAAGGTAGACAGTTTATGAAACATTAGGACAGCTGAGATAAGCAGGATGTTAGTCGTTAAAAGCGTGATGAATCACTCCGATTGTACAATAGATGAATGTTTAATTGAATTTGATAAATATGTTACGCCTCTTTTACATGGAATTTGAACTGTGTTTAATCAACAGGTGTTTTCTCGACAAAGTTGACCATCTGCTGTTATTATTCCAGTATTCAAGGAAGGAGATAGCAATATTCCAGGGAATTATCGTCGGACAATTCTTATTAGGTGATCTGAAAAACTCTTAACTAGAATATTTAAATCAAAGACTTTTGGATTGACCCTCGGTAATGAAAGTATTCCGAGTTTTCCTTTTGGGTCTCGCGGTATCTCAGTACTGTTGATGCAAGCTCATTTTACAGAAAAGAACTTGTTGACTTATTAAGAAATAATGTGCTATTTTATTATTGATGTATTTACGTTTTTTAGTCTCTCATAACCCTTTTCTGGGTGGCTCACTTGTTACACTTGTATATTGTACCTTAAACTCGTATGTAATTTATGTAAAAAATTAAGTGAGACTTTAAATAATAATCTGCCTGTCGGTCTGCTAGTTTCTCTTCACTCTGTAATAAGTCTCAATCTAAGTAATAGTAAACGTATGTTTTGTGCCTTTGTTGACGTAAAACGTACATTTGACTCTTGAGATCGGTCACAGTTGTGGTTTAAGTTGTCGAAATTGGATATAAATCGAAAATTAACAAAAGAATAATTCAGTTGTTTACTTTTTTCTACAAAAAGACAAAACTTTTAATGATCAAATATATCTTTAAAACACAAAAAACACATTTAATTCAGAGAAATGAATGACGGAAACACTGTTTCGTGCCTTGTATTTTGCCTTAGTTTAGTTGTATGTATAGGTTTATGTGCTGCGTTTTCAATGTTATGTATATCTAAAACGAGATTGTTTTCTAAACACATATGGCATAATATTACTCTAAAAGGGTTTTCACGAGATCATATATTTACATTATCTTAGGTGTAATTATAATGAAAGAACAAAACGTTGCATGAAATATAATGAGTAAAAATACATTGGCAATAATTATAAAGAAGGTTGGTTAACAAAACAACATGCTATATTTGACAAATGGATGAATTTATACAGCAATGTGATGGCTTGATTTATTTTCCAATCCGTTTGGTTTCAAGAATGGATTCTTAATATGATCAAAAAACAAGTCTATTAAAATAATTATTAATTATCAATATGAAGTAACTAGGGCAGAAAAAAGTTAGAGAGATATAATTATATCTTTGAATGAGTCTTTGAGCTCTGTTACTGTCCGACTTAGCTGGATATCTATCAATAGCAGTAAACTACTACGACCTTTCACTTAGTGAAGGGTCATTTGTGGTTACATTAATCAATTTAGGATTTAATTTGGAATAGGCGGATATCCTGTCATAAGCTGAATACACTGCACCACTTGTCTTTGTACCTTGGTGGCGTGACCTAATATTACACAACCACGAGTCGCTCTGATCAAACGACCTCTTAATTACATGTAGCACTTTCACACCTCGTCAGAGAAATCCCTAGACTAACTATGTGTTCTACTCACGCCAGTCACGGAGTCCGATATCATGATATACTAGTACACAACCAAATTTGATTGACCAGGTGTCCTCATTTTATAAAGAGAAAAGTTATTTTAAAATACTGTATTATATTTAATTCAACATTCTTCTCTTTTAATAAGTCAAAATTTCACAAGAGTCAATGTATACAAAGTCAATATCATATCTCAAGAAAGTAAAAAGGGATCCATAATTGCACACAAACAGTAATTTGAATATTAAGTCATAACTTTTTTTGTCAGAAAATATATTTTTAACAATTTCTTTTAAAAGTCAAGATTTGTGTGAAAATATTTTTAAAAGCTTAAATTTAACCAATTTCCGATATTTCATAGTCATCAATTTATCAAAGTCAACGTGTTTTTGAATAAAGTTCTATTTTGCTTGAAGTCAACATTTCACCTGATTGAAGGTAACTTTTTTTACACTTGTAGAAACAATCTTTTAACGCGTTGATAATTTAATCAAAAGTGAATGAAACTGCCTAGGAATATGTCTAAAAACACTCATGTAGATTGGCTAATATATGAATAGGTCTTAGATCTTCATTTGTTCTGTTTAGTTCTGAATAGGAGTAGAGTTAGCTTGTTTGCAAACAAGATTTCTCTTGGAATAAGAATATGTTTATACCCAAATCTTTCAAAGTAAACATCCCAACAAAACAAAATTTATTTTAAAGTTCACATGCAAACACAGCTGAATTTTATTAAAGTGTATCTAACAAAAGTTAACCTTTCTTCAAAGTCAATTTTCATAAAATTAACATATGTTTCAAAGTCTATATTTCCAAAAACACATTTCAAAGTTAATATTTAACAAATTCAAAATACCTTTAAAATGAAAATAATTGAGAAAATAAATACATCATTCAAAGTCAATATTTCACAAAATCAAAATATGTCTCAAAGTCAAAATGTCCTTTAAAATCAATATTCCACAAAATCAAAATGTCAGTCAATGACAATATCACTTTCAAAGTAAACATTTCTGAATATCGAAATGACTTTTGACTCAGTATCCCATGAAATCATAAAATCTTTTAAAGACATTACTCCACAAAGTCAAAATGTCTTTCACAGTATATTTCCTTTTTTACAGATTTATCAAAGTCAATGTTTTAAAGAAAACCATAAATATTTTTCAAAGTCGATATTTTATACAATCAAAAGTTTAAACAAAATATCGAAACATCTATCCAAAAAAATAATTCCCAAAAATGGAAATATCTTTCAATGTAAATAATTCATAAAATCCAATCCAATCCAATCCAAGTATATGGCAAAGTCAATATATCACTAAATCACAAAGTAAAATAAATATTCAAAGTCAATATTTCTAAAGAAGGAAAGGTCTTTTAAACTCAGTATCTTTTAAAATCATGAAATCTTTCAAAGTCAATATTTCACAAAATCAAAATACTTTTCAAATTATACAAAAATACTTTTTCAAAGTCAATATTTCTTATAATCAAAAATCTTTCTATCTGAATATTTCACAAAGTTGTTTATAGTCTACATTTTACAAAATCTTAATGTCGTCAAAATCAGTTTTCTACAAAGTCAAGATAATTTGAAAGTTCAAAATCAATATAATCAACAAGTTCAACATATCTTTTAACGTGAACACTTATCAAATTGTACAAAGATCTTTCAAGTCAACAGAGCACAATTCAAGATATTCAATATTTCATAAGAAGTCGTACTTCTTAACGTAATCCTTATAACACTATACTCATTGCCAAGCGATTTTATGTATGTTTTCTTCACTTTGACAAGTCCGTGGCGCACCCTCAATTATCCAGCCAGACGGCACACCAGTGACACACCCGTTGGTCACTGGTTGCTCACCAGTGAGCAACGAGTGGTCGCCCGTGGCTCACCCGTTGCCCACCGGTGGGTCACTGGTGGGCAACGCATGGCACACTCGTTCATGATATAGTTACTTATTCACACTACTGTACGCCTAAGGCCCGATGGGCTTATTGCATGGCATGGTGTCCGGCGTCCCTCCGTCCATCCGTAAACTTTGTGGAATTTCGACTTCTCCAGAACCATAAGGCCTAGAAAGTTGAAACTGTGTGTACAGACTCCTTGACTAGTGAGGATTATAAATTGTAGCTTTTGTGGCCCTGTGGCCCCTAATAAGGGCCTCAGGGGCCACACCCTTAAAACCTATTTTCATCTTCTTCTCCGGAAGCATAAGGCATAGAAAGCTGACATTCCTTGACTAGTGAGTATTTATAACTGTATATTTGGTGGCCCTGTGACCCCTACTAAGGGGGTGACCACATTGTCCACACCCTAAAGCAAAATCAAATGTAAACCTTGATGTGCTACAGAGCCAATGGCTCTATTTTCTTACTTTTTTTCTCATCTCCAAAGTCCTTAAGTATGGAAATGTAAAATACGAAAGTGATAAGTATGGAAATGTAAAATACGAAAGTGATGTATATTTGTATATACAATTAAGGTCATTTCATGATAAGGCAAACTTAAAGTGAAAACCCAAATTTTGAAAAGGGAATTCCTGGTTGAGATTATACATGTATATAAGTGTGGTGTATTGGTGAATGGTGAGTCGACTCCAAACCCATGGATTTCGTCTTTTTATATTCTTTGACAAAAAAAGACAATAGCGTCGACAGCTGTCAAACTTGTCACAGTGACGAACGCGACTTTCGGGTGTCGAAGCGACCTTTGCCTCTTTTGAATTTCGCGCGCTCGGTTTCCATGCCTAATTTATATTCATGAGATAATATTTAGAATCCCCTATTGATGGTTATTGCCATGTATTCCAACATTTCTGATAATTATTCAAGAAGTGTTACCACCTCTATTTATCCCAAATTCCGCTTGGTTTTGCATTTACCATCGAAAACAAAATGTCACTGCTATGCTGAATGTACAAGGTTTATTGTCCTGCGTACTAAATTCTCTCTGCCTATGCGCGAAAACTTTCTTTTTGTTGCAATTTTGATTTACAGTTATGATGATATGTTCGGTTTCTTACAACCATCATCAGAAAAGGTATTTCCAAGAACTTTATATGGTATAGACATGAGCATATAAACTTGTTTACACACCTTTTAGACAGAACATTCAGTTACATAATCCTTGATCAATGCGACGATGTTCCCTATTGTTGTTCCTAGTCGTCAGCTATGTGTCTCTTGCTCCGAAAATACATGATTATATTGATATTGTTTCCAAAATGCTTTTATGCATTCAATTTTATTATATGATCAGCGATAACATACTTGGTTTTATCAGTGCAATAAACTGTCAATCAGGCAACAGTGACGATATATTATATTTTCGGAACTACTTTCAGTTTCGTGAACAAACGGGGATAACTTTCCAGTTTTTAATTCATCTTAATTACATATTTCTATTTTAAAATCATGTATTAAACGGAATACTTGATGCAGTTTTTCAGATACCAAGTTTATTTTCTCTCGTGACATGGTTAAAATTGATATTTTTCTGGTGGCTGCAATTTCCACTTTACCCACGACACTCGATGAAATAAAGCTGTTTTTTGGAAATTTACATTAGGTGAGTGAAAGAGTGAGAGTCTTTAATTCCTCCAAACAGGAGATGTCATCACCAGCAGGTTTTGAGTTTGTTTGCAATACATATACTGTAGGATATGATACCTCGCGTGATGGTCTGAATCTTTTGATCATGAAGAAAACTATAAGGAATCACCAAAATAAAAAAATATATTAAAAGTGTACACAAATAATTTCTCGAGAATAGAGAGGAAAATAGAATTAAATTTACATAAATGATTTGACAAAAACACCTTGAGGGAGTATTCGTTATGTCTTGACCTACAATGCAACCAAATCTAGGTTAATCGGAAAGCTTGTTCAATTCCGGCAGCGAGATGTAATGTTCTGATAACCTAATTCTGATGCGGTTATGTTCTGATAGAACGGAAGCTCCGATTTGGTGACCTCTTTATTCATTGATCTCGATGTAAAAATACAGAGTTGGTATATTTCGGCACTGAAGCGTTTTCAGCCTATAAGAACCAGCATATTACAGCAACCCATGCTACACGAGGGATATTCACAGAATGTACGATCTTAGAGTTAAAAAGTTGGTGTCATACGTTAGCTTTGATGTAGGATGCACTCTTTATGATCGTGTAAACATACAGAGTTGGTATATTTCGGCACTGAAGTGTTTTCAGCCTATAAGAACCAGCATATTACAGCAACCCATGCTACACGAGGGATATTCACAGAATGTACGATCTTATAGTTAAAAAGTTGGTGTCATACGTTAGCTTTGATGTAGGATGCACTCTTTATGATCGTGTAAACATACAGAGTTGGTATATTTCGGCACTGAAGCGTTTTCAGCCTATAAGAACCAGCATATTACAGCAACCCATGCTACACGAGGGATATTCACAGAATGTACGATCTTAGAGTTAAAAAGTTGGTGTCATACATTAGCTTTGATGTAGGATGCACTCTTTATGATCGTGTAAACATACAGAGTTGGTATATTTCGGCACTGAAGTGTTTTCAGCCTATAAGAACCAGCATTACAGCAACCAATGCTACACGAGGAATATTCACAGAATGTACGATCTTACAGTTAAAAAGTTGGTGTTGGTATCGTTTTATACCTTAGCTTTGATGTAGGATGCACTCTTTATGAACGTGTATTTATTAGTGACAATTTTTCGTCGTATCAAGTAATCCGAGAGAATGGCAGGTTGATAGGTCTAGTCGGTAACTTCACTTTGAAAATGCACACTGCTAAACATGTTATTCTCAGCAGAAGATAAACGCTATGATAAATATAGCTGCATATTTTAACTTCATAAAAAAGACCAAATGATAGGCCTTCATTATTTATGTTGAACAGTAAGGGTAGCACGTTTGAGATGTTAAGACGTTAAAGAGGCATTATATTAATGTTATCTTTATGTTCAGCAATAGAAACCCTGAAACATATATGTTAGGTGCTTAATTCAGCTGATATGATGAAAGGCAAACATGTACGCAAATTGTATGTTTCCTCCGTACTTATACCTATGTATTTGCTCTATTTTTAAAAGGAATATGTTGTATTGGTTTCTCAACGAGTTTATGTACATGTATATGCACTGATAGATAGATCAGCTTTCTAATGACTTGTTTGACGTCTTTTCAAGGGACTTCTTACATAAGTGATCGTTATTGCTAGACGGTAACATCATCCGTGTAATTCACATACTCGATGATGAGACTTCTAACTGATATGTTCATCCTAAAATAGTATTTCTAAAATCTACAGTTGCAATTATATTATGACGAACGCAAATATACAGTATCAACTAAAAACACGAGTTTAAAGTTAATAATGTTTACAGTAAATATAAATTGACTTCGACTGGATGATAACCTAGTAGTAACCAGAAGACCAAATGATAGGCCTACATTATTGAAGATGTTGAACAGGAAGTATGTCAGCTTAAAGGGGCAGTAGCACGTTTTAGGGGGAATGTAAGGCGATGTCAGGAAAATGAAAATTTATGGTACAAATTGAAAGACAATGTATTTAAACTAAATGAAGCTGTACTAATTCAAATATATAACGTAAAATTTAACCATGCGATTCCTTTTTCTTATACAAAAGGAATTAAAGGTGTTCGCATAAAATGGCGCCAATGGAATTATGTGAATCTTCATACTTTGTCCTCTGGCTATGGATGATTGGCTTGTGATATCTGATTTTTGACACTGTCAAATTAATACATTTAGCATTTACTTACAATTATCACTGAAATATTTAAGATATAAAATTATCATAAAACGTGCTACTGCCTCTTTAACTGTCTGTAGAAATACATAAGACACTGTGACCGATCAGGATGAACTTGAATTTGATACCTAGGGTTTCTTCATGAATATGAAGCCACTTGAAATTTATTCTCAGAAAGTTTTCAAAACAAAACGTAAGATAATGACATTGATAATTGCCTTTTCGAAAAGCAAACCAGTCGTTTGTCCTTTTTGTGAGGCGCCTTGTATTTGTGTTATGTTATGCAAAGCGATGTTTATTTTATAAAACACTTTTATCTTATCAGTGACCTTTTTCTTACAGGTGACCGCAATACATTCATTATTGAGATTTATCGGTCACGTTGACATTTATTCATTTCAACGAAAATTTTCAATGGAATAACTATACATAAAACACATGCATTTGTCTTTATTTGATACAAAATGATTATATAATGAATAAAAATGATTGATGTTTGAAATGAATGGTGAAATCATATTTCCACGAAGGAAAATACTCAAATTAATTTTGTAAGAGGCTGAAATTTGTATTTAATGGAGCTCCATTCCGCAAAATATACTTAAAACAGAGAGGTAAAAAGGAACCAATTGTCCCATTGTAGCGAAAACTTTCATCTTCATAATATTATGAATCGGTTTATGTCTGTATTAAATAAGCAAGCTTTAAAGGGACAGTAGCACGTTTTCAGGGTGAATATCTGGAGATGTCAGGAAAATGAATACAATTGGTTCCAATTCCAATGTCTTTAAACTTAATGAAGCAGTTATAATTCAAATATATAATATTAAGTTCAGCCATATGATTCCGTTTTCTTACCCAAATCGAATTAAAGGTGTTCACACAAAATAGCCGCCAATGCACTTTATGTGAATCTTTATTATTTGTTCCCTGACTATAAATGATTGGTTTGTGTAATGAGATTTTTGACACTATCAAACTAATACATTTAAAAATAACGTACAATTATCAGTGAAAAGTAAAAATTGAACATTTTCAAAAACAGTGCTACTGTCCCTTTTAAGAATGACTTTTGATAATGTGTTATCAATGGGTTGTGTTTCATATAATAGCAATAGCCAAATTTTCATTTTGACGAGCAATGAATAGCACAATTTGGCTTTTTCTTTCACTATTCTAAAACAACACTTGTCATTACCTCTAATTATGAACATGAATATATATATAATATGAATCAGACAATATATTTTCCCGTTTCATCTCCTGAAGGCAGGCGACAGTGTTATATAGCTTTTAAGCAATACTCAAGAGCTTATTGTTTTGTTATCATTCAAGCAGCATTTCATGTAGGAATATTAAACCACAAATCTTTTCATGATATAATTTCTTTGAGTTAATATGGCTTAAAGTAACTACAAGTGAAATGAATTATAGATGATCCCTTTCATTTACATGTACAGAAACAAACCAACAATGTTTAAAATGTCTGACTTTACACTATTGAGTCCGATTTGGATCGCATTACTCCACTTTCAAATTAAGGTGGAAAAATTGGTTTTAATACCAACTATTTCCGAGGATGTTCCTTTTATCTTTAAACATCAATCTAATGAATACCATGGAACAGTTATATTTGTTGTTAACGTTATATGTGAATTTTCAAAACCAGAAAAAAAAAAATTTTAATGAATAACTAAAACATCTATTATTGTCATCTAGTAGTATGTGATGGGAAAATTGTAATACTATTTTTCGTCATAAATTCTATTTAAAAAATCCTATCTTTTGGTACAATACCGCTCAAATACAAACGAACACCATATGAATCATATTTGTTCTCAGTTCAAGGAAGTTTAACAAACAGTAAACAGGTGTACAAGGCACGAAATCTTCACTTGTGAAAATGTTTCTATTCAGTTTTTGTTTCATCAATCACAAGTAATATGCACACGCGTTGTGTTTAATATTCTTATTATACTCTAATCATATTCCTTTTTTGGTTGTTTTTCATTTTTGTTCATTTTAATAACGTGACCGAAAATACCAAGGGGATAACATTTAAGTTATTCTATAAGTTCTATCATCTTCTTTTCCACAAACAAAAGACACAGAATTTTTAAATGTTTTGTAAAGAGTCCTTATCTAATGGGCATTCTAAAGTGTACATTTGGTGACCCTACTAAGGGAGAAACCACGTTGTCAACACCCTAAAGCAAAATTGAACATGAAGCCTGATGAATTGCGGAGCCAATGCTCTATTTTTGGTTTACTGAATAAAGAAAAGATATTAAATTTATATGTACAGAAAAAGTTAAATTAAGTATATGTTGAAGAGAAATCAATTGAAGTATCATGCAAAATAATTCCAACATCATAGGCCACATCTGAGAATCGTTAGAATATATTAGTCATTGTTTTATGTTATCCGAACATATATGTGGGAAATGAGGAACAAATGCTATTCCTTCAGACCTACTCAGATAATTGCACATACGAAAATAAAATTATACAATTAAAATTATTGGAATGCAGTGTATTTCTTATCTAATATCTTAAACACCTGTTAATGAAAACTGCAATTAAAAAGTTTAAACTTAACCTGTAACAACGATTGAACGAACAAGATTTTACTCACAGAGGGAATTATTTTTTAAAAACTTAAAAAACACAAAAGCAAGATTTATCAAATTAAAGAAAACTCATATTGGTTTTCAAAACATAAGTTTCTTGACGTTTTAACCCAGAACCAAAAGTACCATTAGAGAATACCAGGGGTTACAAATCGGTATGCTTTAAAGGGACAGTAGCCCGTTTTAGGGGGAACATATATGGTGATATCAGAAACATGAAAATAATGGTTCAAACTGAAAGACAAATGAATGTATTTAAACTAAATGAAGCAGTTATAAATCAATCTTAAGTTCAGCCATGTGATTCCTTTTTCTTTCACAAAATGAAAAAGGGTGTTCACACACAAAAAATGACCGCCAATGGACTTTATGTGAATCTTTATAATTTGTTCTCTGACTGTAGATTATTGGTTTGTGTTCTGAGATTTTTCAGTGACACTATCAAAATGATAGATTTAGCATTAACGTAAAATTACCAGGGAATTTATTTAAATATACAATTTTTCCCTACTGCCTCTTTAAATATTTTAGAAAAGATAATATTCAAACATATCAAGCCCGCGGCAACAAATGGGAAAGGAAACGTATGAAAACAATGGTTATGGTAAATGTTATTTAACCTGCATCGTACAGAATGGGATGTAGAGATAAGAGTTAGTACATCAGTCTAAGTCTATACTGTAGGAGTGAATCGGATAATATTGAGGCTAGGTTTACTTAGACTATTCGTACACGGACATAAGATAGATTATGTTCTTTTTAAGCATTGAATATTGTTCTGCACATCTGCTATCTGACGATGAATTTTGTGATAATCATACTTCTATTTTTAAAGATAAATTCGTTTTTGTACTTTCTTGGACCCTTAAAGTTTGTTAAATGAATGAATGTTTGATATAAAGATCTGAAAATTATAATAATTTGTTGTTTGCTACTTTTGTAATCATTATAGAATAAATTATGCTTAATCATCAGCAATTACATTAGTGAATGTTCTTTCATGACGAACCTTGTGATAATTAATTTTCTATCCATAAAGTATCCTCACGTTACAATGATAATGTCTTAATCTCTTAATCTCCATAACATGACACGCTCGAGCTTCCTTTGTAACATTACATGTAAATCTCGTAAAAGATCATATATATCAATAAGATATCAATAAGATATATATTGGGTCGATTCATAAATAGGCTATTTTATGGTAAAATAAGTCACAACGACATTTACGATTTATTAAATTCGTAGAAGTAGCTATTTTGAGCATCTTCGTCAGATTATACCTCAACCAAGGGAAAATTTCTCAAGTAAGCTATATTGTGCTATACGTATAATGTTTTTTCACGTTTTGATATCACTGTGTTCATGCAATAAACGGTATCATTCTACCTAATTTACTTTTATTAGATTTTCACTTCAGTGTGATGAATGAGGACAGTTCAGACAGTTACTTCTCATTACAACTCACTGTCTGTCACTTAGATCATGCTTACAAGCAAGATGTAGTTCTTACTCGCTCACATTTGAATACGGATATACCAATCCAATAAATATGTAAGTACAGTTCCGTGTTATAGTTCATATATATAGCCTTATAATAGCAAGGTAGTTGGCTTTGGGCCGATTTGTCATGAGTTGGCCATAACTTAAATCCATGAAATTAGTTTTGCTGCAGAAACTTTGTGCATTGCTTTTACTATTTCCTAAGCCATTCTGTGATGGCACCATAGAAACACACTTCAATGTTCTTCAAAAGTATCCACAGTTTAAAGAGATAATGGTTTTTGTTTCAAATTTCTACTTATCTTCATAACACATATTTTTCATTAAGGCTGTGTGCATGGTATGCTAACTTTCCCGTCGATATATGAATACTTTGCTTATCATAAAATATGAGTATTAACCTGCATCCGTTTTCAACTAAATACTCTGATGCTTAAAATTGGTGAGTGTTTTTCTTTACTGTTGACATATATTCAAAATATATTTAACGTCTTAACGTCTTAAACCTTTTTAGATAGAAGAATATATGGTTTGGTTTCCATTTCGTTTGGCCCTTTGAGAAATATTCTTGCGATGAAGAAGAAAAAGGTTGAGAAAGATTTTCTTATATGCACCTTAGCGTCAATTATTCACATTATTCTACCCTTTCTTAAATAATTGTTTAAACGATGAAATGGCAAGAGGGGGGCTGTTTTGGTATAGAATATATTGTTCACTTGTTGAACCCAATTCAAGGAAGTTTTGAACCTCAACACGATTACAAATATGAAACAAATCATAATAATTTTGTAAGTTTAAATAGATTATTAAACATTATGAACAGCATAGAGTAGCAAGATAAAGTGGGTTTTATAAACTGATTTCATGCGATAAGTGTCTGGCTGATGTCGGAAGACCGTTGATACTTTAATGTGCAGCACTCATTAACCCAGCAGCAAATGATAACATCAGACATTGGCTAGAAGGACCTTAAATACCTTCGATTTGGTATCCGAGATGTAACAAATCTAACTTGAAGATATTGAGACGATTTGTATGGTGGAACATGTCTCAACTCTCCTCACAAAATGATCATAAATAAATGAAACATCCCAAACATGATCATTGTCCTTCATCCACTCAGACAATTATTTGCACTCACATGTCAGCGACTTACCAGAACACAACTGTGAGTTGTTAGACATTGATTTCGTTTTCCCAATGTGTGTATTCTGTAACATGCTTAAGAGTGTTATCTTTTAAGTTATAATTTTAGTTTTTCACTTGATACTAATTGACAAAATAATCTTATGATATCATTTTCATTCCAATGTGTGTATTTAGTTTTGAAACTAATTTGTAATTTAACATTCATTGGGTGTTTTCATCAGATGAATGGCGATTCTATATAAAACTGAAATCGAATTTCGCACAATCTATAGAAAGAAAGAATCATTTCAATCTTTGTAATCAATATTTCTGAAGGTGTCATTAACCATACCATTTTGTTCTTGAACAATTTGTGTGGATAAGAATCAAAACCACCGTTATAATGCCAAAGTATTTGAATTGGGTTTTTTCAGAATTGTTATCAATTGTGTGGTAAACGATTTCTACAAACCGATTGAACAACATTACAGATTGTAAATTGTCACAAGCTTACATTTGAATTACTTCTTACGTTTTTTTTAATCAATGCATCTTCTGAACGATATAGATAGTATATATTTCAATAAATGATACATAAATACAATCTGCTGTTATGCAAGCATGTTTATTTTTATTATGTTTTCCAGATATATCATGTAATTTCCGTTTCTTCAATCTTATTGTCTATTTGGAAAGGAACATATGATAACTTGAAAAGCAATGGGTCATGAACTTATTTAAAAAAAAATGTTCTTTAACTTGCAATTCAAATTTCCTAAACATTGGAAACATAACTAATTTCAAATATATTAAACACAAGAATTTACACATCATGTAATGAATAATCTTATCCTATGATATCATAACACAAGTTAAAAATAGAAATGGAGTACATGCTCTCGATATCTTAAAGGGGCAGTAGCACGTTTTTTGATAATTTTATGTTTTAAATATTTCACTTTTAATTGTACATTAATGCTAAATGTATTATTTTGTATCATTACACAAGCCAATCACCTATAGTCAGAGGACAAAGTATAAAGGATTCTCATAAAATCCATTGGCGGCCATTTTTGTGTGAACACCGTAAATTCATTTTGTGTAAGGAAAAAAGGAATCGCATGGCTAAACGTTGCGTTATATATTAGAATTATTACTGCTTCATTTAGTGTGAATACATTGTCTTTCAATTGGAACCATGTATTTCATTTTCCTGACATCACCTTACATTCCCCCGAAAAACGTGCTACTGCCCCTTTAAAGACATTGTTCTAAATAAAAACGATATATTTCAAATCTGAAATTAAAATGGTTTCCATTGAAATAGCATTTTTCAATCAATAAAAGAGGGTTTAAAATCAACGAGAAAGTGAGAGTGTAAAACCTGAAAACAAATGATTTATCGGTCGATGACAGTATGAAGCTCGTACTTGATATCTTTTTCTTTGATAACGTATAATACGGTTAAGTAATGAGATGTTTTACCCTTTATTATATGAATACACGTTTTATCTTAAAGAGACATATTTGAATTATTAAAACATCCACGAACGTGCTTTAGTGTTTTTACTCATAGTACTTATAGAACGACTCAAGAAATACGATCATGAAGAGATGTTAGATAATCTCGCTACAAAGCTTATTGATAAGAATGAGATTCCCCCAGACAGTCGATGTTTTCAACAACTCTGTCGTTAACATATCACTTAAAGAAAGACGTTTTCATAAAAAAAACTTCGTTTATATCAAGTAATAGCAATGTAATAGTTACTTCGTGTCTGAAGAGAATTATTTCAATTACAGATTTGTCATGAATTCATATTACATGAAGTGAAATGATCGAAACTGTGTAATGGTGGTCGTTTGAAATAAATGAGTTTATTCATTTTCCTTGTGTATGAGGTAAGTAGTCGAGGCCGTTATTGACAAAATAAAGCACTAGATGTTGAGATAATGTTCATTGGTAGTTAGTAAAATCACTTGAGGTGGTTATGGTCGCAATTTGTTACTATGAAACATTTTCCGAAGCTTTATTTGTAATGCTTATATGTCTACAACACTGAATCATCTTTAACTTGACAGGTAAATAGTGTGGCTTACAGCTTGATCGTCGAATCACGTTTATGCACTCAGTGACACTCGTATTACAAAAAGTAATTGACGCATTGAATCACAAAATCTTGAATATATTTTCCGTGATTAACAAATATGTTTTATAACAGCAGTATAAATGTATATCAATTTGATATTTATTCTATGTCGTATTTACTATGTCAAGTGTGATATGGAGAGTCATTCAAAATATATATAACAATTACTTTATATATATTTATGAAAGTTCGCACCTTTTGAAAACAATGTTTTACTTTGAGAGTTGCATGATCTCCAGTTATATGAATAATAACCTGAATCGGAAAGTATTTGTCCGGTGTCAATCTTAAACTAAATTTTTGAAGAGTTTCCCATGGATAACTATGTCTGGACAGAACCGTGCCACTTGAATTTGTAATTCATTTTGGAAACTAACATTTCCCCCAAGATTTACCATGGGTTATGGTTTAAATACTGTTGTCAAAGACAGTGTTTACATATTCTAATGTAAAATATGACGTATGCAGTCAAATTGAATGGTGTCATTGTCCACAGTCCACAAGTCCACAGGGGTCATCGGCTGTCTTTCTTGCTTTTGGCGATGACTGACTATACTCTTCATTTCAAGATCAATTTCAGTCTTGCAAAGCAAGAATGTGATGTAAATTTCATTTTTATAGATGTATATAGTTTAATTGAATTTATGAATGTATTGACCAGATCTTCAATATTGACAATTATTTTTATCACTGTCGTCGTACTTTATACTGACTGAACAATTTCTGAAATTCATAGAAGTAACATTTTTAGACATTCCGTAAAAATGCATTCCGTAAAAACTGTACTTCGTCGTTATGTACGTATCAGATTATCACTTGTCAGCAGCGGTACTTCAAAAGTGTAAGTGTCGTTACATAACATTCTGGAAAGGCTAAGAGTTCACAGAAATGACGAATACTTCCTTAATAGTCATCATAGTCTCTTGACCGTACTTGAGCGGTGCTATCCATGTTTCCTCCAGGAAATAAATCTCTCCTTATAGTATCTGAAGGGATAAAACGGAAGAAACCATAAAGGTCACTCCTCAGTATTACACTTTGTAATCATATCTTTAAAAGAAACCCCGAAAATAATTGTTACCAATTACAAGAAAATTAACTTAAACTAAGATAGCAGTCAAGTAAGTTAATTAGTTAATTTACGCAAACCGTTCTCCCTATCTCAATTGAGGAAAAGGTATTCACACTAAAATGGCAGCTGTTTATGCTGAGTGGAAATTCAAGTAAAATAGAAGTTATCATGTTTTCTGCAAAACAGATTTTCCATTTATCAAAAGGATAAATTGTTTATCTTTCATTCAGGACTTCCGATTCCATAATTGCCAAAGGTGAAATGTAGATATTCACACGTTAATTGTAAAAGAATCATGATCGTGGCATTACACGTCTCTTAAATATAAACCATGAACATATTCTCCATTGAATGTTGTTTTCATAACCTTTTGACTCGGATTGCAGCATGGTGACTACACATTTAACCATTCAAATACCTACTATTGCCGTTTCAGATAATCATAGTTATGCAGATTGCATCAAAAATAATTTTATTCTAGAATTGAATATTAGTCATTCTATTCCGTAGTACCCTATGTCATCAAGAGTCTCAAAACTGTTTAAATTGTCTGAACTGCAGACATCAAACTTCATACAATACCTTCACACACATTGATACAGACAGACAGAAGGACTGACATATATATTTTATGAATGAATATGCTCTTAATGCGTATAATTGTTTATTGTAAGAAATCTAGATTCTCTATTGTTGAAGATCGAAACAAGCCCTTCAGATTTTCATATTTTCGGTTAATTAGAGATTATTAAGGATATAAACTAAAAGAGCAATTTCATATTACATACGTATTGAAATAGATTGATATTTTCTTAAAATATTATTGACAAAATATAAAAATATGTAAAGCATGTTAACCTATATGAATAAGAGACATGAAAACAAACAGATATTTATAAAAATGGAAATTTTAATTTACCATTTAAATTGAAATCACCAAAGACCATCTTACCAAGGTATTTTCTGGTGGGATAGTTCACATTACTTAATTTCCTCGAATATCATTCATTCCATTTCAGATTGGGTAGAGAGGGAAAGATGAAAGTTGTGTTGTTTGACTATCGACCTAGGTATTTACTCTCTTTGATAAAGAAGATTAAAGCGTTCAAAAGAATCTTGTAAGAATTCAACACTAATTTATCAAATCAATATAACGACAAAATTGCTAAACAAAGAATGATTGCCAAAATCGATAAACTTTTACAACAAAATGACTTCTTATGTATTTAGAAATCTCTAATCACGATTGTAAGTGAAATCTGTTGACAATCGACAAGAAGGCTGATTAGATTTCTTTGTGAGAAAAGAATGACATTTCTGAGAAATTGTATCTTATTTATGTGGTCACCATTGTATAATTGTACAGACATGTTTGCTGTTGTAGTAGGTGTAGTTACTCTATGTCGTTGGTCACGCTGTTGTGTAGAGGAAATTAATCATTGTATTGATTACTAAGAATGAACACATGGTATGAACACATCAATATGAATTAGACGAGTTGTTGTCGTTTCATAAGTTCCAATTCTGATTTCCCATTCATCTAATATATTTTAAGTAGCAGATAAACAAATATCATGTCTCCTGCATAAATCTGAAAATTTGTTACCATTTTAATTTTCTTTTTTTTTCTGATTATCAAATGGAGTAGTTGACAAGCTAGTAATAGGTTTTAACTAAAGTGTTCATAATCATTATATGCGTTTTACAACAGTTCAAAAACAGAAATGAAAAAGCTTAAGCTTTAATCATAGCCAGACAAACAAATAAACAAAGGAAACTGTTGACCATGATGACTTTTTTGTTTAAAAACATTGACACATCATGCGATTCAGTAATTATTCAATATGCATCAAGAAGAAAA
The DNA here is from genome assembly GCA_916613615.1 of Steromphala cineraria. Lineage (NCBI taxonomy): Eukaryota > Metazoa > Mollusca > Gastropoda > Trochida > Trochidae > Steromphala > Steromphala cineraria. The sequence continues at coordinate 11,962,425 of OU744721.1, forward strand.
ACAATAACTTGAATTTGTGAAAAAAGGTGAAGAAATTGATGTAGCAGTTTTTCTTTATTGACATATTTGAATCTAGAATCTATACCTTACATAAGATTTTGGACTACGTGGCTCAAAGGTTCACTGAAACTATTTTTATCTATATTGCAGAGGAATTGTCATGTACATTGCTGGTAACCGAATTTATCAAATTAATATAAATTTCCGTTTATTCTATTCTACAATTTTTTTTTCTTAAATGTTTAAAGAAATGAAATATTTACTGACACTTATTCACAATTATGGCTCATTTCTATAAATTTAGAAAAATCAACAATAAAGAGGAAAGCATCCAAAAACTTCTTATTCTATTATTACAGTTACTATCGATACTTAGTGTTATTTCATGTTTTATGCCAATAGTTTGAAACTACCATTGCCTTCAGGGTTAAGAACCAGCTACTATTGCCGAAGCTAATGTTTACATACTCTTATATAGAATAAGATTCCCCCATAAGAGTTGAATGGTTTCATTGTGAGTGTTTATGAGATGATCAAGTGTTTTGCCTTTGGCTATGTCTGGTATTGCTCTTCATTTTCAGATCGATAACCTGGCAATTTCAGATCGATAACCTGGCAATTTATAAATATCAATGAAACTTTGAAAAATTTGTCTTGTCCATGGCAACTTACTTGTTTTTAGAAATATTACAATATTAAAACTTAATCTTATTAAGACCATATCTCAATTTCAGAAAAATGTACAGATTGTCAAAGATGAAGCAGTAAAATGTGAATGTAGATTGTTAATATTTCTTTATTTAATTACTCTTCTAAACATTGAAACAACCTTTTGAGAAAATGACAATGATATAAAGCGTGACCTCCTTCTGAAAACGTTACTGGAAATGTTGCTTTATATGCAAATGATATACTTATCCACAATAACATTTTCGAATCAATGTTGTTAAATCACATTATCGTAGACTAAGTGTTCCATGATTTCAATGATAACAATTACAAAATCGTTGAAATTTTGTTCATCTAAAATTAAGAAATAAATTACAAATCACAAGTCTAAAATGAGTTTTTAAGACATTGAACATCTCCGTGATAAAGAGATAAAGTTTACCTCAATGCGAAGAGGAGCTTTACGTTTATTTGCATACTCGTAATCTCCTTGTAATACTTGGAGATCTGGGCATATATTGAATACTTTCTTGATCATCAAAGCACAGTCTAATGTCTAATGCATTTCTAACCATTATATAACTGAAGAACATAATGGTTAGAAAGATCATATAACAACCAGAGTAAGATCATTTAAAGTTATACTACTGACGAAATCATCAAGTTTGTTCCTTGGAAAGTTAACCAAGAATATTTCGAAATTACCATACCTAAAAAGGACAGTAACAGTTTTTACCGATGCATTTTTATCTTCAAATATTTTTAAACATAGAACATTTAGAAATTGAATGTTTGCATAGACTATGTCATATGTAGTGGTACATATTCAAAAAAAGGAAATCCCTTATCATCATTGTTTGCACGATGTTGAAACTTGTAGGAAATCAAAAGATGCTGTTCACTAAAGTATACAAGATCCCTCCAGACAAGCAACACGTCTAACAACTCTCTGGCTCTCGTTAACATCTCTCTGAAAGGAAAATGTAATTTCAAGTCTCTTTCGATTATGAATAGTAAAAGCAAGGTAAGTGTTATCTCGTGTCTTAAAAGAACTATCCTAATTTCAAAAAGCTTATTCACCAGGCTTTAAATTATCATATTGTGAAATAATCGTCAAGAAGATACATAAAGAGTTTGGAATATTCAAATTCACTTTGATGTATTGCATTGATATGAAAGTTGACAAACTATTTGTATGTATCAACTTTTTCCAAATATATGTATTCGATATGTTAACAGCACTGTTTATTTTCAAAATTCATTAAATCTTAATCACGGCAAACTTTGTTGGGCAGATAATATACATGTTGATTTCTTTCTAGAGCAAACTTACACATCGTGCATTCCCATTAAAATAATTATCCAATTTTAATCAATAGGATAGGACGATTTCAACTGGTTTTGATATGGTAAGATTTATCGAACATTCTGATGACACAGTGCCATTGAAAATTGGAAATAATATGTTTTTCCGTTTTAACATATCAGTGTTTTAGACTTACATAAGCAATAATGATTAACAATTTTATGTCAAATTGATAAAATTACAAACAAATATTAATGTCTGGATGTTATCATATAACCATTCCAGATGAATAATTATATAGCTTAGTGTGCTTGCAGTGTTAATTCAATGATGGTTAAATTTAAAGAATACCAATATCTCAAAATTGTCTGAATATTCAATTACGTTTTTCAACTCCTATCATGAGTTTAGATATTGATTGTGTTCACACCTTCTGATCCAATATCATAAAAATCAACTTGAATCAACCTATTTCCAAATGTTCATGTGATTTTCTTCGACACTGTAGTGCAATGTGCCCTCATTTAACGCGTCACCTTTTTTTTAAAGAAACATTTTTTTCCTGTCAATAACGTGAAATTACCACTGCGCCTTTGGCAAAGCCCAAGTCGTTGATGATTAGCTACTTCTGCCGAAGCTAATGTTTACATACTTTTATGCAAAAGATTCACCCATCAATGTTGAATGCTTTCATTGTGAGTGTTTATGAGATGATCAAGTGATTTGCCTTCGGCTGTGTCTGGTATTGCTCTCCATTTAAAAATCAATATTCGCCGTCTTAGCAAGTAATCAAGTATCAACGAAAAAGTGTTACATTTCAAATTTATTCTTCATGTAGACCATATCAACAAGATAAATTTGTATCTTCATCAGACACGAATTATTATGACTAATCAGGTGAGGCTGAACAGATAGGTAAGTAGTGGTGAAATTTGGAATTTTGGCTGTCGATTTCTGTTTTAATTCTGATTGTTTTCTATATTACTTATCTAAGTACTCTATAAATATCTAAAGAATAATTCATCCATCTCATTTTGTTCCAAAGACGCTTTTTTGTTACGATACAGAGAAAGTTGGACAAGGAATGACGTCAATTCTCAATTATGTTATTGTCTAAAAAGACCTTGCATTGCGATTATTGTTATAAAACTTTCATTATTCTATTGACGGTCGATTCACCGTGTCAAAAATCGGAATCTTTTGAGATCCTAGAATATTTCTCCGATAATCATTCCACATACAGATTACCAAGAGCTCTAGATCTCTCGATGCTATTTGTGTTGTCAGGAAATAAGCGTCTCCTCAAATGCCTTGAAGGGATAACACAGAGGAACACATACAAGTTACTTGTCATTTTAAAGCAATACAAATTTTACGTTCGTAATCTGTATAAGTAAAATCAACTACATTGAACATTTTCCCACTATTAGTTTTAAAAAACATAATTGTATGTAGGTCTATTTAAAGGTAAAGAGAGAAAAGAACCACCGTTCTCATGACCGTTATGTATTTTGAATAACAAAATACAAGTTTGTTCCTTGGAAAGTCAACCATAATTAGGTCTTATTGTAACAGTTCACACATGCTATAGTATTGAAATTGCTTTCCTTTCATGACATGCTTTATCAATAGAAAAAAGTAATTAAATTCACATCTCAGCTGTCAATCAACTTTCCATCACTCATTATAGAAATCAGTGTTTTCGTTTTGATTTCTCAACAATGACACATTTCTTTTTCAAACTATTGGGTAAAGTCATGGAAATGTCCGTCATTAACCAAGAGTCCAAAGCTTCCAAGACATTCGAGTGTATGTGACAATTCACAGTCAATCTTTTATTGCATGTCTTTGATGTTAATTGCCAATTGATGAAAAATACAAAAATACCCTGTTCATTTTGACTGCTGTCATTCAACTTGAAAATAATGCTGATAGTTTGGTGACACAAACGTCATGGGTATTCGTATTTTTTTAGTTATTCTGATGAGAACAATACTTAAACAACTGAAATTTGCAAAGGCTTCCAATGATTCATATTTTGGATTAAGGTTCTTTGAATATGAACAATGATCACATAACACATCTTCGCGAAATAAAGTTTGTGATTATTCACATTATAAATGAACACGTTCTATTCATGTCATATATATATGTTGTCTTGAGTGTAAGGATATTGAGAGCACAATCAAAAATGACAGTTTTATATAACCAACATAAGTTACTAAACATAATACAATATAAATACATGCAGTGGGTCATATTTAATGTATGTAATTTTAAATGAAGTAATCATTATTATTTAAAGGTTTATCACTTTTCCTAGCTGGTTAGAAAATCAAGTAATAGTTGGTTACCTCGAATATATCATCTCAATTCAGCGATTGATAAAGAGGGACAGAAGAAATAGCAATGTTTGCCTATCGACTTAAGTATTTACTTTCTTTGAGAAAGGGAAATAAGAATCTCACACGAACCTTACTCTAATTCAACATCAATTTATCAAATCAATATAAAAAAGATAATTGCTCTGCAAAGATTTAGATTGCCACTGTGGATCTGCGTTTAACTAGATAATGACTTCTTATGCAACCTCATCTCATTTGTGAGTGGAAACTGATGCATCATCGATTCTGATTAAATCTGTTGTAATGAAGAAAAAACTCCCATGAAATTTATTCTTACTTATTTTGTCAACTTCTTGAAATTTGAAGTGATCCACATTGTCCCTCCTTAATACAAGCTCTGAAAGTAATAAATGATAACTAGAAACAGTACTGCGCATGCTGCGAAGAGCAAGCAATCATTCTTTGCATTTAACCGCATTGAAATACTTGAATACAAAGGTAAAGATAAGAAACACGCTGAAGGCGGGTTGATCCCCTATGAAAGTGTCTATCTGGGATGAAACGACCCCAAATGAGGTCTTAAATCCAGAGAGAGACCTCTGAAGCAACGAGGTATCGTTAATCACTTATTCAATAGAATTGTTTTGTTTTCAAATTGAAGTTGGCGAAACTCTGAAATCAAATTCACAAAGTATCAACACAAAAAAATTACAAATGTTTCAATTGAAATAATTGGATTGAACCTATGACCTGTTGTTTTCAAGTCATACGAGCTTGACATAAGACAACGAGGACAATAATTGAAGTAACAGTAAGGTTTAATGACTAATTGATAAGGATCGTTGTTGCCTAGAGTAAAATCCCCAGTTTCTGTTTTGTCAATTTCTATTGAAATACGTAAAATTGGTATGCAATATGAGTAATACATAATGACATTATGTTGTGTTTATGTAACTGCATGGATATATGACCGCGCTTTATATAATGTAAAATGAAGTTGATACCATTTTAGAGATTCCAGATCGTTTTTAAAACAGATTGACTTTTAAAACAACACAATTCAACCGAAGATATCACTATATTGATGCAATCAATCAATCAATATAAACAAGTATGGTTGAAGGAGAAGTGACCTCCATTCTTATTCGATACCAGAGCCAAAATTTTCGAAGCTCTAATAGTGCTAAAATATTCGCTGGCAATTGTTACAGTATGGTACTTACGACTATCTTAGCACTAAGAGTGCATCGAAAATATTGTCCAAGGTCTTCAGTGTTAAAGTCAGGCATATGAAAGGAACATGATTGCACCGGTTAACTGCCAAGCGCTATCAGAGCAGACGACTTTGCACGTGCTGCATGCTTTATGCGTGCTATCTGGAAACCCCCTGCCGTGCTTATGCAATAAATTGAGCACTTAGTATCCAAACCCCACATTCAGATGTCACGTGGTTGTCGCCAAATACATGTTCGATGAAATAACAGTTAGGGTTTTTACACACACACATGCATCAAATCATATCGATAAAAATTTCAGCCTCGTGAACACGATAACATGTGTATATGAAGCATTCTTTACCCCTAAATGTACTATGTGCGCGGAGGAAAGTGAATTGGTCGTTCATTTAGAGGTGATTATCTGCGAAATAATTACATCAAAATTGTTGAGGAAGCAATCAGAAAGCGGAATTTAAAAATCGTATTTATGTCATGTTAGAATAACCACACGGCACTCAATCATTCACAATCATGCATGTGTATAAGTCATCATTGATTTGAACAGAACAATGTACTCCTAGGTAATTCAACATCAAAGGAAAGGTAATATTGATATGTTGAATTTTGTAAGGAACATTTACATCAAATTATTGTAAGGATAATGAATTGACTTCTTCACTCATTTATATTGCTACTCTAACAATAAAAACCTTTTATCATTGTTATAAAAAATTGACGAAATTGGCTAAGTTAAAACTGACAGATTGAAATCAAAGTTACCCAAATCAAATCATTAAATGTTGGGTGGGGATTTGATAAACGTTTTAACTATTAACTTCCAAATATCACAACATTAACGCATTGTGGCATATTGTGTAAACAAATTTTATAAGCGTGATTGCAGATACTTTTAGACGAATATTGCGGACAAGCACACTATACAAAATAGTCAAGAAAGCTCACCCGCTTGAATTCTCTGACTTTGAAATGAGTCATAAAGCTACAACAACATTGGTATTGTTTCCTCCGGCCGCTATGCCATAAAGTCACAACAAATTGCACTATTCGCACTATTACTTGAAGATATGAGAATGAAATTCCGGGACGCAGTCATTTGCATAAAATCAAAAATTAAAAAGTGATACTTGTAGTCTGAAATCAACACTTAACAATATTTTCTAAAAAATATCACTAAACACATTTTAATTGATTATAATCGTTTCTTTCATTGCCCTGGAAACTGTTTTTGTAACCTATGTCTTGAGGGAGAAATTTCTAAAAAAGGAAACAGATAGATGACATGTATCCGACGATTAAACATGTTTTGAGAGGAATGTTGAAGTTTCCTGTGACGTACTAGCAGCTGAAACGTGACTCGCTGATGTCGAAGACCAATAATGTGGATTGATTGGCAAGTTACAAAAGAAACACTTCTAAACAAAAATTGAAAAACATATATTTTGGAACTTAATAATAGGGAAATATTTATTCTACAAATATAAGAAATTATGTTATTTTGTATTAGTTTGACATTTGGTTTACGAGAGCGAACATTTTCCATGCATTACTATTTGTTAGTTTTGTACATTGTTAGTATATTGTGTCACTTATGAATATTCATATTTATTAGTGAACTTATACAAAGTATCTTATAAAGGTAAGCCCTTTAGGCCTATTTTATAAATGTCTGACATCATTGCTTACTGAGTTACAGACTTGATTCTGTCGAACACCTAAAAATTAAAAGATATAATGCAAAATCTACTGTCACAATATGTAGCCATACCGAATGTATTTCAATAAAAGATCGTGTTGCAGGTGTTCGGCTCAAATACGAAAACGGAATGGCCAATAGCTACGGTAAGTGTAGTTTTAACTCTTGCCACTTTCAGTGGATACACAATTTTTATTTTATAGATGGTGATGATTTCAAGAGGCAGGTCTTTTTCGAGTCCCATACAAATAAACGATTTTGATACTTTTGGATTCTATTGAAGGCCGATTTATCTGGATTTAATTCTGTGAGTACCCCTACTGTATGGAATGTAATTTTCCAACCCGAATCGCCGGATAAACGAGTGGGTATCATGACGCGCTTTAGATACCTTTATTTATTGTATGTTAATGTGCCAAAATGTTAACAAAATGTGGGCTGTAGAATCCTTTTCTTTCGATCTTCACTGCTTGTGGGTTCTTTCATTAAATAATTGTCACGGTTCATATTTCCTTATCATATAAATGCCATTAGAAAGTGTTTTACAACCAAATCGAAACGAATGGGTCAAATGTACATTTAAAGCTCACCTGGCCCGATAGGCTTATGGCATTGCAGGGTGTCAGGAAACTTAATTTTGTTTCCTCCAGAAGCAAAAGGCCTAGAAAGTTGAAATCGTATGTAAAGACTCCTTGACTTGTGAGGATTATGATTTATATCTTGTTAAGGGCAACAATGGCCAAGTCCTTGAAACCTAGTTTTATATTCTTCCCCAGAGGCAAAAGGCCTAGAAATCTTAAATCTTGTGTACAAACTCCTTGACTAATGAGGATTATAATGTATAGATTTGATGACTCAGTGGCCCCTTTGGATCCTTCACCTTGAATTAACAATTGGAAGTATTCTTTTTCAATTTAGGATCACTTCGCAACTCTTTAAAATATCTTTGAATTTTTTAGCAATTTCCATTCATGAATTGATTACCGGTATCTGAAATTACATCGGCTACATAATATATTTCAGAATTGGTGACCCTGTGGCTCCTACTAAAACCTTTAAGCACCTTTTAAAATATTTATCTCAAGAAGTATAACGCATAGAACGCTGAAATGTTGTATACAGACTCCTCAGGTAATTGAGACTCTAAAATGTACATTTGGTGACCCTGCATTCTCTCCCCACAGAGGCAGATCAAGTCATGAAATGCTTATGTAGCCTCTGTTATATTACTCCGAAATACGTGAGCTTCGGCTGTTTACCTTGGCGAAATTTGAATTTCTTTATAAAATGACAACGTTCCTCGCATGGAAAGCTTAAGGTTGGTGCATTTCACAATGCTTTTGCCATGATCCTGTGGTCAAAATTATGATTTTAGAACAACGTCGCTGATTGCACAACTAAATGTGATTGCCTCCAATCAGGCATCTCCCATTCTCTCCCGCAAAGTCGGCGAAAGAGAACAGAGGCTGAATCAACATTTCTTGATCTGTCTCTGTGGAGAGAGAATGATGACGCTGTGGTCCTAACCATATTTACCACAGCGAAATTATATTTGAAGCCTGATGTGCTACAGAGCCAATAGCTCCAATTTTTATTGGAATCTTAATTAATGAACGTTATTGTATTCTAAGGATATTGAATAAATGTCTTTGTGACACACTAGATTATTAAATACACTTCAAGTTTTTTTAAACCCTTAAAACGCCACTGCATATAGTATTTTAACACTTAAATGAAAAGGATAAAACAATGTTATATTTTAGAAAAATGATATAAGTATTCTCCAATATCAGTTTATAGAGTTTTTGCATCGTGTTGTTTGCATATTACACTTGAACAGATACAATTTACATTTTGATGAATATGCGGTATTCAGACACATAATATTATAAAATAATAATAACATAACAAATCGCAAAGTGTCGCTTTAAGGAGGGCTTTGTTCCGCTTCGATTGTCCTGATGCTTCAAAGTACATATAGTTCACGTTTTCCCTGATAATTGTTTCCTTATTGGAACAAGTTTCTTTGTCTCTTTGTATTTTTCTTTCTTTGATGAATGCATGCATTCCGTTTCTTTTTGTTTGTTGGGAGGTTTATATTCTTAGTTTCTTTGCCAATTACGTGTCCTCACACTTTGATGATAATTTCAGAAATTAACGTCTTGTAAATGTGTACACAGAGGCGTTGCTTTTTCCGTTCAAACGCGAAACAATGAAAATAATGATTTCAGATTTGTTTATACATTGTTGTAGAAAACAGAGAAATGTCTATGGTAAACAGAATCCTACTTAGAGTAGTCGATAAACATTCATACGAAAATGATATTGTTATTGTCCATGTTCACAGGATGTCAATCAGTTCAAGGATTGTGCCAATGAATTAAGGATAATTGATTTTCCAAGGTATATAAACGTACGACAGTCCCATACCTTTACATAAGTAATATCACGATGAATCTGTATACCGTGATGTTTGTTGGTTTTGCAACATGTTTTCCATGCATTCTTGCAGATCAGCAACCAAACATTTCTTCATTCAATGACACCGACGATGTCATCAGTGATACGGGTAAGGGCGTGCAAATTAATTGCACTTTTGATGATGTTCTTGGCTTTGATGAAGAGGTTTTTCCCGATAAAGGTGTGAACACATCTATTGAAAACATGTGCAATGGTGCAATTGAAGAATTTGATGACTCAAAAACTAAAAGGGATAACCAGTCCAGTCAAGAGCCGCGATTTGATCCATTCAATCAAGGTTTGATATCTAGGTCTCAATTCATGAAAGGTGAACACATCTGCAGATATTTCTTCTATCCTCTGTTTTGTTCGGCTGTTATTTTAAATGTGTTCAACATCATTGTGTTTACTGATCCGTCAATGAGAACTCCTACAAATACCTACTTGGTGGCTCTTAGCGGCTGCGAACTGATATTCGCATTTTTGGCATCGTTCCGCCCGTTACTTAAGCTTGTGTATGGCGACGACGCTCCGACTAAACAAGTGTATCTCATCTTCGCCATGTATAATTCCAGCTTCTTGCTTGGCGTATTTCGAAGACTGATGTACTGCTTCACAGTCCTTGTGTCGGTTGAACGTTTCCTGGCTGTGGCATTTCCGTTAAAAGCTCGGAATTTTCGTCTGATCAAATCCCCTGCAATCTTCATTTTTGTTTTTGCCATTTTTTGTTTTGTGTGCCATATACCACTTGCCCTGAAATTCATTGTTGTTCCAAAACCCAACTCTACAGATTATACCGTAACACCATCACAGATTTCTATTCAACATGGAGACGTCCTCGCTGATATATTAATGTTTAACCGAATATTCTTCACATACCTCACCCTGCTTGTCGGACTCCTTATGAACCTGTTTGTGTTGGTTGCCCTGAAGAGACACTCCAACAACAGGAAGAAGATGAACACGTCGGTTGATGCTGAAAAGGCAGCAAGAGTCGAACGACAAACCACCATCACCATCCTCGTCTCAACGTTCCTGTTCACTGTCCTTGCTATTCCTCTAGCCACTGATGCTCTGATGTCAGAACTCTTCAAGGAGTACAATCTTTATCGCCGGGAACACTACACTAGTCTCCTGATGAAGGACGTCAACAACTCCTTGATCATGTTCAGCTTGTCTACGGACTTCGTCTTCTACATGTTGCTCAGCAAGACCTACAGACGAGTCTTCATGAGAAGAATCCCCTTCATGGCGACTGTCTGTCGACGAAAGGCCTACGTCAAGGAGGTTTCTAAGAGTCAAGTAACAGAGACTGAAGGCATGTAAAAACATATAGTTCGGTTTAACTGTGTTGAGGACTTGAGCATGCCGGGACAGGAATTGTGATTCAAATTAAGGTAGAATTTAGTCAGTAGAGAATACACAAACATTGTTTGTTCTAAAAAATGTGTAACTATAAGGAAAGGATGAGCATTTCTACTAAGATAAATAATATGTACATGTAAATGATTTTCAAGCGATGTTTTCATCGAGCAATTTATCCTATCACTTTTTAAAAAACATTGTTAAAGATTCAATGGACATGCTTTTATCTTTACCCAGGCATAGTTGCCTTTTAATACCATAGTTTTCTTTGATGATAATATACTGATTGTTAATCATTCTAATGTTGAGTACTTCTGCTCAAATGTAACCCTTCAGATGTAGCACATCGATAAAGCTTTTTGTATTTTCAGTGTGATTGTACGTGAACAAAGATGGTTAGAAAGTGACCATTGGGACTATCTTATATATAAAAATCTTTAACCACAGGAAGATCGTTGATTAGCATACGATAAATGATGTTTCATGAAAGTGACCAAGGGGGCTATATTGAATATAAGAAGATCTTTGTTAAGCACATGTTAAATGCTATTTCATGAAGTGAATGTGAAAATATCTAAAAAATGGAAACTGTTCTAATCGTTGGTTTTGTCATTTAAATGCCCTTCATAATCTCATGCGATTAACGATTTCAATTTTTTGCAGATTAAATCCTTTGATCATCTCTAACGACATATTTGTAAGATGTATAATTTCTAATAAAAATCAAATTAATGCAATGTAATCAAAGTAAATTTGAGACATAGAAATAGGTTTCTCACTGCTTGTGTACTTGAGTGCGTTAAGGGTTTCTTTTTCGTGTGAGCATTTTTGTTTTTTTTATATGAGAATGGAAAAAGTAATTTAATATTCGTATTAAATTCGTAGTTTTAGATGGTTCGCTTTATAATATTCTTCATGTTCTTCAAATAACGTCTTGTATCTAATTGTACACCAAACGTTAATTGGTTGAATGTTGTTAGTTATTTGATATATACATACAAATTGTTGTTGCAATCACCATGCCTCTTGTAATTCTTATAATGAATAAAACGTTGTGTAGAATAATTATTGTTGGTTATACAAGACACAGCATAAAACGGCATGTGCAGTTACAAAGTATGTTAATGAGTGCTAATGCTCAATACGTCCTATAAAACGTTATCAAAGATAGTAACACAGGGTGTCAATAGACATTAGAAATATTCCATTTCTGTTGATATATTAGATCAAGAATTGGCCCGTGGTAAATGTAGAACACCTAGTGTATGATCCTCGACCTCTTAGAGGTCTCTACTTCCATCCAATCTTACTTACAGTCATGTCAAAACATAGCCGAAGCAAAGCCATGAACTGATCCATATGTAACATTCGATAATTTATTCAACATTATCGGTGATCCAATTCACTTCCCACAGAGGCAGATCAAGTCATTAAATGTTGATCAAGCCTTGGTTCCAATAGAAGGGGAGATGCCTGATTGATGCAATAAAAATTAGTAATGCAATCAGCGACGCTGTCCTACTAAATCATGGCAAAGGCATTGTGAATTGAACAATTCTTTTCATGCGACAGGTGCTATCATTTTGAGGAAAAAAATCAAATTGTTTGTGGTGCAAATGTTTTCTGCAAGGGAAAACCACAGGAAACCATGGATTTGGTCTAATTCGAACAGAAGTAGGATCAACATTTTATAACTTGATCTACCTCTGTGGGTAGAGAATGCGGTAATCAAAATTCCAGTTGTCTACATTTTAAGAGTTCAAATAACCTTTCTGTCAATTAAGCATTGTAACCAGCTGATACTTCACATGCACCTGTTAAACGGTAAGATAAAGATCTGTACACTGGTCCGCACTCTGTGAATCTTTTAAAAACGACATACAACATGTTTACATTTCCCGTCCTTGCTCGTATATAATATCAATAGTCTCTTATAAATATACTCTGCTAACATGTAGTGCTTCGATTTAGTCATTAATTATGAGTGATTTATTGTTTACCAGTTTCTTCATCTAGAAGTTTTCCTTTTTCCGTGCGTTATAGATTTTTGTGTACATTTCGGATTTTAATTGTTCTCAAGGCTTAGCACGTTTTTGAAAAATTAATATTTTCAATTTGTCTCTGATAATCGTTCAGCTGCGAATCTTAAGTTTGTTCACTTGCTTGTGTATCTTAGTGCAAATATCATGTAAATTGAGTTTTGACGTCATTTTGACGTCACTGGTACTGAATTTAAATATGTGGCATGATTAAATAGACAGATGGGGTCATATTTGTGAAATTCAGATTTTCTTAAATTTCGATTTAAATATTACATATTAGCAGTGTAAGAAAGAAATCAGTACAATTACATTGCATTACTGCAATGAAATAGATATGACTTAGGTCTAAAACTATTGATCACTTACATGTATGAAGGATTTTGTAGCGAAAAATACAAAATAGTGTTTTCGAAATTTTGATCCCTGGTCATTTCAATTGCCTGCCAAATTATTTACAGTTATCTTTAAGGTATGACATACGAATATGTTAACGCAAATTGAATCTAACTCATGTACCCAAATTTCAACATTATCTGTTTCATTTTTACATTGCTAGTATGCCCCAAAGACATTCCAAATTACATGATATTTGCATTAAGAACGCAAGTAAGTGAACAAACTTAAGATACGCAGCTGTACGTTAATGCTAAATGTATTATTTTGATAGTGTCAAAAATCATCATCAGAGAACAAATTATGAAGTCCATTGGTGCCAATTTTGTGTAAACATCTTTAATTAATTGTGTGTAAGAAAAAGGAATCGCATGGCTGAACTTTACATTATGTACTTGATTTATTTCTGTTTCATGTAGTTTTCATACATTGTCTTTCAATTGGAATAATATATTTTCATTTTCCTGACATGACCTAATATTCCCCCTAAATATATTTTTTGAATTGTAATCCACTACAGTTTTTTTCACAAGAATATAGCATGATACTTCTGTCACATAAGGAAAACTTCGCTCACAGTTTAACGTCTTATACCAGCGCAAAAGATCGTAGACTCTCCTCCGGTTCATAACAACTTTTACCATTGATGACACATGACATTTGTGACATTGACGAGCAACGAAAATCCACTTACGAAGTAGAGCTGTCTTGTAGATATTTCCTTTTTACGCTCTTTCCGTGATGTGAAATTTATTACTAAAGACATATCAAGCTTTTGAACGCAGTACAGCAAATGGATCTTGTCATAGTTCGTTAGCCTGACAAGATATGTCATTGAGATTCTTATATGATACGAATAGACGCATTCGTTGGAGACACAGAATAGATGATGGATTCGAGGTATAGCATTCTCTCCCCACAGAGGAAGGTCAAGTCATGAAATGTTGATACAGCCTCTGTTCTTTTACGCCGACTTTGATGAAGTTATAATGTTCACGCCAAGTATCAAAGTCGTCGTGTCTCCCAAAAGAGGCAGATCACGTCATGAAATGTTGACAGAGCCACTGTTTTTATTCGCTGAGTTTGTGGGGGAGAATGAGAGATATCTGGTAGGAGGCAATCAAAGTTAGTTGTGCAATCAGCGACGCTGTTCTGAAATCATCATTTCGGCTACTGAATCATGGCAAAAGCATTGTGATATGAACCACCTTTCCATGCGAGAAGCGTTATCATTTGATAAAGAAATACAAATGGGTTGTAGTGCAATTTTTTCTGCCAGGAGAAACTGCCGGAACCCACGGATTTCGGCGTAATAGAACAGAGCTGTATCAACATTTCATGACTTGACCGGTCTCTGTGGGGTGAGAATGGAGGTATTGGAAATCCGTTCCATCAGCCGCTAAGGCTCGGCGATGTAAAAAATGACTTAAATATATAATTCTTAAAAATGAAATTCTCAAGATTATATTAACAAATGAATTATAAACCCACACCCACTTTCAATAATACAATCATGTATATTATAATTTTCCTCAAAACACCCAACTCATTGTGTGTATTGTATGTTCACGGTTACACGGTATATCATATCATATATTATACTAATATTACAGAAGACATATTCGATCCACTTTCGATATTGACTGACGTCATTTTCATGGCATATCCGAACTTTTGCCTTTACATTACACTAAGCATTTATCAGACCTGCTTTTATCAACTAAATATATGTGGCATAATTCTACCTGTATTTATGTATATATAAGTATTTATGATTTACAATGACAATTCTTAGATACCAGCTACAAATCTAACAGCGTTGTTAACTTTTCTTCACGTTATTTCGATATCGATAATGAACAGGACACTTTTATGAATGATTGCCATGGACGACGAGGTCTAAGTGGGATTTAATTATAAATGCTCACGCTTCATACCTTTTATTTAATAAGCATTTCCTCAGTCATATCTCCAATAACAACTACATGTACCATCTTTGTTATTAGAAAAATCATTCCTGTTTATCGAGCTATAAAATAAATGAGCATTTCGGTTTAACGACTCTGCCCTTTACTTTAAAATGTCATTAAAAACGATCGCGTCCCAAATGATCAATTATTTTTAGAGGATCGTAAGGCGTTGAAAGTTTATCTTAGTTCATCGTCATTACTTTATTCTCTTGCCTTTGAGAAAAAAGAAACTGCACGGAAACGAGAGCTGTTCTTTCTCGTCCGCTGTGGTCCTGGGATTTACAAATCAGCATGAACAGGAACCGGTGTCTGAATTGCTCAAACCACGGTCATTGGGACCTACAGAGAAATCGATGCAGAGGGGTTGAAAAAACAGGAACTAACAATATTGACATTCGTTCTGTTACAGATATTTTTATCAATGCTTCAAATTATAGCTTGTGACATTTGTTACAGATTGTTTAAAAATCCTCAAATACACATTTAGAGTAATTCGGATATTTCATGGATAACAACATCTCTGCATGTATTTCATGTAGAATAATTTATGATATTTAAGCATATGAAATATGAGGGAACTTCATTCTGAATTTCTGAAATCGTTTGTATTTTTTACAAGATTAACACAGACATATCCACTAAAATTGGACCGGGTTCAAATCCAGGCCAACAACATACACCTTGGATACAAGCCTTCCGTCCAATGTAACTGCAATATCACATACGTGAGGTTGATTCAAGATATGGCTTGGCCATTTTTTAAAAATCCGATGAATCTCCGTTATAGTCTCAGTACATGGTTTCATTACCCAAATCACTGCAAAGATCGTGGGAAAGGTAATTGTAGGACCACGAATATATAATATCATTTGTTTGGTGTCAGGGTCCTTTATAGTATATTTATAAATATAACGTATTTAGTTTCAGTCACCCCAAGTCTGTATCATGAGTTATATTAATATTGGTCTGCTGTAAGTTTGTCTGAACAACATTTTCGATGGGATGGTAAAAAAGCTACGTTTTTGGTGTTAATTACATTAAATCATTAGAATTGAACTTTAATAGTTTGAAAAGCTGTGCAATGTTCACTCACAAAGTGATACCTTTGAAATCTCGATTCAAAAGAAAATATCAAGATCGAACATTTTAGAGCTCTAATAAGACCAATTATTCTGAACCGTTTGCAAAACCTTTGCAGACAAATCGCAAATGTGTTCTCAATTAGTCATTTCAAAGAGAAACAAACTTTAAGACATTGATTGAACTCAAATTGTAACTATGTTAATTCATATTATTTGTCAATGGCCAAGGCATTCAATCTAGTATTGTATGTAATGATTCAAATACGTAGTTTGAACGACAAGAAGCTTGTTAGTGAGGATGGTATAATGCACATCTATTTGTATGACTATAGATGCTGTTATGAAATGAGAACAACAATAACTCTTTTATGTAGAGCATGGCTTTGTTTTAGTATGTAATTGTTACCTGTTCTGGTGGTGAATGCGGCAGAATAACCTCCCCTGTGAGTTTAAAATACTGAAAAAAACACGCTTCTGCATTAAAAATAAATATGAATGTGAATGAGTCTTGTTTCGTCCATTTTCTCCCCCACAGGTAATTCTTATCTTAAAATAGGGATCCAACCACAGGAAATTGACAATAATCAACATTTAAAAGTATCTAACGTAGAGAAAATAACATCCCCTCCGCTCAAGGGTAGAAAGCCGCCATGTTTTTTAGTGATGAGAAATCGTGACCCTGCTCTAGTAATGGCTTATAACTCAAATCCAATATAATGTCATCTGCAATCATTTACCGTCGTTTCATATAAGTGGCACGTGGTCCTGTGCAATGCTCAGTCGACCGCTATCACAGCAGTTCATAGACAACGGAGTTGAGAGTTCGCTTGATGAGAGTTTGATTTATGCCCATAACTGAGACATGAGTTGAGAGACTTTTGGGTAAGCATGATTGGCAGCTTGGTTGCATACTCCGACGGAGTTGAGAAGGAAATCAAAGATTGATATTAGTCCTTACACAGTCTGAGACCCTGGTCACATTTTGTAAGTGTCTCCACCGGGATTCGAACAACTACACCACAGTGTCCCATCTTTATGTTCTATATCTTTGAATATCATTATTATTAGTTCCTGTGCTTTAACTGTTATCTATGTTAATTACTTTTAAATAATGATTGTTATCAATGTCCTGTGCTTTGATTGCATCAAATCAGACTTCTCCCTTTGTGACCAACTTATTCATCGTATTCAAACAGAGGTTGGATCAACATGTTATGACTTGGTCTGCCTCTCATCTGTGTCCAGAGAATGGTATTCGCCATGATTTAACAGAAAGGTAAACTAAAAGGATATTGATTCAAACATATTGATTTACGCATGTATCTACCTTTGCCTAAAATTATTTTGTAAATCAAGACGTGATCTCTTCTGAGTTTAACAGTTTTCAATGAAAAAAATTAACAATATAATTTAGCAGTTTGCGATATAACAGCATCAAATATGTCAAAATTCAGTAGAAAACAAAATAGAATTTGCATTTAAATTATGATTCAGAGTAAGAAGAAAATGTAAGTGTAACTTCTAAACATTTTTGTGAAATAACATTCTTAAGGTCTTGAAATGATTTATTTGCAAAGGTTTCTTTTTGAAAATGACTTATATTTAGACTCGGTCACTTTGATCTTAACAAATGTCACTAGAGCCCAAAATGGCATTGAAAAATCGAAAATTAGAATCATGAAACGTTACATTCGCGAATGACAGTCAATATCTTTGGTGAAAACCTCAAGGGAACCTTTGCTTCAGGTTCGTCTATGTAAAGCATCAGCTGAGCAGGCTAGTCTCCACACCTCATCTAATGTAGATGAAATACATCGCTACGCATCTCATATTTGAAAGAGGTCAGGAAATCTAGAATATTGAAACCAGCTGATCAATAGCAAATCAATGTCGGACGGACACATCGGGGAAAATCTCGATTAATTTCCGTTTAGCTTGTAACTTCCGCCATAGCATTTGATAATGACCTGCCCCGAGGCTAGTTAACGCTCCATTACAGTTCCACATTGGAGATAGATGATGTGAGATGATATGTCTAGACCTTTAAAGACTTAGTTATCTCAGACATTTTACTTTTACATTCAGTACGTATATGTGAATTGTTATTTTTCTTAGATTCCTTTATTGCCATACTGTTGAAACGGTTGACTTAAAAGTCCATATCAATGGCAATTACCTAGGTTGCATATTCAAGATCTGCATATGTTTCTACAGTAACACAACTGTCCCAATTAGGTTTAAGTGACTCAAGTGGCGTTATATATTTTATCTATGACAAACAAAGTTTTCAGATGAATGCATTTCAGTCTGATAAACATCTACCGTACTCCGAGGAACTAGATTGCATAAATATTGCATCTATCGGGGTTCGAACCAGTCGAGATATCCTCTCCGAGACCGAGAGGATATCCAAACTGGTTCCAACCTCGATAAAGACAATATTCTTGCAATTTTATTCCTCGGAGCACGGCGGATTTTAATCAGACTGAATGCATTTGTAAATTCAATCGCTCGAATTCATCTAAGATTTGATTTCGAGTCTAATTTATAATTTATAATAAGGTGAGTTTGAGAATCACTAATTTCCTTAAATATTAGATATCATAATGGTTATATCGAAAATGACAAATGTTTTGTAAATAATTATAAAAATTGTATCAATATGTCCCGACAGGAACGAATAACTTTTTCAAATAGTTTCAAATGATTAGCGTAATTAGTTCTAAGGGGCATTAGCACGTGGGTTTTTCTAAATTTATATTTTCAACTTTTCACTGATAATTGTACGTTTATGCTAAATGTAATACATTCATGTTGATGGTGTCATCAATCTCATTACACAAACCAATCATCCATAGTCAGAGAACACATTATAAAGATTCACATAAAGTCCATTTGCAGCCATTTTTGTGTGAACATTTTTTGTGTGAGAAAAAGGAACAGCATGGCTGGACTTTAATTACATATTTGATTTATTACTACTTAGTGTACAACACTGTCTTTCAATTGGAACCATTTATTTTTCATTTTCCTGACATCACCTTATATTCCCCTAAAAACGTGCGACTGCCCCTTTACCAATCGACAAGCTCGGAAAATTGGCATAACCAAATGAACGTGTTATTTAAAGTTTCAAATCGTTGATTTGAAAATGTGTATATCAATTTCATAACGAACATGTTGAAATCATCTTACAGTTAAAGACGTGTGCATGGCAAAGTTCGGGTTTTTTTGTTCCCACAGGAGCTTAATCGTTCACATATTTCCTTACATCTTTCAAAGTAATGTTTTGTTTCAGTCAGAAAAAATCTTAATCCTTCACCTGCGAACTTGCCATAATGTACATACAGGAACAAAACATTTGAATAGATTTTAAACGTCAAATGAACTTTGTCCTAACGACATTTGAAGAAAATGTATTTTAGTAATCACGTTAAGAGATTGGGTTGTGATAATAAATGATGTAATTTTTATTGATGATTGATTATTAATCACATAGTTGTCAGATGTTGAACATAAAACAACAGTCCTGTGTTGTCCAGGGAGTTGATAGAACAATGCCTTTTTCTTATATCGTCATGATAACTTGTTGAAATTTGACAAGTTCAAATAATTAGTTTAACGGTTATTAACAGATTCCTCTCAAATCATCATCATCATCATCATATTTGCAGCAAGTGGAAGTTTGCATGCACATGACTCAATCTTAATGTCGAATACATTTGAGGGTACATTTATAACTATGATGAATATCGGCTAGGTATTCAATGTTGTACTTAGTTATAGAAAATTAATCAAAAATGATATTCTTTGCAAATTTTATTGTTGATATAAACCATTATTTAATATGTAATTCTTGAAGTTTATCAAATACACATTTTTAATGTGGTCAAATGCTTCTCAGTGGGTTTAATGACATGATGAAATCTCATTAAAATAAGATAAAGACATTCAAGTTTTCTTTAAATCCCAAAATTTTATATCAATTGCAAAAACCTGACGGTAAAAGTGATACAGCGTTGATAAAATCATTAACGAAGCGAAATTAAAATCTCATTTCAATGAGATTTTGACATAAACCTTCAACCTGTCAACACAACTGAAAGCTCAATGCATCAAATCTTCAATGATAAAAGATTTAATACGGACAAATAATCAATACTTTATTTCTAATACAACAACATTCTAAACGCAACATTTGATAGCATTGTATTATAATTGTCACAAGTTCTTATACATCTTATACATACATGTTTATATATTGAACAGCAATAACAGGTCATAAAGCACCAAAAAAATAGAAATTAGTGTCGTATTGGCATAAAAGCAAAAGGGATAACTGAAAACAGACATGAAATATTTGATGACTAAAAAAATTGAACATATAGCTCTTTGTCCAAATCATAAAAGTCTTACCAGATAATTCACATTGACCTCTGGCATACAAGCAATTTGTATAACTGAAAATAGAAAGACATGAAATATTTGATGACTAAAAAAATTGAACATATAGCTCTTTGTCCCAACCATGAAACTCTTACCAGATAATTCACATTGACCTCTGGACAGACCGGGATATACTAGACAGCTCTGTGTCAGTTCGTCTGCGTCCTCTCATAGAATCGTCCTCTCTGTATCCTTGGCGTCGACACAGGGTCGCCATGAAGGGAATTTGTCTGAAGAAGACTCGTTTGAAGGCTTTGCTGAGCAGCATGTAGAAGACGAAGTCCGTGGACAAGCTGAACATGATCAAGGAGTTGTTGACCTCCTTCATCAGGAGGTTGAGGTAGTGTTCCCGTTGGTACAGGTTGTACTCATCGAAGAACTGCGTTGCCATCGAATCAGTCGCAAGAGGCAGGGCAAGAAAGATGAAGAGGAAGGTTGATGTTAAGATGGTGACTGTGGTCTGACGCTCTCTTCTCGCTGCCTTCTCAGCATCAACAGATGTGTTCATCTTCGTTCTGTTCTTGGAGTGTCTCTTGAGGGAGACCAGAACAAACAGATTCATCAACAAACCTATTAGGAGGACGAGATATGTGAAGAAGATCTTGTTGAACGTTGAGAGACCATTCAATGCATTTGTATTTTGCTTGAATATCTCCGATCTTGTGATTGTGTAGTCCGAAGAGTTTCCAATGGGAATGATGTCGAATCGCAAAGCTAAGGGCAAATGACATAGAACAATGAATACTGAAAATATTATGATAAACATTATTGGTGACTTGATCAATCGAAAACTCCTCGACTTCAAAGGAAATGTTATGGCTAAAAAACGTTCTGTAGAAACAAGAACTGTAAAGCAATACATCAGTCGTCGACTTGTTACAAGAACAAAGTTAGAATTGTACATGGCAAAAATTAGATAAACCTGCTTTTTGAGAGCCTCGGTACCATAGAAGAGCTTCAGAATTGGCCTTATCATAGATAGAAGTGAAAATATAAGCTCACAGACACTCAGTGCGATTAGATAGATACTTGTTGGTGACTTCATGGACGGGTTCGAGAAGACAATGATATTAAAAACGTTCACAACTACAGCTGACACCAGTAACGGGTAGAAGAGATATCTGCACACAAGTTCGCCCGTGATAAATTGAGATTTCGATACCAAGCCTTGGTCAATAACTACTCTAGGTGGTGATTGTCCATACGTTTTATTGGTCCATGAAGTATTGCCTCTGACAGTGTTGTTCTCGCTGTTGTTTCCTGAAATAATGTTTTGAGGAAGGGAGCTGTTCATTGACAATACTTGATCTTCCCGACTGCACTTGTTCGCTGCATCATCATCACAAATAGACACATCTACAGAGTTGTTCACTTGGTTTCCGACGTTGATACTGTTCACACCGTCCTGTTCATTATCAAATATGATAGACTGCCCCTCTGCATAACATAAAATCAGCAAAAGAATCACGATTTTTCTAACCGTTGATGGCGTATCCATTTTTGCCTCCTGTATAAACTATGGTTGTCTCGCCAGTGAAAACAAACTATGTTCTCTCAAGGAAATACCTTACGTAGGAACCGTTTTGAGAATTTCCTAGTTCTGATTGCAAGTACTATTCATCTCATCAGTCCACACAGGCGAAGATCAAAGACAGAAATCTCAAGTGACCTTAATCATCCAGATGGTCGTCCTGTTCGTGCACTTAAGTAATCAACCGTGTCGTACGATATGGCAGATCAGAGTTTGCATATGATATGTGAGCTTCACCTTATATAAACTCGAGTTTGCATAATTCAGTTCTTATATAGGTTAGGGACTTACGACAAATTGGTTGGTTAATAAACTACAAAGGTCTGGAACTTTCATTAGCAGTTCCCATATATCCACAAAGAGCCGTTAATTCCCAAATGAACCATTCTCATAGAGTGTCTTCTTGAAACCATTTATATAACGATGTCTATGATAAGAAATTATTAAGAGTATTTAGCACAAATGAATGCTTTTAGAGTGGAAGTAGTTATAATTTTGCTCAATCATAGTCTTATGAAGTTTACAATGAAATCCATTAACCCATACAGTCGATAATCGTCTAATTATTTCCAATTTATCCCGAGGGGACTGTATATGTATTTGGGAACACAAAGAGGACAAATACGCCGAAGACATTGTTAAAAGCAATGAAAACGTTAACCGCGGCACTTACATGCACTTACATGGAAATAGTTATTTATTTGTTAGCATATTTGAAATATTCGATGGTTTGATTCCTTTATTTCTTTTAAGTTGCACCGACGGAGCTCCTTTGGAGGTTACAGATACATCAATTTTGCATATGTCTTTGTATATTACAAATACAAATAGATTTTATGTCTATTCGTTGACGTCATCCTGTACGTTGTAAACACTTTTTTAAATTTTACACAGTTAAAGAATGACCAAGGAGGAAGATTTTACTAGATTCTCTATTGAGAAATAAAAGATATATTTTGTGACATTGATGATACTGAAGACCATCTCAATTTATATATCCTCTAATAACTTCCTGTCCTCCATAAGTATGATTAAAGTAAGCTATACTGTCGTTAAGATTTTACCCCTCCCATTTACAGCATTCGTGTTTCAGTAAACATATTCTAATATTAAAGGGGAAGTAGAACGTTTTAGGGGGAATATAAGGTGATGCCAGGAAAACGAAAATAAATATTTCCAATTGACAATGTATTTATTTAAACGAAATGAAATTTCGTTTAAATTTATTTAAACGAAATGAAATTTCCAATCCTCGAATAATACGATATTTCAAAAGATGCCTAACACCCATTTAAATAACTGATTTAACATAAGTTTTGTATTTATTTTCAAACATGTAGAATGCATTCTAATCAAATGAAAGGATGCTGAAAAAGCAATGAAGTCCAAATATGCTTTTCGCACACGTATATCATGAAGTGGTCTTTTTTAAAATAAAAAATGAACTGACAATTGAAATTTCTTTGCGAACAACCGTGATAACAAAATTACTAAGCGATCTCTCTTACATTGTATATGAAAGATATTCAGAATTTTTACGACATTTATTAACTGCACGTTTAAACATTTATCAGTTGTAAGATAGGACCAAAAAGATAATATATATAACATTTTGTAATGATGAAACACTTTTCAAACATCCAAAAGGATCTCTGAGAGTTATTACATGCAAATATATGTATGAACGCACAGAGCTAATCATCATTTTCATTTATACAATATATAACCAGAAAAGAAATTCCTTCATTACGTAAACTGAAATTGGGATAACAATATTGAAAAAAACATTATCAACACTTAAGTTTGAAATAATGAATGAATATTTCATGCTGATATAAGTGTACTTTACTAAGTATCTTTTAAAATAATGTACTTTTAGCAACTGCTAAATTTTACGGAAGCGCATAATTTGCTTCCTCTTAATTCAGTATCCTGATATCATTAGCTGAAATCCGGTCAACGAACTCTGCATATTGCTCTTGATAATGGGATCGGTGAAAAGGTAACCCAAAAGCAATCGATTTAAAAATGGGGTCCTTTTGCAGTGTGTTGTGTAGTTGGTAGCAAGTCTTGAACTGAAGGTAAAATTTAATTCTCGGAACACCACTTGAGGCAGTGTCTGCTTTAAAAAAATAAGATTTATAAAACGTTAACTGCAATAATAAACATTCACATCAAAATTAATTCAAATATCAATCCATCCACATGAGCTAAGGTATGCTGAGGGGGTCAATTTTAATCAACTTTCAATTAGCCATCATCAAAAGTATCGTTTTGGAATCCTGTAAATAAGTATCTATTGTTTCACGTTTTGACATTCTATGTTACAATTGTCATGTATAACTTATAAAGATAAATCAATTTTAATTTACACATCTGACGGATACGCTAACAGTTAAGTTAGTAAATGTTACTATCAAGATCTGGTTCGACAAAAGGTTGCGAAAGTGTTACTCACTTGATAGCAATGATGTATTGAACATAACGAACTATCTATCATTCCTTCATGCTTCTTCCTTTCATTTAATTATAAACGTTTCAAGTGAAATTATCGGGTTTTGGGTATACCTTTGATATCTAATCCCGCCAAATGACCTATTGATAAGACATTCAGTAAATGATGGATATCTCATTATTTGAAGTGCTAATCGTCGTGGCCTCTCCTAAGATGAAATATACCTATGAAAATCTGATCCTTCATTGGTAAGGATGTAAGCTGACATTTTCCCTTTTACTGAGGAAACAATCTTGAAGTTTTTATTTTCGAATTTATGATTAATATAGGAGAGGTAAAATATAATCAATCGATCTCAAACGGTCTTCAGAAAAGTTCTGAAGTTAAATAAAAAATAATTATGTTTGTGTATTGAAAATATGTATTGTCCATATTTTTGAAAGTACATTTATATTATCCTTCCTGCCGAATCAAGGACATCTAAAAAGGACACTTTATATTGAATCTCTACAAGGAAAAATAAGCAACCTTTTTTATTTCGCGTGTGGACTATCAGAGTGCGCCATAAGCTTTTCTTAACAAAACATAAAAGAACATCACCAATGACAAAAACATAGTAAATGTACACCAGTCGTATCAAACACAATGTTGAATAATTGCCTGTCAATTTTCTAATATGCAATAATATTAATCATAACAAGTGTTCATTGCCCCTAAAACGTGTGTACGAAAAGTATATCTCTATCACTTTAACGTTTTCAACAAAATTTAAAATTTCCTGACTGAAAGCGATATTTTACAAATAGCCAGGTACGAATGTTGAATATCAAGATAGTGTTAATGTTATACTAAATCAAATTAACGAATAGATATTAGGTACGATATACTTAGATTTTGTCCAAACAAGTAAGAGGTCGTGCAACACAAATTAAGTTGTCAAATCAAAATAATATGTGCCCAAAAATAGAAAACTCTCATGTACGAATGTGTATGACATTTATACTATGTCGTAATTATCGGGTCACATCCCTTGTGTGATATTTCATTTAAATACGGCAAATACTTGTATGATACAACGATATAGGCCAAAGGATACCTGCAAAGTTATTAAAACGTATTAGCAGTATGCACATGTCTGAGTATCTTCTGCAAGAAAGGATATGTTTACGGTCCGAAAACAATCACTAGACGTCTTCAAACGACGCCATTTAAAAACCATAAAACTAATTTCAGCAATATTGAGACAATTAATGGAACTGACCTTTGGAATATTTAGGTAAATGACATTCTAAGCCATGGGATAGCTCCAAATTTAATTAAACAATATTAACAGTACGCGTCTAGACTATATGTTCTGTAAATACATGTAATTCAAAACAGTTTACTTTACGTCGTTTGCCTGAGTGTTATCAAAATTAAAAAAATCATACATATTCCCTCTACAATCTTTGTAACCTAAAAAAGGGACGTCCGATATTCAAAGAAATGTATAAATCAGTATTATCCATCTCGGATGATGTTTTGTCAAGAACCTAACATGGACTCGATGATCATCTTACATAAACACATACAAACACATGTATATTCTATATAAAGACGTTATCATTTTATTCCTTTCTCATCTAAATCAATGTTTTGTCACTATTCAGTTCAACAGATGATTTCTAGCTTTATAAATTTACGGAAGTTTATCACGAAAGATGACAGAAACAAAGATGATCAAATCTATGAAATCGGTTTAAAAAGCAAAACAATTTGTTGTATGCATTACTGACAAGGAACTCCTGATTTCTAATTGTTGTAAATGATGGATACTTCTTGTATTGAGTGTTTCTCAAAATCGTTTGGGTTATGATGAAGAGATAAATCATAAGAATTTGGAAGAAGAATTACACCGATTTTATGTTTTCGATTATCTTTACTCATCAGAGATTCGCTACATTTATTTTAGCTAATTTCATACCGTTGTCAATGCCTGGAAACAGTAGAAAATGGTATAAGGATATATACCGAAACGTCGCTGCTGTTTAATGGGGAAGTTGTTCATCCATAGAATTTTCTTTGGCTTCATCTATCCTAGAGATTAAAAGACCTTTACTTTGTGTTTGGGGGGGGGGGGGGGGGGGGGGAATTAGGAGATTTCAAACAACGAAATTATCCCTGTTTTTCTCCTGTATATTTCCCCCCTTTTTCCTTTAAAAAAGTATCATTCAATGTACAACAAACTCGCAAATATTTACTTTCTTTAATGGAAATATCATGTCTTAACAAGTTAATATGTGGTTTATTGTACAACGTATACCCGTATATTGCAATACAGAAACAACATGATACCTATTTGTACACACCTCTACAAATACCCAAAATCAGACGATCGATTTTGAATTACCAGTTTCTACCTTAAATTGCAGAAAAGCACAACCCGATAATAAATGATCTTACAGAACTTAGCTTGTCATGTCAAAAGGGCCAATAGGTATAACGTCTAGTCATTACCAGTAATTACAAAATCACCTTTTCTAAAACGAGAACAGCTAAGCAATGATTGTTGTGTTGATCACTGTTATTCAGTCAAAAGAGTATACCAAATCTTAAATTTGAAAAAGTACCAATATAGTGCAAGACGTATCTCAATATGCTCTTATGTATCTAAATGTATATACCGATCCTTAAGTCTTTGAATTGCGTTTTATTGATATATCATTGAAGGCAACTAGAATGTGGACTCGAATTGTACCTGCTATTTAAAATGATTGAAATTTGAAAGATTGTATGACACGTACATGCTCTCTATTTCTAATAGTTCATAGGGTTGTTTCATATCTGCCGGGTTATTGGCTTTACAATCCTTGAAATAATTCTGGCTTCAAAATACATTCGATTTATAATCGCGGTAAAACTGATTTGATTAAAACCCTCTAAATAGCTTTTTTTTTCATTCAGAAGTTGACATATAAACAAATTAAATAAACTTATTTTTTTATAAGCTCCTATTAGGTAAAAATCGAAGCTCACTTCCACTGATATAGTCATGAAACAAATGCTTATGTCTGTATCAGAAATCGTAACAAATCTAGGTCGAGAAGAATTATATGAATGTTACAATGTTCAAATCTATTTCAAGAACATCTCATCTGGAAATAGAAATGATATTAAGATTATAGATTAATTGTAAGATTTTCAATTACAAATGTTTCGAGTTAAAACTTAAAACAACAAGTGTTAAATAACTGTTGAAAGAATAAATTTAGTGATTGCAATTTTTTTCATTAAATACATATTTATGTTAATGAATTTATCCCAAATTAATTTTGATACAACACAAATGGTCTTTAACAAAGAAAACATATCCTTTTGAAAATCAATAAACATGTAAATTGTTTCACATATTGACAACATTTTAAAAATGGCAGGGGTTATGATAGTGTAAATTCAATTTCTTACCCCTGCCTTCATTAAACAAAAATATTTTAACAAATCATAAACCAGACACCAATTATCATATTCAAACTTATCCAATATACGTTAATGTACACTTAGCATAATTTAATATACCACATGTCTCTTAGATATTCAGTAAATTCAAACAGACTGTGTTGTGTACTTTCGTTTGTCTGCCGCTTTATGATGAAATTAAAAGGTAACTGAACTTAATTAATACGAATAACCCCATTGGAAGTAACTACACAGACAAAGTCGTTCCAAACACGTATAAGCAGAGTTTATTGAGTTTGAAACTTCTACCAAACAAGAAGAATTGCGCTTAATAAATAAAACATTTTCTTTAAGCTTTTTTTCCTGCTGAATGTGGCGTACACCTTTCATCAATGTCACCAAAGGTGAGGATGTTTAGGTGTTTGTTTAACAGAGGGAATTTGATTATGTCCGAGTAACACTTACGTGTCATTCATTTATTGGTAAGTTTTATTGCATTTTGAGTGTATTTTAATGATAAACGCATATCTAAATATACTTTAGCGTACATGTTGTACCTAAAAATATTCTTATGAATTTAATGGTACAATACGCCCAATGTGTACCTTTCGAGTATAACATTGAAGCAACTTAAAACGAAATTGTTCGTTGCCAGATTTTGCCTAAATTCATCATGGTTTATTCTATATTAATAAGTTCTAAAAGTATGATGCTTAGGGAATAATTATCTTTAGTTTCAAAGTGAATGTTTGATTTAAAGAATTATTTAAATATATGTTTAGATGAGATTTGTTTTTGATTAAGTCAAAACAATAGACAAGTCTTGACAATTGCTTGTCCCTACTTTCCCTCAGAACGAAACTGTGATGGCGAATCAACCAGAAAACGGAATAGCTTGTTGTCATTCGATTTGGTGAAAGTGATTGACTAAATCTAATGGAATTACCATTTGTTCTGTTAGTGAATTTTTGATTCACATCAATAATATTATTTGAATTCTTACATTGAAATGTTGCAGAGACGTCCTGTGTTGTTGAAATCATTGATCTATGTTCATGTTGTTGTCATTAACGGCATAAGTAGTTATTATATTTATACGATAAAATTGTCATAAGTGTATAAGGTGTTAGAGTAAGTTGTAAATGATAAAATCAGAAAATACGGTTGTTTGTGACAATTCCTTTATTTTCCTCGCTTTTCAATCGCCATGTCCATATTGTTGACGAAAAATATTTCAAAGTCATTTCTCATTTCATTTTAAAATGTTTTATATGAAAAATCCATTAATATACCATTTTCATTTCTTACATGATCATATGCTATTCATCATATGTAAGTGCTATATCTGGACCAACATAGTTTGTATATGCAGTTCCGTGTATGATAATTTTGATTTTAACTGGAGACTATGCTTGAATTAACAGCAATCAAATGTATTTGCAATGTTTGCATCATCTTGTTTTTTAAACTAAAAACAATGCAATTAAGAGGAAAATGTGACCTTGCTTGTATTTTCTTCTTTAAATAACAGGTCAATATATATATGATACACCAATAGAATTTCTGAAAAGCGATATTGGACAAATGCAACATTTCTCCTAAAAGTCCTTTTGGATAATCCCATTTAAGTCTCTCTATAGGGAGGATATGATACCTGCTTGAAGCAAGAACGTGGCTTGGAAACTCCTAATCTTTAAGTCTTTATATTTTTATTCTGTAAAAACGTCATAAGACCAAGGAGCTTTTCAGCATTAGCCTAAAACAGAAATCTTACGAAAATAGATTTGCGACGTCACCTTTCAGCTTTGCTATTCCTCCGTTTCTTCATATTTAGAAATGTGAACTTGTTTTCGAAAAGTGTCTTCATATCTGACAAGTCTAAAGAAATCAACTGTTTTTGATTCTCAGATCTTGAGTTTGATAGTGATCAAATTGCTATATTGCGGCAAATATAACTTTCTCTATCTACTTGGTCTCAACTATTTATCCTTTAAAATAATTCTAAGCCATGAGGTTTTTGGCATTAGCTTAAAAACAGAAATTGTTAAAAGAAACTCTTTCAAAACGAGTTCGGTAGGTCGTCGTCCGGTTTTGCTGGTACTCATTTCATTCCAGAAAAGAAGCTCGGAATTATTGTTAAAAACTTTGATAATTTCTTTTTTGATTCAACACTTTATTCTATGCTCATGAGTTTTTATCGAAAAATACAATAAATAATTAAAAAACAATTTTCAAAACAGTATTTGAAAAAATGTTGTCACCAGTTTCTGTAGTCACAGTTCTTGAAACACAAATGCAGATACTTGTACAACCACATACTTCAGGCAAGGAAATGAATTTTTTGAGAAAAAATGTGCTGTGAAATTATAAACGTATTCATCTGACCAAAAAGTTGAGCATAACAGTGGATGAAGGAAAACCAAACATAATTGTACTTTGGAGTGAAACAATAATATTACTATCCAAAGTTGATTTAAGAACACTTCAGTTTTGAAATGGAAATGCTACTAGCGATAAGATTGACCGATGTCTTGATTGAACGTTCTTCTTCATTATTATTCATAAAATAGCTCCTGTTGTTTGTTATGTGACATGTATGAATACACAGAACGGGAATATACTGTGACAAGTTGTATTTCATACAGAGCCACAAAATCATATAAAATAGATAGAAGGTTTTGGTAAAATCCTTAGTCTCGCTTTAGTGTGATGATTTGACACATTTTGAGAAATGTTGTTCATAACACCTGAAGTCTGTATTCTTATATGTTCACGCCAAAGACAACAATCTATTTTTCACTTGATAACTTCAGTAATATAACATTTCATTCATTTGTTTTAGATTGTCCTCATCACCAAAATATTTCATTATAACCTAACATATTCTTTATTGCTGGTGCTTTTAATTGTCCACTTCAGAAATGTTCTAAAGGAAACTTATTTTACATTGATTGGTAAGATTTCTATTGATGGATTATAGGTCTCCTTATCAATGCCTTTATTTAAAAAAAACATTGTTGACACATCCTTTTTATCCATTTCATCACAACAAGAAGAA
Source organism: Steromphala cineraria (assembly GCA_916613615.1). Taxonomy (NCBI): domain Eukaryota; kingdom Metazoa; phylum Mollusca; class Gastropoda; order Trochida; family Trochidae; genus Steromphala; species Steromphala cineraria. Next base: position 11,993,913 of record OU744721.1, read on the forward strand.
AAAAAAACTTTTATCATTGATCTAAGCAAAAGAATAGACATTCCCAGACTCCAAGACCACTTGTACTGTTGACGTGCTTGGTTTGTTACTTTTTCAAACTGAAAGACTTGGCATATGTATATTTTGTTTGAAGGAAGATTGGGTTTTATATATATGTTTGTTTATGCATTTTATTGATGACTTGTTTAAAGATATACTGTAACGAAATCACAATGTAGATACCAATAACTGACATCGCGGACCAAATCCTTCATACTTCATATTAAACAGATCAAAGAATTTAACAATATGAAAGTTAAGTTGAATTAGTTGCTGTAGTCTAGACTCTTTATTTCCTCTGTGAATTACTATATTTTCCTTATTAGTCAAGTTAGCATAATATTGTCACAAATTGCTTTGCTGTGTGATAGCCATCACAGATAAGCTTTATAGCAATTTCATAGGTAATGGTTTTGAAATCACCAACACAAGGACCCCATCGTGGACTTCTCATAACGATTTGTTCTGTTTATGTTAATTTCTAAGACTTCAACAAAATTAAAAGAGAAAAACAAATTTTGTATCAATTCTTGTTATATTGTCTTTGTCCAACAAGAATAACCCAATGACTACGGCAATTGAAAATCTTATTGGGATTGCCCTATAAAATAAGCATAATGCAAAAAGGTAAATTATATGACCTTTTAAGATTTCTTTTTTATCTAACTTAAATCGAATTATGATATACTTCAACACATTTAACCACTTATCAAAGTTAATTGATATAATACTATAAACCACGTGTTGCGGTTATCAGGTCAATATCAGTGTTATCTATTTTCAAATGTTCAATATGCAGAAAACATTCTACTGAGTTAAAATGTTTTTGAAAAAGCGTTGCAGTAAGTACATGTAAAGTACAATGAGTACATTTATCCCAAACCCACATTATATATTATTTCAAAACCGTAACAAATGACCACGTGGTTTATAGTATGTGAATTAGCAAATAAAGTTTCTTGATAACAAAAACACAGCGACTTTTCAGAAGAGAAATGAACCAACAGGTAATCAACTCTTTTTCTGATTTAGTTTTTGTTAATGTTGGATGATCATGTACAACTGAATCGTAATAATCGTACTTTAATAAGTGTATATTCATACCAAGTACTACATGTATTAGAAACTCCGAAAAGCTATCCTGTTTGCTAAACTTTAAGGAGACGTGCACGTGGCTCCTAATCACACGCTCCATTATTATATCATTATCTAAAATCCATTTAAGGAACCCTTCAGTTTTCTCCCGATGATAGGGTCAATGATAAAATATAAGCCACAAGTAATTGTTTCATTTAGGGGATTAGAGGTAGTTCTGACACACACATTACAAGTTTTTATTCTACATTGGAGAGTAACGTGTACATTGTGAACACAATAATATTACTAATTACATGTACAAATTAACGCAAACTGCGCTGAATCACACCAGAAGGTCTCATAATACCAATTGAATCCACACTTAATTAACAATACCATGCACATTTCGACTACATCTAGTTCAACAAACTACAAAACTTGCCATCTAAAAGTAAAACCAAAGAACTGTAAGCTTTACCATTCTTAAAATGCACTCAATTTATCAAAGTTAAACGTATTTAGCTGTAACTGTGGAACTCTATCCCATATAGGCTCAGATGCATTGAGAGTGTCATCTCTTTCAGTGCAAAACTCAAAACCGTCCTCTTCTCTGAACTCTAGCACATATAGACATGTTAAAGCGCGGTTGAACAGCTACGAGTTGGAAATAAGGCGCTTCACAAATGCATTATTATTTACCTCATTTTATATCAAGATCAGGTTGTAGACTTGTAGCTCCGAAATTGTCACGCTCTTGAAACCAATTCCTTTATGAACATAACAATTACCTATCGTGCCATCATGTTTCTTCCTTTCATATAATTACAAACGTTTCACGTGAAATTATCGGTTTTGGGTGTGCCTTTGATATCTAATCTCTCCAAATTACCTATTGATAAGACATTTTGTAAATGATTGATGTCTGGTTCATTTAAGTGCTTATCCTCGTGCCCTTCCCTAGATAAACTCGCTGAAAGATGAAATTCAGATCCATCACGGGTACGGTTGTAAGCTAACTTATCATTGTAGAATCCTTTTGGCTGAGTTAAGCATCTTGAAGTTTCTAAATTAAGACTCAAGAAGGAAAAGCAAAAGATAAGAAATCGATCACAAACGGGCAATATCAAACTTGAAGTTGAATAAGAAAAATTAGCCTTCATTTTCTTCTGCAAAATAATTACGAAGTTACTTTGAAACATTAACGCAGCCACGAAACCATGTATACTAGAATACTTTGAATGCATTGAGTTATGTTGTTCTGCAATATTTGCAAGATTGCAGTCTTAATGTAGTCGTTACTTGTGAGATTATAACCATAGCGTTATTTTCGGGTAACCATTTTTTAGTCTAATCTTTCGCTTAAAATGATGACAGATATTTATCTAAAATAACGGTATAGCATGTTATGTAAATGATTTCTTAAATTAGTGATGCTGCTTTTTAAAATATTTTATTGCCAATGATTGTATTGTTATGACTTACATACTACTATCATATTTTTGGTAATATTTTCAATATGTTTCACAGAATTTTAGTCACTAATTTATCCATATAAATACACAGTGAATGAACAATATTCACTGACAAACACCATAAGACTTTGATATATTCGTATTATAAAACCAAAAAAATGTAGAATGTAACAAACATATCGTTGCACCCTATACCATTTGCTCCAATGTCAGACAAACGGAATAATAATGTCACCTAATCACAATGATTAAATGCATTTATCATGGTTCATCATATCAATACATTATTGGACATGAAGCGAAGAAATAAGGACATAGCCTTAAAAAAGGTATATGTTGATTAAATTCAACGATACATCGGATTTTTATGCTAAATATAAATGCAACGTTACTGACGAACCTTGGAAAGTAACGAAGCCAGGAACATTTTAGTTATATTGCACATCTCAAACGACATATACACAATCTGCCTTAATGTGAGACTATGAGAGTAGACAAACCATACGCTGATGTTGACAAAAATACAAGAGCATCGTAAATGATATATTGTTTTTTTTAATATGTACATCTCTCGTATAAAAGTACAATAATATATCATTGCTTGGTTATATCATTAGAAATAGCTATATAACGTGTATTATTCCTCAGGTATTCTCATTCTAAGATATACTTTTTAACAGACTTTTTAACATTTGCCCACAGTAAGAATCAAACAAATGGAATCAACTTTTTTTTTATCCCGGTAGAGATTGATACAGCTCTGAGTGTTTGCTCTGAAAATAAAAAATATCTATTATGTAAAGAAGAGGAACAGTTTTTAACGTTTCAAATCAGTTTCTTAAGTTAAGCTTATGTCAAATTAAATGGATGAATTGCTCAAAACCTAATTTACTTAAAATGGTATCATAAATCATAGGCACTGTTAGTCATGTGTCCATTCCATAAGAGGACACACTGTACCATTCAAAACAAGAAACGCTTAGGTGATTTTGAAATTTTTGAACTTGTTTAAAAACGAACACAACAATACAACTGTCATACTTCTTCACTGAACGTATTCCTTACATTATTAACAGCTTCTGTGCAAAAGCAGAGACGTTTGAGCGAGTTAGTTATTTTGAGAAGTAAATGACAACCCTTTTTTTTAACCAGTGCTCAGGAAAATCTGTAAAACAAAGCTAACATATAAGCGTAAAAGCATGTGGAACTAATGACTAAGCAAAGACAAATATTGTTTCAATCTTTTTATTCATTTAAACATGAAAATGAGGATAGAATTATGCAATGCCAAAGGAATGAAAATAGGAAACATCGCCGTACGTCAGATTAAAGGTTCAGTTTCAAAAGCTGCTGTCTTCAGAAATTGGAATGTTCATAAGAGTACCATATTTAGTAATATTAAGTCATTTCCTCCAGACCCATTTTTGACAAAAAGATGCGAATATTTGTTCGACAAAAAGTGCTATCAAAGCCCAAATTATCTACATCCAGGTCAACTACTTGCGTCATCGCCTTGGCACAGCCATACAGATCACATAACATGTACATGTTGCGAAAAAAAGTAGACAAAACTTTAAGGTTTCCCTTAAGTGGATATTCGACCAAGAGAGCTAGTTACCGGCCCTGTTTTGAGAAAATTCAAAATGTTCGATCGCCGTCAATGATGTTTTTAAACCCGGAGGGTCAATCTTTTAATATTTAGTAAAGTCTGGTTTGGTCATTTACTTCAATTCATTCAAAATTTTGAGATAATAAACAGAGGTTCTCAGTATTGTTTACTTTCTGAAAATTAAAATTTGGTCTAAAGTTATATTTCAAAGGTCAACAGATTCGGTTGAGAGTGTGTGATTACGTAAGTAACATTATTGAGCAAACAAGATCTGCTCAACTCGTTGTTTTAGGAGAATTTGACTGACAATCTGAACATCAACAACATTCACGATCGTCAAATGCATCAAGTTTTTGGTCTGACAGGGGGAGTTTTTAAGCATGATGGCGTTCAGTCACATACAGAACACCGTTTGATCTGCATCTTTGTCAAGATCAAGGTCAAAGTCTTGCACATACTCCCTCAAACACGAGATCAAAACCCATTTTGAACATAAATGTTATGAACTTTATAAACGTGCACGTCAACGTCACATTACTTTTTTGACCAAAACCGGCCATCCCAAAGCATGAAGTATGGAGAAGAACTTCATATAAGAGGCTCTTTTACCTTTTGCATTCATTGCCAGAAATATTTCAATCAAGCATAGCTTTATATCATAACAAAAAAGCAAGCTGACTTTGGCGCCAAATTTTTATGAGTAACACACAAACACAGAACAAAAACCGAAGTCGACGTGTTTGCCAATACTTTGTCTACAGCCTTGAAAAATTTCACTTTCTTACCATTAAAATTATGTGATATTTTTGCTCTCAAGATAAAGTAAATATATTCTAAGTATTCTAGTATTTGAAGAGTATATATCCTCGATATAAATATTTTTCATTTTATATGAAACTAACTATTACTGCACCTGCTAGTGCACATACTACAGCGTGCAATCAAATAGTTAACTTAAGCATGCAATCAAATAATTAACTTGAGTCCACCGGTTGCTCCACAAACAATTTGTTTCAGAATAATTTGTTTTTCAAAGAAATCATTTATGCTTGACTCACATAGTTATACAGTTGTTTATTATACTAATTCCAGTAATCCTCTGATGTTGAAATAAGCAGTTTTTTTCCAGTTTGTGAAATGTTGATTATACCCATCAAGTTGGTATACTTGGTATATATGACGGAAGCCGGTGGATAACATTCTCACGATGTGCACTGTTAACACAAAATCAACATAAAATATCAACTGCTTTCCTTTTCTTTCTTTTAATTAGGTTTCTTCTCAAACTAACCCACATTACTAGAAAGAGAATTCTGTTGTTCTTATTAGTCGTTAATAACTTAATGATTTCCCTCTCTTTATTTTGAAATGTTTGACTTATTTTCATAATTATTTTTTGGTCTATCAAATTGGTAAAAATGTTACTATAACCTCTGCTGGTTGATAGACCATGAAACAACAGTAATACACATGACATCTGTTTTTAAATATCAGATGTCATAACTAGTCTAACTAACTTATGTTAGTCCTTGTTAAGGAACAAAATTTAACCAATATGTACCTGTGGAATATAATACCCGAGGAAAAGAATACTTTAAAAACATTTAAATGTACCTTATGAAAAAAAAGAAATTTTTCTTAGGGATAAATGCTGTACAAAATCCATGAAATGAAACATTATTTGTTTCTATTAGCATGATTACCTTCATTTATTACGCCTTTGTGGACATAAGTAGACAAATTAAGAGTTGAAATTACCAATGGTGTACATGTCCTTTCGAACGTACCCATATAACTGCACCAAGAAGACTCTATATCTCCAGCAGGATTATAACACATATTCAAGCAGATCCCCATGTTTTAACAAGATGGAAAGCTTTTTGGGCCACAAAAATAATAACCCCTTGGAACCCCCCCCCCCCCCCTTCCTCCTCAGTCAAAAGTGTTCATCTCAATCTACTATTGGAGTATGGAAATACTGAAATGTGTCTAACAGTACAATTGAGTTTAATGTTCGAGCTTTCTGTGATTTACATTGATAATATATGCAAAATGGCCCATCAACATACACTTTATAACTTCAAAATGGAAATGCTTATTAATGCTGACAACTTTTTAGTACGCATAAACTTGGGTTTTTTATCAATCTATAACAAAAAAAATCTTTTGAAAAATAAAAAAGGCAAAGATAGTGGATGTTTTTTAGCACTGATATAATCTTGAGCCAATGGTAAAGATTATCTCAGCGCTAAGTAAGGTTTAAAAACTAGGCTCCGGAAGTTTTCTATGACTTTAAGTTGTTTACATCTTCAAAACTATTTTTAAAATCTGATTGTAATTAAATATTGACAATAAAGGATAACATGAATAAAAGATTGCAATAAACAGTCTGGATGGTTGCTGTTTTAAGTTATGAAATGAAAGTAGCTGTTACTAACTTTTGAAGGAAAAGACTTCAATCAACAGCTACCTCACAGACAAAGTCTTTCAATTCTTTTCTATATCTATTACAAGACAAGGCGTTTAAGCTACAGTCTCTAAAGTGTGAAACGTCATCTATGAACAATTCAGATGAATTGTTCTTCTAAATATAGCATTGTCCTAAAGCTTTTTTGCTGCTGAATGTGACACATGCCTTTCATCAATGTCATCAAAAGTGAGAGGTTCGCTTTAAGAGGTTTGTAGAATAGGGGGAATTCAGTTTGTGGAAGATAAATGGCATGATTTATTGAAATTGATAAGTTTTACATAAGCGCATATGTAATAATATAGCCACTTACAAAGACACTTTGGCGTAATACTTATTAAAGATAAGTGAAAAGGTTCATCTTGAAAAAAAATCAGTTTGAAGGTAAATATTTTGTTTCTTGCTACTAGAAGCGTTTTGGGGTGTCATTTTGCTGTGATCCGGCATGGATACTTTTGAGTTAGGGAAACAGTGTATGTTTGATTTAGGACGCCTTTTAAGGATTTTTATGGTTGTTTTGCCACAATCGTTTTCCTTTTCGAGATCCTATGAATATGTTATGCAGTTTCCTGCACGGGGTTCTCATTATTATTCGTTTTTAATATTAACATCCTTCATTTGGGAATATACAGTTCATTGATAACTTTAAACTAGAATGTATCTCACCAGTGATTACAAAAGAGTCCCTTTTTAAAATATGTCTTAAGATATTATGGTTTAAAGTCAGTTCATGCTTGCTATGGATTTGATGTTTAATAGCACATGGGTAGTTGTGCTCTTTTAAATATCTAAAACTTGTATGAAGCACAGCTGCAAACATGATGGGCGAAATATCAGAGAAATTTGCTTTTGTTTTAATCAAAACCACATATATGTTTGTCATAAATTGTGAAATAACTAGAATCGGAATAGCTTGGTGTAAATCGATTTGATTGAAGTGATGGTTTGCTTCTTTGCAATATCTTAAAGCTAAATATATTACAATGAATATTGGAGAACATTTTAAACATTATCATCATATGACCTTGCTTGTTTTCTTCAAAAACAGTGACAATACTTAAAAATGACCCAAAATGCTTTGCAAAATGTCAGAAAACATGTCATTGGTCACTGAACAATGGCGACTGATTATTGCAGTGTGGCACAAGACTCGCTGATGGCTTTTTGACTTTGGCTCGCAAAATATCATTTCGTAATGCGTTATTTCATTGCGAACATGACAATGACGTAAAAACAATTTTTCGTGATCTACACTTAAGGCATGTGGCATGTAGAGTTATATTTGTAATGAAATATACAATAATGTTGCCCCATGAACATAACATTATTTAACACGATACTGGTGAAAAGATACAATCAATCAATCAATAAATATACTATCAATACAGTCGACCAATGGTCGATTTGCAAGCTTTTGATGAGAATAAGAAAAAAATGTTAATTAGGGTCTTATAATACATTTTAAACTTCAGGCGTGTTCTGTTATTCTTATAAATTGAGCTGAAAGTACTAGCCAGCAACATGAATTATTTCTTCTTCTGACTTCATATGTGAATTAACTATGTTGTACAACCTTGCTTTAAAACAATGAGATATTGATATTTCCTAAAATGATGTACAATGTCTCTTTCAGTATAAATTTGATGATTATAAAGCTTTATTTGAATTTGAACAGCTAAGTAAAATATTGAAATGGTTACAAGGATAATCCCCCTCTAAAAATCTATGGGAAGAGCTTGGCATCTGCAGAGCAAGAACGACAGTAGGAAACTCAATCTCAATCTAAAAAGTAACTTTTTAAGTAGAAGGTTTTTGACGGTCTTTCAAAGACGGATTCTGAACGTTGCCGTCTGGATTTGCATCTCCCGGTTTCTTCTACATACGCGAATTAAATTATGTCTAAAGGAACATTATCTTAGACAAGTTTCAAGAAAAATTTAACAGCTTTTTCTATCAAAAAGATATTTTCCAAGGAAATCAAATTGCTATAAGCGTGAAAAACATTTACACTTATAATAATGTCGCCAGTACCTGAAGCTATTGTATATCACCCGTCAATGTAACAAACGAAACTATCGTATTCTGCTGGCAAATAATATTCTGACAACATGCCTTCAGACGTTTGTGTGATGAGAAAAAAATCACTGTGTCTGATTTACCAAAAGTTTGTCTTTACATCATACATTTTATTTGAACAATGCAATGTTATACTTTTTTTCATAATGACTTTCTCTATATAGATGGTCGTTTTGCATGGAATCTGGTCAGCTAAACACTAACAAATGCACATTTCTTCTGGAAGGTTATAGAGATAATCACATGTTCAGACTCTCTGGGGACGACTTGACACTGCTTTAAAGACAGATCCAGACAGAGAATTTTAACTCAATGGTTTACGATTCCTTAACGCGTAATGCTTTTGGCATCTTAAAAGAAACTCTTTTGAAAACAGTCTAGCTAAGTCATCTTGTGGTCTTCTGCTTTCTTCGAGATGAGAAACATGAATTTTTTATTGAAGTGTGAATATCTATAATGAGTTCGATAATGGAACAGCTTTTGTTTATCCACCTCGTTTTTTCTAAAGTACAAATCCGGTTGAAAAAGATCATTGGGACAACATTATCTTAGCCATAACTCTACATCTTCTTCTTCAGACAAAGAAATTCATGTTTTAGCCATGAAAATGTAATGAATAAAAACAAGGGAACGTACATGCTCCATTTGAACAAAAAACTTCAATCTTAAAATTATTGATTTTATCAGAAATTCGAAAACTGTAAAAACATGTAAAACAATTTTATACCAGTTTCTCTTTTGTTTCGTATTCATGGAATTTATAATACAAAATGGTTTGGTCATATATAAGTACAAACAAGATGTGTTTGTGAAACACGAATGCCCCCGGATGCATCCTGCTCGCTGTGTCAAGGTCAAGGTCACAAGGTCAAATGTCATGGTGTCATCTGAAAGGTCTCATCACAAGGGATCCATATGTCAAGTATCAAAGACCTAGCTCTGACCAATCAAAAGTTATGACCAAGGTTAAAGTTTTTGTGGACAAACGGACAGACGGACAGGTGAAAAATAATATACCCCCGGAATCTCCGATTCGGGGGCATAAAAAATACTAACAAATAAAAATGTAAAAAACCAAATGAAGTAGAAACAATCCGATTTAACCAAAATATATTAAAAACTCTTTCAGACGGAAAAAAAGCTACAAAGCTATGATCTATCTACATCTGTGTATATCTATATACCAGGATATAAAAGAAATTGAAGTGCTTTTATATATAATCGTTTTATTTAAATACCATACAAGCAATCTCTTCTTTCATAATTTGTTTATCGGGCTTATAAGTAATCTTATTCTTAGACTTCTGGAGAAGGCTTAACAGATGCCTGCAGCATGGACCTATAAAACGTATCCACTTTATCTATGAGGATTTCGTTTTAAAGTTTTTAGAGAACATCCAAACCAAGGAGTTATAAAAATCAACTTTATTAACTGTGCTAAGTTACCTTCAAAAGCAGTCTGTTGTCATACATCTAGTAAAAACTAGCTGTTTTGTCAACGTCCCCTAGGAGTTTACCCTATAATGTTATCAATCAAGTTTTACCGTATTGGTCCAGATCGAGGACCTAGCTGTAACTTGGCCAATACGGAAAAACTTGATTAATGACATTTTTATCAATAAACTTCATTGTGATTTACTTGCACAACATTTGAGAGTTAATTTTCACCGAAATCAAAATTATCAATGAGATTTGTGAACTGTCATATATGTTGAAAGTTTTGAAGCGATAGCATCGTACAATTTGTGTGTATGCTTGCTCAGAGTCGTAATGGCCAAGTCTACTCGTATCGACCCTGTTTTGCTCGTATTGGCCCAGCTTTCCTGTATTAGCCCAGTGTCCGATTCGTATAATGCAGGCTGAATAAATTGTTTTAGTGCTATATCCTTGATAGTTTATTTATGATAAATGGTATTAACTTGATATGAAAATGTGAAGTAAAGACACACGACCTGCAATCTATGTACATTTTTTTCACATTTACCAACAACTATAAACATTCATACATTACTGTTTTGTGAAAATGTTCAAAACAAACACCACAAAATTACCGTACTGAAAAGGCATGGAAAACATACATGTTGTATTAGCATGAAATAAAATGTCAAAGATAGGTAAAGCAGGATAGATATTTAAGAACTAGTGCAAACTCCTTCCTTTGAACTGTTTTTCTGTTTGTTAAACGCAATATCATCAAATTCATCACTAACTCTGAGTGGCGTTCTCCTTTTCCATTTAAATGGAAAGAATGTTCGACTTGCTCCTACTGCCTTGGTTAAAACTCTTGAAATAGTTGTAAGAGTCATAGATGAAATTTAACAATATATCACAAATAATCAAAGAGACTCGAACTGGGCAAAGGATTATTGGGAAATATAATATGCGTCTCTGACAGTCCGAGCTCTCTTTACGATAATAATATCATGAAAATTATTTTGACATGTTGAAAGTTAACGAAGTTTCGCAAATATTTTGACTTTGACTTGTTAATTGTTTTATATCGTTTTCAAGAGCAACTTTCCTTGAAATAGATATAATATTCATGACAAAGTTTTGCAAATATTTTTACCTTGACTTGTTAATTGTTTATATATTTTTCAAGAACAACTTTCCTGCAAAAAGATATAATATTCATGATTAACGTGAATGAAGCTTTTTGTTTGTGTGTTGAATATTTAACTGGGTAATGATCTCAATAAATAAAATAGACACTCACTGAATAGCAACTGCATAGACACAGTATTCAATTCTTTGTTATAATGTGACAAGACGTTTTAGCTAGGGTCTCTCGGGTGTGAAGCATCATCTATCAAAAACAGATGAATTGCCCTTTCTAAATAAAGCATTGCCCTATAGTTTTTTAGCTGTTGAAAGTGAAACACGTCTTTATCAGTGTCATATAAGGTAAGAGGTTGACCTTTAGGTGTTTATAGGACAGAGGAAATTTGATTATGTCCGAGGGACACTGCGCTTGTAAATTGATCATTTTTATTTACGTGCATATCTTATTATATATTCATACCTGGATTCGCACTGCATTTAATTTGCTCAGTAAAGTAACGTTCATCCAACATTAATTTTTAAAAATTGAGGTTAAAGTATTTAATTACTCGCAGTTGTGTTCATAAAAATTCATCATGTATATAACCAAAGTAATGTGCCGCCATTTTGTTTGGAACATCTCTAAATACTTCGAGCTATGAATGTGGGTTTAACGAGGTGTAACAGAATATATTACGTTCTCGTTAGAACACCTTTTAGAACTTCAAAAGATTGATTTCATCATTGTTCTTTTCATATCCAAAAGTAAAATTCATTTCTCTTTTTTCTTAAATGGTGTCTTAAAAGAGTGTGGCTGAACATGTTTTATTACCCCCCTCCTGAACCATTGATCGATGTTAACATTTGTTAAACATTGACTAGACAACATGTACATTTATTTGCAAGGCGTTGAAAAACTGATTTCCTTTTCAAACTTACAAATAAAAGAATGCCTTTTGGAGAAAACTAACATCAATTTACATTAATTGATCTTGCTGGTGTTTTCATGAATCAGCGTCATTTAGTTGGTCAAACGACACAGATAACATTGTCATGTGGCCAAAGCACATAAAGCTGGCATATGAAATTGGCTGTATTGTATTCACACAGAATCTGGACAGCTAAGAAACTTAGCATATGCAACATTTCTTTTGAAAGGTTATAAGGATAATCCTATTCTAAGACTCTCTGGGGACGTCTTGACAACTGCCTGAAGCAAGAAATAGATTTGGAAACTCAAATCCAATCTAAAAAGTCTACACCAAAAGGTTTTTGACACAAGCTTAAAAACTGAAATCTTTCAAAGACAGATTTTTTTTTATTCCTCTGTTTCTTCTACATTAGGAGCCTGGACTTGTATTCAAAACTGTCATTACATTTGACAAGTTATTCTTTGTTTATAATTAGAGCTTGATTTTGGACAAATTGAATTGAAAGTTTTAAAAGAAAACATTTACTTTGAATAAAGTCGTCTGTATGTATACTATTAGTGGCATGTCAATATAACAAACAAACTAAAATAATTTCTAAAGTAAAGAACATCTTGTTGGCTACGGTTATTTAGACGTTTATGAGAATGGAAAGTACATCAGGTCAGTTTGAAAAAAATTAAGTCTATAAAATTAAATTCGGACCCAATACGTATCTAAATAATGTAACGTTGCAATCTTTTCCTCGATACAAATGACCGTTATGTTTAAAGCTTGGAACCAGTTCCGCCAAGAACCAACAAATGCCACATTTCTTCTGAAAGGTTATATTATAATCTCAATTTAAGATTCCCTGTGGACAACTTGACTCTTGCCTGAAGATAGGACCTGACAGGAAAATTCAACTATTTCAAGGTACGAGGTCTTAACTACTTACAATTTTAAACGCTTCTTAAGCCATCAGGTATTTTGCATTGGCTTAAAAACAAGAATTCTTAAAAGAAACTCTTTCAAACCAGGTTCGCTAGGTCCCTTCCGGTTCTTCTGCTGCTCTGTTCCTTGCAAATTGGAACTTAGAAATTGTTTTAAGTGTCAGAATCTTTGAGAATTTTGTTCACAAATACAAATATAAAATACATCATGTAACTAGATGTTTGAGGTCATAAAGGCTTTTTCTTTTACTTATCGATACTTTTAAACTACAGATCGTCAATTCATTCAGACGTTCTAGTGAAAATCGAACATATCAACCAATGTCTTCAAGAGAAACGAGTAATATTTTGTTATTTTAACCAAACATCTAGGCATGCCTAGACCTTCTAGAGAGAATCAAACATCTCAACCAATGTCATTACTTAACAGAGAAACGAGCATTATTTTGTTATTTTAATCAAACATCTAGACACGCCTAGACCAATCCTCTTTCCCAATACTAAACTGTAATGGTTTTTTAATCCGCCACCGAATGGCTTGTTATAAATCGATTTGTTGGCAGTGAAGGACTAAACGAAATCTAATGCAATTACTCTTTGCTACGTCAGTGATAGAATTATTGATTTAGATCAACAATATCACTCGGTTTTATTTTGATTTCTTACATTTTGATTAAGTACTGCAGAGACCCGCTGTTTACGTCATTGGTCTGTTGCTTTGCAAACAATATGTTATATAACATAGCTGACATTCTTTCTATATTTTTTTATTTAATCCAAGTGGGTTTCACTGTTTCACATTAACCATAACCATGATGGAAATGAAATTCATTTTGAGAATACAATAAACGATGTCATTTTCTGGAATGAATCACCAAACGCCCCTTGTGTTGTCCACGTCAATTGTATTTTGGTGCTCACTGGTATGTTTAAAAAAGTAGAGCCATTGGCTCTGTAGCTCATCAAACTTTACATTTGATTTTGCTTTAGGGTGTGGCCAATGTGGTTCCCCCCTTAGTAGGGGCCACAGTGTTACAAAATCTACAATTATTAATCCTCACTAGTCAAGGAGTCTATACACAAAGTTTCAGCTTTCTAGACCTTATGCTTCTGGAGAAAAAGATGATAAAATGTTTTAAGGATGTGGCCCCTGTGGCCCTTATCAGGGGTCACAGGGTCACAAAATCTATAATTTATAATCCTCACTAATCAAGGAGTCTGTACACAAAGTTTCAGCTTTCTAGCCCTCTTGCTTCTGGAGAAGAATTTGAAAATGTGCAAAGTTACGGATGGACGGACGCGGGACACCATGCCATGCCATAAGCCCATCGGGCCTTACAGGCCAGATAAGCTAAAAATCTAAATGAAATACTAACATGGGGCTTTCATTTACACTTATACATATATCACGTAGACATGTGCATATTAACCATTAGTTAATGTGTGGATATTCTTTCAACTTATATACAGTCATGTATCTTATTCATATATATGTTAATCATTTGTATCAACTAAAAAGCACTTTTCTCGTGACATTTCCCCTCAATCAGTCTTTGATTAAACCCTAGGAAATTTTGATTTATCGCTTTTTAAAAACAATTTCTCAGAGTTGTTATTCAATATGCCAAAGGAGCACACAAACTGTAAAGATTGTCATGTTTATACTGCTTTCGTTCATTGATCATTTGATGCCGTTTCATTCACATAGGCCAGTTCAAAGAAAGTGAAATTCATTATATAGGAATTAACACAGTGGATGCCAATAACCGGAATCGAGGACCAGTTTCTTCGCAATTTCATATTAACCAGATCAAAGAATTAAACAATACAAAGGTTAAGTTCATTATAGGTTGATTTACTTGCGAGAGTCTAGACTCGTAATTTCCTTTATGAATTCCAATACTGTCCTTATTAGTCAAGTTAGCGTAATACCAACACTGATTTGCCTTACAAGAACAGGAAAGCTGAAGAGCCTTACAAACCATTCATAGATGATAGGTTAAATCGCGACCACTATTTTGTAAATGTAGAAAAATTAACATAATAGGGAATATCTGGTCAAAATCATTTTTTTTTATCGTTTTAGATGAAATCGCGCTCATAGAGTATTCAAAAAGGCATTTTGATATGAGTAGATTTGTTTATTTTACGAAAACGGGAATTCTTTTTTAAAAGACGAAACTAACTTACTGTATCACTTTCTTATAAAAACCAATCTCAACAACCAACCTTTTACAACAAATCGCATGTCTGTATGTATTGATGATGAATTTCACTTAGTTACTATTGAAAAATAGCTTTTATGCAGATACACATTCGGAAATGATACGATGTTTAATGTCGTTATTGTCTCTAACTGACAAAATAAACAATAAATACACTATTTTTTTAATTTATTTTTTGTACTCGCATGCGTTTTAATATGTATGAACACCGAATTTTAGACCAACATTATAATATTATAATCAATTTTTACGGTTGTTGTTTATCTGTGACACGGAAATATAAAAAATATTTTCTTTCCTCCGTAAAACTTGCCTGCGATTCAAGAAACCTTATGTAATCGTCACTGCAGAGACCCTGACGTTAATGACGTCTATATAAACACTTTGGACCAAACGTCTCAGGGATCCTTTGGAACAGGAGACGCACGTGTGTATAAGGAAATCAAACAACCTCCCCTGCTTTTACTTCGCAAGAAGATTTTTGATACCATCATCTCGTCCATATAACTAATAAAAAATTCAGCTGCGCTGTTGGCAGCTATTGTTTGGACAATGCAATGACAATGCTATCTAGTTAAATTGTACTGAGAAAACCAACTGATAATAAAAACATATTGTCACCCTTTGCGGCAGGTTGGGCCGGGGCAGGTCAGGCCAATTTTTTAGATGCCTAAAATTTTATTTTACGAAAAACTCGGAAATAATTCAAAAAAAATTAATTCGTTTTATGTTCTCATGTGAACAAAGTAAGCCTTTGAAGGCTTTGACCCAACTTTGTGTTATTATTTCACTTTTCATTAGAAAGCAAGAAATACAGAGAGAATAAGTTTTAGTGGCCCAACCTGCCCCGGTCTCCACTATGTGCAATTTTGGAAATAGTATTTGAGATCCTTAGAGTTTATCATTAACAATGCCATTTGAGTTTCTTTCAAGGCAAAACAATACGTGATGAAAATCACGGAGAGGCTCTTTAATATGCAAAAGATAATCTCGCGTCCATCTTTCCGAGGTATACGTTTGAGTTCCATTGAGGCTTGACATTCAAAATTCAATCATGTGACTTTTTCAGGCATATCGACCCGATTTCCGTAAAATTTAAATGTCGATAACGGTGTGTGTTGTTGCAAATGATGATTCACACCTAATATGCATCGGGAATGCGTGATGATTACTACAACAGACAAAACGTAGATTTTTTTAATTATCTAAATTATCAATCGCCACATTTCATATGGCATTCAAAATAGTAGCTATATATGCAAACATACTCTGAATGATACATGAAATGTGGCAGTTGGTAATTTGACAGCTTGAAATTGTATCACTTTACTTTTTATACGTTGTTTCAATTCTATTAACTTTTATGTAAAGATTGTCCACTTGTTATTGTACTTGGCTGGCAACTTCAATGTTCTCTTTTGATACAATTTAATTAAAATGGGTCCTTGTTTTCCATTATCAGTGAGGCAAATGACAAATGATCAATTCGTCTGTACCGATAACATTTTCAATCTTTATTTGTAATACGAGTAATGTCATCTTTTCAACAGTAAAGGTTTAATTGAATCTTATTTTCATCCGTGCGCGATATCAGTTTGGCCGTTTTAAACAGATGGTTTTAATTTGACGTAATTTCCTCCAAAGGGAAATCCTGCGCGTCTAATGCATCTCTTTTCCAATTCTACACGAAGATCTAATTAGAACTTTTAATTATAAAGGAGAACGACTTTTGATGTTGAACATGACAATAACGTAATAGTGAATCAGAACAAATTGATTCGTGTTATCCGACTACCGAGATGATGGGCTTTAATAAATATTTTACAACCGCTTCACAAGATTTAGATGACTTTTCCCTAAGGTTCTCGTGTCCATATTGATGTTTGTTAAATAAAATACCTTTTTTCTCTTTCACTCTTATTTCTAATCCAGAATACAAATGCACTTACTTGAAAAAAGATCGTCAGTTTATCTTCTTTATAAGAGGTTTTTTATCTTACCTCTTGAAAACCAAAAGCACTGTGAGGAGTTTATGGAATGCATTCAGAGTTACTTCCCCTTGTAAATATGGCTGCTCCCACGTGTTGTGGGTGATAAACTTTGTTTACCACAGCATAAGCAGTCAGAAAGCGTGAGTTATCAAACCTAACAGGGTTTCTTGTAATCGTGTGGTATAGATAAATTTCCAAGGATTCAATGTAATATATTTCATATGTAGCATATGGCTGATAGGGAGACCATTATGATTTTTGTTGTATCTATACTGGTACTGGTAGTGGTAGACACTCACCAGTCGATTGGTCGAATGAAATCAAATCAAAGATTTAGAATGATGCTGTTTCTTGTTTTGAAACACGATGATGTTTATCTATGAGGGCTGCAGTATTATTAATAGTTGTCAATCAAACTTTATGATGCAGTACAGCACTATAAGTAAAGTGTCATGGCATGGCAATTTAACAGATACCTGGAATGATTTGTTTTCATTTAAAAAATATGTATTTTTGTAATATCATTTTGAACAAATGACTAAATAATGTTTTTATCTTTTGATCTTGAATGTAAACAAGAAAATACTATCTATAGAACATATATTTATTTTGTAATTTCTCATGTCTGCTTATAAAAACTACATAAAATAATACTTGAGCTGTTCATCGTAATTTATTAAAATTTATTGGTTTTGTTTTTAGTATGTAACAATTGTGTTGAGGAAATATCGATGAAGGCTAACAAATTAATGAAAAGGCTTTGCGTTTCACCAACAAACACTATTCACTATTTCATTTCATAGCAAAAAGGTAACGTCAATCAAGATGGAAGGAGAGGATCCTAAGAAGAAACATCGAGTCCGACAAGCTGGTCGGAAGGCTGAGAAGAAGAAAGCAAAAAACAAACATGAGCAAGAGCTGACTGCAAAGCAGAGAAATCCTAAGGCTTTTTCAATTCAGTCTGTCAACAAGACTGCAAAAAGAGTACAAAGGTAAACTCCCTTCATGATCTAAAGTTAGAAATTAACTCCGACTTCTAATATTTAAATTCCAGTGTTTTATTAGCGAGGCCCTCTCCGACCCTCTCGGGGCCTCGCTAATAAAACACTGGACGTTAAAAAAATAAAGGGGGTCTCCAACTTCTAATTTTTAACGTCCAGTGTTTTATTAGCGAGGCCCCGAGAGGATCGGAGAGGGTCTCGCTAATAAAACACTGGAAGTTAAAAATTAGAAGTTGGTGACCCCCTTTAAATGGCATATTTGCAATAATATAACAATACAGGATAATGATATGAACAGTCAGAAATGAATGCAAGAACAATATTTACATCCAATTTATCTTTTTCATGGTAAAAATGTTTCTTTAAAAACTTTACAATAATGTCAAATTTTAAAATTACTAATAAAGATATCATGAAAAAAGAATTGATTAAAATAACTCTTTTCAGAACCCTTGACCACAAAACAAAGAAGCACCACATCCCATTGGTTGACCGGACCCCAGAAGAACCCCCACCGGTTGTGGTCGCCATCGTAGGACCTCCTAAAGTCGGCAAATCCACCCTGCTCCAATGTCTGGTCAAGAACTATGCTAAACAGAAGCTCTCTCAGGTCTCAGGACCAGTGACCGTTGTGTCAGGTGAGGATTGCATATTGAGCTTCATTTGTGTTCACTTTGAAGTGAATATTTAACTTACAACAATGGATTAAAGTTACCAATTCATTTTCTCCCCACAGAGGCAACTCAGTCATACCCGAGTTAGCCTCTGTTCTATTACGGCTAATACATGGGATAGAAAGGTAGAAATCTGATTGGAGGCAATCGAAGTTAGTTGTTAAATCAGCGATGCCGTTTCAAAAGTGGTCATTCGCAAACGCTCGGCTATTCCCGTGTGGTTGGGCAAAGCTGTAGTTGAAATTTAACATCCAGGGGAGATAACTCTTCCTTCTACAAAACATCGCTTTTTACCTTCTCATTAGTTTTTATTTTGTAAATTATTAAAATAAAATTTATCATAAAACAAATAACAATTTACACAATTATAAAACAGTATGTTTCTAAAGATAAAAACCTATCCATACCTGATTTTCAAATATTTTCCCTCTCACACTGTTAATAGAAAATAAACCTAAAGGCATGATACTTTTGTAAGTCATTATACAACCCTTATGAATTCCCCAAGTCATGGATATCCAAAAGGTGTTTTCATTGGCTGCAAATAAGGGGGATATCTCAAGTTACAACTTTTTGGTGCTAGGGCAATCTGCCGGAACCCCCGGATCTTGGCTTAATAGAACAGAGGCTAAATCGGGTATGACTTAGCTGCCTCTGTTGGGAGAGAATGACCAATATTATGCCTGTATCAGTTTCTTTACTGTCGATAAAATCTTCATACTGATTTTGTATTTCACCTTGTTAATTAAATGATGCATTCATGTTACTTTTAAAGTTATCTTTTATTCTGTATTGTGAGAGGTCAGGTAAGAACTGCGAAATGAACGCCATTCACTGGTGTGTTTATTTTGATTTTAGTTGATTAGTTTTAATCAGGTCACTTTCATTGTGCGTATTTAAGAGTGCCTGTAATTGTTACTATAACATTTTGACATCCAGATCCTTTAATCAAGCACATCTACTTTAACCAAATATGCTTTCATGACTTTTGCTTGTCAAAATGTTTTACCGGTACGCTTTTTAGAATTTAGTCTTAATTAAACCTTTCTACAAACTTTAGACAATATGTTATGCATCTATTAGAACTGTTTCAATATGTCACAAATTAACAATTCAAATAGTAACATATTTCATGGTTTGTACTGTTGTTAGCTGATTGTGAAATAAAATTGCCTTTAATAAAGTATTCTGTTTACTATTTCAGGCAAGGATCGACGACTTACGCTTATTGAATGCAACAATGATATCAACAGTATGATTGATGTGGCCAAGGTTGCTGATCTGGTCAGTTTGATTTACAGTATTGTCTATATTCTTGTTATATCGAAAAACTCTTTAGTACATTATATTTTCTCTTGGTTTATCTCATTAGTAAATAAATTACAAAGAATAACAATAACCAAATGATATCGTCACATCATAAAAGTAACAAGTTCTGTTTATAGTGTCATTGTTGGAAATTGACATTTAATACAAATATTGTTGAATGATTGTTGCAGCTATGGCTAATATGAACATCATAACTATTTCAATAATAAATCCATGTCCATGCAAGAAATAAAATATACATAACATGTATATGTGCTTGGGAGACAAATTCAAATCATGTGTGAAGTGTTTGGATGGTTTAGACAATTTGAGTTGCAAATCAAGTATTATCTACATATGGGAATCTGCATGGCTTGCAGTTGAATACGGTATGCGACTGACAATACATCATTCTCAGCAATGAAAAGTATCTAAATCAACACTACAATGTGTTTTTAGTCAAAATATTTTGCAATTGATAACTAATTGATAACTCACAAACAATCAATTAACCAATTTATCTTTTCTTCAATATTGAAAATATGTTTTACATTTTGTATCATATATATTCTTTTTTTATCACTCTATTTCTTTTCATAGGGTACCATACATTGTCTTGTAACAGATACTTTCTACGTTTATGTAATTCTTCGATAGTATAATAATTGGTTCGCATGGTATACATTTTCATACATCATAAGTAATAAACATGATTCACCATTAGCACAGTTGGGTTACATGGTATATACTTTTATTTCACACCTATCAGAACAATAAGAAGTATTTTATGTAAATAGACTGTGGATATATGTAGGACTCAAATCCATGGCAGGCCTCAAATCCGTGGCGGATTTTCAAATGCATGAAAAATTGCCGTACCTAGCAAAAGCTGTGGCGGAATTTGTATTGATTGTGTTGAGACATTTTCAGCTGGGTAGAATTGTGTTACCAACATTCAATTTATGTGTTTTCCTACATGTACTTAACTGTATTATAGGCCAAAATCTGTAATTGGCCAATAAGTAATGGAATCCGTACAACAATATGTTCGCCACTAAATTAATATCTTTAGGAAATTAGCCCTTGCTTGGATTCTCGTTAGACTGACTTTTTTAACAGTTAGATATTTGTTGACTTTCTTTTTTTAACCCTTGGATCCGTATCGAAAATGTTTTAGGGTTAGTTTGCCTAGTGCAAGGGTGGGTAACGTATATTGTAGATAAAGTGGCGAACATATTGAACCTATAACGCTAACCCTAACCCTAACCCTAACCGTTAAGAAATCCTTTAATATGAATCCAAGGGCTAAAGTAGACATTTAGTATGAATCCAAGGGCTAAAGAAGATAGCTTCAGCGAATTTATGACTAAAGAAGACAGTTGCAATGAATTCAAGGTCTACAAAGGAGAGCTGATATTTTTCCAAGGCTTAAATAGACAGTATGAAGAAAAATAAAGAAATTAGTAACATTATGCAATTGGTATTATGCTATCTCGGACGAAAATAGCGGCTGAATTCATTTGTTACTGTTGGAAATTATCTTGCCTTCCCAATGAACAGCGGTTTCGTCTGGCGACGCGAACAGTAAGCGATTGTGACGTCATCCGTCAATGACGTCATTTCACATGACGTCAATAAACAATCAAACAATCAAACTCGCCATAGATTAGGAAATCCGCCATGGATTAGAGACCGGCCACAGATGTGAGTCCTACATATATATATCTACATATCTACATTCAGTGGAGAGTATATGTTAACTCACGTTATAAGTTTCTTGACGAACTGATATCATGCCCTTTATCAGTCTGATTAAAATCAGCTTAGTTCCGAGGAATAAAATATTCAAAATATTAACTGCACGGAGATATGGAATCCTCTACACTAGGTATGACCGCACCCCTCTACCTCGCTTCTTTATTACCAGTAAAGCACAGCCGCTACCCAGTCGTTAGCAGACCAATCACATCATCTCGCTTATGACACCTTTTACGGCGATCATGTTCAAAGCATGGTTAACAGGATACCGAAAGCTTTTGCCCGCAGCTTGTGATTGGTTAGCTGAGTAAACGCCAGAACATGCGGCTAACTGGGCTGCTGTCTGACTCAGTGAAGAGGACCTATCGAAGTACCATGTTCGATTCCCATAGAGTTAATATTTTAAACTTTTATTCCTCGGAACTAGGCAGATTTTAATCAGACTGGCCCTTTATGAGATTCAGGCTTTGTTTTGGCTTTTGCAGGTGTATATGAAATGCTTTGTAACAGTAATGTATATGTTTATATGTATATAATATGTATACTATTGTTGACAGGTGCTTCTCCTGGTTGACGCCAGTTTTGGGTTTGAGATGGAGACGTTTGAGTTCCTCAACATCTGTCAGGTGCACGGCTTCCCTCGTATCATGGGCGTCCTCACTCATCTGGACATGTTCAAGGACAACAAGAAGATCAGGAAAACTAAGAAGAGGATGAAACATCGATTCTGGACTGAAATTTACCAGGTAGTTGCCTTTTTTAATCAAAACAATGATGAGTTTGGATTTTTTAAATCGCCAATTCTAGTTTGAAAAACATCAGATAGTTGCCATCTTGTTTTTATCATAACAAAGCTGGGTTTGGAATGTTTTTCAATTTACAATTATGTCTATTAAAAGATAGAGATAGTGATACTGGTTTTCTCTTCTATAATTTTGAATTTGAACTTTTAACTATAGTGCTTTTCTCTAATGTATCTTTGACAACAGTTTCTATATGCTTAGAATTTGACATTTTGACATGAAGACTCTTTGAGTTGTTTACAAATAATTTTGAAAAGAAAACAGTTTTAGGATTTTTATAAATAATTATTGAGATGTATGTGTTTGACTATTGAATATTTGAGTAAATTAATGGTACAGAAGATTTACAGAAGATTTACAGCGTTACTTGCTTTTTCCTCAAAATATCTGTAAATCCAAAATCCAAAAGTTCTTTTAAAATGTTTCAGGGTGCTAAGTTATTTTACCTGTCCGGAACAATTAATGGAGAGTATCAACGGACAGAAGTTCACAATCTGTGTCGCTTTATCTCTGTGATGAAGTTCCGCCCTCTACAATGGAGGATAACTCATCCCTATGTCCTGGCTGATAGGTAAGTTATCTCAAATTATTGTGCTCTCCTTTTATTCTGCTTATGACCAGCTGTAAACATAATTATAAGATGACATATTACTTTTAAGAAATAATGATGATTAGAAAGCAAGCATTTTACTTGAAAATATTGTGGACTTTTGTATTCGCGGAGGGTGAAAGAGATATTTGAATTGTGTCTTAGACCCACAATAGAATTTTATATTTTATCAATTTTGGCAATGAAGAAATGGTCAGCAAGTTTGATAACAATTGATGTCACTTTCACTAAAAATAAACTTATTGAAAATTATGTGTGCACATATAGAAAATATGAAACCAGGTATGTTTGTTGATGTTTGAAGTTAAAATGAAATGTCTCTATAGGATGGAGGATATAACAAACCCAGAGAATGTGCGCCAGAACTCTAAGTGTGACCGGAGCGTGTGTCTGTACGGCTATGTGAGGGGAACCCACATGAAGAACAGACAGATGGTCCACATAGCAGGTATATATTAGAGGACAGATCTTTGTTCATCATGGTGTACATTATTACTTTGTGTTCAGACAACAAGAGGCTTTTTCTGCCTGGTCATCTCATTATTCAAGAATCATTTGGCTCTAAAAATTTTGGTAAGAAACCATAAATGTGAAAGAAGGAAAGCAAGAAAACCAGAAAGTATTTCGGGTCTACAACGAATGACTGATCTTGTTGATTGATATTTGAATTGAAACTAAACTCAATTTCAGCCATGTGCTGATTGACGAAGTGAATTTAGGATATATTTTCATGGATTTTTCTTTCAGCACACATGCATCTAAATGTTATTTCAAATTAGGTTCTTGATCAATCCAATATCCATACATGGATATTGGCACCAATAGGAGTAGTGTGGTAATTATTTCAAAGGTGTTATGTTCTCTTTTATCATTTAGTAACCTTTCATTATTTTTCAAAGTATTTTATAATGAGGAATATTTCTTTCTATTTATGAAATATTTAAAAAAAACTTTTTCACCCAGGATGTGGAGATTTTCGAATCCACAACATGCAGTTTCTGAGTGACCCCTGCCCCACCCCGAGCAGGGAGAAGAGACGGTCACTAAACGAGAAGGAGCGTTGTATCTACGCCCCCATGTCCGGTGTGGGGGGCATTGTGTATGACAAGGATGCTGTGTACATCGACCTGGGGGGCAGTCATTCTCATAAACAAGAGGTGACAAATAGTTTTTCGAAGATGTTTTCTTATTTACTTATTTCATTTGAATATGTTTGTTTACTTTTGACTGTTGAAATGTTATTCTTTCATTGTCTCCAAATCACAGTAATTCTCATGATGAGTGGGATATTTCTTTAAAAATATGTTTTCATTGTTTCATATTTCATTTGTACTTTCATATTTTAAGTAGAAGCAAGCATTTTGAAATTGTTGAAACCATATTTGGCAATCATGGTCAAACATGTATAACATTTGATAACTGGCTGTAGGAGAAAACAACCAATTGGAAAACTTCTAGGACTATCAGATTCAAGAATGTTCAAGTAACTAGTAAGATAAGATAAGATAAGATAAGATAATACTTTATTATCCCGTAGGAAATTCTTTTTACATCAACAACGGTCTCATATATACATAGGCACTCGATATACAACTTTAAACAAACATTACATAAACAATATGTCATACACAGAAAAGCAAGTCACACAGGATGGATAATTGGATCAATTTCTTCGTTATCGATTCTAATAGAATGAAGAGGTTCCTTATTTCGCCGAAAATCAACAATCATTTCCTTAGTCTTTTTCACGTTCAGAAAAAGAAAATTATCTCTACATCAGGCCAAGAACATTTCAATACCTTGACGATAATTATGTTCAGAATCAGAAATGAGACCAGTAAGGGCAGCATCATCTGCAAATTTCACCGTAAATACATCATTAAGTGACAAATGACAATCATTGGTGTACAAAATGAAAAGTACGTTTCTAGAACCAGTTCCAAATGAAAGGCTTATCTTGGAAATTATCGAAATTTTGAAATGTCTGCTAGGGTAAATGGTTTAAAGGGGATCACTTCCAACACCAATAACAACCCACAATATTTCCAGGAGAGGAAGAAACCAGGCAATGAGTTGGTGAGCCAGCTGATCGAGATGATCAACCCGATAGACAAGAAGATGACGTCAAGCGAGCTGAGCGTCTTCTCAAACACGGCACCAATCAGATCAGCCGATGCAGAGGAGGGGAGTGATGAGGAGGAGGAGAGCATGGAGGTCGAAGGAGGAAATGTAGATATGTAGGTCACCTTTTGGTGGTGTATCAGATATCAAAACTTGTTGAGTGTCACGTTCTACCACTCCTCCTTAAACTATAAAGATGATCTGTTACTAATCTTTGTCTGTTATGTAACCTTTTCAGTATTAGTAATGATTGATTGTTTCAATGACATTAAGCTCACCTCATTGCAACGTTAATGAATTTGAATTAATGTGATATTCCTAATCATTCATCAAATCTTATGTTCATACCATTCTTATGGCAGAAACTTTGTCAAAAGATTTTGTGATAACATTGGGAAGTGGTACACAAGTAAGGAAACTGACTGATTTGGACCAGCTACCAGATCTATGATACATGATTTCATAATTCAAATGCTCTGAATGCCAATGTAATTGCAATATTTCTACAGTGCAGTTTTTAATCGCAATTTTTGATAGTAGGAAACTACACCATTGAAACTGATAAGTTTTGTTTTGTCTAAATGAAGCAGGTTGCCAACTGAAAGAGAGGAAGAGGGAGAAGATGGGAGGAAGAGGAGAAGAGCTGTCTTCAGTGATGATGAGGATGAGGTAGATAGTGGGGAAGAGGAGGGTAGTGAGGATGAAGAAGATGAAGATAAGGATGAGGATGAAGATGAGGATGTCGGTGGACACAAACAGGTAAAAATGATGTGAAAATGTTGAATGCTATGTTCTTTTATTCCCCATCACAAAGTAAAAGGAGATAAATGAATGCTTAATTAACATTTGAATTATAATAATTCTGTGTCTAATATACTCTGTCACGAAAGGGCGTAAACAAATCATCATTAGTTAAAAATTTGTCTTTCAGTCTATCCCATCTAACCTATAGATGGTAAAAAATATCTCAATGAAATTTGAAATATATATGATGCATGTGCTTAGCAGGCGCATTGTGATTTGAATGTGAAGACATGTAGCATTTAGTTAACAATTTAGAAATATTTTATAAATAAGAATTGTATGCCTGATTGATATACCTTTACGATATTTATGGATGTGTATAAGTTTTTGCATTTTACAATTGCATTACAGATTGCAGTGTTGTTCCTAGGTTGTCACTTAAGGGCGTCATTTTGGCATTTTCTAAGCAGATGGGATAGTAAAAGTATCTTACATCTCCAACTTATAAGGGACACCAAGCCAAAAGGGTTTGCAAATTTTCCAACGACCCGCTCTAGGAACAACACTGAGATTGTAATATCTTTAGTGTTTAAATGTTTCAGGACAACTTATTGTATAGAGATCAAAGTTTCAATCCTTTGCCTTCCCATTATTCCAGATGAGCGAGGGAAAGAATCTGAAGCAGCAGGTTAAGTTAGACAAGAGTGTGGACAGGATGAACAGCAAATCCAACAAGTCTCTAGCATTTGCCGACAGTGATGACGATCTGGAAAAGGACGATGTTCAGCTCTTCAGGTCCTCGCAGAGTTATCAGAGGACAAAGGTTCAGAAAAAGAAGTCAAAAGAAGTAAAAATTATCAAAAAAGAAAAAGATGACACATGGCTTGAATTTGATGTTGAAAGTGATGATAATATTAACATTGATGTGAAGACAGGTGATGATAAGCGTATTGACGAAAGTGACAATAGTGATGAGGATAGTGACATTGATGAAGATAGTGACATTGATGAAGAAGATAAAGATAATGCTGAAAATGACAGTGAAAGTGATGAAGAAAAAAGTGAAAGTGATGATGAAGAAAGTGAGAATGAACAAAGTGATGTTGAAAGTGAAAGTGATGAAAATAAAAACAGTAGCAGCAAGAATGTTCAAATTAAAAAAGACAGTGATAAAAGGACTCCAGTTGTAAAAACAAAATTATCCAAGGATAAGGAAAATTTATCAAAACAGAAACTGAGTTCTATAGAAAAAGTGCAATCATTAGAAAAAAGGACAAACTTTGACAAATCTTTAACTGAATCTAGTAAGAAGTCAAAAAAGAAATCTTTAGAGTTTCTCGAACCAGAGTTTGAGAGTTTTGAAGCAGGGTCATCAGACGTAGATGAATCGGAAGACAATTCTACAAGTGATGAAGAAGAGGATGAAGAGATGAAATTACTGGAAAAGATGAAGAAAAAGAACCTTAAATCTGAAAGGAAGGAAAATGAGATAAGCAATGAAGATAACGAGGAAGAAACATCTGATGAAGAGAATGAAGATGATTCAGAATCGGGAGAAGAGGAGGAAGAGGGTATGTATAAAAAAAAAATGATTTAGCAAAATTCAATTGCTACATATGTTCAGTCAAAGAGTGATCCATGATCTTTTATGTTGTTTAAAAGAATCAAATATAATTGAACATAAACTTTACACTAACGCCTTAAATGGTCTTATTCAAAAGATGTTAACTAGTTGTTTTGTCAAAGCTTATGTTTCCACTGATCTTGGTTCTGAATTGTTTGATTACTACAGGTCTGCAGTGGAAGTCGCAGCTAGCTGTGAAGGCCTCAGAAGCGTTTAGAAGACGTCAGCAACAGAAAGTCAACTACCAGAAACTCATTTATGACAATGGTAAATCAGTCCTTCAATCTATTTCAGTAAACATTCCCTTAATGGGATCTTGACATTATTTCATAAATTTTATAAAAAATTTAAAGCAAGCTAGTAGTCATGTTAATTCAAACTGTTTTACCCCTATATGCCTGAACACAGACTTGTAAACGTATTTTTGTCTGGCTTCAAAACTGTTAAATCGTGTAGTAGATGGCTTGTATGCATGTAAGGGTTTTAATTAGTTGAGAGGTTAAACACTGTTTAACTCAGTGTTTTCCCCTTTTCAAAATTTTATAGAACAAGTATATGATTAGAAGGTTCACTCCATCAAACTTTTCTTAGATCTGCTGAAAGAATATTTTCAAAAGCTGTTTTAACTATCTTTGAACTTTTTTAATCTGTCAAGGGCACCATTTGCCTGTTGATGTCGATTTCCGTGTTACAAATCTGTGTCTGTTTGATACTACAATAATGGTTGAAACTATTTGTTATGCAGATGTAGAGGATGATGCTGAGGCGGTGAATGAGGAGGATGATGAAGTGGGCGGTCTCTTCAAGGTGCTCAACAAGAAGAAGAACAAGCTTCAGCCCAGCAAGTCCAGCAACGGACTCGACTGTTCCCGCTTCACCCAGGGGACCCTGCATGACTGGGAGGTGGAGGAGGTGAGAGGGTCAAAGAGTTGATGATGATGATGGTGATGGTGATGATAGTGATTGTGATAAAGCGTATCAGGGTCCCATTTCACAAAGGTTAAGGTGATCGTAAGTCCTTAAGGTGGCCTTAGTGCAATGTTAAAGAATGGGAGTTAAGGTCAACCTTAGTAAAGGTTGCTTTGTGAAAGGAGACCCAGATCAGTATGATATCCAGTATTTTGTCCAAGTCTGAAAGTAGATTTTTGCATTGTTTCATCAACTTCAATATTTCAGTAATATTAACATTCCCTTGCTTGTTTTAGGGAAAAATTAGTATGCAGACTCATGTTGTGAATTTTGATTGAAATAGACACTATCCTATATTTGAGTGTATTGCATTGGGATTGATTTTGATATCCAGATGGTAAATGCTTTTAGGCATGCCTTCTAGAGATGACAATCTGTATCAATGATTTTCAGATAATTAGATAGAATATTTACAATGAAGAAAGAAATTTTTGAAGATATGACATTTATATCTGCAGGTACGTGAGTTGATCCGAGACTGTTTTGTGACGGGCAAGTGGGACAAGAGTGAGGATGCTGCAGCAAGACTACAGGAGGATGGTAGGACTTCCAGTTTTATGCTTGAAACTTAATTATATATGACATAAATATGTTGTTTTTATGAGCTAACAATCATAATTACGCACTGGTAGGAACATAAAGATGTTTTTAATTTCTAACAAAGTTTTACCTTTTGCTAGATGAGCTCTATGGAGACTTCGAGGACTTAGAGACAGGAGAAGTGCACAAGGGAGATAACCCTGATGACGAAGATGCAGATATGAAAGAAGAGGATGGTGAAGAAAAGAAAGGTAAATTTAAACTCGCCCAGTATAAATAAGGACAAATAAAATGCACAGCAAATTTGGGACGTACACATTATCCATTGTCTACAGCATTCTCAAAACAAACCATCTTGCTCTACCAGTTTTATCTTAAAAAACATGTATGCCTTCAAAAATATAGAATTTCATTGATCTCCTTCCTATTTTATACAAAACCTTAGTTAAAAATAAACATCACATCACACAAGTATCACAAAATAGCAAAGTATGTGATAAGAGCTGTTTTAGTGGCATTCTAGAAGTTGATGGTATAAGGTTGACAAGAGTAATTCTATGGATGAACAACTTCTTTATTGGACAATATATGATTAAGCATTTTGAATAAATATATTTTTGGAACCAGAGTTGTTTTTGGGTACCAAAGTTGTTGTTGTTTAATCTTTAGATGAGGAAGAGCCACGAAGGAAGTTAAAAGCGGAGATGACGGCAGCAGAGAGACGATCAGAGAAGAAACGCAAGTTGAAGGAGACGTTTAACGAGGAGTATGACATGAAGGGAGATGAGGAGTTCTACGATTCCTGGAAAGATGAGCTCAAGAAACAGGCAGAGGTCAGTATTGTTTGATTTCCTAGATGTAGTTTATAGTGATAGGGATTTTAAGGCACTTCTTCATGTTTATTATAGCTCTCTATGAACGAAGAGATAGCAACATGGTGAAATAAACAGACTTAACTCAGAAACAACTCTGACATTTTGAAATTAGAAGATTTTACTTTACTGTCTAATAAGTTTGAAATAAAGGAATTTTGTTAACTTATTTCTATGATTCAAACCATCAGATGAACCGGGGAGAGTTTGATGGTCTGGGGGACGAGCAGAGAGTCCAGTTTGAGGGGTTCCGCCCCGGGATGTACGTCAGAGTTGAAGTGTCAGACATGCCCTGTGAATTTGTTGAGAACTTCGACCCCACATATCCCATCATCCTCGGTGGACTGCAGAATGTGGAGGTCAACGTAGGATACGTACAGGTCAGTATTGGTCCTCATGAGAAACTGAGCTCGAAAAAATGCTCTTCTGAAAGATGTAAATTTATTTTTCATAATGAAGTCATGAGAAGGGAAGAAATTAAAGTTGAATTAAAAGCTGTAAAATGGTTGTTTGAGATTATCAATGGTAACAAAAGGATGTTGTTTGGATGCTAGCTGATAATGCCCTAAAGATTCTTATTGTTTTGTCGATATTTGCTTCCAAACCAACTGAAAAATATGCAAATATGAAAATGTATGTCTTTGTTCCATATGTGAAATTGCATTTTCAAGAGAAAACTAAGTTATTTTCTCTCCAAATTTATGAACTTAGATAAACACAATCAAGAATGTACTTTTCTATTCTTTCAGGCAAGAATGAAGAAGCACCGATGGTACAAGAAGATCCTGAAGACACGGAATCCCCTTATTGTCTCCCTTGGCTGGAGAAGGTTCCAAACTCTGCCACTCTACTCCATACAGGACCACAACTACAGGAACCGTCTCCTCAAGTACACACCCGAACACCTCCACTGTAACGCCTCCTTCTGGGGTACGTACGTGCTGCATCACTAGTATTCATTTTTAGTTCATCAGGTCTGCAAGACCTGATGGGCTTATGGCATGACATGTCGTCCGGCATCCGTCCATCCGTAAACTTTTCACTTTTTCGACTTCTTCTCCAGAACCAATGACTCTACAAAGCTGAAATTTGATTCGCAGACTCCTTTGCCAATGGGGATTTTAAATTGTAGATTCCGTGACCCCTTGACCTCAAATGGGGTCACAGGGGTCAAAACTTTAAAAGCCTTTTTTCATCTTCTTCTCCAGTTCAAAAAGGTCTAGAGAGCTAAAAAGTTGTGTATAGACTCCTTGGCCAATGGGGATTCTAAATTGTAAATTTTGTGACCCCATGACGCCAAATTGAGTCACATTGGTCAATACCTAAAAACCTATTTCCATCAAAAGTCTGATGAACTACAGAGCCCATGGCTCTATTTTTCAAAGATGGAAACATTTTTGTTTCAAGAGCTAAAGTCACTGTTCAATCAACTTCATGTCCGTCTTGATCACTGGCTAACTGAGGACTTGGCGCTTTGCACCAAAACTGGTTGTGGTGCCCTCATGGTGATTAGAAGTAACCTCTAAGTAATGTCTGATTTTACTTCTAGATTAGTGTGCAGAACTGACGCTTACGAGTTTTATTTATAACTTTATGGCCACAGCACCATTGCCAACCTTGTCAAAACAACATTTGAGTCCATGGGTCTGACACAGCGTTATAATATTTGCAATTTGTTCAGCTTTCCTGAGTGATTTATTTGCAGGAATTTACCTCAGATGAAGTAAAAAAGTGTCTCATTGTTGACTAAAGGTAGTTGGGAATGACAAAAATCTCAAATTGCCTCACAGTTGCTTTATACCTCAATGTATTTGAAAACTTGTATATTGAAATGTTCATGTGATGGGTTTATCTCACAAGGAACAATATGAAATTTTTGTGAATATTGTCACTATTGTTGTTCTGCAGGTCCCATCACACCACAAGGCACTGGGTTGCTGGCCATTGAAAGTGTATCTGAAGTTACGGTATGTATGACTTAACATAATATTATGCTATCCATGCAATTCATGCTCACATGACGAGTTCTGGAAAGGGAAATAAACAATGAGGTTGAACATGTTTGTGCTGTTTTCAAATTGCAATTTATATATTTGCAACTATATCTATGACTTTCAAATTTCATTTAGTTGTGTTTTATTTAATTTTAGATGACAATAGCGTTTTTTACGGTAAATGTCAAATGTATTGTCAATTTTAGAAAGTGTGTATATGTGAAAGGATATACAGGAAAGAAATACAGAAAAAAAAATCATTTTATTGAAATCTTTTTAAACCTAAATAGGCAGAAGCCTTTTGCGGGAGATCACTTCTGACAAATTTATCCATGTCACATTATTGTAGCAGGTTATTTCCAGTATGAGTATAAATGATATGTTTTTATTTTTTTACAGACCAAATTCCGTATAGCAGCAACGGGAGTGGTTCTAGAACTTGACAAGTCAATGCAGATCATGAAAAAGCTGAAGCTAACAGGCACACCATCTAAAATATTCAGGAAAACAGCCTTCATTGAGGTAAGCATGATCTTGTTTGTGTCAGAAGCATTTACTATTACTATTAGCAAGTCATGTGTTTCATTACACATAAAAGAAATGTATTTGATACAATTCACCAATTTATTAATGAAAATCTCAATTAAGATATTTTTAGATAAATAATTAATATAGTTCTAAATTTGTTACAGAGAGTTATTTTCAGTGATCAAAGAAAATCAATTACATGTGGGAATTAATTTGTATGAAATGATTGGTTAAATTATTTTCTATCATGACATAAGACAAACAGTGACTTTTCAAGATTTGTTAAATGTAATTTTGTGTGTTGCAGGGAATGTTCAACTCCCAGCTGGAGGTTGCCAAGTTTGAGGGTGCGAGTATCAGAACAGTCAGCGGGATCAGGGGGCAGATTAAGAAGGCTTTGAAAACACCTCCAGGGGCTCTGAGAGCTACCTTCGAGGACAAGATTCTTCTTAGTGGTGAGCAGAGTATTTTCATCTTGTTGCTGGAAGTGGTATACTGGTAGCTAATTATTTTAATTTCCTTGTCTAGATGAACATTTTCACATTGATCTCAGTCTAGAAAGGCCTAGTAGAGGCTCGCGTCTGCCGACCTTTCTGCGACCTATGACCCTCCAACGTTATACATGTGAAGGCAGACTATTGTGGCTTGGTAAGATGAGTTCTGATTTGTCAATTCGAAACATGGGATGACGCGACCCTCTACTAGGCCTTTCTAGACTCAGTATAGGAGTGAAATGGATTATATTGAGGCTAGGTTTACTTACACTGCTTCGATCTAGCCTTTCACTGAACCGCTCTGTTGTTTCACAAATATTCTGTAAGTTGTATAGCTTATGAAGTTTAATATTTCTATGGATATCCAATATCTACCGTATTTCTGAAATAATCACATTTCAGTGCAGATTCTTATACCAGTTTCTGCTATTAAAAAGGCGTAAGGATCAATACCAAAATATCACCATAAAAAACCTTGTGCTTAATCAGGAATAGTTTCCCACTGTTTTAAGTCTTAAGCTATGTATTCAGCAAATTTATTCTCATATCACAACATTACAATGCTCCTTTCTCTTCAGACATTGTGTTTGTGCGGACGTGGTACCAGGTAGAAGTTCCCAAGTTCTTCAACCCAGTCACCTCCCTGCTGATGCCCAAGTCCGACAAGACCAGGTGGCAAGGGATGAAGACAGTCGGCCAGCTTCGGTACGAGAAAGGGTTGACAGCACCACAGAAACAAGATTCCAGATATACGGTAAGATTGATAGTTCATATAGTGATCAATTGATAACATGAGGATAATATTTCTTGAAAAGCCTGATAGATTTTGTGAGGGAGCTCAGTTGAGGTCAGATTGCAACTTGATTAGGATATTTATTTCTCAGAATGGTGAATTATTTAAGCCTTGATGAATGCATTCATAGTTTGTGATAAAGAAAGTGTTGTAAAATCTTGGTTTATGTTCATTGTAGTGTATATCATGAAGCAGTATAACATTTGTTATATATCTTTTTAAGCACTGAATATATAACCACATAATATACATTTAACTGGAGAAAGAGCTCAAAACATTTTCCTGATTAAATGTTAATTTACAAATGCATTTTACCCAATGAAGCAATGTCCATTTAATTTCAAGATTCTTATATAAATATCTATACTGGATATTTTTCTGTTTTATAGAAAGTAAATCGATTGCCGAAGCGATTCAAGCCGCTGATGATCCCAAAGGAGTTGCAGAGAAACCTCCCATTCAAGGATACGCCCAAGGAGTTGCTCAGTGTTCCCGACCCAGTCAAACGTGTCTCTGTTATCAGGGAGCCCCGAGAGGCTAAGGTATGGAAATTGTTTTTGTCATGTTTGATTATAATTTCTCCATGGTCTGACTACAGCCAAATTAGTGACATGTTCTGACAAAAGATTAGCTAAGCAATCATAAGGTAACTGGCAATAACCTTGGTGTCATTAGTTAGGGGCAGGTAACTCCTGTGTTGTTTGATTATAATTTCTCCATGGTCTGACTGCAGCCAAATTAGTGACATGTTTTGACAAAGCTCAGCTAACCAATCATAAGTTAACTGGCAATAGCCTTGGTGTTATTAGCTAGGGGCAGGTAACTCATGTTTTACATTTCTTATACATGATTGCCACCATCAAACTTTATATGACAATTTATAAATGACTTAGTTTTCTGTATGCTTACCTGGGAACAGAACTTGCAATTAACTTTGCTGTAGTCAGACCATTGTGGAAAGGAAACTGCCCAATAGATCAAATTGTATCCTACAAAACTCTTAATTCCATCTAACACGGTTGATTTTATTAGACTGGACATTAACAGAGCCCTGAACTTAATCTGCTGCAGGTTGCCAAGGTGATGAAGATGATGAAGGCCCTGTATGAACACAAGAAGCGGAGCAATCACGTACAGATGCGGCGGCGAGCGGAGAAGCACCAGCGGAGCATGGAGAAGATCGAGGCTCTGAAGGAGGAGAAGCACAGACGAGTCAAGAAGGATATCTACAGGATCCTCGGCAAACTGGACGGCAAGAAGAAGAAAGCAAGGCCGTCTGATTGATTCAAAGAAGAGATGGTCTGCTCCTGAATACTTGGATCAGACTCAAAAACATTTGTTAATGGTTCTTGCCTCTGCAAACCTCGACGGCAAGAAGAAGAAAGCAAGGCCGTCATATTGATTCAAAGAATTGATGGTCTGCTTCTAAATTCTCCTTCACTCTACAAGTCAGAGATCAGACTCATAAACATGTTTTGTTAATGGTTTGTTGGTATGAAAAGAAACTGGAAGAAAAATTATGGTTTGGGAGAGAATTATATTTACAACAATTTTTATGAATTTAATAGAAAAAATACTTGTTAACTGACAGGACAATAAATGATATGGATGGTTAATAACATGCATATTAGGAACCCAAAGATTATTCTCTTTGATAGGATTATGGTTATGATAGTTGTTAGTGAATTTAAAAAATGGCTAAACTGGATCCGAGGTTTTTGTACATTCTGATGTATGATTCTAAAATTAAATAAAAATCTTAACATACTAACTTTTTTCTTTGATTGGCATTTTAGTTCTTGGTGTTATATTTGTATGAGGACTCATTTTTATCAAGGACTACTGATTAAAATCATACTGTCCCAATTTTGACCCGATTTCATATCAAAGTAAACACGAATCCTAAACAGTACCAAGCAACAATTTTCACCTGTGCAAAACAATTAATGAATTATTGTTAATTTCTTCCGTTAACCGACGCGCTATTTTTAGACATCATGTGCCGTTTCCATATAAGGAAAGTTCTAAACGGCCTTGACCTTAATATCAGTGAAGACGGAACCAAGTCTATATATTCATTCACTATCCAGAACGAGGCTAAGCCCGCATGATCAAGCAACAAGAACCCGGAAGTGGCTTACCCGACTACGACATGCTACTTAACAAGTTCGTTTTATGTCATTTTGGAACATTTATTTCTAGATAAAGATTTTACATAGTCTAAAGCAATATCTATATTGTCTATATATAAAAAATATGTTCATTTAGTATTTAGGATACGGTGAAACGACGACGGTCGCCAACGTAAAGTTTTGGTCTTTTCAAAAGCGTGACATCGGAGTCAGATTGTGTATCTTCGAAACTTCATTGCTGATTTTTTTTCAACATAAGCATCAACATTTTAAAAAAGATTTATCAAATGATGACTTGGACTAATAATGTTTGGGTTTCCCCCCGATGTATCTCTGTTACTGTTATTCAAACCGCATGCCTTCGATAACAGTTGATTTTGACAATCATGGACCTAGTGACCCCATTGCATAATTATGCGACTGACTTATGTGAGTGAAAGTTGTTACTGAAGTTTGTTACTGAAGTTTTCCAAGGTGAAATATATGATATACATCAATATTATTTTCATAAAGTATCTACTTAGCTAGTTAGAAAATCGAAGTCGGCCTACAAGATGAATACAGTGAAAGTTATATCAGTCACACCCAGATAATTCAATTTGCCAACTGAAATGTCATTTCAATATTTTTTCAAATAAACAAATATATCAAACAAGGTAAGTAATTTTAAGAAATATTAAATTTATTTAGATATTGATTAGAGCAAAATTGCAAAGCTATCAAATTCAATTCCAAAGGACATGATTAGAATATAATAAAGCATGATATTCATTTGTCATTACTAAATAGAAGACATTTTCAAAATATATTTTTTTCCAGATAATGAAATAATAGTAAACATGTATGAAAGTGTTGTATCTACCAATGAGAACCAATTTCATGTCTAATATATTGAATCAATATTTGCTTTCACATGAATGATTTGTAATATGATTAATGTATAAAATTCTTTACATTATAGAATTAACCATGCTTTAAAATATTATGTATGTATTACAGATATGACAAACATAGGTCAAAACTTTTTAGGTAATTCATTGTGTAATCTTTTCTTAATCAACGGTTTTGCATATCACTCTCAATCCACAATCAGAATTTTACTGATGTTCATTTAGAATCATCGAGTGTGAAATATTATTTTTAAAGTATGTTTATTATAAATTGAAAGCTCAAAAATCAAATCAAATCAACACAATTTTTTCAAACTATTGAAAAGGTAAAGTTTATACCTTGGATGGAAATCTTAAAGTATACAAATTCTAAATCAAAACATTAATTCCAGACTGACATTTTTATGATATTGAGCTATATTCAGAATGCAAAAAAAATCACCATAATTTTAATAATCATTTTTGAACTCTCTAAGTATGATTAAATCTTTATATTTAATTTGACCAAAAGTAAAAACAAATACCTCTAAAAATAATTAATGATTATGAAAAGAGGACCAGTGTTGAAAAAAAGACAACCACATAAAAATATTGTTGTTTTGTCAGATATCAATGCAATTTTGAAAAGCATAACTGATCATACCAAAATTGCTAACATTAATTGATTCATAAATAAAATATTTTTGATAATGCAAATTGAATTACCCTTCTTACTATGGACATTTACTATAGTCCCTAACAAAACAAAAATAATTCATATCATATTCATTTTAATTTTTATGCATTTTTTGTACACAGATTAGCCTAGTGATTTTGCAATGGAAGGGAATATAATTCTAGAGTGGGACATCATCTGTTCTTAAATCAGGAATAAGTTTGCATGAATAGAAATAACTTTCTGGTGTAATTAAAAAAAAACTGCACTGCACAGAGAAAAATTTATTCATTCATTCATTCGAGCTTACGGTGATTCACAGGAAAAGATTTTGTTCAATGTGTCATTTGTAAAGCGCAAGTACAAATGTGAAAGATAATACCAGTATGTCCAGTGAAATGAAGGTAAAATATCCACATACAAATTGAAAAAAAAAAGAAAAAAAAAAGAAGATAAATATAAAGTTTATACCATGTTATATATTGTATCTAAAAGTGTAGATTACTTTTTCTTAATCTGTAACTAATCGTGTGAGCTGATTAATTGATTACTTGACTATTTTGAATTGCTTTTTTAGACCCTAGAATTTAAGAATGTCAATATTTATGATTTAGATAATCAATTACAGGTATTATTTATGATTTAAATAATCAATTACAGGTATTCATCTACCTATGTAAGAACCTTGTGCATGTTTTCTGGATTATCAAATAAGGAGTTGATGATACTATAAAGAGGATATTATTTGAAGATTGGGGATGTGTATGTGTTAAGAAAAGGGAATTTAGGAAAAGTTCTCATCAAATTTTAGTGTTTTAGACCAATGCTTAAAATACAAGTATTTGCCTTGTGGCATTGAGTCACAATGTAAGAGTCAAAAGTTGTGATTTGTTTTAATTTCATGACAATTTGAAAATTATCAATGAATAAAATCATTGATGTAAATATTCAAATTGAATCAAAGCTAACATATAGGTGTTTCTATTTTCTATAAAACAGATGTTATTATTTTCTGACACAACTTAAAAACAGCCACTATGGTTATTTGCCTTAACCCCCCTTTTCAGGAACTAAATTAAATTAAATAGAATCTAGGACTGTCAGTTGGTGCCAGGGGCTTTTGGACATTCTGCTGTTGAGTCATGGATGATCTTTCTCTGAAGATATGTTGAGTACAAAAAGTATCAAACTATGTGAACACACCTGTTTCATTCATTATACTGTGTACAAGGTGATTGGTCCCATCAAAATCCTAAGAAATGTTGTACTTCACCAAAAGAAAAACTTTAAATACATACACACTTAATGAAATCATGAAACCTTTAACTTAATTTAGGTTTTGTTGGCATTGGAAATTGATAATCATGCTAACATGTACCTTAAAAACTTAATTAAAATTATCATTTGTGATTCATCTGTCAAAAAGGTTTGACACATCAAAACACATTTTAAACATAAGTCTTTTTTTTCTTTTAAACAGTCTTAAATTTAAGTAACAAAATAAATTCACTTTTCGTTAACTTTTTGGATTATTTAAATGCAGTAAAACTTGTGATACAGATACATGTATGTGTCTCTTGTCAGCCATTATATACTATTGTGTCTACCTACATGTGACATCTTACATTTTGACAGGACTGTTTTGTGTACCTTTCTCAATGGCAGTTGCAAAAGCATCATAATGATATTGACATGAACTCTTAAAAATTAGAGCCATTGGTTCTGTAGCTCATCAAGCATTATATGAAAGATTATACAAATGACCACAGATTTACCTAATAAGCGAAAATTGAAAAGGGAGAAAAAGATTAGCCCGGTCAATTATTACAATATTATTTATAATAAAGTATTGAAGACAGATTTTAAAAACCCAGCCTCCTAATTAATTTTATATACAACAAACTAATTTATTTTAAATCAGATCTTTTATTTTGTTTATGTTTAATGAAGCGCAAACACACATCCCATTAGTTAATGCCAATTCTGTATCTTCTAATTTGGCTTGTTTTCTTCAACTGGTCCTCCCTGAAAACATCCCATCACATCATCTGTCTAGGAAGGTACTGTCCCAAGTCACATCTTCCCCTTTTCACTTCTCTTTCCTCTTGAAAACCCTTCAAACAAAAAAATTAACATAACACACAATAGAAATAAAAAATTAGTCATACCAGTATTGTAATGTTGATAATAAACTCTTCAGGTGCTTATAGATTGTAGAAAAGATAAAAGTTTGATGAAATTGATGTCTTTAAATTCCCAGTTTTTATCTTTAATAGAATAGAGCATAGAATGGTGTTGTCAACAAAACCAACATGAGAGTCAATGGCTCTGTAACTCATCAGGCTTTATTTCATTTATAAAATGCATGGTGAATTTGGGTAAAACGCCTCTTTCAAGTTAATTATCTTTTCTATCACTGCTAGTATTATGACAGGGAGAAAGATTGCAAAACTATTGTAGCTATGCAATCAAGAGGCCCATGGTTCGAATCCCGCCAGGTGCTCTGCAGTCTGTAGTAGAGAGCTGCTCTACGAGCAGTAAGGTTTAGGTGCAATTCTAAACTGAATTTCAGTGCAGTTCCGACCATGGTTCGCTAGTTCCAGCTCATGCTTGCAGGTTTCACTGCAATGCATAGCTACAATGGTGTTGCAGGCTTTTTCCCTGCATTAAAACTTGAAAGGGATGTTAAACCCAAAAGCACCTGTACACAAAGTTTCAATCATAATTCAGCATTTTGCTTCATAGATAGGAAAAAAGATTTAAGGGTATGGCCCAATTTAACCTTATTTGGAGACACCAATGGAAATGAGGTTTTGAAAAACAGCTGATGTACATGGAATTAATGTTCCAGGGTGGTAATCTATGAATAAAACTAAGAGTTAGGACTGATCCAAAACTTTCCCTTCCCTAGTATCTATTATTTAATATCCCTATCAGGTAATAAGGAATGTGCAAAGCTTTCTAATCTGGACCTTTAGGTTTGTCAAAATTGTAGCTAAGGCCTAAAAAAAAGGTAATTTGTTTCTGGTTTCTGCCTGCGTCAGTTTCAAATCCCCACATCAAGCCTTTTTTCAAGATGTTGACAAGGTAAAAATTGATTGTAGTCCCATGGCCCAGAAAACATCATTGAAACACAGGCTCTTAAAATGTTACTTGTTTCTGTCTGTGAGTGCCTACAAAAGTTTTATTGAGTTTTTTTTATTCAAGTTAAAATTTGTATTTATATATTGGAAATAAAGAAAAATCTGTGTCATTGCATAATTTTTGCTTGAATGTAAAGCTCAGAAACATTGGGGGGCGGGGGGGGGGGGGTGCCCCAGTGCAATCTGAAAATGAACAATGAGCCTTTCAATGAACATAGCATGGACAATGTTCTTGCACTTTCAGATTTAATTTTGAATTGTTTTAGCATTTATATATGGTTAACTAACATACCCTATATAGTTAACTCCTTCAGAGATTCCATGCTGTCTTATCATGCAGGGATGTGTTTCTCATTTCTCTGTCCTCCTCACTGTTAGTGGTTCTCATCACCCTTGTCCATACTGTAACATTTTCACCAAAAACATTATATATACACACACAAATCACAAACAATCCTATAATACAAAGTCTGTTGAGAGTTTCTATTTCATACAGGCTCTAAGGAAATACAGAGGAATACAGACAATTTTTTAAGCAGATTTGATTAATCTGATTTATAATGTGAATACAGTAATTAAGACAAGACAAACTATCATAATTCCTTTGGTTAAAATAGGTCAATAAAAATGGAATTGATATTGATCTTAATATAATAAAAATTAGTAAAAGAAGAATAACTATTCTAAAATGAAATGATTTTAATTATTATCAGTTTAATTTTAATATTACACATGTTCATGTCAATCTCACCAGAATTGATTCAGCACTGCCATCAAAAGAATCAAGTGAATCCAGTTTAGCACTACTACTGGAAACTGGATCCCACTGACCCCAATCTGTTATAACAAAATGTAAAGAAGAAATTATGATTAACTTGAAAGGATATTCAAAAAAAATATCAATAAAAACAAAAGTAAGAAATATTTATATAAAGTTTGTTTTTGTGTACTTAAACAAAAGAAATATTTACATGAATTAAAATCACATAAACTGCACATTGATTTCAATTGTTGAACTGATAAGAACAAAATGCATCTTATTGGTAAAAGATAAAGCAATTAATGAAAGTCCTTTGAGGTTTATCCTAATTTAGCCCAATCTTAATTATATATTTTGTGTGACTGAAAACTTTTTACAAGGAAAACAATTATGGTAAATAATCCCTTGTAAAGACAAACTAGTGTAACTTTAATACAATCAAACTAAAAATGTACATGTATGCTTATCATCAAATCAGTCATTTACATAAAAAAAATATTGATACATATTATAGATATGATGTATTAAGACATTAAAATATGTGGATACAAAAATTAAAATAAAGACTAAAACAAACATTAAATTACCTTCTCTTCTAATTAAAGGAGTGACGATAACGATTTTTCACAGAAATACCATACACATCACAATATCTTAAGGTTTTTTACAGAATAAAACATTTACTTTTGATAGATATTCTTTTGTTTGGGCAAAATAAGCAATTTCAAAGTTAACATTACTTATCACAATACAAAGAATGTACATCACTATACATGTATTGTCACTATTCACCAATAAGAGTGTGAGTGTTGAGAGTTTTTACAAAATGTCAATACCTCGAGAATCTTGATACCCCAACCTGGCTATATAAGTATTGTTATATGATATCTGTATTGTGATACTTATCGTTAACTTAAAACTTCTTACTAAGCCTAAAAATAACAGGATTTTTGTCAAGTTATTGTTTTTTCTCTCTCAAATACCCTGAAAATAATATATTGTGACATGTCTTATATAATTGTCTATCATATTGAATCATATCGTTCTTTAATACTATAATACGTATCATATCGTGACATGTCTGTATCTTCACAACTCTAATTTCATCATGTTTCAGACTTTTATCTAGGCCTAATGAGGGAATCCCAGACTTGAATATTTGGTGATCATGAATATTCATAAAATTTACTAAACACTCAACAAATGAACATAGAAAATGATGATGCATTTAGAGAATAGTTTTTAAAAACCCAAAATGTTTTCATGATTTTGGAAAGTATTAGTAAAATATTTCTAAGTATCATTGAGTCATTTTTATATTTTTTTCAAAATTATCGCAATCACTATTATCTATACAATTGTAAATTGATAACATCCATATAGATATTAAATAATGTTAATATTATGGCAATTGGGTCCAACCTTATTCCAAATGTCATGCCCCTCTAGAAAACATCCCCT
The DNA here is from genome assembly GCA_916613615.1 of Steromphala cineraria. Classification (NCBI taxonomy): domain Eukaryota; kingdom Metazoa; phylum Mollusca; class Gastropoda; order Trochida; family Trochidae; genus Steromphala; species Steromphala cineraria. The sequence goes on from OU744721.1 coordinate 12,037,145, forward strand.
TCCTCCCTGTTTTGATCTGTGAGCAGCTGGTGAGTGGGATCACTCAGTGAAGCAAGACATTTCCTCGTGAGACGGTTCAGGCCTGAAATAAACGTAAATAGGTAGCTAATACACATCATGGAAAGGATCGTTCCTGACTATAAAAAGCACATCATGCTCGATTCGTGGAATTATATTATTAAGAAAAGACTGATTTTAAAAAAAATTGTGGTAGTCGAAAAGGTGACTATACAGCTTGCTATCCGAGAAAAGATCTAGAGCATTCGTGCCAAGTTTCGGTTTAGGCCGATCTAGGGCAAACTGATATTGTCACTTCGTGTTGTCGACGGGATCCCCGCAATATATATTAAGTTCATAGAAAAGGTGATATCTTACCATGCAGCTAGAAGTCGCTCTGCTGGAATCTCGTTGAGTACTCAGTATTAACATCAATGGTCTCCCTCACTATTTTTAATCGCTCAAATTGAGCCCGCTGACTAACTCGACCGATGGCAGCCATATTGCAAAGGTATTTTTAGCGCAAGCGAACGCGCTAACCAGTTATGTGAGATTTCCCTTCAATCTGGGCATGCGCAATGCTCTTTGACCTCGATAATGTCTACAGCCCATTTCCGCTGGCCACTAGCGGGATTTTTAAATCCGCTCTAATCGCTCTTTTTACGAACAATCAGTGTGTAAGATTAGTCTAAATCGATTATACAAAGTATGTTCTTTCATTTTCTGCAATAAAATTTTTTTCCCATAGGGTCAATGTTAAAGGGGACAGTATGATTTTAAGTTTTAAAGGTGTGGCCCAAAGTGCAAACGAAGTTATGGATTATAATCCTCACTAGTCAAGGTGTCTATACACAAAGTTTCAGATGTGTAGGCCTTATGCTTCTAGAGAAGATGATGAAAAAAGGTTTTAAGAATGTGGCCCGTTGCCCTTATTAGGAGCCACAGGGCCTCCAAAGCTATCCGTTATCATCCCCACTTGTCAATGAGTCTGCACACAAAGTTTCAGCTTTCTGAGCCTTGTGCTTCCTGAGAATGAGATGAAAATAGGGTTGAATGGTGTGGCCCTTATTAGGGTCCACAGGGCCACTAAAGCTACAATTTATAATCCTCACTAGGCAAGGAGTCTGTACACAAAGTTTCAGCATGGCTTTCTGGAGAAGAAGTCGAAAATGCATAAGTTTTATGGACGGATGCACCAAGACACCATGTCATGCCATAAGCACATCAGGCCTGATAAGCTAAAAATTGAGCTCTCTTTTGCATACAATAAAAACATATATTCAACTATCAAAGGTGATTTTTAAAGTAAAATCATGCCTCGAGTCAACTGACTGAGAAGATCAAAAGAACAGTGCCATCAAAAATTTCCAGAACAGCAAGTACAACCAAGGGTATCAAAAGAAGGTTTTGGGATTGGTTTCAGCAGCATTGAACAACACAAAGTTGTCCAGGATCAATAAGACTTTGGAAGACCACACCCATCTGGGATGCGACAGTTTGCCTTGGTTACTTATGTAACATACTAGTGAGCTTTTTGGTAGAGAATTAGAACAGTTCAAGAAATTCTAACATGATTTTCGTCCAATCTTTTGAGTGCGAATGTAAAGCAGAAAATGTCTCTAATTGAGGTCGCAGAAGATATTGACTGCTGAGTGACCATGACCTTTTGGGACACATCATATATAGGAGTTCCATTTAGCTATTAACAACTTGCCCCTTTGTAAATTATTTCAGCAAGTGCAAGTAAAATTTTCAAGAAGATTGCACCTAGTGCAAGCAACAGTAAATGTGGTAGCTTCAAAAGCTGATGGTGAAATTGACAATTTGTAAGTCTTGCTCTCAATGAATTGTTGATGCAACTAATTTTTGGAAAGTGTAACCCAAGCACCTTTTGCAATCTCGTGAAGTCACACTAAATCGAACACTACATATGCACTGTAAAGTCTCTACATGTTCAACGATGGCTTCCAAACTCTGGCCAGCATCACTAATACAAAATTCATTTCCTGTATTCAGCTATGCCTTTCTTTGCAGTATAAATCTGTTGATCCAACAAAGTTTTTCAAGTGGCAAAGAAAATGACATCCAAAAGTGTTTTGTCTGTTTTTATTAAATCAAACAAAATTTGATTTCACTCATACATTCTCAACAAAATCAGCTCCACTAAACCAGTAAATCATCGCACAATCAATCTGTTTAAAATAGCTCATACACACTATTCAAGTAATTGCTGCCTTATCAGACAGAATACATATCTGCAGATATGAGTTAATTCAGAGTTATACCAATAACATGTTCCCATTCAATTCAGCAGGTTACAAAAGAACTGACTCAGCATTGTTATGCCATCTGACAACACTCGATCTATTTCTTATGCTTGTAGAACCCCTCTCCTGTCTTCATTCCAAGTTTGCCCTCGGCTACCAGTTTGTTGAGTAAAGGACTTGGCTTGAAGAGGGGCTGTGCAGGGTCCTTCTCATGCCAACCTGTGGATAAAGCAATGTAAACATCTACTGATAAAGATATCACAAATGTCAATATACAAACTGTTCTTGTTACTGAGATACAATTTATGAAATCCTCCCTTTGCCAGTGTCAAGGTCATTCGTTTTTACCCTTATCGAAATGGTCAATTCACAGGGGATACATTTGTTTCTTGACCATGGTAATCCTGCTACATCAGCGTATATGTCTCCGCTAATGCTACAATCTATCCCCTGATATCCTCCTATAGTCTTCTGTCGTATCGCTGACGGGTGGTTGCTCAGCGCTATTTATAGCCTGTCTGTTTTTAGTCAAACTATTTCGAACTCCATACACTGTTGTCTATTGATGTCGAACGTGGAAATCTAAGAGCGCGTGATTTGCAGCTTAGCGGGAGACTGTAATGAGAATCAGATTTATTATCTAATAGCACTCCTATTGATTAATTTGAATCACGAGGTAAGCACGCGTAACGAAACCAAGAAACTAGTTTGCCGATATCGCTGAAAGGGCATCATTTGATTGGCTTGCTATATATAGTGATACGACAGAAGACTATAGGAGGATATCAGGGAATAGGTTGTAGCATTCGCAGAGACATATACGCTGATGTAGCAGGATGGACCATGGTAAGTTGAACAGATGAAGAACAGCATATCTCCACAATGTCGGTTTCATGGTGGTATAAAAATTAGTTGTAAAGTAATGCCCTAACTAAAGTTGAAGAAAGAGAAACAAGTGAAATATCATTTTTATTAGTTTCACCAAGGAATATTTAAGCAATAACTTTAAACCTTTGTCAGCTTTAACTAAGGTGAACCTAACAAAGGAGGCACTAAAATAACTAATTTCAAGTTCAAATCTCTGTTAGGGTTTACATTGTGTTTGAAAGGTTAAAGATTTTAATAACAAGAAACTACAAACCATCTAAAATAAATTTCATGGTATCAAGGCCAACATAGTCTGAGAGTTCAAATGGTCCCATGGGATATCCAGCACCAAGTTTCATAGCTACATCAACGTCCTTCGGCTCCGCATCACCTGGAAGATAGACAAAGTGGAAATTCAGAGATCTTACAAGCGATTCTAGTAGAGCTCAATTTGCGTTTGGTACTACCGGTATAATGAACATACAAACTTTTTCCCTTCTAGTCAAAGGGAATATTGTTTCACTTTCTTATAATTATTTTAAAGCTGTTTTTATGTGATCAAATTGGGAATGTAATATTCACTTTGCGTTAAAATACACAGGTTATTTTTATCTCTAGTAACAAAAATATACACAACTTCTACACAGAAAAGGTCAAAAAAATGAACAAGGCTTTCATTAGCCAATTCATGAGAAAGTCACAAGAGATGATATACAAAGGAGATTGGTTTTCCACTTTCACAGCATAACTGATACTTATACACATCTGTAGAAGCATGAAGACTGCACTCACCCCTCTCCACGAGCCTCACAGCCTCCGCCATGTAGGGTACCAAGAGTCTGTTCACGATGAACCCGGGTGTGTCCTGAAGAACGGATACATGTCATTTAGCCTATGTCTCGTCTCATAATCCTACTCATTTCCTCTCTTCCCACTGAGGTAACTCAAGTCTCTAGCTATGCTAACCTCTGCTTTAACTAAAGCAATGTCCGAACTCCAGCATATTCAACTCGCAGCAAACAATTGCAATGCCTATTTACCTAAATTCAGCCAATGAAAACACTTCCTTAGGAATGTTTGCTTGTTGTTTTTTTTTGTCTTTTTTTTTATTGGAATGTTTGCTTGTTGTCATCAAGAATGATCTGATTGTTTGATCTAATAAGACCAGTGTGCACTGTGCACATTCTAAGAATTTCTAGTTATTCCCAAACATACAGGGATGACTGAGGCCTTTCACATAGTGTAAAACTGGTGATGATTGAACATCTATTTTCGATTGTATGTAATTGTAATGCTCAAGTTTTTCTATGTCTCTTGCATTCAACTTTTCAAAATATATTTTTTATAAAATTTTAATAAAATCCTATTTGAGGATTTGAAATAGCAGACAAATATCTATGTATTATATGAATTTTGAGTGAGTGAGTTTTTGTTAAGAGCCGCTTCAGCAATATTTAAGCCATTAGCGGCAGGCTTAAGAATTCAATATTCAAATTATGTAGACAATTGCTACAATCCTGCAATTTGAATGACTCAAAAATGGTTTATGCCTTTGCCTTGGTGATAATTACTTAACAAAAACTACATACCTTACATGGTACTGTCACTTTGCCCATAGCCTGACCAAACTCCATTAGTGACTTGAATGTCTCTTCACTGGTTTGAGCAGTCCTTACAACCTGGTGGGAGAAATAGCAGGACTTGAAACCTTAAGTGAACATTGCTATGAAACATGGCATTCATATTTATATTTCCTAACATCTCTTAGACAACAAATCCATTTATTGGTTTAATTTGAAATATTTGAAGTATGAATAAGAATCAACATATTTTCCCTACATATTCTATTTGGTGGGAATAAAATGTTCACATGTAAAAACACAAACAAGGGATCAGGCAAAGAACTCAATCCATCAGAGAATATCCTCTGCATTACAGTCTAAGAACAGATGATATAGTTGCATGTTCATTTTTTTGGTTAGCCAATTACAAAGCCTCTGGTAGGGGTTTTCACTGAATTACTCTTCATATTGCTGCCATCCTGATTGTTAAACAAGATGTTATGACAGCTTCACCAATCACTAGGTTTTTGCACTAAACTGTGAGAGAACATGCATCCATACATGCTGTAGTCAGACCATGTTGTGGTACAACCACCAAACAATCACATCCAAGTAGATGTAATATCTTTAACCTACTCTCCTCAGAACACAAAAGGATCACACAGGCCTAGTTAACTTGATAAATAAATGATGGAGAAATTGGCACTGAAGCTCATCATGCTTTCTAGTTTTAATCATACAAAAGGGGTTACTATATGACCATATAAGGGGTCACAGTGGCACCAGAACTATAAAACATAATCCTTATCAAAAAAGGTGTCTTTACACAAGGTTCAAGTTTCAGGGCTGATGACATCTTCCTACGCCTGATTCCGAACTGTCAGTTTTATGCCTTGCTGCATACCCTTGATTTTCTGTGTAGGAAGATGGCCTGATGAGCTTAAGTAAAATCTTAGTGCACAGACCTCGAGCAGCTTCATCATGGGTACAGGGTTGAAGTAGTGGAGCCCCCCGAACTTGTCCTTCCTCTGTGTGGACTCTGCTATCTCCCCTATAGGGATTGACGAAGTGTTGCTCGTGAACAATGTGTGTCTGAAAGCAGAGTAAAAGACTCAATGGGTCAATTTCAGTTCTTATAAATTGGCGATTTAATGGGTGTGAAAATCTATAGACATTTATTACAATGCTTCTAGAAACTAGGGATGGGGGAGAGAGCAGGGACTCATGTTGTCAAGGATCTATTAATCTCATTTTGGGCCATAAATACTTAAGTTTATCTCGGACTCAAGTGTGAAAATGCATCTTTGAAAGATGAATTAGCCAAAGCTGAAAAAGAATACAATGATAATTTTTTTTTTTTTTTTTTTTTTCCCCATACAATGATGTTATGTCCCTTTATGAAAGGTAGAAGTATTCCCCCCCTTATGTCCTGCAATCCAACTGATGGTAGAATAGAAACTTCAAAATGTCATGAAAGTTGAAAATAAAGACAATATTATTGAGAAAATTTCTGCATTCTTTATTTTGTTACTCAAAAAAACTACTTCAGGTAGAATGTCAGATTTAACTCTTACATAATTTAAACAAGGATCAAATTGAAACTGACATCATTATCCCTAATTTCACTTAATTGGACATCATCATAAATTACATACGGTGGGGCTGCCTTGTCAAGAGCAGAGAAGAGTTCTTTCTTGATGCCCAGGTTCTCTATGATAGCCTCAATGACCAGGTCTGCTTTCTGCACTGCGTCTGTGGCACTGGTATTGGTGGAGATCTTTCCCATCACTCCACCCACAAACTCCTCTCCCTCCTGGTGGAATATGACAGAGGATAGTAAAGGATGTTGGTAAAATACGATGTTTATCTCATCGAGTGGGGTGGGCAAAGTTCATATTTTCACACATTATGGTGCAGTGAATATAATCTTTTGATGCAATATTGCATCCCAATTATTATCGAGTAAAAGTGTTTCTGCAAATGATACATCCTGTAAAAAGTTTTACTGTTATAAAAATTGAAATGTATGGAAATTGAAAGGACTGAGACCTAATGAGAACAATGTTGTTCTTTAATGTAAAAAGAGCCTTTTCTTTCCACTTCTAATCCAAATAATGTTTTTATCGGAAATGTCATAATATAATATTGTACTTAGGAACAATTTTACTTTTAATTCAAAATAAACTATATGTACTGTGTCTGACGGAATACCTCCACATTTAAAAATGATTTATAATAAGACTAAACATGTACGCTGATGTAGAAGGATGAGAACAGTACAGCTTCATATATATAACAGAAGTTCCCATGTACCTTTGGTTTCTCTGCATACTTCTTCTTGGCAACTCTCTCGAGACTGTTCTTGATTCTGCCCACAGATTTGTTGAGGATGTCGTCTGATTGGTCAACTAGTGTCACAGTATGGCCAGTCGCTGCAGCTACCTTCAATCAGATCATTAACAGCATCAACAGCATAGAAAACTCCGCCTACCAGACTGCCACAGATGGCCTGATTTTCAGTCGGACGGTCAACTTTCAAATGTAGCCTGTTCGGTGGTCAAGTAAATATTTAGAAACAATTTTCTAACATTCATGTAAACAGACAATGTTATTTTTCAATCTAAGAGCATAAGCCAGACTGATTAAATTGAATAGGCTAAGTTCTGACCATGGTATCTAAACTCCCTGCACTACCTTTTATGTACTAATTGATTATGATGCCTATAACACAAAGTGAATGGACCTTGCTTCTAAAAAGTCTGTGATAGAATAAAAACACTTATTTTCAATATTTTAGAAAAAAAAAAAGTCATAATAAAAGATATATTTGTGAATTGATGTAACATATTTCCTTATATCACATTCGTGCATATGTTGACAGTAAATTACAATGGTTCCAACACAGTATCATTTACAGAATATTACCTATAAACGAACTCTTATATAAAATGCAATATACAGACAGCAAAATATGTGACCTATGCCATAAAATTATGTTAAAAGAGATATAACAAACACATATTATATATTGACAAATATCTATCATCCTCAACATGTGACTACACTAAATTCATGAAATACGTACTGGTCTTTATGCCATTGCCTATTTCACTAATGTCAGAGAGAATTCTTTAGTTAATTTTGCCAGAATTTCATGTACCTATTACAATATTTCTTCCTTTACATTACATGTTAACCATGTCTTGTCATGATGAACTCTTATATGAGTTGCCTTGCTCTACACTGGACTCAGTAGACCTATTTTTTATTCTTGAAATCAATTTACATCATGCAACATCAATCTCAAGATTTATAAATTTATTGACAAGGGCATCAAACGTAAAATTTCTTCAACTCTCGTAAGATTTAGTCTACATGACACAGCAATGTGCACTGCAAGCCTGGAGTTGATAGGTTATCAGATATAGACAAGCTCGGATCTGACATTGTGACAAGTCAGAAAAAGGTTCAAAGTTCACTTCTTGAAATTTTGCACAATTATTTAGATTATTACAAAATTGGGAAAATTAGAAAATACCTGTGCAATGCCAGCTCCCATTAAACCCCCTCCAATGACAGTGACAGTTTTAACTGGAGCATGTCGCCCAACCGATGTTGAAAGTTGACGAGCAAACACTTTGCAAACTGATGCCATGTTGAGAGAGATGAGAAGGAAAGTGCAGAGTAACCTCCCCTTGACCACACTGCACGCTCTGAGGCCAATCTGCTCCGACTTGCATGCTTACTGATCCGCCACAGCGATGGAATCATGCAATTTTAAAACACATGTCTCAAAATGGGATTGACGTTTTAAAAACGATACACAATAGAAAGAGTTGACAAAAACCTGTGAATGCTTGTTTATAGTAACGATTAACACATTTACAAAAGAAAAATTACGTTTTATGGTCATAATTAAACAAATACGTAAACCGGTCCATGTAGATTCGTATTATGCATTATGGCATCTTTACCGAGTTATTAGAACAGGAAAACATATGTCAAATTATCCTGTTAGCTACATATATTACTATAATTGCTAGTAGACCTATTAATTGATTTATGCACTTTTTACAAGCACACACAATACTCCTAGCTGCCACTATATAGGAGTATAAATAGGCCTACTTGTAGAAGCATTGCCATTGCTTACATGAAACAAGGTTAATATTCAAAAGGTACAATCTAAATAAAGTCAATCATTTAGAACAATAGCCTACTGTAGCTTCGAAGAACTCTGTAAGTGTACAAATCTATCTATAAAGAAAACTTTCATCACTAACCAGTTCATTTATGCTCAACATATAATTAAATGTCCAAGTAGGACTAGCCTTCATCAATTAAATGATTCAAATATAGAAAATTTTGTAATGTCAAACGCTTTGTTTTTTCGCGATCATTATATAAAAACGTCATGTCACATCCTTATTACAATCTCAACTTCCTGGGGATCATACAACCAAGCAGTCGTGATACACTTTCACTAGATATTTATTTACAGATTGGATTTACACATTATTTTGTGGAAGTCTGTTGCAATCTAAATAAATTTAGATCAGCAGATTTTTTATTTTGTCATACTGTCAACAGTATGACCAAATATAAAACCTGTTGATCTAAATTTATTTAGATTGAGTCTGTTGCAACTTGCTTTTTAATAAGATGTCAGTATAGTTCTATACGTTCTCGTATGGCCGCCATCTGGGCACTTCTGCATTCTGTTTACTTACAGGTTAAAATAACACAGTTACATACAGGAGTTATAGTATATATAATTTTACTTTACGGATGGAGTATTTAACTCGTAGGAGTAAATACTCCAATAAGTAAATTTGTTTCGCCAGTTTATATGGCATGTTTACTCCCTTATTGTACTTATAGAAGTAAAAATGTGTACTATATAAAAAGAACTTACGCGAACAACCTGCTGTGAGTGTCGCAAAATGACACAACAATTAATTAGAAGTATGGTTAAAATGATAAGAATTAGTAGAGTTATTTCTTAATAACAATTACAAGTAATTTTTGTATAGAAAAGTCACTTAAACTCTGTATTTTAGGGGGAAGGAAAAATTTGATGAACGGGCTATATTTTTCTATTCTTCTTGCCTGTGAGATTTATTTGACAATTTAAGCTTTGCGTTTCAAGGTCATAATTCACGTTTTTAAGTGTGACATTTAGGCCAAATTTAAAAACTTATAACCATCAATATGATGAGAATAGAGACTAGGTAACACAGTTTCCCCTTAAACATTTCTATTAAGTTTACTAATAGGGATTTTTACTTTTTCACGTGACTGAATATATCTGAATACATCAACGCTGTTATGAATATTTAAGCTATTAAATCATATTTGACCCACAGAGTTAAGTTGCATTTGAGCTTATTTAAGATTTTGAGACCAAAGGAGTTTATGAAAAACAAGAAGAAATGATGGAGATAAACTTACAGTTTTTAGAAAATGCTTGCTATTCATTTCAAGGTCAAAAGATAAAAAAAATCATTATATCAACAATACCATCAACAACATTATCATTATCATCATTTATCATGCATTAATCACTTATCCATCAATCAGTCATCAATCAACTATAAGTCATAAATCATTAATTCATCAAACATTTACTACCAATTTTCAATCATTCATCATCAAATCATCAAACAAACACCAACCACTCAACACTAAAGATTATCATTAAACAATCATTTATCAATTATTCAACACTTAACAAACATTCACCAATCATCCATCAATGACTTGTCAATCAAATCAATAATTCGTCAATCATTATTAATAATTCAACACTAAAACCATCAATCATTCAACACATAACCATCAATCATTCATCACATAACCATCAATCATTCATCACTTAATTGTCACACATTCAACATCTAAACAATCATTTATCCATAAAAATCACATATTCTATTATCGATTGATCGATCAACCCCGCTCTCAGAAAAAAATATTCATGAAGTCATGCAAATGTTGATACAGCCTCTGTTCTATTACGCCGACTTCGTTGGATAGAATGGGAGATGCCTGATTGATATTGATGATATTTCGAATATGATCCTAAATGATGCAATAAGTGAAGTGGAAATACGTAAAGCTATACAAGGCCTGAAAAAGAATAAATCACCAGGCCTAGATAAACTACTAGCCGAATTCTTCATATATGGAGCTGATGTTTTAATTCCGACACTCTGTGAGTTATTCAACAAAATTTTTGATTCCGGATGTATACCAAGCGAATGGTCAAAATCTATCATTATTCCATTGCATAAAGCTGGACCACCAAATGACCCAAACAATTATAGAGGAATATCGCTTCTGAGCATCTTTAGTAAAGTATTTACATCAGTCATATGTAACAGATTAAAAATATGGACAGATATATATGAAAAGATTGTTGAATCTCAAGCTGGCTTTAGACAAGAATACTCTACCATTGATAATGTCTTTATTTTGTGTTCGATAATTGAAAAACAATTAAATAAGAAGGGAGGTAAACTTTATGCCGCTTTTATAGATTTTAGGAAAGCATTTGACACAGTAAGGCGCCCAAAATTATGGAATTTGTTTCTTCGTATTGGTATTAAAGGTAAATTGTTACAAATCGTACAGAACCTCTATAATAATGTTTCGGCTTGTGTAAGGAATAATAGCACGTATTCAGAATTCTTTCATTGCCCTATAGGATTAAGACAGGGATGCATTATGAGTCCACTTATATTTTCCCTATATATAAATGAACTAGCAACTAGCATTGAATGTTCAGATTGTTATGGTATTCAAATTATGCCAGACATTGTTCGCATATATTTGCTTCTATTTGCTGATGATATTATATTGTTTTCTAGCGTGTGCAAGGATCTACAAAAACAGTTGAACATCTTATCAACTTTTTCGGTTGAATATGGACTACAAGTAAATATGACTAAATCTAACATAATGGTGTTCAGAAAGGGCGGTATGTTAAGAACCAATGAATAAAAGTACCGAGGGTACAGAAGCTCACCTTAAAATGAATTATGTGGTAATATGGTTTAATTGTGTAACCATCTTTTATTATGATAATTGATTATGGCTGCCATCATGATTTTTTTATCTTTTAAAATGCTATTCTTCTGTTGGAAACCACTAGAGTTTGAACAAACATTAATACAAGAATGATATAATCATGATTTGTTAACAAGCAGTAGGTTTTTGTATAACATTTTTGTATATCTATGGCTAAATTGGTGACCATCTTGGACTTTTTAAATTTAAAAATGCTACTTTTATGTGGGCATCTGTATTAATTTCATTATGATATCTTGATTGGTTTAGGAGTATTCATTTAGTCACACTCTCAACTTCAAAAGATCTAAAAAGATGATGCACATAAACATTTGGAATATATCCCTCTGACACTAATCACAAATTCAGCTAGTTATAGGTCCAATTGCCAAAGTAAACTGTCCAGGTCAATGTCTCATGTAATTCTAACTGAAGATTTCTGAATATCTTAAATCTTGACCTATGTTAGTGCAATCTGATTGGTCAGAATAGCTAGCAACATGGGGGTTTATGCTAATTACTAGATATGATGACCTATGATGACCTCTTGCACCTGCATGTAGCTTATGTAACTTATCCTCTTATGTAAGTTACTGTTATTCCATATAGTGAGTGTCCTCCCCTCATTTCAATATGCAAAACAGATACTCTTTAGAGGAGAGTTGCAGGAGAGGGGCTGGAAGGATAGATGGGGAAAGGGGGGGGGGGGGGGGGTTGGTTGGGGGGGGGGCGTTGGAAGGAATGTGGGATAGGTTTGCAATGGAAGGGGAGGAGGGAAAGGGGGGATAGAAGGGGTGGAGGTAGAAGAGAGGTTTGCAATGGAAATAATCTGGAGGTCAACTCAGTAATATGTTTATTGAAGTATCTTAACAAACAGAGAATTGGTGAGAAAGACTTTGTAAAAAAAGAATTGTTCAGACAGCTGTTCAATTAGTTTTGAAGATGAATATTAAATGATATCTTTTATTAGCATGACAAACAAAATAAAAGATAATTTGTTATTCATTAATCAAAATTTTCAATTTGGAATAAATTAATTGCACGGGAACAAAGGAGTAAAAAACCTAACAGTTAGTGTTGGGAGTGAACAAATTTAATCATTTTAAATGCTTTTGAAAAGGATTTGTTTGAATTGAATGATCATTATAATTATCTAGATAATCATTGTTCAGACCGTAATCAGATATAGATGATTATAAAATGTTTATTTATCCCTCACTGGCTATGTTATTTGCCATATATATGAAGTGTCAGGAATTATGTATGCTGTTCGCAGATAAAGATGATTCATACAGTTTTTTGTAACTGTATTTATAGTGTTGATAAATATTACAACAAGCTTATCAATACAAATATAATGACATTGTTTTGATTGATCAGGAAATGTATTCTTTTCAATGAATTTCATGAAATCTAATTGAAAATTCAATATAATTGACATATTGACCATCTTGGATTCTTGATAATAAAATAAATGCGTCTTTGTCAGGAATCACTATATTAAAAAATACTCACTTTTCAGAATGATATCTTAATTGATTTAGTAGGAGTAGTACTTGGCCTGAAATCTAATTGAAAAATAATGACTTCTATGATGACATGTTGTTCCCAGAACCCCTTCAGCATGATACAATTATCATTTATTTTTATTTGGAACTGGAACCTGATACAAAATAAAACACATGGTATTGGAACTGGAACCTGATACAAAATACCTCTATTATTAACTTATCATGTAGATTACTGAACATAAAAGCAGATTCTTGACTTGTTAATATTAACTCATCGTGCAGATTGTTGTACACAAAAGCTAATTCTTGACTTGTCTAAATTTTAATTTGTAAAAAGTATTACTATTAATAGAATACAAGTATTCTTTTCATAAAGACAATTTATATACTTTCCATAAAGTCCATTATGTTCTATCAATCAATTAGGTCAGGATTACTATGCAATATACAAGCAGGCAGGGCTGCTAGCCCCAGATCCTTAAGGAGAGTGTAGCAATTTGTGTATTTGGCTTTGTGTACGTATATTTGGAGAATCATTCTAGTGTGCTGAGCATATAAACCTGAACTCTGGCTAAGCCCTTATGTGTGGTATTAATAGACTTGACGGGAGAGAACATGAATTGTTGTGAAAAATATATATAATTTCACAAAATATAGGTAGCTTATGTCCTAAATTGATTTTGTGTCAAGAAGAACTGCTGTTAGATATAGAAATGGTACAAATATGAGTAAAAAACAGGAACTGGAACCTGATGCAAAATAACTCTTTCCACATCAACTTATCATGTAGATTGCTAAACACAAAACAAGTGACAAGTTTTGTGTAAGTTGTTATTCTTAGAAAGAACATATCGCTGTCATGAGAATACAAGTCTAATTTCCATAACTCTTATTGCATACACATGGCCATTTAGCATAATGCTCTACCATATCAATTGGGTCAGGTTGATTATGCAACAGACTAGCAGCTGACACTATGATGCTAGCAGCCTGTATTGGGATGTGTATTAGACAGCATAGTGGACTCAACAGAAATATCTGAACTCTGGTTGACCCCTTATGTGTGGTATTTAAAGGAATACAAGGGAGATACCATTGTTCAAAATCTAACATGATATTTAATGTCATTGGGTTTTTGCAGCTAGTTGCCATAAATATTTTAAACAAATTAATTAATTATGTTTGTCTTTTATCTTAATGTTTTAGAAACACTTAAAATATAGAACAACTTGCATGACAATCTTAAATATTCTATATTCAAGATAAAATTATGATTAGTAAGTTCAAATTAGAGAATTTATATAGTGCGAGTGATCACTTGATGAAAGCTTAAAATTTAGAAATAATGATGTGTCATCTGCAGCTGAAAAGTCAATATGGATGCTATCGCGGCCATCTTGGATTCTCAAAACTGAAACGTCTACCTTTCTGTGCGGAATCACCATAGTTATAACATACTACAATTTCAGAATGATATCTAGATTAGTTTAGAAAGAGTAGTCTTTTCATGAAATCTAATTAAAAATTCAATATGGCTGCCATAGCGACCATCTTGGATTCTCAAAACTGAAACGTCTACAGTTCCGATGGGAATCACCATGGGTATAACATACTACAATATGAAAATGATATCTGCATTCGTTTAGGAGGAGTAGTCTTTTTCGTGAAATCTAATTGAAAATTCAATATGGCTGCCATGGCGGCCATCTTGGATTCTCAAAACTGAAACGTCTACCTTTCTGTGAGGAATCACCATGGGTATAACATACTACAATTTCAGAATGATATCTGGATTCGTTTAGGAGGAGTAGCCTTTTTCCTGAAATCTAATTGAAAATTCAATATGGCTGCCTTAGCGGCCATCTTGCATTCTCAAAACTGAAACGTCTACCTTTCTGTGAGGAATCACCATGGGTATACCATACTACAATTTCAGAATGATATCTGCATTTATTTACGAGGAGTAGTCTTTTTCGTGAAATCTAATTGAAAATTCAATATGGCTGCCATGGCGGCCATCTTGGATTCTCAAAACTGAAACGTCTACCTTTCTGTGAGGAATCACCATGGGTATAACATACTACAATTTCAGAATGATATCTGGATTCGTTTAGGAGGAGTAGTCTTTTTCCTGAAAGTTTACGGACGGACAGACGGACGGACGGACAGACGGACAGACGGACAGACGGACAGACAGACGGACGACGGACGAAGCGCCATGACATAAGCTCACATTTACTTTGTAAAGGTGAGCTAAAAATGGAACTATAATGCTGAAGAATTAAAAATCACCAATACTTATAAGTATCTAGGTGTGTATTTTACACCCAAGTTGTCATGGAAATATGCTATCCAAAAAAGAGCTACAGAAGGTAAACGGGCATTAAACAGCATTCTTAGAACGTTAAATATGAATTACTTCATAAATAGCAATGTATTTTTTAAATTATTTGACAGTAAAATATTACCCATCTTAACATACGGGTGTGAAATTTGGGGATCTAAGCAATTTGACGAAATAGAACGAATACAAGCAATAGCTTGCAAGAGATATTTAAAATTGGC
Organism: Steromphala cineraria; assembly: GCA_916613615.1. Lineage (NCBI taxonomy): Eukaryota > Metazoa > Mollusca > Gastropoda > Trochida > Trochidae > Steromphala > Steromphala cineraria. The sequence goes on from OU744721.1 coordinate 12,052,982, forward strand.
AGCTAAGACGCCTAATTATGCTGTTCTTGGCGAATGTGGTAGATTCCCGTTATTTATAAATACAGTAATAAGGGTCGTAAAGTACTGGCTTAAGATATGTAAGATGCCGGAACATAGATATGTTAAAAAAGCATACAAAATGGCTGTTCTATATGATACAAATGGGAAAACGAATTGGGCCACTAAAGTAAGGAAAATGCTCTGCGTAAATGGATTTATGTATGTTTGGATGAACCAGGGGGTTCAGAATATAGACCTATTCATCAGTGAGTTCAAACAAAGAATAAAAGATGTGTTTTTATCAGATTGGTATACTAATATAAATGCTATCTCTAAGTTACAAAACTATAAAACATTCAAGCACACATTTGAAACAGAATTCTACATTAATAACGTACATGTGAATAAATTTAGAAGCAGTTTGGCAAATTTCCGATGCGGTACATTACCTCTAGAAATAGAGAGTGGAAGAACCCACAACATACCTCGAAATGAAAGATACTGTAGATTATGCAAATCAGGCGATATAGAGGACGAATATCACTTCTTACTTATATGTAAACCACTTGCACACATTAGGAAAAAATACATCAATATACCAGTTGTGTCTAAACAACATTTTTCAAACTTAATGTCAAGCAGAAATGAAGATGTAATAAAAAACTTATCTATGTATATATATCATGCCCTACAGTTGAGAAATACCTTGATATTGTGAACTTTTTTTTTCTCATCCAATCATACGCATGTGCTCATGTTGTTTTGACTTTGAAATGTACACTATGTTGTTATAGGCCAGTGGCCTAAATACCAACTGGAAATAAAGAATTTGAATTTGATTGGAGGCAACCAAAGTTAGTTGTGCAATCAGCGACGTTGTTCTAAACTCATCATTTTGAATACTACTGAATTATGGCAAAACATTGTGATATGAACCACCCTTTCCATGCGAGAAGCGTCGTCATTATTTTGATAAAGAAATTCAAATGGATTGTGGTGTAATTTTATTTCCGCCAGGGAAAACTACCGCAACCCACGGATTTTGGCGTAATATAACAGAGGCTGTATCAACATTTCATGACTTGATCTGCCTCTGTGGTGAGAGAATGGTATATTCCAAGATAAAGCATTTTTGTCATCGGTTCCGTAAAACTTTTCCCCCTAAGATTTTATGTACATTTGTGAAATTTTTGTTTAATCTACTTTTATTAGTGTTCAAGATCTCGAGAATAACGATTAATGCTTCGCCGGGACATAATTTGCTGACTGACTGCTCAATTTAACGTTTTGAAAGAAGAGGGGGCCGGGCAAGAAGTAGTCCAGAAACGTCGTGAGAAATCAAAAAAGAATCTGCTATCCAAAAAAAGTACTCTATTGTGTCGTATAGTCGCATCAACTTCTAAATGTCTTTGAATAATTTACTCTCCAATTGTCATGAACTTTCTGTAATAGACAAATACATTTGATGAGAATACGGACTCCGCCATCTCATATATCATAGATCACCAACAACCTTATAGTACCAATATCCGGTAGTGATCGTTAAAGATTTGTCCTCTTCATCTCATCAAACCCTGTATGTATATCGATATAGTTTGAGCATTATTGATCGATTAACTTCCCTTGAATTCCTTCTGGTTTTACCAACGTCGTCCATCACCAAACAGATAGCACAGATATAAATATGTTTGTATCTAGGTTCAGTCTAATTGGTCAGAGTCAGGTGTTCGTAAGTTATGAATGAAATAGATTTATACCATTATTTACTTTGAGATCTGTTATGAAAACATTTTCCTTGTGTTGAATGCAACAAAAGACTTTGTTATCAATTTCAGGAACACTAAAGCTTTGAAGTTATATTAAATGTAAAACGCGGAACACATGGAAATAATTAATTTGAATGCCATACAAATACGTATTTTTTAAAACGTCAGCGAAGACAGCATTGATGTCATTTCTTTTTTTAACGAATACGTACATTATTCCTGATCTTTGTTGATTTGGACGCACTTGATTTTTACTTCTAATGTGAGGATTGTGCGGTGTTCAAACTTTCATTCAGAAAGTCCTTCTAGTCGCTGGTAAAATAGTTTCTCTAACAAACCAGATTTTGTATTATCTGGGAAAAATCAAATGTACCAAAAACACGTCCAAGCAGTTAATTTTACTGAACATCTGATCTGATGGGTTCCTGTCGGTATGCTGGCAGTCGTTCTTGCAACGTACAATACTATGAATAAATTTGCATCTTTTGCGCTTCTGACAGCACCTAATGTGATATGAGAAACTACATGAAACTCTGGATATATACTCCATTTATGCGGCAAATATTTGCTCATATACAAATTTGCTCATGTGAGTACATCTACTCACATGAGCAAATGCAAAATCTATGCGTTTATGGTTTGGTTTAAAAAGAACCCTAAGCATATCCGTAGACTACGTTAAGACACATAATCTGCCATTTCACCAATAGCCATGGAGGTGATCAGACTGAGAAGACTTCGCACAAACAGGATATTCACGTATGTCCTTGGTTTCGGTGTTTTACTTGTCACTGTGTGTTTATACGACATATCTGCTGAGGGGAGCATTAACAATACTTTTAATTATTTGCACCTACCCTCTTCTAACCCTAGGTGTAAATTTGAGTAAATGCGTCTGTCTATACGTCTACAAAGACAAACATGAGTAAATGTTGCCGTATAAATGGGGTACATGGGCATATGTAAAACTGGCTTTGTGCTCCCTGAAGATATTGTACGTGGAAAGCGTTTTCAGTTTCTCATAAATACACTAACAAGCAGTAGTTTGTTTGTAACTCGCGTTTGTCATAAGCAAAGAGCCCAAATATTGCCAAATACTGTTGTCAGATAACGTATTTTTTCCTCTTAAATACATCACTTAAACTGCGGAGTAAAATAATGTTCAATATGTTCAGAGTATTTGACAGAGCAAAGTTCTTGTTGAGATAAGGTATTTAGTTCTAAGTTCTCTTATCTATGTATGCATTAGATTACCTTGTGCACCTGGCAAAATGTCAAGATATTGTTCTCTCCGTCACAATCCATATAAACTTTTGATCGATAGTCAAGTCAAACGCCCTAAATCAGACACTGAAATAGACTTCCTTTACAAAAAAAAAATGACCTGAAACATCTCTGAAGTTGGAAAAAGATTGCTGTACTAAAATGTATTTGTATGAACACAAACATTTCGCCACTACGAGGATGAATTGATACCAATGATATATATGTATTGTGAACTTCTATAAAATATCATGAAATATGTAACATTTTATCATAAACTTATTGTATAATGATCTTGGACGAAAGGAGTGCATGATTTGAAGACAGAAATATCATTCCAATGAAATAAGGGAAACCTATTTTTCATTGTGCTTTCTGATTTTAAAACTTAGAAATGTTAATAAAAGTCAAGATCTTAAGAAAATATGTTTAAGATTGATCAAATTAACATAATTTAAATGGGTATCAACTTAAGAAAGTCCACAGCGTTGGGATAATTAACTCCTTCACCAAATGTAAGGGAATAAACATATACTCTGACAGGTCTTGTACATTCACTCTTAGGAAGTAGCTATTCAGAAGACCACGTTTTCTGGTAATAATAGAGTAAACATAGTCATTTAAAAGAAAAATTATAGATAATTTGTGCAGACATTGTCATGTGCATTTTGAACTGACAAAGCAACAACACAAAGACAAAAATATAAGTTTATTTGTAAATAAGCAATATTGTAAAAGCAAAAATGACATTTGATCTTTAATAAACTTGTGGATTTCACAAAAGTCATCAAATTGAAGTATAATATAATTAATGACTTCATAAAAAATCAATACATAATCTACAAAGGTAATTGAGTTTTCATCACATACTATGTTTTTCAATGAATATCTTTTTTCACTAAAAATACACTGGTTACCAATTTGACTTCTATCAATTTTTTTTTGTATATTTGTAACATTTTCAACAAACAAACAATGGAAAATAAATGTTTCAATATAATTTAGCATTTTCAAAGAGTAAAAGTTATCCGACATAAAAAAACCAAAAAACATCTTGACTTCCATTTCAAAATGAACATATTGAAACCATTCCCATAACAGTAATTATATTATTTGCCCATATTTAGATTATAATTTTGCCGGGCAAACTTTTTCTTTGCACAACGTTTTGTCAGTTGTTACTTCACTTAACAATTTAGAGTGAAGGGTATGCTGCCCTTTTGATAGGATAAAAAAAAATATCAAAATCAAGAAATTCACTGTCTCCAAAAAAGCAACAAGAATAGAAATTTTTAAAATTCATATATTCAACATGCACCGGTAATAAAGTGTTCTTGTGTTACAACTCTTTGTCATCTAGCGCAAATTTCCCAAAGCAAAATGTGTAAAAATATTTTACAAACCGGGTTAAAAAGGATACATTTTCCATGTGTTATCAGGACACCAAAACAACCAAATTTCCCTTGACTGTAAAAACTAATCTTTAACATCATGACAACCGTGTTTTGTCAAAACCTCAAAGCAATCATAGCCTAAGATTGCAATTGTGCATAGTGCATAGTGCTTACTATGATTATAGGCTAATCAGTCGAATTAGTAATTCAACAGATCGGTTATGCCAACAGTAAAGTGCACTATCAGATGCTAATTCTTTGGCTTGAGTCCCGGTTTCACTTGAAGCTTTAAAAGGGGTTTTCATCTGCTGAAAAGAGTGGGGATGGGAGAAAACATCCAAAAGGTGATCATAGTTGGGAGTTGTTCAGTTGGTTGATACCCTGAGCACCTGCTGGAATGTTATTGAACTGTATGGATCTGAACTGGCAAGTGTAGAGACTAGATCATCTCAATAGCAGTGGCGGATTCAGGGGGGGGGGGGGGGGGGGGGGTTAAGGGGGTCCGCGACGTTGACAATTTCGAAGTTCGAACCCAAACTCCCCCTTTCAAAATTCCTGGATCCGCTGCTGTAATAGACAGAGCTATCAGCGTAGTTTCTTGATGCGTAGCAGCTGAATGTAGCAGAGAGACATGAAGATGACAGTCATACAGGCCAGGGCTACAACTGGTCTCCACTGGTACCACACCTCTCCATGTTCTATCCCTAGCTTCATCAACACCTCATTACCATGGGTGCTGCAAGTAGAGATAATTCATACCATTAGATAGTCATCAAATTAGAATTGATAGATTTGGAATCACAAAATGGGAAAATGCTGTAAGTAATCAAATCATGCTCTTTTCTATTCACTCAGATTTTGTTCTTTAGGGGAGAATGATATTTTGAATGTAAAATCATTTCAGTTTGACTCTATGAGGTTGTCAAGCAATATTACAAAATAAGGATATTTTTCACAACATACTAAAATTTTGTCTTGGAAATAAAATGATATGAAAAATCAAATTACATGAATGTCTATAAAACTTTATTGTTTTGAATAGTAAAATGTCATTTAAACAAGAAGACATGGTCATCAACATCCCCCGCCAAATAAGTTTTCATTAAAGCTCCCAATATTTTCCTAAATGGGCTGTAACTCTGTAATAAGTAATTGCATAAATTTACCTCATTTTTGAACTCCATCAAGGCATTGATACCCTAAAGACCCAGTGCAAATGTTGTTATTCTATCTTAAATAGTGTTTGAGAAAAGTTGTCCCCTTTGAGGACTTCACCGAACAGAGTCCAAAACAAGAAACACAGGCAATTAACTCCGTAAAAAGTAATTTTGCGGTTCTGATTTTTGAACTCCATCAAGGTATTGATACAATGAAGACACACAGCAAGTTTGGTGAACCTATCTCAAGTAGTTTCGGAGAAAATATGTCCCCTTTGACGACACCCTCAAACAAAGTCCAAAATCTCGAAACAAGGGCAATAACTCCGTAAAAAATAATTTTGTGGTTCTGATTTTCGAACTCCATCAAGGTATTGATACCCTGAAGACACACAGCAAGTTTGGTTAGCCTATCTTAAAAAGTTTCTGAGAAAAGCTGTCCCCTTTAACTTTAACTGACGCACAGACGGACGCAGCCCAAACCTATATCCCCCTTCCACTTCGTGGCGGGGGATAAAATCTTCAATATAAAATTGTATTAACATAATTTGTGTGCAAATAATATCAAATGGAAGAATGCATTTTTTTCCAGCTATAGCGGTTCTCACCAATTGCCTCCTGTATTGCAGTAGACTTGATCCTCCAGCTCATTAATATATAAACCCTGAAACAGGTCATCAGTAAAAGCATTAATTCAGGTTAAGTTATAAAATATACCTTGAGAAATAATCTTTACAGATATATTTTTTCTCATCATTTGACATGTAATGTAAAAGCTTTCCATAAAAGTATATATTCACCTAATTCCTATCTTGATCAAATTAATCATTGTTATGGTAATTCTAAAAATAGAGCCATGGGCTCTGTAGCTCATCAGATTTTTGATGGAAATAGGTTTTTGAGGTTTTGACCCCATTTGGGGTCATGGGGTAACCAAATCTATAATTTAGAATCCCCATTGGCCAAGGAGTCTACTCACAACTTTTCAGCTCTCTAGACCTTTTGGAACTTGAGAAGAAGATGAAATTAGGTTTTTAAAGTTTTGACCCCTGTGACCACATTTGGGGTCATGGGGTAACCAAATCTACAATTAGAATCCCCATTGGCCAAGGAGTCTGCACATCAAATTTCAGATCTCTAGAGTCATTGGTTCTGAAGAAGAAGTTGAAAATGTGAAAAGTTTATGGATGGACGAATGGACAGACGGACAGATGGACGGATGGACGGACGCCGGACGCCATGCCATGCCATGCCATAAGCCCATCGGGTCTTTCAGACCTGATGAGCTAAAAACTTTGGAAAAAAAATTAAATCCTTCTTAAAGGACTTTATTATAGATTCTAATTCTTCTAGACACCTTTAGCAATTATTAGTTATAGCCAAATGTATCACCATTAAAGGTTTAACATTCAATAACTAAATGTTATGACCCATAGTTCTTGATAAAAATATCAAGATCAAGCAAAAACTGATGGTAGCAATTTTAGAGCAAAGTTTGCACTGCAAACACCTATTCATCATTGAAAAGGGGAAATGGAATCCCATATGTACTGGACATGTTTCATTCATTTTGGAACTGCTACGTGATTAAAAAAAATGGTCTTGCGATTCGTAAAAGATTTTGTTGTTTTTGTGAGTTCTATTTGTTAAAGTAGAAATAATGCCCCATTAAAACCATGTATACATTCTACATTTATCTTGTAGAATTGACATGTTAAATGAAAAAATAGATTCAATGACTGAATTATATAAACTTACATCAACCCCGTACTTGAAGATACTTAAGTACTTTATCCAGTTCAACCAGTCGGGCATAGATTCAAGGTTTTTCAAGAATCCTCCAAATAACTGAAAAGAAGACCATTAAATACCATTTGAATAGTATGCAAAGGTCAACCTGGAGTTCTTTAATTTTCTTGCTTACCCGTAATAAAACTAGATTAGCGTTTGCGGGACACCGCAAAAGCAGAGCAGCCCCGAAACTTGGGGTTTCGCCTTACCCTGTTCCGCCTTCTACAAGCCTCAGCATATTGGGCATTTTATTGCGACCTTGACTTTTGACACTCAAGGTCACGCAATCAATGAATACATTTCATTGAATATAATATTAATGTAACGAATTAAAGTGTTAAAAGTTAAAATAATCCATTTTCTCAATATATGTTGACCTTGCTGTGACCTTGACCCTTGAAAGTGAACATGTAATTGTAATTCCCCAGAGGTGTAAACACTTATACATGTTCATGAGTTCTGAAAAGTTAAATGGGATTAAGTTATATCCAAATTAGTTGCACATTGCAATAACACAAATCTCATGACCTTGACCTTTGACCTTCAAGGTTACACAATCAATGAACACTTTTCATTGAGCATAACAATCATCTAATGATTAAAAGTGTTCATTGTTAAAATAAAGCATTTTCGCAAAACCATGCTAAAGTAGTGACCTTGACCTTGGACAGATTGAAGCGAAAACCTTTTCAAAATTTGTTACTCTTCCAAGGATGATACATGCCAAGTTAGAGCTTCATAGCACAAAAGCTTTTCAAGTTATCGCGTTTACAAGGAATTTTTTAGTGATTATATAGCTCGTGACCTTGACCTTTGACCTTGAAAGTGAACATGTCAAAATCGTTCCCCCGAGGAATAAGCAGTAAGTTATGAATACAAGTTCTGGAAAGCTTAGAAGAAAAAAGTTATAGCCATTAGTATGAGCGCGGACGCGGCGGAAACTGCACAAAAACTGATAGCAGCTCCGTCCTTAGACGGGGCTGCTAATTAACAAGTTCCAAATTAAATATACACTGACATCCAAAAGAAATTTTGCACCATTTTGTCATGATTCTGATTAAAGAATGAAAAACGATAGAAATTTAAAACAAAGTACCGCTTATTAATCAATCATTTGTTTAAACAACCAGCGAATCCAAATTAAAGGTGGGAAACCAAATTTGGCACTTATTTGATCTGAAGTGGGCAGGGGTAAAAATTTTGGTTGTTCAGACGTTCGTAGAAAGGATGTTTTTGCAATAATTTCTTTAAAGTACTAAAATGTGCTACTTTAGTACCAGGTTTGAGCAGCCCGAGTGTTATAACTTCCAAATCTGCCATGAGTAACAAAAAAGGTCAAACGTTAAATTATGTCTTCGGTCAACAGGTTCAACTTCACATTTCGTCTGCATCAAAGCTTTTCCAGAAATGGGAATGAGTGGACACAAGTCTTACTTACTTAAGAGCTCAACAATCGCAATGAAATTTTGTTATTGCATGCCAATTCTGACGTTATAACTTCAAATGAAATTGCCATGTGTCAATGTTTATAGTGACCAATAGCTATCAACTTAGCAGTCGATGAGCTCTGATTAGATCTGTCCAAGTTTATTAAGTGCACGAGAACATAACAATTTGCCGACCTTTGATGTTTGCTATCTTTGACGTCACCAAGAGACAACGTTGGCGGTGGTCTAAAGTCACAGATATCGGCTCTCATGCAGTGAAAAAACAACTGTTTTTTGTGTTTCAGGGTTGTCATCAATCCTCACAACCTTTCTGTATAGCCGGATCAAGTTACCATTAGAAATGAAGGAACACTACTACCGTTTATTGTAAATAGGGCTGTTTTTGATCGATTTTGTCAATTTTCAGAGGAGATTTGCTATATTTTTGCTATACCGTTTACTGGTTTTAATGTGTTTTTTTCACTATTGGAGTGACAAACATTCATTATGGACAGTTTTTGCCATTTCTGCAAAAATGCACGAATATTGCTCAATTAAAAGTTTTGAAACTTGAAAGTGTGGGTTTCAACTATGTCATTGCCAACTTAACTGAAAATGTAAATATGAGATCGTTTTGAAATTTCAGTTTTAAAATTGCAAAGTTTCTTTTGGCATTCAGGTTAGTATTGATGAAAGGAGACAGATATAGCATCATGATCAATAAAAAGATAAATTAACAGGACAATATGACAATCAGCTTTGGGTGCAACGATGAATCACATTTTTAAAAGTTATATATACATTTACCACATTTTGATCACAATTTTTTTTATAAAGAATCATATCTATTTATACTAACAAAGAGAAACTAAGGGGGAACATTTTTGCAGTTACAAGCAGTTACACAATGAAGTCATCTATACCAAACATGTCTTACCATCATAAGCACAAAGATCATAGCAATAAGAAGGTTTGCGATGGCGTAGATACGGACACTGGCACTTATGCAGAAGGCAAGACTTGTGCCGGTAAGAGCTATCAAGAAGAGGTGAATGAAAAAGAAGAAAAAGGCACCAGGATCATTCTTGAAGCCTGAAAAATAAAATTGAAAGTTAAAACAAAATATTGTGTGACAGACTTCCATTAATGTGGGACACAACAAGTATTTGTCACAAAGGTGACAAGATCCCCCGCCGCAAATTGATGTGAACAAAATGCATACTGTATACATAGAAACACTTGTCTACACTTGTCATGCTACTAGATGTCATTTAGACCACAACAAATCAACTGGTCCCTGGGTCTTCCATATATAAGCCTCACTGTGACTTTGAAAATAATGTGAAGGTCACCAAAATCGACTGGGCCTGGTGCCTTCCCAATAAGACGCATTGTGTAAGTTATGAAGAGAATTCAGTGAATGGTTCTTGAGATATCCCGCTGACAAGCCTAAAATGCAGGTTTCAATGCTAAAATTTTCAAAGTCTCGCTGTGACCTTGAAAATAATGTGAAGGTCACCAAAATTGACTGGGCACGGTGCCTTCCCAATAAGATGCATTGTGTAAGTTATGAAGAGAATCCAGCGAATGGTTCTTGAAATATCCCTCTGACAAGCCTAAAATGCAGATTCAATGCTGAAATTTTCAAAGTCTCGCTGTGACCTTGAAAATAATTTGAAGGTCACCAAAATCGAATGGGCCCGGCGCCTTCCCAATAAGATGCTTTGTGTAAATTATGAAGAGAATCCAGTGATGGTTCTTGAGATATCCGCTGACAAGCCTAAAATGCAGGTTTCAATGCTGAAATTTTCAAAGTCTCGCTGTGACCTTGAAAATAATGTGAAGGTCACCAAAATTGACTGGGCCCGGCGCCTTCCCAATAAGATGCATTGTGTAAGTTATGAAGAGAATCCAGCGAATGGTTCTTGAGATATCGCGCTGACAAGGTCAAAATGTCAAAGTCTCGTAATGACCTTGAAATGAAGGTCAAGGTCATGGACCTCTAGAGGGACCTTGCTCTCATGCTGATGAAGCTATATACAAAAATGAAAAGAATCAGGTCAATAGTTTTTGAGTTATTCAATTTCATCCGTCGAGACATACGTACGTACGTACGGACGCTGCTCAATACTATATCCCCCGCTTCTCGCTAAAGCGCGGCAGGTGATAATAAATAGTTCAAAAGCATTTGGATACCAAGCTACCTATCACACACCTACATTTCAAGTATTTGATTGCAACCAACCTCAAGAGTGTTCTTCTTGAATCACGTTCAAGGGACGAAATGACTCAAGCAACCCCCCTCTATAGGGTGAGACTTTCGCTAGTATACAAAAGAGATTCAATGTTTTGTTTAAATGTTAACGCAAAACATAATAGTACTGACAATCTATATAACATAGATTTGATTGGTAATAGAGAGTTAAATGAATGATATACTAGAGATAAAAATTCAAAATCAGAAGAAAAAAATTCCAAACCAAAAATGTCTCTTTACACTTTCACCCTTTCAAGACAGAAATCTGGCACACAACATATTTGATACTAGTTTCTCAGGGATAAAGAGTTAAATGTATAAAATAGAAATCCTACATACCAATCATCCAGTACGCAATACAACTGAAGATGAACACTGGAATGAGCCTCATGGGTATGACGTCACAGAAGACTTTGGAGAGGAAGTAGGCTGACACCCGGTAGAATCCACTCACATTCTCATGCCTGAAGGACAGACAACCACAAATTTCTTTAGAATACGATGAAGTTTTTGCACTAACAAATATTTTTAACAAGAAAAAGGAATTCATAAATTATAACAATTCCCCACTCACTTCTTTTATCATCTTGATAACCATTTTTCCAAATTTCGCTGATCCAATTACATCTAAATATTAATCATATTGATATGACAAACCATTACTATCAAATATCAGTGTACTCTTTGTGGTAATTAAACGAATCAAATACTTTCTTTCCATGATAAAGACAAATGGTACTTGAATGGAGTAAACTTACATGAAGATTGCCCTCTCTCTGATAAAGAGCTCCACTGCACTCAGGTTGCTGAACATCTGGTTCATGATGATAAAGAAGAAAGCTCCTGTCCTGAAATCAGATGTAAAAATATCTTACAACCTACAGGTTCAGGAAAATACAATCATGCTGATGATAAATATATATTGTACTCAATTATATGCCATCACCAAATTATTATTCTACACAAGACACAATTGCATATTCACTTAAACATTTCAAGTTTTTTAAACAAAAAAAGAGCCCGGAGGGAAAAAAAGTACTATGCCCAACAGGGTCTGATGTCCGACAAATGCCAAACTATTGGCTAGATGGGCTAAAATTGTTGATATGAAACATACTATGACTTTTCTATGAAAGTTAGAAGGCTGACATATTTCACCCATAACTATGGCAATATAAGCAATGGTATAATAAGGATATGCATACATTTATGTTACCTGAAGTTATTGTTAATTCTGGTTAATATTTTGAAAATGGTACATGATCTGTACTATCTGACCTGTCCTGTATCTGAACGTCAGGGTTTGCTGTGTCACTGAGTTGAAGGTAGATCACACCCACTATCGTAGCGAAGAAGATGCTCACGAACACCTGTTAGTGGGAAAGACTTCTTACCTATCCATTCATTTTAGAGACACTCTTCACTTCAAATGGACTCACCCAAATACTTAACAAAACAAAACACCTGAAAGATGTAACAAAAACTAAATGTTTATTTAAGAGATAATTTTCATTTCAACTAGAGTCTCCTCATTTCCGAACATACTGTGACACTTTCACGAGAAAGGTTTGACTTTTTAAAAGTTGATTTCCCAATGAAATGAACAAACAAGCGCCAGATAGTTCGGCTTTTCGTTTGGAAGAACGAACCTTATCAGATGTGTGATCTAAAGATTTTTGTTCAGACCTGACAACAAAACACAATTGAATCTTTGAATAGTCTTTCTTTAATAATCTTTCATTTAAACATGTTTTCTATTTCATATAATAAAAGTAACGTTTCTCAAATGCAAACACCCAAACAGCATAGAAGGTTCCTATAAACATCATATAAACTATCTGCCCCGATATGTTAATATTAAATAAAGCTTCATCTACCTGTAATATAGAAGACTGTGGATTTCTGATAAGGTTCTTCACTGTTCTGCCAGCCAATAAAAAAAGCTGAAAAGAAATAATGAACAGTTTATGATCACATGGCAATATAAATGGGAACATAGATTTGATACTGTATACCAATACGTACATTGATGTACTAGAGTTTCTTTCAAAAAAACATAAATGATATAAATGGAGAGTGATATGTTCTACAGTTCATTTGTATTTCACAATTGGGTACCAGTACATCTAATCTGGTTTAAACTTATATGAAAAGAAATATAACATTTACTATTGTTTTTGACAGTTACCTAATTGACAACATATGGGTCAAGTTATATCTTCACAAAATTCAGTGTTAGGACCTTGCTATGATGCATTCCTTAGAAGTAGTTTTTTTGCTTTGGAGGAGAAGTTGGGAATTTTTTTATAAAATGCGAGGCACACTCTTATTTGTGAGGGGGTGGGGATATATTTTCAGGAGGTGTAAACCAAAATCTATAAACATGCATTGATCCTCTCTGTGCAAGATACCTCCCTAGAAAGTAAATGCTTCCGAAATTACACCATTCCCTAAGCTCACATAGCCTTATATAAGCTTAAACGTTCAGTTATAGATGAGGAATCATGGACCTTCATGATGAAAGCTATAGCATACTCCTTCATAATTTGCTGTAATGACTCATATTGTTTCAAATGATTTTAAATCCACATTTCTTTTTGTCTTAATCCCCATCCCACTGAAAGAAAGAAGGTTACCAACAAGCTTAAGGATCTACTGACCTGTGTAAAGAATGATGTAGCATACTGGACACGGGGCAGTCTGACCACAGTCTTGTCCTGCAAGTTCTTCTGGTACTGGTCGTGTATAGGTGTCAACTCTCCCATCAATCTGAATCCATAAAATACTTCTACTTATTGATCTTCACATTAACTTCTCAAATGGCAGTTATTTGAAATTATGTCTCTGAGGCAAGTGTTTCAATCATTTCATACGAGGAGGATATATGAGTGTCAATAACATGATACGGTTTCAATGCTTGTGCCTAATTATTATTTCCCTGGCAAAACTTTGGATATAGTAATATTTCAGAGGGAGTGTTTTAAAAACATATGTATGTAACTAAGCCATGAGCACAAACATGATATTCTGTCAATCTGATTTAAATCAATTCATTGATTCGCTCCCTTATTTATATTATGTTGTTACTGGTCACTCATCTACGATCTGACGGAATCCCGTAGAGGTCCGTGTCCACCGGAAGTAAGATTTCAACCCGTCACGGTTGCGCTTTCAAAGTTGTGAAAGTAGATTAAAGGTTCAAACATCATCGCTTTTCTATGTAACGCGCAAAATGCCGAGGTTTTCTGAATGTTTGGGTACGCTTGATTTGCTACATCAACATGAAAGCAGTATGTTGGTTAACATCCTTGTCGTCAGAAGTATTAAAATATGATCACGTTTCAGATTATCGGAAACTAGATACGATATTTCTGTTAATCTTATGCATATTATACTTTTTGTAAAGGATATGAAAATTAGTTTAAAAGAAGAGTTGAAATTGAGTTCTTGAAAATACTACTCAAATTCAGGCCCGTAAAATGCATACAGCTATTATACAAAATTCACCATGAAATGCTGATCATTATGGATCTTAAATTCTATTCTATCTTTTCACGTACCTTATATACTTGATTATCAACAAATTTCCGGATGTTTTTAGCTTTGTAAAGAATTCAGAATTGTTTTATCAGTGTCAGTGACATATCCATATATGTAATGAAACTTTCATGGTTATTACAAAACTCGGTCATAAGTTATCAAACAGATTTTTTTCCAAAACAACGGTTCTAGTCGGGTTGCAAATCAAGTAAGCCCCTTGCAATGCCGACGCGCTCATGCAGCCCTCGGTAGCTTATTGCCATGTGTAGGCAAAGTGATTTACAATGGATAGTCAGACACACCAAAGCCTGTGCACCGATATAAGTAGGTTTTATTATATGAATTATTACAAAGCATCTATAGCGGGGTTAATTATTTGATTGATACGCCGAAATGATGGAGGAAGATGGAATCTGATTGGTCGCATCAGGACTGACCCTACAAACTGATTGACTGTCAAATTCGGTGTCATTTCCTGTTCAAAGTTCACCTGGACATGGTTCTCTACGAGATTCCGTCAGATCTTAGATTGGTGACAGGTAACAACATATTATGAAACAAAAGAGAGAATCTAAGATTTGCTTTCAATGAGATTGGATATTCTGTTTATACTGAAGTTGTGAAATCAAATTAATTAATGAACGGCTACAGCTTTGGCAGATTACCAGAAATTAGCACATCTGGGACACAACTGCAAGACGAATTATGGTGTCAAAGCAATGTTTATGAAAAAGCATAACGTCACTATGAAAAATTATATCAATGCCCTAGTGCATCATAAACACACACCACAGTTTGTTAAGATTTACTAAATATCATGGGGACCTGTGATGTACTTGATAATAGCATGTTTACAATAACACATATATGCAGTATTTTGACTCAAATTGAAATAACTGGGGTCTGGGTAATTTTTGTTAAAATATCCTCGTTTAATGTAAACAGGGGTAAGAAATAGAATTTACACCATCACAACCCCTAGCATTTAGAGCATAAGTATTTTTCCTTGAATTCTAAAATCTTAAATTACTTTGTATGCAATTGTGATGCTCTGAACTTTTCAGCCAAATGATTGTCTTCGATGCTTTTTGTGTCATCTGAAAATAATGAAATAAATAAACAAATTTGCTTTAATTATTTCAAAATGTTTAGAATAGAAATAAAAAAGAATAGAGTAGAAAATCTTAAGCTTGATTGTAGCTCTATTACCTATGTATGCCTTGTTTATAAAAAGATTATAAATTTCAAATGCCATTCCATGCCACCTAAATCATCTTATCATACATAAGTTCACATGAATCAAATTCAAGGAAAAAAGTTTTCATGAATAATTTCAAAGATCATTTTGTAATTATGTGTCTACAATCGTTTGCATGGATGGCTAAAAGTTTTCCAAATACAATCAGAGAACATAATTTTAAAAAAAATCAAAACTTACACATTTTTTTCTTGCTTTTACTTTGTACATGACATCAACAAAAATAACATTTCAAATTCATTTAACAATTACATGTAGTTTGCAGTTTATAAAGTTCACACGTGCAATGGTCGGTGAGGAGACTGTGGAGGGATGTTAAAGGAACATCAGCAATTTTTTTTAACTTAAACAAAGGTAACTTAATAAAACAAAATTAAACGTTACAAATTGCAAAAACATTTTACTAAATAAAAAGTAACGTCTAAAATGAACGTAACATGTTGAGCTTAATGATCCCCAAAGTGATTTCCAATTCAACATGTTCACACTAAAATGGATCTTAGCAGTTTAGGCTTGCTGGCTTGTGACTTGATGATTTCTTTCATGACTATGGATAATCATGTTGAGTAATTAGTTGTTCGACATTCTTAGGATGATAAATTTAACTTTAAGTAATACCTATTGGTAAAGTTGTTTTTTTTAAAATGAGCTGCTACCCCTTTAAAAATTGGGAAACAGTCTAGATCCAAACAAAATTTAACAATAGAGCCATTGGCTCTGTAGCTCATCAGGCTTCATTATCAATTATGCTGTAGAGTGTGGCCAATGTGATTCCCTCATTGTAGATGAGATGAAAATAGGTTTTCAGGGCGTGCCCCCTGTGGCCCTTATTAGGGGTCACAGGGCCACCAAAGCTACAATTTATAATCCTCACTAGTCAAGGAGTCTGTACACAAAGTTTCAGCTTTCCAGGCCTAATGCCTCTGGAGAAGAAGTCGAAATTCCACCAAGTTTACGGACGGACGGACGCCGGACAACATGCCATGCCATAAGCCCATCGGGCCTTACAGGCCAGATGAGCTAATAAGCCAAAACAATGCAAGTTGTTAAAGGTTCTTTTTTTTTCAACATAAACAACATATATTTAATAACTTGAAAGAAAATAGCAACAAACAGCTGTCAGAAAATCAAAATCAATATGTTTCAATAATAGGACATCTAATGATTGAAAAGTGAAATGTTTTTAAGTTAAAGACTTTTCTATGATTATGAATTAACTCAAAAAGTAATCTTTTTTTAAAAATGTTTTCTCCTTATCTCTGACTTCTTGGATGTTCTTTAAAGAGACACAGAGTATGTTGATAGGATCACATATGTCAAATTTTGAAATCGATGTTATTACATCGGGAACCACTAACTATTACTGAAAATAACAAGTTAAAGGTCAATCATTACATTAGAGCGAATATACGGCCATTCAAAGTCAGGACTTTGATCGAAAACCGGACAATGTGGCTCGAGTGGCGCGCGCAAATTCGCCAAACGTAGTTTTGAAACCTTGTCATAAGCTGACAGGAAGATATATTCGATTCGATAGTGTTTATTAGGTATTGTTACTAATAGGTAGATTATTTGGATGCATAATTTCGAATATTAAACGTATTTGAGATGTTTCCCATAAAATCAAGCATTTTAGAGATATTATGCATAAATGGATATATTTGCAAGTCCAGTGATGAGGTATGAACTTCATTCAGCATATTAGATATTTTGTAGCTTATCAAAACCAAAAACATTTTAAGAAAGATACTCTGTGTCACTTTAATATTGTCTCTTAAATGTTATTTTATTGCAAGCAAAAGGAAACAAATTGTTTTAGATTAAAATTTTTTATTTATATGCAGCACTATGCACAAAGTTGACTTAAATACAAATATATTTGATAATATAGTTTTGGACAGTACTTGATTATTAGGCAAACAAAAGGAGAATTTGCTGTGGTGCTATATGGTAGGATTAATAATATACACCATCTGTTAAACTACAGACTAGAAAAAGAGTTATTCTATTGCAAAATATATTTTAGAATAAAGATGGAAAATTCTGGTACATGGTACTTTATCTATCATAAATTCATGATAAACATAGCAATCAGAGAAAACAACTTAACTTAAAACAAAAAAAGAAGTTTTAAAATTTGAATTTACTGTCCAAAATGTGTCTGTATGTAAAAAAATAAAAAAGTTTTTACAGGTTAGTTCAATGTTATAAATCAATCTTCAACAAGGAAAGCAAAAGGCCATGCACACATGAAGTTAACCCCTCACCAATAGGAAGCACTTTGCCTTTAAGCAATAAGTAAACAACTTTACAAATATGATAAAACATGCATCATGCTAAAAGTGGAATTAAATTCCTTACAAATAAATAACCTTACAAATTCTGACATTCATTTATGAAAATCAGGTCCTTAAAATATTTAAAGAAATAGTCATATCAATAAAATCTTGCTGACTACCGTATATTACAATGCATATAGTCAGATTTTAAACTCATATTATCCTTACAAGACAAATGTTATGGATAACAACTTCTTTATTGATTTCTCACGATGTTTTTGGGCCAATTCTTGCCCCTTCTTCAGGTGACCATCATATTATCCTTATTTTCTTGTTACTGAAATGCATTCAAAAACTATGAAACACTGAATTTTTCAAGAATATTAAGAAAAAGAAATAAGCCTACCATTACCGATTCCGTTAGAAAGTTTCTGTTGCCCCAATCCCTTCTCCACATCATAGTCTCCTTGGATAACATCCAGGAAGAAGTCAGAAGGGTTGTTGTGCTCTTCACACTCGTAACCTGCACACCGTTCATATAGTCATCAATTACAATTGAGTTTGGTGATTAATGCATTATTAACCCTCAAATCTATCAGGGTTTTGCTTAACAAAGCAACCTTTACTAAGGATGACCTTAACTCCTATTCCTTAACATTGCACAAAGTTTACCTTAAGGACTTATGATTGCCTTAGGGCTTTCTGAAAGGAGTTCCAGAAGGTTTAAATGAGTTTACTACCATTTGCTAGGCATTGTTTGGCGAAACCGTATTATAGCTGGTTCGCTAGAAAGCAAGGGAAGTAACTCGGCTCGTTACGACAGAAGCTAACTGGTTTAGTTTCGCATTGTCCCTGATTATTTGACTTTGTATAAAGCTATAAAACAATTATGAACTGAATTATTCTTCAAAAGATACAGAATAATCGTTTCTTTTTTTTAATGGTTCTTTTGATAAGAATATTCTATTTTTTCAAATGTGGGACCACTTGGTATCGCTCCCTATATGTCACCGTGACATGTGGTCCCACATTTCCTGGTGCGTGCATTTTGCATCGTTGGATGCTAAAACCGAAACAGTATTGGGTGTTGAGCACTATAAATAAAATGGAAAATATAATTTACATGTTTCAGGTCAAATAACAAACGATGGGAACTGTTTTAAGATTATGCACGTGAACAGAAATCTCTTTAAATCGGCCAAACTCGGACACAGCTCATGAATATTAATGAGAACACGCCTGTCATTGGTTGCAGATGGGAACAGGCCACATATCATAGCTCATATCATAATACAATAATTGCTTTCTTACCATTCATGAAATGTTTCCATCTTTAAAACTAATGGGAAAAGGATAAATGTTTCTTTGACTGTATTTACGTCATTTATGTTCCAAATCATAGTCTACTAGTAAAAAATTCCGATCTTTTTCAAATGAGGGACCACTGTTTCAAACTCCTATTAGGGAGAGTATTGGTAGGTCCCACATTTTCCAAATCATAATGTATTGTATGTGAAAGAGTTTAGGAAATTTTATCAATGCTTCAATTAAATTTTTTTGTTTTTAGGCTTTGATAATCTGAAATTTACTAAATGTGGGACCACTGTTTCAAACTCCTATTAGGGAAAACGTTAGGTGGTCCCACATTTTCAAATAAAAAATATATTGTATGCTTGTAGGAAAAATTATCAATGCTTCAATTAAATTGATTTTTGGTTGACATCTTTTTACATGGATGTTTTTTTAACATAACATGATATATCTGAAACGTTTCCATCATTATTTTGATGAAATGGATGGGAAAGAGACATCAATTGTGACGGTAAAATAAGTAATTGAAATGTTGATGGGAACGAAACTAGAATATACTAATTATCCCTTATGAAGTTATTTTAATAATTTTACATCATTTTCAAAATATTACTCAGTTTCCTAATTTTTCATACTATTCCTTACAAGTTTCCATCTATTAATTTGAATTATTATCTCGTTTTTAAATTATAGCAAATATACCAACATTTATCAAATCTAAATTTTGTTATCAATCACCGCCATGTGTTATTTTGTGTAATATTTATTTCTGGTAAATGTGGGACCACAATCTCAAACTCTATAAGGAGTGTGGTCCCAGATACGACAACAAAGGCCGTAGCTCTGTGTGAGGGAAACAAGATTAGAGTTATTCCCCTTCCCGTCTCGCGAACCAGCTATAATACGGTTTCGCCCATTGTTTTGTTTTGTGCATAAGGTGTCATTGCACATGGGTTGGATAGAATTATGGATAGTCCAGGTTATGTGTGTTTGAATTTTGAAAAGATTCTGAAGTACAGAAATAAGTTGTGAAATTGGATGTGGAAAGCTTTGCTAAGTAGTTATTAACACTGCATAAGTTATCTTATTTCACAAAGAAAATATTGGAAAGATTTACTATAAAAATGCATATTAAATTGATAAGTAAATGTTAAAAATACAATTTTGCCTTGTACTAATAAGTCCTCTTAAGCCCCTTCATAGTTTATATACCTTAAGCATAAGTCAAAAGTTACACCTTTATCAAAGAGATTTAAATTTTCAAATTACTCAATGATGCAGTTTGATGAAAAGATAAATGTGACGCCTACCAACAGACTTAAAGTAGTCAAGGGCCTGCGAGGCCGGTCCGTGGTAGACAGTTTCCCCAGCAGAGAGCAGCACCATAGAGTCAAACACCTTGAAGATGGAGAACCGGGGCTGGTGGATTGAGAAGATGATAGTCTGTCCATTCTGTGCCATCCTGTTTAGAAATGGTAACAATGTTAATGCTGTTCCACTTCATTTTAACACAATGTAACAAATGGTCTATGTTGATACAGTTGTGTCACCAGCATTGGATTATATTTTTAACTTTGAATTCATAATAAATGTTTTTAATAAATCATTATCAGAAGAAAAACCCGAATTTTTTTTAAATAAAGTTTTCAAAAATATGAATTTAGATAGAGCACAATATTGGATTGACCTATTCAAACTTTTATAAGTGTTCTAAAGCTATTAAAAGCTGTTAGCAGAAATTAATTTTGAAATTTTAGTGTTGTCATTTGAATGATGTTTCAAGAAAGATCAATACCGTGACATTTTCAATCATCCAAAAATAAAATTATTAAAGGATTGCAATGTAAAGGTACAATATAAAAACATGCACTTACCTCCTCAGAAGGTACATGACTGAGTTAGCGGTGCTGGCATCAAGACCTGTGGTTGGTTCGTCCAGGAAGAGGACAGGAGGGGAGATAATCAGCTCCATACCAATGTTACATCGCTTCCTCTCTCCACCAGATACACCTCGTATAAAGTCATTCCCAACCTAGAAGTTGCAAAAACACAGTAACTTATAAATGATTATATAGCACAGGCATTGAATCATAAGGGTATACATAAACATTGCTTTATACTAATTCATACCGCTATATACCAATCCATGTACATTGATGAAGCAGGATAATGAAATGTATTTTTTAAGTAAGTAAGTAAGACATCTGAGAACATTGTTTTCACAACACATGCTATGCTCATACATAAAGGATACCAAAGTCATTGTGTACATAAACTACTATTGTTGGTAAAAGTTAATTCTTTCTTAAAACAAGCTAAGATGAGTTTGATACCAAAATGAAACACAGAGTTGATTATCCTGCATGTGACCCTCTACATTTCTCAAGCATAACTGCTCATCAAATTGCTGAAGGAAGGATTTCCTGAAGTCAACTGTGACAGTGGTGTACCGTGTACTAATGTTGTGAATTACAACTTAATAATAATGCTTTATTAAAGGGGATTTGGTTTACATCAGTCGCTGCTCAACACATTAAGAAGATAGATAAAGGACACATTAAAATATGAGTTAAAAGCATATGAAACAAGAAACAACACATTACTTATGATAAAACAATATTGACATGTCAACATTAGGACATCATATGTGTAACAGTATTAAACTAGTATTGCAAAATAGATACCACTTCAGGTTCATACAAAGTTTATATCATACAAATATAACATGAAGACCCATATCAACAGGTGCTAGAAAATATTCATAAAAGTTGGTAAAATGAAAGATAAAATGCAATTGTCATTCAAAGTAAAAAAAGAACATAAATTTCAATGCACCACAGATTTATATATGTCCACATAAGTAGATTATCAATGAACTGACAGTTCAACCAACCTTTGTGTTGGCACATTTAGTAAGCCCGAGTTCCTCTATAACAGAGTTGACTCTTCTTTCACGCTCCGAGGCCGAGGTATCCGCTGGCAGGCGGAGAGAAGCAGAGAAGGTAAGATTCTCCTTTACTGTCAGTGTGCCCATCACTACATCATCCTGAAACATGGTTATTAAAATTGCTTAAAATATAGCCCGTCTGCCAGTCCTTAAACTGGCTTCTTTTTGACAGGACTAATTACTTTTTGATCAGGACTTGTAACTCTTAAAACATTTTCTTTATTTTCCCCTAAGGAAATGACAAATTAATTTTCAGGACAGACTAGGTTTCCAATCTATTTCATACGCTGTTATTAAGATCAATTGATATAATCTTCTTAAGCAGAAGTATTTTAATAATCAAAATGATACATGTAAATATCATGTTTGTGCATTCACAGTATTCAATCATGTGAAATAATGTTATAAATACCAAAATGTTTGAATGGTCTTAATAATGGATGATATTTTAATATTGTAAAAAAAAAAGAGTTTTTATATTGACTCTATGTGGTACTTTTATAGTTTTCTTTACAAAACATATCTTATGTTTTGACAAATGAACAGGGTACATGTACATTCTTACCTGGGAGACATGAATATTTTATGAATCAATACAGAAATGCTGTATGCTAAATAACATTATCCTGTCTTCCTTACATTTACAATTCATTTTTAAATTGACTTTATTTGCACTTTTGCCCTGAAATCCAATTACCCGGTAAGCAGAATAGATGATGATGTCTTTTATGAGTATAATCTCTTTAATGAAGGAAAACCAAGTGTACATAATTTTTTCATCAAAATTGATATGAAAATAAAGCTCTTAATCATATACTTTATTCATTTTATTCATAACTGAATTATATATTATATATTGTTTATATATTGTTCATACATTATTTTGTATTCATTTAAAGGAAATGTAGCAAGCCAGTAAGACAAGTTCATGTACCTGAACCACGTATCCCACCATGCACTTGAAATTGTCGGGTGGTGGAGCGCCATCTATCAACAAACACCCTGACAAGCCTTGAGATTCCTTCCTACCAGCTAAAACATCCAGCAGTCTGAAACAAACACACCCTCTCCAGAATGAGGCAAGTCAAATACCTCACACAGCTTATCTACACCTAAACAATGTGTAACAGTCTGATAAGAATTATAAATAGATAATCCCCTCTTGGTGCGCTAAATTTTATATTCAGCTTTAAAAACTTTTTTTGGATAAATGTTCATCAATATACTCATAGATCGATGCAATTAATATCAAACGATGCTGTATTTTATCTAAATTATATTACTCATGTTTAGTAATTGTATTTTTTTTTTACGAAAACCTTTATAAAATAGTAATGTTTAGGGAAAAGAAGGTGGTTTAACATAAGCCCCACCCTTATTATATTCAATATACATTTCTTGGTGTAATGTCAACAATCTACACTGAATTTTTAACTTCCAGTGTTTTATTAGCAGGGCCCCGAAAGAGTCGTAAATGCTCGGTAGGGAAAAAATTATTTGGTTACGAACCGCTTACAGCTGACAACCAGTACCAAGTTTGTGTCAAGGATTTTGTCCCTATCGAGTATTTACGACTATTTCGGGGCCCTGATAATAAACTCTAGAAGTTAAAAATTCAGGTTGCAGACCCCCTTTAAATAGGTAAGAGAAACCTGTCGTCTATCCAATGCAATTGAAAGTAGTTCTACGTTCATAAAACTGCCCTTGTGTTTTGCATAAAAATACAAACAATAACATACGATGATTTTCCACTTCCGGTAGGTCCAAGTATAGCATTCATTCCTGGCTTGAAAATGGCACTGTAAACACGATTTATAAGTCATATAAATAAGATATATACATAAAAAATGACCATAATGGTTCACTTATTCATTTACCGTTTTTAACTGGTTATCAAAAGAACATATGGTTGTCTTAAGGAAATGTGTTATCGTAAACTTTAGGATATATATATATATTGTTACAATGTACGATTGTTTTCCTAAGGATATCAAATTGCAAACATCGCATACATAACTTTTAGTTTTATCATCCTTTTGATAATGACATGATAGGCTTTTAGTTAATTACATGTTTCTAAAATTAACAACATATTTTCATTACATGGGATAATTGCGAGTAATAAAAGGCTGACACCATGTAATACTAATAGTACACACAAGACTGAATCACAAACACAGGTTCCTCAGAAACTAACACGCCCATTCCTTGCTGTAACCACAAGGCATTATAAATTGAGTTTTAATCATAAACAGTACGTTAATCTATTGACAAGACTTATCATAAACACTTACTTTATGTTCTTCAAAATTGTCTTCGACTTGCTTCTTCCACAGCATGCTTTTGTTTTCACCTGTACGGTGTAGGAACAGTTGTGAACTGCTAGAGTGTGTTCCTTGGGCTTATCGCCCCGTCCTTTCTCTACCATGGAAATATCCATGGTTACTTACCTATCTTGTTTATCAACTTGTCTTCACTAATGAATTATAAAACTTAAAATTCTCTTCACATGACCTTATCAACAGTCAGTCGTCAGTAACTTATAGCGTTATGCAAGCACGGTTTCCTCGTTTTTCTATAAATACACGATCCTCACGATAGCGGGTGCAGACTAACACTAAAGGCAAGTCCATTTTCAAGAAGGGGACGAGAGCAAATGTTTCCCAGTTTTGTAAACACAATAATAAGATTATTAACTGTTAAGCTTTTGATTTACGAAAATATTATAACAGTACTATATCCTTAACTTCTTACATTATTGAAGCGGCTTTATAAAATGCATATATGGCCCGCTCTTTATGCATTTATCTGTCACCTATAAACTCGGATTAATAATGGACTTGACGGGTAATCAATTCGGTAAAACCAGTAATAAAAGCTTGTCGAGAATGTTGGATACACTCTTTGAATCGCACCAACTAAGCTGTCATAAATTAAACATGATAATTGAATATATTTGTATTCAAGCATACATTAGATATTTGTAATAACAATTTATATCACAATAAGAGTTCATACATAGGACACATCGTGAAGTATGTTGTTATCAACTATTCCGGTAAATATTATGTTGTTATATTTTTATATATTAAACCTTTTCTCTCTATACAGAACAAACAAACAACCCGATTATCTAATCAATTATTTTGTTATTAAAATAACGTTCAATAGCGATATAGATTTGTATAAACAGAAGTTTATTAGAAATAACAGTGTCACACTATGTTATTCTACTAATAACTGTAATATTGTTATAAAGATGATATTAAAGGATATTAACAGATATCAGGAGACGAATATTCATTCTTCATTAGTAATTCAACCTATGCAGCCCTGCATTTTCATGAAACTAGGAGACATATAAAAACATAAAGATTAAAACATGATTTCGTTATCAACCACAACATGTAGGACATGTTGAATAATACACAGCACGAAGGTGACGTTTTTAGTAAAACTTTGTATTTAAGTCTAATTTTATTACTTAACTGGATGTAAGATATGAGTTTAAATGAATTTATGCTTTACCTGCAATCAGAAATTTAATTACCACTAACATCGCAAAGCATTCATTGAAAATCAATTGAAAACGAGTTAAACTAATAAGATAAAATATATACGGTAACCTTGGATTGGATTATTCAGGAAAAGAAAAAAGATTAACGTTAATGAAGAAACATATATGGATGACAACTTCTTTATTCTTGTTAAACGACAAGAAACTGAGTCGAAACGTCGCATAACATGAATAAAGAAGTTGTTATCCATATTTGTTTCTTCATTATCATCATTCCAACTTCTAAATTGCCCCTTAGAGAAGATTAACCTTAGATATATTTGTGAAAAAAAGGACTCTGTACAAATTTAATGTTGTAAATAATCGCTTCAGATTTAGATTATAAATTTAAGATAATGCAGAGCATATGATTTATACCATAGATATGTAGGGCATTACATATGGCCCCCTCTCGTCAGATATAAAGTCGATACACTGGCTCGGGTATCGCATT
Source organism: Steromphala cineraria (assembly GCA_916613615.1). NCBI lineage: Eukaryota > Metazoa > Mollusca > Gastropoda > Trochida > Trochidae > Steromphala > Steromphala cineraria. The sequence continues at coordinate 12,079,382 of OU744721.1, forward strand.
CCTCTGTTGTTGCAAGCACCCTCATAAGTACATTAACTAGGACGCCCTTGTAAATCATCTGTAGTGTTTCTTATCCCCACAATGTCGCTCTTATGACTGTACGTTGGCCGATAATCTAACAGCAGACAGACCTTGTCAGTTTTCATGTAAATATTTGTAGTTAAAATGACATTTTTGTAAAGCGAAAAATTATCAGAGGTAAATGTAGTCTTTGTTAATCATTTGTATTGTAGTAGCTGTACTTTTGGTCTATACTCCATCTTCATAACAAACTTCCTTAGATTTTCATTAAACGATTTCTGTAGTAAAGAACACTTTCCACAATATAAGTTCAGTATTTTAGAGATAAATATCGCCGTTGTAGTTAAGCATATGGAAATGGACCTACTTAGTAATATGCCGATGGTATAACATCAGAACAAATCTTTATTTTTATGAAAATATAGATTTTGTTATTAAACATTCTACAACGAAAATTCATCACATTTAAGATTTACATGGTGTTTATAAAAATGCATAGTATACATGTAAATATACGAGAAAGAAAAAATCTCTTATACATGTTATGGGTACATAGTCCCGGTACAAACTGGGTTCATATTCTTTGTTGTATAGGGTTCAATATATGGGACACTCACATCAAACGTGACACTTTGCTCCGGTCTAATAATCCCTTAGAATTCGATTTGGACAGACAAATTCCCGAGCGATTGTGGTCGGATATCTAACCTTGCTAGCTACAGTTTGTTTGTTTATAGTTATTTAGTAGCCCCAATGTAAACGTCCAATGGTAAATGTAGAGCTCGGATTTGTGGAACACTGGGTTTCATTACACAGGCCCCTCGGTCATTAAAAGACCCCGATTATTCTCGTTGCCAAAAAACTAGTTTTGAGACGACCCCTTGATTTCAACGCCTTCATAGCGACATTTCATTCTAAACTAATCGGCAAAAGAAACTTATCACTCAATTAAAATTACTCTCATTAAATAACGAAAAGTGCTAAAAGCTTGAAATAAAGTCAGTATAGTATATCAACCAGTCCCAAAAACATTGAAAAACAGAAAATAGTATTTGACATAACCCGTAGTGCGCTCAAAACATTTTAAATGAGAAGGGGTCAAAACAAAAATTACAGACGATCATTTTGATACTCTTTTCACTCTAAAATCATGAATATTGGAAAGAAAACATCGGATCAGACTTAAATATGCTCAAGACAAGCGTAAGCACACAAAAATAACAATAACTAAACAAAACATAGAAGGGTTGTGTGACGTCACCTAATGGCTCTTTCAGTATTCCTGTGTACCCTTAATCGTGGCTTGTTCATAGATTGGTGAGTCAGATTTGACTGAAGCATGTTTTGTGAAAGACTGAGTGTTCTTCAATCAGTGACAGGGCATAGGACCTTTAAATGGCTGTATATCTTTACAAATTAAGTCTATTCGTACCATTTAGCATTTGCAATAAATCAAAGTTTAGTGGTTAATGTAGGACCAGTGAGGAATCGAAGAGCTCTGACTTCACTTGTCCTTGGTCTCCTAGTACGTACGTCAAAAACGCAATACACACTTATAGCATTTGACGTTCATGACGTCACTTAAAGAAAGTGTTGACGATGGTCAAATGCAAACGGGTATAAGTTTTCATATGGTAAAAATACAATTGTTTTTGCTGTTTTGGGATTGTCCATTATCTTGACATCTTATATCTATATTGAGAAAACAAATTGTAAATAAAAATTTAGGAACTATGGCAATTCTTCAAAAGTTGGTATCCGTGCACAGTATTTGTCAACTTTCAAATGCTTCTGACAGTTTCGTTATCCGACTTTTGATGGGGTGCAGGTGGTCTTTCTACAGTGGTGATGATCGTGATCCATAATTAGCTCTTGTTTGACATTTGTCTCACGTGACATGGCACCAATGGCAAAGTCACGTGATTTTCACCTTTTTTCATTTTCCCCCATAATGCATCAATATTTGTTCTTTACAAGTTAAAATACACAAATATAGGGATAATGTGCTTTTATTGCGATGGTTACTGTCAATATTTAAATAAAATATGTTTCTATATTTTCCGTTCAAAAGTGATAAGTTTCTTTTGCCGATGAGTTTATGTAACTATGAACGCGTTAAACTATAGGGGTCGTCACAATAAACGTCTTTTGCAGCGGGAACATTTGAGGTCTTTAAATGACCGAGGTGTTTGTGGTTCATAATACAAAAACTCACTTCTTTTCATTTCCACTTGAAATTTTTATTTCAAAATATTATTGAGATAACATTAAAAGATTATGTCAACCAATAATAACAAAGGGTTTAAGAAGTATAATAACTTGAAACTTGACATTAAAAACTACTTTATTGCAATATTGGTTTATATTTTGTAGCAAAAATTAAAAATCCAAATATGACACAACAACATTTACATCAAGTGGCATGGATCCTTGGTAGCTCAACTGATAAAGGCTATGCTTGATAACATTGAGGTCCCTGGTTCGATGCCCACTTTCGTTGTTCATAAATCTGAACTTCCTTGTTTGATTGAAACTCCAAATTTTAAAAGTCCAATTGTTTGCGTTTGTTTACAATGTAATAACCGACCAAGTTGGTTAGGAGATAACCAACCTACGCAAAGGGAGCTAACGGCTTATAAAATTCCACTTTAATAAAGGCAATAACTTCCCAAGGTGTGTAACGGGCAAACACCTATAGGACGGTAGTTACGAGTAAAAACCAATTGAAACAAGAAGGGATATAACCGCCCAAAGGGCGTAAACTTGGATATATATACGCTGGATGCAGCAGGGCTTAAAAAACAACGCTAATGTTCAATATGCATGCAATATTAAAAACATGATATTGTCCATCATGTGACAGTGTTATTTCCACGTTGACAGGCAAGTTGCCTTCACTTGATATCGATTAAACTATAATGTAAACATTCTTGTACAGGGTATATCCACACCCGAAGGTCAAATTCTGGGACGAAAACCGACCGCATTTTTACGGGCAAAATACCATAGCTGTTGACATAGGACAAGAACACGGCGAGACTCGCACGTATGTAAAATCAAGCAAATAACATTTTAAAAACACCAAAGTCAACACTATTATCACAAGTATTGATGACATGATTAAAGTAGATGATACATTTTACTTATTTTGCTTTTCAAAATTCCTCGGGAGGCATGACCACTATTGTACTGTGAAGTGGTCAGGAAGTGTTCAAAGTTGTCAACCTGCTCTCCTCAAAGGAACACAATCTTCAGCTTCCAGAAAGATTTTAGAAGTCAAATTGTGTCACTTGATAACATTGTACTGCTTAACGAAACAGTTAACTGCAGCACTAAAGTAGGGCGTACCTACTTATAGTAACAATGTACACCAGTTGCTAAATTTTAACAATCAACCGGATCACGTCATATACAGCTGCGTACCTCAAGTTTGTTCACTTGCTTGTGTGTCATTTATTATGTAATTTGTATTTCGTTTGAACTTCGACAGCACTGGTAAAGTATTACCGTACTAATTGTCCATGTGTAAAACAATCATTCTAAAACCGTATTTTAGGATCGTTTGGTCTCTGTCGCAGAATTTCGAAATTTTGCATGGTTAAATTTACGGCATCTTCCGCACGCATCCGGCGAGATAAGCATTTACAAGAAATTGAATTTCTTGTAAATGCATATCTCGCCCGATGCGTTCTGAAGATGAATTTACGGATGGTGTGTTACTTTTTAAATTCCGATTTTTTTTATTCCGATCATTGTAATCGGAATTCAAGAAAATCGGGAATTAAAAAAAACCCCATAATTATATATGTTATTCCACATAGACTCTCTGAGAAAAAAATCAGCATAATTACATTGACTAGGTGCAAAGGAAAAATATGACAAAGGCCTAAAGCTGTTGACCACTTATTGGAATATTTTGAAGAGAAAAATAGAGAACACTGTTTTCGAAATTTCCTGATCTCTTCAATGGCTTGCCAAAAACTGTTAAGGTTTGACATACAAATATGTTAACGAAAAATGTATCGTAAAATACGTAGTGAAATTTCAACATATACTTTTCATTTCGCAATGCTATAGGATGCTTCAAACTTACTGATATATGCACTAGAGTACGTGGGTAAGTGATTAAACTTAAAGTTCGCAGCTGTACCATCGACATGCTGTCGGTACACTTTCAAGAAATAGAGCGTTACGAGCATAAACTCGACTTGAATTTCAATCAACATATTTCTTATTCAACAACATAATTGAAAATCTTTAAAATAATGAAAGTTCATGTGATGTGGTTGAAAGTATCTAACAATACTTGTGTGACTGCATTAAACGGCTTAACAAGGAAGTTTTGCACTCATTGTATGTATGCAGTCGGATACAACCACTTGTTATGAAAAATGCCACTGTGAAACCATGGGGATACTAGGAGAATATTTTTATCAATTCCAGTGAAACATACCGTTATAATTACATAATCTGGGGGCGAGATAACATTAGTGAATAAGAAAGTTCAAACACTCAATTGCCATCTTTACATCTCTATCTGAATAAGTGTATATGTTATCAGAAGTTGTTAACCATTTAGCAAAACATATCGCACAATAACGCAATTTCTCCATCATCATATTTGAATATGAAACATTTCACTTATTTTTTTCGACTTTCGTTTCCCAAAACCTTTTTTGATATGATATAATAAATAATAGAAAAGGACACTGATTTGTAAGCTGGAAAGACTATGTATGATCCGGGCATTGATATTTAAATAAATGTAAACACGATTGGGGAAGCTTCTAGGCCAAATTTGTAGAATTTGCCAAAGAGCTTTCGATTTTGTACACAGAAATAAACTGTGCTTATTCTTAATGTAAAAAAGTGTTGAAACTCTTATCCTAAATCTATGAGATAAAACGAGTGTTAAATAATCAAGAGTCTCGAGACTCAACTTGAGGTAAAGTCAAGGAGGTATACTTAGTCATTTTCTTTCATCATATTTCTCCCAAATTGATACGTTTATATAAGCACGACTGCGATTAAAGAACGATTCCGTTAAATACTCAGAGAAAACGGACATCATTATGTCTAGGATATCAGGTCTATACTTTCACGAAGGAAATATGTTCCTTTATAAATTGTTAACGTGTCATGAGTACATCTGTGGTTATATCTGGGAACTTTTTTTCTTCGTCTCTCGTCGGTATTAGAAAACAGTAACCGGACTGATCTCGGCTATACAGATAGATATTATAGATCTATATAGATATTCGTATACCTTTTGGATAGAAATCTAAGTACTGACTATTTGCTTTCACCAAATAGAAGGAGAAAAGACGTTTGAATGAACGAACAAATTTGGAGTTTAAAATAAACAGCAAACGTGAATTTGATATGTTAATATGGCATATCAGCAATAATCTTGTTAACAAGCAAAATGTTGTTAGTCACTGCATACGCTTAATGTTGTTTACTTTATCTCTAGTGTAAAACAGTATTTCCAATATAGAGCGTATAAATTACATTATGATTCATTTAGTGAATGACTTAAATGTATATATGTAGTGATCATTATTAATAAGCACTTGAAGTTCATTTCATCAATTTACAAATTTAAACAAGATCTATTAGATGGAAATTGTATTTATTTGCTATTACGTTATATTCTATATAATGGTTATATTATATACTTATAAATGCAGTAACACAAATAGATCTAGATAATCACTAATAATCAAGATTACGATGCTAATCCGATGACCTTGATCCTTGAATAATTGCTTGTCTTGAATAAACCCCTAACTTGAACAACCGCCGGGTCTAAGAGTTTTGAAATATATATTCGCCTGCATTGAATAATCGCCGAGTTTTAATCAACAATGCAGTCTAAGTAAACCTAGCCTCAATATTATCCGTTTCACTTCTATACCTAGCCTCAATATTATCCGTTTCACTTTTATAGAAGTGAAACGGATAATATTGAGGCTAGGTTTACTTAGACTGTCAACAATGTAAACTAACTTGGAAATATTATCCTTGTATGCTTTATTTTGATGCGTTTTTTTTCAATTTATATAACATGCCTGATATTCACAGGAACATATTTCCTGTAATGATCTTTTTGTTGAATCTTTCAATACTTCACGGTCACATCCTGGATCTGAAATAAATAATCGCCTGCCATGAATAATCGCCCTGTCAAAACGATGTTTGAAATTAATATTCGCCCGGCTATTATTAAAGGATTTACGGTACTTGTTGGTTCAAAATGTTTATTGCTAGATTCTCAAATGACAACATTGACATCTGTTTACTGTCTGTCATTATAATGGTAGACAATGCATATCTGTAAACAATATAGATACATTATCGAGTAAGTATTAGTCATCTTCAACCAGAAAACGGCTGTATTAAGTGTCATCATTCTTATATTTGTCCTTTAGGTCAACTCTTTGACTAAAGAAACGTTTTGATCTTCGAACTAAACTATAGAGACTGTCGTCAATGTGTATGCTGTGAGCCAATGTCGAAAGAAAAGTTTGCGTACCCATGCAGGTTAGGTTGACTTTATTTATGAGATGTTCATCCTTGAAAATAGTCCAACCTGAAGTACAGAACAGGATATCTGAACGACACAGAAGTGGTGTCAAAGGTTTCCTAGGCTGCATGCTTCACTTATGCGAAAGGATATCAGTGACCAACATAACAATCTGCGATCTCTCAAGCTTTGTTTGGCGACAATAATGTAGTTGTCAGACCCACTGTGTCAGAAGGTTGTAAAACAAGAGGTCATGGAACTCAGCACCGTGACCAATCTTCACGACGAGAAGACGATTTTTTATCATCGACATACCTTCAATTGCAGGTGGAGAATTATCTGTTCTCATTGTACTAATACAGTGTTCTCTACAACCCCTGTACTGATGGATAGGTATCTGTTCTCATTGCCCTTACTCCAATTTTAATACAGTATTCTTTATCTTCAACCCCTTTACAGATGGATAGGTATATCACTTCCAAGCTCAAAAACGAAAGATGCTTCCTCGGTCGCATACCTATTTGTCGATATTATAGTTTAAGAATAGAAAAATGCATTCGACGGATCGGTACTGTGATTTTAGTTGTTGATTGGCTTATATAACGTTGGAACGTTCCAAAATAAGACAAAAGTGGTGTTTGGACGTGTTAGGATGATGCGATGTTGTATATCATGAGAAAATACATGCATATAAAGAAATGTATACACTATTTTCTACATTTTTGGATTTGGCTATATAATGGAACAACAGCAATATGTTAATTATGTTTATAAATTCTTGTCAGAAGGTTATTATGAACAAAAAATGGTACATGTCACCTGTCAATGGTATTGTTTTTTACGTAAATATTTCGCTATATGAATGTACATATATCGCTATATGAATCTGAAATGTAGCCTGGGCCTATGGCCTCCACTGTGCACAAAGAAATAAAGATTGATTGATTGAGTAAATACATATTCGATATAAAACGTGGGGCCCATGCCTCAATTTCATCTTAATCATATGGGCATGATATTTTAAGAGGCCGTGGACACCATAAATGTTAATGGAAGTTCGAAAGTTGTAAAAATATGGAAGTAATACCAAAGGATAAGGAACATGATTTGGAAGTGATGCACATGTCATACATGTATATGTATAATTGACACAAAGGGTCAATTAAACATTCAACGGATACCCCCAAAGTATTAAATTTACGTAAATAGAATGCAGTTTTACAGTATGAACCCTGAACTCGGTAATATGTCCGTTCTAAGAAATAAGACCGTATCATGTAAGCAACTTACTTCATTACAAGAGAACAATCGTAATGCTTGTGAACAATCCGTACACCCGTTCATTAATTAACTTAGATTCACCCAGTGTCTCTTGCTCGCCAAGATTCGACCGATCGGTACAAAATCACTCAAGCGTTATTCGACGGATAGGTACAGTTCAGTTTTGAAAATTCGACGGCTGTAATCGCTTCCTCCTTCAAATATAGGCATGATAGGTTCTCTACCCAAACTTCTTCACTGAGTAACTTTATGTGATATAACATTTACAGATAATGTTGTATCTATCTACTCTTATTTTGTAGCTCAAAGACGAAAATTGTTTTCTTTATATGCAGTTTCTGTACAGATGGAGAAGAATCTACTTTCATTTTCCTAGCTCCAACGCGAAATATGCGTCACCATCCAAATATGGGCATGGCAGGTTGTCAACTCAATCTTCTTGTAAATATTCCCCAGGAGCATTTACACTTAGCAACTTGTTGCAAATTCACGATGAATGGTTGTCTAGTCATGAGAAATACCAGTGCACGTAGTAACAACAAACAATCAAACTTTTAACTGATTTATTTACAAAAATATCATTTCAGTATATACGTATCAATACATCAGATATATCAACCATTATAACTTACTTTGGCAAACATGAAATACATACATTGTAAAGTTTGTCATGACTTTACACATTTTATCCCCACAGAGGCAAATCAAGTCATGAAATGTTGATCGAGACTCTGTTCTTATAAGACCAATCCGACCCAAAAATTTGCACCACAATCCATTTGAATTATTTTAGCAAATGACAGCGCTTCTCGCATGGCAAGGGTGGTTCATATCACAATGCTTTTGTCATGATTCAGATTCAGATTTTAGAACAGCGTCGCTGATTGCACAACTAACTTTGATTGCCTGCTATCTGGCATCTCCCATTCTCTCCCCCAAAAACTCGGCGAATAAGAACAGTGGCTCTGTCAACATTTCATGACGTGATCTGCCTCTTTTGGGAGACACGACGACTTTGTTACTTGGCGTGAGCATTAAAACTTCATCAATAAACGAAGCATTATAAAGACATCGGTTATTACATTTTTACATCCAAATTTCTAACAAATCGTAGACAAATTCATAATCACAATAATTATTGTATACATCAAAGTGACAATAAAATCATTATAAATTACAAAAACATCATATCATTATCAAAATGTTATAATAATTATGAAACGTGTATAAAGAAACTGCATTTGTTATATCCTACAAGTTTGATTGACAAATACATGTAATAAGATAGTAAATCCTGGGTATTGGAATTGAGTGATTTATCAATTGTGATAAAGAATTTCATATTAGAGTTACCAAATTGACTAAACAAAACCTTTAAGACACAGTAGCATGTATTGCTTGTCCTTTGGTTTCCATAGCGTATATTCATTGATGTTCTTCAAAAAGCAAAAGAACTCCAAATCCTTTTTAGTCGATGATTAAAATGTCTCGCAACAAACACGACTGAGTTTATGATAGTTGTTAAAAAACATATTTTGGTTCAAATGACTGATTTGCATTATAGTTTCTCTTCATTAGATATTTAGCTCCAGTGGCTTTTTGCTGAATTAAAAAGGGTCACAAATACAAATGATAAAAAGGTTTCAGTCAAACGTATTCCAAACCGAACATGGCCCTCAAAGGAGACACTTTACGACAGCATTGAGTTAAAGTATTTGCTGAAATTCCTCTCTCAACGTTGCTATTAGTTGCCATTAGCTGATAAACTTTCGTAGACAAAAACATTTGGAACAGCACTTTTCGTTCGTTCATAATGGCACCACATAACATTTAAACTTCACTAGTAATCCAATGGCATATCTCATCACGACTTTGGCGTTGTTATTAAATCTCCCCTTATAAAAAGCAGCAAATTCATCGTTAGACTGCACTTCAGTTTGAACGGACGTGTATCCGTAACGTTGTATTCGTAACGTTGTATCCGTAACGTTGTATCCGTAACGACGTATCCGGGCTCAGTTTGTTCGAGGTTGATCACATTATGCATCCTATGCATCAGAAGAGTGTGTGCAGCATATTTCCGAGACTCAATCAACGAGTTTAGGATACCTCCTAAAGACTCTGGAATTCGATATTTCAAATTAACTTTGTATCGTTGAAATCACTTAGAGTTGGTTATTTGACGCATGCACTTGAAGCCACAGAGTAAATTAGTTTAGGATACCTCCTAAAGACTCTGGAATTCGATATTTCAAATTAACTTTGTATTGTTGGAATCACTTATAGTTGGTAATTTGACGCATGCACTTGAAGTCACAGAGTAAATTAGATTCATTGGAACTGGATTCAAGTTATGCAATGACATTGCTGCAAATTAATCTTCAAAATCACGAATCAAGTTATCAAGATGGGAACAAATAAACCGTTAAAAGGTTCACATTGTTGACAGATGAGTATCATGATGTGAATAACATGTACACTTGCACATTCCTATGAAATCTTATGAAATCCTAACGTAATGTACAATCATTATTAGCCATCTTTCAAAGATATCTTTTGTTGAATGTGAAAGCACCGAGTTGGTAGAGTATCATGATGTGAATAAATATAACACACTCCAATGCAATAAATTCCCCCTAAAGATGTGTAGAATTAGATTTTCAAATTTAATCCAATGAAACCTTAACTTAAATCAGCGACCTTTCACTGATATTCTTGACAAATGTGATAGCACTGAATCAGGAAATCAAACACCATTCAAATCACGTAACACCAAACGCCCCTGTATTGTTGGGCTTCCCTCGTACAACCATCCACTGTCTGTCATGGCGAATCTTTACTTAAGTTTCTTGAGGAAGCGGAGTTGAATGTAAGCTAGCGTCATGAAGAAGACGACGAAAGCCCCCAGTGCCACTTGGGGGAGCCACAGATCCCACGTCGTCTTGTAGGCGATGCTTTGAGACTCCAGATAGGCGTTTCCTGTCGTGCTGGGTGCGAATACATGGCGTTAGTATTTATTATTATCGTACCAGTGGTTTCATTTAACTGTTATATCACTAGAAGCGTCTGTTTATGTCTTTGGAGAGGTATAACGATTATTATATGATTTACTATCAACCTGGTCAAATGCTAAAATTTGAAAACATTGCGTCAATATTTATTTGATATCATGATAGAGGTTTCATCAATGTAATCATAACAAGCTCTATCGATAATTCTATGTTCGTTATTACATGTAAAGACGCACATCACAGCGTTTCTGAATTAAAGCTTTCATTCAACTCTTATATGACATAGAACACTCAATATATTTAGAGAGTTATACTAATGAACGATTTACTATCTCGACTTATCAAGATGGTATTATGATTATCCACGATCGTATCAATTTCATTTGCTTTCTTACGACGCAAGGACATCTTCAATGTTGGTTTCTCCATCAACACTACGAAATCAAAATTGTGTTATGTATTAAAATAAAAGGAAACGATATTGACAAATATAAAGAGTATATGTCATGTAAGAAAACGAGCAATATTCAAACGTTTCTATGATTGTAAATATATATATATAATCACATCTAGTATCATTGATTTCCTACAGAAATAAGGTTTGATATCAAACAACTTACCAGTTCATATCCGGATCACAGAACGTTACATCTTTAAGCTCGTTTATGTTCAAAGCCTGTAAATAATATTTTCAGTGACATTATTTCTAAAATTCTTTGATATGGTTTACTTAGATGGATTACGATTAAGCTTTATTTACACATGACATCAGTCTCTACTGTTAGTAATAATTATATTTTGTGCTTTCGCTGTATAACAGGTATAGAAATCACTCAAACTTATTTTGAATAAGGATTTGTAAAGTGATCTACAATTCCTTAATATAACGTTTTTAAAAAAAAATATATATATAAAACAGCGAGTGATTGCAAATACTGAAAAAGACCTTCAAGTCATATCCGGTATTTCGAATTTAGATATTGTTTATCGTCAGTTTCGTGAATATGAGTAGATAACATATTGGAATTTTCACCGGACCTGTATGTTATTATACGACGTTTCAAAATAGAGTTCGTCCGTAAAATCACAACAACGTCCTCAAACATTTTTTATTCTTAAATCTTTCTGTATTATAATTATGAATAAACCAAATATACTTACATCGACACTGTATCTGAATATACTGAGCCACTTAAGCCACTCCAACCAGTCCGCGATAGACACTACGTTCACCAGCAAACCGCCGAATAACTTGAGAACATATAGCAAAGTTTAAGATAATGAAAAGGGCATTAGTTTCACTCTTATGTAAATTGGTTTAATAAATAAATTAAAATGTTGGCATAAATGTATGGGGAAGTTTTGAGTTTGCTGTTCAATTAAGTCATTGCAGAGATGTAAATGAAAAGAAATACCGGAGAAATTTTGTATTCTATCAATCTCATTGAAACCATGTATAACTCGTCTCTCATACATCCATGTGTTTTTGGAAGGTTTGAATGAAAGTTTTAGCTGAATTTAATGAGATTGGGTTTTCATTGAAATGCTGGATATAAACTGGCATGCTTTCAAGACGAGTGCGAGACATAACTCCAAATATGTAGTAACATTTAGTTGTTAACATAGTTGTTTACATCGAATGACTCAATTGTTAAAACTGACAGGTTACTAGTTCATTTAAACTGTTTGATTTAAAATAGATAATTGAAACATAAAATATTTAAAAAAATAATTATATAAATTTTTGTAGTATTGAAAACAATGTTTAGCTTGATTAATGTATCGTTAATTGTGATAAAAGGAATTAAATCGGAAGTAATGTCGCATGTCATGAGGACATACTCGGTGTTTTAACGATCATCGGGATACTAAAAAGAAATAATATAAATCAGATCAAGATATGAGCGGTTGCCAGTATAGATCTTATATCCCTGGACTAATCCAAGTCGAAACGTTGTGTATATCGCGAGTTTCTAATCGATTACAGCCTTTAGCTGACAGATTCATCTATGTAGCAGAGTATATAATCACTTCCGGTCTGTTAGTTAGCTGGAAGATGCTCCTTGCAATCTATTCTTGGCGACAGATTGCATATATGGGGGTTTTTTTTCTAAAGAACTAAAATGGAACAAATACTACAAAATCGAGTATTAAAACCGTAGGCCTTATCAGGACTTATTCTAATAAATTTTTATCGGGTCAAAGCAAAATGTAGGGGAGACCAGGGCAAAGCGCGCCCCCTAACATATGAGTGCCTCTAGTGGGCACCCCGACATGCACAGAATGCAGCTTGAACCATATCTCTAATACTTATCACATAGACTGTTACATGACACATGCTTTTTTAATCTACCATTTCGGCATAATGATGTATTTACGTAAATGTATTTTGATTAAGGGGGCGCGCTTTGCCCTGTAGTTTGGGGCAAAGTGCCCAATCCCCTGGGCGCTTTGCCCCATGTGAAAAACAACACAGACTGTAATATATATTACACACCTATAATCAGCCAATACTAATCAAAAGCTTCCATCTTGATAATGCAAGGCAGCTATCGAACTCATATGAAGGATAGAAATAATATAAAAGTTGGCAATATATGCAAGGATGCTCAAAATGTTCCTTAACATATCATGAACCTGCATGTTCAACATTCTCAATGACCAAATATCATTATGGTTGGTAGTTGTACATTTCTTTCAACTACGAAAGTGTTGATAATGTAGGTCATTGACTATCAAAACCAGTAATACATAAAAGAAAATAAGAATTGAATTGGTTATATGGACGAATTAAAGATATAACATCATGTATTTTGTGTCGAAATTGTCATAACGGCATAAAATTGCTTATCGTTTGGGGTTAAACAGTAGTATACAATGAATTATATTTTCATGATTTAAAAATCAACAGAAAAATATGTTTGTTGTAACTGTTAGTTGTTGTCATTCTTTAACAAAACAAACCCTTTAAGTAAAATGGTATATTTCATTTTTATAGAATACAGCAGAATGCTGATATGAAAATTATAGTTCTCCTTTACATTATTTGCTTAAGAAATGTAAAATAATAACTTTTACACCAATATGTGAACCAAAAAGATGTATTTTATAACACATGGGGCAAAGCGCTCCCCTCGGCACGTTTTGCCCCATCCAGGGCAACATTCGTTATGTACATCACAGAAAATCATTAAAGCAAGTAATTCCAAAATTCAGTAATCAATGAATTAATGATAACAATTCATGTTACATGTTCACGAGAATTTAACGTTCCGTTTTGTATTTTTATGAAATATTTGAATTTGAGACATATCCGTTCCTTATAGTTAAATCGCGTTTTTTCGAATATTTGAAATTCTGCGTCAACAACTCAGGCAAATGATTCCAGCGTTGCTCACAACGCTTCATTACGGTTACTTTCATTCGTTGGTAATGAGAAATTACTCCATTTGTCGATAGTTTTGAAGAAAAATCGCGAGGTCACTTTGCCCCGGGGGCTCGCTTTGCCCTGGTCTCCCCTAATGCAACTGGGTTGGGCAAATGAAATAAATTAGCATTGTGTCAATGAATATCAAGAGCGAAGGTATGCTATTCATTGTAGATAGTCCATATGTGCATGAACTTAAAGATCATCATCCAGAAGATAAACTGTAAGAGCGTGATGCTCAATGGGATTTTAATTGAGCCAAGAACAAAATTAGATATAAACCCGAGGATTTCTCCGATTCCATAAACCTACCAGATAAGAGACATTTCTCACAATATTAATAACATGTTATTGGAAAATAAAACAATTCAATTCAAAACAAGGCCAATTACAAGCATATCCGGTAATCCAAGATCCGGTGTAGGAGACAAGGCTCCATGGTTAATGCGTCTCCGAAAGCTCCAATATATCACGGCGCCGTTTATGTACAATAGAAGCCAAGCAAACACTCACCATCATAAAGACATAGCAGAGCGCTATGAGCAGATTAGCAATGGCGAAGATCCGGACCGAGGCACTTATAAAGAAAGCCAGTGCAGAGGCTGCCAGAGTTGTCATGAAAAGGTCCAGGACAAAGTAGAAGAAGTAGCCTACTCCATTCCTCAAACCTGTCAAACAACAATGGGAGCCAGGGAATTGTACTTTGGAAATGTTTCCGAAGGAGGCGACTTTAGTTCCGAAAATTCCAAAGAATCTTTTTTACTACAATTTGTTTTATTTATTATATATCTTGGATGTTTGGATATATTTGGCTATACGTCTGATACAAGTTATTTTCTCTCTAAGTAGGATGTTATGAATCTGTTAGGTTATTTGAAACTTAATATACGCTATATGAGCAACGAGAAGTGTGATATTTAGTTTAAACTAACAAGATTAAATCTGTTGATAACCAAGTATGTTAACATGGAAACTGACATTGGATTTTTCTGGCTTTTTTTGCGTCCAAATGACTATGAGTTTTAGACATTGTAAATGATACGAACTAGTATAATGGTTAATCACTGTCCATGGTTATCCTACATGGATATTCAGCAACAGGAATATGTTCACTTATCTCAATATCGATATAAGTATAATGAGGTACCTATCATCCAGTAGACTATTGAACTGAAGGCCACAACAGGAACAAATCTCATGGGTATGACATCACAGAAGACTTTGGAGAGGAAGTAGGCTGATACCCGGTAGAATCCACTCACATTCTCATGCCTGGAAGAAACAAATATATCCTCATTTAGGAAACCTCTCAGCATTCAATGATCGCAAACGTATAATTTGACATGTGTTATTTAAATTTATTTTTCCAATAATGTATAGTCATGTATGTTTTGTTATTTTGAGATACTAAATGATAGTTTTCAATACTCGATATCAAGGTATTATTGTATGGAAAGCGATCCAAACCATTATGACTTGGGAACATTTACGGTATTAAAGGGGTTCCCTTAATTTTGGAGGAAGCATGAAGGATTTTATCATTCAACGTCGACTCACATGAATATAGCTCTCTCCTTTATGAAGAGTTCCACTGCTGACAAGTTTCCAAATATTTGGTTCATGACGATGAAGAAGAAAGCACCAACTCTAAAGAACAGAACAGATACGTTCCAGTTGCCGTTCCACAAAGCATTTGTAGACTTACGATCGATTGAAGCAATTCTTTTAACATTGATTACAATTGATTGTAGACCTACGATTGATTGTAAGTGTTTTGTTGAACGATACCAAGGTAAATATACATCAACATGGAAAGAATACATTTCCAGGTAATGCTTGAATATTTGCTGACGCCGTTTAGACAATGGCCGAGCCATATATTAGGGCGTGCATATTTCGAGGGAACACACATGTCGCATAGATAACAAAATTGGATTAAAATGACATTTGTTTATATTAAAATCATATTTCGAAGTCATATATATCTTCAATATTACGAAATGTTATCTATGACATTTGCATTCTCTGCATTCAGCTTATATAATTATGCCAAGCATCGTTTCAAATAAAGTGATTTATTGTACAATTGGCTGAGCCACTCGTGAAAATAGAAACTTTCTTCCTCACTTGGTGAGTTAAACATGGTACTAGTCCAGAAAGGACAGATATCTCATACACAATATTTTCATTCTTTATTTGGTATCTGACGGGGAACTTAAAGGCAGAAAAACTAACCTGTTCTGGATCCCTGTTTCTAACGATGTGTCCAGTTGGAAGTATATCGCGCCTACTATAACGCCAAATATAATCATGACGAAAACCTGACAAAATAATACAAGTATCTTAATATCTTCTGTTATTAATATTGATCAAAGAATTAGGATTTTAAATGTAATTTAATATGTTTGAAAATATAAGTACGTTTTATTCAGCGGTACTAGAATCACTATATGATTTCTATAATGTATTGTTTGTCTTTGACATGTATGGTTATATGAATTCAAAAGGTCTAACATATTAATCCAAAGACGACAAGTATGATAAGGGCTTGTTTTCAAGGAGAATCTACAAATAACCTTGTTTTTTCCAAGGAAAGCCGAAGAAACACATCCAATAAGATAATTAAACATAGCAATAGTTACAATCGGTAAAATACTAATACCATTCAGTAATATATTTAACATATTTGACCAAAACCAAAATTCTGAAGCTACCTGAAGGATGGATGTTTGTGGGTTCCTGAGGATGTTCTTCACTGTTCTTCCCGATACAACAAGGAGCTGAAGAACAACATAATCGCATGTTGACGTGTTGTATTTTCACCTGAATTTATTGAGAATGAACAACTCTATGCAAGAGATAGGTCGTTTGGGGTTCACGCCAATTAAGTGAGATTTATCTTTCTAAATTTCATAATTAAATTAAAGGCACACATTCCAATTTCTTCTTTTACAATTTTTGGAAACTGACTCATGAGATATTTAATATCCCTGACTTTTAAATAATTCATTGCAGATCATTCTTAAAGGGGCAGTAGCACGTTTTTTTAATTATTTTATATTTTAAAATTGTCACTGATCATTGTAAGTTAATGCTTAATGTATTATTTCGACAGTGTCAAAATCTCATTACACAAGCAAATTATCCATTGTCAGAGGACAATGTATGAAGATTCACATAAAATCCATTGGCGGCCATTTTGTGTGAACACCTTCAATTCCTTTTGTGTAAGAAGAAGGAATTGCATGACTAAACTTTAAGTAATATATTTGAATTATAACTGCTCCACTTAGTTTAAATACATTGTCTTTCAATTGGAACAATTAATTCTCATTTTCCTGACATCCCCTTATATCCCCCCGAAAAACGTGCTACTGCCCCTTTAAAGAGTAATAAGTATCATAAAACTTCAGTAGGAAGCTAACCTTTGTGCATATGCCCTCAAAGCAAAATGCATGTTGAAGTGCCTTTAAGGTATATTTGTAATCTATCATAATAAATTAGCATGTACTACAGTATTATTATTATTATGTACTATCAATACCTGTGTAAGGAATGACGTTGCATACTGGACCTCGCTGAGTCGGACAACAGTGCCGGTTGCAACATTGGACGTGTAGCTATCGTATATAGGAGTCGCCTCGCTCATCATTCTGCAGGTAAACACACGGTAAGGACGTTTATTGACATAGATCAGCAAAATGAATTATCATATTAAAAATGGAATCTGCATACTAAGTTGAAGGATATAAAGACATCGATGTATTATTCAAAATACATTAAATTAAGAAAAATGTAAACATTTAATGTAGAAATACAGAAATATGAGAAATATGATGGAAATTGTGGGTATATAGGAGTTCAGACTAATCTAGAATTAACACATTGATCGAGGACGCAGAGAATATTGAAGAAAGATTACACTTTATTGATGAAGGATGGAGAGGAAGTGGTTAATGATACAGAAACATATAGGGATCATAAAGATGTAAAAATATTATTGAAAGATATTGATGAAGGATTAAGAGCATTAGAGCTTATGAGTCTGTGACACACACTTGAATATTCTAAAGTACGATGGTAAACTTCCATACAAATGCAGCAACTCGGATTCTAGGGGTATTGCCATGGAGCCTCTAGACTTATAAAATAGATCTAAGTGCTATGTGGATCATAGAGATAACTTTTTCAGAACAGATACTAGTTACAGAGTAATGTAGATTTTCTTAAAGGAGTGAGGGGCGTTCTATGTGGTGGAACCCTTTCTGGAATGACGTATATCCTTCTCACAATTATTCTCATCCAATGAAGATTTAATAAAAGATAATGTCAATTTTAAAATAAAAATGTAGTGATATATGCAAAATATAGAGAAAATGAAAAAGGATGCATAGAATTGAAGCGGGGAACAAGAAAATATATATTCCTAAAAATAGAGCCATGGGCTCTGTAGCTCATCAGACTTTTGATGGAAAAAGGTTTTGACCCCTGTGACCCCATTTAGGGTCATTGGGTCACAAAATCTACAAGTTTGAATCCCCATTGGCCAAGGAGTCTACACACAACTTTTTAGCTCTCTAGACCATTTGGAACTGGAGGAGAAGATGAAAATAGGTTCTGAAGGTTGTGACCCCTGTGACTCCATTTTGGGTCATGGGGTCACCAAACCTAAAATTTAGAATTCCCAGTTGCCCAGGAGTCTACACACAACTTTTCAGCTCTCTAGACCTTTTGGAACTGGAGAAGATGGAGTAAAATAGGTTTTTAAGGCTTTGACCCCTTTGACCCCAATTGGGGTCAAGGGGTAACCAAACCTAAAATTTAGAATCCTCATTGACCAAGGAGTCTACACACAATTTTTAAGCTCTCTAGAACTTTTGGAACTGGAGAAGATGGAGTAAAATAGGTTTTTAAGGTTGTGACCCCTGTGACCCCAATTGGGGTCCAGGGGTAACCAAACCTAAAATTTAGAATCCTCATTGGCCAAGGAGTCTACACACAATTTTTAAGCTCTCTAGAACTTTTGGAACTGGAGAAGATGGAGTAAAATAGGTTTTTAAGGTTTTGACCCCTGTGACCCCAATTGGTATCATGAGGTCATGAAATCTACAATTTAGAATCCCCATTGGCCAAGGAGTCTACACACAACCTTTAAAGCTCTCTAGACCTTTTGGAACTGGAGAAGAAGATGAAAATAGGTTTTTAAGGTTTTGACCCCTGTGACCCCAATTGGGGTCATGAGGTCATGAAATCTACAATTTAGAATCCCCAATTGCCAAGGAGTCTCCACATCAAATTTGAGCTCTCTAGAGTCATTGGTTCTGGAGAAGAAGTCGAAAATGTGAAAAGTTTACGGATGGACGGATGGACGGATGGACGGACACCGGACGCCATGCCATGCCATAAGCCCATCGGGTCTTTCAGACCTGATGAGCTAAAAATACAGAAATGGTGAAAAATAAACAGATGATGAACTTTTAGTTAAAAAGAAAATTGAGAGATTGATAAAAGAAACAATAACAAGAGATTTCGATGTTTGTACAAACAATGACATTGAACGAGGACTAAACGACCTGGCTGGATTGTTTCAATTCAAATGATTTTATTAACTATTTAATAAAATTCGTAAAGAATAGCTTTCTCCTTATAATACGTTTTGAATGCAAATGCCACATAAATAACTGCATGATTTGAATGTATCACTCTTTGGATGAAACACAAAAAAGTCAATTTACAATATTCAAATCAACAGATTTTCAATACAAATGAGTTCAAAATAATGTTTTATAAAAGAAATGTGGAATTAGATTTTAAAAAGAATACTGAAGAAAAGGCAAATTTCACATTTGTCCATACACATGTTTAGAAGCAACACAACAAGTAATTTTACGATCTTCAAATCAACAAATATTCATTATAAGAGAATTTAAACAGGAATAATATTTCAAGCTAAAAAAGCAAGACAAACGAAGAAATTTCACAGTTGTCAATAAACATCTAAAAGCAATAAATCTTACTGCTGGTAAAAGGAGGAAGAATGGAACCTCTCAACAAGGCGGTTGTGGATGAACTTCTTGTCATCAGAAACTGAACAGAGGGAAATTGAAATGGATAATGAACTCAATCCTAATCTCCATACCCCAGTAAAATGTCATTAGCAAAGCATTCCATCTATGGTGAGCAAGTGAATGACACAGGGTTTATGTGATTTGGACGCACTTGTCACTGTAAAGTCAAGTTCAGTAATAATACAATTTCAATGTAATTTTTGTTTCAATTTTTAGGTTAACAGAAAAAATGGGAAAGGAAATACGAGGGGATATCTTCACCTCAAATTGTACATATAGTTAACTTCATTAAACTTATTTAACCCCAATTACTATCGAAGTAGAAGTATTTTAATAGTGAATTATTCAAAAATCTAAAGGATATATTAAATGCCCCGTTAAGGAGAATCGTAAGCAATGAGACTCACAGCAATTATAAGCATGGTAAATACTTAGTTGAAGCACTATCACACACAAAACCATATAACTGTCAGAAACACTGACGTATTATTAATTAAACTATCAAATAGTATACCAAAACGGTTTGATCTAAGATTGATTTAAAAAAAATTAAAATCAACTGTGAAGGTGAAGAAGATGAAGGCAATATTATGAATATACAACATCTTCGACATAGATCATTACAACATAGTATCTATGTCGAAACGTCGCAAACTTGAATAAAGACGTTTTATATTCATAATATTGCCTTCATCTTCTTCATCATCGCAACGTCTAGAATGCTCATCAAGGAAACTGTGAAGGTGTTAATAATCGCAACATCAGATTCCAAATTAGATTTTATTTTGAAGAGTATGATTATGTATTTTGAAAGATTTAAGATGAATATATCGGATGAATCAGGTGAGGGTATAGGAACAAGCTTTAGTATAATCAAGCGCAGATATAAGGTTACAGGACCTTCCTCTCGTACTCCACGTCATAATACATTAGATGAAGAACTACAGCTACACTTATGTATTTGAAGGATATTGAGGGAAAATGGGAACATGGTGGTTGTCGATTAACAATATGTGTTCCTGGAGATAACTTAACGTAAAGTTCAAATAAAATCCAAAATATTGTTACATAGTGGTTGTAAATTAGCAATATGCGTTGCTGCTAAACCTAGGTTCACATTAAATAAAAAATATTGCGTAAACGTATGGTTTTATTTACAAAATATACGATAAGTTCTGTAGCCCATCAGTCTCTGCCGTGTATACAATCTAAGGTTAATTTAATTGGCACAATGCAAATGCAATAAATCGTTTTCGTGAAACAGAACTAATCTCCAATAATATGCATTTACACATATTCAGCATTCTATTGATGTCTGATGATTTGAAGAAGAAGAAGATACGGGCTTAAAGGGGCAGTAACACGTTTTTTGATAATTTTATATTTTAAAAATTGCACTTATAGTTGTAAGTAAATGCCTAATGTATTATATTGACAGTGTCAACAATCACATTACACAAGCCAATCACCCATAGTCAGAGGACAAAGTATGAGGATTCACATAAAATCCATTGGCGGCCATTTTTTTGTGAACACCTTTAATTCATTTTTCTAAGAAAAAGGAATCGCATGGCTGAACCTTACGTCATATATTTGAATTATTACTGCTCCATTTAGTTTAAATACATTGTCTTTCATTTGGAACAATTTATTTTCATTTTCCTGAAATCACCTTATATTCCCCTAAAAACGTGCTACTGCCCCTTTAAGTCATTAAGCCGAACATTGAATCTCATTGCCATTCATACACTTCCTATTCTCTCCCAACGGAGAAAGCCCAAGCTATCTTGGTTCAAGATAAATTTAGCTTCCTCTGTTGGGAGAGAAAGTACATTTATATACTTTTATTTACTCTATCTCCGATACAGTATAATAATTCTCTCAAAAGAGAACAGATGTAATGAAAGGTACCCTTCCACCTCTGATTGGAATTTCTACCTTATGAATCGGTTTCGAGAAGAGACCGTTTTAGGTTAAAGGCTAAATAGCTGCCGTTAACGTTTACGAAGTTCTGAAGAGTAAAGTCAAAAATGCTTAAGGTTCACAATCACGTCGGACAACCGTTTTCACCATGATTACCTTATAGGCCTGATTTGTTTAAGGCAATCTTGGAGATGATTACTGACTGTTAAATGCATGTCATCATTAAAGTAATAATGTGCATATATCTGAATACGATCTAATAATAGAAAAAATACCAAATTCAAGGACACAAGAAGACATAGTCATTAACATCCCCGAAGAAATTGGTTTTCATTATGGTTCCAAACATCAGAGTCGTAAATCATGGAACAAGGTTCATTATTACATATACAATAATTGCACTCTTCTAATTTCCGAACTTCATCGAAGAGAAGTTTCATAGAATATTTTGTTATCCTATCTCAAATTGTTTCTGAGAAACTGTGTACCCTTTAACTTGGACGGGGCCCGCCCAAAGCTTTATCCCCGGTAACCACTGCGTTGCGGGGGAAATGAATACCGTGTCCTACAATAATATTCGATTTAAAATCGACGAATAAAACAAGACCATTAGCCGACAATAGAGTCATATGATGTGATACACGTGAATGTCAAAAGCTTGCAAGGAAAGGATATTATATGAGCGGGATGAATAAAACCAATATATATAATACCTTCCACGATTTCAGGCATACTGTGGCCTTTTGCTACAGCAAAATGGAAAAGATAGGAGGATAAATCTCATATCTGAGATTATGACATCAGTTTCTGACATCTGTCGCACCAAGAAAGTGCACATAATAAAAGCTTTCTTAAAAGCATTCAATTTCAATCTTGACAAATTCCTTCGGCATCCGTTATCTTTTTCAGCAGAGCAATTGAAATCTATTAGCTCCAATTGGCTGAGGGCTATTTATCGATCACTAAGAAATTCATCCAATCGTCAAAACGTGTAAAAGATTTCTTTAGATTTTGCAATTATGTTTTTTCTTATCATGGAATAAAATTAAGTGAATACGGTCCCCAATGACTGTCACTTTCATAGTTCAAAGTGAAGAATTGTAAACATATATTTCAACGCAGATTGGAAACAAAGCGTCTTGTGTAGGAAACAACATTAAACATAATACCCTGTATATCGCGACACACTACTTTAGCTCTAGAGAAAAGCCTTAACTCAGCAATGTAAGGCTCCTGTTAGAGGAATGATCAGATTATAGCTTTGATGGAATTTTATGTACAAATTGCACATGTACTGTCATATGAAGAGTAACTTACCCATCCCGTTAGCTTTTGAGTTGTAGTCATAGTTGCTGATCGTGGCGTAGTCGCCGTTGATGACATCGAGGAAGAAATCCGGAGGATTGTTGTGTTCCTCGCAGATATAACCTGGGGACGAGATGCATGATGGGATTGTTATGATGGACGCATGCTTTATCGAGAGACTTTTAAATTATATTCTGGCTGTTATGGTGTCAAAAATTATTAAAAAACCCAATATAATTTAATTTGCTGAAAAGATCTCACATGTTCATCCAAATATGGTTTATCTTAATTTTCAGTCTGATTAAAATCGTCCGTGCTCCGAGGAATAAAATTTAAAAAAAATTGTCTCTATCGGGGCTCGAACCATTCGGGATATCCTCTCGAGTGAATGAGAGGGCTGGGTGTGGTTCGAACCCCACTAGAGATAATATTTTTACACTTTTCCCCCTGAATCACAGGCGATTTTAATCAGACTGTCTTAATTTTCAAATAATCAGTTTTAGTTGAGCAACATATTTTGTACAATATATGACGACACCGAAATCAAACGTTCCAATAAGGATAACACAATCACCAAATCTTCTATTTAGAATCCCCACTGGCCATGAAACATGTACACAAAATTTCAACTCTTTACAGGCAGCAGTTTTGAGGTAAAAAAAGCGAAAAGTTTACCTTTCAGGTTGGGTACGTTAAAAGGGATACTTTGCTTGCAGGTATCGAAATAAGCATTATCAATGAACTGATCATTCTGACTAGACATTTTCGCTGGACAATAGAACGGGCATCCTCGATACTCCAGGGTTAACGTGTAATTGATAAAGATAGCACAAGTCTTAAAATTTGTAACTAGATCGGAATGTTTTTACCATGCAGAGTTTTCTCTTTGTGGAGAAAATGTGAGGATGTAAGTTCGCCGCCATATTCATAAGTAATAATGCCAAAAAATTAAGATTCAACGTGAATAATGCTAATAACATAACCAGTTTTCTTAAAACTGGCACGTGTTTCTTCGGTTGCTGCATGTAATCATGATGTCTTTCGATTTTAATCGAGTGGCATTAGTAGATTAATATGTCAACAGAGAAGTATGTTTAGAAATCATATAAATAGCGTTTTGCCATCATATAATATTATACAATTATAGACTGGTGATGAGGTCAATACCTGTTTTTATAGACCCGAGGAAAACAATATTGACCGAGGACGAAGTCCGAGGTCGATATTGTTTTACTCGGGTCTATAAAAACAGGTATTGACCGAACTCACCAGTCCATAATTGTTTTATTATGTCTCGTTCAAAAAAAATCAAGACATAATGGAAACCTACAGCAATGAGCGGCATTTGGGCTCGATTGTTGACGAGGACTGGTCAATGACGTCATGATAACAATAGCATGACGTCATGAAACAACGGTTTGACGTCATCGACTCTATTTTTAGTAACTCAAGTCAATATCACTTTTGGTCGGACTCGGGGTCACGGGGGTCAAGTCAATATCACTTTCTGTCGACTGTCATGTGATCGGTTCTCGACCAATCGGATTGCCGGAAAATTGCGCTCACATAATAAAGCTAAATATTGAACAGACGAGGAGACCTCTACAAGTGTTATTGGTGACATGTGTATATGCAAATGGTACATTAGACGGGTTTCATAGAGTTAAATCAACTGTATGACAAGCCATAAGGATTTCTATCTCAATCCTACCATCGGAGATCTGGAAAATCATGAGACGCATGACTTTAAAAGCTTTTTAATGGAAATAAATATTTTCTTTAAATTTGAAGCGAAAAACCAACTGGGTTTCGAGTTCATTGCACAATACAGCATCATTTTGACGTACAACTTAATGAAGATATTGAACAGGTTTGATCTTGGGTCATGGATCCTTCAATTGAATTAATTGATTTTTTAAATTTCAAACTTCAGTTGATACATCTTTTTCAAATTTGCTTCAATTCAGGCAATGAAGTAGAAATGATGTTCACTGTACATGACGTTGTCTTTGATCGCTTTCGTTTCGAAACTAATGCAACACAGAACAGCAATGGGAGATGTTTTAAGAGCGATTGAATTATTTCCAAGCTCATTCACTTGAAAGCATAAACATTTGCACTCAACTACTTGCAGCTAGCATTGCCTAGGTAAGCTTAGCTCAAGATTCGAGCTGTCTAGAGCTTATGGTTTTGTATAGAGTGTATTTACAAACATTTGGATGAAGTAAATACCGAATACAATGACAGAACAAACATCCCACTCGACTTTCACAGCCAGTCAGTTTAATACTATACTCAATAGGATGACAATGATCAATGTTTGATAAATCTATCGACGTCGGCTTTTTTAATGTGCAGAAACCGAAGGTATATGACCAATCAAAATGTTAACTTATTATATGACCTATATACCAGGCCAAAATGTAACTCGATAAAAAAAATGTTATACTGTTTTTTAATATGTAATTATGTGGTTCCAAGAAAAAAAAGTGTTGCATTTGTAAAATTCCCGGGATTGCTATTCAACAGCCACAAAACTAGTTGAAGACTGTCGTAGGTGAAAAGACAACAGTCAAGCTTGCGCAAGTAGTGTTGGGAAAACAGACCAGTAAATATAGAGTCCGGCCGAATATCATTCTCTCCCTACAGAGGTAGATAAAGTCATGACATGTTGATCTAGTCTCTGGTCTTATTAGACCAAATCCGTCGGGGAAAAATTACATTCTTTTGAATCTTTATAGCAAATGAAAACGCTTATCGCATAGAAAGAGTGGTTCATATCACAATGCAAATGTCATGATTCAGTAGCCAAAATGAATATTTTCACAACTAACTTTGATTGCCTCCAACCAGGAATTGTTCCAGTATCATGATGATCTGTTAAATATTGTCCATTTCCGAAGTGAGAGGTGACGAATGTGCAGGCAGTGACACATTCTCTGACACAGTTAGAGAAAACTTTTACTCAATTAATTTCCCGCTCTTAATTAAAATAGTGACCCATGTAGCGGGAGTTGGAAATAACAGTTCGGCAACCCTGACTTTTCAGACAGTCCTTTTCGTGCATGCTCAGCATAGCGGGAAAATTTCAACGGAAAGCTCCCCTAGCTCCTGATAGGCTGTGAACACGAAAGTGTGGGCTTAGAACTGGAATTTCAAGTCAGTTTCTAATCACAAGTCACAACATGCTGACATGTTCCAACAAAAGAGAGCATATATCTCAAAATTATCCAACATCGATGGATACGGTCATTTGTCTCTCTCCCCACAAACAATCCAGCCTTTGCGCGAATTCGCCGACTTTGTGATGTAGAATACGGAATTCCTGATTGGAGGCAGTCATAGTTGTGCAATCAGCGATGCTGTTCTAAAATCATCATTTACAGAATCACAGCAAAGACATTTTGACCACCATTTTCATGCGAGAAGCGATGTCATTTGTTAAAAAATTCAAATGGATTGTCGTGCAATTTTTTCCGCCAGGAGAAACTGCCGGAATCCTAGGATTTGGTCTAATAAGAACAAAGGCTCGATCAACATTTCATGAATTGATCTGCCTCTGTGTAGAGAGAATAGAAAACTGCAAAAAAATAAAACGCAACTTTAAAGCTGAAAGTCTCAAAAGGCACAACAATTCATATTGACTGATCCATGATTCATTGTGTTCCAGTGGCCGTATGCACATCTCGGGCGACGGTCTTAGTCCAGGCGTAAGTATGAATTGCGCGCATGCGCCCTAGCGCAAATCAACGTCCGTATGCACATCCTCGACGATAGCAAAGTTACGTCATGATTTACGTCCCACATTAACGACATCTACCTAGCATCCGTAAGCTAGGCGAAGCTACGCAATGGCGGCCGTAGTGAACCGACCCCGCAAACAGAAACGGAAAATTCATGATGATGGAATAACGAGTCTACTTATATGATGTCCAGAACCGAGGACCCTTTTTGTTGAGGTCCGCCTCCAGTCAAAGGATTCTTCATGAAACTTACGTCCTATTTGGGTCTTCTTAGCAAATCTTTTCACTTCTTAATTTCGACATCACGGTTAACACCGGCCGATCGGGAGTTGATTACGGCTGTGATCCGTCCCCATTCCGCCAGTTTATGTCTTTTGGTGACAGAATTTGTCAATCCTGATAAAAGAATATTTTACTTTTCTCCATACATTTCCAGATGGCAAATTATCTCCCCATCTGCTTTCATGATTCAGCCATCATGGATCGCTCAAGAATTGCCGAGAAGTTTTATAGCGCGATTTCCCGTGAGGTTAACGTGCGAAATCTAATTATAGCTCGCATACGCCTAGACCTAAAGTTGTAACGGTTGTGCATGCCGCGTAAAACGGAGGCGCTGCTAAGCCTGGCGTAACGTTTTACTACGGAAAAGAAATGATAACGGACAGTCGGGAGGTGGTGACTATATCTAAATAAATATGTCGAAGGTCTTGTCAACAAAACAAATTATTGGCTTACTCAACTCGAGGGCGGGGCAAGTTATATCAGGAGTTTTTTCTGATGAAAATTCTGAAGGATGATTTAAGTGAAGAGTAATGTAACGATGCTACGAGTCTTACGACCATTCAACAACATCAAAGATGATCAAAGATGACATGGATAACATTGTAACTATTTTCACCTATAGACTTGAAGTATTCCAGGGCCTCTGTGGTGGGCCCCTGATAAATCATCTCGCCTTGGGACAGGAGGGTCAGGTTGTCAAACACCTTGTAGATGGAGTAGCGGGGCTGGTGGATGGAGAACACGATTGTCCGTCCCTTGATCGCTAATCTGGTAATAGTCGTTTCAATTCTTGAAATCTGCGACTATCATTTAATGTTTTATTTAAAATATTACTTCAAAGTTCATTAAGATTATAGATTCCACTAATATATAATATCGATGACATTTAAAAATATTTGGTTTTATCATCTGTAGGCTAACTTCCAAGGCAGGCCGATCTCTGGTCTAAATTACACCTTTACTTTAAAATGAGCAAAATTTTGTTGATATCAAATTTAAACTGTTATATTGGTAAAGTTACGAAATCATCTCATCAGACCAACCAACGTATTTACATGTTTTTCTCATTGAAACGTATTACGAAATATAATAATCATCAAATATGTAAAAAAAACTAAAAAATTTACTCTTGACTTACTTCCGGTTTGATATTTCTCTATTGAAAAGTATTTGGAAAGTCAAATATTCTTACCTCCTCAGAAGGTACATGACTGCGTTAGCGGTGCTGGCATCAAGACCTGTGGTTGGTTCATCCAAAAAGAGGATGGAAGGGGAGATAATCAGCTCCATACCGATGTTACATCGCTTCCTCTCTCCACCGGATACACCTCGTATAAACTCGTTCCCAACCTGGTTCATTAAACATCTCTCTCCGTCTTAATTTTATTTTTTGTCACCTTTTGTTTTGTGTTGAACAAAAATTCTACTATTTAAGGGACAAGCACATTGTAAGTTCTTGCCAATTAATATGTACCTAAGTCTTCCTCCTTGGCGGTTACATGCGCATTACGTTCAGTATGTAGATACAGATATACAGCATAATAGACGACTTATAAGTGATATAAATATATATTAAGCCTTTTTTAACAACATTCAAACTTGAAGGTCTTAGGTAATTTCTTCTTTAATAAATATATTCCAATGGAACTATCTAACTAATTTGGACAATAATAATAGTTCTTGTTTAAATGATATATATTGGAATTTATTACAATGATGTCAAATGAGAAAATCAGATTCTGGTATGGTATTAAGCTTACGTTTGTCAAATCTGCTTTTTATGTCTGTCAATTTGAAATAAACCAAGTACTTGTCAATGTAGAATGTGAAACAAGCCATTTAAACTTCAGAGCATTATTACTTACTCTAGAATCAGCGCAGTTTGAAAGACCCAGTTCGTCTATAACAGCATCAACTCTTTGTTGTCTCTCGAACTTGCTGGTGTCTGCTGGGAGGCGCAGAGCTGCGGAGAAGCTGAAGTTCTCTCGGATTGTCAGTGTTCCCATAACGACATCGTCCTGTTCAACAATAAAGGTAGTTCCCTGGAGATGCTTAAAACATTATTAGTTGTGTTAGTTATGTACTGGTGTCTAGGATTAGAAGAAAGTGATTCAAAAGTCTTAGCCTAAAGTTTAAACAAGTATTCTGAATTGTCACAAGGAAGGATCATGGTCTATCACAAACTTGTATGATGAAGGTAATACTATAGAGGACAGATCGAAGAATCCGGAAAAAACTTAAGTCGGTTCTGCAGTCTCAATATTGACGCAATACCTTATCAAGGTGTAGAGGTTTGAGAGCTTCGGCAACCCTGAGAGCTGCCAGCTGGAGCATAGATGCTCCTGGTAGGGTCACCTAAACTTGAAGGGCATAAGCCAGGTCAAATTTTTGTCTTTGCAAAACATGCCTTTCTTGCCGCCTTCAATCATCCTTTCCCCCCTTTCTCCCTGATCTATCTACTCTTTTTTTGGATGTCAACATCGTGTTTAATAACTGAAATATTGTTCCAAAAACGTTATTCACTTGTTCATGCATTCATTTCTCCACATGTTCATGCATTCATTTCTCCACATGTTCATGTTCTGTCTATCTCACTTGTTGGAAAATCAACTGTTTAAACTTTAAAACCTGTACTGCTTTACGTTAAATCTTACTCAATATCCATGAGAGCATCATGGCGACGGTGGCACCATCCGTTCGTTGAAAGGGGAAATCGACCTCTCCTTCAGGTTTTGCTTGTCATAAAAAATTGGTAAATGCCGTAAACTTCCTTAATTGATAGCATTAAGTAAAATGTTGTCTTTCAAGTTTACGGCCCAAAATGACATTCAAACCCATGATTCGCCATGTGCGGAGGATGATATCCTCACGAACACTCTTGTTTCATTTTGTCTGAAGCCATTTCTGAATAATTTCCATGTGAGTATACATTATTGTAAGCAACTTTTGATGGATCATTGCAACACTTGCTCCTTCTTCCTACATAATAAGCCGTAGAAACACTGTTATGGCTGTCAGAACAAGTATGAAAACACATAGTCAACCTTCAGGGACTAATCAGAGTTTAACATTCACTTTGTTCAGATAACTGTCGAGGAGCTTAAAAGGGGCAGTAGCACGTTTTTGATAACTTTATATTTTAAAATTTTCACATATAATTCTAAGATAATGTTAAATGGATTATCTTGACAGTGTCAGAAATCTCATTACACAACCCAATCATCCATAATCAGAGGACAAAGTATGAAGATTCACATAAAATCCATTGGCGGCCATTTGAACAACTTTAATTCATTTTGTGTAAGAAAAAGGAATCGCATGGCTAAACTTTACGTAATGTTTTTGAATTTTTACTGCTCCATTTAGTTTATATACATTGTCTTTCAATTGGAACTATTAATTTTCATTTTCCTTACATCACCTTATATTTCCGCTAAAAACGTGCTACTGCCCCCTTTAAAGCAAGGCTGCGGCTACAATAAAAATGAGTCCCATCGTTATCGATGCAGTAGCACGAATTTTGACAATTTCATTTATTATTGCACGCTAATGCTAAATGTGCTTTTTTGATAGTGTCAGAAATCTCATTAGACAAACCAATCATCCATAGTCAGAAAACAAATGATAAAGATTCACATAAAGTCAATCGGCGGCCATATGGATGTGAACACCTCTAATTCAATTTATGTAAGAAAAGGGAATCGCATGGCTGAACTTTACATAATATATTTGATGTATTACCGCTTCATTTAGTTTAAATACATTGTCTTTCAATTGGAACTATTATTTCATTTTCCTGATACAACCTTATATATACCCTAAAACGGGCTACTGTCCCTTTAAGAGTAAAACGTATATTTTTTGGCACAAGAAAAGGTACTTCAACCAGATAATCTACGCTTTTTATTTTAATTTTATTTGCAGTCCATTTATATATCAGAACAATGTGATAGAAAAAGGCATGTCTTCCAGAGAATAAAATCTAAAATTGCACTTTTGTGGACGGATGGATGTTCCTTTTTGTACTGTGAATAGCTAAATCTGCCAACTGCTAGTTGCATTTTCCAGAAACAGAATTTCTTCTTTAAATTTTTCAGATTGTTTGGAATGCATCTTACTTTCCATGTCCAAGTCGTTTCTGCTGTATGGTCACAAGCTGTTAAGGTTCTTTATGCATTGATGGATACCATATATAGACACTTTACATTATCAGCCTTGAAGTCAAATAACAAATAGGCATTGATTTTGTTTGGCCTTGCTACAACGCTATTCAGTAACCTATTCGTTCTTTTTTTGTGGGTTCAAATGTTGATATTAACTTAATTCAATGACATACAACGGTGCAATTCCTTTTCTGTGATAAACAATATTCTCTTGAAACCATTGCCGCTGTAACAATATCGAACCAATAGCCATCTCGGAATGTAAGGATTTAGCTAGCATCAACTTTACAACACGGCGTCAAGTGGGTGACACTCAAACTCTTCTACACTGTTGTTATCGTTCAGAATAATTTAACCATTGGCACTGTAACGATAACTCAAGCAATAACTTTATCATAAATATCAGATTCAGCTAGTATCAATGCAGCAGTTTTACATAACGACGTCCAGAGGGTGAAATGAAAACTGTTCTGGATTGTCTGGACGGAAATTTGATAACATAGAATCTTCCCTTTCGTCTAGACAGAGACGTATCTCGTACAGAGAACACAACCCTTCTGGTCTTCTGGACGCTAATTGTCCTGATAAGGACACCGTTCAAGTACGTTTTTGTAGACTGACCAAACAGATCGATGTTTCCAACAATTTGCCTTCGAGCTCGACTTTTTGCATCCTGCTTAATAAACTCGACTTTTTAGAGTATCAATCACACTGGCATTGCCACGATCTGCCGACATTGGAACTTGATAGGTCGTTGCATAATTTATTAGGTATTTTACTTTCGGAATTCAATGAATTATCGAATTTCTCAATTGCATCATTGTGTGTCATCAAGACAGACGCAACATTCCAACATTGGCGCAAATATTAAGATGAGTTCTTGGAGACTAATTGTTTAAAATCGTTGAATCAGCGATTCTGTATGCACTGCCAAACCCATCATACATATCATGAACATTCATCATGAAGTGTTTGTAACATGATAAACGGACAATATCATATTTGTTTCATTTGTCGCACATAGGCATAATCAGTATTTCACTTGGTGAAATACAATGCAATTCTACACTGAACACTTTCAAGCATATGATGTCACCATTGACGCCAAACTCCATTGATTGATTCCATAAGATATCGTGATTCAGCGAGTACATTTTTCGACAACCACTTTACAGAACGAACGTCATTTAAAACGTTTACTTAGTGACTACCATAAAATAAAATATGGCAATCAAGTCGTATCAAATCTTATTTAAAATTATTTATTTACATTCGTGAATCCACCACTCACGAAACGAAAGACGGTCAGATTCTTCAGTAGACCAATGAATTCAACAAGTACATTTGTGAAACAACATGTTATGCGGCGACGTACATGATACATGTCAAAATTAATATCCTCGAGTTTATTCCTAAAAGAATTAACCAAGTCTGAATACTGCACGTACCTGCACAACGTATCCCACCATGCACTTGAAGTTGAGAGGGGGCGGGGCTCCGTCTATCAGTACCGACCCCTTCAGCCCAGCTGGGTCCTTCCGCCCTGCCAGGATGTCCAGTAGTCTACACAGGAGATATACACAGAGTTGGAGCAGTTCAAGTCATTAAACCAGAAACGTCAGATTATAGTAGGGTATGCGAGGGAACCGAAAATTGTGAAACGCTTTATAAACTTCATAGACGGACCCAAGTTTCGATTGCAGACTCTGTCGCAACGTGTTTAAATGTTCTACAGTTTGGTCTGAATACTTGCAGGTTCATTTTGAGACCAGTGCCATTGAATTTACCGGAACTTATGCTGAATTGACCAACCGTTCTAACGAGCGAGATATTCTCAGTTTGAATGATTAAATTGAAATATGATTAATAATGAAAAAATAAATAATGAATAAAATTTCAAGAAATTAGCTGAAATGAAAAATATTATCATTGTTGATTCAATCAACCGTTTTGATGCAAAAGAGTTTTTAAAAGATGAGAAGTTGGACTTACAGTTTTATCATTGTTGAATATTTCAATGAAATGCCTTTTAAATTTTACTAACTACATGCGTGTTTATATGTTGCAAATTCCTATAATTCAGTTTAATGATCATTGCGGACAGTAGATAACGTAATCCGAGACCTCATTTTTTAATTTTTTTAAAGGGCAGACCTATCATCTATCAGGTTTCTAAGTTGAAGATATTTTTAACCAAATGATTGTTGTTCTTTGACGTGCAAGATGAATATGTACTTTTTCTCGGCCTTCAGTGAATGACGCCTTGCAACACAATATTTAGACCTAAGTAAAATGTAATCATGACAAAGAACATCTGCAAAAAGAAGGTATTTGAGATAAAATTTCTGCACTAAGGAATCACATCATCACTTTTGAAAACTTTTGTAGATTAACGTAAAACATAACTCCTCGGGGAACATGGTTCTCAAATTCCAACCTACGTGTATATCAAATGTTGTCGAAAACATGACCTAATGACTTTTTCCAAACTCTCAAAATGTTTTCGATGATTACATTACGAGAAGTTTTATACCTTCAGAATGACGTATAACAGTTTATTTGTTTAAACCTAGAATTTTCATAAACAAGCTTTCATTACTTCAGAGCAGTTGAATTTGATGATGATGATGGTGGTGTTGGTGATGGTGATGGTGATGGTGTTGGTGTTGGTGTTGGTGATGATGGTGACGATGATGATGATGACGGTAATGATAATGAGGATGATTAAAGTAATAATTACAACGAAACCTCTGTTACAAGTGAAGCAGTGTCTCACATGGGGCCCTGATTGGTTGCAATTGAAGAACATTTAAAGTTATTCAGCGATGTTTCAAATCTTCATTTGGTCACTTCGCTTAACAATAGAGAGAAATCAGGATTAAGCGTATTTAGTAGGTTTGATTATAAATATGCTAATGAGGGAATTGTCATTAATCTTGCAGTTGATTGATTTTGACAGAATATCTGATAATATGCAAATGTTAAATAAAAATAAAAGTATTATTCTGCTTCAGACAGATAACGGTCCAACTGAGTTATTTATCGGAAAAATGTCTTCACTTCATGTTACCTCGAAATATCGAAAATAAATACGGTCATACTTGTTCGTGTGTGAAAGAGAAAATTCATTTGCAACTCCCCAAGGTACAACTCAATTTGTTTAGGTTTGTTAACAACGTGCCACATCCTCCGCTTGTTTAATGTTACAAAGATGGAGAGTTTCTATGGCTAACATATTCTTAACATGAGACCAACAATAAGAGGTTTTATGTTTCAGGGCCTCATTTGTAGTGACGCAAGGCACTGAGTTCCATAAACAGAATAATTTGAAGTTTTCATGGTGACGAAAATCACTTTGTGTCTTTGTTACTTACGATGATTTTCCACTTCCGGTTGGGCCAAGTATAGCGTTCATGCCGGGTTTGAAGACGCCACTGAAACGGAAAATTTGTTATCTTCATTTACTAAGAAGAGACGATAACGTGTCACAATCAGCTTCAGGAATTGCACAAACTCCATCTCGTATTTATAACTCACAATTTGATCACCTTGATTAATAATATAAAAATGGCCTTTTTATTCATGAATTGTGCTAATACACCGCGTTCAATGTCAACTTTTGTTAACTGATTTTTTTAAAACATGCAAATATAATTATCAATCTAAAGAATTGAGTTTCTCTGCAAACGACATGTTTGATACTGCTTGAATGGATTGGCATGGTCAATCATTTTTAGAAATAAACGAAAATACTTTCCTTGAACCAACTGATTGATTATTTCGCACATCAAAAATTTATTTTTCCTAATTCTACTATGATTTAGCATAGAACGCTTATTGACTTATTAACTTCAGGTCATATGAATAAGCCTATGAGATGTATTTTGGTACCGATATTTATCAATTCGCTGTTCTAAATTATTTATGACACGAGAACTGTAATGAACTAAGAATTGTAACTAATGCACACACCATCTGGTGCGAAATAGATCAAAGAACCAGACATTGCGGAACTTCTCTCCCATTGATGCCAACTGACTAATCAGTTTTTATCAAAATGTTCAGAATTATCAACAGTAGCAATTACATCGCTTTCAACAAAACCACCGACTGTCTGCTCATTATCTTGAAGCGGAGCCACCACGTATGTCGTAAAATCGCACAAAATTAACATGTCATTTACAATTCATACAACTAACCAGTTCAAAGAAAGATCCAACTGTGCAAACTTAGTTTGAATATACGCTTTATTTTACTCGATAAACAAGTGAAAGCAATATGCAATAATGAAAGACGTTTTTTTCTCAGAATTATAAACAAAGTAGCACTTTGACTTTTTCGCCCTTAGAATCTAAAAATGGCTTCGCTTCTAGTTGGTTTTTACCTTTTATTTCGCAACAAGAATATTTAGTACTTATACATATTTCTTAGAGATCTGTAGCACTGGTTTAAGCTGTGAATGGAATATCAACATCCGTGATAACGATGGAGTGACATGATGTCTAAGTGCCTTTAGGCATATTGAGTTGTGATTTGTTATTGGACACATGGTGTATGTTTCATATTTCTTAACATGGATTTTGTTTCATACTAACATATCTAACAAGAGCCAAGATACCAATATGACCTACGTTGAGCTCAAATGATCACGTTAAACTAGTATGTCCATCCCTAACATGCCAAAATCATTATATTCACTTGTTACATGATGTTACATGACCTACTGAACACCAAAACCCATATTTGTCTTTGTGATTTTGGTAAATAAGTTTCTAAAAATAACGTTTATATCACTGTTGAGGGCCATGGTTAACGTCTTTGATGAGGTGTCAGGTTTTAATATTGTAAGCAACAACTACATGTCGAAAAAATAACACTTATAAAAGGTGTGTCATATTTGACTACAACAACGTTCTCGAACCAGTTTCAGCTTTTTCATTGACGTTCATAAAAAATCATTGCACAATTCATGAAATTCTAATCGCAAAATAAAATGACTCCAACGTATTGAAAAAATCAGGTTGAATAATGAATATCAGAAACGCTTGCATGACTATGTCATGAGATTTCAGAAGGGAATTAGATAAAAAATTAAACGAGTTTTGATAACACGTAAACTGGATGTTTTATACAGAAACGAGATATTGGTCTAGTGAAGATCAGAGTGAAAGCGTAATGTGAAGTACATATAGGAAGTCACGATCAATAGCGCAAAAACTAGCGAAACGCAATCTCTCTACACTGATTACGTCTCCCCTTCTGTTATATGGTATCGTGTTGCTACCCGCGCTCCAAGCACTGCTTTATCCAAGCTGTAATTGTCTCTAACCTCTTGTTTTCTACTATAATCAATTTCTCATGTCTTATGTTCTTAAACAAATGACTTCACATTACACCTTTGGGGCCTTGCGGTGCTTTACTTGGTAGTGGGGCCACATGTCTATTATACATAGTGTACATATTACTCCATAAGTATACATGAAGCGCCAGCAATGTCTGAAATGGTAAATGGTGTCTAACAGGAAATGTTAACAGCGGTCATACAGTAATTATGGTGAATTATGGTGATAGAAACTTGTTCCTCAATTGGAATTCAATAAATATGTATTTCACAATATTGTTTAATATTACATTTGGAGCCTTGAACATGAATGCCTTTACCTATGTTCGTACAAACTACAGCAATATATCAATGAGTTATCATACACTTTCTTTCTCACAAGTTCCTCTAAAACTGATATGTATCTACCTAATTTGCTAACCATTTCAAGCCAACTGACCTCGTTTGATACAATTCTTTTGCAATTCGAAAATAAAAAAATCATCAGAAACAAAGAATTGTATTGATGAACTTTACACATGGCTTACGAATCATATTCTTCCCTCAACTTTTAAGATGGTATCTAGTATTTAGGAAAAAGGTCTATTCCATTTCTAAATTATTTCTGATGATGGACACAGTTTACTACCATTTCTTTCTTTTTCTTTCCTCCAATAATACAAATAACCAGTATACTGTCACTCAAACTCTAAATTATCACAGGGGCATATGCATACTTTGACATGAGTATATCAGATTTCAGTATTTTATTGTCTTTCCAATCACGATTATCGGTAGAGCCAATTTTCATAAAATCCTTTTTTTTAAATAACGTGGTTGATTTCTCGACTTGCCTGTGATTTTGTCTTTTTCTTTTCAAAGTACATGCGTATCCGTCACCTTTCTAAAATGACATATTTTTGCCGATAATCAAATGACATTGTACGAAAATTACAACAAATTAATACCTGTGCTATTCAATAAAACGGTTTTTGGTTTTGAAAATTCCTAAATTACAGAGTCTAACACAAACGTATGTAGATTCATGAAACATATTCCAGATGCATAAAATCAATGGTAGCTGAAAGGGATATGCATGAGAAATCAATTGATGACCTTTATCATGAAATGTTTTTCCCATCAAACACTAAGACATGGGATGTCGAGCTTGCAGTGTTTCAGCATACTTTTATTAAAACAGGGAGTCCAACGGTGGAATATATTTTTCAAATTCTGTTGTCAGTTGAAAAGATCTGTTGTTCTTGGAACATCTTTCAGTGGTTTAATTTGTATTCCATGCTCTTTCATACTCAACGCTAGTTAAATCGGTAACTGACTCTAGCCTACGGTGACCGACATGGACAAAACCCTTTGTACTTTGTTAAATCTTCGAGAAACGCTGTTTCCTCTTCAACGAGGATTGATTGTTCAGCAAGTTAAAGAACAAGGTGTAACAGAATCCAATTCCTCTTCATAAAGCTTTACAACGACTAGAACCCAGCGCAACTCATTCTCCTTGAGACTTCATCAAAGTGATAAATTCTGGTTTGTCTAACGATTGCTTCTGCTGAAGCACATTCACAAATACCCCCTAGAGGTCTTGAACTCACAGTCAAAAGTGGAACCGATATTGACATAGAAAACAACAGGGGTTCTTGATCTTTAAGTTATTCATTGTCAAGGGGGTGAGATGAAAGTCAAAATGCACTACCCCTTAATCCCAGTGGTCCATTTAATCAATTACATTTTAAAACATTCATTGTAATCTTGAAACAATTGCTCCTCTTAAAATGTATCATTTTTTACGTGCTTGACAATAAAAAAGGTTCTTGCTATCAACTTTAAAAGGAAAGAAGGTTATTCATACACTTTACGGTTTTTTCGTTATCCTTGAGAGAATAATGCAATCCCAAATATGTATTTATATTTTTTGGCGTCAAATCTGTTTGATAAGCTTATTATACTCTATTCAATAGCAATAGTTTTTAATAGTTTCTCTTTTTTCTAATGTTAAGTAACGTAATCAAAACTTTTATTACTGATAAATTTTTATATAATTTATATTTATTTTTATATTTATATAATGTCATTTCAACATCTTCAGCTTAGATTTTCGTGATTCAAAATTTATAATCAACTTGAAATTCAAGAAGTACAAAGCAACGTTGTTATTGAAATGAACGTAAGTTTAAATATGAGTCTAAACAAATATAATCATTACAACGATTAAGTTCCGAAAGGTCACCATCAACATTCTGAGGTCTGTGCATGTAGTCCAATTGAATAAGTCTTACTTGATCTCCTTGAGTATTGTCTTGGGCATCACCTGGCCACAACATGCCCGAGTCTTGACATTGACGCTGTAGAAACAGTTGTGCAGGGAGATGACCGACGAAGGAAGCTCCCTGGACCCACTCAGGTGGAAGCCGGCTTCTGGGTCCACTGTAGCACTGCCCGTGTCCGTGGTTCCATACCGGATCGAGATACTGTCCGACTCGCTGGAGCCGGATTTGGAGATCAGTGCCTCCTGCAAAACAAATACACAATAACTTTACACAAGGCGTACATGTAAGGAGCATATCTTCAGGTTCTGGTTACATATACAGCTCAGGTGTCATGCTTGGGTCGTTTTTTGAGGTTATAATTTGTATTTGGTAAACCTGTGTTCACTCTTATGTTTGCATTTCCAAAAACCTGGGAGGGGGGATTTATATATTTAAGATAACAAACGATCCACAAAAGTTCAGGAATAAGACAGATGTTTAGGTGATGGCTTTCGCTGACACTTTGCAGAGTTGATCTTGAGGAAATAGCGTTAAACAATCTAAGTTGCAATACATAAGATACATAGGTGGGGACTATTAAGGAGCTTAAATCGATCTTCAGGTATTGGCTTCCATCAGTACAGGTTAGAAAACCTACCATACACAATAGATAAGGAGCACAAACTGATCTTCAGGTTTTGGCTTGCACTATTTCAAGTCACCCAAACTGATCTTTGGGAAATAGTTTCAAATAGTTCAAGTTGCAAAACATAGAATACAATTGGTCAACTTGGTCTTCAGGTATTGACTTCCATCAGTATAGGCTTAAAAACATGCGACACATATACGGTAAGGAGCACAAATTGATCATCAGGGAATAACATCAGGACATTAATAACAGGGAATAACATTAAGCAGGACAGACTGATGTGTTGGTCAAGGTCTTTCTCAATCCATAAAATACAAAACCTACGTCTCTATGTATACACACTCTTTCAGTACTATAACTTTTCAACGATATGAGTATAGGAATGGGTAATTGTACTGGTATGGGGAACACGTTCTGTGTTCTGAAAGCAATGGAAGCAAAGAGATCATTAGGCCTAGACCGACAGTAGTTACTGCCAGTACAGTACTGAACATATTTGGCAATGTTATCAAGAACACGACAGAATGTCCATGTAATGAACATATGTGATAACAGTTTCTTGAACAGCAATGACAATCGGAATTAAACATATCTTAAAATGTTTTGCGAAACGTGAACATTTGTGATAATGGTATGCAGAACCTGGCGTAGCTCGGTTCTCAGTGACCGTATGGTACCATTGGTATCCGTAACATGACAGAACGTCTATACTGAACATGCGTGACAGTGGTATCTGGAGCATGAGAGAACATCTGTATTATAGATACATGTCATAACCAAGATTTGACAAAATATGATGATGTGAGTTATTGTTTAGCGCCACTTGGGCAGTATAGCATCCTTCACCGGAGATGCCATAATAAAGGTACCATAAAGTGTATCATATAGGGTGTATCATATTTTTTCTTGAACATGAAATAATTTTATAGCTGAATAGGAGCCCTAATGGATTGAACAGGTATCATAGGTTACTAATATTTGTTTAGCTAATTTAGCATTTTTCGAGGTGAATTTTTATTTGATTACAAACTGAGGGACAAATGATGGCAAAGACGCGTTGACGATAAAGATTAATTTGTCAAGGACTCCTCTTCTTTATTCTGTTCATTCACGGAATGAAATCAATTCCTTAATGTCTTAATTTATATAATAGAGAAGAAGAAATCCAGAAGTATCACTGTCCTTTCTTAATGTTATCTTACCAATTATAAATACCACCAACAGATGTGTTGAAATCAGAATTTCCCCTGCTGATGCGTGCAACCATAGAGTAAAGCTAATCGAGAAGTTCTCTTTATGAAAAACTCATATTCCTATCTTTCAAAACTTCTCGAAGAAAATCTTTTTTATTGTTAGACCTTCTCAACAGCGAAGTTATGAATTTGAGGTTTCGTTGAGTAGAAACCAAAATGATAACGAAAAATTTGATAATGGCGTATCATCTTAAAACTTGATAGATCTTCTCATTCTAGTTTGAAGCAGTTAAAATATATTTATCAAACTCCTAAGCTCAATCATACTAAATCTCCATTCAGCAGAGACAATTGAATATTTAATTTCAAATCTTTTACTACAACAACATCATCGAGACGCCGACCAATTCAGCCTTCTTTCTATTTTGTTTTCGCTCCTACAAATTGATCTTTGTTCAAAATGTCGCATAAAATAAGATGATATTGTGACAGGTTACCTAGGGGGTATCTAAGCATGGCAATCGCATAGCAGGGTGCACTTTAAAGCATTTGAGTTCAGGTCCGCAAAAATGTGTCTCTAATTAAAACCATGGTAACCTTAAAATCACAGTCTCATCTTGACAACGCCAATGTGTATGTTTTTATGTATGTATATGTTCGGAGGCATTAATGATCTGTTAACACACAGACCGGTCTTATTCTAACCATTCGGTCTTTTTCTAATGAGTGTTAAAGTATTAACAGACTTTAGTTCATACCCAGGCAACCTGGTTCACGACGTAACCCCCTTATGCATACCATAAGTTTGTTCACTTGCTTGTTTATCTCAGTGCAATTATCATGTGATTTGGGTTTCATTTGGACGTTAATAAAATAACTGCAGGAGCACTGCCAAAGGATCACCAATTGTCCATGTGTAAAACAATCATTCTCAAACCATATATTGGGATCGTCTCGTCACTGTTTCTGAATATTGATATTTGACATGGTTAATTAGATAGATGGGGTCATATTTGTGATATTCAGATTTACTTGAATGTCGATTAAAATATTCCATTAAGACGTTGTAAGATTAAAATCGGCCTTTGCCTTGCCTTAGTGCAGAAGAACAAATATGACTTGAATCTAAGGTTGAATCTAAAGTTAATAGTGTTTTCGAATTGTTGACCCCTGGTCACTTCAATGTCCTGCGCAGCTTGTAACGGTTATCTGTTAGGTAAAACATACATAGCATTATGTTAATGCAAACTGATTTTTTAACTTACGTTGTGAAATTTCAACATTATCCGTTTCGTTTTTGCAATGTCACGTTGCCTTTAAGTCAATCAAAATTACATGATATTAGCACTACAATACGTAGGTAAGTGAACAAACGATGTAAACTTACGCAGCTGTAAGTTTTTAAAGCTTAAAAGGCATACAAATATTTCCGTACACGAATTAATGACCAAACTCGTCGCGTAAGTCTACATCGTAACTGTTGTTGTTACTCCTCTTGCATTAACATTTTTCATATACAATTAAGACGTCATATAGATTCTTGAAAACGTTCTTGGTTTAAAACTATCTCACCCCATACATGTTCATGGATATCAACATGCTATAATGACGACAACTTTCTGCCTTTATTTGACAATTAAAGCTGATCTATAGGATAAAGAACCACAGGCACTAACGAGATTTCAGCCCATGGGGTTAGCGAATTATCTGAGCAAAACACATTACCAGGGATGATTGATGTTAGTTGTTAATTTAAAATCATCACTTGAATTTCTTTAATTGTTAACCTCTTAATCATATTTTGCGATTATTAGTTTAAAAGCGAACTCCATTCTCTCCCCACAGAGGCAGCTCAGTCATACCCGAGTGAGCCTCTGTTCTATTACGGCTAATACATGGGATAGAAAAGTGGAAATATGAATGGAGGCAATCGAAGTTAGTTGTGCAATCAGCGACGTCGTTTCAAAAGTGGTCATTCGCAAAAGCTCGGCTATTCCCGTGTAGTTCGGAAAAACGATCGTTGAAATTTAACATCCAGGGGAGATAACTCTTCCTCCTACAAAACATCGCTTTTTACCTTCTCATTAGTTTTTATTTGGTAAATTATTAATATAAAATAGTTCATAAAACAAATAACAATTTACAAAATTATAAAATAGTATGTTTCTAATGAACAACCCTATCCATATCTGATTTTCAAATATTTTACCTCTCACACTGTTAATGAAAAAGAAACCTAAAGGCATGATTCTTTTGCAAGTCACCATACGACCGTTGAGAATTCCCGAAGTCGTGGATATCCAAACGGTGTTTTCATTGGCTGCAAATAAGGGAGATATCTCAAGATACAACTTTTTGCCGCTAGGGCAATCTGCCGGAACCCCAGCATCTTGGCGTAATAGAACAGAGGCTAATTCGGGTATGACTGAGCTGCCTCTGTGGGGAGAGAGTGAGCGAACTAGTGCACAACATTAAGGATAAACTATACAAGCGCTAAGCAAAATGTCGAAGCAAAAAGAAAATTGTTTTCATCGAATTCAATGAAATAATCAAGCAAAAATAAGGCCATTGGCTCTGTAGCTCATCAGGCTTCATACTCAATTATGCTGTTGTGTGTGGCCAATGTGATCCCCCCTTTGTAGGGGTCAAAGGGTCACCAATCTTAAAATTAAGCTTATAGGCGATACGTTGCTGTTCTGAAGAAGATGAAATATCAGGGGCCACAGATCTTTTATTTATGATCCTCACTAGTCAAGGAATCTGTACACAAGGTTTCAGCTTTCTAGGCCTTATAGTTCTGGAGAAGAAGATGAAAACAGGTTTTTAGGGCATGGCCCCTGTTTCCCTTATTAGGGGTCACAGGGCCACCAAAGCTACAATTTATAATCCTCACTAGCCAAGGATGTCTGTACACAAAGTTTCAGCTTTCTAGGCCTTATGGTTCTTGAGAAGAAGATGAAAATAGGTTTTTAGGGCGTGGCCCCTGTGGCCCTTATCAGGGGTCACAGGGCAACCAAAGCTACAATTTAAAATCCTCACTAGTCAAGGAGTCTGTACACAAAGTTTTAGCTTTCTAGGTCTTATGGTTCTGGAGAAGAAGTCGAAAATGCACAAAGTTTACGAACGGATGGACTGACGGACTATTGTTTCCATTAGAGTGATTTTACCATATAAGTTATCTATTCCAGCATTGTCATTATGTCAACAATAGTTTTTGGTTATGACTTTTTATAAAGATAATAAACATTTCATCAACGTTTGTGGTGGACTAAGAAGTATATTCAGTGTGCCATTTTTGTAAACAACTGTTCTCAATTAATAACAGGTTAACAATTGTCCTGGTGGCATTATCCCGCTCCCAGTGAAATGTCATGAATTACCTTAACTGCATATTAGCTTTGTTTATTACCTCCACGCATTACCATAAAC
The DNA here is from genome assembly GCA_916613615.1 of Steromphala cineraria. Taxonomy (NCBI): domain Eukaryota; kingdom Metazoa; phylum Mollusca; class Gastropoda; order Trochida; family Trochidae; genus Steromphala; species Steromphala cineraria. The sequence goes on from OU744721.1 coordinate 12,123,987, forward strand.
GGATAACTTACATAAAGAGGTTTTCTTATAAAGGCTATGAGGTATTAAACACAAGGGGCCGACAAAACAGCTGTTCTCTGAAGCAGGAGACAAGACTAGATTGATCAACTCAGATCGCTTATCTCTACAAACACTGAAGTAGAGATTCATGGCTCCCAGCTACTCCAACAAATATCATTCGATACTCCATCCTTTCTTCAGGCACGTTCCAGAAAACAGTAATCTCTGAACTTGTCTTAGAGGAGAATACAATCTCGGTAAAGAAGACAAATTATATTTTTAATTCCTGAATCTTAAAAAACAACAATTTTAAGTAAAACGTTTGTTTTACGTACATACGTGTCTGGGAAGAACACAATTTCGATAAATGAGACAAAAACATTTTAATTGCTAAATCTATAACAACAATTCGAAGTAAAACGTACGTTTTACGTACACACGTGTCTAGGAAGAATTAAATATCGATAAGTGAGACAATTATAATATAATTTTAATTGCGTATTTTCAATAAACAGCCATTCTAATGTTTAACGTATAGACGTGTCTTGGAAGAAGAACATAATTTCGATAAGTGAGCCAATAACATTTTAATTGCTAATTCTCAATAAACAACAGATCTAATGTTTTATGTCATTTTACGGATACACTTGTCTGGGAAAAGGATAAAATCTAGATAAATGTTACAAAATGTCATTTATAAATGCTAAATCTAAATACAACAATCTTAATGTTAAATTTCATTTTACGTACAGACGTGATCGTATATATAAAAGTACCCCCGGTCCATATTGAGTGCATAGTCCTGTAAATCACACCAAGTGTCAGAGGTAATTGAAGTAAACGTTGTTATTAGACACTATGACCCGTATTGATTTCCATCCAGATTTTCCAGGGGGTTGTCATTATAAATCTTGTCATAATGAATCAAGATGGTATGGAAAGACGCTCTGAACACTGAAGAGTATCCAAGGTAATCTCTAGAGCAATTATTTCCTGTTTCTGGCCAACAGAGGAAAGACAGTGACAGGATAATTCTCTTTAAATCTACCAGTATCATAGAAAAAGAGCAACTTTGTTTAGAATCTTCAAGGATCATGAATATCTAACCAGTGTCATAGAAAATCAATGTCGTCAAATTACGCAAAGCATTATCTAGTATGATAAGAACAATACATAATCTACAAGCATGTCATTAGTATAGAAGTTATTAAGGGAATCACCAGTTTGCATTGATATTCTAAAGAGTTTTAAAATCCTACGGGCCAGAATCTTCAAAATTCATAGAGAATTCCAGTGTTATATAAAGAATCTTTATGTCTCAAAAATTATCTTCAGTTTTCTAAATAGCCTATCATCATTAAAAAAGTACATACAAGTAACATATAGAAGCCAAACGCACCATTTAGCATGAAGCATTGTCACAAAGAATCCACGACCTTTTTTGAATTGAATGTCATATCAAATCTAACATGTCTATGCTCCGTTCGCCGTTAAAAAAATATCGCATAATCTCCATTAGCGACATTGGAATCCTTAATCCTCAGAGAGATCCCCTGTCACTAAATCCTTATCTAGAAAAGCTAAAACTACTCAATGTTAAGAAGGTACGTCAAAAGCATGTTACTAAATAAATGGTATCAACTTAACATACTAATGGAAAGTGTGATGGATATCCATGGCTGTCATATCAAAGCTAACATGTATAAGCTTTGCACGCTGTTAAAAACCTAAAATCTTTTGCAGAATATATCAAATAGCAGCAATGCAATCCTTTATCCTAGAGAAGACCACCTGTCACTAAACCCTAATCCAGAAAATCTACAGCTACTCAATGTAAAAACAGAGCAACGTCAAAAGCATGTTACTAAATAAATGGTATAAACGTAAAATATTAATGGCCAGTGTGATCGATATCTATATGCGTTCAGCATGCATCCTACTGAGCGTTGGATACCTAAGCTGAACATCCAGCAGCGCGTGATGACAGATGATACTATATCCTGAACAGATAAATCTTTTAAAAACTTCAGTCGTCAATGACAATATCTATATGCGTTCTGCATACATCCTCCTGGGACGTTAGTCAACTCAGCTGAACACCCGGCACCGCATGATGACAGATAATACTAAATCCCCTGAAAAAAGAAAATCCTACCTACCAAATTCAGCTGTCATATGACATATCTATATGCGTTCAACATACATCCACCTGGGACGTAAGTAAACTCAGCTGAACACCCGGCACCGCATGATGACAGATAATACTAAATCCAATGAACAAAGAAAATCCTTACAAATTCAGCTGTCATATTACATATCTATATGCGTTCAGCACGCAGCCTCCAGGGACGTTAGTAATGTCAGCTAAACATTCGAACGTTTGTTGCCGGATACCACATACAGAAGAGATAAATCGTTTAATCTTGATTTCCAACCATTCTGAACAGATATGTCCTCTAATATGTATTTTCATGCATGCACTTTGTACCAAAACAAGATACGCACTGAAGCAGTGAAGAAGACATGACAACCACTGAGACAGACTTACTTCTCTGATATCATACACCTCGTCCTCGTCGCTGGCCGAGAACATAGTTTCAAACATGCCGAGTGTTTAAGCGTGGCGCCTATCCTATCCACTCATCATTCCCTTGCAGGTGCTCGCTGCAATATGGCGATGTCTCTGCTATGGTAACGCCTCTCCACCATCGATTCTAGCCACCTTGTCGTGAACTCGCCACGTGGTGAGAGATCAATGGGTCCACAGATATTGTATACAAAGAGCTCTTTTCAACGAGATTTGTACAGATGGCACAAGCAATTAAAATGCTAATAATTGGATTTAAGGAGATGTGTCAAAGGAATATATAATGAATAATATATTTCTATAACATCAAATGATTATGTTGACTGAAACATTTGATTATACTAAACCAATCAATATATATAATTGACATCAGTTGAAATATAAGTTGAAATAGACTATTTGAAGTTTAACGTGTTCCAAGAACCTTTTGTTATCAAAACAATTTGTGTTATTGTATTTAAAAGTTCTAAAACTAATGTGATAGCATTCACTGAAACCTGAGAGCATATGCTGGAACTAGTGAACCTTGGGTGGCAGCATTTTGAAAGAGAATGGTAGACGTATCTTTTTATTCACACGTATACTGATTGAGAAATTTAGTTATAATGGTCACAATGGTAATGTTTAAGACAAGGCATGATAGACAATTATAAAACATACGTAATTCGCTCTTATATTGATTTCGATTTCTAAATTCAATGTTGGTATTTCTAGCGTTTTGAAAGAGGCATTTAATCAAAAATTTACTTATTCAAAATGTATTTAAATTATGATTATAAAGCAAATAATTTAACTACACGTTACATGTATGTTCACACTTGTAGTTCATCGTTAATGCATTTGTTTGATGATATGCACCAAATAGTTATTTACTATGTGAGATTCGAGTCAACAAAATATGAAATTTGTTCCTTATATAGCCTAAATCGCCAGAGGGAAGTTTGATATTAATAGTCGTTATGCTAGATCATTAACGTATACCCAAAACTACATTACTAATGGGATTAAGTATCAATCCTTATTGAAGCTTTTAAAGAGAATGTACCAGAAATAACGCTCTTTTCTTTGCTATAAGAAATCTTTTTCAGAGGCTGACTATTTGAGTTCACGGGTGTCACAGTAAGTACATTGTGTCATAAGATCTCAAGAATGGTATTAATTGGCAGATTATTACGTTCAAAATCTTTGAATCCATCCCTATATTTGTCAAATACGAGAGTTATGGCATGTAGCATTATCATTCCGAAGCGCTGTTAAAACATCGACTATTTAAATAATACATGTTTCGTGTAAAAACAAAATAAAGGCTATTGAATCTGAAGGTTAACAACTTAGTAGAGCAATTTATTTGAGATTTTGAGATATACGAAAATATTTTGATATCAGAATTTAAAAAAAAAAGTAATCGAGGTGATAATGAAGTTTTGTAAATTTAGGCACTATTTAATGGCCGTTGCCCGCTCACTTTTCAAACCTTTTTAACAAAGTTAAAGGTATTTGTTTGCATTGCAACATGTAGGGAAACTAGACGCTTAGATGCTGAAGTGGATATCCGAGGTCAACAAGGTACACGGTTGATTAGCACAATTATGTGTTTCTAGGTCCGTGTTTACTAATGAGAAGGTGGTTAAGGTGTTCTTGAATAAGATCGTTGCAGAATAATACATCAAAGCACTCCTGTCATAGACACGACGTCGGGATCATAATCAGAAGAAAAACAGGGCTGAAGAGAGCCATTGGGGTGCAAATTGAGGTTAATAAAGGCAATTTACAAGAGGCTAAAAGCATGACCCTGTAAGACAGATAATTGGCAGTTTGTTCCGACAGTAAACAGAAGGACAGAGTTTATCTGTCTCCTCTTGCAGACTAGCATGTCATCTCTGTGGATAAACACTTCATTACGTCTGACAAGAGCAGTTTTGACAGAGTAAAAGTAAAATAACCTTTCTTCACTTTTTGATCATATTGTGAGAGTGATCACTTTCATTGAAACTGCTTTCAACATCCAACCATATCACTTCATCATTTGAATATTCCAATAACTAAATATGTACATATAGCATTTATTATACTCTTTACTTGTATAAAGGAATGCACTTGAGCAGAAGGGTTTTCATTCCATGAATCGTCTGCTGTTAAATCTATATTCGATTCTGCAATAATGCTGGCGACATTCACATGAAAACTTGAGCTCATCATCAAACATGTTTTCATGCTATTAAAAAACTCATTTGAGTCAACGACAAAACATGTATTTCCAGGGTGAGGACAGGCAAAAATAGGAACATTTAGAGTGCAAAATGAGAATCAAGTCATCTTCTGTTGAGTCTGTGATCTTACATGGTAATATTTGCTTTGTAACTCATCAGACTATTTAATTGATTATACAGATGGTCTTTACATTAGAATCTTCACTTTCTGAGGCATTGCTAAGCAGGGTTCAGCGTGCTTGGTCTTATCTTACTGGAAAAACGGATGGTTTTAGGACGTGGCCCCTGAGGCCCTTACTATGGTTTACTGACTCACCAACATAATCTTTAAATAAGAATTTACATTCACTGCGGCGTCTTTAAGCAAAGTTTCAGCTTTCTCGGCCTTTGACAATGGAGAAGAAGGTGGAAAAAAGTTTTATAGGGATTTGTCCCTGGGGGTCCTTATTTTGGGTCACGAAATCACTTAATCTATAAATGAACATCCCCAAATGGTACATGTATAAAGTCTTTACGTAAAGTTTCAGCTTTCTGGGGCTTTTGTTTCAGGAGAGAAGATTGAAAAGGGGCTTTGAGACGTGGGCCCTCGGGCCCTTATAAGGGGTAAGGCGGTTATTCATTCATAAATCAAAATTCCCATCTGGTAAGGAGTTTGTACACAAAGTGACAGCTTTATAGGTCTTTTGCTTCAGTCCAAATATAACAAAAGTTTTAAAAACAGGCGGTCGGACGCACGCGGACGACATGTAACACCATTAGCCCAGAGGGCCTTTCAGACAGATAAACTTAAATCAATGATATATAAAAGTATGTGTCTGTTCAAATTAAACCGCTGCAAGCAAATTGCCAAAAGCGATATATATATATATATATATATATATACATATATCTTTAAATTCCAGCGAAACACCTATATAAATCAGTTTTACTATTAGGGCAAGTTGAGTAATTTAATTATGTATTTTGCATAATGCTACAATGTCACTGCAGGAACAAAAAACAACTTTTCAAACTGACAATTCACAATGCATGTGATGAATTAGTGTTATTGCAATATGTATATCTACTGCACATTTATTCTCGAATCTGATTAGCATTGCTATAACAGTGTCTGAACAGAAAAATCAATCTGATCAAGTTCGTGTATTGAAATGCATGTTATAAGTTGTTATGTGAATCTTCTTATTCCATAATGATGTTTCAAAATACTGTTTATGAATACATCGTATTTATTAAATGTTAAATTTATATATTTCCAGACAGGATGTTACGTTGGTATGTTTACAAACCCCATACTGTTCAAACGTTGTTCAGAGAAGATTAGAGTTGAACAGATAATGCAAAGAGCGGACCAGATTTGTGACCATCCGTTGAAGTTAATACGAAAACACTAATAATAATGTTATGTTTAATTTCAAAGAGATTTCTATTTTATCACTTAGCACTTATAAATAGCACAAAATACAGAAAGCTCTAAGAAGCGCCGATTATGCCCTCTTTTTTAAAGCGAATGCCAAAATCGATACATGACTCATCCAATTTATTGTTAATATTATAAACTATGTGTTAAACATGACCAAATTTAGACACATGTTTACCTAAAACAAGGTCTTCAAAAATATTATCTAATAAAGGTCTCATCAATGCAAATCTTTTATATCCATTTTTATTGAAGATTTAAAAACAATAAAGGATTGATGTAATTACTAACGTTATAGGCGTGAGTAACAAATTACCTATCCAGTTTATTGGTCAATAGGGTGAATACCAATATTTTGAAAGAGGTAAGTTGCTATTACGGACACCAGAACGCAAGTCATATATTTGGCAATAGTAAATCATCATAACCATCATTGCTGAACTTTATATGTTGGAACATTCATAACTAATTTCAGTAAACTAGTGACTGACAATACAGTGACTTCAGTTCACATCACCATGGCACAATTGACGAAATGAAGTACTAACATTCAATAATGTGAAAAGTAAAATTTAAAGATTTACTTTATAAGACCTTTTGCAAGAAGATCGCAGTATAGTAACACTTTCAATGACCTGAATCTGAACTAATATTGCACTTTCTTATATCAGATCAAAAAACATCTTTACTTCAAAAGGTATATCTCACTTTGGTTTTTATACAAAAACTATTTCAGAAAATAAGGAGATTCATTTCCTTTCATATGTCCGTATTCGTGTCCTTCGAAATCATCTTCAGGCCATGTAATTGGTTTAAAAGAAGGCTGTCTATCATGATGTCTATCAAGAATAGGAAAAGGATGTTTTTTGACAGATTGACTTCATTGTGCAGTAGCACTTTTAGAAATGTAGTATCTTGAAATTGTTTACCAAATGAATATTAGTTTATACGAAATGTACTATTTAGAGGGTCAACGATCTCACAATTCAACTCGAGTATGTTATTTATAGAATAAATTATCAAGTATCAAGCAAAAACTGATAGTGGCCATTCTTGTTTGAACACCCTTTGATCATTTGAGATAGGACATTGTATTTGCTTAGCTAGCTTAACCGGACATATGAAATTCGTTTAAAAAAATGCTTTTGATTTCATAACAATGTCGTGTATTTTCTGTTCGTGATTGTCACTATCAAAATAAAAATCATGTTCCTGCAATTTAAAGAGATTAGATAGAATATCAGTCATATCTTCGAGAATAAGTCATTAATCAACTTACATAAATTAGAAACGAGTTCTATGGACCTAACAGTTATATCAGGAAGAAGTGATTTATGAAGAACTTGAATGCACTGATCAGAAAAAAAGACGTTGTTTTGAAAACGACCACAGATTGAGGATTTTGATGGCTGCAAGAGACTCTTCAGAACGATTAGAAATGTACACATATTTGCAATCAAATGTATGGTTGTTTTAACAAATGGTAAAAGGGATTTTTGTTGTTATTGTGAACATAACAATTTAGGTGGAAAACAACAGTCTTCATTTTGCAAACATATTTGGTACATCTTTAAGAGTCAATGTTTTAAACCAAACTCGCTGGCTTGCTAAAAGAGGTATTCGTATTATAATACAGAACAAGAAGAAAACATAAAATAGATATCGACTCATTGCAAGGCTTTTGTTCTTTAAGGTTATCCTTCAGCAGTCATGAAAAAGATATTCGAAATTTAAAGAGAGAGAGAACACTATTTCGTGAATTTTGAATCTTTTTCAATTCTTTAAGTATTTTCATGAACCTTCCGCGATCTTATTTCCAGTTTGTTTCTTTTGTTAATCGTAAAAGTTGGATTTTGAAAAATATGTTTCAAGTGCAAAGACATTAGTTTTGTTTGACAAAGCAAAATACATTACTATCTTTAAAAACATCTGTTTCAAACACATCAATAGGCCTACTCATTTAAGTGTACAAAAATTGAAGCGATTTGTTTGTTATAGTCAATCGTCAAAACGATAGGGTTTAATCCTTGAACTCTCCACATGAATGTGATCTTTGTAAAGAACACAAATTTCCTTTTTAAATATGTACAAGAACTGTTTATCAAATCCTATTGAATTGTTTGATAAACGTTCAAATTACATATTCAGTTGAAAAATAAGACAGTTCAGTGAAACGGCATCACAAACAATAATCTCACAAGAGCTCTTTCAAAATATCGCGTTGCTACAACTACAATAACTCAGCAACTGAAATTAATCACATGAAGTACACTTCAGTCTGTAATGTTGAATAGGGTCGACAGATGAAACAGGGATGTACAGTTGTTGGCCATATTATTACATAAGTGACTAATAGCTTTTATGTTAGTAATAAATGTGTATTAAATATGTAAATAATGATTAAGTACAGGACGTTTTGCTGTTTTATTTTTCAGACACCTTGGAAATCATCTCAGCTAAATTAACATGATTTCCTTTTAATCTTCTTATGATTATTATGAAAACTGCATCATATTTTCAGTGCGTTTGAGACAAAATCTCCGGAAGAATTACACTTTTCCTCAAATACAAATGAGGGCAAATGGCTCAAAACAACAGCTAAGTCAATGGAAAAGCCATACCAACTCAGAAAATGTTGTATTTGTTTTGTTCAACGAAACAAAATTTTATGAAAAACCATCATTGCTTTGATTAGATTTACTGCTACACCTCTCTTTCCTGGGATCATGTGACCTGACATAAGCTTCATATATGTATATAATAATAGAGTATTTATATCGCGCATTTATCCATGCCACAGCATGCTCAAAGCGCACAAAAGATAAAGAGTTGATTAGAGTTGGAAGGCTAAGTGGAACATGTGAGTTTTGAGGTGAGCTTTGAAGGTTTGAAAGTCACAGCAGTCTCTCAGGTTCTGTGGGAGATTGTTCCATGCCACGGAACCAGAATAGGCAAATGATCTGTGTCCATATTGCACTGTCTTGACTTTAGGAACAAGCAACAAGTTCTTGTCCTGTGAGCGTAGTGAGCGGGAGGGTGTGTATACAGTAAGGAGACTGGACAGATATGAGGGAGCAGTTCCACTGATGCAGCGGAAGACTTGGCACAGAAGCTTGAACTCTATTCGGAATTTTACTGGTAACCAATGGAGGGAGGACAGAATTGGAGTAATGTGGTCATATTTTTTGGAGAGAGTGACAATGCGGGCGGCAACATTTTGCACTCTTTGCAACTTCGTAATTTGTGCCTTTGATGTATATGATAGATATTTGGAGACATTGGAGGAACGTCATTATAGCATTTCTATAGATTTGAGTTTAATATGTTTTAGGTCATGAAAGCCGATTTGTTGTAAAGGTTTTCTCCAATTTTGTGCCCTGGGATTGCTGGTTTTCCTCATTGGCAAATATCTCATAACTGGTTGGCCTTCCTTCTTACCCTTCTTTTATCATTCTGTCACTTATTTCAAGCTTCATACATGATTGATATCATTTTTCAAATATCGTCTGTGTTTGTGACGATTACAGGAAACCTCATTATACAATTTCTGAAGATTTGAGTTTAATATGACTTTAGTTAGCAAATAATGCCCCCATTTTTGTGCCCCAAGATAGCTAGCAGTACCAGTTTCATTATCTTACGAAGATTGATTTTCCTTTTTCACATATCTCATTACAGCTACACCTCCCACTAATGGTGTTTTTTTTTTAATCATTCTGTCACTTGATGTCATCTTCTTACACGATAAATGTCATACCTCACGTTACTGCTGTTTTGTGACACTTACAAGAAACCACATTTAAACATGTCTGATTAAGTTTGATATGTAATATGTTATTTTCGAGTTGATTTGTGACAAATAGTTCCTAGAGCTAAGGGAAATATGTCATATATTTTTCTTAAGGATTTGTTTAAAATGTGAACTTAAATGGTCAAAACTTGAAGGAAGGATGTTGTGTTTTTGAATTTTTCACATGTTTATCCAGCTTTAAAAGCTGATCATAGTTCTTGTGATCACAAAACATATCAAAAGATCCGGTTAGAGTTTCTTTTGTAACTCTATTTGAAACAATACCCTTTGATCATGGTAATGTGATATCGCTTTTGAATGTTAAAAAACGCTATTAAACTCTATTTCATATGATTTGCGGGGGAAATATTTCTCTTTCAAAACTGCTGGTATGATTAATTACCTGTAATTCAATATGTAAGAGATAGAGATTGTCTCAATTTATGGACAATTTTGTTGCAGATCATATTATCAAAGTTGTTTCCAAACAACAATAAGATTATTGCCAGAAGAATCAATAACAAAAAAAACAAAGAGAGGAATATTGGTAAAAATTGCGGCAATTTTGATACATTTAGATTGAGAGCTCAATATTTGTTAATCGTGCAATAGTATGACCTATTATATAAAAAAGCATGTTACCATAAGGTATCTCAACAGAAACATTTAAGGTATTTTGGGCGTCACAAAAAGGGTTAAGAAATGAAATATAAAAACACATATTTTGCAGAAATATTGTTCTACAGATAGGCAATAACATTTGCGATTCATTATAACTATAGTGAACACAATTCCTGCACTTAAGTGGTTTATATGGTACCTTTGATTTCCTATAACATATACGGCACAGCATAACTCATGTGAAAGTTAAATCAAATTATAAACAGTTCAACCTTGTGGGATTCGAATAATAATATGATCCGAAATATAAAAATATAAGCTAAACTAAATAACCATTTGCATAGCCTGATGTTTGCTTGATATTGGACACCAGAATGACTACAGCCACAATAACAAGGTTGTGTTTAGTTTTTTAAAAAAAACTTGTTTTCTTGCTGTTCATAATATTGTCAGAGTCAGCGATAATGCAGCATATTTCATAGCCAGGTCAGAAGAAATATAAGGTACAATGAGATTGTAAAATAATATGTATTGATGTTGCAGATATCATCTTCTATTGAAGCTGTGACCCTGCATGCTTTCCAAAACGATGTTATTCTTACTTGTGTTGCCTTTTTTAGTTTAGTTGCTAGTTTCATTTGAACGGTTTCTGTTTAAACCAATTATCATTTTAAACCCGTTAAACCAGTGTTAAAGGCCTGTTTAAATGCTGAAAATCATATTTAACCCCTGATTCACACCAGTCTGACATGCCTTACACGACCTGCTTCTCTTTTATACACCATCCCAATATGAGTATGAAAATATGGATAAATTTCCTAAAATGATATATCTGCATAGCACAACAGTAACCAATTAAACCGTCATGTTGAAAAGTTTAAGATATTCAAATTTCAAAAATGGTAATTGCTTATAGGTAAATGAAACAAGATATTTACTAAGGGGATCTGTAAAGGCACTGGTTATGTCATCTATTGACCGTTTTGACCTTTGAATAAAGCTTCTTTTTGTTAATATGACATATGTTCTGTGTGTCCTGTTTCTAAAAGGAAGTTATCCACTCCAAACATCTTTAAAGAAACAATGACATACAGAAACATCACCAGATCAGCCATCAGCTACTTCTAGAGACTAGTAAGGACACACAAACTAAAGATTCAACTGAACATCAGTCATTTAAAAAAATTATACATCTAAAATCAATATTCTTGAAAGAAAGAACTTGATGTAGTTTATAATCAAAATCACAGATCAATGTTAACAAGGAAACAGAAACAGAAAAGGGAAAAATGCCACACTATTTAGAAAGGAACCAATCATTGGACCTCCTTTACTAACCATCTGTTGATACACTGCGCTCATCACTTTCAGAATTAGATCACGTAGATTGAGAAAATTCATCAAAAACCACGAGCTTAAATTAAAAACAAACAACATAAAGCCAAAACGTAAGACAATTGTTTTTTGAAAATTTTATATTCTAAAATTTTCACTGATAATTGTACGTTAATGCTATTTGTATTATCTTGATAGTGTCAAATATCTCATTACACAAGCCAATCATCCATAATCAGAGGACAAAGTATGAAGATTCAAGCAAAATCCATTAGTGGACATTTTTGTGTGAACACCTTTTATTCATTTTGTGTAAGAAAAAGGAATTGCATGGCTAAACTTTACATTATATATTTGAAATATTACTGCTCCATTTAGTTCAAATACATTGTCTTTCAATTGGAACCAATAATTTTCATTTTCCTCACATCACCTTACATTCCCCATAAAAACGTGCTACTACCCCTTTAAGATCCATCAAGAATAATTCAACTTTCTCTTTACATGATAAGGCAGCTACCCTCTTTGCATAGATATGGTTTCAGCACTTCTGCATCTTGTTTCTTTAGCTTTTATCTTCTGGCAAAAGGAACTTGTTTCAATGCAGACTGTCAAAGAGGTTACTCACATTTACGCAAAGACTTCAAATGAACATATATAGTAAAATGACTCATCTTGATTTCTTTTCGACATATTCAAGAAATACAATAGCCTAAACAATCATGTGTTTGCAATAGTGTAAAGTTTTGGCCCAGAAAAATATAGATAAAGCATGAGGCCGAAGGCCAAGTTATTTGAAATTATTGATGAGATGCTGTATGTTGCCAATGTTGATGGATGTGACAGATCCTACAGAGATTATCAAGTTGTGATTCCATAGAACATCAAGAGTCTAGGAATCACCAAGATTATTAGCACTTCAGAACAATAGAACTTCAGAATTACCATCAGTTAAACTATTGAGTTGACACAATTTGAATTAACCGTATGAAATGTCCACTTTGTGTTTAAAAGGTAACGCAAGGATCAGCGCAAAACAAACTCAAAACCTGGCTAATTGAAATACAAGTTTTCTTTCAGCTGGTGTAAGAAACGATATTCAACAGAACATTTGGGTGCCTTCAGCAATTGTGAACATGAAAATATGATATCGAGGACGGCGTTTCATGACTTCGAGACTATTACCGAATAAGTTATTGATATGCAATCTAAACTTGTACAAACTTAATAGAGCAATTTGCTATGAAATTAGATTAAGATATCCGAAAAAAAAGATTAAAAACAATCTAGGCTATGTTGGTAGAGATGAAAATGAAGTTTTGTCTATAAAGCCACTATTTAATAGCCTTTGACCAACTTATCCTAAAGTGTCATTTTTGAAACCTTTTAAACAAAGTCTAAGGTATTCTTTTGCATTGCAACATGTAGGGAAACTAGACGCTTAGATGCTGAAGTGGATATCCATGGTCAACAAGGTACACGGTTGATTAGCACAATTTCTGTGGTCCGTGTTTGCTAATGAGAAGGTGGTTAAGGTGTTCTTGAATAACATTGTTGCAGAATAAAACATCAAAGCTCTCCTGTCATAGACACGACGTCGGGATCATAACCAGAAGAAAAACAGGGCTGAAGAAAGCCATTGGGGTGCAAATTGAGGTTAATAAAGGCAATTTACAAGAGGCTGAAAGCATGACCCTTAAAGACAGCTAATTGGCAGTTTGTTCCCGCATCACACAGAAGGACAGAGTTTATCTGTCTCTTCTTGCAGACTAGCATGTCATCTCTGTGGATAAACACTTCATTACGTCTGACTAGAGCAGTTTTGACAGATTAAAAAGAAAAAAAAATCTTTATTCACTTTTTGATCATTTTGTTTGGAGGATCTCTTTATAGAAATTGTTTTCAGCATTAAACTTACATTTTATTTCAGCATTTGGACTTTCCCATAACTTAATATGTACATATAGCATTTATTATACTCTTTACTTGTATAAAGGAATGCACTTTAGCAGAGGGGTTTTCATTCCATTAATCGTCGGCTGTTAGATCAATATTTGATTCTGCAATGATGCTGGCGACATTCACATGAAAAATTAAACTCTTATTTTTCTGGAAAAACGGATGGTTTTAAGACGTGGCCCCTGAGGCCCCTACTACGTTTAACTGGTTCACCAACATATCTTTAAATAAGAATTTACATCCACTGCGGCGTCTTTAAGCAAGGTTTCAGCTTTCTCGGCCTTTTGAGAATGAATGATCAAATTGGAACACATGTTTACCCAAACACAATGTCTTAAAAAAATATTATCTAATAAATTTCTAAACAATGCAAATCTTTTAAATCCATTTGATGGAAGATTTAAAAAAATAAAGGATTGTTGTAATTACTAACGTTATAGGCGTGAGTGACAAATTACGTATCAAGTTTATTGGTAAAAAGGGTGAATATTAATATTTTGAAAGACATATGTTGCTATTACGGACACCACAGGTCTCAGAATGCAAGTCATATATTTGGCAATAGTAAACAATCATAACCATCATTGCTGAACTTTATATGTTGGAACATTCATAACTGATTTCAGTAAACTAGTGACTGACAATACAGTGACTTCAGTTAACATCACCACGGCACAATTGACAAAATGAAGTACTAACATTCAATAATGTGAAAAGTAAAATTTAAAGATTTACTTTATAAGACCTTTTGCAAGAAGATCGCAGTATAGTAACACTTTCAATGACCTGAATCTGAACTAATATTGCACTTTCTTATATCAGATCAAAAAACATCTTTACTTCAAAAGGTATATCTCACTTTGGTTTTTATACAAAAACTATTTCAGAAAATAAGGAGATTCATTTCCTTTCATATGTCCGTATTCGTGTCCTTCGAAATCATCTTCCGGCCATGTAATTTGTTTAAAAGAAGGCTGCCTATCATGATGTCTATCAAGAATAGGAAAAGGATGTTTTTTGACAGATTGACTTCATTGTGTAGTAGCACTTTTAAAAATGTAGTGTCTTGAAATTGTTTACCAAATGAATATAAGTTTATACCAAATATACTATATAGAGTGTCAACGATCTCACAATTCAACTCGTGTGTTATTTATAGAATAAATTATCAAGTATCAAGCAAAAGCTGCTAGTGGCCATTCTTGTTTGAACACCGTTTAATCATTTGAGATAGGACATTCTATTGCTTAGCTTAACCGGATGAAGTTCGTTTAAAAAACTGCTTTTGATTTCAAAACAATGTTGTGTATTTTCTGTTCCTGATTGTCACTATTAAAATAAAAATCGTGTTCCTGCAATTTAAAAAGATAAGATTATAGTATATCAGTCATATCTTCGAGAATAAGTCATCAATCAACTTACATAAATTTAGAAACGAGTTCTATGGACCTAACAAGTTACATTAGGAAGAAGTAATTTATGATAAACTTATGAATGCACTGGACAAAAAAGGACGTTGTTTTGAAAACGACCACAAATTAGGAATTTTGATGGCCGCAAATGACTTATATATGCTACATACGCTTGAATTTGGAATATTCTTAAATATTTAAAAAGTTTGTGCCCTGGGATTGCTGGTTTTCCTTATTGGCATATATCTCATAACTGGTTAGCCTTCCATTCTTATCCTTCTTTTAGTATCATTCTGTCACTTATTTCAAGCTTCATACATGATTGATATAATTTTTCACATATAATAATTATACAATTTCTGAAGATTTGAATTTATATGACTTTAGTTAGCAAATAATGTCCTCATTTTTGTGCCCCAAGATAGCTAGAAGTACCAGTTTCATTATCTTACGAAGATTGATTTTGCTTTTTCACATATCTCATTACTGATACACCTTCCACTAATGGTAGGGTTTAGTGAATCCTTCTGTCACTTGATGTCATCTTCATACACGACAAATGTCATACCTCACGTTACTGCTGTTTTTGAGAAAATTACAAAAAAAACTCATTTAAACATGTCTAGATTAAGTTTGATATGTAAAAGGTATTTTCGAGTTGATTTATGACAAATAATTCCTAGAGCTAAGGGAAATATGTCATATATTTCTCTTAAGGATTTGTTAAGGAATGTGACCTTAAAGGGTTAAAGCTTGAAGTAGATGTTGTGTTTTTGAACTTTTCACATGTTTATCCTGCTTTTAAATCTGATAATATTCTTGTGATCACAAAACATTTAAAAGATCCTGTTTGAGTTTCTTGTGTAACTCTATTTTTAACAATACTCTTTGATCATGGTAATGCGATATCGTTTTTGAATGTTAAAAAACGCTATTAAATTCTATTTCATATGATTTGCGGGGGAAATATTTCTCTTTCAAAACTGCTGGTATGATTTATTGCCTGTAATTCAATATGTAAGAGATAGAGATTGTCTCAATTTATGGACAATTTTGTTGCAGATCATATTATCAAAGTTGTTTCCAAACAACAATAACATTATTGCCAGAAGAATCAATAACAAAGAAAAAACAAAGAGAGGAATATTGGTAAACATTGCGGCAATTTGAATACATTTACCTATTATATAAAAAAGCATGTTACCATAAGGTGTTTCAACAGAAACATTTAAGGTATTTTGGGCACTAAAAAAAGGTTAAGAAATGAAATATAAAAACACTTATTTTGCAGAAATATTGTTCTACAGATAGGCAATCACATTTGCGATTCATCATAACAATAGTGAACACAATTCCTGAAGTGGTTTATATGGTAACTTTGATTTCCTATAACATATAAGGCACAGCAATAGCTCATGTGAAAGTTAAATCAAATTATAAACAGTTCGATCTTGTGGGATTCGAATAATAATATGATCCGAAATATAAAAATATAAGCTAAACCACTAAATAACCATTTGCATAGCCTGATGTTTGCTTGATATTGGACACCAGAATGACTACAGCCACAATAACAAGGTTGTGTTTAGTTTAAAAAAACTTTCTTTTCTTGCTGTTCACAACATCGTCAGAGTCAGGATAATGCAGCATATTTCATAGTCAGGTCAGAAGAAATATAAGGAACAATTAGAGTGTAAAATATATGTATTGATGTTGCAGATATCGTGACCTGTGACCCTGCATGCTTTCCAAAACTATGTTATTCTTACTTGTGTTGCTTTTTTTAGTTTATAACGTACTTGCTAGTTGCATTTGAAAGGTTTCTGTTTAAAGCAATTATCATTTTAAACCTGTTAAACAAATGTTGAAGGCCTGTTTAAATGCTGAAAATCATATTTAACCCCCGATTCTGACATGCCTTACACGACTTGCTACTCTTTTATACACTATCTCAATATGAGTATGAAAATTTGAAAATTTCCTAAAATGATATATCTTCATAGCAGAACAGTAACCAATTACACCGTCATGTTGGGAAGTTTAAGATATTCAAATTTCAATAATGGTATTTGATTATAAGTAAATGAAACAAGAAACTAAGGGGATCTGTAAAGGTTATACCATCTATTGACCGTTTTTAACCTTTGAATAAAGCTTCTATTTGTTAATATAAAATATGTTCTAAGTGTCCTGTTTCCAAAAGCAAGTTATCAACTCCAAACAATTTTAAAGGAACAATGACATACAGAAACGTCACCAGATCAGCCATCAGTTACTTCTAGAGGCTAGTAAGGACACACAAACTAAAGATTCGACTGAACATCAGTCATTTAAATTATAAATCTAAAATCAATATTCTTGAAAGAAAGAACTTGATGTAGTTTATAATCAAAATCACAGATCAATGTTAACAAGGAAACAGGAACAGAAAAGGGGAAAATGCCACACTATTTAGCAAGGAATCAATTATTGGACCTCCTTACCTAACCATCTTCGCTCATCACTTTCAGAACGTAGATTGAGAAAATTCATAAAAAAACCATGAGCTTAAATTAAAAACAAACGACATAAAACCATAAAGTAAGACGATTGTTTTTTGAAAATTTTATATTCTAAAATTTTCACTGATAATGGTACGTTAATGCTATTTGTATTATCTCATTACACAAGCCAATCATCCATAATCGGAGGACAAAGTATGAAGATTCAAACAAAATCCATTGGTGGCCATTTTTGTGTGAAAACCTTTTATTCATTTTGTGTAAGAAAAAGGAATCGCATGGCTAAACTTTAATTATATATTTGAAGTATTACTGCTTCATTTAGTTCAAATACATTGGCTTTTAATTTAACCATTAATTTTCATTTTCCTGAAATCACCTTACATTTCCCTAAACACGTGCTACTACCCCTTTAAGATCCATCAAGAATAATTCAACTCTCCCTTTACATAAGGCAGCTACCCTCTTTACATAGATATGGTTTCAGCACTTCTGCTTCTTGTTTCTTTAGCTTTTATCTTCTGGCAAAAGGAACTTGTTTCAATGCAGACTGTCAAAGAGGTTACTCACATTTACGCAAAGACTTCAAATGAACATATCTAATAAAATGACTCATCTTGATTTCTTTTCGACATATTCAAGAAATACAATAGCCTAAACAATCATGTGTTTTGCAATAGATAAAGCATGAGGCCGAAGGCCAAGTTATTTGAAATTATTGATGAGATGCTGTATGTTGCCAATGTTGATGGAAGTGACAGATCCTACAGAGATTATTAAGTTGAGATTCCATAGAAAATCAAGAGTCTAGGAATCACCAAGATTATTAGCACTTAAAGATAATCGAATTTCAGAATTACCAACAGTTAAACTATTGAGTTGACACAATTTGAATAAAGTGTATGAAATGTCCACTTTGTGTTTAAAAGGTAACGCAAGGATCAGCGCAAAACAAACTCAAAACCTGGCTAATTGAAATACAAGTTTTCTTTCAGCTGGTGTAAGAAACGATATTCAACAGAACATTTGGTTGCCCTACAGCAATCGTGGACATGAAAATATGATATCGAGGACGGCGTTTCATGACTTCGAGACTATTACCTAATAAGTTATTGATATGCAATCTGAACTTGTACAAACTTAATAGAGCAATTTGCTTTGAAAATAGATTAAGATATCCGAAAAAAAAGAAGATTAAAAGCAGTCAATTCTATGTTGGTGGAGATGAAAATGAAGTTTTGTCAATATAGCCAGTATTTAATAGCCTTTGACAACTTTATCCTAAAGTGTCATTTTTGAAACCTTTTAAACGAAGTTAAAGGTATTTGTTTGCATTGCAACATGTAGGGAAACTAGACCCTTAGATGCTGAAGTGGATATCCGTGGTCAACCAGGTACACGGTTGATTAGCACAATTTCTGTGGTCCGTGTTTGCTAATGGAAAGCGGTAAAGATATTCTTGAATAACGTTGTTGCAGAATAAAACATCAAAGCTCTCCTGTCATAGACACGACGTCGAGATCATAACCAGAAGAAAAACAGGGATGAAGAAAGCCATTGGGGTGCAAATTGAGGTTAATAAAGGCAATTTACAAGAGGCTGAAAGCATGACCCTGTAAGACAGATAATTGGCAGTTTGTTCCGTCATCACACAGAAGGACAGAGTTTATCTGTCTCTTCTTGCAGACTAGCATGTCATCTCTGTGGATAAACACTTCATTACGTCTGACTAGAGCAGTTTTGACAGAGTAAAAAGAAACAAAATCTTTCTTCACTTTTTGATCATTTTGTTTGGGGGATCTCTTTATGGAAATTGCTTTCAGCATTAAACTTACATTTCATTTCAGTATTTGGACTTTCAATGTACATATAGCATTTATTATACTCTTTACTTGTAATTTCTAATTTTGCAGAGAGAGTTTCATTCCATGAATAATCTGCTGTTAGATTTATATTTGATTATCCAATAATGCTGGCAACATTCACAAGAAAACTCATCATCAAACATGTTTTAAGTGCTTTTAACAAACTCGTCTGAATTGACGACAAAACATGGCATTTACAGATTAGGACAGGCATAAATAGGAACATTTAGAGTGCACAATGAGAATCAAGTCGTCGATATCATCTTCTGTTGCGGGAGTGACCTTTCATGGTAATAAGAACTGAGCTATTTGCTCTGTAACTAATCAGACTATTTAATTGATTAAACAGATCAATTAGAGTCTTCACTGGCTGAGGCATCGCTAAGTAAGATTTCAGCTGTCTTGACCGTTTCCTTCTAGAAAAACGGGAAGATTTTAGGACGTGGCTCCTTAGGCCCATTTTAGGGGTCACTGATTCACCACCATATCTATAAAATTAAAATTTACATCAACTGTGGCGTCTTTAAACAAGGTTTCAGCTTTCTCGGCCTTTGATAAGGAAGAAGCTGAAAAAGGGTTAAAGGCACTAAATCTATAAATGAATATCCTTACCTGGTACAGGTATATAATCTTTACGTAAAGTTTCAGCTTTTTAGGCCTTTTGTTTTTAGGAGTAAAAGATTGAAAAAATGCTGTGAGGCGTGGGCCTCGGGCCCTTACAAGGGGTCAGGCGGTTATTCATTCATTAAATCAAAATTCCCACCTGGTAAATAGTTTGTACACAAAGCTTTTAAGGTCTTTTGCTTGAGTCCGAATATCAAAAAAATTACAAACGGACGGACGGACGGACGGACGGACGCGGGACGCCATGTAACACCATAAGCCCACAGGGCCTTTCAGGCCAGATGAACTTTCACCAATGATATTTACAATTGTGTGTATTGTGTCTGTTGAAATTAAACCGCTGCAGAAAATTGAAAAAAGCGAGATATATCTTTAATTTCCAGTGAAACACATATATAAATCAGTTACTAATAGCGCAAGTTGAGTAATTTAATTATGTATTTTGCATAATGCTACTATGTCACTGCAGGAACAAAAAACCAAAACATTTCATATTCACAATTCCCAATGCATGTTATGAATAAGTGTAATTTCAATGTGTATATTTACTTCACATGTATTCTCGAATCTGATTAGCATTGCCATAACTGTGTCTGAACAGAAAAATCAATCTGATAAAGTTCACGTATTGAAATGTATGTCATAAGTTGATACGCGAATCTTCGTATTCCATAATGATGTTTCAAAAGAATGTTTATGAATACATCGTATTTATTAAATTCTTCTTTGCAATAGATATTTCCAGACAGGATGTTAAGTTAGTATGTTTACAAACCCCATACTGTGCATACGTTGTTCAGAGAAGATTAGAATTGAATAGATATATATAATGCAAAGAGCGAACCAGATTTGTGACCACCCGTTAAAGTTAATAAGAAAACACTAATAATAATGTTATGTTTAATTTCAAAGAGATTTCTAATTTATCTTTAAAACAATCGTTACAATTGACATTTACATGATGCTTATTAGCACTTAGCATTTATAAATAGCACACAATAAAGACAAGCTCTGAGACAAGCGCCGATTATTCTTTTTTAAAGCGAATGATGCCAAAATCAATACATGACACATCAAATTTATAGTAAACATTATAAACTCAGTGTTAAACATGATCAAATTTGCACACAAAGTTACCTAAAACAAGGTCTTAAAAATTATTATCTAATAAAGGTCTCATGAATGCCAATTTTTAAACCCATCTTGAGGGAAGATTTGTTAAAAATAAAGGATTGCTGTAGTTACTAACGTTGTGAGTGACAAATTATTAATCAAGGTTATTGGTAAAAAGAGTCGTATATTTAGTAATCATAACCATCATTGCTGAATTGTATATGATTAAGATTATCGGGTAGGAACATTCATAACCAATTTCAGTAAACTAGTGACTGACAAGACATCAAAACGGCACAATTAAAGAAATGAAGTATTAAAATTCAATAATGTGAAAAATAAGATTTATAAATTAACATGATAAAACTTTATGCAAGAAGATGACAGTAACACTCTGAAATTGAATTAATCCTCACGTTCTTATATCAGATCAGAAAAATATTACTTCGAAAGGTTTCAATATCCCTATATCTATATCTCCCTTTGGTTTTTATATAAAACTTTTTCAGATAATATGGAGATTCATTTCCTATCAAATGCCACTTTCGTGTCTTTTGAAATCGTTTTCCGGCCGTGTCAATTATTCAAAAGAAGGCTGTCGAAAAGGGAATCATTTTATATATCAAAACCTCAATTTGAACACATCAAAAATGTCAATGGCTCAGCTTTATGTCTATCAAAAATAGCATAAGGATGCTTTCTAGCAGCTTGACTTTATGGTGCAGTAGCACTTATTAAACATAGAGCAATTGGCTCTGTAGCTCATCAGGCTTCATATCAATTTTGCTTCAGGGTGTGGCAAATGTGGTTTCCCTTTAGAAGAGGACACAGGGTCACTAAATTTAGAATTCTTCTTATCTTCTGTAGGGGTCTGTAGACAAGGCTTTAGCTTTCTAGGCCTTAAAGGGGCAGTAGCACGTTTTTAGGGGGAATATAAGGTGATGTCAGGAAAATGAAAATAAATGGTTCCAAATGAAAGACAATGTATTTAAACTAAATGGAGCAGTAATAATTCAAATATATAACGTAAGGTTCTGCCATGCGATTCCTTTTTCTTACAAAAATGAATTAAAGGTGTTCACACAAAAATGGCCGCCAATGTATTTTATGTAAATCCTCATACTTTGTCCTCTGATTATGGTTGATTGGCTTGTGTAATGTGATTGTTGACACTGTCAATATAATACATTAGGCATTTACTTACTATTATAAGTGCAATTTTTAAAATATAAAATTATCAAAAAACGTGCTACTGCCCCTTTAAGCTTCTGGAGAAAAAGATGAAAATAACTTTTAAGGGTGTGGCCCTTATAAAGGACCAAAGGGTCACGAGAGCTATAAAGTTTCAGCTTTCGGGCACTTGTGCTTCTGGAGAAGAAGACGAAAATAGGCTTTAGGGCGTGGTGCCTGTGGCCCGTATTAGAGGCCACAGGCTCACCAAAGCTCGATTTTTAATCCTCACTAGTGAAGGAGTCTGTACACAAAGTTTCAGCTTGGCTAGGCCTTATGATTCTGGAGAAGAAGTAAAAAATGCACAAAGTTTACGGACGGATGGACGGTAATTGTCCTCACTTCATGATACTATTTCTATAGAATTTATTTTAATATGTTTGAAAGCTGATATGATGAAAGCTGACTTGTTTACATATTTCCCCCAAATGTTGTGCCCAGGTAGGTAGGAATACCGATTTCACCAACTTGTGAAGGCTGTAAGTAATCCATACCACTCTTTGCCCCATGGTCTTTCTTATTGCCATATTTCATTACTGGTTAAGTTTCCATTTTTATCTTATTAAGTCTTGTAGTTTTATTCTGTTACTTGATTCAAACTTCATACATGATCACATATCGTCCGTGTTAGTGACGATTGAAGAAAACCTCACTACAAAATTTATAAAGATTTGACTTAAACATGATTTTAGTTAGCAAATAATTTCCCCATTTTTGTGCCCAAAGATAGTTAGAAGTGCCAGTTTCATCATCTTACACAGATTGATTTTCCTTTTCCCCATAACTCATTACTGCTACACCTCCCTACTAATGGTGGGGTTAGATGAATCATTCTGTCACTTGATGTCATCTTCATACACGACAAATGTCATACTTAACATTTGTCATACCTAACGTTACTGCAGTTTTTGTGACACTTGCAAGAAACCTCATTATTACAAATTGAAAGATTTTAGTTTGATCTGTACTTTTCAAGTTGATATGTCACAAAAACAAAGCCTAGTGCTTGGGGAAATAATTATTATGTCACATAATTTTTTTTCAGGATTTAAAAAAATGTGACCTAAAAGCTAAAAAACTTGAAGGAAGGATGTTGTATATTTGAACTTTTCACATGTTTATCCTGCATTAAAATCTGAAAATAATTCTTGTGATCACAAAACATTGTTATTGAAAGGTCTTGTAAGATGTTCTTTTGTAACTCTATTTGTAGCAAAACTCTCTGATCATGGTAATGCGATATCGCTTTTGAATGTTTAAAAATGCTATTTAACTCTATTTGATGATTTGTGGAAGCGAATGGTATGATCAATTGCTTGTAATCTAATATGCAGAGATAGAGATTGTCTCGATTAACGAAAGATATTGTTACAGATCATAACATCAAAGTTGTCAGGATTTCAACACAACAATAAGATTATTACCAGATGAATCACAAACCAAAACGAAGAGCAATATCGGTGCATACTGAGATTGACAAAGGTAATTTCAAGAGGCTGAAAGCATGCAAAGGACAGTCAGTCAACATGCAGTTTCGTCAAGACAAAATCTAGGGAAAATTTTATTGTATTTACTTGCAGACTTTATTTTGAAATATCTTTTGATAAATGCTTCATTATTTCTGAAAATGACAGATTTGACATTTGAAAAGGTGAGATCAGCTTCTATCACCAAGCGACATGCATTTTACCTTAAGATGTCTACAGAAATTAGTAAGGTATTTTTTAATATTCTTTTTATAATTCAATATAATAAATAACAATATCACCTGAAACACGGGCACTAAATTATGAATTCGTCTTCAAGACAACTATATGCATAAATAAGCACGTTTGAATTTATCAATTAACCTTTTTTTTCTGAATCTAAATCACTCAATTGCCAGACCTGTCAAGGGATGATAACCCGTTCCTAACTAAGTTTCCATTGAGCACGAGTGTGGATTGACATACTTTTATCTCCATTTTAACCAAGAAAGTTAAAAGGCTGCAACTGATACTTTTCACTTTTCAGTAATATTCCTGACTTTAAGTGGTTTAAATGGTAACTTTGAAAAAGTCTTCTTACAAAGGACAACAAGGCCCAAAAACTCATGTGAAAGTTAATTCAAATTATAGAAAGTACAACATTTTGTTGGTTATTTGGTTGGATTCCTTGTGGGATCCCCACGCACATCTTCAGGTCAGACTATCGGTGGCTGACAAATAAGTCATTTGGACAGTCGGCGGTCTGTGTCTGATTCTGATAATGTGGGAACAACGTGCAAGACACTAGTCCCAGATACTGCGATAATAAGAACCTTTGTTGGTCATAATGTGATTCCAAATTTAACAGAAGTAAGCTTAACAACTAAACCTTCCCATGTATAGCCTGCTGTTTTCTTGATATTAGATGCCACAATGACGACGTTCACAATAACAATGTTTCTCTTTTCACATCTTCAGGGTCTATAAATATTCATCATATTCTCATAGTCAGATCAGAAGAAATAGTTGAAGTAATAGTGATAGCGTAAGATTATAACTAATCCAGTCACAGACATGTTTACCTTGTGAAGTCGTATAATTTTTGTGTTTAGTTGTATAAAACTTGCTGCTTTCATTTGAAGGTATTCATATCATAGCACTTGGTATTTTTTTCCTTTCTCTTTCTCTTAAAATAAATTTGAATCTTTGATTCACAGCGGTCTGACATGTCTTACACGACATGTTACTCTTGTATACACAATCCCGATATGACAAATTAATAATGAATAAATATTACATAATTTCATAGTATTAGGGTTCACCGATCTTACTTTCAGGACAGGAAGGCTTAGCATATTCATATTCACATTTCAGAAATAAGGAAATCAACCTAGAACACATGTAAAGGATCTGATAATATGTCATCTGTCGACTTTTCTCAGATGTGAATTTGATATGATGTTGATATTATCTTAATAGAGGGATGTTTTAACTCCAAATAGTTCTAATGCTACAACGACTTCAAAAACATTCACCACATGACTCCCAAATCTGGTTTACTTTTTTTTCAAATTTCCAGAGCAATACAATCTTTCCCAGGATATTCTAGCATCAGATATGATCACAGTAAGTATTTCTTGGTTACTTATGTTTCTTGCAAGTTGTATTGGATCAATGCAGGAAACAGGACAACATCTCTTGCCACAAGTGTCCGATGTTACAACAAATGTCACAATCTTGAAAAAGACACCAATCCTGCTGATACATTGTACCCATGCTTGCTGAGGTAAACAGACACATCTCAACTTTAGTTTAAATAGAATTTAAGGGATCTTTTGAAATATTGATATTGTTTTGTAACAACATCTCATTCATTGTAGGATATAAGTATATTTTGTTTAATTTCTGATGTGAAATACCAAGCCAAGGTATGTGAACTTTACTGAAGATTACATGACAGTTAAGCTTATCTTTGATACATTGTTAACATTATTATATCTGAGCGTTAACAACCATCAATGGTATTTCGACCTTTTCAAGATAAAAGGTAAATTCTTTACCTTCATAGGCTAATCATAAATCTCATGTGTTTTTTTTTTTCATATTCAAGGAAATTTTCATCTCCTTTATATTTTTACTGATCTTGTCTCCCGGCAAAATGAACTTCTTGAAGTGCAGCCTGTCATAAGAGTAACTCTTTTCTACTTTTTAAGCCTCATTGTGATGATATCTGGCAAAATGGCTCAGCTTTTCTTATTCAGCCTGCAGCTGCAGATATGTCTTTTACATACTTATATTAAAAATAAATCACTAGATATTAGTACTTTTTGTAGATATTCTGTCACTTGATGCCATTTCCGTGATCCATACACGAGAAATGACATCTTTCACAGTACTACTGTTCTTTGACACTTAATGGAAACCTCATTATCGGCTTTCCATAAATTAGAGCATAGATGTTTTTTAAGTTCGTTCAATTTAATATGTCACAAAAATCCATTACTTTGAGACACTTCTTATTTATTTTTATTATTTTAGTGAACAAAATGAAAATGTGATTTTCTATTGTAATGAATAACATAAATTCATTTTGCAAACCTCTTTTTATCATGGTAATGCGATATTCCTGTAAGTTAATCTATTTTATTTACAACTTATGAGAGCAGAAAAAACGGTAGTACTGTTTTTCACTATTATTTTGATTTATTTCTTTAAATTCAGGGCTTTCCAATTTGAAAAACGATTTGCTGGACTAACAACAATAGAGTTAGATTTTCTATCGTAATGAGTAATATAAAACCTCTTTGTGATATTTCTTAAGATTGAAGGTTGATAAAATACAACTTATGAGAGCAGGAAACGATTGTGTTGTTTTTGTGATAAACCATTTCTTTGAATTATTTCCAATTTGTAAAGAATTTTCTGTATAAACAACAACACAGTAAGAAATCAAACCTGAAGGTCATTATGATATATAGCTTTAACACTTATGCGGACAGAAATTCTGGTGTTTTTCTCTTTTCCAAGTTAAGATTTTGTTTTGTATGGATTAACCAAATATGGTTAGAAAACATAACTTTAAAGCTGTAAAGAAGCAACACATTATTTAAAGATGATAAGACCTGTTTTGAATTTTTGAACCACGTACGGTGTAAACCGCAATTCAGTTTTATTGACAGAATTAACAGCATATGTAATACCTATCTTATAGATTTACAGAACGTCATACGTGTGCATTTGGGTCGTTTGTAATGAACGAGTAGATGTCATGGACGCGGAGATACAACGAGTTCGAAGAACGAGTTGTTTCTCCGCGTCCATGACATCTTCGAGTTCAATACAAACGACCCAAATGCACACGTATGACGTTCTGTATTTATTATATACTCTCTTTTTAACCTTTTTAAAAGTAAGTTTGAATTGCTTATACATGTATATTCCGAGACGTCGCACTGCGCATTGATACATACTGCGAACAAGGCGATTGCATACAACACGCTCGACTGGTGATTTGATATCTCAATTATCGGTTTATTTTCTCATTACTTTGCGTAGTTAAACGTTAGAGGCAATTTTCTCAAGTGTGAAAACTAAATACAGTGATAAAAGTTTATCAATATCATATTAAAAAGTAGGTTTGTTACCAATGCATTGAGATACGTCAAATCCGGTGTTCTAATCAGGAAAATTATTGTTACGTACGGAAAGTTGCGAGAATTGCCGAAGCTTGAAAAAAGTAGAACCGGCAAACATGCAATACGGAATTTGCCGTGCAATACGGAATTTGAAGATGTATTCCGTATTGCACCCTTGTATTACTATCCTAAGATTACATGAGTATATAATAAGTTATCAAACATCTATGTCTTTGGATTGACACTTCATTATAATTGAAAAGGAAGACGGTGCTTAAATACTTAAAATATTAGTGTTGATGTTTTGAAAAGAATGTGTTATTGATATGATGAGATGAACGAAAGAACAAGTAAACATTGTGTATTTGTTAACTGGATAAACAGATACAAATTCTCATAGTATTGTACTTGAACGACCATGTATGTAAACCTCTAAATGTATGCCGTTCAATAACACAAGAGAAGATTTGCTAAGGTAACATCAGCTGAGCGATGGATATAAAAATATTTAGTTCATGACAAAAAATGTTTAACAGCGATCTAGATATGTATTGAAACAAAAAAAACATTGTGCTGTGCCCAAAAGTCCTTCTAAATTGAGCTATGTTTCCATTCAGGCTAACCGAAATAGATGACAACTCTGAAGACAAGAACTTCAAAGACCACTTTGTCAATGGAGACCTAAGTTTGATGAAGACACACAAACTGCTTTTTATTGGTATTTGATTGTGAGGAAGTTGCGTACACAACACAAACTGTATAGAGCTTAAAGTAAACAGCATAAGAAGTTAGAGAAATCTGAAAAACTGTAATATCACGAATGTTGTGTCCTGAAGCTTGTGGTCTTTTTGTGTGAAAGACTCATTGAAATATGAAAATAATATAAGAACATCCCAGATAGAGATTTACACTCTAACTGCTTTAATGATTGCATTTACCATTACTCTTTAAAAAAAATCTCAACAGAGTGCAGTAATGGATCAGACAAACTGTATAAACATTTAAACAAAGAAATGAAAGCATCTTCAAGTTCAACAAATGATGACCATTTCAACGATAATTTCAATAGTTTTCATCACCGAATGTCTTGACCAAGATAAAGATAAGATACTAACTTTAATCACCATTCATAATCTTGTCCAAAATTCATCATATCATTTACAAAATGTCCTTTTCACCAAAGAGAGTAATGAAACACTTAAGTGTCCGGATTTCTTCTTGACTTTTATCAGAAATTGGAAATCAAATCTACTCGCTAATGACTACAGCAGACTATTAGACAATACAATCATATGTTAACCACTCACCCTTACATTACGACATATCATACCAAGTTTCATTAATTTAATGTTGTATATTTTATTGAAGTCCGAACATTGTAGGCTAAAATCACGAATGATTGGAACATAATTAAAAACATACAATTTATAAAATCGTGTGGCAGGTTTTCAAGAGTTACGTGTAACACAAGCATATGATCAAAAGATAGTGTTCATAATAAGCATCAATATCAAAATAAATGTGCTCTTTCAAAGTAAAATAACGTCTTTTTTTTTTAAATTATACGTCGCTCAAAACTAGTTTGAATAAATCAAATCTTATCTGATTGTCATCTCATTGTGACACTTCTAATAAATATCATTACAGCATTTGTAAAGATTTGAGTTTAATGTGGTTTTTTTTTTAGTTGCTCCAAGTTTATTTGTCACATATATCCACTGCTTTGAAAACTATGCCATTGATTTCTACAAAAACAGTTTTAAAGCGATCACAAACGGCCACAACATTAAGCAAGCTGCTTTTTATTTGAATTTGTGCTTTATTTTATCCTGCAAAACATTTTTTAGAAATAAAATTGCATTTATGAATACACAGGTATAGCCCTGATTACCTTATACGATAATATTTTGACTTAAGTTTAAGCTTGTTTTGCGCATCAAAGTGAAGACTTAGGGACCACAGGGCAACCAAAGCTTTCAGTTAAAATCACTAGTCAAGGAGTCTGGACACAAAATTTCAGCTTTCTAGGCCTTTTGTTTCTGGAGAAGAAGAATGGATTTTAAGGGTGTGACCTCTGTATCAGGGGCCGCAGGACCACCAAAGATATAAACTATAATCCGCTATAGTCAAGGAGCCTGGACACTATGCCATGCCTTACAGGCCAGATGAGCTAAAAAATAATTATATTCTAACGTGTATAGTCGTTTTAGTTGTCCTATAAACATTGCTGCTTTCATTTGAAACGTATTCGTATCTTATCACTCGATTTTTTTGTCCTTTCACTTTATCTTATTTTTTTTAGCCGGGCGATGTATCAGTATAGTTCCATTCGACTGGATTATACTCATTTCCAAACAATAGAAAAATGACATATCAAAGCCCGCGGCGACTCATTGTCGTATATTATCAGGGCTGTCATACATAGGTCAACATTAACAAGACTTTCAAAAATAGGTTCACTTTTTTCACACACATATTCAGAGCAATACGATGTTCTCCAGTATATCTTAGCATCAGCTATGATCACAGTAAGTATTTCTTACATAAGTGTTATTGGCAAAATACAGGAAAAGAAACATATATCTTGCGAAAAGTGTCACATTTCACAATAAATGTCACACTATTGAACACGAAACCAATATTGTTGAAACATTACATCCACCCTTTTTGAAGTAAACAGACAAAATTCAACTTTGCTTTGACGAAATTTCCTTTATAAAATTATTTCTTTCAGTTAATATCAGTTTAAATGGAATTTCAGGACTGTTTTCAAACATTATGTATGTAACAATATCTGATTCATTGCAGGAATAAGTAGATATTAGGGTTAAGTCTTGATATTAAACAGCAATCAAACATATGTGAACTTTACTGAAGATTATATGGTAGCTAAGCTTATCTTTAATACATACATGTAATACATTTTATCTGAGGGTTAACGACCACGAATAGTATTTCGAGCTTTTCAAGATAAAAATAATTTCTTTACCGTCATAGGCTTATCATTAACCTCAGTTCAGTTTCTTTCATATTCAAGGATATTTCATCTCCTTTATACTTTCACTGATCTTGTCTCCCGGCAAAATGAACTTCTTGA
The DNA here is from genome assembly GCA_916613615.1 of Steromphala cineraria. Taxonomy (NCBI): domain Eukaryota; kingdom Metazoa; phylum Mollusca; class Gastropoda; order Trochida; family Trochidae; genus Steromphala; species Steromphala cineraria. The sequence goes on from OU744721.1 coordinate 12,154,852, forward strand.
AGTGCAGACTGTCATAAGAGTAATTCTTTCTACGTCAAGCCTCATTGTGATAATATACGGCAAAATGGCTCAACCTTATTTCTATTCAACCTTCATCTTCAGGTATGTCTTTTACATGCTCAGATTTAAAAGTGAATAACTAGATAGTATTTGTAAGTACTAAGTAGTATTTCTATACTGTTCCTGATGTGGCATTTCCATTAGTGATTGAATTCAGATCTTTACTGAGTAAACTCTATGCTCGGGCCAATTTACTTTTAAGGATTAATTTTATACAAGCTCTAACATGTTTGCATTTAAGTAGTTACATATTGGAAAGCATCCCTAATATTATTATTAAAACATGAATGCATATCAGTAGTTCACTATTTCAAATATTTCAAACTTCCTGCGAATTAAAATTGTGTTATACAAGTCTAATGTATCTTACCTTTGTATTGGAGAGGGACATATCTATAACGGTTATAACATTACATTAAATCAATCCAAATGATGAAATAACGTCAGAGAGACACAATCAACAGTTAATCAACGATTGTATCTTAGAGCTGATGGCGTTCCAACTGCCACTGCCACACACCAATGAACTTCCTTCCCATTTTTATAATAAAGTTAATTTAATCATCCCCGAGGGTAAACTCAAATTACTCACATATTTAAACAATAAAGTTTCAGTGGTTTATACGGCAGTTTATTCTAGTGTGCTTTCAATATAACAACTTCTGGTTTGTACCACGGATATGTTATGTTTACAATAGATACATAAGCCGAAAAGAAAAAGGAAGCAATTGAATGATATTATCAATAATAATGACACATTGTAAAATAATCTGATGACAGAGGTCAACTCAACTACATTAGACTCCAAACAAATATTTCAAGTCATTGCCACTTTTTTTGTTGAAATTGCAAATTCATAATTCCCAATGGAACTATTGAGGACTTAACGAATAAGGTTTAACTCTAACTCAACTCTAGTTTAAAAGTACATGTATATGCTTCAAACCTGACAACGCCTAATAAATATTGAAATTGATTTAAAACTCTGTGTTAACGATAAAAAAAAAACTTGTCATGTAAGAATGTTGAATATAACACGCGGATTCACCATGGTAAGTGAATTCACATATAGTTAAGATATTTAGGTTTCTTGTTGATGATACTAGTATATAAACAGACTCAATTATTTGATAAATGCAACAGGCACTGGATCTTTTTCAAAATACATTTGGTAGACTATTATAAATCACATGAGGTACATTGAATACTCTACAGATGCTCCGACTAGTGTATCTTAGTTCAAATGTCATGTCATATAAGTGTTTCAAATAACTCCAGCAGCACTGACAAAGGATCATCAATTGTCTACATGTATGTGTAAAATCACCATTCTAAAACCATATTTTGGGGATCGTCTGTAACTGATGGATCCAATTTTCTTAAATTTGTTTAAAATATTCCATAACGACTCTCATTACAGTTACATTGATTTATATAACATATGTAATTATTCACATATCGTACTGTTATTTTTCACGATTGCAATAACCCCTAATTAATGTTAAGATATTTCGGGTTATCAAAGTAGGAATACTGGATTTATTTGCTGGCTTCTCCCATTAATTGTCCTGATTGTCTAGACAAATCTGTCTCTTGATTCAAACTTCATACAGACAAATGTAATAAAACTTACATATCTAATCTCTCTTCACTACGTTTATGTGACACTAATAAATCCCGCTACGGAATTTCTAAAGTTGACTTTAATGTATTTTGAAATCCGTAGGTTCCGGCAGTTTCACCTGAAAGAAAAAAATTGCACCACGAAGCATTTGAATTTCTTTATCAAATGAAAACGCTCCTCGCATGGAAAGGGTGGTTCATATCACAATGCCTTTGCCATCATTTCGTAGCCTAAATGATGATTTAAGAACAGCGTCGCTGATTGCACAACTAACTTTAATTGCCTCCAATCAGGGGTCTCCAATTCTATTCCACAAACTCGGCGTAATAAAACAGAGGCTGTGTCAACATTTCATGACATGATCTGCCTCTGTGGGGAGAGACTGCAAAGTTTATTTGTCACATCTATCCACTGCTTTGAAATGTATGCTATTTAATCATTCCAATTAAAATATTCAACAACGACTCTCATTACAGTTACAATGATTTTGTGCAAAGGAACTGCTATGACTACCATTCGTTTGCGCAATGATACGATGCTCCGAAGACATTCCAAATAACATGTATTTGCGCTAGAATAAGTACGTAAACAAACTTAAGGTACGCAGCTGTAATATCGGGCTTTAAGAACTCCAGAAATACCTGTTTTGACGAGTTTGAACCTGTTTGTCCTTTGGTGCCATTTCCAAACACGACAAATGACATCTTTCACATTAATACTGTTTTTGACACTAAAGGAAACCTCATTATCAGGTTTCTAAAGATTAGACTATAACCTGTGTTTTTAAGTTCGTTCAAGTTGATTTGTCGCAAACATACACTGGGCAAAAAAAGAAACGCATCACAGAAATTATCAGTTTTATTTATACATTCTTTAACATAAAATTACCGAATAACGAATGCCTGTAAATGGACAAAATTTGGCACAGGGTTTAACATGTGAATTCTGAAGACACTGGTGTAATCGACTGCCTCATAGAACGCCGTCGTCCGTGATAGTAGTAGTCAAAGTCAGTACCTAGTGTTACCCCCTCGAGCATGGAGCACTGCTCTGCATCTCCGTAGCATAGACTAAATGAGGCAGCGAATCTGATGTTGAGGAATCCTTCGCCACTCATACTACAATGCATACATCATCTGCTGTCGTGTACGTGGTTGCTGCTGACGCCGTCGTAGACGTCGGTCCAACAGATCCCACATATGCTCAATTGGATTGAGATCTGGGCATTTTGATGGCCATGGGAGAACAGTCACATTGGTGTTTGCGCAATTGTCCATATTAAGACGTGCTGCGTGTGGTCTCGCGCTGCCTTGCTGAAATATTTCCCTTTTAACGTCGGTGGCGAATGAGGATTTCATCTCTGTTCTCGTAGGCGATTTCTAATCTTCTCCGCCGAGACTCTGCAAAGTCCAAGAACGTTGTCGGCGGTGTGAGTAGCACTTACAGTTCTATAACGCAGATGGAATATCCTGATGTAGTGGTCCTGCGCAGGAGTGGTCACGCTTAGTCGTCCTGATCTTGGTCTGTCTCGGGCGGAGTTGTACAGTCTGTAGCGCTGCCATAGACTTGAAATCGTGCTATGACTCACGTTGAAGTGTCTTGAAACTGAACGATGGCTTTCTCTGCGTTCTAAACGACCAATTGCTCGGTTTCGGATTTCCTCGTTAAGTCGTGGCATTTTGCAGGTCGCATGAAGGAAAAAGCTGAGTTTGAATCGCAATGGGACTGATGTGCTTTTATACCCACTATTACCAGGGTGTAATATCCGAAGTTTTACGTGCAACATGCTTACAGATTTTTTGGCATGCAAATTTCGGCGCTTTTTTTCTCAAGGTGCATAATTTTGGCGACAAAACATCATAAGATGCGTTCGAGCGCATCACATTGTTGTATTGACTAGAATTGATGATAATGAATCAAATTTAATCGATTTAAAACATAAATTGCTAAATTATTGCAATTTGAAAAGTTGATTTTAGTGATGCGTTTCTTTTTTTGCCCAGTTTACAAACATCCGATACAATACTGAAAATCTTCTTATTGTTTTTTAGTTAGCAAATATAATGTGATACGCTTTCACAATAAGCAATAATGCTATTTTCTGTATTTTTACCTTGCTTACATCTTTAAGTAATTTCTTCTGAATACAAGTGATTTATGTTCAATTTGTCTTGTTAGATTTTCTATTGTAATGAATAATATACATTCATTTCGCAAACATCTTTAATCATGGTAATGTGATATTCCTATAGATTCATTGCTTTTATAATTCACAACTGAGAGCAGAAAAACGATAGTATTGTTCTTTACTATCATTGTGATTTATTTCTTGAAATTCATGCGGTTAATAGGTTCATCTTTCCAAAAAAAGATTTTCTATCGTAACGAGTATAATAAACCTATTTTCAATCCCTTTGTTATATTCCTTTAGATTGAACTTTTATCAAAATACAACTAATGAAAGCAGGAAACGATTGTGTTGTTCTTTTGTAAACAATTGCTTTGATTTATTTCCAATTTTTAAAATATTTTCTGTATTAACAACAACAACAGAGTAATAATCACAAAAGCTGAAGGTCATGATGATCATTTTCTGATCAGTTGTCCATATTATTCAGATTTACGATACAGTTTTCTCTTGGATATCAACCAGTCTAACTCTGTATTTTCTCTGTTGCCTGTCGTTCAGCAAGCTTCTATGATATTTAATCAACCGCTTATGGTTAAATCTCTGGTAGCTCTTATGCATGTAACTTATGTACAGGAGGAGATTAATGTTTCTTAGTTTGGAGTGGGTAGGTGTATTTTCTTATCTGTTATGTGTCTGGATGTATGAAGGTAGTGTGTGTGTTTGTGTGGAATTATGAATAGTTTTGTTTTAATTGGTTGTATGGAATTGAGTGGATCTAAATGAATAAATATGGTGTTTGCAAATGGGTGAATGTGTTGTTATGTGTGGGGAGTTGAGAAAAGTATTGTATTGTTTTGCAATATTCTAATATATACATGTAATACGTGTAATCATAAATATCAATTTGTAGTTTTAATGTTATTAAGCGTTTCGTAGGCCTAAAGGTCGGACGTTACATTCATCATGTGATTTGAATTTATTTAAGAATTGTAACATGTGACACTTTAATTAAACGATTTTCTTCTCCTTCTTATGTATCTTTAAGACTTGGCTTCATCACATTCAACTTAACTTTTTCCAAGTTGTCATTATGTAATGTATAGATTTACGTAAGATGGTTTGAAAACATCACTTCAAAGCTGTAAAGTAGCAACACACCATTATTATTCAAACACGATGAGACCTGTTAACAATTGTGGTCGACTGGGCATCTTATTGAACCATGTACGGTGTCAAGTATGAACAGAAAGGAAGTTTTTATTGACAGATGAAAGAGAATAAAACTTATTTCATGTCTTTGGAATGCCACTTCATTATAATTGAATAGGAAGACAGTGTCAAAAAATAGAACCATTGGCTCTGTAGCTTATGAGGCTTCATATCAATTTTAGGGTGTGGCAAATGTTGTGCTCCCCTTTTAAGGGGCATCAGGGTCGCAAAATGTACAATTTATCTAACTTAGTCTGTAGACAAGGCTTTAGCTTTCTAGTCCTTAAGCTTCTAGGGAAATAATATTAGAAAATAAGTTTTATTACAATTCCTAATCCTCACTAGTCAAGGAGTCTGTAGAAAGAGCCTGAGAAAAAAGATGAAAATAGGTTTTAAGGGCGTGGCCCCTGTGACCCTTATTAGGGGCCACAGGGCCACATTAGCTATAAAGTATAATACCCACTAGTAAAGGAGTCTGTACACAAAGTTTCAGCTTTCTAGGCCTTATGCTTCTGGAAAGAAGTCGAAAATGCACAAAGTTTACGGACGGACGGACGCCGGGCACAATGGCATGCCATAAACCCATCGGGCCTTACTTTGGCTAAAATTAATACACAATATGCTTTGTGGCTAAAAGGCTATGATACGTCCCAGACTAACTGGAACAGAGGACAATTCTTGTTTCATTTGACTGAAGACAAAAACAACAGACCACTTTGTCAGTGGAGACCGAAGTTTGATGAAGACACGCGAACTACAACTTATTGATTGTGAGAAACTTGCGTGTGTCCTACAAATTATTCTGTGCTTAAAGCAAAAAACATTTTATGCTTAAAAAGTTAGGTTAGGTGTAAAAACGGTTATATTTTATTCCTTAAACAGACATTGCAAAATGGTTATAATGTAAGAACATCTCAGATAAAGATTTCTACTATCAAAGTTTTGATTATTGCATTAACTGTAAATCAACATGGTGCATAAATAGATCCTACACACTGTATAAACATATAAACAAAGAACTGATCTCATCTTCAAGTTCTATAAATGATGACCATTTTATCGAACTAAAAGTCCCCTTAATACTATTGTTGCTCGCCTGAAGTCTTGACAAAGATATATAATGATAATCTTAAATCACCATTCAAATTCCTGTCCAAAATTGCCGAAGGGAGTAATGAAAGATTTAAGTGTACTGGTATCTTTTTGACTTTTTGTGGAAATTGGAAATAAACTCTAAGTTTCTATGAGTACAGCAAACTAGTTGACAATACAATTATATGTAAACCACTCATCTTTACATAACGAAATATCATACCAAATTTCATAAATCTAATACTGTATCATTTTTTTGAATTCCGAACTTTGTAAGCTAATTACGGATTATAGCGGAATAATTTAAAAATCTAACCAATTTTTAAGGTTTTCAAGCATTAATACAACAAATCTATATCAAATGATAGTATTAAATACAGCAATATCCAACTAAATGTGCCCATTAAAGTAAAGTAAAGCTCTTCCAATGTTAAAAGGTGGCTATCCTAGTTTACGAATTCAAATTCTGATCAGATTGTTTAATAAATGCAAACGGCACACAATAACTGACGTTCAACAAAGCATAAAGAATCTTACTTTTAGGCAACTATTAACATATATAACTATAATATAACATTTTAAGCTATTTCGGGTTATCAAAGTTCGAATACTGGGTTTATTTGCTGGCTTCTCCCATTAATTGTCCTGATTGTCTAGACAAATCTGTCTCTTGATTCAAACTTCAAATGTCTTAACTTCTACAAATCTAATCTCACTTCACTTCGTTTCTGTGACACTTATAATACATCTTGCTACGCAATTTCTAAAGATTTGACTTAAATTTATTGAATGTGTCGAGTTGCTCCAAGTTTATTTGTCACATATAACCACTGCTTTGAAAATTAGGTCATTGGTGTATTTTGTTTTCAGTAACAGTTTTAAAGTGATCACAAAAGGTCACAACTTGAAGCAAGTTGTTTTTCATTTGAACTTTGTACAAATTATCCTGCAAAACAATAATTTTGAATAAAATTGAATTCATGAATAAATCTTGCTCAGGTGTTCATCAGGCATACCGGTGTTCACCATGAACTTACCGTATAACTGTGGACACCTAATACGATTACCATATTATTTTAATTTCCGAATATAATTAAAGTTCAAACTGTGATTGCACATAAAAGTGAATACACTGATTAAAATTGCAATTTTACAACACAAGATATTAAATGATGTAGTATGGAAACATGTGTTTAACCCTGTTATCTATTTCTTTCAGGCCCAATGTGCTAACAATATTTCACCACAGATTCCAGTTGAAGATACAGGATGTTTTCATGACCAGATGACAAAGCAGACCATAGAAGAACATAACCGTGAATTATACATAATACATCTATAATTCAAAACCAAATCGCAGGGACCAAATGTATAAAATCATATCAATAAAGGGTTTCCTGAGGTCATATAAAAGAATTATGCAATCAAATGCGCTGGTTTGTTCGGTCTCGCTTGTATATTTCAGCGGGATGCATGTGTAGCACGAAATTCTCATGCCTATGTCAGGCAGGCAAAGTTGGAGCCGCCACTTGCTTTAATCAAAATCATATCCGTGTCTCAAGGTACTGTCAGGACGAATTGCAGATAGTTTGCATCATAAAGTAAATTGTATCATTTGCTCTTTCAAATTAATTGCGGTTGTTACAATTTTGTGAATTTGATTGTGCAATTTATGAAGTGAAAATTTTGATAAAAATTGGCAACAAAATTGTTTACAAGTTCGTAATAGCAATCATTTCGAGCTTTTTTCTGAGGGACGATATAGCAAGGTCAGAGGCGAAGGTATTATCAGGACGATTTTAAGGTAGGTTGCATCCTAAAGTAGGTTTTGTGAATTTGATTGTTAATGTATTTATTGCTAGAGCAAGGTCAGAGGCGAAGCCGAAGATCGTGCCGTATTGGCCCGAGGCTACTGTTCTCGTACAGTCGTCAATGTTTGCTCACTGATAACCAAACCATGGTGGTTTATTATCTTATAACCAAACTATGGTGGTTATTTAATAACCATGGGTTAGTTATCCAGAAAAACAACCTAGATGCAACCAATGATAACCCAACGCATGGTATCTCCACTATCTTGATTCATGTCTTGGAATTCGTGAGAAATTGGTACAAACCAATAAGTTTAGCTTTCATATTTGTCAACGATTTTCCAGAATAAACAGTTAGTTACAGAACATAAAGCTGAATCGCAATGATAAGAAATATAAAGAATATAGGGTGGGTCAAACTAACACTTATGTGCAGTAGTACGTTAAATGTGGAAAGACGAACACACCAACCAGAGTGATTTTGAGGATAATTGCTGTTAAATTTAACTGAAGACTACAGAAACAATAGACGACTTTGTCAGAGGAGGCCGTAGTGTAATGAGGACACGCGAACAATTACTTAATGGTATTTAATGACGAGGAATTTGCGTGTGTCCTGCAATGTGTTCATGAAGTGTTTAAGTAAACACGATTTCAGCTTTAAAATCCTACACATGTTTAAACTGTTACAGTAAGAGTGCTTTTTGTGTGAGACAGTTTTAGAAGAATTTCGGCTTATGAGTTTTTCTCTCTTGCACATTTTGTAATATTGTCATCACTTTCATGTTTACCTTAATGTGGTATTTAGAAATCAACCACAGTATAATTCAACATAGAATCTTCAAGTTACAATAGATAGCCTAGTACTTATACCAATACCATAAAGAAACATCAGTAATAAGTAACCGTTGCTATCATTTCCTTATCCAAGATATAATGAACTTGAATCGCAAGTCAAAAGCAGTTTCCTGATTCTATTACCACACAAAACAATCTTTCATTTCTAAGGTTTCAATAAAGACTATTTTCCATTTGCCAAAGGGAGAAATGAAACCTTGAAGTGTATTGGTTTCTTCTTGTCTTTTCGTAGAAATTGCCCCCCGGCATTACAGATCACGCGTTGTCTAAAGAGTATAGTTTTGTACTCCAAGTTTCATTTGAGCAGCAGTAGATTGCCCTCGATTTAACAAAAACACGCGCCAAAATAGGTGACGTAGAAAAGCTTACCGAAATATTAAATATTTCAACACAAGTAAAATGCTTGAATTTTATACTTAAAACAAAGTTTTTAAGACCGATAGTAAATATAAATATTGATGAAAAACTGCACCGTAGCGTCCATTCAACTTCTTACCTATCATGTCCATTCTAACTTGCTGTAAGTTTATTTGAACAAAACAAGCGATTATTTTTCAAAACAATCTTAATGAGTATCATCTTCTTAACCAATGACGGTAGAAGGCTATTGTTGAGTGACGTCATTCAGTGATAGGAGTTAATAGGAAGGATAGAACGGTGGTGCCTTTTATCAGAACATAATAAAATAATATAATCATAGGACAGATTAAGACGATAAAATACACAATTAAATGTAATGTTAGATCAGTTTCAAATAAAACGCTGATCATACAGTATTGAATAGGTGTTTGTAAGAGAAGGAAAATGTCGAACAAGTCAATAAGGCTGCAGTTAGACATCGATCCAACGACGGTTAATAATCTGAGACATCTTTCATGGTACGTCAATAGCGATATAAATGACAGGTTCAGATTGATATTTACGCAGAAGAAGAATATGAAAACTCTTGTTTCTCCTTGACAACGTGGAGCAATATCCCTCCAACGTTTAAAGTAGGAACACAGGTATTGAAGTGTGAGAGAACATCACAATATTCGGCCAGAACCGGGAACATATTCAGAATGTCTATTGGCTATAAGAAAATCGTAAGGCTGGAGAACTAAAATGATTAAATGTCAAAAACGTATTTCTAGCAAATCTGCAATGTTGGAACGTCTAAGTAACGTTACGATACATACCTATACATTTAATAGGATAAACATGAACAAATTTCATATTAACCTTATAGAGAATTTCATGTTGTAATTATTTATTGATTTATTGATAAAATGTTTTGAAACTTAAAGCAGCAAATTTCACATTATCATTTTATTATGCCAATTTAGTTTGCTTAGATTTGTTTACTATCAAATACATGTAGTTTAAACAATAAATATATGTTCTCAAAGTGCCTCTTATTCTTTGACTATGTTTCAATGAATCATTTACGTGTCTAACTTAATTCTTGGGATGTTTGTTTGTATGTGTTGAAATCCGTTTTGAATATCAACATAATGTCTGTACCTACACATGACAAAAAAGGGCTAAATAGGCGTCATAAGACATTGCAAAGTCAAGGGTTTGCAGTTTTAATCCGTACGCGTGTGTGCAAGATTGGTATGAACAATCGTCTATTGTAGCACCAATGTTTATTACATTATCCAAAGGGTTAACGATGTTTGATTCTCAATTTCCGTTTTATGGTGATTCAAAACATTCTACTTTTTACCGTTGCTTTTGGTAAATCGTTGGAGAGTTTCTAATTCGCAAATGTGTAATACAGCAATAACATAGCTTCACTTATGATGACAGACATTGACAGTATGTTGTCAAATCTTTAGTCTTCTGAACACATTATTGATAGGTACATGTAGTGACCTCTGAGATGCCCTTTCATTAATTTCCTCGGTGAAATATATATAATAAACCCAAGATTTTTCTATGTACAATTTATATTGTTTATCTCTAAAATGTTCAATTACCAATTTACAGGGCTAAATCATCATGAATTTAAGCAACTTTTTTATCAAGTTGATGATAAAAATGTCACAGTTCCAAACAACTGACCATACAGCATTTAACTAATCTAGTTAAACTAGCTGTAATGTATACGTCCCCTCATCCTGCTACATCAGCGTATAATGTCTCCGCTAATGCTACAACCTATCCCCTGATATCCTCCTATAGTCTTCTGTCGTATCGCTATATATAGCAAGCCAATCAAATGATGCCCTTCCAGCGATAGCGGCAAACTAGTTTCTTGGCTTCGTTCCGCGTGCTCACCTCGTGATTCAAATTAACCAATATGAGTGCTATTAGATAATAAATCTGATTCTCATTGCATTCTCCCGCTAAGCTCCAAATCGCGCGCTCTTAGATTTCCACGTGCGACATCACTAGACAACAGTGTATGCAGTTCGAAATAGTTTGACTGAAAACAGACAGGCTATAAATAGCGCTGAGCAACCACCCGTCAGCGATACGACAGAAGACTATAGGAGGATATCAGGGGATAGGTTGTAGCATTAGCGGAGACATTATACGCTGATGTAGCAGGATGACGTCCCCTAAGTCCTCGTTACATTAAAGCTAGTTTTAACTAGATTGGCATTTAACAGACCAGAACTCATATCATTTGATACATTATCACACTTTTTAACGGAATAAAAACAAAACTTGTTTTTGGTCTCAATTATCTTTGAATTAAAAATATTATATACTAGTGTATTGTAATGAAAATTGACCACTCACCAACAACCTAATGTTTGATATCGGTCGTATATATACATATTGTATATTTGAAACAGCTTTTTAATTTGTGCTAATATAAACTATATAAAATAAGAAGAAACATAAATATTCTTATGAAATTTACATTAACCACTTTACATTGTTTACGAACTTCACACTTGATACTGACAGAAATGAACACGTTATCCTTAGTGACCTGTTAAATAACCCTCTCAACACTGCCGTGTCACGATAACATCCATTGCTGATTATTGGATATCAGCACTATAGATATATAAAATATTATATAACTACTGTAATGTATCACTTTTATAACTGTTTAATTAAAAAATTTATGCTATGCGTTTTAAGTACCACATTTTCTTAAATGAGTAATTGTGTAGCGCCGCTTTGGTAGTATTGCAGTTTATTTTCATAAACAAAATAAACTATTCGTTGAACTGTTTAATTGTTGTACAAACGTATCTAAAAATTCTTAATCGGTTTTACTCAATTCGTGAGGTGCATTTTTCAATGTTAATGTTCATTTAATGACATGTACTTTCGAAGACCATGCTTTGCAACGTAACGAACGAGAAATCAATACACTCATCCCCAAATCATCGTTACGTAAGCTCACGCTTTTTCTTACGCAATGTCTGGGAAGGTTCCAAACTTAGGTAATACAGTTCGTATATTCATCTGTTTCCATCTGATTTATCACCACTGTAGGGTAAATGACATATCAAAATATGATCAAGCACATATGATATCATATCACATATATATTTTACAGTTACGTAACATGATGCAATATAACCTTCCCCGTAAAATAGAACTTGCTAAATTACAGATATAAGACTGACAGTTCTTCAATTGTGCTGGTGTATCGAAGGTATTCAAACCTATAATTCACATCACATAAGTACGTTCATAAGTTTATTGAACTTTGACCTTTGCCTTACACAACACAACTCAGTGAGTGAGACGGCGTTCAATCAAGCACAGCCTGTGAGTGTAGCGTGTATATATGAGGTGTTGCTATGTCCGTCTTTACTTGTGTGGGAAATACTGAACGTACCTTGGAGGAAGATCGTTTCATGATGCACAAGTCCGACGATCTAACATGGAAGAGAGTGAGGGAGTGATCACTCGATGATAGGGACAACAAGCAGGGTAGTATCTGTCACACATTCACCTACTCCGCGCAGCGTATTTGGACCATGCACTCTTAACATGCGCACACTGGTGGTGTGAGGAGCTTGAATGTTGCCCATGCTTTCCCCTCCCTTCTTTTCCGGGTGAAACCTGTGGGTGCATGTGCACTTCACCTGAACGTCTTAAGAAGGCATTATTAATTGGAAAATTAGGCTAGATGTAAGACGCACAGGAGCAACTTTACAATATGTTCGCCACTTTATCTAAAATACGTTACCAACCCTTACACTAGACACACTAACCCTAAAATTTCGTCTAAACCGACCCAAGGGTTAAAAAGGATAGTCAATAAATATCTAAGAGCTAAAAAAAATCAGTCTAACGCGAATCCAAGGTTTAAATTTCTAAATATCTTATTTAAGTGGCGAACATATTGTAAAGTTGTACCGACGAACAATTGGAGACAGAGCGAGGATGTTAAGCTGAATGTCCCGTTCACATATGTTGATATAATCTTCATACTTTATATTTGTATAGCGCCAATATCCAGCTCTGAGAGACCTTCTTAAAGGCGCTTTGGTTTTCCCTCGATTGGATGTCAGTCTTCAATACTCTTCATAACACATCTTTTATACCATTATATATTTATTTCCATTGTTACTTCTCTTCCAATGTTATGTAATTACTTTATACTTTACATAATAAACATTTCCCCTCCGTTTTTATTTTTTTGTACTTTATGCAATCACAATCAAATGGACACTCTCATTTTTTCTACAACACCCAATACAAAATGACAATATTTGTAACCGATTTTACTCTTCTTAACTTCGAATAACATTCGAACATTGAGGTAAATCTATCGATCCACTGGCGCAAAGTATAGTGATTTCGCTTTGTTTGAAACAAAAAACGTCGCTGACATATTAGAGTTTCAGGTGATTCTTTTATATTAAACATTAGAACTTCTTAATAAAATTGACTTTAAAATTAAAATCGATCTTGTTGTCTATCCACTTTACAGTACAACAGTTGCGCTGTTCGCTTTGATTTTACTTATGAACAAGCGGATAAATCTTCAAAGGACCTGTTTGTACTCAGAAATGTGTGTATAAACATTCGTGACTTATATATGATAAGCAAAATATAAAAAAATCGAATTATTCCGTGCTTTCTTTTCAATTTACAGAAATGCTTACATGACATCTTATAAATTGAATACTGACCGTCTAACTTAAGCAAACATTCAGAAATATTTGTTTTGTCCTTGAAGTGTCTTATTATTACCTGGACATGATCAAGTGTGGTGAAAAAGCTTCTCCATTTCGCTTAAAAGAAACAGATGAAATCTGAAAAACAGTATTTTTTAAAAATAAGCGATAAGAACCTTTCATATTTCGCAAGTTCTGTATTCATCTGTTACTAAATGCATTATGAACTTGCATGTTGACACATTCCAATAGCACTTACAGTGAGAAAGAAACTTCAAATGTAGAACCACTTTCAAGAAATGGTAAGGCATGTCACATTCTGTTTTGAAATCAGTTCTTGTACAAGACGTTTCTTTATCAAGGCTGTTTTTACAGTGCAATAGCCCTCTTACGGTCCACCTTCATTGTATCTAGGGAACGTGTTCGTCATTTGTCTAGCACTCGTTATGCTATGACAAAAGACTTATATTCAAGTCCCAGACATAGTATTCATGACATTATAGGCTGGTGGTATGAATATTGAAAGAAATGACCATGCCGACGTGACACAAAAAATGTACTTTTATTGGTGTGTTGCCGCCGTGGCTTCCTGAACTGAGAGCGATAGATGGTTACCTCGTAAACACTGTGTCTATGCGAATAAAGAACACTTGTTAACAGTGTAGAGTGACAGTTTAACCACTTGAGACATCTGATCCGATGAACCCATGCATGATTACACAAATCTTTCGTAAATACAAATTTAGTCTCAGAAGTATTTTTTTCAATATTAGCAATATTTTAAAACAATTTATGTATTATATCAAAATCAAGCCCAGAAGATGCCTTCACTTTAACTGAGCGATCTCGACTTGCTATACCTTTCTAGACTGGGTTGGTCATCAATTAAATATTTTTGCTTTAGGTTCTGGATGACAGACTAACATCGCACAGATATTAGCATAATGCATATCTATCGATATCAATATACAGAATATGTACGTATTAATTAAGGTTATGAAAATGAATTTAAAAGACAGGAACTAATGCATGCAACGCTGTTCTAGGTAGGATATCGACAACATTGAAATTGTGCAGAATGATAATCTAAACATAAAATACGGCAACCGCTTTGGTGAATTTAACGACAATGGTTATCCTTTGCATAAACGATCGGTGAAGTATCAAACCTTTATATACATTATTTAATTTTACAATATCATGCTATTCTCGATATAACAGTCATTAATTTTGCCAAATATTTACATGTATCATTATTTGAAATAACGAACAAGAACGCTCAGAATGACTTATTATTTAACGTGCGCAAATGTCTTTAGATTGTACGATGTTACCACATCCTTTTTTATCATATGACCCTCAACAAATTCTTTTTGTGCGTGTTTTATCAATCAAGATTCAATGGAAACTCAATTAAAGCATTACCAGATTATGTGTAAGGGCACTGGCCGAGCTGTGTTATTAAGCTTTTTTTGGTTAATATGAAATTCTTTTGATTGCTTGTAAATACACCACACATAAATACATTATGTGTTTTCCATACATTTCGATTTGTACGATCTTACATGTAATCGAATAGATTTATTAGGTAGATGCACTATTTCTAAATCAAACTATGCTTATGTTCAAATAGTATTTGCTGACGAGACCAACCTTAGTCATGTGAAAAGTACCAAGATGATAATTTGGGTGATCATCCAGCAACCAACGCTGTCATGCAGAAGAAAGCAAACACAATCGCAATGTTTTGGTTATAAGCCCTTTTAAATAATTAGACCTTTCAAGAAAGAGAAACGTGCCCTTTAGCCCTCAAAATGAAACAGAACAGACAATCTCATAAAAAATCAACATTTGTTGTTTATGTTTTATCAAGTAAAGGACACGATTTGAGAGGTGGTGTAGTATTGATTCCCTCAAGATTCATCCAGTCTTTCCCATTTGAATAACTATTTCCATTGCTCCCTTACAGCGTGAAGAAATGATACTGTGAGAGCAAATGGATTAATCATGTTTCATAATATAATTTTCTTGATCGTGTTAACCCGTCATCACTAAAATTCTCATGGATCTGCTGAAGCACAGGGATTTAATTTCTGAAATAAATACATCCTAGCAAAGACATGACATGTGACAACTATCTTTACTAAGAATAATCAAGGATTTACCAAAGACTATTTCAATTTAGCAATGCAAATCCACGTGCGTTATTTCCCCCCTTCATATAATTTAAAATCAAAGCATTAACTCAAAATGTTTTGGCGTATAAACCTCTGTTACACTATGTTCCCAGTAGCGTCTAGTGAGTGAGTTATTGTTTTACGCCACTTGGGCAATATTTCAGCCATTAGCGGCGTGAACATCTAAATGAAAAGCTATTTCCACAATAGCTATAGTTCATAGATGTGTGACTGTGAATGTCAATGCTTAATTTGGTATTGCCAGGTGTACATCCAGCTTCATTTCAAAGGTCAAAATTAATACATTGCTCGTCCTTCTAACTGTATATTATAATTTATTTAATGCTATTTGAAAACAAGTCGACGAAAGTACGATTTTGTTCGATAAATGATGAGTTTCAAGAAAAAGCATTTCCAGCATAAAAAAGATCCAATTACGTAACATTGATTTATCTTTTAAGCCAAGAATAAAGTTTTCGTTAACGGGTATACGGAATTGATTTCAGTATTGCATCGATTACAAAAATAATAAAACAAAACAAATGGAAACTGCAATGAATGAATTACATTTAATCAAATCTTAAATTCCCTTCAGTCGACGTTAATAATTGACTTTGGTGAACATTAAAGATCACGAATGGATTTACATTAAATTAAAACATTGGTCCATAAAATTACATGATCAAAACGTTTTTCATTTTGCCTGAAACAAAAACATTTTAATCAAAGCATTAATCTATTCGTTAAAAAGAGGATCTTTATATACAAAGTAAAAACTAAATGTCACTACAACTTCTTTCTGTCTATGTCCCAGTAGATTGTGTTTTCGGAAATGTATATTTCTTGCAATTATAGACTCGAGACAAGGCAATCTTGAATTTCAGGACAGGACTTCATGAACATCCTTATATCCTCAACGTTCTGTGTTGATCGATCTTTTCCCTAGTTGATGAGGACAGCTCATGATTGATGGTCGAGTTAGCCGTTTTAAAGAATAATCCAAGAGATGGCACAACGTCCCATATTAGGTTTGCCTGCAGTCTCTGAAAAAACCCCGATGTTTTTGGTTTGTTTATAAAAACGTATTAGGTACGAATTAACGGAATATTTTTCTTGAATCTTTGTCGTAGCAAAAGATCAAAGACAGTGTCAGTGACAAGTCAAATGTTTCCCCATCAATTTCATATAAAGGTCACTAAAACCTTTTTAAAAAATCAACATTTTAATGACATACTACACTTCAATAACATCAATCAACATTTAAATCATGATTATTTACAAAATAACAAGGAATAAAGATGTGGTACAATTTAGTACCTATGAAACACATATAATGTTCTCATTTCTATGGAAAGTGAATTGAAGTGGAATGATAGTTCCTGCTAGAGAGACTATTACACCGTCCGTCAGCTGTCCTCTTGTATTGACCGGCGCTGAGGAAGCTTGGAAATTCGACCTCGAGAACTCATTATTTAATAGAAGACCCCGAAATACGATCAAATAAAGGAGACCGTCGATTGAGTTAATGGCCAGTAAATGCTATGGTTCTTTGATTCAGTGCTAGCGAACCAATTTACAGAGATTGGCTATAATTTGCTCCGCGGTTCCATTACTTAACCAGGAATAAAGCTTACTCAAATGATCACGCCTTTCCCTTTGGGTCTCGTCTGAGGTTATGGTCTAACCTTCATCCTGACCAGTGTGTTGATTGCATTGATCTCATTCCTTGACGTATACAGGCACACTAGTTAAGAGTTCTTAGTAGATTTTGTCAAGGAAAACAAATTGTTTTAAGTCTTAAGTGATGTCTTACAAATGTGTACAACCGATTCTATTGAGTAGCTTGACTCTCTGTTGCAGAATTATTTTATGACCCTGTTCATTTTCTTAGTTTCAAATCTTAACCATTTATATCAAAGGACTTACTAACTAGATTAGCGTTTGTGGTATACTACAATATGGGAGCCTTCACCTGTTTCACCTTCTACAAAACCTCAGTAAATTGGACATTTTCTGAGAAATATGTAACAAGAGTTAGTTCACCATCTATTGACTTTCAACTTAAATCTTAAATGTAGAATTTTCAAAAGAATTTCGTTGGGATCAATATATTCTTTTGAGAACACAAAAACCCTTTTTCTTATTTATATATTTCTCTTATCAATAATCACTTATCATTTTGAATAACAAATTATATTGTAATCATTAAAATACCATGCTTCAGTTTTGACCTTGCTGTGGCCTTGACCTTTGATGAAATGTAGCAATAACCTTTTCAAAATTTTGCAGTGCTCCATAGGTGATGTATTCTAAATAAGAGCTTCACAGCACTAAAACGTTGCAAGTTATTGTGTTTAAATGGAATTGTTAAGGGATTTTATAAATTGTGATCTTGATCTTTGACCCATTGTCTCCCAACAGAGGCAGATCAAGTCCTGAAATGTTGATACAGCCTTCTAATTAGCCGAGTTTATGGTCTATGATGGGAGATGCCTGATTGCAAGCAATCAAAGTTAGTTGTTCTAAAATCATAATTTTCACTACTGAATCATGGCAAAAGCATTGTGATATGAACCAAACTTTCCATGCGAGAAGCGTTGTCATTTGCTAAAGAAATTTAAATGGATTGTGGTGCAATTTTTTTTCCGCCAGGGAAAAGTGCCGGAACCAACAAACTTGGTCTTATTAGAACAGAGGTTGTACCATTCTCTCCCCACAGAGGCAGATCAAGTCATGTTGATTTAGCCTCTGTTCTATTACGCCGAAATCCATGGGTTCCGGCAGTTTCCCCTGGCGGAAAAAACTTTCATCTCAATACATTTGAATTTCTTTATCAAATGACAAGGCTTCTCGCATGGAAAGGGTGGTTCACATCACAATGCCTTTGCCTTGTTTCAGTAGCGAAATTTATTATTTAAGAACAGCGTTGCTGATTGTACAACTAATTTTGATTGCCTCCAATCAGGCATCTCCCATTCTATATCCCACAATCTCGTCGTAATAGAACAGAGGCTAAATCAACATGACTTGATCTGTCTCTGTGGGGAGAGAATGAGGTCCCCCCCCCCCCATTCATTCAAGGGTTTAAAATCCCTTGCACTTACTGACATGACTATCCAAAATATATCTTTCCACTCTTTGTTTAAAAAGGATAATTCTAAATTGTTTACCCTAATTGCACGAAGAGTATCTGTTTACATCTTCAGTAATTGAATTTTTATCGACAAACACTCAATTAGTTTGTTTGTTCAAGATAACTCCATGTCTGCAACAGCTTCTCGAAATAGCTTACAAGAGGTTAATTAAGGAATTCATAACGTCCAGAGATTAAATTGTTTTGAAATAATATGTAGGAAGATGCGTTCTTGAAACTTGAGGACAATATTAAGTGTTACCATTTCAATTCTAACAGAATTGGCTAGATGTTAATATATTCTAAAACCACATTAAACATACAAATCAGACATATCAATGATTTATACCAACCCGATTACCCAAATATTATTTCAATGTAGTGAAGCTGATGAAACAGGTCATTACATTCATGTATCCATTTAAACAATAGAGGTAAATTGACCATACAATTTACCTATCCTAAAATGCAAAAGATACAAAATGTCAATACTATAGCATTGTTTATTGCTGTCAGTACTTTTACTTAAAATATATCACATTCAAATTTATAACAATGTGTAAATTTAATATGTAAAATATCACAAAACATCTTCTAAAATGGCATATACAAACACTTCGTCTTTGCCATGATTGTATTATGATATTGCACTTCTTCTTGTTGTCATTATTTTAATTATGTGATTATTTATGGAAATCTTTTCTTCTTTCTTGACTGGCCTCTTCTTGCCATCAGAATCCACAGTCTGAAAGATAAGGAAGAATGAAAAAGTTTGTATAGAGAATGTCTTACATAAGTATGATACAATCAACAATAAAATGCATAATAAATTCTTCAAACATTATCAATCATAAGAATTCATTTGTTTCTTTTTCACCCACGTTAAACAAATAAATGGTGTTATCATAATACAATAATGTTTCATCCACAAACACTGTTTGATAATCAATAATAATGTAACTCTATTGTGTCTTAGCATTCCTTTAAAGTCTTTAATCAGTTATAAAACTATATGATAAATCATTAGTAACAATTGAAAAGGGAGCATGACCCGGACTTGCATCCTTAACAAACTGAATTACTTAAACATCCCACAGCATTTGACCCCAAAAAATGTTTTTCTCCAATTGGTTGGACAATGTCTTCTCTCATAAAATGTCTTTTACATAGTCTTGTAACTTTGCACTAAGACATGAGCAAAATTTTGAAAAGAATTGGATAAATAGTTTTCTGCAATCAGTCAGACAAATTGTAATTTTGGAAAATGTGTAAGTACAATGTGTAACATACAAAATTCGCAAAATTGGTTGAAATGTGGCACAGAAGGTATGTGTCAAATTTGTAATAAATCTGATAAATAGTTTTGCCGTAATAGGTCTGACAAAAAATGTCCTCTGGCGGACTCATGGAATTGTTGACATTACTTAATGCCCTCATCCATTAGTCAGGGGCATAATTAACCTTAAACCAAATATTATCCATCTATGTACCATCTAAAGTAACATACCTCAGCCCTAACAAAGTCGCCAGTGAGCAGGTTGACAGGGTAGTGTAGGAGAACTGTGTGGAGATCCTCTACAGTAGTTCCAGGTTTGAGTGAGATACAGTCCCTCAGTGTGAACACCTCCCTCCCTGCCCCGGTGTAACCCTTGCCCACAGACCTCAGGGAGTCCAGACACTGCACTGGGTATGCGTACACCGGCTGCTTGAGACTCACTGCCCTGCACAGTGCCTCGTGAACGTTGGTGGATCCATAACTGTCAAATCAGAGGGACATATATAGGTTACTCAAGTTTAGTTATCTGTATGTCAGAACTATTTTATCATTGATTTTGAATGGTATTATTTTCGGAAAATATCATATGTTGTAGTCATAATTCATGATTCTCAAAATCTTATCTAGAGCAGAAACAAACTTAAGGTCTGAACTTGCATGAACTTCCATATATAAATCAGAATCGATATATTTGTATTCAATTGATATTTATTGTGTGTAATCCTACTAGGAATCCACTCAAGGGTTCAAAGTGGATTTAATTAAATAAAAGTACCGAGGGTACAGAAGCTCACCTTAAAATGAATGATGTGGTAAAATGGTTTAATTATACATGTAACCATCTTTTATATAATTGATTATGGCTGCCATCATGATTTTTTTCTCTTTTAAAATACTAGTCTTCTTTTGGAAATGACTAGAGCTTGAACAAACATTAATACACGAATGATATAATCATGATAAGTTAACAAGCAGTAGGTTTTTGTATAACTTTTTTGTATATCTATGGCTGAATTGGTGACCATCTTGTACTTTTTAATCTTCAAAATGCTACTTTTATGTGGGCATCCGTATTAATTTCATTATGATATCTTGATTGGTTTAGGTGTATCCATTTAAATGTCATTCATTACTTACAGGATGGTGGCCACTTACATTTGTTTTGTAGTGAATCATTAATATGATTTCAAGATTATTTCACTGATGGTTATGCTGCATGGGATATTGAGAATCCCAAAAGTACAG
The DNA here is from genome assembly GCA_916613615.1 of Steromphala cineraria. Classification (NCBI taxonomy): domain Eukaryota; kingdom Metazoa; phylum Mollusca; class Gastropoda; order Trochida; family Trochidae; genus Steromphala; species Steromphala cineraria. The sequence continues at coordinate 12,176,546 of OU744721.1, forward strand.
ATTTTATAAGGAAAATGAATGACTGATTGAGAGGAAAGTCATAAACACAGCAATGCATAAGACACGTTTATTTTGTAATATTTACATGTCAAGTGACCATGAGATGTCTTTCATTAAAGTATCAATTTATTTAACACTCATACAGTACTATAATGGTAAACATTTTTGCATTGTCAAATCAACAGAGAGATATGACAAATCAAATTTCCTTACTTTTCTTACTAAACCCTTTTCGATTTTCATCTGCATATTTATTCCACATCAACTTATCATGTAGAATGCTAAACACAAAGCTTATTGTAGACAAGTTTTGTGTTAGTTGTTATTCTTAGAAAGAACATATCACTGTCATGAGAATACAAGTCCATAACTTTTATTGCATACACATGGGCCATGGCCATATTGCATAATGCTCTACCATATCAATTGGGTCAGGTTGATTATGCAACAGACTAGCAGCTGACACTGTGATGCTAGCAGCCTGCCTTGGGATGTGTATTTGACAGCATAGTGGAATATCTGAACTGAATCACCATGGGTATAACATACTACAATTTCAGAATGATATCTGTATTCGTTTAGAAGAAGTAGTCTTTTTCATGAAATCTAATTGAAAATTCAATATGGCTGTCATGGCCGCCATCTTGGATTCTCAAAACTGAAACGTCTACCTTTCTGTGAGGAATCACCATGGGTATAACATAATTCAATTTCAGAATGATATCTGTATTCGTTTAGAAGGAGTAGTCTTTTTCATGAAATCTAATTGAAAATTCAATATGGCTGTCATGGCGGCCATCTTGGATTCTCAAAACTGAAACGTCTACCTTTCTGTGAGGAATCACCATGGGTATAACATACTACAATTTCAGAATGATATCTGTATTCGTTTAGAAGGAGTAGTCTTTTTCATGAAATCTAATTGAAAATTCAATATGGCTGTCATGGCGGCCATCTTGGATTCTCAAAACTGAAACGTCTACCTTTCTGTGGGGAATCACCATGGGTATAACATACTACAATTTCAGAATGATATCTGATTCGTTGAGGAGGAGTCTTTTTCGTGAAAGTTTACGGATGGACGGACAGACGAACGGACGGACGGACGGACGGACAGACGGACGACGGACGAAGCGCCATGACATAAGCTCACATTTACTTCGTAAAGGTGAGCTAAAAACCAACATCAAATATTTGCAAGACTTCATTGACAGAGATAATGATATCTAAGACAAAAACCAAACCTACAATTCAAATACAGCTTCCTGGATATGTCTGAGCTTGAGCATGTGTTCCTCCTTGAGATCCCCACTGACAGAGAAAGATCCACTGCCGTACTGGTAGGTGATACTGCCTGCCTTGAGTAGGTGCTGAAGCTGACATTCACTCAGGGCACTCACACAGATACACGGCACTGTCGGGTGGGCTGTCTCTAATCTGCAACAATCATACACAAAATATTCATAAAACAATTTTTCTCTTTGAGCCTTCTGAATGTTTTTTAATTTAATGTTTCATTTAGGCAAAATGCTGGAGCATTATAAACTAAGTGGTGTACTGGTAAGCTTGCTGGCCTTTCTGTAGTGAATCTGGGTTTGAATCTAGATGAGGACACCAGAAATTTTGATCTTGGCTTGTAACAGTGTTGTGTCCTTTGGCAAGGTACTCCATCTGCTTTGCAGTCAGTCTACCCAGCTGTAAGAATAAGGAGGGTATGGACCTATATATGGTATGCTGTCACAATAATCCCTCAAGTGCTGTTCAAAAGTACAATTCCTTCAAGGTATTTATGTAAATTGTACTGCCAACAAGCAGTCCTGGATCTAAATTAAAGGCTTAAAAATTGTAATTTATATTAAATCAAGTGACCTGAATGCATTGTCCCTGGCAGCCTGTGTATCACACTTGTTGAGCACCACCAGCATAGGGAACCTGACAGTGAGGAACTCGTCCACTATCCGGTGTAACACCTCCTCCTTCCAACCAGACAGCACCGACAACTCTCTGGAATATTGACAATAATGATATGCAAATTCTTATCAATATCAACAGGTATTCTTTAGATTCTACAAAAAATATGTTTACTTGACAAAGTAAGTTTGGGATTAGCAGTGTTTAAAACATAGCCCGTCCGCCAGTCCATGACTGGCTATTTTTTGCTAGGACTGGTTACTTTTTGGTCAGGACTGGTAACTTTTCAATTTCTTTCTTTATTTTCCCCTTATGATTTGACCAATTAATTTTCAGGACAGGCTAGGTTTCAAATCTATTTTATACACTGGGATTAGAGATAAATGCCATCAAGATAGTGAACAAATGTAACATTGTTATATATGATATCACACTATCTTCAATAGTACATCTATCAGAGGGGTTACAACAGCTTAACTACCTCTTGTTGACCTTCATTTTTGTGGATGGCGAAACGGTTAGCTGCTGGTATTGGCATTGCTGGCAGTGATGCCTGACTCTGAGGGTGTGGGTTCAAATCCTGCATGGGACTCGGCCAAAAGAAAGTACAAGAACATAACAATGTTAAGTTTGGGATGTTTGATTTTTTTATCAAGGTCATGTATGTTTCTGCTCACTTGTCTCCGATTCCAGCCTGCTCAAAGACAGCATGTATCACAGCCTTGGTAGCATGGTAACCAGTAAACATGTCCACCAGTTTCTGGGGCCTCCGCTTGATATTATCCCACTTGGCCATTATGTTCTGGTGGATCCATTGGCTATAAAACAGTACTACATGTATCACTGTACCATGTTACAATTTGTAACATTGTTTTTTCAACATCTTTATGAATACATCTTCTTTACAAATTGATGTCAATAAATGTATAAAACAGATGTTGTCTAATTGCACTTTCTGATGAGTTTATACTCTTGATTTACAGAAACACTTAGAGGCTACATACTGTTGGGTCAATACCCCATGGTTGGTTTTTGACATGACGTGAAAAACCTGAAGTCTGTACTTCTAAGATCATAAACTACATGTACTGATAGACTAACCACAAATAAACAAATAGCTAATGATTAAACTATCTGGCAATGCATTGTCACATACAAGGTATTCCACAGTCATATATACACAAGGCATTCCCCAGTCATAGCAGGGTCACCAGCTAGTACTCCAGGATATCTATCATTCAATGCACATCTTTCAAAGACGGTTCATAAATTATTTTACTGAATTTGAATAACATTTTCCAAAGACTCCACATTAGTTTTCTCATAGAAAAATATTCTGTTATATCAAGGATAGAATTGGTACTGACTGAAGCTCCTGTTGGATCCAGAGGACGTCCCGACTGGGGTCATATTCCTCCGTCTCCTGACCCTTCTCATCTGTCCGACCAGACGCATCGAGGATGTGGATCAGGACATCAGCATCAAGCAGGTCATTCAGGAATCTGAAATAATTGGAAGGTTTCAAAATTACTTCTTTTTGATGACTTGATCAACTGAATTACCAAAACTAGAAGTTTACCTTCTGATGCTAGTTCCTTGTTAGCAATTACTATGAGATTCAGACTAAAGGGAAGTGAGGAATTAATAAGGTAAATCATGGCACACAGTGGCTCTGTAGTTCATCGGGCTATCTATTATTTATTATGCAAATAGTCAGGATCACTGGATCTCCAAATCTATAAATCATAATCCCTATCAGAAAAGTAGTTTGTACACTAAGTTTCAGCTTTCTAGGTTTCTTTGCTTCTGGAGAAGACGTTGAAATAGCAAAATGTTTACACTTTATGGATTGATGGATGAACTGATGGATGGATGAATGGATGGATGGATGGATGGACAGACTGACATGCCATGACATAAGTCAACCCGGCCTCTTAGGCCATGTGATCTTAAAATGCTGCTATGAGGTAAGGAACGGTTTCACCTGCTACTTGGTAATAGATAAATAGAATCCTTGTTCCTACCTATTGCCCCTGCCCTTCCCCTCCCAAGCTCCGGGCACCAGACCAGCAACATCCTTCAGCAGGACAGGGATATGTCTCTCTCCCCTGTAGTTGTGACCATGTGCTGTTGATTGAACATGGAGTGAGTTAAAAGTTGGGATATCACTACCTTTTACGGGTCTCTCATAAAAAGATTCATTTCACAAACATTATTGCAGAGAGATACCATTTTACCATTTAACCTGGGTAGCCAACAGATACAGCCAATGGATAAACACAAATATAAGCAATATAATCGTAGCATTTACAAGTTGAACATTAACAGAAATTCTATCTCAAAAAGTATTTTCAAAAATTCTATAATTCTTCACTACAATTCATATGAATTTGTATCACGATTTAGCAAACAGTAATGTACTTCTTGTAACCATGAGGCTGCATTGATACATTGGTGTATATTGACATTATTATCATATGTGATACTTGGTCTAGTGGGACATCTTGTTAACTTTGTTGGTAGAGCATATTATCCCTTGCATGTTGTTATTGGAATTGCTTGATCTTAATTCAAGGATACAATGATTTCTGATATATGTATATGTAGTTCATGAAACGCTTACGCCTACATTCTTCATCAATATCAAGTTCTTGACAGTTTTTGAGGGTATAATCTGTGTAAACTCAATAAAATGAAATAACAAAACAAAAATGATGTCTACAAGAAACACGCTATTCATATGTTCACTATGAAAATGTTACTTTTGATTAACATACCTGCATCACAGAGATTTCCAAGTCTTTCACAAGGACATGGAATGGAGTAGAAAGCTTTGCCAATGTTTGGTTCTATGGTAGTGAATGGGTGAGCTCCAGTTTTAGCAAGGTCCAGAGTTGTGGCTGCATTGAAGAATGTTGACTTGCCTGCTGATGGCTTTCCCTACAATTGATCAGGATTTTGAATTATTATGATATTTATTACAAAGGAGCAGGACAATTGCTACCTGGGACAATCATTAAAAATAGAGCCATTGGCTCTGTAGCTCATCAGGCTTCATATCTAATCTTGCTGTGGCCAATGTGGTTTCCCCCTTTGTAGGGGCTACAAGGTATCAAATTCTAGGCTTAAGTATATATGTGATGTGATTTCAGTATCAATACAGAAATGGAAATAGCTCAAGTATTCTTTGCTTATTTATGGCATGAGATCCACAGGTTCGCCAAGCCCTTTTAAGGGGCCATAGGGTTACCAAAACTGAACTTCAATAGCTGTCTGTACCCAAGATTTCAGCTTTCTAGGCCTTTTGGTTCTAGAGAAGCAAATTAAAATAGGTTTTAAGAGCATGGCCCTTGTGGCCCTTATAGTCATCACTAGTCAAGAAGTCTGTGCACAAAGTTTCAACTTTCTAGGCCTTATATTCCTGGAGAAGAAGATGAAAATAGGTTTTAAGGGCGTGGCAATGATATATTTAGAAACTGTAACATCATGATTCAAGGATGCTCACCACAAGCCCAATGACAAAGTCCCACCTCCCACAAGTCACCTTGGCATCAGTCAGGATACGGCGAGCAGGGCTTGAAGCGGTTTCTTCCTCTCCTGGCTCCTGAAAACAACCAGTATCTCATTCAACAAGATACCAACCCTGCAGTGGTTACTATACAGCTCATTTCTAACCTCTGTTTAAATTTGACTGTTTCTTGTTAACAGAAAATACTGTTTTTGTATATTGACATGCAAACACCAAAATTTATTTAAAACGAACATTCGACTACTTGGTAATTGTGAATCTTGTGATTACTTTTGAAAATTATTAACTTCAATTATTCATCTTTGTAATGCACATGTACAGGGTAAGTAAGAAATTAGAAATTAAGAATCTTTACAACAGAAGAATGAACAATGATTTTTTTTAATTAAAAAATTAAATTGGAAATCTCTTGATCTTAATATTTCTTTTAAATCTCAATCGATAACTCATCGATCAATTATGTTTCTATCTTTGCATGAAAATCAACATGCTTAATATACAATGAAATGCATGCACTGTAGCCTAATCATGATAACTTGACATTATTTTGCTCAATCTAATTTATCCGTTTTACAAATTTATTAAAATCTCAGAGACCAGTACCTCCTGATCAACAGGCTCCTCTTGGTGGACATTGTCTGTGATCCACTGTCTCGCCTCGTCAACCAGCGTGAACACCATAGCCATACCAACATTGCCTTCAGCCTGGGCAAAATCACAGTGATAAAGATACATAACAGAGTTATGAGAAAATGACATATCCAACCAGTCCTCAATAAATTAGAAATTCAACCAAATCAAAAAAGGAAAAATCCAAAGTTGGAATTCCCAATGTTGACTTATCCAACAAGATGTGTTTGTGAAACACGAATGCCCCCCGGATGCATCCTGCTCGCTGTGTCAAGGTCACAAGGTCAAATGTCATGGTGTCATCTGAAAGGTCTCATCACAAGGGATCCATATGTCAAGTATCAAAGAGCTAGCTCTGACCAATCAAAAGTTATGACCAAGGTTAAAGTTTTTGTGGACAAACGGACAGACGGACAGGTGAAAAACAATATACCCCCGGAATCTCCGATTCGGGGGCATAAAAAACATATTTCATTTAACTAGGTCTTATAGTTTTTAAGTTCTGCTCCAGAAACAAAATGAAACCAGAATAGGGTAATGACTACATCCAGTGGTATTATATACCATTGTGATAAAACACACAAACTGAAACAGGGACAGAGCAATTTATCTGTATTCGAGAATTACGTAACGCTCAATTTGGGTGCAATTGGTTTAATGCAGTACCAAACACAGATTTCAGTCTTTCTTAAAAACAGCTACGTACAATACCTTTGATGGTTGTTCATTGCAATAATTTACTTCTAACCACTAGTAACAAGTGTGAAAGATATTAAAAACCTTTTAAAAAGGGACTGAGCCTAACAAACTTAGGTCACCTACAACACATTTTTAGGTTTTAATATAGATATGTATATATATATGCAAACATTCAAACTATGAGAACAAAAATACTTGCAACTAGAGTTATATTGTTAAAACTTCCACTTACAACATACTTTAAAATCGTGAGACAAGTTTGCTAGAATTACAGAAATTATCAATCCTTGACCTCATGGACGTTGACTATACAGTAACAACTTATAAGAAATAGAATAACTCTGCTTTCAACATACAGTATTGAACTTAATTAAACAAAATTGATCTTCTCGTGGCAGCTTTCTTGTCTCCACATTTTAATGTAGAAAGATCATTAAACCACTTTCATTAGAGATAATTATGGAGCCTGAGGGAGAGTTATTGATTATAACCGTAAAGGTCTAGATCTTTTTTAATATAATGGATAAACTGCAATCAAAATTACTCAAATAAATTTCTTCCTGTATAATAATCAAATTTGCAAAAAAAAATATTTTAAGATAAAGGGTAGCGAAATTCAAGTTTTTGAGGAAAAACTAAAAAAAGTTGTAAATTTGAATCCCAGTATCTCAAAACTAAAATAACTAAAAATTGGCGACAGTAATTGATTTAATAAGCAATTTTTTCTTGGTACACTAGAGCCTTGTTGTAAGCTGTGAAGTGGTTCAGTACCCCAGATTTTGGACATTTGCTGTGAGCTTTGAGGTGAAATTTAGGTGAGGTGAGCCATGGTGGATTTTGTGGTTAGGCCCAAGCTGATGAAATGTCAAGGGAGGTGTGGTGAGGTGAGGTGAACGAGGTGTTGCAACGTGAGGCAGGTTAGGTGGGATGATAAGAGATGAATCGAATTGGGTAAAGTAAGGTGAATTGAGGAGAGGTGTGGTAACATTTAAGATGAAGCGGGTCAGGCTTTGTGAAGCTGAGGAAAGATGAGGGAAGATGAGCACCTAATGTGAGGTGAGGCCTTGTGATTACATGTGAAAGGTATGTAAAAGATTAGGTTAGGTGAGTTAAAGTGTTGAAGTGAGGTTAGGTAAGGTAAGTTGAGGCCTTGAGTTGATGTGAAATGTTGTGAGGTTTCAGGATGAGGTTGGTGGGGATCATCATGAGGGACATTATGTGATGGAAAGGTTATATTACTGCCGTAGAGGGGAGGTAAGGCGAGGTAAAGGTGAGGTTAGTGATGATGAGGGGTGATTAGGTAAGGGAAAGATGTTGTTAGTGGCGGTTAGGTTAAGCGAGGTCAAGTAGAGTGAGGTTGGTGGTGATAAGGTAGATTAGATGAGGTAAAGGTGAGGTTGGTGATGATAAGGGAGATAAGGCAAGTAAAGGTGAGGTTGGTGGTGATGAGGTAGAATAGGCGAGGTAAAGGTAAGGTAAGAGCTGTAGTGGGAGGTTAGACCAGGTAAAGGTGAGGTTGATGGTGATGAGGGAGATAAGGTGAAGGAAATGTGAGGTTAGTTGTGATTAGGGGAGGTTAGGTGAGGGAAAGTTTAGGTAAGTGGTGATGAGGGAGATTAGGTGAGGTAAAGGTGAGGTTGGTGGTGATGAGGGAGATAAGGTGCGGCAAAGGTTAGGTTCGGGGTTAGGTTTGTGGCTTTGAGGGGAGGTTACCATAAGTGAGGATAGTTGTGGTATTAAGATCAGATGAGCTGAAGTGTTGAGGTGAAGTAAGGTGATTTTTACAAATTATATCCCTCTGACAGTACTACTCTTCCTACAAAATAACTAGGTCCAATATGATCACCTCAACTTTGGGGAAGAGTATTAAAATAGGTAAATGGCAAACATGAGAAAACATACAACAGAGGTGAGATGTGACGCCAGCCCTCTACACGTGTCAGCTGTGAGAACCTGGGACCGCATGGGGATTTCTATAAGAGGTACTTCATCAGGATAGTCCGATGGGAAGGTCACTTTTAGAGACAGTGGACCTACAATATAAAAACAATGTTTGGAGATGGCATCTTAGTTTTGATTAGTTTACATATGCAATATTTGAAATAGGCAAATGTGTACAAGATCAAAGTTTATAGTTTGGGACCAAACCCACATTACCAACACTTCATTTACCAAGTTTTATCTAAATGTTTTCGAGTGTAGACTAAAAATAAATTTTGTTGTGATTAGAATCTATGAAAAAAAATTTTGTTCAAAATAACTACAATCTATCATTACTAAAAGAAAGAAAAAATACTCAGGACTCATTAATACAATTTAGGTACCTACCAACAATTTGCAGATCATAAAGACATAATCATTGAAGAAACTACAAACCTGACAGCTGATCCAGATTCGGTAACCTGACCATAAAGCATGGTGGATCCTGTGTCAACTCTGAAAATATTTAATATCACTTTTTCAAAATGGGTGATACTTCAAATGAATGATGAACAGTTCCATGCTTGTTCAAGATATTTTATGTACTCTTCTTTCAAATTGATTGTAAGATGTATTATATATTTTTATCTATGTCTTTGATCTTGTTCATGAATTTTGTTACCTTTCAAGTTAGGCTGAATGTAGAAAATTCTATCATCAAGTTATTTTATTACTGCTTACTTATTTTCCATTCACTCCCAACAGGCAGATCAAGTCATGAAATTTTGATCGAGCCTCCTGAGTGTTCTTATTAGACCAAATAGGCCGGTTCCTGTAGTTTCCCCACAATCCATTTGAAGTTTTTTTAAGCAAATGACAACGCTTCTCACATGTAAAGGGTTGTTCGTATCACAATGCCTTTGCCCTAATTAAGTAGCCAAAATTATTAACCTTTGATTGTCGCCAAACAGGCATCTACCATTCCACCCCACAAACTTGGCGAATAAGAACAGAGGCTCGATCAACATTTCATAACTTGATCTGCTTTTGTGGGGAGAGAAAGACACGTTTAACATTTCCAAAATAATTTTAATTTGTTGTGATTCTTATGTCAATTCACCTGTGAAGTCTTCATCAAATATTGACTTCAGAGCTTCAATTTCCTCTGCTTGTTCCTCTCGTTTAGAGGACATCTCAAATCTTCCAATCTGAAATATAGAAATGTATATCTATACATTGATACATCATCAGCAGAATACTTCCTTTAACCCTTGTCGGTTGTTGTTAAACAACGACACTGAATATTCTTTGAGTAAATTAAGACCCCAGAGTTTATTGCACTATTTTGGCCAGATCACTCTTCTTTAGGAATTTGAAATTAAAAACACTGCTTGATGTTCCATGGTTAAATATTTTGGACACATTTGCTTTTAACCCTTAATGGAATGTGGTAGAGGTGTAACGATACGGCAATACATTATCGTATCGTGATACATGGGCCACAATATATCGTATCGTATCACAGGATGCGTATCGGGATACATAAAATGATAATAAACTATCAATGTAGGTGCACAAAATACACATTAAAAAGATACTTCATTATACACACAAGAACCTCTCCTAAAATTTGGAAGTTGGATTATATTACAATTACATTAAAAAAGCTGCAAAAAAATTCTTTCTCAAGATTAATTGACTCAAATATTTTGAAAAAAGATCATGATGTCAGGAGATAAAATGTATCGGGATACGTATTGTATCGTGGACCCTAAATCGGGATACGAATCGTATGGCAACGCTCCTGTATCGTTAAACCTCTAGAATGTGGAAAAACAGCCAGGGTCATATTTGACCACAAACGAAAGATTTTGTTTACCATTTTCTTACTTTTAAGGATTCATGATTAATAAATATAGTTCATCTGGTACTATAGAAAATAGAGCCATTGACTCTGTAGCTCACCCGGTTTTACATTTGATTTTGCTTTAGGGTGTGGTCATTGTGGTTCCCTCCTTAGTTACAATTATTAATCCTCACTAGTCAAGGAGTCTGTACACAAAGTTACAGCTTTCTAGGCCTTATGCTTCTGGAGAGGAAATGAAAATAGGTTGTAAGGGTGTGGCCTCTGTGGCCATTATTAGGGGCCACAGGGCCACAAAAGCTACATGTACAATGTATAAGCTTCACTAGTCAAGGAGTCTGTACACAAAGTTTCAGCTTTCTAAATCATACGCTTATGACGAAGAAGTCGAAAATGCACAAAGTTTACAAACAGATGGACGGACGGATGGACGGACACCATGCCATGCCAAAAGCCCATCAGGCCTTACAGGCCAGATGAGCTAAAAATGACATAAAGGCTTTTCATTTAAAGAGAGAATATAACAGCCTAATCAGGGTATTTTTGTTTAAACCCCCAAGGCCTGGGATAGTCCTTTCTGAAGTTTTTGGAATAATGCATGATGCCATTACAAGATCAACTAAAAACCAGGGAAAAATCTCAGTAAACAGCAGAATACCAGCTCTGAAATTGCCAGTCGGGAATTGCCAGAGGATGTTCAATCCAAATTGATCACGTTTAATTTTCCAGGAGAACCAATCAGAATCTACTATTCATCACATTCATGGTAGAATTAACAATATGCACTTAAAAATTAAAATGACAGTCCTATTGGGGTATTTTTGTGGAAACAAGTTAAGTCTCTGTTTATACTTATTTGATATTTTACATGATTATTTCAGATTTATTTTCATATATATATCTTAGTGAGGGTAACATTTTAGTAGATTTAAAACTTTGACAGAGGAATAGAATGTAATCCACAGCGTCCCCTTGAATTTCATTGCACAAATATACATGATAGAACTGTCCCTTTAACTGTCTTAAGTCAAAGTCAATGTTACATTTTAGATAACTTTATATGTGATCAGATATTAAACAAAATAATTTATTATTATCCATAATTTAAGAAAAGATAATTACTATGATAAGGAATTTAGATATATCTGATTCTACTATTGGCTGCGCCTGTAATTCTAAGCCTAATCTAATTATCACAATGAAAATGAAAACTTTTAGCAACTGTGCAATCACAATATATATCATAGATAAAAAAATCTTTAATCATAATAAATGTATCAAAATATATCTTACTATTTAGTCACAAAGAATTTATGGTTGTTTTTCCAAAGTCTGTTATCACACTCCAAATTCCTTATAATGTCAAATTCGGGGAATCGTTTTAAATAGTTTCTAGCAGTTGTGAAATAAAGTTGTTATTACCACAAAGGGAGGTAATAAAACAATAGCAGACGACAACATTGTTATCTTTCTGAAATATCCGAATATCTTGGAATTTACATCTCGCAATTTCATCTATCCTTACTTCAATTGTAACTAAATATACTTACACAAAGTTATGTGTACATTTCCAAAGCATAACTATCGGTATATGTGTAAACTAGTAAAGAAATATAGTCACTACGTAGAATCATTTCCCGATTTTCTTCAACCGAAAGAAACGACAAGGGAAGTAACTCCAATATCCAAGTGTGTGTCTGAAAATTTCAAGCGCTGGTAAAATATCTAATTTGCCACCTTTTTCCTGATATGTGAATAAAATTTAATTTCATATGAATACCACAAATGACATTGAGATTTGATCATGGGATGCGAAAAAATATAAACAAGAAGGAATAGACAATCATAATGCCAAAGGAAATGTTATAAATTCAGCAATGCTTTAGATTAAAAATATGTTATGCTCTCATGCAATTATATTGTATTTTGTACATCCTCACCAAATCATGTGTTGCACTTTTTGTACGCTGGGCCTGCCTGAGTAACACCAAGGTCGTTCTCACTACGTCCTACTCCGTCCAAAGTTAAAAGCAAAACGGCCTCGGACGGGATGGAAACGAGTAACGATTGTTTATATTTTATCCAAATGTGACGCCAGTTCGTTCATACACAGTTCTCAGCACGTTCACCTAGTCTTTATCCCGTACTCAGGCAGTTTCTAACACGTTTAGATCGGATAGTAGGGGAGACCGGGGTCAATAGTAACAAAAATCACTTAACCCAATATCTGCGGGCAATGAATGAACTCAGGTCAGTTCACTTGTTAAACTCTGATAGAATGGCATCTTGGCTATAAAATCCACGCTCAGTTGTGTTTCTCGGACTTCATTTAAATAAGTTACAGTCATCTTACAAAGTAGGTACACCATGTTACAACCGTCCCCGTATAAGGATCAATTGTAACACATAAAGGGGTCAATAGTAACAAACTTTAATCAATGAAATTAACAAACAAAGATAATATCAATTGTTCTTATTAAAATAACAAAGCAGCTGGAACACTTATCAACTACTTCTCAAACACAGAAAATCCGAAACTGTGTCGTTATCCAGTTTTAAACTGAACTCAAAGTCATAGTTCTATGGGTTTTTTTTTAAAACACATAAACGCCTTACAAGAGCATATTTTCGTGATACTCACATATAAATGTAACTTAAACGATAACCATAAACGTTATCACAAAGAAGAAGAACAATAGAACTCCGAACATTGTAAGTTCTTTCTTTCAAACTGAAATAAAATAGGCCAATATCAAATTGAAAGAATTATTAACTCAAACTATACTTTCCTTCAAATTAGACATGATAAAGGTGAAACATGGCTTGTGCAATGGGTCACAAAGTTATATTAAACAAATCAGTGTTTCATCATGTCGTCCCGAAGTATGTATTGTCCGTAACCAGGTTCATCAACAGAAATATGATTTCCCATTGCATATCATCATTAGGCTCTGACAAAAACAGTTTGCTCAGAAAAATACAGAGATAATTTGTTTCCAATCTTCTTGTTCCGTTTTCTCTATACCCTATTTCACGTTTGTATATCTGTTTTATTATTCCTCCACCGCTCACACTCTTATCCAACCCATCGACAAGCATATCTGTAAAATAAAGGGTAAAAGTTGCAATAAAAATATACAGGGGCAATTGTAACATCAAGTTTAATCCTATCGGGGTCAATTGTAACAGGCGTGTTACAATTGCCCCTGTCTAACCCATCCATGTTAAGTCACATGACACGCTTCAAAAACGTGTCGAGATGTTCAAACTTAAATTTGAATATCTGAATTAATGATTTTTCTTTTAACTAAGATTAAGTAAAATTCCAAACAACTATTTACTAAGGCGAGAGAAAAAAAAGATGGAATTTCAAAATTTTTACTTACCTTAGCGAAATTTTGATTTTTGTCATTTGCTCAAATGTCGTAGCTCATACCGCCATGGCAGTTGGGTTGTAGAAGAGGGGTGTTAGGGGCGATAATTTGATATCTTCAAGGATGACATATGTGCTTTCCTCGAAGAGTAATTGCCCTTGTTACTATTGCCCCGTGTTACTATTGACCCCGGTCTCCCCTAGGCCTATTGCCTGTTTCAGGACGTCTTCAACCAGTTCAATTCCGTTCTTAGACAGTTCATATCCGTTCTAAACTAGACCAATCTCGTTCTTGATACGCATAATTCCGTTCTAGCTGCGACGAACTCGTTTTAAGACAGTTCTTTTCGTTTTCACTACGTCCTGATTCCGTTCTCAGTGCGTCCTAATTGTAAAATCATCCAGTTCTGGCCCGTTTTCAATAAAAACCCAGCACGTCCTTGCCCGTTCTCATTAGCGTTCTCAATTTCAAGGCGAAAACATCATGCCTCCAAAGAAGAAGTATGGTCGGAGGAAGGTTGTTCACAGGAAATCAAATACCAGATCCACTAGCCCTGTAGAAGCCATAGTGGCCGAGGCAAACAACACTTCACATTGTTTCTCTGCTTCCATCACTAACTGTAGGAAACCCTTATTCATCAAGCTGAGAACTTCAAGTAACTTGCTTCATGTTTCTCTTATCACTTCTGTATCCCGAATGATAAAATTATCATTTTTACTTGTGTATTTATACCCGTCCTTACATACCGAATCGCAAACGTAGTAAGAACTGTGTGAGAATTTTGCAAACGTACTAAGAACGAGTAGATCGCAATGAGGACCGTATAAGAACTTTTATGACTGTGTAAGAACGTACTACACACTGATTCAGAACATTTTCAATATTTTACACTTATTAGGACGTACGAACAACTGACTATGGTCGTACTGAGAACGACTTACACTGAGGCTGAGGACGGAATGGACGGGGTGGAAACTGTGCACAAACGTATTGCAATCGATTCCCGACTGCGCTACGTTCTTACTCGTCCTTAGACGGATTGAAGTACGGCAGTTCCGTTCGCAGTACGGCAATCCCGTTTTCAGTACGTTTGTACTCAGTCCAATTTCAGGACGGGGAGAACCAAAGTTCGTTAACAGTTGCCACAACGTCCATTTCGTCCTCGGACAGTTCTCAGACAATTTTAGCCCGTTCTGAGAAAAACCCAAGAACGTACTGAGAACGGGCTTGGTGTAAAGGGGGTATAAGGCCCCTTATACAGAATAAAAGAATTGAATTAAAAATATTTTAAAATCAAATTTTGTATGTTTTTGTAAAAAGATATTTTTAGAAAACTCGACAAATGTATAAGTAACGTATCCGATTTGAAAAAATCTGGCTAGAGTAAAAAAGACAGATGTGTCATTCACGTGTATTATGCAATATGTTAATTTAAATGAATACATTTAAGCAAAATAATTGCTATCTTTTCATTTATACCAGCATATAAGCGAAAATTACTTTCAAATAGTTAAATCCAAATTTAAATAAACCCCATATATTAACGCAACCAATAATGTCCTTTTGAATAGAACCAACGAAATTCTGTGTTTGAAGGTCGTTTTGAATGAGGAGGCAATGGAAATATACTTTTTGATTTTGAACAGAGCTTCATATTTGTATTAAGACTATGTACCCATTCTACCAAAACAGCTAATGTAAATGGTTTGAGAAAAATAAAAACGGATAACACGAAGTTTGAAAAAATAAATGTTTCATGGTTTTATATTTCAAACTTATAGGTCAAGCCTTTGGTTGCATTCCGAGAAAATGCGGAGCTCTCGTAACAAATGAATGACGTCATAGACGGCGCTCGTCTATCTTATTACGTCATAGAAGGCTTACGTCATTCATCTTAACATAGCAACCAAACAATCATCGTAAGAGCATCATGGAGGTCAAAATGCAATGATCTCACAGGAGAGACATTATGTCGCCATGTTGCGGCATGTCTCCGCCTTCGTAACAAATTAACAAACTAATTGGCTGAGAAAGCGCAACATCTCAAAACCCACAATGAGGCGAGTGTCCATCATTCCACCGGAACAAAAGAGAAGTTCCAGATCAAGGACCAATCTGGAAGCCTACGGTCGACGGAAGTCTGTTGCCTATGGGAATCGAAAACCCCGGACCTTCTCAGTTTATATGGATGAAGGTGATGGCGAAGGAAACAATGATGGGCGACGGAACACAACAGCAGATCTCAACCTCGATCAAGTCACTGCGAATGTCCAACTCAATCGTCTTCAGGTAATAATTAACTTTTAAGGTTTTCAACTTTGGGTAAAATTGCGTTTATTGCGTTTTAATTGTATCAAAGTTTAAACCCACAAACATACACAATATAACTTGTTAAAGTTAGTCATGAGAAACTTATATACCTAAAAGTTCAGTTAAAGGGGGTCTCCAACTTCTAATTTTTAACTTCCAGTGTTTTATTAGCGAGGCCCCGAGAGGGTCGGAGAAGGCCTCGCTAAGAAAACACTGGATGTTAAAAATTAGAAGTTGGAGACCCCCTTTAACGATCTATTGTTTGAACTCTTCGAAAATATATTTTAACACAAATACAAACTATCGACACATCATTTTGTACGTATGTATATTACATATCTTTTCGCAAACGAATGGACTAAACGAGTAAGATTATATTTGTATTTTATATAAGTATCCAGATATAGCTTTTAAAGCCATAACCCCTCAAGTTTTGATGTAGTAATTGTGATCTGATAGATAAAGAAATGTATCAACAATAGGCTTGTACGTATTTACGACTGATCTATAAGTTTATCTTCATATCTTTTTTCTCTATTTACGATCTAGATATTTAGGATGAACATAATTCAGTTATCACTCGTTTACTTGATGGTATCAACTTTATTTTTGTTCACACTAAATAACATTGTTTTACAATGAAACAACTGATCGCGCTACAGCGTTTTGTTCCACACGGCGCCCATTTTTAAGAAACTATTATTTCCTTTGCCAAATAGTTGCCTAATGTAAACCTAGCATTCATAAAGACCATTCAACACAACATGCGAAAGGATCAACGTAATAAATATTATTCTTTATTATGTTTTTTTCTATCGTCAACTTTTATTGATTTACTATGATTGAAAAATGGATTGAAATATGATTATACTCACCACAAACGGCGTCTTTTTATGCAAAGGTACACGTAGCCAGTCTAACTCGTTCTTAAAAGGGCATAAAATAAGTCAGTCAATAAGTTTATTAGTGTACGTAGACCATAGACCTATACAAACAAATAATTGATATGAACAATATAAACAGCATGCCTTACATTACATCTCTTGCGACAACATGGGGTATATAAGATACATTGGAATGCAGTAAGGATGGAAAGATGGATGGTAAAATACAGTTGTGTTGTATCAGTATTTGATTGAAGCTATTGTGTAAAGTATGATACAAGTACCATACATAACTCAGACATCATGTCATCTGTCAAAAGTATATTCCCTTCGTTGCAGTCGATATTCAACGATTCCGACCAGGACGGCAGCCCGGGTCTGAGCCTGTCCGAGTTCAAGATCGCCATCAGACGGACGCTGAACCGAGATGTGAAGGACAGGGAGCTGGAACTCATGTTCATGAAGATGGACGCCAACTGTGACGGGACGATAGACTGGGAGGAGTACGTCACCTACAACCTGCTGGAGTACAAGGAGAAGAACCAGATGATGCAGATGCTGAGGCAGAAGCCCTTCCCGACCGAGATGAAGGAGATCGTGACTCGGCACCACGAGGCCATCCTCCGGATCTCCTTCTACCCGCACATCAACAAGCGCAGCACCAGGGTGGACTGGGCGGACGGCAAGTACACCACCATCACTCGGGACGGGATCCTCAGCTTCTGGACCATCCAGATGAAGCATGTCCGCTCCTTCCACGTCGCGCCCCCTTCTGATAGGAACACGCAGCCTTGGTATGTAGACATGGCTTGTCTCTACAACAACAACATGATCGCTGTGGCGTCCACGGACCGAGACATCACATTGTTCGACCTTTCAACGAAGAAGTTTGTCAGGAGGTACGTCATCGCGGGACTGGAGGACTGTGTGACGTGCATGGACTGCAGGGCCGATGTGAAGGACAAGAAGCACATGCTGCTCATCTGGGGCGACACCGCCGGCAATATCTATTCTGTCAACTTCGAAGTACAGAGAGGCGGCGCTATGTTCGGTACCCAGGAACAGAAGAAGGGCTCAGTGAAGAAGATAAGCTTTGCCGAACTTCTCAGAGGATATGTTCCGAATGCTAAGGCACACAAACTTAGCAATGTCCATGATGACTGGGTATGTAAGATCCAGCTTGTTCCAGAGCTCAACTGCATCCTTTCCTGTTGTCAGAGTACCAACACGTCTCTATTTATGGGGGACTTTATTAAAAAGAAGGTCCCCGCATACTTTAAAGTACCCAAAGGACTACTTTGTTTCGACTATTGTCCAATCCTGAACGTCATCGCCACAGGAGGCATGGACTACAACATCCGAATTTGGAACCCATACGTCGTCAGCAGAGCTATTGTCCTTCTCAAAGGGCACAACAAACCTATCGTGCAGACGATCCTGAACGGCAGGAGAAACATGGTGATCAGTATCGACAAGGGGAAGACGATCAAGATCCACGACCTGAAGGACCAATCCTGCCTCCAGCATATCAGCGGCAGGATCGTCAAACTCGGACCTTTCTCAGTTTCCGCCGTATACTTCAACCGGAAGCTACAGCAGCTCATCATGGCGACCAATGACCTTGCGATGCTAGAACACAAGGACGAAGACGACACAGTGGCCGAGGTGACGTCACACACCAAACCAATCGTGTCTGCTCTGTATAACGCCACCTTCAACGTCATGGTCAGTGCGTGTGAGGAGTCGGTGGTCAGTATTTGGGACATTGCTACAGGTAAACTATGAATTTAAGTCTTTGAATGGCATTTAGAAGTTGTAAAGAAGGACAACAAAATATTATTTAAAAGAACGTTTTGATTGTGAAAGTCAAGACGTTCGGATTATGTGCTAATTCCTAGGTGGGGCGCAATGAGTAAGGAGTGAGTATTTACTCCGAAACGTCGTGATTTTGATGATAATAGTAATAAGTTTTCTTATATGGCGCCAGTAATTTAATCAACTTGTGGTTGTTCTACATTAGAAAAAGTCAAACTTCATGATGCTTCTTGAAAAGGAATATCTTGTTTCCCAATAAAGAAGTTGTTAACCAGAAAATCAAATTCAAATTAGCAACTAATTAATAGATTATTTTTTAAAGATTAAGACTATTACATTTTGGTAAGCAAGATCGAAAGATGAAGAATTTTATTCACAGTATTCAATAACCTGATGAATGTAGTTGTTTTTTAAGACGTTTTTTATCAGCAACAATTACAATAACAGGCATTTGAATAAGAAAATAATCCGTAAAATTCATTTAATTAATTTTTCAAGAAATTTCCCAGGTTTGATTTTAAATTGATAGTTTAAATTAAGAGTAGACATACAAGAGAATGTACCCAACTGATCAAATAAAAAAAGTTAATAAGATCAAACGCAATAAAATTGGTACAAATGTATACAAATTACTGATAGCAGCTTACAATGAAATTTTCTTAATAAATAAACAAGGAAAGTGCATTCTGATAAATTGCAATCAAGGCTTGTCAATGAGGATTTTACACCATTTTAAACATATTGGACTTTATATTCAGTGTAGTAAGTGTTCAAGTAAGCGTTCATAAAATAACCACCAAACTCACGGTTTGTCATGAAGGTACTATATGTGTTTACGATAGCTAGTGCATTTAAACTCTTAGAAATTTTATCTTAGAGACAACGATTATATGGCTAAAACATTTTTAAACCACTAAATGCAATTGAGTATTTTCTTTAAATTCATTTTATGCTCTGACATGAGGTGAAATTCTAAATAACAAATTTGCAAGTATTCTCTGCTAAATGACATGATCTGACGAAACTAATCTAGTTTGAGCATTGTTATAATTTGGATCACACTTTTCAATAGTACAAATTCTTGTACTTTTTGGGCTAATCCGTTATTAATCTATCCATTCAATTTCAACTATATGAATAGAATTCCCCCCGATATTGTGATTCAAACTTTATTATAAAATGAACAATTTTAAAATGATTAAACAATTTTGATGTATAGAACTCTGAGTTTAAAATTTATATAACGGGAAATGGATGTTTGTGCAATTTTTTACTGAAAGGTCTTTCAGGGATATTGTATAAAATGTCTGTATATTTGTGAATTGTTGAAATAATGTAGTTTATATTCTTTAAATAATTTTGCAGGTGAGAAAATGATGCAGTTCATTAATGCCCACAGCACCATAGAGAACGGCGTGGAGATTCCTGTAGACATCACCGCTATAGCATTTGACGCTGGTGATAGACGCATCATCACCGGCGCCAAGGACGGAAGTGTCAAAGTCTGGAACTTCAACAACGGTCAGTGTTTACAAACCTTCCAGGTGCCCGACAACAGCCTCATCACGGGGATTGTGAGCTCCAAGCATAGGATCTACGTCACTGGCTGGGGCCGCAACGTCAACATCTACGTCGATGGCGGCGGGAACGAGAGTCGGAAGACGTGGCAGACTCGGCACAAAGAGGACATCCTGAGCATCGCCTACTTTACTCCAAACATCATCGCCACGAGTTCTTATGACGGAGACATCATCATATGGTCACGCGACACGGGGCAGATGTACAGCCGTCTCAATGCCTACGAAGGAGTTCTGCCTATCAGTGACAACTTCAAGAAGATGAACGCAGATGATGAGACTGAGGAAACGGATGCGGACATGTTGGATCAGATGAACTGCGCGCGGGCCGAAAGTTCCCAGCGGTCGAGGAAGAGCAGCTTCAAGGACGGATCGAGCCCGAGGAGGAACATCAAGTTTGGATTGCTGGGGAAGGTAAAGGAGGACGAGGAGTCTAACAGCGAATGCGCCAGTTCCTTGAAGAAAGCATCGGATGAAGTCTGTGAACACCCACTGCTCAGAGCCTTTGATGACGAACGTCGGCTCAGTTCATCCGGAAAATACCATCCCAGGAAAAGATTTTCTCGGGAGGAGTATGAAAACCTGTGTCGTACATATGAGGCAGCAGTAGATAAAATCTTGTTTCTTGAAAGCAGAGAAACGCTTAACAAGAAGACTGCAATATTGATAGCTGCAGGAGCAGAGGGTTGGATCCGAGCCTGGTCTATTCATCACCAGGGAGGTTTACTCGGTCAGTTCAACGCTGCACACAAACTTGGGGACAGTGTAACTGCTATTGCTACCGATAAATCGAACAGTTATCTGTTCACTGGTGACACATCAGGGTATATAAAGGTTTGGGATCTCGTAGACTACTGCACGAGCAAGGAGATGACTCAAACTGAAGAAACAAGACATCTGGACAAAATGAAAGAAAAATTCACTTTCCTGCGAGTTCAAAACGCTTGTGGTCAGAGTGTGTTCGAGGTGACCAGGCAAGCTAAGGCCTTCTTATCTCGCCCTCCGCCCGTGAAGAGCAGACCCGAGAAGACGGTGAAAACGCCTCGTCTGTTGAACTCCTATCGGGCCCATACTCGTCCCATCACCTGCATCAACTTCATTGAAGGGAGGGAGCTGCTCATCACCGCCAGCACAGACTGTTCTATCCGACTGTGGACTCTCTGTGGACGATACATCGGTACCTTTGGGGAGAAGTGGAAGAAGATTCCGAAGGTTCTCAACCCAGACAGGATCAAGCGGGCCATCCCAAAAGAACTCCGGAGGGTGGGTTCTGCTAGAACCCTGAGAGTGCTGAACGGAGGACGCACTCCGCACTGGGATTTGGCGATCGGTATCGTGAATAACAGAGGTATAGAGCAGCTGAAGAACCAACTGGCGCACCTGCAGAAGAGAGAGATGGTTCCCACGGGCACGGAGGCTAAGCTTGAAACCAGCAACATCCTGGGAAAGAGTTACAAGCGGAAAGTCAGACACAAGCTGCCCCCAAACCTGCCCAAGCTCATCGAGACTCCAAGCACGGTACGTGTAACGAAATTCACTATTAGGCGCAGTCTTTAATACAGTTCAAACTTCTTAATTGCGGGCGGAAAGGTCAATTTTATGACTCCTGAAAAGTAAAAGTTAGTTTAATTGCTCTGTGTAAGATCATGTTACCATGTGGTTAAAAGTTCTATCCTGGATATACTTTAAACACGTGCCCGTAATTACATTAACTATTCAAGAAATCTTTCATGAGACTAAGTGTTTTTTTACAGATTGCCGTCTACCATTCAATTCCGTTTGTGGACTTAAGCCCGACTGACTTCTCCCACTCACCGGAAGTGATAGCGGCAATCAACAAGAGACGGATGGTGTCCGCTCTGCGCAGTTCAGCAAAAACCAAAGAGAAGCATGGAGTAATCTCCCAATTTAACAAGGTCGTTGCCAAACCCGTAGTCGGCTTCGTAAAGCCGAGTCCGACGGGCCGGCTCCAGAAGATCGTGAGTCGCCACCGTCGGGGTGTGAGTCCGACCAGTGGCTCACCGGATACGGAAGGCATTCGCAGCACGCCGACGAGTTGTCCAAGCACGATGACGCCGTCCAGTTTGGACTCCATGGGAAGGTCGAGGATGGGACTGCCCCTGATTGAATAGCGGTGGACACGGACCTTGTACAGTCATCATCCGGTTCTTATTTCGTTTTCAGAATCCTTACTTTCATAAGGAATATCTTATTCATTGTTTCACTTACAAAAATATTTTTTAATCATCAACAATGCCAAACAATTGTGTAAATAAATAACCAAACTGAATATCGATAAGGAAATTTTGATAAGTTTGATGTTGAGTAAGTTTGTTAGAAAAATGAGTAAGTCAAATAAGGCTGTGCCTTGGCTAGCGAACTTAAATTTTGATGGTTGTAAGTTAGATAATTAAGATTTATGACATCCTATTTCTTAAGGTAATATAAGATATTAGATTTTTTTTAAAATCGGATTAACGCTTCCGTATAAAATGAAAATCTATCTTCTGTAGTCATAACAAATCGTGAGTATAATTCTTATAATGCCAACGTTTGTAATTACATATTTGGTAGAATAATTAACCGATCAAATTAAGATTATGTTTCTTGTAGAATTATGTTTGCGAAATGAATTTGTCCAAAAAAACGTCAATACTTAGATTCACGTCGTCATTTAAAAGAATATTATTTTTGATGCAATCATATTATCATCATCATATAACAAAATGAGTAAACGTTTTGTAAAAATTTCACGATGAATAAATTTTATTATTAAAATTTCGTGTCATTCTTTGTCTTTTTTATTCACTTTCAGTAGTTTGTTTTTCTGTTATATGTTCCTAGATAAACTTGTGAAGTACACTGTTATCAGCTTATCGGTGAGGGGAAATAACAGCATATTCATACTAATAAAAAGGAACATTTTTCCCTCACCGGTTTTCTATTGAGAACAGTCCTTTAATTCTTTCTGAAAAAGCAGACTTAACTTAACTAGCGAAATTTAACATCATTAACCTACTATTCCTTATCGGCTCCGTAGTTCTGTGGTTGAAACTCTATCATCTGATATTTTTTTATGGTGATATATAGTTGTGAGGACTGTGATAAAATCTTCTTTTTGCAGGAAAATAAAGGTTTACAATCATTGTTATTCCTCCTGATTCGGTTTACAATTGTTTTCGTAAACCCTCCTGAAGAGGTTGTCAAGATTGTGAGTACCTAAAAACTGGAGATACGGTTGGGAAATGTCGTTTCACTGCTATTGCAAGTAATGTGATAAATAAAAATCATGTAAGATCCAAGGATTTATTTATAAACTGAACAGTCATCTAATTCTTTCTGTCAAAAGCGCATTTTAAATTCTTTCAACATCAATTTGTCCATTTTAACCCCCGCTCTCGCTGACAGATTTTATCTTCTGAAAATTAACTGTCAGCTTTAAAAAATCTATCAATTTCCGCATCACGCGAAGAATAACCATGGACCACTTAAACTAAACTGCAAATGGACACATCACGCGATTTAAATAGCCCCGAAGGAACAAAGTTCTTTTTCAAGATCTCTTATTGGTTGACGAAAGCTTTCCGCGTGACCTTTACGACCTCTCTCCGATACAACACTTAACTGTTAAACCTCTCTGCACTTCTGAAATCCAGCCTGTCACTTTAACAACCGTGTTTGCGTGTTTATATTTTGAAATACTTTAGTAACTTCAGTTAAAACCGACGTGGATGACCTAACGAGTCCTTCGATCTAGCTGATAACCTTGCTGACTGTATTAATTTCATGTTAAATAAAATTTGATATAAAGGTGAACGTAAAGTTTCATATCAACTGATTAAATTGGAAAAGTGGGCTATATCAAACGTTATCAATAGTGTATGAGATCAAGATAGAAACATACACTTTACGTTTTCCATGATAACGAATGTCTTTTTCTGTCTTTCTTCACTTAATTGTTTCCAGGACTAAAACAAAGAAAAATGTTAGGAACACTCTTCATTTTTTTCTTTTACAAGTTGGTATGTAATTATTTAATTATTCTCTGAAAACAAAAGTCAATGGGCAAGGCTTTTCAAAAATGACTAAAGTACTGTGAGTTTTCTCATCTTTTCCTGCACCCTGTTTACTATCCACTATCCACTATCCACATCTTTTTGTCTTTTTTTTTTTTATCTCTTATTTTATATCTTTATTATTAATTTTTATTATTTTATGTTTCTACCTTTGATTCATTGATTGTATGATCTTTTTTCTGTAATAAAAAAAAAAAAAAAAAAAAAAAAGTCAATGGGCAGCTCTGAACAAATAAAACATATCCATAGATATGGCTTTGAAAATTATCTATTACAGTCATAATAGTAATTAAAATAACTTCCCTTTTTAATACTTTAAAATGAAATTTTGAATAACATTTTACAAACCGAATTTAATCCTGATTTTTGCATATATTCCATCTATTCCATCTGCTCTGCTACGCTCTCAATGTGAATTTCAAAGTATTTGTGACAGAGCCATAGTGTTTGGTTTCCTGGAATTGTTTCTTTGTCAGTCCTATAAGACTTTGATGAATGAACAGATCTGTAATGAATCACACGGACTAATTACAGGTAATGTATACCTGCCTCCCGACACGAACCCTCCTGTTTGATGCCGTTGCATGTCAGGTGGTCTTAAAGTTTGTTCCTGGAAGTTTTGTAACTTTTGTAATTTCCCCTTCTAACGGTGACAGTTTCCTTGTACCAATTAGAGTTGTTGAAGAACCATCATAAATCGTCCGTTTGCCCTCTTCATGCTGACAGTGTCAAAACCTTTTTATTGGATTGGATAATAAATACTTTGTTTTGAATTCGTTTAATTACGGATTCCATGATTCTTAGTTCACATATATGTACTCCCTGATGACACCATTGAAACATGTTGGAGTTTTAAAGGGCTTCGTGTTATTTTTTATCTTTGATTATGTAAAATTATATATATATATTCAGTTGATATACAATTGTAGTCGTAACTTACGTACGTAAGTCGTAATGCAGAGAGAATTTCCAAATGTTGCAATCATCAGTGGGTGACAAGAGAAATCAGAAGAATACCATTTAGATTTGAAGAAAAGCGTGTTCCTTAACCCTTATAGTGCCCCAAGACTCGGCTTTCCATATTCACTTTGCCAACGCCACTTGCTGAAACTTGACTTACAAACTCAATAAAGTTTACTTTTACAATTTGACAAATATGGTTTAAGTTAAATACTCTTGAAAGCGGGGGTAAATCCCAAATCACCTCATCTCTACTAGACCACCACAACCTATCAACCTTAACCATGCTGTTTGAAACAACCTTTCTAAGCTGTAAATCTGTTCGTCGTGCTTACAATTTTTTTTTATTGCAACTCAGGAAATACAAACTCTACAAAGGTCTTGCAGTCCCGTACACCTTTTCAAAACACATACATGTATAACTAATAATATTCCTAATTTCTCTGTATAATGTAAGTTAGGGAGACATACCCGTTTAAACGAGATCGTGCATAGAATGCACGAGCTTTTCGGGAAAATCGGACAGTTCTTTGTCAATGGAATCGATATAAGGTTCAATCATCCAAAGCTCTTTATCCCTTGGATATTTGTTTTAAGACATTGTAGGTAATAGTTACTAGCATAGTTAATGACATGCATCGGAAAATGGCAGGGACACTTTGTCCGAGAGGCCTGCGCGAGGACAAGGTGTCCCTGTCGTTATCCGATGCATGCCATTAACTATGCTAGTAACTGACTTACATCTCACTTGATCCGAGTACAATCAACTACAAAATTAATAGTTATAGATATAATTTTCAAATTTCTATAACCTTCCAAGGGCCCCTTCACTGACTTGTGAATGAAGTGTGTAGTACCATAAAGTGCGCACGAGCACGTGCTTCGTGGGTGCAAAACGCGAGACACAAGCTTCTTACGTGTCAAAGCGCAAGGCACCAAGGGGGGATAAGCCATCTCTCCTGATGGCTCTTGCATAAAAATACTCTGAGCAGCACTTACTCCATTGAGTTATTTTTACATCACATACGTATTGGAACTTGAAGGCATTCTAACATGTACCAAATTTCCTAAATTCCAGTCGGAATATTTACCTTAAGTATGTTGTACAAATCCAAATGAATATAAATTCAAACCATCATGTAAACGTCAGATTGCACCTTTATTCTTAAAAATGGCTTTCTTTATCTATCATGCAATGTGCCAAATATGTTTTGTTTGATATTAACACCGTTTCTAAGTTTAGTTGGGTGTTTCAAGATGTACGCTTTTAATTGAAAGGTTATGAAGATGGTTTTGATGGTACATGCCATTTACAAGTCTCGTGTATACCAGAAAAAAACCACTAGCTGATTTCACATAAAAGCATGTTAAAGTCGACATATTTGTAAATTTTATGTAATCATGATGATAAAAGTGATATTAATAGACGCTTTGGGGAGACTTTATAGCCACAGCTGTCTATATCAGCATATGTATAACATAATTCATCAGTCAAACCATGCAATTACCTTCAATTACGAAGTCCGATTTACTATTCTTGTTCAAAAGCTTCATGCTGATGGTTTCAAATTTTCGTTGCTTAGGTGCGATCAAAATATCATCATTTGGGAATATTCAGATGATGTTGAAAAGATAATTGATATGCCTAGCGTCAAGGATTTGAAGTTCTGTAACAAAATTACCCATTTCCTAATTCATTGTCGCACGAATTGTTATCATAATGCAGCATTTACATAAGCAAAGATAGAAATGATGACAATCAATATATAACGAGGGCTTAATGCTCTGGTTATTATATGGTCGTTGGAAATTTATCGATACCGTAGCACATACCTGGCGATTATCCAGCGATGATTTGTGGAGCAATTTCCAGCATTATTTATGCTATTACGTCTTCGAGTCGCGTGTTCTGTAATATGCTTAAAGCAATCGGTATTTATAATAATCTTGAGATGAATAGTCCATATTTATTGTTATTTCAAATTGCTTCTAACACGGACATGTCTCTGATAAATATATAACATGTTTTCCAAAGCTAAGCCTCAGTCAAGCATATATTTGTGTTGATAAAAACAGAATGAGTTTACTCACATTCATTGACTTGTGATGAAGTTTCTGTAAGACAGTTTTACATGTTAAGCAGTCAGAGAGGGAAGCGACATATGTGTACATGTGCACATATTATTTTGCAGTGATTGAAGTGACGATAGTCTGCTGTGATTGTCTTGGGTATCAAACCAATTTCTACCCTGAGATCCCAGTCACATTAGAAGCTGACAATTTGTTGACAATTCCCTTACTACGATTCAACATGAAAAGAATCGGTCTTAAAGAAATAGTTACATAATAATTTACCATATGACTTACATGAAACTCGTTCACATTTATAAATAAATAATAATACATAGATAACCCTCGGTATCGACATGGACTACAATTTTATTTTATTTTTCGTAAAAGTCACATGACACTCTCCATCGGGTAAAATATCTGATCGTGTTGATCGTTGGGAAAATATATTACGTTGTTGGCTTGTTAATGGTAGCCTTACAAGTCGAACCTTTGTTCGAAGACAAGCTATAGTCGTATACTGAACATGTAAAGTTAACATATTTCACTTGCCAGTATATTTTAAAACTGTACACCTTAGTTAAAAAAACAAATGGACACAAAGTCATAGTGTGCACAAGCAGCAGCATGTACGTACTCTTTATTGCTGACAATGTAAAAATATGATAGAAACCTAACAAAAGTGTACCGAAAAGTGCACCGTGTTCCGAAATAACTATTTATTTTATACATATGTAAACTTCGGATAGTAATACAAGGGTGCAATGCCGAATACGTCTTCAAATTCCGTATTGTATGGCTGACAGTTTTCCATTTTTCAAGCTTCGACAAATTCGAAATCGTTGTTCCTTCCGCGGCTGTGAAATCTTTTCGTTCAATGCAAACGACCCAAATGCACAACTATGACGTTCTGTATATTTATGTTTGTCAATTTTCACTGATCCGCAAAAATACACCCACTAAGGGTTACTGATTTTCTTTGACATTTCATTTATATAGCTACAAAGATATTTCTCTTCAAAATGTTGCTTTTTAAAGGGGCAGTAGCACGTGTTTAGAGGGAATATAAGGTGATGTCAGGAAAATTAAAATATATGGTTCCAATTGAAAGACAATTTAAACTAAATGAAGGAGTAATAAATCAAATATATAATGTTAATTTTAGGAATGGGACCCTTTTCTCAAGTCATGAAATGTTGATACAGCCTCTGTTCTATTACGCCGAAATCCGTGGGTTCCGGCAGTTTCCCCTGGCGGAAAAAAATTTAACCACAATCCATTTGAATTTCCTTATCAAACGAGAACGCTTCTCGCGTGGAAAGGGTGGTTCATTTCACAATGCTTTTGCCATGATTCAGTAGCCAAATGATGAGTTTAGAACAGCGTCGCTGATTGCACAACTAACTTTGATTGCCTCCAAACAGGCATCTCCCATTCTATCCCACGAAGTCGGCGTAACAGAACAGAGGCTGTATCAACATTTCATGACTTGATCAGCCTCTGTGGGGAGAGAATGCCTTTTCTTACACAAAATGAATTAAAGGTGTTCACAACAAAATGGCCGCCAACGGACTTTATGTGGATTTGTATTATTTGTTCTCTGACTGTGGATGATTGATTTGTGTCATGAGATTTTTGACACTATCAAAATAGTACATTTAGCATTAACGTTCAATTATCAGTGAAAATTTAAAAATATAAAATTTTCAAAAAACGTGCTACTGCCCTTTTAAGCCGTCCTTTAGCTATCTCGAATACGTTAACGTTATAACTTCCAAAGTTCCAAAGCAATCTTCTTCCAAGGTGGTGTATTATTTCCTGATGTATTCTGTCTGACCAAAAGCAACCAGGACAGGGTAATGACCACGGTACTCGATATATGTGAGCTGCAATTAACTGTCTCACTGAAGAGTCTTGTTTGAGACACAGCCAGGGCATCTATGGTTTCACTTCTACCAGACAAAACAAACTTGTATTTTTTTTAATTCTTTGGAATCCATTTTTCAAAATTAACATTTTATGTTACTAACGTTTTATGCTTTCTCGATTATAGTATGCTTGTTATATTTAAAGATGATCCATTCTAAACTAAGTAAAATAAAGTTTAATTTAAACTGTTTTTTGACAGTAATCTACTACTGGAATCGATTTTAAGACTACTTTATTAAAAAAAATATTTAGTTCTCTGTCATGATTGATATACATGTGCATGTGTGTGAGATAAAACCTTGACATATATGATTTTCATATAAAACAAACCTTTTAAAGGGGCAGTAGCACGTTTTTTTTTCAAATTTTATATTTTCAATTTTTCCCTGACAATTGAATGTTAATGCTAAATGTATTTCTTTGATAGTGTTAAAAATCTCATTACACAAGCCAATCATCCATAGTCAGAGAACAAATTATAAGGATTCACAGAAAATCCATTTGCGGCCATTTTTGTGTGAACACCTTTAATTCATTTTGTGTAGAAAAAGGAATCGCATGGCTAAACTGTACGTTATATATTTGAATTATTACTGCTCCATTTAGTTTAAATACATTGTCTTTCGATTGGAACCATTAATTTTCATTTTCGTGACATCACCTTATATTCCCCCTAAAAACGTGCTACTGCCCCTTTAAGGTCAAATTGTTTCTTCTTTAAAAAGAAACTTATGTTACAGAGAGTATGTGGAATAAAGATCTTTCATACAAATATTTTATATGATACTATGGTTTAAGTAATAAAAGGATTTTAAGATTCATTCACAATTTTTTTATTGTTTAACACTGATTTAATCGGTGAAATATTAACAAATTTCAAGTAGTAAAACTTATATTGATTAGGTACAATACCCTTAAACAAATTAAGCCTTCTAAGCAGGAGCTTTTTATATAAACCTCAATTTCTATAGTTTACATTATTGTCTGCTACTATTGTAAATCAGCTTTCAATCTACTAGCATTATCGTAATAGTACGTTTATGGGAAGACAACCACAGAAACTGGTAGATAAATTTGATAAGCACCAGCTTATTAATCTCTTTTGAGTGCAGTCTAAGTTAACCTAGCCTCAATATTATCCGTTTCACTCCTATACTGAGAGTAAAAAGGATCATATTGTGGCTAGGTTTACTTAGACTGTTTAAACGTATGTTTTACATTTCTACATATATGTTCGAGGGTATGCTGAAGATAAGAATAATAGAAGACATGACATTTTGAATTTGTCATCAGCAGTGTCCAGATGTTAAGCCATTAACTACATTAAATGCCTGATGGAATATATTATATTTGAGTTTTACTAAATTTATCATGGGAATGAGATAAACTCGATTGAGCATGTATGTCATTTAATTTTACACCATGAGCATTAACATGCGTTTGCCGCCTTGTGTTAACCGTCTGAATACAAACATTATGAAATTAACGTTTTTGACACTTTTTTTGCGATGCTGATCTTCAATCAATTTTTTGGGAAATTTCAGTAATAAGGGATACGTTTCTTTTGCCGATTAGTTCGGGAAATTAAGATAGCCAAATGGAACTTATAACTGAATATAGGGACAATGTTTCCCTGGATTGTATTAGTAACAAAACAATTTAAAAACCAAATTATGATAATCAAAAATGATTCTTTTTAAGAGCTTTGTCAATAGTTATTTAAAGTTTTAGGTAAATTTTGGAACTATTTGTTAAGACCCCATGGAATAAGTAACCATTCAATGGATAAACCTCGAGGTACCAATGCGTTAGCACATAAGTAACCAAAATAGAGTTGTTCAATTAGATGATCCTTCTTTCGGTTTCAAGGGAAAGGAACTCTTTGAGATTGGCAATCTGTAATCAATATATACATCTGTTATTTGACTTCCGCAGTTAAAAGTAAGACAGAGATGGACCGAGACGGTTTGCCCCTGGGTAATCGGTTCAATACTTTGAAAAGAGATCACTTATTTCGTGATCTATCAAGGACCTATTTGCACCGAATAACTGATTAAAATGAAAAAGCAATCCCTTTTCTATAGTTTTAGAATCATATATTCAACGCATCTCAATTTTCCTCTTTAAAAAGTAGGTAACATGATTCAACATGAACAACAGCTCTATTCGTCAAAGATTGTGTTTCTCCAATGGTTGTTCGGTCGGTATCTACCTATCAAATCAATTAAAGTAAAATGTTATGAATTCACTAAGGTAACAATTCATGACATTTCGATGTAACTAAGAACGAAGAGTCCCTATTACAGTGATAACGTTACGTGGAAATCACAATAACCAAATTAAGCAATCACCTGAGTTAGGAAAAAATACTCCCACTAAGTTGATGACAAGTTGTAGAATTTGTCTCAATAAATAGTATTTATCTGAAGACACTTTTTTCAATTGCGTGTCAAACCCTTCACAAATGTTTGCAACTTTGACTTTATATATTTCTTATTCATACATCGATTGTGCAGTTTCCATTTGTGCGTTCACTATGAGCTTGAGTCACTTCGTTACTGATGAACAAATTAAGGACAAACAAATTCAGAATGCCTTGAATATCTTTGTCAGAAAGTCAGAAACATTAATTGCGGCTTTCTACTATCATTACTAATTTATTTTTGGATATTTCATTTTACTTTGCCCTGACAATTTTAGGATGAAGCATAGTACCTTATATCCTACATTTTAATAATTAAAATCAATCAAAGACGTCTTCCTTGTCTAAATAATGTTTTGGTACAGGTTTTATATTTGGTCATACTGTTAAAATATAAAACTTGTCGATCTAGATTTATTTAATTTGACATTCACTTTCTTAAAGTATTCTATTGACTTTTCGAAAAAATACAACACTTAGTTAATTGAGTGCCGAGTAGTACCTCTTTATTTAACGGTACATTTGGGTAGAAAGTCAGCATCTCCTCCCAAAGGAAAGTGTCTCAATTAGATTTCACTGACATCAAACCTACAATTTACCATTGTCTTGAAGGAACCAAAAAGAGCATCCTGTCAGGAAGTTAAAATTCTCTGATATTTGTATGTCATGTTTAATAACATGTTGATCTTATCTTCTAAGGTTCATCTCCTCAAAATAAGAAAAATGAACACTCGAACATAAAGGAGCTAGTGTGTCTTTTAAAGACGGACCTTTCATTGGTTTCTTCAGATAAGTATTAGCCTGGCACAGTTACAATTTTCATCTCATGTAACATGTTCTCAGTCCGTCTGTGGTTTTCCGTCGGGCCGCTTACACTAGGACAGGAAGTCGTATCCATGGGCTGTAATCAACCGTCTAGCTGGATAGTCTAGGTCTGCTCCCCTCCAGGTAAACATCAGGAAGTGAGTTTACTGTTACCTGAAAAAACAAAAGTGATACTAACAAATGTTTCTAAGGAAGCTACTTTTGCTTACATAAACCAGGGGCTTCTAGTGCACTTGTAGATTAATATTATTTAATATTGTAAAGTAATATTGGAAAGGTTGAATGATTAGAGTTACATTTATTCAGTAAGAACAGTCCCTCTCCTGTAGAAGGCTTAAGTTTAAACTTTTCGAAATCAACCCATCGTCAAATTAGTTGTCTATAGCATGTTATCCAGTTTGTGTGAAGTGAACTCACCTAGCGGTATTTGTAATGGATAATGTATTAGCCGATGTATACAGTTTTTAACCATATTCTTAACATTTGAAAAATAGCGACAACACAAAGATAAAAAAATTGAAACGTAGAAATCAATCCCTAGCAAATATGTTTTTCATAATTTTTGTGTCATATAACAGCGAGTCTGTTCATAGTTCATTCATTTAAGTCGTTCAGTCAGTTTGTATTTTGTAAAATGCTCTTCTCATCAATATCATGACTTGTACATGACACTTTCTCCCTTCATATATATAAACCTATTTCATTGGCACCTAACTTATTGTTCTGAGTATACCTCTTACATATTAATAGTGAAACAATGTGTATAATTTACTGTCACAACACTGCATCATTCGGGGATGCGTTTGTATGTAGATTGTAGACCACTTCAACTTCTTTGACACTTGGAAATTACATTGTGGCAGAATAATCCTTTATTGTAAGAAGCAATGACAGTTTGAAAACACTTGTATTTCAATAATCCTCCATTGGTGATTAATTTTTATAGAAGTTTGCGATAGATCGTGTGCTAGCATTGGTGCGAAAACTGTAATGAAGTCCATTTGTTATATTATCACAAAACTATTTTATGATGAAGTCGATAAATATTCCTGTTTGTGATATTTTTGTCACACATATTCATATCTTGATTTCCTCTCATTTCATTTTGATTGGTAAGTTCATAGATATAAGGTTCCGTACTTAAAGTTTGTTTACATGCTTGTGTATCTTAGTGGAATTATCATGTATTTGTAGTGTCGTTTGGACGTCAATAAAATAACCCCAGGAGCACTGACAAAAGATTACCAATTGTCCCTGTTTAAAATTACCATTCTCAAACCATATTTCGGGATCTCCCCGTCACTGCTGTTGAATGTCGATGGCATGTGGCATGGTTAAATAGATAGATGGGGTCATATTTGTGAAATTCATATCTTCTTAAATTTCGATTCAAATATTCCATACAGACGTTGTAAGATAGACATCACTACAATAACGTTGCATTGCAAAAGAAGAAATATGACTTAGATCTAAAGTTGTTAATCACTAACGAAGACTTTATAAAGAAATGTTAACCCCTGGTCACATCAATGTCCTGCTAAACGTCTTACGGTTATCTGTTATCGGTGTTAACACAACGTAAATCTTAACTTACGTCGTGGAACTTTAACATTATTCGATAGGATGCCTGAAAAACTTTTAAAATTATATGATATTTGCACTAGAAAACGTAGGTAAGGGAAGTCATGAATTAAGTGTAACCAAGTAATGGTCTTTTATATGTATACATCATTGCATGATTCATATGAATTAAACGAATATTTAAAGGATATTTGTCTTTTCTTGACAAATACCATGTATATCTCATCGAGTGAGGAAGAAAATTTATATTTTCACGAGTGGCGCAGCCACGAGTGATAATATACAACTTTTCTGCCTCACGAGATGAGATAAACATGGTATTTGTCAAGAAAAGACAAATTTTCTATTTATTTTATGATTAAATTGTTGTTTTTCTGTCGAAATTCAAGCGCATCTACGTTGAGTCGGCTCCGATGGAACCCGTTGCCTAATACCCCCATTTCACTGAGCTACGAGTCGTTGCCGACTGAAAATAGGCCAAATGTCGTCATTGACTCGTAATTAAGCGTCTCTGAGTCCTCTTTAGTCGCCTCTGAGCGTAGTTGAGTCTGTATGGGTCTGTATGAGTCTTGGAGAGTCGGGAGGTCAAATTTTGTCGGGAGTGGGTTTTTGAACATCCCGACTTTTTAAGTCCGGCGAGGTTCGTACTTTTCAACCGGGAATTCCAGAAATTCCATTGACGTCGTATTGAATCGTATGTTGTTCGTATCTGAGTCTTATTGAGTCGTATGGAATCATATTGAATCGTGAATAAGTCGTACATAGTTGGATTGAAACGTGGTTGTCGGGTGTGAGTCGGGAATGGTTCTTTCCCTAATTTACATGCCGACTCACTTCCAACTAGTGCAAACACATGTACGACTAACCAATACTCAAAGACGATCAGTGACGACCCGTTCCTGACTTATCATAACAAAAAAGTCGGCGGTTGTTGGCCTTTTATATGCCCGATTCCGGTCTAAAATTGCCGATTTTATCGTACGTGGATCGTCTGTGACTCGTACGTGAGACGTTTCTGTGTCGTGAGGAGTCTTCATTGTCGTGAACGAGTCGTAAATAAGTCGTTCAGGTCGTGAGTGGGTCGACAGTGAGTTGTTAGAGAGTCGGAAATGAGTCTTTGTCAGAGTCTTGGTGGTGACTTGGTGTCGTGAAAGACTCGGCAGTGAGTCGTGAACGAGTCGGTCTCAGTCGTATTGAGTCGTATCTGAGTTTGGATGAGTCGTAAGTTCCTCAGTTTATTGTCGGGGGTGCCTCGTAGGTCTGTCGGGAGTTCCTCTTCATTGTGTCGTATGTCAGTCGTGTATGTCGTAGGTAACTCTTAAACAACAAGAAACCTCATAATTTTTCCCATGTTAATTGGTAAATATGTACAGAAAACATTGTCAACTTCAAAAAACAACAAAAAACGTTTTCATCGGTCCTCTAATAACAAAGATATCGCCCTTCAAAGTGCGAAAATTTTAGGCTTCTCAATTTGACAGTCTGAAAAGGGATTCTACCGGGTGAACGATATTGCCTTTACTGCGCATGCGAGAAGGGCGATGTGATGTGGCAGGTTATGATAGGCTGAGAGAAGTTTTACAGATTGCGTATCATTACATCATATACAGAACGGAAATGGGCCTATTCAATGTAAATATAACAGGCAATGGTGGTAAATAAACAGAATAGACATCTTTTAGCACGATTTAGAAGCTTCATCTGTCCGGCAATAAAACAGAGTAGTAATTAAACAGTTATGGCACATCGTAACTGATTATGTAATTACAGGCCTAGGGAGTCGCGCTTGGGATATTTCACACTCTTTGACAATGTTGTTACAAGAATTAGGGGATGTTGTTTTAGAGATCAAGCATGTCTGCCCATCTATGACACGCCCAGTTGTCAAAGCACTAGTCATCCATTGGTCAACAATAAGACGAACTAGATCCAATCAAAAATTAAACATTTAGAATTTATCATATGCATTGTTTCTGTCTTAAGATGAACACATACAGTACATATGATATGGAGTATTTTGCGTTTACAGTGACTTCAATAAGGTAGGCTTTGGTCACATGATATGTAAACTAAACTTTGTGCATTCAAACTTATATGTATACATATTTGTTATTTCAGGCAGTTGTTTGCGTTAGAAGTTTACAAATATTTAAAATTTAAAATAACATTATCTCAAACAAAGCTGATGAGTTGTCTCTTTGTAAACTAACATTGTTTCTTTATTTGATTGAGAAACGCTCAAGACATGATGAAACATGGTGTCAAAAGGTGTATATCCTGAATATCCTTGTATTGCGAACTTAATACAATTTCATGACATGATGCCTCAATGACTCTCTTTCCGAATATTTCGTAGTGTGTATATAGCAAAACCTCATTCAGATTATATAAAATTACTTCAGGATTATTCATAAGTTCCTTAAAACATTTCACTAACTTGTTTAATTTGTCTTCAATTTTATCTGGCCACTCATCACAAAATGTAAACTTAAAACTACTAAATTCAAAACATAACTATACCGTAATATCTAAGAGATTTTCAAAACATGATTGAATATTAAGATTTTGCCTTGATGAAATATCCTAATGTTTATACCATTAATGAAGATATAACCTTAGCATTTAATTCCTTTGTTGTATGTTTACGAAAATCGTTGTTTCAATACTGTCACTGTATATGATATGTGTACTGATCTGTCCATGTTTACGTTACGTCACTATTTTGTTTCTTTTTTAAAAATAGATATGCGAAACATAGTTCTATGACAGGGCTATGACATACCATGTAGTCTCATTGATGAATTGACTTTAGATCCCTCTGTATGAGCCGTGATTAAGCTATCAACAGTCAAAAAGATTCAACCAAAATTAGTAAATGTCTTCATTATATGTCTCACTAACTAACCATCATACTGGAAAGTTGTTTT
Organism: Steromphala cineraria; assembly: GCA_916613615.1. Classification (NCBI taxonomy): domain Eukaryota; kingdom Metazoa; phylum Mollusca; class Gastropoda; order Trochida; family Trochidae; genus Steromphala; species Steromphala cineraria. The sequence continues at coordinate 12,213,849 of OU744721.1, forward strand.
CTTTGTTTGTATAGTAATTATACGCCAAGTAAGTAAGTGACCGCTTGACTCAATACTGTAAACAATAGCAATAGCCTGACCAGTTTGGCGAGAAAGGGCGATGTGATGTGGCAGGTTATGATTGGTTGAGAGAAGTTTACAGACTGAAAATATGATGTTTGTTTTCAAAGTCATTAAATGACTATTTTGCGCATGTTTTTGAACAAACAAAATATCGATGTTATCTCAAGATATCTTTATGTATCCATTTCTGCATTGTGTACCCCCTCGGGGTTACATGTTGTTTAAGAGTGTCGTTAGTAACTCGTAGAAATATCAAATTTCATAATTTGACCTCTATTTGCTCCCGACTCATGCCAACAAAGTCGTAGTGGAAAAGTCGGGAATAGTCGGGAAGAGTCTTGAACACTTTTCAAAGTCGTAGCTCAGTGAAATGGGGGTATTAGCGACGTGAGCGTGTCATTGCGTCAGAGCATTGTTGGATGACGTGAGGTGTTATCAGTCACTAGTGACTGATAACATGTTTCATTGTTATTGTCACTAGTGACTGATAACACGGTTTATTTTCATTGATAGATCTCGATATTTCACCGCCAATCATATAATAAATTGTGCGCACGCTTGATGAAGCTGAACACTATATCTATAATCTCTTCTGTATACCTAAACGTGATACATTATATGCCTCAAATGTGTCAACCTATACTCTACTGTAAAAAGGTTGATTGATGATTACAGAACACCTTAATAAAACTAATTATAAATTATCATCATCAATAACATTTTCAACTCTCACCACATCCCAGTAACAGAATATTTTTTAGGGTCATTTCCAGGCTGGAAACGTATAAACATGTAAAACATAGGTGGTGATATTTTAACTAAAATATGTTTCTTTTTACTCATTTAAACAAATCACACATTAATTGCGCTGTAATTATGACTTTATTCTGTCTTTCAACAAACAAACACGGTCAGATCATTAACCAGGGTAGTCAGTATCTGAGACTGTATTCTGTCCAGCAAACAACAAACAAGGTCAGATCATTGACCAGTGTAGTTTGTACCTGAGACTGTAATCAACAGTCTCGTTGAACAGTCTCGTTCCAGGCATAGTATGATCGTCTATGGTTTCACTGATACCAGACAAACTAAACTCGAAATCATTAAGCCAATTATTAATTCTGATTTATCTTAAAGGGACAGTAGCACGTTTTTAGGGGTAATATAAGGTGGTGTCAGGAAATTGAAAATTAATGGTTCCAATTGAAATACAATGTATTTAAATTAAATGAAGCAGTTATAATTCAAATACATAAAGTAAAGTTTAGCCATATTTAAGATATATAATTATCAAAAAACGTGCGACTGCTCTTTTATTGCTTCAACCCCTGGGAATATTTACAGGTAGGGTTCATAGTGAACTTAACCTTAAAGGTAACATAATGAATTAATGATAACTGGGTATAACAACGATATAAAGAATTGAAATATTATTCAAACTTATTGATCTGTGTTAATACAAAATGTTCAGAAGCTGTTGAACAATCATATCCAATGTACATTATATCAAACAAATGGTTACATTGAATAACCACACTTATGATATTCAATGCTACATCTGTTTGTAAAATATAAACCTTTTTAAGTGTCAAATGAAACAAAGCATTTTAGTAGAAATTTCATAACTGACATATCAATATGTTCATGTTTTAAAATGTTTATTTGTTTAGTCAAACTTTGTTGTGTTCTTGTCTGCAGTCATAATGATTTCAAATTTATAAAAACAAAACATATTATATTGTTTGAACTCGTTGTGAATTCTTTTATTTTGATATCATTTTCAATCAAAAACAGAATTTAATGTTTAACGGATCCTATGGAGTTAAAAACTTCTAAAATCAAAATTATAAATCTGCAAAGAAAACGAAATGATGACAGAATTAAATGTAATGGCCATTCACAAGAACGGTATTGTCCCTGACTCCATAAAAACCGCGGAGGGAACAAGAAGAAGCTTATTGTTCTACCTTGTACAGTTGGTATCAAGTAGATTGTAACACTAAATGCCACTAAATGCCAAACAGGAAATGGAAGTTTGCACTTCAAGAAAGAGCTCGAATGGACGACAATATATGCAAACGAACTGAAGAAAACGATCAAATATATTCTATATACATGTAGAACGATTTTTAAGAATCACTCATCTATATATCAATAAAACAGAAATGTAAATATATAAAGATTATCATCCATTGACATTTGTTTCGATAAAACATATGATATCTTTTTTTATCTTAACTATTTCACCATGATACAAATGCTGAATACAAAAGACAAAAGACTTAAGAAGTTTCCTTCGTAAATAGTTCACACTTCCTTAATGAGTTGGTTTGGGGTCACAGTAAGAGACATCACTTAATGAATACTTCCGGAAGTACATGTAGTTCTGTCACCAAAATAGTGTTCCTCAATTCCAGGATTTTCGGTTGGTATCAAGGGAAGGAATCTCTTTGAGTTACGGCGATCTGCAATCAACCTATCTGTCATTTGAATTCATCAGTTTAAACGAATACAGAAATAGACCCAAACAGTTTTCCCTGTTGCAATCATTCGATACCTTAACTAGAAATTCCTACTTCGGTTCTTTCTTAAGGACCAAGTTGCATTCAATAAATGATCATTCATTAATGAATATTGATTTTAACAATGTCTTCATCTGTACATCTACCTCTTACATCTAACAAACACTCATTGAAGTTGACCTGATCTACTAGGACGAGTTTCTTCGAAACGTTACATTTAATGGCTGTTCTTTTCACTTTCTTCAGTATATAAGTATTATATTCGTACAGTTACCCTTTTTTTCTCATGTAACTGATTATCAGTAGGTCTGTGGTCTTGTTTGTGACCACTCACACCACGACAGGAAGGACGTACCTGTAGGCTGTAATCAACTGTCTAGGAACCAGTCTAGAACTGTTAGCTCCAAGATGTAACTAGGAATCAATGCAAAAAAACAGGTTTATCGTTACTAGAATAACAAAACTGATACCGACCAATGAATCATGGCATACTTTTTGAGCATCTTTCTTTTTAAAAGTTATCAGTTGTCTAACTAGGTAAGTCATCACCCTTTCCGAAAGTAATCACTTTATGTGACAATTGGTGAATAACAATGTAAAATAACGATAATCGACTATTTTGTTTAATATAAACAGATGTCGAACCAAAAACATTTTAGATGAAGTTTATGCTGTCATTGTTTTTTAAAATAAATCTAAGAGTTGTATATTTTCTTCTTGGAGTGGGGCAATCTAAATAAATTTAGATCAACAGATTTGTTTAGTCATACTATAAAACCTGTTGATCTAAATTTATTTAGATTGGGAGTGGGGTTATTTTGTTTGGTAAGAGTATTACAGGTTTTATATAAAACCACTGTCTATAGTATTCTGCCTTTATTCCACTGGGAAGTTTCAGTCTGATGATTACAGACCACTTCACCTTCTTTGACACTAGGAAATAACCTTGTGATACAGTAATCCTTTATTGTAGAGCCCATGACAGCTTCAAACCAATTGAATCACAATCATTTGGCAACATGTCTAAAGTTGATAGCTAAGTTTTGTTGTCATTGGTCATAGGTTTAGAGAAGTATCCTGTAGTGAATAAACTGTAGTGTCATGTTAAGTTGACGTCCATAAGTTTCATTTTCATTGCAAAAATTAGCACTTGAAGTTGACTGTGATATTCCTGTTCTTTTTTTTAAGATATCATTTCAAACAGACACTCTTGTTCAGTGTACTTTAGTTGTCAAATATCTCACACGGATGAAAGTTTTACACAAACCTTGTGGACTTGAAGCCGCGTGTTACATGATTAATAAGGTAAATGTTATTACATCAAAATACATATTCATTTATATATAATATCCATATATATGCTATACATCTTTATTTGCTCTTTTGTTAGACATGCCTTTAAAATGTCAATATTTTGTGCCTGCAGTTGATCTTGTTAGTGCCGACATTTGTCTTGTCTCCATTAATTTATATATTTATTATAAAAGATACATATATGCGTTTGGAAAGAGTGTGCTCAATTGAAATACTAAACTATAGAAGGATTATCATTACAAAGAAACACCTTTGATTAACTGGTCTGGATGATTGATTCTCGATTTATAATGCTTACTTAACAATTTTAAAATAGTAAAAACGGTGTCACCATATCCAAATAGTTTACAGCAATTTTCGAAGCATGAACCGAAAAAATCCAAATGCTCACTAAATCTACTTACTTGATAGACATGATTAATCAAATTTGAAAAATTATGATATCTCAGCACTTCAGACAATTATTTTCCCTGAATGCAATTTTTAAACAATCACCAAATCTATCGGGTTTGAAACCAAATCTTGTGACATGAAATTACTCATATACTCACAAAATAACTGAGTAAATAAAGCTTCTGTGGTGCCAGTTAATGCCAGTAAAATGGGACACTGAACAGGCTCACATTTCCCTATGGACTCTTTAGATAAAGATTCTTCATACTAATGCCAGTATTATCTCTTATAATTGTCAGTTACTGCTGTAAGCAGCTTGCAATGGATTCAACTACAGCTCCCTGGTACTTAATGGGAACAAACAGTAAACAGAAGGCATGAAAAACTAGCTACTGTCTTAATGTTTATCTGTACATCCTCAGGAAAAGAAGGATTGTAAAAGAGAGGTATTGCACGTTTTGGACATTAGCTGAATAAATTCTCATAAGTTTAACACCCAAATATGAAAACGATTAAGAAAGTTAAAATTAAAAGTTGTAGAAATCGTTATTGTAACCTTAACAGTGTCAGTTTGGGAAGCATTTGGGATAATTAAGAATCTTAATAAAACAAGTTCATAATTGAAATTGAGAGTGATATAATAACCATATTTCACAGACACATTAACAGAGAATAAAGGATTTAGCAATGTGTTAGAAGTCTGTACTTATGTGGCATCAACCTTATATTACTGTTGATATTTTCAAAAGGAAGCCAATCACATGTGCTGTATCCAAATCAAATGACCAATGAACAGAGTTGTAGCAAAAAATGCATTACGTCACCATGTGTGTAATACAAAATATTTGGCAAATTAAACTGTGGAATATGATTTCACTTTAAATGTTATATCAAAAGAGTAATAATAGTTTGAAAGTGAAAGTTTATTCGTATTCAAGGCCTCATGGCCAAAAGTACAAAATCGTATGTACATATAATCAGAGCGCATGGAAATCGAGATGGTATATTACAAGTCAATTTTTTCCCTTGTCGGATTGGTATGAAAATGGATTGGTAACAGCAATTTTTTACTTATTTCATAAAATGGACAAACTGATAAAAAATGAAATTCATCTTGAATAACGCCATAATTACATTTTGTACATTTGAGTAGGTCAGTATTAACATTTTTATCATATCGGTATTGCTGTATATTAAGTTTGTGACTCAATGCAGACTCATACATTTGAACTTACACAGAATACGTACCAAGTCTCTATTTGAAATAAGCTTAAAAATGTAAATCTCTGGTTCCAGAATACCCTTGTAAGAACAATAATTATGCAGATATGATGATGAACATAATTTACTTTGCCGTAATTGATACTGAATATCATGACATCGTTGTTTAAAACATTGCATAAAAGCTGGAATGTCACCACATTCTTAAGATATCCATACATATGAAAAACCAGTTTCCATTAACAAGGTACGTAATAATATTTCATATTCAAGACGCTGATAAGTGTTAACAGAGTCAATCAAAAACAACTTCATATGAAGAAGAGTCTACATTTGTTCTAGATAAGAGCATTATTTTGCATTCAATAATCGCAAAATTCACTTTTTTTTTATAACCCACGCGATTTAATTTCACTAATTTGGCTCGCCTGGCGAATTAAAAGGAATGTTTCTGTAAGTACGCTGGTGACATTGAAATAAGACTAATGTTTACTAATAGGTGGAGTATTTATTACCACGTTACAAGTTATAATTAACGATGTCACTAAATGGTTACGTCGAAAACATGTATTTATCACCAGAGCTACTGAAAATGACGCGTGCTACATTTAGAATATGACATACGTATATCGTTGGTTCCAAACTTTAGCTATCAGGCCTTCTTACTCAGTGGATAACGCTGTCGACTTCGGATCATAAGGATCCGGGATCGAATCTCGTCAGATGATCGGAGAGTATTTTGTTTTTTTAGTATCTGTAATACTCCTGTTAATAATTAACAATCATGGCTTCTGAGAGATCAAGCGATGGCGCCTAGCAGATATCGTTTTGGCAGTACATTTTGCACAATATCCTGTCATTGTCAACGCTGTCCAACTGTCATGAAAATCATGAAAAAGTGCTGGTACCCAGTGTTGTTACTGTTCACTTATCACCCAAATTGGTCGACTAATCACAACTTTCATCTGTGGCATCAACCATGCCTTTTTTAAAGGCTTTTCTTGTTTCCTTATAATTTGTTTTTGAAAAGGTATTGCTTGATTCCCTGATATGTCTCTCATGTGCCTTTCAAAAAACTAAATATGGTTTGTTGATCTGATCTTCAAAAATGAGTCTTAATTGTTATAATTGGTCTGATAATGATTCATGATAGTAATCATTGTCCTTGTAAGTTAGCAACTTAACAGCGGTTACTTGAGAAAATATAACTAATTTATTATACTCATCAACTGATCTTATTTTTCTTTGTTTGTTGTCCACCCTTAACATGATAAGTGATCAGGATAGTCGCTTTGTGATGATCATGATAATGTCTTAATTGACTTTGAAGTTAAATAAGTAAAACTGAAAATAAATTAACAGGTTTTTACAAAGGGGTTAAAAAACTAGATAAACCCTATGTTATTTAACTGAATTGCATTCCTTATTCTTAAGAGGGCTTCTCTAATTGTTCTGAGTATTCTATTGATTGTTTTATATAAGACCACTGTTTATATGTTATTATAATGTTATTTTCGACACAACACAATGGATTTTTTTCTGATTAAAGCAGACAGTCCAACTTCTTTGACACTAGGATATATCATTTATCGTGAGTGCCCCTTGACACTTTCAATGGCCGCGAATGGACTTTATATGAATCTTTATAATTTGTTCTCTGACTATCGATGATTGGTTTGTGTATACGAATTTTGTCACTATCAAAATAATACATTAAGCTTTAACGAATGATTATCAATGAAAAATTGAAAATAAATATAAGAACGTGCTTGTTCCCCTTTTAGAGAAGAATATGTAATGAATAAATAAGAGTGTCAAGTTAATTTTAATTCTTAATACAACAAACGTTTCTATATATATTTTTTCTGCGTTTCAAAAATATTAATTTCTTTGTATTTAGAAAGAATGTGCTTTGTAGAAGTTCTTCACAAATCAACGATTATCCCTACAATGGAAGACACTTTTCAATTACAATATGATGATTAATTCTCAATGTAAAAATCTTTTTTTTAAACCTAAATTGGCATACACAAAATACATAAAATCTTATTTGAAATCTCACCGCATCCCATTACTGTAGAATATCCCTATGTCTTCCTGATTACTACTATAAACAGCTTGCAATAAATTCAATTAATGTTAAGGAACATGCAAAAATGCTCGATAATATCTGACTGTATATTCGTGTAAATTAAAGTACCGTCATTTTTAAACATCACTTTTATTTGCAATCAGTATTAAAGTAAAAAAGTAAATTTATCCGGTAAGAATTATTAATGTGACAATTGTTTGTTTGAAATTTATCATATTGATAATTTCAATAATATTAAATTCAATATATTACAATAATTATAGTCTAAAAACTGCTCTATGTACATAGTTATTACGAAGATAAAATATATGAATAATAGTGACGTCAGTTCGATTAGAAGAGATTATATAAAAATGACTATCCCAATGGATAGATAAGTGAGTTTAAAGCATATTGTTGTATTAACTGTTTGTTCCTTTTAGGACAGTAACAGAACCATTAATGGAATAAGGTCTTTTTCTGTTTCTATTTTCCATTGATTGAATTATTTAACATCTTTATATGAAATATAAGTACATTAAGCACGGAATTAATACATGTAAGAAAATATCCAAATATGATTTAGTAAGTAAATTTTCATTTATCTCTTTATAAGTACCAAATAACCAAAAGCGGACTTATTAAAAAGACATAGCAAGATTGCAGCTAAGATGAAATTGTAATAAAGTTGAAAAGAGACTTGTGTTAATGTAATGGCCATTTACGAGAACGTTAGTGTATATATCTCTATACAAGCACGCTGCTACGAGACGAAATGTGCCAGATGAAGCTTATTTTCGACGATTACTGTTGGTATAAAGCTAATTTTGTCATTAATTCGCGAGAAATTGCTGTTTGCACTTGCAAGTAATAGGCGCGAATTGTCTTCAATCAATACACCCTGACCTCTTAACTTCCTGTATAAATTTTATCACAAGTTCAGTAATGAATTCCGGCAACATTCAATTTCAGCGATAATAATCTCATTTGGTCATCCTATATTATGTCGTTATTGGTAAAGGAAGAAACGGTTTTATAAATTTGAAAACTTAAAGAGAAAAAGTCAGATTAAAAATGTTTTTCTTGCTGATACATACATGTACTCAGTAACAAAAGTTAAACCCAATTGAAACGTGCAATGACAACGATGACTACATCATTTTAAACTTTACTTTGACCTTGTTTGCATACAAATGAAAAGAACATGTTGCAATTCATCTACTACGCAAAGCCTAAACTGCCGACCCTTGAATTTTTTGTGCTGATATCAGCGCACCTACAGGCGATTGTCAGCAACCTGATTGGACTAGAGCTTTCTCTCACAGTAAGTTAGAGAGCAAGCACAGAAAACTCAAGGGTATGCAGCAAGGCATAAAACTAACAATTCGGAAACTGGCGTGTTCGGCTTGGCGTCAGTCTAAGGAAACCTAACCTCAATATTATCCGTTCCACTCCTATACTGAGTCTAGAAAGGTCTAGTAGAGGGTCGTGTCAGCCGACCTTTCTGCGACCTATGACCCTCCAACGTTATACGTGCGAAGGCAGACTATTGTGTCTTGGTAAGCTGAGTTCTGATTGATCCATTCGATACGTGGGCTGACGCGACCCTCTACTAGGCCTTTCTAGACTCAGTATAGGAGTGAAACGGATAATTTGAGGCTAGGTTTACTTAGACTGGGCTTTGCGTAGACTGATGGTTACAATTATAATAGGAAAGGCCAGTGCACCGCAGAAAGGGTGGGTCAATGAATAATGCCCCAAAAGCGAATAAAGGTGGATACCTTTTATTTCATGTGTAAACAATTATCAATTTGCATAACATTATCCATTCTCTCCCAACAGAGGCGGACCAAGTCATGACATCTTGACACAGCCTCTGTTCTTTTACACCGAGTTTATGTGCTAGTATGGGTGATGCCTGATTGGAGGCAATCAAAGTCAGTGACGCTGTTATTATTTGGCTACTGGCATTGGCATTGAACAACGCTTTCCAATGCGAGAAGCATTGTCATTTGCTAAAGAAATTCAAATGGATTGTGGTGCAAAGTTTGTCCGCCACAAGAAACTGCCGGAACCCACGGATTTGGTCTTTTTAGAACAGAGGTAGTATCAACATTTTATGATTTGATCTACCTCCGTGGGGAGACAATGAACACTTTCACAAAATCAAAGATTGCTTTAATAATGGAACTTAGCAACACTTATCCATCGGTGATTGTACTTTAAATGTGTTTTGGATAGGAACAATCGTGCTGATGATCATTCCAACCCTTTTTTTTCTATTATTACAATTCATTTGTCAATAAAATATTTTAACCGTGAACAATCTGTCTTGCTTTGATGTTTTCTGTAAAGAGTGTAGAAAAACAAATTTCACAGTTGCCATCTTGGCAAGCTCCTTGGCAATTATATTTACATTGACAAATAACAATCTGAGTTTTGAAACGAAAATCACGTGTTTCTAGTTTCAAGAGTAAATATATCACACTGACCCATGACTAGATTTGCCCCACAACTCTGTATTTATGAAAATCAATATATAAAGAGGGTAGAATAACTATATATAATTATGATATATAATAATTATATGATCATTGGAAATGTATCGATATCACAGCACATACACAACACATAGGCGATTATCCTGCGATGATTTGTGGAGCAATTTCCGGTATAATTTACGCTATTAAGTCTCTGTGTTGCGTGTCTTGTAATATGCTTAACATCAACCAGCATCAAGCATAATCTTGAGATGAATAGCATATAATTATTGTTATTCCAAATGTTTCTTACACGCATGTTACGCTTTTGTTACATGCATGTAACAAACACATGATATAGAACTTACCTAAAGGCCGCCAAAGGTAGATATTCGGTCTTAACTTTTAGATATTTTCAGCTTTATGATGAATACGTTATTTACACATTGTCGTCTTGCATTCTTTTATCATGCTGATAATAATATTGATGATTTCTGAGAGATCGATTAAACCCTGTTGATTATAATAAGATGCGCTAAGTTGTCTTTAGTAAGAAGGCATCATGTTTATATATATTAAGTTATATATAAGTTATGTCCTGCTCAGGAAATGCAAATCAAATATATTCTCTGAAATGGTTATATTTGGCCATGATCGTATCAATGGCTAACAAACTCGCCTACAAGGCTTCGACAGGTTATCTGTTGGTATACCGCCAGGGTGCCTTGTGGCCCGATTCTCGTGGAATAAGTCAAAATGAACAAGGGATTCAATCCGAAAAAGTTACATAATTGCTTCTATTGGAATAGTGTGATCCCAAATATTACAACTTTACATATCGGACCTAAACAAGAGAATCAACTCAAAAAAGTAAACGAATTATTACTTTTTAGTTGTGTGGTCCCAATTAAATACAGCTTTACATCCGTTTACTATCACAATGACATCTACCGGTACATGTATGTGTAATTTCTTTTTAAATTTTCTCTAAGTATTCCGTGCACGTTGTCTTGTTTATGTCATTACAACAGTGTTGATAAAATTGTATTGCCTATCATTAAAGAGTTTTTCTCAAGTCAACTTACAGGATTTTACAAATATTTCGAATACCTGCTAAGTGTCAATTTTGATGTGACAAATTCAACCTTTTCTTTTTACCGATATATTTTCACTCATATATACGCATTCTTTAATTTATCTTACACATGCAGCCATTGTTACTTAAGTTTATAGGATAGTGTTTACATTTCCAAAGCTTTTTTTCGATTGAAAACATACAAACAAAAACTGCTGCCATCGAAAATGATAATCATGCAAAGCCTGTTGAACTAAAAATAATAACCTTACCTCTTAAAAACAAATCCCGATATGATGATTGTTTTAATAATGAACTCTCTAGCTTTGTGTAAAAAAGATTTACACGCTAAGCACATCTCACGACAACGGTGGAGATACGTTCGATCCCAAGTTCCAATCAAAATGATGCCATTAAAACAATATAATTAGAGTCCTTCACGCTCATATATTCTACATCTTGTATTCACATATCTATCTGTACATTTATACATCAACGATCTAGCATGTCTTCGTTATCGCCATGCATTCGATTTTTCAACATCTCCATCGACTTCTCAGTCAGTCAATCAGTAGATGTAACATCATAGTAAAAAAAGCAGAGCAGATAAGTTGATTAACTGATTATTAAATGAGTCGTTTGATTTACAACCTTGTTGGCATCTTTTTTCCCATTTGTTCCATAAGTTACCCTTAAAACATTTGTTTCAACAAACTGAAATGTTGGCAAAAATAAAAATACTACATTATACAAGTCATGTACAATGTATGTAGAAGGGAATAATGACAGATTTACTTGATAACCTCTTGGTGTAAAACATTTAAAAGGAGATTTTGTTAATTTTTGAAAATTTAACGAATAAATGCAAAATAATTATTTTCGTTGACAAAAGTAATTTAAAAGCATTAATTTCAGGATTAAAAGTTTTAAAAATACCCACTTATCTCTTTATTCTTAGCTTGCTTTTCTGTCTTCCTCCAACATTTCATTGCATAACTTTTTTTGGTCAAATCTATTCATCTTATAGCATGCGCAGAGTAACTTGGGGGAAAAGTACTAAAGTGTTATTTAGCTGTTGATCAAACAACTTCAAATTCAATGATGAAACTCCTCGGTTATGAGACGATCTAATCTTGTTGACATTGTTTAGAAAAAGGGCATCGAACCAAATGGTGAAATTGCTGTAATTGAAATGTCATTCTTAAAATAGAACCTACTGCTTAGGGATCAATGTAATTTGCAATAAGATCAAATTTAACTTATCATATGTAAGAAAATATAAATCTGGTGGGAAGGAGAAACAGAATCATTGCTTCTTCAGTCTGACGAGTCCAGATCAATGGACGAAACTAGTACCTCTAAGCAATAAGCACTTGCCCCTTTGCCGTAGTAAGGCCAATCCTCTCTTACTATTATCATATGCAGGTTAATTAATACTGCATTATTTACCTACACTTATGAAAATCTGTTTTTAAATAAAAGTTTTTGTCCTTTGTCTGATGATGGTTAATGATGTTTTAGCGAAGAACACTGAAAAATGTCTTATATGACCACATCCCTCGTTCCATGCACTCGTAATTGGTTTTGTCGGGGGAATATAGACAATTCCAATTTGTGGACATTCGGAAATTACGTTGTGTCACACAAATACTTTATTGTGACTTTCCTTTGACAGTTTCAAAGCACTATGACGACCAAAGTTTGTTATCAGTCATGTTTATAAAGGTTAAAAGTTTCAATTTTCATGACAAGACGAGTCATCATTTTTTATAATTTTGGGTTGAAGGTACATATATGCATGTCGCGCGATCCAACTTCAGGTCAGAAATATTGTATTCAGAAAAGAATTCAAACCATTCAAATCAAACACTTTCTTTCTCTTTGTAAGAGTAAATTTTTTTTGTCGATTTAGAAATTCAGTTAACTTTTTAAAATATATGATACTTTTAGTTACAATAATGTTTATCTTCATTATGACAAAATACCACCAAAATAAAAAGGTTTTGAAAATACTACATATCTGTATGAAACATCATCCAATTGCAAATTTGTGTTGACTTGATGAATCTATTCTAATACGTTAACAATAAAAGCTTATATTAGATTTGTTCCATTTCTCGCAACAAATCATTGAAAATATTTGCCGTTGGCATTGCACAGTAATGATCTTAAAGTTTATTCATCAAGTCGAACTTAATTAAATTCATACGATTTCTCCTATAACTGATTATCCTTTCCGTGTTTAAATAAGAGACCTCTCATGATAAAGCCTGTGATTTTGTCTATAATTGTTCAGTTCCGCGTACTTTCTATTAAAGGTTTAGTTATAATATACCCACTGAGATTTTGACAGCGTCTCTGTACTAAGCCAATGTGAAGAAACAGTCAGGAAACAGAAGGCACATCATAACCAAAGGTAATGTGGGATCTAAAGTGCGACTAGGGGATTATTTGTAACTGATATCACTAGGAGCTAAAACTAATTTACCAAAATGAATCGATGATAATTGGTTAGTGTTAAACGGGAAGTTAATATTCAGCAACTTAATAATGTCCATCTAGGAAGAAATGTTCCCAGTCCCACAGTGTAGAAGGTGTAGGAACTATTTAGCTTTTATACTCAATCATAGTGGTTGTCACCCCTATGCACAACATGGTATTATTGAAATCATTTTAAACTATTTTTTGTCTTTGCATTGAAATCACCGTACACCTACAACGATCTTTGTCAACATAACAGTCACAACAATCTGTGTCAGAATAGTGGTTGCGGGGTTGCTTTGATGTAAAAATGTTGACACTATCATCAACAAACAAACGTGAAAGTCACACAATGACCAATTCGAAATGAAAAGTCAAGCAAATGTGACGGGTGTCTCAGATGATGCTTTTGCTCATTTTGGTGAAAGTAATACTTCATTTAGCGCAAATATACTAAATACAACTAACAAAGATGTTAACCAAAACATCCCGTCTGGCCTTCTCAAAGGATGATTTAATTCGATTAGGTTTTGATCAGGAAAATCTACAATTATTGTCATTCAGGACACTTCCTGATAGTTAAGAGCTTTGCATCAATCTCAGACTGTATCGTGAAACAGTATATTGTAGAGTTTCTTATCATAAATCTGGTACATTGGATGATCTATGGCTTGTAGTTAAATACGTTAAGTCGAAAGTAGTGAATATCAAATGTTCTTATTCTGTTTCTTTTCCTTACTTACCGACCAATTGACCATTTTCATGTCACTTTGAGGGATGATGACCTATGATCTGAACTTGCGCTTCTGGAATCCGAATTCTGATTTTCAGCTTGGTTCGTGAGTTATCTCGCCTGAAGTCCAAACTTCAAACCTCATTATTTCGAAAACTGTGACAGATAATTACAAGAAACCTTTTCCTAGATGAAGGTAACAACATTCCATAAATAGTGCCGGTATTGCTTACATTGTACACCATGGTACTAATTTTTGCTGAAAGTAATTAACATCGAATATCATGTGAATTTTGATGTTGTATTTGTTACTTTGTAAATGTATATAAAAGTCAAAGATTACATAGGAAGGTATGAAAATCTAAGTACTACCGCGAGAGTCCAAGTAGATAAGTTAATATAATAAAGTAAAGAAAAAACGAAAATCCATCTGAATTATTTTTAACTGTCTAACAATTTATCTACGAATTAAGTATAATTATTGAGGTTTTTTTAATGACCTTAACCTTAAGTGAAATCGCATCAGGATACTGTTGATACACAGCAACAAAGATCTCTCAAAACTCTCTCTGTAAACTCATCCGTCATGTATACGTATACGGCACGAAAGCAAAGTTACATTTTCAATAATCAGATAATGAAAGAATGAAAGAGACTCTTTATTAACGTAGTGGCCATTAACAAGAACGTTAGTGTCCGTTTCTCTGTACAAGCACGCTGTTATGAGACGAAATGTGCTAGAAAATGCTTATTTTCAACGATTGCCGTTTGTATAAAGCTAATTTGGACATTGATTCTCAAGAAATTGCTGTTTGCGCTTGCAAGAAATTGGCGCGAATTGGCAAGAATCATTGCGCATTAACAGGATAACTACAAAAATAAATACATTCACAAATTCAGCAATAATTCCTGGTAACATGTTGCACTTCTTTCGGGGAGGGACATTCAGAGATTTCTTTTCTACTTTAAGCCGACATTAAGAAGAATTATCACATATTGATAGCCATTCACTAGCAACAATTTACTTAAATTCCTAACATTACAAGCCATGTTTGATGAATCTCATTTAATCTTATACCTCATTGATGTATGTTTTCATTAAAAAGCCATTTACAGATATGATTTCAATGATATGTTGATAATAATAATTCAGAAATAAGCTACGAAACTGAATAAAAGAATTAAAATTGATTTATAGTTGTGCAAACTTTCAAAGAGAGCTTTCGAACCCATTCTTTAAATTCAAACTAAAGAATGGGCATTAAAAGAGTATGAAATAAATCACTGTAATGAATGCCTCTCGCAATGGCCCAGTAACCTGATAGGTCTCCCAACTACTGCTCTTCAATTAGATGATTTTTCTATAGGTCCCCAGGGAAAGAAACTCTTTGAGAATGGCAGACTGAGACCAAAGATCTGTCATTTGAATTCCGCAGTTTAAAGTAAGACAGAGACGGAGCAGGAAAATTCCTCCCTGGTCAAATACTTCTAGTAGAGAACTTATCTTTGCCATGTGAGTTGGACCTCTGCCCCAACGTCAATATACAGCTTTCAGTAGTGAAAATGACTGTTGATCGCAAAGTTATCCAAACAACGTGGATTGATAAAATTCTTCAAAAGCATTTAGAAGTTGGTGTGGTACAAAAGGACAAATGTTATGGAGAACAACTTCTTTATTGATTTCTCACGACTTTTCTGGACCACATCTTGCCCCTTCTTCACCTGAATGATTTCACCTGAATGACTTCACCTGAATGACTTCACCTGAATGGCTTCACCTGAATGACTTCACCTGAAGAAGGGACAAGAAGTGGCCCAGAAACGTCGTGAGAAATCAATAAAGAAGGTGTTATCCATAACATTTGTCTTGTATAACTTGGATTGACTACTTAAACACGAAAATCAGATTTTGTTCTAGCATAGAGAAGATAAGTCACACATACATACATGTATAACATTTTGTTCTTTAACAAGCTGTTTCTGCTAAAATGAAGTTTTTTTCCATATTTAAATTAAATTCATTTGCATTAACTGTAGGGCCGGATTGCTTTCATGACCAAATAAATCCATTCATTGTTCAAATTTTGTATTAATCATTGCTCTTTTACATAGTTCATATTCCATCACTTGTTATAGATGAAGGGTCTAAAAGCTTCCATATTCTGATGGCAGTCCTTGTAGAGAAGAGAACAATTCATTAGTCTATCGAACCGATGAATTCAAACTGTTCTCAAAATTGATCGTTTAGATATAAAATATAGCATTTGGGACGTCTTTGTAACATTAATGGATGGAAATTGGTTTCATTCTAACCCGATCAAACAACCATGATACCATTGCATAATGAAGTTATTAATCTCCATCAAGAACTTGCTACTAGTCCATAATTCCATGTGATCCATCTCTGCAAAGCTGGAATAATTTGATGTTTGTGTCAAAGTTATGATAGAGTAACGGCGAAGGCACTTGATCATTTTTGTTTTTTATTGTGTTGATTCATACAGTTTATTGTTTCTTTTCCCGATCTCGTTATTGAGTATTCCAATTTATTTCTTGCTAATATTGTTCCTTAGAAATAATATTCCATTTATTGCCTCGTAAAAAAGATGAAGAATCTTCAGATTTATTACTCATATGTCCCTGAATTTCAATCCTATAAACAACCGTTTTGAAATACCTTTTTTATTTATCCTAGTGTCGAATTATGAATTACTACAAAAAGACAAATTTTAAAAACATTTTATTCTTAATTCGAATTAATCAACACTCATTAGTTCTTATATCTATGGAATAAAAGGATTCTAGGTATGTTCGCTTTTATAACCTAACACATTAACTTTCATTTAGATATAAAAGTAAATTAAACGGATGAATAAATCAGTAAAAACCATGTTTAAAATCTCATTTTATTCATATATCATCATGATATACTATGGTGTATGATATATCTGTATTATCTCTATCAACGGGTAAACGATATGGCAGGGACACACTATGGTACAGCTGTTATTATTACTGAAGTTTACACATTTAATAAGCATGGACACACGGGAAAATATCACATTCTATCACGTTTGAAACAAATTAGCAATGTATATAACACTATCACAGTTTCTTTCATAATTCATCTATACTGTAAGAAACAATAAGTATCGTAAACATGAACAATGAAGAAGACAGGAGTAAAACGATGGATAAACAACTTTTTTATTGGACAGTAGCGACGTTTCGGTATAGATACTTCTACCGTTTTCAAGCTTGTCCATGAAAAAGTTGTTCATCCATAGAAATACTCTTGTCTTCCTTATACCATCAAATTGCTCAAACAGCTCATAACGATGAAACGTTAATGTATCTATGCGGTCATTTACACAAACACATAATAATAACAGATATGTAGTTAATGATTTAGATATAGCTCAGTTGCAGTGATTAACACAAATGTGGAGGGGCCATGAGCTAAAAAAAACAACTAAAATAATGCTATCGGCATGATATGTCAATGCATGTCAACAACTAATAAATCAATTCTTCCTCATAAAGCTAAAACATCATATCTACTGTCAACCATAAGCAATAACATCATTAATGAATTGTATAATTCAATGAATAAAAGATGATACATGTATAGCAATACTGATACTGAATACTAACATAAATAGGGTGTAAAATCCTATCTTGCAGTGAGCACACACTGACAGTTTGTGTAATTTAACAACGAACACATACCACACAGCAAATCTTGTAACTTTAAAAACTACCTATTCGACTGAAAACATGCCGTCTCGGGCAGGAGCTTTATACGATGAAACATTACTGTAACAATTTGCTCCTGTGATAAAACTGTCCATGAGCTACAGAACAAGTCAAATGCAAAACATAATATAACATCAAACCATAACAATGTTGCGGAAATGTCATAATTTTGACATGAGAACACTTCCAAACATAACGTAAATTCAACAAATGTGGAATGACATTGCACAACCCCAGTTAAAGCATATTCCAGCCTAAAGTGACTAGATATTTAATGAGCAACATTACTCCAACCATATGTTATCAATAAAGGATAAACAAAACTAACAACGCAATGAGTACAATCTTTATATTAACGCTTTATCACCACTCATCACTTTAAGTAGTTCTCAATATATCGAATCATCACAACCGCACTCATGTCTTCTTGAAAGTTGTCCATTTGTTACAATACACACAAATGATCATCGGTTTGGTCCCAAGCCAGAGCAATTGTTTGTGTTATTCATCAATCTTATTGTCTTTTCATTGCAGTATTATGTATTGGACGTTTACAATCACGAACTGTCTTAGGATCAATCTTCTATACATGAAGTGGTTTAACATGTTCTCTAGTCTTACTCTAATCTGTTCTATACATATAGATGACTATTCTATTAGAAAAATGCGCATCTTATATACCTTAGGACATAAAATGTTATCTTCTTTAGCCTATAAAGATCAATATATACATACTATGTGCATTATAATTTCCAAAGTTCCAACACTGATATCTATTCATTACTAAACATTTTACACGCAACATGCATATATCATATATCTTAACATATAATAGATGTGTCTTTATATAATATTTTAGCAACAATTCATATTTTTTTACATGAGAAGTGACCTTTGGAAAAAGCGTATGTTAACATCTATTAGCGCTTTTGTTGCTAATATATTGCACTAGTATCTCAGGTTCATAGACTACAAGCTTATCTACCATGGGCATCTCGAGAGCAGACAATCTGAAGATTCTCTAAGGTTTACAGACTACTCTTCATGCTAACTGTTCGTCATGAAGCAGGGTTAGACTGGAACTCCCTGGCTTTGAGACACAACTCTTTCATCTGTAGCAGACTGCTCTCCACAGACATGGCAAAGAAGGCGGAGTCGCTGTCGTCGTCGGTGTTGAAGGAGGAGACGCAGATGACGATGTTGTCTGGGTGGGGGTTGTAGCATACCCCGTACCCGTTAGGGACAACAGGACCATAACACATGAAGGAGTCCATGCTGGTTGGTACCTAGTATCATGAATGGTGAATGTTTAATTCTATCAATCTTAAGATTGATCTTTAAAGGGACAGTAGCACGTTTTAGGGGGAATATAAGGTGATGTCAGGAAAATGAAATTTAATGGTTCCAATTGAAAGACAATGTATTTAAACTAAATGGAGCAGTAATAATTAAGATATGTAACGTAAAGTTTAGCCATGCGATTCCCTTTTCTTGCACAAAATGAACTAAAGGTGTGCACACAAAATGACCGCCAATGGATTTTATGTGAATCTTCATACTTTGTCCTCTGACTATGAATGATTGGATTGTGTAATGAGATTTTTGACACTGACAAGATAATACATTAAGCATGAACTTTCAATTATCAGTGAAAATCTAAAAATATAAAATTATCAAAAAATGTGCTACTGGCCCTTTAAGACACCAGTTATTCAATAGTTGGAGCTAAAGGGATGGTGACTCAATGTGTACTCGAAAAATGAGGTAGAGGTATTGTATATTTATTATTGACATTTCATCAGCTATTAAATCAAATATGCATATATTTTAATGTCATGTAATGTAAAATAATAAGGTTACGTGATTCTATCAAATCTTCAAGAATTATGTGTTTTCATTATCATATCATATCTATAATACAACTGTACCGTTTTTATTCTATGAAGGTGAATTTATACGTCTTCTAAAATACAAGTAAGCAAAGTAAAATGCAGAGTTTCGTACAGAACGGCATTTATTGACATATCTTCAGCGTGTTATAAATGTTATTACCTGGCTCGTAGAAAGGGCAAAGTGATTGGCCAATTGGAATCCTTCATCTTTGAAAAAGTCTGGGACAGGAATGCATGTCTCGACGGCACACTCTCTAAGCCCCAACAGGTGACAATCTATACCGTGTCCCAGGATGGTCTGTAACAAAAGATACAAGCTTTCAAACCTTGCATTTGGTAATCCTTTGATAAATTGAAGAATCTTCGT
Source organism: Steromphala cineraria (assembly GCA_916613615.1). Classification (NCBI taxonomy): domain Eukaryota; kingdom Metazoa; phylum Mollusca; class Gastropoda; order Trochida; family Trochidae; genus Steromphala; species Steromphala cineraria. Next base: position 12,234,217 of record OU744721.1, read on the forward strand.
TGGTAAGGAAATTCAAATTGCAATCAGAAAGATAACAAAATGTAACATTGTTATTTTTGGATGAAATTTTAAATCTGCTTGTGTACAAAGTCTTTCACATTTCGGTCGAGATATGGAGGGATTCCAGCGCACACCCTCAGACAACAATCGTTAGCACTGACCCTACCATAATATTACCATTATTATAACACCAATATTATATCAAAATCTTAGTCTCCTTACTGTCTACAATAAGGGATAATCTACTGTTTTCGTTCCTTCAAACATATTTATATATTCAATTTCATTGAACAAGTCGCTAAGCGTTCTCATTCCACATGAAAGGACTTTCATTGTAGTATGTGCTGTTAAATTTGATAAATCTGTCGAAAACAAAATAACATTTGGTCAAGGTTAGAAAATGAAATGATTTGGAATTTTGATACACGTAACATATACAACTTGATGACTCATGAAAAACAATGATTTTTCATTACATATTGATGACATGACAACAGGATTGAACTGTAAAAAGGACAATATTTGTTTGAATGGAAGTCTTCAAAGCATGAGATTTCAAAATGTATAGACGCTTGATGTTTTCAATCATTTCTTTTGCTTATTTTGGAATATAATTTATATTCTTTATTGGTGTCCTCGGTTTATGCTATGAAAAAGTTCATGCCACAACTGAAAAGAAACCTCCCAACATTTCTATCAGGAACTGATAATTCCTAAAGTAAATGATGTAATACGAAAATATGGTTATCACCTCATATCTCAACTGTAGTAATTATTCACTTAGTTGTTGAAGAAATCTAACAATGAATGATTATCTAATGTCAACAGTTGAGCTGGGGAGCACATCTTGTGGAGAGACAATAATTGTTTGATCTGTGAGATAAACAAGCCGGTACTATTTGCACAGACCCCTTGTGGTGACACAGACATTGCTCACATCCACCAACTCGCCTGCCCATGTTGTTCTTAGTTTCTGGAGTGAACTCACTGTCTCTCGCTGACGACTGGGATCTTTGTTCAATATCCTCATTACCAAGTTCAAAGTAGATTTTATTTAAGTTTCATTACCATATGTCAGTAAGGATAATGAATATGACTATTTGAAGCTCTGAATAAACATGGAATGAACAATATTAGAATATGTTATAATAACTCAATTTTTTTGGTTATGTTTTTCACGCTTTTATCCAACTGGTCAATATATTATGGTTCTTTTTATCTAAGAATGCGATGTTTTCTTGATTAACCCTCGCCCTTGTAATAGATTTATTTGAATTCTATTAACAGGAAATAAAGGAAATAGTTTAAGTTAAGCTATTGTCGTGTGTGAATGAGTGGATAAGCTGTTGGCGTCAGAAGATTTCAGAAGTATTGCATTTACGATGTATCATTCACATTATATTCAAATTATCTAACGATTGTACCTATAGGTACTTGTCCTGACTACCCTCAAGACATAAGATAAAAGGCCGAGAAACCTATGTTCATGGAAACATAATACATTACTGGAGTCACCGATCAAAGTCTTGTGTCTAATTATAGCAGCCTCCATGGACGCTTCTGTTTTTGTCAATGTTAACATAGGCGAATCCGTGTCGGAAATTGAGAGAAGAGCCTATTTCCCATTGGACGTTTCTTGCTTTCCTTCAGTCCGGGTTCAGGTGCTTGGCAGAACAGGGAGTCGAACAGTGTAGGAAATTGAGGCTTGAGGGGGAATCAAGTACTTTATCATCTCATTAAACGTTACAGAAAATATTTGCCGATCTAAGTTTCCAAAGGAGTCCAATAAGGTTGCTTCCTCTGCGGCCGTTGAGGAACCCTGTCTAACCCCAGTGTGTGTCCATCGATTGCAGCGCTCAGGGATGTTTGTGGGTTCAATAGGGGTATTTTGGCTTCAGAATTGCTCTTTCGCGTTTAAGCTTTAACTTTCTGTGTTTTTAAATTTGTCATTACGTTTTTATTTGATCTAGTAGCTACTGTTTTTCAAGATGTCACAATTGATTTAAGGAAGTAATAACGGACATGTGGCCATGCAAAAAATTATTGAGACGAACGGTCTGAATTAAAAGTCATTTGTTAATAAAAAAAAGTTAGTGCTGCCTCAAATAAAAGTCCAATTTAAAGTTTTTGAGTGTAAAAAATACTTTAAACTTAATTAAAGAGAAAATAATTTATACTTGAGAAAAACTTATTTACTACCCTGAGCAGGATCAGAATGCTTTTGTAACTCGTTCTCTGTGGCCATTTAATATCATTCCAAATATATTGAGTCTTCGACAACATGTTCGTGAAATCTTGGTGAATATTTTGAGCACAAGGTAATGTTTCTGGATCTGATAGTGATTATTTTTATAAATAAAAATACCATAAACACTTACATCAGTCATGTAGTCCGCCTGCCCTTGAAGGGCCGCCTTCAGAAGAGCAAACTTCTCTTCATCCTGTAAATATTTCACCTTCAATCACTTAAATAGTAGTCCACGTTTGGAAAAGAACCCACATATTAGAATGATTTTAATATATGTGTAATATGATTTGTAAACAGCGTTCGATGAATATTTTTACAACAATTTCAAACTAAAGACATGTGTTTAGTTGTTATATCAAGGGATGCCGGGATTTTTAATAGATTGCTGGTATTCAAATTGATTTTTTGTAAATATGTAAAGTAAGTTGAAAGAAGACTGTCGAGAGAATGTACTATACAAGGCGTTCTATTTGTCCCCTTTATCTTTAGTTAAAGATATTAAAAACCAAGATATTGAAAGCATGATGTGTCTTAGATAAAAACAGATAATATCTCAAATGAATAAAAGTAGTTAGTTTGCCCATGTAAATGTCATCAACGTATGTTATTCACTACGCTAATATTCATCATTTATAAAGTGAACTTGAATCGTTTTAAGTGATGTTACTTTTCTCCTAAACTTCACATTTTCACAAATAATAAATCGGAAGTCAAATCATCATGAACAATATCAAACATCTTCCTCTGTAATTTTTATTTCAAACAAAACCCTCAGTGATCTTTTTCAATTGAGAATACTTTATCAATATCTAATTATTTGGCAAATTGTCTGAATTCGTTAAAATAATTTGGTTGATTTAATATTTTGTTGATTTGATTTTCGGACCCTTTTGAAACTTACAACAAGGTAAATAACACTCTCCACACACCATTCAAGAACATGACAATAACGTCAGCCTTATCTTACCGTCGTGTCACTCTCGCCTATCATGGCTTTAGACCATTCCAGGGCCGCCATTGAATTTGCCCGGATGTTGTCAACTCGGCCCAACCGGAAGCGGCGCGTTGAAGCGCTCTCGTACGTCGATACGAGTTTACTGTGAACTCTGAAGGGTGAAGGGATTAGGTGCCATTAATAGACATCAAACTAGTATATCCTTTGTGGTTTACTGACCATAACATGCTTTCATCTTAATTACCGCACATGACTGTGACCATTATATTTAATTGTATTTCTTTCATCAAGGTTCTATTGAAGTTCAGTATGCCAAGAAAGAGAAAAAGTGTTCTGGTAATAATATTGGTAATCAATATCATTCATAAGCTGTGACTGAATTAATTGTGGTATAATCAAGAAGGAGAATGCAAATGTACCTAAATCCTCTCCATAATTATTGAAGGAGGCAATAACATTTATAGTTTGTAAATACAGATTACATTAACTGATATGATTAATAAATCACCAGATGGATATATTTAATTTCGTTATTAATCAATGGTTTGTTTCGATAAGCGTAGACCTTCTGATATTTTCTTGTTCTCTATAAATCAATGGAAAGTGAATAAAAAGAGGATTAAAAATGATAAAAGTCAAGAAAAGAACAATAAAAATTTAATCATGATATGCATGATATGGAAACTAAAAAAACAATCTTATCATATTTTATGACATTTGATAAAGAAGAAGTTGGTATCCATGAGGTTTGTCTGCATGAACATCATTCTAATGACACAAACATACAACACTGATATGAGGCATGAAACAAAGATGTACATATGAATGACAACACGTTCTTGATACATCCTGGATCTATTGATATGTAAACCTATATAAACACCATATTATGAACAGATCAGCGATCTGACCTTAGTCTGGCCTCGAATCGTACATCAACAACATAGACATGAGAAGCTACTTGGTATACCCATATATCCGAGAAATATCGACTGAAAAACACACTGTCAGCCTTGTTCATCACACTGTCAGCTTTTAATACAAAATATCACAACCTTTTTACCGAGACTGACTATCAAGATTCTTTCTAATAGAAGAAAAATGCGAGAGCAAGACCTGTCATAATTATAGACACCGTCTGATTAGGGCGTTTTCCAAATTATCAACCAGACAGAGACAAAGGTTTTGGATGTCCTTTGCAGAAATATCAGATATACTATTGCTGAACGTCGACGCTTGTCACATAATCAATGACGCCGTCCAAATGAATGTGTTATTAGCTAAGTCCTGACAGTGCTATTCTTCATCTGCAAGGCAATAGCATTGGAACCAATTTGCTTGTGTCGAGGACAAGTTTATAAAGCAGTGTTTGGCGATGATATGATGGCCCTCGAGAATTCAGGATGCGCCGGGGATATCGTGTTAGCAATGGGAGAAGGGACAGCAACTCACACCCCCATTTATCTGTCTTAGCGTCCAGGGGTGAAACAGATTTAGTAGAACTTAACAGCTTTCTATTCGGTGCGTTTGAAGATATTTTTTATTTAGATTTAATGTTTTCATTTTGATGAGAATATAATTGAGTATCGAGTGTCAGTAAATATGAAATGTTTGGTATAAAAATACTGTAAGGGACAATTAAATTGAAAACATTTTGACGGCTCAGGAGATGTATTGGCGTGGCATGATTACATTACAGTGTTTCAAACCTAAAACGTTAATTCCAAATTATAACTAGCTCATTCATCAATCCAAAACTAAAATGTTTTGATTATTCATACACTCAAAAAAATATGTTCCATGATTAAGATATGAATTGATGACACTGAGAAAAAGAAGATATGAAATTCGTGAAATGACAATTACACAGATATGAATATTGAAACCTGTAATATCAAAAAGTGAACCAATTTGAAAATCAATTTGGAAATACTATCATCTCAGACATGATTTCTCCGGAAGATGAAAATTATTGTCATGAGGTAGCTGTCAGAATATCTTCTTGTCCAACTGAACACTCAGTGGTTGTCTTACATTTCTCTCGGAAGCATCAGTAATCCAATACAAGTGACGAACACAAGCAGCCAGCATGATTCGTCAACAATCAGTTTCTACTGACAAGCTTGTCAACTTTCACGTTTTGTATTAACGCCAATTTCCTAGTTGTTATCTTGTCATGTTTTATATCAGCTGATATTTGCGCCTTGAGGGTTGAGTGTGTAATGGAGCAATTTTACAGTTTTTTACCAAGCTGGGCTTCAAAGATGGTGTAAGTCCTCGGGGTATGTCAAATTAAACTTGAGAAAATCACAGATGGCTGTATCAGTTTTTTAAACTGCATGGCCAATTTGCTTCACATTGAAAGCTATGAAAAAGATTGAAGTTATCCTGAACAGCCGTTACACGTTTTCATAGCATATTTGCCTCTTCAAAGACTCTGCTTTCTTCACTCAGGACGTAACTATCGAGGAATTAATATGGCAAAATATGATGATACATCACGCGTTTAGTAATTATGGCTTGAGTTTTGCATGAACACACAGATAATGGTTTGCACATTGTTTCAAAGAAGCTATCCTTAGTTTACAAAATGTTACGATCTTACAATTACTTTTCTTCACATCTTAACGATGACTTTAGAAACCGAAGAAGAAATCAAGGTGAATTAACATGTTTACAACGTTTAAGAAGTGGTTGTTGTTATGACATGCATTCCTGTAGAATGAGACTGCATGCATACTTTTATCACTTATATAATGTTTGCATGAATACCATGTCAGGTGAAAGTCCACCACCCAAATCTATCATTCCCCTGTGCTTAACTGTAATCTTTGATTGTTGTTATTCGTTTCAAAAACATGCATTGCATAGATTGTAAATGTTAAATGCGTTGAATCTATTTAATTACATGTGTTAAAGAAAAGGCAAATCTGGTTTTCACGTCCAATATATTCGTATATTATGTTGATTGTAGAAGAGACGAAAGACGAAAGAAATTAAACTTATAAAAAGTATAAGTAAAGATAATAACGACATATACTAATGACAAGTATCTTGTAGAGGAGAGAAAACGAAACTTAAAGAGCATGAGGATTAAAACAAGTGTAGATTTAGAAAATGTTATCACTAGTTTTTGCGTAAGAGGGTTCCGCATTTTACTCAGTAGATTTCGCTGTTCAACTCATAATCTGATGATAGAATATAGTAGATATCTAGGTCTTAAGAGGTAGGATCGCTTTTGCCCGCTTTGTCTTGTACCTCATATCGAAAATGAGTATCACTTCTGTTGAGAATGCCCTTTTACCAGAAATTGAGATGTGATATTCTTCCTAAATATTACCATTTATATTCATCAGCATTAACACTAGCTATAGCCCAATTATTTGCACCACAGATCACTTTTGTTATAAATTTCCTCGCAAAATACATATTTTTGGCATTCAAACAAAGAAATAGATTTCTAAACTGTGTTACCACTACCAACTTACAGTGATGTATATAATATACATCATGGTGCTCATGTATGTTTACAATATGTGTACAATCTGATGTATAATGGGTATGTGGCCCTTTTACTGAAATAAACTCTCTCTCACTCAGTGAACATATTTTCAGAGGAGACGAAAAATAGACAGATGACTGGTATGGGGGTAAAATTAGGATACATAGTACGTAAATATGAGTTAAAGACGATACATAGTACACTAAAATATGACAAGTGTAAGATTATTAATATAATTATCATATGTGAGAATAGATGAATTAAACAAGGTAGATATATCAATAATTAAGTTAGTTCCGTGTGCTTTTCAATTCACATATGACAATTATTGACATATGTGAATTGAAAAGCACACGGAACTAACTTAAAATATAACAAAGTATATAGTAAACATATAACGGTACATACTTATAATATGTGAGCTGCAGTGCCAGCTGGATGAAGGAGTCTGGACTCATGCCGTGTGCCTTGGGAAACTCGCGACCAAAGTTGTCGAACATCACTATTGTCAGGTCAAGGGCGTCGATCAAACTAAAGATGAACAGACAAAATAATAATATATTTTAATAATAATTAATTCGTTTAATGTTGGAATGTATACAAAGAGTGAATCGATCCAAATTACGATTACACCATTACAACTTTAATTGGTGAAAATGTAAGTAGTTACTTTTCAAAAATAGTTTGCAAACAATTATGCATCTTAACAAAACAACTAATCTGTCAGTTACATAACTGTAAAATAATGATAACAATATTTCTAACAGCTTATGGTTTGTGTAATTTTAGCCTTTTTCTGATTATGCCTTAGATGTCATTTTGTATTTTGAATTGTTTACCAAACAACGGTTTTTAATCTATTGAATCACGTTAATTGGAATTTTTATATTTTTAATAACGATTAAAATATCGCTTGTTTTAAAATGGTTATAACTTCAATAGTTTTTATTCAGCACAAACTTTTACTGAAACAATATTCAAAACAGCATTTGCACCAAACCAGTTGAAGTAAATTTAAACAAAATAAAAAACTGCTTTCGCGGAATTTTGGCTACCGATTTAACTCTATTTGCATAAATGTTTAACTGTTTGTGGAGTGAACATCAAATACGCCGACTCGACAAGCCCATCCCGCAACGTGAAGAAACTGCAAAGTTCTGTTGCTGTAAATTATCGCGGGGTAACATCGTGTTCTCGCGAGACTTTAACGCCCTGATGACAATTACTTTAGACGAGTTAAGAGCGGTCCCCTGGGTAGGAAATAGAAAATTAGGTCTATTTTCTTTTCTTATTAGTTTTGACCGGCGGTGAGATGAGGTAGCCGTGTCCTTACTCCACAAGATTGGAGTATCGAAATTGAGCTCGTTTAAAGGGCAAATCTTCACCAATACACCAAATTACTTGCCTTTGGCCACCTTTAATGGCAAATTGCTTGCCCCGGTCCTTATATCAGGGGCAGTTGATTAATTATGCACCGGTTTTCTGGGAATAAGCCAATTTGTTCCTGGTGTTACAAACGAGGACTGGCTTTATGGGTGCTATAAGGCGTTTTATTTGATTTCATGGCAAAAAAGGGTCCCGCTTTCGCCTTTGATCCAAGCAAAGTCTCCATCATAAGGCATCCGTATCGCTCGCCCGTCTAGGGAAGCAAAATCGATGGTGCCAATCCGAAACGAGGCGTCCTGTCTAATTGGATTTGACTGGAATGGCCCCCTCTAGACTTGGGACTCTTATCGACTGATGGGAAGAAAGGGGGAAGATTGGAAAGAGTTTTGGACCAAGAAGCAACCAACTATTGAATAAGGGGGCCAATTCGCTGACTGTTTAGTTTGTAAATATTGACGGAAGAAATTCTGGAGTTTGTTGAATTGGAAAGCATGCGTGCCAAAGAGGCCGAGTGTTGGTTGGTTTCGAGAAGTAATCCAATAAGACATTTCAAGCAGACCTCTTAGCTACACCAGTTTTGATCCGAGAAAGTCACAATAACTTTAAGAGCCTCGCTTTCGATTGAGTAGTTCTTCAGCATGACGTTTAAATTCAAATAATTCAAGGAAGATGCGACCGTTCAAGATTAAAATAAAGTTCAAGCATCACAGAATTTATGGAATATAAAAAGTTAATATCCTTGCAAACGTCTTTTAGAATACTGCAAAAAAAATCCAGTAAAACGTCAAAATCAAACATTCATTAACTTTCTCAAAAGTTTAGAAAGTAGAAAAGTCAGGAATAAAGAGCAAACAAGGGACTTAGTTAGAAAAGTTATCACGCAAGGTCCAGACTAAAGGCAATCACTCCGCGAATGACGTCACAGGGGCGTGATTAGACTATTTACCTCTAAGTCAGCGGATCGATACAACAACCCACCATGTGAACCCGCCATGTGTCTGTCGTTAATCCAGCCACAATTTACATCGTTAAACGCATTTCGTCCATTAGATTCCTAATAAAGTTACACATTTCATCCCCTTTACCCCAAGGGCCTAGATAAGGAGCAGGGTGTCATTTATTCAGGGGAGCCGTGTCTGGACTAGTTTTCAACCGTAAATCACCTGAGAGTTACAACCACTAAAAGATAAGGATGCGGGGTATTCATTTGCGGAAATGTGACGTGTTGGATTTGTACGGTACAGCGCCGTCTTTAAAGAAACCAATTCATCTGTGCTAATATCTCCTTCGATGAACTGAAGGCCGATTTGTGTTTGATTGATTTGATACCAAATGTTGACTGCTAGATTTGTTCAAACAGGATTCATTAAATTACCTTTCAGCCTCGCTAATTGTCCATGCTTTACTGAACAGAAACGTTTCAAAGCTTATACGGAGCCAATTTATCAATGTGGATAACAATTAAAAGTATATTTAGTCCACGTTCATTTCAAAGTTATTAATTAAACTACAGGCACTATTTTATAAGATACTTACTATATATAAAAAAGGAAGTTAATTGTACTAAAAAAGTTTTTTAACTTGATGTGAATTACTTTCAAGACTTTAAATGAAGTTTAAACTTTAACAGTTTTATTCTGCAACAGTTTTGTGCTTGAAGGTTAGTTTCCCGACGACGCTTCTTCAATTTATTTCTGCTTTTCTACTTTCGAAAATGGTCAACTTTCATTATTCTTCCTCCAGGTTTAATTGCTTTTCCTTTGTACTCGTCTTTTTTCTGTGAATGCTACCGCCATTAATTTGTTCTATTCATTTCTTGCATGAAAGGTACTTGTTGGTAACCGAAAGTTAGTTATAAGTAACTATTTTTCTAGTAAAAACCACATTACCAATGTTTCCTTCTTGTTTTTGTGAAAAGGCCATGTTGCAATAAAACAATCTAGCTTAAAGGCCATTCATTAATTGGCATATATGGCTTTGAATAGTCTAACAGCCCCTGAAACAAAATAGCTTTAAATACCCACACAAGTCTATATTATTGTAGCAAGTCTAGCTCACTGCAGTTCTGAAAATGAACAGCTTCAGTGGGCTCCTTTCAATTTTAATAGTAGAAAGCTGCATTTAATCTGTATTTTCATTTCAGAGACTGAAATTTAGTCTAGGCTTTTGGATTTTGAAACTACTTTATAGTGTGCAAGGCTTCCGTTACTTTACTTTAAAGTTACGTAAATATTCCTATTACTCAATTTCTTGCAACAACTAATTATTGATTTCTAGATTCAAACCTGATTTGTTGACTCCAAAAGTCTACAAGTATGGTAGGTTGATTGTTTTTGGTGAATGAATATTTTTGTCCTTTTCCATGGCAACATAACTAAGGAATCCTTTGACCATGACATTTGGAGCAATCATCTAATTTAGACGACACTTGTAAGGTTTTTAGCTTTTTTTGAAATACATTTACCCTTATCAAAGGAAATGTTACTGCGTGAACTGTAAACCTAATCTCAGCAAATGTTGCCTGCTGAACTAACATTCAGTGTAGATGCTTTTGATGGTTATAATTTTCTTGTATATTTCATTCTTTATTGTATCAATAGAAACGCAACGCATTTTCGGTTGTTCCTGTAACAGAATCGTTACGTCCAATGAAACTTTGAATAAGGAACAAGTATTGTACATGTTGTTTCAATTACAGTTTAATTCAGTAAAAATCGGTGACAACTCTCAACACCAAGCACTTGGGACTTGTAAAAGAATAATCCTCATAATCAATGTTTTCTCAATCATTTTCTTTGTTAGTTTAAAGAAGTATCAGTAACGTTTTACTAACGATAATTAATTTCCTGATACCAGGTAATAATTTACTTATAAGCAAATGTACTTACATTTGAGGTCGTAAAAAGTATATTACTCATGAGCAAGTCCGCTACTGCCCAAGAAAAGTGTGTCCAACCAGGAGCATATTTGCACTTACTGAACAGTTTCTGGAGAGATTACTTTTTATCATGAGCAAATTTACACCTCACAAAAAGTTCGCTGAAAGTTTACTAACGAACAAAGATTATTTCATACTCATGGGCAAACTAGATTAGCGTTTGCGGGATACCGCAAAAGCAGAGCAGCCCCGGAACTTTGGGTTTCGCCTTACCCTGTTCCGCCTTTTACAGGCCTCACCAAATTGGGAATTTTCTCGTGACCTTGACCTTTGACACTCAAGGTCACACAATCAATGAACACATTTCATTGAGTATAACATTATTGTAATGAAATAAAGTGTTAAAAATTAAATGAATCCATTTTCTCCATATATGTTGACCTTGCTGTGACCTTGACCTTCGACAGTTAGTACCCAAAACTTTTTGAAAATGTTGTACTTCTCAAGAGATAATATATACAAAATCTAAACTTCATAGCACAAAAACTTTTCAAGTTATTGTGTTTACAAGGAATTGCAATAACTCATATCTCATGACCTTGACCTTTAACCATCAAGGTCACACAATAATTGAACACTTTTTATTGAGTATGACAATCATGTATTGATTAAAAGTGATCATAGTTAAAATTAAGCATTTTCGCTAAACCATGCTTAAGTCATGACCTTGCTGTGACCTTGACCTTTGACGGATTGTAGCCGAAACCTTTTCAAATTTTTTTACTTTTCCAAGGATGATATATACCAAGTTAGAGCTTCATAGCACAAAAACTTTTCAAGTTACCGTGTTTACAAAGAATTTTGCGGTGATTTTATAACTCGTGACCTTGACCTTTGAACTTGAAAGTGAACATGTCATAATGATTCCCTGGAAGTATTAACATTTAGACATGTTCATGAGTTCTGAGAAAGCTAAATGGGATAAAGTTATAGCCAAATTTAGTGCATTTTGTTATAACTCATATCTCATGACCTTGACCTTTGACCTTCAAGGTCACAATCATTGAACACTTTATTGAGTATAACAATCATGTATTGATTAAAAGTGTTCATAGTTAAAATAAAGCATTTTCGCTAAAACATGCTTACGTCATGACCTTGCTGTGACCTTGACCTTTGACGGATTGTAGCCAAAACCTTTTCAAAGTTTTTTACTTTTCAAGGATGATATATACCAAGTTAGAGCTTCATAGCACAAAAACTTCAACCTTCATATGAGCTCATTGAAAATTATGTGAGTAATTCGTTGCTACTAAAGAGGCCATGACAAAAGGTACATTAGAAAATTTGGACCTTTTCAAGAGGTCATGGAAAAGAATATTTACTAATTATATGATGAGCAACTTTGCACCTTCTTAGTTTTGGAAAATGTTTAATTTACCCGTCAATGTGCTCGTTGGCTTCCTCAATGTCCTTCACTGTATCTGTAGTGAAGTTCCAGCAGAGTTTGCGAGGAACTCCCAGGTTTCGTATAGAGCTCTGGGAGAACGATCTCTGTCTTAGTTTCGCGTCCTCCCTGAAATGCATGCCATGTTGATAATTTCGAACTTTGTATCATCCACGTAAGGTACCTCGCAATTCAGGTGTTACTCCCTTTATTGTTTTATTCAAATAAAGCGAGCTACAAGAGTATCATACAAGGTGTACATAGTGCATGGAGACAGTAAAGAAAGAAAACAATGTAGCATCCCTTTAAAACAATGCAATCAGAGAGATTGGTACTTTGGTCATGTTTGATAATATCATGTCTCATACAAGCATACAATGATCTTTGATTTGTAACATGAATTGACATCAAGATTCACTTTGATGTACTTTTTTCAAGAACATTGTGGAAAATGCTGCAATGCTGAAATTTGGCTGGCGCAAGTTACGTCTTGCGGTGGAAGTTGCCCAAAATAGAGACAAGCCTTCACTCACACGTATTTGAGGGCAAACTCCACTAGTTGTACGACTGCGATACCTTCAGCCACAGAGTGCTCGTAGTTGAGTCCACACGCCCCGTCCTCTGATACTATGAACTGTAACAGTGACACACAAGAAGTCAGGCTTTGTGATAAATTCGTTATGCATGGGTTATAGTAACAAAATTGGGAAAAATGATTAGGTCTTAATGGCCATAAAGAGTGAAATTGTGAAAGTGTGCGCTGTTTTGTTTCAAACAAACTCTGTAGATTAACTGCAAAACACTGAATCGTACTTCAAACAACTTCGTTTTGGGCCACAGTAATTTGACAAGCATGCAAAGAACTTTGACTTCAGTCCGCTTTAAGACAAATGATCACGAAGTGAAACTGTTATTGTTATTTATTCAGAAGACATTGTTGAACCTAAAAAGGAACTTGTAAGAATTTGGCTACAATACACTGAAATATTCTCTAGGACAACGAACAATACTTCTAAACGTATTTGTGATTTCTATGAACATTGGGTAAATATATGTGTACAGTGTCAGAAAGTAAATAAAACCACCTTGTTGAATTTTAAATTAGATTTGACTACATTCTGTTATACACTGCGTTCATTACCATCTATTACATGAACATATATATGATTATTTTCCTTTTACAATTCTGAACTCTGAAAACTTTTAAAACTATATTTTGATACTTTCTCCTCTTGAATTGCATTCTAGAAGTTAAATCATAAAATAATGCATACACATACTCATAATTCTTAGATATCTTCTGTCATACTACCTTATTAAGTGTCTATCTCACACACATAACTCCACACCCTACAATTTATTCTTCTCAAAGCTCCAGCACCAATGCACTTTCAATAAATAGATTGCAGCACAGGTATATATGAAATAATTACCTGCATCGTCTTATCGAACCAGCGATTGGCTGAATTGGCCCATGACCCTTGACCGTGGAGCATGTGCAAAGCGAGGCACGTTAAGTCTATTTTTTGCGTATCAGGGGACGGACTTGTCTGTTTATCAAGGCAGAGGATAAAAATAGAATTTTCGATGGCGTCGATTGAATCTCTGTTAATTGGATCTGAAACAAAAAATCACAAACATAATTTTGATTCACATTTAAGATAATTAATTTAATTGGATTTAAGAAGTTTAGGGAAAAAGTCGTAATCAATTTCTGAGGAAGACAAGGCTAATTCTACGGATGAAAAATTTCTTTTATACAGTAGCGACAGTAGATCCATACACCGTTTTAAAAAGATATGAAAAACGGTATACTTGAAAACGATATAGGATCTAGATCGAAACGTCGCTACTGTAAAATAAAGAAGTTGTTCATCCATAGAATTACTTTTGTCTTCCTTATGCTATAACATCATATAATGCCACTCAAACAGCTAATCATTTTCTGGTTCTTTTATTCGAAACAAAAAGGTGCGCTTTTATTCCACCAATGCTGTAGTTAGATCTTAAGATATCTGGGGATAAGATTATTGCATTTTCATGTACATATATATATATGCCTTATCGATTATAAATTTCATATTCAAACAATGTGATTACAAGATCAATTGTTTCTTAATCTCATATCTACATTGTACATTGATATGTTTATCAATTTTACGATGGACTGATAAACACTGCTAACGGTCAATGTTTTCTTTCATTTCATAAGACAAAAAATAATGTAAAGTCGATAGTTTTTTATATTTCAATTTTCTATTGATCTAATGGACTCAAGAAAAATTACGTTCTTAACCTTGATTGGAAATTTATTTTTACATTTAGTCAATTTAATAAATAAAAAAATCGATGAGTTAAATTTTAAACGTAGATACTTTTGATCGAACAAGACAAGAAATTAACGCTGTGTAGAAATATGTTTTTAATAAATGTACTATACAACACTTTGAGGAAATGTTAATAATATCTGGTACATTTGAATGAATTTAATCATGTGAATTGTAGAGTGGACATGAAACTGTTCTACCTGTTAGTAATCTTGTTCTCGCTGCTGCCCATTTGTCACGTGACTGTGACGTCAAAATACCGACAGGTGGCGCATTTGCACAATCTGCTTCCGCTAGCCTCGATATGAGTTCCAGTTGGTTGTAGATTTCGCTCTCAGTTAGGTTACCATTTGCGCTGGATACTTCCATAACGAAAAACTAAAACAAAGAAGAATGAAAAAGGTGATTTCAACATTTGAATATCCTTTAAAATGTGAAAAAATGACTTTTTAAATCGAGCAAAATATACTCAGAGAGCTGATATATTTATTTCATTCATTTTCAAACTTTTCCAACTTTAATACACATTATAGAGCACTTTTATGACATTTTTAGATCATATTGACATAATTCTATTACTATGAAACCCTCATACCTTGAACCAACATAAAGGTACATACAAGTGTAAACCTTTTCTCCGAGAAGTTTCGAATACAAAAAATATCAAGGCCATTGTTTTTACTTTTGTACATATTTAATATAGATCCTTCAGAGGTGAATTATGTCATTCCATAGGCAGCAAGTAGTACAAGAAATTGACGGTGAACAATCTAACAAAAGGAACTTTATAACTAACGGCACATCAATTATGAATATATTATCTAATTCTAGGGATCGACATTTTATTTAGATAAGGAAATATAAGATTAACCTGCTTTTAACAAACTTTTGGAAAATCAACTATTAATTATCATTATTTATGATCTTATTATGACAAAATTCAACCAATTAGAAAAAATTACCCATTACCATTATCGAATTACGTGAACATTGACCGTAGAAATCCATGTTCTTATAACAGTATAAAAGTAATTAGCTTTCCATTTTTTACTATTTGCTTGTATTTATCAACTTTGCTTACATTTTGATAAAGTAATCAGTCATATCAAAAATCCAAATTCATGACAATAAGTTAATAAACTGCTTTTGCATGAAGTATGCTTAAACTCTACTCACTCACACAAACTATGCTAATTATGTTAATGCTCTTAAAACAATGAAATAAGAATCAAGTAAACAACGTACCTGGTGTTTACACACGACAACGATTCTGTCTATGCCGTCCTTCTCCCCACAGTCTGTGAGCTGTATATCCTTCTTGAGACCAGGTACCCTGTAGGAGGTGAAGATCCGGTAGTGCTGCTCCATACACATCGGCTGCCCCTTCTTGTTGTGCCGGGCTCGCTCAACTGGCAGTGATCGGCTGCAATGTAAGGTTATTTCAAATGGTAAAGAACACAATCTCATTAAAATATGATCTACATTGCTACACTACGCCATGCATATCTGCTTAAGGACGGGGAAATAATTATGATCTTATTTTAATGAGATTGTCCACAATGTTACGGCACTATTTTGGGACTGAAATTATTATTTTGGATATATTATGAAAAATAGATCAACTGCTTATAATTCACAATGTCGAATTCATAAGTTTGTCGGGTTCTCTAAACTGGCAGGGATCGTCTTCAATGTAAGTTTGTGATTGTGTGTGTGGTTTGTTTTTTAAAGTTACGGATATCGGAATATTAATGATTGACATTTCATGATATGGGAAATTGTTGAATGTATGTTGAAATTCTACTGTGTAGTTGACGAAATAGGGGATTAAATTAGATATGTTTTATGATATTTAACTATCTTTACGACCGAAACGTGTTATTCTCTGAACGACAGCAAGTGTTATACCGATAGTTTTACATTTTCTAATTGCTTGTTACAAGATCCCCTTTGGCCTTCAAACTAGGAACCTACGAGTCTATATATATCAGATAACGAAAGTGACCATAACTTCCTTGAATGTAACCCCTCTTCAACACCCATTGACCTTAACTGACCACCACCGTTTAGTGACCCCAAGTCCTCTAGCCTGTTTACGGAAATTGTAGAGACAGTAACAAGGCGCTATATTCATGTCCAGTCAAATATGGACATCAGCTTTGCAAATCAGTGCCTGGGATTTATACATTCCTTCGCACCCTCTATAAATATGTCATTAGAAGCATTTTCATAGTGATTAATGTATATTTCATAGAGGCGTGATTTAATTGAAATGTCTCCTGATTAAGTTAATGGCCTCCACAAGGAGATGACGGACGCCAGAAGGCCATGGGTCAATGTGTTCAACGTCATCAATCGTGACAGTATATTTACATCCCTTACTGCACTGTTTTAATTATATCAAATTACTCCTCAGACTGAGGAAAATCTAATTACGGATTTAATTACAGAGTCATGAACAACAGCTGCTTTAATTTCTTGTTCTACATTGAACCAAGCTTTCTGAGTATTTGACAAGTCGTGTTTGGGAATACGACACTTGAAACTGTATATGACACAAAATATATATCATATATTTATCAGAGTCACAAGAACTTTGTAATGCCATGTGAAGATGAGTCGTCAAATTCCAGTTCCGGATCCATGAAGTTTTAAAAGAGATTGTCGGTGTTTCATCCATTGAAAAGAAGATAGGATTGTAACTCTATTGGTTCCTTACTTAAAAAATTCTATTAAAGTGGAGGTTGGCTGGCGTTTACTTAATTGTTTTACCTGTCGACTTTTATCTTGTACTCAATAATACCGCTGATTAATCTGGAGGCGTATCTGAAAAAAATTAACAATAACTATCAACAACAAAATTATCAAAAGTTTTATTTCGAAACCAACTCATGTTCAAACATTTGTATTTCATTTATAAACAGAATTTCTGCAACGTATTATCGTTCTGTATATACAAGGATAAATGTATCAGTTAAACACAACAAAAAGTATTCCATATATTGCACCGTAAAGATCCAAAATAACGATAATGTATTTAGGAATATGGATTACGATTAATATTTCATTTCATGGACACACTGAACAAAATCCCGATCATAGTGTGTCAAATATGGTATTTAGCTAAAATGATACAAACAGCACAATCCCAAAGAATAAAACAAGAAGGGTCTGTTTTGTATAAAGGCCATAAGACCCATAGTACAAATCGAAAAGAAAGGCGTGTACCTCAGCTGTTCCCTCTGGTTATGGAACTTCTGTTTAGGAAACACCATGCCGGGGTTGGAGTTGATGGGCAGAGCTAGTCGCACCTTCATGTACATATCTTCAAGCCACCAGTCGTATGCCTGCATATAAAGAGTCATTGCTTCTTGCATTTTCGGCCAATCAATTTTTGATCGCTGACATTACAAATATTGATATTCATCAAATCATATCCTGGCACTATGCTTCTTATTTCAATGGTGTTTTTCGTGTTAATGAACATTTTTGTCAACAAGTCGTTGTTATTTTATTTGTCTTTCAATTATAAATCATTTTTTGTTTAAAGTTTGGTCAATCTATTTTTGATCGTTGACATTAAAACTTTAGGCAGCTTCGAATGTTATCTAAAATACACATACTTTTCTTTTGAACGTTGTTTTCATGTTCATGTACTTTTTGATAAACAGGCCTTGATAGTTGTTAAATGATCTTTGATTTTATAAATCATTGCTTGTTACAAGTTTTGTCAATCTACAATGTATTTGATTGGACTTAGTCTTCGGCAGTCATATTCCTTAAAAAGTTTGAGATTCGATTTTACCAAGCGATACATATTTGTTTTACCGTGCTTGCTGGTATTTATTTTACTCTTATTCACAATTATATTTACATTAAACAGTATTTATTCACTTGGTCTTTTCTTTCATTGAGCTATCAAAAGGTATATGATATAGAAGGGAAAATAATTATCTTTCGTTTCCCGAATGTGTAAGAGGTTATTTCATCAAGTGTGGCATTAAGCTATCAAAAAGTATATGATATAGAAGGAAAAGTAATTATCTTTCGTTTCCCGAATGTGTAAGAGGTAAATCTTATTAAGTGTGACAATAAAATGACAAAAAAAAACAAATACAACCTAAATGAATCTAACTCCAAACCTACCCAGTTATCCTTGGTTTCCCGAATTTGTAAGAGACGTTCGTATCAAAGTAATTTAACTTAACTGTCACAATCAAATTGAATAAATCTGACTCCAAACCTACCCAGTTATCCTTGGTTTCCCGGACTTGTAAGAGACGTTCCTGAAGCATGTCCCCCTGTCCCTCCGGTGATCTGAACTCCTCTGTCAGCTTCTTTGTCTTGGCGAACTGTATGGGGGTGAGGACCGGATTCATCACCCCCAGGTACTTGTCCAGGGTCGACTGGAGACGGGGTACTGGCAGCTTGGGGAGGGGTCTCTGGGGATAGGATATACACACACAATTATATCCCTGGACTTGTATGTAAGTAAATATACTCTATTGCAACACGAACATCACTTACATGTTTTTCTAATCAAGGTAATAACCTTTACCTTCTTGAAACAATTTAAGTGTTTTCGTTGAAATAACATTCCATTCCTTTTTTGAAACTTTACCATCTTACAATAACGGATGGATTGTATGCGTTCATATTTTAATATGAATATACAGTTGTGTTTAAGAGCCTTTGTATCAACATGTACACTGTAGATATTCGTTAATGTTACGATGATATTACCTTAGGAATTGTTATGTAATAACGTACATAGAACACCTACAAGTCTACAGTTTTCTACTCAATAACTACTTATATTTCAAGATAACAATCATCACATTTCACATCACTGTCAAGTGAATCATTTTCACATTTTGCCTCAAAAGTAGGCATGAGAACAGGTTTTCATTACTGCTCACTAAATACACATCAATGCATCATTATCCCATTGATTTCGGTGTTTATTAGATTTTGTTATTTATTGCTATCTTTGAAGTCGCCTGGTATGGGATATTTTGAGCGTGTTTATTTCTGACCAGACTCATATTTCACGTGTAGAAGTTCAAAGTATAATAAGTTGTGGGAGGGAACTGCCACTAAAACACACATTCCTACAGCAAAAGGCATGTTTGGGACAGTCTGATGTAAACACATTGTATACAAATTGGGAAATAAAAAATGGAAAAAATCAATGTTTGGAATAGTCGGTCTCGTCAGTTTGGTCTTGACCAATTCGAAGAAATTTGAAATATATTTTAAATCATAAATTAGTGACATGTGGCATAATATATTATAAAATAACATAAGAAATACAATTAAAATTATACTATATCATGTTGTTTACTTTATGGAATCAGAGGTGATATCACATTTTTAAAAAGCTGTCAAAAATTCAAATGTAAACACTTTATCATCAAATTATTAAAATCCTAGATGTAACATGTTAAGCTTCTATGCACGTTCAATTCTAAAATTAATAATTTATCCAAAAGAACATTAGGCACATTAACATAAATTAGACAATGTCATTAATTGAAACCTCTCTGTTCACACGCTTTAAGAATATTCAAAACTGACACACAGTGCCTGTAAACATTTGGCTATCATTTGAATTGAGAATATTGAGAACCTGCCGTGTGTCTCCTATCAGTAACATATGGGAGATCTTGGCATGGATTTGTGTGCAGAAGTATGTAGCAATCTGATACCATCTGGATAAGGGTATGATTAGCCTCGTTAGGTTTGCTTGTGGCCCTTTTCATACCATTTAACATCGATCTCGCCATCATTCCTCAACACATGGTCCCTCTATCTGAGTAACAATGTCAATTATTTCTTTAATGATACCATTTTGAGAAATGGTGTTTTTAGGCGAAATCGGAAAACTAATGTTTTCTACTATGTTTTGTTAGAAATGTTATGTAAATTTACAAATAGAAGGTGGTTTGGTAATTGGAAACATAATATTCTTATATTCGCTGGAATCGTCCAATGTATCAAAACAGATAAGTACCACATATACTGTGACATAAACAGGAAACCATGCCTGTTATCTAGAGAACTTTCTGTTGCAAAGAATGTACCATTTTGACATCAACAAAATATTGACGTATTCGCTTAATTAAAGGGATACTGTTAAACGTCAACGCAAAATTACATAGTTTCAGCAACGATCATCTTCAAAAACATTAAAAAATTTACCGAGGGTTATAAATTTCCATATTTCTTCCTTTGATATTTGAGAAGTGTAGAAATTATTACTTTCATATTTGTTTCAAAGCCCACAAACTGACAAGATAAATGTGATAACATGTAATGGCATGTTTTACGAATTATCGATGAGCCTCCATGACCTCCAACTTCAAAAGCTTTGAAGTAAGATGTGCGTGAAGTGACAGCGGAATCAAATGTTACAGGTCCACATTAGTGAATTCAATGTGATACATCATTCAGGCATGAGCTGATTATGAGATGTCCTTAAACCGTATGTCCTACTCAAGAGGTACCACTCCAATGGTTTTGCTTTCTCTACTAGTTAAACATAAAGCTTGTTGCTTTCTCTATGAAAAAAACCCTTGAAGCTTGCTGCTTTCTTCTTGACTAACCCTTGAAGCTTGTTGCAATCTACCTAAATCACCCTTGAAGCTTGTTGCTTTCTCCATTAACTACCCTTGAAGCTTGCTGCTTTCTCTATGAGTTACCCTTGAAGCTTGTTGCTTTCTCCGTGAGTTACCCTTGAAGCTTGTTGCCTTCTCTATGTGTTACCCTTGAAGCTTGTTGCTTTCTCCATGAGTTACCCTTGAAGCTTGTTGCCTTCTCTATGTGTTACCCTTGAAGCTTGCTGCTTTCTCCATGAGTGACCCTTGAAGCTTGCTGCCTTCTCTATGAGTTACCCTTGAAGCTTGCTGCTTTCTCCATGAGTGACCCTTGAAGCTTGCTGCCTTCTCTATGTGTTACCCTTGAAGCTTGCTGCTTTCTTCATGAGTTACCCTTGAAGCTTGTTGCCTTCTCTATGTGTTACCCTTGAAGCTTGCTGCTTTCTCCATGAGTGACCCTTGAAGCTTGCTGCCTTCTCTATGTGTTACCCTTGAAGCTTGCTGCTTTCTCCACGAGTTACCCTTGAAGCTTGTTGCTTTCTGTTTGAGTTACCCATGAAGCTTGTTGCTTTCTCCATTTACTACACTTGAAGCTTGTTGCTTTCTGTTTGAGTTACCCTTGAAGCTTGCTGCTTTCTCCATTTACCACCCTTGAAGCTTGTTGCTTTCACAATGAGTTACCCTTGAAGCTTGCTGCTTTCTTCTTGAGTAACCCTTGAAGCTTGTTGCAATCTTCCTAAATCACCCTTATGAAGCTTGATGCTTTCTCAATTAACTACCCTTGAAGCTTGCTGCTTTCTCTATGCGTTACCCTTGAAGCTTGTTTCTTTCTCCACGAGTTACCCTTGAAGCTTGTTGCTTTCTGTTTGAGTTACCCTTGAAGCTTGTTGCTTTCTCCATTTACCACCCTTTAAGCTTGTTGCTTTCACAATGAGTTACCCTTGAAGCTTGCTGCTTTCTCAATGCTCATCCTTCTACGGTAGTTAACCTGGTAGTTTGTTTTATCATCAGAAATAAAACTGGGTTTTTTCAAAGACTAAGCAGATTACCTAAGCCAACCGAAATCATTGAATAGTCCCTGTACGTTTTCTCTAAGACTAACAGCAAGCATTCTATCCCTACTTATCTAGAAATGCAAAGCTGTTCGAAGAAAGCATTTGTAGACATATTCATCTGATTTTTGACATTTCTGACAGATCCTACATCAAGTGTGACAGATTCCTCGACAGTTTGCATTCATGTACAAAAAGATGCATGCATTATCATAAAACGTGACTGAATAGCTTATGTTCTTTCGCAAAGCTTCGGTAAAGTTTTTAACATAAGATTTTCTGAAACATGAATATAGAGATAAAAACATTTGTTCAGTTTAACTGAATTAACTGACATAAAAATCGTGTCCATCAAATACATCTAGGTTTCTAAAAACAGAAAATTCAAAATCACTCTTCAATCAACTCTTACATAATTCATATTCAATTATAAGATTTTGGTTGCTGTGCCTCAAGCGTTTAAATGCAAATGTCGCAGCAGGGGCATTAGTGCAAAATCTCATAATACAACTCAACAAGAACAAGTTTCCGAACTGAAAACGTTTTAACCAACACGCATCTTTCCCAAAATCCACTTAATCTAGACCCTCCCGCCTCTCTCCGCCTGCAAAGGGGCATCCGCTCATCTCTTCGCCATATTGATTTCTGAAAACCAACATTTGCTCAATTTTACAGTCCAAGGCCTGGCAGGACCGTGTGAGAAGCAAGCATCGGAGTGAAAGAAATATGTCCGCGTCAAGTGTAGCCTCGCCTACGGCTAGAAGACGGAGCATTGATTTCAGCCAAAACTGCAACCATGCAAACCAAAGTAGTTTCTTGTGTTGAACTCGTGGAAAAATGAAAGTAGTCCCGTGCCCATTAATCTTGTCTGAGAGGGGGTCCCTGACAAGTTTCGCGGGTCGTTACTTGTGTGTGCTAATAAGATGCTTTCCGCGGCACCGCCTCGCCGTTTTTACACGCTTCTTGAGAACACTCCGTTATGATGTGTCAACCCGAGGCGCTTGATCTACTACCCTGACAGATGTACACTTGTACCGATTTCCGTTACCGTTCACAAGCTAGGTCATTTACTCTCTGACATTTATGTTTTACGAACAAAAATTTCTAAATAACGAAAAAAAGAAAAAGATATGTGAAGAATTTCGTTTAAGAAATAGAAAGGTCCAAATAAATTCATTGGATTTTCTAGTTAAATAAGTTTGCCTGATAGTTACACTGCACAACTTATTCAGTAGATTTTTCAAATGAAGATTATTAATATTTGAATTTCAGTTGTTCAGAAAAAGCATCAAGATTTGAAGATGCACGGTTTTCTATCAAATTAAATCTTTCCAGAAAAAAACGCAACGATTACATGACAAAACCTGAACCGTCAATTAAACAAGAAGCAATAATCTCTAAACTTTATCATTTAGATTCAGAAGATCAAACTAGATTCCAAATTACCTTCATTTGCTTTGATTGATTTTTTATTCTAAATAAATCATGCCATCTTAACTTCCTTTTTGCAACAGAAAAAAAGACTTGCTCGTTGAGGATTTATCAAAAAACAAATCACTCCAAGAGCTTCTGATTAGTGGGACTTTAACTTGGCATCGCATCAACTATCTGCAACCCAAGAGATAGAACTAGCGATTACGTGATCGACATAAGTTCAATCAACGTATTTACATTCAACTCCCATAATCAGGCCCTGGTTAAAGGGCTTATTGCACGGGATACCCCCTCAATTCTCCCTAATGAGCGTGCGTAATTCATTTGGGAATCGGCAAACGAGTCCATTCATTAAAAAAGGTCGATATTAAGATATAAAATGGAAGACAATTAAAAGGCACGTTATAAGGTTTGTGCCGAACAGGTCGACAATTTCTAATCCGTTTAGACTCGTTAGGCAGCGAGCTAGAAATTTGGAAGCGGATTTGGACTAATCGACGCCATTTTGACATCGATGACGTTATACGTCATGAATTCATGTGCACAATTTGTATCATGGAAGATATGATTTTACGCATATTGACATTGACAGGAATTTTTCAAATTTATCAAAACTTAATAAGAAAAAAATGACATGAAAACTTCATAAACTTTATAGCATGATGTATCAATTGAAAGTCAGTTAAATCTACTTTGCAATACTCGTTGAGCTATAAGTACAACGCAATATGACTTAAATTATACTAAATATAAACTTGATAAAACAAACATATTTGACCAAGAGTGTGACCTCAAAATAAACTCATGGGCAAACGAAACGCTGGGTATATTTCAAACGAAGGATAAACAAGTTATGTATGCCATGTAAATTCGATTTCGAATGTGTTTGATAAAAAAAATATTTGGAGAATTATTGTTCATAATTTAAACCTTGATGGCATGGAGCGTTTTGTACTGTGGTTGTCTAAACACTGTTGGGGTGCTAACATTGCTGTTTTCAGGTACTTTTTTGCTAATAATTATTTTGAAATTAAGTTTGAATTTCGGAAATGTATATCAGAAGTTTATTTGAGATACTGTTAATGAAAAAAATCCACTTTGACTTTTCTGCATTGATATGTCTTTGCGTTATAACGTCTATAAATATGCAAAAAAGGACCATATTGGCTCTCCAATCTCGCTTATTTAAGGAGATAGCAAATTGATGATTTTTTGACACGCGTTTTCTAAGGCGCCATGCAAAAACATCAACACAAAATGATTCAAACAAGGCAAACATAGTTGAGTTGACTTCTAAGGAAACTTTACCACTCTACTTCATTCACATTTATCTTACATGGAATAAAATATCCTGACATTCATGTTACCAGCGTTTCTTTTGTCCGTGAGTTTATATCGGCATTGTCAAAATTTAACATCTACCTACTCTTTTTCTCGCATTCTTTTGGAAACTCAATCTGTTTTCTTGTAATTGTTTCCATATATTAAGTATATGATACAAAGCAGAGTATAAATAATTATTTATATAAACATAGAACATATCTCAACTTGATTATCACTATTTTTTAAATCTTGGCAAAATTATCCTACCATTTTTTTCAAATTCCACGTTAACTATTCATACATTTTAAAAGAACTGTAACTGATTTGTGAAAAATATACATTGATTTGGGAGGGGCGCAGAAGTTCTGCTCTTGTTAAAAGGCAGAGGTATTTCGTTATGCCTGGAGTATCTTGTTCATCAAAATGTGAAATAACATCTAGGCCATTTATTAAGATTGCAAATATCAAATGGAAAGAGAAACAGGTGTTTTGTTTTGAATGTGTCAAACAGGACTTTTCTTTTTACCATATCTCCTTTTCTTTCATAAAACAAAACTTGAGAAAAACATATCATCTGCGTTTCATTGTGACCTTGGTTACTTCGTATCAAATAAGTTTTAATTGTTAAACCACAGTTGGGAAAGAAGCACGTTACAATCAAACAAATAATCAATTTATTCCTTCTCTGTGAAACACTTTTCATAGTTTCAAATAAGGGGTTATGTTTATCGTATTTTACATACTTTAGCCAGTTAGTTAATTGCCTTCAGCAATAGCGTAGAATCTCGCTTAACCGGACCTCAGATAACCGGAAAACTACATACATACCAAACAAAATCGTTTTGATCAAGAAAACCGGACGACTTGCTATGCGGACGATATTCATGTGTAACCAGAACGTCCGGATAAACGAGGTTTGACTGTATATTATCTACATACTTACACTTCACTTTAGAAAATGAAACCAAATTAGCTTTATATTGATAGTACATGAAAACGTCCACTAGATATCATATAACACCTTTCCTCATAACCTTTAAACATTAATTCTGATGTGTTTTAATACAAGTTGAAAGGATTGAATAACATAACATGATTGTATACCAATTGTTATATTCACAAATATCTCTGCATGCATCGGTGTACAATTATTTCTAAATACTGAGTTTTCTGTATTTTTTACCTAAGGCCTTAAAATTAATAAAATCTGTCTGTCCGTCTGTCCGTCTGTCTGTCTGCCTGCCTCTCTGTTAATGTGGATTCAATACTTTCAAGTGATTTAAATGTATTTCCTCTTCAGCAGCAACAAGAATATTTATAAATTCATCAGAAGAAGAGGAATTACCGATCAGCAAGCCCAAAAGACCTATTTTGATATACACCAACATAACCGAAGGGCGTCCGATCGACATAACAACGATGTCACGTGATAAAGTTTTTCATTAACAAGCTCAAATTGAAGGGTAGCTACATAGAAAATGGCAAGAAGATAGTGATGATTCTTAGAAATCAATACATCTTGAAAATTAACGCCATCTATGCAGAATTCCTGCAAGCATCCCCACGTCTCTCCACGTCTCCATAGCGGGTCAGGGAGTCGACGTTTCAGCGTTAATAGTAATTACTCTGATAGTGAGAGACAACCCTATGATTCGTGACGTCAACCCTCCGCTGAAATAGGCATGAAGACTATGATTACCAGAAAGAGTTTCTCTTTGGCGCAGTGATTTGGCTCGGCTCATCTTTCACAATGAAGTGTGCACATTCTATCCGGAAAGCGACCGGCGCTTATCCAGAGGTTGGAGAGTTCGAACTGGCTTTTAGAGTAAATGTGGACTTGTTAATGGTAGCACTTTGCATGCCATTCAAACACAACACTGTCAAATAGCTCAAGTGGTTTTACGAACCGTAAGCACCATTGACTGAATGGTTAATTGATTGATATCCCAAACATGCATTTGATTAGATTATTTAAACAATGATAATATTCTGTGGTATATATATATTGCAATCAGGGAAATCAAAACTTTTACATGGTCTCAATGTGCATAGCATTTATACAAACAATGTCGAATAAGTGGTTTAAGCAATGTTAGCACCTTTGGCTTAATGGTAAATTGATACCATAAACATGCAATTGATCAGATTCTTCCAAGACATTAAAATATTTCATGGATATTTTTTAACAAACGAAATAAAAACTATTGCATGATCTCAATTCACATATCATTTATACAAACAAAGTCAAATTGCTCAAGTGGTTTAAGCACTGTAAGCACCATTGACTGAATGGTAAATTGATTGATACCCCAAACATGCATTTGATTAGATTCTCCCAAGAAATGTTTATCTTTTCTGGTATATGTTGCATTCAGCGAAATAAAAATCATTGCACGACATCACTGTTCATGCTATTCATACACAAAACTGTCACATTGCTCAAGTGGATTTAGCGCCCTAACCACCATTGACTGAATAGTTAATTTGTTAATACCACAAACAATCATTTCATTGGATTTGTATACTGTTAATGATTTCATAGTGTAGATTGAATTTGAATTGAATTTTCTCACTCTGCATACAATCACTAAACTCAGCCAAATAGCTTTTTTGTTGCAATTAGCGTATGAAATGAAAAGTGTTTCACTTTGTATTCCACAAATATAGAGTCAATATCACAAGTGGTCTTAAAAGCACCATTGCCTTGATTGGTTAATCGGATGATACCACAAAAATGCATTTAATCAGATTCTTACCAAACATTTTAATAAATTTACGGTACATTTTTCAAAACCATTGCAAATGTGCACGTATGATATTTTACAATAGGAATGACTCAACGTTAGACACAAAAATGGAAAGAGAGAAAAAGGAGAAAGTTTACTATGTGAAATAGACAAATATAAATAATGATAATTGTCAACGTAAAATTAAATAAGGTTACAATGTTTTAAAATCAATTCACAACATTTTTCTTTTTATTTATATTCCCTTGCAATATTAGGGAGAATTATGCAATAAATTGATTGATACTGCTTTGAAATGAAATATTATTTTTTATATAATATATTCTATACGATTGACAGGTTATCCGTATTTTAGTTACTTATCCTAACTGTTACAAAGTTAGTTTTTACAATGCTATTCATTATAGCGCATGCAACTGTGTTTCAGCACAAATGAGAACATATTCACTTTACTTTATTAATAACGAAAAAAGCTTTTTAAAAATTCAAATACCTCTCAACATGAAAATATTTTTAAAACCTTCCAAAATTACAGTTTGACTTGATTTGTTTGTGATAAAAAAAAATTTCATAAAGGAACCGTTAAATCACTCTAAGTTCATCAAAAACTCAATATGATTGAAACATATTTTATTCATAAAAATGAATAAGGGTTGGTGAACAAGCTGTTAAGCTTAATATGTTAACACCGCTCCTAAAACTCAATATTTGATCATCAATGCAATAACAATATTATTTTCATTTTTGTGTGATTGAACTGTTCAAAAATATATATGTTTAATTCTTTATATAATTTTACATCGGACAGAAACACGTGGGCTTTTACGTTACATATATACATAATATATATACGGTACATTAGAAGCATTTGTTTCAACGGTGTTCCGAGTCCTTTTAATCGATTATTGAAAACCATTATATAACAAATATAGCACGGTCAATAGTAAATAAAATATTAATGAAAAAGGGTTATTGTTTTGTTTAGATGGTGAAGGAAAGTATTGACATATTTCAAAGATTAAACAAGTTCATTTAGTAAATATATGTGTACGAACGATATTTTTGTTTGGACAATTTTGAAAATTATCAAGTAGTCATCCAGATAAATTTCCATGTGACATATAAAAAGCATATATAAAGCAAGAACGTTCACGCGGCAATATACTCATTTAACAATAGAAGGATTGTTCTTCTGTCTATCCTACTTACGGACAAATCCCATTCTGTGTCATCGTTTCCGTTTGAAGTTCTTGTAGAAATAGCACCAATGGACCCGTTGATATTAGAAGCCATATTTCTAGGCGAATGTCTTATCATCACCGGGGCCAAAAGCCTCTTCAGGGCGGTGCTGATCTTGGTGAAGCGGTTCCTCTTTACTAGGACTACCGCCTCGGCACCCTTGAAACAAGACAGAGATAATACGTGGTCAGTAAACACTCATTACGTGGTCAGTAAGCACTCATTACATGGTCAGTGGTCACTTAACGACCTTGAGACATATGGCATACCCTCGGGTACAACTCACCGTTTCGTATCCTCTTTGGAATTTTAAAGATACTCAGTACATCCCGTCTTCAGCTCTTTCTATGGAACCAAGGTATCGGCCCGTTCCGCTATGCTAAGATCGATTGCTTTCATACTATAGGAATGTTGCCCTATCTTCAACAATGTTTCTAACAAGCACATTCGGAAAAGTGTTGAAAATGGCAGCTGTTGATTTTGAATAGCATGTAGGGTGGGTTGGAACATATATTGATTTGTATCTTTCGGGTATTGATAATTATGTACTTTTGTTTGAAGAAACATTGCATGTATAGAATAATGTTCAGGTCCACTATGATTACCTGGTTGGTCATTTAACGTAATTTTCTCCTCATTCCCTTACTTATTTTGGAAACAATGCCTGTAAATTACCACCAACCTGTCAAACTGGAGAAGTATTGACTGGAGAACTTATTGATTGTCTACATTGAACGACTTACCTGTCAGGTAACGGTATAGATCAAAGCAATCAGAAGCTCTTTTTCCAGGTACAATAATTAGGTGACATTCTTTGACTTATTTTTCCTCTTGTGCGATGCCATTTATAAAAAGGGTTCCATTTTCTGATTTTCATCAATTGTAAAGTACAGCTGTTGTCTAGTTATGGAGGGGTATTTAACTTTGGTGTGAATGCACTAAGTACAATCAATGCAATGTTTCCTTCGAATATAAATCATGTACGAAGATTGTTGAAGATAGTTGTGAGTCGCGAGAGGGAAAGAGAGAATTAAAACGAAATCATTTTAAAGATGGTGTGGTTTTGCTATGATTCGTTGCTATGCGAATAAAAGAGAAGTAAATATTTCAGAATGACAACCATGAATGCTTGATGCGTAGAATTTTACTCGAAGGAACATTAATGAAATCAACAGTCCTTTTTTTTTTACTTGATTTTAGTATTTTATAAAATCTGTTGTGTATACACAAATTAATAAGAATTCCTTTTCGTTTACAAGTTAATATACGATTTATCACTTTTCGATTTATCGAAGAAAGTTGGAACGTATTACAAAATTATAACAAATGAATTTAGAAACGTTAATAACAGTTAAGATAAACTAGGGATTGTAAACTAAATTGTAAAAAAAATAATTTAACAAACAAAACTTCTATTTCCCTCATTTAGTAGTTACATAGAGAAACATGAGGATATGTGAGAAATATGAGGATATGTGAGAAACATGAGGATATGTGATATGTGAGAAACATGTGATTTGTGAGAAACATGTGATATGTGAGAAACATGTGATATGTGAGAATTATGAGGATATGTGAGAAACATGAGGATATGTGAGAAACATGAGGATATGTGAGAAATATGTGATATGTGAGAAACATGAGGATATGTGGGAAACATGAGGATATGTGAGAATGTAAGAAACACATATGGAAACGTCTTTTAAAATATTAAATTGAAGAGTAGTATATTTATATTGCAGAAATCTAATTTCGATAAGGATCTTCACATGCTTCCTTAATTATTTCAAAATCAAAAGGCCTACACGTTTGGTACGTTCGAATAACGAGTTGGTATTTGATACCTTTTTTGTTCTCAGGTAAAAAGACAAGTTACACACGCTCCGATTCAACTACTTAAGTTGCTAAAGGTCAAATGCGGCACTGTTTCTATATTTACATTCTAAAACAGAATCCCCACCGTCCTTTAATCATAACCCTTGACAAGAATAATAAAATGTTGTAACCTTAAGCCATGTTTGCCCTAACACGCTACACCCCAGGACAGGAAACACAATCAAACTGTGTAATTTCTCGAACAAGCAAAGAACATTTTGATATTTATTGTTAATTCCACTTCTTGGAGACGTGATTGAGAACATAAAGGAAAATCACTCATTGCCACAATCGAAACACGTGTTTACCAGTCCACTCTGATGCAAACACACCCTTGTACGAAGAACGTAAACTCGCCGTAATTTTCACCCCACATTTATGAATAACGAAATTGATTGTTTCAATAAAATAGATTACGTCTGGCACATTAATGCAAAAACAAATGCCCCGCAGTATGTTCCAGGCCTCACCCTGCGTTACGCATTGATTCGGCCCGTTTGATATTTCAATTCAAACACCTGCCCCTTCTCACCGTCAATCAATGCCCAGCGAGAAGTCTGCCCGGAAAGTGTTGTCTTTGTTTATTCCTTTACCTCTGGCAACATTTCACCTTTAACATGAAACCATAACCGCCCCATGTCGCTTAGAGAATTGAGTGAGAATACAAAAAACTGCCTTCAGAACGTTGCTCTGCGAAAGTCAATTTCAAGAGTTTCGTAATTTCCTGATGCGTGCTGTAGTTCCGGTTTGGGTTGAAGAAGATACGAAACAGTCCCAGCATGGAGTGCGCACGGGAATCAGAAAACAGGTTGATGCGCGACATATCGGCTGGGTTGTTACCTCAAAGCCAGGATTTCTTTCTCATGCTTATTTCTGATGCTTCCTCTTTTCTCACAAGCCTTCTCTCATGCCTTCAGTCCTTTGTATTTTCACTTCCGGTTTCAATACTTCCGCATTTGCTTTGAAAGAGAAGTTGAAATATACATAGGACGCTTTCGAAGACATTATGACCTTATTTGTATAACATTTGAAGGGTGACCTTATCTTGAATGTTTATATTCAGATTAAATAAATATTTGCCTTTCTTTTGAGGCTTGATTTCATCGATTTGTAAACTCTTAATTGTGTTTGGAAGATAACGACATGATATCTATAATTTTGCGAAGCTAGTAATCAATATCTTCTTTGAGAGGCATTTTAGAAGTTAGAATGACAATAATGCTGAGGAATATATGGATGACAACTTCTTTGTTCATTGTATGCGACGTTTCGACACAGATTCTTGAGAACGACACAAAACTCTGTGTCGAAACGTCGCATACAATGAACAAAGAAGTTGTCATCCATATATTCCTCAGCATTATTAGTAATCAATATATTGGACATTAATGCAAATATCTTAAATCGTGTAGATATGTCTAATGGGATCGTCATTTTTAAAAGACATTTGTGCAGATATTCCGAATACTGTATGTATGTCTAGTTTAGGTCGCCATGTTTGATTCAGCCTTACCTATTTTATAATTTATTGGGAAATAAGTAAATATCCCTAATATGTATAAATGCCTTAATATTGGTCGCCAAGTTTTGGAATTTTCAGTTTTCTTATATACGAGACAGGAATGCACATATCAAATCATGTAATTATGTCTAAATGAGGTATCTCTTTGAGGCAGGTAGGAGTTTTTCAAATAGATGAGACATTTGTGCTCATATCCTGAATAAAATCGATACTTGTAGCGACGATGGGTTTAAGTGGGGGAGCCTTTATGTACGTCCTGCCAGACAATGAATAGTTAGCAAACTTTATGGTACACTTTGTGTGAGTCAAATCCAGCCTTCTATTGATTCTAGGGGTAATCAGACTTGTAGATCTGTGCTATGATTGATGCGTAAGCGTTCTCTAATCTACCTCTATTTGCCTTTATGAAGCCAGTTAAAGATGGATAGTGCTATTAACACGCTTATAGAGACGGAATCTTCGTCTAAAGAAGACATAAAAACTTTACGAAGAATCAAATCAAATTTAAATCTGTTTGATATTAGCATTGATGGAAGTCCAGTAAAGGTCGGACATTTTTATGCGTTCAATGAGCTCAGATTGAATGTTAAAAATCATCTATAACTAGAAATATGTGCATATGATGCACTGTGATGTTTCCAATGAGATTTTGAGATAGAGACCGAAAAATTACCCTTCCACCTATATGCAAATTGTGTCCATTGAAACCACGAACATGAAAAATTAGGAATAACCAACGTAGTAAAATGCACCATTCCAACACTAGATCCTACTACATACAAAGTTTAGTCAATAATATTTTAAAGTTTGATCTATGGCCAGGAAACTGACCCTACCCCTCACATTCACAAATTTCTAATTGTCTCTATGGAAACAATACTTTATTTCAAAAAGCAGAACAATCAAAGTAGCAAAGGGCACAACTCCACCAATAGGTCTAACGTCATACCAAGTTCGTGATAAAATATTAGACCCGGAAAGGGACAGTTCTCCAAATGCATAAAGTCCAAATTGTTTCCATTGAAACACTAGAACTAGAAATCAGTATAACCAAAAAAGCAAAAGGCACCACTCCGCCACCGGATCTAACCACATACCAAGTTTAGTAAAAACAATATTTAATATTTTTTTACTATTGCCCAGGAACCAACCCTGCCGCTAAGGCCTACTTTGCAAGGTCAAATTATTTGGTAAAAGCATAAAATATTAAACTTTTCATTACGTTTTTTATCGATCTTATTTTTAAATGCACGTCTGTTTAGTTCCATACAATTGTAATTAATATATTTCTTTAAATAGTGTTTGCTTGTTTACAAAAGCCTTCGAAAATAAATAAATACCACTGGTTAACTATTATGTCAGTGTGATCGTGGCTTTATTGCACAAAATAATGATTAGTTTAATTATGCTT
Source organism: Steromphala cineraria (assembly GCA_916613615.1). NCBI lineage: Eukaryota > Metazoa > Mollusca > Gastropoda > Trochida > Trochidae > Steromphala > Steromphala cineraria. The sequence goes on from OU744721.1 coordinate 12,268,159, forward strand.
AATATATTATATACATAGTAAACAACTATAAGTAACATATAAAAATCATACATGATGAACGATTGTAGTATCAGAGGATCGAATCGAATAATTTGACATTATGATTTAGATGTTTTTTCTATCTTGACAAAAATGAATTCTTTATAATCTTCTGTTTTATTATCAATTAACCATAACCCCTCTTAACAAAATAAAGTTATTGAGTCATTTACAAGATGAGATTCATAAAAGCCCAAATGGATCCATTCCAGAAACGGTTATTTGTGGCGGTTTCATGCAGACCATTCTCTTCTTCAAAATGGTTATCGTTTCAATACAATAATCCAATCCAATCATCTCAGTCTTCTTGCATGACTACGTCTGTTGAATCAACTGACTGTTGGTGTCTGAGACTTAAGTAAATAAGGAAAGGCGCAAAGAAGCCTTGATGTCTGACAAATGAATTGACGGTTCAGATTGGCCCCGTTGGGAGTCTTGCACCCTCTTCAGCCGTTGATCCCTCTCCTCCTTGAGAATATCCCTTGTGCTTCTATTACGCTCCGTCAAAATTGTTTCTTATCGTTTTCAATATTGGGGAGTTTTTCCATTCAGGGGAAATTATTTGTGATCACGAAGAGCTGATAAGAAAAGACTGAAATGTCCCTCTTTCCTTCTACATCAAGGGAACCTGTCTGTTATGAAGCCTGCAATCTGAGAGGAACTTATTCGCTGCTTTGTTCTGACTTATCATCACCAACGTCAATACCAAGAAGTTATCGTCAGGACAGCTTGAATGCAAAAAGCGTTTCGTTTCAATTTCACAATTCTTTATGAGAGTAATCTGAAGAATTCTCTACTGAATTGTCTCAGATAAATTCATGTGAATTATTGGTTTTGATTTTTTCTGTTTGAAATGTTTCCTTGGAAATGCGAATTTGTCAAAATCCAAGTCTGATGGCATTAGAGGTATAAGAAAATGCACAATGCACGATGCTTATATAACATATAATGATCATCTCAGGACACTTTTACAGGATTTCTTCTTGTGAACACCCTGACATTTACTACAGGACTTTTGTTTATAGAAGATGATATGACTTACAGTGCCTTTCAACTCGAAAATGCTTTGAAGCATAATATCTTCAGTTGAAAAAAACAACTACCTTTCTCTTTTGATATGTCTAACATGACAGTCAAATTGAAGGTGATTTCCAATAATTCTCAAGCAATTATCCATGGAAACCCTAATGATCAATCATAGCTATCACGCTGTCATAACCAACCCAACAAACGTCATTACAATTTGACCCTCACCAATTTCTAAACGACTTAAGACTGGCATTGCGAAATTAAATACAGATCATTTCGAAAAATCAATCAAATTGGCGTAGGTTTATGTGATTAGGCGGCAGATAAACTGAGTTCCCCTATAATTTAGACCATTTTGGAATCTCAGTTTCAAATTTATGGCCCCACTACGTCGTTATCCATGATGCTTTGTCAGAATATTTGAGGGTATATGCACCATCAAGGAAAGTACCTCGTCTATAATAGCTTTTATCGATTCTTACGCATGTAAGTTCTATTTTGGATATATTTATCACTCAGACTACATTGTAATAGTGAAGGTCCATAAAGGATAAATATAGTTACCTTAATTGCCGTGAGGTAAGGTATTCAACCATTGGTAAATGAATCCTCAGTTTCAGTTTTGAAAACATGTAATATGTACTAATCAGAAACTGCCATGTCATGGCTTCTACATTATGAAATAAGGACTTAACGAAGGATATAGGTTACATTGTTCTGGTGGAGACTCTTTTCAGTGCGATCTCTCAACTTGAAAACGATGACAACGGAACGTGAAAAGAATTTTTGTTCATCCATAACTATGGAATTTTCATTAGCAATTGTATATATTGTTTTACTCTTGACTAACTGTGCTTAAAATTCTATGCTTGCTATCTAACTCAATGATATAGACATGGATTGCGTCATCACAGGGTCAATATCCACTATACATTATTATTCTCTATTCATGCATATCGATGTGTTAGGTCACATGGGATGTGTCGCTAAGAAACAGCGTGTGAAAGACATATATACAAGTCCTACCCTCCTTCTGCATACCCTCGCTGCAGCTAGCCAAGTGAGCTTGTCTTAAAGTATATCCACAACCGTTACATATAGATTATTATTCATATAAAGATTTTAACATAAAAAAATATAAAAGGGGGATCTTATAGTTGGGAGGTATAACTTAACCAAACGTGTTATAATCTTTAAACCCTTCCGCTAAATAATATGTATGCATAAAGGTCAATTTATATACTTTCTTTTGTTAAAACCTAGACTCGCACAAGTTAGCTTCTAACTGATTTGGATACATATTATACTTGCTATTGTAGCACAGCAGTTTATTCTCTGTAATACGATCTCTCAAGTGACATGTTGGACGTTTTGCACACAAAAAATGGTGTGAGATTTAACAAATGCAATATAATTTACGATCTTCAAGAATCGTAAACATAACAGTCCTTTAGATCTGTCACCATAAAAACCAAGCCCGTAACTAAGACAAAATCATTAACCAACTTCACGATGCGTATAAAACGAACTCGAAATTAAACATTTTTGCGCTTTTCCAAGAATTATTGAACAACAAAAAAAGCATGAGAGATTTACAGTTGGTTCTCAAGGGCCACCATAAATGCCATACGACAGAGAGCCTGCTTTCCGATCAGTATTATGTTAAACAGCACACTTCGCTTCCCTCGAAGATTTTCGATCTGTTGATAAGATTAATTATTTGATAGTTCTGACAGGAAAAAAACTGAATGCTTGACAAGTTTATAGATTCTTCCGGCAAATCGATTCGACTGAGCAATTACACCGATTTTGGCATTTGATCAGCTGTCCAAACTCGGGATTTTAGTCTTGGATATTCAAAGATTTGCTGAATGTATGTGGGGGCGTTAAGCCATATAAGGAGCATTCAGAATCGTTTAAGACTTCTGATTGGATAGCGGTCGGATGAATATGAACTAACGATGCTTGGCTTGGTGCCAGGAATGATAGCTTAACTTGTGAGGAAATCGATACAGAGATTTTGGGAGTGGAAATCTTGTAAAGAAGGTTATTATTAAAACGAGAAAGTGTTCCCCAGTATTGAGGATCCAAATAAAGACTTTGTATAACTTGCAATTGCATCAGATTTTAGAATACATGGTGGTGACATACACCATGTTTACTCGATACCCTAAGAAATCAGTAAGGAATAGATTTCAGAGATTATTTCTGGTTTGTAACGGTTAAAGTTTTGAAAAACACACCATAGTACAAAAACATGACCATTCAGACACCGAAATTAAAATTGTTAAATAAAAACCATGGAAGCAACCTTTTCTTCTCTAAAATCTTGGAGAAAAGCACTATGCCCAGAACCAATCACAGCGAAATTACAGGCATTTAGTAATTATGGTTGGAAAATATTTTCAGTATGGCTAGATTGGCGAGATTTGCAAGCGGCCGGTCCACTTAAAGCAGTCACAGATTGATTAACATGATATGTGACACGCAATGGACTAATATCCTCTCCGGCTCTTCTGATCTTTGCAGCGGAATCTCATGGGAGTCTACAATCTAATTTGAATTTGAACGGCGGCGTTTGTTTCTTCCGCCTTATTCCCCAAACCTCATAACCCCAGCTAAACGTCCGTCATTTCCAATATCAGTACGGTTAACTACCAACACTAGCCGATATCTAACAGACCCTTCTATACGCAGTCTTGTCAGCTGTTTAGTTACTTATGCCCATAAAACTTGATTCCAAAACCGGTTTGAAAAGTCATTTTTAACGTTAATTAATGATTCATTTCGCGCTGTTTCTTAACACAAGGTCAATATGTCCACGTTGTTAGCGCTGGTTAAAAACCGAGTTTTATCGATGTTGGTATTTCTTTTATCTAATTGGAGTGAACAGTTTTTTCTCGTTCTAATTGTCTACCACGACTGGTTTTCGTGGCAAAGAAACTAATTGGATTAGAGCGAAACTTTCCAGGGAAAACAAATAACAGTTGATGTTATTAGATTTCTAGATTATCAAAGACAAGAAAACAGTGATTTATGATTTCTATAGAGAATTGGACGCGCTCGCTGAATAAGACATCATAGTGTCGCTTGTAATTAAGGCAGGGATTGCCATGATTTCAATTTAACATTTCATAAATTTTGAAAATACAAAAACAGTGATATTTTTTTATCTAAAAGAAGAGTGGTATTTTTACAAGAATAAAAAGCAGTCATTTGGGATTTCCGCAGGTCGGATCCTTACAAGACTTCAAGAAATCGCTTATTTCTAAAGAAAGGGTTCCGAGTTATTGCATTTCAAATAAGGTAAGTTTCGTAAGGAAAATCCAGCAAATATATCATACAGAGAATTATTTTTTTACACAAGGAGAACCTTTTTGAAAAGAACTACATGGACAGCAAATGCGTAAGTTTAAGATTATAATATGTTAAAGTCTACTTCTTCCTTCGTCTGAGGCGTGGTTTCATTGGACTTTAAAACTTTATCATGTTGAAATAAAAGGGCATCAATACTTTATTGTTAACTTAGACAAAATTATGTGTTATGTTGTAAGAAGTATATAAATTTATTATATAAGAAGATTTTTAATTTCTTCATTTTTGTTGTATTTTTTCGTATCGATGTTTCGTAATGTTGGAAGCGATATAAAAGTTGCAGTCATTAAGAGAATGTGAAATCGAACACTTGCTGAAGTGCAGCTACTTTTTACTTGAGATCATTGGCTTATTAAATCATCTTTAGAGATGATAACGAACGAAAAGGGGTCGTAATATTGACTTGATATCTTCTTGGTGACCAAAATGAAAGCATTCCTCTAAATTAGTTATTTTTACAATCATCTGAAACATCCATCTAGACATGTTAGTGTATCACCAAACAATCACATTCATACCATTTGAAAAAAGTATACATGTACACTTTCATCATGATGAATTGATTTTAGATTAGAACATTCAGAGAAAATAACTGCTTGAAACATGCTCTTATTCCTCTTTCCTTTCTTGATGATGATTATGTCGTTTGTGATTATTTGAACAAGTAATAAAGAATACACTGTATGGTCTGTAACACATGTTTGTTTGTTACAAACGTCATTGTCCCTGTTTCATTGTGGTAGCATATTATTAAACCTCTACTACCAGATACTAACTACCAGACATTAACTACATTCAGCTTCGTACCATAAGATTGTTCACTGTATCATAGTGCAAATGTCATGTAATTTGGGTTTCGTTTTGACGTCAGTCAAATATCTCCAGCAGCACTTACAAAGGATCACCAATTGGCAATGTGTTAAATAGCCATTCTGAAACCATATTTTGTCATTGTCTGGGTTACTGTTGCAGAATTTCAAAATTTGCACGGAATAATAGACACATGGTGTCATAATCTTTTAAATTCTCTTAATTTGAATTTTAATATTTAACACGGACTCCTAGAGAAAGAAAACAGCACCATTACCTATTACATTGACTCTGTGCAAAGGAACATAACCTTAAGCCTAATGCTGTTGATAACTTATGCATGATTTTGTAGGAAAAAAATTGTTTCGAACACTGGTCACTTCATTGAACTGCTAAAATTGTTACAGTTAACTGTGTAGTATGTCATTATGATATTGAGCGTTATTAAGATATTAACGCAAAATTAATCTTGACTTAAGCAGAGAACTTCCGTTTCGTGTTTGCAATGTTAGGGTTCCTCAAAGACATTCCAAATTACAAAATATTTGCAATAGAATACGCAGGTACATGAATAAACCTAAGCTACGCAGCTTCAACCGAATTTCGAAACATGTATTCGTACACTATAAAAAGGTTGAAATAATTTTGAGTCCTCGTTTGCATTGCAAAGTAGAATCCATCATATCTTAAGTTGACATTATCGTATATCATAATTGAAGTGACCAATTTTTAAACTTGCAAATACCCTTATATATTTTTCTCTGTAGCTCCTTTTTAAGTGATCGACAACTTTAAACACACGCCATCTTTTCCTAGAAGTTAATGTCACTGTGCTGAAGAAACTCAGTATGAAGTATTATAATTGAAAGTAAAGGACATCAAAATATGTTACATCATTTTACAGATGGAAAGTTGGTGATTCTTTGTTTGTTCCATTGAAGTCATTGATTTGAATTCAAAACTAAATCCAAATAATAATGATATTTGCACCAAGATACGTTAGTAAGTGAAAAACCTGTCGTTATACCATTGCACTGTGATACCAGAAAAGAGTTTTTCGGGTATAAGATGTTTATCAGGATATGTTTACTTGTGATCTTGAAGACATGATGAAACATTTTAAATGAATCTTAACGACTATTTTGGAGAAAACCAGAAATACATATACTTCGACGCCAGAAACAAGCGGAATTAATTCATCACGACAACACGACAAATTCTTTTGAATTCTCCCGATCCAATCAATTCTCGAAATACGAATTCTTCTTAATGAGTGCTATTAAAGCGTAGTATTGTAAATAAATGGTTAACGTGAAATCATTTTATGATGACGAAACGGTATGGTTATTTCAATCAGAATTTTATTTAGTATGACATCGTTAGCTATAAAAAAAATTTCAAAGACTATATTTTCTTTTTGTAATTAAATTTTGCATATCTTATACCTAAACAACTCCACAATGTTTTAAATTTAAAAAAGAAATTGAATCATAGCAGAAATCCCATCAATTATAAACACTGGCCGCCAGTGCTCCATGTATTTATAATTGCTTGCACGTCAAAGCCTCACTTCGCTCTTTAGTTTTGACACTTCATTTGTGAAGAAACTTTCTTCTCTTCCATTCAATGCAAGAAGAGGGCAAGGCGTGATACGAAAGGACTGCAATGAAAGCATTTGGCTGTACCAGAAATTTTCGATAAAACGAAATGGGGGTTGATGGAGAACTGGAAGAGGGAAGCGTTGCTTGGGGTGCAATTTATCCCCCGTGGTTCCATTTATTACCCCATCACTCAAACCGGACGCCGTGCCTCTCATCGAGGGAGGAAGAAAGCACATTTGTCTTGGAGGATTCTTTAACCTTTGACGCCGGACCAAATATTATCTTGGTCTAAGAAGGCGTAGCACCATATAAGGCAGTCGGAAAACAAATTGAAAACTATCGATTTGATGTTTATCACTGGGACGGGGTATAACAATGTGAAGTAATAACGTCGGAGAGACTTGGTCGATACAAGTAAAGTTAGGGAGAAAATTTCATATTTGCTCATCTTAGCAATAGATTTAGCGGATAAATGAGATGGTGTGAATGTGGATCTATAAGAAGGAGGGAACCCTCTAATGTACTCTCCCCATCGGTTCTATCAATAGTTTACATGGTTACTCGATAATGGTCCAATCCCAGTCTCTACATGACCATATTAGGCAATGATGCTAAGCACAGCTTTTTCCTGACTTTTTTGGTTTTGGTTTGAGCGAATTGTGCAACTTTTGGGAAGGCATCGTTGCGAGTCAATAAATTATGAGAATTATCCTCCTTGAATAAATATGATTATATTGAGTAATTTGTTTATTATTATTTTATTTTATCTTTTCGATATAGCATACCTAATGTTTGAATTTTACATATGTATATTACTTCAAAGAAATAAAAAATGTGATAAATTGATTATTCACAAATTTACAGAGATAAAATAGACTTTAAAGGGGCAGTAGCAGGTTTTTTGAATATTTTATATTTTAAATTTTACACTGATAGTTGTACCTTAATGGTAAATGAAATATATTAATATTGTCAAAAACCTCATTACACAAACCAATCATCCACAGGAAGAGAACACATTATTTCACATAAAGTCCATTGGGTGCCATTTTATGTGAACACCTTTTATTCATTTTGTGAAAGAAAATGGAATCGCATGACTGAACGTTACGCTAAATATCTGATTAATTACTGTTTCATTTAGTTTTAATACATTGTTTTTCAATTGGAACTATTTATTATCAGTTTTCTGACATCACCTTATATTCTCCCTAAAAACGTGCTACTGCCCCTTTAAACTTCGGATGAAATAATGTATTGTTCTTAGTTTGCTATTTGTGTTTTCTGTTTCTAATGTTCATTAATACAGAAGCACTCTTTTTTTATTTATATTGATAATTGGAAGAATAATGTGTATTGAAGAAGGTTCAATGGGTAGTTCCACTACACTTTGTTTAAAAAGAACACCACCACTGCATTTATATAGAATAATGAAAATAGACATGTTCTTCATTAATGTATTAACGACAAGTGCAAGTTCAAAGGTTGAACATACGTAACATAGAGACAACATACCAGGGTGATGGTGAACTTACAATAAAATTTGTGACATTTTTTAATTGTAAGAATTACAATTTGAGTAAATTCTAGTGAACATCCAATTATGATTTGATGAATGAAATTACGAGGACATATAGAATATACGAGACAAAATCATGTTTTCGTCTGATTTCATGTTCCTTGGAGTAATTCATTACACAGACTGCAAATATCGGCACGAAATGGCGCTGTGAAATGAAGTGTTATACCCCTGTTCCTAAAATATAATGAAAGACGTACATCAAAGAATTAGCACGTTTCACCAGTTTCTCGCCAAGTATTTGTTCAATCTGAAGCAAATTATTAATTGAGCGAGAGCCTCTTCGCCTCTATCACGAGCAAAAGTTGATGGTATTGATAGAGGTAAATCACTGAGCATTTAGGAGTGGATTTATGTTGGTCAGTGTATATTTGTATTTTACTTCCGGTTGGTTTCGGTTGCCTTGGCAACCGCTTTGTTGAAGAGGGGCGTTATGGTATGATCTAATGAAGTGTATACAATTCCCTATGTGAAGTAAATGTAGTGTTCAATGTATAACTGCTGATGACCAGACATGAACCGAATGGATCTGAAATACTCTCATCTCTCGCACAACTACCCCTGAAGAAGACGGAGTTGACTGGTCCATTGCCTTCCAAACACTTGTCGGACATTTGTACTGACATCTGTAAACATGTGTGTTGTATAAGCAGTGTAAACATGACTGATAACATTGTACTTTAATAATGCTCTACTTTTACAAAAATATCCACTGATAGAGATGAAAAATTGTATTATTTAATTTAAGAAAAAAATCAATTTGACGAAAAAATGTAATTTACGAGTTTTTACAATTAAGTTTCAATTCTTCGACGAATAAATAGAATATATATAAGCATGTGGGCAGAGATTTCATTATGGTTCTTGCATCATGCATGACAGAAGTGTTCTTGATCAGTTTTATTCCGGATATAATTAATACCTTCCCTATGGATTGATGCCTACTACATGTCATCCGTAAACATTTACCAGCAACATGTATTGGTCTTATTGTTTTATTTTCATACAAAAGGAAGGGTCACTCTTGTTTGTTTAATGCTTCCTTATGCTTGTAAGCTCATTAGCAGTCAAGTGTATAAGGTTTCATTTAAAATTGTCTTTTTTCTAAGAAAATTATCAATTTCAAATTTCAACCCTCGCACAATAATTTAAGACTTGGAACAGGTTGACATTCAAAAACCATTACCAATGAACTCGTACAGTTTAAGCCAATTTCTCGAAACACTGCTTTGTATCAAAGATCCTATTAAAATTCTCCTGAAATCATACTGTTCCAGTGCTCCTGTGTAACAGACTCACCAACCGAAATAATAGAATAGTTCTGCGTCAATACGTGAACTTTCCGTGTGAGATTAGGACAATTCTCGTTCAGTTAGGACTTGATACGCAACTAAAGGCCGGGTTTAGGCTAAAAGATACCATTGGCAAAATGCCACTAGGTGAAACCGGCACCAATTTTGATTGACTAAAAATCCGACATATATAAGTTTGAATATATAAGGCATAAAATGCCTGGTCCTTGTTTCAATGTCACGATATGTAAACAATGAAACAGTTACAGTTCATGCAATCCTCAATCATATACTTCCTCTCAGAGCCCACTCAAATCTGTACGGTATCATGGTTGCAAAGTGTGCGTACAGCACAGGTAAACGAACTTCAGTAATAACAACGCCTACTGGAACAGTTTGAAACATCGTTGCTAATTCCACTTCTGGTTTCTAACTTCACTATCAGGATTTTGTATTTCTAACCATTAATTAGGGTCCGCAATTAACATAGGAATAAAGACTTAGAAAAGTAATTTTAGGTCTGGAGAACAGGGCTTACTTGTACTTGTTATTAATAACCTTCAATCACAAGAAAAAACTCAACTTGCCGTTTAGTGAATAATTTGTTCATCATTTTACCTTCGTTAGTTTTCTTGAAAGCCTGCATCGTACAATTTTGTAGGAAGAGACATTAAATGAATAAATATTACACTTTTTTCTAGTTGTCAATATCTTCCAATGACTGAGACACTAGTTCCTTTCAATAATAGAAAAACGCTAAACTAATTTGGTATTCTCTTCGTAAATGGTACAATCAAATAATACTAAATCTTGCATGTGCACCCCTAATATAGCAAAGATTACGTGTTTCCAACAAGTAATAATCCTACGTACAACATTTAAATATATACTGTATGATACTTATATGGCCTACTGAACACTATTACCCATATTTAACTTTGTGGCTGCTCTAAAACCCTTTCAAGAATTAAATTTGAGTAATTGACGGGGTTTTTACCAGTTGTCTTTTTGCAAACCCCGACTTTAACCTGTTCCCTGTCACTTTATGTATAAAATATTGTCCGACTAAATATCCATTTCTAGAAAATAATTGAATCGAGGCCCCCAGGGGCCGACGCCCGTTTCTTGCAAGGAATGGAGAGTTAAGAGGATATTTTCTGACCTAAAGTACACTCAATGAAATGCTGGATAGACTGACGCTACAAGTGTCCAGTATATCTTGATAAATCCATCATTTATGAACTCATATAACATTACTGCATCAACATAATCTTGGTTACATTAAGAACACTCGCTGAATTTCTAAAGTCAATTGTTTCGAAAACATATGCGCGTATTTTTAACAAATGGACAAGGAAAAGCTCGGTCGGACTGAGCAGTAACGCCTGAAATATGAGTAACGACCACAATTAAGCACTAAACTATTTATTTAAAATCTTTATAAAAGCTGACCTTGATCCAATATTCAGTAAAGTGTTTCAGATATTTATAAATATAGTATAAAATTAAAAGTTTTTAGATTTTCATTTTTTGTCTGTGCATTAAGGATAAAGCCTAATTGTATCTCATGTGTATAAACACCTTTACTGTCTCTTCGGTAATTTTAGTACCTCAGCTTTAAAACATAGAATATATAGAAGCCATGGTATATTTACATGAAAACATCGAATTTTACCCCGGAAAGTAGTTGAGTCTTGATATATATGCTGTCACATATGCTGGGTTCTAGAAGTATCAAAACCAATAGCTAATATTTGAAAATCATGTCTAAATCTAGAAATATTTTTTCCAGATCGATTGACAGAAACTGATAGAAAGGACACAAATAAATCACAAAATGAGATGTTATTTACTGTTTTAACGACAGGAAGGCTTGGTCCGTGAAATTAATTTTCTTCACCGCAATCCAGATGGTGATTAAGACGGCTGTAAACGTCGCAGACAAGTTCATTACAACTTTACAAGTTAGGAACGTATGGCTTCAGAATCTAATAACCCAAACTGATTGAAAATAATTAAAACTATCATTAGAAAATAAAGAATAATGAAAGGTCAGGTATCTGCTTTTTGGGGGATGTAATTAAAGTTGTTCTTAGAATACAAATATATATAACTATATAAAGATAAACCAACTCTCTTTTTAACATATATAAAGATATTTACATAGTTTATTATACTTAATTTGTAACATTGCCATCTTACATATGTTTTTAAAATTTTTGTAATCATTAAAAATATTCTTTGTTATTTAACTTTTTATATCACTAATTCAAACTCAAAGTGATTGAAATCAATCAATTGAATTAATTTACTTTCATGTATACAACGTTGGGACATTCGTCAAAGTTTATGTGTTGCATTACACAGACGACGAATACAAATGTTTGCATTACGGTTTCCCAATTAAATTTTACGATTTTATCATTGACAATCGGGATTTCTTATCAAAAGATCGAAAACTGAACAGTGTCTGGCACTTAAATCGGAAGCCATAAAACTGAGATAGCGATCTCGCGATATCACGTTTGAAACGAGACCGGAAGGAAGAGAGTGGTGTACACAGTAATCCGAATTATAAGCTCGACACGGGCTGATGTTTGTTCAAGTTTTATGAACTAAATTGTTTCCATTTTGGAGTTCTCGTATCAGATAGCAACGCAATAAAACGACACGTGTGTCCCTCAAACAGAATAAAACTGCTTTTTGGAAAACCTTGGGGACACTTGGGTAATTTAGGAAAATCCGCCTCACTAGTAACGTAGTGATATCGACTCGGTGTATCTTTAAGGATCATTCTATCAAAGAAAAAGCTGACTGGACTTGTCCTGTTAAATTGCCCCGACACGCTGTAGTATTCCGCATGGGAAAACTTCGATTACTCCAAACAATCTTTTTCGTGAGAGGAATACGACGTGATCCGAGCTAATGAAATGCTCCCATCCGCTCAAATTGCCTGATATGGACTCCGCGGGTCCATGAAACCCAATTTGCAGTCCAGTCGGTTTGAAGCGTAAAGTCAACCCGACTGTACGCATGGTTCGCCCGATGTCTCAGTTAGAAACGTAGCTGCGACGTCTCTTTGTAGGGAACAACGTCACATGGTTTGATAACTGTGTCCTTCATTACAGTCCTTCACTGTCATCGATTTCAAGAAAAAAGGTTATATGTCAAAAACAAAATAAATTGTATTGTCGGAAACTACAGCTGGAGTAGACAATTTAGTCACTTTGAGAGTTGTCAAAAGTGTATCTCCTCATATTTTTTACTATCGCCTTATTATAATAAAACAATACGTGATAACAATCCACGCATTTGTATAGTGCTCATTGAGTTATCAGTTTTAAGAATTTGTATAGGCGAAATATTACGCAGTGCAATTTTTACAATTAGTACATCATCGTAGAGATTTCTTCGGTGAGTTTTGCAATGGTTGAATGATTTGTTCAATCGCTATTCGACGATGATGGTAGTTAATCTAAATCAATGGTATTCACAGTCTGTTATGTTTTATTCCACCATGGCACCTTTCAGGTTTGTAACATGTACAAGATTGACTATATCGTCCTTTTTATACCAGTCAACGTGTAACATAGTAAAGATACACTTTTGAGTTGTAGAGATAATTGCAATGACCTTTGTCGTACATTTCAACTCTTGATCTAGTTTTAAATATCATTTTAGAATATCAAATTCTAATGATGTTAAAATAGTAAAAAATACATATAAGGAGTAGTATTTTGTAGGAGGATCAAACATATACAAACGACGATTTGAAGGCGGATCAAGCATAGACATTTTGTAGGTGGATTAAACAAAACGTGCGTCTACAACGAAGTTCGTGATATTTTCCTTGCAAACTTCTGAAGTATTGTCGCCAAGCGATTGACAGTCTGTCGGTATGGATTTCTAATTAAAATCATCCCTCACCAATTAAATATACATCAAACAAATATGCTTCTATTTCTTTTGCACCAACAAAAACGAAATAATGATTATATCGGAAAATACGCATCCACGAATTATTTTCTCTGTCAATAAAGACGTTCGTTAGCAAAAAATCGAAAACCATGTCCATAATGGAATCTTTTTCTCGATGAATACAGAAAGTTTCCTGTGCTGCAATATCTTTAATGCATTCAGTATGATGCCACGAAAACAAATCAATATTTCCAATACGAAATTACTAATTAGATTCGTAAGAGATATTTTGAGTATATCGTAATTTGATTTGGTAGAATGATGTAATTTGTTTGATAAAAAATGACTGATTAATATCGGATTTCCTTTTTTATTTTCTAAGGGAACTATCTAATTGCATATCTCATCATGAGAAAGTTGTAGTTTTAAGGCGTGGTTGTATATAAAACATCATTGTAAATGTCGATGGCTAAATATTTTTCCATGACTGTTTCATTTATGGGGGTTTTCAATTTTTACTTAATTGATATTTAGAAAAGAAAAATATATCAAGAATATAATATTGTTTGTTTTATCTTAGACGTTCCTTTTTCACCAATCCTCGGTTTACCAAGGCCGATTATTTTGATGTTTAATATTGGTATATTATATAAGTAGAGGTTTGAAACATTCGACCGTGCTGACAAAGATGTGATTATTCTTATATAATTTCTTATATCTTATAGAAATTCGTTATTGTAAGAAGAATGGGTAAGTTATGTAACATGATATCCACTTGGGTTTGAGAAGAAACATTACCGTGTCATCAAAAGCTGTAACTGATTAACAACATGATCACGCTCAAAAACTACCCACAGTGACAAATATGACACGTGCTCAGATTGCCTGAAATGGGCGTTTTTGTGAAGGATCAAAATGAAGCTTGTCAATTTCTAAGAGAAACATAAAAAAGAGCTGAAATTGAGACTAAAATGATTCTCAAAGGAACGTGGAAATTTGGACATATTGTCACCGGTGATGAAATACAGCGTCTTTCCCCAGTCACTCACGACGAGGCTCAGTAAGGCATGTGATTCAGTTACATCTTCATTTAACCACTTCCTGCACAAGGAGCCTCTCTATATTCAAGGTGTTTGTACAAGGAAACATTAATATACTGGTCGAAAGAATTTAAGGAACATGTGTATATTGTCTTTTAGATACTTCATGTATGCGCAAATGGTTGATAATAATATTGTCATTTAGCAAACACTATCTTACTGACATTTTGGAACCAAAAACTGAGTTCTGTTGAGCTTTTATGTTGGGAGCACAGATTTGTTGAAAAATCAGATGATGTCAGATGGTTATCGTTCATAATGAAGCAATTTTGATGTGGGTGATTTAATGGCTTTTGAAGTGATAACCCTGTTAGTTAATAGCTTGGTCGAGAAATATTCCCAAAAATAAAAACTACCAAAATATCAGATTTTATAAATTTGTAAAGAATCTTCCAAGTTCTCACATCAGTAGCCCCATGCCTTGAATGCTTGATGGTATGAAGAAAACTTCTAGCAATGATTTACCTTTTGAGCTACAAACATTCAAAGTTGTTGCAAATGATAAATACTACAAGAGTGTTCCTTAAATTATTTTGAGTAGCATATGTTACATACGTTTACAGTTTACAGATTGTTGTTTCCTTAAACATAAACTAACCTCGACCTTACCACTTCTCGATTTTCGTTCAAAGATTTTTCAAAAAATAAAAGCTGGACTTAATTTTTGTTAATTTGTCCAATAAACACTTTTTATTAGCCTTTCATTTAGACAGCGTAATTATCGGCTGTGAAAAACCCACCTGGGTTAGGGGCCATAAAACTCGCGCGGGTGTGGCGTAATAAACAGACTATACAGAGTAACGCATCATTATTTCAACTGAAATACCGCCTAAATAATTGTTTGATTACCATTGATGTGGATATCTTTTTTACACCAAATGCTGAGTAGTCTTTCGTCGTCAAATGATATATCTTACTGAGTCGAAAACATTTCCTAAACATCGTTAATTATTAGTTGTTTTTCCTGTGTTATTGTTACGATAGATGTATAGATAACGAGGCTGATTCAAACATATTTGAGTAGCAACTTTTAACGCACTATACAATATTGTAATCAGACTTTCTATTTTTTCAAAGACAATAGTGAAATATGTGTGTGGTTATGTGAACTTTAAAGGGGCAGTAGCACGTTTTTTGATAATTTTATAATTTGAATTTCTCACTGATAATTGAAAGTGAATGCTAAATATATTATTTTGAGAGTATCAAATATCTCATTACACAAGCCAATCATCCATTCTCAGAGGACAAAGAATGAAGATTCACATAAAATAATCCATTGGCGGCCATTTTTTGTGAACACCTTTAATTATTTTTTTGTGAGAAAAAGAATCGCATGGCTAAACTTAACGTTATATATTGGAATTATTACTGCTCCATTTAGTTCAAATACATTGTCTCTTAATTGGAACCATTAATTCTCAATTTCCTGACATCACCTTATATTCCCCCTAAAAACGTGCTACTGGCCCTTTAAAGGGGCAGTAGCACGTTTAAGGGGAATTTAAGGTGATGTCAGGAAAACGAAAATAACTTGTTCCAATTGAAAGGCAATGTATTTAAACTAAATGAAATAGTAATAAATCAAATAGATAATGTAAGTTCATTCGATTGCTATTCCTTTTTACTACCCAAAATGAACTAATAGGTGTTCACACACACAAAAATATCTGCCAATGGACTTTTTGTGATTTTTTATAAGTTGTTGTCTGACTACGGATGATTGGTTTCTTTAAAGAGATTTTGGAAACAATCAAAATGATACATTTTTCATTACCGTACAGTTAAAAGTGAAATTTTTTCAAAAAACGTGCTACTGCCCCTTTAAGGGGGCTTCTTTCGGTAAACTGGACACAAAGATATTGGGATAGTGAATTTCTCGTTGATTACCTATCATTTTGTAAGTTTAACTTTTTGATTAAAATCACGTTCTGTGCGCGATAAATATACAGAACGTCATACGTGTGCATTTGGGTCGTTTGTATTGAACGAGTAGATGTCATGGACGCGGAGGAACAAAGAGTTCGAAGAACGAGTTGTTCCTCCGCGTCCATGACATCTTCGAGTTCAATACAAACGACCCAAATGCACACGTATGACGTTCTGTATTTATTATATACTCCTTTTAAACCTTTTTACAAGTTGTTTTTGAATTTCTTAGATTATCTAAAAAAACGTTCTGCGCATTAATACATAATGCGAACAAGGCGATGACCCCGAACACGCTCGACTGATGATTTGATCCTCAATTATCTTTTTATTTTCTCATTATTCTGCGTAGTTAAACGAAAAAGATCATTTTTTTCAAGTGTGAACACAAAATAACGTGATAAAAGTAATTCCATAGCCATTATTTATATATTCCTGAATATGAAAAACGTAAAGTTCAGGGAAACGAGCGACGGGCTTCATCCAAACGACGTCACCATTGAAATGACGTCATAATCGTTGTCGGCTATTTCGTCATAATGACGAGTATCGCTAGCGATGCTCTATGAATTTGGTTCAGGATTTCCTTTTTCAAAGTGTTTTGCAGTTTCTTTACTAATGAGAACTCTAGTTTCAAGCTATTTTATTCTTCGATGTCACATTAAAAAGTACGTTTTTACCAATGCATTGAGATACATTAATTTTGAGAAAATTTTGGAAAATTCCGAGAATTGCCGAAGTTTAAAAAAAGTAGAACCGGCAGGCGTGCGATACGGATTCTGGAGTGCAATACGGAATTTGAAGACGTATTCCGTATTGCACCCTTGTATTACTATCATAATATTACATGAATATATAATAATGCTAGATATCGAACAATGCCATAGTCAAGTAATCAGATAACAGTATTATGACGTCATAATCATATCATTATGTTTTGGTGACACAGTCATTGGTAAAAAGTTCCCAAGTCTGAGTTTATTTTTATCAGTGCATCTTAAATATCTCGATCAAAATAGAATTAAATCAATTAAACTTTTAGTTGCCAGAAAATCCTTTCTTGGTTAAAGTGATTTTAAATTTTTCATGGAATAGTAAAACATACCGTCATTGGAAGATGGTAGCGAAAGCGTGCCAAAACTTTTTGTTTTTCAACATCGTGTATTGTGTGTTGCCACGCCTAATATCTCACCAACCTTAAAATCTAAGAAAAAACAATTTCCAATAAAACACTGAAATATTTCTTGTCTTGATGTAATGAAGAAATTAAAAGTTTAGTTACCAGAAAGTCGTTACTGATTTAATTGACATCGTGCTGTAAAATTAAAAAATAACGCCATTGAAAAATTTTAGCGAATGACATGCCAAAACATTTTCTTTCAACATCGAATATTGTGTGTTATAACAACTCATATCTTACAACCTTTAAAATCCAAGAAGACTATATATATTGACTATAGCTTTTCTGTGAATTCTTTCGACACAAACCGATGGTGTCGAAAATAAAAATCGAGAACACAGAAAATTCCTATGCCCTCGAATAAAGTTTTTTAAAGTAGATTTCTTTTGTAAGAAAATATTTATGAAATAAGGATAAGAAGGTTATGCATGATTCCAAGTTCAGACAACTTCATATAATCAGTATATCGTTCATCCCAAGTTCTGATATATATTCTAAATTCAGGACATTAACCTTTACAAAAGACAAAGAAGGAAATATCAGATAATGTTGGCACTGAGGAGTCCCGTCTATTGTCTGGTTAATGTTGTACATCTGATAGAACGAGAGGTCAGTCTATATGAATGGACGTTATTGGCATTAATCAATAGTTTTATTGTCCGACTTGGGAAACATTGCTTGTATTTACCACATCAATGCTGTACAGATCTATTCCTTTAGCAATATGTTTTCAGTACCGTTTATCAGCTGGATGCTCATGTTCGTTTTTTTCTATAAGACATGAATATTTTTTGTGGTTTCTCATTTCTTTATATCATTTTATACGAATTTTAATAATGGTAAAAGCATGTTCGAGTCTTGAATATTGCACCGGATGTCTACGTGCAACAAAATAAGCCGTCAACTGTGGATTGAAAACTAGGTGAAAGTAGTCATTAGCTTCCAAATTATCAGCTGATTAAGTTAAGGCTTGATAACCAAATGACCTGGATAACGAATTTCTTATTGTAATCATGGATATTAGTAATGCAGATCAATAGTCGACTAATGTATATAATGTGCATAAAGCAACCGGAATTCAAGCATTTAACGAAAACTCTTTAAACTGTTTTAAGTTTCCTTAATATATTACGTAGATGTATGCCTCGCTTTATTATATACACAAAACTGTATGGGAACAACGTGATTTGACTAACCATATATATATATACATGACTCTTGTCTCATACTACTGTAAACAGGGAAAATAGTTAGCAGAAATATGCTGTTGAAATCAAATATGTTTAGTCTTGTTGTATTTCACAACTTCATAATGCCTTAGACAAATGGCCAATCTCATTGAAATAAGATCATAATGTTCTACACTTCGTTACGCATGCTTAGCGTAGTATAGAAAACATATTTTAATAAGATCGATAAATGGAATAAATGGTGTATTATCTACTGAATGCTATTGAAGAAGTTGCTGGCAGCAGAACAGTTTTGACAAAGAGATAACAGTACAAATGTTATCTAAATGATTTCAATACACTTGAGACATTTGAGATCGTTGTACCCCGTGTTCGTGATCCACAAAAGAACCATCTTTATGCTCAGAACATATGACGTTTAACTCAGTTGTCAATCCCAAATCAAAATAAACCATGTATTCAACACTACACCCATTCATGACTTGAGCATCGCATTCAAATTCATACTAATTCTATGCCAAACGAAATGTTATGTTATTGGTTATTTGCTTAGGTATATAGGTGAATATAGAATTTAAAGGGGCACTAGCACGTTTTTAGGGGGAATATAAGGTGATGTCAGGAAAAGGAAATTTAATAGTTCCAATTGAAAGACAATGTATTAAAACTAAATGGAACAGTAATAATTCCTATATATAACGTAAAGTTTAGCCATGCAATTCCTTTTTCTTACACAAAATGAATTAAAGGTGTTCACACAAAATGGCCGCCAATGGGTTTTATGTGAATCTTCATACTTTGTCCTCTGACTATGGATGAATGGCTTGTGTAATGATATTTTTGACACTGTCAAAATAATACATTTAGCAGTAACTTGCAATTATCAGTGAAAATTTTTAAATATAAAATTATCAAAAAACGTGCTACTGCCCCTTTAAGCAACATATGTGAAAAATCAGGTCGTCTTTGATTAAGCATCTGAATGTACTAGCTGTTTAAAAGTAAACACTGCGATTAGGTAATAGTGATTGGAGAGTTAATTTGCACTATAACAAGTCGTTATTGCACAAACGATACTTGTTAAATAAATATTTCTTTATCTTATGTATCTGACTTATTCATGCTCTGAAAATATGTTTAAAATCATCTTTCGGGGTAAAACCTATAAATCTTCCCACACGAATTCAAACATTTTATCCTAACATTCACTTTTATTTCAACTAAACTTGTTTATGTAAACCAAATCCATGATTTTTTTTATAAAATGGTAATTAAACTGATGTCCTTGGAAAATGTTTGATTGAAACGATTATTTTTCGATTAGAGTTTTTAAAGATAATCATACATTTTCTAAATCATGCAAATACGGTGTCAGCATCTCCGAAGAAACGTCCTTCTCTTTCAATGAAGAAGTTAGAATTCCTTGAACTGTTTCTTAATTCAGACAACTTGGCAGTGTCAAACATGCTTAGAGTGTTCGTGGTCCTTGATTGTTTTGAGAATACAATGTAGTAACAAATTGGAAAGAAAGAAATCTATCTCCTCTTCCCTCTGTTGTTTAGAAGTGAATTTGACATGCACTTTTGAGGTTGTGTTCGTGTTTTTTATGTATCAAAATTACAGTATTTAGCAAGAAGATAAAAATGATTAACGGCAATTTTGTATACGAGTTAATAAAAATTGATACATCACGGCAAACTATAAAAATGGTTAAGACTTGTGCAATGTTTACCCATCCTTTTCGCCGGACAGAAACAACGCTTATTGTCAAGAGCACGGTGTGTAATTAAGCAGAACAGTCTCCATACGTTATCGACTTTGTATATTAACACTACCGCTATATGATTGATGGCATGTCCGATACAGAGAATGTACCAGGTATATAGCGGATCTGGAAGGAAATATCACGTCTATTGACTGTTACACTAATAAGAATTGATGGCAAGATGCCATGGCGGATGGGTGGGCCGGGTTTCTAGCGCCAGGACTGGTCCAGAGATTGAGCTTTGTTCATATACCTAGCTCGTTGTCGTCTTTATGGGTCTAAGACATAATGCTGATGGTGTCAGGTGGTATCATTTATTTCATGTACTCATCAATCATCGTTCAACTATTATTGAAATTTTGTTGTAATTGGTAAATGATATGCGTTGCATTTGCTCGAAGGCGTTATCATATTGCGTTCCAGAGACTCGTTTAATCCATCAGTCATTAATTATAATTGGATAGTTATCATATAGAATACGAATATTCAGCATTTGAAAAGATAAAGAGTAAAGTGACTTTGAAGAAATATCGATTTAAGGATAAAAAAAACGTTGATTGAAAACAAGTTCATTAATTTATCACGGTCTTTTGTAAGTATAAAGACATAGACTATTTCTCTTTTACTTTGATTGACAATATTATTTTAGATGACATTGTTTGAATAATTTGCCGTACATTTAATTGAATTAGAAATATATTGATATTGGTCAAGTATTTTATATGATTCTATTAATGAATTTATTTGACGACAATATAATGTATCTTAATCGACAGTGGTCACAATTAAAAGTTATATACATGAATGAAATCAATGAACGTATCAAATGATAAAAGCGGAATGGTAATTAATCAATCCAATCACTATTCATTTCCACGATCAAAATTTTAAAACAGAATCGATTAAACTAATTAGTACGAACAAAACTGGGAAAAAACGATACCTTTCTTTAAAACTGTTACAATCACAAATTTAAGTGAGAAAACAACGGCTTTATAATATTCTTAACGGATTCATGTGCAGAATATAGTTACTTTGAAGTAACTTCAGTATGTACTGACAATACGATAATTATCATGTAGGAAACAGGGGAATTATGACAAAGCACAAGAACTAAAAACTTCACCGAGAAGCAATT
Source organism: Steromphala cineraria (assembly GCA_916613615.1). Classification (NCBI taxonomy): domain Eukaryota; kingdom Metazoa; phylum Mollusca; class Gastropoda; order Trochida; family Trochidae; genus Steromphala; species Steromphala cineraria. The sequence continues at coordinate 12,290,104 of OU744721.1, forward strand.
ACACCAAACCATGTTGTGCGTTAATAACCATCCGCCTTTTTTCTGACACGAAGTTCTAGTGATCATAAACCACTGCCTTTTTATCTTTGATTGACTTAGAAGATCTCAATAACTGTTCTACTACGATGTCTGGTTGTCACGCAATGGAAGGATATGCTTGTTAAGGAACAATAACGAATAGAAATGAATGTAAATCAATGTAATAGACTTTGAGTTTATGGCGGAAAAGGGACACGCATTTCACAATGATCAATTTAGCCGCTATTGTAAGATGCCTCAAACGTGTTAGATTGCTCGTTTCTAAGTCTTGATATTTTAATATTGTGTCAATTTAACGCTTTCAACACATTCTTTACGTGCAAAAGATATTCAAAAATCTTAATTTTAATATATTTTTTAATATATTTTTTTATATAAAGGAATTATATTCTATTTTGTTTTCTTTTGTTAAACAAACGTTAATGAAAAGTATAGAATTATCAATATCCATAAATTCACATCTATAAATAAATATTGTACATGTGTATGTCTGCGTAGAGCAAATTCTACAACATAGGACAATAGAATATATATATTTCTGATCTTTCAGGTCAATAAATATTTACGATAATGAGTGGAAGAAATCGAAGCTTATCGATCGTAATATTGATGATGTCAAGAAATCTATATGGACGAACTTTAACAGCACTCGAGTGTCGGTATTTCTCTTACAAACATCACACGCCCTCAAAAGATAAATAATAATGTTCTTGAGTCATGGATTATTACTTTTATAAACAAAAGAGAAAAATTATTAACTATTTGTTGAAAAATCATATATCAAAAACCTTTTCTCGTAAAATAATATAGATTATTAAACATATATAAGTATTCAAAATTAAAACGTCGCAATGTGTTCCTTTAAACCGGAAGATTCCATTTTAATTTAATCATATTTGAATCTATTTAAGTTTTTCAATTCAAAATCAATGTTCGTAAACTTAAATTAAATTATTAAATTCAGCGATACAATGTTTTAGTTTATCATTTTTCGTTTTAGGGTAGTTATTTTGAAGTTTTAAAATATTATTTTTAAAAAGTTGAGAAGTAGAATATATTGAAACATTTCCTAACACCTTTAGGTATCATACCAAACACTGAAATATTCTAAAATCTTGTAACTGTTCATAAATATGAATAACTAAAGATAACTTAATACAATGTAGTTCTGTTCAAACAGACGTTTATTGCGCTTTCATAACATATTTCATCCCGATATTTTGTTGAATCTATATCAATATGCACAAGTGGTTATAAACTATAACACCAAACTCAATATTCTATAACAATATCAATCACATAGTTTCACACTTGTCAACAATATAAGTGAAAAATGGAGAAAAATATCTACAAACTAATCTCTTATCTTTTGAATGTATAATGCTTAGCCGTAGCGTATGTACAAGTGGATTGATAAACGCTTAAATGAAAAATGAGAATATTTACAAAATTCAACAGTATATCAACACAATTATGTTGGAAGGAAAGAAACTATAGAAGCTCACCTACTGTAACTGTGGACGGACACCCACTCTCTCCACCAGACTTGTAACAAGCAATACCTCTTTCTTATGTCCGCTAGGCGATGGCACTACATAGCGATCCTAATAAATTATTAATGAGTTGGAGATTTGCAATCACTGATCGATAAATATCGAGAAAATACAATAATCTTAAATTTGGAATTTCAAAGTCAGCTGAAAACAAAATATATATATTTTACTTCTTTCAAAATTTTCGAAAAGCATTTTTACGTTAATTTTCTATAAAATATTCAAGCATAAGTTCAAATTAAAAAGATGGGAATGTGAGTTGAGTATTTCACATTCACATTCTTCATCCATATAGTATTGGACCAACTTTAATATAATAATTCATTTAATACCTACAAATCAATCACAACCTTTGTTGGTATTTTGTCACCCCTCTTAGACTATTTCTTTACTGCTCTATTTATTACCCTTTTGTGTATGATTTACATTCCATTTACATAGTTATCTCTATTTTTTGCGATATAAATCACACAATAAAATCATATGACAGGGCGAAATCTATATACAAGTGATATGTATAAGTTGAAGCTCGGAATGATAAATGAAATCCTGAAGGAATAATAGAAGTAACACAGTCTACTGTCCACGGCACACTTAACGTGCTAGCACTCTGTCAGTGGTGCTAAATACTTGTACATGTCAGTTTGATAATCACATGGTAGATATCTCTCAGCACCTGTTAGTTTGTGTATCAACTACCTCATCGTAACAGCTATAGCTGCTACAATAACTCTTAACTGTCCTTCTTACAACCGGGGAGTCAATTTGAGCACGGATTTCGTATACTATTTACCAAATTCTATTTTGAATGTCAAAGATCTGAATCCATTTACGCGATAAGACTCTTTAGAGATCACGTTGGAATAGATAACCGTTATGAGAGTTCGGGGTAGTCGAGGGACAGCTTTAGCGTTGATAGTAGGCCGAGCTGTCGTTGGAGTAGAGATAGTCGGCTTCGTGTTGAGGGGGGTAACAGTCGATCTCTCCCCCGAACTGCGCCTGTTTCTTGTTGATCTCCAGGTGGTTCACGGCGTCACCGTTGAACTGGGTTGGTTTGCCGTCGATGCCTCCGTTTTGCATATAGGTCTGGTACTGTTTTGATGGTGGATCGTCGACCAGCACGTCTCCCTCGTTCTCGAAGGGCTTGTACTTGTAGATGTTTCGCAGCACCGCCAGCACGGGAGCGTACAGCACGTTGCTGCCGAAGATGGCGACGTTTAACCAGACGAACCCGATAGCATGGACAATAGAGCCGGCGACGATTGGTCCGAATGCGTAGGCCAGGGAGTAGGAGATGTCTGCGATGGCGTATACGCTACCGTACACCGAGACGTGACGTACGTCGACGAGATAACCGAGAGATGGCAGCAGGGCAGTGTCGACCAGAGCAATACCAAAGCAGATACCCATGATGGGGACGATGATGACAGTAAAGGAGGTCCCGAAGGGAAGAACCATACAGAAGATACCTTCAAGGGCCAGTCCGATGGCGGCCATTAGCCACTGATAGTGAGGATAGGTCCGGGCCAATTTTACAGTCAGGTAGACACCACAGATGTGCGGGATGAACGCAGGCAACCATACGAAGCCGATTTCCCACTCGTCGGCGCCGAACTTGTCCTTCATCCAGAGCGATATTGTCGGCTCGAGGAAGGCGAGGGAGACGTTGGACATGGCTAGCGCACCTGCAACCACGGCGATGTACGGGTCCATGAGTAGATGGTGGATCGGGGTTCCCTTTGGACGCTCCTCCCGCGGGATGGCGGCCCGCTCCCGCCTTACGGGCTTCATAACCATCAGCAGGAGTAAGCCGTCGATCAAACATATCAAGGCTAATATCAAAAAAGGAACTACCTTTCCGGCAAATTCATATAGAATTCCACCAAATGGCGGAGCAAACAGACATCCGAATGATATAAAAGCTAAAGCTATACCTAAAGCTTTCGTTCGTTCATTTTCTTCGGTGTACCTGTCGGCGATCATAGCAAGCCCCGAGGTGTCCGCAAATGCCGACCCGACACCCTGAAGGCTTCTTGCAAGAAATAATAGTGTGTAACTTTGTCCAAACGCAAACGCCGAAGTTGAAAAGAACATTATCACAAGTCCGATCATCATGGGTACATCATAACCGATCCTGTCTATAAGACCGCCAGTGAAGGGGTTAACCATAAGCTGCATGATAGCCTTGGATGCAAACAGTATTCCAATAGCGCCACCCTCATTCCCGTAGGTGACGGGTGGCGGGGGTAGGTTCATGATCCGGCGGCGCTGGTGGGTGATGTTGTACACCGTGCCATTGTCATACGTGGAGGTGAGCGGGGTGGACAGCTGTACATAGTAGTAGGAGAAGTTCGTTGTTTTAACTGGCTCCGGCTCGCCCCTCAGGTCTCTCAGGTAGATGGGAATGATGGGAACAATCACCATATACAACATGTTATCCAGGAGAAGGGCTATACACACAGTCACTAAAACAAGCTTTCTTTGGGATCGAGGTTCATGAACTTTCTTATCGAAAGTTTCCCACATCCTCTTAGCACGTTCCTGCAAGTTATCCGGCACAACGTAACCCATTTTGACTGTCTTTCCTTCACAAGAATTTAAGAAAAGAACCTTCCCGCTTTCACCAAAGTGTCCTGAAGTAAGTTGACCAACTCTATAGGCGAGCTCTGTCACACATTAAGGAGTATGATGAATGTGTTTCACCTGTAATCCTATAGGATTGTCTTTCTCACGCCGGCAGATCAGGGACTGGCTCGGCTCAACCTCCCGCACAGATATACACTGATATGGGTAGAAAGCGAGTTCCATGAAATACTTATCACAACGTTACTTAAAAGTCTCACAATTGATATATCACCGATCGATTCGATTTTTCTTGAGCTTTTAATCACCAACACTCACCGGAAATGTCCACAGAATGATCACAGAAGAAAGTCCGAATGGAATAGCCGGGAAATGTCCTTTGAAAAGTTTTCCAGTGTCCTTCTCGAGCCCGCAGAGCCACAGCACCATCCAAATAATTATGTCGATATTCAGATCCCGGTCCGCATCTTTCCCACTCCGATCAATTGCTGGGCATGCGTACTCCACTCCAACAGGCCGCCTTAAACAGCAAAGAAATGTTGCAGTTATAACCCTTCCAATGTACTTCATACTCGGTGTTAATGGAAACGGCAAGGGTAATAAGTCATCTCGAAACAAACAGATCATTCAGGAGATAAGCGAATGCTTCTCTAGAACAAAGAAGGAACATTTATAAAGCTACATGATTTTACACTGAAAGTTAATGTTCATGTATTGCCAATCCTCTGTGTATAAGATTTGCTCGATACTTATCATTACAGATTTGGTACAGTTTCGTTTCATACATATATGCTGTAACAGACTAACTATAAATATCAATATATATAAATCAATCAAGTACGGATTTAACCAGGCGAAACGAACATGCTTGAGGATGTAGATTGTCAATGGTGGGATGAAATGAACTTTCATTGACATTATGAACTATCATCTCGGTACGTTAGATTTCATTAAAAATTGTGATGTATCATTTAGCATTTCGATAAATTAGGTTACATATCAATAAAATAATAATGCCATTATAATTCAATGGTAAAGTGAATACATTCTTTTATGAACTAAAAGACTGCACATCATTTCAATATTAATGTTATTAATGACAAAAGTTATAGAGAGATTTAGCATTTACACAAATAGAACCGAGAGTGTTTGCTTTTGTTGACTGTTCACATTTCAATTATACAAACTGTATAAGCAAACACATTTGTTGTTAATAATGAGATCTAAATCATTCTAAAAATCCAAACGTAAAGAATGAGAAAACTATAAGGCGAACTAACTAAAGGAGATTATATTTCAATCAATCATTTCAATAATGAGGTTAGCTCCGTTGAAAAATATCTTAAAAGTTGTATTTTAACTTTTTGCGCTGATTGTGAAGAAATGCTTGTTCATAAATAACTACATTCATAAAACAAGCCAGAGGAACGTTAATACGTGTAAAACGCTAAGACAGATATCGACTGAAGATCGAAGCTAGTCGCTAACGAGGCAAATTGAGAAAAACATTTCGACTCGAACCATGAACCACAGTGCAAACTGTCAAGTCATTTTTCAATCGAATAAATTACTTAAAGAATGAAGCTGATTGGCCTGCATCTGTCAGCAATATTCCTATATGGATGATCAAAGCCTATTCATGAGAATTAATGAAAGCATTTCTTTGTCAGTGACGAATCAATTTAACGTCGACGACATATCAAAGGTCTTGCCGAATTCGATTCATGACGTGCGTATTTTTGTTTTACCCGAAGTCATTGATTACAAGGAAATATATCATTGTCACGGATGTTAAATTGCAGAAAATCCAGAACGAGGCTAATCGGACTTGAACAGCAATTTGTTGTTATTAGGTATAAACCTGAATTTTAAGCATAAAATATTTTTTATTCTCATTATTAGGATTATGATAAAAATCTGATTACCCTAACATGTTCGTTTTTCATTTTCAGGATAATTTGCTTAAGAAAAGATGAGATTTTTTTATTAAGTATTTGAGGTTTCTAATGCATTTTGTAATGAGGTTAAAGATTACAATGCCACAAATTGAAAGTTCAGCTACGGATTTCCCTTTCCCTTCGAAATCTAATCTAAGTAAACAATCGTTGAAATTGCCCAAAGTTACATGGAAGAAGTATTATTGAAAATACTGAAAGTAGCATTCAACGTTTTCATTTATAAGATATCAAAATTCTATACAATCATGAACTGCATTGAACATACGTATTACAGTTAAACAGCCAAGGGTATTCCAGAATGGCCACAAGAAACTTCATGCGACAATTATGATATAATAGTCAAATGTAAGGATACCTATATGGCAATTTTAAAAATACAGTCACAACTCGTTAAGTTACTTATCCAAAATAAATTAAGGCATAAAAGTTTTGACAGGATTTTAAATAGAGTAACTACTTCCTTATCCAGTTTTCACTGTGACAAGTTCTGACTCTGGTAATTATACAGAAACATGGAAAGTTATTGTTCACACTATTGATTTATCAGAATTCAATAAAATAAAATATTTTTTGAGGATAGTGAAATGGTAAAAACAGTCCAATATTTTAATGAATCACTGACCATCAAGGTTCAGCAGAGAGTTAATAGATAGCATATGTCATTCACAAAATGATGTCAAATGTTTTAACGGTTCCATTAACGATGAAATTCGAAACAGATACATGCTGAAATTATCCAAAGGCACTAGATATATGCTTCAATAAAAGTTAACTTACTAATCATGACTTTTAATCAAAAGTTTAAGACTTCAAATGTGGTATTAACATGGCAGGAATTTTTATAACATTTTCTACACTATACATTTTATTTAAGTTTAAACATGATTATTGGACCACAGTCGGTTAGGTCATAATTTCTGATGTAAAATTAAGTTTTAATCTTGTGATTGAAAGGTTTTCTTTACAGGGGCAGTAGCACGTTTTTTGACAATTTTATATTTTCAATTTTTCACTGATAATTGTAAGTAAATGCTAGATGTATTCCTTTGATAGTGTCAAAAATCTAATTACACAAACCAATCATCCATAGTAAGAGATCAAATTATAAAGATTCACATAAAATCCATTGGCAGCCATTTTTGTGTGAACACCATTAATTCATTTTGTGCAAGAAAAGGAATCTCATGGCTTAACTTTACATTATATATTTGATTTATTGATGATTCATTTAGTTTAAATACATTGTCTTTAGATTTGAACCCTTTATTTTCGTTTTCCTGACATCACCCTATATTCCCCGTAAAAACGTGCTACTGCCCCTTTAAATGTTTACATCATGTTCTCATTATGTAATGTTTGTACAAGGATCGTGGCAGATGTATATAACTTATAAAATATTCATGTCTGGAAGAATGTTCATTCTGATATTGGTCCTCAAGCACTTGTGAGTATTTACAGGACAATTTGAGTTGAGTATGTGTTTGCATACAGGAGATCAATGAACATGGTGTATTGGCTAGGCAAAACTCCTCCGCCAAACAAACAACTTCGCTAGCACAAATATTGCCAATATCGAATAAACAACATCAATTTATCCATTCCCGCCTACCTCAGATAAAAGTAAAAAGATGCACAGAACTACAGAGAGACGGAAAGACAGACAACCAGACAGGGTGTCAAGCAGACAGCCCTAAAGCTCTGACTGACAGAGAAAATCTTATAGGCGTGGAAAGAGCCGAATTACAACAAATCGAAATTGAAATTCTCGCGTGAACACAAACAAACGAGATTAGCACACTTGATCTGTGTAAATGGTGGCAAGGGAGGCTGTATCACTCCGCGCTGACTGATTTCCCACTGGGATGGGCAATTCACGCCAAAGCTCGTCTTTACATCCTGTTACATATTTCCCTATTGAATCAGGCAGAATTCACAAATTTCTCTAGGCTAGCTATCACCATCTACGATCGATTCACAGGCTGTAAAGAAGCGGTAGTGGAAGACGCTGGCACATTTAGCAGTTCCCTGTCACCAGCCTTTTCGCGGAGTTTAGCACCCGCTCATGGGGAAAATGCCATTAACAGCGCCCGAGACTAGCGACCTTAACAATTGATTCATCACCGCACTTCATCAAATCTGACGAAGCCAATTTTGAAGAAAAACGTCTATGAACCACTTCATTTAAACTTTTTGGGGATTTTTTGGAAAGATAAAAAACTTTCTGTACAAGACAGTACTTGATGACATTATCCAAGATTTATGTAATACTCATTGAAATCAAGTTGAATGTAACGATCCATTCCAACCATGGTTGAACCAAAAGAAGCTCAAAATTTAAAATGTTCTTCTTATCATGTACATGTACATGTGTTGCTTTTGTTTTATGTAACGACTGGAACGCGAGTTAAAAAGTAACGATCTTTGATATCATATAATTTTTATACATAGAAAAGTTCTTTTTTGTAAAAAGTGTTTTTGGAATACTTTCTTTTCATCACGATATACATAATGTATTTCATGTGATCAAACGAGTATTAGAAGACAGAAATATGATAAACTTGTATAATCAAATTTAATCAAAAATAATTAAATCAAGTTTATCATCAAAGCCTTCTATCAAACGAGTCAGTTAGTATTCCCTGCTTATGTGAACACCAGACAGTTGTACATTCCTATAATTAAGGCACGACATACGCTCATAGTTTATTACTTAAAAGGAGCGTGACCTTTTTCACTAAGAAACACATCAAAAGCCGCCAGGTTCTACTTCCGGTTCAAAACGCGATAGGCTGGAAATGTATTTTTATTAGAACGCTTGTGAAGAAAGAGCTATGAGAGGAATGCAAGTTTGTTATTTAGAAGTGATGTCAAATCACTCTTTTTACAAGATCAAACCAAAAGGCAGCATGTGCCAAAGCTTCATAAGGCCAATGCTGATGTCACGGGGTGGGTTCTTTAATGTCTGCTTCTCTGTCAGGGGAATTGCCTTAGCAGAAAGAGACAAGCAAATTCGATCTTTGATTCTCTTAATGAACCAAAAAAAGTAGATTCAATGAAATGTCGGTTTGATGTATCTAGTGTACAACTGATGCTTGAGTTATTCGGTTTGCGTCTCAATTTTGCGCATTGATGTCTCAAGGTCCTCTGTATATGAATAATGAAAAGGTTGGCAACTAATTTGGTCCTATAATTATGATTATTAGTATACGTGTGAATGACAATAATTATAACTAATAGCTGTCATGCATAATGGTTCAGATTATGACAGTGCCCGACCTACTTGCGTCACGAACGTATTAACGGGAACGTTTATGTAATCATTCAAGTGGGTATTGTTGATAAGTTTATCCTTATATTTGCTAAGTTGGCATAATATCAATGTTGCTAAAATTGCTTTAATTTAATAAAACTATCAGAAGAATACTGTGCGTTTTAAAGAGTCAGTAACACATATAAGCTAGGTGGATGTATCTCACGAAACCGAAAATAAATGTTTCCAATTGCTAAACCATGTTTTAGATCATAAACAGCTGTTCTAAACCTACGCGAACCCATATCCCTATCTGTAATGATTAAAATGTGTCACACAAAATAGGTCGTTTGTAGTTTAAGCTTGATCTTTGCTAAAATTCTAGAAAATGTTAAATGGATTGAGTTATGGAATGTTTGAACCTGTTCAAAAAACACATTTAACATCTATTTGGTAAAAGGTTGAGAAATATTGTTTTAACCAACGCTTCCATTCCTTTATAAAGTTTAGCAAGCCAAAGTTTTTTAAAAGGATATATGTTGTTAGTTTACATCGTTCATGCAAGGAAAAAACAAGACTGTCTGTGTGAAGAAGGTCATCCAATGGAAATATCGACTGTAATCAACACTGAAAAAACGCCGAAAAACTAATTGTTTTTGCATTTCCAAAAGGAGTCTCTAAAGAAAAGATTGATTTACAAAATACAAACAGACAGAAGCCACAGTGTGCAGAATTCCGACCTGATCTAGTTTCCGTCTTTAGTACTGATCTAACAAGATGTGGTAATAAACCTTTTAAAAATATCCTTTTCATTGATGTTACATACAATTAACTGAAGGCAGAAAATCAAAGAAAATGAAAGAGATCAACATTCTGTTTCCTTTAACCATCTATGAAAAGTGGACAAATTAGGGATATACATATACAAATATACATTTCCGGATTTTATGTATTGTTCATTTCAGATGAAATATTAGTCATAAAGATCAAATGTCCCTTACTTCTTTTCTAGTATCTTATAATTAACTGCTTGACCCCTCAGAGAATGAGATGCAAGTCATGAACAAAAAAATCAATTAGAGCTCATATATGCAATAGAAAGATTTCAAAACAATGGTCTATCCCAAAATGATTCACATTAAAAATATCAAAATCCAAATTGTTTTTCAAAAGATTCAGAACATTCCCTAAGAGATTTGGTACCTTCAAAAACGGTCTCTCAAATCGTACATGCGCTAATTATTAGCAACTAATATTTCACAACTAATAAAACAATAATGGTCTAAAAGATCCAATTGTGGCTTACAGATTAAGAACAATCTTATTTGAGAGATTTGGTACAATCAAGCAAACATTCTCTCAAGCCATAAATGCATAATCATTTGCCACCAAATAGTTAAAATATCAATCATGGTCTAAAAGATCAAATTGGGGCAAAAAGGATTAAGAAGAATCTTATATTGCCTTGTTGAAGAAGGTCTCTCTAGTCATACTGAGACGATGGTCATCAGCAATGTCATCAATCAATGAATTAATTGGAACGACCGGTATGAATGAAGTGAGTCTTTGATACGAGCGAGTTACAGCGAAGTAAATATGACTACAAGCGCGGGACCCTGTCTCAAAGCCCCGGTTCTGACAGTTTATCGATCTTTGGCAGCAATGAAGCGGGACTCATTTGATCTCCTTGGCTGTGTGTAGTACAAGAGAGATGTTGTATTAGGCCCTTAATAAAGTGAATTCTCCTTGTGATAGAGCTGACGCTCTTGTAATTAACTAGGGTGCTTCTTGATCTCGTTTTCATTTCTCCACTTTGTTTACACACGCACTTACTTTCATTTAAACTTTTGAAGGTCAAACAAGTATAATGTGAGTTAGACTGACGTGGTGCTGGGTCAAGATCAAACAGAGGGAGGTTCCGATTATGACTTATAAGTTAAAACTTAGTCTTAAACTTTCAGGCACAGGTTCTGAACTTCAAATGTCAAACTTTGATGAAAGAAATACCGTGTGAACGTATATCCCTGAAGTACTCCAGGTTTTCAAAGTTTTCCCAAATACGTAGAAATAGAAATTTTTCACAGTACATACTCTTCATTTCCGGAGAAAATTAGTCAATAATGATTATTCAATTAATGAAGAAATCTTCTAGTCAGTAGCATTTCAAGGCACTAGTCAAATCATTTCAAGTAGTTTGAATAAAAACTTGAAGAAATATATGCAGCCAGAAGCGACTTTGAACAAATCATTTCAAGAACATTGACCAAAAACATTTTTCCAATATCAATGTCGTTTCATATTCATGGTATTGTTATTCAAAATGAAATACTGTATGAAGATAAAGATCAAGATAGCCTTATTCTAGATTACCAAACACGACACCCCGAATCCCAAAGCTTCGATGATTTGGAGCAAACTTGGCACTGCAGCCTCATAAAGCCGGCTCGAGTCTGATGGTGTCTAGACACTGGTGAAAATTGATATTTGGCATCGTGAGAAACAAAGCATAAGGCCCGTGTCGAAGGCTGGTGCTGATAATCCGAAGAAGTATCCATGGCCCGCATTCGAGGCATGACTCGCCTATTAGTTTGCTTTACGAGAAACCATGGCGAATTAAGACTAATACCAGATGATGCCAAGACGAAATTAACAAGGCATGTTCCTAGTCTCTGTGACCGGCTTTGTAAATATACATGACACGTTATCGTCCTAGCTGGATAGAAAATATCGAGTGGATTGTTTAATCTAATAAGGCACATCGTTTTTCCAATTTGATTTCCGTTTGTTTAGAACAGTTCGCCAAGTTTGCCAAACAGAAAATACAAACCAATATTGCCGTTTTGCATTTAGCTTGCAGCCATATTTGATTGATCCCGAGTTCGACGGGAACACACGTAATGACAGCATGTGTTTTATACAAGTCTCTATCCATGTTTGATAACTATATCTGGGAGATATCGCCGCGGCTTAAATCAGTACAATTGTCATTGATAATTATTCAGCGATAAGGATTGTCAAATGTTAAACTTGTCAAATATGAAAATAAGGGTTCACATCATTGACGTCACTTTGGCTGAAAATAATTTGATGCTTTTTAAAATTGAAATAGGGACAATGTCTTGCGTTACGGAAGCTTAGATAATAATCTTTATTTCTGTATAAAGGCCAACGGCCCAAGTAGCACCTACAATTGACAGGATTCGTGAAACTTTATAACATAATAAATCAAGGTTTTACATGTTTTCCTTGGACTCAATATTAACATTTAGCACATCAATAATTTATATATTTCTACGGTTCCGTTAATATTAAACATTATTATGCAAAACTGAATACGTATATTTGAAATCCTTATTTATGTATGATCATAGCAACATGTATCTTGTATAAAAATTGTAGGTTCTCACCTTTGCCATCTGCGTAAAAACGGTATTGACAATAGGGAAGAAAATTGTCCTATTAACATCCTTTAAGTAAGTATACAAGGGTTTATGTAACTTCTACCATAACAGTACCATTAGCACATTATTTGATATATCATCATTTACATATTACATGTATTGTGATATTGTTTACATACTTTTGTGAATGATAATAAACATATTCATTTTAGTATAAGTGGTAAAATAGATAAAAGAAATAAATAGTTATATTATTATCATAAAAGTTATCATAATAGATAACATATTGGATCATCATTACCTTTAAAGGGGCAATAGCACGTTTTTTGATAATTTTAATATTTCATTTCACTGATAATTGTAGGTTAATGCTAAATGTATTACATTGACAGTTTCAAAAAGCTCATTACACAAGCCAATCATCCATAGTTAGAGGGCAAAGTATGAAGATTCACACAAAATCCATTGGCGGCCATTTTGTGTGAACACCTTTAATTCATTTTGGGTAAGAAAAAGAAATCGCATGACTAAACTTTACGTTATATATTTGATTTATCACTGTTTCATTTAGTTTGAATACATTGTCATTCGATTGGAACTATTTATTTTCATTATCCTGACATCACCTTATATTTCCCCTAAAAGCGTGCTACTGCCCCTTTAAGAACGAAAAAATAGCACTAAAAGCCAGTCCTGTTTCATTAAAAGAACTCTGACATCTTTACTAATCAATCAACCTTGACATTTGTTTTTGTGTCTGACTTACTAAAATCAATGAAAATCATTTTTTGAAAGATTAAAAAATAACCATCTCAAGTCTTAAATTTTAGTAAAAAATGATATTTCTCTTGTGCTGAGACACGATGAACTTTTGGCTTCAGACGTAAGAACAACTGTTCGCCAAAATTTCACTTTATGCAGCATTTGTTCATTGTACTATAAGAGACTCATAGAAAGTTTTAAGTCCTTTCAAATTTCATTTTTTAATATCCTTATATTCTTTTGATACATTTAAGTCTGTATCAGTTCTGCAACCAAACTTTAGATGTGATGAAAAAAGGTGTAACAGAGTGGCTCTCAATTGAGTGAGAAGGTTACCAAATCTGGAATTGATGATTGAGGATAGAGGATCCAAAGGTGCACTAAGCCCATATGAGGGGTCATAGGGTCACAAACTCTATAAACTGATAGACAAAAGGTCTGTTTACAAACAGGTTCAGCTTTCTGGGCCTTATGGTTCTGGAGAAGATGACGAAATAAGGTTTTAAGGGCTTAGCCCCTATGACCCGTAAAGGGGTCACAGGGTCACCAAAGCTTTACATCATAAACATCACCAGTCAAGGAGTCTGTAAACATAACAAGGTTCCATCTCTCTGGACCTAATGTTTCTGGAGAAGATGATGAAAATAGGGTTACAGGGTCAACAAAGTTATAAGTCATAAACGTTACTAGTCCTGGAATCTGTATACAAGGTTTCAGCTTTCTGTGCCTAAAGCCCCTGAGAAGAAGACAAAACTAGGTGTTAAGTGCGTGGCCCATGTGGCCTATATTAGGGGTCACATAGTCAACAAAGCAATGAATTATAATCCTCACTAATCAAGGAGTATATACACAAGGTTTCAGTTTTCTGACCTTATGCTTCTGAAAAGAAGTTGAAAGTGTACTAAGTTAACAGTAGGACGGAGGCCAAACACAATGTCATGCCATAAGCCCATCGGGCTTTTCAGGCTATGATCTAAAATAGGAATACTGAATAGGCAAAGAATGTGCTATTAGAGGGGCAGTAGCACGTTTTAGGGGGGAATATAAGGTGATGTCAGGAAAATGAAAACATATGGTTCCTATTGCAAGACAATGTATTTAAACTAAGTGAAGCAGTACTAATTCAAATATATAATGTAAAGTTTAGCTATGCGATACATTTTTCACAAAATGAATTAAAGGTGTTCAAAAAAAATGGCCGCCAATGGATTTTATCTGAATCTTCATACTTTGTCCTCTGACTATGGAGGATTGGCTTGTGTAATGAGATTGTTGACACTCTCAATATAATACATTTAGCAATAATTTACAATTATCAGTGAAATATTTAGAATATAAAATTATCAAAAAACGTGCTACTGCCCCTTTAAGTTGCAAAGAAAAACACCAGGCTCAATCTTAAACGAACTAACTACATATATAACAAAAAAACATGTCAGGTCATAACTTGACTGAAGTCTCAGAATGGATCGGAACATGAAACGAAGTTGGCCCAAATGTTTTATGGAGTGTTAAATGGCAAACAACTCAATTTTAGCTGTAACTAGTTTTGTCGGAAAACATTATGAGAGAAGCGTCGATCCAGCCACGGAATAACCCGAGGCGAAGGATGGCGGAAATAACCGATCAAGTTTGAATGCGGCAACGATCAGAACGGTGCTAGACTGCTAAATTTGGACCAGATCCAGACAGAAATTCCTCACGCAGTCAGCCAGTTTTTGCATTAATGTGGAAGTGAAATTATTCCGAGAATGTGGGGATGTATAAGAGTGCCTGCAAGCACGACACAAGTTGATGCATAGAATGTTTCTGGATACGACACTTGTCTCCCGAAGTCATGTTGATAACTCGGACCTCGAGTACCTACATCGAAAATATAAAACAATTTGTTCGATGAGCTGTATAAAGTGGATGCCCTTAAACCATAACTAACTAGAAATATCGATTTCCTTATATTAAGTGAGAAAAACGGTTACATCTTTATGCTATCAATAATGTTAAACGTGAATCATAAGCATTAATAGTTAGGAATGAATGCAGCTTTGATATTTAAAAAATTAACTATAGACAACTAGCTTTATCCTTCGTGGAAAATTTTCTAAGCATGGTTTTATATTTGTCACCTTACAAAGAATCCTTGTCAGACCATCATTTAAAAATTTCATACAAAACATTTTTTTTGTGAAACATATCAAAATCAGACTTTGTGTCATCTATTTATTGCTTTCAATTCATTGATGCTATTCGAGAAAAAGAATTCCGATCACCCATTTCTCATTTTGCTATATTTAGAAGTGCATTTATTCAAGTCAATCCTGCCCAGGCACCAAAACAGAGCAATTTCGCTCTCTACAAGCATCAATCATAGTATTGTCTTACTTCTGTGACCGGGTTCGAGTCCCATAAACAAAGCATGTTGCCTTCGTGCATGGAGTTTGTTCACCAACCACAGAAGACTCTTCAATTACAGTTAGCTGGATTACACGGTTTGAGTCAAACATGATGACCATCTTATAGTTGGGTTCCTGGGACTGTTTTGGATGCAAAGTGGCAGGGGACAAACCTCTCTGCTTTTAATGACAAGAGTCACGCGATTTTGCCGCTCTGTTTCTGCTGCAGTGTCATTTATGACTTTAACCCTTCAGATGTGGTTTGCAAATGATTTCGTTAAAATTTAATGTTTAAAATTCAAGAAGAGGAATTAATTTAATGGTTATCGGTTTTGATAAACAGCTTTATAAATAATTGCCAATTTTGTAAGAATGGAGCATCCCCTATTTAACTAAACAATGTATGAAGATATGAATAGGTATAAATAAATACAAAACCTTCCTGTACTGAAAAATTATAGATATTAAGATATGATTTACTTCATTGATATGACATATTATTAAGAGGAAAAACTAAATTGGTGTAATCAGAAAACAAACAACTAATATATTCTTCGAAAGGATATACAATCTTTTAAAATATCAATACATTGAAACCACGACCTAAGATGATATATCCCTGTAAATCAACAGCCTGACATAACAGACTTAATAAAAAACCATTATGCTAATCTGTTCTTGAAGACAGTTCTTTAAGACAGAACATGGCTGCACCCTACTCGAGTCTCACGTTGTAGATCAAGACTAGACGCTCACAACGTGACATTCTCAACAGCAAAACAGAAGCCTCTTCAGTTCCCGGTGTTTCAGCCTTAGGGTGATAAATCAAGTAATTATTTCTGTACTTCTGAAGTAATCGGGGCGAAAACAGCGATCAGGAAATGTTGGCATCAACGTTTAGCTCCAGTAACAAGTGAGGTACTCGATGTCTTATTTGTTCGTCTTGCCCACAGTAATACGGGAGCGGAAATGAAAGCCAGGCCCCCTGGACATTTACACATGAAAGTGACAATGGTAATGCATTGCTTTATGGACGCTTGAATGGGTAATCACATGTCGGTTTTTAAAAAGAAACTTGAAATAACAAGGAACGTGTTTCGCAGTGGTTAATTATGACAAATAACTTCAAAAGCATCGTGTTTCGTTTTTCATTCAAAATAACATTCGTTCAGAATCAAAGCGATTGGTTCTTTTAAAATTAATATTCAAGTATGTTTTGCTATTTTCTTGTCTAAAGAGCGTAATGGCGCGGAAGTTATGAACGTTATTCTTCAACCATTTTTCAAAATATTTTCATCTTTCAACGACTAGATTTTTTTATATTTGTATAAACATGAGAAAATACAATTGAATTTAAATAACAATCATATTAATGCCAGATTTTCAAAGGTTTCAACTGACAATACATTCATAAAACCATAAAACTGATTTTATCAATAATCAAAGTAATTCATTTGCCAATTGTCATATATCAAACACAAACGAGTTAAACAAAAGTAAAGTAAAATCCAAAAAACAATACACCCCACCATCCAACTTGGTCTCAGTTTATAATCAAAGTAATTCGCCCATTGTCATACATTAAACACAAACAATTTAAACAAACTAAACTCAATTCAAAATACAATGCAGCTTATCATCCAACTTGCTCGGTGTTAATAATTATCAAAGCTATAAATGGCCAAATATCATACCAAAAAAACGAGTTAAACAAAACTAAACTCAAATTCAAAATACGATGCAGCTTACCATCCAAGTTAGTAGGTGTTAATCATCAAAGCTATAAATGTGCCAATTATCATACACAAAATAAAAACAAGTTAAACAAAACTAAACACAAATCCAAAATACAATGCAGCTTACCATCCAAGTTACTCTCAAGTCATGATCAAAGCTAT
Source organism: Steromphala cineraria (assembly GCA_916613615.1). Classification (NCBI taxonomy): domain Eukaryota; kingdom Metazoa; phylum Mollusca; class Gastropoda; order Trochida; family Trochidae; genus Steromphala; species Steromphala cineraria. Next base: position 12,307,938 of record OU744721.1, read on the forward strand.
AAATGTGCCAATTATCATACATAATTATAAAAGAGTTAAAACAAACTAAACTCAAATCCGAAAGACAATGCAGCTTACCATCAAGGTTCCGGTTGGAACAAGTGCCACAGAGAAAGCAGATGTTCTTTAAGTCCTATAAGTGGGCCATATCTCTCGGTCACTTGTTCTGTCCGAGCCTTATTGACAAACTGTGATAGGAAATTAGTACGAGAGTCCCACAGAGAAGACAATTGTGAAGCACCTCTAGACCCAGCCGTCTTGTGGATTATTCAAACAGAGGAGCAGTCAATGTTCTCACTTGGATAGAGGCTAGAGAAGAACTATTGAGTCCTTGGTCATACAGCGTTGCACATTAAAGGTTCATTCTGCTATACTTCCCGTTTTCGTATTCATGAAAAGATTTGGTGTCCAAATATTCATTGAAGCTTAACCATGTAATGTGGTCTTTCCATGCATCAGCATTCATCCTTCGGAAAAACAGTATAAATGTTTGTTTAACATTTAAATTTACTCCCTTCTGGATGAGCAGAAATTGATTCCATTGAAGAGTTGTTTCTTTGAAATTATAACTCATACATCTAGACGCCATTTGTATCATGTAATTCGAAGAAACAACATCAATGGAAATTAATAACACATGATATTAATTTCAGTTCATTAAGGATTAAGATTTGAAGATTTAATTATTCTGCATTTCCAAATAAGATTTTTTACAATTTCATGCCAGTAACAGATCAAAGAGATAAAAGGGAAAATACTTTTAGTACTAAAAGGTATATTTTGGTAACTAAAATGATTTTCTATCCAAGGTCTAAAATGTAATTACGTCAACGCACTAATCAAACATTCATCAAAGTAAAATAAGGGAATAGAGTATACATTTTAATGCAACATCGATTTTTCATTTCTATTTCTGGTTTACGATAAGAATGCAGAAAATCAGTGGTGTACTAATCAAACTAATTATCACTGATTAAGGCTGACCTCTCGACCCGGAAGTGAATCACCCCAGATCAAGGTTATCTGAGTGAGCATACTAGTTATTTTGATAAGGTATGGAGTAATTTGCACATAGATGCTCAATTCTGATTCTCATAGACAGGCTTTATCAGATCTTATTCCCTATCACATCCAATTGTTTTTGCTTCAATCATCAAACGGGATCATTTACCGTCTTTATGACAATAAACTGAGCACCTGAACAGATTATCTAATTCTCTCATTATTATAATGGAAATGCGTTACAAAGAATTATTATAAACAAGTATTATAAAAAGAACAAATGTTTACAAATACTTATTATGTTTTAAATTGAAGTTAAAATGATCACATTTTTTTATTACGTGAGAACTCCGACGGATGACTCAAATTTATTATTTTTATATATTGAAATTGAAAATTGCACTATGACTAAAAGATAAAAATAAATAACTATAAATAATCTTTTTATCCAATGTTATAGGAATTGAACTAATAACTTGGTTCAATAGGTTACATATTTATACGACTCATTCTGTTGTTTGAAACAGTGGTCATAAATGTCAATTTTATCAACTGCGTGTTTGAAGAACAGACCTTATTCCACTGGGAGAGAAGCAAACACTTGTGAATAAATAACTGGCATATGGGGCAGGCCCTCAAGAACTGGCTACCAGGAACCAAGGATAAATATGCCTCTTACAAGAGTAAATACGACACTCGAAGCCACCAAGTGGCATAAAATCAAATTTTCGTGCACAATCTGCGATTAAGGGAAGTATCTGGGGGCGAGACGCAGGACTTGGATCTGATCAGTGGCAACAACAATCACTTGTAGCATCAAGCATCTCTATCGATCACAGAAATTTGGCCCAACAACCTCCGTCTCCCAACTTGGAGTTGCCCTTGCACTAGTAAAGTTGGTAGAACAAGAGAAGGTCTTGGGACGGGGCACTGGGCCTCATCTAGATTCAACAGTAGATTTTAGCTACTTTTATGGTAGATTTAAGGTAATGTAGGGATGGCGTGTTTTGGATCAGATCAGTGGCAACAAGAATCACTTTTATCATCAAGCACTTCTATCCATCACATAAATGTGGCCCAACAACCTCCGTCTTTCAACCTGGAGTTGCCCTTGCACTAGTAAAGTTGGTAGAACAAGAGAAGGTCTTGGGACGGGGCACTGGGCCTCATCTAGATTCAACAGTAGATTTTAGCTTATTTTATGGTAGATTTAAGGTAATGTAGGGATGGCGTGTTTTGGATCAGATCAGTGGCAACAAGAATCACTTTTATCATCAAGCACTTCTATCCATCACATAAATGTGGCCCAACAACCTCCGTCTTTCAACCTGGAGTTGCTCTTGCACTAGTAAAGTTGGTAGAACAAGAGAAGGTCTTGGGACGGGGCACTGGGCCTCATCTAGATTCAACAGTAGATTTTAGCTTCTTTTATGGTAGATTTAAGTGAGAGGCTGGACTTGGAACAGATTAGTTGCAACACGAATGAATCACTTTAAGCATCTAGCACTTCTATCGATCTATTTAACTTCGAGTTGCCCCTTGCACTGGCAAAGTTGGTCGGACGGAGAACGTCCATCTTCCTACGCAGAGCCTAACAGGCCAGTTTCCGAACTGTCATTTTATGCCTTGCTGCAGAGACTTGACTTTTCTGTGCTACTATAGTGCCCCTACAGACTAGAAAGCAAGCACAGAAAACTCAAGGCTATGTAGCAAGGCATAAAACTGACAGTTTTGAAACTGGCCTTTTAGGCTCTGCGTAGGAAGATGGAGAACGTCTGGACTAGGCCTGGTCTAGCTCCTACACTAGATTTTAGCTTCGTGTTATTGTATTTTACTTGATAAAAGTTTTTCAGTAGGTTGTTAAAATCAACAACATAAAGACACAAGTTGCTATATATAAATAGCAAACTAACATGATATTTTTGATGATTATTTGTTAAGTATAAAAATACACGACGTTTCGGGAAATATGCCTACTCATTCTTAATGTGGAATATAGGGAAACATACAGACATGACGATTAAATGGTTAAATTAACCTGTCTTGAACAATGTTTTATCAATACATGAACATTTCTTAGCTGAGATCGTATAATTATATGAAAGCGAAATGGTTAATGATGAATATTCATATTATTGAAAAAAAGCTTTCAGTTGAAGTATTTTACTCGGTGTTTTGAATAATTCCAAGGAATTGATCTTGGGTTCTTATTACCTTTGAGAGTAAAATTTAATGCCAAAGATTGGGGGAAAACGTTTGGCTTTATGTATTTTACTGCATTGCGGAATGAAAGTTAATGTAAAATGCAAACTGCATCTCTTATTCGTCAAAATGTAATGCTATCAACTTGAGGTTAATAACATACTAAGTTGTGTCGACATATTACAACGATGCTTTATGTTCTGACGTTATTAACAAAAATGAATTTTTACAAGTTCATATTTTTCATTCAATTGACACTATTGGTTTTAATTGATTAAAATTTATTGTTTTTTAAATGACTTAAAGATAGTTTTATTTCTGAAGCATGATAAACATGATATAACACAACAATTTCAGATAACGCAGACAGAATATGACTACAAATTCGTTACACGATGTAGTGGCTTCAATGAGATAAATCGGAATATTATAGATGCTGCATCACAGATCCGAATGCACGGGTGTCCGATTCGATTAATCGTTCGAAATAAAATTGACGGTTAAATATACTACATTCAGCAAGATATATGGGTCACAATAAGTAGACAAGGCTTATCATGCTAATGATTGTGAAAGAGGTCTTTCAAAAGATATATAAGGCTTTTGAAGGTTTCTTTAGTGATTTATTCAAGGAGTCATTCCAATACGTTATAGCTCTTTATCTAACTCATTACTCTCAATCTAATGGTCTAGATGTCATTTTATGTCATAATGGTCAAGTTAATTGTTAATTGCTTCATGAATATACTATTTCTCAAAGGATGTCTAACGTTTGTGTTATACCCAGCGTAGCACTGTACTTTCATTCAAACATCTAACATCAAGTAAAATGTACACCCATTTTACGAAATGTATTTAAAACGGAAATAAAACGGCTAGAATGTATCAAAGATGAACGTCTATGCTTAGCTCACAAAAGGGTTAAATGAAGTATGTCCTACTGAACATAGGAGAACATTGTAATTTAAATGTATTTAGAAATTAAAAACTGAACTGCTAGAATGTCTATGCTCACCTCACAATAGCGTAACATAAAGCATGTGCTACTGAACATTCAGAGCATGTTGTAATCTAAATGTATTCAGAAATTTAAAGCTGAACTGCTATAATGTATCAAATATGAACGTCTTAATCACCTCACAAAAGGGTTAGATAAAGCATGTGCTACTGAACATAAGAGAACAATGTAATCTAAATGTATTCAGAAATTTAAAGCTGAACTGCTAGAATGTATCAAATATGAACGTTTATGCTCAGCTCACAATAGGGTTATATAAAGCATGTGCTACTGAACATAAGAGAACAATGTAATTTAAATGTATATAGAAATTAAAAAGCTGAACTGCTAGAATGTATAAAGATGAACGTCTATGATCACCTCAGAAAGGGTAAGATAAAGCATGTGTTACTGACCATGAGAACATATTGTAATCTTAATTGATTCAGAAATTAAAAACTGAACTGCTAGAATGTATAAAATATGAATATGCTCATCTCACAATAGGGTTACATAATGCATGTGTTACTGACCATGAGAACATATTGTAATCTAAATGTATATAGAACTTTAAAATACTGAACGGCGAGATTGTATAAAATATGAATATGCTTACCTCACAAAAGGGTTAAATGTAGTACGTCCTACTGTAATTCACAGCATATTGTAATCGACCTTCCTCCAAGCTTGGAGTAAATATGAAATTAGCATTGTCTTTAAGTGTATTGGCTGAGAACATGCATTCGCTTACAAGGCAACAAACCTCTTGTGGACGCTCTTTAACACGTTGACAGGGACAGGGAATAAATATGCAGAACCTTTAAGAGATATGACCTTCCGACGTTGATATGATGTATTTCTTTGAAGCCGGAGTACAATAAGACGGTTATTAATACGTAATTAAGGGAAATTCTTTGTTCCTATGTAGTAAGAAATGAAATAAACAAAGTCTGTCTGGCGCGGGCTTGTAAATGAAATACGTTTATCAACAAATATATCTCTTCAGGAGATGTTATTAGATTGCAAGAGAGTGATTAACGACTTATGAAAAAGGTCTCATTTCTCTGCTAACCATTTTATCAAATCTGACGCAATTTCTTTACAAGCCTCTTTTCAGATAACGGAATGGGATATCGGTTTTTTATTTGATGTTATTTCACAAAGATTAAGGAACATTGATATACGGTCTTCAAAGCAGTAAATTAGCTCTTCAACTACTTCAAGCTTGGGGGCTACACAATAGTCGGAATCAAGTGCTGATGAAAGCCGTTAATTCCCGTTAAATGCTTGGAATTCATTGCCGATTGATGAAACTACACCAAATGCATTTATTTGAGGAAATAGCATCCAACAAAATGACGATTGCCAGCTAAATAGACTTTGCGTGCTTATAGAACTGTGGTAAGAAGTCGGTAATAGGTTCCTGGCTAACAAAGTTTAGGCTTATTGGCTGACAGGCCTAGACTTCGTTAGTGACCCTCAATCATATTCATTCAATATATGCTGATCCTAGCCCCGTCATTACACCCGTAATGTTCATCTATTGAGCGTTTGCATCCTTGAATAGCCCTATGGTTTGGTAATTGCTCTGTGGAAGAACTTGACTATTGATTGGCAGAGTTATTTTCGATAATTAACATGTTTCCTGATTTTCCTGGGACGACAGTTTTCGATTCCGACCTTGCATGTTCCTCCAAGTACCAGTTGTCTATAGGAAATCCATCCAGACCCCACTCATGTTTTACAGAAGAGCTTTCTCAAAGAGCAAGCCGATTGATTTCCTCTCTAACCACCAGAAAAGACCAACATCGTTACTGAAGAACGAGGATCGGAGAAAATATAACACGAACAATAAGGGTGAGCAAATTATATCTCCTGCAAGCCCTTTCACAGTATGTAAAGAGGGCCCATCCATCGGTGTAGAGCATCTGTGATAAAAGGTCAATCGATGCATGTTGAACAAGACGCGTTCTCAAGTTTGCCCTCAGTCTAATTCCATCATAAAATCAAAGGAATATCATGGAGACTATGGTTAATTATAGTTCTTGTAACAAAGTCCTACACCTTAATTCAACAACTTGTAATGGAGCAAAAGAATATGATGAATTCACAGTTTTGATACATTTGAACTTTTTATCAAATTTGCATGTTAAACAAAAGACACCAACCCAGATATTACAAAATGAACAAGACGCGTTCTCAAGTTTGCCATCAGTCTAGTTCCATCATAAAATCAAAGGAATATCATGAAGACTATGGTGAATTATATATCTTGTAACAAAGTCCTACACCTAGACTCGAATCAACAGCTTGGTGTGGAGCAAAAGAATATGAAGAATTCACAGTTTTGACAAATTTGAAATTTTTATCAAATTTGCATGTTAAACAAAAGACACCAACCCAGATATTACAAAATGAACAAGACGCGTTCTCAAGTTTGCCCTCAGTTAGTTCCATCATAAAATTAAAGGAATATCATGAAGACTATGATTAATCATAGAACTTGTAACAAAGTCCTACACCTAGAATCGAATCAGCTTGTTGTGGAACAAAAAATATATTGAATTCACAGTTTTGATGGATTAGATGCCGTCTGAACTTTTGATCAAATCTGCAAGTTAAACAAAAGACAACAATGCAGATATTACAAAATGCGGTTGCATCAAGGTGAACAACCACTTATTCAAACATCACTCAGGATTCATGAAATTCTTATTAGCCTTGCTGTCAAAAGAACTGACGTGAAGTAATCAAATGTTTGACTTTGAGTTCATTTTCAAAAACAAAATCAATATTCATAATTGATGAAAATTGTGTTAATGATATTTCACTTCTTGCTGATTGATATATGAGCGTTCTGTGCACCGTTTGCTCAATCTAATAAAGCTCTTTCATCAAGATAAAAAACATGAGAAACCGACATACTTTACATTCATGGATTCATGATATCAGCCTTTTAATGTCAAACTTGTCTGATCCGTATCAGGCTTCCCAAACAAATCCTCATATTTCCATGGTAATGTAATAATGTAAAGGTCAATTAAATTTTGAAGTATTAGATGTAACCATGTTTGTGCAGTATTTACATTCGGGCATTTTTGATCACTTGTAAATTCTATGTAATTTGATTACTAAGTTTACCAATGAAGCACACATCCTACGAAAAAGCTTTAAACTGAAGCATTATTTATCAATGTTGTTGTCACAATAACGGATCCAATTCTTTATATAGAACTTTTATATTCATATAATTTGTAAATAGTAGCAATTTCTCACATGGCATATCGGTTTCCCTTACACATGTGTAACATTCCCCAAAGTGCGATTACCTGACAAATCTAAGCGGTGTAATCGTATTAATCCATTGGTTTCCGAAGTCTAAATGGTGTATAGCATCAGGATAACCTTCTGGTTTGCCAAGGTGAGGAAAGAGTGGTAACACGCTTTGCCTCCCACGCAACAAAATCAGACGGAACTGTCCCTTTAAATAGGGGTTATTCTCCTACAGGAATCTATCTCAGGGACAGAGCTGTGCAAACAGAGCTATCCATTGCAGTTGCTTGTAACAAGTGTAACCATGTAACATTTCTGAGTGAAGGATTGGTATCACATTTCTATCACACTACAAGAACAGAAAGGATTGACCCTCTCAAAAGTAGGACGTATTCGCACTAGTAAATCTTTTTATAGCAAAAATACAAATAGCTGTGCAAACATAATACTCGATCGCTGTTCCAGCATTACCTGTATAGAACATCATTGTAAAGAGGATGTAAGTGTGGTACATATTACATTATTTTCAAGCTATACTGGGCTTTATTACCCATATGGTTGAAAATAAGTATTGACATATTTTCAATATGAGCACTAGTGCACATATCACTTTTGCCTAGCAACGATTGTTGTAGCGCGAGATCCCGTATTAATTCGCCTGTGACGCCATAACATCATTGTTCGTGACGTCACTGTATCCGGCCTTCGCAAGGGAAGCGGCTCGTTTCTTGGATATTTCTAAGACTGTAAAATGGAATAGAATCGTTAATAAAGAAATTATTACCCTCGGAAGTGTGTCATATGACTTTCACGAAACTCGTGCAAATTTGTGTATAACTCTCGCTCTCGCTCGCGTAATACAGAAATTAACACTCGTTTCGTAAAAGTCATATGACACACTTTCTCGGGTAATAATCTCCATGTATTGCTCACCGTATTCGGAATATGATACTTAAATTCATAGAATAACACTTAAACAGTTCGAGATGTATTATGTAATATACAATGGTCGTTTATGTCGTAGTTTTTGACTGAGAACTGCACGTTAACTGTGTCTTTGCGACATATTCACGACCATTCATTTGAAAATCAATCAACAAGCTTTAGTTGAATCAAGAAGCTTGATTTGATGAGATGTTGATGACAACAACACTTTTATTCGTTATTACTTCCTTGTGCATCATTCACGTCGGTAGCAAAGAACAAATGGGTGTGTTTCATGTAAGTTGATATAATATCATGTCTTTAGTTTAGCCTTTAGTTTACTACAATTCAAGAGAAAGTCTGGTTCTGCTTTGGTCCTTGAATAGCATTTACCAATGCTTTGAAATCTCCTTTAACACCAAGATGGATCACAAAAATGCCAATGATCCACACTTCCATTTTAAGGACAGGTTTCTATTCTTCTTCTTATTTTTATATCTTCATACACAGCAATCACATAATAATATGATAATTTCAAACTTATGATGACTATGATATATTTGAAATCCTAGTACCTGCATTATTTTCAGTATTTGTCCATTGACGGAACAACTACTTATTTCTTCAATTTCTATCCATTTCTTTCCTTATCAACACTCAAATCAAATAAGAGCGTAGTATCAAATATCAATTGAATCTAATTAAAAATCATAGGTGATTTGTATCGCTATAGTTGGTTGAGCTATCTTTATTGCAATCAGTCGAAATGACCACTTTCCACCTGACCAATGGTTCTAATCAAACATCAACACGGCCTCAAGTTAATGCTGATTAGCGGAAATCAAACATTTTACATTGAGAACCATCAGACAATGAAACATAGTTAATTATTAAACAAGACGAATACCACCACAATTCGTGACAGCCCCAAATACATTGCGTGCCAACATCAGGAACCATTTGTCTTTGAGAAGGCGCAAACGGGACTGACAATGAAATACACGGTTTGTCGGGGTTGCAAATAGCTTTTGATTTACAGAACTGTTCGGCAATTATCTGGAAACCTGACAGTAAAAGACTAGCGTGATTTCAATTTAAGTAATACAGCACATTAATGGAGGCCGGGAATGCAGTTGTGAAGCCCTAACCATTCTAAGTGTGTTGAAAATGGAATTTACGTGTGTTTAAGGCTGACGGTTTACTAGGGGAATTGAGCTGACATTTAGAATAGAATCCCTGCATGGCGGGTGTCGATGTAAACACAATGAAAATCAAAGAGTCGCGTTGTTACAGCTGTAAAGCCATAAAACTATACAACACTTCACAGGAATACAACATTACGTCCATTCCACTCCAGCAGAAACAGTTTTATTCACCAATAAATCAAACGAGCACATTGTGCCTTACAACGTATCGACATGTTTCCAAATCTTCAGTCCACAGAGATAGAAGTGAAGTGTGTTCAATGTATTCAGCTAGATGAATGATATAATGGACAGTAACACCATTTTCTATAAACCATCATTCCACAAAACTTTTGTAACAAACAAATAACAGCAATGTATAGATATATACTGATGTCGAGATTTTGCTAAGTCCATAGTTGTATTGAGAAACTATTCAGTTACGCTATATTTAGTTACCCTAATAATTGATATTAGATACTTGTTAATTATATGATTGTTAGGAAAATAATATTTAATATTAGTGGAATAAGCCTGCTACTAGTTGACAGTAAATGGAGCATGGTTTTTCATTGAGTGTTAGATAAATGTTGATTTGTCAAGAATGGTACATATTTTCCATGTATATTCATCGATTAACGAAATAGCATGGTTATAAAACCCTGTCAAAATCATCTGCAACAGTGAAACGAAACATCATTTCACTATTTCCTCACAATCAGAGAATCTTAGCCTGGAAATAAACACGTAGAAAGTAATGAAGCTTCGTTAGGAGAAAGACGTGTCGGCAATTAAGTCATAAATGGGTATCGAACATGTATGACGACCATTTAAAGGCTTGTTGCTCACTCTAAGCCTGATAATAATCTCCCCTCTGGGAATAAGAATCTCGAATAGCCTCTGAGTAGTAACGAGACTAGTTAAGACGGTGCGGCTCCCTTTGGGGACTTTGTACTTCACCAGCTACTTTCTTCGTCAGGACGAGTGTAATGGTTCGTAAAGGTCTAAATAGGTTGTGAATTAATAACTATTGTAAAGGAAATGGAGTCTACCGAAGGGCAAGGACCTCAGGGAAACATAGGCATTGCAAGTAGAAGGCAGACTGGTAGCATTTGGTGGGGTTTCAGTATGCTGTAGTTTATAACGAAGCATATGGTGCGATGTATAGTTCTGGTAATTGTGTTGTAGTATGTAGCGGATCATGGAATGTTTAGGGTGTCCAATTCTACAAATGGTTCTGTAGTGTAGTATATGGAGCAGACGGTGGGCTGTCTATCTGGTCTAGTTCTATTGATGGTTCTGTGTAGATGGTGGTGTGTCTAGTTCTAATAAAAGTTTTGTACTATTTAAAATACCGATGTTGTGATGTCCACATGTACATCTACTGATGTTTCTGTTATGTTGTAGGTAGCAGATGGAAGGGTGTCTAGTTCTATTGATTGTTCTGTAGTCTAGAAGGTAGCAGATGATTGGTTGTCTAATTCTAATAAAGTTTTTGTACTATTTAAAAAACCGCTGGTAGTATTTCTAGTTCTTTATTGGTTCGTCGCTATTGTTTTGCATAAGAATTGGTTTGGTAAAATGTCATTCTGTATGTATATTGGGTGAATATAAAACCATGTTCTCTACGTAGGGTTGATGAAAGCATTATGTAAAGACATATTTCTCTAATACATAAGACATTGCGATACATACACCACTGCGCTGCCAAGCTACTGAACGTCTTTATTCAACAAATCTCCCCTAAAATTGCCTCTTACAAAAGGTACAATTAAGAATCACGTTCCTTGACAACCATAGAGAAAATTAGAAGTAAAATGTTTAACATAGCAAAAACTTCGGTGTCATTTACATACCATTAACAATAATTATCTGCACGGCTACCGCTATTCGACTGTGAATTAACGGACAGTTGGCAATCATATTACCGTAGGTCTTCATCTTTATGTACCATTAGTTTAGACAGGTCAATTTCAGCAGTAGACAGATTATTCTGACAGGTCATTATAAACGTTGAATATGTTAAGAAATACATCCAAATGTTTTTACCATATGTTTATCCTTATAACTAGATATCATTGATCAAAGCAAAGATGGATACTATTGTGTTTTTATTCATTAAGTTTTCTTACTTGTAGAAATCATTATAAACGCACTTGTAACAGCGTCATTAAACGTCTTACCTAATGACTGTAATCGATATTCGAAATTTCGCTTACAAAGAAGCCTTAAACGTTCGCGTTGAGAGCGTTTCAATTACAAACCATTCTATTATATAGGGATAGGCGTCTTCAAATAAGTGCTTAACTATTGATGTGTCAATATGTAACCGGTAGTTCTTATAGCTTGATAGTCTCACAATGCAACAAAGTCATTATGGAAGATATTAGTTTGAAGTATAAATGAAAGCAAATCGATACTGCTTCCTTATGTTGAGAATCTATTTCTATAAACGTCCAATTAACCTAGGTCCTTATGGTTTATAATAGTTCGACTAACTCATCAGTTTGTTAATTTACCTTCATTAAAGCATAGATATCTTAAGCGCTAAATATGAAAAATTGATGGCTGTGTTACCAGAACAAAGCATTTTCAATTAGACCACAGTGATTACAAGCGACGGTCTGGAACTAGACTTAATTATTCATCATCTTATCATTGAAGCAGTTTGATTTCTTGACGTGCTTTGTTGGTTTTTGTTAAATCAACTCACTGCTGGAGCCAGATATTGTAGCACCGCTGATCCAATTTGTATCATTGATCCACGGCTTTCATTGCTTCCACCACTACAGGCTAATGAATAATTCCCCTTCCTTGTACAAGTGAAACATGTTGAAATAACAAATCAAAGTTGTGAAGTCTGGCAAGTTAGCATTGCCATAGCAAAATATAATTCGAAGTAAAAGGCACTTTCAGTTGAATTATTGCACATTGATGTATTGAATCTTTCCTCCTTCAACCAATTGACAGAAATATCATGAAAAATGATTTTTTGAATGAAGTAATTTCAAATTCATATAGGAATGAACGTAGGTTATAAATGATATGAAAAAGATACAAAATGTTTTTATATGTAAAACATGTCCTTTATTCCAAAGGCAGGGTTTCTGTCATTGCCATCATGTTAGCCAAGTTACTGGCATTGAAAATACACAAGTGAGAACATTGCAATTGTTATATATATACATGTATACGTAACGAAAACGATGACATCTCAATATACGAATAAGTCATTAACAACACTACACTTATCTATATTCAAAATTGATATTTTGCAAAGTTATGCTGGCATGCATCCTGTAACATAATAAAGAACTTGTCAATAAGAAAATAGTACTGTATAGCAATTCGAATGAAGTAGAAAGAGATCATAACTCGAGGAAGTGTGTAAAAGGACTTTTAAGAAAACAGAAAGAATTTTTGTATAACCCGAGCATGAGCGAAACATCCACAAAACGACTCTAGTAACGCAGCGAATAATTGATTTATGACGTCACAGACTAAGATATGTCGCCTCAGTGATTTGTGAAAGAATCTAAATTATTGTCCTCAAATTCTTTAACAAGTAATAAAGGTCAGTAAGGTGATCCTCATTACCAAAATGGCCCTAGTTTAACGTTTAAGAAATTGAGGTTAAAACCTAAGGCCATTTCACAAATCACAAAGGTGATCCAAAAAACTAAAATCACATTTGTTTAATGTTAACGAATTTGAGGTCAATACTTAAGGTCACTTCATCCATTAAACTAATATCATTTTATTTTCTTCGGCTTAAGGTGATTTTGGGGAGGACCTTCATATCCACTTTTCTAGCTGAGTTTGGTGACCCTAAATGTCTGAACTCTTCGAGCTGAGCCTTCCACTTGCCGATCTAAGCTGTGTGACACAAGGCTTGTAGTTGGTGATTGAGTTCCAGAGGAGCTAATACTAGTACTGCTCCTGCCTGGCCTGCTTTTAAGGAAATTGTGCCATCAAAGTCTCATTCTAGAATTTCAGACAGCATGGATGGCGGGGGAGTTATCAATTGAAGACTTAAAACGTTGTTTGGGATTTATTCCAAAATAGAACGTGTAGAAGTGGTTTGAATGGAATTGAAAACAGTATCAGATGTTTGGTTGTTTTAAATGTCAAAGTCCTTCAAATAGAGTTACTGTTTTCCAACACGGAGAAACCTACCTATTAACCCATGTGTGTTCCTATTAGGTTACTCACTGTCAATAATGTTTGAGGGACCATCTCAGAGAGATTTTACAACAAAATATTTCCTAATGATAAATTCATTTCATAGAACATCTTGCTAGTTTTGAAGACTACAAAACACTTTACAGAACTTAAATGAAACCGTTTACATGTCGTTAGATCGGGTTTTAATCACATTTCAATTTAACGTTATAACAAGCACATTGTGTCTAAACAAGAACCCAATTATATTTTCATGGTTGAGCGTGCACTTACAAGATGTAAATAATTCACCAGTCATCAAATGAACCCATATGGTCGCTTGGTTAACAAGCTTTCAGTGTGTCAACATGTTACATGAGGTTTCATTAAACACGTTTGTTCTTTGAAGTGTGAACAAGCAAATGTTCAAATGGATCGATTTGAAAATTAACACTTGCATTCCGACTTTCTATAGATTTTTTCAAATAGTGATAAATAGAGCGTATTTTATTCACATGCATGTACAGAAACAATGTTCAAATAGCGATATAAGGGACGTATATGTAAATTTATTTCATAATTCCCTTCTAATCAAAGCCTACTGCTATGTCGAATGAACTGTGCGAACCTAAAGTTCAGAGCAGGATGAGCAAGCGAGAGATCATGATGAAATTTGTTGATCCATCTTAAGAATTAAAAAATCAAGTTATCGGTCAATAATGAGCTCATTAGATCCATGGCTGTAAAAATATTGTATTGATGATTTGACAACATGATACGTTGTCATTAATACCATTTGATATTGCACTCACAACGTTTCTATAGAGTTCATAACGATAAAGTAAAAAGTGATATCTTAAGATATCTCGTTTCACTGATTCATCCCACACTGAAATATAAAACTACTAAAGATTAGAAGCAAAAGTGCTTAAACATGTCAGCACCATGCTTGAAATAACTCAATCTGAAACATCAGAAAGACAGATTTTCAGGAAACGATGGGTTATCAGAATTTCATATTCAATACAACTTTTCTCAAATGACTTCAGCGATACTCGTGAAACCAACACACGAAGCTGGCTGCTAATTGAGCGTGACTGTAACAGTCGCATGCGACATTTAGCCGCAAATGATAGCCCTGTCTTATGCCATATGAGAGAAGTGCGTTAGCAGTTGCTAGGCAACATCGGAAAATATTTCAATAAGTGAATTACGGATACAAGTTCAACGGAAAATGATATTGAACAAACGGAATTATTTCATAAAGTTAGTAGACAGGTCATCTGGCATGACGCTGAATGTTAGCTATCTTTGATATGGAACCTCGACAGGAGTTACTTAAGGCTATCAATTTCTTCTCTTGTGTCCTGTGATCTTTATTATGTATTTATCCGTACAGTCCTGACCTTTCCGTAAGCGAACATCCATAAGAGATAATGATAAGATATGAAATAAGAATGTGATAAACCATATGACAAAGAATATCGATTGAAGTTTTTATTCAATTTCCATTGAGAATTTAGATTTTTCAATGTCAATTTAACGGTTTCAAAAGAAAATCCGTAAAACAAAACCAGAGGTAATCGTGACGCACGTTTTTGGTAGTTATTACATTAATGAAATATCAGTTTTAAATATAAACGATATCTGTTGATAAAATGAGCAGTTTTTGATAATAACTTCTTAAATGGTGACATTTGAGCTTCGGCACATATTTTTGGGTTTGATTATTAAAAACAACTCTTCGAGAATCGGTTTTGAAACAACGAATATCATGGGTGCATAATATTCGTCAGTCTTCATACCAGTCATTTCTGAAACACCTCTAAAAGAACAAAGAGTCACCCCAGGAGAGTACCATAACATAAAGATATTTATCATTGATAATGCTTATCAATAGATATATAATTTATTCAACTATCACATATACATCTGTTTTTCCGCCATTTCCTCGTCTCAGACATAAATATGTTTTATACGTTAACTAAGTGCTTACGTCATATTCATGAAAATAAAATTAGTAATGAAAACTTGTTATATAAAGGTCAATTTTACCTCATATATTCTCTATAACATTAAAAAAGCGCAATATCTCTTTCACTTTTGGAATACCAGATTTTGGCGCAAACACATGCTTTACAAACAGGGTATCATATATACTGGTGTTAATTTTTCGTCAATCAAAACAACACAATTAAAATCTTCATCTTTGAGGGACATATAACAAATTACATGACGATGTACAGATGTTTATACACATCAATGAAAACTATATTAAGTGTTACAGGGATTGTCAGTTCTATGTATGTAGGATAAATGTCAACTCCACCATATGCATACTACATACGTATGTATGATAATTTGGTTTGTTTGGTTTACGTGGTTTTCTTTCTCCAGTCCAAATATAGGTACCACCAGTACGCCACTCACGTGTCACATAAAATCTTCTGAACAATGTGTTTATGATGATAGCATTTTCATTCAGAATCCCTTGATCAGTAATATGCACTTCCACCAATATATCTGTTTCAGTAAATGCGATTTAAGATTCCCGGCAACACTAACTTAATCCTGTGCTTAAAAAAGACATGTGAGTTGAAACATGGTTTCATTCAAATTGACCCAATCAACTTATATTCACTTATACAAGGTTATACGTGGCTGTTCTGAAAACGATTTTTAAGATTCATAGAAAGACTAGACTTATCATTGAAACATGTTTTCAAAAATGACTCCATTCCATTTGACTTGATCAGCCTATGTGCACATACGAAGCAACTTTTCGAAGTTATACGTAGCAGTTCTGAAAACGATTTTAAGATTCCTGGAAGCACTAGCTTTATCATCGAAACATGCTTTAAAAATATATACTAATACTCACTTCCGGCTAGATAGCTATGGCTGTTTTACTTAATTAGTTTTAAGATTCCTGGAAAGATTTGACTTATGCATTTGGAATAAACTTTGAACATAACAGTCCATATGTTTTTATGTGATCAAGGGTTATCCAAATACGTCTCATAACCATGTTCGAGATTTCCAGGAAACTTGACAAAGCATTTGAACAATGCTTTATAAATATAAGTTCTTTCAAATTAACTTGATCAACTTATATGCACTTTTTACCTGTTTAACTAAATCAGTTTTAAGATTCATGGACTTGGCATATTCATTGATACATGAAGAAGTTATTTCCTTTTACTTGATAAATTTATGTTCGCTTACAACAAGTTACCTGTTCTTACAACCATTTTAAGGTGCCTATAAACAGACTTAATATGGATGGGAATATGCTTTAAAAATGATTTCATAAAGATTGACCTTACTTGGTTGAATGCACTTACAAGATAACTATGTTACTCAATAAACCTCCTTGTATATGCTTTTGAATATATTGCTAAAATAGAACTTCATTCAGTTTGAGCCTTTTTAATTTGAGTGCACTTACATCAAGGCATTTATTGTTTTAACCGTATGTTACGTTCCTGGGAACACTTAACATTATGCATTGAATCTTGCTTATATAATATGACATTCAGATAGATTAAATCAACCTCGAGGTAGCTGGTTTCATGAAAAGTTTTCAGATTGCTAGGAACAGCGGACATCCTTATCAAAACATGATTTCAGGAGAGAATCCACTTCATTCAACATAACTCATTGATAAATATGCACAAACAAAGAATAATTATTTCGAAACAAGATCAAATTATTAGAGAGAACTAGGCTTGGGACTGTATCACAGTTTTAGCAGTCAATCCTTTCTATTTAGTAAGACGAACACGAATGTCGATCACTTAGGCTTAATTTTTACAGGTATAAAAAAATGGATCCAGAGTTTTGCCGTTGGCATTGAAATTAAATTCATAAGAAAAGTCTTACCATTCAGATTGATCACATCACGTTTTACTTACATCACTTAGGTATTTTGTAACAAGAATTCTAATGCGAGTAACCATGTGCATTGCACCACACCTTTCAGAACAAATTACCCATCATTAAAGACCTTGAAATCGTTTTTTTCGAAAAAGACAATATTTCTTTCAAATAAGAATGAATCAATCAAATATAAGCTATATTAAAATATCGATTGCCATCAAATTAAAGATTCCATGAAAGATCTAAAGAAACGTGATCAATGAATATAAACATTGGCACTGAAATGGATCCCCTTTGTGTCATTGTGACTATCAACATGTAAGAAGTATCATCTATTCATATTTTGTAAGTCAATCAATCAAGTTCAGATAAGTCAGTTTCAAAATAGTTTTCAAAGAAAGGCGGGGGATCCTCCATAATGATCCAGAAGACTCTACTTAAGTAGTTTGTGTGAACACAATGGGGGTAATGGAATGCATTCTAAATATTATTGGTATTAATCATGCGTCATACTATATGGGTGTCCGCCTCAGTAGAGTCTGTAATGATGACGCCAGAAAGTGACTTTGACAGGTCTGGTAAGTTCAATAGAACCAGTGTCTACCCATTGTCTGACTAGCAGGGTAATGCAATTGTTTGTTGTTTGACCAGGGAGGAGACGTCAATTGGAATAATCTTTCGCTTATAAATCCTGATATCTTCTATCGGTTTCATGTAGGAAATGGTCGTACAAAACCATATTATAAGATTTCTTTTAATATAGGATATGTTTTACATTATTGGAGCTAATATACCGAATACCATTCCAGGGTCTTCTGGTATTTAAACACTAATTGATAAACGTTCAAAATATCAATGACATTTCTAAGTTTTCAACTGTTATTATCCAACATAAATCTTCATTTCGTTAAATGAAATTGTTCATCTTTGAACACATAACTCCCATCAGACTCAACATACCTGAATGTAAATTCATTGTGACGTCATTATGTTATTGTGACGTCATCGCTTGATAGTACAATAACATTGTGTCGTCAGCTCACTTTCGAAATTTGATATAAAACAATCGCCCTCGTTTGTATAACACTGATTGGATAACTTATTGTGACATCGAACTAATCTATAGATCTAAATAAGTGTATTCAGAGTTATAGAATCTTCAAGGATAATTGACAATCAAAGATAAAATGGACAATACAACATTCAAGTTAGTTACCGTATGTTAAAAAAAATAGTCCAAGTGTATCAGCCCAAATATCTTAGTAAATATACTGATATGGACATGCATCTATTTCAAAAGCAATATAAAATGTAAGCATTCCTTTCAAGTTCTTATATAAATGTATGCCTGAAAAAGACATATCGAGTGCTTTTGGCTACCGGCTTTATAAATGAAGCCTTGTAAGAACCAGTTTCTCAAAAGTAATCTTTTTTCTTTTACAAAAAGAAGTCTTTAAGTGCAATTTATAAGCACTCAAAGCTATAGCTGCACACAAAGAGGAAGTCGTGTCAAATTGCTTATCGATCTAATTTTTTCTTAAACTACAATTTTGATATAAACTTTCAATTGCCCTGACAGTTCTTCTAAAGTTAATATCTAAATGTAAAACTTCTTGTGAATAAGAAAAATATGTTAAAGTATTGGCATGAAATTCACATAATTATGCTGCTGCTTGGGATATGACACATGCACGTTTTCAATTTGTATATAAATATATACTTTTAACGTTCCAAAGTACTTGACCCCATCACAATAATGACAGAAAAGATATAACGTTATATACAAGAAGACATCAAAAGTTATTGAAAGCTATGAAATGAAATAAAAATTACCTTCAACTCAGAAGCAACTGGCACCGTGCACGTGCATGTGACAATATGTCCTAAATGTTCCACATTCAGTCAGAGAAGAAACTCTTAACTCCACGTGTATTCATTTTATTTGGAGGCAATCCTAATTAATGATCACGTGATATGATTTATTTCATCCATCTTTGCTGAGATCGATAGTGAAATCTACAAGAGGAACGATCAATCAATAGGAACGGTAGCAACCTACGTAACCCCGCCCCCTATACCTAGTGAGGAGCCGAGTATAGAGTGGTGGGCAGAGAGAGTTGGTCTTCACGCCGTTCTCTCCAGCAGAACAGGGCGATTCTTCACTGTCACAGACCCCGCTCGCACTGGATAAAGCTGTCATTAAGCACTTGCTGGGCAAGGGACGATTGTTGAATTTGCCCGCAAATAAGACTAATAAATCGCTGTCTCATCTGAACAAACACATCTATCATGTCAACCCCTTCGTCATGTCCTTATTTTACAGGCTTATTATCTGCCTTTCATTGACTAACTCTCACAATGCAGCGATTTTATAACCATTTTATGTCCAATTTTAGATCCATCGAACTTTTGTTAATGGTAAAATAATTTTTTGCAACATCGGTTAATGTTTGGAATTTCTCTTAGAGATGTTCGAAATGGGGTATCTAATAATTGGATTTGTTTTCAAAATTAATAGAGGTTGTTATTTGTTATACCGCTAGTTAACATGAGGTTTTCATGTATCATAACCGTCTTAAATATAACTGAATTATACAATTAAATTGTGAAAAATGAATGCATTAGAAGTTTTCAATATTTCAATGTCTTGAATGGACTTGAATCTCATATTTTTCATATGGTGTGGCAAATGTTATTCTCAAAGGTTCATTATAGATTGCATGGAATACAAAACAACAGAACGCGCAAGGTAAGAATCATGCACCACATATCCTGATGATTAAGATTCAAAGGGGTTGGTGTAGCAAATTGACCAATTGGTTCCTACAATCAGGTATTGGTTAATTTGGTATTTCCTCGGTATCGACCGTTGCCGGAAAAATCCAATAGGAATCGATACGTTTGTTATATTCTTGTTTTTACACTGTAAGTCACTCTGTTCAACAGCCGTCGAGTCAATACATGTTATTTTATGGCCCTGTTCCTTGCTGAATGTCTTTGTTGCTAAGAGAGTGTCGCAGTATCTGCTGGCATAACTACCTGTATAGGAAGTTTTACATTGATCAACTCGTCTCACCTGGTGAAGGGTTGACAAACATGGTCGAGCACTGGTGTTGAACTGGAACATCATTACACGATACACATTTTAGAAGTTGGAATGACAATAATGTTGAGGAATATATGGACGACAACATCTTTGTTCATTGTATGCGACGTTTCGACACACATTCTTGTGTCGTTATCAAGCTTGATAACGACACAAGAATCTGTCGCATACAATGAACAAAGAAGTTGTCATCCATATATTCCTCAGCATAGATAACGACACAAGAATCTGTGGAGCGTCCTTAATATAAGCACCTCGGTGCTTGTTGGCCAATCCATTTATGTCTTTTCATGAATAAAATATGTTTAAATCGAATCTGTGTCGAAACGACGCATACAATGAACAAAGAAGTTGTCATCCAAATAATCCTCAGCATTATTACAAATTGTGTAGTTTTCAAATAGTGAGTGAGGCAAATCCAACGCCTCAACTAGAAAACGGTATTAAGCAAGATTGGAACCGGTATGGTCATTCAATATACAGATTTAATTGGTATTTATTAAACTGATGTTTACCTCAAAGTATCATGTTAAACCAAAGATACGATTTTTCTGAAAAACATCAATAACGTTTTGGCAATTAGCAATGGATACCAACAGTTAACAGGTGCATATCAATGACCTTATGAGACCTTTACAATTTTATTGACACATGCATCTGTAGTTAACTAAAGCTCTTAAGATGTAAATGAGTCAAATTATAGATGTGTAGTTGAAGTATAAACAAAGTTAAACAAAGTGACACAGTAACAAGTTTAAAGGGGCAGTGGTTTGTTTTAATGGTATAGATGGTCACACGAAACAAAAAAAATATGCTACATAGAAAGAAAAGTTTTTTTAATCAAAGAATGAATTCCTCGTGTTTCATGTTATTCATGATCAATTTAGCTACGCGAGTCCAATCCCAACCACAAAAAGTGTTCACATGAAATGGCTGCCTGTTTGCTTGATACTTTTTAATTCCTTCTTCTACGAGGTATAATTCGGTTGAGTAATTTAATGTTTGACCCCCGGTATAATGCTTGTGACATTAACAAATATTAAAGGGGCAGGAGCACATTTTAGGTGGAATATAAGGTGATGTCAGGAAAATGAAAATTAATGGTTTCAATTGATAGACAATGTATTTAAACAAAATGAAGCAGTAATAATTCAAATATATAACGTTAAGTTAGCCATGCGATTTCCTTTTCTTACACAAAATGTATTAAAGGTGTTCACACAACATGGCCGCCAATGGATTTAATGTGAATCTTCATACTTTGTCCTCTGACTATGGATGATTGGCTTGTGTAATGAGATTTTTGACACTGTCAAAATAATACATTTAGCCTTACCTCACAATTATCAGTGAAATATCTAAACTATAAAATTATCAAAAAACGTGCTACTGCCCTTTAAATGGTGAAATTTAAAAAGAAAATTCAATACAACTTGATTCTGGCACTTTAAGGTGCTATAGGACTCAACAAGACGTTTGTTGTGACGTGATATGTCAATCATCAACCTAGGAAACTGAAGTAATCTGTGACTGGCCTACAATTAATTGTATTATATGTTATAAGGTCAACGACTATGAACGTAAACATTTCAATTTGATAATTCATCTTGTTCATTTCAATGTCAATATTGAATCAATTACTGTCACTTTTCTAAAGTCATCAAGCTGTGTTGGTGTGTAAATCGTTAGGTGATCGTACAATTCTTCTCACTGATTAAAGCGTGACATTTGCACGTTAAAAGGTTACATGTTGTGTTATGATACTTAAATTGTAAAAATACTTTTTAACTATTGTTTATTTTATATAAAGAACATTTCACCTTATATCATATAACTGTGCCAAGCTACTATCCTATTCTGAAGAGGATATTGACGACATCTTTAGAGAAATTCCGCACAATTCGTGGATACAACAATACCAACAGAATTACATTTAACGATTAAACATTGATGTATAAATATGATATACTGTTGAAAGTCAACAATCATTGTGTAACGTTAATCATATAGAACAAGATACATTATGTTTTAACGAAATATATTACAAAATTATGTGAATCAACAACAATATTTACTTAAAATGCAACAGACATAACAAGATCAATACGTCCATTCTATAATTCTGTAATGTACACGAAATGAAGTATCACTTTCCCAGCAACGATAATGACGAAAATGAGACCAATCTAAACCACACGGGTTTTCATATATGGAGACTAAGTGCTGGTTATTTGTAAGGACAATAATTTACCTGGTTCAGGAACCCATTCCATCTGATTCCTGTGGTTTGACGTCGGTAAATCTATTCAGTCAAGCTGAAAACCAATATTGAAAGCCTCCTTTGCATTGTGCACTATTTACTGCTATCGAGACATCCAAAGAACGAATGAAACAGAATACCACAACTTCTCTGACAGAACACCTGATGAAACAAAATATATGACATGCTACCCAAAGAACGAACGAAACAGAATACCACAACCTCTGACAGATCTCCTGATGAAACCGAATACATGACAAGCTATCTTGCAGAATCTGATTCATGCAAATATACGACCAATAAGTGTCATTGTCATAGATGTATAGTTTCTTTGCATAGTTTCTTTCTAGGAACCAGGTAACAATGACCAACACTGCTATTAGAAGAGTATCATAGCGGAACTATAGATCAAATTAGAAGAGGTTTGATTTACCAATTTGGAAGAGAACCAAGGATAGCGAGTTTGTTCTGTATAATAGGAGATGCATGTATGCACAGGCAGACGTGAAAAGCAAGGCAAAGCAATAAAATTGTACATTTAAAATTACATTCAGTACATCAACTTGGGCAATTAAATCATAAATGGTAATGAATAATTTGATTGATAGTTGCCAGAGGATAGAAAATATCATATCATATAATATCATACCATATCATTGAATACTTAATCGATAAATATTTCAACTTATATATCCATGCCATATGCAGTGAACGATTTATATTCTGATGCTTAATCTGAAAATATCTACAAGTAGATAGACGATATTTCCTAAAATGAGAACTTTCTCAATTTATATGCAGGCATAACAGACCAAAGAATTGATTTTCATACAACACTTACCAATCTACTTACATCTATCGTCATTTCCTCAGCATTTGAGGCAGTGGGTCACTTTGGTCTAACATAATAAAGGGAGATAATGATACGGAAATGGACACATCAAGTCCTAATTTCCAATCTTGTCCAATTCTCAATGACTTTGTCTCCGTGTTTCTGAAGGCCAACTGGAGGTACCTATAATTCCCCGTCAGTACATGATGGAGGGTCTTTCCACCATGGCTTCTAACTACCTGGCTATTTACATCTAGGGCTATGGTTGACCAACATTGGGCCAAAAGTAGAAATTACTCTGCCTCGCATCTCTAATTTACTATCAGATATATCTTTTAATCAAATATCTGAGTGAGGCCCGCTGAATCCATGATGGCGGCTGTTGGGGAAAAGATAACATGTCTCCCGACGTTAATGGTAACTTGCTTTCAATGAAAATACTCTGTGAAAAGACATGAAAAGGTTTGGTGTAACGTGTGCGTGATCTCTAATGCCTTCCTGTCAGTCACAGTTTTCAAAACTTTCGTTTTTAGATAGCTGAAGAGGAAACCTATTTTGCAGGGCAAAGCGTGAATGAAGGTCAACAATAACAGTAAAAACAGACGTGAGAATTCCCAGCCTTTTTCAGTACAGTATTGAACCGAAGTTTGAAGACATGTCTTTCAGAAGCAGGTTAAGAATTAACAACGACCATATAAGAATGTTTGATATTCAAAGAACGGAAAGAATCGAAAACGGTTTCATGTTAATTATATGAATACATCATTTCACTGGATATTAGCAATGTTAGACTTAACATATTTATCAAACATGGACATTTTATCGAACCTATCTTATATGTTTCATGCAATGAATTAAAATCTTATTTGGTAATGATATATTCTTTATACAGACCACAATAATCAACTTGCTTGGTAAAAGTAGGTCAGTGTGTAAACTTTTCACATACAGTTTTTATTATGGTTTGAGAGCCTCTACCCTAAAAAAAAGTTTAAATGCAGTGTGATCGAAAATGCATGCATATGCGTGAATGTTTATTCCCCGGCATATAATGCGGTGGATATAGACGTTGGCGTCCTTCTGTCCGTCCGTCTGTCTGTGATCATATTGTTTCCGCATCAGAATTTGAAAACCGTTACAGCTAGCTCAATGACTCTTGGTTTATTGACTAATCATCGCATATAATTATGCCTTTTGGGGTATTCAACTTTCTGGAGATTTTTTTATTTTTCCGGTTTCCATTGAAAGGTAATTTAAAAATGTGTTTCCGGAGCAGAACTCGAAAACAGTTTAGCTAAGCTCAATGAAACTTATAATATCTCTCTCTCTCTCTCTTTACATTAATATGACAAACTTGACGATGGCATAATATAAGCATTTCTACTTAAAAGACCTACATGTAGATATGGTTATCATAGTCTTATGATGGTTATTTAAGGTCAAACAAAATTAGCTGCACGTTTGCATACAACATTATTCACGCAATCAGTATACCAAAATATAGGCTAAAACTGATACTTCAACTTCAGTTGGGCCACGGGGATAAGTCATCTCTCCTGATGTCTCTTGTTTTAATTAGATTGTACAATTTATTTTTTTAACATTTTCTGAAAACGGCAACTGCTATTCCGAAAATGTATATTAATGATGAGAACTTTGTGAGTGTAATCCTGGTTAATGTATTTTATGGAAGAAGGAACGCTGCCTATGTTGAAATATTGCCCAAGCGGATCCGAATAAAACTCTCTCCCTCACTGTCACCAATGTATCTCTCTCATATTGACGGTCTCGTTACCACATTATTCGGTAACCTCCATACTTATAATTTCGGAACGAACGAAGCTATGATCACGTTTGTGTACACGCATGTTATATTCGGTAATGAGCTACCATTAAACGTTTCCTGCTATCTACGTGTTGTGGGTGACAAACATCTCTGACGTCATGTACATGTAGGTTATTTGTTATATGCCAGATTAACAAACAATCATTAAGTGACAATTAGAGAAAACAAGAGATGATTTGCAGACAGGTGTTATACAAGTGATACATGTGATTACATAACTAGTTTTGAAGACGAATAAACTAAGCAAGAATTATAAGGAAGAACATTATTATATACTTTATTTTCCACATTCATAAGCGTCAGCCATAAACCACTCGATCAATCAATTTACTTTCTATTGTACATAATCAGGGGATCTAAACTATGCTCTAGGGCTCTATATCTCTGTTGTGCTTACTGTTGAAATAGGTGAACAAAGGTTTTCAACTGATCAATCTAAATGAATTGAGATCAACAGTCCATTTTTGTTCTGTATGATCTGATACAAAAATCGATCAAAAGTTAAGTATTGTTCTTTTAAACTTTATGAGCGCTTGACTCGGCAATGACGCTCAATTCGTTCTTCGGAATCCCTATAGAACCTACATTTTTCAAACAATTTTTAACTGAATACAGTTAAGGATATTCATTGGGTAAGTCAATTAAATGCCCAAAGAAAATTTAAGCACAAATAAAAAAAGTTTGGCTACTTGCTGGTGAAGCTAAACTATTATTGACATGATGTAAACTACGTTTGTGTTAGTAACGTTTGAAATTTTCACAAATGTTACATCCATATATTAAGTTGGCAAAAACAGGTCACATGATAGACAAACAGAAAAGTAAAACGACGATGCCAAAACGAGAAATTGTCAGCTGATTCAGTACCTAATCAAAAAGAAGGAAGTGTTTGTGATTCGTATTTCAACAAAGTTGATTAAAGATAACGATTTTCGGGGATCGAAAATAAGATGACGAAGAACCACCTATTTTGATCAATTATCATGTTGGTCCTTATTTTACCATCATAATGATTACACTTTGTTAAGACATTCTGAAATCATTAAGAACTAAATATCTGTATATTAACAATATGTATTAGTAATGTAGTATGGAATATGCTCATTTTAATTTGCCCTTTTTATAATGAGTGCTGTTCTCACCACCTCGTATGCAAAGAGTCGATATAAACTAATTTTAAAAGCATCCACAACTCATTTTGAAAATACATGTAGGGCCTAAATTGGTTTAAACACTCAATTGAAAATCGTAATGTCATACATTTTTTTTTAAAACTTCTGACAAAGTATTTTGTAAGACTGATTCTTTAAAAACGATAGAATATACAAAGTGACAAACCTATCTGTTTTCTGAAAGGGACATCCAAAAAGATACATACATTTCTCTTAAATTAAGGCCCGTTTTTTTTATGACAGCAGTATATACAAAATAACATACCTGTCTGTTTCTTGTAAGGGGTCCACAAACATTATACATCACAAGCTCAACAAGCGTTCTGTGCATTCTTTACCGACATCAGCGCGAACATTAGCTTGTACCGTAAAACAGGAATTGGACACAGTTCACAGTACACGGAAGCAGGTAATTCAGAGGAATAGAAGTCATGCCTCTACATGAAGTATGTCGTCTTAATGGGAAGACCATCTCATTAAATTGCACTCTTATATGGTCATTCAATGACGGACCAAATACAATTTGGTTTACTTATGCGCAGTTTGATAAGGATATGAACATGAGATGTTTGAAATCAGCGGCATACACTTTTTCAGAATTGTTACAGTTCTAAATTTGTTTTAAGAAGGAAGTAATTCCAACAATACATGCTGAATTTATTTTAACCCAAGGACACAGGAAATGGTTTTCGCCCTCGTTCACGAACTCGGAGATACGTTCCCTTTTTGGAAAATTTATTTTCTTACTTTCTTAACATTCAACCTACTGCGAAAAGAAATGTTTAAGGAAACTTTTATTTTGGGTTTGAATACAAGAAGCCTAATCGCTACGTATAGAATGTGGGAGCAATATTACTAATAATATAAAAAAATTTAAATGTAATTATGTATTATAATTTAGAAATTATGCCCTTCATTGTGATAAATACTGGTTAAATCTTTGTTAACAATCACTCACTACTGTAAAACATTAATGCTAATAAAAATCAATTTATATAGCGCCGAAAATCCATCTTGAAGGTGCTCTGTGGCGCTGTACACAAGAGGGAGTTATTGGTAGGCTTGGAGAAAGAGATGAGTGGAACATATGGTTTCAAACTACCATCTAGGCCACCACCCTCCACCTCTTCCTAGTTCTCCATCCTTCTAACCCCAACTCTGATTTCATAACATCGATCACCAACCAATCATTAAGCCCAGGAAACCTTTTTCTCCAATCATTAGAAATTACCTCAAGGCACCATATGTGTAATTGTGCGAAATTTTCAAGTTTGAGTTGAGGGATTGGAAATAGGATTTTTAAAAAGGTTCAACAACAAAGCAAGAGCAATATCTCCTATATAAGATAGGAAAGATAAAACTCGTGGTCACGAGCAACTTTTCTTTTAAGACAAGTGTTAATATGACATCAGGCACCAGAAATAACGTTAATTTAAAGAAAATGCCAAATTTCAGCGATGTTTATGTGTCCAAATTGAAAGAAAACAGCCAAGGCGATACCGAAGACGACACCTCCTCGCTTAAACAATATTTACCAAAACCTACTCGCTTTAAGAACCCTTCAACGCGCTGGATGGAACCCAAGACTAAGGACGATAGCCATCGACTGGGCACAAGGCTACTTTGTCATACGAGAGGACTCATTTGCTATTTCCAGTTTAGGTCTGGCTTGTTTGAGCAAGGAGCTGGCATCAAGTGAACATACGCGCGTGCATGGTTTGCCATGTCTCGAATCATGGATAATCAATGGAGTGTTCAAACTAGAGTGTGTGATACAACGCCG
Source organism: Steromphala cineraria (assembly GCA_916613615.1). Taxonomy (NCBI): domain Eukaryota; kingdom Metazoa; phylum Mollusca; class Gastropoda; order Trochida; family Trochidae; genus Steromphala; species Steromphala cineraria. The sequence continues at coordinate 12,336,559 of OU744721.1, forward strand.
GGAGAGCTGTAATTGTCCGCACGTGACTGATGTGGTCTTGTCGGCACGCAGCGCGCAGGCTACAATTGGGTTTTCATACTCGATCCTTGCTTCTAGACGCGTTTCGAATCTTTTCACATTAGAGAGCTCGACAAGGGGCGACTACTCTTGTTCCGCTGAGACGTAGCGGAAATTGAATCAAAACCTGCAAATATGTTTCTCCTTCTTGCTTAAGATGACAAAATTGTGAAGATTTCTGCCCCAGCACGGAGAATATCTCAAGAAGATGTGTTTAAGAATCAATGGTTGGCATGTCACAGCTGATGAGCGTCTCCAGCGCTGGACAATCGAGTTTCACTGATGGCTACGTGATGTGTTATTGTGTTAGGTCCAGTTTGCCAAATAACCCAAGTGATTGCACCATTTGCAAACAAGTCGTCTTCAGAAGTGAACATGATTGGCGATGCAACGGAATATTAGTTGTCTATTAAGTTGGGAATGTCGATTATGTACAGATATTAGTATTGTATGTGCATATATGGTATCGAAAGTTATACACATCTCTTCAGAAAGCCCTAAGTATTTTTATAATTGATTAACATTAATTGTTAAAAATACATAATAATAATGTTAATATCAAAAGTTCTCTAACATGATTGAGCTTAAACCAAATATACAACAACTCACCTATGATATTGATAACAAATGATCAACAATACCTTTTTCAATTAACGTCAAACGTCCTACAATGTAACTATAACAATGGCTACCTATGATGTCAGTAAATATATTCTAAATGTATATAAAGAAAAATTTTTTGCATCATGTTTTCAGCAGTTTCTTAGTTTGTAGCACCCGTAACTTCAATCCGATACAGTCAAGATTTCAGCAAATTATAAAAGAGATAATTTTTCGCAATCAATATCCTTTCAGCGCATAAACGGTCTGTCCATGAAGAAATTGGTGTCCATTACAAAGAATGGCATAATTTACTTAGGAATGCCGTTTATTTTTGCCAGTTATGGTTCTCTATCAGATTGATTTTACTCTGTAACCATTTATTACGAAATGGATGGCATTTCGACGCTGGTTTCTGTCGTATTGAAACAGAATATAATTATTTCGTTATTGATTTAGGTAATTGCCATTTCTCTGCATCGAGGCCCGTTTTTCTTTGATAATTCCATACCCGAAAGCGAATGAATGGTGCCCAGTGTTTTTATTCGGTTAGTTATTTCGTGATAAAATATAATTACATCACAGTATAGAAATTGCTTGATTGGACTAGTGGTATCTTTGCCGACCACCTCATGCAGAGGATAATAATACGCGTCCAGCGAAGACGTGGGTTGTTCCGATGCTTGTTGTCTACTCTATACGCAGCGAGGCCAGCAGTTCGGGTTGTGTTAATTGCGTCTCTCTGTTTTTCTATTTGGAACTTAATCATTTATGAACCTTCTTTTGGGGGATGCTGCTATTTGCAAATAGTCTTTCCTACTATGTGACAGTTTTATCTTACTGTTTGACTTGGAAAGAAATTACCTTAAAACTTCTTATTGTAAGAAATTATCATACGACTTCTTACGAAACTGTTTAATCATTGAGTTTTTAACGGTCTCAAGTTTTGAATAAAAGATGTAAGGGTTTTCACCATTCAGATCTATGCAGGAAACAGTTTTGGTATGTTGAGTTTGAAACAAATAGTACCATCGTGTACACTCAATTTCGTTTTATTTCTTACCAAAGTAAAAAATATTTAGATTTAGATCTTCTACAAATATAATTTTATAAACTACCATATATCTACTATATTTGTAGCCATGATCCTCTACCATCATTGTACATAAATGGTCATGGTCCTCTACAATCATTTTGTATAAATGGTCATGGTCCTCTACCATTATTGTATATAAATGGTCATGGTCCTCTACCATTATTGCACATAAATGGTCATGGTCCTCTACCATTATTGCACATAAATGGTCCTCTCACGTCATTGTACATAAATGGTCATGGTCCTCTACCATTATTGTACATAAATGGTCCTCTACCATCATTGAATATAAATGGTCATGGGCCTCTACCATTATTGTACATAAATGGGCCTCTACCATTATTGTACATAAATGGGCCTCTACCATTATTGTACATAAATGGGCCTCTACCATTATTGTACATAAATGGGCCTCTACCATTATTGTACATAAATGGGCCCCTACCATTATTGTACATAAATGGGCCTCTACCATTATTGTACATAAATGGGCCTCTACCATTATTGTACATAAATGGGCCTCTACCATTATTGTACATAAATGGGCCTCTACCATTATTGTACATAAATGGGCCCCTACCATTATTGTACATAAATGGGCCTCTACCATTATTGTACATAAATGGGCCTCTACCATTATTGTACATAAATGGGCCTCTACCATTATTGTACAAAAATGGGCCTCTACCATCACTATACATAAATGGTCATGGTCCTCTACCATCATTGTACATAAATGGTCCTCTACCATTATTGTACATAAATGGGCCTCTACCATTATTGTACATAAATGGGCCTCTACCATTAGTGTACATAAATGGGCCTCTACCATTATTGTACATAAATGGGCCTCTACCATTATTGTACATAAATGGTCCTCTACCATTATTGTACATAAATGGGCCTCTACCATTATTGTACATAAATGGGCCTCTATCACTATTTTACATAAATGGGCCTCTACCATTATTGTACATAAATGGGCCTCTACCATTATTGTACATAAATGGGCCTCTACCATTATTGTACATAAATGGGCCTCTACCATTATTGTACATAAATGGGCCTCTACCATTATTGTACATAAATGGTCCTCTACCATCATTGTACATAAATGGTCCTCTACCATTATTGTACATAAATGGGCCTCTACCATTATTGTACATAAATGGGCCTCTACCATTATTGTACATAAATGGGCCTCTACCATTATTGTACATAAATGGGCCTCTACCATTATTGTACATAAATGGGCCTCTACCATTATTGTACATAAATGGTCCTCTACCATTATTGTACATAAATGGTCCTCTACCATTATTGTACATAAATGGGCCTCTACCATTATTGTACATAAATGGGCCTCTACCATTATTGTACATAAATGGGCCTCTACCTTTATTGTACATAAATGGGCCTCTACCATTATTGTACATAAATGGTCATGGTCCTCTACCATCATTGTACATAAATGGGCCTCTACCATTATTGTGTACATAAATGGGTCTCTACCATTATTGTACATAAATGGTCATGGTCCTCTACCATCATTGTACATATATGGGCCTCTACTATTATTGTACATAAATGGTCCTCTACCATTATTGTACATAAATGGGCCTCTACCATTATTGTACATAAATGGTCATGGTCCTCTGCCATCATTGTACATACATGGTCATGGGCCTCTACCATTATTGTACATAAATGGGTCTCTACCATTATTGTACATAAATGGGCCTCTACCATTATTGTACATAAATGGGCCTCTACCATTATTGTACATAAATGGTCATGGTCCTCTACCATCATTGTACATAAATGGTCCTCTACCATCATTGTACATAAATGGGCCTCTACCATTATTGTACATAAATGGGCCTCTACCATTATTGTGCATAAATGGGCCTCTACCATTATTGTACATAAATGGTCATGGTCCTCTACCATCATTGTACATAAATGGTCATGGTCCTCTACCATCATTGTACATAAATGGTCATGGTCCTCTACCATCATTGTACATAAATGGTCATGGTCCTCTACCATCATTGTATAGAAATGGTCATGGTCCTCTACCATCATTGCATATAAATGGGCATGGTCCTCTACCATTATTGTACATAAATGGTCCTCTACCATCATTGTATATAAATGGGCATGATCCTCTACCATCATTGTATATAAATGGGCATGGTCCTCTACCATCGTTGTGTACATAGACGGTCATGTTCCTCTACCATTATTGTACATAAATGGGCATGGTCCTCTACCATCATTGTACATAAATGGTCCTCTACCGTAATTGTACATAAATGGTCTTCTACCATAATTGTACATAAATGGTCATTGCCCTCTACCATCATTGTATATAAATGGTCGTGGTCCTCTACCATGATTGTGTACATAAATGGTCACGATCCCCTACCATCATCGTATATATATGGTCACGATTCTCTACCATCATCGTATATATATGGTCACGATTCTCTACCATCATCGTATATATATGGTCACGATTCTCTACCATGTATGTGTGTCACGATTTTCTACCATCATCGATATATATATGGTCACGATTCTCTACCATCATCGTATATATATGGTCATGGTCCTCTACCATCATTGTACATAAATGGGCCTCTACTATTATTGTACATAAATGGTCCTCTACCATTATTGTACATAAATGGGCCTCTACCATTATTGTACATAAATGGTCATGGTCCTCTGCCATCATTGTACATACAGGGTCATGGGCCTCTACCATTATTGTACATAAATGGGTCTCTACCATTATTGTACATAAATGGGCCTCTACCATTATTGTACATAAATGGGCCTCTACCATTATTGTACATAAATGGTCATGGTCCTCTACCATCATTGTACATAAATGGTCCTCTACCATCATTGTACATAAATGGGCCTCTACCATTATTGTACATAAATGGGCCTCTACCATTATTGTGCATAAATGGGCCTCTACCATTATTGTACATAAATGGTCATGGTCCTCTACCATCATTGTACATAAATGGTCATGGTCCTCTACCATCATTGTACATAAATGGTCATGGTCCTCTACCATCATTGTACATAAATGGTCATGGTCCTCTACCATCATTGTATAGAAATGGTCATGGTCCTCTACCATCATTGCATATAAATGGGCATGGTCCTCTACCATTATTGTACATAAATGGTCCTCTACCATCATTGTATATAAATGGGCATGATCCTCTACCATCATTGTATATAAATGGGCATGGTCCTCTACCATCGTTGTGTACATAGACGGTCATGTTCCTCTACCATTATTGTACATAAATGGGCATGGTCCTCTACCATCATTGTACATAAATGGTCCTCTACCGTAATTGTACATAAATGGTCCTCTACCATAATTGTACATAAATGGTCATGGTCCTCTGCCATCATTGTACATACATGGTCATGGGCCTCTACCATTATTGTACATAAATGGGTCTCTACCATTATTGTACATAAATGGGCCTCTACCATTATTGTACATAAATGGGCCTCTACCATTATTGTACATAAATGGTCATGGTCCTCTACCATCATTGTACATAAATGGTCCTCTACCATCATTGTACATAAATGGGCCTCTACCATTATTGTACATAAATGGGCCTCTACCATTATTGTGCATAAATGGGCCTCTACCATTATTGTACATAAATGGTCATGGTCCTCTACCATCATTGTACATAAATGGTCATGGTCCTCTACCATCATTGTACATAAATGGTCATGGTCCTCTACCATCATTGTACATAAATGGTCATGGTCCTCTACCATCATTGTATAGAAATGGTCATGGTCCTCTACCATCATTGCATATAAATGGGCATGGTCCTCTACCATTATTGTACATAAATGGTCCTCTACCATCATTGTATATAAATGGGCATGATCCTCTACCATCATTGTATATAAATGGGCATGGTCCTCTACCATCGTTGTGTACATAGACGGTCATGTTCCTCTACCATTATTGTACATAAATGGGCATGGTCCTCTACCATCATTGTACATAAATGGTCCTCTACCGTAATTGTACATAAATGGTCCTCTACCATAATTGTACATAAATGGTCATTGTCCTCTACCATCATTGTATATAAATGGTCGTGGTCCTCTACCATGATTGTGTACATAAATGGTCACGATCCCCTACCATCATCGTATATATATGGTCACGATTCTCTACCATCATCGTATATATATGGTCACGATTCTCTACCATCATCGTATATATATGGTCACGATTCTCTACCATGTATGTGTGTCACGATTTTCTACCATCATCGATATATATATGGTCACGATTCTCTACCATCATCGTATATATATGGTCACGATTCTCTACCATCATCGTATATATATGGTCACGATTCTCTACCATCATCGTATATATATGGTCACGATCCTCTACCATCATCGTATATATATGGTCACGATTCTCTACCATGTATGTGTGTCACGATTCTCTACCATCATCGATATATATATGGTCACGATTCTCTACCATCATCGTATATATATGGTCACGATTCTCTACCATCATCGTATATATATGGTCACGATTCTCTACCATCATCGTATATATATGGTCACGATCCTCTACCATCATCGTATATATATGGTCACGATTCTCTACCATGTATGTGTGTCACGATTCTCTACCATCATCGATATATATATGGTCATGATCACTTAACATCATCAATTTATGTGGTCATAGTTATCTCCGTCGTTTGGTTCTTATGAAATGAAAACTAAAAAATCTGCGTAGACTACAATCCACTAAAAAATCAGTAATAACGAAGGACCATCATCAGTAATTGTGTGACACCAATTGTGGCCATTACTTCTATTGGAAGTTTTCACCATGACCTTGTGACCTCATGACATTCAGACACATGCAGGAACTCATTCATATTTATCATACAATGGATTGTGTTCCCGGCATAATAAAGCCAACGGATATTTTCGATATCCGTTGGGCGTGGCTAAGGGTCATATACGGATACCGATGCAAATTTCAAAGGTCAAGGTCGGAACTTCTTTCGAAAATTCCGATGACGTCACAAGCGTTAACATTTTGAACGCCTTTAGTAACGGAGAGAGGCATTACAATATGAATGATACATTGCATAAACATTAATCTAAGAAATAACAACAAAACTGTATGGGTCTTTAGCCATATGTATGACTTAGCAGTGCTAAAACACTGTCATCACGATTTGAATGAAACCGACCGAACAATTTTACTCACAGGTACCAAAGGCAGTTCAAGTCTCATGTTCAAACACGTCATTTACCCATCTTCGGTGTTCTTTACTTTAATATTGTTTAGTTTGGATTCGGAAATCCACAGACTATCATCTAGTTTAGCTCTCCGGCCATCAATGTTCGTTCAATCGCTGTCTCAACGCAAGCTGCCATTGTCACGTAGGCGAAGGGAAGCAACTCTTGCCCCTTGGTGAGATTGACTCGTCCTCTCGATGACGTCGGATTAAAGAACGTCAGTTCGATCCCTTCAAAGACCATTTAAAATGTGTTTAATTTTTTAAATCATCGTATTTTATAGATTTTTAAAATTTTCAAAGCTTTGGAGTCGTGACAAAATAACCCAAACGGCAATAAAAGGCATATATAAGGAGGAATTTTATTTTGTCAATTCACCGTCAGAGTCATTGCTCTATTCATTTGCATATATCAATGCGCGAATCTAAAACAATTTCAACTATTAAAATAGGATTATCAGGCATTTTTTCGAATTAAATTTTAAAATGACATTGTATGATAAAGAAGTTATCATGCTCGTGTGTTTTGGGATCGTAAATATCCTGCATTAGGAATAAACACTATGTATTTAGCTCGCCAAGGCTCGCAAAATACAATGTTTATTCCTAATGCAGGATATTAACGATCCCAAAACACACGAGCATGATAACCTCTATTTATTGTGATAAATCTTAAAATTACGATTTTTAACATTATATGTCTGTCTGGTCTGTTGGGTTACTTAAGTAACTAAAATGATACCAGAAAAGCAACATTATCTGGATAACAACGTCTTTATTGTGACAATCACAATAACTTCTTTACCAGATGCAATGTTGGGTTCTAAGAAAGTGGGATCTTCATCTTGTTAACCTTCACATTCCACCTGATGAAGGAGTAAGCATTTAATCCGAAAATCATGAGTCACAATAAAAAAATGCTTAAACCTCTTCCCTCGATAGACTTCAATATATCTACTTAAATGAAAGATAGCATAATGCAAGATGACAATCGAAAACTGACTTGATGTACTTCCAGTATAAACCCGAAAAACGATCTATAAAAGAAAGCAACCGATAACCAGAATCATAGCAACAAACAATGTAACCATTTGCCAGAAAACATACATGTTGTCTTAACACTAAAATTGCAGAACGTAGGTCGTCATTTTTATGTTTATGAAATTTGATTTTCAATTAAACAATCATTTGTTAAAATATGGATAAATAATTGTTTTTCAATAAAAGAAAAAGAATTAAATCAGACCTACCCCTTTCAATTGGTGCCTTAAGAAACAGTCAATATAAAACATCCTGGAAATATGACCAATTCTTTCGTTGCATCAGCGTATAATTCCTTGCCTACAAGGCTGTTAGCACTCACAATATGTGATAAATGTTGCATACACTTCCAAATATTTAACATCGTCTCCTCGAAGCACCAATTATGCATATATGACAAACTGCAGTGGGATAATAACCGATTGACTTTAAACAGAGAATTCTTTCCGGCAATCGGGTGATAACATATCTGCCAGCAAATGTTATACTATCGTCTATCAACATCAATGATTCAATTACCAGTGCAGAGATGAATCTCTATAACACACAGCATACAGCTCTATTAGATAAAACGGTCGCAATACACAGACCAGGCACATGTTTCTTGAAACGCTCATATCTCATCTATGCGTACATATGTATCGGTTATGTAATGTTACTTCATCATTAAAAAAGGACAAATAACAAATTAAGTTAAGACTTTCTTCAACGGCATTTAGAAGTTGGTGGAGTAATACACGACAATGATACGGTTGACAAATGCTTTATTCATTTCACACGACGTTTTCTGGGCTAATTCCTGTCCCACCTGAAGAAGGGGCAAGTACTAGCACATTAACGTCATGTGAAATAAATAAAGAAGTTGTAATCCATATGATTGTCTTGTACTAAGACAGCTGATATACCTCGGGAAGATACATAGTGTAGAGATAGTTTCTTTGTTTATTCAATAATATATACGTTTTGAAGAGGTATACTGAACTAACCATCAGGGCATTGACCAAGACATTTTGGCCTTGTTAAAACACAAGAGGAGTGCTGGTGAAATCGCGATTTTAACATGTTTCCTTTCACAGCATATTTAGCAGTTAATTGCAACAAAACATAGCTCTGGTGGCGCTCAACAGGTGTTATAGTTTTTATGTTGAATTGAATGTTCTAACTACTTTTTGGTCAACCCCAATTCTGATTGAATCTACACTAAACAAGATGTTATTCTGAAATGTCAGTCTCCAACTTGAATCTCTACTTTCAAGATGTTCTTGTTTCTCTGCACAGCAGTTTCTTTTTTTTGCAATTTTACGCATGCCACGCCATCAACATTTTGCGAATGACAACGAAATGTTTATAATCATTGTTTCAATATTTCAAATTTAAAATTTCAGATTTCAAGCATAACAGTTTTTGGAAAATGAAAAAAACCTGCCACGCCAATATTTAAAGGTTCATTGAACTTATAGAAATTTTTTTACATTGTGTTTCACTTGAATGTTCGTATTCTTTGGAGAAAATGATTTCATTCCTAATGTTACAAACTTTGATCCCCTAGGAGATTTTACTTCCCGAACAAAGCATTTGGGTCCATTAGTATTTTTAGGAGAAGTCTTACAAGTGAAAAGTCACAAACGAGGGAAAACGGACCATGACAATGCCGATCGTTCTTATGATAAAGTATAAATATCCAGCTAATGGACAGTATTAATTGGTGGATCCAGAGTAAGTTCAAGTACCGCAAAACCTCTATCAACTGCTAATATATCACAAAGAGACATACATGACCAAAACATGCTATGAATTTAACATGAATGACCTTAGTCGAAGAAACTGTAAATATCAAAAGAACAGTGATATCATAAGTATACAGTTGCATACCTTAAGTTTGTTCACATGATAGTGTATCTTAGTGCAAGTATCTTGTTATTTTTGTTTCTTTTGGACATCAATAAAATAAGTCCAGCAGCATTGACAAAGGATCGCCAATTGTCTCAAAGCAGATATTGAAATCATCTGGTCACTGATGAAACTTTTCAAATTTCGCATGGTTAGATAAGAAGATTGGGTCATATTTATGAAATAGAGATTTTCTTTCAACGACAACGGCACAAGGAGCTGTGTCGAAACGTCGCTTCACATGAATGAAGAAATTGTAATCAATCTATTCCTCCTCCTCATTCCAACTTCTAAAATGCCTCTCAAAGAAGATTTTCTTTCGATTGAAATATATTATTTCCATATAGACTCTTTGAGAAAGATGTCAGAACAATAACTTTGACTAAGTGGAAATAACAAATATGTCCTAAAGCTGTCAAACACTTAAAAAGGATTTTGTAAAGAAAACGAAAAACAGCGTTTTCTAAATTTTCTAAATTTCTGACCTGGCAAATTGTTACAGTTAACTGTTAAGTATGAAATACGTATATGTAAACGCAAAATCAATGTAAGCTTATGTAGTGAAATTACACAATCATTCGTTTCGTTTTCGAAATGCTAGGTTGCCTCAAAGACATTCAAAATTACATATAGATATACAAATACGCAGGAAGGGTGGACTTTGGGGTTCTCTGATTTTCATTACTTATCGTGGTCATGGTTACATGTGTATGGCATTTGTCTGCAACATACAGCAGGATACAACATGATATGAACAGTTTTGTAGTTCATAGATATTTAATAACAAAATAAACATATCAAATGTTTTTAAAACGCAAACCCTCAGCTTGAGTGGCAATCGAGAAGTTTTTTAAATCATAGTGAAAACAAGGTATATACAATTATAATTTGTTAGTTACTAAATAGCAAAGGGCAGATTAATTTCATTAATATAAACTTAAGAAACTGCAAGTTGTGAAAGTTTTATTTTCATCGAAACTGTATGTCTATGTAATCTATGTAATTCCTGAGTAATTTAGAGTTGGTTTCATTTGATATTGTTTCATTTTGAATATTTTGTACTGAACACGATAATAAAGATAGTTGTTTTCTACTGGAAATCAAAACAAACAGCGTCATCTTTCCTTTAAAGACAAGGGCCGAACTATGCCCTATACCACAAATTTGATAAATTAAGATAAACCATATTACATGCGACCAAAGTATCGATGGTTATAGTATTTACAGACTGGACTATATTCAAGTATAGTAGATTTTCTTTATGTTCCTCGATTCTATTAACGTTGTCGAATTTTACCGGTCATGTGATGCAAAGGTTCAGGATTTTTGCAAATTGATATACTTTTCATATTTATTTATGTCGTATTCTTCATCTTATAAAACAAGACTTAAGTCATCGTTCAAAGAGTACTTTTAAGTGTTTATTTATGTCATTTTGTAGGAAATGTTATTTTTCAATAATTGATCCAAAACTAATTTTGATATTACACAAATGTCCACCAACAAAGAAGATATATTCTATATATGTGGAAATCAATAAACGGCCTATTTTTTCACATATTGATAGCATGTAAAGCAATGCAGAAGTTGTGATAAGGTTTGTCACCCCTGCCTTCATTTAAAACTTTATTTTAGCAAGACATTAACCAAGCACTAATTATTGATTTAGAAAATATGAGTAAGCTTCACAAATCAATTACGCTTTTGCTTTAAAGGGTAACAAAATGATCACGCTAAACTGGCCATACGCAGATTTCACTAGTTATGGGAAAATTTATTCCATGACTATGGATAGTCGTGTGGAGTAATGACCCTGTAACGATAAGCAGTTAGCATTAACTATTATTCATTGGGAGATATTTAAAGAAATATTCATTTTTAAAGAAGACACCAATTCAATTCACTAGTTCATTCTCTTGTATCAACAGTTTAAATGAGAATTCTCTACAAAGATGATAATATGAGTCTCATCAATGACGATTTATCACTACATGTATATGTACGTCTCGTGTGAGAAATGATATTTGGATTGATGTTTGTTGCACGTCGTAGAAAACCGATCAAAGGGAAATAACTCTACATGAAGGTGTAAGTTAGTGAGATTCATTGAAGCGAATGGCTGGGTAAAATCCAAATAAGAAAACTTTATTGGATTTCTGCCTTTTGAAAACGACGTTTCTCTATCAAATTTTAAAGGGCGCTCTGTTAAAAAATTACTTTAACTTTAACCCTTAACCCTGTCATATTGCCAGACAATCGCTCAAAGGGTAATGATTTTAAATTTCCAGTTGTAATCACTGTGAATCAATATTTGTATTTAAGAAAGAAATATAACGTTTAAATTAAGTTCGCTCTTGCTTTACTGGTATATCATATTTGAGACCTGATAGATGTAACTCAAGGAGATCATGTATACTGAAATACATGATTCAATGTAAAATATAATTATATTACAAAATACAAAATACAAAATACAAAATACTGGGAACATAACCTTGAAAAATTAACTTGGTTTTCCTCATACAAGATTTCAATCTATATTCGTATATTATTACAGAGGAACTAAATGAACTATCAAAATGTCAAGAACCAACAAATCAAATGTTTGACAATAAAGAACGCTATACTAAATTATGCGGATAGGGGCATATGGTGACATTAAGATTTTTATGATTGGATATTGTAAACCTGATGAAAATTATCATGGTTACTTCATGCATTACGCATACCATCCAATCTCATTCAAATAAAATAGAATATTTCACTCCAACCTCGTTTCGTTTCTTATTTGAGGGATGTTCAATAGGGTTCGAACCAGGTGACCATGTGTAAGCAATCTTCTCTTATACTTACAGAAGAGGAGACACGCTAAACCATCAAACCTGTCGCTGGATTACTAACCCCGTTCGACTTTGGCTAAAATGCCAATAAGTTCAACTGATACGACGCCTTCCCAGATAAAAAAAACACACAAAAACATGAGTCTGATTACAACAAAATTACAATTCAAATCTTTTACAGCCGTATTTATTTGCCAAGAATAGAAACAATAACAAATGTGAATGTCAAATCACATTAAACCATGAGGTTAAGCGTTTCAAGATTTAAATTGACAAACTTTTCTTATAAGCTACGCATTCTCAGGTATATTCGCTACCTTCTTCACATCACAATTGCTGTTTAAAGATGGACTGAAATGCCATATGGCAACTTTCGCGATTCATGAAAAAGGGATAGCCATTTGACATTAACTCAACTTAAAATTTCTGAAATCGACCTAGTAACGGCTTAATAACGACTTTATAAATACACCGCTAATTAGGCCTAATTACAGTGAACAATGCCTACACTGCACACAAGTGAACTGTTCCACAAATGATTCACTTACAACGATGAAATGCACAGATTAAAACAAATGTTCTTTATGTCAAGTCAAGTCAAGTCAAGTTTATTCTCATAAGTCATGAATTTATGACATAGAGTGAACAAATAATAAGACAGTAGTATTACATACATATTAATAGAGCATACGCGATCCATATTTGATATAAAGAGCAATTTTTACAAGTATTGGTTTACATGTGATGGACATCAGTGAGATAAATTTCTCTATGGATGAATGTTTACAATAGTACGCAGGAAGATATTTGTGTCTTAATTCATTATACATATTACATTCTAACATAAATTGAAGCTCGTCACCAATCTTACACTTACATGAAGGGCATAATCTATGTTCTTTATCAATTTTATACCATCTTCCGGTTTCAATTGGAAGTCTGTGATTACATGTTCTAAGTTTCGTGATATATATACGTAAGTTCATAGGAAGTTGCAGTAAATAGTTTTCAATGTACAAAGTATCTTTAAACTTATTATAATGAAAGCCTTTTGATGATTGTAGTTTACTTTCTCTCCATCTTTGCAGAAATTGGTCGATAAGTACAGTTTTGACATTATTTACAAGCCACTGGGTATTTTTAAACTCTTTTATTTGCCAAATGTAACTATAACCTGTACTCTCTAGTATAGACTTAATTTCTGTTACTAACGGGAATTTACCATTAACATTAACCCGAGAATTTTGTAAGTTAAGCATTAATTTGTACACAATACTAGATACTTTATCATGGGATATCAATAGCTTACACCAGTATGATAGCATTCTTAATTTGATAGAAATACTAAGTGGGTATCTTCCAAGTTCCCCGTAAACCATGAAATCGGGAGTTGACGATTTAACCTTCAATATATATTTACAGAATTTCAAATGAATACGCTCTAACTGAGCAGTGTTTTCAAAACCCCACACTTCAGCACCATACAGCAATATTGGCTTAACAAGTTGATCAAAGAGTTTAAGCTGACAATGCAAGGGTATCTGTGAAAACAGCAACTTTGTTTTAATCAAGATGTGTAAATTGATAAGTATGAATTATTATATGTGCAAAAGGGAAAAAATGGATAGAATGCCAATTAAAAACACAAAACCAAAAGACATCAAGTTACATTGTTGACTGCTTTAATTCATTTTCACAATATCAGTGAGATGACATTATAAAGTTCTGGTCCATATGTCAATCTATTTTAATACTTTTTTTTCACATATCCATAGCAGTCTGTATTTATCAATGTCTGTTTCCACACTATGTGTATGTAAATATGGTAATGTAAATCTTTTATGTAACATTGTTATGAAATTAACTTTTTGAACGTTATGATTAAAATGTTATATTAATAGCAAACAAAAAGATGGCAATAGATTGGCTTGAGTGACTAGAATCACAAAAGTATTACAAAGATCATAGAAATAGAAAGTACTTTCTTATAAACATTTTGATTATCTCACATAAAATATCGATTGTATTTTAATTTCATGGTAGGCATAGATGGAACATTCCACTTTGCTAATAGGGTGAAGGTTGTTTAACTTCAAGTTCCTGGTGCATGAAGATGTTTTGATAAGACTGTAGGCATTCTTCCATGTAGGCATTAGTGAACGCCACCGTAGTTTCATTAAGAAACTGTGTATAGTTGCTGTTTTGGCCTAATATTTATGTTATATAGTTATTTTACCAATACCAATGAAAAAATATTTAAGAAATGCTATACAGCGTCTCTTTAAATGTGTATTTCGGATTCAAGAAAACGTTACGTTTGATTACAGGAACTTTTGTAAAGCTTGCATGCCATTAAACCACAACATTCAAAGCAATTTCTTCTGCATTTGAGTTTATTTACATAATTTTACATAGTTTAACATAAGTTTATGTCTATTGAAAGATTTTTTCAATTGTCTCCTCATTTAAAGCGTTTACCAGAACATTATATTTTTAACCAACTCTGTAACATTAACTTTAAATATGTAATAATAAAAAAAGATTAAAATGTGAAATATTTATATGAAATATGAATATTTAACGGAGAAAAAAGACATACATAGCATATGTATATCATATCATTGATACATACGTTGCATATAAACATCGAAAAACAAAAAAGGCTATTTCATATTTGATAAGGTTACAATGAATAACGAATTCGAAATAACTAGAATTCTTAATCATTATTTGCCCACAAGTACATGCATACAGGCAATATGTTGCAGCTATTAAAAATTTATAACGTTTCAAAAATGTTTAAAACGCGTCAAGCTTAAACAAATATTGAAGGAAACATGGCATGTCGCCCGAACACAGCTTAACTGTCTCGTTAGTACCTATACACATCTGGGGCCCTACTGTTACGAATCCATGTTCTTGCACGAAGACCTCGTGCACATTTACTTGTAAGTTGCATCAAAAGTCCGTTGGAAGAAATGGATCGTTGGGTAGGTCGCGTTGCTGTGGTAACGGGGGCGTCGAGTGGAATTGGTGCAGATGTGGCGCGTTCACTTGTCCAAAAGGGGCTCAAAGTTGTAGGATGTGGGCGCAACGTGCACCCCATCCAGGTAGGTCGGTGACCTTTGACCTTTGACACATGCATATCTTGTATAGACTGTTCAAACTCCTTGACTTTGGCACAATAATTTACAAAGTCGATGTGCAATATTTTCCCTGAGTCAAAATGTTTAATGCACACTGTCAGGCTTTTCCTATCAAAAGTTATAATTAATTCTTTTTAAGAACACTCATCCATGAACAAATTGAATGTGGGATAAAGGACGTTTTGGATGGTGTCCCTTATTGTTCGCATAAAGGAGCAATCGACATGGGTGGACTTTTTTCAATAAAAGAAGCTTTTAAGGAAAAACTTGGCTTCTAGAAATTGAATGAAGATTAAATTCTATTATTTATTTATACATATCTTACCACAAATTTATCTTCATATCTACAGCTTTACATTCAGAAAGGTATTCTCAGCCAAAGTTTGTTATCTTTTGAAAACAAAGCATAATTCAAACTTGTTTATAAAATAAGATAAAAAACATAATTCAATGTTACCTGTCATAAGATGGTCAGAAAAAAATATGAAATGTTTAAATGAAGGCGTATAGAAAACAAAGGACCTATATCGATAATACATTTATACGTCCATTCATATTTTGGACTGCAAATTTGTACTATGAGGTATTTCAAAGTTAATAATTGTTGATAGCAAATCCTTTTAGTCCTACATTTGATAAAAAGAAATTATTATATCCAACACGATGTTACCTGTGTAATGTTTTCATCGTATGATGTCTTATCATATTAACTTGGTATATCGCTCTAAGTATAGATTTACGTAAACCAAAATATACCATTAACATTTAGAAAATCTATTGCATGTATGAAATTATTTTAAGGCGTGCGCGGGCTTACATTTGTGCCTATTATCTACTGCTTTAACTAATATAAGGAACACTCAAGTAGTAGTTTTTTTTAACTATAAATGTATGCAGCTCTACAATCATTCTCTCCCCACAGAGGCAGCTCAGTCATACCCGAGTTAGCCTCTGTTCTATTACGCCAAGATCCTGGGGTTCCGGCAGATTGCCCTAGCGGCAAAAAATTGTAACTTCAGATATCTCCCTTATTTGCAGCCACTGAGAACCCCTTTTGGATATCCACGATTTAGGAATTCTCAACGGTCGTATAGTGACTTGCGAAGGCATCATACCTTTAGGTTTATTTTTCATTAACAGTGCGAGAGGGAAAATATTTGAAAATCAGATATGTATAGGGTTTTTCCTTAGAAACATACTGTTTTATAATTGTGTAAATTGTTATTTGCTTTATGATAAATTTTATTTTAATAATTTACCAAATAGAAACTCATGAGAAGGTATAAAGCGATGTTTTGTAGAAGGAAGAGTTATATCCCCTGGATGTTAAATTTCAACGATAGCTTTGCCGAACCACATGGGAATAGCCGATCTTTTGCGATTGACCACTTTTGAAACGGCGTCGCTGATTGCACAACTAACTTGGATTGCCTCCAATCAGATTTCTACCTTTCTATCCCATGTATTAGCCGTAATAGAACAGAGGCTAACTCGGGTATGACTGAGCTGCCTCTGTGGGGAGAGAATGCTCTACAATTTGTTTTGTTTGAAATTTAGTTCATGCCCATATGTATACCTGACATTGGGCTGCGGATTTCTAAACCTTAAAGATTTTTTTAATAAATCCTAATAATTTTGGAATTTTTGAATTTGTTTTTTCTCATTTTTCCCAGAAAAATGTTTTCATCAAGATATTCACCACCAGTGATATCGATTTCAAAGCAGTATAATCAACCCAAGACAAAACTTATCATTTTGAACCTGAAATATCTGGCATCATGTGACTTTCAATTTTGCCCAATGCTTCGTTTCTGACACCAAAGCTCAATACAGAGGTGCATCACTCGCAATACTTGATTCAATATGATTCGAAATATGTCAATATGATGGTATTTATTCAATGAAATAACCACGCGCTAGTGTATTGAATATATTTGGGACAATATACAAATGTTCCTAGGATTATTTTTAGTGTATTGCCCCTGGATAAGAACACGAGTACTTTTGTTCTTAATGATAAGGTATACCTTTACCGCTTTTCCTACAATCAAACATATCAAACATTTGACATCGAAACGTTATCAACTTGTACGATCTTTAATCAACCAATTGACCTCATCCTTCCAATCACAATAATCAGCTCGGTCAAGTTGGTTGAATTTCGAGAATATTTGAATCGCTTAGATTGCATTTTCCCTTGAGCAATCTTCCGCTTACAGGGCCAAGAGGATAAGTTCCGTCAACCATGTATTTTATTATTGCTGGTCTTTCTTCGGGTGCACGACCTCACTAAATAGGGAGTTTTCAAATAAAAGATACTGAAGCGGTTTCATGAAAAACTTTAAAGAGAACTCAAGTAAATGAAAAACCATGTTTTCAATTGCAAGATGATATCTTTCTATAAATCAAGGATTTCTTAAATGAATTTACAAAGTTCTCTTAAAAGGGCAGTAGCACGTTTTTGATAATTTTATATTTTAAAATTTTCACTTATAATTTTAAGTTAATGTTAAATGTATTATTTTGACAGTGTCCAAAATCTCATTACACTAGCCAATCATTCATAGTCAGAGGATAAAGTATGAAGATTCACATAAATTCCACTGGCGGCCATTTTTTATGAACACCTTAAATTCATTTTGTGTAAAAAAAGGAATCGCATGGCTAAACTTTACATTATATATTTGAAGCATTATTGCTCAATTTAGTTTAAACCGTTGTCCTTCAGTTGGGACCATTAATTTTTATTTTCCTGACATCACCTTATATTCCCCCTAAGAACGTTCTACTGCCCCTTTAAGCTACAGGAATGAAAATCTCGTACTTATAGATTCACACTTAAATAGCTGCATGAAGTTTTTACGTGATAAGCGATACCTTAGTCTGTGACTCCGAATAATCGGTTCGAGAAATGATATGCCTTACCCTCTGAAGACGAAAGATTTTACCTAAACAAACATTCTAGTATGGGTAAAACTTAAACAATGATTTCAAAAAATGTTCTACGGTGCTTAAGATGTGTGAGTTGCTATGTATGACTACGAATCCCTCTATTTCCGATGGATTGCTATCAGAAATTGGCAGATGATTTGGGAGAACGTGGTACGCTCAAGGCCGTCAGATGTGACGTCACGAAGGAGGAGGATATCTTGGCCATGTTCCAGACGATCAAAGCTGACCCTGACCTTGGTGGGGTAGACGTCTGCGTCAACAACGCGGGTTTGTCGCATGATGATTCTTTGCTGGAGGGGAAAACTGAACAATGGCGCGAGGTCCTTGATGTAAGAGCGATGCTTTATGTTCATAACGTTTATACAAAGAAATGTTTTATTATATACTCATGTAATCTTATGATAGTAATACAGGGGTGCAATACGGAATACGTCTTCAAATTCCGTATTGCACTCCAGAATCCGTATTGCACGCTTGCCGGTTCTACTTTTTTTAAGCTTCGGCAATTCTCGGAATTTTCCGTACGTAACAATAATTTTCTATTTTAGAACACCAGATTTGACGTATCTCAATGCATTGGTAACAAACCTACTTTTTAATATGATATTGAAGAATAATATAGTGAGAAACTAGTGGCATCGTTAGTAAAGAAACTGCAAAACAATATAAACAAGGAAATCCTAAACAAAACATCGCCAGCGACACTTGGCCCTATGACGTCATAGCATACAACGATTATGACGTCATTTCCATGGTGACGTCGTTTGCAAGGATCCCGTCGCTCGGAATCCTGAACAAACGTTTATCATATTCAGAACTTTATAAATAATAACTAAGGATAAACTTATATCACTGTATTTAGTTTTCACACATTAGAAAACTGCCTCTTACGTTCAACTACGCAAAGTAATGAGAAAATAAACAGATAATTGAGGTATCAAATCATCAGTCGAGCGTGTCATAGGTAATCGCCTTCTTTGCATTATGTATCAATGCGCAGTGCGACGTCTCGGATTATTTAAGCAATTCAAAATTACTTTTAAAAAGGTTAAAAAGAGAGTATATAATAAATACAGAACGTCATACGTGTGCATTTGGGTAGTTTGTATTGAACTCGAAGATGTCATGGACGCGGAGAAACAACTCGTTCTTCGAACTCGTTGTTCCTCCGCGTCCATGACATCTACTCGTTCAATACAAACGACCCAAATGCACACGTATGACGTTCTGTATATGTATGTTATGATAAGCCAAGTGGGTGATAACAGGAAAGATTGAACAGTCGGGTTATGATAAACCAAATATGTTTGATGTTTGATTTGGACTTTGATTTAAGCCATAATGTGGAGAACATTTGATTTTGTTTATTCAATCAAGAATTTCTATGTCGATTTATTGATATTGATAACCTCGTGATAGTAAACTTGTCATCGTAAGTTGAAGCATGTTATAACTGTGCATTCATCGATACATGCTGCTGATCGTCACTCTACTTCACTGTTATTTTAACTGAAGATATTACTACGACAACCTGCAAAGTTGTATTTATAAGAATGAACTCAAGAGATTGTTTACATTTTTCAGTGGATAAATGGCCTTATGATTTCCAGGTGAACGTCTTAGCTCTGTGTATCTGTACCAGAGAGGCATTCAAGTCTATGAAAGAGCGAGGTGTTAATGATGGTCACATATTCCTAATCAACAGGTGAGGGCATAATGCAATTCAAAGGTCAATTCATCCTATTGGTCTTTCAACTGACATGCTTTTGAATTTAGATTCTGTGATAATCTAAAAAATCGTAAGTCAGGAGATTTTCGAAATAATACTAAAAATGTTAAACCTTTTTATTTAACTATTTACTGATACAATAAATGCGACCAGTTTATCAGGCCATCGTGTTAAGCAGTCGAAGAACAACCACTTCTACGCTGCATCTAAACACGCCGTGACTGCCATTCTGCACGGACTGAGACACGAGTTTAGAGAGGCCAAGATGTCAACCAAAGTCACGGTGAGGATTGACGCCCTGTTTTCACTATGACCCGACTAACCCGAGTTATCACGAATAGAATATTGTCAAAATTCGTGAATTTTCGTTACCATTCGGCATATGTTGATTAAGCCATGTGTACTTTGATTACGCTAGCGTTGTAACCGTTTACTAGCCAGAGATTAGGTTCAGAAAGTTTTTGTTACTGATTCACAGGATTAAAAGGGTTAAACTTTATATGATATGATCATGAAATGATTGTAAGTCCACACTATGTCTTTACAACTTTTGTTCAACAAGTTGATTAGAAACTTTTGATAATACTGATACCTTGGAGGATATCTTAGATAGATATGTTCCAGGGCAAAATCCTCATCTTTCTAAAGAATTATGGAAAAATCAAATGTGCCAAAGAACTTGAAGAATACATTTTAGAATTAAATAGTGAATACGTCTAATACGTTTTGTTTTCTGAGTCATAAGTTAAACATCCAACAACAAAGATATAATGTTGATATACAAAAGGATAAAAGTGACACATGTGATCATAATGTTAAACAATGATTAATTTCATTTTCTACTTGTGTGTCCTTCTATTCTGTACATAGAAGACTGTATATACCCAGATGTTATATTAAAAATTAAAAATCAAACACCTGTTAACAACATGAAAAGCTGTTGCAATATTTCATTAACACATCTGGCCTTTGTAAATTACAATTCATTGTTACATTTTGTTATCCTGTCCATCCACATACTATTAAGTTAATGATTGTTTTCTTGGCAATTAGACCTTCAATACTGAATAAACAAGTAAGTTTCAAGTACATTTTAAATGCATAATATTGCATGAGCAAACGACAATCGTGTGAAAACGCGTTTTATGTAATTGGGAATAGGAATACGTTCGTAAATGAAAAACAGGTTGTAAGCACATTGCAGATTAAGGGGTACTATTAAAAATAAAATGATTATTGAGATTATTTTTTTGCGTGTATATTTTGTCATTCATGCTTTCAACAGTTTGCTTTATCTACATGTACCTAGCTATCTTATACTTCTTGTTTTACAATTCTACAGGTCACATGTTAGCTTTTGTCTTCCAGTCCATCAGTCCTGGGTTTGTCAAGACGGATTTTGTCTACAGGATGTTGAAAGATGATCAAGCTGCCAAAAGCGTTTACGATTCGTATGATGTAGGCATTATTCATTCAAATTTTATGAAAATATTTTTTAACTTGTTTGTATTTCATATATGCTTTATTTCTGTATAATTTAGATGTTGTTTCTGTATTAGATTTGAAAGTTATTTTCTTCTACATTCCTGGATGAGACTGAAAGATGAATAATTGGATTTTTCGAAACCACAACAAAAAAACATGCATGAACCATGCACATGCAATGAATGAGGGAAATATTGCCTTCTTATCTAATTGGTTAACTTACAACTCTTGATGAATTCACAATTTTGGATAAAGACTTATCTTTGAAAAAAGTTTTTAATAGATCTGTCCCCATCTGTCTTTCCCCAATCCCCATACGACTACTTTTGTAGAAAAGAGAGGTATTCTTAGTGATTATGTCATTGTTGCGTCTTTCTCACTCTGTTAAAGAAATTAGACTCTTCACAGAAATTGAATATTCATTCTCATAGATTTTCCAATATAAGTAGTTTATCATGTATTGCATTGAAGTTTGACGATTTGATTAACATTTGCTAACAATACATACATGTACGTGTTGTGTTGATTCACAGTGTCTTCAAGTGTCTGACATTAGCGATGCTGTCATCTACGCATTGAGTTCATCTCCCCGCACACAGGTAAACATACATGTATAATCTTTGGTTATTCGATTTATTGAAATCCTTTTGACTAAAATTTTAATAATGAATGTTTTTGTCTCTCGAATGTCCACTGTTTGTTGCTTAAAATACCAAAAGTGCTTTAAAACGTTTTGACATATAATAATAGTGCATGCATGCATTATTCATCCATAACTCCAAGTTCATCTTTGAAAGCGCATAATCAAAATCATTAAGATAAATACAAAATCAATGTATGATTTTGGGGTTGAGTCAACCTATCAAAATAATGGTCTAACCGGACAGACATGTTAAGGTTATAATAACTATTTTGATCGTTATTTATGAACTTGTCAATGAAATAAAATTATCACTAAATGTGTGATTATCATAAAATATATCCCTAGTAAACTTTTTCTCCATTATATCATTGTGTATATTGGTAAGTGTATTTTGCATCAATCTCATTCAAATCAGATCGAAACTTTCACTCCTTACGTTTCAAGAAACGTAGCGACGTAGGAGTAACAGTTTCGATCTGATTTGAATGAGATTTATTTTGCATCTTTTGTTCCCCAGATTGATGACATTCTCCTGAGGCCAATAGACCAGGCTGACTGATTATGGTGGTTATGAAGATTTGATTGGCTACTTTTACAATCAGCGTATGCTTTAGTTGTATTGAAGTTATGTCCTTTGAAGTGTGTTTGAAAATATTCTGATTAAAAGATGTATATACACAAAGTTATAAGATCTTATTCCACACAAAAAAGTATTCCTTCTGTAACTGTATTTTCAGCGTTTTAAAAAATTAAATGCAATACAAGACAAGTATTTCTATCTCATTTTATCAAGATGAGTACTGAATGTAGTACCGAAGTATCTAGTATACAATCTTAGGTCATGGTGAGAGATTCTGGATTATCTACAGTACATAAAAAATCGATATTTGTGTTGTTTTCTATATGTGTTTTGTTAAGTATATTGAGTGAAATTGATTGTTTTTGAAAAATAAAAATTAAGTGAAATACTCTTTAAAAAAAATTTTCAACTGTTATTCTTTAAAACTTTGTTGTTTTTGAATAAAATGATTGCAGTCAGTCACTTGGATCGATTAATAGTTCAACGTAATTGGTGGGTGATATTGAAATGAGCTCAATCCGTTCGTCCGTCCCGATAATTTTTTTCGGAGCAAATATCAAATACTGTAAAACATAGCTCAACCAAACTTGGTATATGGATCAATCATTATGTGTAGATGTGGCTTTTGGGGGTTTCAACTTTTTGAGATTATTATTTTTGGCGGTTTCCATGCAAATGGTGTCTTCGAATTTCGTTTCCGGAACAAATCTCAAAAACTGTGAGACCTAGCTCAACGAAACTTGATATGTGGATCAGTCATTAGGTGTAGATGTGCATTTTGGAGATTTCAACGATTTTGGATTATTATTTTTGGCGGTTTCCATGGAAACGTATCATATAATTTTTTTCTGGAGCAAATCTCAAAAACTGTAAGACCTTACTCAACCAAACTTGGTATATGGATCAATCATGATGTGTAGATGTGCCTTTTCGGGTTTTTAACTTCTTTGGACTATTATTTTTGGCAGTTGCTTTGAAATTGTAAGTTGTGACAATTTTACACCAGAGACGGGAGATACTTAACATTCTCAGTCATGGTTTATTTTTTTAAATATTCCAAATGGCGGGGTATATAGACGACTCTGTCTGCTTGTTGGTTCTTACTTACTTTGAAGATTTTACATGCGTTTCCTGCGTGCCGACATTTTTCTACCGGGAACAGTATCTTTTCAATATTTCAGAAACAATAGTTCTGATTTTTCAGACACAGGAGACAGGTATCCTTTTAATCATTCCCTTTTTATAAGGCTACTATTTGCACCTTGCACTACTGTTTCAAAACCATTCAATTCAGCTGTGTGTTAAAGGGGCAGTAGCACGTTTTTTGATAATTTTGTATTTTAATATTTTCATTGATAATTGTAAGTTAATGCTAAATGCATTATTTTGACAGTGTCAAAAATCTCATTACACAAGCCAATCATCCATAGTCAGAGGACAAAGTATGAACATTCACATAAAATCCATTGGCGGCCATTTTTGTGTGAACACCTTTAATTCATTTTGTGTAAGAAAAAGGAATTGCATGGTTAAACTCTACGTTATATATTTGAATTATTACTGCCCAATTTAGTTTAAATACATTGTCTTTCAATTGGAACCATTAATTTCCATTTTCCTGACCTTACCTTATATTCCCCCTAAAAACGTGCTACTGCCCCTTTGAAGGCTCAAGACCAAAAAATCTACAAAATGTCTCACGAAATATGCCTATAGCAAAGACTGCGAAGACGTAAATCAACTGATTCAACAAAGAAACGCTTTTTCTCCTATCTACTTGACCTGTTTGAAATAAACACCTCGATAATATTTGAAACACAAGACGAATAAGAAAAGCATTGAACTATCGTTTATTCTTGGTAGAAACAATAGTTCCGCACATGCTATTGACAACAGACTAAGACCCAAACTTTACTTGAAATGGCAACTCCCTCTACAACAATTACGCAAATCTAAACTACATACCGTAGTCGACCTAATAAGCCCAAGGGCGCTTCAAAAATTGGATGGCCGCTTATTAAAGTGGTGTGTATGACGAACGAAAAATTAAAACTACTAAAGTGGCACTGTTTTTAGGTTGTCTTTGATAACTAATAAAGGCATTCAAAACATACTTACACATTATTGAGTAGAAAATAACAAATATTACCGCTAATGTATCCTTTAATTCCTCATGAAACAAAGTGAATACGCTGAATTTATCATTTTAGTACCGCTGGTATATGGGCGGTTATTAGACCTAGACCTATTATTTCAAAACCCTTTGGGAGCGCTTATTGGAGCAGGGCGCTTATTACGTCGAATACGGTATGCTATAAATGAGTACGCTGAGTGGTGTTCCTGCCTTTGTATTATAATTACTGTAAATATATTTTGCAGTGCATGCAATAACGGTTTTATGATTTATATGTGTAATTGTATTGCATACGTGCCAAACTTTATGTAATATCTTGTTCCTTCTGATTGAACTATGTCGATTTGTCGATTTGAAACGTCCATGAATCGATCAAACACTTATGTTTCAAACGTTTTTTATTAGAATTTTCTTAGGGTCGACAGATTATTCTGTTCACTCTTTGTTAGTTGAGTGATAACTCAAAACCGTCAGGCGTCACTTAATCACGACAATCGTAATGTGTTCTAGATGTTCAAAACTATATCAACTTACCGATTACAGTTTGAATATATTTTTGGAGGTGGACTCAAAACCCAAAGGGTTTTACCAAACATGGTACGTGAATTAATCCTCATATGCAAATGTTCTCTTAGGGTTGTCAAGGAACTACTTTTTAGCTCATCTGGCCTGTAAGGCCCGATGGGCTTATGGCATGGCATGGTGTCCGGCGTCCGTCCGTCCGTCCATCCGTCCGTCCGTAAACTTTGTGGAATTTCGACTTCTCCTCCAGAACCAGAAAGCTGAAACTTTGTGTACAGACTCCTTGGCTAGTGAGGATTATAAATTGTAGCTTTGGTGGCCCTGTGGCCCCTAATAAGGGCCACAGGGGCCACACCCTTAAAACCTATTTTCATCTTCTTCTCCAGAACCATGAGGCCTAGAAAGCTGAAACTTTGTGTACAGACTCCTTGGCTAGTGAGGATTATAAATTGTAGCTTTGGTGGCCCTGTGACCCCTAATAAGGGCCATAGGGGCCAGGCCCTAAAAACCTATTTTCATCTTCTTCTCAAGAACCATGAGGCCTAGAAAGCTGAAAGTTTGTGTACAGACTCCTTGGCTAGTGAGGATTATAAATTGTAGCTTTGGTGGCCCCAGGACCCCTAATAAGGGTCACAGGGGCCACACCCTTAAAACCTATTTTCAAACCGCTTCTCCAGAACCATGAGGCCTAGAAAGCTGAAACTTTGTGTACAGATTTCTTGGCTAGTGAGGATTATGAATGGTAGCTTTGGTGGCCCCGTGACCCATAATAAGGGCCACAGGGGCCAGGCCCTAAAAACCTATTTTCATTTTCTTCTCCATTACCATGAGCCCTAGAAAGCTGAAACTTTGTGTACAGACTCCTTGGCTAGTGAGGATTATAAATTGTAGCTTTGGTGGCCCTGTGACCCCTAATAAGGGCCACAGGGCCAGGCCCGAAAAACCTATTTTCATCTACTTCTCCAGAACCATGAGGCCTAGAAAGCTGAAACTTTGTGTACAGATTCCTTGGCTAGTGAGGATTATAAATTGTAGCTTTGGTGGCCTCGTGACCCCTAATAAGGGCCACAGGGCCACACCCTAAAAACCTATGTTCATCTTCTCCAGAAACACAAGGCCTAGAAAGCTGAAACTTTGTGTACAGACTCCTTGGCTAGTGAGGATTATAAATTATAGCTTTGGTGGCCCCGTGACCCCTAATAAGGGCCACAGGGCCAAACCCTAAAAACCTATTTTCATCTTCTTCTCAAGAACTATAAGGCCTAGAAAGCTGAAACTTTGTGTACAGACTCCTTGGCTAGTGTGGATTATAAATTGTAGCTTTGGTGGCCCTGTGACCCCTAATAAGGGCCACAGGAGCCACGCCCTTAAAAACTATTTTCATCTTCTTCTCCTGAAGTATAAAGCCTAGAAAACTGAAACTATATACTTAATTTTATTATTAATGACCCTGTGGCCTCTACAAAGGGGGAATCACATTGGCCACACTCTACAGCATAATTGATGATGAAGCCTGATGAGCTACAGAGCCAATGGCTTTATTTTTTATGTTTGTTCTTTTGGTGAACGCAACTTTCATAAAACAACCCTAATCAAT
Organism: Steromphala cineraria; assembly: GCA_916613615.1. Classification (NCBI taxonomy): domain Eukaryota; kingdom Metazoa; phylum Mollusca; class Gastropoda; order Trochida; family Trochidae; genus Steromphala; species Steromphala cineraria. The sequence goes on from OU744721.1 coordinate 12,364,207, forward strand.
ACTCGAGGACTGTTAAGTTAAGTTTAATGAAAACTGTCTGTAAAAATCACCTTGTGTAATAAGTTTAATTTTCACAACACAATACAGTTAAATGTAGCAAATTATATCCATTGTGTTCAACGTAGTAAAACAGATCAGCCTGTTGTTATGTATTTTATTTCTATGTAGGCAAAGTACATGAACATATACTCCACTTGAAGGGGAAAGCAACTTTCAGAACAGTTGTTCTATTGGACGGAGGATAATGTTATCAATCTGGAAATGAAAAAAATAAATTAAATGATAGTAAATATCAGAATAGATAATTACATGATTTATTGCTTATTACTGCCTTGAAAGCTGCAATTGATAAACAACAGCGCATACTTTGAATCAAATAAAGCAAACCTTGCACTTTTATACGATCGACTTGTTTCTTTGGGGTTTTTCTTCGTTTTAAGCGCCATCGACATTGAGTTGAGGAATTATACTTCATGGCACATGCCTCTTGAAATTACGAATATCTTACATTTCAATAAAAAGCGTTAAGTGAAACATGTTCTTTTTTACTAATATAGTTATGCATCATCTCGATTTTACGCTCATTTTTACAAAATAATTATACTTGGGGGTTACATTCGTTTAGTATAAAACGCCCGATTAATATTAATCCCATAAATATTAACGTAACTGCTGATGTAAGAATGTTGCTTATGATACTCGACATTTCCATGAATCATTACCTGAACGTGGGGTGCAGAACTGAGTGAATAGATCAGCGCATCTACAACATCAGACGTGTCAAGACGCTGTAACAAGAAAGTATTAAACATAAAATGGGAATTTCAAACCATCAATTGTGCTGGAATTATTATGATCGATACGTTATACATTTGGCAATTATTTGACAATTCATTAAGCATAAATCCAAAAGTGTAGCTAAAAAAAGCAAAGAGAAATCAAATAGCAAGAACAGATGATGATCATCATTATCGTCATCATCATCCTGATTACAGACGAAAGAAGGAATTCCAGCAAAATGTGTTTAAAGAATACAGAAAGTGGTTAATGTAATATATGTACAATTTGTAAAATCAAGATATTCCGTTCAGGAATTGCTTATAATCATTTTTTTGTACTACTCCTGAACTACTGTATTATTTGTTAGTTCGATAAAATATGTTATAGGCACTTTTAAAATCGTTAAAACACCCATATTTCTAAAGGTCATGACTCATCATGCCATGAAGTGACGTTTCCTATTTGTGCAATAAAAGATTATTCCTTAATACTTATCATTAACGATATTCAACATGATTATTATTCCTTTGTGCTTATCATTAACGATATTCAACATGATTATTATTCCTTTGTGCTTATCATTAACGATATTCAACATGATTATTATTCCTTTGTGCTTATCATTACGATATTCAACATGATTATTATTCCTTTGTGCTTATCATTAACGATATTCAACATGATTTATTCCTTTGTGCTTATCATTAACGATATTCAATATGACTATTATTCCTTTGTGTTTATCATTCGCGATATTCAACATGATAAGTATTCCTTTGTGCTTATGATTATTATTCCATTGTGCTTATCATTAACGATATTCAACATGATTAGTATTCCTTTGTGCTTATCATTAACGATATTCAACATGATTATTATTCCTTTGTGCTTATCATTACGATATTCAACATGATTATTATTCCTTTGTGCTTATCATTAACGATATTCAACATGATTTATTCCTTTGTGCTTATCATTAAGGATATTCAATATGACTATTATTCCTTTGTGTTTATCATTCGCGATATTCAACATGATAATTATTCCTTTGTGCTTATGATTATTATTCCATTGTGCTTATCATTAACGATATTCAACATGATTAGTATTCCTTTGTGCTTATCATTAACGATATTCAACATGATTATTATTCCTTTGTGCTTATCATTAACGGTAATGAACATTATTATTATTCCTTTGTGCTTATCATTAACGAGTTTCAATACCATACACTGTCTTCTCTTCTACCTTTTGAGACTCGAAGTCGTCCCTGGCACCTGGCTCTCCTTTCAGCATGGTGCTAATCATCTCTGTTTTCACGTACCCCGGACTGATAGACTGTGGGTCAGAATTATACATTCAAATACAACGAAATATGATGTAATCTCAACCACAAAACCATTCATTCATTCATTGTTTATCATCTCATCGAAATGTCATATTTTTTTCAAATCTATTTTTTAAGTTCTTATGTTACATGAGTTCAATGCCTTAAGTTAGACGAAATCTCCAACACTCCACTCATGATAATGTTCCATTTCCATTAATTCAAATATGTCAATCAGTATTTGATAGTTTTTAATGAACTGACTGGTTCCCTTATACATTTCACCATCCGAACGTTTTTTTATAAAAAAAAACGGAAACGTTCGGATTATCGAGGTTTGACTGTATGGTATACGTTATGCCAATGTTATTTTTTGTTTTATGTGATATGTTAAATGTTATATGTTATTTATTACGTGATAAGTAACATATGAAAGATGTTATTACTGTAACTTTGGCCGAGGTATTGTCCTCCCTCAATTCATAACGCAAGCCGTGTAGAAGAGCTGAGACAGCATGTTTGGAGGCTGCGTACACATGTGCGTCCTTGCTGACACCGACTGCGTGGCCCTGGAGGCTGGAGGATGAGACAGAGAACAATTTGCAGGCTTTATCATTGCAATGTACACTGTCATAGCGCTCCAAAATGACAATTATACTATTTGCAACCTACCAATTCTGAATCTCAATGGAAATCATGTTTACCAAGAATTTTATTTTTCATTTTTTATCCACATACTATTATCTTAAGAAAAGATACTTGGAGCATTTTGTATTACAATTTTGAGCAGGTATTCAAATTTGGAACAATTATTACAATTTAAAGTATTACATTAACTGCGTCGAAATACAGAAATTTCAAGAATGTAAAACTTTTAATTGACATTGGTTAATTTTTAATGTACATGTAAAGAACAACCTGTTGATAAAGAAGAAGTGCCCATCATCGATACCCATCATCTTCATAATCTTGTAGGACTCCCTACAGCAGGTCATTAAGGCAAGAACGTTCACCTGCTCAGGTAAACATTAATTCTTTTCCTTTATAAACATGTCATATTCTGTTTTGGTTTCCACAAACGAAACAATGATCCTATGAATATTATCATTGGTCTCTGTAAGTAAATTACATCATTTTCATTTTCAAATGTTAACCAGTTTCCAGTTCTTGTAAGAAGTGATCTATAAATACTATTTTCATACCCCCGTTAACGAGGTAAGGGGGATATTTGACGTTCATTCTGTCCGTCCGTACGTCCGTCCTTTCGGTCACGAAACTTTGTCCGGAGCTTATATCCCAAGTTGTTCATGCTAGTTCACCAAATTGTATACACTTATCAACCATGATCCATAGATGTGCCTTTATAGGGTTAGACCAACAAATGATTTTTAATTTTGTGGTTTCAATGGAAACATGACTAAAACAGTGACTCTATGACAAAGTCCTTTGTCCGGAACATATTTCCTAAACTATACATGCTAGCTTCGCCAAACTTCATATACACTTATCAACCATGATCCCTAGATGTGTCTTATAAGGGTTAAATCAACATGATAGTTTTCCATAAAATTGCGGTTTCCATGGAAACATGACAATGGTGACTAAAGTAATTAAGTCTTCATCAAATTCTCCTAGAATCTTTTTGATAGGAACATCAATCTTGAAACAAAAATCAACCATTGTCCCTAGATGCACCGTTTAAATGGTCAAATTTATTAATGAATTTAGTTTTGTAGTTTCATTGGAAACATGACTTAAACAATGACTGATCTTTCAGATTGTATACTCAACTTTCATACAACGTAACTCAATGTTAATCAAATTCTTTGAACAAAGTGTGTAGCGGGAGTATGTGAGCTCTGCTCGCTTCTACAATAGTTTGGAAAGCTGCTGCTCTATTTGGTCCTAGAATAGATGGGTTTTTTTAAGTTCATCATCTTTTTATATTTGAAATGTATTTTTATTTTATGTAACCATGCATATCTTATGTAAAATTATTTATTTTTAAAAAATGTTAATGTATTGCACTTTCCTTAATTAAAGGAATGATTTTAAAATTTTAACGGGAAATACGTTTTTGTTTAAAACTTGTTATCATATGATGAGATATAGAGGTTTCAAATGACTTTCTGCTAGGTTGAAGATGCAGTACACCGCATTGGATTTGATTGACTAACATTCAGCGGCTCATTTATGATTTTCCCAACGACAGATTTTCAATTAATTAAACATGTATATCTAAATAAACGTTATGATCGTTGCTCACTATTAGGGTTTCAATTTTCCTCATTTTAAACGGTTTCTCACAATTACGAGGACACGAGGAATGCTACAATTTCCAGTAGGTACAGACTACGATGCTGGCTAGCCTTACACTTCATCAGTATTTTGATGGTAAACCTTTCTGGTAGAAGCTGGTAACCATGCCTACAAGGACAAGTGGGTTGAAGCCTCGACATGGCATCTACCCGTCCGGAAAAATTTCGAATATTAGACTTTTCCAAAATCCTCCGATTCTACAGAGCGATACCTTAGTTAACATGTAGTATGATTAATAAATTGTTTAAAGGAGCAGTAGCAGTAGTTTTTTGAAAATCGCATTTTCTATATTTTTCACTGGTAATTGTACGTTAATGCGAAATGTATTCTTTTCATAGTGACAAAAAACGCATTACACAAACCAATCATCAATAGTCATAGAACAAATTTTTGTGTGAACACTTTTAATTTAACTTTTGATGGAAATAGGTTTTTAAGGTTTTGACCCCTGTGACCCCATTTGGGGTCATGGGGTCACAAAATCTACCATTTAGAATCCCCATTTGCCAAGGAGTCTAAACATGAAATTTTAAGTCTTAAAAGCCATTGGTTCTGGAGAAGTCGAAAAAGTGAAAAGTTTACGGATGGACGGATGGACGGACGCCGGACGCCATGTCATGCTAAAAGCCCATCGGGTCTTTCAGACCTGATGAGTTAAAAAGGAATCGAATGGCTGAACTTTACATTATATATATGATAGACTACTTCTTCATTTTGTTTAAATTCATTGTCTTTCAATTGGAACCATCTATTTTCATTTTCCTGACATTATATTTTATTCCCTCTAAAAACGTGCTACTGCCATTTTAAAGTATAGGATCAAACGTAATGTAAAACAATAACTTACGTTGAATATGTCTTGCCATTGTTCGGTCCTACCAGCCAGTATGGACGTGAAGTAACTCCGACCTGCGTTGTTCACACACACGTCCACCCGGCCTAGATTAGGATCTGTCTTTATCATCTCAAACATTGCCAGGATCTCTTGTTCCTTGGTCAGATCCACCTTACAGGCCGTCAGGGTCCCTTTCTCACCCTTCAGATCATCAGCTAGCTTCTACTTACCGATATAAACATTTGTGTATATACTCTGCCTTATCATCATGAGTTCCTATCTTTAAATAACGTTACTCTTCTTTGCAGCATTTGCTGTATATTCAGACATTTTAACATGAAAATCTATTTTAACATTAAAGATATCGAAGGAATCTTAAGGAGATGTAGAGACACTTGATTCAACAGTTTGTAAAAAATTGTACAAACCGCAATATACAGTAACATCGTATCATTCCTATCTTTAAATAACGTTACTCTTCTTTGCAGCATTTGCTGTATATTCAGACATTTTAACATGAAAATCTATTTTAACATTAAAGATATCGAAGGAATATTAAGGAGATGTAGAGAAACTTGATTCAACAGTTTGTAAAAATGTGTACAAACCGCAATATACAGTAACATCGTATCATTAAACCGAAGAAGAAGGTTTATCATGCATCTGTTATTTGCAAAAGCAATACCATGGAAGCATCGTATCCAAATTGTAACCGACTGCTTTTAGAAAAAGGACTTAACCTGAAAAAGGTCAGTAGCCATGAAAAATGAGAAAACCACTATCATGTAAAACATATGTATCTCGAAAACAAAATGGCACATACATTTTTAACCAATTTTAAGAGATAAAGCCAAACACGTATCGATAAGAATACATACTTTTCGAAATATGAATGTGAATTTATGACGACTTTCAGACGCAATGGAAGTGTTTCCAAAGAAATTATTGTGTTTCTAAACGTTATGGTGCCATGTTGAATGAAAATCTTAAGAGTAGGAATGAACCTCCATGTCAGTGTAAGTTCAATCGTTCCTGCTGCAAGAAAAAAGGTATTTTCGGCTTTCGTTCGATTTGAAGAAATACCTGACTAAGTATTTGTAGGTTTCGTGAGTGGTGATTGGTTGAAGATATACCATCCAAGTACATTTGTATATGTTGGCACAAAGTATTAATCGATTGCACGTCACGTAAACAATGCAGTCTCTGATAAAGGCGATGGGGGGTACTACAACTATGTATAAGTTTCCGACCTTCTTAATATTATGTAACTTTGAAGGTGTTGAAATCGAAGGGTTGTCTCAAACTTGTTTTTACAGCGGGAACGATTGAACTTACAATGACGCGGAGGCCTGTGACATGAACATTAATATGGCTACGATCAAAATTCAATTAATTCGTTAAAATTTTCTTATCATCAGCCTTTGCAAAATTACGAAATTGACCTGTATTCTGTTGACATCCCTAGCACATCCAACCACCTTCATCCCATATTTGACCAACGTTCTTGCAACATCCGCCCCGATACCTGCCGAAGCTCCGGTAACCAAGGCAACTCGTCCCTCCCAGCGCTCCATACTGTTCCTTCTGTTGCTGATTGTGGTATGGCGTATGCTATATTCAGCAAACAAAATTGTTATGAAATGAAATATCGTTAATCATAATATCCAATACAGTATACTTTAGTGTTGTTTGATGACACAACATATGTATTCACATTCGATTCGTCAACTTTGATAGTTATCAGTACACTATGTATAATAGTAAAACATCTCGTTCGTTCCGCTTAAATTCCAACAATTATAGATACGTCTCCTATCTCAATTATGATATAAATTTTTAAACATTAATACGGTAATTGAAATTTATGTTGCTTTCAAAGATAGCTGACGGTGAGTTTAATACAAGAGCCATGCAGTGATTAATTAGAAGATAAATAGTTGCGCTAGTAAACTTTCCGGAATCCATTGTTTTCCAATACCCGCAAATTTAGTTACAACCCAACGAATTTTCCATTGCCTTTCAGGTTAATTACATGTTGCAAGAATAATTTTCCTTAATTGAGTGTTGATAGAATTTCAGCCGAAATGAAGTTCATAATTTTCATTATGTTATAGGATGACATTTAAGAAAAGTGTATCATACTTTAGGCCCTATGTCGATACTTTCTTCGAAAGACACCTTTAATTTTAAATAAATCACCCAAAACGTTATGTTTTGAAAAATGAAATTTGAAAATGGCCTGTTCAGTACCATTTTTTTTTTAATTTCGTGAAGCGATGAGATGCATTGAGTGAACGATCAGTCACTGACAAGGCGGGACATTCAGCGCTCGCGTTATGATAAAAAAAATTGAAGGAACCGAATTCCTAGTTGATACAAAAATTGAATGCCGTTTCCGAATGTGGAATGCAAAAAATACACCGAATAACTACAAAACAGCTCACATGCATATGCAAAATTGATATTTATATTGTAAACACTCAGCCATTTATTGTTGAAAATAAACGATATATTTTACATCATAAAATTATTATAATAATCAGTTTCCAAATTAAAGCTTGCCAATTATTTCGTACCACCCACATGGTCACGTGGGTATAAATTTGCTACAGCTCTGTCCATTGGTCGTTCGAAATACCAGGATATGCTTAAAACAAATATCATTGGCTGAAACTTCTCTTTTGTTTGAAGTTTCCAAGAGTAAGTAAAGAATAGACTCCTCAAAATCGTCATTAGTTGTGCACGAGGTTTAGTCTGAGGGCGTTAGCCCGAAGACTAAACCTCGTGCACAACTAATGACGAGTTTGAGGAGTCTATTCTACTTAAACCTAAATTCGAAACCGGTTTGAGTTTAAGCACAACTTGCACGTGAACCTCGCCACACACGTTCCTGTTTACTTTTGACGAGTTTTTACCTAATGACGACTTATAAAAAGAAATCACGTGAGCTCAATGTCATTTTCAACAGCTACGCTCAAGGAACAACACCGTAACTGAAAATGCCCCAAGAAAAATGTTATGCCATAAATGTAACATATGTAAGTTGATGTTGGTTTCATTTTACTAATGTAGTTTCGTTGTTTCACTACTATTCCCTACTAACAGAATCTATGAAATAGAGGACTCCATACGAAAGTCTATAAAGTAGACGTGCAATTCACAATTTTCTTATTTTAGAAGAAAAAATATGTCTTTTACTAATAGGAATAGTAAGTTATACATTAAATCGTTACGAAAGGTAATCATGGATATAAAAAACATGGTTTTTGGCGTGCATTTTTATGTTACTCAACGAATAAGTTGAACGGCTACATGTGTTGAAATAACAAAGTTTATTCACAACAAGACCTAGTGATTCATATAATATATAATAATTCTCCACAAATTAGCATATTTGCCACACATTTAGAGACATTATATAGCCCATATCAATGCGAGATTAAACAAACCTTCAAAGCAATTTGCACGGGATGCACGTGCGTTGTCACAGCAACTGTGAAACTGACATCAAATTCAACAAACGAACTCGTCAGGAACAGCATTTTGTAACAGGCGCTAAATTTTAGGACTGAATAACAAACGTGATTTTTGACAATCATTGACTGTTTTAATGTCACTAGATGTATAACTATTAGGGAACAGATAATAAATAATTAGTGTACAGTTTCAGTGCCAGTATTGACATTAACAGCTAATTAACGTTTATATATATATATTTAAAATTATAACAAGCTGTCAGAAAACGCGATTAACTCTCCTATTAATCTTTCAAAAACACCTTACTGAACAAAATGACAATTAAGCATTACAATTTCAACTCTGTATCATATAAAGAATATGTATGTCAATGTATTTCAACATGTATTTTAGAGTTAATTCCCTTTTTCTATTGCTTTTTGCTATTCATTCCGTAATCCGGAAGGTTATGGGGGTAATGGACCCGAAGAAAGATTTGAGAGGCAGTGTTGAGCGATTAAAATGCTCAATAGAATATATTTTATGTGAATTATTGAAGTTTCTGAGGTGTTATCCTTTTGAAGACTTTTATGATTTTATTGCTCTTATGCATGCTAATACTTAACATGTTTCATTTTGAAAGCCATTAAACTCTTTATGAAACACCCCTATTTTATCTGTTTTACCTTTATGTTATAGATTTAAAACAACCCTACTGAAGTAGGAGAAAAAAGCTGAAAAGCTCAGAGAAACCACAGCAACTTGCACGCCATATGTTAAAAAAATAAACATCAATCATCTTAAACGTTAGATTTTAAGTTCTAGTGTATTTTATATATTAATAAACTCGATACAAAAGCATGTTGTGTAAATACAGCAATACAGAACTATAGTTTTAACGGAAATAGAAACAAAATGATTTTGCGATTGTTTCTTTTTTTTCAACAAAGTTGAAATTTGAATTCTAAATTCTCACTCACGATAACATTTCCCAAATTTTGTTACCGTCAGTTTTTGTAATATTCCCTCAAATTTATGAGTTTACAGGAAAGAAAAACGTGTCGTTTTACGCCTCGCACTTATTTCGAAGTCGAAATGTATGCATGTCTCTGATGCAAGTTATGATCTGTAATCTCAGTACGATCCGGTAAAAGGAGTTGTTTAATTAAAATAATCTATACATCTATCTTATGTCCCATATTATGCATACTTTATATGATATTGAATTCAAATAATATCATTGCTGATAGTGACGTAATAAGCTAATACATGTTTTTCAAAAGCAATTTTGCCTCTTAGAAATATATATAAATTATATATTTGCAATGCAATCATAAGGCCTAGTTGAGAAAACACTGATAAGTAAGAACTACATTATCAATCCAGTAATGAAAAAACGCCAAATATCATTTCATTTCTATTTCCGTGAGTTAATATTCAAAATTATAGCCGATGTAAGGCAATCTGTATAATTTACCTATTTGTATGTATCAAAACGCTTTTATCATTATATTTGAGCTTGCCATTAATAATTTTACGTGCGCTATCTCCCAAGTTTTCTGTCCATCATTGCTTCATTTATACCCGTGCCACTAGCCTGAGAATACAACGATGATTATGTTTGAATTCTGATATAAAAAAATGTTTGAACAGAAAAGGTGTACCCATTCAACTACAGGCAACCCGTGGTGCGTGCAGCACGTATTTCATTTGAGGTGTAATTTGCACGTGCAACTCAAGGTGCGCGTGGTTCTGATGGCTGCTAGGTTATTGACTATTGACGAGTAACAACCAAATATTGACGATTTTCCCTTGGATATATACGAGTTTTTAGAGCCGAACATACGACTATTGACGATTAATTTAGGTTTAAGAGAGAAACTTATGCCATTAGTTTTCAGTATCAAATGTAACATAACTTTGGGGTCTCTGGACCCCAAAGCAATAAGTACCTCAGAAAATGGATATCTTGTGGGTATCATTGATTGGTGTATGTTGCTTTAGCAAATCACTGACTGATGTTTGTTACTTTAGCATATGTATATATATAAGGTTCCGGTATATAATTTAGCAAATACTAGTAACATAAATCAAAAAGAAGATGAGATACCCTTAATAAATATACGAATTTACTTTGACTATGTGTGTTGTAATATATTGAAATTGTAATGAATAATTTGGAGGTAATAATTTAAAACATAGAAAGTTGGACGAGAAAAATATATTATGTTTAATTAAGTTCAACATCGTGGTGTAAACAAGTATCACAAATTCAATGGATCGTTTTGTCTGACTATCTATCTGACGAAATGGTTATTTTTGCGACAATACACATTTTACGATCTGACATGTCTGTAACATCTGCACGGCAAAAATGATTGATTCAAACAACAATTGCAGTTAAGGATTTAGAATTGCATTCAAAGAGAAGTTATCGCATCCTTATTAGAATATTATAATTCAAATGGTTGGTATATAAATAATATGCCCAACAAAAAGACAATTTTTTTTATTTAATGTGTATACCTTCTGTCCTGTCAACTTTCATGTATTTTGAGTTGGGTTGAAAACAGTTGTATTTTAATGATTAGCCTTTCCAGTGTTTGTAATTTATGTAGATAATAACCAATACCAAGAAAAGCTTCATTGGTACTTGCTTTCTTTGAAAATGGTGTACCTGCGCAGCAAGGTGGATTTACTTGAACAAAACATACATACATAATTTAATATTTTTAATTTTTCACTGATAATTGTATGTTAACGCAAAATGTATTATTTTGATAGTGTCAAAAATGTCATTACACAAGCCAATCTTCCATAGTCAGAGAAAAAAGTATGAAGATTCACCTCAAATCCATTGGCGGTCATTTATTGTGAACACTGTTATTCATTTTGTGTAAGAAAAAGGAATTGCATGGCTAAATTTTACATTATATATTTGAATTATTACTGCTTCATTTGGTTTAAATGCATTGTCTTTCAATTTGAACCAATAATTTTAATTTTTCTGACATCACCTTATATTCCCCCTAAAAATGTGGTAGGGGAGACTGGGGCCGGTACGTCCCCTTTTCACTAAAATAGAGACAATGAGTCGTTCTCTTGCAATAAATTAGTGTACGTTAAAGTTTGTTAAATGATGATCTTAAAAATGATTTGTTAAAATAGTCACTGATTTTTTATTGTTTTGTAAGTTTTACAGTCATCTCACTCATAGTGTCCTTCAACTCCATGGCCAGTCTTAAAACCTTTTCGTTTGCATGGTGTAGACCAAATTGTTCTAGACTCTGCACATGTTTGATTGCATCTGACCATTTTCTTCAAACTCTGCTAAAACCTCTGTTTTTCGTTTCAAAATGTTATTAATCTGCGTTCTTCCCACAACATATTTTTCTGCAATTTTTCTCGCGCTGTGCCCTCTATTGTATTTTTCAACAACATCAATCTTTTGGTCAAGAGATAAAGCGTTTCGTTTGGGAGACATATTGAACATTGAAATAAATCTTACCTACACTGACCTTTATCTGATGTGGAAAAGGTGTGTTTTATATTATCCAGCCATGAAATGTGTTTTTTATCTGCCAAAACCTGCCACTTAATTTTACAAAAAAGAAGGTCTCATTTTTATGGTCGTTAAGAATTATTGTATCATAGTGACGATATAAAATTTACTTTGTAAATATATTTTTATATGTATAGTCTTTCATAACTCCACATGGAGTGTCTCAAATTTTATCAAGACGATGTATTTTATTCTGTAATTATGAGGTGAGACTGAAATAAAATATCTGTCTGTCTTTATTGAACAGAACAGAACAGAACAGAACAGAAATTTTATTCTCGAGAATCACACAAAGTGACATAGAGAACATACAGCATTTACATACATACTAAAACAGTGTACAAAGTCCAGTTTTGATAAATTGAGCAATTTTCGCATTAAGTGGCGGATAATCACATTTCATTAAATATACAAATTTGTCAATATGAGGATGTTTACAGAAATATTGGGGAAGGAATTGACATCTGAAGGAATGTAGTGCTGGGCAGTATAATAAAAAGTGAAGTTCATCGCATACAATAGTTGTACAAAATTGGCAGGTTCTATTACATTTTTGAATGCCGGACCAGCGTCCTGTTTCAATGGGAAGCCTATGGTTTGAAGTTCTAAACTTAGTTAACCAGCGTCTGTTATGGTAAGGTAATTGTAACAAATATGGTTCTAGAAATATTGATTGCTTGTACATTGTGTAGTAATAACCTTTTGACGACTCAACAGCAGAGCGCCACCATAATTGCTTAAACTGATCAATGAGAATAAATTGTACATTATTTTTAAGCCAAACAATGCTAGGTACAGACTGGGAGAGCCAAATATAATACAGTCCAGTTTCCTCTAGGATATGCTTAACACTTGACAATAATGGAAAATTTAAATCCGAATTTGAAGAATACAAATTGTACATCACATTATAAAAAATGCTATTTAATTTGCCATTAAAACATATTATTTTAGCCCAATTTGATATAATTTTAACTTTTACATCACGCTTCACAAACTCAGATAATACAAAAGATTTGTCAAAGGGAATATCAAAGTAACAAGCTTGTGTACTCACGCTATTGTTGTCGAGTTGGGTGACACCTAACTAATCAACATGTAATTACGACCACACGCTCGCTTATTGACAACGAGAGGTCACTTGCTGTGAGTGATCAAGCGTACTTCCCGATCACGTGACAGTCATGTGATTGCAAATGGCCGTTACTAACAAGTCTTGCCTTCGCTCGGGACTTAATTAGGGTGGCCGCTGGCCGCATCTAACAAGTGGCCGCTCTATAGAGGTAAAATATAACGTAAAATCGCTCGGGGGCTTTAGGGTGGCCGTAACTAGCAGGTGGCCGCTCTTTAGAGGTGGCCGCTAATACAAGTTCGACTGTATATTGAGACATATCTTAACTTTATTGCAATAATTGTCGAAAGTGCTTAACTCAACTAGTTTGCCTATAACTATGCTTTTAAGACGACGAGTTGAAAAGACGAACATGCCCCGCATTGGGCCGGGGTAGGTTCGGTTTCCCTCAGGGGCAGGTTCGTTTATCGTTGGGAACAATTAATACATGTTCAGGCTACAAGAATTAAAGAGAGATAAGATGCTATTCATAGTATTCGATATTTGTGATAGAAAAAATTCTACATTACTTCACAAAGATAGATTTTATGATGGTGTAGAATCAGTTAACTTTCTATTACGAAAAGGATTCCGATTTCTTTCCAATTAGAGAAGTCTACTTTTCAAGGACCTCCAAGAGGGTCCTTTTGAGGAGGAGGACCTTAAGAAAATGGTTTCGAGGACGACCTTAATTTTTTTTGTGACTCGTCCTCACGGCCGAATGTGCCCCGTCTGTAATGACCGAACGTACCCCACACACCACGTTTGTTCTTTTTATATGCTGCGAAAACACACAGCCCTCACACCAAAATAACGTGTTCGTTTCATGTACGTCTCGGCATGTTTTATGCACACTTAAGAACATATTCCTAAACACAGTCAACTTTTGTCAAAAACAAAGTGAACTGAAGTCGAATAAGTTACTCAGCTGAATGAAAAACTGTTTTCCTTCCACAGTTTGTTAAGAACATGTTGAACTGTCGCCATTTCAAAGTCAGTGGGGGAGTTTAGTCATGTTGCCTCTTAGAAATTACAAATTTAAGTTATAGTGGCCACCGAACAAAAATTATGAAGAAAAGACGAACATGCCCCGGGGCCGTGCCTGCCCCGGTCTCCCGTACTGCCTCTTAAAGGCAGATTTATTTCGTAGAGTGGCCATTGTGCCAAAAGTACACAAAGTCAGTGTTTCGTATGTAACATAGGAAGCTCTGATCATATCATGGTACATTATCATATACTGCACAGACCAATCATTCATGTAGGGAAAGTTCCCTTGAGTCAAAAGTGTTATGGTGAACGCCTACATCATGTTTACAATAACTAAACTAACAAATTATTGCATTTCCCAATCTAAACATGGAGATCTTTTTATTTAGTTTCATTACTATTACAACGTAATTTATCCTCCAATCTTATGTCGGTAAAGTTTACAAAACCTTTAATTTTAACAACAAAGTCAATTTCTTGTTTCTTATGACAATACACTGTTGAATAAATTACTCAAGATTATGTTAAAACAATAATTTTCAAAATACATAATACATCTGTTTTAATTTTTATCGTAATGTTTATCGTAGTCGAATTCGTGTCAATTCTTGAATTCTCTGTTGGACCAATTGTTGTAATGCATCCACGAAATATGAACATTTGTGGTTATTTCTTCGAAACTTTGAAAATCAATCACTACAGTAGCTTAAAATCAGTTAAACCCATCCGAAGAAGAATAAAAACGAACAAACAAGTCATAGCTAACTTAAGCCCTATCCGAAATGTTTCAATGCTGCTACTATTAGTTGAGAATTATCGTTTGCCCTGAATGAACCTTTGTGCGAAATCTGTTTTAGGATCGATTTATCTGTTGAGTAATGACTCTTTATACCATTGAAGGTTCATCGTTTAAGCAAATATTAATCTGCACAGAGCAACCAACAGAAAAAACTCTTTGTTGTATGTGTTTATTCGCCGTGATGAGATGGTTACATCAAGGGATGAAAGTGTACAGTAGCTGCCTGCAGTAAGTAAGTAAGTAAGTACATACATACATCGCAGGTGAGAAACTTGTGACCGGTAACGATGAATACTACATATAAGAAACCTTACAAACCTTGCTATATCAGACCCTGCATAAACCAAACACCCTGACACTATGTCCCGCACCGATATGAAATCTGTGATCTAGTCTTCAACATTGATAAAACCAGATCATAGAGTTAAGATCCGTAACATTAGATCTACGATTATTCAATCTTATTGAAATATTATCGTTTTACTACACTACACTGTCATCCTACATAACGTAGTGATGGTCTCATTTTAATGAGATTGACGATAATTCGCACATCATGTCACTATTTAGTAAATAGTATTTACCATTATTATCAACCTTCATAATTTGACAAGACAGATTGCAAGGTTGTCCAAACTTACATTGGTAAAACAGATCGCAGTGTATAGATCGGCTATTCGAGACCCTTGTTATACCAGACAACAGTATAAACCGACCATGGCTATAAGATCATACCTTCAACATTGGTTAAAGGGACAGTCCTATCGGGTATTTTTTTGTGGAAACGATATTCAAGAGGACGCGGTGATGCATTCTAGTCCTTGTTAAAAAAATTAATCTAGAAAACTATAATGTTATCCTCACTAACATATATTAAATTAAGTGTTTAGTGATCATATATACGGTTAAACAGGGAAATACTCTGGGGTTTTGTTTCCACAAAATATACCCCGATAGGACTCTCTCATGTAGACAGATCGTAAAGTGATCTGCTAAAAGGAAATTATTTACAAGACAATAGATAACAGACATGGGGATAATGCCTCCTGATCCTAGTTCACAACAGGGAAATGTACAAACAAATCATAGAATAGACTGTCAAATCATGCGGCTAAAAAGCAAAATAATTATTTTGAAGTTGAACTGATCGGGGTTATCTCATCAATCTTAACTAACGAGGAATAGTTTAAGAATTATCCGATTTGTTTCATAACACCATCTTATTTCTTAACTCACGACTTCAAAATTTGATGATTTTAGCAATGAAATTTGTTTATCCAGAAATACTGCTGTTCTTATGAAAACATTGCATGTATCTTCCAAATGCCAATGGTTTCCTTTGTTTTACAAATCTTACCAAACAAGAGAAACTCACATTGCTAAATCTATCCAAAGTAATATTTTGAGTTTTTTAAAACTTAAACAACGGGTGTTACTTTAAAAAAAAATTGGATTCTACAGTCATACCGGGGAATGTTACATTATTAAGACAATCCAAAAATGTTTCATGAACCTAGTTTCATAACTGTCAGAAAACAAGAGCGTCAACTGCTTTGATATCAATGAATGAAACATTCTCCGTGAAAAGTAAACTATTCAGTAAGCAAATGAAAATGTGGATTGTCATCATCACCTGCTTGACAACCACCGATATGTTGAATTCGTTGAAAAAATCATAAACCATAGAACTATGAACTAGGTTCTAGAACTAGTACTATCCATGCCCTTTTCATAAATCGTAATAAGACTAGGATCTTAATTATACTTTTGTGTGTCAGTTCGTTTTGAGGACACTTTTGAAATCCAACTTTTGGAAACAATTATGACAGTGTACAAGAACAACATTTAGCATATCATTTAAGCAGTAAATACTTGTATGACTTGCTTGTGCCCACACCAAGTTATGTAAAGCATGCATGGTAAAAGCATGATAAAGGGTTTTGATGAAATATTGTTTCAGCAATCCATTTCTCATAAAATCACATTGCAATATATACATTTCTTTACATTTTTCGTTTGTAGTGTGTTTACTTCAATACCGAAAATAATTTTATACAAATAATAAATAGTACAAAGAATTCCACAATAATTGATTCTCGAGACAGATTGGTCAGACTTTGAACTACTTTCTACAAACAGAGATTCTTTCAATCTTTAAACCACAAAACAACGTCCTTGGTTTGAATTCCAACAATAAAATAAATTAATATTTACCATTTCCAACAGTTAAGTAAATGTGAAAGTTATGGTGACCTGATGATCCAATTCACATGTACAGTAGATATATTGTAAGTACAAACACCATGTTGACCCAATTATCAATGTTGTACATTGAAATGCAAGTGTGCCACTTAATTAATATGTGACAATGTTCATCTTGAAAAACATGATGTACAAGTTTATCACCTCAATAGAAATCGTTGAAACAAGCTTTGGTCTTTTCGAGGCTTTTATGAATCAATTTCCCTTCGTAAACCATTTTGAATTTTGTATTTCTTTCTGTAGGAATGATGACGTGTTATAAGGTAGAGTGCCATGTGATAAATTCAGTAAAAACTGTTTAAAGCTTTGAATGAAAAGAAAATTGTCAGTCTAATTGCACATCTCTTTCTTCAATGAAAACATAAATAATATTTTTACAAATTGTAAACTGTCAGTAAATGATTTTGACACAAAAATATGATAGTCATAAATAACTTGATATCATGTCATAAATTAAACAAACGGTTTACATGTATCATGCCATTCTCTCGCAACAGAGATTTCTCAAGACTTTAAATCCTGATCTAACCTCTAAGGAAACATGCTAGTCATTTCAAGAAAAAAATCATCAACCATTCATTCACTCTCCTACCTGCGTCATTACAGGTAAAACGTGCCTCCATTGCACAAGTACTGTCAAACGCATTGCAAAACAGACAATGCAGATCCATGCGAAGTCATTCATAATACAATGCAAATAAAGTGCATTATTTGGCTCGACGGATTTTGAAGACGAACAGTCCACTCAACAGGAAGTAGAATGACGTCATCACGAAGAGGATGATGTAACCAAGCCCGATCTCGCAGTTGACCCGTTCAAAGATGTCTAGGACCAGGCCCCCAATGGGCGTGGCCAGCACCTGTGGTAGAATCAGAGCGAGGTGCCACACAGCAATATCCTTGGCTTTGTCCTTCTCTTCCGGTAATACATCCATGACCAGGGCAAAGTCCACTGACTGATAAGCCCCGAAACCAGTACCTGAAAACAAGTGTTCAATTTGATATTGATATTTGGTAAGAAAATTAAATTTGACAATGAGTAGCTGCAAATAAGTTAATGTTCAAATGTAATGGGCTGATCTTACCCCGCTATGTAACATGTTGAGTGAATGAAAATTTTAAAGAAATATTTAAATAAAGATATACATGTACAAATATTACATGCTGTATATAAATTAAATGCAATAAATGCAATACTTGAAGTAATCACATTGAAACTATGGAGAATATAAATTTTTAAAAATGTTATGCTTTAAAATTGCTTATTATTGTCAACACAAACTGAAAAAAACAGAAAGAAGTTAAATGATACTTAAATTTCATTAGTCACTATAATAATATTATGTGATTGATGGCATATAAGATAGTGTCAAAATAGGAAAAGAAAATGTATACAATTGTATCATACCGAAGACAAAAGCCATGATAACTGCAGCATAGAAAGCGTATGTTCCTCGCAGGAAGGCGTCGGTTAGAGCACAACAACCCATTACAATAGCTGAAAAATAAGATACATGGAACGAATTAAGAATTTGAATCATCCGTATATGTTGGTTCATTTGAGCCAAAGCGATATTCCGACAATGGAAAACAAGTTTCGAAACGTAACAATATCTGTAAACATCTGTTCACTAGTCAAATGGATTTACGTAGCTTAACCAAACCCGTACGTTCATTGAAGAACTGTCAGTCAAATTGAAACAATGGATTGCATTTGGTAACCATAATCTTGGTTTCATGGTATTCCTTGGGTCATCTCGAAAAGTGATACTGGCCGTTAAAGTTCATTATTTATCATCCTGCTACATCAGTGTATATGTCTCCGCACAAAGATTCAACACAAACAGCGATATCTCGTGGAAATCAAACAGAACTTTGTTTGCGAGCTAAGCAACAGTTTTAAAAGCATTGGTTAATTTGAATCACGCCGTTATGAATTTTCATCCGGGGGGTGGCGCTTTTACTAAATGCGCGCCATTCATTGGTTGGATATATACAGGTATAGCGATACGAGGTTTTGTCCCGATAGGTATCAGGATATGCGTTGGAGCTTAACGCTGAAACTTATAAGTTGATTTGGCAGGATGATTATTAATAAAGGGTCACTTAACGTACCTGCACCAGTGACAAAGCCCTTCCGTTTCGATGTTCTGTCAGAAATGACACCGAAGACAACAGAGCTGGAAATATACAACAGATACCGATAACAACAATAATAATAATAAGTAAGATAAAATCTACCATAAAACAAATAATAATTTACACAATTATAAAACAGTTTTTATCTTATTAAAAAGCCAATCCATGTCTGATTTTCACATATTTCCCTCTCACACTGTAAATGACAAAGAAAAATAAAGGCATGATCTTTTTATGTCACTATACGACCGTTAAGAATTCTTTAAGTCATGGATATCCAAAAGAATTGTCATCGGCTGCAAATAAGGGAGATATCATGAGTTACAACTTTTTGCCGTTAGGGCAGTCGGGATCTTGGCTTCTTAGAACAGAGGCTTGCTTGCACTGAATTGCAGGTTGGTTAACTGAATTTACCTCAGATCATACGTTTAATCAGGCTGCCCTCAGATCGTGTGGAAAGGAAACCTCTCGGTGAAACGGGTTCGTATCTAGGTAGATTTGATATTGTGAAACTTTTATATTTCGGAACACGGTCGATCTTAATCAGACTGTATCCAATAAGAGATAAAGCGCACCTGATGGCAGCAGAGAAGAGCATAGGGAGCAGCATGAGGGCTACAGAAGTAGCAGCAGTCCAGCAGTTGGGCAGTGGAACCATGTCTCCTAGCCAGTACTCCAGGAACCTGGGCAGAGACATCAACGTGTTACCAAACTGCTATAAAGTCATCATAATGAATTAAGGACCACTCCAAGAAAGTTAAAGAAGAAAATATTAAGATTAAGGACCACACAAAATAATGTTTATTTCATGGCTCATATACAGATTCATACCTAAAGATAAACTTTACAAAATATTTAGGTTTTCCTTTACAAGTTTTCCAAAATAGAATTTCATTCCCATTCTGAGGAATGCTTAGTATTTTTCACTCAGGTTTACCAGAATAGCTTTATTTAAAATATGTTTTGAAAGACACTTACAAGTAGGCGTCACACAAGTGATTAAAATCACATCTATATCCGGTTTTAAAATACTTAAAAACATCCAGAAGTAACTATGTAAAGAACATCTCAGCTGGTTTTATAACAGATATCAGACGTATCACTGAGGTATTAAACAATTTAGAGGACATCACACAAGTATCAAAAGTCTTATCCGGTGAGGAAGACAAGAGCAATTCTATGGATGAGCAACTTCTTTATTTGACAATATCTGATTGCCCCGTCTCCATGTAGACGTCGAATGAGCGGTTTGAGTGGCATTCTAGAAGTTGATGGTATAATATAAATATACAGAAGTTGCTTATCCATAGAATTACTCCTGTCTTCCTTATACCATCAACTTCTAGAATGCCACTCAAACAGCATCTTATCCGGTGATGAAACATCTTTGAACAAGACATCTAAGAAGACATCACTTAAGTGATGGACCTATATAACACACGCCTCACCCTGTGATTGTAGCCACGCCCTGTTGCATGAGGAAGCGTGTTATGAACACCCATCTGAAGTCGTGCTCTGGAACACAGGGGTAGACACAGCTTATGTTTGAACCAGGTGTGGTCAGTAATTTAAGGTTTAAATGAAATTAAGAAATGAAATCCATATTGTAAGAATGTGGTTCAATTACTTTTAAAGAGAGGTTGAAACATATTTGAATGAATTATCACCTTACCTTTCAACGGTTCCCAAAATCCGCAAAATATCAGTCGGCAGCCTTTAAAGAAAATGCAAATTTTGAAATGTGGATATACAGCTCATGGAAAACTGTGGTTTACTGCACATATTTTCAACCATCACAACAAAGAATAACCATTATCGTAAAACGCCTTTGTAGCATTAAGTATCCAGTCGACATTGGTTAATCATGTACGAATAACATTAAGAAAACATTCAAGTTTTAAAGGGACACTTTATTAAAAAAAAGCATTAATAAAAAGGAGGATGAACTTAGAGTTTTAAAAGGTAAGAGAGGTTGGCGTTCAGTGTATATCAATGTGCTACTTTCCGAAACCGGTACAATAGTCTTAAAGAAGTTAATGGAAATATCCCTTTCTAAAGGAGAATATACTGTTTCAACCATAACTTTATTCTTAATATATCTTAAGTCAATTTCTGACAAATTATCTTCCAAAGGGTACATCTATCCTTGTTACAATCAAAATCTCAAAATCCCAATGCTGTGTTACACGGAGACAGTCTTCATTTGATACAATAAATATCGTTTAACATCTCAAAAATGTATGAAATATCATATAGCAGAGTTGAATGAATCCATTTTTTTACACAGCTAAGTTTATTTGCAAACAATCATGACTCTGTCTTCATATCCCAGAAAGTAACAAACTTGTCACAGAGGTTATAATGTGGAAATTTGATGAACCTTTCTGCGAAATAATATTTCTTACCATACCATAACAAAAAAACTTAAACCCGAATTTAAAAACCCTAACTATTCCCCGTCCCACCTTTTTGATCTGCAACTGGTACCTACCCAGGGGTTCCTGCTCAAGTTCCTCTTTGCCCAGGTATTCCTTGGTGGTGATCACAGTGATGGTGACACACATCACCAGGATACCGATAGTCAGTCCGTAGATCCCTATCACACCGATGTGCTGCAAGAGTTATCTCCCTTTAATCAATCGTATGAAGAGATTGACATATTCACATCTCTTAAATTACATATATGTACGTCTTTGGATAATCTCAAATTCTAATGATTTCTGCAAAGCTTATCATGGTTTACCAATATGATGATTCATTGTAATATAAGATAACACAAATCATGATCATGATCATCACAATACAAAATAATTATGAAATTGCACATAGGCCGTGGTATGTTCAAATAAGCTAGTTCAACTTTAGTATCAAGAACGAAATGCAAATATATACCCTTAATTTTTCAAAAAATTGACGTGAATAATTCTTATTTCGACGTGTTCAGAAGCCATAGATTCTCCTTAACTTGTACACCATAAACACCAACCACTCGGTGACTCTTGTTTGCTGTAGAAAGTTTTCGTTAACCACGCACTAGGTCAATGGTTCGCTTTGTCATATTTACCCGAAAGCTTTAATCTATAGTCACTTACGATAAGCATCAAATCACAACTTCTCTTTGAATAAAATATTTGTTAACCCCAAAATACTCCAAAATCATAATCTATATGACCTAAATAAAGTTTTAGTATATGTCAAGCATATAGATAAAAGTTGCAACATGTCCTTACAGTGAAGCTAAGACCAGCCGCGGCTCCGCTGACATTACCCAGTAGGATCATGGCTCCCATTACTCCCGAGTTAAACCCTGGAATGGAAACAATTTAACTGTTATTATCCAGGATACAGATTGATTGAACATTTCTCTGAATCATTAGGACAAAGGATAACTATGAAATGTAGATATACTGTTTTGAATTCTCAAATTCTGATTGGTCCTATGTGTTTAGTGATCTTTATGGTAAAACATAAAATACTTTATATTATGGGATTAAAATCAATTTCGTAAACTACTTATATGATTTGAAAGTGTAGGAATACAGAATGATTTGAATAGAATAAATCTTTGAAAAAATAAAGAGTTTAAAGATTAATTTTACCTCTCTGTGTAGGGTGAGACTTGTCAGCGACGAGCGCGTTGAAGGGGACTGTGACTATACACTGGGAGCAGATGACGAGCAGGAAGAAGGTGATGTACAAACCTGCAACACATGCTTGTAATTAGTGATCTAAAACATTTGACATTTGTTTAATTTAAACAATTTCTTCACAGTATTTTTGTTAATATTGATATTTGTCTTTACCTGGTGGCTTAACCAAAACGTGTGACTGATTATTTAAAAAATCTCTTACTGAATTAGTTAGTTTACATTTGACTTTTTAAAATCAAATACGGGGGGCTTTTTATCTTACCATTCCATATAGTTAAAATAACTCAACAGCTTAACCACTCACCCATCACGATCTGTTTCTGGGTCTTATTCTGATTCCTGGATTATGCATTAGTACATAAGGTTGAAATGATTTGGAAGTGAAAAAAGACAAAACGATGCCATAATATTTCCCTATACAATTCTATTATTTCACCACCCACCTGTACTCACCCAGATACATCCCAAACACGATACAACGCCTCTATCCCTAACCCCTTTCCCTTTGAGCACCTACTTTCTAATGTATCATCTCACCATCCACCTCTACTCACCCAGATTGCCCGGGGTCTCGGCCTCCACGGGTTCCGGGTGAGATTTCTTGTCTGCCATCAACATGGTAGGTTCTATTTGGTTCTGGTAGTCCGGCTGTTTGAGGCTCTTGTTCCAGTAGGGGGCGCATCTCTCCGCTACTAGGTCCAGTTGGCACTGAGGAATGGTGGGCAACATTAAAACGTCATATTGATAAATTATTTGGATGTTTTGGAATAGAGTTGATTTCGTAACAAAAAGAACACGTTTTTTAGGCAATACTATCTTAGTTGTTTGTTTACTGACACAAATCGTTGCTTACAACGTCTTTCAATGATCAGTTAATTTTACTTATTCAAGTGGATATTGAAGTAAGTACATTTTAGCAATTTTTAAGGGAAGCACCTTGTCATGCTAAATCAAAAAGGTACACGTTTTGTAAATACTGAGATGAAATTCTGAACTGGATGAATAATAAATAATATTTGATCCATTCTGATTCTCGACATCGGTATGATTTAAAAGTTTAACATGAGTTGTCAACCAGCAACAGTATTTCCTGAAGGAATTGAATCAACCCCATTTGTACTTTCTTATTCTCCATAACTACAAGCATGATGCCCCAAACTAACTAGAATTAGGAAAACAATTACATGAGCAAGAAATACAGTTGGATTCAGAAGAGGATAGTGGGAAAAAACAAACTTGTTTAGAACAAATAAATCAGTTGAGATCAGAAATAGACCAAATAGAAAAGGAAAAAACTAAAGGGCTTTTAATTAGGTCAAGGGCAAAATGGATAGAATATGGAGAAAAACCAAATAAATATTTTTTTCAATTAGAAACTAGAATCTTCCTAAATAAATCCATAATCAAACTAGAAAAAAGGGACGGTACAATTTTAGATGACCAAAAACAAATATTAGAAGAAACCAAGACATTCTATGAGAAACTATATACAAGTGAAGATTGCACCCAAATTAATCTTGACAGTCTGTTTTCAGACAATAATGTTAAGAAATTACCAGAAGAAGAATCTTCCAAATTAGAAGGGAAATTGACATACCAAGAATGTTTGTTGGCACTTAAAAATATGAAAAATGACAAATCCCCAGGACCAGATGGATTCACTGCTGAATTTTTGAAATTCTTTTGGAATGATATAAATAAATATTTAATTAACTCCTTAAATTACGCATATGATAACGGTTCCCTTTCGGTAACACAAAAACAGGGACTAATAACCTGCTTACCTAAAAGTAACAAACCAAAACAATTTCTGAAATCCTGGCGCCTATAAGTCTACTTAATACTTCATATAAACTAGCATCAGCTGTTATTGCAAATAGAATAAAACCAGTATTACCTCTCATTATAAATGAAGATCAAAAAGGCTTTGTTCCAGGTAGATACATTGGAGAGGTTACTAGATTAATTTATGATGTCATGGACCATAGGGATGACTACCAGATTCCGGGTTTATTACTCCTGATAGATTTTGAAAAAGCTTTCGACTCAGTTGACAGAAAATTTATCATAAATGTCCTAAAAAATTTCAACTTCGGGCATAGCATTAAAAAATGGGTGTTAACTTTATTCAATGATATAGAATCTAGTGTTTTGGTAAATGGATTTGGGAGTTCCTTCTTCAAAATTTCTAGAGGTTGCCGACAGGGAGACCCTGTCTCGCCTTATATCTTTATCCTGTGTGCCTAAATATTAGCCCTTTTGATAAAAAACAACCAGAACATTAAAGGTATTAAAATTGGAAACATTGAAAGCCTCCTAGCACAATTTGCAGATGACACAACAGTATTGCTTGATGGAACAGAAAAAAGTTTGTATGGAGTACTAAATACTTTAGATTTCTTTGCTAGATTCTCGGGCTTAAATGTCAATACAGACAAAACTAGGTTGATTTGGATCGGATCAAAAAAGAGATCAAGACATAAACTATGTAAAGAGTACAATCTTGATTGGTCACAAACAAGCTTCAAACTTTTGGGCATTACTTTTGATGTTGATTTAGATGCAATGGTAGAGTAAAATTACACAGAGAAACTAGAGAATATCGATAAGAGTATGAAAATGTGGTCCCTAATATCTCTTACACCTATGGGAAGAAATGTAGTTTTGAAATCATTACTTTTGCCAAAACTAAACCATCTTTTTTCCTCTATCCCAAGTCCACCAGATGAAACAATTGACTTATTACAAAAGAAATGTTTTAACTTTATTTGGCAAGGTAAAAAAGATAAGGTTAAAAGAGTAATAATGATATCAACTACAAAATTTGGAGGGATAAATGTCCAAAATATAAAAAATACTATTAAAGCACAAAAAGTAATATGGATTCGAAGATTATGCTTTGACGATACACTTTGGAAGAATAATGTTATGGAGATCATTGCAAATATACACAGGATATGGATAGCTGATGGTGATTATATCTCCAAAAAGATTTTACCAAAAATAACAAATACATTCTGGAAGGAAACATTGAAGATATGGTCAGAATACTTAAATATTCACTACAAAGACATTCCAGAAGGAAATGATATTCTTCGCCAGTTAATATGGTGCAATTATAATATATTAATAGATAGAAAACCAGTTTATTTCAAGAAATGGGAGGAAAAGGGGATTATATTTCTCTGCCATATTATAAAGGAAGATGGAAGTATACACTCCCTAGAACATCTGAAAGACAACTTCAATATTGATATTAATTTCCTTGAATATCTCAGCATAAAGAATGCAGTAGCTGAATACTTCAGTAGGAAAAGTATTACTGTGGGAATGTTGGAAAACAGACAACTCCATCCAATTCTGCCTTTTAACATAGGTATGATGAGCAGAGGGAAGAAAAGTAAACATTATTATCCAAAACTGTGTAAATTTATCTTTACTAAAACATCAGGTCAGCTGAAATGGGAAGAAAGATTGGGACGAGAACTTCCACAGACGGAATGGGAAAATTTTAACTTAATGCCCAATAGATGTACACAAAGTGTGAATTTGAAATATTTCCAGTACAAAGTCACTCAGAATATTTTAACAACTAATAAATATCTACATAAAATTGGTTTGATTGAATCACCACTATGTACATTCTGTAAACAGACACCTGAATCTGTCCAACATCTACTGTTTGAATGTGACATTGTATATGGAGTGTGGAGAGAGTTAGTAGCATGGCTTGGAACTTTGTGTGAGGGAAATATTGAATTAAAACTGGAAAATATTCTTTTTGGCTTCAAGGGAAAAAATAATAACCCTCTAAATGTAATCTGCCTGATTGTAAAAAAACCATCTACAATATGAGCAGAAGAGAGATTAAGCCAAATTTAAATCAGATTAAAAATGAAATAAGAATATACTATAAAGCATGTAGATACATTGCTTACTCAAACAATGAACAAACCAAGTTTTTGCATTCTGGTCATCCCTCCACACCCTATTATCATAGCTCTATATAGTGATTTTGATTGATCTCCTAAAATCAATCCTTTACAACCTTGTCTGCTGAAATCTGTACATTCTGTCTTACATGCAAATTGTCTCATATTCATGCTTGTGAATTTCTTGTTGTGTGATTTTCTATTTAGCCATGACATGATGTGTACATGTAATATGTCTTCTTGGGAATAAAAACATAAATTTTTTTTTTTAAAAATGATGCCCAAAACTAGTTTCACGTCAAGGGACTCAGCCTTCGATCACAACGAATTGTATTATTTCAGGACAGAACTATACTAAATTGAAAACGAATTATGTAGAGGCCACTGTATTTAATAGATACAGAGAAAACAAGTACGAATAATTATCATATATTCAATTGGTTTAAACATATTTTTATTTCCGAAGAAATCTGGTTTGGCAAACAAGCAAAAGCTCTGCTTATACCAATGCCGCACCAGTACATAATGAAACAATTGCACTCACAAGAACTGAACAGAAAAAGTGAACAAATCAAAACATAATCTAATTTCAGTCTATATACATAGGTGCTTGTAAAAATATTCCTTTGCAGTTTCATTTCATTACCATTTAAATAGATTTCTCAAAGCGTTTACTCTTGAGGATAAAATGATGAAGGGACTTTAGTATATGTATATTGTCATTATCATTTTCGTACGGTGTACCATATAACACAGTTTGAAGGCTATAGCCATTTACATAGAAAAACGAATTGCTTCTTATAGTTGTATACAACCTGCATGCAAACAGATAGTGCACAACATCTTCATTTTGGTATCCACAAGCGCATTCTCGAGTATTTGAAATATGTCGATTTACTTTATCAGAGTTCAAATCGCTGCAACCAAGCTTGAGTCTACAATGTATTATTTGACAAAAACGACTGCCGTAGTTAAGATTAAGGTAATTATTACTTGATGCATCAGTTATCAGCAGAGATTTAAATTGACTGATTGTGTTCGCTTGTACGAATTCATCAGGTAATGAATTCCAAATTCTTACAGTATCAGGTAAGAAAGATTCTTCGTATATTTTGGTTCTGCACTTAATTGTTCTCAAGTCGGATTTGTTTCGGAGGTTATAACGACTGTTTTCAGAGACGGAGTTAGGAATCAGATCACAGAGGTAGTCAGGAGCGAGCCTGTTATTCATCTTGAAGAAATTTATTAGTTTAATGTCACGTCTTCTTTCTTTTAGTGGTTTAAAGTTTGTTTCGGTGTACAGTTTTTGATGACTGGTACCGCGAACTGCGCCACATATTGTACGTAGCGCATCCAGATGTAATCGCTCAAGAATGAGAGATTGATCAATTGTACAGTTATCCCAGATATGGCAACAATAATCAAATGTCGGCAAAATATACGACTTGTACATGGTTTCTAATGTTTTTCTTGAGAGACGATATTTTAAGCTTCGGAGGCAGTTTATCTGTGGACTTACTTTCTTAACAATATCTTCGATGTGAGTTTTCCATGCGCAATCTTTTTGTAGTGTTATGCCAAGATGTTTATGACTTTTGACTTCTTGAATAGGGATTTGGTTCATGTTCAAAGTAGGAATTTTATCAGATTTCTGTTTACGGGAAAAATTTATTGTTTCGGTTTTATCAGGATTAAAGTTAACTTGCCATTTATCTGCCCAGCTAGATATTCGCTTCAAATCATCGTTCAAACAAGCTGCAGCATTATCCTGATTATCGACAATAACGTAAATGGAAGTATCGTCCGCAAATAACCGTATATGACTTTCAATACCCTCTACTAAATCGTTTATATAAAGGATGAAAAGTAACGGACCCAATACGGAACCTTGTGGGACGCCTGCAAGTACAGTTTTATAATCAGAAGAATATCCATTAATTACGACTTTTTGTTTTCGATTTTCCAGATAGCTTTCAAACCAATTCAATAGAAATCCACCAATGCCGTAGTTTTTTAATTTTGAAATGATACCTTTGTGCCAAACCTTATCAAATGCCTTACTGATGTCACAAAAAACAGCACGGACTTCCTTACCTTCGTCAAGTCCCTTCGCAATGAAATCATATAAAAACGTTAACTGGTTTGCGGTGGAATCACCTGGCATAAAGCCCGATTGTAGGTTGGTTAAAATATGGTTGTCTCGAAAATAATTAAATACATGTTTAAATATACATTTTTCGAAGACTTTAGATAAACAACTTGTAAGTGCGACAGGTCTGTAGTTAGAACATTCGTTTATACTATTCTTTTTATGCAGAGGAATGACTGAAGCTTCCTTCCAGATGGCTGGAAACGTGGATTGTTGTAGTGATAAATTAAATAATTTTGTTAATAAAGGAGCCAAACTTTTAGCCGCAACTTTGAGAAATCTATTTCCGATACCATCCGGCCCAGTAGCTTTTGATGGATCAAGACAGAGGAGGATATCTTGGACTTCTTCAGGTGTAAGAATGACAACATTTAGTGAAGATGTAGGAAACACGTTTGGACATTCAGGAACTTGTGCGTCTGGGTTTTTTACTTGTGATTGACTAACAAAGAAATCGTTGAAAACAATTGCAATCTCTTTTGGATCATCATAGACAATGCTGTTAGAAACAATGGATGGAAAGAAATTACATTCGGATCTTTTTTTAATATATTGTTTTATTATGCGCCACCACGTTTTTGTACCAACCGAGGAATTTAACCTATCGTCCATTTTGGAATCAGATTTTCTTTTAGAATCACGTATCAATTTGACAACTTTGTTTCTGAATGTACGGAAATTAGCCCAGTCGGAAGGACGGTTGCGTTTTTTTGCAATTTTATGAAATCGATTTCGTTTGCGCATTGCAGATCGAATTTTGCTATTCATCCAAATGGGATCATTAGATTTTATATTAACAAGTCTGTTTGGCGTTGTGATATTCAATATATATTTTATTTTAAAAGTCAAAGTGGTGACTGCAGTGTTTATGTTACCAGAAGAAAATAATTCTTTTTCATCAATTTCATCAAGAAAGGTTTTAACACTGTTTGTATCCATTGACTTAAAATCATACACACGTCTTTGTGTTACTTGTGGTTTAACTATCTTGTCTCGAATCGTCAAGTAAACAGGACAATGATCACTGCATATAGGATCGAGAACGCCAGAGCTAAGCACACTGTTTTCATGTGAAACAAAAATCAAATCAATTAAAGTGCTAGAGCGTTCCGTTATTCTCGTCGGAGCAGTAATTATCTGGCTTATCCCGTATAACCGTTTGAGCGTTTCGATTTTATTGTTATTTTGCATTAGAATGTCTATGTTAAAGTCGCCAACTATAACAGTAAACATATTGAGATCGGTCGCTTTTTCAATTGATTGGTTTATCAAGTCCCAATAATTATCACTTTTGTCAGCACGGTAAAACGTACCGATAAGATAATTTCTATTTTTGCATATATTCAATTAGATTCATGAAGCAAAATATGGAATTGTATGTACCATTTGGCTTGTGTTCCCCATCAGGTTGGTATCATGTTTTGGCCTGAAAATAAACAAAACAACTGTTTGTTGAGTATATAAATGTTGACATGGTCAAGAAGACAAGAATATTTTTGGATGAACAACTTCGTACATTTATTTCACGTTTCGGTATAACTTAATATATATTTTAAGATTGTGCACGTATTACGTATAGATAAATACACGTTTTATTAGATAATTTATATGTTGTTAAGTCGTTAAACTAATGGTGTATTCATGATGTAATTTGTATACTTACACAACTACCTGAGGAGCACTAAAGGCCATTCCAATAAGTCCAAAACTGCAATAAAATTTGAGTCAGATTTGATTGCAAATACATGTATCATAAATCCAGAAAAGGAAGTAATAACACTTTTGATATTGATATAACAAAAACAACATTAAACAGTAAATTGAAATTGATATTCGTTTATTCTTCTGTCCGTTGTCACATCGTGTTGTTTATTTGATCTAAAATAGAATAGAACAACCCAAGGTCAAAGCATTGTATATGAACAGTCCGCGCCTACTGATCGATCTAATGAAAGCTACTGTGTACCACTCACAGCTGCCGTGTTAACATCACACTTTGCAGCAGTGATGACTGAGAAAGTATTGCACCTTTGTATGTGTAGATATTGATGTAGGTATTGATGAGTTCAGTGGCAGCTTCTGTGTGATATATAATAACATAGGTGTGATTTCTGTCTACATCTTCCGTTCTCATATCAACTATGAATGCCATTTCAGCCATATCTGTACGTAAATTTTCTTGAATTGATAAATTTACCTATATTATGATACCATCAGTTTTATGTGACATATATTTACCTGGGTGTGCAGATTTTAGATGTTTCCATTTTTTAATCAATTTATATATGAAATCATGCATTCTTATTTTGTATCATACTTTACTTTCATTTGGTTTCTATCCATTAAACTTTATCAGTTAAACTTGTCAGTAGAGATTTCTTTAAATTCTTTTTCAAACACGGTGCATCGTTTGACATATACATTATGTCATCGACCTGGTTTGATCTTTCTAAAGATGAAACGTACGATGTAACTTCACTTCTATACCATATACTTTATCCGTACAAATTGTCAGTAGAGATTTCATTTTCGCTTTAATGCAATGTTCATCGTAAGGCATAGCCAGTCTATCATCACCCGGTCTTGATCTTTCTAAAGATGGAAAGTAAGATGTAACTTCTGTATAAGAAAACAAATAACAAAGATGTTCAGTAAAGATTTCTGCAGAGTTTCTACTTTCCAAAGAAGGTTAATCACGTCGTTTGACATATAAAATATGCCCGGGTCTGGTGATGGCCATTTCTAAACGTTCTATGCAACTTCACTTGCTTCTACAGCTGTATACATCAAACTTTATCAATACAAATTTACTGTATTGCTTTGTTTTTCCAAAGAAGGTCGATAGCATCGTTTGACATATAAAATATGCCGTAAGCCTGCCGTTGATCTTCATACAGATTAAATGTAAACTTTAAGTGAACCTTCTATGCAACCTGTTCAGTTCAGATTGTCAGTCGAGTTCTGTCTGTATAACTACTTCTTCCAAAGAAAGTACATGACGTCAACGCACACATAATTGATGGCACTGGCATGACCTTGTCCGCTTTATAAACTAAATAACAAAGATTCTCCATCTACCTGTAAGTAATCAATGTGGCATCAGCTGGAACTGTTTATTAAAGCTTCCAACACTAAGTGCAGAGAGGCTTCCTGTGTTGAAGTTCTTACGATGTTGTTGAAAACATGAGTGTTTCTTGCAGAGAATTTCTTTTTATTTGATACAGTATGTTTTATTTTCTTACATCAATACATGGTATTTTCAAAATGAATCTTATATTTCTCAAAAATTCTACTATTTTCAAAAATGTCATTAAATTTATATAAAAACAACAAAAATATTGTTGTTGAGGAGGAGCAAGCATCATACATGTACGTAGCTATCAATAGAAGTGTAAAGTAGAACTGAAAATATTATAATTGTCAAAACCTGATTCAATTTATCATAACTTCTGTTCTAAATTTTAACAAGACCTGATATTGCTGTTTCAATCTGCAACACGAATTCGTTCTAATTTATCAAACCCAGACTACATCACTAATCAATGTTAGTTACCATACTGTTTAATTTCCGGATCCGTGCCTACCACACAGAAGAGATATACTTTATTGATTAGGTCGCTATCCATCTATCTACTTCCTTCACAACATGTGCATGATTAACAACTGCACGGCGGATAAGTTTCAGACTGAAATTAAATCGCCCCGCAACTTAAAAACATAAAAAACCACCATTGGTGTCCTTTTAATTACACAAGGGAATGGACAAAAGTTGCTGACGACACAAGATTGATATCATTTGGAGTTTGTTGCTGAAATGTCATGACCGCCATAGAAGCTTCAATCATTGAATAAGTTGGTATTGCAAAACAATATTTGATCCTGATACATAAACTATACATATGCATAAATCTTCTATGATACCCTGATATCTATCAAATACATTGCTTCGGACCGCTGACAGTTAATTTTTTAGTCTAAGATCCCTATACAAATTAGCTAAAACCTCTCCGTCCGGGTATTTTAGCTTTATGCTGTTTATCTTTTATTGATCAGATTTAAGCACGCTCATTACCTATATGATGAGTCATAACCAGTGACATATTTCACATATGCGAATATATCCCTTTTGCCTAGCAACGATCGTTGGAGCGCGAGTTCTCGTATTTTTTCTCCTGTGACGTCATAAATCCATTGTTCATGACGTCACTACAGCCAGCCGTGGCCAGGGAAGCTACCCGTTTTTGTGGATTTTTATTGAAGAATTAATTGGTATAGAATTGTGATAAAGAAACTTACTCTTGGAAGTGTGTCATGTGATTTGTACCAAAAATCGTACAAATTTGTGTATAACCCTCCTTCTCGCTCGGGCAGTACCAAAAATGCTCAATCGTTTAGTAAAAGTCAAATGACACACTTACTCGGGTAATAATCTCTATTTAAGTAGCCGGATGGGTTGAATAATTTAAAGGTCAGTAAGAAGGAAGACCTCACCAGAGCATGACAGAGCCGACGATGATGACAGGCCTCCTCTTGCCCAGCTTGTAGCGGAGTCGGTCACTGATCATACCCACTATAGGACTCACGAAGAATGTCAGAGCTGGGGGAAGGACCATTTTAAGTATTGAATCTTTCATTTGATTAAGCATTTTAGAATGGTATTTTAGTCAAAAGAAGTTTGAGATGATATTTAATCTTTAAATGACAAAAGAAGTTTTATGAATAATCATATACTTGTTTCAGCGAATAAAAACAAGGGTTTTATTTGCATAATTCAAATGGAAATACAACTTTATTTGAGCACTGTCAATCTTGAAAAGGGAGATAACTGTAAGTTGATTACGAAAATGAGTTACCTGCCCCTCCTGCCACCATTGCTCCGAATGTACTTCCTTTAGCTCCGTCTCCGACAAGAGCCTCGACTTGAGCTGGGATCACTGGTAGAAAATAAGATGATACTGTCAGACATGATGTAGGTATATTATCTGTAATCACATGTTTGATTCAGTACGAAAGAATGTTGAGGTTTAAAGTAAAAAAATGTGTTTTACTTTATCAAATCAAATGAACTTCTACTACTACTACTGTAAAAGGATATTATACGAATAGATATGACCGAATACGAAAAGCAAACTTCTTTTTAACGATGTCTTTATTCTTCAACTCACAACATTTTGGGTTATTCATTTGAAATGATCTGAAAGTGTATGAGCATATGTCCTTATATTTCTCATTTTTTAAAGTAAATACATTATCACCCGGTATGTCTTGAAGTTCTTAATGCAAATAGGCTAGTAGATTAACAATATATAAAATGCGAAGCTTCATTGGCACGAAAACAACTGTGTACAACATGTGTTTGGAGAAACCACAAAGTGGTCTATCACTTAGATTAGCATCACAATATCACATAAGCAGTTGTTGTCATTGTATGTGCAAATGTGCCTTGTTTATAAAGTAAACTAAAAGTTCATCCAGTTCAATGAGGGTATGCAATCAACAAATTACATCGGGATATTTTTTATTTTCCTACAATCTCCACTTTCCTTTATCTTATTCCCCTCGCATGGCCGATAGAGAACCAGCCAATGAAATTGTGCAATAATGAATAAGAGTATAGTCTTCAAGCCATAAATAATATGAGTAATTAGTAATATGAGGTGAAACCGTGAAGGGAATAAGCGAATTTTAGCCTCTCGAGTAACATACCGCTATAAATCTTGATGACAGACGTTAATGGGACTCCTTTCTTAAGCCATCCCCGATAATCAAGAGTCAACGTTCCATTTTTCCCCACATTGAGAATTATCGAAACGTTGACCCTGGACTATCGAGGATGTCATAAAGCAACCTCAAATATGGCTGAAATCAATCCCATTCTTTAACATCACACTTAGCTTACCTAAGGACTAAGATCATCTTATGTATTTGTGAAAGGAGGCCCTGACATGTAATATGTGACATGTAATATGTAACATGTAATATGTGATATGTAATATGTGACATGTAATATGTGACATGTTATATGTGACATGTAATCTGTGACATGTAATATGTGACATGTTATATGTGACATGTTATATGTGACATGTTATATGTGACATGTTATATGTGACATGTAATATGTGACATGTAATATGTGTGAGATCTCACCCTCCACACTGAGAAGCAGCATCATGAAGTTGAGGCCGAATGACGTCATGTTGAGCAGGATCACCTGAGGCTTGCTGAGCATCGGGAACGGTTCCTCGTGGACCTCCAGCTCATCGTAAGGGGCCCTGATAGGGTGCAATAATTCACATTTGGACAACGTTTCTTAAACGATACAAATAAATACTGAGTCGTGTTAGCTAAATTGGTTTGGGTGTTGTTTTTTATAAATGGTAAAGGTTTTCAACTTGGATTGTGGTGAAGTTATTTTGAAAGCGTTAATGGCACAAAGACGTTTTGTTTAGATGAAATGAAAGCTGTGGCTATATGTTTAACCTGGGCTACTTTCAGTATTCGGATAGCTCCTAACTTCTCAGGTTTTATACAACGTAAGGTTCCCGTACGCGTCGATTATATTATCCTTGAAATTAGCTGGTTGACAATAATTGCGATAACATAGATTTAAATATGGTAGATTACACAACTACAAATTACATTTTCAAACAGCAATAAAGTAAAATTCAGGCATTATGGATGCAAAACAAAATGACTTAATTGACCTTCTAATAACACATAGTTGGTTAATCAAACATTTTTTAATCGACTCTTTAACTCAAAGAGTAAAGGAACAACAGAAGTTCTGCAACATCGAAATTGTTAAATATGTCTCATGTATTTTTCAAATTCGAATTGTCCTATATATTTTTTAAATATTTGCAACCATATAAATTTCAATACTAAAAAAAATATAATTCAATTTGATCTTTTAACTTATTTATATTAAAACTAAATTTTGTTCTACTATTTTTAATCACTTAACATACTCTTCATACGCAAAACATAATAACAACAAAATGGCTATCCATTTTCAGCATTTCGAGTATTTGTGATAAGGTGAAATTTGTGTTTCATAAATTTTCCAAAATAACTCACTTTTAAAGTTCAAACTGTGATCATGACGTTATCAAAATGACTTTGAAATTAAATATTCAAGAGAACCGTATCTCAACACAAAACCAACCGAAGGAGATGCAGTTTATTCCTACCCGACAATTTGGAATGTGTTTTCTACTTTTATCAAAAAATCAATTATTCATGAGAAATATTTTTGATATCGCTTCACAAAAGGGTATTTATATTAATAAGAGTCTTTATGCTGAATCAATTCACAGGTATTCACAAGTTGTGGTTAAAAGTGATATGCATGTCTTTGTTTTTACTCAATATAAAACCTTTTCACGATATCATCTGGAGTCATAACAATAGAGGGGTTCACTTACGATGTGGCATTAACCATTCTTGTCTTTCAAGAGCAGATGTCTCACCGAAAGATCCAGGTGTGAATTACCTATATATTACCTATGTATTACTTATGATTACTTACTCTTTCTCCTCGGTATATAGCCGCTTCATGGTGTCGGTGTGAAGCCCCTGGGCTCTCTACTTCCGGGCGGCACCCTCGACTATCGGGCTGAAATTGACAGTAATTGCATGAGCAAATAAACATTTAATGGGACTCGTCGGTGTGAAAAATACCAGGGGTCACAACAGTGAAGGTAGAAGGTCGCATATAATCTATTGGCATGCATTCTATAATTATTTGTAACTTATGCTATAGGCATGTTGTATGTGTCTTATTTTATACGTACAGACAATGATACAACTTTAACGAATTTTCTACTGTTTTGGAGTTCTGTAACCTTGTTCGTATGGAGGTACATCACAAAGGTTTGTTGACCTGCTTATATCAAGCAAATATTATGTAAATTCTGATGACCTGATGCATCGTAGAATGACGAAATCAAAATTGATAGTTTTTATTCTCACTGAAAACTAGCTTTAATTACGAATGACAAAAGAGTTGAAGGGAGCAAAACTTTTTTAATTCGATAATTTAGTTAATTTATTGAAAGTTTTTATTTAAATCGGAAAGAAAGGTTTTAATCTTGGAGTTCTTAGCTTTCATCACTGATCATGACCTGGCGATTGCAAAAATTAGGGTAAACATGACTGCCTGCAATGGACGCAAAGCGAAATCCTAATAACATCATATTTACACAAGGTTTCACATATAAGTGTTCAAACAGGATGCACTTGTATATTTCAAAGGTTATAATCAATTATTAAGTGCACATAACATTCAGGTAGTGAAATCTACACGTCAGAGTAATTGCGTTCTTGTGTTCCTTCTTGACGGTGATCCGCTTAATGATTAAATGTCAAAGTATTTTATATAACGTGTAAAGCTTTTTAGATAACGATACAAGCTTATCAGCTACAGTCTACTTTGTGCATGTCGCCGAGAATCAATATTCATATCATCCAGTAATCTAATAAACAAGATAGTAACAGTAACTAGTATTATGATAGAAGATGAGTTGTGATATCGAATATTCTGTAATTCACCTTCTTCACTTGGTTATATTGGTCATCATTTGATTTAACCTTTAACAGAGATGAATGTTTAAAAACTTTTTTCATCAAATTTAAGATCATAGTTATAACGATTTTACAACAAAACAAGAGATGGATATACAGATGAATAATAATTACATACATAATAACTGTCGATATAAGTTTTACAGTGATACATATATGTATGTCATATGTAACGACGTGTCTAATACTAACCATCAATGACATCATATATTTTCGATTTCTTTAAACAAATATCTTTAAAGGGGCAGTAGTACGTTTTTTGATAATTTTATATTCTAATTTTTCACTGATCATTGTAAGTTAATGTTAAATGTATTATTTTGACAGTGTCAAAAATCTCATTACACAAGCCCATCATCCATAGTCAGAGGACAAAGTATGAAGATTCAAATAAAATCCATTTGCGGCCAATTTGTGTGAACACCTTTAATTCATTTTGTGTAAGAAAAAGGAATCGCATAACTAAACTTTACGTTATGTAATTGAATTATTACTGTCCCATTTAGTTTAAATACATTGTCTTACAATTGGAACCATTAATTTTCATTTTCATGACATCACCTTATTTTCCCCTAAAAACGTGCTACTGCCCCTTTAAAGACGTTATGAAACATTACAAAATTCCTTCTCGCGTCAAGTCCCCAATGCTGAATGCCTTGCACGACAATAATTATAAAATCAAGATTTGGAAAATATATTTCTGCAAAATTATCAATTTCAATTACATACATAGTAGTATACACCTCTTAGGCAATAAGGACACCGACGTCTTGCGTGAGATATCTATCCGAAGAAATGATGAAATTATGACACCTTTCTGCCTCTAAGTATATGGTTAACTGCAAGTTTGATCTGCAATGGACGGTAACATGTGTTGAAGGTCAACAAGGCAGGCTTGTGTTACTAGGTTTCTGACGTCATTAGTAGCAGTATTCAATGCTACTGCCATATGTCTTACCTCAATTGTATTGGAATCAATATCTACTCAAGATATAAGTATATAATACATAGACCAACATACGTCATTCATCTTTATCTATTTAAACATTTAGAAAATGTAATTTTAGAATTTTAGCCGGCAAACGAAAATTTTGATTAAAATTGATTTTTTTTCAGTACTGATAAGTTATATATTTAACTTATTTAAATAAAAATATAATAAGTGTTTATGGGAGAAAGCAAATCCCCCTTTTTTAATTATTTAAAAGTTTGGATATGTACGACAGTTAAATAATCGTACAGAAACATTAAAGTAATTAATGATGAGTACGTTGTCAAAATATAGGCAGCTGTTTCTCACAGAAGAGAGTTGAAATGATTAAAAGTTGATTGATGTTAACCATAATTGGTATTTGCAAACTTTTAAAATACACATATTGAAATATATTAGTTCAGACATGATGCTTGAAATGAAAGTTGTTTGAAATATTTTTCAGAACATGCTTGATAGAACAGATGGGACATAATTATTTACTCTAGAAAATGTTTAAAATGAAATACCAGAGTAAATCTCAAAAACAAACACCCAGAAAGTACATGACAGGTTGCTAGTTTATTCTTTGAATTTGAATTCGGCTTATTTTTGGTTACATGGGTTTCATTCAGATAAGAAAATCTTGTAAAACACCTAAGTCTTCAATATTCCACCTGTACATAAACGAAGTTATGGTGAAATCAATATATTAATTGAAAATTGCCATCGGTTTGCACGTAACGCAGCATACAAATACGCAATAGATAAATGATGGAAATTGCCTTTCATCCGAAAAATCGCACAAGTCAATTAGCAAACAAGAAAGTCTGTGATTTTGTACAAGCTAAAACACGATCTCTCCCGATTTATTCGATCTTATCAGACAGTAAGCATGTCAAGCAAATAATGGAATGATAGAATTATTGAGATGAGGACGATGGTCTGCGCCAGAGGCATGAACTGTGCCTTATGTGCGTCCTGGGACTACTGGGTGGTTGTTGTTTGGATGCTGAGAGGCCTGATTGTCATGGAAACTAGTAATATCGAAGTATGTTGCCATAACAATTAAGTACTACATTGTCCATAGTTTACGTCATTGCATGCGCTATTACGAATG
Organism: Steromphala cineraria; assembly: GCA_916613615.1. Classification (NCBI taxonomy): domain Eukaryota; kingdom Metazoa; phylum Mollusca; class Gastropoda; order Trochida; family Trochidae; genus Steromphala; species Steromphala cineraria. The sequence continues at coordinate 12,404,191 of OU744721.1, forward strand.
ATAAAATATCGGTCGTTATCATTTCAATTGTCTGAACAAAACGTTATTATATTTTTTTAAATACGCTCATTGTCATGTATTCATATAGAATCGTTACAAATCATCGCTGTGAATAAAATGCATTTATATTCTGACAGTTCATTTCATGACACGAAAATTGAAATGATATATTTTCATTTGTATTCAATATCATTTCAGTCCATTTCAAGGCAAGAATCACTTAATATCCTACAGCGATGCCCATCAAATAAATTATACCTTTTAAAGAAGAAATGTCACTCAACATATCGATGCGTCAAAACTGAACGCCACTTAGGGAAGTTATGATTCGAAAATAACAAAAACCTTTCAAAGACAAGGCATTCAAAGATGTGCCTTTCAAAAACTGAAGAAGTAGATTAGGCGGTAATCTCAAAAAGATATGCAAATAACCTAAAAATAGATATCCTTCTCGAATAAAAAAAGCGTCTCAAATAAGAAATGCTTTTCAATGAACTGTTTATCACATCAGCAATGGGTCTCAAAATGATGCGTTTCAAATTAGGAATGCTTTTCAATGAACTGCTTATCACATCAGAAATGCGTCTCAAAAATATACGTCTCAAAGAAGAAATGCGTCTTCTAAGCGAACAAGTGCGTCAGACGTTCAAGCAGATTCGCTTCACATAAGATGAATTAGTTAAGCATACTCGTTGGGTTTTTTGCATCTATTTAACAAAGTAACTTTATTAAACCTATGTTTTTTCTCCACTCTCATGTTTACGTTTTTTATCCCAATACTTTATATTTAGAGGTTATAACATGTCATTTTTCATATCATACCTAATATCAGCCCGAGACCCCCATATCAGCCCGAGGGCCGCAGGCCAGAGGGCTGATATGGGTCGAGGGCTGATATTAGGCATGATATGAAAAGTGACATTTTGTAACCTTTTTATCATATATCAAACTTTTTTCTCTGGCAAAATTATCTTAAAAATAATTATGGATAAAAAGTTTTGAAACAGAAATAAAACGTCATAAAAATAACACAACGATCATTCACTCCGTTACAAAGAGTTAAGTTTGAGAAAAATATTGTGAGTAGCTCGATGTATTTACAATACTAGAAAATTTAACCTTTTGGTGTTTGTAAAGAATATCTACAGCTTAAAGCTTCAAAACATCGTTTTTGGTAATGCAAACGCAAAATATACTATCTATGTTGCCAATGACGTTACTCTGCAAAGAGAGATTACTCTAACCAAAAGTCCCCCGGGCTGATATTGATATGGATTTGCGGACCGGTCTGATATGGCTGATATGGATTTGCGGACCGGGTGGCAATATGGGTGCTGTGTCCTTGCCTCTATCACACATGCAAAACACCCCATATTATTGATAGATATATGATATTCACATTTAATCACTCAGTAAACATTTTTATAGACAGGTTTGTACAAAATAACCGAATAGCAGTAGCGGATCCAAACTCTCATTTCTTTCGAGCGCCCGATTTTTTTGGGGATCTGCCATATAAAAGAAGCATGTTTTTATCATATTCTATACATACTGTAAAATCATTTATTTTCGCTGGGCACTATTTTCGCGCATTTATTCTAACCGTAGTTACATTTTTCGAAATCCTTGTATCAACTGTCAGCAAGCATTCCGCGAAGCAAGCCGAAATGTGCCTTCAACCTCATGGAACTCTAGTGATCAGCAATAAAGGGCCCATTACAGATTTGTAGAAGTCAGGCTTTAATCATCACGTACATATTCACAGGAACACATCACAGTTCATTTTCCGATTTCAAGTGTGCTTCCCAACTTCACCGAACTATTATGATCAGAAGGGGGTCAGTAAAGGGATTGCACTTCCTCACCCACCCTTCTTTATCGCCTAATTTGAATAGCTGCAACCCCATTAACCCCCACACCCCTCAACAACCCCACCCCAACAAACTCACCCACCCTTCTTTATCGCATAATTAGAATAGGTGCAACCCCATTAACCCCCACACCCCTCAACAACCCCACCCCAACAAACTCACCCACCCTTCTTTATCGCATAATTAGAATAGGTGCAACCCCATTAACCCCCACACCCCTAAGCAACCCCACCCCAACAACCTCACCCACCCTGCTTTATCGCCTAATTTGAATAGCTGCAACCCCATTAACCCCCACACCCCTCAACAACCCCACCCCAACAAACTCACCCACCCTTCTTTATCGCATAATTAGAATAGGTGCAACCCCATTAACCCCCACACCCCTAAGCAACCCCACCCCAACAACCTCACCCACCCTGCTTTATCGCCTAATTTGAATAGCTGCAACCCCATTAATCCCCACATCCCTCAACAACCCCACTCCAACAACCTCACCCACCCTGCTTTATCGCCTAATTTGAATAGCTGCAACCCCATTAACCCCCACACCCCTCAACAACCCCACCCCAACAACCTCACACACCCCTCTTTATCGCCTGATTTGAATAGGTGGAACCCCATTAACCCCCACACCCCTCAACATCCCCACCCAAACAACCCAGATTCTGGACAGGGTAAATCCACAGTATAACCCTAGATTCAACTCCTTACTTATGCTTTCAAAGGTCAGATCGATAGTTGGTGATGCGCCGAGCTGGTTCCGTTCCAACTGGATGTGTTAACGATAACCTAGTTCCATTGGGACTTACCGTTACAGCTTTACCGGGATCGATATTAATGCAATGACTTGATTGGGTGGATTGGGTTATCTCTTTGTTTACTTGTACTGCATTGGAATTGCCATGTCAGCAGTTTTCATCTTGTTATTTTCGATTGAGAGAGAGAGTATCGTGTTTCGTTCCTGTGTGTATTTTAGTTACTCAAACGAGTTGCTTATACAAGAAGAACGTTCTACTTTCTTGTATTTATATGTTTTTATTGTTATAAATCTTTATTTTCTATTTTTGAATTATGAAACAGAGGAAGGAAAATCGAAGGAGATTTTTCACACGAATATTTTCGTTAAGGTTGATTATAATGTGTGCGACATAAGTGGGAACAGATTTCAATTTTAGAAGTGGCATTGCATAGTTATTTCAATAATGTTCGAAACAAGGGATTGGTTATATATACCTTGCCAACATGTTCAATCTTATCCAGACTAAGTAAACCTAATCTTGCCGACATGGAACAACTGTTTCTTCAACGTTTTAACTTAATGTTCAGGTATTTATGACATAGAATGATGCGATGCTAGTCCGGTAGTATCAGCATTAGTAATTTTAAGAGTTAGCAAAGTATTTAAAATCTCTTAGGCTTAAAAGTTCGTTGAGATTTTTTTCCCATGAATATACCAATTCTCTCTATTATGTATCGGTAACGTTTCGACTCTTCAAGTCCCAAATAATACGTGTACATATTCAGAACGCTATACACAAGGAATGGTATGCAATAGTTAATTATGAGGTCAATCTAGTTGTTTATACAGAGGACATATTTCTGCCCGAATCCAGATATCAGTGATGGTCTGACTGGTCTCAAAGCTTCATAAAATCTCAGTTCCGCTAACATTAGACTACCACCAGCTGCATGTATCTCCTAGTGACGTCATGGATGTTACTCCTCACACAAAAATATGCAACAGGAATACTCGGGAAAATATCGTATTACTCTAGCTAGCCATACATCGAGAAATAATGAAGACAGGAAAATCTTTATGATAATTAATTCTAATTCAGATAATTGATCACATTGGTTGAACACAACCACACAAAAAACCTGGAAATTACTTGTGTTATCCACACAAAAATAAAAGATATTAGTGATGATTCGTGAGTAATTCTGGGTGGGAACAACTTAATATCAACCACGAATGTACAAGAACTGTTTCAGAAGTTGTTACTTACTATTGTATGAAGGTAAGCAACACGAGTACTTCACCAGAAGAACGGGCAAGAATTGGCCCAGAAACGTCGTGAGAAATCAATAAAGAAGTTGTTATCCATAACATTTGTCTTGTATTACCACACCAACTTCTAAATGCCTTTGAAGAATTTAATGAATACTTGTGTTCTTGTTGTCCCCACAATACCTCTTCTGTTTGCCAAGAACATGACAAGTCTTTGTTAAGTATATTTAAGTTATTATCGTGATGTTTCCATTGTGTCACAAGATCCATTGATATACGATGCTGTAATCGTGTCTCTATGCACATCTCTTAATGCTGTATGATTAGCGTGTCTCATGCTCGGGTTACAATGTAGGTATAGGCTCATAAATCTTACGAGCTTTATGTCGTCTTTTTTCTAATACATAGACAGATAGGCCGACAGACAGATTTTTATCAATTATTAATTATTCAACAATATCAGAGTCGATGCCTACTTGTGATCAGTTCAAATTAATACTAATAACATATTGCTATATTATCTGATTTAAGAATGAATACCACATGACACATGAGGTTGTGTTTTGTGTTTTCCTCTTTAGTGAACAAAAGATTAATACGGTAAAATAGATATTTACCATTATAACCTGGTTGTGTTCGAATGGTTTGCATATCAAATGAGCAATATATAATGCACATCACCTTGCTATACATTTATAGCCCTTTATTGTGTACCTTGGCAAGGCACCTAATCCACATCACACTCAGTCCCTTCATCTGTTAAAATGGGTACCTGAAAACAAGTTCCCCCTGACCTGTGTTGTCGCGATTAGCGCTTAGTAACATCTGTAAAAGTATACTCATTCAGCGTGTAGGTGTTGCTTTAAGCACGTCTTTGCACATAGAGAAAGCGCTATATTAGAACGCACATTAAATCAAATAAACCTCAACATTTCCGAATGACATTGAGGCCAACCACACAGGTCACGAAGCCCTAGCTTTTCCAGCCGATCAGGCTAGATCGATGGTATCAGTGTAATAAACTCATCAATTATTCACCTGCCACACTCCGGCTGATTGGAAAGTCGTCGATCTATAACCAATATCCACTGGCATCTCTTCCAGCCATCCAACTTACTGCTTTAGGAAGCTATATAATAGTTTCCATGTCATGTAGCTTCTTCAGTTAAATCATTCTTACAATGTCTTCATTTGATAAGGTTTACTCCGTTTAAGCGTTTTTCTTTTCTGAAACTAAGCTATTTTTCTCGGGAGTTTTTTTGTGTAAAATGGTCATCATTTGGCTGCAATGGTGTTTTTTGTAATAAATTCCTCATTTGATAAGAATTCTTCCGGTTGAGACATTTTCTTTACTAAAATTAAGCTGTCGTACCCCTAAATCGTATCATACAATAATATATAATTACTTTAAAGGGGCAGTAGCACGTTTTTAAGGGAAATATAAGATGATGCCAGGAAAATGAAAAGTAATAGTTCCAATTGAAAGACAATGTATTTAAACTAAATGGAGCAGTAATAATTCAAATATATAACGTAAAGCTTAGCCATGCGATTCCTTCTTACAAAAAATGAATTAAAAGTGTTCACACAAAAATGGCCGCCAATGGATTTTATGTGAATCTTCATACTTTGTCCTCAGACTATGGACGATTGGCTTGTGTAATGAGATTCTTGACACAGTCAAAATAATACATTTAGCCTTACCTTACAATTATCAGTGATAAATTGAAATATAAAATTATCAAAAATCGTGCTACTGCCCCTTTAATGTACAACACAGTGAATTTCTGTATGAGTAATAAACACCCAATAGGTAGACAATACTGTTCATTCTCTGGTTATGATACTATGACCCTAGCATTGTTGTGTGTTAACAGTGCGAGGTACACAGATGAACAATCGGATCAAACCTGAGCACAACCAAGAGGGGATTTGTCACCGAGTGTCATAAAATAAGAATTAGAGTCCATTGGGGGATTTGTCCGGTAAGATTGCTAACTCGCCACCATGGTTGCTGCAAAGGACGTCAAGTCTCAACGCAGGAACCTAGAGGGGAGTTTATACACAAGAATGTGTAGGAGTGTGAAAGTAAAACAAAACTGGAAAATAAGGAGTCACCCTCTATCCGTAAATGAATAAATTTCAATTTAAACATACATGTATTGGTACATAGATGCCTCAATATCCCATCAATCAACCAGTTGCAATATTCGTATCTTCCATTCAATATTTTTAAAGGCACGGTAATTAACATATAAACATAAACATAACATAAATATATAAATAAGATATACAAAATGTAAAAAGGCTAGCCCAACACTCTAAAGAGTTGATAGCAAGGGGAGTGTTTTGAACGTGCTACATAGCTACCTCGAGTACAACCATTCAACAATACGATGATGTTTCCCCTGTATTTGTGGTACAACGAGAGGATTCAATCTAGAAGAACTTCAAATTGTACCTACATAGTACACATAAACGAAAAACTCAAACTGTTTCAATTGTCTTGCAACGTCAATCAATGATACAGGTTATCTTCTCGATGAACTTAAAACTAAGTATTGTTTTCTAGTTGACCTGTATTTCTGACATGCATCTACCTTCGAAATATACTAAATTCAATAACAACTTGTCCAAAACAAAACAAAAAGAAACACAATGCTCAATTTCTCGATTGTTCAAATGAAACATGTGTTGGAAATCAATTGCTTGTCTATGTAAGTGACTATTGATTGCCGTAACTGTCAATTTCAACTTTATACGGTACATTTAATATCGTGCAAAATGAAAGACGACATTTTATATATCTAGTGTAGTCACTGAAAGCAAGTTTTATTTGAAACGTTGTCTGATTTAAATGTAAAGTTTTGTAATCAATTCTTTTGGAACCACCCCATTCAATTAGTAAATGGCGGAAATGGGAAAGGATTTTCGTATTTAAGTTATTAAATAGCAAACGTTGTCTCACCTAAATGTAAAGTTTTGTAATCAATTCTTTTGAAACAACCCCTTCAATTAGTAAATGGCGGAAATGGGAAAGGATTTTCGTATTTAAGTTATTAAATAGCAAACGTTGTCTCACCTAAATGTAAAGTTTTGTAATCAATTCTTTTGAAACAACCCCTTTAATTAGTAAATGGCGGAAATGGGAAAGGATTTTCGTATTTAAGTTATTAAATAGCAAACGTTGTCTCACCTAAATGTAAAGTTTTGTAATCAATTCTTTTGAAACAACCCCTTCAATTAGTAAATGGCGGAAATGGGAAAGGATTTTCGTATTTAAGTTATTAAATAGCAAACATACAGTCTACAGGAAATAACATGTTAGAATTTGTTCGCAACACCTTTTACATTTCTACATTTAAATGTTCATAATAGCAAGCAATATAAGTAAAGCATATGCTACATAGGCATTCCTGTTAGAGAATATATCGATAAACTGAAATCAATTCGTTATTAAAAACAAGTCAGATTATTTATGTCTGTATCAACCGCAATATAACACGATCAAGGGTTAACGTATGATTTCATTTCCTCCAAAGCAACACATAGGCAATGCACAAGAATGTATCAATAAACTTCATGTACAGCTTATCGATATGTCGACTATGTACGAATATAGACTATAATAAGTCAAACCCACGTCCATTCTATTATATTCTTAACAAAACGTTTACAACTAATTTGGAAAGGAAAATGTTAGGAAATCTGGAAATAGTTCTGAATATAGGCAAGTCACGAAAACGTGATCGCCTACACAAAAAACATTTTAGATATTTTGGGATACTTAAATGTTGTTTACAGATTAACTTATGAATGATAATTATAAGCATTTGTTTAAAGTACATGTATATTGAAAAATACATAACCATGGTAAATCTTCTACATTTCTACAGATAACCAAAGTCCTCCCCACGGCTCATTGTAAAGCATAAGACGAGGTCACGATCTCCCGAAGGGAATGTGCATTTAATCTCCACATTAAAAGGACATTTCTACCGACGTATATTTTGGATAGTTATTTCCTCTCATCCATATATGTTATCAATGCGTGGTGGTAGCATTATCCAGTATAAACATATTACTGCTTTAGATTATACAATTTGATAAAAGGTAAAACATATTCATTTTAAAACTTGGCAGGATAAGTTATTGATCAGCATTGTGAGTGTAGAAAACACTATAGTGTGACAATACATTATCTATTAGTCAAAATGAATTTTATCTTGGTTATAGAAAGGAGAAGTTCAAACAACCAAGACATGTACACCCAGTTAGTGATATCGTGACAGTTTGTATTTGGTCTCGACTTAACCTTATAGAGTTTGTTTTAAATATTAAGTTATAGGCGTTCAGCTATACTCCCAGCGTCTCAGATTTGAAGGTCGTATTCACAATTAATATTTCATATCTGATTATTCAAAGAAAATGTTTTGTGAAACAAAGAACGTTCCCAGTTGATAGAAATGACTGATTTGGTTATTGAATAAAAACGATGTGCGAAAACAAAAAATGTCTCCTATTTCATAGATATTCGTGATGTTTTAACACACTATTGAATAAAAGATTTGTGAAACATGAAGAACGTCATATTTTAAAGTAGTGTTCACAATTAATATTTCATCTCTGATTATTCAACAAACATGTTTTGTGAAACAAAAAACATGTTCTCTGTGGATAGAAATGATTGATTGGCTAATAAAAACAAAGTCTCCCATTTCAGATATTCGCGATGTTTTCAGTGTTACTAATCGAACTATTGAATAAAAGATTTGTGAAACATGAAGAACGTCCCCTTTTGGGAGATATATTGCGCTCTTTACTGTTTCATATCATACTGTAGACTAAACGGTTTGTGAATAACGTTTACGTATGAATGTTTTTTTCATTACTTGTATTTATTTCATATCGGTCTATTTAACAAAAGTATTTTGTGAAACATAAAGAACACTCTCTGTGGATAAAAATAAATGTTGTTATTTCGTGCTTAAAATAAAATTATTTAATACAATTATTTGTGAAACATTAAGAACGTTTGCGTATGGATAAAAATATGCTTAATTGTTCAGTGTATCATATCAAAAGTGATTTATGAAAAATACAGAACGTCCCCTATGGATTGAGACTATTGCTGTCACTGGGCCTGCTGTGTCCACGCGACTGGACTCCTTAATCTGATAGCACAGTGAGTCATCGCTATATCTGAACCAGCCCCCATTGTCATGCGACACAATGAGAAATATGAAATAAAATATAATTCGAAACTTTTCAAATGAGAATATATCACGATAAAAATGATATACGCTCCATACAATCAATGTTCAAATGTCAACTAACAAAATGACAAAAGAGAATAGGATTTTTTAACATATATGACAAAATAATTTATTGCTTTTTTGTTACAAGATTTTATCGAATTGTACTTTTTAAAATGCATTGGTACTGATATAAATTAGTAAATAAGTTGACATTCCTATCAAGTGAATGGTGATAAAGGGATATTAAGTATGTATCGAAATTAAGAAAGACAAATCACAGACATAGTGACACAAGAATATAACAAATGAAATATAGCCATAAGGGACTCATAGAAAGAGACAAAGAGACACAGACAAAAGTGACAAAGAGACACAAACAAACGTGACAAAGAGACACAAACAATAGAGATAGAGAGACACATGAAAAGAGACATACAACATATAAAAAGATACACAAAAAGGTGACGAAGAGACACTAACAAAAGTGACAAAGAGACACAAACAATACAAACAAAGAGACAAATACAAAAGAGACAAAGTAACACAAACAGAGAAAAGGAGACACAAACAAATTCGACATCCAAACAGAGACACGAGAGAAAGAGACACGTAAAAAACAAACAAAAAGCTCAGACAAAAGAGACAGACACAGAGACAAAAAGGGGAGACAAGAAAATCACAAGAAGCCAATCAAAACACGTGAAACATAAGTCTGAGCAGAATTTCTTTCTTCAGTGATGCTAACTCATTAGTGATGAACAAACTTGTGAAGAGAGCCGGAGAGAAGTGTGTCAAATATATTAATTTAAGTGAACTCGTGAATGGCTCTCTGACTAGTTAAGTGTTAAGAGGGATGCTAGTGCTAGCCCATCGATCTGGATCTGAGTCTAGTTCATCCTCACAGCCAAATCAGCTGATAATGACGTTGCCAGTATGAACTCTCAACAAATACAATAAATTGATGTTTTATATCTGTACCTAAATCTTTGCATAAATTCTTACATTTGATTTGCAATTTAGAAGGGTAACAAGAGTTAGTCTATATGGAGGCCCATCGTGAAGTGGTTCCGCTAATCAATAGAGCGACTTCTTGAATTATAGATACACGGACTAATGAAGCGAAGTTAACAATATGTTTCCTTGTCAGCACTAGTGTAACCTCAACTGGACAGTGGTCACTACATATTGATGACTGGTCAGCCAACCCAAGACAGGGTAACTCCGCAACAGCAAAATGTAAACAAACAAGGCATTTAGTATAATTTATGTGTGTTTTGCTACTAATATATGTGGTTCACAACAATACCCAAAACTCTGCACTGCATGAATGACAACACATAGAAATCGACTAACGCATAATAATAGTTATCATCAAACATAACGCACACAAAAATTAAATCCCCCATGAATTTTAAAACCGGTGGAAGGCAGTTCGATGATTGTAGGACCCGGGGCAACACAAACGAGATAATCTGTAAAATCTAACGCCAACTCACCTGGTTTGCACCTATGTATAGTAAAGTCCAGAAGAAGCGTCTACATCTACGTGATGTACATTGACATGTCCGTCTTGTCAATTGCAGAGAGTTAACACGACGGGACGTGCAAAACAAAGCAAGTGCGCTGTCAGTCACCAATCAATAACGAGAAGGAGAATTCTCTTCAGTTCGCAACGTCATCAGCAGCTGTGCCGCCAATCAATACCGTCTCCCACATAACCCACACACTCAAGATATCGCGCTCTCTCATATTGCATCGTGGCTTTATCTTCTATTAGATTATTGATATAGGTGTATTTTATATTGGATCATTTATATAAGCGATTTTGTCATAAATTACGCTTATCTTTTTGATAAGATTTTTTTCACTTTTTGCATATAATTAAACTTATCCCCTCTGGGTAAAACACTTTATATAGAAAGATTAATATGCTTATGGCGCCAGGGTTTATGAGTGCAAAATGTCAACGATTTTTAGATAAGTGTTTTCAAACTCTTATATTTTAGGTTTAATTTGCATCAGGGTTTATATGTCAGCCAGAACCTAAAAATAAGATAAACGTTCAAGCAAGTTTATGAAAAGGCTTGATAGGTCTATTTTGGTCTGTCAATCAGACAATAAAATCAGATAAAAGTATAAGCATGTCTATGAAAAGACTTGGGAGCTCAACTTTAGGCTGAATATGAAGAAACTTTCCTTTTCATTTCTTTTTTTCAAATTTAAGAATTAATTGATCATTTCATTCCAGAGTCTAGGTGTTAGACTGGGTTAATACATTATCATGAAGTCTTGGGTATCTGTGCTCTATAACTAACATTCACGATATCTTACTGCATAGTATATTCATGTTGTATTAGATTATTGATATCAAGGTCTGCTCAGTTGAATTGTCATAAATCCCGATTATCTTTTTGATGATAAGATTATTTCTTGAGGCAGGCTTACGTTATTGCATATAATTAAACTTATATCCCCAGGTAAATGGCTGTACAAATTATATAGAACGATCTATGTGCATTTATACCTAGGTGTTGTTAGCGTCAAATAGCAATTTTATCTTCAAGGTCATAATTTAGTTTGCATTTGGACCGAGTGCTGGACTTGCATTTGAACTGAGTGACTGGACACTCCTGAAATTATGCATACCCATTTCGTTTACTTTCTTAAGTTATAAAACACGTTTTATTATCATTCACTTATCTGTAGAAAAATATCTCAATCAACAAGGCTTCAAGATAAATACATATTTAGTATCACCTTTTTTCCACCTCTTTTGTAAGACATCTTATTGATATGCATTTGATAATAGTTAAAAGTTTCAAATGTCAAGAAGCATGTTTTATCTTTTTCATGAACTTAAACATTGCAATTTGATGGTTTCTTGTGTGATATAAATATTTGTTTTTAAATTTCACAGACATCAAGATGTTTTTGTTCATATTATGATGACATTTGATGAAACAATTGCGACACTTTTATGTATTCATATTTGCGTCATTAATATAGGGAAGGTAAAGACCATGATTCATATGATTATTAAATGACATACGATGCATTTTTACATAGGGACCAGGTACAAAAACCTACAGAACAATGATCTTTATCATATATGTATATACCTGATTACAATAGGGTTAGTACACGAGTTGGAAAAGATGATTTACGAAAAAGGCCAAAAGATGACTTTTTAAGGACAAGTTCGAAAGTTGTTTGAAAAAGGACAAAAACACGCATTGATTCATAAGGAACAAGAACATTTGCAAGATAAGTAGAGGTCAAATATATAAGATGAATAATAAAATACAATGACAAGAGATGATATACAATGCAAGTTAAAAACATAATTAATAGCAAGAACAAGAGATGGTCCATTAAGGGCTTGTATAAGTATTATGTACTAATAGATGACACGAAAAGACCTTATAATTTGAAGGCACCATTAAGGAGAATCATATTTTGTTGTTATTTTCAGATCTTATTTCGTTTCCAACGACGATTTCTTAATGAAAGCTATAGAAATGTTCACATCATTCTTACATAGATATTCTTAAAAAAATAGATTCCTAGAATTAACAGTTCGCGAAAAAGAATGACATAATATTCTAGGGTTGATATCCTGTCACGTAAATATTTAAAGGGGAATCTATAAAAATTGATATTCATGTAGATAAAGTAGTCTCAAATGTTTTGCTTCCTTTGCAAACAGCTTATGGTTGCCACCCTTAGTTGCACCCTTGTCCCGCCCTTATTTAGGGAAATAGTTGATATAAATCAAACAAAAACAACTCAATTATCACCTGAGGAAGAATTTTGAGATTCCGTATGTATTATATGACACGTACAAATGTACAAGACCTTATAATTTGAAGGCACCATCAAGAAGAATCATATTTTGTTGTTATTTTCAAAACTTAATTCGTTTCCACTCCAGCGACGATTTCTTAAATGAAAGCTATAGAAATGTTCACATCATCATTACGTAGATATTCTAATAGTTATTATTAATAGTTCCCGAAAACAGATGATACCCTGTCACGTAAATATTTGAAGGGGAATCTATAAACATTGATATTCATGTCGATAAAGTTGTCTAAAAATGTGTGCTTCCTTTGCAAACAGCTTATGGTGAACCACCCTTAAGTTGCACCCTTATTTAGCGATGTAGTTAAATACAAATTAAACAACTTAATTATCACCGGAGGAAGAATGTTTCTTAATTTGAGATTCCGTATGTATTAAATATAATATGAGTTGGCTATGGGGAAAAGTCAAAGAAGTTTTGAGGGTTAAAACAACAAGCTTATTTTTGTAATGGGTCCAGAGTCAAGTCTTCAAAATTTAGTCTCCACACACAAATATGAATTCTGAAATATTGAGACTCATTTGTCAACCTGATTCTTAGGCTAAGTCCATATAACCATGAGATAGCCGACAGCGCCTCTTTTCACACATCCTGTCTCAGGGTAGGAATGTCACGCTAACTCCACTTATCTGTACTTATCTGTAATCATTTGTTGAAATTGTATCGAGAAGGTGGCGAAAAATGATTTGAAAGGCTATATCCTACGGAAGCATCCTAGTGCCACAGTGAGAATTTTTTTTATCTCCTAATTAGGAGATACTATCTCCTAATTAGGAGATACTAACTCCTAATTAGGACTTAGTTATCACCTAATTAGGACTTAGTTATCACCTAATTAGGATTTACTTATCACCTAATTAGGACTTAGTTATCACCTAATTAGGAGATACTTACTCCTAATTACGAGAAACTAAGTCCTACTTACGAGATACTAAGTCCTAATTAGGACTTAGCTATCACCTAATTAGTACTTAGCTTTCACCTAATTAGGACTTATTATCTACCTTTTAGGTGATTGCTAGGTCTAACTTCTAATGACCGATAACGCCCATACTTTAAAAGTATATTATACATGATCTATGCTATAAAAGACTCACAAAAGCACTAAAGATCATAATATATTTTGTCTTTCATATAATAATAAAAGTTTAGGAGAAAGTTTATAGACTCGTGGAAAACATTATTGACCGAGGACGAAGTCCGAGGTCAATATTTTTTTCCTCAGATCAATAAAACATTCACCATTGCATAATTGTTTTATTATTCAGAGATACAAAAACGAAAAGACAACAAAAACTACGGGAATTTGGTTCGATTCTGATCATGACGTCATTGTCCACTTGTCCCAAAGCAATTGAACCTTATTTCTGTAGATCACGTAGTCTTTTTCGTATTTTCCTTTTTGTATCGAAGCGTAATAAAGTAACTGTGAACTGGTGAATTTGGTCCAGCCCTCTTTCTATGAACCCATAGAAAACAATATTGACCTCTGACTTCGTCCTTGGTCAATATTGTTTCCTCAAATCCATTAACTTTGTCCTCGGTCAATATTGTTTTCCTAGGGTCCATAAAACAGGTATAGACCTCATCACCAGTCAATATTTATAATGTCATTTATTTCATTCAACTTATCAAACTACATTGTAAATATTTGTAAAAGGATAAAAATATATAGGTCTGCAGGTGGCCGTGTATATAAGTAAAAAAGGTTAACTTTTGAATGACCTCCATGCTGAATAAAGTTTTGATTGATTGAAGTCCTAATAAGGAGATACTTATGTCCTAATTAGGAGGTAGTATCTCCTAATTAGGAGTTAGTATCTCCTAATTAGGAGTTAGTATCTCCTAATTAGGTGATAACTAAGTCCTAATTATGTAATAGATAAGTCCTAATTAGGAGTTACTTATGTCCTAATTAGGAGTTAGTATCTCCTAATTAGGTGATAGTATCTCCTAATTAGGAGATAAAAAAAATTCTCACTGTGGCACTAGGATGCTTCCGTAATATCCCAAGTCGGCCGCACGAGCGAATCTAGCTTCTGAGCCCAGGGTAGGCCTACAGATAAGTGGAGTTAACGTAACGTTCCTACCCTGAGACAGGATGCCTTTGACAAAGCAACCTTTACTAAAATCCTTTAATAACATTGCACATTACAATCACCTTAGTGCTTTGTGCAAGAAGGCCCCGAGACTAAATGAGAGAGTGACCCATGCCCTAGACCAAGCTAGCCTTCTAGGTCTTGTAACTAAAAAAGTGATGTTTGCATTGTCTTTGTGTTTAAATTTTCTTATAAATTTTGTTGTTTATATTTATTGGACAACCAACGTTTATTTCACTTCTTTAGCAAATGTCCCTTATGTAGACACTACCATTTCCAACTGTCTCTGCACAGAAAGCACAACTGACAAGACTTAGTTTCTCTACATTACAGACATCCAGGATTTCATCTATAAACTTTATAAACAGCTGACAACAAACAAGTAGATCACTCATGATGATTTATTGTCATATCAATATCATTTTGTTAACAAATATGAATACAATAACTAATATACAAATAGATGATATAGTCAATGTAGGTTATAGGACGGTTCAAGGAGAGCAAATCTCAAGGCAGACAGATCACAACTCTTTAACAATAAATCTCTAATCAACAACCAAACTAGGTACACCTGTAAAGTTACATGCTAAGCAAGCACTTAAAGGGGAACAACAACCTGGCTCGTGAAACCTCATTGACCATCGTTAACAAGAGCATCCAGACGGGTAAGGGGGGTCACATGACACAAACTTGGTACCGGCTGTCAGCTGTAAGCGGTTCACAACCAAACGATTTCGTCTCTACCGAGTATTTACGACTCTTTCGACTCTTTCGGGGCCCTGCTAATAAAACACTGGAAGTTAAAAATTCAGGTTGCAGACCCCCTTCAAAGATGATATTTGACACAAAAGTTGTCTTCAAATAACAATCAGTGATGTTGGATTAGTCCCCATGGCACATAATCCTAACATTGAGAAAATAAGATAATTTTAGTTGCTTTCATCAATTTTTTACCAATTTCTAATAGTAGTGCTTCTTTCATTTTCTGAAAATAAGTTACACAACTGACAAACTTTTTTATGGATGTGATCCCATACAAAAGAAATAAATTTTATTGATTTATTGGATTTGACACAAGGAGATTATTGCCTTTTCACGTGCATTTTTTACTTCAATTCATAAGTAATATTTATTCATTATTTTAGATAAAGTTCAAAACAAACATTGATCATGCACATTTCATGAAAACAAACATATAATAATATTTGATTTTTTACACTTCAAATAAATCCCAATCTCAGGAAAATCCGAGAAAATGAATATATTCTTTAATTGTAGTGCTATGATATAAACTATACATCAAATAGATATACAAAATCAATAGCCAGTAACAACAGGTGTTGCATGTTTATTTTCAGTGGATTTTTAAAAGAATATTGTGCTTCAAGCAATATTCAATAATACCACAAAGTATGTGCATAGTTAACAGATGTTTAAATGGATTTCTCGTGTTTGAACAATATATCACTTATATGTTCAGCAACAACAACTAATGGAATTCTAATCGTGGAATGTTCAAGTTTAACATAGTTTGTATAAGAAAATACAAAAATAAATAAATGATGTGGATATTATTGTAAGTACTGTAATGGGACGGATATGGATACAGCATAATTAGGATATGACCATTTCTTGTAATAGTAGTTTTTGATATAATGAAAATTGTCATCTTGTTGAATATTAAATTATGAATGAATATTTACATAAAGAAAAGATGGCGTCATTCTTTAACTTCAATGGATTTCATTTTTGAAACACATTTTACAAGGATTTCAGGCAAGGTAAATTCTAGTGATGAACAGGATGCTTGGACGGTTACCTATAAACACATATCAAAATTAGGTATTTGAGATTCTTGGACGAGACTTAAGAAAAATTGTGTTTTATTCACATCAAATTAAAAAAAGGCACAACATTTTCTTATCACATTGATTGAGAGGTAACATCTTATCTATCTAAACAACCCTAAACACTCAAGAACAACTCTCAATATATATTAAGTGGAGTAGACAAGGAACATATGGATGACATTTTTAGTACGCGATGGTGAAATGGAATAGATCTTTGATACATCTTTACTAAACATTGACATTGTGAAAGAAAAACTGTTCATCCAATAAATTTTTGTCTACTCAAAAATGTAGTTAATATTGTCTAGAATTCGTCTCAAACAGTTTATCAAGATCCCAACTTGCGGCAACAGTTCATAAATATATTCAAACTCTTTATCAATTTGACAAATAAACTGCTTTTGATTATCTGAGTTGAAAGAATAAAGATATCAACAATAATGCATACGCTTTATGATGTCAATCTCATTAAAACCAGATTTCATCATTCACTCTTACCTTGCATTGTTTCTGAACCGAGTACTACCTATAGAGTTTGTGTCAGGTGACCTAGACAAGGACATTCAATAACTCCAATCAATCAGAAACCCAGCTAAAAAATCATTTCCCGTAGCCAGGCTTCGTAGCCTGATAGGGGAATATTCAAAAGCTGTCTGACAGTCCCTATTTGGCTGTACTCAGATGAGAAACACAGCAAGTTAAGAGATTGATTTGTGATGATTTTAACAAGGTTGTTATAAACTCCTTAAGTGGATGAAAGGTTTGAACAAATAACATCTTATCTATCTAAACAACCCTAAACACTCAAGAACAACTCTCAATATATATTAAGTGGAGTAGACAAGGAACATATGGATGACATTTTTAGTACGCGATGGTGAAATGGAATAGATCTTTGATACATCTTTACTAAACATTGACATTGTGAAAGAAAAACTGTTCATCCAATAAATTTTTGTCTACTCAAAAATGTAGTTAATATTGTCTAGAATTCGTCTCAAACAGTTTATCAAGATCCCAACTTGCGGCAACAGTTCATAAATATATTCAAACTCTTTATCAATTTGACAAATAAACTGCTTTTGATTATCTGAGTTGAAAGAATAAAGATATTAACAATAATGCATACGCTTTATGATGTCAATCTCATTAAAACCAGATTTCATCATTCACTCTTACCTTGCATTGTTTCTGAACCGAGTACTACCTATAGAGTTTGTGTCAGGTGACCTAGACAAGGACATTCAATAACTCCAATCAATCAGAAACCCAGCTAAAAAATCATTTCCCGTAGCCAGGCTTCGTAGCCTGATAGGGGAATATTCAAAAGCTGTCTGACAGTCCCTATTTGGCTGTACTCAGATGAGAAACACAGCAAGTTAAGAGATTGATTTGTGATGATTTTAACGAGGTTGTTATAAACTCCTTAAGTGGATGAAAGGTTTGAACAAATACCAGTAATATGCCACTAACAAGATATTGAAGTATATTCTCAACAATGAATCAGGAATCTACTGCTCTCTTTATGATCACATTGCTATAACTTTGTTAACATTCATGTTTCATGGTAGCTTGGTGCAAAAATCAATACATATCACAGTCTAGTGTTGTCTATTACAGCAGTTGTAGGTGCAATACAGACCTTGGTGGAGAAATCAAACATATCAAAATAATGATGGATTTAGATTGTCACTTCAGAAACATAACCTAGAGTGAAGTTCACTTATCTGAAAGGGAAGCTTCACCTTTCTTTTGTCAAACTGTCTACAATTATTTTTTAATGCAGGAGGATTGTTGAAACTACCAGAACACCTTGTAATATCCACCACATCTCCTTTTTCACAGCAGGAAGGGAGAAGAGTGATTTCAAAGTATCAATCCTGCTTGCTTGCATCTGTTCCCCATCTTGTGATCCCACGTTGTAGAAAGGCTAAATGTATCAAAGTTAAGTAGTGTTAAGTCTGGCTCTCAGTCATCAGCTACTTCCTCTTCTATGAACTCTCCGTCTTCTCCTTCTGGGCTACGGAAACCATTCATTTTATCAGGATCTATTGTCCGTGAGAGCGGAATGTCCACAGCCCTGTGGATGGCTTCAATTGTTCTCACATTCACATAGTATGCAGGGTTACCTCCCTTTAGTCGGCTCCTCAGTTCCTCCAAACTGGAATAGGCCTGCAAGACACAGAAAAGACTATTGCTTAACAACTATAATGTGGTAACATAAGAGGCATCTCATTTAACTTTGTCCTTAATCTTAGAATTTCAAAACAACTGGTTTTGTCAGTCCTGAGAAGGAAATATTCAATTTTCTAGCCAAAATAAGTAACAAGACATGTTCAGTTCTAAACACAAACCATTCCTTTAATCAAAGTTATCCAAAAACTTGATTCCATTGCACAAACAACGTCAGTACTATCTCATTAAAGATGTTTTGCACTACATCCATGACTCAAATTCAAAGGGACCTACTGCAAATAAGCAGAAATTTTGTTTTTATCATACAGAACTTCAATGATGTTCTTGACTCTACATCAGAGTGACCTACCGCCTTCCAGCGCTCTCTCCTAGCATAGTGTTCAATCATGAAGCCGAGGACGTCGCCAACCCTGACGGCGGTATCGAGAGCTGTCTCCTCCAGCAGAACCTGGCACTGCTTCATAGCCTCCTCAGAGTTCTCCTCATACACTCTGCACAGGAGAAGAACATATTAGACAACTATAAAGAGCCTTGGGATTAAGGAAATTAGGGGGATCAAAGGAAGATGGTCAAGAAGTATCCTGAAACTTTGTGTGAAATTCATAAAGTTGTTGTCATCCATTTGATTGTTTTGTATCACTACTTCTTGACTTTGTTAGTTTTTAATTGGGTTGCTCTCATACTGCATCTAGAAAACTGTAACATTCCTCAAACAACATCAAAAACAGGACAAATACCGTATATGACCGGGTATAAGCCGACCCTGCATATAAGTCGGCCCCATTTCTCAACCCTCCAAATTCCAGTCAAAACCTAGTATCTCATGTATAGACCGACCCCCCTCTTCGCAGCTCTATTTTGCTGACAGTAAGTCGATATGATGCCAGTTGCATTGAAACTTAAAGCTCATGAATCATCAAATGACACGTTAATTTTAAGACGTATATTATTTTAAAAAACTATAAAAGAAATTATAAGTGTTCACTTACGGTGTTTGTTGTTTGTTTTAATCATATAACATATTATTCTCGACAAATTGTTAACGAACGACAGTCAACAACCTTTGGTGCATGAAGTGTTTGCTGGAAATGAGATATTTGTTACAAGCCTTTTCATTGGCTAAATTATTTAGGTCAACCAATCAGCAAGTCGGTTTTAAAAAAATCTATGAAACATAAAACGTGGTCGTAATAATTTCATGACAACATTTTGTCAATACAATATAAAATGTGTAAATATATCAGATTTTCTTACACGTTTTCTATATTTTATTTTTTCAAAATGAACATGCAGTTAATTTAAATATTTGTGTATATAAAAGTCGAAGAATAACGATCAGAAATATAACCATGAGAAAAAAATTATATAAGGAATGTTATTCGTCACCACGAAATTACGATTGAAATTCGAACAAACCTGCAGAGGTTTCAGATTCTTTGAAGGGGATCCTCCTTGGGGTACTTAATTAGCATAATTATCTGTTAATTTGCATATATGACAGGTTGTAACTATTTTTGAATAAAAATTTACACTCACAAAAAAGTGTTGTCGTATGTCCGACCATCCCAACGAAGTACCTGTCACCCTAGCGGCAGCAGCCTTAGTGCAACTCAAGGGCAGGTAACTCTAACTCCACACTTATCAATCTAGACAATGCCAGACAGAATAAGGGGAGGTGGGAGGTCGTACCCCAAGGAGGATCCCCTTCAAAGAATCTGAAACCTCTGCAGGTTTGTTCGATTCTTTTTCAGAAGGGTATCCTCCTTGGGGTACTTAATTAGCATAAAAACAGACTCCCAAATAAAGAGTTACGGGAGTGGAATTCTGTCACTAATAAATACTATATACTAAAGCATACACACCTGGTCACGTGACCTCCCGCGTCGGGGACACTCGCACGACGACCCTGGGTGCTAACATATGGCCGTGACATAGACCATTAATACTTTTTGAAAAAAGGTTTGAAAACCACCCCCCCCCCCTCCCTTTTTTTTTTGGAAGAGAACTAGGGGGAAATGACAAAAAGAGTATATATACAAAAGATCCCAAGCTACCCCTCCTTGACCGGCAGCCGCCGGCACGGGGATTGGGATAAGGACTTAATAAAGAAGTGCAGAAGAACTTTATTAGTTTGGTTATAATAACAGAACGTAAAAAACCTCGAGAATTCACTCAATCAGAGGGATTACGATTCTGCCCACCGGAGAGAACTGTTCTACCAAACCGAGCACGCTCACTTGAGTGCTTGTCGAGTTGGTAGTGTTTTATGAACGTACTCGGTCGGCTCCATATGGCCGCCGAGCAGATCTCCTCGATGGGCAGAGCCGCAGCGTACGCTGTAGAGGTCGCTACTGCTCTGACTGAGTGAGCTCTCAGTTGACCAGGGGGCTCGTGTCCCTTATTTACATAGGCCATGCATATGGTAGAAACTAGCCATCTAGAAATGGTCTGTTTACTTGCTGGCTCTCCCGTCTTACCCCCTCCGTAGCAGCAAAACAACTGTTTCTGTTTACGGCCTTCCTTCGTCCTTTTGATATAAGCCCTTAGGCATCTACGGACATCCAGAACATGGGGAACAGCCTTTACTGAGCCTCCTATCGACGGCTGCATGAGCGCCGGGAGCTCTATAGGAGCTGTAACATGAAAGGTCTGGTCGACTTTGGGGCGGTATGAGTCTGGCAATCTGATGCTGACTCTGTCTTTGTGGAAAACAGTCAGCTCGGGATCGGCAGACATTGCATGAATGTCGCCTACCCGCCTGCCAGACGTAACCGCCACCAAGAAAGCTGTCTTCCAGGTTAGAAGTTGGAGAGAAAGACCCTCCCAACTCTTAAAAGTTGGTCCTGACAGCCAGTCCAATACTATCGATAGATCCCATGAAGGGCTAATTCGTCTCACTGGGGGACGAATTCTGTCCACACCTGCTAAGAAGCGCTGTACCAGTGGGTGATTGCCCAGAAGAGCTCCGTCCACCGGCATGTGTATCGCCGATATTGCCGTGGAGTATCCCCTGACTGTCGATGCGGCTAAGCCGGCATCCAGTCTGGTCTGCAGAAACTCTAGCACAGAGACTAGATCTGCAGAAAAGGGATCGAGGATCTCCCTATCGTTACACCAGCGCGCATAACAGGCCCATCTATCGTTGTACTGAACCTTTGTCGAATCCCTCCTCGAAGCCAGTATTGTGTCTGCAATTCTTGCAGGAATACCGCTCTCCTGGAGGCGATTCCGGACAGAGGCCATGCCACCCACTGAATCTTGGGATTCGGGTGTGGGGCTCCCTCCTGCGTGAGTAGGTCTTGTCTGAATGGTAGCAGAACTGGGGGCATCGTGAGATACCGAAGTACTGTTGGAAACCAACTCTGCGCCGGCCACAACGGTGCTAGAAGCACCAGTAGCTGGGGCGGCTGACACGCAAGCTGCGATAGGACCCTCGGAACTAGGGGAAGTGGCGGGAACGCCCACAACACCCTGTCGGTCCAGTCGAGCGCGAATGCGTCCGGCGATAGAGCTCTTTGGTCTGGGACCCTGGAGCAAAACACCGGCAGTTGGTTCGTTGTTCCAGACGCAAATAGATCCACCTGGAACGGTCCGAACAACTGGGAAATGACTTCGAATATCTCCGAGTGGAGCTTCCACTCGTGCGGGGCGAGAATCCTCCGCGACAGAGCGTCCGCTCGAACATTGTCCACCCCGGGGAGATATACTGGCTTGACCTGAATGCGAAACTGGTCGCACCAGAGAATGAAATGCCAGGCTTCCTGAAGCAGAGTCGGGGAAACTGTGCCCCCCTGCTTCAGAATGTACGTCATGGCAGTCTGGTTGTCCATCTCTAGACGAACCACTTGACCTCTGATGTGTTCTAGGAAGTGTCTGAATGCCAACCGAACGGCTCTCAACTCCAACACGTTGATGTGCAGAGAGACCTCGTCCTTGGTCCAAAGACCTGACGCCGTAAGGTGATTCAAGACTCCGCCCCAACCCGTGAGCGAGGCGTCCGTCTGAATCGTCACCGTCGGTTGCGGAGGGTCTAGCGGCAAACCTCTGGCTAGATGGACAGCTTCTGTCCACCACCAGAGGTGAGGAAATAACCACTCCGGAATTGACACCAGCTTCTCTAGACTCTCCGAATGAGACCAGAGCCCTGCCAATGCCTGTTGGGCTGGCCTCATACGTAGTCGGGCCCTCCAGACCACGTCTACCGTCGCCGCCATGTTCCCCAGCAACTGAAGCCAAGCTCGTGCTGAGTGAACGGGGGACTGCATGAATCGTAGCGTGACCAACTGGACCTTGAATATTCTGTCTGGGGCAAGGGAGACAATGCCCAGCCCGGACTGAAATCTGGCTCCCAAGAAGACTAGATCCTGTGATGGAACCAGATCTGACTTCTTTAAGTTGACTATCCAACCCAGGCTGACTAGAATGCCGAGAATGGCCTGGGTGGCCTCCTGACTCCGGGCACGGGACAAAGCCCTGATCAACCAGTCGTCTAGGTACGGGTGACAGCACCTGCCCTGTGATCTGGCGACCTGTGCCGGAATCAGCATCAGTTTGGTGAACACCCTTGGCGCCGTAGAGATGCCGAAGGGGAGCACACGAAACTGGTAACACACCCCGTCGAAAGCAAACCTCAGGTATTGCTTGAACTGGGGGTGCATTGGAACATGAAGGTAAGCATCCTTGAGATCTATTGACGTCAGCCAATCTCCTGTCTCTACGGATGCAATTACCGATCTCAGAGTCTCCATCTTGAACGATGGGACCTCCAACAAGGTGTTTAGGAATTTCAGATTGAGGATTGGTCTGAAGCCTCCGTCCTTCTTGGTCACCAGGAAGTAAGTCGAGTAAAAACCTGACTCTTCCTGGCCCTTGGGAACTACCTCGATCGCAGCCTTGTCCAACAACGCTTTGACCTCGGCTCGGAGCACTTCCGCTTTCTCCCTGTCCCTCGGCACTGGAGTACATCTGACTCCTGCGAAGGACGGGGGTGCGCCTTTCCATGCTGGCAAGTGGCCTTCCCTGAGTGTGGACAGGACCCAGGGATTTGTAGTAGCCTTGCCCCAACCTTCTACGAACAGGGCTAATCGGCCGCCAACAGGAGTCTGGGGGAGCAGGCAATGAACTGCCGGGACTGTTGGTACTTCGACACTTAGACCCGGAGTCACCTGAGGAGGAGGGGGCGTTAGGAACCCTGTGGAGGTTTCCCGCGGCCCCGAAAAGCCTGGCGTTTTTGTTGCCGGCCACCTCCTCGACCTTTACCCCTCCCTCTACCCCTCCCATAGCCACCCGTGATGGGGGCGTACAGGGAAGCCACCGGCGAGAACTGATTGGTGGTAGAGGGCATTGGAGGACGCTGGCGCTTGACCTTGGGCTCCTCCAAGAGGACTTGTGCCTCCTTGGTAGCAGCCGCAAGGTCAGCGGCCTCCCTCACTACCTGGACCGCCCCCGGGAACAGCGTTGAGCCGAGCCGGTAGGGAAGGTCCAGTAGCGTTTGGGTTGTGGCTTGATTGTATGTGGATGTGTTGAGCCACAACCTGCGCATCCCCATCACTGCGCACATCACCTGCGAGGCAGCACTCCGAATGGAGTCCTTCCCCAGGTGTGAACCGACCTCAGCCAACTGCCTATGAAAGATCACGGAGTCCGAGTCTTTCTCCTTTGCTAGCGCTTGTGTCTGCAAGGCCGCAAGATAAGCGCTATGGACGGCAACCTTCATTTGCTGGACGGCATTCTTGTACATAGTCTGGTAAGACATGTACACCGTCCGCAATAAAGGAGCCTGTTGTCCAAAAGGAGGCAGCCGCCGGTACTCCTGCTTCGCCTGTGTCGAAGCCAGGTTGACCGAGGTCAAAACGCATTCGTCCACCACTGGGACCTCCCATAGTTCCCCCTCCCCCAGAGGGTAACGCCGGGTGAGATCCTTAAGATCCCACACCGAGCGCCGCCCATCCAGAAGAGGGTTCACCACTTCGGTCTCAACAGTAGGAAGAAGGCGGAGCGAGGCCCGTGCTGCTTTGCCGGCGGCAAAAGCATCACCGGGAAGGCGGAATCCAGTGGGATCTGACAGTGGTATCGGCGCAGCAACCCCGGGCAGACCAAGGACGAATCTATCCTTGACCTGTCCGAGGAGGACGTGATATGGCAACCAAGAGTCGTCCTCCGAATCCCCCACCTCAGGATCCCCCTCAAGATCCCGATCACCAGTAACGGTCGGATCGAGAACAAGAGGGGGGTCGGAAGGCGGGACATCCCGAGGAGTCGCTCCGGGAAGCACAGGCTGCACCGGTAAGACAGTCAGGCCACCAGACCCGGGCCCCTGCCCCGGCACCGTAGTACCGGGGTCAGTGCTCTTGGGGTTGGAGCCGACCCCAGAACCACCCGGATGAACCGGCGTGGTCTGGAGCGTCCGCATGACATTGGTATCGGTAACCGAACCGGAGGGCAGTACTGTGACTGTTCCGTGATCGGTACCTCCACCGGCAGAAGTGCCAGGATTCGACATAGCAGTCGATCCGGTCACCCCGCTCTGAGAATTGGCATCGGGAACAATCTGAGCAGCCAGGCCGATTTCCTTACGGAACCCCGACAAAGCCTGCTCAAGAAAGCCCTTCATCTGCCCCTGTAGGGTAAGAGAGAATTGATTAATATCAAAAGGTGCTGGGGGTGGGGGGGGCGGCAAGCTTTTGTTTTGCTTATTTGCCGGCGGCTGGCGCTTCTCCCCATCAGAAACCTCCATGTCAGTAACGGTTCTGATGGGGGAGGGCGTAGCCTTCCCTTTACCTTTACCCTTACTCTTTCTCTTGAGTTTAGAGGGGGGGTCCTTCTCGTGGATATCTTCCCCCGCATTCATTAAGTTGGTGTAGAAGAGCACATCCGCATGTCTCTTCGCTCTCGTATCTGGGGTGAAGCCTAGGCAGACAGAACAGTCGCTGTCCTCATGTGCGTCCTCAACCAGACATCTGAGGCATTTGCCATGCCCATCTGCAGGGGGCATACTAATCCTGCACCCCTTACACTGCTTGAATGACTGCAATGAATCACCAAGCAATAGTAAGAGGGGGGGCGGGGGGAGGAACATGAATATTGAATTTGCAAAAATGTAAACAATAATAATGTTCTCACAACGTAGAGGCGATGAAATATAAAAAGAATGCGAAAGCAAGCTTGATAATATAAGCCCCTACCTGAAATAAATAAAGCATGTAATACATTACTAATGCTTGCTGTATATCGACATGATACGTGCATTTCACTCTAGACAAGATTTTTTTTTTTTTTTTTAAAAAAAAAAACGTCAGAAGTGAAATCACGTACCATGAGAAAGGGAATAATTATTATTGCGCGAAATGAAATGCGAAATAAATGAATTAAAATCCCGATGACAGGACTTAAGGAAAGTCGAAGTGAAATGTAAACACATCACCCCACGATCTTTCCCACGCCCGCCATATTGGATTTTCCAAACCACCCTATACGATAGAGGTAGGTGGAAATTATTTAAGTTACAACGCGAGAATTAAACCGTAATGCGAGCCTACATTCGCCTCTACGATGTACAATAATGTTTACCACACATACAGTAACTAATTCTTCCATGTCTTCTTGCAAACTTATATTTTGAAGAAATTTTTTCGTAATACGTCTTTCTCCTTTGAATGACAGATTGATAAGTGTGGAGTTAGAGTTACCTGCCCTTGAGTTGCACTAAGGCTGCTGCCGCTAGGGTGACAGGTACTTCGTTGGGATGGTCGGACATACGACAACACTTTTTTGTGAGTGTAAATTTTTATTCAAAAATAGTTACAACCTGTCATATATGCAAATTAACAGATAATTATGCTAATTAAGTACCCCAAGGAGGATACCCTTCTGAAAAAGAATCAAAGTAGTGTAAAACATCTTGCTTTCACGAGTGTATCTTTGACAAAGATTTGATTGAATTTCGATAAGATATGATTGATAAGTTTGGAAATATGTCTTAATAATACTTTAAAATGGACAACAAGCCTTTTGAAGTGATAACTCTTGATAATATTTGAAAAACCGGGTTTCAATTGCTGATCGTGGATGCGAGTGAAGCCACATAGACCTGCCGAAATCTAAGAGTAAGTGAAGGTTGCTTGAATATTTCATATTAATATATCTTTATATATTTTTCAACTTCTCTTTGTATATTTTCATTAAAAATAACAACACAATAAAAGTATTTTTATTTTACAAGTTCAATATAGAAATGACCTCGATGATTGTGTAAACATCGACTCGCTAACACGCTGGGCTGACGATACTCGTGCTTGGTCTCTTGATTTTTTTCATCTGCATCATATAACTCAGGTATAGACCAACTCCCCTCTCTGACCCCCTAGTTTCTGGTGTCAAATTCTCGGCTTATATCCGGTCATATACGGTAAGTAAGAAGACAATAAGAAACAGCACTGACCTGCGAGCCTGAATAAACTTCTTGATGAGAGTGATCTTGTGTTTGAGGAAGGCTAGTTTCTCCTCTTGAGCCACTTCATCCTGTACCTTGGCTTTACTCAAACACTTGTACGCCTCGCCCATCGCTCCCAGCGCCTTGTCATAGTTCTGATATTCATCTATCTCAACCTGAAGCAGAGTCATTGATGCGTAAATGGATTGTCTTTTCGACTTCAAGGGGTATCTGTCTTCATTGTTATTGCATGAAGTAAATTCAATACTTGAAATTTATTATAGAAATTTTATCAAGTGACCTTTGAATTCTTGTTTTCATTCATCAAAAAATCAAAATAACACATATGAGTCCTGTGGTTTACATCAGATATTGTTGAGAAAACATAATCAATTAATTTTGTCAGAATCTTAATGAAAAGAGGCATTATCCTACACTTCCATCGTGATTAACAACAAGGTAAAGTTGTAAGTAACTAAACTTTCATATCATAGCAGCCCCAATAGATATATAGACATATATCCACCTACCTGAGCACAAGCATCATAGAATGCTGCTAGCAGGTCAAGAGCTCGACCCTTGGTGTAGAAACCTATAATGTTCTTCATGATCTCCGGGTCCTTACGCCAGTCAAGAGACTGAAGATAGTTAGCTGCCATCACATAGATCTCTCTCTGCCGCGACACTCCTGCGAAGAACACTATCTTCTCTGTGTCTCCAGATTTTAGCAATGCTTTCATAGCCTGAAAAGACATGGTTTGTTTTTAATTCATATGGACAGAAAATAATATCTAATCCACAAGTTGAGGCTTGAAGACCAAGAAGGTATTTGTATGTTTTTTAGAATATTTGACATTTGAATCTCTTCTTTGAGAGGCATTTAGAAGTTTTTAGATGAATAAGGAAGAATTCTATTGATTTTGTAATCTCTACTGGACTAAATAAGTTAGGGATGTCGGATTTTCTATGACTGATATTTTATCAGGACGTCAATGAATATATATATCTTTAAACATACTTGCAAGTTTTATAGAGTCGCACACTCTAAGTAAAATCCAACAAGATCATAAAAACATTGTAACAAATCTTTTTCTTCATTCCATCAACTCTCTTTCAACAGTCAAGACAAGACTGAAAAATCATCATATGTCCAGGCTTTTTACTTAACCCCTTTACCCTTACAAGCTAGAAATCATACACAAAAACTTATTTGTTACTGGTTCTTAGACGTGAAAGGCTTAGACTGGTTTTACTTTACTTTACATCTGTATAAGGTATTATTGTCCAGTGTATAGGATAAAGGAAATCTAGAGAGCTAAGTGTAGACCTTCATCTTGTTGCCAGCCTGTGTGAACTTCTTGGTGGCGATGTGGTACTGTCCCTGGTGCATGCACACTTCAGCAATTCCTTCCAGGATCTTGAGTCGGTCCATCGTGTCGTTCTCTCCCTCAACTTTCTCCGGTGTCAACTTGTCTGCCAACTCCTCTGTGATCTCCACATGCTGATCCATACAGATCTTCAGAGCGTCCCAGTACTAACAGACAAGTCATTATTTATTTTTTTTAATTTCAATCTATACATTGTAACTTTAAAAAAAAGATGATTATCATTTTTTTTATTCTGTTATAGTAATTCTTATTTACAAATTTCGAACAAACTGTTGCTACATAAAATTTTAGGAAAACAATAAGTTACTGAACAAATGTATAATTCATAAAATGTAAGTTATGAATATTCTGAATGTCATCATTTTATTCCATTTGACTGACACTAGCAGTACTGCCAAATTGGGCACCAACTATTGCTACAGCAAGGTTTTTAAAGACATGCTTTTTACAGATGAACAATGTGACATTTCTATTATGGGGAGCACACTCTCCAAAACTGAAAGAACTAAATCATTAACCTTTTCGAGTCAAAAACCCTTACATGTTTTGAAATGAGACCCTAAGAAATAGTCAAAAGTCCCTAACACTGATGGTACAACATAATACAAATTTATCCAGTCTAGGTTTTAGTGGGCGGGTGGATAAACTTCTTATACAGTAAGTGTTGAAATAATGGCCGGCCTCCCTAGTTATTCATAACCCTCACAGACATCTGAGAGCTATTGCTGGTCTCACCTTCTTGCCGATGCCGAGCAGATCAACAGCCTTGTCGTACTGTCCATTCTCCAGGAAGAAGTCGGCACACTGCTGGAGCAGCTCTGGATCAGCCCTCTCGTCCAAGTCTCCAGATATCAGCTGTAGAGCCCCGAACTGTTTTGTCTTGAATGCTAGGTCAAGCGCCTTCGAGAAGTTGCCAGCCTACACAAGAGGTAAAACAAAAAGTATTTACATTATGAGCATTGAAATTATTGGATTTAATCAAAAGTTATAAACTGTTTATCAAGCTTAATTGACAATATCTATTCTATCACTCATGGTCAACTGTTAAGAATATTTTTCAATATTCCTGATTATCTTTATCTTAAAATATCAAACACACTATTTAAACACAATAAAGGAAACGTTACTTTTCTTAAAACAACTTTTTGATAACAAACATTCACTTTTAGAATCATATGCCTAAGGATTGCAACTAATACCATATGGTATACAAGACTGTACAGACCTTGTGGTAGAGCATGACAGCCTTATCCTTGTAGCGGGGATGTTGCTCGTAGTAGCGTGCGGCCTCCATCATGTCCTCGGGCCGACCCATCAGCGCCAGGTTCAACAGCTGCTCCTCCTGACCGTGCTCCTGTAGAGAGAACAAGCAGGATATAATCTTGCTGACACACAACTGTACATTCACAATCAGTCTAACCACTATAAGCAGTGTCTGACAATATAAACTAGCTAGCCACAAAGCCTCACTCACACAATTATATTCAATCAATCAAATATATTCACTGTATGAAATAAGCCTAACTATATTCCTTCTGAAAAAGCAATTAAGTCATTATCAATGGTTATATGCATGAAAAAAACTTAAAATATTCCAGCCAAGATGAAATGTAACCAAGTTGATGGCTGTCACAAGGGTTTTATAGCCTGAAAACTACAAGCCAAATTGCATTGTAGTCCATAAATGGCAATATTATAAACCTCGAAAGTTACAAACAAAAGATGTCAATGAAACAGCTGCTGAAAGGGTTTTCTGTTATACACATGCAGCTACAATATCATGCCCTAGATAAAAAGCAAGAAAAAGAACTTCACCTTGCAAAGCCTGATTGCACTGCCGAACGCCTGAGCTCTTGTGAAGAAGTGTATAGCCTCCTTGATGTGGTCCTGGTTTTCATACTGACGGGCCAGGTAGTAGCACGCCGCCTTATCTCCCGTCTCGTTACACACCTCTGCAGCCTAGGGATACAAGAGTTGCCCTTATAGATTATTTTGACTTTGACTGTTTACAACATGCTTGCAGTCAGTCCTATGGGTGCAGTAACCCAGGGACTGGGAGTGAGTGAGTGAGTTATTGTTTAGCTCCGCTTGGGCAGTTTTGCAGCCATTAGCGGCACAAAGGATTGGGAAAGACATCTTTAACAATGGGCCATTTTCAAGGTTTTCTGTAATTTTCTGAATTTCATTATATCAATAGTAAACTTCACAATTTTAATGGGCCATCTTTTCAATCACTGTAACCAATAGTGTATTGGGTTTTTCATGTGGTGGTCATATGAGAATTTACTTCTTTTCTGTGTTTGTAATATATATTATAGTTTCATCTTCTAATGATAAAAATATAAAGATTGCCATGTTAAGTACCAATATGGGCATCATTTCAGATAAAAAAAGATTTTTTTTTTTTTGCTTATTCAATGCCTACCTTATCAATCTGTCCACAGAAGCAATAGACACGGACGAGAGAGAAGAAGTCCTGGGCTTCCTCGTAGAACTGTAACGCAACCTCCATCTCTCCGTTACTCTCCATGAACTGTGCCCACCACTTCCTCAACAACCTGGCACAGTAATGCTCACATTGTAGATCACTATCAACTTGACCAGTGAAAGCAGTAACTAAATAGGATATGTTTGTTGTACCAAAGTCTTGGGGCAAGGTCTCAAATGAAGACCTAAACCAGAAGGTTTCATCACAAAGGATACTTGTGTCAAGTATCAATGACCTTTCAATTTCCAATGAACAGTAAGGATTTACTTTTTGGGAACAAACCAACAGAGATTGACAAATGAAAATAAATCCCTGCATTAAATTATTCAGGATCATCAGGAAAAAGGATGTAAGCAAGTGGTAGGGGTGACTATTGACCGCCTAGGGACAATTGCAACAGCAGTAGTCTATTGCGATAGTATAGTAAATGAATAATGGAAAGATTTCTACTTTGTCTGTGATAATTTCAAACGCAGCCAGGCTGATGAAAGTTGTAATTTCACATTGGCAACAAGAAGGTTCTCTGTATTTTTCAGATGTATGTAGATTTGTTTTTGTTTGAATTTAACTTTTTAAATGAAACTTAAAAACTGAATTGACTAAATTGTCGATACTGTCAATACTATTTATCGTTTCAATACAAAATATCGATAAAGTACTATCGGCACAGCACCAAATCGCTATAAGGCGATAGTTTGATCTATCGTTACACCCCTAGTAAGTGGCTACTGACATTGGTTCTGGGCATCAACTGCACTAGCAGTAAATTTAGAACTTGAAATACTTTTGCATTGCACAGTGGCAAATGTAAGAAATCACCCATCTTTTTCTGCTTGCCAACTCACTTGTCTTTGCTCTTCTGAACATACTGCTCTAAGGTTTCTGGGTCATCAGACAACATCCTGGGAACTTCAAATCTGTGAGTTTCAGATTTCTCAAAGCTGAAATATACAAAATGAGCACTCGCTTACATACTTGTGACATCAAATTTCTTAAGCGACTAAAAAATACTCATATCCCTTCAAATAAACGTGAGTGTTGGAACACAGTGCTGAATGCAAAATCAATTGCAAAGAGGTATTGTTTCAGGGGGGGTCTAAAAAGTTTGAATTTGTTTTCAATCAACCATTAAAAGGATAAACACCAACTTTGAAATTTACTGGATCAACCATTGAAACTCACGTACCGTATCTTCGCGGGTATAAGATCAGGGGGCCCGGCAAACAAATATCTTGAAAATAGGGGGATGGGCTTTAAACTGCGAGTGACCCCAACCAAGAAAATCCTTCATGCGAGTTGCATTGAAAATTGACATCGATAATTTTGACTGTTGTTCAGGTCTTCTGTCAAATGACACTTTTTCCAGACGTATATTTATTAAATTCTAAATATTTTAGATATTTATAATACCTACCTCAACTTAACATAATAAATTGCAAATGCTAACTTACATTGTTTGTTGTTTGTTTTTTATCAGATTACATAATATTGTTCTCATGAAAAACGAATGTGAATAATCAGTCGCAGCTTTTGCTGCTTGTGTTTACGGGTAGAGAGATATTTGTTACAAGCCTTTTCATTGGCCCAGAAATGTAGGTCAACCAATCAGCAAGTCGATTTGAAAATGATGTATGAAACTGAAACGTGGTTGTAATAAATTCATGACAACATATTGTCGATACAATATTAAATGTCTAAATATTCAAATATTTGTTTAACATTTTCGATATATTACATTTTCCAAAACAACAAGCAGTAAATTGAAATATTTACGTATATAAAATTCGCAGAAAATTTGCAAATATTATGATAATGAGCACGAAAGAATATTAATAATGTTATTTGTCGTCAAGAAATTACCATTGAGATTCCAAGTACAGTAAAACAACAGTCTAAGTAAACCTAGCCTCACTATTATCCGTTACACTGCTATACTGAGTCTAGAAAGGCTTGGTTGAGAGTCGCGTCAGCCCACGTGACCAAGTTGACGAATCAGAACTGATCTTACCAAGCCACAATAGCGTGCCTTCGCACGTATAACGTTGGAGGGTCATAGGTCGCAGAAAGGTCGGCTGACGCGACCCTCAACCAGACCTTTCTAGACTCAGTATAACAGTGTAACGGATAATAGTGAGGCTAGGTTTACTTAGACTGAGTAAAACAACGTGTTTTCGCGAAAGTATATTTGACAAAGATATCTTTGAACTTTAATTAAATACGATAAATAAGTTTGGATATATGCCATATTAAACATTTAGAATGGATAACAAGCCTTATAAAGCGATAGTTCTTCAATATATTTTGGGAATCAAATATTTTAATTCCCGATCGCTGATGCAAGTGAAGCCACATACATCGTGATTTCTGCTGAATTTAACAGTACGTTAATGATGCACGACTATTCAAAAACAATATATTGTTTTATTTTTATTAATTGACAATGTATATAGTCATTAAAAACAACAACAGGACAATGTATTTTTATTTTTCAAGAAATGACATCGATGTAAACTTGTGCATTTTGCTTCCGGTGTAAACATCGCTAACTCGATCGTCTGACATCAATTGTGTCACACTCTCGAGAATTGGGGGGTGGGCTATAAACCGAGAATGACCCCAACCTGCTCAACCCTGAAAAATGGGGGGTGGGCTTTAGTTCGAGGGTGGTCATATACCCGCGAGGATACGGTATGTGTATTTCATTAAATATCAGTTACAAAATCTACAACACATACTTTGGAATAGCGCCCGAGATGTTTCCGTTCTCCTCTAGATGCCTGGCATAGTTGTAGTACGTGGTACGCAGATGAATTCTGTCATACATCTCAGCTGTCTCCAGGGCCTTCCCCCACTGCCCTCCACTCTGATAGAACTCGTTCAGTAGGTCGTACCGCTTGCAGTTCTTTAACAGGCGCTCTGCATCCTCCTGAAATAGCATATTGAACACTATCAGCAAACTATGTACTTTTTATTAGCAGGGAGATAACTCTTACAGGAAAACTGAAAGTCTAAATTGAGCAAGAGATAATATTGTAACTTAATTGTAGTTTCACATCTTATATTTCGGTAAACTTATGGTTAATCAAAAGTGATAAAAAAGTTAACTCCATATCAGTAAGTGGGGGGGGGGGGGGGGGGAGTATTGGGGAAGTTTATGCAGGTAATGTAATTATACCACATTTTGTATAGAAAACTTATTAAACAGAAGATTCTCTTTCTTGAACTCACAAACAAGCCAAGTTGTATCGCAAGGGAAGCAACTCTGGCATCCAACTCTGGTTGTTTGTGTGCTTCTCTCAAAGCCTTGGCCCCACGAGCATGTCCCATATTACCCAGACACACATATGCAACGTCCAGCCGACGACTCTTTACACACATCTTAGCCATGTTCTCCCATACAGACTCGCTGAAATAGGCCAACAAAACAAGGTCTTTTAAACAAAGTTTGATAATATTTACCTAACACTTATTGGATTTCTCTATTGTGCTTTCAGCAAGATTCAGGAACAAACATGACATCTTAAATATTTATATCCCCTTTCCTTTCTTTATCATTTGATAAAAAAACATTTGGAGGCATTCATTGAAATATTGAATAAAAACAAAGCACATCCAATTGTTACTTCCATCATTTTTTTTTCCAAATCAATAGTCATCTTTACATCACAATTAATTTATAAATGAGACAATATCAAAGAAATGAAATATACCCTCCATTCCTCATTTTCTAATGCGTTTATCATTGTCATCAGTTTATGTAATAAAGTTGCCTGTAACCGTAGCAGCAAACAAAGAGAGCTGATAATGATCTGCATAATGTGCTACAAACCTCTTGATCAGTTTGATAGCTTTGAAAGCTTCATCCATGTTGCCAATAGTGAGGAAATAGCTGAAGTTCATCATGGCGTCCCTCGTCACTTTATCCGTCCCCTCCAAACCAACAAAGTCTCTCAGAACTTTCCTGAAAACAAGTTTGGGGTACACGACCGCCCCAGTCTCAGGGTTGACTAGATGTGCCTCCTCTTGCTGTTCTGATTCTTCCGTTGACTTGCCTTCCGGCTGAGGACAAAGATATAATGCAAAATGAGTACTTTTCTTATTCCCATCCCCCTTTATTAAACTGCATTGATAGACATGAAAAGGGTGAAAACCCAGGATGATCAACCTATGAAATAATGATGAAGAAATGATTCCTATCCTCTTGCCTAAATATTAATGGATTTGACCGACTTTTTTGGATAAAGAATTACATTTGTTTTTAAATAAAAGGTGTGAGTATTGAAAAGGCTTATCATGGTATCTAATAAACTGTAACTTACTTTAAATGAATACTGGATTTGCTTTTAGAGTCAGCATATGTTTGGATAGAAATGAAGAAAGAAATCACCAGGGCCTACTTTCACAAAGCAACCTTTACTAAGGTTGACCTTAACTCCCATTCTTTAACATTGCACTAAGGCCACCTTAAGGACTTACGATCACCTTAGGGCTTTGTGAAAGAGGGCCCAGCATCCTTACAAGTATGTGAGAGAAACAATGAAATAAGACTTATACCTTCTTGATGAAATAGTGATATGGTACTTCCACCCCCATCAGCGAGGTCACTTGATTTGGCAGTGCAAAACTGTCTTGTATCAATATGCCATTCTCAGGTGTGCAAAACAGGGAAACAACTTTAACTTCTACCTGGAATTTTGAAAAGCAACTTAATTAGCATGTGGTTTCTATACATAAAAAGTTACTTTGACTGTACTTAGGTTACATAAACATAGATTACTGTTGCTATTCACTGAATTAAAATCTTGTTTACTGGAGTAAAATGGCATATATTGGACATTTACAAAAAAAGTAGTAGGAGATCTTAAATTCAGTTTCAATATTGACTTCAATTATGGCAGCTGAATTGCAAACCTGTATTCCTATGCTTAAAAATATATTCTTATTAAAATAACAATAATCATCAGCATAAAGTCTACTTACGGGACCATCGTCTACTGTTTTTGTGAGAGATGGTTTCTTTTTGATCTCCTTTGTATTGTCCTGCTGTGTTGCAAGAGCTTCACACACCAGCAGTTTGGGTTCGTGAGGATCCCAGAAGTGGGAGGTGGGTCGTCGTCCGGCCACATCCTTTGCTGCTTGATTCCTACCCCTGAAATTGTAGCGTTTTCAATTTATCAGTCATAAACAATGGAAGGAGTAAACAAAATTTTCCAATATATTTACTTTAAAGTGAAATTTTTTATTCATACAATAACGTTAAAAAGAATTAATAGAGGATACTAAATGGAGAGTGCCAAATATCAGGTTTACTTAATTGAGAGTCATGTCAAAAGTTAGTATTTCACAAAGAAGTGCACAAAAACTTGCTTTCTGCTTTACCAAGTTTGTAAATTATCAGCCATAAACAATGGAAGGGGCTGGTATACTTTTTCTTATTATCTCCAAAGTGGAAACTTTCAATATATACATACCGTATCCTCGCTGGTATAAAATCAGGGGGCCCGGCAAACAAATATCTTGAAAATAGGGGGATGGGCCTTAAACCGCGAGAGACCCCAACCAAGAAAATCATTGATGCGAGTTGGATTGAAAATTGACATCAATACTTTGGACTGTTGTTCAGGTCTTCTTAAATATCAAATGGCACTTTTTCCATACGTATATTATTAAAAAAAGAATGATACAAGAAATTGCAAATGCTAACTTACATTGTTTGTTGTTTGTTTTAATCAGATTACATAATTATTCTCATGAAAAAGGAACGTGAATATTCAGTCGACAGCTTTTGCTGCATGTGTTTACGGGTAGAGAGATATTTGTTACAAGCCTTTTCATTGGCCCAGAAAAGTAGCTCAACCAATCAGCAAGTCGATTTGAAAACAATGTATGAAACTGAAACGTGGTTGCAATAAATTCATGACGACATATTGTCGATACAATACTAAATGTCTAAATATTCAAATATTTGTTAAACATTTTCGATATATTACATTTTCAAAAACAACATGCAGTTAATTGAAATATTTACGTAAAAAAAAAATCGAAGAAAATCTTGCAAAAATTACGATAATGAGCACGAAAAAATATTAATAATGTTATTTGTCGTCAAGTAAATACGATGGAGATTGCAAGTACAGTAAACCAACGTGCTTTCGCGAAAGTATATTTGACAAAGATTTCTTTGAACTTCGATTAGATATGATAAATTAGTTTGGAAATATGCTTTATTAAACATTTAAAATGGATAACAAGCCTTATTAAGCAATAGTTCTTGATAATATTTTGGGAATCAAATATTTCAATTCCCGATCACTGATGCAAGTTAAGCCACAAACATCGTGATTTCTGCCAAAATTTAACTGCATACGTGAATGATGCATGAATATTTTAAAACAATAGGCCTATAATATTTTATTTCTATCAATTCACAATGTATATAGTCATTAAAAACAACAACAGGACAATGTATTTTTATGTTTACAAGTTCAATACTGAAATGACATCGATGTAAGCTTGTGCATTTTGCTTCCGGTGTAAACATCGCTAACTCGATCGTCTGACATCGATCTTGTCAGATTTCCCAGAATTGGGGGGTGGGCATTAAAACGAGAATGACCCCAACCTGCTCAACCCTGAAAAATGGGGGGTGGTCTTTAGTTCGAGGGTGGTCATATACCCGCGAGGATACGCTAATGACAAAAATACACATACAAAGTTTGAAAAATCGATTACCTTCAAAAAGTTGCAAACAAACTAATTCTAAGTAGTGTAACAAAGAAACATTGGAAAAGCGATTCATGTCTGTTTCTCCCTGACCTCTGACCTTACCTCTCAGCATCGTTAGTATCGGCCTCGTTCTCTTCCTCAGCCCCATCTGGTGGCGGGTAGTCGTCCTGTTCCCCTCGACCTGACTGGAAGTTGAAGAACTGCACGGAGTCTGTCTCGATGTCCCAAACATATATCTTCGGGTCCAGGGCATTGTTGCTTTTCTTTATCAACACACTCACACGGTTACCCGAACAGTTACACCGAGCTGACACAACACTGCCGAAGTCGTGAATGAACTCAGACAGGTGCTTCGGATTACTGTGAGCTTTAGCTTCCCTAAAAGTAAAAGTGATGAATCATATTTGTTATCTGTACCTTGAAATGTATCAAGTAACATCTTTTTCATCAATATTACTTGCTGTCAGCAACAGCACTGAAAGAAAATGTTATTTCTAAACTTCCCTTAAAATGTAATTGACAATCAAGTCTTACACATGTTTCTTAAAACAGTCAAGTGTTAAGTTAATTCATGTTTGAATCTGCCAACAAGGCAAAAGTGAGCACGGCTCACATACCCCCGTCTGTAGTTTGACCGCCTTCACGTAACATTAATTTGAAAATTTATGAAAATTACTCGTTCAATGATTATGACTTTATATACAATGGTCTTGCAAACCTAAAAACTATTTTACTTCATAACATCCGCGGCTATGTAGTTTTTGAATAAAATTCTGGGAACCCTGGAATTACCCCTAAAAGGCACAACAGCACTATACAGTCGAACCTTGTTTTGTTTACAGTTGAAAATCGTCCCAATAGCGAATCGTCCTGTTAACTGGGTCATTTTTCTTAAGAAATATAGACACATTGTTTGAAAAATCTTTGTCCGTAAGGTGAGATTTACGGATATACGGAGTCCGGGTATCTGAGGTTCGACTGTATACTTCCATACCAAATTTGAAGTGTGCAAGTCATTTGGTATTTATATATGCTCCGGAAACAACAAAACAAAAATTGGACCGTTTTTGGTCAAAATTTCAAAAATTATTCAGAACATTGAGCTTAAACACCTAAAAGGCACAACAGCACCATATAGGCTACTTCCATACCAAATTTGTAGTTTCTAAGTGGTATATTATTTTAGTAATGCTCCTGAAACGAGACAAAGTCCAAAAATCGGACCGTTTTTGGTCAAAATTTCAAAAATTATTTGGACCATTGAGCTGAAACCCCTAAAAGGCACCACAGCACCATATAGGCTACTTCCATACCAAATTTGAAGTTTCTAAGTGGTACAGTTTTTGAGTTATGCTCCGGAAACGAGACAAAGTCCAAAAATCGGACCGTTTTTTGTCAAAATTTCAAAAATTATTTGGACCATTGAGCTGAAACCCCTAAAAGGCACCACAGCACCATATAGGCTACTTCCATACCAAATTTGAAGTTTCTAAGTGGTATAGTTTTTGAGTAATGCTCCGGAAACGATTTCGGACGGACGCACGGACGGACGGACGCACGGACGCACGGACGGACACGCGGAGCGCTATATACCCCCGACTACGTCGTAGCGGGGGTATAAAAAGTGGCAGAAAGAATCATCAACATCATAAATCCATTATTTCAAAATTATAATTAAGCTACTTACCTTCTAGACAA
Organism: Steromphala cineraria; assembly: GCA_916613615.1. Classification (NCBI taxonomy): domain Eukaryota; kingdom Metazoa; phylum Mollusca; class Gastropoda; order Trochida; family Trochidae; genus Steromphala; species Steromphala cineraria. Next base: position 12,444,072 of record OU744721.1, read on the forward strand.
ATCATAAACTCTCAATGAGCCATGCTCCGTAGCAACAACTAGGTAACTCCCACAGATGTCTATACAGCATGGATTCCCTTCAACCTCAGAAAATGTCAAATGTTGTTTAACAGTTCCCTGTAAAAGATAAACAGATATGATCTTCTTGATATTTCAAGTAAAAGAAAACCTTGTTTCCGACATCTTCCTACACAAAGCCTAAAACGCCAGTTTCCGAACTGTCAGTTTTATGCCTTGCTGCAAACCCTTGATTTTTGTGCTGATATCAGCGCTCCTACAAGGGTTTGTTAGCAGCCTCAAGTTATTTTTCTGATTGGACTATTGCTATCTCTAATAGTAAGCTAGAGAGCAGGCACAGTATTCAAGGGTCTTAAGCAAGGCATAAAACTGACCGTTTGGAAAGTGGCGTTTTAGGGTTTGCTTAGGAAGATGTGTTTAAAGCAGAGCCAGATATTCAAGAGATGATTATGAGCAACATGCGCATCAACATGAGGATGCAGAGCTAGACATAAAATGAAAAGGAGAATAAATTAGAATAGAATTAATATTTAAATATAATGAACTTTTTAAAGTTAACTTGTCATCAAAGCATATAATGATAACAACATATGTGATTGTCTTATTACCTGGAATGTTCGGACTTGAACTTTGTTGCCCTCAATAACATACACATTTTGTTCAAAGAGATTCACTGTCATTCCATCAGTTGTAAAGGAACCTAAAACAAAATAAATATAAATATAATAATATAAATAATAACAATTAGCATTAGTACATTGATCATAATTATCAAAACATCTCCCAACATCCAATCTGTAAAATTTATCATAGGATTTGGTAGATAGTGGAATCATATATCAGAGAAAGAGTTATCTCCCTTGAAACTTATTTCCTTACCCGCTGCCTTCAAAAGTAGTTTGTCCGCAGAGTATTCATAGATTATTACTCTCTTCCCATTCCAAACTGCTAGAGCATCCTGCAATTGAAACAAAAATTAGTTTCAAGTTCATTCCGTTTGAACTAAAGAATATCACATAAAACATCATTTCACCTTTTTCAAAATACTGTGAGAATGCTCTGGACATTCAGCCAATTGATATGAAAGCACTTAACAACAAAATTTCAACTTAAAACGCCACAATAACAAAGGATATAAATGAAATTCGGGACACACAAAAAACTTTAAAAACTTGAGGTTATCAAATGAATTACTATAACACATTACTACTGTTTTGATAAATAGACTTGGATAAATAAAGGAGATACAAGTTGGTTTGGAGAAAAATAGAATTTTAACATAACTGACCTTGGTTGTGCAGACTCCCTTGACCTGGATGTCCGTCTTGAGGTCGTGGTGGTTGCCGGAGGAGAAGATCTCGATGGAGAGCGAGCTGGGACCATACTGGACGACGGCGGTCTGCTCCCGGTAGCTGCAGCTCATCACCTGCTCACTCAACACGTACACGCTGGACAGGGTGTTCACCGCCATCAGCGACTTGTTGGATCCCCACTGAAACAGATCATATGATGCTGGTTATTTCAGTCAATAAGAAAGATATTGTTACTGGTTAACGTAATAAATGCACTTTTTTATCGAGATTCATCGGCTCTTATCATGGCATGTATCCAAAAATAAAGATAGCAGTTTCTCAGGATTTGCCACATCACTATTGTGTGTGCAATTACAGCTTCTCATTTGAACGTTTCTTGATAAATTTTGAACAATCCACTACTATATGTGTGTTTGAAGGAAATTTTCATTATCTTATCACACTTCAAGCTATGATTTAGATAAATAAGAAATAATTGTGTTTTCATTCCTCACTAATCATAAATTAACAAGTGACAAATAATCGTTAGGTTCTCAATCTAAGGAAGTCTACCTGTATCTGTCTAACGGGACCCTCCACAGTGGCTGGTGCCTGCAGTTTCCACTTCTCGTCCCCTTCTATCTTCCTGTTGGTGGTTGGGTGGTACTTCCACAGCGCCACATTACCCATGTTGGTGCCACCCGCCAGCATTCCTACAGGCACCAACCGTTTCATTTTATCATTACATTTTATTTTGTACATGGTGAAACAGTGTCATATTCTCCATATGTGCACTTGAAAACTTATATCTTACAATATTGGTCATTTGATACACTTCGATAAAAAAGATACATTGAAGAGTCTCTCTCTTGATTAAGGGAAATCAACCATGGGAAAGCATGATAAGCAGTATTTTTACCACTAGTGTTCTTTCAAACACCTTTTATTAGCTGAAATACAATTTTGCATGATGCCCGTACGTACTCTTTTCTTCACAGTATGCCACACACATGATCATCTCGTTGGTGTCGTAGCTGGAATGTCCGTCTAGACTCAACACATAGTTGTCATCTTGTTCCAGGTCCCACATTCTGTAAACAACATATCACGTATATCAGAAACAAGAATGTGTGGACAGTCAACTTACTGTACAGTTTTATCAACATGAGGGTTCATCGATGTTTTGTAATAGTTTGTTTGATTTTAAAACTTGACAATGTTAATCACAGCCTATACTTGATGACAGTGATGAAAGCAGAGCCTACTTTACTTTTGACATGAAGTGGGCCCTGGGCCCATGAGTAACCAAATTAGTGGGACATTTCTCATTGTAGGTGGGTCATTTAAAAATAAGAGGACAACTTATTTTGCACTGATTTAATGCTAGAGTATAATGATTGTTTACATGATCGATCAAACGATTGTCCATTACAAATACACTGCAGATGAGATCGATAATGTATATGCAGTGTTTCCGGGGACTTTTTGATTTGCCGGTACAGTGTACCGGCAGGGGTAATTTTTACCGGTACAAAAACAAAATCGCTGGTACCATGTAATTTTTGAATAAATAAACTTTATCACACAAACAATCAAGAGACCAAGCACGAATATCAGTCAGCACAGCGAGTTAGTGAGTCGATGTTAAGGAAGCAACTTGCACTCATCGAGGTCATTTCTATATTGAACTTGTAAAATAAAAAATACTTTTGTTGTGTTGTTGTTTTTAATGGAAATATACATAGAGAAGTTCAGAAGTATACGTAGATATTAATGAAATATTCAAGCAACCTTCACATACTGTTAGACTTCGGCAGATCGATGATCCGATGTGGCTTCACTCGCATCCACGATCGGAAATTGAAACCCGATTTTCCAAATATTATCAAGAGTTATTACTTCAAAAGGCGGCCCAAAAGGCTTGTTGTCCATTTTAAAGGATTTATAAGGATTTCCAAACTTATCAATCATATTTTATCGAAACTCATTCAAATCTTTGTCAAAGATACACTCGCGCAAGCACGATGTTATACATTACTTTGAATTTCAATCGTAATTTCGTGACGACGTATAACATTCCTTATATAATATTGTGCTCATGGTTATATTTCTGATCGTTATTCTTCGACATTTATACACACAAATATTCAATTAACTGCATGTTAATTTTGATAAAAGTGAAATATAGAAATCGTGTAAGAGAATCTGGTATATTTACACAATAAATATTGCATCGACAAAATGTTGTCATGAAATTTTACTTCCACGTTTGTATGTTTCGTGCATCTTTTTAAAACCGACTTTCTGATTGGTTGACCTACATAATAAAGCCAATGAAAAGGCTTGTAAGAAATATCTCATTCCCAGTAAACACTTCATGCACCAAAGCTTGTTGTTGACTGTCGTTCGTTAAGAATTTGTCAAGAATAATATGTAAATTGTAATATGATTAAAACAAACAACAAACACCGTAAGCGAATTTGACTAGAAATATTCGTTATTAGATAAAGTTTTCAAGGTACGTTTTTAAACAAGGTTGTTTACGGGTCTTTTATTTTTTTAATGTGCGCCCATGGGGCCCCTCAGGTAAAGTGACAGTGCGTCATATCTTATTTTCATGCGCCAATGGCGCAATGGCGCGGCCTAAAGTGGACTCTGTGAAAGTGGTGAATGATGGAGACATACCTGATAGCAATCTCTCCAGTTGCAGTGGCCAGCAAACCCTTCCCAGCCCAGATGATGTTAGGCTCTTCATTCCTTCCACTCAGTTTCACCTGTAGGAAAATAGTTCTTTAAAAAACTATATCATTTTTGTTTCAATATCTTTGATTTGCTAATTCTAGCAGCCGGAATTAAGAAAATGATCAAAACAAATATAGATGATTTATATAGCGCATTTATTCAAGCCATGCTCATAGATGTTCTATTTAATTACACAGTCAACAATTTCATGGGTTCAAGTGCTTTTAAATGCCCTCTTTGTGAAACTTGAAATATGTGAAAATTTCATCCATATGTCGAAGAGTAACCTTAAATCATCCTCACTAAAATGCATAACTCTCTTAATTTAAGTTTATGACTTACATATGTTGTGTTGAAAAACCTCAAAATATCTAAAAACTTAGCACCTGACTTAAACAAAGAATGAGAAGTTTTCTGTAACAAGATATCAGCAATGTCTAATGTTTTGGCTTAACTTTGTAAATCCATTTCCCAAAGGCCTTTCTTAAATGATAAATGGTGTACACACAAAATGGCCAACGTGTACTTAAGCTAAATTTAATCATTTCCTCTACAATAGATGATCTGACTGACCTGGGAGGTCTTTGGGTGTTTGATAGAGTGGGTAATGGGGTTCTACATGTTGGAAGTTGTTTGAAGATTTATTATTTCGCATTACCGGTAACATTTATTTAAGTGAGTAATAATTTGAGAATCTTTTTTTTTTAAAAACATGCAACTGTCCATTTTGATCAAGCATGAGGGTTACCAACCTTGATCATCTCCTTACAGTCTCCCGCCAGTAGGACGTGGTGCTGGGTGAGCATCATGTTGTCAGTGATGGTCACCAGGATGTTCTTGTCCTCGTAGTATAGCAGTCTCCTCACTGACGAGTCCACAGAGAAGGATTGGATACACTGGCCGCCCTCGTTTACATAGTATACGCCACCTGAGAAGAAGTTATTGAGTTGCTTTTAGTACATAAAAAGATAGCTGATGTAGTGGTTAGCGTTCAGGCATTAGTGTTCTGGCCTGCCAGGCCAAGGACCAGGGTTCAAATTGAGGTGAAGACACAACATATTTGTGACCTGGGCTTTACACTGATAGGACTTCTTTGACTCTCTGCACAACTAGGTACTTGAATGCAGGAAGAACAAACCTAGGGTATATGGTCTTGCGAAGCGCTTAGTAGCTGCTTCTAAAGCAAAATTCCGTCAGGGTAACAATTTACAGCCAATAAGCAGAGCTGGATGCAGTGAATTTTAGGCTTGAGAACTGGCATTATAGATATTGATTGGTGTCATAGTATGTTATATAGTATGTGATTGGTGTCATGTCACCATTTAACCCCTTCACTCTTAAATAACAAGGACATTTTAGCAAGATCTCTCACTTGTAAGGGGGAAAGAGATTTTGGCAAGACCCGAATGCAATAAACTTCACTGTCATAACTTACCACTCGCTCCAGCTACAAAGAAAGTCAAGGCCTCCTGAGGAACACCAAAGGATGCTGATGGTTTTGCGTTTTTCCCTCTCTTCCAGTTGAACATGTCCAGTGCACTCTCATCTCCACTCACTGCTGCACGAGCAAGGCTTGCAATGTCACTGGAATAAAAGAAGACAAGTCATCAAATCACTGATTCATATTACAAGATTTCAATCAGTGATCAAACATATGATGCTAAACTTGATGAGAGTTTAATGATACAGAAACAATTATTCTGTATGTCTAAAAACAAAATTGGAACTATTCACAAATGTATTTTTTAAGTCATCGGGCCTGAAAGAGGTTGAAAACCTAAATCTTTACATCAATCTTTTCACAAAACCAATATAGACCTAGGCTTGTTTTACAAATGGAAAGAATACACTCAGGCTACCTCAGCGTTTCATGAAATGGAAACCAAGACAAGTTTAGAAATGATTCCATTTAAAATTTCTATAAAATCAAGATATTATCATGTAATGTTCTCACAGTGCAGGGTCGGGGGGAGGGGCAGGCCGGGCTGTTATCTGTGTCAGCGGTTCCTGGATGTGATGTTGGCACAGTGGGTTCGGTGTCAACCGACCCTTAGCATCAGCTTTCCATACTATCAGGATACCAGACTGAAACAAGCATGAACCATAGAAATTGTTTTAAAAATATGTTGCAATTGCAGTACATTCATTGACAAACAGTCAAAAATGATTTACACTTAGCAAATGTTAAAAGATACAGTACAAATTTTCAATTATTTTTAACCAATTGCTTACTGAAACAAAATTAGCATGCTGCTTAATCAGCACAAAACATTTTTTAATTCACTAGCTCCTTTGATCCCCTATCACAACATTTTCTGTGTACTGCTCTCAAATGGTTAAAAATGGTTTTTAGAGCATGTAAACATTACGTTATATAGCAGGATATGTATGTGGTGATTGACATTCTTCATACCTTATCTCCTGTAGCTAGCCTTGAACCATTCGAGGTCCAGTGCAGTACACTGACAGCAGACTTGTGCATGTGCACTGCCTCGTGAAGCTTCTTGTCCTGTTCATTCCAGATGAGCACCTCCCCACTCTCCCAGCCTACAGCCACGATCTTCTGCTTGGGGTGCCAACACACTGATGTCACATGACAGTTCTTCTGTAGCTGTGAGTTAGGTAGCTTCTCACCCTGGTCATAGAAATGTGAGGTAATCAAACTGTTCAACACTTTCAGTGATTAACTTGCGAAAATTCACTGTCAAACATATCAAATAATCACATCAACAATAACTAGACTTCTTCTCACCCTGGCAACAGATATGACAGATATGGTTAAAATGTTTATTGATTAACTTGTTACTTTCAAATATTACCAAATACTTAAAGCAGCTTTTACACAATTTATGCAAATATATATAAACAGAAAGATTTGTAAACACCTTAATGATATGACAAGCTAAGTTAAATGCTATGTAATTGACAGATTATGTTGGCAGTGTCATTTTGATAACTTGGAAGATGTCTTGATGACATATTTTTTAGATTGAACTTTTCTTACCTCCTCTGTGTAAAGTGACACCGCTCCGCCATTGTCGTCACTGTAAGAAGTTACTGCTAATAGTGGGGATCCACTAAACCATTTCAAGTCGGTGCTTATTCCAGCCTGATCTGTCTCCAACCGATGATCGAAGTACACGGCCATGCCTCAAACCTGAACACATAAAAAATGGCTTATAATTAAGGTGTATTGTAATCGCCATTTCGATTTGCTTTCCGTATTCCTTTAACAAATTTTAATTTTTTTTTATATCAACCTGAAATAATCGTTCCTTCATTAACAGGAACGTGAAACATTTATGTACAGTGCTGACGGGTAAAGATACGCACCTAAGAGATAAATGATCAGTCATGTCAGGAAAATACAAGATATGAGAAAACCCTATGTCCACGTGAAAGTATATCGTTTAGTGAACAATTCTAATGTGTAATAATATCTTGGAAATTCTTTTGTAAACGACCGTAAAAGATTTTGAACGACTACCTCCTATTTCGTGAAGGTCCGGAAATGTAGGCTAAAGATACGCAGGCAGGTTTTGAATACACCTAACATTTTTAATTTTATGATATTTAAAGATTTTAAAACTGTTTTCAGAAGTTCAAGGAATGACAAATGTATTGTAGGATCAATGATTTGGTTTCCGTTGACATTTGATATGGGAGAAGAGAAAATATTTGATGACGATAAATTTGTTAGGAATTTCGTCGGTTTGTACAAAGGTGTGCACTGTTTTGTGCCACTGTTCAACATTTTACTCTTTTAAAGCAATCTGAAACCTCTTATTATCTTCTAAATTTCAAAAAGAAGTGAAAACAACTAAAATTCATAATGTAAGACTTAATGTGCAATTACTAGGTTAACTTTTGTGAAAGTGCGTATCTTTACCCTCCGCGTATCTTTACCCGACACGGCTGTATATGGTTAAATCAACCACATGTTGTGGTATGCGACTAATGAGGTTGTTTGTTCTAAAACATTATATACACATTTACTTCATTAATATATGTTCATTCACAACAAAAATAGTAAATCCTCAAGTATCAACTTATTGCTTTGTTCATGATTTCAAATATATTTTGTTTAAATAGGTGAACAAGCAGTATCAAGATGGCATGTCATTTTGTTTTACTAAAAAGAACAAAATATTGGATAATAATATTATTTTCTATTGATTGCATTAAAAAAACATGGTTGATTATCTAGAAATAGTCACATAATATGAAGCAAGATGAAGGCAAGTTTTTTGATCAAACTAAACAAGGATATGCTAAATTGAAATGCTGGTTTGAATTAGTTGTCAAAACAAAATCTCTCAGTACAAAACTTTAAGTTGCTAGACGACATAATCACAGTACAGATGGAAATAATGGTAAATTACATAATGGGTAATGAATGTAAATAAAATATAAACTGATATTGAAATAAAGAGATATGTCAACTATTTTCGGCACAAAACGATAAAATCTATCGTTTACAGTTGAGGCTGTTCGATCCAAAGGAATGTTGACATTCACAACCACGGTACCCGGCGTACATAACAATAACACAACATTTAGAATTGTTAGAATTTTCTCATAAAAAACTCACAGGCAGATTTCCTTGCAAATTATCTCTCTGTTATGATGGTCGCATGTAGTCTTTTATTGTTTCCGTGGTTACTATGATGCCACTAGAGTCAGTCACAGCACCTTGGCCGCGGACATGTTGAAACTATGCAAAGCCCGGATGTTAGTTTGAATAACCTTTCCGTACGACAAGTTATTAACAAATAAATAAATTGACGCGCTAAGACACACTATCATAAAGAAAGCGTTTTATTATTTGTAACCTGATTCTCGTCCCCGTTTCATAATATTGTGTTTCATAATTGAAAAGTCAATTCATCCTCAATCGTAATATTCTTTATTCAAATATAAAACGTTGTAAGGGTAGTAGTATTTATTATTTGCAATCAGATTTTTTTATAGGTTAAAACATCCTCAAATTGATTTTTATTCTTAAAAATAAATTCTGTATGTATGTTTGTTTTGGGGTTTTGTTTTCAAAATAAAAATTAAATGAAAAAGTGATTTCAAAGGTTTGTTTATGTCATAATTTTGTTTTATTAATTTAGATCAAGACCCTTAAATCTCTATATTAATATAAGTATTTTACTTAGTTTAAATAATATTTCTTCAATGATTAACTAGTTTTCGCATTTTTGTAATTTTGTTTATTTCTCTTTGGCTAAAAATTTATAACGTCGCCAAAACAATATGGGCAATAAAACACAATTTGCACTTTTTGACTGTAAGTTTCCGAATCCATTGCAATAAACAAAACTGTCCAACGGACTGTAGTTGGTAACACGTTGACAATAATATAACTTCTTGAAAAGCAAGTCTATAATTGCAGACGACTTCATTTCTCTAAGGTTTCTTTTTAATAAAAGAATCATTTTTGATAACTACTTTTCAGAGACTAAAATATGTACAGTGTTGCAAACATCTTGTACCATAACTTGATATTCATTTCAAATGTATCCAATGACATTATATACCCTTCATAAATTCGTATTTCAAATTATAATATTTAATCATTTCGTTTTCCATGAAACCAATAATGAAGCTTTTCTTATTTTTTGTTAGAGGTGTAACTTTTGACTTTTGTCAAACTGATTTAGCAAATAAAACTAAAATATAGAAAATGCACATTCTCTACTTTACAAATAAAAATCGACTAAACATTTGAATAAAAAAAAATTAAATTCTGAAAAACAACTTCTTACTAATGTTTTGTAGGTTATTCTTACTCCTCGTCAGGTGGATGAATGGTGAGGAGTTTAATTCTAAACCAAACAAAAACTCAGTCTCTTAATTTCAAGTGCATCACTGTGAGTATTCTGTCAAGATTTCATGCATGTGGTCATTGATCAACGTGAATTACTCTGAAAATCCTGTCAATGCATCGCAACCATAGAAGTCTCTAAGTCTTTGAGGCTTTCGAATGCTTTAGCGTAGGCTATAAAATAACCAGCTGATATGATAAAATATAATAGCGAAGTTTCTTTTTAGATAGAGTGTCATTGACTGTCAACCTAAAATGTTGAATAAAACTCGGAATTAGGCAGGAGTATGACAAAGGTTTTTAAAACATGCATCAAATATGCATATCTAATCATTGCACATGTGAGTGCATGTTCTTCAAAACGGGATCAAGTCTATCTTTCACTCAACCCGGAAGTTTGACACTTAGCACTTACAGCGTTATAACGGGGGTCCCCCGACCACGACTCTTGTTACATGTTGGTCTGCCAGAACTTTGAAGATTGTCAAGATTCACATAAACACACAGCCAATCAGCCATAATTACTGTAAGTATCCTTATGAAGATCACTAAGGGTATTTTTAAATAGATAACCTTCAAATGGTACCAAGTTGTAAGTGTTGTACTTAAATTAATGTATGACAATGTGTAGTATGTAAATCGGTCATACCCTACGTAGTTGAAAGAGGATGTTTATCGTACGAAAACATTGTTAGTGCTTGGTTGTCATAGTAGAACCGATACAACATTCAACACTACGTGTTTATTCATTTAATAAATGGAAAATGGTGAATCGTTATATATGACATCATTGTTTTCATCCCAATTAGTGTACCCTCCCCTTATCCTTAGCCAACGTTTCACTGAAAGTTGCCCTTAGTTGGGGTAATTTTTATCCTGAGTTCGGGCATATGTATGTGACAGCCAGGCCCTGTAACGAGTATATGTCATGTCGACATAATGGGTCACGCTTGGGGATATACTCAGGTTGTATTCATGGTCAAATAAAAGTTTGCCTGCATGTCCATTGTTGTGTAACTATATGTTCATTGTGGACCGATGTATAATTATCACTGAAACAAAATAGTAAGAGGTGTTAAATCGTTTAATCATGAATGAATTGTGTATTTTGGTTCTTTTGAGACGTCAACAAATAAAACTTTTCATTTGGTGAATATGTATTAAGTTAAGTAGTTAATATACATCTTTCTAACGTTGTCATAGTGTACGCGGACGAAACACTTATAGGGTAAATTTAATTAAGTGACACATTTTAGTGACACTATCAGTCCATAATAAACTCTGAACCTTCTGAATTTACATGATTTAACGTTATGTTTGTATTTATTATTTGTTTCCATATTTTGTGATACAGACATTTACATCGTTCAAAAGAAAAATATATAACATATAGTTTCACATATATACATTCATAGTTAATATGTACAAATTCAGAAGGTGGCCGAGTTATTTTCCAAGTAGTAAATGTAATGTTGACCAATATTTAAAAAACATTTCTTCAGATCTGTTGACAAAAATACATATCTTGACATATCATAGTAACGATTTATCGTTATGCCTGGCAGTCTACATTAAGAGTATCTACATTAACGACGTATATGGAGGATGATTTGTTGTAAATCTCATTTACAAGATCCCATTTAAGGGAAAAGAGTTGAACTACATATAAATGTGGATTATCGATATATGTAAACTAATATGCCGTCTCCGAAAATCATTAAATGTAAATGAAGCATCAATCGAATGGCTCTTTTTATCAACTTCAGATCTATGCTTGTCAAAAGGTCTTGTGAAGGTAAATTCTTAGCCTGAGTCTTATACTACAGTCTAAGTAAACCTAGCCTCAATATTATCCGTTTCACTCCTATACTGAGTCTAAACAGGCATAGTAGAGGGTCGCGTCAGCCCACGTATCGAATTGACCAATCAGAACTCAGCTTACCAAGCCACAATAGTCTGCCTAAATATGCACGTATAACGTTGAAAGGTCATAGGTCTTAGAAAGGTCGGCTATCGCGACCCTCTACTAGACCATTTTAGACTCAGTATAGGAGCGAAACGTATAATATTGAGGCTAGGTTTACTTAGACTGGTTATACTATGAAGTTTTGTGCATATACTTAGCGATATTCGCACGTGTTGTAATACTGTGTCAGTGAGAAGGACGGTCTGTTTGCTGTGCAGTCTATCAGTGTTTGTGGAACTTCTTATGGATTAGTAAGATACGGGTGAGAACAACTCTCTCTCTTTCTCTCTCTGAAACTTACCTACAAGTACACGCTGTCGCGTCGTTATATATATCTACATACGACCTGCCCCTCTTCCTGTTAGGTAGGAAACATCAACTTATCTTTTTAGGAATATTACTTTATGTTCATAAATTCACACCCATAATTTCTTGTATTTTGTCAAAAGAATTTGTGTTCTATGTGTTTTCATTCCTAGTGAAGTGTTCCATATGGCAGTGAACCCAGTGGGGTTGACATGTTTTCTTTCTTTTTAAAAACACAATCCTTTGTTCATTAATGCATACTTTTGTTGTATTTGTGGAAATAAGTTTAGTGGAAAGCCTTCTTTGCTAGCGTTTTCTGCTTCCGTTAAGTGTTCAATATTGACCCTACTTAGTTGATATCTATTTCTTACATTCCCAAAAATACCTAATGTTCATCGAAACATACCTTTTGTTGTATTTATAGAATGAATTTAAATGATACATTTTATCTGTCCTCCATATGTGTTCAAGTGGCAGTCATACCTATTTAGTTGATCGTTTTATCACTTTTTACAAATACTACTTATGTTCATCAATGCTTTATGTTGTTATTTGTAGTAGGATTTAGGTGGCATGTTTTCTCTGTCCCCTTGAAGTGTTCCGTGTGGCAGTCAACGTTATGAAATTGATATAATTTTTGCAACTTAAAATGTTTCTTTATCTTCAAAAATGGTCACCTTTTGTTGATTTTATCGAAACGAATTTGAGTGCAATATGTTTTCTATCCTTGTGAAATGTCCATATGGCATCATGTCGAATTCTTTTGATGAGATGGATTGTTCTTCGTTCAAATCAGTATTACCATTTGTTTTCTATTAACTTACGGCATGTCCATAAACCGTTATTAAACATATGTTGATATTTGATACCAATGTTTTAGATGTTTGAATATATATTTAATTAAATACTTCGTTGATGCTAAGCGTTCTATATAAATGATAATGATTTAACACCTTCATTTCACCAAATCGTTGTGTGAATGTGTGAAGTGGTAAAGTCACGGTATATATTATCTAAATGAGGACCTGTGCTGTAATTGGGTGTCCTTCCCAGTTGTGGAACAAACTAACATAAGTGTGATTGTTGATTGTAATCAAAAGTCATTATAAATTGCAAAATCATCGCCGATTATATCAAAACTATAAATTTTATAAATGTGCCATCAAGCCTACACTTCCGCTGAGTTGTATGCTTGTCTGCACGTATAGCCACCAAATGCGTGTAACAACACAGTTTGACGCGAGTCATTAAGGTAGAGACAGCTGGCCCTGCCATTCGGGTATACATCCCGGATTTAACACTATGGACCATGTGGTTATACATTTTGGTCTTTGGGGCATAGGTCTAATAAACTAATATATTATTTGTGAAAATGAAAGATTTATACACAATATTGTTATATAAAATAATTAAAATGAACAATAATGTGAATGCAGGGTAGTTTCTTTATGGAGACATTTCATTTAACAAGTTACAAAAAAGCATCCTCGAGTTTTCATGGTATGTAGGCTGGACAAATGCATGCAAATAAGCTTAGTTGGGGTCAAAATTAGGCATAGATACAACGTACTTTGTGTCTGAGGTGCTGTTACTACAAAAGGATCAGTTGTGACACCTATGTAGCAAGGATCAGTGAAATATATAGTGTTTCTGCAGCTGTTTTCAAGTTTTGCTTTAAATATATTACAAATTATTTTTCCAAGTCTTTGTAGTGTGAGTTGGTTATATTGAATGTCACGTATGCAAGGTAAGAACAGTATGGTTAATTAAGACAACATAACTTATGACATACTATACACTTAAAACGTGATTCCCAAGGTGTTCGTACATTGCTGTCTATTCAAACGAAATAATTGTTAATGAAGCCGCTGTACGCTCGTTTACGTCAGGGATTTGGTCTTAAAAGTTAACTGTAATACAACACATACAACAAACTGCATGAGGTGTCACTGAGAAAGGTTGTCTGTCAGTGTCAGAGTTTTGATTGGTTGCACATGACAGTGACACGCCTCACCACACCCGGATATAAACACGTGTTGTTCAGGAAGGTGCTCACTCACAGGTATTTGCTCCGGTGAATTTGTGGAGTTGAGGACATACATAAATAATACCTGAATATCTTACTGTTTCAGACTGAAGCAAAACACATTTAGTGACCCGTGACATTTTTCACCTGGCGGCAAACATCAAAGCTTAAGCTCAGGTGAGCGGAAAAATGACGGAAACCAACGGGAAGGCGACTGGATTGAAGGAAAATGAACTAATTGAGAAATTCTTGCAGTTGAGGAAAGAGGGGTTGAGTAAGGGACTGACAAACAGTGAGATAGCCAAGACATTCAGGCAGACTCGGAGAAAATCATGGAAAGAACTTGCATCAAACCGGGCATTCCAAGCACAGATGGTGGTGGTCGTACTGGCTGTAGGTCTAGCACTGAGGGTAGGGATGCGGGACGTTCTAGACGAGTACGTGTTCGAATCTAAATGTCTCATCACAAACAACCCAATATTTTCTGAAATGGCCAGACCATTAGCCAACTGTGAAATATGTAGAGATCTGAAATCAGTGCCGATAGAACGGGCCATTACGACTGAACGGTTTGTAGACAGGTACGCTTACTCTAAGGTACCTGTCCTGATCAAAGAGGCGACGAACAACTGGACAGCGATGTCCGAGTTCAGCTATCGCTTCTTCAAGGACCTGTACACGAACACAGAGGGGGCGCTGACTTCCATTGAGGAGGAGTGCCAGTTCTTCCCCTACAAGACAGAGTTTAGCACGCTGGAAGAAGCGCTCAACATGTCCGACGAGAGGGCTGCGTTCGAGCCTGGCGAGGATCCATGGTACTTCGGCTGGTGAGTGATATGAATCTACATAGATTATTTCCAGCATCATGGTATCCGAGAAAGACCAACATTTTTTTACATTACCAATCCTCGAATATTCCAGCGCTTTGCAATGTAGTGAGGGATATCGGACAAGTTATTGTGAGAATTGATATTTGTATGTGTATCTGTTTCAAGTCCCAGACTCACTCAGTGTTGATTATTATGTTGGGGGTTGGGTGGTGCGCATGCGCAGTTATCCTCATAGAGAGAGAGATATTCTTAAAACAGAGTACCTAAGAGTGTAAAACGTCAATATTTTTAAAATCCTTTATATCTATTTTATTCCCAAATCCGGTGTTATAAAGAGTTATGTCTTCGCCACTAGCCTTATATTGAGGTATAAAAATAGAAGAATTGAAACACATTTTTAGCTCATCTGGCCTTAAAGAACCGATGGGCTTATGGAATGGCATGGCAGGGTGTCCTGCGTCCGTCCGTCCGTCCGTAAACTTTGTGCATTTTCGTCTTCTTTCTTTTCTCCAGAAGAAAAAGACCCTAGAAAATTGTAGCTTTGGTGGCCCTGTGGCCCCTAATAAGGGCCTCAAGGGCACAGATCTCAGATCTGGTTTCATCCTGGTCTCCAGAGACAAAAGCTGAAATCTTGTGTACAGCTTCCCAGGCTGATGTAGGTAACGGGTTTCAGATTTAATTACCTGTTGAACCTATTATAAGAGTCACAAACCCTAACATAGGAAACTTGCAAGCAGAACACCGGTATCAACATTTGATTAAAACCAAAATTACGTTAACAATATTACAAAGGTTTGTGTTACCGACATGGTTCGGAATGTTTTTGGTTTACCCATATTATTAGTCTGTCATCCAGACCCTAAAGCAGAAATATTTAATTGATGACCAACCATGTCTAGAAAAGTATAGCAAGTCTAGATCGCTCAGCTTTAGGAATCTTCTTCTGGGCTCCTTTTTGTTATAATACATTAATTGTTTCAAAATATTGTCAATATTGAAAAAAATTACTTCTGGGACTAAATGAATATCATATTATTACTGTCGTTATTTTCCTGTGTCGTTTACAGCATTATCAAAATTATGCAATCGAAAATCAATTTTGTCGATGGAATCACTCTGCCTGTATTAGGCTACGATTGTCAATAGGGTTTCAAACGTAGAAAAGGCATTGGTCTTCAAATGCAAGTGTCATTTTAGACACCAAAACATAACAGTTTAAATACGTTTGATAATAAGCAATCAGGAACTGATAGGGTAAAAACGATGATGTTGGTTTAAGTTTTCAAGGAAAAATAAGGATCTTTTTTCCTTCGCCATTGCATAATTATATAATATAATAATAATAATAATATATTGCATTTGATAATGCGCCACATCCACCCAAGTGAGTGCTCTGTGCGCAGGTGGAATCTTTATCAACTATAAACCCTCGCGACTACTACAGAGAAACCTTAGATTGAAAGTAAGAAGAAAACCTACGTTTTGTTGTAATTTATCTTCTTCGAAATTAAACTCAGGTCTTAATTTCAGAAAATATTTTGTTCATATGAAATTGGTGAAATTCGAAATTAAGTCCACTAGGATGGATTACCGGTACATATTATAACACCAGATGTTCACAACAATCATGAACACTGCCGTAGATGTTTAATGTAATTGTATTAGGGTTTACACAGCTGTAACTAAAAGCCAACAACAAAGTCAATACTGCAGTAAATGGATCAACTGAAGATCGTTTGTGTATTTCATAAGATACGTTTTTGTTGTTGTTTGTTTCTTAAATGTAACCCATTTTATATTTGTTCTCGTTTATGTCAACTCTTTTTATGAAAAATTATTTTTTCGAACCTGAAATGTGAGATTCCGTTCTTAAGATGTTTGCAGAAGAACGTCGGCTACTCAAATGTTATTTTGAATAGTGTACAAATATCATATTGGATATTACTTTCTATGATTTGAACAAAACGTTTTCCCCTGCCCATATGAATCATTTTATTGTAAACAACTGATAAGTGGGCTGGATTCATCTGGCGCCACATGTTACATGTAATTAGCGAGTTGGATACTCAGGTGTAAATAGTCATTGTAGGTAAACAAGCGTTCACGTACAGGTGTTATGTAGGAAGCTGATGAAACATGTCGCATCAAACATGCAACTACACAACTGTTATAGAAAGTATTTGACAATATCCTAAATAACAAATCTGATAACGAAAAGTGGCATGATTTAGATGTCGCTATTCGTGTCAAGTAAACTGCATGTACAAGATAATCACAGGGACGAATGTATAGTTCTTTCACTTATCATCCCTCGGACCCTCCATTCGAAATATTTGAACTTAGATTACTAGCCCTTATACTTTTATTTTCATTGTATATATTCCTTACCGAGATACCAAAGCTCGTTTTAAAGGACTCGCAAGTCCAATTGTCTTAGCAGCTTGTTAAATCTAGTTAAAACTAGCTGTAATGTATACTTCCCCTAAGTCATCACGTTACATCTAGCTACTAACCCACCTGGTCCGTCAAACAGATCAGCCGGTTCTTTTTCCATTGGATGATTTCCGCGTATGCTCGATACTAACTAGGTGGGTTAGTAGCTAGATGTAACGTGAGGACTTAGGGGGCGTATACATTACAGCTTTTTTAACTAGATTGGTCATTCACCAATGTGTGTTTCAGGAGTAATTGTCACCGGAAGGTTGCAATCGAGTTGCGCAGTCACTACGAGCGGCCCTACTTCCTGCCCAACGACTCGGAGTCTAGCACACTGGATTGGATCTTCATGGGGGGTCCGGGTATCGGCGCATTTATACACGTACGAACCTTCATAGCAATGTATCACTCTTATGTTTTATGGTTACACTGTCTCAAACAGTCTTGAGGGATTCGAACCCACAACGCCACAGCTTACTGCCCGTGCAGCCTTCGAACTCAACCATCACGCCTCGGCAGGAATATATATGTCGGCAATTGGGGGTTATTTCTAATGCAAACTCTACTGATAGCAGAAAGCTTTTATTAAACGATTTACTAAACTTCTAAATAATAAATAATGCGTAGGATCTTATATTTAAGCTTGAATTCAATTTGATTTAGTTGAGATAAATTTTGTAATTCTAATTTTCTTATCATGAATAGCAAAAAGCTCACAAAGAAGCATATTTATATAGCATAGATTTTTCCATTACCGGGGGACGGATTTTAAGCTCTTTAACTGATAACAGGAAACTGCGAATATGTTTTTTTTTACGACTTTCGAAGTGACTAGTGACGTGGATTTTGAAGACCAGAGTACTTATCACATTTTGCTATTAATAGAAATTCTTTCAAAAGATGAGCCTTATCATCAGAGCACTTTGCATTGCTGAACAATATCATTGGAACTATGGCATAGCGAAAAACACTTATGGAAAGACATCGATTAAGGGCTCTTAACTGTTTAGAGTTCAAATTCAACAAACATGTTTATGACTTAAGTTCTGAAGATCTTTTAGATGAAAATGTGGGCATACGTCTTAGTTGAGTCACACCTCACATAAAATATATGATCAAAATTGTTTATAAATTGAGTCACACTTTAAGGTTATGAGAAACTAGTTTGTTGTTCTGAAATCTCTCAGTATTTTGGAGCTATTTATTGACAATTTTTGTATTGATTTCGCTAGCCTGAAAACCATTTCAAGGGGCGAAAACAGTTTCGTTAAAACCTTTGCAGTTGTTGATGTGCTTGTGTAAACGTTAATAGATGTTAGATATAAGTAACAATTCAATAAATGATATCAAATCCTGCATCCCTTCAGTTGGACAGCGTCCAGCGTCCCTCCTGGCAAGCCCAGATATCAGGCCGGAAGACGTGGCAGCTGATTCCAAGTCCGGAGTGCGAGTCCATTTGTCACGAGATGAACGTCACTGTCGAGAAAGGCGATATCTGTAAGTGTTTCTCCGGGTAAGGTGAGGTGATTTGAGGGTTTGCCGCCGCTTCCAACAGTTACTCACTTATATCAGCATTATTGCAGGGAGAAAGCCCGCAACACTATTATGGCTGTACATGTGCATTGCGGTGAAACCTGGGAATATGAACTTGAACTACAGACCTGTGCCAATTTTATTCGGACAGTGACGTTTTTTTCCATTGACTTGCATGTTAAATTGGTGTAGCATAAATAATTTTCATGAAAAATGTTCTTGTTGTATTATTATCAAACTTGGCAGGTTGAATTTAAATCATGTCAGCTTGAAGTACATAATTAATATTTTATCATTCGATTATTACTTATGTCACGTCACCAGATTTACCGATTTATGTAAAAAAAATAGGAACCTGTCCCATAGATCGCAATTATAAACTTTTTCACAATTATGTACATAATTTGATTGAATTAATGTCATTCCTTAGATAATAGACTGAAAATTAAACAGAAATTATGATGTTGTAGCTGAGATGATTCGTTACAAATGTGCAAACAATGAACAGAATCCGACGGAAATTAAATGAGTGAAGATTATTTATGCTACACCAATTTAACATGCAACTCTATGGAAAAAACGTCACTGTCCGAATATAACTGGCACGGTTCTGTAGCGAACCATTGTTGGTACTGCGTTGAAATTCTGCGTAGCATTGCACCAAAATCTAGCTGCGTGTAGAACAGTTCTCTACTGCTGACAAAGTTGCCGAACCCCTGGCAGGATTCGAACCCAATACTATTTTGCTTCTTCAACCTTCGGTCACGTTAAATGTCTTATAGCAGATGAAAATAACCTTTTTGAGAGCAAAGCAGACAAGTTGTTAAGTTCATATCCGTTGCGGACCGCTAAACTTCAGGCATATCAAAAGCCTAGTTTCTTATCCGTAGGGCAAGATTGACTAAACACATATGAGATAAAAATCAATTAATAGAAATGAAGATACAGTATTTTTTATATTTTAAATGTTAGTCTTACTTTCCAGGAAATGTCAAAGGTAATCAACTACTCCAATAATCGTTTAAAACTTTTCATGTTGTTTGATTGTTCATAATTGTAATGATCCTGATCCTTCATAACAGTTTGTACCTTTTCCGTTTTAGACTGAGTGTAAAACAATCTTTGCTGGAAATGTTAGTTGGTCATTATAAGTTTTGACACTTGACGTGTGTACCCTGTGAACAGCTTTTTTATATTGACCTTTGCCTAGTTCGTCGGTGATTTAATGGAACATGAAATATAGAACACGGCAATATCTCAAGCATAAATTAATCTTTATTGAAAAAGTAATGTTTAATATATTTTGAATTTGCTACATCCATTGATAATGAATATTCGTTCCTTTGCAGTTGTTGTGGACACTAACGAATGGTACCACGCCACGTTCGTTCATCCGGGTGACGTCAGCATCACAATAGGTTCAGAATATGATTAGTCCTAGCCGTTACCTTGACAACAACAAATCAGCATCACAATAGGTTCAGAATATGATTAGTCCTAGCCGTTACCTTGACAACAACAAATCAGCATCACAATAGGTTCAGAATATGATTAGTCCTAGCCGTTACCTTGACAACAACAAATCAGCATCACAATAGGTTCAGAATATGATTAGTCCTAGCCGTTACCTTGACAACAACAAATCAGCATCACAATAGGTTCAGAATATGATTAGTCCTAGCCGTTACCTTGACAACAACAAATCAGCATCACAATAGGTTCAGAATATGATTAGTCCTAGCCGTTACCTTGACAACAACAAATCAGCATCACAATTAGTTCAGAATATGATTAGTCCAAGCCGTTACCTTAGCAACAAGTCAGCATCACAATAGGTTCAGAATATGATTAGTCCTAGCCGTTACCTAGACAACAACAAATCAGCATCACAATTAGTTCAGAATATGATTAGTCCTAGCCGTTACCTTGACAACAACAAATCAGCATCACAATTAGTTCAGAATATGATTAGTCCAAGCCGTTACCTTAGCAACAAGTCAGCATCACAATTAGTTCAGAATATGATTAGTCCAAGCCGTTACCTTAGCAACAAGTCAGCATCACAATTGGTTCAGAATATGATTAGTCCAAGCCGTTACCTTAGCAACAAGTCAGCATCACAATTGGTTCAGAATATGATTAGTCCGTTACCTTGGCAATACAGCACCACAATCAGTTCGGTGTCTGATTTGTCCTTAACCGAGGAAATAAACCTCACAATTTTTCACCTAGAAATAAGCTGTCGCATCGCCGTCGGTTCACAGATTTATTAGTTCATAGCATAATCTTGTCAACAAGTCAGCATTACAATCTATACATGTTATGTTAAACCAAAGGTGTTTCCTTAGCAACTTGAAGTCAACATCACAATCATAACATGTTATGATAAGTCTAAGGTGTTACCTTAGCAACAGGAAGTCGACATCACAATCGGATCATGCCGTTACCTTAGCAACCTAAGATACCTGTTTGAATTGATTTTATATGTTTGTAAAGGGTGATATCTTGTCAAATATGCCCCGCAACGTATTTATTTCACGTGTATCAATATGATTGGAAGGAACTGCATTAAGTATTACAGGGTTGTGTTTGTTGAAGTCGTTTTTCAGGAACTATTAATGTTGCCTGCCTGGTTGAAATTGTAATTCAGTATATGATTACTTTTAATACTGGTTACAGGTTAAGAGGTTTTTAATTGTCATTTAGTATAAAATATGTGCTTCAGTCGTATAATGTATGTATAGTGATATCATGTTATGTTTTATGAATCAAAATTAATTTTCTCTTACTATACGATGTATTTCGATGTACATTTTATTTATCATTTTAAAGGGGCAGTAGCACGTTTTTAGGGGGAATATAAAGTGATGTCAGGAAAGTTAATGGTTTCAATTGAAAGACAATGTATTTTAATCTAAATGGCGCAGTAATAATTCAAATATTTGATGTAAAGTTTAACAATGCGATTCCTTTTTCTTACACAACATGAATTAAAGGTGTTCAATGGATTTTATGTGAATCTTCATACTTTGTCCTCTGACTATGGTTGATTGACTGGTGTAATGAGATTTTTGACACTTAGCATTAACGTACATTTATAAGTGAAAATTTAAAAATATAAAAATTATCAAAAACGTGCTACTGCCCCTTTTTTATATGTCGAATACATATGGTGTGGAACACCCTAGTGTCATTTAAATATCATTAAAAATCAAATGTAAGATTCACTCGATTTGATTTTAATGAGATTGATGTCATTTTAAATTTCCCCAATGCAAAAGCTAAATATTAACACCATTAAAAATGGCGATTACCTCCCTTTAATTGAACTTCAATCATCTTCCTGATTCATACATGCATGTAAAAGAGTCCATAAAACATTATTGTTATTGTGATTTATTTATGATCATGTTGCTTATAATTTGTTTACAATTAATAAATTCACATTGATAATTTTAAATGAATAGGGGTGGAGTGAAGTGCGTCTACTTAAGATATCATGCTAAAAGCAATACCAATTTTAAGCCAAGTAGTTATATATTCAATTTATTGGTCGATTTTACATTCTCTTGAGATACATGTAGATGATAGAAATATTAATGTAAATGTACTTTTTATCAAAGAACTGTCTGATTATGCTTAAAATGTTGTATTCTCATATCATTTGCTCATGTTCGTGTATATAGATTGGGGTTGTGGTACGATCTTATCTTGGTTGTGGTACGATCTTATCTAAAATGTCAAATTCAAAACAACCAAAACATCCTGTGTAAGATTACTCTTTATTGTAACAAAATCGCTCGTATATTTATGACAAAAAAAATTAGTGATGAAATAAAGAATAGAACACTGAAACAGTCCTCATGTGTGTTCAATCTATTATGAAGGTTCTGTAGTCAGAAATATCTTTCCACGTACTTTGTCAAAAGTGGAGCAGTTTGTTGAATTTTACATATCTTATAAGTGTATTAAAAAGATATTTGAACCCACAAGCCGATAACACAGCAATATTTGTAACATTGACCCTAACACCAAGAACGTATTTACAAATTTAACATGAAAACTTTCCGACATTGTCCAGTCATGAAAACGACTATATTTCGGAACAATATAGAATAAATGGTATTATTTGTATGTCAAACATAATATTATGAAATTGAATAGTTAGGGGAGATTTCTAAATTTATAATTGAGTTGTTTGATTAGATTTAAAGCATTATTAGCTTTATTAATAAGGGTTTGAATTACTACCGACTCTCGAGAGAAAATCGGACCAAAATTCATTAAAAACTGGGAGACAATTTACCAAAATGACGGAAACGGCAGCCGACATGAAGGCGAATCAAGTGTGGCCATCTACACAAACATAATGATGAAGTCACCGAAAGCGGGTTCGTTAAAAGCTGTGACACTTTTGAAGAGGGTACTGTACTTTGCATGCGGTTCGTGATGAAATTGAGCTATTGAGAAAATAAATACATCGGTAGGAGTAAAAATCTTTCGTCGAAACTTTGATATCATTTTTACATGTTTTAATCAACAATAAAATACTTTTTTTTTCTTTTCTTTTTATTTGTTCCCAATGGTAAGATCGTACAAAATAATAATAATAAAATACTTAATTCGACGTCCAATTTCGACGTTAATTTGGGCGGCAACTAGTGCCTGATCAGGAGAAAAAAAGGAAATCTAGTCGTGCGAGACAAAGACAGATTTCAAGCGTATATCTAGGAACCGGAAATTGCGAGATGGCCACACTTGATTCGCCTTCATGTCTACATGCCGGCGCTTACGTTTCGGTCATTTTGGAAAACTGTCTCCTATTTAATGTAATTTGGTCCGGTCTTCTAATGGTTGGTCTTAACATATTGCTTAAAATACCACAAATACAGTCAAACTATTTTCTGAAATATTGCAGTTTGAATATGGGTCTTTAATAAAATTTGACAGAACCCTTGCAGCATTCTCCATATTAATTCCTTTAAATACAGACACTGAAACCAGAAAAGTCGTATGTTGACCATTATTATCTTCCAAAGGAGTTAATCAATTTGTTCAATAAATTTCAATATATCTAATTTCGCGAGGAGTACCCTTCCTTCTAGTTAACCGACACCCTATCCTTCAAGCTATAACTTCGCAATTGCATCACATGCATAACGTGTACATGTAACATCATCATTTGAAACTGTTCCAGAATGTTCGTCAGAATAAATATTTTAAGGTGAACCATCCTTTTTCTAGACAACCATAAGAGAGAACATTCTGTATAATGACAATTAGGCTATCAAACAATCTAAATAAATTGGGTCATATGAAACCTATTGATCTAAATATATTTAGATTGGTTATCAAACGCCTTCATTATTCAATTCATTTCTTTTATTTCGGTTTGTAGGCTATAGGCCCATGTACAATATTTAGATAACATTTCAGTATTTTAAGAGTAGACAATTAAAGATATACAATGTTATTTTATTACATGGCTAATGAGCTAACATTTTTCTACGAGAAAGCGCTTCTCTTATATAATAAGACAAATTTACATGAGTATGTTTACATTTACTAGTAATTATATTTTTAAATTGAGGAACTGAATTTAACTGACCATTTACATGAATATATCTGTCTCTTATTAAATCATAAGCATTACATTCAAACAAGAAATGAATTATAGTTTCATTCACACCACTTTCACACATTCTACAACACATATCTACATTCACACCTCTTATATTAGCACGTAAAGGGAGAGAATTTAATCTTAAAAGACAAATATTTCTTCTAACTGTTCGTAGGTTGATAAAATTAACATAAAATTCAACATTCAAAAGAGACTTGATTTCTTTAAAATATACTAAATGAGCACTCTCACCTCTGTTCCAATTAGACCAAATCCGTGGTTTCCCGAAGTTTACTCCAGTGAAACAATATTGCACCGCAATCTAATTGATATTTTTATCAAATGACAACGCTTCTCGCATGGAAAGGGTGGTTCACATCACAGTGCCCTTGCCAAGATTCATCTGGGGTTCGCTGATTGCACAACTAACTTTGACTGCATCTATCAGGCATCTACCATTTTAGCTCACAAACTCGGCTAATTGGAAGAGAGGCTAGATGAAACTTTTATGACTTAATATGCAACTGTTTTCTGAAAATGATAGAACCTCGAAACCTACTAGATCTTGTAAACGTGTATCGAGATTGATGTTTCTTTGCCAAATGAATAAAATTGTTGGGGATCTCCAAAACGTTGCTTTTCCAATATCAATCTTTTAAATAAGTCTTCACCACTAATTATGATTTTTCATTTTCACGGTTTATCGCAACTCATGGGACACTATCTTCTTCTAACATTAAATTTAAAGAAGCCAATCTAGGCTTAGCTGATTAAACAGTTCAGGAATGTTACTTGTTCTTCTACCATTATAGGTTTCCATGGTCTACATATACGTCTCTTGGTATTGTACTTGTTCTTCTACCATTATAGGTTTCCATGGTCTACATATACGTCTCTTGGTATTGTACTTGTTCTTCTACCATTATAGGTTTCCATGGTCTACATATACGTCTCTTGGTATTGTACTTGTTCTTCTACCATTATAGGTTTCCATGGTCTACATATACGTCTCTTGGTATTGTACTTGTTCTTCTACCATTATAGGTTTCCATGGTCTACATATACGTCTCTTGGTATTGTACTTGTTCTTCTACCATTATAGGTTTCCATGGTCTACATATACGTCTCTTGGTATTGTACTTGTTCTTCTACCATTATAGGTTTCTATGGTCTACATATACGTCTCTTGGTATTGTACTTGTTCTTCTACCATTATAGGTTTCCATGGTCTACATATACGTCTCTTGGTATTGTACTTGTTCTTCTACCATTATAGGTTTCCATGGTCTACATATACGTCTCTTGGTATTGTACTTGTTCTTCTACCATTATAGGTTTCCATGGTCTACATATACGTCTCTTGGTATTGTACTTGTTCTTCTACCATTATAGGTTTCCATGGTCTACATATACGTCTCTTGGTATTGTACTTGTTCTTCTACCATTATAGGTTGCCATGGTCTACATATACGTCTCTTGGTATTGTACTTGTTCTTCTACCATTATAGGTTTCCATGGTCTACATATACGTCTCTTGGTATTGTACTTGTTCTTCTACCATTATAGGTTTCCATGGTCTACATATACGTCTCTTGGTATTGTACTTGTTCTTCTACCATTATAGGTTTCCATGGTCTACATATACGTCTCTTGGTATTGTACTTGTTCTTCTACCATTATAGGTTTCCATGGTCTACATATACGTCTCTTGGTATTGTACTTGTTCTTCTACCATTATAGGTTTCCATGGTCTACATATACGTCTCTTGGTATTGTACTTGTTCTTCTACCATTATAGGTTTCCATGGTCTACATATACGTCTCTTGGTATTGTACTTGTTCTTCTACCATTATAGGTTTCCATGGTCTACATATACGTCTCTTGGTATTGTACTTGTTCTTCTACCATTATAGGTTTCCATGGTCTACATATACGTCTCTTGGTATTGTACTTGTTCTTCTACCATTATAGGTTTCCATGGTCTACATATACGTCTCTTGGTATTGTACTTGTTCTTCTACCATTATAGGTTTCCATGGTCTACATATACGTCTCTTGGTATTGTACTTGTTCTTCTACCATTATAGGTTTCCATGGTCTACATATACGTCTCTTGGTATTGTACTTGTTCTTCTACCATTATAGGTTTCCATGGTCTACATATACGTGTCTTGGTATTGTACTTGTTCTTCTACCATTATAGGTTTCCATGGTCTACATATACGTCTCTTGGTATTGTACTTGTTCTTCTACCATTATAGGTTGCCATGGTCTACATATACGTCTCTTGGTATTGTACTTGTTCTTCTACCATTATAGGTTTCCATGGTCTACATATACGTCTCTTGGTATTGTACTTGTTCTTCTACCATTATAGGTTTCCATGGTCTACATATACGTCTCTTGGTATTGTACTTGTTCTTCTACCATTATAGGTTTCCATGGTCTACATATACGTCTCTTGGTATTGTACTTGTTCTTCTACCATTATAGGTTTCCATGGTCAACATATACGTCTCTTGGTATTGTACTTGTTCTTCTACCATTATAGGTTTCCATGGTCTACATATACGTCTATTGGTATTGTACTTGGTCTTATACCATTATAGGTTTCAATGGTCTACATATACGTGTCTTGGTATTGTACTTGTTCTTCTACCATTATAGGTTTCCATGGTCTACATATACGTCTCTTGGTATTGTACTTGTTCTTCTACCATTATAGGTTGCCATGGTCTACATATACGTCTCTTGGTATTGTACTTGTTCTTCTACCATTAAAGGTTTCCATGGTCTACATATACGTCTCTTGGTATTGTACTTGTTCTTCTACCATTATAGGTTTCCATGGTCTACATATACGTCTCTTGGTATTGTACTTGTTCTTCTACCATTATAGGTTTCCATGGTCTACATATACGTCTCTTGGTATTGTACTTGTTCTTCTACCACTATAGGTTTCCATGGTCTACATATACGTCTCTTGGTATTGTACTTGTTCTTCTACCATTATAGGTTTCCATGGTCTACATATACGTCTCTTGGTATTGTACTTGTTCTTCTACCATTATAGGTTTCCATGGTCTACATATACGTCTCTTGGTATTGTACTTGTTCTTCTACCATTATAGGTTGCCATGGTCTACATATACGTCTCTTGGTATTGTACTTGTTCTTCTACCATTATAGGTTTCCATGGTCTACATATACGTCTCTTGGTATTGTACTTGTTCTTCTACCATTATAGGTTCCCATGGTCTACATATACGTCTCTTGGTATTGTACTTGTTCTTCTACCATTATAGGTTTCCATGGTCTACATATACGTCTCTTGGTATTGTACTTGTTCTTCTACCATTATAGGTTTCCATGGTCTACATATACGTCTCTTGGTATTGCAAGAAGCATAAATTGAAACCTCTGTACCGCGGTGCACACACAGTATTTTAAGATAGCTGTTAATATGTTCCACACGTTTGAAAAATATCGTTTGTGATAAAAGATTCGGAATCTTCAAATGTTCACTGCTTTGATACTGCCATGCTCAACTGCAGTGTGAATTTCACAAGGAAATGATCTGAAATCGTGTCATCAGTTACTTCTACGTCTCTGACAATGTCACGAGTAGAGAGGACCCAGTCTATCACATTACCGATTTTGTGTGTGGCTACATCGACATACTGGACGTACTTGTTACCTTCAAGGATCTCTATCACCTTCCTGGTCAAACGGACGTCAGGTTTGTTAAAATGGACATTGAAGTCACCTAGTATAACTTTTCGGCTTCTTGTCCTGTTGAGGAGACGAAGCAGCTCCTCAAGATCATCGCAGAAATCCTGGTCTTTAAGCAGATTTTTTGGTGAAGGAGGTGGTCTGTAAATGCATACAAACGTAATTGTTTTCTGTTGTGATTTGAACAAACATGTCATTATTTCAAATGACGGAAAGGATTTCTGTGAAATCTTTTTAATTTGAAATTCCGATTTGAATATAATAGCAAGGCCCCCACCAGGTCGTTCGCCGGTACGAGGAGTCTGTTCCATCTTGTATCCTTCTGGTACAACAGCCTTTATTATCAACTCATCTCCAGAGGTCTTCAACCATGTCTCAGTGATAAAGAAAACATCGAGGTTAAATTTCCGTATAAGATCTTTCACTTTCGTAGTTTTGTTCCTGATCGACCTTGCGTTCCAGAGTCCACAGTTGATATATTGAGTAGCAGGTACGATTGGTTCGGACAGTGAATTATCGCGTACATCATTGCCTAGGGAAGATGTTAATATTTCCCACTGCTTGTCTGGTTCACAATATGCCGTTGATGATAGTTGTTTGGGTTCTTGCTTGGCGGATCGGTCAGGGTAATGAAAACATTCAGTGTCGGCAAGCCGAGACACCTGTGGATTGGATGTGGATATAATATGATTGATTACAAAAACAAAACAAAATGTATTCATAAATATATAAATCATTTGAAATTTGACAAAAAAATATTCAAACAGCATTTACTGGAGATATCATTTAACAATAACTGAACGCGTCTTGTAAACAAAATGTTAAAACACTGATTTTTCAGCGCAAATTTGAACCGGGATCATCAAAAAAGAATAAACCGTTTGTAAAGGTCTTCGGTAGATGGTTACTTATAGTTGAACTAAAATCTTGAATTAAAAAGCCCTTAAATAAATGCTTGCCTCAGATGTTCCTACTTCCGGGTCGACAATGTCCGAAGCCTTGATCCTTGAAACCAACCTTGGAGGATCAAAATCTACAACCTCATACTTTGTTGCGTAACGGTCAGGACTAGTACCTTTATGTAATTTTTCAAGTCCAAATCTGTCAATTTCCGCATGGGTGTGTTCATAATGTTCAGTTTGTCTGCTTGAGGGAGAACTCGGATATAGTGTTTGTAACGATTGGTGAGCAGCTTGAACGGATAGTGAGTCCAATGAGAACTTTGGCAAACATTGGTACTGGTCAACTGTCGTCTCATATTTTTCTCTGTCCTGTTTGCCATGACAAATTTTATGGTTGTACAAATCTTTATGCCACCCTCCATAATCCGGGCATTGAGATTTCTCTTCGTAGAGATCAAGTTTAACATGTGAATCTCTTCCATGGCAAACTTCATGGTTGTCCAAATTTTTATACCATCTTCCACAATCCGGGCATTGAGATTTCTCTTCGAAGAGATCAAGTTTAACACGAGGAGCTCTCCCATGGCAAACTTCATGGTTGTCCAAATTTTTATACCATCTTCCACAATCCGGGCATTGAGTTTTCTCTTCGAAGAGATCAAGTTTAACACGAGGAGCTCTCCCATGGCAAACTTCATGGTTGTCCAAATTTTTATACCATCTTCCACAATCCGGGCATTGAGTTTTCTCTTCGTTGAGATCAAGTTTAACACGAGGAGCTCTCCCATGGCAAACTTCATGGTTGTCCAAATTTTTATACCATCTTCCACAATCCGGGCATTGAGATTTCTCTTCGTTGAGGTCAAGTTTAACACGAGGAGCTATCCCATGGCAAACTTCATGGTTGTACAAATCTTTATACCACCCTCCACAATCCGGGCATTGAGTTTTCTCTTCGTTGAGATCAAGTTTAACACGAGGAGCTCTCCCATGACAAACTTCATGGTTGTCCAAATTTTTATACCATCTTCCACAATCCGGGCATTGAGATTTCTCTTCATAGAGATCAAGTTTAACACGAGGAGCTCTCCCATGGCAAACTTCATGGTTGTCCAAATTTTTATACCACCCTCCATAATCCGGGCATTGAGATTTCTCTTCGTAGAGATCAAGTTTAACACGAGGAGCTCTCCCATGGCAAACTTCATGGTTGTCCAAATTTTTATGCCACCCTCCACAATCCGGGCATTGAGATTTCTCTTCGTAGAGATCAAGTTTAACACGAGGAGCTCTCCCATGGCAAACTTCATGGTTGTCTAAATTTTTATACCATCTTCCACAATCCGGGCATTGAGATTTCTCTTCGTAGAGATCAAGTTTAACACGAGGAGCTCTCCCATGGCATACTTCATGGTTGTCCAAATTTTTATACCACCCTCCACAATCCGGGCATTGAGATTTCTCTTCGTAGAGATCAAGTTTAACACGAGGAGCTCTCCCACGGCAGACTTCATGGTTGTCCAAATTTTTATACCACCCTCCACAATCCGGGCATTGAGATTTCTCTTCGTAGAGATCAAGTTTAACACGAGGAGCTCTCCCATGGCAAACTTCATGGTTGTCCAAATTTTTATACCATCTTCCACAATCCGGGCATTGAGATTTCTCTTCGTAGAGATCAAGTTTAACACGAGGAGCTCTCCCATGGCAAACTTTATGGTTGTCCAAATTTTTATACCACTCTCCACAATCCGGGCATCGGGTTTTCTCTTCGTTGAGGTCAAGTTTAACTAGATGAGCTCTCCCACGGCATTTTTTATGATTATTCAAATTCTTGTACAAGCCTCCACAATCATGGCACTGTTCACGACGATCTGCCATTTTATAGACATGCGGACTCTCTCTCTCTCTTTCTCTCCTTTACTTAGTCACAATGGAATGTAACACACGCACGAGGCTGTTTCACTGTGGACACTTTTGCTGGTTTAGGGAGACCTTATCAGCTTTACTTGCCTACCTAGCTAGGATGGCTCAAACTGGCAACTGCATGAGTGGGTAGAGCTATACATTCCTGTATTCGTTTCTAGGTCATACTCATCTTGATAAACATGTTAACATGGCAATGTTTGAGAGTATGTAGCTAAAATATCGTCATTTTCCCAAAAGTAAATGTTTTCAAAAAGAACTATTATTCATTGTTAGCTGACAGCAAGTTGTTTGCTCGGTTGAATTCAAGTTTTCAAGCAATATGGATAACATTTCACCAACCCTTTCCGTACAAGATATCCGTTTACAGCTGTCACTAGGAGTCATCCAACGTAGCACAATACAGGTATTAATATCCACGTTTAAATATGAATTTTGATCGATTGAAGTCATAAATACATGATCACATAGTTTTTACGGTATTAAGTAAAATGCAATTAATGTTTATCACTTAATACAGCACTCGCATAGGAATACATCTTTCACAAATCATGTTCATATTATTTGGGTCGGGCCAGGAGGCATGTCGCTGTGAGAGTCGCATGGGCGCCGCGGAGGGAGCCGAATCTGCTCACGGAACTCTCCGAAGTATTGCAACAAGAAAAGCCTTTAAAAAGGCATGGTTGATACCACAGATGAAGGTTGTGATTGGTCGACCAATTTGGGTGATAAGTAAACAGTAACAACACTGGGTACCAGCACTAATATTAGCACGGGTATTGATCAATCAATCAAAGCTAATTTCACAAAATTAATTTTTATCAACATGAGTTTATGAAAGTTTTTTTTTACTTTTATCAACGAGTGTTGGTTTATTTTGTATCTAAAGACACGAGGGTGATATTATATTTATCATCCAAAGTCACTCATTTTCACATCTCAGAGAAAAACTTTACATCTCTGAACACAACTATACTAGATTTTTAAGACAGTGGGTCACATAGGAACCCGATATCGTAAATAAAATGTAGGTAAAACGTGGGTAAGAAAGATCCGTTCCTATATGTATATAGAGTAAAGGAATAAAGGCATCCATGTTGCCGATCTCGACTCGCTTCCGAGTTAAGTCAAAATTACCGCTTCAAATCGGTGACATCTCATTCACATACACAAGAATCTCATAGTTATACATTTCTCAGCAAAACATAGCTTGTTTCAAACATATGTCACCCTTCAAATAACTTTTATATCTATTTATATTCGCAAATCGACCGCAGAAACCTCTGGGGTGAACGTTACTTCTGTAGATAATTTCTAAACATCGTGAAAAAATTAAAAAGCGATTTTTATTGATGTTCCACCATTTTCAAACCAGGTTGTGACAATGGAGTCAAATGATTATTTGTTTTGGTATGTAGAATCATTTTTTGCACTAGGGGATTGTGACGGCCCAGTCGCTTGTCTTCCACACACTGTAGAATTAATAAATGGAAATTTCCATTTCATTATTTAAAAAAGAGAGGTTCAAGATTTGTTTGTCTCTTGTGTATAATTACAAGAAAATAATAAATATTTAAAAAAAATCATAATACTATACTTTTACATATCAGTACATTTAAATTGATGTATTATATCATTGAATTATTTCAAGTAAAACAATTTAATTCAAGTAAAGTGAAACACGACCACAACATTGTGTTATACAAAAGTGTATCAACATTATTAATACAATCTGTGGAATGATAAGTTTATATTTTTTCTAGAAATTGTGATTTGGTGGTTTTTACCAAAACTGAAAAACACAAATATCAGAATGAAACATCAGAAATTAATAATTAGATATTTGACGTTGATATTTAGATAAATAACTGTAGAGAATCACTCTTATGTTTTACCTCATCACTGGACAGAAAGTTTGGCAATTCAACTTCGGTCAAACGTACATCACTGAGCCAAGCCCAGTCGTGAAGAGTTTTGACATGTTCATATACACTTTCTTTCAATTTTTAAGTAAACAATCAAGACAGTATTACAGGTGCCTGTCTGGTCAATGAAAACAACAGAATGTCCATTTTCTACTAAAGACAAAGCAATCTTCTGATCAGAAATTGATAGCGAAATCATTTCCGAAACATTGCACTGTCCAAACCACGCCGTTTTGTTTGTAAAGCGATGCTTTAAATGAAGTCGCCTAACGGACCAATCAGATCGCCCGAGAGGCATTTGGTGCGGAGTAACGTTAACCCCAGAGGTTTCTGCGGTCGATTTGCGAATATAAATAGATATAAAAGTTATTTGAAGGGTGACATGTGTTTGAAACAAGCTAAGTTTTACTGAGAAATGTATAACTAAGAGATTCTTGTGTATGTGAATGAGATGTCACCGATTTGAAGCGGTAATTTTGACTTAACTCGGAAGCGAGTCGAGATCGGCAACATTGATGCCTTTATATCTTTACTCTATATACATATAGGAACGGATCTTTCTTACCCACGTTTTACCTACATTTTATTTACGATATCGGGTTCCTGTGGTGGGACAGCGTTGACAATGACAGGATATTGTGCAAAATGTACTGCCAAAACGATATCTCCTAGGCGCCATCGCTTGATCTCTCAGGAGCCATGATGGTTAATTATTAACAGGAGTATTACAGATACTAAAAACAAAAGACTCTCCGATCATCTAACGAGATTCGATCCCGGATCCTTATGATCTGAAGTCGAAAGCGTTATCCATTGAGTAAGCAGGCCTGATAGCTAAAGTTTGGAACCAACGATATATGTCATATTCTAAATACGCGTCATTTTCAGTAGCTCTGGTGATAAATACATGTTTTCAACGTAATCATTTAGTGACATCGTTAATTATAACTTGTAACGTGGTAATAAATGCTCCACCTATTAGTAAACATTAGTCTTATTTCAATGTCACCAGCGTACTTACAGAAACATTCCTTTTAATTCGCCAGGCGAGCCAAATTAGCGAAATTAAATCGCGTGGGTTATAAAAAAAAGTGGATTTTTCGATTATTGAATGCAAAATAATGCTCTTTTCTAGAACAAATGTAGACTCTTCTTCATATGAAGTTGTTTTTGATTGACTCTGTTAACATTTATCAGCGTCTTGAATATGAAATATGATTACTCTTTTAATATAACATTTAAAGTGAAATCCTATTCCACAGTTTAATGTGCCAAATATTTTGTATTACCCACATGGTGACGTAATGCATTTTTTGCTACAACTCTGTTCATTGGTCATTTGATTTGGATACAGCACATGTGATTGGCGCGGCTTCCCTTTGAAAATATCAACAGTAATATAACCCTGTGTGGAGCTAAAGGGCTCGGTTTCTGCGAGTATATATGTTAAAGAGAGCAGTATCGAATATCAACACTGCTGAAGCAAGCTGCGTACCGAGAATGATGATGCAGCTGTGACGTCTCACCTTCTCCAAAACTGCTGGACCCAGCGCTGGCGGAGGAAAGGCGTAAGTGAGAAGACCATCCCAGCTGATTGACATTGCATCTACGGCGAAGGCCTGAGGGTCCGGAACTGGGCTGACGTAGACCTGAAGCTGTGTGTTGAGACTGGTCGCAAAGAGGTCCACAATTGGCGATTCCCACAAGTCTGACACCATCTTGAAGGAGGTGGGATGCAGAGTCCATTCTGTTAACTGGATCTGGTTCGGTCGAGACAAGTTGTCTGTTAGAACGTTCAGATGGCCTGGAATGTGTCTTGGCCTGAGCTGACACCTGTTCTTGTCGATCCAGTCGAACAGTTGAAGACACAGATCTAACAATCCCTTTGATCGAGTCCCTCCTTGACGATTGACGTAGGCTACTACCGTGGTGTTGTCCGAGGCCAACATCATCAACTCCAGCTGGTTGATGTGAAGATGAGCTTCTTCCAGAGACCAAGATCCCTGAACCATCTGGTCCATAAGGTGTGCACCCCAGCCCACCGTGGATGCATCCGTCACCAGCAGAACATCCTGCACGAAAGGGACCAACTGAACTCCCTGCAGAACATTCTGGTCTCGAAGCCACCGATGAAGCGAGCGAAGAGTCTCTGGTGGAGGAGAGCAAAGAGTCGAAAGCTCGAGCGATCTCACGAAGTTGATCCAGCACTGAAAGTGACGAAGTCTCAGCCTCCCCCTGTTGGTCAAGCCGGTATCGACTCCATCCTGAAGTGAGGAGGTCTCTGCAGGAAGTTCCGGTTCAATATCTTTAAATCGATCACCATGTGAAGCTCTTCCGTGACCTTCTTGGGAACCAGAAAAATTGCGAATAGAATCCGCGGGAGACCGATTTGGATACAATTCCATAACCACTCCCTTCACCAAGAGCTTTTGCATTGCGTCCTCTGCTGCCACCAGAGGATAACCGGACAGATGAAAGCAAGGACCCTCCGGGAGGAAGGTAGTTGGGGGAAGAGCATTGAAGATCAAACGATCGTCTCCAACAATTGGCCATTTGGTGGCAAATTGTTGAAGACGACCCCGACCTGACCAGGAACCACGTTCAAAGGGAAGATTGGGGGACGGACAAGGGGCGATAACTGGTCGTACACGGGAACTGGGTGGTCAAACCCGCTGTTTACCTCTGCCAGGGCCTCGTCCACCACTCTTGCCAGGGGTCGAGTTCTTCTCAAACCTTCTATCGAAATTTCTTTTGGGAGTAGTGGGAGCTTGATTCTTCTGGAAACTTTGTTTCCTAGAGGGCGTGGAAGGCTTGTTACTTGGGGATTGCAAATTATGGAGGTCTTCATTTCTCTTCCTCTCCATGTCTTTGTCCTTCTGTTCCAGTGCCTTGGTCACAGATTCACCATAGAGCGTGCCGCTAAACAAGGGGGCTTAGTAGAGCATCTCTTTGATCTTGGGGTCTGTGTTCTGTGGTAGTTGTTTGACATAGGCAGAACGACGCAGGAGTGTGAGCTGAGACTCTAACCAGAGGAGATGACGGTCCAAGTCTAAAACGGCATCATCCATGGAATCAAAGAACTCGTTCGGTGTGGCCAGGGATGAAAAGGGCACTGTGGTAGACTCCGTAGGATCAGCTGAATCAGGGATAGCCGGGAGCTGTCTGGCTGCAGTGGCGGCAAACCAGTGAATGTATGACGAGGTCTGCATGGTTTTATTGAACCGAGGTCTCTATCTCTCTGAGACGAGAATCACTCACTCTAACTTGTTCTGAGGTACCAGAAATTGTCATTGAGTGGGGTCTCTTCTGCCTTCGTGAAGTTGGCGTTATGCACCTTAAATGGGGAGCCCCTGTAGAAAGACCCTGCTTTATCAAAGCCCAAGGTTCCAACTCTGTCGGATAACTGCGCCTCAAGTTGATCCGTGGAGTCCGAAGGCGGCAGAGAATTAGCTGGTGTAGATGGAACCTTCGGAGCACCCCTGCTGATATCATTGTGGATGGGTTGTAAAGGCACTGGAGGCCGAACCAGGTCCGGAAAGTGCCAGTAAACCTCATCAATCTTGTCATACCAGCTCAAGGAGGGAAAGGCAGAGTCATCTGAGGACGCCTTCTTAGATTTCTTAGTCACCAGGGCAGGCTGGGAGCCGTAAAAGGATAACTCTGGAGGGTCCGCTGACTCCCTCTTGGAACCTGAGGCAATGGGCTGTTGGATGACCGGCGCCCGCTGGCTGTCCATCGGCGGCTGGTGGTCCACAGACTGCTGGCTTTGTTCCTGCCGCTGGCTGGGTGCGTGCCCCTGGTTGTTTCCGGGCTGCTGGTTGTCCATGGACCGCTGGCTATCCACAGGCTGCTGGGGGTCCACTGGCTGCTGGGGGTCAACTGGGCCGCTGAGGTTCCACGGGCCGCTTGGACCGCCGGTAGTCACCCGGATGGGAGGATGTGGAAGATGACTTGGGGTAATCGACGATGTGGGAACGGTTGTGCCTCGAAGAAGACGACGAGGAAGAGCTGGAGGGCGCAGTGTCCTTAGGCTGCTTCGGTGTGCGGGTCCCTGGAGTCGTCCTGATATCCACCGGATTCTCCTGGTGAACCGTGGTGCTCTTCGTGACAGACTTCTTAGACAACCTGGGATCCCTGGAAGACGGTGTAGGAAGGGCAGAGTCGATGGCGGACGGGGCGTTAATAGAGATGAAATCTTCTGACTTCCCTTCACCTCCCCACCACCCCCCCCCCCCCTCCCCCCGCCGACCAGTTATGTGGGAGACTATGTCTCGCCCTGGCGACGGGGGAAGCCTTTGATCCACTGGAATGCCCTCGCCCTCAAGTTCAGGTAAGCTGATCAGACGATTCATCAGCGGCATCATCTTTTGGGCTATGATGCGGAACTGGGCTAGGTCTGCAGCCAGGTCAGTCTGAGGAAGCGTAGAAATGGTGGACGACTTCGTAGAACCCTTGGCCAAACTTCTCTTCCGAGCAGCTATGTAGGCTTGGAAGGCCGTCCCGTCCAGGAGACAGCAAGACTCGCAAGGCCGGTCAAAGGAACAGTTGGTGCCGTAATAACGAGCACAGGGACATGTATCGCTTAAATAGAGCGTTAGAAAGACACACATACTCATAGACCCTACCCTAATACTATATATAGGGTAGGGTCTATGAGTATGTATGTCTTTCTAACGCTCTATTTAAGCGATACATGTCTCTGTGACAACGAGGACAGCAAAGGTGAGGATCTACGGCAGACATAAACTTATGACAGCCCTCGCACTTCTTGGTATTACTCATGATTCTGTGAACAGAAATCATTAACACACAGATAGACAAAGCAAAACACATTTCAATATATAAAAAACATGAATATATAAAGGAGAAGTGATATAAGTAAATTATATATATGTAATATAAATATATATAACATTAATTCTGTGAAAATTCTTGGTGTGATAAATGGGCGGGGCTTACCGAACCCGATTCACCGAACAATCTATAATCGAAGCAAAAGTAATACAAAAGGCATATTTAGCTAAGCATGAAAAGCTAAATAATAAGTATTAGGATAGCATAAAGCAATAAACACGGACATTTTAAGCAATAAAAAATTTCGTGACGTGTAGAAAAACAAGAGGGAAATATACGCCATTTTGAACGTGTCAAGATGAAACGGCGCTCAACAAAAAAGAGAATAAGATGAGTATTTAAAATACAACATGAAAGGTTTTAGGGATAAATCTCACGAAATCAGGATACAGAAAAAACCGGGAATGTTTCGTCAAAGGTAACATCTTGAAGTAGACTGGAGTACACGCAAACTTCTCTTCCGAGCAGCTATGTAGGCTTGGAAGGCCGTCCCGTCCAGGAGACAGCAAGACTCGCAAGGCCGGTCAAAGGAACAGTTGGTGCCGTAATAACGAGTACAGGGACATGTATCGCTTAAATAGAGCGTTAGAAAGACACACATACTCATAGACCCTACCCTATATATAGTATTAGGGTAGGGTCTATGAGTATGTATGTCTTTCTAACGCTCTATTTAAGCGATACATGTCTCTGTGACAACGAGGACAGCAAAGGTGAGGATCTACGGCAGACATAAACTTATGACAGCCCTCGCACTTCTTGGTATTACTCATGATTCTGTGAACAGAAATCATTAACACACAGATAGACAAAGCAAAACACATTTCAATATATAAAAAACATGAATATATAAAGGAGAAGTGATATAAGTAAATTATATATATGTAATATAAATATATATAACATTAATTCTGTGAAAATTCTTGGTGTGATAAATGGGCGGGGCTTACCGAACCCGATTCACCGAACAATCTATAATCGAAGCAAAAGTAATACAAAAGGCATATTTAGCTAAGCATGAAAAGCTAAATAATAAGTATTAGGATAGCATAAAGCAATAAACACGGACATTTTAAGCAATAAAAAATTTCGTGACGTGTAGAAAAACAAGAGGGAAATATACGCCATTTTGAACGTGTCAAGATGAAACGGCGCTCAACAAAAAAGAGAATAAGATGAGTATTTAAAATACAACATGAAAGGTTTTAGGGATAAATCTCACGAAATCAGGATACAGAAAAAACCGGGAATGTTTCGTCAAAGGTAACATCTTGAAGTAGACTGGAGTACACGCAAACTTCTCTTCCGAGCAGCTATGTAGGCTTGGAAGGCCGTCCCGTCCAGGAGACAGCAAGACTCGCAAGGCCGGTCAAAGGAACAGTTGGTGCCGTAATAACGAGCACAGGGACATGTATCGCTTAAATAGAGCGTTAGAAAGACACACATACTCATAGACCCTACCCTAATACTATATATAGGGTAGGGTCTATGAGTATGTATGTCTTTCTAACGCTCTATTTAAGCGATACATGTCTCTGTGACAACGAGGACAGCAAAGGTGAGGATCTACGGCAGACATAAACTTATGACAGCCCTCGCACTTCTTGGTATTACTCATGATTCTGTGAACAGAAATCATTAACACACAGATAGACAAAGCAAAACACATTTCAATATATAAAAAACATGAATATATAAAGGAGAAGTGATATAAGTAAATTATATATATGTAATATAAATATATATAACATTAATTCTGTGAAAATTCTTGGTGTGATAAATGGGCGGGGCTTACCGAACCCGATTCACCGAACAATCTATAATCGAAGCAAAAGTAATACAAAAGGCATATTTAGCTAAGCATGAAAAGCTAAATAATAAGTATTAGGATAGCATAAAGCAATAAACACGGACATTTTAAGCAATAAAAAATTTCGTGACGTGTAGAAAAACAAGAGGGAAATATACGCCATTTTGAACGTGTCAAGATGAAACGGCGCTCAACAAAAAAGAGAATAAGATGAGTATTTAAAATACAACATGAAAGGTTTTAGGGATAAATCTCACGAAATCAGGATACAGAAAAAACCGGGAATGTTTCGTCAAAGGTAACATCTTGAAGTAGACTGGAGTACACGCAACGTGTTGACAAGTTGGTAACACCAAGAAAAGTAAATACGATAGGGCTGATGGATTGTGGGTGGCGTGTCGCTCGCCTGGCACGTGCGGAGTGTGGAGACTCAAAAAGTTTGAAATGTCTATTCTAGACTTGATCAAGGTTTGATTTGTTGTTAGATGTTTGTAAATAAACAAGGAATTGCGTATAAGTTTAGAGGTAGTGAATGAAAGAAATTTGCCCTTTGGTCCAAGATACATAAAAGCATGAATTTATGTCAACCTTTTATTAACAAAATATGTAATGGGAGTTCTTCTACCATATCGCATATCTTATTTACTTGAAGATTGGACAAATACTAAATTTGTAAGTTAATTTCATCGAGAGGAAAGTAATCACCTTTCAATTGGGCGCATCATCCATGTTTGTAGAGAAATGTTGCCTACGTCCTCACCTTCCTTTGTACACAGTGACAATGTCTTTTTCTCCGTAAGCTCATGTCGTTTTCATCATGTAGTGCACGTGAAAAGTAT
This sequence comes from Steromphala cineraria, assembly GCA_916613615.1. NCBI lineage: Eukaryota > Metazoa > Mollusca > Gastropoda > Trochida > Trochidae > Steromphala > Steromphala cineraria. The sequence continues at coordinate 12,484,663 of OU744721.1, forward strand.
GACTGACGCGCTGTTGTTGTTACCGTAACTTTCTACTCAAATGTTGCTAAATCGACAGTTTTTTAAAGAAGGATCAGGTAACTTAGAGTGTAATTTATAGAATATTTGGTAGCTTCTAAAGGCGTGATGAGGCACATTGTTTTGTAAAGAGAACATAGTTTAACGCATTTTTACAATTTACGCATGGTATTTTAAAAGATGTGTTTTGTTTATATATGTCGATGTGTTAGTCGTGGTATAAGTAAGTTATACGACTCGAATTGGTCGTCTAGTCCACGACATAGTTGATTAGCCAACTTCCGGTCTCGTTGCTATGGTTTCCTTTGTTCTAACTGTAGGTGTATTGACCGATTCATCTCTCCTTTCTATGTCCTTACTGTACTTACACCTACTCTTTTTTTGGACATCTAAACTTAGCCAGGTGAAGAGATCTTCAACTCTGGCAAATAAACGGACTTATGAAATGCGATGGCGGGAATTGAACCCGGGACCTTTATCTTACAGAACAACGTCTCTGTCGACTGAACTACTTTGATTTGACACAAACACTGGTACTTTCGGTTGTGATTTGTATATGTTGTTCTTTTTCCTATAGAAGTCCATGTATAGGTACTAGTTTGTACAAATTTTTGATAAAATGAAGTAAGTTTATGGTTTATATACCGCAATTCTAAGAGTATTGTTAATATTCTATTTATATTTAGGTCAAGACGCAAATACATAGAGAAGGATGGAAAGCATTGTTACGTCTAATATGACTCAACCGGAAAGGGGTATGGTTGAAATAATGACCTCTGACTGAGTGTATATCTGTGATGAGCATCAAGCGATCAGCGAGATGGTTATCACAGATATTCACAAAGTCAAAGTCATTATTTCATATACACCACATGGCATTGATTGATAGTTCTTTCCTTTCATAATAAGTTTGAGTGTTAATCAAGTAAAAAGGTTTTAAAAGGTTGATGCAATGGTGTAGTGGTTGAATGAATTCCCTCATTAACATTACTTCTTTATGTTTTGCATACTCTAAAAACACGCATTTCACGTGCCGATTGAGAGTGACTAGACTTGGTTGTCAGATAATTCTTAGCCAGTAGCTATACTAACTGTCTCTGTTGAGTGAGTTCTAAAACACTTCCATTCTCCATCTTGAATTATAATGAAATATGTCAAAAACATATGTCAAAACGTCGTAGAAAATATGTTTAATGTCTAAGGTTATACCTAAATCAAACCGACATTCAGTCTATGAAATGTATCAGTCTGTAACAAACAGATTTACGTGAGGCTGCGCGGATGTTGTTCATTTCACCGTGAGCTGCACGGAATTCATGCATTTCACGTTCAAACCAAGGATGCAGCACAACATCGAAAGCACATGGTGTGGGGTTAATTGGAGCTGTGACCTGCTCAAACAGAACCATATCTGTGTTTAAAGAGGCAGTAGCACGTTTTTATGGGGAATATATAAGGTGATGTCAGGAAAATGGAAATAAATGGTTCCAATTGAAAGACAATGTATTTAAACTAAATGGAGCAGTAATAATTTAAATAAATAATGTAAAGTTTAGCCATGCGATTCCTTTTTCTTACACAAAATGAATTAAAGGTGTTCACACAAAAATGGCCGCCAATGGATTTTATGTGAATCTTCATACTTTGTCCTCTGACTATGGCTGATTGGCTTGTGTAATGAGATTTATGACACTATCAACATAATACATTTAGCATTAACATACAATTATCAGTGAAAATTTTATAATATAAAATTATCAAAAAACGTGCTACTGCCCCTTTAAAGGTATTCTCAGGACGAAACGATTGCTTTATCGTAAAGTATCATAAGCTCTTCCAATTGTAGTCCGTTCAATGTTGTGAGTTGGATTGTACAATTTATGATTCGTTTGGGGTAACAATTGACAATAATAAAATATCATATATCATGTTTCCTTTGAGCAATCATTTCGAGATGTGTTTAGATATCACGTCTAGGTGAAGTTTTTCCCGAGGGACGACACGGCAAGGTCTCATGCGAAAGCCAAAGACCTGATGTATCAGGTCGAGGCAACTGTTCACGTATTATCGTCCATGTTTGCTCTCTGATAATCAACCCATGGTGGTTTTCTGAAAACCAAACCAAGGGTTTGGCATCCACGAAAACGACCTAGATACCACCATTGATAACCAAATCCAACGGACACTAAGATAGAATCTAAATATGGAAAACCCCTTAAAGTTTTAAAGAACGATCCTCTGGATTTCGTATTTGATGTATGAGGCTGTTAAAAGGGATAAAAAATTATCAATATCTTCTTAATTTGTTTTTACTATAATTTCTAACTGAAGATAGATAATGTGTGTCACAGTTTGTGTTGAAATACTCTCCAAATTAACGACACTAGGGGAGACCAGGGCAAAGCGCGCACCCTAACATAAAAGTGCGTCTAGTGGGCACCCCGACATGTACAGAATGCAACTTGCACACTATTTCTAATACTTATCAGATGGACTGTAACATGGCACATGCTTTTTTAATCTGCCATTTCGGCAAAAGGATATATTTACGTAAATATATTTTGGTTAAGGGGGCGCGCTTTGCCCTGTAGTTTGGGGCAAAGTGCCCAATCCTCTGGGCGCTTTGCCCCATTCGAAAAACAACACAAAATGTAATAGATATTACACACACATAATCAGCCAATACAAATCAAAAGCTATCATCTTGATAATGCAAGGCAACTATCGAACCCATATGAAGAATAGAATTAACATAAAAGTTGACAATACATGCAAGAATGCGCAAAATATTCCTTAACATGTCATGGACCTACATGTTCAACATTCTCAATTACCAAATATCGTTATGGTTGGTACATGTACATTTCTTTCAATTACGAATGTGTTGATAATGTAGGTTATTGAATATCAAAACCAGTAAAATAATAAAATATAAGATGAATTGAATTGGTTATATAGACGAATTAAAGAATTCATACAACTATTTTGTGTCGGACTTGGCAGAACGGCATGAATTGGTTATCGTTTAGGGTTGAACAGTAATATACGATGAATTATATATTCATGATTTAAAAAACAACAGAAAAATATGCTTTGGTAACTGTTTCTTGTCGTGATTCTTTAACAAAACAAAACCCTTTAAGTAAAAGGGTATATTTCATTTTAATATAAAAAAACAGAATGCTGATATGAGAATAATAGTTCACCTTGACATTATTTGCTTAAGAAATGCAAAATAATAACTTTAACACCAATATGTTAACCAAAATGATATATTTTATAACACACGGGGCAAAGCGCTCCCCCCGGCACGTTTTGCCCCATCAAGGGTAGCATTTGTTGTGAACATCACAGAAAGTCATTAAAGCAAGTAATTACAAATTTCATTATTCAATGAATTAATGATACCAATTAATGTTACATGTGCACGAGAGTTCAATGTTCCGTTTTGTATTGTTATTGAATATTTGAATTTGAGACATATCCGTTCCATATAGTAAAATTGCGTTTTTTCGAATATTTGAAATTTTGCGTCCACAACCCAGGCAAATGATTCCAGCGTTGGTCACAAAGCTTCATTACGGTTACTTTCATTCGTTGGTAATGACAAATTACTCCATTTGTCGACAGGTTTGGAGAAATAACGCGTGGTCACTTTGCCCCGGGGGCGCGCTTTGCCCTGGTCTCCCCTAGTTCTCTTCCAAAATTTCGGTTTTACTATTTGATACCAATTATTGATACAACGATCTTTGTATACCATTATTGCTTGTTTTGTAACGAATTTGACTGGGTAAACGATTACATTGGTGTGTGTGTTCAAACTAAGTTGCATTCAAATGTTGTTTTCGAAAAGTATAATCAGCATTTATAAAAATGGTTAGTTTAGCTTTAGTTAATAGTTTTTAGTTTATCGAAAAAAGAATGGTTTAGGCCTTATAACACTTTAGCACAGAAACGGCAATTTTCAACTGATCAGTTGATTTCAACTGTTTTAAGAAATAGAAACAACATTGGCATAGAAAGCTGCAATGTTGTTAACAAGCTCCATAGATAATTGGGGATATATATCTTGTCTTTCTGTGACTCCGTGGCCACAGTATAGTATTTGATGAGCGATAGAACAAATTGTCCTTTTGCAGAAAAATTGGAAGTTTTTCTGAAGCCCCTAAATAGCATAACTTGAAATAATTTACGCCATTCTATCCAGGTTTCGTTATTAAGGGATAATATCTCGAAATTAGTCGTTATTTTATATGATAAGAAAAGATTCCCAAATTCAACGTAATTCATACATGCATTCAAACATTCATAATAATACTTGTAAATGACACCTTCCATAACACCTCTTAATGAAAATATCAACTTCTTTGGGATCATATGTACAACACGAGCCGACATGAGGCAAATCGAGGTACTGACACATCCATCTTAGCGAGGTACCCATTTACAGGGGGTCGAACTGGTGGACTGGGAAAAGTGAACTCAAATAAAAAATCAAAATAAAAACTTTATCCTAAAATAAGTAAAGATATGTTATTTACTTACGAACAAAAGAAAGGTCATCATCCAAAATACGGTTTATTTTAATTCGGCAGTTGGTGACTATATGAATCAATTAGATTTATTACATCGTGTTTACAATACAAATCATATTTAAAATGTTAATACAGTGTACATTAAATGTTCATGTTTCTGAAAAACACGTTTTTTAAGAAATCGTCGTTTGTAAATTTCCTTAACAGGTCGAGATAGTAGAGTCAAAAAGAAGTTTGTTTCATGGCGTCATACCAATCTCATTAAAATTAGATCATGATTTTCTTCACTTCCAGGCGTCATATATATGATAATGATGCGTTAACTAATTAATGTATAAAAATATTATTTGTGTCCTTTAATTCTAGTTATGCCATTGTGAGTGGGTCTTTACCTAACATGTACCAAGCATAGTCATCAAAGATCGCTTTTCCCTGGCAACCGTGTATTGTTTGATGGATATGTGGTAGCCTTTCTATTGTTCGTTAGTTGATTTGATTATTGCTCCTAAAGAAAGATTTACACCATTTGTTACCTTCACAATAAGTAAATGATCTTTCTTGATCATTTCATTCATTTATATTGAAATGTATATATCTCTAGTCATTTTAGAAAGATTAGTAAAAACAAGTGACTTTAAAAGATGCCATTTTTATTCACTAATAAAATATACAACAATATATCAATATATCAATCAACATTTGAAGGTTGAGTAACTCATACTTATAAAATATACAACAATATATCCATATATCAATCAACATTTAAAGGTTGAGTAACTCATACTTATAAAATATACAACAATATATCAATATATCAATCAACATTTAAAGGTTGAGTAACTCATACTTATAAAATATACAACAATATATCAATATGTCAATCAACATTTAAAGGTTGAGTAACTCACAATCGTCACTTACATGTTCTTAGTTGGCGGTTTTTCTCTTATTTTCCCTGAAATGATGTCCAATTGATCCACTTATCTGAATGTGCCAAGGTGTTGCCTTGTTATTATTATAAACAGATCATTTTTGAAAACAACTATAATTGAACGATAATTTTGTTTTGGGAAAATTGACAAATTAAAAATGTAAAAGTTTTGACGATATGCCGTTTCGAACCTGCATACTTATTTTCCCCGTCCTCTTGCCACTGCACCATTGCGTCTATAAGGTGGGTTTACATGCCGCACATTTACCCCTGGGGGTATTATACCCCCGGGGGTAAATTTGCCCCCAGGGGCAGAAGTCAAATATTGCATTGCGTTTATATGAAATGAAATTGCAATACCTAGGGGCATTATTTTCTCTTCATAAATTGACTTTTATAAGGATATTCAGTTTTGCCCCCTGGAGTATACAAAGTAAAGTGTTTACATGACAGGTTTGCCCCCAGGGGTATTTATACCCCCGAGGGTATCTGATTTGCCCAACCTCCAGACCAGGGGTAAATATTTCGCACTTTGCCCCCGGGGGTAAGTATACCCCTCTTAAAAATTGCGTTTACATGACGAAATTTACCCCCTTGGGGCAAAAAATTGCCTTTACCCCCGGGGGTAACCGCACATATAAACGGAATATGAAAGGGGTGTTATCATTGGCCCTGTATTGAAGGTCTAGTTTAGGTTTTTAGATACTTTGGGTTCGTTTCTGTTCATATTCTTCTTTCATCATGTTAACCAATACAATGTTGTTATAAATGGTATGCGGACTACCAACTAGAACATTATGCATAACGGTACATTGTGTTAATATAATAAGTGAACATCACATCACATCACAAAACCTTGAAGCCTCAATGATTATAAAATTATAAATTATTACAGAAAACATATTAAATAAAAATCTTTTACCGGAGACTTACTTTTACTTCAGCAACAAAATAAAATTAAAGTGTATTTATCCCAACAGGAAGTCTAATATTACTTTGTCTAATTTCTTATCAACACTGTACTTTTTTCCTTCACTGTCCTAGTATTGATATCCACGTGCGTTATGAGCTAGATGTGCTAATGAAAAAAAATAAACCCTAAATAGCTTATTACGATGATATGAAATCACACAATAGAAACAGTTTTATAAATCATCTAATGAGTACCATCTGCCTTTTTGAACATGATCTCGGTGGCACGGACCAGTATGTACATCAACTCTCTATCCTTTGGTCTGGTTGTTGCCATAATGTTCCTAATAACTGGGATAAAGAAGTTCGGAACTCGAATCTTTCCTGATATCATGTGCCGAAGTTTTTCGAGTGAGAAGTGCAGTTTTGACACGTGAGTATCATCCATCCACACGTGACTTCCGGCCGAGCTCTCGTACAGAAGATTCCACATTAAGGACCGGATGTGGTATGTGGTAAATCGCACCTTGAAGTTCCGGTCTCCTATGTAGTGGTCAAGAGCGTACCTAGCAGCCCTCTGGATGTCAAGTGACTTGTTTGTAAGATCCGAACTTTGGGACTCCTTAGCGATCTCCAATACTCTCTTCATTGTCCTCAGGACGGGCTTCCAACAGTTCTTCTCGCCATATCTCGTCAGGGTCTTCTCAGCATAAGAACACGAGATTTTCCATTGAAGGTGACCATCATCCGGGGAACCTTCAGGTTCAATAACAGTATCAAAACAAGTACAAATTATTAGTGGCAATGGTCGAGTATTTTCCCTGTTCCCGATACAAACATCAAAAGCAACATGTATCATCCTGATAAATCTACAACAAGATAACAGTCGAAGGGGTGTAAGATTTCAGTTCAAACGATAAATATCGTGAGTGATTTTTTCAATAACATCCAAAGAGGTATAAGTTCAAGAATAAATTTGAAAAGTAAAAGAACACCAGTGAGGGTAAAATCCCTTTACTCACCTGGGCAGCTTGTGGTGACGAGGTTCACCCCGTCCTTCATGACATCCTCTGGTTCGATCTGAGGGTTGAGGTTGTTCAGTCTCCTCAGGTCCCGGGCGATGGGAGTTGGGGGCCAGGCATCAACGTGGATGACGGGAACGAAGTCAACATCGATCTCAAGCTTACCCAGGTCTGTAAACACGCCCTCGTACTTCAAGCAGAAGGAGGGTGAACCGGAGTGCGTCAGGTTTTCTGTAGGCGACAACCATGATTGAACAAGGGTTAACAACTACTCAGATACAGGGGTTTCGATAGATTCATTTTAATCTGGTCCCTGAGGACTGTAAAGCGTATGGTAGAACGCAGCGCGCGTCTAGTTTTCGGTTTTGGTTTTGGTTTATTTTTTGGCATTCAAGCAAACATTATTGTTTGATATGGGATTTAGAACTATACTTATAGAGAGAAAGATATTTCTATTTCACGATGCAACGACGCATAGATGCATCGTTTGCGATACGGTATATACGTACTATAGAATTTAGTTACCAAAACTTTCATACATATTCTGGTGAATAATCGTTCCAAATTCTAGTGAATAATGAAATCCAGTTTTCGAAAATGTTACGATAAGGTTTCTGATGTGTTTTAGTTGGGAAAACGATAAATGAGATTTTCATAAAGGCGTTGACTTGTTTTAGGTTTAAATGTTGATTACGCAAATGTCTCTCGTCAGAAAAAGTTTTATTAGGATAAGTGAAATGGTATCTGCTTTCTTTTTTCTGTATCGCAATGCGTACCGTCTCGTTAGGTGACATCCCTATAAAATACATTCACGGAAGTGTCTGAGAAAACTCTTACTTGTACATTTGATTTTCCCCTTAGATGTCGTCTTCACAAACTTTTCAATTACTTCGAAAATGTATTCTCTATATTTCTGTTTGTTGAGGTAGGGTCCATCGCAGATTTTGTTGATGGAGGGGTCAGGACCAACTCGCAACCGACAGAACCCATCGACACATCCGTCGTACTCTGGCTGAGGTTCAGCTGGGAGAACAGGGTAGAGGACACAATCCATCTCGTTGGGTCGGGACACCTGCAACAGTTTCAGACAACCTCGGTTCGGATCACAGGGTTCTCATCTCGGAGTGGACAAAATAATAAGACATAAAATTTAAAAACCTGGACTTTTGCACTCAAACATCTTTTTCTATTGTATAGAATAATTATTATTATATGAATATTTATATAGCGCGCTTATCCATCCACTCGTGGTTGCTCAAGGCGCTTACATTGTTTCCCCTGGTCAATGGCATTCTTTCACCGTCAGCTCCCTGGTGAGTATTCAACCCGTATGCCTCACAGGGATAATTATAGATGGAGAATTACGCTAAAATATCTATATCTTGACCGATTTCGTTCAAATTTGAAATGAAGGTTTATCTCAACATAATAAATCGATCTATGAGTGCAAAAGTCCAGGTATTGAAAACAAAACAATTATTAGCCTTGATAGGAGGAATAACAATGATTGTAAACCCACCCACCTCTTATCTCAGTAACATCTTTTATCAAACACCTGTAGATATTACTATTTTAAACTATAATTGTTATATGCCGCTTTTAGGAAGCATGTGCTTCAAAATGTTTATGCGCAGGAAATTATTTTATGTATAACTTAACTTTGTTATATATACCGTATCTTATCAGCTACTTTTTGTATACATACTTTTTAAGTTTATTATTTTATAAGCTTATAACATAATTTATGCATCCTTATAGTGCAATTTACATTTCTTTACTCTTTACTACACTTATGTATATATAAACTTATACTTATACTTACCTATACTGATTTTAAGCTTTATAGCATATATAGTCTCTCATAACCCTTTTGGGTGGCATTTGTGCTTTTACATATCGCATTTTAACCGCTGTATTTTACCCCTGTTTTACAAATGGTGAGACTTAAATAAACTATATTGTATTGTATTGTATTGTATTGTATTGTATTGTATTGTATTGTATTGTAGTAAACACAAGATTGTAGGGGGCGCGCTTTGCCCTGGTCTCCCCTATGTCCCAAACATCAGGCAATACGATTTGGAAGGCCCTTTAAAATATCAAATTATGTGGCTAATAGGTTGATTATAATGTGTCATTGAAGTATTGTTATATTGACGTTTCTTTTAGCTGATCAGGCTTGTAAGGCCCGATTGGCTAAAGGCATTGCATCGTGTCCGGCGTCCTTCTGTCCGTCTGTCCGTCCGTCTCTGATCCTAATATGCATTTTCGACTTCTTCTCTAGAAACACAAGGTCTAGAAAGCTGATACTTTGTGCAATACTTCTTGACTAGTGACGATTATGATATTAGCTTTGGTGGCCCTGCCGCCCCTTATCAGGACCACGACCTTAAAACATATTTTCATCTTCCTTTGTGTACAGACTCCTTGCCTAGTGAGGATTATAAATTGTAGTTTTGATGGTCATGTTGCCCCCTAATAAGGGCCACAGAGGCCACACCCAACTTTACAGGCTTGTCCTAACGTTTATTCTGACTTGATTAAAATGAAACTTTATACACATTGTGTAAAATGGACACTCTTAAAATGATATTTCTATTTGTGTTTGTTTAAATTTTATGTCGATGCAAACACGCGGTAGCGTTTCTTTTGGACACGAGTTTATCTATAAGTGGAATTTACGAGTTAAAAGTGGTAATAACCAATAACCAAAACTATGGTAATTACCAGTTTCAAAAGTGGTAATTACGAGAAAAAAATGGTATTTACCAATTATAAAAGAAACAAATTCAAAAATCATTTTTCCCAAAAAGTGGTAATTACCAGAAAATAGTGGTAATTAACATTTTAAAAGTGGTAATTACCACTTTTAAAAGAGAAATTTTAAAAATCCATTCTGAGCCCTGTAGGCTTTCGTAATATCGAGAGTCAAATGAGAGTTATTAAATTTTGGATTAAACTTTTAAGAATGCCAGAGTATAGACTACCGTATCAATCTTATCAAATGTTATTAGCCTTAGATAATCGCGGAAAGCATTCATGGGCTGCTGGTGTAAGAAATATGCTGTCTGTCAGCGGATTTTCCTATGTATGGATTAATCAGGATGTTGGTGATAAACATCTATTTCTGGCAGTGTTTAAACAACGTTTAAAAGATATTTTTATACAAAGGTGGTATGAATCCAGTCTAAGTAAACCTAGCCTCAATATTATCCGTTTCACCCCATAGGAGTGAAACGGATAATATTGAGGCTAGGTTTACTTAGACTGGTATGAATCACTTGACGCATCCACCTATTTAACTCATTATTCCCATTGCAAATCAATATTTGGGCCAGAAAAATACATAAGTGGCCTCAATAATAAGTCTCTTTTAAGTAGTTTATGTAAATTTAGAATTTCTCTTTATTCCCTTAAGATTCAATCCTTTAGAAAGGATAATCATACTTTAAACGATTTAACATGTTCATACTGCTCCTCGGGCGAAACGGAGGATGAAGCTCATATTTTTTTAGTTTGTAAAGCCTTCTCTGAATGTAGAAATAAATTTTTGAAATGTGTTAATGCCAATCCACAAACGATGTACAATCTGCTAAATTCAACTAATCCTAAAGTTATTTATGATGTTGCAACTTATGTAAAACAATTAATGTACAATATGAAATCTTATGTCAAATCTTTAAAGTCACGTGACCAACAACGATAACTGTAAATTCAACTGTACTTTGGGCCACCGAGCCTTTTATACTGAATAAACATGTCTGTCTGTCTGTCTGTCTGTCTGTCTGTCTGTCTGATTGTATTTACAGTTTTGGTGACCTTATGGCCCCTAAAAAGGGCTTGGTGAACCTTCGGATCCTATAGCCTAAATTACCATTGCAGATTCTTAATCAAATTAGGGATGGTCTGTTACAACGTTTTACATTTTCTTTGAATGTTTGAGCAATTTCAAATCCTGAATTGATTACCAGTATCTGAAATCACATCGTCTACATACTTGATTTTAGAATTGTTGGCCCCTACTCAAACCTTTTGTCCTTTTTTCATCGTCTTCTCGGGGGCACACAATCTATATATTTTATGACCAAATATAAAACCTGTTGATCTAAATTTATTTAGATTGGGGGCACAAGGCATAGAATGCTGAAATGTTTGGTAGATACTCCTACTAAGGGGGGGAACCGCATTGACCATACCCTTAAATGAAGCCTGATGAGCTAGATAGCCAATGGCTCTTCTTTTTAAGATTAACATAAGCTTTCACGGGTAACTAGAATAGAGTAATAAATGTCCACTATTTAATTAATGCGCAGGCAGATTAATTTGTCTTCACGTCGCAATATATTGTGACAATTTTTTTCCATTTACGTCACTAGGTAACAACACTTGACGTTTCATTTAGGGGGCTCCAGCTAATAAGAGCGTATGCGCAGAACTTACACTAGTATCGTCGAGTGTTGTCTAATCGAACGCACCCCTGGGTGAAACCCCACTCAAACCTGAGCTATGTGACCTCTGACCTATGAACTATCTAATAATAGTTAACCAACGACAGCGTCTGAAAGGCAAGTCGGTATTAGAAGAAATGCGATGCCAAGAACGCCTTTGTGCTTTGTCTAACTGTAAATGAATTATCGTTTATCACTCAAAACAACACTGAAGTTAATAGAAGCGATATATCAGTGTCAACATTTGTTTGTAAACGAAATTAAAAGTTGTCAATAAAAACATCATTTGTTTGATTATATTATATCACGTTTTAAAATCGTTCTATATAATGTTCTATATAAAGTTCCAAAACATACTGTATCTGTGTTGTTAACTTAGCAAAAGTTGTCAACGTTATTTTAAAAGAAAACAACAAAACAACCCATCTCGCCTGCAGTAGCGCAGAAGAGAAGGGTCCTATCAAAACTTAATTAGTTGAAATCAAATGATTGTCTCAATCAGAAAAGAACATTAAGTGAATAAATACCTAGGTTTCTATCAATCAAACTGTCTCGTATCAATACGAATATTGCAAAAAGAATGAAACTTATCGGTCCTTCTTAAGGTGTAAATGTAAGTATCAGGTTTGTGATGCTTTTTGGTACCACACCAAAACAGTGAAATATACATAATACGTGAATTCCGATTACCAGGCTGTTAGCTCGGGCCTCACTACAACCTTGCCACAGAGCGTGAAATATCATTGGCTGGATCAGAGGTCACAGCGCACAGGTTTTACCCAGGGTATGAAAGTGGAGCGTCAGCGTATACGTTTTACTCTGAGACAGGATGTGTTATATTTATATTCCTAAAGCCCCTCGCCTTAAGGCCTAAGCGTCTGGTCTAGCTTTCGGCAATTGGTTTTTGACGCCCTCTCTTAGTGAAAATGTAATGGGTAAGGTCCTTTCTGCGGAGGTTAATGTTGGATTCCGCTGAATGACTCAATTTGTTTGTATCTATAAGCTACCAAGACATAACACAAACACAGTCCGAGGGCGCGATGAACAAGCCTTAAGAAAAGTAATAGATATACACGTGAAACTATATTTTTTAAATTACGAAGATACCCGCGTTGTAAAATGTTTCTGATTTTTGATTGGGAACTTAGATAACCAAAAAACGTGTATGAATGTATAGCGTATATATTATGATACATGAAATAAAAAGAATATAACGTGATTATTATTCCTTAATGTTACACAATATTCGGCGTTTAACTTTCTAGTTTCGGTTTGTAAATGGTAAGTAAAAGTTGTTTTGGATGAAAAACGATTTTAAAGGTGACTTGCCTTAGTTCCATCGTAATGAGATCCGGCCCTGAAATTGTACCATTCCCAGGGAGTGTGATCTTCAAGAAACTCAACCATAGCTTCTTGAAGACGTGTGAAATGTTTTGCTGCAGTTTCAATCTCGTTCTGTCGCAATTGTACTTCGTTCTTGAAGAAATAGGAGACTTCAGACCTTGGGGCATTGCGAGTGTAGGAGATTATTCCATTCCGTAACATTTCAGATACGAATCTTTCAAGAGTCCCCAGGGTGCTTATGTCTAGTCCAAAGTCTTTTCCGTTTTGGAGGCCTGTACAAGAACTTGGGTATGTTTGTGACGGTAATAAAACAGACTGAAAAGGGGTAGAGGCTTTGGCTAGTCGAGTTTCTTCCTGTTTTCGTCCATGACAGACCTTATGGTTGTTCAAATCCTTAAACCAGTTCCCGCAATCTGGGCATTGGGATTTTTCGTCTTTTGGTCTTGCTTTAGATCTATGTTCTCCCCCATAACAGACTTTGTGGTTACTCAAATCCTTAAACCAGTTCCCGCAATCTGGGCACTGGGATTTTTCGTCTTTTGGTCTTGCTTTAGATCTATTTTCTCTCCCATAACAGATTTTGTGGTTACTCAAATCTTTAAACCAGTTCCCGCAATCTGGGCATTGGGATTTTTCCTCTTTTGGTCTTGCTTTAGACCTATGTTCTCTTCCATAACAGACTTTGTGGTTACTCAAATCTTTATACCAGTTTCCGCAATCTGGGCATTGGGATTTTTCGTCTTTTGGCCTTGCTTTAGGTCTATGTTCTCTTCCATGACAGACTTTGTGGTTACTCAAATCTTTAAACCAGTTTCCGCAATCTCGGCATTGTGATTTTTCCTCTTTTGGTCTTGCTTTAGACCTATGTTCTCTTCCATAACAGACTTTGTGGTTACTCAAATCTTTATACCAGTTTCCGCAATCTGGGCATTGGGATTTTTCGTCTTTTGGCCTTGCTTTAGGTCTATGTTCTCTTCCATGACAGACTTTGTGGTTACTCAAATCTTTAAACCAGTTTCCGCAATCTCGGCATTGTGATTTTTCCTCTTTTGGCCTCGCTTTAGATCCACTTGCTCTTCCGTGACAGACTTTGTGGTTACTCAAATCTTTATACCAGTTTCCGCAATCTCGGCATTGTGATTTTTCCTCTTTTGGCCTCGCTTTAGATCCACTTGCTCTTCCGTGACAGACTTTGTGGTTACTCAAATCTTTATACCAGTTTCCGCAATCTCGGCATTGGGATTTTTCGTCTTTTGGTCTTGCTTTTGATATATTTTCTCTTCCGTGACAGACTTTGTGGTTACTCAAATCTTTATACCAGTTTCCGCAATCTCGGCATTGGGATTTTTCGTCTTTTGGTCTTGCTTTTGATATATTTTCTCTTCCATGACAGACTTTGTGGTTACTCAAATCTTTATACCAGTTCCCGCAAGCTCGGCATTGTGATTTTTCGTCCTTTGATCCAGCTGTAGATCCACTTGCTCTTCCATGACAGATTTTGTGGTTGCTCAAATCCTTAAAGCGCTTTCCACATTTAAAACACTGTTCCTGCCTGTCCGCCATCAGTGAAGTCTTAAAACGAAAAGCGCCCTGGTCGACTGATTCACGTATTCAGTGTTTTTGGGGAACATCACAATATAACTATGTTAACCATGACGGTCTTGTTCTCTTCTGAGAAATCGAGTTGAGAATTCTACTTTCACTTTCGATATCACTTCAGTGTTTTCAGGGAACATTCCGAAAACCTGTCAACCATAAAGATATTGCTCTCTTGGAAATCACTTCAAAGAGTTCAATAATGGAGCTTTGAACACCTGCCTCCATAAAGGTGTAGACTGGTCTTTGCCTGAGCTTTCATAGTGTTTCATAGTGTTCACAGTCTTTTCAGTTATCCTATCGAACTGTCTTTTACTCGGAAGTAAATACCATATAAGGCGATGTTTGTGATATCAGTACATATGAGGTGTGTTTCTAGGAAAATTATTGTTGAAAAGATTGCCACAGTTTGCCACCTTGTGAATTAAAATGAAGTTATGTAGTCATCGAAGCATGAAATGTGTCAGCGATGTTTCGTTCAGTATATGCGGTATGCTTCTAGGAATACCCCTGCGTAGGACGTTTTACTTTGAATGAAGCTTTGTATAAGTATGAAAATTTTAAACTGTTTTAGGTTTTTATAACCATTTGTTAAATCAAAAGTTGTTTGAATATTTTCAAAAGTTTAAAATGTATTTTCAAGATGTTGAAAATGTTTCAAAAGAAAATGTCTTTCAAACAGGTATTTGTCATGTATGTCAAATACACCGAGTATGTTTTTACAATTAAATTTAACAGTTTCTCCGTGAATGTTAAGATTGCGTGTTACACACTCAAAATAACAAGTTGTTGATAAAGCGGTTTTAAATGCAAAGAGGACTATAATGGTCGACAATATTATTAGATACATGTTGAATTTTTCATTATTCTTTCATTATTAATTATAAAAGTTGATGGATATTTTGAATAAAGAATATATCATGTATCTACAATATATCTCTTTCATTTCCAACAGTGTTGGATCTTATCTTAAATATCAACGATGCAATGTAAAATTGTAATTTTTTATCAATTCGTTTTTAAAATATAACCTTCTTTTGAATTTGGTAAAATCTTTTTCTTGTGATTATCAAGTCATTTCCAGGAATGAATACATTATCTTTCATGAAATCTATGCCTTCCCTCGTTCTCGCTTGATCTGTCTGAGTATCCGCCTCGTCAAGGACACTTAAAGAAATTACATTAGGAAACGCCTACTTTGTATACGCTTGTGTGAGTGTTCATACAGGGTTGAGATTTGTAAGTAAAGAGTTAAGCTGACTTTTGAGAAGTTACTGTACACAATTGTTAAAATATGTTTACATCATTACACAGATTGTTTAGAGAGCGACTATTATGAATTCAACATAAGACTTTTGATAATAATAAGAAGATCAAACTTAAATAAATCATCAACAATTAACTCAAATAAATGATTGTAAAATTGTTAAATTTGGAATCGTACTATCAGCATTTGTGCAAGATTTTCGGGACAAGTCACTTGCAGGATTCGAAACAATACCAGCACTTATCGTACCAACTGCTCACAAACTTTCGGCAAGTTCAAGTTCAAGTTGTTTGAATGGTAAGTGCCAGCAGTGTTGCGTGACTCGGAGACTGACAAATATTTGAATAGACACACAGAAGAGGTTCTAGAAAAAATGTAATACCCGCATCAACTAATAATTATAGGATATTTAACGAGCGTCTCCGTTCACATCAAGTTTATGTCCCAAGTAAAAAAAAATTGATTTATCACAAGCCTTGGCGAGTGATAAAACAAACTTATTTCACGAGGGACAAAAACTTGATTTGAAAGGGGAACAAGTTATGTATCCTATTTATTACCAACTTGCATTTCAGACGATTTATTGCTTTTTTAAATAACTTTTTATTGTGCCTACAAAGAGTCGCAATGGCGGATGAATATCCAATCACGTCACAGCCTGAAATATTATGATATTGCGACGTTAAATATTCACATTTCTAAATTCTATCCTACGTTACTTCATAGTCCGTGATAAAATTTAAGTAATAAGCACTAAAGTCACGAACAGTAACTGAAAAAAAATCCCTCTGCACGAGAACAGGTCAGCGTTATCTTTCTTTGATCATGTCATGGTGGCCGCCATTTGCCTGTATCTTTTCCTCAAAATATGTAAACAACTGCCTTAAAAGTAACTTTTAAATGATTATCATTGTTGAAACGCACTTCATTTGTTTAAATCAAATAGCCAATCAAATCCCTTAAAAGTGTTATGAACCATATGTGTCATAACAAATTGTTATGAAACCCTTTACGAAGTACCACGTGGGTAGCAGTCGGCATTATTACTCGCCCATGTAAGATATCGCAATATATCGTAATATTTATACTGCAATATTAAAATAGTGTCACGGAAATGTTTTAGAATATGACATATATCGTTGGTTCGAGAAGTTCATAAGGGCCCGGTATCGATTCCCGTCAGATGATTGGAGATTATTTTGTCTTTTAGTATCTGTAATACTCCTGTTAGCCATCATAGCTTCTGAGAGATCAAGCGATAGCGCCTAGAAGATATCGTTTTGGCAGGACATTTGGCACTATATCCTGTCATTGTCAATGCTGTCCCACTGTCTTAAAAATCTAGTATTGTGAAATTAACTTTGATTGATTGATAAATACTCGTGCTAATATTAGTCAATCAATCCCGAGCATGATGTGGACGTGCATTAACGTCTTGTAACAATAACTTATTGCCATAAATACGACAAGCATTAGGCAGGCAATGTTTTGTTTTATTCATTGAACTGTCCTTTTGCCTCGGTTGAGCCCCTGATTGACCATGTGATGTGAAGCGCAAGCTTTAAGGCATTCTCTCCCCACAGAGGCAGCTCAGTCATACCCGAGTTAGCATCTGTTCTATTACGGCTAATACTTGGGACAAAACGGTAGAAATCTGATTGGAGGCAATCAAAGTTAGTTTGCAACCAGCGTAGTCATTCACAAAACCTCGGCCATTCCCCTATACTTCGGCAAAGCTTTCGTTTAAATTTAACGTCCAGGGGAGATTACTCTTCATTTGACAAAACATCGCTTTTTACCTTCTCATTAGTTTTTATTTGGTTAATTAGTCAAATAAAATCTATCATAAAACAAATAATAATGTACACAATTATAAAACAGATTCTATCTGATGAAAAACCATATCCATATCTGATTTTTCAAATATTTTCCCTCTCACACTGCTAATGAAAAATAAACATAAAGGCATGATAGTTTCCATGTCAGTATACGACCGTTAAGAATTCTCTGAGTCATGGATATCCAAAAGGTGATTTCATTGGCTGCAAAGAAGGGATATATCTTAAGTTACAAATTTCTGCCGCTAGGGCAATCTGCCGGAACCCCGGAGTCTTGGTGTAATAGAACAGAGGATAACTCGGGTATGACTGAGCTGCCTCTGTGGGGAGAGAATGGCTTTAAGGAGGTTGGTTACCTTCTTTGTTAAAAGCCGTGTCGATCAGACAATGATTCTGAAAAGTTTATATGTTTTGTTAAGTTTTCACTGACAGTGTGAGGGAAAAATTTGAAGAAAAAAAACCTGTAATTAAATTGTATTTGTATCGTGATAAAATTAATTTCAGTAATCAAATGAATTAACTTTTAAAATTAACGAAAAGACACCAAAAAAGGTAAAATTGACAATGAAGAGTTATCCCCCCATGGATGTTACATTTCATTGATGAGGCTAATTTGACTGTGAATATCTCTCTTTTTTCTTTTGAGTCTCATTCAAGTGTGTATTAAATTTAAAATACATTATTTTCAAAAAAGTCTCATTCAATCCGGGCCCTGTTCCGCGTGCGCTAAGCTAGGCCTACCGTAGCGCACGCGGAACAGGGCCCGGGAACCAGGTTGGGCAAAATGTTGCAAGACAAAATATCTCCCTAATTGCAGCCACTGAAAACACATCTTGGATACTGGGAGCATTCTTACTGCCGCATGTATAGAGACATGGAAAATATCATGCCTTTGTGTTTATTTTCCATTAACAGTATGGGGAGGAATATTAATTGAAACGTTAAATATTGATTGTTTTGATCGTAACTATTTTATAACTGTGTTATTCATTATTTATTTCATGATGAATTTGATCTTACTAATAAACCTATAAAAACTAATGAGAAGTTAAAAAACAATGTTTTGTAAAAGGAAGAGTTACGTCCCCCGGATGTCAAATGTCATTGATAGCTATGCCCAAGCATACGAAAATTACCGAGGCTTTGCGATTGCCCACGTTTGAAACGGCGTTTCTGATTGCACAACTAATTTGGACAATCTTCAATCTGATATCTACCTTTCTACCCCATGTATCAGGCTAATAAGAACAGAGTCATGCTAGGATAAGACTGAGCTGCCTCTGTTTGGAGAGAAAGATATGCCTGGATATTCATGTAAAGATGTTAACATCATTACACAGATTGTATTTTACATTAATACACAGATTTTCATATATGTATTTTATAAATCGACTATAATGAATTTAATATAAGACTCTGAGAGACGTTTAAGCAGAAGAAAAAGATCAAACTTAAATAAATCATCGACAATAAACACAATAAATGATTTGTAAAATTGTTGAATTTGGGATCGCGCTATCTGTTTTTGTGCGAGCTCATGCTGCGTTGCGTGATGAACATAGACAAATATGTGATTAGACACAAAGAAGAGGTTCTAGAAATGAAACCTGAATTAACTAGTAATCGGCACAACTGCATGGATATGTGAAAGATGTCGATCAAGTACCTCAGCAGTGATTGCAGTTGTGTTTTAAAAACAAATTACACACTTAAGTGCATGTTTCTTGTATTGTTTCAGTGAACATCAAAGGCGCCGCCAACCCTTTATATCGCAATAAAGTATAGTTTTTAAGTGCCGCCATGGTCCTGATCGAGGATTTTCCATACGTGACCGAATGTGATTTACAACATATTTTGAGAATAAAATAACTGATTATTTTGAAGTAGTTATAACTTAAATGAGTTTAAATCGACATACTAGAAAAGTAAAGCCCTAACCATCATGTGTTTTGCAATAATATTTAGTTTTGCCCTGAACTATTATAGTAAAGCACGAGGTCGAATGTTATTTTTTTCAAACAATGTGTCACAATATTCGGCCTTTCACTATATCTTTACGATAGGTATAACGATTAATTAAAGTTGTTAGGTGTGAAAACGATTTTAAAGGTGGCTTACCTTAGTTCCATCGTAATGAGATCCGGCCCTGAAAGCGACCCATTTCCAGTGAGTGTTTGATTTAAGAAAATCAACCACATCTTCTTGAAGACGTGTGAAATGTTTTGCTGCAGTTTCAATCTCGTTCTTTCGCAATTGTACTTCGTCCTTGAAGAAACAGGAGACTTCAGACCTTGGGGTATTGCGAGTGTAGGAGATTATTCCATTCCGTAACATTTCAGATACGAATCTTTCAAGAGTCCCCAGGGTGCTTATGTCTAATCCAAAATCTTTTCCGTTTTGGGAGCCAGTCAGAGAAATTGGGTATGTTTGTAACGGTAATAAAGCAGACTGAATTGGGGTAGAGGATTTGGCTAGGCTAATTTCTTCCTTACATGTTGCCTTTTCTAGATCATGGAGGGAGTATTTTCTTTCTTTACAAGGCCCCTCTTCCTGTTTTCGTCCATGACAGACTTTATGGTTATTCAAATCCTTAAAAAACTTCCCACAATTTCGGCATTCTGATTTATCTTCTTTCGGTCCTGCTTTGGTTTCTGTAGACTTTCCATGACAGACCTTATGGTTGCTCAAATCCTTAAAAAACTTCCCACAATTTCGGCATTCTGATTTATCTTCTTTCGGTCCTGCTTTGGTTTCTGTAGACTTTCCATGACAGACCTTATGGTTGCTCAAATCCTTAAAAAACTTCCCACAATTTCGGCATTCTGATTTATCTTCTTTCGGTCCTGCTTTGGTTTCAGTAGACTTTCCATGACAGACTTTATGGTTGCTCAAATCCTTAAAAAACTTCCCACAATTTCGGCATTCTGATTTATCTTCTTTCAGTCCTGCTTTGGTTTCAGTAGACTTTCCATGACAGACTTTATGGTTGCTCAAATCCTTAAAAAACCTCCCACAATTTCGGCATTCTGGTTTATCTTCTTTCGGTCCTGCTTTGGTTTCAGTAGACTTTCCATGACAGACTTTATGGTTGCTCAAATCCTTAAAAAACTTCCCACAATTCCGGCATTCTGATTTATCTTCTTTCGGTCCTGCTTTGGTTTCTGTAGACTTTCCATGACAGACTTTATGGTTGCTCAAATCCTTAAAAAACTTCCCACAATTTCGGCATTCCGATTTATCTTCTTTCGGTCCTGCTTTGGTTTCTGTAGACTTTCCATGACAGATGTTATGTTTGCTCAAATCCTTAAAAAACTTCCCACAATTTCGGCATTCCGATTTATCTTCTTTCGGTCCTGCTTTGGTTTCTGTAGACTTTCCATGACAGACTTTATGGCTATTCAAATCCTTAAAAAACTTCCCACAATTTCGGCATTGAGATTGATCTTCTTTTGAAACAACTTTAGATTCATTTGCTCTTCCATGACAGACTTTGTGTTTGCTCAAATCCTTAAACCACTTCCGACAATAAGGACACTGTTCAAGGCTCTCCGCCATTACAGAGAGACGTTTTGATACGAAGTCCGCCCTGGGCGACTGATTCACGTATTCAGTGTTCTTGCGGAACACCACAATAGAACTATGTTAACCATGACGGTCCTGTCTTCTGAGAAATCGAATTGAGAATTCTACTTTCACTTTCGATATCACTGAAGCTTTGAACACCTGACTCGAAAAAGGTGTGGGCTGATCGTTGCCTAGGTCACAGTCCAATCATTATCATATACAGCTGTCCTTTACCCGGAAGTAAACACCATATAAGGCGATGTTTATGATATCGATACTTAGATCAGTATATGCGGTATGCTTCTAGGAATACCTCAGCGTAGGACGTTAAACGTTCAACCTTGTTATTTTGAATGAAGCTTTGTATAAGTATGAACATTTTAAACTGTTTTAGGTTTTTAAAACCATTTGTTAAATCAAAAGTCGTTTGAATATTTTCAAAAGTTTAAAATGTATTTTCAAGATGTTGAAAATGTTTCAAAAGAAAATGTCTTTCAAACAGGTATTTGTTATGTATGTTAAATACACTGAGTCTAATTTAACAATTAAATTTCACAGTTTCTACGTGAATGTTTAGATTGCGTGTTACCCGTGCACACACATACAAGTTGTTGATAAAGCGGTTTAAAATACAAAGAAGACTATACTGGTTGACAATATAATAAGATACGTGTTGAATTTTTCATTATTCTTTCATTATTAATTATGAAGGTTGATGGATATCTTGAATAAAGAATATATCATGTATCTACAATAAATCTCTGTCATTACCAACAGTTTTGGATCTTTTCTAAAACATAAACGATGCAATGTAAAGTTGTACTTTTTTATCACTTTTTTAACTTTTAAAATTCAGTGACCGTAACGTGTTGTCTATGTAACTGTTTAGATGGGTTTCTTTCAGTACATAATATATTGTTTTCAACACGTTGTGCTGAAAGATCTTAAAGGGGCAGTAGCTCGTTTTAGGGGGAATATAAGGTGATGTCAGTCAAATGGAAATTAACGGTTCCAATTGAAAGACAATGTATTTAAACTAAATAGAGCAGTAATAAATCAAATATATAATGTAAAGTTCAGCCATGCGATTTCCTTTTCTTACACAAAATGAATTAAAGGTGTTCACAAAAAATGGCCGCCGATTGATTTATGTGAATCTTCATATTTTTTCCTCTGACTATGACTGATTGGCTTGTGTAATGAGATTTACGACACTATCAATATGATACATTTAGCATTAAGGTGAAATTATCAGTGACAATTTTCAGATATAAAATTATCAAAAGAACGTGCTACTGCCCCTTTAAGAAACATAGAAAACTTGATATTTTTATCAGATACCTGTTGTGCTTCTATCATGTTAATCGTAAATTCAAGCACAAATGGGAGGAATGTGTGCTTGCTGGATTAGATAGAATTATTATACAGCCACCAAGAGGCTTTGCATGGTAAATATTATTAATATGAATAGCTGTAGGAGCTGACAGTTAATGATTCATGCCCTGTACATACATATCTTGTGCTCTTGCCATTGATTCAGAAAGAAGAGACTCGAAGTGAGAAATAAACTGACTATCCCATACATAACCAAACCCCATACTATTAAGTAAAAACCTTAGCTTTGAGGCCCAATTAAATTTACCTTGCGAAACATCCAGCAACATCCAATTGTATCACTTTTTAGGAAATCGAGATACTGGCACGTTCTACAACTTATATTGAAGCTCTGTGAGTGCTGTTTATGATGAATCACAACATAGTCCTATCATTAATTAAACACATTTAGTTACGTAAATACCTTTTAGTATTACATGTTTTCAATTTGGATTTATTCAATGTCATTTAATACATCATAGGTTGATCCTTGTCAAAGATGCACATATTGTAAGTTTGCCATATGTATATGCAATTCGTTTTTATTGCCGTCTAGTTTATTCCATTTTCGTAGATTCTGTAGTCTGTACATAGCGACTGAGCATGCGCAAGACTTCTGAGCATGCGCAGTAGTGATCTTGAAATCCTTTTGTTTCAGTTGCCTTTCATCATATGTAACAGTTTGGCCTTTTACCATACAAAACTATCTTTTTGTAAACTATCTTTTTGTGCCATTAATTGGCTTACCGTCACGCCATGTCTTCCTGTCGATCTACTCGGCAAACTCGACAATCAGCTGCAGTTCAAAACATCGAAGAGTCAAGCAGTGAAGACGAGCAGGAAGCCAACAGTGCTGCATCGAACACCGAAGACCTGCGGGCGCGTTACGTGACAAACAACCCTGGGGTGTTTGACAGCAACCCTCGCAACTGGTATGCGGCCGAGCTACGTCGCCGTATATCTGATGAGTTGGGACTATCCGTGCCGTCAACCCTCACCAAGGCACAGCTATTGAGTATCTACACCAAGAGCAAGAAGAGGGTCGTAAACAACGCAAGCCAACAATCAACTCCGCCATCAGAAACTCGGCCACAGGCGACCAATTCCCACAGTGATGAGTCTTCCCCCACGCCGAGCGGGGTCACGCTTCAGGGCCTCGCGGAGACAGTACACACTCTCACAGCGATGGTCTCGTCACTGAAGGACCAACTGGCGGTACCATCGGCGACAATGACCAGTGGCAGTACTACTACTATCGCCGCTCCATCGCAATCGACATTCCACCTCGGCACTGCAATGGACAGTCAAACATCGACGCATGGCATCAACCCAAACAACGTTCCAAGGCTTGACAGTACATCCTCAAACCTCCGGAAGCAGATAGTCGAAGGTAGAGATGTTAATTTGGCTTTGCTTTTAATGCCTGATGACATACAGACAAATCCTCGTACTATTCAAATAGGGAATGGGGAGTTTCAACTGAAAACGACTGCAGACCCCAGGTTGCACAAGACATTGACCTTACAACAATTTATTGTTGCCTTCAACAGATACAAGAGAATAATGTTGTCTCAATGGCCCACCAGACAGGAGGAACTTGACAGGTACCTGGAGCAGATTATTCAGCTGAGTAATGAAGG
This sequence comes from Steromphala cineraria, assembly GCA_916613615.1. Taxonomy (NCBI): domain Eukaryota; kingdom Metazoa; phylum Mollusca; class Gastropoda; order Trochida; family Trochidae; genus Steromphala; species Steromphala cineraria. The sequence continues at coordinate 12,509,152 of OU744721.1, forward strand.
GGGTAACCTCTTCTACTCGTACCACAAAATGTTCAGTGCCAAATCAGCTACAGCACTTCAACAGCTGAACGTTAAGATTGATTGGAGTAGACTCGACCAAGAGATTTATCTCACAATATTCAATGCAAACAACAGCCGGTGCCGCCAATGTCATGAAGGGACTCACACTACAGAGTTCTGTCCCTTGTCGGCAGACGGATTCCGAGCGGACAAACCAGAACGACGGCAAGGATGGAACAGGGCCAGTTATCAGCCAGGTCCGAGTCGTCCAAAAGACTGTGATTCACTTGGCAGAAAGATTTACCATCATCAAGGTCGCCCACTCTGCAACAATTATAACGATCGTGGATGTTCACACGACCTCTGCAGATTCCTTCATGTGTGCTCAGAATGTAAGGGTGAACATCCCCTTAACCGATGCCCCAAAGTGTCTAACAAGAAGAAACACAAGTGACAGAGTTTAGGCGCAACTCCGTCTCCTATCAACGTAGACGAATTACATGAGTTGTTACTTCCACATCCAGATAGACAATTTGTGCATGAACTCGTAACTGGATTATCTGAGGGATATCATACGGGTATCGAGAATCCACCTATTCATTCCTGTGAGTGTAGAAATCTGTTGTCTACCAGAGGAGCAGCCAATGTCAAGGCGGTAGACGAACTGATCACTAAAGAGAAAACCAAAGGATACCTCATTGGTCCATTCACTAATTCACCGTTTCCAGTTCATAGAGTCAATCCAATAGGTTTAGTGGAGGGGAAATACTCCAAGAAACAGAGACTTATTGTCGACATGTCTGCCCCTCATGATGATAACGTACATCCTAGTCTGAACTCGCTTATTGACAAGGACAAGTTTTCGTTGTGTTATGTTAAAATTGATGACGCAATTGACATTATCAAACGCCGTGGTAGAGGTACTTTTATGTGCAAAACTGACATAACGGATGCGTTTAAACTTATTCCAATTCATCCTACGATATGGCATCTGCATGGTGTTCAATGGAAGCATCAACTCTTCTATTATACGCGACTGGTATTTGGGTGTAGATCCAGTCCAAAGATATTTGACAATCTCTCCAGGGCAGTATGTTGGATTGCAGAACATCAATTTGGTATTAAAGACATCTTACATTTATTGGATGACTTTATATGTTTTGAGAATGGTACCGAAGAAGCGGAAAGTACTATGTTCAAATTCCTGAAAGTCTTCAATGTGCTATCTATACCTCTTTCTACCCACAAAACAGCTGGTCCATCAGTATGCATGGAATACCTCGGGGTGATTTTGGATTCAGTCAACCTGGAAGCAAGACTACCAGAGAACAAAATTGAGAGAATTGTGGATACTATCGAGAAGTTGAAAGGGAAATCAAGAGTGACGAAGAGAGAGCTCTTAGTGGTGTTGGGGCATATGAACTTTGCAATGCGAGTTATACGTCCAGGTCGTAGCTTCATCGCCTACCTACTTCGAGTGGCGCACTCTGTGCCCCACCTCAAAGATAAAGTTACGATTTCAAAAGAGTGCCATCTCGACTTCGACATGTGGAAATACTTCCTAAGGAATTGGAATGGTATTTCGATGTTCACTACAGAGTTTGTGCAATCTCCAGACTATGAACTATACACTGATGCCGCAGGATCAATCGGCTATGGGGGCTACTTCCAAGGTTTATGGTTCTCTAGTGTGTGGCCTGAGGAGTTGTTTGTTTTAGCAGAAGACAGCATGTCCATAGCTCTCATGGAACTGTTTCCTATCGTTACAGCCGCTGTTGTGTGGGGTCATATGTGGATGAGGAAGTCTGTGTGTTTTCATTGTGACAATAAGGCAACAGTAGCAATGATCAACAAAGGAAGGTCAAAAATTCCAGTTATCATGAGGTTTCTTCGATGTTTAACATTACAAGCTGTGAAGAATAACTTTGTGATTTGTGCCAAACATGTTCCCGGTATAAATAACTCTATAAGTGATGCATTATCTCGTTTGCAGATGCACAAGTTCCGAGGATTGGTACCAGATGCCAGCCCAACACCCACCCCTTGCCCTCCAGTTCACCGACTGATGTTCCCGTGACGGCCGCCGTAGACACCGGATTGGAGCAGTTGTGGACCGCGGCAATCTCTAAACAGACTCATGCTGTGTACATGACGGGGTACCAAGCATTCCTCACCTTCATGCTGATGACTGGATGTGTGTGGCAAACAGAGCTGCCACCAATATCTGAAGATATTCTGCTCAAGTTTGTGGCACATACTTACCATCACCTGAAACTCAAATTTGCAACGATCAAATCTTACTTGTGTGGAATTCGCTTTGTGTATCTTAAAGCTGGTGTAGATAATCCATGGACAAGTGGATCTCTGTTGAGACTGCACACTATCCTAAATGCAGTCAAAAAATCCCAGGGACTCTCCGTGAAGCAACGTTTGCCTATCACCAATGTCGTTCTAACAAGGATGTGTACAGTGTTAGATAATGGTGTGTTTTGTGGTGAGATTACCATGCTGATGAAGGCTGTGTGTTGTTTAGCTTTTTTCGGTTTTCTCAGATGTGGAGAATTCGCATGCGATACATTCAACCCACATTATAATCTATGTGTTGATTCCATTGTGTTCTCCAAAGATAGATCCAATTTGCAACTTCGTTTAGCATCTTCCAAAGTTGATATATTTCGAAAAGGTGTTGTGATTACTTTGTATGCTACAGGGACTATCATTTGTCCAGTGAGAAATATGTCTACATATATGGCCTTTCGAGGTCGACAAAGTTGTGCCCCCAAAGACCCTCTGTTCCTCACCCTGGAGAAGCAAGCCTTATCACGTGCTGTGTTCCTCAAGTATCTCGATACTGTTCTCACTCAAGCTGGATACGAGGCCAAAGCCTATAGTGGTCATTCCTTCAGGATAGGTGCAGCTACATCTGCTGCCAAAGCAGACGTACCAGACCACCTCATTCAAGTGTTAGGCAGATGGTCCTCACAGTGCTACACTAGATACATTCGCACTCCGCAACAACAAATAGCCCAAGCACTCAACAAGATGGCTACCCTGTAGACTAAGTGCTGAGACACACTATTACTTGGACTCCCAACCAGCTTGAGTTGAGCCATATCTAGCTGATTATGACACTGGGAGAGATCTGCTTGCAGTGTTTGGGGACAGTGTATTGTATTACACTTATCATTTGTCATGCATTATATTTTGTTTTCAATTTCATTTTGGGGGATTCTCAGTGCAGTATTCTTCACTGATCATTTGGAGGATGTCCGCATCTGCGTGCGGATCCTTCCCAAAATTTCAATTTATAATAGCACTCAGTATGTAACCCAGCAATTCATTGCTTTAAGAGTGACTATTACAGTATTCTTGTTTATATCGTATTCTCGTTAATATTGTACTGGGAATCCCCCAACCCCAATATTCAATAAATGTATTATTGACTTAGTTTTTGTTGTGTTGTGTTTCATCATAAATTGAAGCTCTGTGAGTGCTGTTTATGATGAATCACAACATAGTCCTATCATTAATTAAACACATTTAGTTACGTAAATACCTTTTAGTATTACATGTTTTCAATTTGGATTTATTCAATGTCATTTAATACATCATAGGTTGATCCTTGTCAAAGATGCACATATTGTAAGTTTGCCATATGTATATGCAATTCGTTTTTATTGCCGTCTAGTTTATTCCATTTTCGTAGATTCTGTAGTCTGTACATAGCGACTGAGCATGCGCAAGACTTCTGAGCATGCGCAGTAGTGATCTTGAAATCCTTTGTTTCAGTTGCCTTTCATCATATGTAACAGTTTGGCCTTTTACCATACAAAACTATCTTTTTGCCCACCACCATCCCCTTGCTCCTCCTATAATTTCAATCAGTATTGAGCACTTATGTATATGTGTACCAACATTAACTATCACCTCACACGGGGGATTCTCTCTTAGTACAACTATTTCTTTTGCTATCAGTATGTTCATTTCATTTAATACACATAGACAAGTAATGGCTGGTTATCTTCGGTAGTGAAGATCTCATGCAGTTTCCAATCCATGCTTCTGTTTTCCTACAACAAAGAAATATGGGTTATAACATGGTAATATATCTGTTGGTATATAATTCCTGTACCCCTCTGCCCGTTGCCGCAGTGTTACTAGTCAAGTCAAACCCCTGCCTGTTGTCGCGGGGAGACAGTCATCTGTATGCATACCCTACAATTCTGCCCGTTGTCGCAGAGACCCTAAATCATGTCACCCTTCGTCTTATTGTCCTTGAACCTCTCTGCCCGTTGTCGCAGAGTTAGTTTCATACCGTGTGTATCCTGGTCTCTATCTGCCCGTTGTCGCAGAGTTAGTTACATACATGTGTATCCTGGTATCTCTCTGCTCGTTGTCGCAGAGTTGGTTTCATACAACGTCTATCCGGGGATCTCTCTGCCCGTTGTCGCAGAGTTGTTTCATACAGTATATATTTTGTAGTCACCCTGCCTAGGAGGATGTCCGCATCTGCGTGCGGATCCTTCCCAAAATTTCAATTTATAATAGCACTCAGTATGTAACCCAGCAATTCATTGCTTTAAGAGTGACTATTACAGTATTCTTGTTTATATCGTATTCTCGTTAATATTGTACTGGGAATCCCCCAACCCCAATATTCAATAAATGTATTATTGACTTAGTTTTGTTGTGTTGTGTTTCATCATAAACCAATATTTAATACAGCGTTTGTAGGCCCCCGAACAACCTGATTAGAGGTAAATGATTTAACACCATGCCAAAGTTTGAACTTTCTCACCACTTAAGTCACATTACAAGCTAAACCCCATACAGTAAAATTGGTGTTACTTTAGAGTTGACGATTCAAACAAATACTTGATGATTCAAAGGATTTAACTTTTATAAAAACCTTATGATATAAAGTCTTTTTTATTGTAAAATGGATTTGTCGAAATGATTATACAAGGCAAGTATGTGAGAAATTAAAGCAGCACACCCAAGTATTCATAAGAAGCAACACAGTCTATTTGAGAACCTTCTAAATACGATTTCTCTTTTCTGTCCAAAATGTCCACCTTTTCTAAACACAACAATTCGAGATATATTCAGATTAACGGCAAGAATATAATCCATACAATGTTGTTCCAGAACGTTTATACGTTTTTTGCAGACAATAAATAAGAAAAGGAATAATTGACTTAACTCCGGATGAAGTTGAACTCGTTTTTAACTCGTTAATAAACATAGAGAACAAAAGATGACAAAGAACACATCCCTGGCGTACCCCAATATTACAATGGAACATTTCTGAAAATAAAGTCTTTGATTTAACACAAGACTTAACACTTTCATATATAGATCTTACATTTTTTAACATTTTAGGAGACACACCCTTCTTCTAAAATACTGACCATGATTTTGATCTATTGACCAAATCAAAAGCCTTTGATACATCAACGGCAAATCAAACTTGTCCTTTGTGCAATAGTATGGAGGATAAAGAAGTTATCAATAGTGGAACATCCTACTCTAAACCCTGCCTGTTACGCTGACATATTATCATAAGCATCCCACCAGAACTGGAGCCTATCCTTTATGATCGAAATAAATACATTACTGAAGACAGTTAGTACTATTATGCCTCTATAATAAGAGACATTTACGTCTCCTTTCTATTGGATTGGGACTATGGGGACACCTACAGACCACTCCTCCGGGAATACACCCTCACCGAATAATTAACCTCTCGCCACCTGTCAATCAAATATATTTTCCGACCAATCATAGAGCGTCATATATTCACTGCGCCATTGGCCTCGTTGCCGACGCCATTTTGTCCGTCAAACAAAGAATCGTGTTTTACTTCCTTGTTTGATTTCCTCTGCATCCGATGTCAGAAAATGCTTTTTGGACACAAGACTTGTGCAGCTGGTTTCTTGAGTACCGTCGTAAAACCCAGATAAAGATGATAACATGTGTCATCTTCGGAAGAGGTTGTATCACATAGTGCAAATAGACGTTGAAACGGGAAAACTCGAAGCGGTGACGGACCAAGAATTAATTTTCCATTTCTTTACAACATACTTATGAATAAAAAATGAACAAAGGGTATCGTAAGTATTTATGACTGTTGCTGTTAATTCATTTTGGGGCATTTTGTAGACATATTTTGCATTCTCTAAGTTCATGTTTGATTTTCATTGAAGGCATAAACAACCATGAAATACTGCATTTTCAAAACACACAGTAGATTTCAAGCAAAACTTTATTTGGTTATTTGTCGTTTGAATAGTTTCGTGTATATAATTATCAGACATCGTGAATTATCATATGAACTATGTAATTACAACATTAGCACGGACAACATATAATTATCGCTCAAAAATTGGTATTAAATGGAAATATATATATTGTAAATGAATGAATAATTATTAATTATTAAAGGTCTTAAAAGATCTCACATTGAAAACTAGTGCTAGCACTTTTTATCAAGGATTTACATAAGATTATATTTGATAGAAAATTAACTCTAAAAGCAATGTTAAAATTAAGAATAAAAGAATGATATAATTTTCAATAATTTGATTATTATACATTTATGTTGTTTGGAACAAATAGGCAAATAGTTTCAATATATATTGTATTTCAAAATCTTAAGATATCATCAAATTAAAAAGTATCAGAGTTATATGCTTATTATTATTTTGGACAATAAATCCACAGATACTATGTATGCATAATTTAACAAAACCATTACTATGCTTATTATCAAATATTGCTAAAAAAAGTTAGTATGGTTCACAAATCTTCAATAATATTGCCTTCAAACAATATTCAAGTGGCTGATCATGTCATTTAGAATTTATAAACATAGTTAATCTTTTTAATTGAAAAATGTTCATATTTTCTAGGGGGGGAATCAATAATTCATTTGAAATTTTTGATTAATTGGCATTTTTACAAGGATTGGGAAATTGAAAATTGATGAAAAACTGACCCTTTACATTTTGAAGCTTACTATTGATATAAGGGCAATGGCCAATTTCATATGCAGAAAATATATATAAAGTCTGTAATAGGTCATTGTCAAAGCTGTCTTTCCCAATATCTGATCAACTTAGCTTTGTTTTTAAGTTTTGACATGTTGCTGATCGAAGCATTCATGGCAAAATCCACTGTTATATAATATGAGTGCAGTATGATTTCAAATTTGCTTACTTCTATTGACAATGCAGGATACTGTTTTCTTCTTTCAGTGCATTTACTCCTTACAAACATTCAACATACGACTTCAATTCACTACACATTTGACCTTAAATTCTTGTCATATATCCATGAATAAAAGTAAATAATTGATAAAAAAAATATCATCATTGAAGGAAATATTTTTGTTTGAATATTAGATTACAAAAAGATTCAAAACTGAACATTGTATAAGGTTATTTCTTTAAAGTTTTATTTCTATAAAATAAGGAGAAAAGAAAAGGATATAAAGTATCTACACTAGTCCACAGCAATATGAAACTTTAGTCACTTAACGGCCCCTGAGTTTCGGGGCCGTTAAGTGGCTAATGAAAATTAAGAAATATAAAAAACATTGTTAGTCTTCCTGTTAAAATGAATATTACTATTATGGAAGGCCCCTTCGTCGTTTTTAAGTTACTTTGCCGTTAAGTCTATATGAAATATTTGTAAATAGATGATTGTCACCATTAACTATATATTTTGACAGTATGGATTTTAACAATCTCCTTACAATACCGGTATATAGGTTTTCAAAAATCAACATGAACTGTTGATGTTATTACGTAAGAATTAAATTATAACAAGGAATAAACGTAGTTGTTTCTGTTGTCGTAATTGACATTATAGTACGCATCCCGGAAACAATATTAAGCAGCATATCTGCACTTTTTGTTATTGTTTTTGTTTATTATCTTGAGGGGGCGCCGGGGTCGGGGGTCGGAGGAGTGTGGTACATATACTTTATATGAATTTACAAAAGCGTAATGGATTGGTTCATCAAAACATATAAGAGATTTTGTATTTATATGATCAGATATGTCATTTTTTCCTATAAATCCTCGTGATTTCTTATGTCCGTCATACCACATAATCGGCACTTCCGCATTTGTTTTCTGTTGCACACAAAATATTTATTCGTCAAATGTGTTTGAAAGTTATTGAAATTAGGATAATGAACCATACAGAAGCTTTTTCAATTGGTTATTTGGTTCTGCATTCTATAATTAGGCAGTTATTACAAACGGAATACCATTGTCCGTTACGCTCGCGTCAGTGACAAAGTGCCTTTGTTTGTCGGACATAACAAGAGTTTCCTCCCTTTATTTCAAGGGGCGTGGTTATCTCTCGTCTGGCGATAGGTTAATTCATTAAACAGAATGGTGATATATGGAACAACAACAACTTAGCAAAAATAGAAGTATTCGAAAGTTGTTGACATTGGTAAAGCAAAGCCGGCGAATATTCAAGGCAGGCGATAAGTTATTACATTGAGAATCCTCTATCTATTCCATATCAGGTGCAAATCAGCAGCTCTATATTTTCAATATGAGCACATATCAATTTTGCCCAGCAACGAAAGTTGAAGGTCGACGTCCCTTATATATATACGTTTGTCACGTCATAAACCAATTGTCCGTGACGACATTGTAGCCGGCCGTCGAAAGGGAAGATGTCCTTGATATTGCAACAACAAACGTAATAAAATCAGTAATAGAGTTTTTGTTATCCTCGGAAGTGTGTCATTTAAATTTGACATGTACAAAACTCTTGCAAATTTGTGTTAAACCCTCGCTTTCGTTCGCGTAAGATTCACAGTACTTCGTAAAAGTCATATGACACACTTCCGAGGTTATACTTTCTATATTTTAAATGGAGCACATGTGAACGTATCACTTTTGCCTATAAACGATTATTTATCGCGGCATCGATCCCATCTTTTTCGTCTCTGAATTCATTAAACAATTGTTAGTGACGTCACGTCACTGAAACCAGTCGTTGTAACCACAGCTGGCTATATTCAGAATTCTGCTTGGACATCAGAGAAAGAAATGGAATAATATCGACAATAAATAAATCTTTAACCTTGTAAGTGTTTCGCGCTCGGGAAATAATAAAATCATACTGGTTCCGTTAAAGTCATATGGCACAATTCCTTGGGAAATAATCTCTTTTGATATTTTGTTCACTTCACTGGTCAAAGTTGGTCAAAGAAAAAGATTAGCACGCCAAAGTTCTTGATGTTTTTTTATATCCGTACTTGCCTATTTCAGATAGACTACTAAGGTAGACATGCACATTGAGATACGTTCGTGCTGTTTAGCCAAACCAATGTTTATAGATAAAAAAAACTAATGCCACTGATATAGTTTTCGCCAAGTAAATATTAATAGAATTTGCTTTGAAAAGCTTAACTTATTCTCTATCAACATATTATAGAAATTGAAACCCCGTTGCTTAAGCAGAAATAAATCACCTGAACGCATACCAAATTTATTTATACTGACATATGTACATATTTACTAGCATAAGCAATATAACATATGGCAAGGTATAAATTTGAAATAATGAAACGCTCATAAAATGACAACTGAATGCCATATTAATGTAGTCGGCGGATTCAGGTTTAATTAGGCCTAATGGGTAGCTTTTTTTTAGAAAACGAGTTCTGTTTTGAGCTATAATATCCAATTATAGTTTTCACAATAAATCTCCAAGCGATATCTCTTGGAAAAGCTTTTCCCATTATGTTTTAAAACATTTGCAGTCGTCAATACATGACATTACACTAGAATAACAACATCAAGTTATAACAACACAATGACATGACGTCAGCACTATGACGGCGTTAAATTACTTTGCCATCGTTATCTAAGACGATTAATAAAAAAATCTCTGTTCAGTGTTGTACTTGTTTCATAGAATCACAATGAAGAGTATATTTTATGAAAAAAAATTATCGCCGTATCTTCTGATATCTATTATATCACCACTTGTTGATTACAAGTATATAGAGATTATAACCCGAGGAAGTGTGTCATACTGCTTATACGAAGCGACTGCGAGTCTAGACGTAAACGGCGAGCCTCACTACAACAACCCTTGTTAGACAAAAGTGATATGTGCTCATATTCAAAATATGTGATTACTTATGCACTAGCACACATCACTTTTGCCTAGCAACGATTGTTGTAGTCTATCGCGAGTTTCAATATTTTTTCGCCTGTGACGTCATAACGTCATTGTTCGTGACGTCACTCTAGCCGGCCGTCGAAAGGGAGGCGGCCCGTTTTTTTGGATAAGTTTTCTAGGATGGTAAAATGGAATAGAAAAGGATATAAAGAAATTATTACCTTCGGAAGTGTGTCAAATGACTTTTACAAAACTCGTGCAAATTTGTGTATACGCAGAACATATAAGGAGGAAATGATATTCATCTTCAAAACATTTTTACAAAACTCGTGCAAATTTGTGTATAACCGTCGCTCTCGCTCGGGTAATACAAAAAATCACACTCGTTTCGTAAAAGTCATATGACACACTTCCTCGGGTAATAATCTCTTTGTATGCTAGGTGAATTGTCCTTAACATGCTAAAGTTATATGTAGACATGTGAGAAAACCAATCCGGTTACTTTGAAGTCAAGATAACAAAGAACACAGAAAACTTGCTTGCTTTTTCAACTTTATGTGATCTCGTGGGGTATGAAAACACACAAAAGGTAGATATATATGTATACATCAACATCAATGTCACTATCATAGTCTATCACTATTTGCAGGATAGTTTAGTCAAGTATCATAAAAGTTTTATGAGTCCCATGTTGCGACATGAAAGCAAACTCAATAATAAGTGTTTACCACATAGAAGTGTTGAATGTTAAAAAAACAAAAGAACTTATTATCAATTTCAGGAACTATCATATCAATACTAACCCTGTCTGTATAAATGGTTCAAATGTTGAAATTGTGGATGAATATAAATACCTTGGCACAATAATAGATAGTAAATTAAATTGGAATGCCAATACTGATGCCTTTTTAAAAAAATGGGAGCACCTTTAGAATCCCTCACCAAATAAACCGGAAGTGTGTAAGAGCACGCGCCTTCGGCGCGTGCACGCGCCGAAGGCGCGTGCTTACTGCCTTCGGCAGTTCACGTGCCTCCGGCACGTGTAGCGCCGAAGGCGCTATATATATAAGAGACATTCCGTAATTTCCGTGATTTCCGTAAGGAGACATTTTAGGCGAAAATAGAGGTCATTTTCGTATCGGCAAGCAAAAGTTTAATTTAAAACTTCGTCTGAAAGACGATAGTTTTAAACACGAATTTTAAAATCACTTCAAAACATCATTACCTTTGCCTGCAATCGAGGGGAAATCCTTAAACCGTTCCTCGTCGCTGATTGGTCAATTCATAAACTAGCGTGTCGATTGTTACGTCACTTCCCGCACGTTCTCGCATTGCGTCATGTCGTCATAGTGATGTATAACGTGTGACGTATGATTTGTTTGTAAACAGACGCCACTTTTAGCTTGGCAAGTTGTAAATTTTGTGCTTTTGAAACGCTATGGCGGGATTAGATGATTCTTTGTGGGATTTCGTTGTGGAGAGTCGTCACTCTCTCGTGTGTTGCGTACGGGACCGTTGTTTGACAACGTTGAGCCAGAAAGGAGGAACAAGAAGAGGAAATTGTCCGCAGATTTAGGAAAGCAGAAGGAGCGTCTCCCATCGCTACCTGATTGTACCTCGATTCCTTGGGTAAGTTCGTATGGGCGGGATTCTAAGGTTTCTTCACGTACTATTACTTTCGAGTTGCTCCTTTTTAATTTGTAACGATTCTCGCTACGCTTGTGTGGTGTATGAATCGTGGGTTACTTTGTAATCATGCCACTTGTGACAAGTGTCATAGTTCGAAATGCCAAACGCTCAGTTAAATAGAATTTGAAAAATAAACAAAATGTAAAACAAAAAGCATTAAACATAAACAAAAAAACTAATTTTGAAATTTGCATTCATAAAACTTACCTTGAAGTGATTTTTTATTGTTTAAAAAATCGGAAATATGGAATGCAACATGTCAAAACGACGCGCTGGGTCATGGGGGAAAACCCTTTTATGTCGACTCGGTAACATTGAATCTGTGGCGAAAGTCGTTTAAAATAATATACAAAAGGGGCCCTATTAAAGATAAGATGTTGCCTATTGTCAAATAATACCATTGATTGGAAATGTTCGGAAATGTAAAACGACTTGTGAACGAAAGGGTAATTTCACAGTAAACAACAATGGCGTCGTGAATGACAACTCTCGCTTCGATGAGAAATGACGTCTGCGCATGTCCGGTAGTATAAAAAATTCGAGAATGTTTTTTAAAGATAAATTCCACGTTCCGAAATGGAATTTGGTGAGGGATTCTAAAGGTAGGCCAAAAAATGCCAACAAAGATTACATTTCTTGCGCAAGCTGCGATCTTTTAATGTAAATGAACGTGTACTATCCCTCTTTTATCATTGTTTCATTGAAAGCATATTAACGTTTTCCTTCCAATGTTGGTATGGTTCATTGTCGAAAAAGTGGTTCATATTGCTGGTAAAATTGCCGGGGTTTCATTTGTAAATTTATCTTATCTTTATGAAAAAAGAGTATTGAAATTATCTCTGAAACTTTTGTTCGATCCAGATCATGTAATGCACTGTGAATATGATAAACTGCCTTCTGGAAGAAGATACTTACTGCCATGTTTTAAAACCAATAGGGGTAAAAATACTTTCATTCCTTGCAGCGTTCGCCTTTTAAATGCTCCTTAATTTACACGCATGATTGTGATTGTTCTTTGTATTCCTTGTAACTATGTTGTTTATTTTTATTGTACACCAGCTCTGTAATGATACAACATGAATTCCCTTCGGGGTAATAAAGTATTATTATTATTATTAGAATAGTACAATAGAAAATCGATAAAGCTGTTTCGGAGCAACCGCCTAAAACCGCACCCCGTATATACAATAACGGAAATCCATCTGGTCGACTGGAAACATTGTTAGCAATACATCAAGTAATTCTTCTGTTAATATTATTTCAATTCTGAAACAAAACATTGTGAATTGTCTAACCTAGTTGCGACTTGGTGACTTTAACATGTGCATTAATACCGTGTTAATGTCGAAGCGATAACATGTGGCTCAAGTTTAGAGTTGGGTCACCAATTTTCATCCACTCTCGATAATACTCAACAGCAGTTCAAGAAACACATGTGAAAACTATGACCCTCCGTCGATGTTCAAAACTTCTTCCTTGTTTAGAGGGCCGTTTACATAGGGCGACCTGTTGTAACGACTTTAGATTTTCCTAAGGTACGAAAACCCGTGTTGTAACAACCTTCCATTGACATATGTACAAAAGGTCGTGGCAAGAAGATATATACTTAAGGCCGGAATTCCACATGTCCGTAATGCGTAATTCAATTTGTGCAATTCGCAGTGGGTATTCAACACTTTACACAAACATTGTAGAAGTTGATTCCACACGTAAACCAAATATGGGCAACACTTTACGTATTGCGCATTTCGCGCACATGGAATGAACCTCTACCATTTAAGTGAAAAGTGTTAACTACTCTTTACGCAATGTCAAATTGGATACTCACACGACACTTTATAGGTATACATGGGATCGGACCTTACCCGTCACCCAACACGCTTCACGAATCACGAATCACGAAACAGGCAGCACGCAGCACGAATCACGAAACAGGCAGCACGCAGCACGAATCACGCAGCACGCACGAATATGTACACATGGAGCAATAGAAAGTTACGCATTCTTCTTCAGATTAATTTTGTCTAATGATTAAAGGTTGTGAAATGACTTGGTCCTAAATACTTAAATAAGAGATCCTCCGGTAAACATAGCTATAGGCCTACTTGTAATAAGATAAATAGACCAATACTGAATCCAACATGCTACATACATTGAATCCTAAAACTACTGATACAAATTAAAAAGAGATTATTACCCAAGGAAGTGTGTCATATAACTTTTATGAAACGAGTGTGAATTTTTGTTTTACCCGAGCATGGCGAGGGTTTTACAAAAAATTGCACGAGTTTCGTAAAGGTCATATGACACACTTACGAGGGTAATTATTTCTTTATTACCGATTCTATTCCATTTTACCATCTTAGAAATATCCAAGAAACGGGCATCTTCCCTTGCGACGGCCGGCGACAGTGACGTCACTAACAATGGTGTTAAGATGTCACAAGCGAAAAAATATGGGAACTCACACTACAACAATCGTTGCTAGGCAAAAGTGATATATGCACTAGTGCTCATTTTGAAAATATGTCATTACTTATAAAACAAAGATGAATGTTTGAGAATATATCATGGAATCCTTGAAGTGCAGGTCTTGGAATTCTAAAGAAACACCTACACACTAGGCCTATTCATGAAACCCTTTTAAAACACCGCATCTCATTGAATCCTTGAATAATACACCTCACGGACTCCTTTAAACACAAATAGAATCTTAAGAATTCACTTTATGTAGGGCTTAAAATACACCTTGTGGAGTCCTAGAAATTCGCCCAAATTGAATCTTGAAAATGTTCCTCATAATTATAAACCTAGAAAAAATAGAAATCTAGAAATACACCTCATTGAACCCTGCAAGAAATCGGTCTCTAGAAATATATCTCTTCGAATACTCAAATTGTATCACATGGGATCCCTAAAATAACCTGATAAATACCATTTGGTTATTTCGTTAAGTTAAGCCACTACTGTAAGTGGTTTTGATTTATATCGTTTAATTCCGCTCATAATGGCGTGCCATAGAACAACCTACGCGATCAGTAGCCTTGGTAACAATAAGTCTTAAGACGGTTGCCAAGAAACGTGGAATTTTCCGTCTTTGTCTTTAAATGGACAGTATCCTGAAAATATTATTTACATTGCGACACGAATCATTACTAAACGACATGACAGGAAAACATGGACTTTGAATTATTCCCATTTCAAGGACAACTTTAACTGTTACAGGTTTTAATTAAAGGACATTTACCATTCTAACACAATTTTCTTATTCACGCGATTATCAACGTGTAGTATTAGACCACGTGGTATTTCAGCTGAAGATATTAACCATAATCGCTGAGCGTTTTGGAGCTGTATTTCTACCATTTCGTGATTGACGGTCGTTTACAACGCCTCTATATAGGGCATTGTTTGTTGAAGGGTACTTACAGGACATATATCTATGTGCTTATATCTTTACCTACATATCTGATCGGTTTCGGATTTACCTGAGAGCCAAGGTATATCATATCCTAGGTAGGTTAAACTTAAATGCTTTGTTTTGTGAAATCGTGGATTATAACTAAATAATGCTTCACATACTTTCGACAATGTTTTAATATGTATGTGACCCTTTACATTTGATACTCGTTTACATTTGCAACCTGTCGAATTCAATTTAAATTCAATTTGTGATAATTTTACAATTTGAAACGTTTAGGATTTATAATTAATATGAAATACGATTACATAATTTATTTTTATATATAACCCCATCAATATAAGTTATAATGTCATATTTACTAACGATGTTATATTTACGATAGTGTCCCGTGGATTTTAACGAAAAGAAATAATTTCATGACATCATAAATTTTTATTTTTTATTTTGAAAGATATTTTGAGAGATTTCAACTTCAAGTCGATGCCTATTTATTTGAAACCGTCATTTAAACATAAAATTTTGGTGAACTTTTGATGCATGTGTAATTTTATCTATCCAATATGTATGTGATATTAGATCAAAATCAAAGATTTGTATGTGAAGTTCTTGGACAGAAATGATATCAATAGAAAATCGATAAAGCTGTTTCGGATATTAACTCTATTGTTTGAATTAATGAAAACCACTTTCACTCAAAGTATGCACTGTTAGAAGTTTTCAGTATAACATGCCAAACCCTGCTAGAGACCGGTCACTGCACAACAGTTAAGAAATCAGTAAAAATCAAGAGAAATGAAATAGACATATCTCACCATCACAAAACTTTTTTTTTAAGTATTTATAAAAAATAAAAAATAAAAAATATTTTGGAAATATATTTTACGCATAAACAAAACTGTTCTGGTGTTGAGTAATTGTTTATAGATATTAACTAGGTCGGGACAACATGGTGAGGGTCAGCGTACAGTCCCCACATGCAATGATAAGAACACAGGGTACAGTCCCACTCAACATTCTAGCTGGTCCCAGATTACCTTACATACTGCACGGTGAATGTCGACTGATAACACCACGGAGCAGAACAACTGCCGTCTATTCTCAAAACAGTGCATAGAAAATATAGTGTTTAGGTACCATCTTCATAAATGGGAGTCATTTCTTAAGCTTCATTAACAATTAGATTTCATTCAGTTATAATGTTATCAAATATACCAATTTTTTGAAGTGACACAGAGTATCTTTCTTAAAATTTTATTTGGTTTTGATAAGCTACAACATATCTAATATGCTGATTGAAGTTCATATCTCATCACGAGACTTGCAAATATATCCATCTATGCATAATATCTCTAAAATGCTTGATTTTATGCATTCTCTCCCCACAGAGGCAACTCAGTCATACCTGAATTAGCCTCTGTTCTATTACGGCCAATACATGGGATAGAAAGGTAGAAATCTGATTGGAGGCAATCAAAGTTAGTTGTGCAATCAGCGACGCCGTTTCAAAAGTGGTCATTCGCAAAACCTCGGCCATCTTCGTGTGATTCGTCAAAGCTTTATTTCGTTGAAATTTAACATCCAGGGGAGGTAGTTCTTTCTTTTACAAACCAACGCTTTTCACCTTCTCAGTAGTTATTATTTGGTTGATTAGTAAAATAAATTATATCATAAAACAAAAAATAATTTACTCAATTATAAAACCGTTTCTATCTAATGACAAACCCTATCCATATCTGATTTTCAAATAGTTTCCCTCTCACACTGTTATTGAAAAATACAGGTAGAGACATAATATTTTCCATGTCACTATACGACCGTTAAGAAATCCCCGAGTCATGGATATCCAAAAGGTGTTTTCATTGGCTGCAAATAAGGGAGATATCTTAAGTTACAACTTTTTGCCGCTAGGGCAATCTACCGGAACCCCAGGATCTTGGCGTAATAGAACAGAGTAATTCAGGTATGACTGAGTTGCCTCTGTGGGGAGAGAATGGATTTTATGGAAAAATCAAGAAAACATCTCACATACGTTTAATATATAGAGAATATATTGTTCTCAGTCCGAACGGAAAATATATGAGACAAAATTATATTTCTTTTTACAAACGTGTCTATTTGTTTATGATTAAATTGTGCGAGAAACTATACAAAGAATCAGAGATACCTCCACAACATTAATCTTCAAAAGTAAACATGACCTCGAAATCAGGGTCAAGTCTGGCCAGGTCATCCCTTCCGATTCCGGTCGATTCTTGAAATGTCAGCGTCAGTATGTCAGAATTTCGATAAAGCAACCCAATTTGTGGTGATTTACCGTAAGCATTAGCAACGTTATCTTTATCGGCAACAAGTTCAAATTCGTCGAAACGCTAAAAAGTTTTTAGTTTTAGAGTTATCTCCCTTGAAGCCAGTAAGCTCCTAGCAGCGTTTTGCAAATCAACGTCGGGCTCGCCATTCAAAGCAGCGGTCCTTTTTGTTTTAGAATTAAGATGAAATTTTAATTTGAAGAGGGTATTCCCCAAACTATTATCACCATGATTCGCAAACAAGGACAGTGTTCCTCCCACTGACACTAGCGATCAAACTTACTAAATCGCGTTTGAAAACGCACATTCCGATGACGTCACAATCACTTGGCATTCATTCACACAATCTCATTCGCACAATTCAGCGACAGATAGTTTTGTTAACTCGCCAATTTGCGTTTGTAGGAACTATAACACAAAGATAATTTAACGAGAGTTTTCAATTTGTATTGTTCAAAATTAAAGCTGTTATTAACGGACTAACTCATGACCTATTTGTTCATTGCTCAAAGTCTAATGACGCCTACATATGCGTCCATTGTAAGAATTGTATTCCTACGCAAAACTACGAGAATGGAGAGTAAACATATTTTTCATTTTAAATCTATAATTTAAAGAGTGTAATAAATAAAATACTAAACTCCGTCCAGTTTAATAACATATTTATGAAACTCGTGGATGGTATTGGTATTTAACTCGCTTTCGCTCGTTAAATACGAATAGGCCTACCATCCACTCGTTTCATAAATATGGTATTAAACTGAACGTCGTTTAGTATTCTCTATATAGCATGCAGACGCTCAACGGTTTTATCATCCGGCCACTTCCAATATTGCTCGGTTATATTTCATTCCATCGATCGGTTATGCAAACACTTACAATGGCGAATGAAGCCGCGTGTTACGTTTTATGAGATCGTCAACTAAGAAATTATAAAGAGATTTTTGTTCATGCAAACATTAACTGACAATTTCATATTTTCAATTTTTCACTTTCACTTTTGTACGTTAATGCTAAATGTATTATTTTTATAGTGTCAACATCTCATTACACAAACCAATCATCCATAGTCAAAGAACAAATTATGGATGCGCGGCCATTTTGGTGTAAACACATTTAATCCATTTTGTGTAAGAAAAGGGAATCGCATTGCTGAACTTTTATATTTGATTTATAACTGCATTAAATACATTGTCTTGCAACTTTTCGAAATACATCAAAATGAGCCGGCGTACTTCGGACAGCTTTGACCATGGTTCGGACACAAATTTTCTTTATAAGGATTTGTAATATTTTATAATTGCACGATGTTAAATGCTATGGTAGCCTGAAAAAACATTCAACCAAAAGATACGAAAAATGGTTTACTTTGAAACATTTAGTTTTGCATGCATAATGTTTTTGCGTCGGTGCTTGCAAATGCCATTATGACGTCATCAAATTCTAACGAAGCATCCAGGAGTTGTCGAAAATTGTATCAACGAAAGGATTTATTGTATGTAAAATAGGGATTTACGTTTGCGAATTACTGTTTGATTAATGTCCATAGACGACTTAATGCGTGTTTAGGGATAATAGTTGAACAGGTGAACACTGTCCGAACTTTTGGGTGTTGATATAAAGAACTAAATCCCTTATCCCTAACTATTTATAGTTACATCGTAATCAAAAGAAAGCATTCCTTGTCCATGAAATATTTTACAATGCAATTATCGAGAATATTTGGAACCTCGGTCATTTGCCCAAATTGTAGAATCGTACAGCGAGTGCGTTCGATAGACTTGCGGTCGGCCAACTTCTTGTTGTTCGTTTTTGGCATTTTAGGGAAAACTTCTCAAGACAGATTATATGTATTGATAAAAAAAATTAACAAATAAATTTAATGAAAATCAGCAATATCTTACAATATCGTACAAAATGTAACAAGCTTTTTAACCATGAAGAGCTAATAAATGGCTTCATTTCATTACTTTTATGTTTGTCTAATGACTGATGATCGGTAACTGAGTTTGGTTGAAGTCTAATTATCTTTTTGGAGGCCCTTATCTTCTCGTTTATCTTTCGTAGACAACTTACTGAGGGATCTAGCGAGTCCTATATGTGACGTCATATCATTGTTACATGACGTTAACGTTTCATCAATGTCGATGACGTCATATCCGGGACAAACATGGCAGTCTTGATCTAATCTGACGTATCACATAGGGGAACTACAGAATTTAAAGAAAAGTTTCCTTGGATTGCTGATCAGGTAATATCGCTAAAAGATATCTGGTAGATATCTATTATTTCATTTACAACATGCTATAAATAAGCAAACCAATAAGATTTACTGGTAGAGTTTGTTACGCTATTACGAATAAAAGGTTTACAGTGACAATTTAGAAATCACAAGTTTTATGGAAAAACATGTCAATTAGGTAATCATATTCATAAAGGTGAGTTATGAGTGTTAAAATTTATAACTGTATTTCTTTTCTATGACTTTTATATGACTAATTACACATATAGAAGCCAAATTCACTCAGGCACACGGAAGAATGATATTAAGATAAGATGATATATTGACATAAAGAACACCCTTCAAATGCGTTGAAGAAAAAACGGGGATAAACAAACTTTATGACAAAGTTTGGAAAATATATACTATGACGTTCATTAATGACATGGATGACACAAATAAATTTCCAATGCCTGAATGCAATGAACTTGTTTCCGCAGGGCTTGACGACTTTGATTGAAAATGCAAATGTATTGATATACTTACACTAGTGGGCAAACTGACCCTAAAACTTTGTCGATACGGATCCAAAGTTTTAAAAAAATATTCAAGGACTAAAAAAGGTCCATCCTGTCTTAGGTTACGAACGTTGCGCTAACTCTACTAATATGTACCCTGGGCTCAGAAGCTAGATTAGCTCGCGCGGCCAGACTTGTGATATCGCCAATCAAATCATTTTCTCGTTGAAATTTTATCGAGAAGGTGGCGAGAAAATGATTTGATTGGCTATATCCAAAGTCGTACCGCGCGAGCGAATATACCGGTAGCTTCTGAGCCCAGGGTACATATTGAGTTAGCGTAACGTTCGTACCCTGAGACAGGATGAAAACGGTCAGTCTTGCGCGAATCCATGAGTTAAATACCAAAATATCATATTTATAGGCGAACATATTGTAAAGTTATACCCAGGTTACCAGGTAAATGATATACACGTTATACATGTACACGAGGAGGAGCTATCTATATGTACATGAACGTGTCCGGAATAAGCTTTTTGTTTTGTAGGACAAACAATGACATACCTACAGAATTATATGGTTCAACTGATCCCTGGTTAAAGGTCTATCCATCTGTGTTTCTTCACCTCTTGAGGTTAGGTTAGATATTCGTTTCAACTCAACAATTTGATAACTTTGTTGAGATTTTTAATCACCCGATATGAAATACCGTAGGATATAGTCAGCGCCCGGTCCGTCCTTCCGTTTTCAAAGCTCTACATATCCATGGTGTCATTTCAAAAAGATGAACATGAAAATCAAGGATAATTTTGTAATATGGCAGCATATATTGCATTTGATCACCAATTTAATCTTTAAAATGACAAGAAATCACAGAGTGTATTTTTTAAACGTTAAACGTTTACATAATCATAAATACAATCAGGTAGAACGTCGATCAGTTAAAACAATGATACGGGGATGTTGCATGTCAAACTGCTTAGTTCCATCATATGTTCAACGGACCGAAATGTTCTGGTACGTTGTATAATACATACATAGGATCTACCTGGCGGTTGATTGCAAAGGTAGGTGTCTATGTCTTTACGTTATACCTATAGCTTTAACTATATCAGTAACTGATATGCTCGTTTATTAAAGGGACAGTCCTATCGGGGTATTTATTGCAGAAACGACACTGTAGGGAACATTTCAGTTTATGCAATATAATGCTATTAGTAGATGATTATAACACAACCATGTTGAAACATGTTACTTGCGGTAACGTTTTTGTTGATTTATATTCGACAACTTGATAAAGCGCACAAGTGAATTTCGTTTCCATTCGTGAAGTGAGAAAGACTAGTGTCATTTTCACTCGTGGATGCACCACTCGTGAAAATATCACTTTCTCACTCCATTCGATAAGATATTCGGCAAAAACATTGAAATAGTCTCTATTTCTGTAGTCGGCGAAAAGCAATTTATTTTCTTTCCAAAACCGCATGATTTACAGATATTTGCAGAATGTTCACAATTTAATATTGATTAATTGAACATCAAAAATAACAATATTATAAACAATCGCGCTTTACGATGAAAAGTAATTTTTTTATCGCGTACGCTCAAAGTTGGGTCTAACATGCAGTAGTGAAATCGAGATTGATATCTATATTTCAATATGACCAAATAAAGGTTACTTTATCAGATCTCTAGAATATATATTTGAAAATAACATATGAATCGTCAAAAACATAAAACTAGATACATCATGTCGTTGACCCTGTAGCGACCTTATTTATCGAGTCCACAAGAAAGAGGGGCCATGTCCATATTTCAATGAAATAATGTATTGAAGCATACTCATGAACAATATCTTGGAAGTCGCTATCTATTATTCATCCCCCATGAGATGTTAAACATCTATTATCATCCAAAAGTGGCTACCACAGTAGATATCGATTTTCTGAGATCAAGCGATATCTACAAGCGATATCTACATTGTAGATATCGCTACAATCATATCGTCATAATCCTATTACATCATCAGTTAAATGACATCACAAGGCTTTGGCATCACTTAGAACACAGATAACAATACTATGATGTCACAAAGTTCATGGCGTAACAATGCTATGACGTCATAATGCTGATGACGTCACAATGCAATGACCTCACTGTTCAAGAAGTCTAATGACAGTTTTGTGTTCAGATATGTTCATTCTTTTGCTAATAACTGTTGAAAAATGATTTGGATGATAAATAAAATCTCACCCTCGTGTCTTCTGATATCAAATATATCAACACTCGTTGATTAAAGTAAAAATATCCTCGGCAAGCCTCGGATATTTGTAACTTTAATCAACTCGTGTTGATATATTTGATATCAGAAGACACTTGGGTGAGATTCTCTTTTTATCTGTGGTTTTGGACGAGTGAACATATCAATATTACAAGAGACCCTTGTTATCATTCACATTAAATACACTTTCTAGCTCTTCAGTATGTGTCCATTGTCCACTTAGATAAAACAACCTTATCATTTCTTCTTCCAGAAAGTCAAAGTTAATTGATAGAACCCATCAGTGGCTTCAGGTTTTTAGTTTGACTTTTAATACCGATTCATCCAAAAACGGATTCAACAGTGTTGGTGCTGGCATTGAAAAAGCCCTCTGTCCGTTTTGGTGCATATCTTCGACATAGATTAATAAAGGTTTGATTATACGTGATGCATTTTCCTCTGTGATTTCCACAATATACCGGGATGTTATTAATGCACAACGATTTGATGACATTCCATCTCTGATGCAAACTTGGTAATCTAATCCCGAACGCTGTCAACTGAAAGGAGCAAGTAACCCGTGTGAACCATTCCTTCTGATCGCCTCTTTGTATGTGATTGTTGCCTCCAATTACTAGACTAGCTTTTGTTTGCACTAAAATGATCAAGAAAGAAAACCCGATAACATGTGTTGTTTTCGAGTTCGGATAACCTAAGCTTGAATGGTTAAGGTGAAATGAAATGAATGTAAGGTGTTTTACATGTATGGTAGGTAAAAAATGTCAAACAAATCATTTTTCAATGAAGGAGACCGACGGAGGATGAACGATGAGAAGCGGAGAGGCCCGAGTTATGCCGAGTTTAGCCGAGCAGGTCGGAGCACGTACCTTCGGGTGGACCTGGACACCATCTTCAACAACATCAACATCCTCAGAGGCCGCTGCTCCTCCAGTACAGGTAGAATACAATAAGCAACACGACATTGACACTAACATTCACTGCATTTAATAACTCAATAATTCAGTCTCGACCACTTGTTCGAGTGTAGAACTCCTCCAGTACAGGTAGAATACAATAAGCATCACGAAATTGATACTAACATTCACTGCATTTAATAATTCAATAATTCAGTCTCGACCACTTGTTCGAATGTAGAACTCCTCCAGTACAGGTAGAATACAATCGGTCACACACAATTGACACTAACAATTCCAGTCCCATTAATTTACTTTACCTAAATATCTGAATTATTGTTGATACAGGTAGAATACAACCAGTCAAGGACCTTCCTTTCTAAAAAAAAGTGATATTTCAAGCCTTGCATTGCTGCATTACGCCAAAATTCGTTTTACGAGAAAGCGCCATCATTTGCGTTGTTCAACAACGTATAGGATATTGGAGATTTTCATATCCAGTTCTACTAAGATAGGCTTTAGCACTGATATCAAAGTTGCAAAAATACAGAATGGCCTAATTTGTTCACGGTTGAGACTGAGCGAGAAGGTTTAGCTGTATAAGCGCATATCAATATGATCAAGAGCAGTGGTTAACATATATTTCTTCACATCGATCATTAATTATAACATAAATAGGAAAGTGTTAATAGAGATAGTAGAAATGTAAAGATTTAGGCAAAATATGAATGACATCAATGATCACTCGACAGGATAGCTAGTTTGAACACATAATAACGAGTGCATCCTTATCGGGCTTGAATGCACACTTGGGTACTTTAAGTGGGGATCGGGGAGGATTGTGGAGCTAAAAATAAGATAAGATCATTCTTTATTGCCCGTTAAGGAATTTGTGTTACATTTGAGCTTGTTACAGGATCTTGAGAGTTCGAACCATATAAACTAAACCTCTGACCAAATCATGATGCTTCTCACAAGATCAATAAAAACATACTTAAATCTTGAACGTTGAAACTTATCTTAGAATTTTAACTAATGTTTTGACAGTTCTATATTTATTTGTACATTTGTAGAAAATATCCCTTATTTTATCTTACAGAAGTGATAGCTGTTGTGAAGGCCAACGCCTATGGACATGGAAGTGTGGAAGTAGCCAGGTTTCTTGCGTCAAGAGGAATAAAGCATTTCGCTGTAGCCACACCGGAAGAAGGGGTCCAGCTCAGAATTAGCGGAATTAGAGAAACTGTGCAAATCCTTGGTATTTTCCCTCTTTTCATCTTATCATCTTACAAGTTTTACCCTTATGACTAAGGCATATTCTTCATTCTGATTGGTAGATTTCAAATTTTGTCTGTATGACAAAACCAACCTCAAAGATATCAAAATGTTCCATTGTTTTGTCTTATCTATCTTATCACAAACTGAGCTTCCGTCAATAAAGGTCATGGATTTCGGGATTATTTCCCTTAGTTTCTCGTGGTTTTATTTTTCAGGAAATGCAACCATAGAGGATATCCCGTCCCTTATCAGATACAGCTTAATACCAACAGTTGCAGAGGAGGAGTTCCTTGTGCAGTTTTCATCGGCATGTACAGAGAACAGCGGCTCATGCAACGGAACACAGGTGAACAGGGTTACAGAGTTAACAGTTACCATGCTAGATTGCAAATTTAAAAAAATTATAATTTCAAACTTCAAATGGCAACTTTGTTAATAATATTTTTATCAAGACCATTTGTTGACACAGGTAAAAGAAACAAAGAATGCAAGAAGCAATTTAGTTTAATATTGTTATAATTTCAATCTTCTATTGACAACATTGAATGTTTATAATATTTTCTTGAACAAACACATCAAGGTAATCTGTTTTGAGGAATGTAATTGAACTATGATTTTAAATGACCTGTGTCGATTTCTGAGCTTGTGGTTAACAATAGTTAGCAATAAGTGGGCATCGTTCCTCAATTTTAACATGCCAATCAGCTGGTAAGGAAATGAAATAACACAACGGTTTTACAGTACATAAGTGTCTGTTAATATAGAAAATAATGGATCATAATTAATGGCCAACATCTGAATTTACCATAATTTCTTTGTTTCCATTAGTGCCTGAGGGATACCCAGGTTGTGATAAAGGTGGACACAGGAATGTCTAGGAACGGATGTCAGCCCGATCAGCTTGATTCCTTGGTACAGGTGGGTTAAGCTTCAATGTATTTAGTTTTATATTTGGCTGTAACGAATCTTTTAGGGTCGAAAACTCCATTCGCCTGATGACTGCAAATTATTATTTTTGCAACAGCAATTTTAAACGAGAGCTTGTATTTAGCTTGATGACTTTCAAATCATATCATATTGTAAATATTAAAGGGGTTCATTTCTCCAGTAAGTCTTTGAAGTTTGAAAATATGTTTTGGCTTTGTTCCAACGATATTTTTCATTGTCTCAAGCTTACCCCTTACCATTTGTGTAACTAGTATTAAATAACTAGTAAGTCATATGCTTTTTTAAATATCACATGCGAGAGTATCATGTTGAAGTGATACGACCAACATAGCATTACAGAAACTGTGGTTTTTAAACATGACCTCAGTGAACAAGGGCGACTTATGTCGGGAAAGTACTTTTTGAATATAAATAGTTCACTTTATTGCTGCTTCTGGACCTTTCCAAGTATTGTGATACCTTTTCGGTGTTTCTCTTCAGTTCTGCAAGGACCACCAGTTGACGATCCACAGTATCATGACTCACTTCTCTCAAGCCTGGGACAATCCGGACTTCACTCGCAGACAGCTGGACGTCTTCATGCAGTGTGCTGGCAAATACAGGTGCGTGTCTGGAATATTGTACGCCTTTACCACAAGCACTTGGGGCATGGGTATTGCTCATATACTATATAAGAGCACTGCCCATGAATCAAGTGCTTGTTGCCATTACTATGATACTTAGACTAATTTTTAATCTCTGAAATGAAAATGCATCTTTAATGCAACTTTTTGTTATTGTCATTGAAGTGAGCCCACTGAAGCCGTTCAGACTTGATACAATAACATAGACTCTAGTATGGGGCTTTATAGAAATTGTGTTTCAAGAGCTGTTTGACAGACAAAGTGATGCTCTGACTATTGTTTTCTCAACTCCTGAGGATGAAGCTAAAGTTGCTACTGTTTTTATGAATACGCAGGTTGTTACACATAAAGGTTGTCAATGTGAAGTTATGCCATCGTACATACTTATTTTTCTCCGTTTTCCCAGAGAGTCTGACATAAAGCTACATTTATCCAACTCCGCTGCAATAATCCAGGGCTACGGAACAGATCTGGACTACATCCGGCCCGGCATCTGTATGTATGGACTTCCGCCCGGTAAGTTTGCATTCCAAATTCAGAAATGAATTGTGTAAATATGGGCACTAAATAAGCAAATAACATGAGGCACATCTACACATATATAAATATTGTTTCACATACTAACTATCGTTATGCAAGTCTTTCATATTTCTTTAGATATGTTTGGAAAGAATTAAAAAGATGTGCTGTTTGAAATAACAAAAGAGGTACATCTATCTGGTTGTAATTGACTTTCATTGCGACCAGAATTGGATATTCTTAGAGACGTTTTTGAATATTTTGATTAACAGGCAGTCGAAATTGTATAAGCTAGACACCATAGAACGATCACCTTTTACTTGTGGCTACCCAAAATTACACTCGACTGATTTTACGTTACATTTTAGCTTTAGCTCTAAAGCGGTCAGCAGCAACCCTAATTATGCCCTTTGTGAAGATAGAACCTGTCTAGAACGGTTACTTGTACTTGATGTAGAAATGGTCTTTTTGCTTGTCATCTGTCACCTGTTTCATGGCACAGGTTGTCTTTACTATTGTAAACCTAATTTGAGGGTGATAATGTCCACATGAAATAAATGTTCTTCCCTCCAGACAGCAGTGAAGCGACTGTAGAGTGTATCAAGTCTCTGGGTATCAGACCGGCTCTCTCCTGGGTAGCTCACCCCACGCTGGTCAAACAACTCCCACCCGGATCTCATGTCGGGTACGACAACACCTACACGTGAGTACATGAATGATGAGAACTAGAAAGATATCATTGTCATAGTTTAATCATTGTGATTTGATTTCGTATTACTCATATCTTTTTAATTAAACATATTAACATATTATATCGTTTAACAGTTTTTGTTAAGAGGTATTTTCGTAATCAGTTAAACTTGATATTTCTGACAATGATCTTGACTCAGTCTTCACATCTTACATGCTTAATAGTTAAAGAAGATAAGCATTACTTAATACACTTGATAAATAGTTGCAATATCTTTCAACAGGACAACCACAACAGAAACAATCGCCACCTTCTCTCTAGGTTACGCAGATGGGTTCGATAGACGTCTGTCTGGACAGTTCTCCGTCTCTCTGGAAGAAAGTAAGAATAAGTCTTGTTAGGGTGAAAAGGTTTAATTGATCCGAATCGGTCAAAGGTTCCAGATTCCTTCTAAGATTTGTAAATCTTAACTTTCATATGATTGATGTTTGTAGAATAATGAACATGTTTAAGTGTGAACGGCTCGGAACTTGACGCAGGTAATTAACCAATCTAAGGACCATTGTATGGAGAACATTTTCTTACATTGGTGAGAATTGGTCGTAGGGCCAAGAGGAATGGTCCATGATTGAAATCACAAGCCTGTATAGCCTACAATTCTATACTTGAATTATGTACATCTATGGAGAACTTTTTTTTATTGAGGTGCAAACAAATTTAGTTTTCCAAAGTGTCCTCTGCGACACATTAAACAGGCATTTACCAAAGATTTTTTGAATTCCTTCAAAAGGTCATATCCTTTTTGCAGATGGCGTCACATTCCCATTACTTGGTCGAGTATCCATGGACGCCATAACAGTAAAACTGGACAGTTCAAGGACCAAGAACACAATATTCTACATCTACACAGACAACTTCTCTTCTACAAACTCTGTCACCAACATTTCAAGGTTGCTCGGCACCATATCATACGAAGTTGTTACAAGTCTCGCTGCTCGACTACCCAGAGTGTTTGTGTCTGGAGGGGAGGTGGTTGCCGTCACCAAGTCTCTGATTGTCAGTCAGACTGTGCATGATTAACATCAAAAACATTCGAAGCAAACACAGAAGTCTATGAAAATATCTATTGAGGCTACCAAGTGAGCAACTTGAATGAGAAACGTGACCTAGTCATTCTTCAGAAACAGAACCTCGTTCTAAGTCTCTCACCTCCATGAACACGTATGAGTGTCCATGGTCACTGCGTGCCAGTTGTTGAAGTATTAAGGACAGAATGATGCTGGCATTTCTTCTTAGAACCATATCCACGGCAACACTTTCATTTAGTCATTACCTTGAATTAAGCTTCAACAACACCTGTCTCGATGGTTAAACATGAAATATGCCACTCAGTTTCCTCACACAAACGGGATGATGTCTTCGAATTTCGTTTTATAAACCAAAACCAGGAAACCATTCCTCCTTAAACCATATCTTGAGGCTTTTAAATTGATATCACCGAGGCTTCATCCAAAGACTTTCTGTCTTCGCAACTCCATTCTGGAACCATGCAATATGAAGCACTCGTGACTGATGCAATTGACATCTGTTGATATCAACTTGATATTAAGCTATCCTCGTTACTAAACTGACCTACTGTTGTCAAAGCATTATTTGTTGACACAATAAGAGAAAACGTTATGGATTCGAGTACATTCGTTTATCTCTCAGGTACTGGGAATAAAAAATCTTTGAGTAACGAAGGAAGTGTATTGTACAGAATTCCTTAAGCGTATCATCACTGGGATTTTGATAACATTGAAATGGAATCATGTCAAACATATCAATCTTATGATATTTTTAAGAGTGATGTAAACCAAAGTATTTTAAGAATTATATGTTATATTTATGCAACATAAAAAGAAATGTATTTTTCTTTCTGTGACATATTTATTGTATATGACATTATGTACAAGCTTAAATGATTTTAAATAACCGAATGTTGTCCTAAACCGTTTTGTCTGAGAGAGTGTGTTGAGTGTTACTATTGTCATATATAAGTCTAAATATGTACATGTATTCATATTCAAAATGATATTTTTACCCATGTTGACTCTTATCAAAGGTTATCATTTAGTGCAAAAGTACAAAAAATAAACTTTGTTGATTTATATGTACAATTTCATTATTTAACAAAGATGAATTTTCAATTGTCGATTTTATTTTATGATAGTTGCACCATTTCTAATACATCACTAGGTTGACATATTGAATTCATCTTAACCTGTCTGAAACTGAACGCACCCAAAGATACACATTGGACTTAAAACACCATGCAAGAAGTGGACATCCAGATTGAAGAATAGATAAATACATGTATGTAAAGTCATGAGGAAAAAGTCGCCACACTTTCATCAGAGTGCATAAAGTGATGAAGAAAAGTGGTAAGGAAATGTTAGGAAGATGTCTTTTCATCAGTGTGTGATACTATTGAATCCTAAAATATTTTTTTTCAAAATAATTATTGACCACTGTTTTGAATTAACGTTTAAAAACGTGCTTCACAGATGACCTTTAATCAACTTAATTTGTTATGTCATCATTTCTGTAAGACAAAAGAAACAAGCAAAATAACATTTTGGCTTTCATATCTGTGAAGTTACAAACAAATCATCCATTATAATTAAATAATAAAGATAAAGTCCCTTGGCAGCCATTTTTGTATGAACACCAATAATTCATTTTGTGTAAGAAAAATCGCATGGATGAACTTAAAATTAAATATTTGATTTATTACTGCTTCATTTAGTTTAAATACATTGTCTTTCATTTGAAACCATTATTTGTTTTCATATTCCTGACATCACCTAAAGTTCTACCTAAAAACGTGCCACTGACCCTTAAAACTGTAAATAAGAAAAACAAACCAGATGTTTTGTAGTCTTGATTTCTTGGCTGAGGAAGGTATTCCGCCATATCCCGTGGAATCTCCAAACATTATTGTTTTTAATACAGTCCAATACAGAGGACATCATCGGCAGTCGAAACACCGAATTGTCATCATCTACCAGTTTCTTTTTCAAATGCTCTCTTTTAGAGTTTAATTCCATAGCTTAAACTAGAAAACATCAACACGATTTTCCCTCTTTCAAACAAATTTGAAATTTACTGCCATGATGCAGACAGTTATCGTGGAAATATAGATTATTTTGAAATTATAAAGAGAGAGTAAGAGGTTCATTTTAGTGTTGTCGAAATGTGTAGTAAGTATATAATAGTAATTTCCAGGGTGGTGACAAGATATACATTATTCTTATCTGATGCCTCGCTTTAATGCATAATGGCAATAAACAGAAATAAGCCATTTGTTCCATTACCAGCCAAATGGGATGGATTAATTTCCATTTCTTCCTCTGAGTTACAGATCTTTATCAGTATAATTTTATATATGTTTAAATCCATAGAATTAAGCATGGACAGGCAGTTTCATTCCACTTATATGCCACTATAAAGTAAGTTTTACATCCTACTTAGGAATAATCGCCTTATTGCGCCTTTTCTACATGTTCCATGCAAGACAAAAGAGGACATACCCCCGACACTTCAATACGACTTTGAAGACACAGTCATGATATTCAATATTTATAAGAATGAGAATATGAAGTGTGAAAAGTAAATTAAGTGACAATATCTCTAACTCATTTCGTCCAGTATACATGAATGTATGTACATGATACCTTTCTCTGATGTGTCCCTGTGGTCAATTTTGGTCATTCAAGTGTATTGTAAGAGGTAACAGGCTGGG
The DNA here is from genome assembly GCA_916613615.1 of Steromphala cineraria. NCBI lineage: Eukaryota > Metazoa > Mollusca > Gastropoda > Trochida > Trochidae > Steromphala > Steromphala cineraria. The sequence continues at coordinate 12,540,482 of OU744721.1, forward strand.
GAATAGAAATGCGATGAACCCTGTTTTGTTTTTCTTTAAGAGAGATGGCATGTTGGAGATATGAAAGACTACCTGCCAATCGCTTTGAAAATAATCATTGTAGCATATCTTTCTCCACGCTTCAACGTTCTGCTTCAATTGTAACAATCGCATTGTTTTTCCTATGGCCATTTTCATTTCAATATATCTATAGCAAACACACGAAACGTTTCTAAATATGAACTTTCTTGTATGAACTGCATCGAACTACCACCACATTGTTATAAGCAAGTAGGTAAGTCATTTGTTTCTAAAACGTGTATTATTAAAGAGACACAGAGTGTGTTGATAGGATCACATATGTCAAAAATTTGGAAATCGATGTTATTTCATCGGGAACCACTAACTGTTACTGAAAATAACAAGTTAAAGGTCATTCAGTACATTAGAGCGAAAATACGGTCATTCAAAGTCGGGATTTTGATCGAAAACCGGACAATGTGGCTCGAGTGGCGCGCGCAAATTCGCCAAACGTAATTTTGAAACCTTGTCATAAGCTGACAGGAAGATAGTTTCGATTCGATAGTGTTTATTAGGTATTGTAACTAATAGGTAGATTAATTGGATACATAATTTCGAATATTAAATGTATTTGAGATGTTTTCTTGATTTTTCCATAAAATCAAGCATTTTAGAGATATTATGCATAAATGGATATATTTGCAAGAAAGATACTGATAGATAAAGTCGCCTGGTTTACAGGATGTAGATTTATAACCGAGTGTGTTTCCATATCATCAATATCATATATTAGGATTAACATTTTTATTCTTGGTTTCTGTTTATGTCAATGTCCACTATGCACAGCATAAAGATAAAACAATTGCCTTGAACCTTATATGAAATCTATTTCCCGAAATCATTGGTGTCAAGTTATTTTAGCTCAGTATATAATTCATAATCGTCATCAGTTAAAAAGTAAGCTTGATACTGGAAACGGTGATTAAAGGGGATGGGCTCTGTGGCAATAAGTACATGTAGGAGGTCACAGGGTCAACGTTAAAAATAGGCCTGCAGAATGGTGAAAGAATTGTGCATTATTGGTGAAAAGTACCAAATTTGGCAGAGGTGTTGCTTGGCGTGCTTAATAAATATAGATAAGGGGTCAACTTAATTTCTTTTTAAGATTACCACCATTTCCAAAATGGGCGCCAATCTGAGTAAAAGCACAAATCTGTCGTTAAACCAGTTTAATTCAGTAAGTTCCGACTTATAAAATATAATTTAGGTCAGACCTGAGTTGAATTATGTGTTGGAGTTAATATTTCTGCAGATCTCACCAACATAATTACTTAAATTACTTAAAAATTAATTTTGCAAAACTTCAAGATGGCTGCTCTTTGTAAATGAACTTTTTAACGTGGTTCTACTTATTTGTGATTACCAATTTATGACATTTTAAAGTATATAAAGCCGAAAAAAATTACACAACTGAAACTTATCAAAGAAGCATAAATAGCATCATTGGAACTACGGTATGAAAAACTCAGTACATGACAAGACATTTTTAAAATAAATAGTAGAGTTTATAAGTTGAAATATTTGTTAATATTCTATCAAAACATATACACTTCCCGACAAATTAGTAATGATACAGCACACCACGCTTCATATGAAAAATGTAAACCTCCTCAACCCATTGATTAGCTTCTAATTAATTGTGCATATTTTTTCAACAACAAGTACACCGCATTTCACATTCCATTTTAGCCTCTCTGTCAATGCATGAAATTATATTAAGTGACTTGTGAGGTAGTCTTGCAGTGTCACAGTAGCTTGTCATGCAGTGCATGTTTCAGGTATTTTGGTTATTCACTTCATGGTATTGTCATAGCATAACATTTTATAAATCATTAAGGAAAATATATTCAAAATCCTCATTTCAAATTCCATCTTGAATACGTGTAAATGATCAATATCTGGTCTCAAATTAACGCAAGCCGTCGCCGGACCTGGCAGATGGTCAGTGTACATTCCATTCACTGAAAACTAATTAGCTGACCACACACGTGACCTGTGACCTCTCCCCCTCGCGTTCCTTTGTGTTACATGCATGTTAAATGCAGCCGGGACGCTATCTCGGCAGATTTGTCCCGACCAGCGCCGGACGCACATCTCATGTAGTTTTTAGAAGTCACCTCTTCTCGAGTCGGTCCAGCTCAGGTAGACGACGGGGATGGGGCTCCCTGGCGTCTACACTGACCTGTGAATGTACCACCGGCTCGGGTATAATTAATGTACCGTTTGTACCAGCTACCAAACAAGAATAAAATAATGGTCGACCATCACAAGAACTCTCCAGTCGTCATTTCCAACATCATCAACGTCACACCGTAACGTTGCCTTCATCGTCCCTCGTCGAAGTCGTTCACTCCCGGTCACAGTATCTTTTGAAAGTGACGCTCTCCTAAGTGTTGAACAAACTTTTATAAATCCAGGGAAAGAGCTTTCCCTTCCTAAGCTGGTTTGTTCCTATTGTAAAAAGTTCTGCGCAAAGTGCTTGTATTATCAAAATCTATTACCAAATGCTATCAAGAGTTAAGCGAGGTTGGTTTGACCGAAAAGGTCAAAGATAAAACAACGTCTGTGTCCAAAGTCTTCAACCAAACCCTCTGTTTTGCTATTCAGCCTTATCGTCATCATATCAATTTGCATGGATAACTCGAGTGATGTTCAATGAGTATGTTAATTAATATTTTTAAAATGTTTACATTTATGCAGAGTTTGTGATGGAAATGCTGTTACGTTCGTGATTAAATTCATCAGTTATGAAAGCATTTAAAAAAAATGCCCCTGTCATGACTTTGGGGAGGTTACTTCTAATCATCAGAGTGTAGCTAGCTTATAACATATCACAGTTATGATATATAACTTTGATTCTCATTGCACTATGACTATGAGAACTGGGATGAGTATTTTTTTCAATTGTCAAACACCCATTTCCTGTAACACAACTAATGTTGGAGGAATTTACCTTTTTGCACAATAGGAAGAAAACAGCATTTGAAACAAATACATCTTCTTTGGTGTTAAAACCCTTTAGCAAAACTTAGGAGAGGGTCACCTTGATTTATTCTCATGCACTACAGGACAAGTTTATACCCCCATTTCACTGGGCAAAATGAGTCCACGGAAGATTTGCGGCAGCAATTCCGTTGTTATGCCGTTAAGCCACGCAAGTTCTCCCTTCTATTTCCGTATGTTTCCGTCAGTTAGCGCAGTTAATCTGTAGTCTTTCCTCGTCTTTCGTAGGCTTCCGCAGGCTTCCGTGAGCCTAAAATCTTCCGCAAACGTTCTTTTGAACATGTTCAAAAGAACGTTTGCGGAAAATAAGTCCGTACCCTTCCGTAGTCAAAACAGCGATTTTATAGGCGGATTCAAGGGAAAATGCTTTGATCTTTGCCGATTTTGCCGCACTTATGACGTGATTGATCCGTCACAAAACGCGGTTGCCGAAGGTTGTCCGCACTTCATCTGCAGTTTTTCCGTGTAAAACGTAAGTATTCAGCAGTTATTCCGTATGGCTCGCAGTTATTCCGAAGTTATTCCTCGCCAAACGGATTAGTGCCGCCATCTATTGCAGTTATTCCGCGCATTTTCCGTACCTTCCGAGTCTGCTCCGCAAATTATCCGAATGTTTACCGTTATTATCCGAACTCATTCCTTTGTGTTCCGCAGTTTTTCCGCCTCCTAGCCGTAGTTGTGTCGTAGTTTAACCGTATGTGTTCCGTTAGATCCGTGAGCGTCCCGAAAGTATTCCGAAACAACTTGAAATGTACATTTTCCGTAGGATTTTGTCCTATTTTCCGCGTAGAATACCGAAGCTCTTCCGAAGAGGCGATTCCGCGAACGTCCGCGAGTACCGTAGGGGTCCGTAGCTCAGTGAAATGGGGGTATTATGTTGTATTGTTGCGGATTCTCGTGACGATACATGTAAAGCCAGTAGATCTAGTTCAGGTCACTACCAGAAACAATTAGCATTAACCCTAATATGGCGAGCAGAACACGAGGGGATAATAGATTCGCGATAACAAAGTATAGGTTTTACAAATTGAAAGAAATTAAACGTTTTTATGATATCCATAGTAAGTACCATCAGAAACATTGTGCACAACTGCGGTTGTTGTGGTTCAATAAAAAAAACGGAGAAATCGTGAATTGTGTTTAAGTTTAAATGCATGAAATGTACGTGCCGAAAGCAGAATACTGTAGGGTTACAGCAACCAAAACACATAAAAGAATGGCACGGCTGACCCAGGAAGAAAGAGAGAGCCATTGGAATGACGGATATAGGGGCTACACAAGTCCATATTGCTAGGACATTTAGGTGCACGCCACTGACAGTATCCAGACTTCTGCAACGTGTCAGGCAGACTGGTTGGACCGAAGACGGACCCTGAAGCTGCAGACCACGTGTTACCACGACACAAGAAGACCAGTATATCCAAACCACAACGGCAACGGCACTCGCCCATCGTGTCAGTAGACACACTGTGTCCAGAAGATTACGATCAGCAGGTATTCGCTTCTGTTTGTACCACAATGATGGAATACAGATAGTGTATCGGCGCAGTGGTGAACGTTCCGCTCGTCCATGTGTCCAAATTGTCCATCCTTACGGTGGTGGTGGTGTGATGATGTGATGGTGTTGGGCGGTATCTGTGCTGACGTTTAAACTCAGCTTGTTATTATAAATGGAAATCTGAATGCTCAGCAATACATTTAGCATGTTCTACAGCCAGTCGTGTTCCCTTTTCTGCAAGCACAAGGCCAGGGTATCATATTCCAACATGACAACGCTAGACCCCACACGGCAGTTAACGCCTTGCAACAGAACAACGTTAATGTTCTCCAGTGACCTGCCCATTCCCCTGACTTAAATTTTATTGAGCACTTGTGGGATCACTTAAACAGGCAGATAAGGAACCGAAGACCCGACCCACAAAACAGACAAGAACCGGTAGTTGCCCTGAGAGAAGAAAGGCAACGGATACCAGCGGCCGTCATCAAACGTTTAACCATGTCAATGACGCGACGTATCAGGGTCTGTATTGCCATTTTGTTTTGTTTTGCAAAATGCTCTGTTCCACTGTATTTATGATATTGTATTGTGTATGTATTGCATTGATGGATACAGGAGGGTGGGGTGTCGGTCGTGTGTTGTGTATGTGTTTTATGTGGTTTTGTATCCAACCCTGTTTTGTAATGGCAATTTCTTTTGAAAAGTGTTAACTTTATAATATCTCAACAGAATGGTCCCTCAAATGTGTTTCTACAAGATACCCAACATTACTGCCTCTCTGATTTAATAATTGATTGCTTAATGGCCAAAAAGGGTTTTTTTATACAGAAAACATCCACGAATGACGAAGCACTGCCATGTCTGCCATGAGCTAAAATACAAACACTTTTGGGTACAGCCATGGGCATGCGTAATTCCTTATGCTGTTGATATGAAATAATTATTTAAGTCAAAATTCATAAAGCTTAATTAATATGTACACCACATACTCTTTTTCTTGGTCGACAGCAGTCCAAAAGAAAGAAGCTACACCCATCCTGAACTTGAAAGGTTGTTTTTCAAATTTGGTTGTTGTCATACTCACTGTAGAAGTGTCATCAATGTATGCAATTTTCTCATTATTAAAAATGTGGAAATGGAAACTGTATCCTGCAAGAACAGATGTGATTCAGAGTAAAATACTTGCGAATTAATATTCTTTCAATTCTCAACCAGGTATATACGGTTTTTTTTGCCAAAATATATACAAAAATTTTGTTCGTGGATTTCCAGGTAAAAACAAGAAGACATGGTCATCAATATCCCCCGTGAAATAAGTTTTCATTAGATCTCCCAATATCTTCCTACATGGGCTGTAACTGTGTAATATGTAATTGCATGCATCTCATTTTCGAACTTCATGAAGGTGATTGATACCATGAAGACACACAGCAAGTTTGGTTAGCCTATCTTAAATAGTTTCTGAGAAAAATTGTCCCATTTGACGACATCCTCGAACAGAGTCCAAAAACACGGAGCAGGGACAGTAACTCTGTAAAAAATAATTTTGCGGTTCTGATTTTCGAAATCAATCAAGGTATTGATACCCTGAAGACAAACAACAAATTTGGTTATCATATCTTATATAGTTCCTGACAAAAGCTTTAACTCGGACGGACGGACACACGGATGGAGCAGCCCAAACCTATATCGCCCTTCCACTTCGTGGCGGGGGCGAAAATAAAGGGGGGGGGGTGTTGTGGGGGACATATGATTCTTATTAGGGGCCACAGAATCAACAAATCTATAAGTATTATATATAAAAACTATTTCGAGCTTTTAGGGATTTTGGCTATGAAAGAGAATATGAAATGTGTCTTAAGAGTCTAAAATTTAAAATCCTTAATATCCAATGTGTCTATATACAATAGTCAAGCTTTCTTAGGCTTCATTGTTCTTGCGAAGTTTTTAGGACATCCACTTCAAGACTCTCTTTATGGGCAACCGAGTCACCAAATCTGCAGTTCATAATACCCATTCGCCAATGTTTCTATAAGCAAAATCTAAGTTTTCTAGCTTTGAATATTGGTTACGAAGAAGAATATGAAAATAAGTTTTAAGGTTTTTAGGGGCTATCATGTCACTGCAATCTTCAATATATAATCATCAATGACTAATGTGTCTATAAACAATATTCAAGCCTTTTTATGACCTGCCCTTCTGGGTCCTCTATAGGGGCCACAGAGTAACCAAATCAACAATTTAGAATCCTCATTTGCCAATGTACATCTACATAAGATTTGAGTTCTGTATGGCCATTGATCAGGTAAGAGGTTTTATAAATGAAAAGTTTCCTGACGGATGGACCTAGCTAAAATCATCTTCCTACGCAAAGCCTAAAACACGGTTTCCGAACTGTCAGTTTTATGCCTTGCTGCTGACCCTTGAGTTTTCGGTACTTGCTCTCTTGTCTGTAAGGACACTATAGCAGCACAGAAAAGTAGAGGGTCTGCAGCAAGGCATAAAATGGCAATTTGGAACTTGCGTTTTAGGCTTTGCGTAGGAAGATCAGCTAAAATCGGTTTACCTTCCCCTTCGTATTCTTTTTTCTTACTCAGCAGTTTTTTCCTATACATCTTCTTTGGATAACTCGTGCCGTAGAAAATGTTTCCTGTTTTAGCATTCACGGTTTCTGCATTATATCCAGGATACCTAATGCAGTGTTGTTTTCGTGTGATGAAATCATAGACACACTCCTTTTTTAGTGTGGTCCAAACAACTGTTCTTTCTGACTGCCCTTTTGTTATTTCAGTCGTCACTTAAATAAAAATATAGAAGCTTACTATTTAAATTTGAACAATGAAGACGTGTTATAAAGTCCTTACTTTAAGATTTTTGAAATAACATCGATAAACTGAATTATCTCAAGTTGAATCACCTAATTCTTAGTTTTCTTACTCAGAGGTCTAAATTTTCTACTTGTAGCAATTTTCATGCTGAAAACTTGATAATCTCGACAAATTGATTTAAAATCTTTACTACACATAACGTTTCTGTAAAATTTCTTAATAAGAAGTTGCAAATATTTATACCTGCCAATGTAGCTGAAGACTTTCTGCGCATGTCAATGCATGCTTGATGTCCTTTTCTTGTAATTAGACACTTCTTATGTCTTCCACAAGTGTTGTTTACACACGGGAACTGTAAGACAGGAAGATACACTCTCATATTAAAAGAAGAAAGTGAAAGAATTAAAGATATTAAGGAGACTCACTACATTTGATGTTTTGCTTTAGATCCATGTATTCTTGAAATGTCACAATCGATGAGGGTTTATAAATCAACGAAATATTGTACTCCATGCAAAACCCTCAAACACTGCAATCTTGATGTAACATGTAAAAACTAAATATCCATAATATTATCATTACACTGTTAAATATCACTGTCGTAATTGTAGTATAGAAAAGTAAAATCAACATCTACCAGTTTCCTAAAAAGCATGATTCGTAATAGGTCACACCATCTAACGCGTATTTCTACAAAGTAGATCTTTTGTATATTAAAAACCTACACGATGATCCAAGACAATTGCTCAACTGAAATTATTTGTTTATGGGCATAACGAGCAAACAAAAATATCAAATCAATTCGTTCATATCTGTATGCATTTCTCAATCGCCTGATTGTTATCAAATTAAAGAAAAGTTGTAACCTCTGATAAGAGTTTCTCTGTAACGTCTTTCTTTACACGAGTCTTAGCTTGTGACATTGAAAACCAACACACGAATTGCTTAATATCATAGCTGATGTTTTCACAAGAACCACATCTGTAACAGTCACGTTTACATCCAAGAATTCCCCGTGAAAGATTGGAATTGATAAACTTCTCTTCATATGCAGAAATCAGACGAAAGTGTAAGATTTTGAGGATAACAATAAACGATAAATATTTCAAGTATTCCATTTCTACAGCATCAACTCCAACAATGGACAGGAATCCAGTTTTCTTGTACAGGTAATATTTCTCGCTTTTAAACCCTCTAAAGTTGCTCAGTGATAGCACAGAAGTTTGAAACTAATTTCATGTGAATAAGGAGACCGTGTGCATAATTGAATCGTTATGATATAATGCTCTAGTCATTAGCTTCAGACAAAATACAGTAGAAAATATAATAGTAATAGCTTCTAAAAGGATATCAGTGAACCAGAGAACATAACAAAAAATATTACAATAACATTAACCAACCGCTTAACTTTACTTTATCACTTTTCGATTTTTCTTCAAGAGATTTCAGCAGAATAAGACATGTTCTTGTTGTTAATTGCCCAATAACCACCTTTTTACAATCGATGTTAGTATATTTATTACAGCCAATGCTTAATATTGTTATATCATCAAATAATTGGTAACCATTTCCTAAAAAGCGTTAGACTATGACTACATAAACGAGACAAACTTCTTCTTATGACGTCACAAAAGGGACGCGTCACGCATTCACTGGTTTGTCGCCAGATGAATTTAAGCTGCCTCTTAAAAGTGGCATTCAAAAACGACTGTAATTGCCAAACTGAACATATCTAGGAGCTTTACATTAAATATTAATCCAAAATTCAAACACATAGTAAAGTATTGCAACTCCCAAATAAGAGATTAGTTATTTCGGCATACACTAAACCTCGTTTGATGTTGTTTGTACCTATTAATCTGCTATGCAGTGGATTTGAGGTTATCATGTTTTGTGGTATATTCTTCTTCCAAACGCAACAAGCTGCACATGCACTTTGCTCTCTAAAATTTGCATTATGGGTTTGTGATCACTTTCAGTTATTAAAAGTTTTTTTTATTTTTTTATATTTTTTCCCAATGGTCAGTTATTAAAAGTTAATACAAGCCGTTAAAGTCATTGTAACGTGCTAGAATTTTAATATTCTTGGAGCGGGTTTTTTTCCGAATAAATTTCAAGTAAGAACTGGACGTCAGTACTCTAACATAAGTCGTTTATCCAGAAAACTTGCACGAACCAGTGACATGAAAAATTGCACCTCTCAAGCAGATCACGTATCACATGAGAGAGGATGGATCAATGCTAAGGCTCGTAAGATTGTTTGTTACGACGTAAGATGTAATAAACGCGATAAGATGTGATACTGCGGTAAATTGTAATAAATATGCGGTAAAATGTAAAAAAACCAGATGCGGTAAATTGTAATAGGGGGGTGCGGTAAAATGTTACTAAAAGGTGCGGTATATTGTAATACAATATGCGGTAAAATGGAATAACCTTTCCCCATTTTTTTTGTCAACCATAGTTGGCAATTTTCGGTCGATGCTTGAACTAGTGATGATATAATGATTTATCTTATGATTGACGGTGACACAACCAAATATGGATTTGGATTACTATTGAATAGTGTTACTCCTTCATGAATGGTTGACGTACTTTCTTATCATTAATGTTATAAAGATCTATAAAATGAACATTGTTCTATTTTCAAGGATGCTTTTACGTGAAAACCAAACTGGTTTAATTTGGATAACCCGTTAACTGGGCATAATTGTCATTGATAGTTATAATGGATAACCACAAATGGTAAAAATTCGATGACAATTAGAAATTGTTTCATTTTCATGAATGATTGTATTTGATAATGATTAATATGTTTTTTGATATGCACAGTTTTATGGATAGTGTTGTTGGACAATCGGGTTTTAGTTTCAAAGTCATTTTTGGAAAATCAAAATTGGCATCACTTTGATGATTAACGGTGTTTTCATGAAAAATTATGATGGATAATAATCAATTGTTTATATGAGATGAACAATGAACAATGAACAATTTTCAGGAATGGTTGAATCTATAATGTCGAATAGGTTGGACTTATGTTTACCAAGAAGTGATAATTTTCAAAATCCATTATTTGATAATAATTGATTGCCCGTTTAAAGATATGCTTCTAATGTGAAAAGGATGCATTTCAAAGTTCTACATGAAAGAGTTACATACATGTTCAATATACTATATTAGGCTTGGTCAACACTTTACTTTTTTTCTGTAACATTTATTTGTTTACAAAGATGGTTGATGTTCAATGAAAATGTTCATAAGAAATATGATATTTCGTAATGCAAATCGAATTTTCTTTGTTAAACATTGTGAGGAAAATACCCTTACTGTGTGTGGCGCTATCGGATATAGAATTATTCCATTTAATCTTTCTAAAATTACCCACTACCTCATAGTCAGGAATCCTTAAAACCTTATGCATCAAGCCACTGAGACTATGACAAAATCTAGTTCCAACAAGGTTGTAAGCTGTTTGGTATCTAGAACGCCTTCTGGCGATGTAAACATGTAGATCATCATACTACCTGTCATTCTCTCCCCACAGAGGCAACTCAGTCATACCTGAATTAGCCTCTGTTCTATTACGCCAAGATCCTGGGGTTCCGGCAGATTGCCCTAGCGGCAAAAAGTTGTAACTTGAGATAGCTCCCTTATCTGCAGCCAATGAAAAAACCTTTTGGATATCAACGATTTTGAGAATTCTCAACGGTCGTACAGTGACTTTCGAAAGCATCATGCCTTTAGGTTTATTTTTCATTAACAGTGTGAGAGGGATAATATTTAAAAATCAGATATGGATAGGGTTTTTCATTAGAAACATACTGTTTTATAATTGTGTAAATTGTTCTTTGTTTTATGATAAATTTTATTTTAATAATTTACCAAATAAAAACTAATGAGAAGGTAAAAAAGCGATGTTTTGTAGAAGGAAGAGTTATCTCCCCTGAATGCCGAATCACCGGGAATAGCCGGGAGTAGCCGAGCTTTTGCGAATGACCCCTTTTGAAACGGCGTAGCTGATTGCACAACTAACTTCGATTGCCTCCAATCAGATTTCTACTTTTCTGTCCCGTGTATTAGCCGTAATAGAACAGAGGCTAATTCAGGTATAACTGAGTTGCCTCTGTGGGGAGAGAATGACTACCTGTCCAAAATATCCAATCGAAATCTGACTATAACAATGTAATATTTTATAGAATATTTTGTGAGGCATGACATATATAAGAGGCGAACTGAAAGTAAATAAGCTGCAGTGACTGTTGGTAATTGCTCCCTTCCTCGGGGTATGTTGCGAATATTTTGCCTTACCTTTATCATTTTACCCCCCAATAAGATATTGAAATAGAACCATTGGCTCTGTAGCTTATCGGATTTTATATTGAACTTTGCTTAAGGGTGTGGCCAATGTTGTTCCCCTCTTAGTTGGGACCACTGGGTTACCGAATGTACAATTTCGTTAAAATTCCAATTACTTTAGGATTCTCTAGACAGCATTTTATCGATCTATGCCTTGTGCGTTTGGAGAAGAAGATGACAAAAAGGTTTAAGTAAGGGCCACGTACAAGATCACCATTTCTTAAGTATGTAGGTGATGTAATTTCAGATACTGGTTATCAATTCAGAAATCGAAATTGCTCAAACAGTCAAGGAAAAGTAATTGATAATTGCAAAGAACAAATTATAAGGATTCAAATAAAATGGATTGTCGGCCATTTTTGTGTAAACACAATGTCATTTAATCCATTTTGTGTAAGAAAAGGGAATCGCATGGCTGTACTTTTATATTTGATTTATAACTTCTTCATTTAGTTTAAATACATTGTCTTTCAACTTTTCGAAATACATGAAAATGAGCCGGCGTACTTCGGACAGCTTTGACCATGGTTCGGACACAAATTTTCTTTATAAGGATTTGTAATATTTTATAATTGCACGATGCTAAATGCTATGGTAGCCTGAAAAAACATTCAACCAAAAGATACGAAAAATGGTTTACTTTGAAACATTTAGTTTTGCATGCATAATATTTTTGCGTCGGTGCTTGCAAATGCATGCCATTATGACGTCATCAAATTCTAACGACGCATCCAGGAGTTGTCGAAAATTGTATCAACGAAAGGATTTATTGTATGTAAAATAGGGATTTACGTTTGCGAATTACTGTTTGATTAATGTCCATAGACGACTTAATGCGTGTTTAGGGATAATAGTTAGGTAAACACTGTCCGAACTTTTGGGTGTTGATATACAGAACTAAATCCCTTATCCCTAACTATTTATAGTTACATCGTAATCAAAAGAAAGCATTCCTTGTCCATGAAATATTTTACAATGCAATTATCGAGAATATTTGGATCGGAACATTGTCCGAACCTCGGTCATTTGCCCAAATTGTAGAATCGTACAGCGAGTGCGTTCGATAGACTTGCGGTCGGCCAACTTCTAGTTGTTCGTTTTTGGCATTTTAGGGAAAACTTCTCAAGACAGATTATATGTATTGATAAAAAAAAATAACAAATAAATTTAATGAAAATCAGCAATATCTTACAATATCGTACAAATGTATCAAGCTTTTTAACCATGAAGAGCTAATAAATGGCTTCATTTCATTACTTTTATGTTTGTCTAATGACTGATGATCGGTAACTGAGTTTGGTTGAAGTCTAATTATCTTTTTGGAGGCCTTTATCTTCTCGTTTATCTTTTCGTAGACAACTTACTGAGGGATCTAGCGAGTCCTATATGTGACGTCATATCATTGTTACATGACGTAAACGTTTCATCAATGTCGATGACGTCATATCCGGGACAAACATGGCAGTCTTGATCTAAATCTGATCTGACGTATCACATAGGGGAACTACAGAATTTAAAGAAAAGTTTCCTCGGATTGCTGATCAGGTAATATCGCTAAAAGATGTCTGGTGGATATCTATTATTTCATTTACAACATGCTATAAATAAGCAAACCAATGAGATTTACTGGTAGAGTTTGTTACGCTATTATGAAAAAAAGATTTACAGTGACAATTTAGAAATCACAAGTTTTATGGAAAAACATGTCAGTTAGGTAATCATATTCATAAAGGTGAGTTATGACGTTTTAAAATTTATAACTGTATTTCTTTTCTATGAATATGACTAATTACACATATAGAAGCCAAATTCACTCAGGCACACGGAAGAATGATATTAAGATAAGATGATATATTGACATAAAGAACACCCTTCAAATTCGTTGAAGAAAAAACGGGGATAAACAAACTTTATGACAAAGTTTGGAAAATATATACTATGACGTTCATTAATGACATGGATGACACAAATAAATTTCCAATGCAATGAACTTGTTTCCGCAGGGCTTGACGACTTTGATTGAAAATGCAAATGTATTGATATACTTACACTAGACAAACTAACCCTAAAACTTTGTCGATACGGATCAAAAGTTTTAAAAAAATATTCAAGGACTAAAAAAGGTCCATCCTGTCTTAGGTTACGAACGTTGCGCTAACTCTACTAATATGTACCCTGGGCTCAGAAGCTAGATTAGCTCGCGCGGCCCGACTTGGGATATCGCCAATCAAATCATTTTCTCGTTGAAATTTTATCGAGAAGGTGGCGAGAAAATGATTTGATTGGCTATATCCAAAGTCGTACCGCGCGAGCGAATATACCGGTAGCTTCTGAGCCCAGGGTACATATTGAGTTAGCGTAACGTTCGTACCCTGAGACAGGATGAAAACGGTCAGTCTTGCGCGAATCCATGAGTTAAATACCAAAATATCATATTTATAGGCGAACATATTGTAAAGTTATACCCAGGTTACCAGGTAAATGATATACACGTTATACATGTACACGAGGAGGAGCTATCTATATGTACATGAACGTGTCCGGAATAAGCTTTTTGTTTTGTAGGACAAACAATGACATACCTACAGAATTATATGGTTCAACTGATCCCTGGTTAAAGGTCTATCCATCTGTGTTTCTTCACCTCTTGAGGTTAGGTTAGATATTCGTTTCAACTCAACAATTTGATAACTTTGTTGAGATTTTTAATCACCCGATATGAAATACCGTAGGATATAGTCAGCGCCCGGTCCGTCCTTCCGTTTTCAAAGCTCTACATATCCATGGTGTCATTTCAAAAAGATGAACATGAAAATCAAGGATAATTTTGTAATATGGCAGCATATATTGCATTTGATCACCAATTTAATCTTTAAAATGACAAGAAATCACAGAGTGTATTTTTTAAACGTTAAACGTTTACATAATCATAAATACAATCAGGTAGAACGTCGATCAGTTAAAACAATGATACGGGGATGTTGCATGTCAAACTGCTTAGTTCCATCATATGTTCAACGGACCGAAATGTTCTGGTACGTTGTATAATACATACATAGGATCTACCTGGCGGTTGATTGCAAAGGTAGGTGTCTATGTCTTTACGTTATACCTATAGCTTTAACTATATCAGTAACTGATATGCTCGTTTATTAAAGGGACAGTCCTATCGGGGTATTTATTGCAGAAACGACACTGTAGGGAACATTTCAGTTTATGCAATATAATGCTATTAGTAGATGATTATAACACAACCATGTTGAAACATGTTACTTGCGGTAACGTTTTTGTTGATTTATATTCGACAACTTGATAAAGCGCACAAGTGAATTTCGTTTCCATTCGTGAAGTGAGAAAGAATAGTGTCATTTTCACTCGTGGATGCACCACTCGTGAAAATATCACTTTCTCACTCCATTCGATAAGATATTCGGCAAAAACATTGAAATAGTCTCTATTTCTGTAGTCGGCGAAAAGCAATTTATTTTCTTTCCAAAACCGCATGATTTACAGATATTTGCAGAATGTTCACAATTTAATATTGACTAATTGAACATCAAAAATAACAATATTATAAACAATCGCGCTTTACGATGAAAAGTAATTTTTTTATCGCGTACGCTCAAAGTTGGGTCTAACATGCAGTAGTGAAATCGAGATTGATATCTATATTTCAATATGACCAAATAAAGGTTACTTTATCAGATCTCTAGAATATATATTTGAAAATAACATATGAATCGTCAAAAACATAAAACTAGATACATCATGTCGTTGACCCTGTAGCGACCTTATTTATCGAGTCCACAAGAAAGAGGGGCCATGTCCATATTTCAATGAAATAATGTATTGAAGCATACTCATGAACAATATCTTGGAAGTCGCTATCTATTATTCATCCCCCATGAGATGTTAAACATCTATTATCATCCAAAAGTGGCTACCACAGTAGATATCGATTTTCTGAGATCAAGCGATATCTACAAGCGATATCTACATTGTAGATATCGCTACAATCATATCGTCATAATCCTATTACATCATCAGTTAAATGACATCACAAGGCTTTGGCATCACTTAGAACACAGATGACAATACTATGATGTCACAAAGTTCATGGCGTAACAATGCTATGACGTCATAATGCTGATGACGTCACAATGCAATGACCTCACTGTTCAAGAAGTCTAATGACAGTTTTGTGTTCAGATATGTTCATTCTTTTGCTAATAACTGTTGAAAAATGATTTGGATGATAAATAAAATCTCACCCTCGTGTCTTCTGATATCAAATATATCAACACTCGTTGATTAAAGTAAAAATATCCTCGGCAAGCCTCGGATATTTGTAACTTTAATCAACTCGTGTTGATATATTTGATATCAGAAGACACTTGGGTGAGATTCTCTTTTTATCTGTGGTTTTGGACGAGTGAACATATCAATATTACAAGAGACCCTTGTTATCATTCACATTAAATACACTTTCTAGCTCTTCAGTATGTGTCCATTGTCCACTTAGATAAAACAACCTTATCATTTCTTCTTCCAGAAAGTCAAAGTTAATAGATAGAACCCATCAGTGGCTTCAGGTTTTTAGTTTGACTTTTAATACCGATTCATCCAAAAACGGATTCAACAGTGTTGGTGCTGGCATTGAAAAAGCCCTCTGTCCGTTTTGGTGCATATCTTCGACATAGATTAATAAAGGTTTGATTATACGTGATGCATTTTCCTCTGTGATTTCCACAATATACCGGGATGTTATTAATGCACAACGATTTGATGACATCCCATCTTTGATGCAAACTTGGTAATCTAATCCCGAACGCTGTCAACTGAAAGGAGCAAGTAACCCGTGTGAACCATTCCTTCTGATCGCCTCTTTGTATGTGATTGTTGCCTCCAATTACTAGACTAGCTTTTGTTTGCACTAAAATGATCAAGAAAGAAAACCCGATAACATGTGTTGTTTTCGAGTTCGGATAACCTAAGCTTGAATGGTTAAGGTGAAATGAAATGAATGTAAGGTGTTTTACATGTATGGTAGGTAAAAAATGTCAAACAAATCATTTTTCAATGAAGGAGACCGACGGAGGATGAACGATGAGAAGCGGAGAGGCCCGAGTTATGCCGAGTTTAGCCGAGCAGGTCGGAGCACGTACCTTCGGGTGGACCTGGACACCATCTTCAACAACATCAACATCCTCAGAGGTCGCTGCTCCTCCAGTACAGGTAGAATACAATATAAGCATCACGACATTGATACTAACATTCACTGCATTGAATAACTCATAATTCAGACTCGACCACTTGTTCGAGTGTAGAACTCCTTCAATTTAGGTAGAATACAATCGGTCATACACAATTGACACTAACATTCACTGCATTGAATAACTCATAATTCAGTCTCGACCACTTGTTCGAGTGTAGAACTCCTTCAATTTAGGTAGAATACAATCGGTCATACACAATTGGCACTAACATTCACTGCATTTAATAATTCAATAATTCAGTCTCGACCACTTGTTCGAGTGTAGAGCTCCTTCAATTTAGGTAGAATACAATCGGTCATACACAATTGACACTAACATTCACTGCATTTAATAACTCATAATTCAGTCTTGACCACTTGTTCGAGTGTAGAGCTCCTCCAGTACAGGTAGAATACAATCGGTCATACACAATTGACACTAACATCCACTGCATTTAATAACTCATAATTCAGTCTCGACTAATTGTTCGAGTGTAGAACTCCTCCAGTACAGGTAGAATACAATAAGCATCACGACATTGATACTAACATTCACTGCATTTAATAACTCATAATTCAGTCTCGACCACTTGTTCAAGTGTAGAACTCCTCCAGTACAGGTAGAATACATTCGGTCACACACAATTGACACTAACAATTCCAGTCCCATTACTTTACTTTACCTAAATATCTGAATTATTGTTGATACAGGTAGAATACAACAAAGACCTTCCTTTCTAAAAATAATTGCTAGTTCAAGCCTTGCATTGCTGCATTACGCCAAAATTCGTTTTACGAGAAAAGCGCCATCATTTGCGTTGTTCAACAACGTATAGGATATTGGAGATGTTCATATCCAGTTCTACTAAGATAGGCTTTAGCACTGATACCTAAAGTTGCAAAACTACAGAATGGCCTAATTTGTTCACGGTTGAGACTGAGCGAGAAGGTTTAGCTGTATAAGCGCATATCAATATGATCAAGAGCAGTGGTTGATATATTTCTTCACATCGATCATTACTGATAACATAAATAGGAAAGTGTTCATAGAGATAGTAGACATGTAAAGATTTAGGCAAAATATGAATGACATCAATGATCACTCGACACGATAGCTAGTTTGAACACATAATAACGAGTGCATCCTTATCGGGCTTGAATGCACACTTGGGTACTTTAAGTGGGGATCGGGGAGGATTGTGGAGCTCAAGATAAGATAAGATAATTCTTTATTGCCCGTTAAGGAATTTGTGTTACATTTGAGCTTTTTACAGGATCTTGAGAGTTCGAACCATATAAACTTAACCTCTGACCAAATCATGATATTTCTCACAAGATCAATAAAAACATACTTAAATCTTGAAAGTTGGAACTTATCTTAGAATTTCAACTAATGTTTTGACAGTTCGATATTTGTCTGTACATTTGTAGAAAATATTCCATATTTTATCTTACAGAGGTGATAGCTGTTGTGAAGGCCAATGCCTATGGACATGGAAGTGTGGAAGTAGCCAGGTTTCTGGCGTCAAGAGGAATAAAGCATTTCGCTGTAGCCACACCGGAAGAAGGGGTCCAGCTCAGAATTAGCGGAATTAGAGAAACTGTGCAAATCCTTGGTAGTTTCCCTCTTTTCATCTTATCATCTTACAAGTTTTACCCTTATGACTATGGCATATTCTTGATTCTGATTGGTAGATTTAAAATTTTGCCTGTATGACATGAACACTCTCAAATATCAAAATATTCCATTAATCTATCTGATCTATCTAATCACGAAATCAGCTTCGTTGATTAAGGTCCTGGATTTCGGGATTATTTCCCATAGCTTCTCGTGGTTTTATTTTTCAGGAAATGCAACCATAGAGGATATCCCGTCCCTTATCAGATACAGCTTAATACCAACAGTTGCAGAGGAGGATTTCCTTGTGCAGTTTTCATCAGCATGTACAGAGAAGAGCGGCTCATGCAACGGAACACAGGTAAACAGGGTTACAGAGATAACAGTTACCATGCTAGGTTGCAAATTTAAAAAAATGATAATTTCACTTCTTTTCATGTAAAAAGATCAGGGAAACCATGCTAGGTGTCAAATCAATTATTGTTTTATTTGTTACGATTTCAATCTTCAACTGACGATATTGAACTTTTATAATACTTTTTGGAACAAACACATCACGGTAATCTGTTTTGAGGAATGTAATTGAAATATGATTTTAGATGACCTGTGCCGATTCCTGAGCTTGTGGTTAATAGTTGGTAATAAGTTGGCACCGTTCCTCAATTTTAACATACCAATCAGCTGGTATAAGGAAATGAAATAACACGTCTTTAACAACGGTTTTACAGTACATAAGTGTCTGTTAATATAGAAAATAATGGATCATCATTAATTACCAACATCTGAATTTACCATAATTTCTTTGTTTTGTATGACAGTGCCAGAGGGATATCCAGGTGGTGATAAAGGTTGACACGGGAATGTCTAGGAACGGATGTCAGCCCAATCAGCTTGATTCCTTGGTACAGGTGGGTTAAGCTTCAATGTATTTAGTTTTATATTTGGCTGTAACGAATCTTTTAGGGTCGGAAACTTCATTTGCCTTGTGTCTGCAAATTATTTATTTTTTGCAACAGCAATTTTGACACGAGAGCTTGTATTTAGCTTGATGACTTTCAAATTATATCATATTATAAATATTAACGGGGTTCATTTTTCCAGTAAGTCTTTGAAGTTTGAAAATATGTTTTGGCTTTGTTACACCAATATGTTCATTGTCTCAAGCTAAAATTCAAAACACATAGTCCCTGTGATTACTTCGTTAAGCCAAAGTAATATCTCTGTTTATATCACGGAAATTGCATTATTGTAACGATACCCCTTACCATTTGTGTAACTTGTATTTCATTACTTGTAAGTCATATGCTTTTTTAAAAATCACATGCGAGAGTATCATGTTGAAGTGATACGACCATCATAGCATTACAGAAACTGTGGTGTTTAAACATGACCTCAGTGAACAAGGGCGACTTATGTCGGGAAAGTACTTTTTGAATAAAAATAGTTCACTTTATTGCTGCTTCTGGACCTTTCCAAGTATTGTGATACCCTTTCGGCGTTTCTCTTCAGTTCTGCAAGGACCACCAGTTGACGGTCCACAGTATCATGACTCACTTCTCTCAAGCCTGGGACAATCCGGACTTCACTCGCAGACAGCTGGACGTCTTCATGCAGTGTGCTGGCAAATACAGGTGCGTGTCTGGAATATTGTACGCCTTTACCACAAGCACTTGGGGCATGGGTATTGCTCATATACTATATAAGAGCACTGCCCATGAATCAAGTGCTTGTTGCCATTGCTATGATACTTAGACTAATTTTTAATCTCTGAAATGAAAATGCATCTTTAATGCAACTTTTTGTTATTGTCATTGAAGTGAGCCCACTGAAGCCGTTCAGACTTGATACAATAACATAGACTCTAGTATGGGGCTTTATAGAAATTGTGTTTCAAGAGCTGTTTGACAGACAAAGTGATGCTCTGACTATTGTTTTCTCAACTCCTGAGGATGAAGCTAAAGTTGCTACTGTTTTTATGAATACGCAGGTTGTTACACATAAAGGTTGTCAATGTGAAGTTATGCCATCGTACATACTTATTTTTCTCCGTTTTCCCAGAGAGTCTGACATAAAGCTACATGTATCCAACTCCGCTGCAATAATCCAGGGCTACGGAACAGATCTGGACTACATCCGGCCCGGCATCTGTATGTATGGACTTCCGCCCGGTAAGTTTGCATTCCAAATTCAGAAATGAATTGTGTAAATATGGGCACTAAATAAGCAAATAACATGAGGCACATCTACACATATATAAATATTGTTTCACATACTAACTATCGTTATGCAAGTCTTTCATATTTCTTTAGATATGTTTGGAAAGAATTAAAAAGATGTGCTGTTTGAAATAACAAAAGAGGTACATCTATCTGGTTGTAATTGACTTTCATTGCGACCAGAATTGGATATTCTTAGAGACGTTTTTGAATATTTTGATTAACAGGCAGTCGAAATTGTATAAGCTAGACACCATAGAACGATCACCTTTTACTTGTGGCTACCCAAAATTACACTCGACTGATTTTACGTTACATTTTAGCTTTAGCTCTAAGCAGCAGCAACCCTAATTATGCCCTTTGTGAAGATAGAACCTGTCTAGAACGGTTACTTGTACTTGATGTAGAAATGGTCTTTTTGCTTGTCATCTGTCACCTGTTTCATGGCACAGGTTGTCTTTACTATTGTAAACCTAATTTGAGGGTGATAGTGTCCACATGAAATAAATGTTCTTCTCTCCAGACAGCAGTGAAGCGACTGTAGAGTGTATCAAGTCTCTGGGTATCAGACCGGCTCTCTCCTGGGTAGCTCACCCCACGCTGGTCAAACAACTCCAACCCGGATCTCATGTCGGGTACGACAACACCTACACGTGAGTACATGAATGATGAGAACTAGAAAGATATCATTGTCATAGTTTAATCATTGTGATTTGATTTCGTATTACTCATATCTTTTTAATTAAACATATTAACATATTATATCGTTTAACAGTTTTTGTTAAGAGGTATTTTCGTAATCAGTTAAACTTGATATTTCTGACAATGATCTTGACTCAGTCTTCACATCTTACATGCTTAATAGTTAAAGAAGATAAGCATTACTTAATACACGTGATAAATAGTTGCAATATCTTTCAACAGGACAACCACAACAGAATCAATTGCCACCTTCTCTCTAGGTTACGCAGATGGGTTCGATAGACGTCTGTCTGGACAGTTCTCCGTCTCTCTGGAAAAAAGTAAGAATAAGTCTTGTTAGGGTGAAAAGGTTTAATTGATCCGAATTGGTCAAAGGTTCTAGATTCCTTCTAAGATTTGTAAATCTTAACTTTCATATGATTGATGTTTGTAGAATAATGAACATGTTTAAGTGTGAACGGCTCGGAACTTGACGCAGGTAATTAACCAATTTAAGGACCATTGTATGGAGAACATTTTCTTACATTGGTGAGAATTGATTGTAGGGCCAAGAGGAATAGTCCATGATTGAAATCACAATCCTGTATAGCCTACAATTCTATACTTGAATTATGTACATCTATGGAGAACTTTTTTTTATTGAGGTGTAAACAAAGTTTTCCAAAGTGTCCTCTGCGACACATTAAACAGGCATTTACCAAAGAATTTTTGAATTCCTTCAAAAGGTCATATCCTTTTTGCAGATGGCGTAACGTTCCCATTAGTTGGTCGAGTATCCATGGACGCCATTACAGTAAAACTGGACAGATCAAGGACCAAGAACACAATATTCTACATCTACACAGACAATTTCTCTTCTACAAACTCTGTCACCAACATTTCACGGTTGCTCGGCACCATATCATACGAAGTTGTTACAAGTCTCGCTGCTCGCCTACCCAGAGTGTTTGTGTGTGGAGGGGAGGCTGTTGCCGTCACCAAGTCTCTGATTGTCAGTCAGACTGTGCATGATTAACATCAAAAACATTCGAAGCAAAGCAAACACAGAAGTATAATCGTCTATGAAAATAAATATTGAGGCTACCAAGTGAGCGACTTGAATGAGACACGTGACCTAGTCATTCTTCAGAAACAGAACCTCGTTCTGAGTCTCTCACCTCCATGAACACTTATGAGTGTCCATGGTCACTGCGTGCCAGTTGTTGAAGTATTAAGGAAAGCATGATGCTGACATTTCTTCTTAGAACCATATCCACGGCAACACTTTCATTTGGTTATTACCTTGAATTAAGCTTCAACAACACCTGTCTCGATGGTTAAACATGAATTTGCCACTCAGTTTCCTCACACAAACGGGATGATATCTTCGAATTTCGTTTTATAAACGAAAACCAGGAAACCATTCCTCCTTAAACCATATCTTGAGGCTTTTAAATTGATATCACCCAGGCTTTATCCAAAGACTTTCTGTCTTCGCAACTCCATTCTGGAACCATGCAATATGAAGCATTCGTGACTGTTGTCTGATGCAATTGACATCTGTTGATATCAACTTGATATTAAGCTATCCTCGTTACTCAACTTACCTACTGTTATCAAAGCATTAATTGTTGACACAATAAGAGAAAACGTTATGGATTCGAGTACATTCGTTTATCTCTCAGATACAGGGAATAACAAATCTTTGAGTAACGAAGGAAGCGTATTGTATAGAATTCCTTAAGCGTATCATCACTGTGATTTTGATAACATTGAAATGGAATCATGTCAAACATATCAATCTTATGATATTTTTAAGAGTGATATAAACCAAAGTATTTTATTAATTATATGTTATATTTATGCAACATAAAAAGAAATGTCTTTTACTTTCTGTGACATATTTATTGTATATGATATTATGTACAAGCTTAAATGATTTTAAATAACCGAATGTTGTCCTAAACCGTTTTGTCTGAGAGAGTGTGTTGAGCGTTACTATTGTCATATATAAGTCTAAATATGTACATGTACATATGTATCATATTCAAAATGATATTTTTACCAATGTTGACTCTTATCAAATGTTATTATTTCAACTTAAATGTGCAAAAATAAAACTTTGTTGATTTATATGTACAATTTCATTATTCAACAAAGATGAATTTTCAATTGTCGATTTTATCTTATGATAGTTGCACCATTTCTAATACATAACTTGGTTGACATATTGAATTCATCTGAACCTGTCTGAAACTGAACGCACCCAAAGATCATCATTATAATGGAAGAGATGCACATTGGAATTAAAACATCATGCAAGAAGTGGACATCCAGATTGAAGAATAGATAAATACATTTATGTAAAGTCATGAGGAAAAAGTCGCCACACTTTCATCAGAGTGCAAAAACTGATGAAGAAATGGGGTAAGGAAATGATAGGAAGATGTCTTTTAAAAACAACAGATTTTCTTACATCAGAGTGTGATACTTTTTAATCCTAAAATAATTTTTTTCAAAATGATTATGGACCAGTGTTTTGAATTAACGTTTAAAAACGTGCTTCATAAATGACCTTTAATCAAATTTGTTAAGTCATCATTTGTGTAAGACAAAAGAAACAAGCAAAATAACATTTTGGCTTTCAGATCTGTGAAACGACAATTTCTTAATTATAAGAACCATTTCTCAAGAGGCGTGCAATTATGATAATTGTAAACAAATGAGTCTGACAGACGAAATTAGAATCAAATCAATATTTAATACATTGAATGGTTACCTAATGTGATAATCAGTAACAAGTTTAAAAATAATTTTTTGTTAAAGGGGGACTGAAATGGTCTATGACCACTTTCGGGATTCATAAAAAGCGGTGGACGGAAGGTATGTTTCCGTCTTATGATAAAACAGATCGCCCGAGCGTAACTTGCTTCGCGGAATCCGCCATACCTCTCTACCTGTCTGGCCCGTGCATGTTTTCCTCGTGCTGTGTACTCTTTGAGTTATGATTTGTCATTGACAGCCGAGCAAGGTGGACGTGTTGTCCCTTGTTCGTGATGTAGTCTTTTTGACATGCTGTTAATGTCTTGGTTTTGGAATAAACCTTATTGAGAAAAATCAATTTTGGTCGTTATTTAAAATTATAGCTTCCACTGCCGACCAAATTGGTAGCAGAATGCGGTTAATGTAATCCGTTCAATTTGAAATTTGTATGAAAACAGCAGTTGAATGAACTGTTTGTTTATGTCACAGATTGGTGACTAATTGTATCTTGAACATTTATTCAAGCAACTGTTTGGTGTAATGTCACAGTTTGGTGACTAATTGTATTTGGAACAACAACAGTTAGTTGAATTGTTTGTTTTGTCAAATGTGGTGACTTATAGCTTTGTAATTTCCGTGTTGGTTAGCTGAAAGATTGTTGACAGCACGTTTCGTATGGTTGCAAATGCTGACCAGATGAAAATATTTCTGGCAGCAAATTACACCAAAAGTCACGCACTATTGTATTTTAGAACATCAAATCTTTGAATTGTTTTGAAATGTCACTACCGAGTGACTTATTGATATTTTGAAATTCATTCGTTTACAATGTCACAGTCGGGTGACGAAGTGAGTGAAGGTGATAGTGAGTCACCTAATGACATCGCAGTCGAGAGACGCTTGCGGCTGCAAAATGACATTATTGAATTAAAGCGTCAAAAGGTTAAAGTAAAGTCTGCTTTCACCAGATCAAAAAATGCACTCGAGAGACTTGTCAATGAAGTTGGGCTGCCTTCACGCAGTGATGTTCTTGATGCCATTGACAAAGTTTGTGATTGTGAAAGTAGGGCAATTGATATTGTTATGAGTCTGTCTGAGTTATATCAGCAAGCAGGCCAATTAGAAAATGCTGACAAAACTATGGATGAGTTAGAAAACATTGAACTAACGGGTAGTGAAGCTCAGGAAAGAGCTCAAGCTTTTCTCAGATCTTTATCTGCATCGTTTCCAGACACTTCTAGTATACATTTGTCACACGTGCACAAATCAAGTGTAAAGGTATCTAAAACACACATGTTTGATCAAAACCAAAGCCTGTTATTTGAAAAACAATCTCAGAGAGTACATGACAATGAACGCCAACAAACACAACCAAAGGTAATTGATCAGAACATTGAGGTTGAGATAGACATGCAGTCAAATAAACCCAGAATTCCTTATGAGCATCAAAGGTCTCTGTCCTCCAATGATTACGATCTTGGTAATGACATGTGGAAACAACTTAAACGTGTTTCCATTCCAATATTTTCGGGTGATACAAAAACCTATGAAAGTTGGAAGGCTGCGTTTATTGCCTGCGTTGATAAGGCTCCTGCTACCCCTGAGTACAAGTTATTGCAACTTCGTCAGTACGTCAGTGAGGAAGCATTGAATGTCATCAAGGACCTGGGCCACAGTGCTTCAGCATACACTGTTGCACTTGAACGTTTGGACCGTAAATATGGTGGTCGTAGGCGCTATGTAGCACTGCAACTTGAACAAGTGACTAGATTCAAACCAATCAGAGTAGGTCATGCAAGTGATGTGGCGAGGTTTGCTGATTTGCTTGACATAACTGTTGTCAATCTCAAAGACTGTGATCGAATAGAAGAGTTGGGCAATGGCTCACTTTATTCACAGTTATTGTCCAAAATGACTGAACAAATGGTTGCACAATACCAGAGATGGATATTTGATTTTCAGTTGCAAGAGTCTGTTGAGAGATTGCGCGAGTTTATCTTGCAAGAAGCACAGTTTCAAACCATAGCTACTGAAGCTGTCCATGGGGTTTCTAAATCTAACGTATCTGACAAAAGTAGAAAACAGGGAGTTTTCTTTGGTGTTAGTCAGTCGTCTGATGAGTGTTGTCCAATATGCAAGGTGTCTGACCATAACATTTGGAAATGTAAGCATTTCAAAGATATGACCGTTGCAGAAAGATGGAATACTGCCATAAACTCTAAGCTTTGTTTCAGGTGTATGAAAGGCAGCCACAATTCCAAAAGATGCTCACAGCGTTCTAAATGTGGTATTGGTGGTTGTCCAAAGTTTCACAGTCGTTTCTTGCACCAAAATGCACAGACGCACACACCCACACCCACACCTTTAGTTGCACAATCGATAGGTCAAGGTGTTTCACAAACATCACAGGATAGTACATCCACTGGCACAACTTTGTCATCTTGCAACTCGTCATTTCCCACAATGTCGTTGAGAACAGTACCTGTTGTAGTTAAGAATGGCAATGTTGAGATTGTTGTGAATGCTTTGTTGGATGACGCCAGCACACAAACCTACATTAATGAAGATGTTGCGTCGCAATTAGGTATATCAGGTCAGCTGCAAAGTATGTCGGTAAATGTCATTGATGGGCAAAAGAAAACACTTCAGTCCATGGAAGTTGAATTTGAACTAGAAAGTTTGGATAAGTCCGTGGCAATGACAATGTCTGCTATGACGACACGGCAAGTTACAGGCAAACTCAAGGTAGTTGATTGGCAGAAGTATGCCTCCAAGTACAAACATTTGCAAAACATACCTTTTCCAAAGGTGAAATCTCCTCAAACTGTAGATTTACTGATTGGGTTAGATCACTTTGAATTGCACAGGTCATATGAAGATGTTGTAGGCAATGAAGGTGAACCTATGGCAAGGCTTACACCACTAGGCTGGACATGTGTTGGGTCCATATCTTCTCGCAGTTGTGCTTCATCATTAGTGACTTACTTCACTGACAACCGAGACCAACAATTGATGCAAATGTTGCACAAGTTTTGGGAAGTAGATCAGTTTACTTCTGTTCAAGCACCGATGAGTAAGGATGACAAGTCAATCGTAGAGTCTGTTAGACAGACAGTTGAGCACCACAATGATAGGTACAAGATTGGCATTCCATGGAAAGGTGATCCTTCCTCACTTCCGGATAACACTGTCATTGCTCACCAGAGATTGTGCTGCACTGAGAAAAAGTTAGCCAAAGACACTGCAGTTGCTGAGATGTATGATAAGGTGATTTCTGATTATGAAAGAAAAGGCTACATTGAACCAGTTACGGCAAATGACAAACATTCTTCTTGGTATCTGCCACACTTCCCTGTCATACGGCCAGAAAGAACAACCACAAAAGTTCGTATCGTATTTGACGCCTCGTCAAAATGCCAAGGAGTGTCCCTCAATGATATGATTCATCAGGGTCCCAAACTTCAAGGGGATTTGTTTCACATACTCCTGAGATTCAGGAGAAACCCAGTTGCTCTTGTGTGTGACATATCTGAGATGTACCTACAGATAGGTATACAAGAAAAGGATCAGCAGTACTTTCGATTCCTTTGGAGAAAGGCTGACCAATCTGATGAAATTCAGATTTATGAATTCAAACGTGTTGTTTTCGGCATGAATGCATCTCCCTTTCTTGCCCAGTATATCTCTCAGGAAAACGCTAGAACATTTGAGCATGTATATCCCAGGGCTGCTGAAACAGTCATGAAGTCAACCTATATGGATGATGGGTTGGATTCTGTTTGTGAAACCAGAGATGCAATTGACTTGTATAAGCAACTTACCAGTCTTTGGTCGAAGGCTGGAATGAAAGCGAGAAAGTGGCTTTCCAATTCCTCTGAGGTTCTTGAGGCAATTCCTGTTGAAGCAAGAGCATCTGAAGTTGATATCACAAAAGATGAACTGCCTTCAGTGCACACCCTTGGTTTGAGATGGATATCAAGTGATGATGAGTTTGGTTTCAAATGCTCAGATATCAAAACCAACTTGGTTCAAACAAAAAGAGGTTTCCTCAAGGAAACTGCCAAGATCTTTGACCCTCTTGGTTTCCTTGCCCCTTTCCATATTCGAGCAAAAATGATATTACAGAAGATGTGGTTGGCAGGAGTAGACTGGGATGAAGAACTAGGTACTAGTCTTCAAAATGAGGTAGACGAGTGGTCAAGTGAAGTTCCTTTGTTGTCAGCTGTCAGGTTTCCTAGATGCATTCGGCTGAACCCTGAAATAGAAAATACTTACCTTCATGTATTTGTAGACGCATCTCAGGATGCCTATGGAGCAGTTGTGTATGACGTCAAGTCGTACAAGTCAGGGCAGACATCAAGTCGTTTGATTGCAGCAAAAAGTCGAGTTGCTCCTGTGAAATCAACTAGTATTCCACGCTTAGAGCTGATGGCTGCAGTTTTAGGGGTAAAGTTGATGTTGTCCATTTTGCAGGCCTTAGAAATTAAAACTCATGTTGTACTGTGGACAGACAGCATGAATGTGCTGTATTGGATAAAAAACCATAGCAAAAACTTCAAGACTTTTGTTGCTAACAGGGTTGGTTTTATTCAAGAAAACACTGAGCCTTCCCAGTGGAGACATATCCCTACTAAGCTTAACGCCGCTGACATACTTACCAGAGGCACGGCTGTGCCTGATTTGTTGTCTGACGGGTGGCAGTGTGGGCCTCCATTCCTGAAATTTGGAGAGGACAATTGGCCAGAGCAAAAATTATCATTGAACGTGCTTGACAAGTCTGAAAGCAAGAAAACGGGTAATGAGTTCACATTGTTCACACAAACTGAATCTGTTGTTAACCCAAATAGATATTCAGATTTGTCTAGACTCGTTAGAGTTATAGGTTGGATTTTGAGATTTGTCTACAACTCTTCACACACTCAAAAGATGTTTGGATCGCTCACTGCTGATGAGCTTGATGATGCTGAAAAGCATATTCTCCGTGAAACACAAAAAGATGTATTTCACAAAGAAATATTGGCTATGACAAAGCAAAAACCAATATCTGCTGACAGCAAGTTGGCAAATCTGACTCCTTTCCTCGATGATGATGGACTCATTAGATCAAGTGGTCGTCTGAAATATGCAGAATACTTACCTTACAATGTTCGGTTTCCTATCATATTGCCTAGAAGGCATTGGGTCACATCTCTAGTTGTAAAGAAGTTCCACGAGGACGCACATCATGTTGCAGGTACAAATCAAATACTTGCTTTGATTTCCTCTCGCTTCTGGATCATTGCTGCTCGTGAAGCAATCAGAGAATGGGCACACCGGTGTGCTTGGTGTCGCCGACAGAGAAGCAAACCCTTCAAGCAAATAATGGCTCCTTTACCCAAGAGTCGTTTACAGTACTCGCTTCGAGCATTTCAACAAGTCGGGGTTGACTTTGCAGGGCCTTTTCTGACAATTCATGGTAGAGGAAAACAAAGACATAAGCGTTATCTGTGTCTATTTACCTGTCTAGCTACAAGAGCAGTCCATCTGGAAATAGCTTTTGGTTTGGACACTGACTCTTTCTTGAATGCTTTCTTCAGAATGTCCAATAGACGTGGATTGCCCAAAGAAGTCATTTCTGATAATGGGACCAATTTTGTGGGAGCTGTTAGAGAGCTGAAGGAGCTTGTAGCTAAACTAGACACCAGTAAGGTTGAATCAACTCTTGCCAATCAAGGTGTTGTTTGGAAATTCAACCCCCCTCAAGCTCCTCACTTTGGAGGTGTTTTTGAGACCATGATCAAGGCTGCAAAACGATCAATCTACGCTATTCTCGGCTCCAGTGATGTCACAGATGAAGACCTCATGACTGCTTTTACAGGGGCAGAAGCGCTCATTAACTCTCGACCGTTGACCTATCAGAGTGCACATCCTGATGATGACATTCCGCTCACTCCAAACCATTTCATCCACGGCCAGGTTGGTGGGAACTTTGCTCCTGAATCTGTGGACCAAACATCGTTCAATCCAAGGAGAAGATGGCGCAGGATCCAAGAACTCGTCAGACACTTTTGGCACCGGTGGATGAAGGAGTGGCTTCCTTCACTTCAGTCCAGGAAGAAGTGGTTCACGCCCAGTCGAGATCTTCGAGTTGATGATGTCGTTGTCGTTGTGTCCCCAGAGTTGCCACGAGGGAAATGGATGCTTGGCCGTATCGTGAAGACCTACCCAGGAGGAGACGGCCATGTCAGAGTTGTGGACATCAGGACGTCGAGAGGACTTCTGCAGCGTCCCGTGACCAAGGTTTGTCCACTGGAGTGGACAAGCGAAGAGAAAGCTTGACGCTGAACATGGACAACGATGGACAGAAGAGGACACTGGACACAGGAACAGAAGAGGACACTGGACACAGGAACAGGACACAGGGCAGGAACAGGACACAGAACAAGGATGGAAAAATTCTTTGGAGGTGTAAGTGTAAATATGTTTGTGTATACAGGTATTTTGGTGTGCTTTGAAGATGAAATGTATAGTGTAAAAGTGTTGGTGTTTCATTTTCAGGTAAATTCGTGAGGATGATGAACTGTTTTTTCAAAAACACTTTGAAATTTTGAACTGATTTTAAGTGTAACAATTTTCTAAACGGAATTTAATGTGCTTATATTTCAGCAATGGACAATTATTTTGGACTTGAAAATAGTTTTGCTTTGAATGATTTTTTGAATTTTGCTTGTTCTCAGGATATTAATAATGTATATGTATTGAGTTTGTATTTCTATGATGAAAGACCAGGTTCTATCATCGTAGGGGGGAATGGACGGAAGGTATGTTCCCGTCTTATGATAAAACAGATCGCCCGAGCGTAACTTGCTTCGCGGAATCCGCCATACCTCTCTACCTGTCTGGCCCGTGCATGTTTTCCTCGTGCTGTGTACTCTTTGAGTTATGATTTGTCATTGACAGCCGAGCAAGGTGGACGTGTTGTCCCTTGTTCGTGATGTAGTCTTTTTGACATGCTGTTAATGTCTTGGTTTTGGAATAAACCTTATTGAGAAAAATCAATTTTGGTCGTTATTTAAAATTATAGCTTCCACTGCCGACCAAGCGGCTTGCAATTTGAATTTTTTTTTTAGAGTCAACTTTGAATTTTCGAAATCGGACGCAACCTGCCTAAATACGGCTTTTAAAATACACTACCTAATTAGCCCAGGTCAATGAAGCGTGGCCCGAGCGTGTCTACCTACTGTGACGTAGCAGTAGGCGAGTAGTTTCAACTAATGATCATTTTTCAACGGGAAATGACACCTTTTTAAAAGTTCGTTTAACATACAAATATTCACAAAAAACGCTCAATTTTTGCATATTCCGAAAGCTTAGATATCCGACGACTCAATAACGATTTATTCAAGCCAATGATTATTGTATAAACATGTAGTATCGTATATTTCAAAACCATATGAAATGACGCAAAAAGGCGACTGCCTTGTTAAATTGGCGCCGTTATGGCTAGACATGTCCGTTAAAGTGATAATCTGATTGTCTGTTGTTAGCTGAATCTTACATAACATACACTGACGGTGACAAATAACAAATCGTTTATGTTTTCAGTGAACAAACCGACTACTTTCTATATCGAATACCTACAATGTTAATTTTTTGTGAGTTTATTGCACTATAAAGATATATTTTAAAGAGGCCAATAGACGGTGAATAATTTTACCACGATGGTTTGTAAGAAAAGGAAAAGTGTGAACGGTTTCGGGTTATTTATTATGATATGTTTTCTCTTATGAAAAGATAGGCGCCACAGTGGATTATCTATAGTACGTTATGATTAATCTCCGTATTTTTACAACACATATCAATAATAAAATAATGAAACATTATTTAACAGTGGTTGATCTTTTCAAGATATATAAGGTTTCAATTCGTATCGAAAATGAAACAATGTTATATTTGGGATCACACTGTTTTGCATATAACATTCCGAATATTGGTCAGGTCACATCCATCAAAGCGATTCCGAAAACAAAAGTAGTACAGAGTAATGTCTTAGATATTATCGTACTTGCTTCTTGCCTTTTTTATTAATCAGAAATTAACACATAAATCGTTTGGTTTGAAGGAGGTCTGTCTCCAGACTTTATGGTAGACACGCAAATGATGACAGGCCCGGTGGGCGGGGCGTCACGCTCTAATGAGTTTTCAAAGCGTTCGCCTGTTGATTTCGGCGGCATTCTAAAAAACCGGGTATAAAATGCTGATTAAAAGGCTAATTTATATGTGTATTGTCTCAACTATATGCTCATTGCATTCTCATAGATAATAGTACTGGAGATATTGATCTATCCTTCTTAGAAAAAGTACATTGCATAACCTCTTTAACACCGACTGGATTCAATCAAAGACACTGTGTAATTGTAATACATGTACATGCAATATGATATACAATTGAACTAGCAATATGACAAACCCATGTCGCTATTGCATGTTTAACCTAGTATACTTCTTCTCTATATTCGATGAATGTCCCAAATTACATCATCTTAACTGCTGTATAAAAAGTTACATTAATTGAGATCATATGCATTGTAAAGATGCATCCGACTAAAAGCAATGTCACGTTAGCATCATATGACTACCTGTCCAATTTCCATACTCATTTTTCCACTGCTAACTATTTATTTGGTGACGACTCAAACAATTCATTAGCATCATAGACAATGAATTGTTTCTAGCTAAAGTTAAATTTGCACATGTGTACATATTGAAAATATGACACTGGTGTATGGCATATTCACATATATACTTGCCTAAATCGAAAATGTGAAAAATCTTGCATATGATCCCAAATACAAAGTCTCAACATAACTTACATATAACTCTTGATAGGAAATTAAAACGGGTTTTTTTGTGGAAAAATTAATATCAAATGAAAATCAGTTATTTACAAAACACTTACACTTACAAAAAAGCTGATGCAACAAGAAATATTTTAGGAAGGTCAATGAGAAACTGTTTGGGAAAACTACGAAGGTTGGCAATGTACAAGGTTGTACAAACCATTCATCCATTGTCAGAGAACAAATTATAAAGATAAAGTCTCTTGGTAGCCATTTTTGTGTGAACATCAATAATTCATTTTGTGTAAGAAAAATCGCATGGATGAACTGAAAATTAAATATTTGGTTTATTACTGCTTCATTTAGTTTAAATACATTGTCTTTCATTTGAAACCATGATTTCTAAGAAAACCAAAACAGATTTGTAGTCTTGATTTCTTGGCTGAGGAAGGTATTCCGCCATATCCCGTGGAATCTCCAAACATTATTGTTTTTATTACAGTCCAATACAGAGGACATCATCGGCAGTCCAAACACCGAATTGTCATCATCTACCAGTTTCTTTTTCAAATGCTCTCTTTTAGAGTTTAATTCCACAGATTTAACTAGAAAACATCAACACGATTTTCCCTCTTTAAAACAAACTTGAAATTTACTGCCATGATGCAGACACTTATCGTGGAAATCTAGATCATTTTGAAATTATAAAGAGAGAGTAAGAGGTTCATTTTAGTGTTGTTGAAATGTGTAGTAAGTATATAATAGTAATTTCCAGGGTGGTGACAAGATATACATTATTCTTATCTGATGCCTCGCTTTAAAGCATAATGACAATAAACAGAAATATGCCATTTGTTCCATTACCAGCCCAATGGGATGGATTAATTTCCATTTCTTCCTCTGAGTTACATATCTTTATCAGTATAATTTTATATATGTTTATATGCATAGAATTAAGCATGGAAATGCACTTTTATTCCACTTATATGCCACTATAAAGTAAGTTTTACATCCTACTTAGGAATTATCGCCTTATTGCGCCTTTTCTACATGTTCCATGCAAGACAAAAGAGGACATACCCCCGACATTTCAATACGCCTTTGAAGACACTGTCATGATATTCAATATTTATAAGAACGAGAATATATATATATGAAGTGTGAAAAGTAAATCATAGTGACAATATCTCTAACTTATTTCGTCCAGTATACATGAATGTATGTACATGATACCTTTCTCTGATGTGTCCCTGTGGTCAATTTTGGTCATTCAAGTGTATTGTAAGAGGTAACAGGCTGGGGAATAGAAATGCGGTGAACCCTGTTTTGTTTTTCTCTAAGAGAGATGGCATGTTAGAGATATGACAGACTACCTGCCAATCGCTTTGAAAATAATCATTGTAGCATATCTTTCTCCACGCTTCAACTTTCTGCTTCAATTGTAACAATCGCATTGTTCTTCCTATGGCCATTTTCATTTCAATATATCTATAGCAAACACACGAAACGTTTCTAAATATGAACTTTCTTGTATGAACTGCATCGAACTACCACCACATTGTTATAAGCAAGTAGGTAAGTCATTTGTTTCTTAAACTGACGTGTATTATTAAAGAGACACACACATATGTCAAAAATTTTGAAATCGATGTTATTTCATCGGGAACCACTAACTGTTACTGAAAATAACAAGTTAAAGGTCAATCAGTACACTAGAGCGAAAAAACGGTCATTCAAAGTCGGGATTTTGATCGAAACCCGGACAATGTGGCTAGAGTGGCGCGCGCAAATTCGCCAAACGTAATTTTGAAACCTTGTCATAAGCTGACAGGAAGATGGTTTCGATTCGATAGTGTTTATTAGGTATTGTAACTAATAGCTAGATTAATTGGATGCATAATTTCGAATATCAAACGTATTTGAGATGTTTTCTTGATTTTTCCATAAAATCAAGCATTTTAGAGATATTATGCATAAATGGATATATTTGCAAGAAAGATACTCTGTGTCACTTTAAGTGGAACATATCAGATAAAAATGGCGTTATTCCTTTTTTCATATAAACACTTAGAGGGAAAACACATCTAATTATAATGATTCGTTTTTAGTTAATGTGTTAATTTTTTACAAGTACATAGCTTTAATGATGCAGATCAATAAATGAATAACAAAGTAGGTGAAGCCATCCGAAAAACTCTATGAATATTACAAATATCATTAGGCGGATACAGCAACACTCGTATATTGTGAAAATTTAAAAGTAATATTCACATCATTTTTTATTGTTTAGTGATGCAAGTAGTTTAGCAATTGAAATGTTATCTTACCAACACAACACATTTTAGACGACAAAACTTCATCGCTAATGTACAGGGTTACATGCATCTGATAACCAGGTTACTGTAAATACACAGCATTGCTGCATGGTTATTTTATTTCTGTGCTTATAAGGTGAGTGATCCCTGAATGACAGAATATCATGAATTCAAAGATGAACTTGAGGTTATTAAAGAAGGACTGCATAACCTTTTTTAAATATATTTTTCAAAAGATATTGGTCAAATAACTATATAACATAAATATTAGGCCAAAACAGCAACGATACACAGTTTCTCAATGAAGCTACAGCTAAGTAAACATTGCGTAACAAGGCGTCTGCTTGTCGCCGTCCAGCGACAAACCAAAACAAGGCTGAGAGGCCACGGGCAGGGGGATACCGGAAGTGACGTGGCAGTAGGCGAAGCGTTCGTCTGCTTATATGGAAAATGATAGGCGAAATCCGCAGTTCTGCCTTTTCAAAGCGATTAACAGTATGTTATATCATTGTGTTGCTGTCAACTGTCCTAGAATATCTCCTGATGAAGTCTCCGTAGACAAATTCCCATCATATTGATGGTTTCACGCCAAATTGACCCGCTGTGTTAGGGCAAACAGAGCAATGTGACAATCTACATCGAACTCACGTGTTCCGATCACTACACCGATTTTCTGCTTCGAGCTCGCATTTTCACTGAATGAACAGTTTGGCATGCAGAGAAAAGGGAGATTAGTAAAATATAAAACATAGCACAAAGTTTTGGGCTGATTTATGGTAATAATCCGAATATACAATGCTCACATTTAGATTTGAACGTTTTGTAAAAAGGTTGAATAAACAATGATATTGGTCTGCAGGTGTTACTTACTTTCTTTAGATCAGATACTCACTTATTACACAATTACTTTACTGTCTATTTATTTCCTGTCTGTTTCCTAATTAGATGATATCAAATGATGACTATAGCAGGTAGGTTATATAATGCACAATCATCAACACCTGGCTATTTTATGACATCAGCTAATTAGGTAACATCAAATAGCAATTGTATTCCTTAACATCCCGTTTTTCTCCGATTGGTAAATCATAACCTATTAACCTGAAATTAGGAATACCGTTTTTGCTCTATCTGATAATTATTTTGGATAAGGTTCATTTAATAAATCTTCATTCTGTTTGGCCATGTATCGGGTATTGTTGTGGAAAATATCTCCTCTATGTACAAGAGTGAAAACATTAAGATTTTCAGTGAAATGCCCTATTAAAATAATGTTTTAGACAAGACATCAGTGATCATCCAATACATGTCTTTCATTGAGAATTGTAAATTGTCCATCACTAAATGAAATAACTAAGAAAAACGTATATATTTTTTATCCTGTTACAAAATGAAGTCAAAGGCAATTCTAAAAAAATGGTTTAAATGTAAAAAAAATAGTATTGTATAATTACATCCTTTCTGCTGTGCTACTAAAGTAATATTCAATAACAACCAACAACTGTGCACGAAGATAAAACAGTTCACACGGGAGCAATTGTTTACATAAACATACGGGTTCTCACGTGCAGTCTTATGACAACATTGCGCAAAGCGAGACCATCTAGGCCAACATGCTGTAGCATTATGCGCACAACTTCGTTTTTAATCAGGGTCTTACGTTTTCATCAATACAAAATGCCAGTTGAATAAATAAACTACCGATTTATTGAAGGTTTGAGATGTGTGGATGTTGTTTAGGGTGTTTAATCGACGGTTAAACGTCGAGCTGTACTGTAAGCTTGTGTTGTTTTACATAACGAGGGCACACAAGGGGGTATCACATCGCCTACTAACACGTCACGAGGCAGTCACGCTTCAGTGCGTTTTATTCTGTTCGCCGGCCTAATTAGGCGGTGTTCTTTATACAGTCGTAATGAAGCCGTTTCTAGGTCGATTTCAGAAATTTAAAGTTGAGTCCATGTGAAATTGTTATCACTATTTCATGAATCCCGAAAGTTGCCATATAGTATTTCAGTCCCTCTTTAAAGGATGTGTTCATACCGATAGAAAAGTAGGAAATACTGTAACAGTACAATCATACGTTTTCAAAGTTCTTCTGGAAAATCAAATTTAATTTATGCATCAATTATATCCATAACACGCTGTTAAACCGCTTATGCAGGTACACTGCTCTGTACTATATAGCGCTATTATGAGCACAAAAAATTATAAAAACGTCACTCAATGACAATGGAAAATATATGCGTTTTCAGTGCAGATTTGGATTTCAAAAGTTAATGTAAATCTCTGTTGTTTGTAGATGTTTGTCCCAAAGTGTGAAGCCGGCAACTTGAAAAGTACGTTCAGCAAATAGGTTACTTCTGGCTGGAGAAACGTGCAAGAGGCTGTTCTTTGAGGATCTGAGGTTTCGTCTCCAAACAAATTGGAACTTTTGTCGTAGGTCTTTAATATACTGTGGGGCTTGAGGTTCTAAAGAATTGAAAACTAGAAGGAGAAGTTTTAACTGCAATCTGAACCTAACGGGGAGTCAATGTAGTTTTGTAAAACAGGTGAGACGCTTGACACCAGAAGCTATGCGAGCTGCGCAGTCCTGGACACCCTGCAAGGATAGAATGCAGAGGGATCAGAAACCATGCAAAAGAGCGTTGCAGTAGTCCTTTCGTGATAACACATATGCATGGACTAGGGTGAAGGCAACATCTTGTGATGTTTTTTTATTCTGATAAGGCTTATATTGCGCAAATGAATGTTTGATTGCAGAGAGTAGTCCTTCATATCTAAACTGGATATCTAGGTATTGTTCAATAGCATGTTTCTTTAGCAAGGTTGAGTAGAATATCTTGTGTCATAAAAGTAAAGTAATTGGCATGAAATGTTCTTTTGCCTTATTGCGAGTAAGATTCTTCGAAGCTAGGTATACTCTTATGCAATTAATGTTACCGTGATAGTTGGCCAGCCGTTCATTATCTGTGGTTTTGGACATATCAATATTACAAGAGACCCATGTTATCAATCACATTAAATCCACTTTCTAGCACTTTAGTATATGTCCATTGTCCACTTAGATAAAACAACCTTATCATTTCCTCTTCCAGAAAGTAAAAGTTAATGGATAGAACTCATCAGTGGCGATAGAGGTTTCGAGTGAGAAATTAGGAATTTAAGAAGGTTTTTAGTTTGACTTGTAAGATCATCCAAAAAATTCAAAAGTGTTGGTGCTGGTATTGAAAAAGCCCTCTGTCCATTTTGGTGCATATCTTCGATATAGATTAATAAAGGTTTGATTATACGTGATGCATTTTCCTCTGTGATTTCCACAATATACCAGGGTGTTATTAATGCACAACGATTTGATGACATCTCATCTCTGAAGCAAACTTGGTAATCTTATCCCGAACGCTGTCAACTGAAAGGAGCAATTAACCCGTGTGAACCATTCCTTCTGATCGCCTCTTTGTATGTGATTGTTGCCTCCTATTACTAGACTAGGTTTTGTTTGCACTTAAATGATGAAGAAAGAAAACCCGGTAACATGTGTTCGTTTCATAAAAATAAAATCATTTTTCAAGGAAGGAGACTGACAGAGGATGAACGATGCGAAGCGGAGCGTCCCGAGTTTTGCCGAGTTTAGCCGAGCAGGTCGGAGCACGTACCTTCGGGTAGACCTGGACACCATCTTCAACAACATCAACATCCTCAGAGGTCGCTGCTCCTCCAGTAAAGGTAGAATACAATAAGCATCACGACATTGACACTAACATTCACTGCATGGAATAACTCAATAATTCAGTCTTGACCACTTGT
The DNA here is from genome assembly GCA_916613615.1 of Steromphala cineraria. NCBI lineage: Eukaryota > Metazoa > Mollusca > Gastropoda > Trochida > Trochidae > Steromphala > Steromphala cineraria. The sequence continues at coordinate 12,579,700 of OU744721.1, forward strand.
TCGAGTGTAGAACTCCTCCAGTACAGGTAGAATACAATAAGCGTCACGACATTGATACTAACATTCACTGCATTGAATAACTCATAATTCAGTCTCGACTAATTGTTCGAGTGTAGAACTCCTCCAGTACAGGTAGAATACATAAGCATCACGACATTGATACTAACATTCACTGCATTGAATAACTCATAATTCAGTCTCGACTAATTGTTTGAGTGTAGAACTCCTCCAGTACAGGTAGAATACATAAGCATCACGACATTGATACTAACATTCACTGCATTGAATAACTCATAATTCAGTCTCGACTAATTGTTCGAGTGTAGAACTCCTCCAGTACAGGTAGAATACATAAGCATCACGACATTGATACTAACATTCACTGCATTGAATAACTCATAATCCAGTCTCAACTAATTGTTCTAGTGTAGAACTCCTCCAGTACAGGTAGAATACAATCGGTCAAGCACAATTGACATCAACATTGCCAGTCACAATAATTTACTTTACCTAAATATCTTGCCAAAATTGTTGTTGATACAAGTAAAATACAACCAGTCAAAGACCTATGACACTAACTTCCTGCCTTTCACCTGCTTGTTCAAACATTGCTGCATCTTGCCAAAATTCCTGGTTTGAGTGCAGGGTTCCTCCAACAGGTTAATTAGCAGTACTGTTCACTCTTCGTCAATTATAAGTAAAATCATTAGGAAAGCATACGTCATCATGAATAATTATCACTCATATCCGTAGAGCTCAAGGAGACTCTTTCAAATAAACCAAGATATCAACAACACTGCTAGTCATCATCACGTGTGTTTTTAGGGTATTTTTATCGAGTGTTGAGCTTCTAAAATACAGGTCACATATCATCGACACCAATATTCAATGCATCGAATATCTTGTGCCAGTTTCAATCACCTCCTGATTCAAGGCTTGCTGAAAAAAAGATAAAAATTCATGATTTGAGTAGTTCGGGTGTAGAACTAAACAAATACAGGTAGAATACGATAAACAAAACACTAAAAGAAATGAAATCAACATTGCCAGTCATCATTCTTGCTAGTTTAAACCTTGATTACTTTCGACATAATTCGTAATTTGAGTGCATAAAATTATTGATACATTTACTTCGATGGCCAAAATATGGACTACATAGAGGATATCTTTTGTTTTGAGTGTGATATCACTTATCTCTCATCGAGTGACGGGGTAGAGCCAGTATTTTCACGAGTGGCGCAGCCACGAGTGAAAATATAGGCTTTACCCCGTCACGAGATGAGAGATAAGTGATATCACACTCAAAACAAAAGATATTCTGTTTATTATATGCCTCTGAGATCGAAAATGTGGTAATTTATGTCCAAAAGGCTTTGACTCGAGAGTTTTCTGGCGACGTCATACCATTGTTGATCGTAACTTAGCGACGGCGATGACGTCGCGTTGATTGTAAAAGTGACGTCAAACCATTGTACACATGACGTCATCCCCTCTGTGATATTTTCACTAACTTGAAAAAGTGATATCACACTCAGTGGCGAGAACACGTTTCTAGAACTGAGAAAACTCAGTCTCTCACCGCTTAGCATATAATAAATTTAGATAACCCTTACACTATCACACAGGGTCATGATCAATATAATGTATATCTAAAGAATTTACAATGCCACAAACTGTTTACATTCTCTGGGAAAATCCTCAAAATGTTATCTTGTAGAAGTAATAGCTGTTCTCAAGGCCAACGCATATGGACATGGAAGCGTTGAAGTAGCCAGATTTCTGGAGTCAAGAGGAATAAACCTTTTCGCTGTAGCTACTTCAGAAGAAGGAGCTCAACCGAGACAAGCCGGAATAACGGGATCAGTGCAGATTCTGGGTAATATATTGATGTTAACTTAAGACGAATATTCGTTGATCAACGCCATCAAATTATGCCATATTCAATTCAATAAATTGCTCTGGTACATGTAGAGTTTTAGTAATTAAACATAGTTTGTGTATGACGATGACAAAGAAGCACAACGTAAGGAAAGCCTCTTGGAGAAATGGTCACTCTTCCAGGTTAAAGATATAGAACATTGGAAACGTTTATTACCATAAATACCAACACCGCATGAAAGATATAACTCGTTAGGATCAAAACTATGAGGGCATATCCCCCAAAACTCCAAAACTTTGGTCTGCTTTATAAATGCTCATTTAGGAATCACTGATTGCGCTTGAACATTGATTTGATAACGGTCTGTTTCAGGTAATGCAAACATTGTGGACATTCTGTTCCTCGTCAAATACTGCCTGATACCAACAGTGGCAGAGCTGGAGTTCCTGGTACAGTATTCACTAGCAGTTACAGAGATCAGCGGGTCATGCAACGGGACACAGGTAACAGAACACATAAACTGAACGCCAAAAGAAATGTTACACCTCTTTGAATTTGAATATCATAAAAAGTGACGTGTTCAGAGGAATTTGCTTTGTTGTGTTGTAACACTCCATCAGTTTAGTGTTTTGTGCTAAAATAGCAGACCTGTAACTTAAATGGTAAATAAGTTATCGCCAGTTCATCATGGGTGATTACCCCAAATGAAGACCAGTACCTGCTTCAACTGCATCTCAGGAACCGCTTTCAAGCCGCCATAACGACAGCTTCTACTGTACTTGAACACAGAATCAGTCCCCTGACGGTGAGAAGAAGGCTCCAACAACATGGACTGAGGTCATACTGGCCAATGCGAGCAATGCTGTTGATGCACCGACATCGACAAAACAGGGTTGCTTAGACCAGAAATGTTAGACATTTGTAGAACCAAAACTGGCAGAGAGTGTTATTTTCTTACGAAAGTCGGTTCCAGATGCACATAGCAGACGGCAGAAGGAGGGTCTACCGTTGCCGGGGTGAGTGAGGCAAGCTGCTGCATACAGGAAGTTATCCCTTTCGGTGGAAGAGGCGTCATAGTCAAGGTTGGGATGCGCGGCAACGCAACCACCGACCTCATTGTCATTGACGGCAATCTAACGGCGCAGAGGTACATTGACAGGGTCCTACAGCTAGCAGTCATCCCATTCTTACAACGCCATCCAAACACCCTTTTTCAACAGGACAATGCTCGTCCTCATCTAGTCAGAGTGACGTTACAGTACCTCAACGTCAACAGCGTCCCTGTTTTGCCTTGGCCTGCCAGATCGCCCGATATGAATCCCATCGAGCACCTCTGGGATAACATCGATCAAAGGATCCGTAAACGTCGACACCAACCACACACATGTCAACAACTTATTGCTGCATTGATGGCCGAATGGAGACAGATACCACCTGCTTTCATCAGACGACTGACGTTTTCTGTGAGACGAAGAGTTCAGGCATGATTGAATGCCAACGGCGGACATACCAGACACTGATCACATACAATTTGTCATCAAACAAATGATTATTCTATGATTTTGTTGTTTTCCTGCGTGATCGGAAATAGGACAATTGACCCCACCCATGAAGAACCGGCGATAACATTTTTACCATTAAAGTTACAGGTCTGCTATTTTAGCACAAAACACTTAACTGATGGAGCAACAAAGCAAATTCCTCTGAACACGTCACTTTTTATGATATTCAAATTTAAAGAGGTGTTGTGGTTTTGTTTGTCATTTAAACATTTGGTATAAAACTGACTACTAGTAAAGGTTTACAACAAAGTCAAAGCACTGTGATGGATATATTTTGATTAGATAGATTGCGAGTAGTTTTCAACTCACTTTGAAAATAAAATCATGTGATTGACCTTAGTCTCTTATGATAAAAATTTAGGAATATAAAATTAATGGATTTGAGATAATTTATCTAATGATTCACAGAAGAATTATCTGAACGTTTGGCATTTTCAGTTCTTAGTTTGTACAAGATTGAGATTAATTGTTTTTTAAACGGAACTGTCGTACTTAAATCTACTACACATGCGGATCGTGAACCGATCGATCATTAAACCTATTTGCAAATTTGCCCCTTTGACGTTATCAACCAGTGATAAAAATATTGACCTTTAAGAATGGTTTGGTTAGCATTGATTGTAAGATTGTATTAATTCAGGCAGTAAGAAAATCTGATCTAGAAAAGAACACAAGGTAAACTAGTAATTATCTTAACATCAAAATTTCTGACGACAGAGAGGTTTCCTCTGACACCGTTGCGCAAAAGACGTATCACCCCATGTAATGTTGCTTATAGTGTACACCAAGTGGCCAGGTGGTGATAAAGGTGGACACAGGAATGTCTAGGAATGGATGTCAGCCCCATCAGCTTGACGACTTTGTCCAGGTGAACATTTAGATACTCTCAAACAATTCACACATAAGCCTTATTCGAAAGAACTTATTACCTTACAATAAGAGGAACAATATCCTATCATATCAATGGGAAAAAGTGAAAATTGACCTGATGTTGATATAGACAAAGAGTAAGCCTGTTTAATCGACAAGGTAATGTCGAATCAGTACATTGTGTTGACACAATTTGCAGAAATTCTTGTTTGTTTTATAAATGAAGCGTTACAAAAATGTCTTTTAAATGCTATAGCACCGAAAAGATCAAACTATACCGTTTGTTCTCCGAAGCTCTAAAGAATAATCAAACAAAGACGTTTCGTAAGGATAAATTATAAATAGATATCTAATACTTTTACTATTGTTCAACAGTCTTTAATTCTCAGAATCACTTATGTGTTTTATTTTTTGTTTTGACAGTTTAGTTTATTGTTTTATTGTTAATTATTGGTGCCCTTGTTCATATAAGCTTTACTGGTGGTAGTTTTTTTTGTCTGAAAGAAACCATCACGGTCACGTTTGCTTAGAAAGTGGATTCAAAAATTAGTTTTCAGCCAAGTCAACTTAATAATCAGTCACCTTCAACAACATCGAATATCAGATCGACAACTTCTAAGAGAGACATTGTATGAAATCCGTTCAATCATTATGTAACCTCAATGACCACGAATACTACGATGTTCTGGTTCATGGTCAAGCACTAATCAGCCATTGAGAAATTTGTTTATGCAATGGTTCTTACCGTGAATAAATGGGATAAATAAATGATTAAGTCTCTCTGTGCTAGTTACATATTTTTTAGACATACGGCTTCGTTTATTTGGTTAGTTTGGACTGCCTCATCGATAACAATGTCCCGTTTACCCAAAAATATTTCTAGAAACATTTTCATGTCTCTCTTCAGTTCTGCAAGGACCACAAGTTAATGGTCCACAGTATCATGACTCACTTCTCTCAAGCCTGGGACAATCCAGACTTCACTCGCAGACAGCTGGACATCTTCATGCAGTGTGCTGACAAATACAGGTGCGTGTCTGGAATATTGTACGCCTTTACCACAAGCACTTGGTGCATGGGTATTGCTCATATACTATATAAGAGCACTGCCCATGCATCAAGTGCTTGTTGCCATTACTATGATACTATGAGACTAAATTTTAATCTCTGAAATGAAAATGCATCTTTAATGCTGCTTTTTATTATTGTCATTGAAGTGAGCCCACTGAAGCTGTTCAGACTTGCTGCAATAATATAGACTCGCATGGGGATTTATAGAAATTTTGCTTCAAGAGCTGTTTGACAGACTATATGATGCTCTGACTATTGTTTTCTCAACTCCTGAGGATGAATAGTGGCTAAAAGCTAAAGATGCTACTGTTTGTATGAATACGCAGGTTGTTACACATAAAGGTTGTCAATGTGAAGTTATGCCATCGTACATACTTATTTTTGTCCGTTTTCCCAGAAAGTCTGGCATAAAGCTACACATATCCAACTCCGCTGCAATAATCCAGGGCTACGGGACAGATCTGGACTACATCCGGCCCGGAATCTGTATGTATGGACTCCCTCCGGGTGAGTTTGCATTCCAAATTCAGAAATAAATTGTGTAAATATGGGCACTAAATAAGCAAATAACATGAGGCAAATCTACACATAAATAATTATTGTTTCACATACTAGCTATCGTTGTGCAAGTCTTTCATATTTCTTTCGATATGTTTGGAAAGAATTAAAAAGATGTGCTGTTTGGAATAGCAAAGTACATCTATCTGGTTGTAATAGACTTTCATTGCGACCAGAATTGGATATTCTTATTTTATATATATTTTTATTTTGATAAACATGCAGTCGAAATTGTATGAGTTGGACACCATTGAACGGTCACCTTTTCCTTGTGGCTACCCAATATTACACTCGACTGATTTTACGTTACATTTTAGCTCTAAAGAGCGGTCAGCAGCAACCCTAATTATGTCCTTTGTGAAGATACCCGAAATTACATGGCTACCAGAAATTACAATGACTGATTTTACATAACATTTTGCGGTCAGCAGCAACCCTAATTACTAGTATGTCCTTTGTGAAGACAGAACCTGTCTAGAACGGTTACTTGTACTTGATGTAGAAAGGGTCTTTTTGCTTGTCTCCTGTCACCTGTTTCATGGGGCACAGGTTTTCTTGAGAGTGAATAGTGTCCGCATGAAATGAATGTTCTTCCCTCCAGACAGCAGTGAAGCGACTGTAGAGTGTATCAAGTCTCTGGGTATCAGACCTGCTCTCTCCTGGGTAGCTCACCCCACCCTGGTCAAACAACTCCCACCCGGCTCTCATATCGGGTACGACAACACCTACACGTGAGTACATGGTTTGGTCTGAGTCGTGACATCCTGGAGTGACCTTGTAACAGTCGGGATAACCTTGAACATGTCTTGGACTTTATTTGATCTCATTGTCATTGTAATTTTTTTACTCATATTAATTAAGGTAGTTAATATTTTCGGAATCATAAAGTTAAACTTGAGGGTGATGTTATGATAAGCATGTGTTGAGTTGAACTAGAAAGATATCATTGTCATAGTTTAAACATTGTGATTTGATTTCGTATAAATGCATTTTTTTAGTTAAATATATTAACATATAATATCATTTAACAGTTTTTATTAAGAGGAATGTTCGTAATCAATTAGACTTGATACTTCTGAAAATGATCTTGACTCAGTCTTCACATCTTACATGCTTAATAGTAATTGTAGATAAGCATTACTTTATACACGTGAAATAGTTGCAATCCTTTCCAACAGGACAACCACAACAGAAACCATCGCCACCTTATCCTTAGGTTACGCAGATGGGTTTGATAGACGTCTGTCTGGACAGTTCTCCGTCTCTCTGGAAGAAAGTAAGAATAAGTCACGTTACAGTGAAAAGGTTTAATTGATCCGAATCGGTCAAATGTTCTAGATTCCTTCTAGGATTCGTAAATCTTAACTTTCATATAATTGATGTTTGTAGAATAATTAAGATGTTTAAGTGTGAACGGCTAGGAACTTGACCAATCTAAGGACCATTGTGTGGAGAACATTCTCTTACAGAATTGGTCGTAGGGCCAAGAGGAATGGTTAAGATTGAAATGACAAGCCTGTATAGCCTACATTTCTATACTTGAATTATTTGGATAACTTTAAAAAAAAAAAATTGTATTTTTATTGAGGTGCAAACAAAGTTGTCCAAAGTTGATTGTGCTGTCTCATCTGCGACACATTAAACATGCATTTACCAAAGAGTTCTGAATTCCTTCAAAAGGGCATATCCTTTTTGCAGATGGAGTAACATTCCCATTAGTTGGTCGAGTATCCATGGACGCCATTACAGTAAAACTGGACACTTCAAGAACCAAGAACACAATATTCTACATCTACACAGACAACTTCTCTTCTACAAACTCTGTCACCAACATTTCACGTTTGCTCGGCACAATACCACACGAAGTTGTTACAAGTCTCGCTGCTCGACTACCCAGAGTGTTTGTGTCTGGAGGGGAGGTTGTTGCCGTCACCAAGTCTCTGATTGTCAGTCAGACTGTGCATGAATAACATAAAAAACATTCGAAGCAAACACAGAAGTCTAATCGTCTATGAAAATATATATTGAGGCTCCCAAGAGAGCAACTTGAATGAGAAACTTGACCTAGTCATTCTTCAGAAACAGAACCTCGTTCTAAGTCTCTCACCTCCATGAACACGTATGAGTGTCCATGGTCACTGAGTGATAGATGTTAAAGTATTAAGGATAGAATTATGCTGGCATTTCTTTTTAGAACCCTATCCACCGCAACATTATCATTTCATCATTACCTTGAATTAAGCAGAGGCTCGCAAAATACAATGTTTATTCCTAAGGCAGGATATTTACGATCCCAAAACACACTCTCATGATAAAGTCATGAGGAAAAAGTCGCCACACTTTCATCAGAGTGCAAAAACTGATGAAGAAAAGTGGTAAGAAAATGTTAGGAAGATGTCTTTACATCAGTGTGTGATACTATTGAATCCTAAAATATTTTTTTTTTCAAAATAATTATGGACCACTGTTTTGAATTAACGTTAAAAACGTGCTTTACGACCTTTAATCAACTTAATTTGTTATGTCATCATTTCTGTAAGACAAAAGAAACAAGCAAAATAACATTTTGGCTTTCATATCTGTGAAGTTACAAACCAATCATCCATTATAATTAAATTATAAAGATAAAGTCCCTTGACAGCCATGTTTGTGTGAACACCAATAATTCATTTTGTTTACGAAAAATCGCATGGATGAACTTACAATTAAATATTTGATTTATTACTGCTTCATTTAGTTTAAATACATTGTCTTTCATTTGAAACCATGATTTGTTTTCATATTCCTGACATCACCTAATGTTCCCCCTAAAAACGTGCCACTGACCCTTAAAACTGTAAATAAGAAAACCAAACCAGATGTTTTGTAGTCTTGATTTCTTGGCTGAGGAAGGTATTCCGCCATATCCCGTGGAATCTCCAAACATTATTGTTTTTAATACAGTCCAATACAGAGGACATCATCGGCAGTCCAAACACCGAATTGTCATCATCTACCAGTTTCTTTTTCAAATGCTCTCTTTTAGATTTTAATTCCACAGATTTAACACGATTTTAACTCTTTAAAACAATTTTGAAATGTACTGCCATGATGCAGACACTTATCGTGGAAATCTAGATCATTTTGAAATTATAAAGAGAGAGTAAGAGGTTCATTTTAGTGTTGTCGAAATGTGTAGTAAGTATATAATAGTAATTTCCAGGGTGGTGACAAGATATACATTATTCTTATCTGATGCCTTGCTTTAAAGCATAATGACAATAAACAGAAATATGCCATTTGTTCCATTACCAGCCCAATGGGATGGATTGATTTCCATTTCTTCCTCTGAGTTACATATTTTTATCAGTACAATTTGATATATGTTTATATGCATAGAATTAAGCATGGACATGCACTTTTATTCCACTTATATGCCACTATAAAGTAAGTTTTACATCCTAATTAGGAATTATCGCCTTATTGCGCCTTTTCTACATGTTCCATGCAAGACAAAAGAGGACATACCCCAGACATTTCAATACGACTTTGAAGACACTGTCATGATATTCAATATTTATAAGAATGAGAATATGAAGTGTGAAAAGTAAATCCTAGTGACAATATCTCTAACTTATTTCGTCCAGTATACATGATACCTTTCTCTGATGCGTCCCTGTGGTCAATTTTCCAAATTCGCCAAACGTAATTTTGAAACCTTATAAGCTGACAGGAAGATAGCTTCGATTCGATAGTGTTTATTAGGTAGTGTAACTAATAGGTAGATAAATTGGATGCATAATTTCGAATATTAAACGTATTTGCGATGTTTTCTTTATTTTTCCATAAAATCAAGCATTTTAGAGATATTATGCATAAATGGATATATTTGCAAGAAAGATACTCTGTGTCCCTTTAAGTGGAACATATCAGATAAAAATGGCGTTATTCCTTTTTTCATATAAACACCTTGAAAAAGTCATAAAGGGAAAACATTCGTTTTTAGTTAATGTGTTAATTAAAATACATAGCTTTAATGATGAAGATGCATAAATGAATAACAAAGTAGGTGAACCCATCTGAAAAACTCTATGAATATTACAAATATCAATAGGCGGATACAGCAACACTCGCATATTGTGAAAAATTAAAAGTAATATTCACATCATTTTTTATTGTTTAGTGATGCAAGTACTTTAGCAATTGAAATGTTATCTTACCAACACAACACATTTTAGACGACAAAACTTCATCGCTAATGTACAGGGTTGGAAAATATATGCGTTTTCAGTGCAGATTTGGATTTCAAAAGTTCATGTAAATCTCTGTGTGTTTGTAGATGTTTGTCCCAAAGTGTGAAGCCGGCAACTTGAAAAGTACGTTCAGCAAATAGGTTACTTCTGGCTTGAGAAACGTGCAAGAGGCTGTTCTTTGAGGATCTCAGGTTTCGTCTCCAAACAAATTGGAACTTTTGTCGTAGGTCTTTAATATACTGTGGGGCTTGAGGTTCTAAAGATTTGAAAACTAGAAGGAGAAGTTTTAACTGCAATCTGAACCTAACGGGGAGTCAATGTAGTTTTGTAAAACAGGTGAGACGCTTGACACCAGAAGCTATGCGAGCTGCGCAGTCCTGGACACCCTGCAAGGATAGAATGCAGAGGGATCAGAAACCGCGTAAAAGAGCGTTGCAGTAGTCCTTTCGTGATAACACATATGCATGGACTAGGGTGAAAGCAACATCTTGTGATGTTTTTTTATTCTGATAAGGCTTATATTGCGCAAATGAATGTTTGATTGCAGAGAGTAGTCCTTTCATATCTAAACTGGATATCTAGGTATTGTTCAATAGCATGTTTCTTTAGCAAGGTTGAGTAGAATATCTTGTGTCATAAAAGTAAAGTAATTGGCATGAAATGTTCTTTTGCCTTATTGAGAGTAAGATTCTTCTTCGAAGCTAGGTATACTCTTATGGAATTAATGTTACCGTGATAGTTGGCCAGCCGTTGATTATCTGTGGTTTTTGACATATCAATATTACAAGAGACCCTTGTTATCAATCACATTAAATCCACTTTCTAGCACTTTAGTATATGTCCATTGTCCACTTAGATAAAACAACCTTATCATTTCCTCTTCCAGAAAGTCAAAGTTAATGGATAGAACTCATCAGTGGCGATAGAGGTTTCGAGTGAGAAATTAGGAATTTAAGAAGGTTTTTAGTTTGACTTTTAAGATCATCCAAAAAACGGATTCAACAGTGTTGGTGCTGGTATTGAAAAAGCCCTCTGTCCGTTTTGGTGCATATCTTCGATATAGATTAATAAAGGTTTGATTATACGTGCATTTTCCTCTGTGATTTCCACAATATACCGGGGTGTTATTAATGCACAACGATTTGATGACATTCCATCTCTGATGCAAACTTGGTAATCTTATCCCGAACGCTGTCAACTGAAAGGAGCAAGTAACCAATGTGAACTATGCCTTCTGATCGCCTCTTTGTATGTGATTGTTGCCTAATATTACTAGGTTTTGTTTGCACTAAAATGATAAAGAAAGAAAACCTGGTAACATGTGTTCGTTTCCGAGTTCGGATAACCTATACGCTTGAATGGTTTAGGTGAAATAAAATGAATGTAAGGTGTTTTATGGTAGATGAAAAATGTCAATAAAATCATTTTTCAAGGAAGGAGACTGACAAGAGGATGAACGATGAGAAGCAGAGTGGCCCGAGTTTTGCCGAGTTTAGCCGAGCAGGTCGGAGCACGTACCTTCGGGTGGACCTGGACACCATCTTCAACAACATCAACATCCTCAGAGGTCGCTCCTCCTCAAGTACAGGTAGAATACAATTACCAACACGACATTGATACTAACATTCACTGCATTGAATAACTCATAATTCAGTCTCGACTAATTGTTCTAGTGTAGAACTCCTCCAGTACAGGTAGAATACAATCTGTCACACACAATTGACATCAACATTGCCAGTCACATTAATTTACTTTACCTAAATATCTTGCCAAAATTATTGTTGATACGGGTAAAATACAACCAGTCAAAAACCTATGACACTAACTTCCTGCCTTTCACTTGCTTGTTCAAGCTTTGCTGCATCTTGCCAAAATTCCTGGTTTGAGTGCAGGGTTCCTCCAACAGGTTAATTAGCAGTACTGTTCACTCTTCGTCAATTATAAGTAAAATCATTAGGAAAGCATAGATGTACGTCATCATGAATAATTATCACTCATATCCGTAGAGCTCAAGGAGACCCATTCAAATAAACCAAGATATCAACAACACTGCTAGTCATCATCACGTGTGTTTTTAGGGTTTTTTTATCGAGTGTTGAGCTTCTAAAATATAGGTAGAATACAATAAGTCACATATCATCGACACCAACATTCAATGCATCGAATATCTTGTGCCAGTCTCAATCACCTCCTGATTTAAAAGATAAAAATTCATGATTTGAGTAGTTCGGGTGTAGAACTAAACAAATACAGGTAGAATACGATAAACAAAACACTAAAAGAAATGAAATCAACATTGCCAGTCATCATTCTTGCTAGTTTAAACCTTGATTAATTTCGACATAATTCGTAATTTGAGTGTATAAAATTATTGACACATTTACTTCGATGGCCAAAATATGGACTACATTTAGATAACCTTTACACTATCACACAGGGTCATGATCAATATAATGTATATCTAAAGAATGTACAATGCCACAAACTGTTTACATTCTGTGGGAAATCCTCAAAATGTTATCTTGTAGAAGTAATAGCTGTTCTCAAGGCCAACGCCTTTGGACATGGAGGCGTTGAAATAGCCAGATTTCTGGAGTCAAGAGGAATAAAGCATTTTGCTGTAGCTACTTCAGAAGAAGGAGCTCAACTGAGACAAGCCGGAATAACAGGATCGGTGCAGATTCTGGGTAATATATTGATGTTAACTTAAGACGAATATTCGTTGATCAACGCCATCAAATTATGACATATTCAATTCAATAAATTGCTCTGGTACATGTAGAGTTTTAGTAATTAAACATAGTTTGTGTATGACGATGACAGAGAAGCACAACGTAAGGAAAGCCTCTTGGAGAAATGGTCACTGTTCCAGGTTAAAGATATAGAACATTGGAAACGTTTATTACCATAAATACCAACACCGCATAAAAGATATAACTCGTTAGTATCAAAACTATGAGGGCATATCCCCCAAAAATCCAAAACTTTGGTCTGCTTTATAAATGCTCATTTAGGAATCACTGATTGCGCTTGAACATTGATTTGAATACGGTCTGTTTCAGGTAATGCATACATTGTGGACATTCCGTTTCTCGTCAAATACTGCCTGATACCAACAGTGGCAGAGCTGGAGTTCCTGGTACAGTATTCACTAGCAGTTGCAGAGATAAGCGGGTCATGCAATGGGACACAGGTAACAGAACACATAAACTGAAAGCCAAAAGAAATGTTACACCGCTTTGAATTTGAATATCATAAAAAGTGACGTGTTCAGAGGAATTTGCTTTGTTGTGTTGTAACACTCCATCAGTTTAGTGTTTTGTGCTAAAATAGCAGACCTGTAACACTGGAGAATATAAAATTAATGGATTTGAGATAATTTATCGAATGATTCACAGAAGGATTCATCTGAACGTTTGGCATTTTCAGTTCTTAGTTTGTACAAGATTGAGATTAATTGTTTTTTAAACGGAACTGTCGTACTTACATTGTAAATCTACTACACATGCGGTTCATAAAACCTATAAAAATATTGACATTAAACAGTGGCTTTGACTAACATTGATTGAATTAATCCAGGTAGGAAGAGGACTGATCTGAAAAAATACACAAGGTTAACTAGTAATATTATTTAATCTTAACATTGATGAATTTTCTGAGGTCAGGTAAGATACAAGGGTTTTGCTGAAAGGTTTCGATAAAAGAATTGTCACCGAAATATATCTTTTGTTACTTATAGTGTACACCAAGTGCCCAGGTGGTGATAAAGGTGGACACAGGAATGTCTAGGAATGGATGTCAACCCCATCAGCTTGACGACTTTGTCCAGGTGAACATATAGATAGTATCAAACATTTAACACATAAGCCATATTTCAAAGAACTTATTACCTTACAATGAGAGGAACAATATCCTATCATATCAATGGGAAAAAGTGAAAATTGACACGATGTTGAAATAGACAAAGAGTAAGCCTGTTTAATCGACAAGGTAATGTCGAATCAGTACATTGTGTGGATACCATTTACAGAAATTCTTGCTTGTTTTCTAAATGAAGTGTTACAAATATGTCTTTTAAATGCCATATCACCGAAAAAGGTCAAATATTCCGTTTATTCTCTGAAGCTCTAAAGAATAATTAAACAAAGACGTTTTGTAAGATATATCATGTATAGAAATATAATACTTGGACTATTGTTCAAGGGAGTCTACAATTCTCAAAATCATTTTTGTTTTTTATTTTTTGACAGTTTAGTTTATTGCTTTATTGTTAATTATGGGTGCTCTTGTTCACATAAGCTTAACTGGTTGCAGTTTTTTTGCCTTTAAAGTGGATTCAAAGAAGAGTTTTCAGCCAAGTCAACTTAATAATCAGTCACCTTCATGAACATCGAATATCAGATCGACAACTTCTAAGAGAGACATCGTATGAAATCCTTTCAATCATTATGTAACCTCTATGACCACGAATACTACGATGTTCTGGTTCATGGTCAAGCACTAATCAGCCATTGAGATATTTGTCTATGCAATGGTTCTTACCGTGAATAAATGGGATGAATAAATGATAAAGTGTCTCTGTGCTAGTTACATATTTTTGAGACATACGGGTTGGTTAATTTGGAACGCCCCACCGATAACAATGTTCCGTTTACCCAAAAATATTTCTAGAAACATTTTCATGTTTCTCTTCAGTTCTGCAAGGACCACAAGTTAATAGTCCACAGTATCATGACTCATTTCTCTCAAGCCTGGGACAATCCGGACTTCACTCGCAGACAGCTGGATATCTTCATGCAGTGTGCTGGCAAATACAGGTGCGTGTCTGGAAGCTTGAAGGCATTTACTTTGATGTTGATCTTTCGGTTGTTTCAATTTCTGGATGTCTGGATGTCTTCATGCAGTAAACTGGCCGATAAAGGGCAATGTCTTAAATGAAGCATATTTAAAGTAACAGACGGAAAGACAGACATATTTATTCAGTGATTAAGTCCTCAAACCCATAATACAAAGAAAATTAAAGAAAGTGAAAAATGAATATGCTGGTAATTTATTTACCATCTACACTTTCTTATTCTTTTTATTATTTATTATTTAAAATGCTTATCTCTGGATACAACAGGGAATTAAATTTGAATTATGATCAATCAAATGTGTGAAAACACTATTACCGTCACTGAATAAGATATCCATAAAGATCACAATTATGGATTAATGAGTGAAACCCTGCAACTTAGTCTAAGTTCTTGTTTAGAAAAAGAGATGTAAAGCTGTATGTGACCAATCGGGTCTGTAATTGGTCTACATCAATTATCAATGTTCATTTGATGGTTTCATATCTGACAACGGTAATTGATAAGAAACAGCAGTTCTGTCATATTTTATTTAGGAATGTATCCATCAATATTTGTCTCCCAGAAAGTCTGGCATAAAGCTACACGTATCCAACTCCGCTGCAATAATCCAGGGCTACGGGACAGATCTGGACTACATCCGGCCCGGATTCTGTATGTATGGACTTCCGCCCGGTAAGTTTAAATACCTACCGGTAACTCAAAATACCCAAGGTCATTCATTGCCTTAAATCTTTTGATTTTTGCCCCCAAACAGCAAATCCAATATGCATTGCCATAGAAACAACGGCGAATTCGGGGTTTTATTTGGAACTCGTGCAAATATCTTAATATTTAATAGTACATCTACAACTGTTTCAACCTTAGCTGTGACCTGATATATTAAGGTTGGCGAGTTTTAAACAAGTTTATGAACGAATGATTGGTTAACAAAAAAATATTTCACTTAAATGAATATAATCAAACCCAATGACATATCTATAGACTGGTATTATATATATGATAATTCATATTGTTTAATGATCCGTAAGAAAAAGCATTTAAATTCAAACACTATAGATGTGTCATGTTCCAGAAATGTGATCTGAATAATCCAAGTTTATAATTTATTTTTTTAACTTTGATTAATGTATACAGTAGGCTACTATCAAAATACTTACTCGACCGGTCGTTGGTTACAACGAGTGGTGTCAACATTAATAAATGTTCTTCCCTCCAGACAGCAGTGAAGCGACTGTAGAGTGTATCAAGTCTCTGGGTATCAGACCGGCTCTCTCCTGGGTAGCTCACCCCACCCTGGTCAAACAACTCCCACCCGGCTCTCATGTCGGGTACGACAACACCTACACGTGAGTACATGGTTTAATTTGATCTTAGTCGTGACATCCTGGAGTGACCTTGTAGCAATCTGAAACCTTGAAACTAAATTCCAACCAAATAACTTATTTTCTTGATTTGGTCCATGGGATCATTGCCATTGTGACTGCTTAACATTGTGAATTTGACTTTGTATGAATGGCGGTTAATTATATCATAATTTCGGCATTATTTAGTACAAATTAAAGTAATGATTTTATACAATTATTTAAAGCCATTTTTTGTTTCTTCATAATTAATTCATATGAAGATGAAAATATAAGTCTTGCTAAAACTTACATTTCTTTTCAACAGCACTTCCACAACAGAAACAATCGCTACCTTCGCCCTAGGATCCGCAGATGGGTTCAATAGCCAACTGGCTGGAAAGTTCTCAATCTCTCTGGAACAAAGTAAGATTACCTCCATCCGAGTGAGAACCTTTCTCTCGACAGCATTTCCCCTCGAATAATATTGCTAGCTTGTTTATTTTCACCATTTGAAACTAGTCTTCTTCAAACAATTTCTCAAATCAATTTTAACTCGAGGTTCATTGAAGATCCGCCATTGTATATTTTTTTCTTTCATTTGAAGTAACGCATTAAGGGGGAAACTGGGCATAATTGTTATGACATGTAATTTTACATTTATAACATCTTCTTTTTAATCATAATTTTTATGTTGATACTGTTGCGTACGATCCTTCCCAAAATGGATAAAAAAATTTCCTTTTACCAAAGGATATATTTAAATAATGTTTTTTTCCAGATGGCGTAACGTTCCCATTAGTTGGTGGAGTATCCATGGACGCCATAACAGTGAAACTGGACACTTCAAGAACCAAGAACACAATCTTCTACATCTACACAAACAATTTCTCTTCTACAAACTCTGTCACCAACATTTCACGATTGCTCGGCACAATTACATGCGAAGTTGTTACAAGTCTCGCTGCTCGACTACCCAGAGTGTTTGTGTGTGGAGGGGAGGTGGTTGCCGTCACCAAGTCTCTGGTGACCAAAAATGATGATATTCAAGAAAATAGAAATTGACAGTCTATCGTTACTACGACTTTGATAGTTTTGGAAATCAAAGACAAAACATTTGATTCCAATATAAAGCTGATATCAATATCGTACCTATTTGTTATGAATTAACAGCGTTATCAACCAAGGCATTTTTACAATATAATACGATGTAAGTGCAAGGAAGTAACATGCTAATGTCAGGTTTTGAGCATGTTATTACATTTAACGTTATACCTTTAGAAACGTGATTTATTTATTTTGTCTTATTTTGTACATACAAGCAGAAATGTTCCACTTTTATCACATTTTCATTCAAATTTATCTAAGTTATCTTTTATCACACGGGATTTTTGCAATTAAATTGAGTGCAAATTGGACTTTTCTTGTTCTTATCTCCAATAAAAATAACACAAAACTTTCAATTGCGACCATAATTGCATTCAGCAGTAAAACAGTGTCTTTATTACCTAACAGGCCTGACATTCAATATTTTCAACCATGAGAAAAAAATAGATTCCTCATAAATTTGAAGACCACCTGGAGAAGACACAGATCTTTTTTTATGAAACTGAAGACAATAGATGAATGCATTGACGAAAGGCTTGTTTCAACGTCAAGTTGCAAACACGCTTAACCTGAGACAAAACTATATTAACGTTTGGTACACCGTACAGCAGGATTATGCCATGGTGGTGGTCATCAAAGGTCGAAAATTCAACGACATCCTACACCCTTCACCCTTCCCCCTTCACCATTCACCATTCAGGCACAACGTAATCTATTGTAAACAGCTTCCACTCTGCACAATGAAATCCTAAACGCCACCGGGATAAAACTTTCAACAGAAACGAAACGGAACCGTCTCCATACTGCTGGCTTCAACACAAAGCGTACATGTGTTTACGTCCCCATACCATACGTAACTGGCGGAAACATTTAGCGTGTGCTACACATGTGGCATGAGCACACAATGAATGGGTCCGTTATGAGTTTGGATTTTACAGTGAGACGGCCACACAGTATGAGAGAAAGGTTTAATGATGTCATAACTAGTGAACATGATCGTTACGGTGCTAGTTCAACAATAGCCAGGGGAGGAATCAGAAGGAACGGACGATCTGATCTGCATGTCATGGAGTGGGGTACACTGACAGGGCTACGTTACAGGGGTGACGTTAGATCGTACTCTTTTGATCCTGAATTCATTTTGATTCAGGCAAGAGTGGTTGAATCAAATGGATTTGAAACAAAACTTTCATAATTGTACATTAAGACTCATAGAGAAGGGCTATCAACTGGTGCCAAACATTCTTCTCCCAGATTTTTAGTTTTTGCGTTATTGTCGACCTTAATGTCCATATTCGAACCAAGTCGAGCAGTTTTTGTCATTTTGTTCCAATGATAGAATTTTATTAATATCGTATGGTAAAATTTTATATTTTTAAATTTTCACTGATAATTGTACGTTAATGCTATATGTATTATGTCAAAATCTCAATATCAAAAATCTCATAACACAAATCAATCATCCATAGTCAGAGGACAAAGTATAGAGATTCACATAAAATTCATTGGCGGCCATTTTTTGTGAACACCTTTAATTCAGTTTCTGTTAGAAAAAGGTATGGTATAGCTAAACTTTACATCATATATTTGAATTATTACTGCTTCATTTAGTTTTAATACATTGTCCTTCAATTGGAATCATTAATTTTCATTTTCCTGACATCACCTTCTATTCCCCCTAAAAACGTGTTACTGCCCCTTTAATGTCCAAATTCGACCAAGTCGAGCTGTTTTGTCATTTTGTTGCCATGATAAAAATGTGCTTAATATTGAATGGATTTGAAACTTTATTTAAATGTACAAGTTTCAGGCTATCGACTGGTGCCAGCCAATCTTCTCCCAGATTTTTAGTTTTGACTCCAAAATTCACCTTGATGTCAAAATTCGACCAAATCGAGTAGTTTTTGCCATTTTGTTCCCATGATAAAATTTTCTTTATATCGAATGAATTTGAACCAAACTTTACTCAAATGTAAACCAAGATGAAGGCTAACGACTGGTGCCAACCAATATTCTCCCAGATATTGTGTTTGTGCTCAGATTTCGTCCTTAAAGTGACACAGAGTATCTTTCTCAAAATTTTATTTGGTTTTGATAAGCTACAAAATATCTAATAGTTTATAGACCAACTCGGACCTGTAACTAGACTAACTGTCAATAGTTAATACCAAAAAAAGGTCGCACTTTACATGAATTAATCACGTCGACTAAAAACGAAATAATCCTTAAAGGGGCAGTAGCACGTTTTTTGATAATTATATATTTTAAAAATTGCGCTTATAATTGTAAGTAAATGCCTAATGTATTATATTGACAGTGTCAACAATCACATTACACAAACCGATCACCCATAGTCAGAGGACAAAGTATGATGATTCACATAAAATCCATTGGCGGTCATTTTTTTGTGAACACCTTTAATTCATTTTTGTAAGAAAAAGGAATCGCATGGCTGAACCTTACGTTATATATTTGAATTATTACTGCTCCATTTAGTTTAAATACATTGTCTTTCATTTGGAACCATTTATTTTCATTTTCCCGACATCACCTTATATTCCCCCTTAAAACGTGCTACTGCCCCTTTAAAGTGACACAGAGTATCTTTCTTAAAATTTCATTTGGTTTTGATAAGCTACAAAATATCTTATATGCTGATTGAAGTTCATATCTCATCACTGGACTTGCAAATATATCTTTTTATGCATAATATCTCTAAAATGCTTGATTTTATGGAAAAATCAAGAAAACATCTCAAATACGTTTAATATTCGAAATTATGCATCCAACTAATCTACCTATTAGTTACAATACATAATAAACACTATCGTATCGAATATATCTTCCTGTAAGCTTATGACAAGGTTTCAAAATTACGTTTGGCGAATTTACGCGCGCCACTAGAGCCACATTGTCCGGTTTTCGATCAAAATCCCGTCTTTGAATGGCCGTATTTTCGCTCTAATGTACAGATTGACCTTTAACTTGTTATTTTCAGTAACAGTTAATGGTTCCCGATGTAATAACATCGATTTCAAAATTTGACATATGTGATCCTAACAACATACTCTGTGTCTCTTTAATTAACCTCTTCATTATCTTTCTCGACATTTAAGCCGAGTTAATCATACTCAGAGGAATTGCCCCATATCAAATTCTGAGTAGAGTAGTTATAATGGATATAAATAACGTAAATCTATTAACGTCTATGAATATATTGAATGTACTTTAGCAGAATCATTCAAACAACTACGCTTTAACCAAAATGAAATAATATGATAAATATAAATACAAATGTTCTGTAATGGCAGTAACTGTTGTCTTTCAAAACCGACTCAGCACATATGCTTGCGTGATGTACATAATACATAAATAATCAGATATTCAGATTATTAGGAAAAACAGTTTTAATAATGCGGCTGCTCTCTTAGCTGATACGGTGAGTGACCAAAAGGTAAAGAATGGCAAAAAGTTGAATCTAATTTTTAACTGTCAATTGTCAAATGTAAATAAGTACAATCCCACTCATCTTTTGGATGACAAGCACGTGGAACTTGAACCCATAAAAAAAAGTACATCCTATATTGGAAGTTGAATTGATCAATCATAATTTTTAAAAGTGATCATTATTTATCGTCAAATTTCATTGTATATAAAAATATTATAATTTATGAAACCAGTGGAGTTGTAGATGAAACTGTAACTGTGATATGTAAATCAGTCCTCCTTAATTAACGAGGGTCGACACTGTATATGAAACAACTTTTAGGAGTTAACCCTTTATGACTCACAACTGTTGTGATAAGACAAGATAATTTTATTTGCACAGAGAACACCCTTCTTGGGCAGTGAACAAAACGAGAATAAACAAATTTCATGAAATACATAATATATACATAACAAATGACAGAGATATGCTATTATACACAATGACACTGCATGCCATTTATCTTAATCTGCAATGATATAATTCATACAACAATTTGTCGGTTTTGGGGGCGTGGTGACTCTTAGGGTTTAATGTGGCAGTTATATTAGGAGATCTTTCTTTGACAACCCCGCATTCGTCAGAGTGAGGATATGTTGACAATATTTGAAGTAGGGAAAGCGTTTTGAAGAATTTGCTCAACAGTTGAGACCCAAGATGATTTTGAAAGTAGTCTATCTTCTTGTAAAGCAGCATATTCAAGTCGGTTATGGTCCATCCTTATCAATTAACAGTTGACTACGTCACAGTAGTAAGTGTTAGAGTAGAGCCGTGCTATTCCGTACAGTCGGCTAATTCCGTACACCTCGATATTTTGCTTCGAAACGTCTTTAACTTTGACCTTCATAATTATTGTCATTCAAGGTCGTTCATTACGTTACGCTATTCGGGCCATTCCTTTATCAATTTGAACTCTTATAGAATAAAATCATTGGGATAACATGTTTGGAACTTCATAAACATTCTAAAGTCATACCTGAATTAAAACACTGTATTTTAAAAACGAAATAAGACCTAACAAAGGTGTACGGAATAGCACGCAGCTAAATTTGCTGCTTCTGCAGGGTGCTTGTTATTCCGTACACCAAACAGAAAATGATTTTCACCCATAAACCTGTTTAAAACTTTCATTTTTAAATGTTATTTCCAACTTTGCTTCTTTGAATAAGTTTGATTTGTTTTACAACATATACATTAATGACAGGATAGTATCAGTTTAAGAATTTTCAAAGGAAAATGAATTTTGTTGGGCTTTTCCCCTGTTAGCCTTTTTGTATCAAAACTGAAAAGACATAATTTATGACATCTGATTTGGCTTTTGTACGTGTAAATTGCCATATATGATAATTTAAATTCAAAATATCATATAAAAACCGCAATTAAAAGAGGTCAATAACCATCTACTAGTCCAGATTTAATTGTTCTGCTACAGATAAAAAGTTGATATTGTCAAAAGATGCAAAACATGTTCTTCATTTGCTTGTGATATATGGGGATTACGATTGAGGCGCAAAAAAAGTCAAAATGTCATTAAGGATGGCTTTAAAAATCTACGTTCTATGTTTACAGTTATTACGAAAATGAGATAAATCCTCATTGTTGGTATGCTATATGGTATCAAACAAATGTGTTTGAGACCAAGTTGCTGAATCGTCAGATATTTAAAAACAAAAACATTGTTACATGTTCAAGATTCGTCTAGATCAAATACCCTAACAATCTATAATTATTTAATAAAATTATCACATATTTCGGCACGTGTACGGAATAGGCAGCTGTCATTATTGTTTCAACAAATGTTCCACACCAACGTGTGACAAAAATATGAAAATGTAATTAACGCACGGGTGTCACGTACAGTCTACCTAACCGTCGCAATTCTCATCCATGTTTGATTCTAGGTAAGTAAAGTGTACTAAAACAAAGTATCAGATTATCAGGGCCACCTGATTGGCAATTGTTTTTATGTCGAGTAATGAAAATTTTTAAATGTCATTTAGCTTAGAATCTGGATCATAAAAGATTTAGGCATTTTTAAAGAATTTAAAAACATTGATATTTGATAATATTCAGTTTGAACAAATAGCTGTTAGGCCGACGATGATACCTGACCCGCAAATATTGGCGAGTTTGAGGAGTTTATTCCACTAAACCTAAATTTGTACATATTGGCGTACTAGTTTTGTGATTACCGCATCTACCAATACTGGCGTCCTACATTTGATGGCTGCATGATGAAGCGCGTGCATCGTAACAAGTGCACGAGGCTCATGAGCTCAAGGAGTATTGGACAGGTATAAATAATCGCATTGCGCTTGCATTTCCTGTC
The DNA here is from genome assembly GCA_916613615.1 of Steromphala cineraria. Classification (NCBI taxonomy): domain Eukaryota; kingdom Metazoa; phylum Mollusca; class Gastropoda; order Trochida; family Trochidae; genus Steromphala; species Steromphala cineraria. Next base: position 12,602,991 of record OU744721.1, read on the forward strand.
ACACATTGGGTATCGTGTATGGCGTATGGAAAAACAAATGAAATCACTCAGGTAAGCTTTATGATATTTCTCGCTTAAATATCATTTGCCAGGCTGAAGTTAGCAACTTATTAGTTATTAGTTATTCGAATAACGAATTACTAACTGGTTAGTTATTCGTTATTCAAATACTGAATAAATCGCTAGCATTCTATTCGAATAACTAATAAGTTGCTAACTTCAGCCTGCCATATCATGTTAACATTCTATATAGCATTTACTGCATTGCTCGTTTTAGACGTTGAAGCACGTTTTCAACGAATTATCTAATCTATTCCCCTTTTATATAATTAAGTTTATAAAGAATTTATAATCTTCTAAAGGTCAACCAGACTCGACATTTTGCGCGAAAACTGAATGCGGCAATTTCAGTGCATTTATGAACATCATTTTGGTAGGGAAAAGATTCAAATAACTAAGCTTACTGCTGTTTGTGAACAAATACATTGCAAGTATATGTTGTGTAATATTCATTTTCGTTCTTTTCTTTTTCCACTAAATTTCTTCATTTTCCTACGAACATGCTACTGTCCGAGTTCATTGCCTATATTATATCTAAAAACTGGTTTGAAACACACTGAATTAAAAATAATTCCATCTTGTAAAACTTGTAATTTAGCCATGCGATTCCTAAGTAAATATCCATCGGATGTTATTTAATGATTGTTAGCAACATTGTCAAAACATGAAGGCTTCTTACATTGAATGTACCCGTTAATAAATGTTATTAATGAAAGTCATTTTGAACCATCCTCTCCGGTTTTCTATACTATACCGATTAGCATTAGAATAGTTTGCAGCAACAGTCAGCAATAAGTGAAATAAGATAAGAAAAAAATAACGTATACATAAATGTTTCAAACAACATACCAATGTCACTTTAACTTTTTTTTAAACGACACGACAACAACAGTTAAGGAAATTTGTAACAATATAGTCTCAGAACAAACTTCAGTTCCAAAGCAATCTTACGATAAATGTATCTACGCAAAACTATCGTGAGAGTTTATTAAAGAGTTTTGCTGAAATAAATACCATAAGTTACACCTTTATCGTACAGCTGTGTATATGTTACTGTTTGGTAGGTAAAACAACATTTTAAAACGTTTTTATTTCATTTCAGATTTGAGAGATTCCCCAATGCTCAGTTTTACATGGATTCTCAAAGAGGACAGACTTCACCAGCATCTCACCGTCTCAACTAATTCTCAACATGTTCCAAAGTTTACACCAAGAGTTTTCCCGTTTGGGACCAACATCATTATTATTTTACTTCGAAAATACAATAAAATCCATTTACATTGTTTTATGTTGTACTCTGTTGTATCACAGCATCGCACGTGCAAATGTTGGGCACGTTTACACATGTCGCCAATATGCAAAACTAGAACGCCAATATGGAAAACCAGAACGCCAATATGGAAAACCAGAACGCCAATATACAAAACCAGAACGCCAATATACAAAACCAGAACGCCAATATACAAAACTAGGACGCCACTATTTAGGATAAAGACACCAATATCCAAGAAAGGTCACCAATAGGGCAGATATATTGGACTGTAACTCTGCGATTACATAAGCAAAATATACATAATGGCACTTAATTGAGGTTTAATCCTTACTTCTCAAGCAGAGAAACGTCTCATGCTATGAAGTTGTCATCCACATATCCCATCCATATATCCCTCTTCATTGTTGTTGTCAAGAACTCAAAGATATCATTTACGTTATGTCAAAAAAGAACAGAAGATATTTTTTTTATCGCACACACAGGGGACTCGCACATAAAATAGTGAGCCCATTAGTCGGAATGTCACAGAGGATGAACGATGAGATTGAGAAGCGGAGCGGCCCGAGTTTTGCCGAGTTTAGCCGAGCAGGTCGGAGCACGTACCTTCGGGTGGACCTGGACACCATCTTCAACAACATCAACATCCTCAGAGGTCGCTGCTCCTCCAGTACAGGTATAATACCATAACCAACACGACATTGATACTAACATTAACTGCATTGAATAACTCAATAATTCAGTCTCGACCACTATCTCGAATGTAGAACTCCTCCAGTACAGGTAGAATACAATAAACATCACGACATTGACACTAACATTCACTGCATTGAATAACTCATAATTTAGCATTGACCACTTTCTCGAATGTAGAACTCCTCCAGTACAGGTAGAATACAGCCAGTCACACACCATTGATACTTACATTCACTGCATTGAATAAATCATAATTTAGCATTGACCACTTTCTCGAATGTAGAACTCCTCCAGTACAGGTAGAATACAGCCAGTCACACACCATTGATACTTACATTCACTGCATTGAATAAATCATAATTTAGCCTTGACCACTTTCTCGAATGTAGAACTTCTCCAGTACAGGTAGAATACAGCCAGTCACACACCATTGATACTTACATTCACTGCATTGAATAAATCATAATTTAGCATTGACCACTTTCTCGAATGTAGAACTCCTCCAGTACAGGTAGAATACAGCCAGTCACACACCATTGATACTTACATTCACTGCATTGAATAAATCATAATTTAGCCTTGACCACTTTCTCGAATGTAGAACTTCTCCAGTACAGGTAGAATACAGCCAGTCACACACCATTGATACTTACATTCACTGCATTGAATAAATCATAATTTAGCATTGACCACTTTCTCGAATGTAGAACTCCTCCAGTACAGGTAGAATACAGCCAGTCACACACCATTGATACTTACATTCACTGCATTGAATAAATCATAATTTAGCCTTGACCACTTTCTCGAATGTAGAACTCCTCCAGTACAGGTAGAATACAGCCAGTCACACACCATTGATACTTACATTCACTGCATTGAATAAATCATAATTTAGCCTTGACCACTTTCTCGAATGTAGAACTCCTCCAGTACAGGTAGAATACAGCCAGTCACACACCATTGATACTTACATTCACTGCATTGAATAAATCATAATTTAGCCTTGACCACTTTCTCGAATGTTGAACTCCTCCAGTACAGGTAGAATACAGCCAGTCACACACCATTGATACTTACATTCACTGCATTGAATAAATCATAATTTAGCCTTGACCACTTTCTCGAATGTAGAACTCCTCCAGTACAGGTAGAATACAGCCAGTCACACACCATTGATACTTACATTCACTGCATTGAATAAATCATAATTTAGCCTTGACCACTTTCTCGAATGTAGAACTCCTCCAGTACAGGTAGAATACAGCCAGTCACACACCATTGATACTTACATTCACTGCATTGAATAAATCATAATTTAGCATTGACCACTTTCTCGAATGTAGAACTCCTCCAGTACAGGTAGAATACAGCCAGTCACACACCATTGATACTTACATGCACTGCATTGAATAAATCATAATTTAGCCTTGACCACTTTCTCGAATGTAGAACTCCTCCAGTACAGGTAGAATACAGCCAGTCACACACCATTGATACTTACATTCACTGCATTGAATAAATCATAATTTAGCCTTGACCACTTTCTCGAATGTTGAACTCCTCCAGTACAGGTAGAATACAGCCAGTCACACACCATTGATACTTACATTCACTGCATTGAATAAATCATAATTTAGCCTTGACCACTTTCTCGAATGTAGAACTCCTCCAGTACAGGTAGAATACAGCCAGTCACACACCATTGATACTTACATTCACTGCATTGAATAAATCATAATTTAGCCTTGACCACTTTCTCGAATGTAGAACTCCTCCAGTACAGGTAGAATACAGCCAGTCACACACCATTGATACTTACATTCACTGCATTGAATAAATCATAATTTAGCCTTGACCACTTTCTCGAATGTAGAACTCCTCCAGTACAGGTAGAATACAGCCAGTCACACACCATTGATACTTACATTCACTGCATTGAATAAATCATAATTTAGCATTGACCACTTTCTCGAATGTAGAACTTCTCCAGTACAGGTAGAATACAGCCAGTCACACACCATTGATACTTACATTCACTGCATTGAATAAATCATAATTTAGCCTTGACCACTTTCTCGAATGTAGAACTCCTCCAGTACAGGTAGAATACAGCCAGTCACACACCATTGATACTTACATTCACTGCATTGAATAAATCATAATTTAGCCTTGACCACTTTCTCGAATGTTGAACTCCTCCAGTACAGGTAGAATACAGCCAGTCACACACCATTGATACTTACATTCACTGCATTGAATAAATCATAATTTAGCCTTGATCACTTTCTCGAATGTAGAACTCCTCCAGTACAGGTAGAATACAGCCAGTCACACACCATTGATACTTACATTCACTGCATTGAATAAATCATAATTTAGCCTTGACCACTTTCTCGAATGTAGAACTCCTCCAGTACAGGTAGAATACAGCCAGTCACACATCATTGATACTTACATTCACTGCATTGAATAAATCATAATTCAGTCTTGACCACTTTCTCGAATGTAGAACTCCTCCAGTACAGGTAGAATACAGCCAGTCACACACCATTGATACTTACATTCACTGCATTGAATAACTCATCATTAAGAACTCTTTTATGGCCACAAGTGATCATCAGCATCATCATCATCATCATCATCATCATCCTATTGTCAACAGTTATGTACAGTTATATTTATAACAACCCAACAAATTATGAATCAAAAGCATTAACCCCATATTAAATCTTACAGAAGTAATAGCTGTTCTCAAGGCCAACGCATATGGACATGGAAGCGTTGAAGTAGCCAGATTTCTGGAGTCAAGAGGAATAAAGCATTTCGCTGTAGCTACTTCAGAAGAAGGAGCTCAACTGAGACAAGCCGGAATAAGAGGATCGATGCAGATTCTGGGTAATATATTGGTGTTTGCAGTCTGGTTAAAATTGACCGTACTCCGAGGAATGAGAAGATACATCCATTCTTTATTTTAGGGTTGTAAAATATGAAATACACAAATTACAATACTTTACTACATATTCCATTTTTCAAACTCAGTTATGAATTCACAGATAATCTTATCAAGTGAATGTTTATAGTACCTTTTTATTAGAAATCCAAAGGAAACTGATGTTAAGTTGAAACCACTCTCGAACTTCAACTGTCGATCTGGACACCAATAATATAAGTTACCATTCAGAGGCGGGGTACATGATGGGGAATTATCAGCCGAAGGCTAAATATGAAGATAAAGAACAACGTTAATCGCTTTGACTAGGCTATAGTTTGTTAAAAGCTACATATCGGTTGATCAAAAGTAACCAGCTCGATCATGTGTTTGAGGTTACATAATAATAATAATAACACTTTATTATCCTCAGTACATGTACGTATTGGAAATTCGATTTGTGCCCATGGCACCCGGCAGCCACGGTGCAGCGCCAATTAATGCGTTGTTCTGCCTTTACAATGCTGAGTGTCAAGCAAGACAGCAACAACTCCCAACTTTTAACGTCTTTTGGTATGACGCGACCTGGAATCGAACCCCGATCTTCCGGGTGACGAGCGGACACTCTACCACTGAGCTACGCCCCCCGGTACATACATTGTACATTTCAAGACGCTCAATCTGCACGCTTCTTTCATGCTTTTTATGTGCCTGGGTATAAATGATTTATCACCCCGCTCAAGAGGGTGATATCAGTATTTATCCAGGGTCACGTGGACCAATCAGAGATCGAGATTCTTACATGAGGTAGGATAAGGCGTATTAGTCCCTTATAATCCATAACGGAATTGAAGACTAGTCTTGAAGCAGACGGAGATTCATGGATTGCACGAAGTTTACAGGCCCAGAACTTAGTGCTTAGTGGCACCTGCCTCGCGCTTTGACACGCAAGAAGCACTTGCACCTATATAGGACAACATGATTAATCGGATGTGAGTGATGTAAGTCAGTTACTGACATAGCTTGTTTATGAGATGTATCAGATAATGTCAGGCCTCTCGGACAAAGTGTCCCTGCATATTCGTAAAGTATGCTCGTAACTATAACATAACCCTTTAAATCCTGTAAAATTCTTCAGTCTGTATATGTCCAAAGGTTTCTTCTCCACTAGATCTGACCGCAGCCCCCAACCAATCAGCCATGATCACCGCTAGCGAGACGATGTGATTGGTCCGCTGCACTTAACTGGTAAAAAAACATGCAGGTTACGGGGATGCACTCTCTCCCCACAGAGGCAGATCAAATCAGCAAACCCAAAAGCCGCTGGCAAAAGCCTTCATTGTGAAGCTAGGAGCCATAACATCACTAGCGAGACAATATGTCCGCTGAACTAAATTGGTAGAAAACATGCGTGGTACGGGATTGCGGTCAGACCTACGATTCCATTCTCTCGAGTTAGTATTTTGAATACTTTGTATATTTCATCCCTCGTAGCAAGGCCGATTTCCATCAGACTGGAAAAATCTTAGTCCCGGCAGAATCTAGATGATTCATCATTTATTAGCAAAAGTCACTTCCGTCCTTCGGTACAAATTGGACCACCGAAAAGGCTATGTGTATAGAAATTAAAGAGTCCACTCGGCAGTGAGAAACAACTGCACTGTTATTTATTCTTGGAATGTTGTAATTTAAGAGAAATTTTGACTATGAATATATAGATATATATGGAAATTATCTTTTTCTTCAGGTAATGCATCTATTGAGGACATCCCGTTTCTTGTCGAATACAGTCTGACACCAACCGTAGCAGAGGTGGAGTTTCTTAGCATGTTTGCAACAGCGCTTACAAAGTACAAGCGTGCCCATAAGCCTACTGACAATGTAAGTAAACCAAGCAAAGGGGGGGGGGGGGGGGGATTTATCTACTAAAATACCGAAAATGCAATTGGAAAATTTGGACTCATTTATCTGAACTTGAAAAATAAACGAAAAATTATGATCCTTATCATCAAATGCATCGTAATAGTAAATACATGTATATCTACGTTGTATACTTTGCGAAGAAGATGTTTGACACCAAAACATATCGTTCTATGGTGCTTACAGTGTGCGAGGGATACCCAGGTTGTGATAAAGGTGGACACGGGAATGTCAAGAAACGGATGTCAGTCCCAACAGCTAGATGACTTGGTGCAGGTGGGTTTAGCCTTCCTTGGTTTCATTTAATAAATAAAAGGTTATACAGGTCTTTAATGGACTACATCTGAATTGTTTCCAAATATGACAGTGTCCAGGTGGTGATAAAGGTTAACACGGGAATGTCTGGAACGGATGTCAGTCCCAACAGCTTGATTCCTTGGTGCAGGTGAATAACGGGCTTTCGTGTCTACTTTTTACCTTAAATAATCTTCCAGTAAGTACAGAAAGGGATATCAAAGTAAATACAGTAAAATACAGACAGCTTATGGACATTATCATTTCATACTTTGTCAAACTATTTTTTATATATTCCAGCAAGATATTTAAATGATATTTAAAGAATGTTTTAGAAGTTTCCTGCGAGTTTGCTCTCAGCCTCTGAAATCGTCAGCAAGAAACATTTTTTTCTCACTTTTTTGCCTTTTTATGTTGGTGTAAGGTACAGCAGAGACGATCAATTATGATTAGAAAGACCGTCTATGGGTACAGCAAGTAAGAATGGCTTCTGTTCTCAGTCGTCGTCTTTGCTTTGATTGAAACATATCTTGACGGTCATGGACAGAAACGGGATTTTAGATATTGAAGGGGTTCAGAATTGATTAACACAGTGAAAGTAAAAGTAAGGAGTTTATTATTATTGTTAATGGAAGCCATAGGAATTTGCAAAAACAGGAGTGATGTTTATTAACGAGTTTATGTGACCATGCGTTCTGCAATTTGTGAAGGTGGTTTGTTGAACCCTATACTGTACTGAAGAACTTGATTTTGATGACTTGCCTTTACAAGTATAGAAAAATAATGAATTATTTTGCCTTTGTAGTCATTAGGTTTAGTCATAAAGTATAAAGTCATAAACAAAATTGTAGAAAAATGTTCTAAAGGCTTGGATTGCTTAAACGTGTAAAGCTGTTCTTAAGCCATACGAATTCTTAAATCAGCTGAGAATTTTAGTTGACAAAGCAGCAACTGACTAGTCGATTTTTTTTCTAAAGCTCCCTTTACACACGCACAAAGACCATTGTGCGTCCTCTGTGCGACCAAAATGCACACAATGTCGCCATTGGACGTTCAAGAGAGGCAGAATGGTTGCCAGGGTCGTAATGAGGTCGCACACAGGATGCTGGGAAGTCGGGAATCCTTCAAGGACGCAAAGGACGCCATAACGTTGCTCAAAACTTCCGTAGTTGGGACGCCGTTGGATATGGGCGCACAAAGGTTGCTGTCAGGAGGCAGAAGGGACGTAGCAAGGACGCGCAATGGTCGCAAGGGTTGCTCAGCGGTCGCAAAGTCAAGATTTTGCTTATGATTACGACATCCCTGACACCCTTGTGCCACCCTTCTACGACCTGTATGCAATCATAGGCGTTCATCACAAGACCCTTCTGCCTCCATGCAGCGACCACGACGACGTTTGTGCCACAATGGCGATTATTGTGCCTTCCTCCTGCCTTCTTTCTGCCTTCCGTCACCGTCCTCCAAATGTCTTCTATAAATAGACGACCAATGCTCACAGAGTAAAACGTATTTGTAATCTCCATTTCAACATTCCAACATCTACAATATTATTTAGCGAAGATACATCTGTAGGGTTTTGAATAGAAATTTTGCAGATGATATTGACACAAAATTAAATTGATAAATATAGACGACAAAACAAGTTATCAATTGATTTAATGGTCACGATAAACATAAACTGATATGATATGCATATAAACTAATTTGATGAGCATAAATACTGATCAATATTTTAAAGTCCATTCGAAGATAGTCATAGAAAGACCCTTCATCTTCAAAACGTAGTTCCGACAAAAAGAAGTTGTCTGTCTTGTGCCTTTGGCGACGGCTTATTCTTCTGTGTACAACAAAGGCCATGTTGTTTAGCATCACAGCATGCTGTCCTTGTATTAAAGTTGCCAAGACTACTTGGTTGTTCATCTTCGACTTTCAGAGAGGGACTGACAAACCTGCACATCAACGCAACTTATATACCCCATACTTCTGGGTCTGTTCGGTAGTCGTCAAGGAGACAGAACGGTTGTTCAATGGTCGTCAAAGAGGCAGCGCGGGTGTTTAGTGGTCGTTGAGGAGGCAGAAGGGTTGCTGAATGGTCGCTGTACTGTCTTCATACTCGTCACTGGTGGCACATAAGAGGTACAGTGGAGGCACAGAGATGGCACAGAGGAGGCAGAGTGGTCGCACTGGGGTCGTCTTCCCTCGATGAATGCCCAGTGAAGGTAGATAGGACGCTCCATGTACGTGCAGGAAGCTCAAGGGTCGTTATGAAGGGTCTCGTTTTTGTATTTAAGGTTGTTCAAAGGAAGCAGAGAGATCGTGTGAGCAGTTACACATCAACGGAATTCCTCTTATGCAGCCGACCATTGAGCGTCCTATCGCAATTTTAGGTCGCTGAAGGGTCGTACATGAGACTTTTCTCTGTGTAAAGGGGCCTTATAAGCAACCGTCATCTAACTTCTCAATTCTTAAGTTTGTTTCTTAGCTGTAAGCAACCTCATGAAGATCCTCAACTCCTAAAACTAATCTTTAATCAGGGTACTTCCATGAAGAGAATAGCTTTTGAGGTCGACAGGTTTTCTATTTCTTAACACTTCGAAATGAAAACAACGTCTTGTTTACTCAATACTACAATTTAGCTGTTTCTCTTCAGTTCTGCAAGGACCACCAGTTGACGGTCCACAGTATCATGACTCACTTCTCTCAAGCCTGGGACAATCCGGACTTCACTCGCAGACAGCTGGATGCCTTCATGCAATGTGCTGGCAAACACAGGTGCGTGTCTGGAAGATTGAAGGATGTTGATCTTTCGGTTGTTTCAATTTCTGGATAAGACATGGATGGATCTTCAATTGTAGCAGTTGTTTCTGAACAGTCTGCAACTGTTTCAGTCCCAACCTTACTGAGTATTTAAAGATATGTTATCAATAGAGATCATCATTCTCAATTTATTAAAGTATCCTTCCTTAGTTTGTGTCTCTGCTTTCCCAGAAAGTCTGGCATAAAGCTACACGTATCCAACTCTACTGCAATAATCCAGGGCTACGGGACAGATCTGGACTACATCCGGCCCGGCACCTGTATGTATGGACTTCCGATCGGTGAGTCTGCAGACTAGAGGGCAAACCTTGTAATGTCTACTTTACAAGTTTACTGTTAGTCGCCTATGATATACAGATACTTTTCGATTATTAGATAAACACTGTTATGGAGACACTGTGGAAGTTTCTTATTGGGGGGACTATTGACCTCAAAAGGACTATTGTGATAGTCTATTGCAATAGCAATAGTCTTTTGCGGGGTACTATTGCGATAGTTGATCAATGAAGGAAAGGCAGAGTTTGCTGCTTTGTTTGTGATGATGTCATGCTAGAACCTTTTTGCCAGATTAAGAAATGAACCAGTTGAATCAATCAAAGATATCTTTTTGAATTGACATCAACTTACCAAAGTTCCCATGGTGAAAAAAAAGCTGTTATTTGGCACAAAAAGAAATAGCAAAAAGTTTTTTCTGTGATCCGAGAGTCTTAACATGTTTTCAAGACAGCAGTGAAGCGACTGTAGAGTGTATCAAGCCTCTGGGTATCGGACCTGAACCTGTCCATAACGGTTACTTGTATTTAATTTGCTTCTTATCTGTTACCTTATTTCATGAGATACAGATTTTAGATTTTGCGAGATGCATATTTCCCATTATAAACCTAATTTGAGAGTGAATAGTGTCTACATGAAATGAATATTTTCCCCTCCAGACAGCAGTGAAGCGACTGTAGAGTGTATCGAGTCTCTGGGTATCAGACCGGCTCTCTCCTGGGTAGCTCACCCCACCCTGGTCAAACAACTCCCACCCGGCTCTCATGTCGGGTACGACAACACCTACACGTGAGTACATGGCTTGGTCTTTGAACTTTATTGAATTGTCTTATTGTTCCTGAAAAATTCCATTCATCAATTAAATTGTTATGATTATGAAAGGTATCCACTTGAAATGGATTAAACATATTTAAAATTCAAAAGTTTCATTTATCAATTAAATCAATTGTAATAATTATGAAACATATATGCACTTTGAAAGTCAAAACATATTCAAATTTAAAACATGTAGAATTCAAGTTATAAAGATTTTTTTGTATTTGAAAAGGACGTCCACAACAGAAACAATTGCCACCTTTGCCCTCGGGCTTGCAGATGGGTTCCATAAAAAACTGACTGGAAAGTTTGCAATCTCTCAAGAACCAGGTCAGATTTTTACAATGTTAAAATCTATGAAAACTTGCTAAAAATAAGATTGGTTCTTTTTCTATCATCTTGCAACCTCCAACTAACTTCAAGTTTTGAAAGAACAGGTTATCATTCTTTGACATAGGGACTCCAAAGATCATGTTTTGCTCAATTTGTGCCTGATGACAGATTTGTCTCAATTTTGAGTATGTAACCAAATTTTTTATCTTCATCATGGCAACATTAAACTTGTGTCCCTTGATGACTTTTTTTGTTTGTTGATGACTTATCTTAACCTTTACTTGTCATAAAAACCATTTATAAATGCAGATGGATTGCCATGCCTTGTCGTTGGTAAAGTATCCATGGATACAATCACTGTTAAACTGGACACTATGAGAACAAAGAACACCCTGTTCTACATCTACAGAGATGACTTCACCTCTATGAACAGCATCACAAAGATATCCCGCTTGCTTGGCGCTATCCCTTCAGAGATATCACCAGGGCTCACAGCCCGCCTACCTAGAGTGTATGTGTGTGATGGTCAAGTGGTGGCCGTCACCAGGTCATTGATTAACAGCAGGACACAGGATGACCATTAGTTAGAATGCTGGGAGCATTTTGATGGAACTGGGCTCAAGATCTTGAAAACCTGGAGCTATTACTTGGAATTATTATACCTCTATTTAATTTGTAAGAATATCATTGGTCAGTTGACATCACGTGATTGAAAAATATATCTGCACACTGACCCCGGCTATCAGTGAGATCAGTTTTGTGACAGAAATTTGTGACACTGACCTGAGATATTGACTCGTCACGTGATTTGTCACACGATTGCATTAGTCATGTGATGCTTTGTTTTGATGTAACACATGAAACACATGCATAACAAATCTGACCTGACCTCAACCAGCGGCCTTCGTCAGGTCCAACCGCCTTTGGAGTCAGGTCTCGAGTCCTCATAATTTACATAATGACCTCACCATGACTAATTAAGTGTATAATATCCATCTCCCAAACATTGTGACTTAAAACCTATCATCTGTGACAATCTGAATTGGGTGACAAATCTGTTAATTGAATACACCATATAAGGATGCAACTTCAGAAGCTGAGAACATTCTCCGACACAGACCAAAGCCAACATACTTTGAGGGTTTCAAGTCGAGCTTCTTGACAAATCGATAAATGCACACCATATGTATGGCTCAATGTATCTGAAAGGTCTTCTTGTTTCTATTGGAAGACACAATGTTCATGCAAATCATTATAGAATAAAAATAAGTCTGACAAGTCATATGACAAAATCATTATCTTTATCTTTATTGGCATTTACAAATTCTGGTTAAACAATTTCACAGTTGTTGCACCATATTATGAACAAAACTTAATCAGTTGAAGAAAATAACAAATGTTCAAACAAGGCAAAAGTGAGCACGGCTCACATACCCCCGTCTGTAGTTTGACCGCCTTCACGTAACATTAATTTGAAAATTTATGAAAATTACTCGTTCAATGATTATGACTTTGAACACAATGGTCTTGCAAACCTAAAAACTATTTTACTTCATAACATCCGCGGCTATGTAGTTTTTGAATAAAATTCTGGGAACCCTGGAATTACCCCTAAAAGGCACAACAGCACTATACAGTCGAACCTTGTTTTGTTTACAGTTGAAAATCGTCCCAATAGCGAATCGTCGTGTTAACTGGGTCATTTTTCTTAAGAAATATAGACACATTGTTTGAAAAATCTTTGTCCGTAAGGTGAGATTTACGGATAAACGGAGTCCGGGTATCTGAGGTTCGACTGTATACTTCCATACCAAATTTGAAGTGTGCAAGTCATTTGGTATTTATATATGCTCCGGAAACAACAAAACAAAAATTGGACCGTTTTTGGTCAAAATTTAAAAAATTATTCAGAACATTGAGCTGAAACCCCTAAAAGGCACAACAGCACCATATAGGCTACTTCCATACCAAATTTGTAGTTTCTAAGTGGTATATTATTTTAGTAATGCTCCTGAAACGAGACAAAGTCCAAAAATCGGACCGTTTTTGGTCAAAATTTCAAAAATTATTTGGACCATTGAGCTGAAACCCCTAAAAGGCACCACAGCACCATATAGGCTACTTCCATACCAAATTTGAAGTTTCTAAGTGGTACAGTTTTTGAGTTATGCTCCGGAAACGAGACAAAGTCCAAAAATCGGACCGTTTTTGGTCAAAATTTCAAAAATTATTTGGACCATTGAGCTGAAACCCCTAAAAGGCACCACAGCACCATATAGGCTACTTCCATACCAAATTTGAAGTTTCTAAGTGGTACAGTTTTTGAGTTATGCTCCGGAAACGAGACAAAGTCCAAAAATCGGACCGTTTTTTGTCAAAATTTCAAAAATTATTTGGACCATTGAGCTGAAACCCCTAAAAGGCACCACAGCACCATATAGGCTACTTCCATACCAAATTTGAAGTTTCTAAGTGGTATAGTTTTTGAGTAATGCTCCGGAAACGATTTCGGACGGACGCACGGACGGACGGACGCACGGACGCACGGACGGACACGCGGAGCGCTATATACCCCCGACTACGTCGTAGCGGGGGTATAATTATCATTAGAAAAGATATTTTGCCTGTTACATTACTTTCACAAAAATGAATTCAAGCACTCTTTCTCATAACTGAAGCAATAAGGATTTAACAAAATCAAGCATGTTTGAGCACCAAATAAATACAAAGTTATTCTTATTTATGACGAGGGTCATGAAGCAGCTCCCGGAATGTGAAAGTCGTCGACATCGAATATCAGCGGACGTTTTGTCAGCTCTGGTTTCTTCTCAGCTGTGATCATGTTAAGGAATCTGGAATCTATTCTCAAAGGTTTAATGTTCTCAAGCTAACAATATTTGTAATCTATTTTACATCATTTTCAGGACAATGACAGAACAGATTCTGTTTCATTAACTGGTTAAGATGAAATTAGGAAAATGCTATCATTCAAATACCACTTTCTCCATAAATCAAAAAAATGAATTCAATTGATTAGTTATCCAATAGTAACAAGACACTTGATCTTTACTCTCAAGTCGTATTCTTTACTTCATGCCAATGTATGAAATGTGTATCATATCATAAATGACATATCAAAATGTCCAAGCTGAAACAAATTTTAGGTCAATTTTTCTAAAAGATATCTAAAATGGAACATCCTCAGACACAAAATTATTTAGAAAAATAGCTTGATGTTAAGAAATATGGTAAACTATATAGACAACTGCACAAGGATATCTGTAGAGCAGCTTGAAGAGGCCGGTTCCTATTGTCATTGGGATGCCCATGATGATACACTCACTCACACCTGTAACCAGACAGAGTTTACTTCACTTTCATGTTCCATCTAGATACAACACTTACATTACATATCTATAACTTGATTGACAAACAAACTTCCCCTGAAATGTATAAATGGTGCAAGTCCTGTCCAGTCTAAGTAAACCTAGCCTCAATATTATCCCTTTCACTCCTTTACTGAGTCTAGAAAGGCCTAATAAAGGGTCGCGTTAGTCTATGTATCAAATTGACCAATCAGAACCCAGCTTACCAAGCCCGATAGTCTGCCTTCGCACGTATAACTTTAAAGGGTCATAGGCTGACGCGACCCTCTACTAGACCTTTCTAGACTCAGTATACGAGTGAAACGGATAATATTGAGGCTAGGTTTACTTAAACTGAGTCCCGTCTTACTATCCCTTGCCTCTCTTCACTTAAATTAACTGGAAATGTAAAGAATTCTGATTGAGTACTGATCCAGTAGACCAGAAGAGTTATGGAAATATTTCAAGCTTAAATTATCTGGTCATGCGATAGAAATAGCCTTCAAGCACATTTATTGATTTTTTTTATAAATATGACTTCACAAGAGCTACAATTGTAAATTAATAAATCTTTAGTACCCTTTAATGTGTATTACCCTTTTATGGGCATTTGTGTCAAATTCCGTTCCAAGTTTTTGTCTTATTTTCATAATATAAGAATAAAATGACTGTCTGTCTGCATGTATGTTATGTTATGTACTCAAAATCACTGCTCAATAATTGATGAATGGTCATATACCAATAAATTTGTTGCATTGCATGTCTTTAATATAATGTAGTTATCTTACCATTGATGGAATCTGTTTGTCCATAATAGGCAGCATCAAACAGATGATCTGCAGTCTTCTCAAACTGAAATAGCAAACATGTTAGTTTCTGCATACTGTTGGTCCACTCACCATGGGATCATACAGATAATTGAAATTTAAACCAAAGATCTTGTCCCAACACCAATACATAGGAAAACTTCTGTAATGTGTCAATTGTTGTGAAGTGCCACTGGGATAATTTTAAGCCATTGGCAGTATTCTTATTCAACTGAAATGACTGAATGTTTAGAGGACAGTGGCCAATCAAGTAGCAGCTGATAACAATGGTAACAAGATATTATGGATGAAATGTAGCGAGAAAATTAGGTTTAGATATTGTGGAGAGGTACTCACTGACGCCAGCATCAACACACTGTCCTTCATCTTGGCCAGACCAAACCTGGTGATGCCCAGCACTTCACCCTGGAAACAGACATACAAACAGTAGAACACGGATGTAGCGAACTCGGATATAGCGAACAATCAAATAGAGCAAATAATGCTTAAAGTCCCGTCATGAGCTCTATGCAGGGCGGCCAAAGGTGAGTAGCGAACACCGGATTTAGCAAACTAAATTCTTTGGTCCCTTGGAGTTTGTTATATCCGAGTTCTACTGTACTGATATTCAAAACCAAATGTCACACACTTTCTTAAAACTATTACGATAGCCAGTGGGAGACTAATGGACAGCCAATATAATAAAGTACAACATTTTATGGTATCAAACTTCTTACTCACAGAACAGCAACGTTTTGGTACAGATCAAGCATTATGCATATGCTTGAAAATGGTATGAGGATCTATACCGAAACATTGCTCTTCTCTGAATAAGAAGTTGAAAATCCATAAAATCTTGTCTTTTATTATATTAGAACTCTTAGAAAGCCACTCAAACATTATAGGAACATCATTCTCTCCCCACAGAGGCAGCTCAGAATGAGGAAAATAAGCATATTCTGTTACCAGTTCAGTGCAGATAACAGAGTCACATCATTGTTTCATGTAGAAAGAGCTTTTCACAGGAGTAAATGTTTCTTGATACTAGCTACAGATACCAAAAGCTGTTATAAAAATCTTTGAAATTACAAATTAACTGTAGCAGAACATGTCTAAAAAAGCTTTCTCAGACTTTTGCATAGAGCGACTCTCCAATTGGTCAGGTTTATAACCTGGTAGAGTCAATATTTTAAAACTTTTATCCTACGGAACAGTCTTTTTCAATTAGACATTCTCATCTTCCTACGCAAAGCCAGAAACACCAGTTTCCGAACTGTCAGTTTTATGCCTTGCTGCATACCTTGAGTTTGAGAGAAAGCAAAAGTCGGATCAGAAAGCAGCTGGAAGTTGCTAACAATCGCCTGTAGGGGCGCTGATATCAGCACAGAAAACTCAAGGGTCCGCAGCAAGGTATAAAACTAACAGTTCGGAAACTGGCATTTAAGGCTTTGCGTTGGAAGATGGACATTCTGAACACGTACCTTGAAGGTCATGAGGTCGGCCAGTAGCATGACGTGTCTGATGTCGATGCTCATGCCGTGGTTCACCATGGTGTAGACGATTTCATCCATGATGGTTTTACGAGCTGCTTCAACTCCCAGAGTCTTCATCACTTCAAATGTGTTGTTTGAAGTTGTACGGCTTCCTTTAACACCTTAAATCAACAGATATATATACATTTATTCAAAGATTTAAAACAACTTTAAATTTCGATCAGGTTACCTGCTTTGTTAATCTAGTCTTCCTTGAACTGTTCTGCCTGTAAACTTCAGAAAATTAAAGGTAAAGTTATTCTGTTACACTGAATTCCTATGACCTAGTAGAAAATGGTATTCAAATCCAGGTACCTTGGTTGCTATGAGCCCAGTAAAGTAAGGAATTATCCAAATTTGGCCATGACAACAGCGAACATTGAGTTTGACCCCCTAGATACCTTGAGATGCTCTGACCCCTGTAAAACATAGAGTATATGGGGTATCTGTATATAAGAGTTATCTCCCCTAAATCACCTCGAGTTGCTATAAGAGTTATCTCCCCCTAGTCACCTCGAGTTGCGATGACCTCCAGCAAGTTGTCTCCCTCCACCAGCAGTTTGAGACAGTTGTTCTTCTTCTCGTCTACATGGATAACTGCTCTTGTTACAGTTGGGATGCCCTGTAAGTATATATATATGTGTTAAATGAGTTTGTATACAATTGTCATTCATTATTGAAAATCATCCAAGGTCAAACTCTAATTATCCACATCGGAGACACATTGATTGAAACAGTTATAAAGAATTACAGTGTTTGGTTAAAATGTTGCTTTGTGTTCAAAATTGGTTGAATTAGTCATCTGATTGGCTAAAAGCTCAGATGTTCTTTAACATTTGACAAAAGGTGGTTAACTCAATTTTTTTAAGGGTAGAAGTTTGAATCAACAGAACAAGGTCATTGACTGATATAACAAAAAGTGGACTATCCAAGTACAGATGATCCTTCCTGATTTGCTAATGTAAAATCTAATTCTTAACATGTGTAATGTGGGATATGACTATAATGTGAAGAAAATCACACAAAACTAGATGACAAAGGAATTAGAAAGATATCATGTCTAGTGGAGGGAAGCACCGACCTTGATCATGACATTTGGGAGATGTTTCTTGAGGTTTTGCAGGATGTAGTACATGGAAGACTTTGATGTTTCATGGGCTGACACGGACAGCAGGTCGCTGCTATAGATACTGACGTCCTGGAAACACAGGAAAAGGATGTAACTAGAAAGTGTTTTTACCCGTAAAAACAGATGTCTCCCCCTTCCTCAAATGCTCCAAACCTCTAAACAATACTATCATAAAGCACCATTAATGTTCTCTGTATAATTCAACTTGAATAAATAACCTATCAACTCCACAAAAGTAGCAAACAAAATATTCAAAATTGCATAGGATTTAACAAAATAATTTGTTTTAAATCTCAAACCTCCAAAAGGCACATCTACATGATATGGACAGACAATATACCAAGTTTGGTGATGATCGGTCACATAGTTTTAGAGATCTGCTCTGGAAACGAACACTACCCTTGAAAATGACTATGTCCAAATTGTTGCCACAGTATAAAAAAAAATTAAATTTAAAAAAATCTATAACCTCCAAAAGGCACATCTACATGATATGGAGAGACAGTATACCCAGTTTGGTGATGATCGGTCACATAGTTTTAGAGATATGCTCCGGAAACGAAATGGGAACGCCGACGCCGACGGGAACTCAGCTAAAACCAATATGTCTCCCGACCCTTCGGGGGAAGACATAATACAGGGCCTATATTTTCAGAACTCTCTTAGTGTTAAGATAGTCATAAGTTCCACACATAACATTATCTTATGACTATCTTAGCACTAAGAGAGATTCGGGAATGTAGGCCCAGGTGTATTATGTGTCAAAGAAATTCTAGAAGAAACTTGAGTTTTGTGTTGCTGCTCATTCTCCACAACTATTTGGCTTTTGAAATATGTTTATTAATCTTTCAATAATAGTAATAATGCAAAACATGTTAATGTTAAAAGTTATATTTTCCAAATAACGAATAATTTATGTCTTATATAAAAAATATCTTCTAATCTTTCAACACCATAATTTTTATCGGAAATTGGTGAGCAATAAGGTTTGCTTACACAGATACAAAGAAATGATAAAGATGTTAACAAGTAAAATTTTCATTTCTAATGACTTTAATGAGATCAAGAAAATAATCCATTGTAGTTACTTACTGGGAATTTGACACCAAGCTTTGATTTTAATATGGAGTCCCGAATGCTGTCGGCAGATACTTCCAGCTGTTAAATAGAAAGAGTTGATTTTATTTACTTAATCAGATATATGCTACTCAAAGATTATTTCACAAAAACTGTAGAGTAAGACAACAAATCCTAAACAACAAAACCTTATTTAAATATTATCAACCTCATATATAAAATATTTCTTACAAAGATGAGGTATAAATCCTTTTGATTGGCAAAATGGGAGCAATACATGGAATCTCATAAGATGCAACAAAAAAAAAACAACACATTTTGAAAACTTTTTAGTAAACGCTACTAATGGTTGAAATATTGCCAAAGCGACGTAAAACACTCACGTTTTATTTAATGACATGCACATACCTTGAGTAGTTTGATTCTGTCCATGTCAAGTTTGACCAGGATGAAGCAATCGTCCGGGAGAAACACTTCCTCAATGTACTCGGACACCTGAAAAATGTGTCCAAATCTCTGAGCTTCACCAGAAGCATTTCTTCAACAATAGGCAATTTAGCCCTGGCTGGATTGTGTTAAAATTATTGATTTTTCCTCAATGTCAGTGGTAACTATAAAGAGATTTCCGATAATGCAATTAGATAGAGCTGAAGAGTTGTCTCGAAGTTGAAAAAAGGTAGCTAGATCAGATTGTCCGAGTCGGGGGAAGTTTGTCACTTCCAGGAACTCCTTTTTGATAATGATAATTGGAACATGAAGAAATTCTGTATTTTTTATCGAACAATGAATGCTTTGTGATACATAATAATCGCTTATATAAAAAAATTTCAATATAGTTAGCATGATTATAACTCAACACATAATAAAGGGTAATCGTTTTGTCGTATCAAAACAAGATTCATCAGGAGATCACATATTCCATCAGTCCCCATTTAAGTCGTGTTTCCATGGAAATCGTGAAAACCTGAAGAAGTTTGAAAAAGGTACATCTTCACATGCTGTCTAATCCCCATACAAAGTTTTATTGAGATGCCGGTAGGTCTAACAGTTTTTTTTCCCCATGGAAACCGCCAAAAATAAAATGCGATGAAAATGAAGGGAGCAAAAGGCAAATCTACATTTGCCGACTAATCTACATGCAAAGTTTCATTGAGCTTGGTCTAACAGTTTCTGATTCGGAAATGAAATCATTACGGATGGACAGACAAACAGGGCGATGACCATATCCAACGGTATTAAATATCTGTGGGATAACAAACAGTATACACTAACTACCTCGCCGAGGGTGGTTTTCTCGATGCGTCCTTTCACAACTCTGGCAAACTCTGAGTTATCATCGACATCGAGTTGAGCAGAGATGATAGGTGTGCTGATTGACTTTGAAGCGTTGATGATTTCCTTGATACGGGGCACTCCAAGTGTGATGTCTGAACATGGGGTCAAGGAAGTTACGAGTATGTATTGGATGTCTTATGCGTCCTGGGTCTGATGGAACACTTGTTGTTGACAAATGAACTATAAGTTGAGTTTTCACATTAGGAATTTATGATTTGTAAGTCTTATAAATGAATATAAATAGGTCTGATGAAACACTTAAGCTGACATAATGAAGTTGTACAATTTGTAGAAGCTATATTTATTTTTCACACAAATGCCATTCAACCATTGGTTCACATGAGGTTTTTGTATTGAATGGTTTGTGAACTCAAACCAGTGTTCGAGAATAAAGGCCATGGAAAGTGAAGTCGGCTCTTTCTGGCAATTCATCACATTTCAAAAGGAATGGAATGGGTGATAAAGAATATATTATATTCAAAATACTGTCATGTGACTTTTCCTAAATTTGCGAACAAAAATCATGAGGGACTCTTGCTATTGCTCTGGTAATAATACATTAATTTTACTTGTTTCATATAAAAATATTCTTTAAAAACTTACTTGACATACATACAAAAATATTCTTGTACACTTTTTTGAGTAAAAACCTCTATCAATGACATTGCTCTAAATTCTATTATGAGGATCCTCTACCACTAAAAATAACGCTACCAAAACATTTTCATTGGACAAGGACACATTTTTCAAGCAAATCACATCCAGTATTAATTGAAATGTTGAAGTAAGGATACTCATAGAGGCGACTCCAGCAAAGTGGAATGTCTTGAGAGTCATCTGGGTGCCTGGTTCCCCGATAGACTGGGCACAGACCGCTCCTACTGCCGTACCTGTGTCAAGTTTGAGAATGAAGTCAAGAGAGAAAAGACTCAAGAACTATTATAGAAAGATTTAGGTGAAAACATCAAGCAAAATAATTTTCTCTTTAAAGTAGACAAGGTTTGTGAGGTGTTTAGCGCCCCTTAGCTAATATTTGAGCCATTCGTGGCCTGTAATAAATAAAAATAGTTGAATATTGAAAACTAAACAACGTTGATTTTCAAGGCAATATTTTTATGGGAGAAAAACAACAATCTCAAAACTCCCGTGTGAGAAATATGATAATTCTATATAACATTAAAGAGTAAATATAAAAAGCAAAAAATATTTGAGAAAACACAAATTTATCAAATAAAAATATATTTTGTTAAAAATGATTTTGAATTTAGATATTGATGATAAAGGTGATATTTCAAATACAAGAATATACAAAGAATGGCTAATAACTTGAATAAGAAGAACATGTTTAGAGCAGTACCTGGTTCTATGAGTGCACGCATGTACTTGTCGATACAGCATTCCAGGAACTTTATCACTTGAGTCTCAGTCAGTCTCTCCAGCTGATAGACAACTGAATAAATACAAAAGAATTAATTTTATCAGAATGTATCTCTAGTAGTTTTTGGCAGCTCACAGAATGTACCCCCTGTAAAAGCCTGGTTTATCAAATATTTTGTTTTGCTTGATCACCTACCGTTTCCTTTCTTGCCCTTCTTTTCACTAGATAGGTTGCTGCGCAGTTTGTCGATCTTGTCAGCATAGTTTTCGATGAATGACCTTTGAATGAAGAAAACATTATTTTATTGGATTTATGGCAAACAATTAATTCATGGAAACTTACAAATTTCCATTACTCTTTAGATATTAGACTTTTGATGGATGAGTATTAGTATAGACATCTTAAATCAAATCAGCTAGTTCCTTTTCGAATGAGACAATGATTTTATGAAGCAGTTGATACTTACTTGACCTCATCACGAAAGTCTTTCCGGGGATCTGGAATGCGTCCAGTTGTCCACTCTTCCCCAGCTAGAATTCTGGCTGCAACCTGTTTAACCTGGTCTCCAGTCAGTGACAGCTCGTTACGACAAGACAACATCGTAACACTCTGAAGAAAATACCGTAACCCTTTAACAGGTTGGTTGATGCACAGAGATCAATCCAAGCAATGAAAGAACCGTTTAGTTGGCTTTGATTCAAACATTATTGTAACAAATGGTGATAAATAAAACAAGGCAAAAGTGAGCGCGGCTCACATACCCCCGCCTGTAGTTTGACCGCCTTCACGTAACATTAATTTGGAATGATTATGACTTTGTACACAATGATCTTGCAACCCTAAAAACTATTTCACTTCAAAACATCCCCGGCTATTTAGTTTTTGAATAAAATTCTGGGAACCCTGGAATTACCCTTTAAAGGCACAACAGCACTATACAGTCGAACCTTGTTTTGGTTACAGGTGAAAATCACCCGGATAGCAAATCGTCCGGTTAACTGGGTCATTTTTCTTAAGAAATATAGACACATTGTTTGAAAAATCTTTGTCCGTAAGGTGAGATTTACGGATATACGGAGTCCGGGTATCCGAGGTTCGACTGTATACTTCCATACCAAATTTGAAGTGTGCAAGTCATTTGGTAATTACATATGCTCCGGAAACAACACAAAGTCCAAAAATCAGACCGTTTTTGGTAAAAATTTCAAAAATTATTTGGACCATTGAGCTGAAACCCCTAAAAGGCACCACAGCACCATATAGGCTAGTTCCATACCAAATTTGAAGTTTCTAAGTGGTATAGTTTATCAGTTATGCTCCGGAAACGAGACAAAGTCCAAAAATCAGATCGTTTTTGGTCAAAATTTCAAAAATTATTTGGACCATTGAGCTAAAACCCCTAAAAGGCACCACAGCACCATATAGGCTAGTTCCATACCAAATTTGAAGTTTCTAAGTGGTATAGTTTTTCAGTTATGCTCCGGAAACGAGACAAAGTCCAAAAATTGGACCGTTTTTGGTCAAAATTTCAAAATTATTTGGACCATTGAGCTGTAACCCCTAAAAGGCACCACAGCATCATAAAGGCTACTTCCATACCAAATTTGAAGTTTCTAAGTGGTATAGTTTTTGAGTAATGCTCGGGAAACGATTTCGGACGGACGCACGGACACACGGACGGACACGCGGAGCGCTATATACCCCCGACTACGTCGTAGCGGGGGTATAATAAATAAAACACAAATAAAACATCTCAGAAATTCATCTCAACATGACATATTTATTATAAGTAATAATCATTACTGATAAATCACTTACCCTGATGTGGTCGAGGACACGCTTGTAATCCATTGGTTTCTCGTTGCCCTCCATGTCAGCTGGGTCAAGGTTGTCTCCCCCATACAGGAACTGAACCACCTCACCTGTAGAGGACCTCACTGTCTCGTCATACTGTAGACACAGGTCCTCTAGAGACTGGGGAGGGGAAAGAGAGGAGCTTTCATTATTGTCTCCCCCATACAGGAACTGAACAACCTCGCCTGTAGAGGACCTCACCGTCTCGTCATACTGTAGACACAGGTCCTCTAGAGACTGGGGAGGGGAAAGAGAGGAGTTTTTCATTATTGTCTCCCCCATACAGGAACTGAACCACCTCACCTGTAGAGGACCTCACCGTCTCGTCATACTGTAGACACAGGTCCTCTAGAGACTGGGGAGGGAAAAGAGAGGAGTTTTTCATTATTGTCTCCCCCCTACAGGAACTTAACAACCTCGCCTGTAGAGGACCTCACCGTCGCGTCATACTGTAGACACAGGTCCTCTAGAGACTGGGGAGGGGAAATGGGATAACATTATTTTACCATCCCAAACTTTGTTCAATTGGAAAGATCGCATGTGGAAGACCAAGCAATTTCCTCTAAGACAAACCACAAAAAACAAAATTCCAGAGAAGCTGAAAATTGAAAAAGGCACTTTTACACATAGATTGTTCCACATACCAAGTATCTTTAAGATAGGTCTTACAGTTGATCTATCATGCTCCAGCGATAAATTGATAACAAACAGACCAATGGAAAGGGTGAAGACTATATCTCATGGCACCACATACTAGTGGAATAATAAGATATTTCACATCTCGTATATTGACCTTACCCTTAGTGAACCCAATAGATCTAAGCATGATATTTTTTGACTCACCTTAACCAACCTCCTCTGCATGTAACCTGTCTCGGCAGTTTTGACGGCTGTGTCAACCAAGCCTTCTCTCCCGGCCATAGTGTGGAAGAAGAACTCGGTGGGAGTCAGTCCTGTATAGAAGCTGTTGGACACAAACCCTCTTGCTGCAGGCTCCTTTGCTGTTAAAACATAATGACACATTTTTCACAATTGACAATAATTACAATGAAAAGGGAGATACAAAGATTGGGATTGTCAAGCATTAGTGATAGATTCCAATAAGGCTAAAAAATTTCTTATTTCCATGGCCTCTGTTTCCCACCTCATTTTAAGGCAATATCAACTAATCTTCAAACCAACCAACAGATTCTTCCTAAGGGTTTGAATAGCAGAAATTCCTTGAAATTTGTACATATTAACAGGTTGTGATTATTTTTTGAAAAGCAACAAAAAAATTATTTTATTTTGAGTTATTTTTCCGTTGATAAAATCTTCAAATTATATGACTTTCTGCAATGATATGCAATTTGTCACAGATTTACTCAGCGTCACTCAAAACTTAACCACTTTTGAGTAGTTTATTGGAGACCAGTGCGAGTGCTATTTCTAAGATGAAAGATGGAAGATGGAAGATGGAAGATGGAAGATGGAAGATGGAAGATGCAGATGCAGATGCAGATGCAGATGCAGATGCAGATGCAGATGCAGATGAAGATGAAGATGAAGATGAAGATGAAGATGAAGATGAAGATGAAGATGAAGATGAAGATGAAGATGAAGATGAAGATGAAGATGAAGATGAAAGATGAAAGATGAAAGATGAAGATGATGTAACATCAATGACAATTAATTAATGGCAAATAATCTAGACTCCCTACTGACCATGTCTCTCGAAGTGAGGCAGTGCCCGGTCCTCGAAGCCGTTGGGTACCCTGTGTCCACTGATGGCCTGCTGCCCAACACATGCTATCATCTGGGAGATGTTGATGAATGAACCTGGGTGGGTGAAAAAACTAAAATGAGATTCCAAAATGATTTACAATGCTAACAAACTGTAAGAGCGAAGTTTAGGTTTTGTACACTTTAAATTCAAGATATACACTATCACCAAATTTCATGTTGAGATTTGAAGTGTAGTTTTGTACACCGCTTTATTAAAATGTACAATATTGCCAAAGAATTCCTCAACAGGGTGGTCATTATAGATACACTTAAAACCAAACTGTATCTTGTCTTCGTATTGTGCTTGCATTGTATCAATAAGGTGTTAAAGCTACCTTTAGAACCACAGATGGCCATAGTGAGTGGACTGTTGGTTTTGTGGAGTTCTCGTAAGCAGGCTTTGCCAGCGTGATCTCGGATGACTGATAGTTCCTTCAGGATCATGGCCTAAAGCAAGCAATATCAGCAAATCAGACATTTCTTCAAGACAATATGATCACTCTCTCTTTACATAAAAATTTTAAGAATGACTATCCATTGAGCCATCATATATGGATCCAAGAATTTAAAAATAAAATGGGATGGAGGCTATGTTGGATAGAGGGTGTCAGTTTACAAAGCTACACTATGGTAATGTGACTGATCTTACTCAAGTGAGTGAGCGAGTTATTGTTTAATATCTCACAAAAAGCACAACTTTTAATTGTTTAGAAATGTACATCCATCCTCATTTTCCTCCAGATCCAACAACAGAGCAAATACATAGACATTTTACTTACTTTGCTATAAGCAAATACAATTAAATTTCATTAACAAATATGTTCAGCTCTGTTATTTATTTCGTCGACATTATCCTTCAAATTTGCCCAAAACAAGTTGGTGGCTAATATGGAATACCTCGAGTGTTTCTTCCTCTGAGCAGCCCGGCTGTGTCTGTAGTTTTCCGTCCTCCAGGTCTCGGATGTACGTGTCACACTTGCTGTACCTGGTTGACACAGTCCAATTGGTCAGTCATAGAGTGAATCATCTAAACATTTACTTATATGCTCTTTCTTAGTAACAGGATTTTGAGATTTTTGTTCATATTTTGATACATGCTGAGTATTTAAACACTAGGTATTGAGAAAACTAGAAATATGTGCATTTGATGCACTGGGATATCTCTGTATTGCCAGTAATGCCTGAGACAACAAAAGAAAGACAACAAAAATATAAAAACATTATACATAAAGATAAAATGACATTACCTGAGTAGTAAAAGACCTAAAAGTAAACGAAAACCAGACCTGTTTTCTTGGTAGTTCTGTTTGAGTTTATTCTCATATTTAGATATACTATCATCATCCTTACCCATCCTCCAGAAGCTGATTTTTTGCCTTGATGAGTCCATAGCCAGGAGTAACATCTCCAATACCAATAGAGAACCCTCTGTTTGCTTTTAGCAGAAAAAAACAAGTGAGAATGTTTCCATTGCCAAAAAGAGAAAGCAAGGTGAGGTATCATGCCACTTTGTATCCTTAGTTCAGATATGGTTACAGTTTAGCAAAGACTTGGCAAATAGTAACTCTTCTATCTTCATATCTCTCAATTTGCAACTTTAGTTCAGAGCAACAGTCCTCTCAAGTTATATCTCAAACCAGTCTAAATCACTGACTTATTTGATCTTTCCTGCATTTTACCAGTTTTCTTGCCCATAATGCACCTGCACTTGATAGTTCAATTAGAAATCTCCTGAACAGACTTGCATATCACCGATTAATTTAGGTGGAAAACAGAAAGGCTGCATTCAGTGATGGAGACTGGAATTAGTTTTCTCAATTGAGTTAGGATGTTCATAAAGCCACACACAAATTACAGGTAAATTTTCAGCTAATCTATATATCATGTCTTTCAGGAGAGGTTCAGTTCAGAGAAAATGTATTGTTCTCACACAATTGTCGATATTTTTTCATTTTCTCAATAGGTAATGTATCATTAGCAATGCCATGCAATGCAAGTGTTAGTTCACATGAGGTATAGTATTCTAAAAACCTTCTTTTTTTCTCATTTTCTCATCAGGTATTGTAAAATGATTAATACAATGCAATTTTAGTTCACAAGTGTTCCAGTCTACTCACATAGGTAGGCAGGACAGAGACGAGCGAGTCTGGACATTGCATTAGCAGCATGTTCCTGGCCGTAGTCACGCAGGATGATGTAGAAGATATTGTTCTTGGACCCCGAGCCGAGAGTCGCCTTGTCCATCGCTCCACACAGAAGCTGACTGTTCTGGACTACCACCCCTGTATGGAAACAGTTTATTTGCTTGTTCATTTATAACCTGTTAATTAATACAGCCTTATCACAGACATGACCGTATATATTTAATAGGTTATCAGAGAATCTAGTCTACACCTAGAAAATCTAAGTGTCACTAAATCAAAATCAGATAAAGACTCGGTACACATGATTTTTTTAACTTTCTTGACCTTTTGCTAAAGGAGACAAGAATAAAGTGAGCATGGCTCAAATACCCCCCGCAGCCAGTCTGATTTCTTCTCCCTCTTCCAAACCAAATTGAGCATATCAGTGGTCCTTTGCAAGAGTCAAGAGTATCATCAGGTGAAACAAAAACCACAATTTCATCTACCTAACTGTAAAAGTTTCAGATAAAACGTGTCCAAATTGGAGCATCAGACTAGTCATTTGCACCAAGTTCAAACCAAAACCCAAGGGCCATAACAGCGAATTTGGTAACAGCTTTCAAACTCAATGAAAAGTATCATCAGGTGGATCCATTTTCATTCATCTAGGTGTCATCGTGTCTGAGAAAACTTGTCCCCATTGGGCCATCAAACCTGTTAATCGCTCCAAGTCCAATTTCAGAAACAAGAGCCATAACTCTGTCAAAAAATAATTTTTGAAATGGCTTTCGAACTCGATCAAGAGTATCATCAGTTGTATCCATAACCAGAAATTCATTTACCTAGGTGTTATAGTTTCTGAGTAAATCTGTCCCCATTGGAGCATCAGACCTGTTAATCGCCCCAAGTCAAATGACTCTGTCAAAAATAAAATTTCGGAAATGGTTTTCGAACTCGATCAAGAGTATCATTAGGAGCACCAATAACCAAAATTTCACTCATCTAGGTGTTGTAGTTTCTGAGTAAATCTGTCCCCATTGTACACCATATAACTAAGTCTAAAAAGGGACGTTTCCATGGAAACAACCAAAAAAATACATTCCAGAAAATTAAAAAGTGGTCAACATTGTAGACAAGGTTATGATTAACATGTGTGCAAAGTTTGATTGATCTAGACCTAAAGGTTTTTGAGATAATTGACCAGACGGTAGGAAGGACGGAAGGATGGAAGGACAGACGGACGGAATGAGTGCTATATACCCCTGCTTACTTTGTAGCGGGGGTATAAAAAGTCAAAAACAGTGAAAAGGAGAACTGGAACTAAGAAAAATCTTTGATACAGAAAATGGTTTGGTTTTTTTTTATCCATGTCACTCATTTAAGCAGTCAGCAGGTCAATCAATCTATAAATTATATTTAAAAAGAAGTTCTTAGGGTCACTAAATCAATAGATGAAAACAGCTAAGAACAGTGCACAAAATGTTTCAACTTTCCAGACCTTTTGCTTGAGGAAAGGAAGTCAATTGGAGAAGTGGAACTCACAAGAATCGTTGATACAGAGGTCCTCCCCTGTTGTGTAGTTCTTCCCCTTGGTCCTCAGATTGGCCTTCACAGGACACGACTTGTTGGGCCTCATCAACAGGCTGAAGATCTGCTTACCTGTCCATAACTTGCATGGCTGCAGATTTATACATCAAATGCATTAATTTTCCATCTTATTACCTCCCTCTATTTGTTTCATACATTTATCTTTCAGTAGTAACTTTTTTCAATTTTAAATAGTTTGCTCAGATAAAACTCTTTTATTCACTTTCTTTCTTGATATTGCCTAAAAGCACTGGAAACTGCTGCAAATCTTACACTGCAAATGTAAGAGGTGCACCCGCTCCCCGAAACGTAACTAAACTTGGCTATCGAAGCTTGTGCCTTCTGTCAATACAATTTTTCATAGTTTGATTAGATAAAGATCTCTTATTTACTTTTCTTTCTAGATATGTTGTTGCCTAAAAGCAGTGGAAACTGCTGCAAACCTTACCCTGCATATGGCTGGTGGAGGAAGATCAACTCTTATCCTCTCGTCCTTGAAGGCCAACATGGCCGACACAAGTTGACACGCTCGGTTGCGGTCAAAGAACACATCCTTCTGAGTCAGTAAGTAGGCTCCTGTAGAATTAAACCATTCATGAAATACATTTTGATATCCCTTCGGTAGAAGCCTTTGCTTGTTTAACTTTATGATGACTTTTCTGAAATTACTTTGCAAAAGGCAAAGAGAGTGAGTGAGTTATGTTTTAGTTCCGCTTGGACATAGATATGTAAAGATAAAAATGTATTAATACAATTAGCTTTATTTATCAAACATGCACTATCTAAAAGGATTTCTGTTAAATATTAGTAAAATATCTATATTATTTCATTCATAATGTTTTTGTAATTATTTAAAACATATCGTCTGAATGTTGTATTTCGATTGTATTGATTGTACATGGGCCAATGGCCTTCCTACTGATATAAACTTACTTACTTACTTGGACAATATCTTATCTGTCGCAGTTTGGAAAGGCAAAGGGACCGTTACATTTGCCAAATGTGATCATTAGCAAACTGTTAGTTAAAGTAACTATGTGTAATATAGTTTTATTGAGTATAGTTTTACCAGTGATGAAGTCTTGTATTGCAGCAATGAGAGGTTCTCCATTTCTTGGGGTAATTATGTTGGACTTGGACTGAAACATTCATCAACAAATCAACAATAGATACTGATATTATCTGCCATTGATTAGACAAAGCCAATACAATTGTCATGTTGATTTGAGCTGTACACCTCTCAAACAAGTGTAGTAACAAGCTGTGGTCTCGTGTTGAGATAATGGCTTGTAACTCCAGATTGAAGTTAACAATTTCAAGTTCTGTCTACTTGGTGGCAAAGTGCCTTAACATTAAAATCAAAATACCTAAAATTGCGCAATGAATGCCAATCCAATCATTTCACGTCAAAACCTTTCAATGGGTAATTCCCAAACCTGTTGTATTTCATTTATACTTTGGTAAACTAATTTAACAAGAAGTTCTTTGCCTACCCCCATCAAGGTGATAGCTTCAGCCTTAGCCTCCTCAGTCTGTGGCAAGTGCAGATTCATCTCATCTCCATCGAAGTCGGCATTGAAGGGTCCGCAACAACACTCGTTGAATCTGAACGTTCTGTTCGGCATCACCTTTGCCTGTAACATTGTGTAACATGAAGGTAACTTATATCAACATTGACTACATTTGAGAATACTATTACAAATTTTGTAACAAAGAAATTATCATTTTTGTCTTTTAAACTGCTCATTTTAAATCTCAAGTTCAATAAAATAACACCGGGGGCATCTATTCGAGGAAATACAGTACATACACACAGCACAGAGAGGTAACCTGTTAGACTCACATAGAAGGCCTGGATACTGAGCTTGTGTAGCGAGGGCTGTCTGTTGAAGAGGACCACGTCACCGTCAATGAGATGTCTCTCAACAATGTCCCCGAACTTCAGACTGCCCGCCACCTTCTGTCGGTTGCCATACTTCAAGAACCTGGATAAGATAAAGAAGGGGTGAATGTTGATTCTGACGGACAATCAGGATAGCGATAATGTATTGGAACTCATTACTGCAATAGTGATTGTTTGAAGCATTGTTACACAACTAAGAAGCAGAACAAAGACAACAAATCTACACATAATCACGCAAATAATTTTATAATGCGTAGATTTAAGATTTACAAGGGTATTAGTTAAAGATGCTGGCAAACAGATGCTCAAAATGTCTTAAGAAATTGAAATCCTCCCTTCAAGAAATAATCATATTCATTTTTTTGCCCTTAGATTGAAATTGTAATAGATAAATTTTCAGATGTATCATGTTATGCTTTGTTGGATGTCAGGAGAATTCCTTCTGGGTAATAAAGTGTTATCTTATCTTTTTGTAGTACTCAGTTGAACATATCCTGGATCAACTTACCTCTTGATGTTGTTATCTCGCTGCTGAATGAAGTTAGCTCCTGGGTGGACATCACATCCGTTGAGTACGAGCTGTTTCATCAGTTTGATGTTGTTCCTGTTCACCTTCTCAGGGTAGGTCAAAACCTTGGCAACGTGAACTGGCACCGCCACCTGGTGGTACAAGCAAATATCAAAGTTGAAATAACTCCAGGCCTCCATGTTCTGGTTGCGACTCCTAGATACATTCTGCTCACATCCAATTACATAATAATTTTAGTAACCTTGACGTCCCCCAAGAGAATTCTAAATGTATTATTACAAGTTTTTATCAAAGTGTTTATAATCTCCTTGCTTTCTGTGTATATTTGAGGGTACACAAATAAGTTTTTTAAAGTTTTAAATACTAAATTGACTACATAAGAACTGAAGTATGGTTTTCTGTCTGGATGACGCACCTGATCAATCCTCATGTTCGGATCTGGAGATATGACGGTTCGCCCGGAGTAATCCACTCGTTTACCAGACAGGTTACCACGGAAACGACCTTGTTTGCCCTTCAGTCTCTGCACAAATCCTCTCATTGACTTTTTGGGCTGAAAAGACAAAGTTTCAATAAGCTAATTTCTGAAGATCTGTCACTGATAATTGAGCGGTGATTATCTGACTAAACATGACTTAGTTGATGATAAACTAAACCAATAGAGATGAAAACACATAGAAATATTTTTTCAAAGTGTTGATAAACATGAGAAATTCAAACAATTGCTTCTTGAAAATCCTTAATTAGAGTCACTGATAGTGACATGACATGATAACACTATCGTTATTGACACTATGTACTTAATGGTTCATAATGTCACCCATACACTGTATTATATTGAAGAATAAAAGGCGAGTAGAGCTTTGATCTGTCCATAAAACCATTGCTAGAAAAAAGAGCAGGTGACGGACCTGCATGTGGAGAGGAATCCCGGAGGTCTCGCTGTTGTAGAGTAGCGCCACCTGTAGTTGCAGGAAGTCCCAGTCTTCCTGTCATAGCAAACAGATCTGCCATTATATCTTGATTAAATTTTGAAGGATACTAAGAATGGAAGCAATATTTTCTTGATAAAATAAAAGAGAAATGCCATCATATCATGAATAACTACGGGAGGACATTCAGATGTAGAATAGATAATGAATGAGTTTTCTGGATAGTCCAAGTCTCCCTGTTAATCGAACAGTCACGCCATGAATAACTTTCGAAGGGAATATGGAATATATCAAGGCAAGATTTTCTGAAAAGTCCTAGTCTTGGATTATTGCAAATTTTAATAGATATAACGAAATCTTTGAAGAAATAATTATTTATCTGAAAACAGGAGAAGGAACTTATGAAAACTGTAAATTAAATATTATGTCCAGTTCATAAAATAAACACTATGAGAAATGGAATGGCTACCATGATCATTTGCATCTTTGCTCCTGTGGCACGGTGTTTCTGTATGACATCGTTCAGGAAGATGATCTCTGTCAGCTTCATAGTGATGTCATCTTCATTCCTGCAGGTAATAACCATATATTGATTTGACAACTGCAGGTAAACTCTCATTTTAACCTTGACGTAAGCTCACTCACCAGAGGCAGATCCAGGTTTTTGAATATGAGGGGTGAATTGGGGGGGGGGAGTTACATTTGAAAACTTCACATAGGAATCATCAGATCACGAAGCTGTGTTTGAAAGTCAACCGACTTTTCTGTGATATTTTGGTTGAGTAGAAGGTTTAATTCAGTCTATTTTAACCCCTCAATTTTTATTCAGAGCTCAGCGTCTAGATATTTTAATGAGACCATAAATGAGCCACAACCAGGTATTTCATTGCCAAGAGAACTTATCTTTGTGTAATGGTTTAAAATTTTCTAGCATACTTACGTGCCAGACTTGAGGTCGGAGACAACTGATGGGCGGATACAGATCGGAGGAACAAATATCCGAGTCAGGATGAGGTTCTCAGGTCGACCTACTTGTGGGTTCATCAACAATAGGGGCACATCCTACAACAAAGTATAACATTATTGAAACTTTTAGAGGATCTATGTTATCATCATTGATTCCTGTTAATAATCAACTCAGAATTGTCTAGGTGAATGGTATGAAGTCAAGGAATTGTTTGACACTTACAACTCAATGAGTCATGACAAAGTGTGGAGGTAAATATTCTATTTTTTCAAAAGGTTAAAATGACATATTACCTCAAAAACTTGTTTTTGTTGTAATTATCAAAATATTTCTCTTTTCAAGAAAAATCAAGAATACTCACATCATCGTGAATTCTCTGGAATAGGTTCTGCACTGTCAATGGGTTCAAAACTTCCTAGAAAGAAAACAGAATATCTATTAATAAATAGAATTGTTTAATTCCTCAACTGATAATCTGATAAACAACTAATATAAAACACAAATGATACTTGTTACAAATCATGGATAAAAAAAAAATTCCAATGTTAATGTTAAGACATTGGTAATTGAATTTCACTTTTGAATTTACCTAACAAAATGATATTGCAAAAACAAACCTGTGTTTTTGAAAGGAGTGAATCAAGCTCCTTGTTGCTTTCACTTGCTTTTTCAAACGAGGAGACAAACTCGTTAAAGATGGGTTCCCCTCCCTTCCTGTTCTGTTTATACCTGTCATGGATGATCTTCAACAAGCCACACTTCTTCACCATTCCTGCGAGCATCAATTATAAAACAGATAACGTAAGCTATGCCCGTGTCATTGGTGTATATGAGGTGTGTGCATCCCTCCAAAAGAGAGTTTTTAAAAATAGAGCCATTGGCTCTGTAGCTCATCAAAATAGAGCCATTGGTTCTGTAGCTCATCAGCCTTCATTTCCATTTTGCTTAATGGTGTGGCAATCGTGGTTCCAGGGGCCCACAGAGTCACTTGAAAGATGTAGAATCCTCATTACCAAGGATTCTGTATCAAATATTTCAACTTTATGGGCATTATGCATCTGGAGAAGATAGAAATAGGTTTAAAGGGTAAAGCCTCTTTGGCCCTTATCAGGGGTCACAGGGTCATCAAGGCTATAAATTATAATGCTCACTTGTCAGAAGGGATGATGTCTTGTTTACAATGGTTTGACCTCACTTTTACAATGTGTACAATGGTTTGACTGCTACTGCTAGAATCAACATGACATCATCACCATTGCTAACTTAAGATACAACAATGGTATGCTGTTGCAATAAAACTCTTAAGTCAATAACTTATGGCCGTAAATCACCATATTTTCACAAAGAGAGACATAAATATAATAAACAGAATATCTTTTATTTCAGTTTAATATCACCTATCTCTCATTTCATCACTGGATTAAACCAACATTTTCACAAGTGGGCCATGCTCTATAAGATTTGTTTAGGAACTAATAGTCTGCAGTAAGCTTGAGGCTTACCGGTAAGTAGCCAGTGATGACTTGGACTGCCTTTTTCTTTCAGAAATTGAATTAAAATAAAAGTACCGAGGGTACAGAAGCTCACCTTAAAATGAATGATGTGGTAATATAATTTAATTGTGTAACCATATTTTATATGATAATTGATTATGGCTGCCATCATGATTTTTGTATCTTTTAAAATGCTAGTCTTCTGTTGGAAAAAATTAGAGCACGAACAAACATTAATACAAGAATGTTAATAAATCATGATTTGTTAACAAGCAGTAGGTTTTTGTATAACTTTTTTGTATATCTATGGCTGAATTGGTGACCATCTTGTATTTTTTAATCTTCAAAATGTTACTTATATGTGGGCATCCATATTAATTTCATTATCTTGATTGGTTTAGGAGTATTCATTTAAATGTCAATCAATAA
Source organism: Steromphala cineraria (assembly GCA_916613615.1). NCBI lineage: Eukaryota > Metazoa > Mollusca > Gastropoda > Trochida > Trochidae > Steromphala > Steromphala cineraria. The sequence goes on from OU744721.1 coordinate 12,638,602, forward strand.
TAACAGGTTTTGTGACTCTTGAAGTCAAGAAATAGTCCCGAAAATCTCAAGAATTCTTTCTTAAAAGTACTTGTACAGCACCAAAGTTTTCAAACACAATCACAAAAGTCAACAAACTGGTTAATCCAATGTTAGATTAGTCACACTCTCAACTTCCAAAGAACTAAAAAAAGATGCACATAAACATTTGGAATATATCCCTCTGACACAAATCACAAATTCAACTAGTGATAAGTCCAATTGCCAAAGTAAACTGTCCAGGTCAATGTCTCATGTGATTCTAACTGAAGATTTCTGAATATCTTAAATCTTGACATATGTTAGTGCAATCTGATTGGTCAGAATAGGCTAGCCACATGGGGGTTTATGCTAATTACTAGATATGATGACCTGTGATGACCTCTTGCACCTGCATGTAGCTTATGTAACTTATCCTCTTATGTAAGTTACTGTTATTCCATAATGTGAGTGTCTTCCCCTTAATTCAGTATGCAATACAGATATTAGGAGGGGAGTTGCAGGAGAGGGGCTGGAGGATAGGAGGGGAAAGGAGGGATAGAAGAGAGGTTTGCAATGGAAGGACAGGAGAGGAAAGGGGAAGAGGGGAAGGGGGGATAGAAGGGGGGGGGGGGGGGGGGGGGGGTTTGCAATGGAAGGACAGGAGAGGAAAGGGGAGGAGGGGAAGGGAGGATAGAAGGGGTGGGGGTAAAAGAGAGGTTTGCTATAGAAATAATCTGGAGGTCAACTCAGTAATATGTTTATTGAAGTATTTTAATATTAATTGCATGGAAACAACAGTTAGTGTTGAGAGTGAACAAATTTAATCATTTTAAATGCTTTTGAAAAGGATTTGTTTGAATTGAATTATCATTATAATTATCTAGATAATCATCGTTCAGATCGTAATCAGATCCCTCACTGGCTATGTTATTTGGCCTTTTATGAAGTGTCAGGAATTATGTAACCCACTGATATCATTAGATGTTTTATTTAAAAGGATTTATTAAAACACTCATGGTTCAGGCTGTTTGCAGATAAAGATGATTCATAAATTTTTTTGTAACTGTATTTATAGTGTTGATAAATATTACAACAAGTGCATCAATACAAATATAAACACATTCATTTGATTGACCAGGAAATGTATTCTTTTCAATGAATTTTATGAAATCTAATTGAAAATTCAATATAAATGACATATTGACCATCTTGGATTCTTGATAATAAAATGAATGCGTCTTTGTCAGGAATCACTATATAAAAAAATACTCACTTTTCAGAATGATATCTTAATTGATTTAGTAGGAGAAGTACTTGGCCTGAAATCTAATTGAAAAATAATGACTTCTATGTTGACATGTTGTTCCCAGAGCCCCTTCAGCATGATACAATTATCATTTAGTTTTACAGGTTTTCATAAAACATATGGTATTGGAACTGGAACCTGATACAAATTACCTCTTTCTACAATAACTTATGTAGATTACTGTACATAAAAGCAGATTCTTGACTTATTAATATTAACTCATCTTGCAGATTGTTGTACACAAAAGCTGATTCTTGACTTGTTTAAATTGTTATTTGTAAAAAGTATTATTATTAATAGAATACAAGTATACTTTTCATAAAGTCAATTTATATACTTTCCATAAAGTCCATTGCTTAGACATGATAATTGCCATACATCATTATGTTGTATTTATCAATTAAGTAAAGATAACTAAGCAACATACAAGCAGGCAGGGCTGCTAGCCCCAGATCCTTAAGGAGAGTGTAGCAATTTGTGGATTTGGCTTTGTGTATTTGGAGAAGAATAGTGTGCTGAGCATGTAAACCTGAACTCTGGCTAAGCCCTTATGTGTGGTATTTAAAAACTTGACGGGAGAGAACATGCATTGTTGTGAAAAATATATATAATTTCACAAAACATAGTTAGCTTATGTCCTAAATTGATTTTGTGTCAAGAAGAACTTCTGTTAGATATAGAAATGGTACAAATATGAGTAAACACAGGAAATGGAACCTGATACAAAATAACTCTTTCCACATCAACTTATCATGAAGATTGCTAAACACAAAACTTATTGATGACAACTTTTGTGTAAGTTGTTATTCTTAGAAAGAACATATCACTGTCATGAGATTACAAGTCTAATTTCCATAACTCTTATTGCATACACATGGCCATATAGCATATTGCTCTGCAATATCAATTGGGTCAGATTATGCAACAGACTAGCAGCTGACACTGTGATGCTTGCAGCCTGTATCAGGATGTGTATTAGAATAAACACTGTGGACTCTAGAGGCATATCTGAACTCTGGTTGACCCCTTATGTGTGGTATTTAAAGGAATATAAGGGAGATACCACCATTGTTTAAAATTTAACATGATGTTTAATGTGATTGGGTTTTTGCAGCTAGTTGCCATGAAGATTTTAAGCAAATTAATTAATTATGTTTGTCTTATATATCTTAATTTTTTTTTAAAAACACTTAAAAATATAGAACAACTTGCATGACAATCTTAAATATTCCATATTCAAGATAATATTATGATTAGTAAGTTCAAACAAGAGAATTTATTTGATGCAAGTGATCACTTGATGAAAGCTTAAAATTTAATAATAATGATGTGTCATTGCAGCTGAAAAGTCAATATGGCTGCTTTTGCGGCCATCTTGGATTCTCAAAACTGAAACGTCTACCTTTCTGTGCGGAATCACTATAGGTATAACATACTACAATTTAGAAAGTATATCTAGATTGGTTTAGGAGAAGTAGTCTTTTTCATGAAATCTAATTGAAAATTCAATATGGCTCCCATGGCAGCCATCTTGGATTCTCAAAACTGGAACATCTACCTTTCTGTGAGGAATCACCTTGGGTATAACATACTACAATTTCAGAATGGTATCTGGATTTGTATAGGAGGAGTAGTCTTTTTCGTGAAATCTAATTGAAAATTCAATATGGCTGCACTGGCGGCCATCTTGGATTCTCAAAACTGAAACATCTACCTTTTTGTGAGGAATCACCATGGGTATAACATACTACAATTTCAGAATGGTATCTGGATTCGTATAGGAGGAGTAGTCTTTTTCCTGAAATCTAATTGAAAATTCAATATGGCTCCCATGGCAGCCATCTTGGATTCTCAAAACTGAAACATCTACCTTTCTGTGAGGAATCACCATGGGTATAACATACTACAATTTCAGAATGATATCTGGATTCGTATAGGAGGAGTAGTCTTTTTCATGAAATCTAATTGAAAATTCAATATGGCTCCCATGGCAGCCATCTTGGATTCTCAAAACTGGAACATCTACCTTTCTGTGAGGAATCACCATGGATATAACATACTATAATTTCAGAATGATATCTGGATTCGTATAGGAGGAGTAGTCTTTTTCATGAAATCTAATTGAAAATTCAATATGGCTCCCATGGCAGCCATCTTGGATTCTCAAAACTGGAACATCTACCTTTCTGTGAGGAATCACCATGGGTATAACATACTACAATTTCAGAATGGTATCTGGATTCGTATAGGAGGAGTAGTCTTTTTCATGAAATCTAATTGAAAATTCAATATGGCTGCCATGACGGCCATCTTTGATTCTCAAAACCGAAACGTCTACCTTTCTGTGAGGAATCACCATGGGTATAACATACTACAATTTCAGAATGGTATCTGGATTGGTAAAGGAGGAGTAGTCTTTTTCATGAAATCTAATTGAAAATTCAATATGGCTGCCATGGCGGCCATCTTGGATTCTCAAAACTGAAACATCTACCTTTCTGTGAGGAATCACCATGGGTATAACATACTACAATTTCAGAATGATATCTGGATTCGTTTAGGAGGAGTAGTCTTTTTCCTGAAAGTTTACGGACGGACAGACGGACGGACGGACGGACGGACGGACAGACGGACAGACAGACAGACGGACGACGGACGAAGCGCCATGACATAAGCTCACATTTACTTTGTAAAGGTGAGCTAAAAAACACCATATACCATTGTAAGTTCCACAGGCAGGACATAGAGCCACTTTCCTGCAGGCGTCATAAATTTTCTTCCTCATGGCCTTGCGCTGTAGGTAGGTCATGCCTGGTCTCTTTAATCCTTCGAGAAAGGTCTTCCTGCTTGACTCTTGCAATAGGAGGTGGCTGCAGTTCTGTGAATAAAATGTTTCTTAATGTCAAGCTATAATACACTTTTTTGTAAAAATAACTTTGCAACATCCATGTTAATTGTTTTAAAATGTCAAAAAATTTAGCTAATTAGAAATTTAATATTTCTTTACTAAAGAGTGAATATCATGTTTTGATACAAGAGAGCATATACATATAAACATATACATATCATTTTGTTATAAGATATATATAACACAATTCAAAATGTTATTTGCTTCTAATTGTTATTTTATCATACGTATATCAAGCAGGATGATCAACATTTCAGATTACTTTCAAAAAAGGATAATCAACCATAGTTCTGTCATTCTTTTCCCATAACAAAAGATCTGTGATTGATGAGTGAGTTTGAGTATACGCCTCTTGGGTAATATTTCAACCATTAGCGGCAGACACTGTGGATCAGAAAACAAAATGTATGTATATGCACATGAATAAAAGAGTATGGAAATGACTACCTTGCAAATCATCTGAAGCACAGTTATAGTTGTCCTGAAGAACCCAATATGGAAGACGGGTAGCTCAAGGTCGATGAAACCGTAATGTCCGATACAGTCCGCCAGTCCCTTCCCACACGTCTCACAGTTGTTATCCTTCTCACTGGTACCCTGTATACAGCGGCAATGTCACAATTTGAGCTTTTTACAGTTTGAAACAGGCAGGGTTGAAATAAGTTATCAGCTGTAGCCCATGGCTAGTAGAAAGTTTGCTGGACTACTTAAATGTACTAACTGGTAATCCGAACGACTAGTTTCATAATGACAATAGCATGATAATTTCAGTGTTTTGGGCTAGCTGGAAATGGGTATTAGTTTTATAAATCCACTATTGCTAATGGCTAGTACTAAGACTAATTCAACCCTTGTATAGGTTTATGCTTATAACACGAGATTGACAAGCAATGATAAAGTTAAATTGACAAGCTGAAACGATAATTCTTTGATAGGCATTCCAGCAGTCGAGGTGAATCAGAACGATGATGGCAATATTTTTAGGATATACAATTTCTTAATCAATGTTGTCATAGATACTTAAAAACGAAATGAGTCATCATATGTCATAACATCGCCAACCTTGAACAAAGAAGTTGTATTTTCATATTAAAATCATTTTTAAAAACACCTGTTTGAGAATTAAGGGGATCATAGGTGCAAACATAATGATGTAACAGGATGCTTAAGATTATAATGGAATCCTTTTAGTTGGCATGACAACTTCACTAGACAACACACCATCTTATGATCCAGGACACCAAATTGGACAGGTTTTCGGGTGCCATCCTGGTTGTAGAGATTTTTGCAGGTTACTTGAATGTGGGCAGCCTGCTGCATCTGTTGTGGCGTCATCATCCCAAATGTTACGTGGGAGCTGAAATTACATCAACATTCAGTTAGATGATATACAAGCCCGCTACTGAGATATGGGAATGCTAATAATCATGCTACCAGTAGTGCCCATGTTAATTTATTTTCTCTTTAACTTGGATGATGTACCAGTGAGAGGTCGTACAAGCAATGTTAATTCTTAGTCCCTACCAGAAAGCAGGGGTTTTGTTTTTAAAAATCAACCAGCCCTTCTTTAGATTTGACAAGCCCTGCAACTTAAAGACAGTTTGTATGTCTTAAATCACACAAGCATGCCGAGTTTGCTGACCTCTTCCCCAAAAAGCCAAATCTAAAAAGTAACCAGCAATTTGCAGACGGGCAGGTACTATTTCGAACGCTGGTGTGCTTATTTCATGATTGTTTTCATCATATCAAATTATATACCAGTCAAGTGGCAAAATGACAAGTTTTTAAATCAAGTCTAACAATGTACAACTAGTCAATATATTGACTACATCTCCAAAAATGTCCTTACTTCCCATCAAAAGAACCATAATACAATACATTGAATGCATCTGAATTTTGATGATATTCACTGTTACACCTCATATCAATGATGTTGTACTAAAACGTAAGCATATAGAAACGATTTCTTAAACTAAAACATTGCACATGCAGTTGGATCCGTATTTGTTTTGATCACGATTTGATGTCTTGGACAGTGGTATATTCTTGATAGTGATACAATGCCATTGACAGTTGCATTGCACTTACATTTTCTTGGCCACGTCGGCCTCTCGAAATTGTTCTTTAACCATTCTGTTTTTAAAAGTTTACAAATCTTAGATTAAGATTTCAAAGTCTGTCAGCTCGTTATTTTCACGTGTTTTCGTCATCCTAGACTGGTGAACTACCGGTATAATGCGCAAACACTTCAGTCATCAGACAGAACCAAGTCCTTAGAGCGCCCTCTCTTTTGGGGCGATAACTCTCTCAAAGCAGATTATAGTCTGTTTCTTTTATTCCTTTTAATACAACGATGTGATGCCCTGTTCCAAGGTTTGTCGCCGTTTTGGTTTGTTGCCGTTTTGACCGTTTCATTGGTCCAAATATTGTAATTCTATCGTCTATTGAAGTTGTAAAATGAATATTTTTCATTTAAACATCTTTGAATAAAGAGATAAGACATATAATTATTTGAACTGCAGTGCGTCTATAAATTAAAAAAACGAAAAAGAAAACAAATGTTTCCAATTGCTGGACAATTTATTTATTGAAGTACGTTTAGAATTAAAAATTAAAAAAACGAAAACAAATGTTTCCAATTGCTGAAAGGGAGATGGGGCACCCTAGCATAGACAGATAGAAGAGCAACAAATTCTTTCGGCGCACATTTCAGTTTCTTTTCTCACTGTACCGGACATTGCTTTGGACTGTCACGTTTACCGCCGACGATTGCATATGTAATACTGTCTCTTTCTTTTCAGCATTACCGTGTACTAGCGAATTATAACTTGAAGTGAAATTACCTTCTCAGAAGTCGTTAGCCTACTCAAGTCATTTCTTCCCAAGGTTCCTCTGTTACAAGATGAGCTCATTCTGAGTTAGAAATTTCGAATCCTGATAGGTGGAAAACAAAGCTAGACATACACGTTATAATGACGTTGTTGAAACCAGAGACTCTATATATATGTTATAAAATGTCTCTGTTTAAACATTGTTTCTATAACCGTAATGAATTCCCTTATCTGTGCGATGAACAGATTTTAATACTGGAAGAGAATAACATATTTATTGCAAAATACATCATTCACTCAAATAAATAGAATGTTTAGATTTAAAAGGACACTGTTTAACCAGAGACTCTATAAACTGAAGTCCAAAAGAAACTTTACTTTATTTTTTAATCATTTTGATTACAGAATGAAAATCGATAGAAGTTTAAAATAAAGTATTTCTTATCAATCATTCCTTTAAACAACCAACAAATAGAAATTATAGGGGGATAACAAACTTTTGTCTCTTGTTAATATAAAGTAAGGAGGGGTGAAAGTTTTTGTTGTTCAGTTTGGGTATTTGTTTCGCAATAAATTTATTAGATTAATAAATATGTTACTTTAGTACCAGGTATGAGCAACCCGAGTATAATCACTTCCAAATCTGCCATGCATCATGAAAAAATCAAACATTGCATTACGTCGCCTGTCAGTTGTTTCAACTTTCACAATGATTCTTCAGCGAAGCTTGTACATTAGTGTGAATGTGTGGATAAAGTGTAACATGTCATATTGACACATCTTTGAGTCGTTCAAATGGTAAGCAGCCTTGAGAGCTCAACAGTCACAGTAAACTCTGATTATTGCATGTCAATCCCAATCTAAATAAATTTAGATCAACATATTTTGTATTTTGTCATACTGTTGTATGACCAAATATAAAACCTGTTGATCTAAATTTATTTAGATTGTGTCAATCTCGGCCTTATAACATCGAATGAAACTTCCATGTGTCGATGTTTAGTGACCAATGGCTATCAGTTGGACAGGCTCTGAGCTCTGATTATACCCGTCCAGGTTCCTAATGTGCCTGAGGACATTCCAACATGCCGACCATTGATATGTGTTATCCTTGACGTCACTAAGAGGCAACGTTAGCGGTGGTCTAAGGTTACAGATATTGGTCCTATAGCATTGAAGTGACCACTGTTTTTTGGTGTTTTAGGGTTGTCAAAAGTCCTCACAACCTCTCTGTTTAACTGGACCATGTTATCTATAGATTTGAAGGAACAATTACGATTCTTGTAATAAGGGAGTATTTTTATCATTTTTGTCAATGTTCAGTTTTTGTCACGCGACTTAGCACCACCGGAAAGGTCACGTGATTATGACCTTGTCATTTCTGCAAAAATGCATGGATATTGCTCATTTAAAAAAATAAACCTAAAAGTTTAGATTTCAACTTGACTGACAATATCAATATTAGATTGTTTCAATATTTCAGTTTAAAAAGTGTAACGTTTATTTTGGACGTCAGATTATACTCTTTATATAGAGTCTGTGGTTTAACGAAAAAGATTAATTTTGTTTAACTTGCTTTTCGATACACGTTTCAGTGACATTGTTTTCATTGTCCTATTATATTATTTTATCGTGTCACTCTTTCGAGCCAGAGACATTTTATACATTATATACAACGTTCATGAAACGATTAAACAGTTTTTTTGTTGTACTAACGGGCACCTGTTACAATTATGATAACGACGTAGAATTATGTACATATATATATATATATTTGACACCTTTTAAGAGAGAAATTTTATGACCAAGGAAAAATATCTCGAATATGTCCCTGGAACTGCTGTAGTCGCTGGTCAACTTTGAAACAGACCATAACGCCAGAACGAGGTTTTGATAACACGACCATTTCCGGCGTCCATTGTTTGTCCGTAAGGACATCGAACGCGTGCCAGACAATAACTCGAAACATAATCATTATGTTTTCTCAAAACCAAATGAAAAGACCGTTTGATGAAGGTAAAATAATGTATATATATGTATCTTAAAAATGTTACTTTTCTCCCAATTCCTTACATTGTTGTGAAACGAAAACGAATTGGAATATTTCTGTGATAAGTCTATTAAGGATTAAAGAATTGGGTCACTGGGACAAATACTGTCTACGATCAACACCAACGGGTAACTTAACGGGAATCATGTGCTAATGTAACGCAACATAACAATGCCAGTTTGTTTTTGAAACGTCAAAGGAACCGTTGTGAATTACAATAATCCCAAATAGTTAATATCATTATGATGATTTTCCTTAGAAAATAGTTCATACAACATAGTTATTGACCTTCTTTTCATAGGATTCTGAGAGTAAAAAATATATTCTATGCCTAAAAGGCTTTATAATATATATTTGATAAAGTAGTATTTAATACTATTTCCATACTATTTATTCTAAACATTCTGTGTGTGTCCCTGTCAAATGTCTTTTTTTCCATAATATGTGAATCTTCACTGAACAATGTTTTTTGACTTGACAAGCTAGCAGGGTTTGTGGTTTGAAAATTGACAACTTCTGCAATATGAAGACAGTATCTCTAAAATCACTAAATTAGGTGGGTTTAATGAATTCTTTTCCAACAAGCACAATCTGAAAGTAACAAGCTATGAACATTGACACTGAAACTGTCTTTTCAATTCACTGAAAAAAAGCACAAAATATCAAAACTATCGAAAAAGAGATGTTCCTTTTTCAGCATGGGGATCACCAGCAGATTCCAAAGAAGAAAGACGAAAGAAAAGAAGAAGCAGATGGAACCAGGAGCTTGAAGATAAAACTGTTATCCCTGGGATGCCAACAGTTATTCCATCAAATCTTTCCGGCGAACAGGAGAAGCAGTATTTAGGTAAGACAACTTTCCAGTTACTTATCCATTGTAGTGTTCTGATGTCGTGAAGATTGACTATATAATATCTTTGGTGAGGATGTGTCTTTCCACCATAGGTAAAATGATATATTCAATTAATGTTAATTATTCTATTGTTAGTAGATATGTTAATGTGCTAAGAGACAATTTTTGTCTTGTTCTGTCAAAAGAAAAATGGTTTATGATAAATGACAACATAAAAATTGGCCATATGTACAAATTAAATTCATCTGTGAATCAGTTATAGTTTGTTTATATATATACAAGTTTGGTTTTGATTCTTGTTTGTTAGGATTGATAGATGAACAATTTATGTGACATGTATTTACCTTTTATGATTTGATTTTTGGTTTATTCCATGCAAAGAATTTAATCCATTTTTCCTTACATACTTAAACACTTTCTTTCACAGGATTGAAACATGTCCTCTTTTACTGACATTTTACATCACATTACATATTATATGAATAATTAACATTCACCTTTTTACAAAGATTCATTCACCTGAAATATTGATGTGCAGGTAAGAATATAAGCTAATGTTCAATTTTCAGGCCATCTTGATTGACAGAACTTAGTTGTAAGTCATGTTTGTAAGCGTAATTATTTTGGACGATTACAAATTCTGCAACATTTCATTTAATCAATTGAGATTTAGAGAGACACAAATTCCTTTTGTTTAGGCATAATGTACAATGAAGAGTAGATAGAAATGATATTCAAAACTCTTTTGAGCAACATGATGACTTCCTTGAGACTATTTCTCAGTTTATTTAGGCATGTACATTCTAGTCTAAGTAGACAGAAATGATAGATTGATAATCCAAATCAGTCCAGAATAGTTGCTAGTTATCCAGTATTTATGATATGACTCAATGCTGCTACTTAACCACTTGTATTACAGTGCACCTGCAGATAGAAGAAATAAGTCGTAAGCTGCGAACTGGGGACCTTGGCATTCCACCTAATCCAGAACAAAGGTTTGACGCTGGAGGGTTAATCCTAAATATCATCTGATTTTGTCGACAGCAGCTGTCCGAGCATGGGAGATTGGCACAAACATTGCTAAACTTATCCATTCATAGAATCTCATTAGAAACTTTATATTTGACTGGTTTTGTTCTGCTGATAGATGTAATCCAATCTTTCTTTTTTGAGTTGTAAGCTAATCTTTTACTGCTAAAATGTACTTTTATGGTTCCAGGCAAATAATTCCCTGATTTTTCAGCAATTTCCGAGGTTTTTGTTCTTGCCGCATTAATTTTCAATGAAGATATGGGAGGGAGATTATCTGTTTGAGGATGTGGGGTCCATGTAAAATTTATGATTTTCAAGAAATGTCATCATACTAAATTGACAAATTGATAACAAGATCAGTAAGTCCAAAAGGATTTTAATTCAAATTTGATCCATAAACATCAGATCCTTTTAAGGTTGCTAAATGAAAAATCGTAAAATATCACTTGAGAACTTTTATCTAATTATCTTATGAAACCTGAAAGTAATTGCTATCAGATATCTGACAGAATAAGTGTGGAGTTAGGGGTTAATATTGAAATGACATCTGTATAGGTGCATGTTTGTGCCAATAAGATCAGAATAACATCAAGATGAAACCTGGTGTCCATGGTAATGGTAAAAGATTTTATTATTTTGTCAAAGCACCCAGAAAAATGAAGAGAAGTAGAATAATTTAAAGAATATTATTAAAAATTGATTGTTAATTTCAAAATGTAATTTCATCATGCTCAGAGTAAAAGATTGACAAATGTTTGTTTACATTTTGGTTTTATTTCATTATTGTCTTTTTGGAGCAAATTACCTTGTCAACTTTTGAGATTGCATGTTTTGTGAGGGTTCTGAGGTTACATCACTGGCCTATTAACAGAATTGTAGTCTAGTGTTTCTCAAAAAACGTTTCTTGAATACATACTAGTGAATTTTTTTGCATGTTTTCAACAAGAACTTAAGAATAATTGAGCTCAAAACATTTTTAAAAAATCAATTGAACAAATTTTGATTTTGTTTATTTTTCTCAAAATTTTTTTTTGGGTTCACCAAATGATGTTGCAAGAATATTCAAAGTTTGAATGTCAAATAAATTTGCATATATTATAAGACTTGTAAAAGAGAAATCTTACTTGAGGCTTAATCAGGAATTTTGTTACATACTATGTTTACGTAAGCTGTTGTTACATTACATGGTCTTTGTAACTAATCTCCGTTTTTATCCCATTGATAATTCACTTTTCTTTTCAAAACAACCATGCATGTATAAACTATGATTAATGTGAAAACAAGACTGTGAAATAATGATTTTCCTCTTTTGATAAATGACAAGATCTTTTCCAGCTACAGGGGAGGTCGTATAATAGTTGCCTGCTTTTCAAGTCATAATTTTCTTTTCTCTTGATAACAATTATTTATGAATACAGCTTAGTAGGAACTATATTTTGAACCACAATTATCTTTGGTTACCTTGAAGCTTTGTTACAAGATTTGAATCCAACCACACTGATGCATGACAGAAACGCTTACCACAAGCTACAGGTCTAACTGCACCTCTGTATTCTCTGCACATTACCAGTTCTCTCAGAAACATGCTGTTTTCTCATGTTCTCTTCTTGCTTTAACTTGCATGTTTCTATTGTATCTTACCTATTGTAATTACAACTATGATATGCACATTTGTAGGTATGACTACCTGCTTGCATAAATATATCAATCATGTTCACCTAAGACAGGAGTTAAGTTGCATGATGGTAGAAGAATAAAAAAAAATTGGACTATGAGGAAAACATGATTATTAGTTTATTACAACCACTAAGAGACAATAAAAACCTAAGAGACTAATTATATTTTATCTATATGTCAAATATACAAACATGAACGATCCTAGTATCTCACAAACACTCTAGGTCTTTCATCAACTACCTCTCTTTATCCTGCATGAAAGGCACTTTCACTTTGTTTCTCTAGAACGTCACATTCTAAGTTAAAACCTGCTTGTTTGGGCTAGTTTCTGTCATATTGGTTGTGGCTGGCATGAAGAGACTTCTTTTCATGTACATTTCTTGCTTCTCAGATCTCCCTCCCCCGAACCTATATACAACAATGAAGGCAAGAGGTTGAATACAAGAGAGTACAGAACTCGCAAGAGGCTGGAGGAGGAGAGACACAAGCTGGTCACAGAGGCTCTCAACCTCAACACAGACTACAAACCTCCGCCTGACTACAAGTGAGTAGGGCCACCAGACAATCCAAGGAATATCCTCGATAAGTCAGAATAAATGTTTGTTTATGTTAAATTCTCCAATCTACTCTGGATCCACAGTGGGCTCAACCAAATGATTTTCAAACCGACATTTGCTGGTCTTGCTTTCTCTCAAGAAATGTAACTTAATTGACCCACCTCAATGTGGAACGAGGGACATTGTATTCAGCAACGTCTATACCACCTGTTTCTTGTAGTACATTAAATTGTTCTTCATTACATGATTCATCTTGCACAAAGTAACATCATATTTTTCAAGAAAGGCATCCTGTTTTTGGTTTTGAGTGTTTTCAAACTGAACCTGCATTCTGAATTAAAGAAGATGCATAAAAACAAGAAAAACCGCAATGGAAAAAAATAAATATATCATCAATCCCTTCATTTAAAGCATGTTTTCTGTTTATCTGTTTCCTGCAGACCTCCTGTTGTTCGAGTAAGTGATAAGGTGATGATACCACAGGAAGAACATCCGGATATCAACTTTGTCGGCTTACTGATTGGTCCTAGGGGAAACACGCTGAAAAACTTGGAAAAAGATGTATGTATTAAACATGTTAATAACCTGAACATGAGTTCTTTATTAGTCCGTAAAGATATTCATTCATTTAATGTCAAGATGTTTTACTGCAATTGATAGTACATTGACGTACCGCCGCTAATGTCTGAAATATTGCCCAAGCGGCATCAAGCATTAACTCACTCACTCACATTGACTTAATATTGTGATTAAAATCATTTTGTATTTTCGTATCTCAGTATAATGTGTTAGTAATTCTTTCTACACTTAGATGAATTTGCTGATTAATTTGATCTTTTTTTGTCCCTCTTCAGACTGGAGCTAAGATTATTATACGAGGAAAAGGTTCTGTTAAGGAAGGTAAAATTGGTCGGAAGGATGGTCAGCCGCTCCCGGGAGAAGATGAACCTTTACATGCATATGTCACAGCCAACAATCCAGAAAATGTACAGATAGCTGTAGAAAAGGTGAATATACATATTTTTTAAAACTTGGTGAAATAGATTAAGTAGTTTTCATCTGAAGGTCTGATACTGTTTACATGTAAAAGAATCATCTATCCTGGCAAAATAAGTAAGGGATAGCGTTTCCCTCATTTCATGAGGTGGTCGAAAAAAAATTTCATTTACTTTCATAATTTCAAAAATTCAAGATGCCCCTTGTTATTTCCGTCCAGCATAGAATAGTGAAAACCCTGCTACAACAGCTTACGAAAAGCAAGACATATGTTAAGAATATTTTAAGAACTATGTTACATTCTTGCCTGTCCAAAAAGCAATGAAAGAAATAATCGGATTAACTTCAAAATTTTATCGATTTCAGATAAAGGAAATTATACGGCAAGGTATAGAGGTTCCAGAAGGCCAGAATGACCTCCGAAGACAACAGCTCAGGGAGTTGGCTCTGCTCAACGGTACACTCCGAGAAAATGATGGATTAGCGTGAGTAACTGATAGCTTTCAGTTCTCTTGATGCATTAAGTTTGAGGGACTTCAAGTGACATTTCATTCTCTACATGCTAAATATGATGTTTGCTGATATAGTTAAAATGATGAACATCTCCCTTGGTTTGCATATGAATTCCAAAATGACAAATATCTGACAATAGATCTAAATGAAAATTGAAGAGTGACCCTTTAGTAGAATTTTCTGTAAAACTCTGGTGTTTGATAAAGTTATTTTGGTGATGGTCACTCTTTGAATAGTAAAATTCAATATGTGGCTTTTAAACTTTTCATTTGTGATCACCCTTGACAGAGAAGCAGAATTTTATATATAACTTGGGGATAAAAACTTATCCAATGTCAACCACTTACCAAATCTTACATTTGACCAAGCCCAAAAAATCTCTGAAAAGTCACTTGCCTGTTTTTCTAAAAAAAATACACTATTAAAAACTTAAATAAAAAACTTGAACTTTGGACAAAGTAATGTGACTTAGGGCGAAAATATGTTGTGTAAATCCATGACTTACTGTCTCTGGAGAGATTGTTATTTACCCCTCATTTTCCTTTTCTCTTCAGGAAATTGAAGCAACTTCAACAAGCCCAGACAATCATCACAAACACGATCATCTGTACAGTGTGTGGAGGTACTGGCCATATAGCTCAGGATTGTAAAGAAAAGAAGTAAGTTTGCAGGTCTTCTTCGTAAACTACAATACAGTCATAATTCTATAAAATAAATATTTCAATTATAATATATATAAGAAAGGAGCCTCAGAAAAATAGGTAGTGCAATTCAAATCTTGCCTTGCCTTTGGATATTTAAGGACAAAATGTTATTTACTGTGTTAGACAAGTGTTCTTTGAATCACTCAGAAGTGACATTTCAACATGTTTTTGAAATAAAGATTTGCAGATTATAAATCATATGTATATCGGTATGGGTTGATTTATATAAGCATTAATATGAATTTAATGTAAAACCTATTTAATTTTACTTCAGACCAGGTGATAGCTATCGGATGCAGCAGAATCCGATCCAGTCTCAAGCTGACAAGGCAAAAATGGATAGTGAGGTATGACTAAAGCTCCAGAATTTGTCACATCGGTTATTTCAATACAGTATTATATTTCAACTAAATAAGTGACTGATATCAATTTTTGACTAATCAAATTATTTCTATAAGTTTTCTTAAAATGATTATCCAAAGTACAAAAACTGCTTTTATTTCACAAGCCAGACACAAGCTGTGGCTTCAATATTAATATTTTCCTTGAAATTTATTGAAAAATTACACCATATTACTTTTGCTCTTGTAGTACATGTCTCTTATGGCTGAGCTTGGTGAAGGACCACCTCCGAAGGTTGTAGAACGGACACCGTCAACTGTCTTTAGTCAGCCACGCCCCTCGCACTTCAATCAACCACCCCCAAATCCTATGGTAAGCTCTTTTGTTTGATGAATTATTCAGCAATATGAGAGGACATCATAGATAGGAAATGTTTAATTTCAAGTTATTGAATTTAAAGTTGTTTAAATATTTTACACGAAGTAATTCAGTAGCATTAAAGAAATACCTCAATCCCAAATTTTATTATTACTAAGAAGAATTGTGCACATCTATTATAATCAGCTTAGTTATTTTTGTGATTCTACAAGTGCTAGAAATGAAACAGATTTCATGCTTGGGTCAGAAAGTTCCAAATTTTATGAGTAGGATTACAAAGAACAACCAATATGAAAAATTCTACAATCTTAATTTGTTTTATCATACAGGCATTAAACCCTCCTTGGCCCCAGGGACCTCGACACAATGCAGGACCCCAAGGGTATCAGAGCCATCACCATCACCATCACCATCCCCCACCCCAGATGAATCATATGGGTCAGCATCACGGGATGATGAACACAGCAGTACCCCCCATTGTGCCACCCCCTCAACAGTTCACCACAACCCCCTCCCCCTGGCAGCAACCCAGCAACACTGCCCCTTCAGCTGTCACTTCTTCAGTTGCCATGGGTGAGTCTTCTTAGCTAAGAAGATAAGTGATTAATAATCAAAAGGACTTAGAACTGTAATTTGTTCAGAAAATGCTGTCTGTATTTTGTTCTGATTTTGGAACTATTGAGATTTTAACTGGGTGCCACCAACATTGATTAATATTTTCAGAATTTGTTTTTTGCATCAAATTCAGTTGCTGAAGTATAAAAACAGTTTGAGGAAAACCTTCAAAATGTTCAATCTTAGTTTTCTTGACAGTAGAAAAGTTTTTTGGGTTGATTATTTGTGATTATTCATTAATCATAATTGATAATAGTTGGTATGACATGCTAATGTTTTGTGTGTCTGTACTGCAGGTGTTCCCCCACCACCTCCTTCACTGCTGAACCAACCTCCTCCTCCCCCGCCCAACAGTCAGCCCGGCTCCATGCCCTGGCTTCAACATTCACAAGGTACGTACACTATCTCATCTGGCTACAGTATTAAGATTTAAAATCAATAACTTGTAAACTGTTTTCTTCATACCTCGCTCAACGATCAACCAGGTCCCATGCTATTCCCAGGCTATAACATTCACTGTGTTTTTACACCGATGCAGGCTATCTACAATATAACTTTTACATGAACCTCTACTTGCAAATTGCGAAGTGCCTTATCCAATAAGCAGCCAGGGCATTCACCATGTTTTGATGTATGTACAATCACACAGGCTGCCACCAATATTGAGATTTATGTGAACCTAGGTAACACATTACAAAATGTTGTCTTTCCCTTGCAACAAGTCTTGATGCAATATCCAGATTTATAGTTCCTGAAACAATAGTTTAGAAATATCACTTCAAATGTATTTGATCTTCTTCTTTCCAGCAGCCCCAGTACCACCGCCGCCTCCATCAACTACATCACACTGGCAGACTTCAACATCAGCGCCACCTCCCCCCTCAAACCTACCGCCATGGCAACAACAGGCTCCCCCACCCCCAGTACAACCCCCCATGCCAAGCGGGGTAGCTCCTCCCCCTCCCCCAGTCAGCCAGGGCTACAACCCTGTCCCCCCTCCCCCACCACCCCCAGGGGGGTTCGATGTGAGCCAGCTGGGAGTGAACCCTATGTTAGTACCCCCTCCCCCTCCTCCGCCACCTTCCTCATAGTTATTGAAGGATATAAACCACTTTAACTGTAAATTCATTTTAACTACCTTGGAGCCCACATCTGCATGAGGTATTGTGGATGTTAAAACATTCATAGCGTTCAAGTGCTGTTTAGTTTTCAAATATGGTTTGCAATCATTTCAACATTTGAGAATAAGAAATATCTTATCACACATGAATTTCCTTTCATTTAATTTTTGGCTCTGGTTGTTTGATTGCTGACTGTCATTTCTCATGATTATTTTTATGCACCATAGAAGGAATTATTTTTATTGTAAATAGTTTGAATGAACTTCTGTAGATTGGCATTACCAGTTTTATTGTATCTATAATTTTGTAGCCAAAATTGTATGAAAACATTTCTGATTACCTCAATTGAACAATAATGTTTCATTTACTTTAAATTTCAGATAATTATGTAGTTGAAATGTCAATTTCTTTGTGTATAATTCTAATTCAGGATTTCCATTCACACGTCATACATGCCTTTTTGTAATAAATTCCATTTTATCAATTTGAATTTTCTTCTTTTCTTGAATTATGTCTACAGACAAGATCTCCATTCTGGACATCAAGCCATGTTAGCAGGATCATTCTTCCTTCTTAAAACAATTAACTACATGCTTAGTGCTGAACTGTTCTTTATAACTAGCATGTACATGCTTAATAACTAAATCAGAAATAGATATGTTTGAAATCAAAATTATGTTTCTTGAATACAAAATAATTGATCTTTGATCTGATAAACCATATAGAATCTTAGCTTCAGAGAGTGATCTCACCTCAAACATCTCGATGACGAAAACAGATCTTGTGTTATTCACTCCAAAGATCAATTAAAGATGAAAATAACAAATATGGGATGTAGATACCAAAGTTTATTGGAGACATAAATCTTGGACAGCCTTTTATCATTGAACTATCATACACGAGGCAACAGTACCATTGGCGTCATTCCTTGATTTAGATTTCAATGATATCCTCTTTTGCCCATAGGTATTTCTTCAAATCATTCTTTTCAAAGTCATTTGTAAATTGTGGTAGTCCTACAAAGTGTTGGTGCTATTTCCAAGGACATTGTCCTCAAGCTTTTAGACTATACCAATCAAGTTGCTGATCAGATTTGTCCCCTGAAAATAATGGGTTTTTTTCATCAAGGAATTGATAAGGACATATATTGTCAGGTTCAAAAAAGCATAATACATAATATTTTCACAAAAGGTGTTAAGCAGCTTGACCTGAATAGTCAATGTACAGTCAAGAAATAGTTTTTCATCCTTGGCATTATTTAAAATCACCAGTCCTCTTCCATAAGATCCCAAAGGTAGTTCACTGTGAAGAAATCAGACACTTGGTCCTTGTCAAAAGAAAACGGTCTCACATTGTTCTTGTCACACATATCTGAAAGCTTGTCAAGGAAAAACCTTTGGATTTTCAACGATTTGTAAAGGTATATGAAATTGTTGTCAATGAAATGGTTGACTCAAGTTAAATTGTAACATGAAAATTAAGATAATACTTATATGAAAACATTATTTGACTCATGAAGTGAAGGACTAAGTATAACTACATTGAGGAAGTTTGTTGAAAGGTGTAACTGACCGGAGCTACGGGACCAGATCCCACACCCATTGAACACATTTGGGACCTATTGGTTGCCATATGCAAGTGCCTCCTGCCACCTCAGCGTATTTTCATCTGTGTAACTCCTACCATACCCGATATTTAAAGTAAATGCCTTGTATTGCTCTCCACATAACCAGCCATTGTGATGACACCACTAATTCAATTGTGGCCCTGCACACATGATAGGAACACAGGGGATCAAGATATTTTGCATCAGGCTCATTCACTGAAGACATTTAATTTGATTGGCTTACAAAAATGTATGCCAAATAAAGTCATGAATAACTACAAGCCAGAGATACATGCCTTGATAGATACATACACTGAAGGAGCAGGATAATGCAAGTGAGTGACTAACTGACCCTCTGTTCAAAGCCTGGTGGAGGAAGCATTATGCAAAGATGTCCGAGATATCCTATGATTTAATTTCAAAGTTTTGTTGAAGCCTTCCCAAGGGATCTGGCAGTGATCCAGAGAAATTGATGATGGATGTGTCACATCGTTTTCATAAAAAATCTGTGAGCATTGGGACAACTGCTTAAACTTTATGTTTAACAAGTCTTGCAAACATATAAATGTTCATGAAAATTACTGAAACATAATTTATGTACGAGTCAAAAACATTATTGTCATTGTGAATTCATCAGTTTATTTGTCCTTGCATCCCAAATGACTAATCCATCATAGTTTTTATCATATTTGGAAAGTCTTCTTCACCGTGACCTCAAAATAAATATGCAGTCTGCATTATTAACAAAACATCTGTAAACAAAAAAATAACTGAGTCTCGCTAATGGTTCAATGAAGAAATTGATGCATAATTTAGTGTTTACCCTGCTTATGATGTACAAATAATAGGGATGTCACGGTACATATCGCGATACACTAAATGTGACATTATTACGTCGAGTTAGAAATATTAAATTAAGATCTTTGAATTTGTAACAAGAATTATCTGAGTAACCAGCATTTAAACATAAAAACAAGCAAACTTCATAAAAAAAGTCATTTAATGTTCTATCAAAGCTATCATAACGAGGATTATAAAAACTCTTAATACGATTTTCACTAAAACTTGTATCACGATATCATTAAGTCAACTTCATCGTGTATCGCCACATTGATGCATCGGTGTATCGTAACATCCCTAATAAATAACTACATTACTCCCGTGTTGAAGATATTGCTGTTTGATAAATTTAACATGTCATTACCCACATGTGTCATAACATACCTCGCTGACCTATTGATGTGACGTCACAATTTTTAAGTATGACGTCACAATGTCAGCGATGGTCATGTTGGCGAATTTCTTTATACTTTTGACGATTTAGTTAAGCCAATGATAAATAAAATTCTAAACTCAGTCTCGTTTCATAACATTTTTATGAAACTCGTGAATGCCCCCTAAATGGTATAGGTATTTAACTTGCTTTCGCTCGTTAAATTAATACCAACCTATTCACTAGTTTCATAAAAATGTTATGAAAAGGGACGTCGTTTAGTATTCTCTATTAAGTTAATGAATTAAGCCAAGCTCAAAGGATACATCCAACAACTTCATTAGGCTTGCAGTCATATCTCCATCTGATGTTGGTAATGTGACTGTACAGGTTCACGTCATACCTGAAATAGATGATAGGTATTTGTATTTCTTGTCTGTTAAGGATATCTAGTAAATCTACAACATTGTAAAATAACATTGTGTGCTGACCAAGTGATCATTATGTATGATGTCAAAACCATGGTCATTTCAACAAGTTTCTTGCAATAACCCACAATACGTGCGTAATAATGTAAAACAATAAACACTGCCTTATTTTATATTTTTATGGAACCTGTGAATGGAATCTCTGGAATACTGGCTTTTGCTCATTTGATACCAAGCCATTCACTCCTCTATAAAGATGTTATTAAAGACTAGAGGACATTGTTTAATATTCTCTATGTATACATAACTAAACACTCCAATCAGAAGGGTGAACTGGGATTCATCATCCTAAAGGCATATGAAAAACTAAAATGAAATTATACCATCAAAAATAATTCATGAAGCAATTATATTTTATAATAAACACCAAGGCAAAGAATTAAAAAAATTTCTGAATGCTTTGATATTTAATAGTGCAAAACCTTTACATTGGTTGCAGCTCCCATTTAATTTTGGCATCATGAGACATCCTAAGAACATAATTACAAACCTAGCTTTCGGCAAGGAAATGTTGGTTTGTGACTTGATCCGATCCCGTTCAGATTTAAGCTTCTGTCGTTTAGTGTTGAACTCATCTAACTTTATCTTCTTCTCTTCATTATCCCGCACCGTCTTCTCAAGTTCACTGGCAGTCTCTGTAATCTGTCGCTTGAGTTTTCTCTCTTCTTCCAATTGATCAGCCGAGTCCACAGTTTTAGCATCTGGATTCTTTTCCAACTCTTCTTCCTCCAGAGCAATTAATTCTGTACATAAGATTTTTTATAATGATCATTTTTTAGGTGCAATGGGGTCTACAGGCCCATGACAAGTTTTTAAGACATAAGCTACCAACTTTTTAAAAACAACAATATGTGTAGATATCTTTTGTAAAGGAAAATTTAGGTAATTAATTATTTTTATATGACATTTGTAAGATAATGTAAATGTATTTGTAATTATAAGTTCATCTAAGTAGACAGGAATAGTTGTGTTATTTTCCTTTGGCAAAAACTTCTAAAAATCTGAAGTACTGACGTCCATATTTGTACAAATTAATCAAAACATCTACTTTTAATAAAAATATTTATAATACTAGACCTTGACCTGTAAGGAAGCTGTAGTAAAATCATGCAGGTAAATATATTCTTGATAAAATTCTACAGGCATTATTTTACATTTGCCAATTAATCACATAACAAGAGATCCAAGATCCAAGATCCAAGACAGCAGCTGTTGAAATGGCAAAACTATGATAGAAATACACCAGAATATTGATTCTAGTTCTTTAATTTCAAACCTTGAATTGCTTTCTTTATGTGTTGCTGTTGTTTTGCCTTCAGGTTTCGAATGTCCTGCCACATTTCTTTGAGCTCATCAATGGCTTTCATATCTTCATCATCTTTGTCTAAATATACAATCAGCTCTCGACCAAATCCAGTGATTTCTTCGTAGGACATTTTTTATCTTGAAAATCTGACAAAATAATCAAAATACTTCATAAATACATTTCTATATATATATTTTGTTAACACTATTTTGATGCATTAAAAAAAGTCATAATTTATTACTTTCGAGCCTTTTGTTAACAATATACATTAACAAATATTATTTTGTTGACTGGCTTTCTCAAGAATTCTAAAATTCAAATCAGAGAATATTATGATTTAATATCGATTTTGCTGTTATACAATTTTAATATTTCAGATAATCTTAACTTCGGTTTGTTACTTGGCACCCTATTATGTTAGGACTTAAATCTTATTTTAATTGCATGCATGACCTTTTCTAGATGTTTTGAAAGGATGATCGAAAACCGGACAATACGACTGTCTGGAGTGAGTGGAAGTTTTCACATGTAACCACACCCCGCAAGGAGCGGAACCATGATGTAATAGTCCATTGAATAGCTAAACATAAAGACAAAACAAAAAGAATGTGTATTAATCACTTGGTCGATCCAAACAGTACAATCACTCACAACAAACTCAAATGTACCGCCACTTCCTGAATATAGATAAATTTCTAAACCTGTTGCCGATTGGTTGGCGACTTGTAAAGCGACCAATCGGTAACGAATGAACAAACTAGATGTTATTGTTGATATCGCAATATCTATTGGTGTATTAAATCTTTTTTGGCCAATCACAAAGTTGTTAACAAAGTCACTATTAAACTACAGCTGTCACACGACTCTGGTGTAGGCAGTGGAGTGGAAAACGTCCAGGACGGATTAAGCTGTCATTATTTGACGTGATGTAAATATCTGAACGGAAAAAGTTAGCTGATTATGTACAGTTGTTCACTGTAAAGGAACAGTTCACAGAAAACCGTCATGGATTCTTCAAGCGGTGGCGGGTAAGCGCTCAAATCTTCTAAGTTTTACATCACTTTCATAATATGATATATAAAAAATGACGTGAAGTTATAAATGCATTTGCTTTGATTATGTTTGAATTCAGGTGAGGTGAAATCGTACATAATTCAAATTTTATTATCATATTCCGTAAGCTTCAAGATTTCGAATTGTCAGTGTTAGAAATAACTGAATCGTTAATATGTTGTTTTATTTCATAACCAAAGGGAAATGACATAGATTAGAAAGACAATAAAGAATATCAATATTCAATGAGCAGCTTTTTGAAGTACATGTATGTGGAATAATGATGTAGATAAAAGAGTTACAGTAGGCCTTAAATAGAGAATACTAAACGACGTCCCGTTTCATAACATATTTATGAAACGAGTGAATGGGTTGGTATTTAAC
This sequence comes from Steromphala cineraria, assembly GCA_916613615.1. Classification (NCBI taxonomy): domain Eukaryota; kingdom Metazoa; phylum Mollusca; class Gastropoda; order Trochida; family Trochidae; genus Steromphala; species Steromphala cineraria. The sequence goes on from OU744721.1 coordinate 12,662,535, forward strand.
GAGCGAAAGCGAAAGCGACATATGACGTCATACTTAACAATTGTGACGCCATCATTACGTCATGTCATTCGGTCAGCACGCGATGTTATGACACATAGTGTAATAACATGGTTGATTTATTAAACAGCAATATCTTCAACGGGAGAGTAATAATGTATTTTAACAATACTGAAGTTACATGAGTAAGATGTATTAAAAAATATATAAATGTAACTCATTAGATGAACAAAGTCAACCTGTGAACTGATGTCTTTTCTTAGTCTCTTGAACTAAAACAAAAAAAATGAAAAATCTGATATATTTACGCAATAAAATAGAGCCCTGTTTGTACAAGTATACACTTTTAGAATATTTGTTTGCCATTTCAATGCTATCCCTAAACTGAAGTTACTATGATATCTATTTTTTCTCATATGAAAACAATACAAGGATTGTAATTAGACCCAAGTCAATATATATCACTTTTGGTCGGACTCGGGGTCAGGAGGGTAAAGTCAAAATTCTAGTTGTGAAACAGGTAGTCTTGACCCTTAGTTCATTATGTTTTGCAGTATCAGATCCATGGGTACTGTTATTTTCACTTTGGTACAGAACAAAGAAAGCAAAAAATATTCACAATAAAATGTATTCATTTTCAAAGTCAAGACTGAAAAATGTAAAACTGAAGACAAAAATAAAATCAGGTGAATTAATATAATAATGTGGTTACAATATCAACAGTTGTATTTGGATGTACTGAGCAATTGAACAAAAGCAAAATATCACTTTTTAACTACAGTCGTTTGAATAAGATTCGATGAGGCTGGTTGAATTCAATAACTTTTAATTCTTCAAAAGCACATGTTTACATCACGTCAGACCGGTGTAGTCCGAACGAAGCACACCCTACGGTGTCAACCCAAACTGATCCTTGAGGAATACAGTACTATGACATCCCCCTTTTTACAAAGATTATTTTCAATCAACACTTAGGAAAAGTTACTCTGAACAACTGTAATGGAAAATTGAAAATAATAGTATGTAACTTGATAACTGGAAGAACCTCTGCTTTACCTGAAACTTTAGGTTTAAAACACATTGTTAGAAAATATTCAGTGAACTACTGAACTGTTGAACATGCAAATGTTAATGTCACTCATGACTATATCGGGCTGGAGATTTTACTGCTCGTCCTGATCTGGTCATGTATGAGTCACTTGTTGCCGCTGATGGTAATTCATAGGCAACGTTGAGTTCTGGTTCAGACCCGTCAAAGGTCTTCACATCATGATTAAAAGATACAGACTTCTCACGTAGCTGGTGCCGGTTACGTCGAAGTGTACCGCCATCCGTCTGCTTCACCAAGTATGATCTCGGCTCATCACATGTATCCTGTATTTGTCCAGGCTTCCACCGCTTGCTGTTCTGGTCCTGGATAAGGATTGGTTGTCCTTTGTAGAGTGGTGGAAGGTCTCGAGCAGATCTGTCATCGTTGGTTTTCTGTGAAGTCTGTCTCTCAGTGAGTCGATTAATGACTTCATCTCGACCCTGAGATTTGTTGCTGGTATGCACAGGCAGTGTATCCTTTACCCTCCTATTGAACAGTAGTTCAGCAGGACTGGGTAATTTGTGGTCGATGGGTGTTGTTCTGAGAGATAGCAAGGCTAACTCAACATCTTCGTTGCCTCGCTTTGCCTTCTTGATGGTGTTCTTGATAGTCTGGATTTGTCGCTCAACAAATCCGTTAGACCTGGGATAGTGCGGTGAGGAGGTCACATGACTGAACCCCCACTCCGATGCGAATTTCTGGTACTCTGCACTGCTGTAATGGGGACCATTATCAGACACCACTGTGGATGGTATGCCATGTTCCCCAAACACTTGCTTAGTTGTAGCAACAACTTTGGAGCTTGGACATCGATCTGGAAGTTTTCTCACTATTACATACTTGCTGTAGTAGTCAGCAATGACAAGGTAGTTATCCCCATCCAAGGAGAACAAGTCTGTCCCTAAATAGTCCCAAGGTTTGGTTGGCACTTCATGCTGGTGTAGTGTCTCATGTTGTTGGCTGCGCTGGAACTCTTGGCAAATGCTACACTGTTTGCACATTTGGTCCACATCACTGTTGATTCTGTGCCAGTACACAGACTGCCTTGCTCGCATGATTGTTTTGTCACGACCAAGATGTCCAGTGTGTAGCTGGTCTAGGATACCTGTCTGAAGAAGTCTTGGAATGATGACACGTTCACCTTTCAACAGAACACCATTCTCTACAGACAACTCGTCACGGAAACTCCAGTATTCACGAAGATCTGTAGGAACTTCTTTCAAGGTATCAGGCCATCCTTGGATTATCATCTCTGTGAGTTGATTCAGCACAGGGTCTGCTCTGGTTTGATTCTGGACATCAGAGATCTTCTGTGTCGAGAACTGAACATGATCTACTCGCACATCAAGATCAATTGCTTGTTTGTTTTCAGGATTCGGGAGACGACTCAAGGAATCTGGTAAGGTAAGTAGCTTTCCAGGTCTGTATTCGATGGTAAAGCTGTATCCCTGGAGTTTAAGCATCATTCGTTGAAGCCTTGGAGGTGCTGAAGTAATGTTCTTGTTCAGAATCATTATCAATGGCTTGTGGTCTGTGATGACATGAAAGCTCCTTCCATAGACATAGGTTTTGAACCTTTCCACACCGAAGCAAACTGCTAACATTTCCCTCTCGATGTTTGCGTATCTGGTTTCAGCATCGGTCAAAGACTTGGAAGCATATGCTATAGGTCTCTCCTTGCCTCGTTGGTCCGGTTGTAAGAGTGCTGCTCCTAAACCTTTCTGACTGGCGTCAACCTGTATTGTCACTGGTGAGGCTGTATCATAGTACTGAAGTGTTGCATCAGCATTGATCAGAGCTTTGAGTACTTCGAAGCTGTTCTGGTAAACTTCATCCCAGACAAATGGAACATCTTTCTTTAACAGCTGTCTGAGTGTCGCTGCCTTCTCAGCCAGGTTTGGTATGAAGAGAGAAAGATACTGGATCAGACCTAGAAATTCTTGCAACTCTTTCTTGTCCTTGGGTGTTGGCATCCTCTGGATGTCATTGACTTTCCTTGGATCAGGATGCACTCCCTCTGCATCATACACCATTCCGAAGAATGAGATCTGGTTTTGCTTGATGAAGCATTTCTTGGAGTTGAACATGAGACCATTCTTTTTGGCTATCTGCATGAGCTGCAACAAGTTTCTGTCGTGTTCTTTTTCAGTGCGTCCATGCACCACAACGTCGTCAGTTATGCCATCTGCTCCATCACACTGTTCAAGAATTGAGTCCATTCTCTGCTGGAACAAGTCCTGGGATACTGCTAGACCAAATGGAAGTCGCTCAAAACAGTACCTTCCAAAGGGTGTTCTGAATGTTGTGAGGACTGAACTCTCTGGATCCAACTTGAGAGTCCAATATCCAGCTTTTGCGTCAAGTTTGGAGAAATATTTCGCACCACTGAGCTTGTGTGTCATCTCTTCGACTGTAGGAATCTTATGAGGACATCGTTTGAGTGCTTGATTAAGCTTTGCCGGGTCTAGGCATACTCGTAAGCTTCCATCTGCCTTCGTTGAAAACGCAAGACTGGAGCACCAATCTGTGTGTTCTTCCACCTTCCTGATAACACCTTGATTTTCCATTTTGTCCAACTCCTGTTTGAGCTTGTCACGCATGTGTATGGAAAACTTTCTCGGTGCGTCGATGTATGGAGTTGCATCTGCTTTCAGATGTAGTTTCGCTGTTCCAGGAAAGTTGCCGATGTTGTCGAATTGTCCTGGAAACATCTTCAGAAGATCGTCAACGCTGTTGATAGCAGTTGGTTCAGCTGTTGGTGAGGTTGTTTGCTGCTGCTTGATTTCAGCTACTTGTGTGATGGCACAGTGCATCGTTACTGCACCGAGGTCACGGCTTGATCTTAATCCAATAACTGCTGGACCTTGAACCTCTACGATGTAGAATTTGGTTGGGAACCACTGGTCAGAGTTATATCTACATGGAATGTTGATGGATCCGAAGCATTTGATGGGTGTCTCATTGTAGGCTATCAATCTTGTATGTTCTTCTGGCCTGATCTTGTTAAGATCTGGATATCCATCATTATCCAGGCGATCTGGAAACATTTGACGGAATGTTCTCACTGGTAGGGTGTTTCCCTGGGCACCTGTGTCAACTTTTAGTTTCAAGTTACACTTGGCTTTTCGTTTCAGATCGATATCAACGATAGCGTATGCTTCATCCCTGTTTCTCTCCTGTTCATCCAAACACATGGAGGAGATTGTAATTGACTCAAAGGATATGGCATCAAAGTTTGTGTTTGTCTTTGGTTCACTTCGATTTCTTGATCCCTTGAACTTTCGTGCTGGACTAGGTGATCTTGGTCTGTTCTGTTTCCCCCGGCGACTAGAGGATGATCTGTATGGTTTCCCGCCTGATTGTTTTCTTGAATACTGGGAGGTCAGACAAAGTTTCTTCCAATGTCCTTGTTTCCCACAGGCATGGCACGTTGCTGAATAAGCTGGACACTTTTCCTTTGGTTTTCGAGGATGGTCCCCACCACAGTTGAAACATCCAGTTGAAGTTCTTATAGCATCTGTTTTGATAGTTGCCTCTTGAGAACCAATGTTCATTGATTTAAGTTCCTGGATTCCTTTCTCCGTAGCTTCATAGCTGCGACCTAATTTCAGTGCTTCCTGAACTGTAAATCCTTTTGGTTTGTTCAATAGTTCCTTTTGGAAATCTTGAATTGGTGTTGATGCGATGATCTGTTCCAGAATTCGCTCATTAGTGTCATCTGCTGTGAAATCACACTTCTGTGCTTGTTCTCTGCATTTAGTCACAAATTCATCCAATGTTTCCTTATTACCCTGTTGGTAGAAGAAATGCATCTTTAGTCTCGCAACTCTGAAGTTTTGGCTTGGATTTAATTGTTCCTCAAAACATTTCCAAATATATTCATGATCTGTCTTCTGTTCCTCTGTTAAGTCCCACGAATTGTATCTGCGAAGACCTTCATCATCCATCCCACTAAGAATATACGGCACTTTTTCAACATCTTTGACTTTTCTGATCACAAAATATAACTCCATTTTCTGTTTGAAAGGGTGAATGTTTCCAGGATATTGTGGCTGTCCCACTTCATAATGGGTATCATTTGATTAGCCATTTTGAAAGAAAACTGTGAGTAACTTTAGTGTGTGTTTGATAAGTGTTTTGTTGACATATGACACAGGCAGGTATACGTTTGCCGCTAACAACCCCTTTGTATTCACAAATGTTGTTCTAGTGTCATGTTTACACTATGTATGCGAATGGCAGGTATACGTTTGCCGCTAAACAATTATTTTGTATTCAAAGTTGTTTTATAACTGCTTCTCAACTGTTCCGGTAAAATCCCAAATTCATTACATCAAAATCGGGAAAAATTATTGTTCACATACAAAACGGGCCTCCATAGATTCTTGTAATTTGATAACGTCGATGATGGCACCATACGGATCACCGTAGATTTTGAAAACGTTCACAGTTCATCACAAAAATATCGTTAATATTGATGTTAATGTATGAACAGTCACACAATGTTGATTTAAATTGATTATCACTCCTTACCGTAGCCGCAGACACAATATATATTGGAGTAAAGTCAATTATTATCACTGGTTTTGAAATTCGATTCTGTGTTTTCCCCGGCGTTGGCCTTGGACGCATGCGGTCGTTTACCGTCACGCTTCGATTTCGCGTTCGGAAATCAAAAGTCACCTGTCAAACGTGTTGTTTTGTAATTGCAGACGTTTTCATCCTGCATTTTTACCGCTGCCACCATGAATAAGATTCGATGAGGCTGGTTGAATTCAATAACTTTTAATTCTTCAAAAGCACATGTTTACATCACGTCAGACCGGTGTAGTCCGAACGAAGCACACCCTACGGTGTCAACCCAAACTGATCCTTGAGGAATACAGTACTATGACATCGTTTTTAACCATTTACCCATATTTTGCTTTGCATTTGCCATATTATATTTGCTACCGTAATTATTATGTTAAGTTTATGATTAAATGAAATACCATGGATGAGTTTGATATGTATCAATAAATTGTTACAATAACAAGGACACATTCGAACAGGACTCATGCAGTTGTTGTTAATACATGATATGAAACACATTACAAATGATGCATTCATATCAGAAGGAAATTTATATTTATTAGATACTATTTATATCATCCACATGAAAAAATGTAATTGTATTTTGTTGAGCAGGCCTAGCCTTGAAAACAGGCGTTATGCAAGTGCAATAATATTTGTTTTTTGTTCAATGTTATCCCTTTAAAAACATACCCATATTATCACTATTAATTTGAATGTAATTTAATCAATCAACATGGATTAGAACATAGATATTGTAATATTCATCACAATACACAGAATGTTTTTCATGAAATGTCTATCCTTGTCACTCATGTAGTGTTATGCAAATTTGTTAATATTGAGTTAGTCCTGCCTAATGACTTTGTATTATATAGGAGCCTTTACACAGTCTAGGTCTTAATTCTGCAAGTCTAGATTGACAGAATACAACGCCTAAAGAAATGAAATGATATAAATGAAGGTACACTAATTAATTACAATATTCCATAGACTAATTTTAAGTACAATATTGATTGCTTCATTAATATATCTATAAAATATCTACATGTATATATATCATTCATTCTAATTTATTTTTCTTTGTACACTTTTATTTGCCTCCCATTATTTATCTTAATGTTCATATACTATGTTAAAAATATTAACCTTTATTGTTATTTCAAGCTGTGCACACAATTATTTTTTCAGATCTGAATAAGTTATTAAGACTTGCCGTAATGATTAATAATGGCTGGTTATCAATATAAATGTTGACCATTCCATTTTCCTTATGTTGAAAGAATATCATGTTTATTTATGAATTAATCAAAAGGATATAGATTTATTTTATTGCTTGTATTTCTTCAATATGAAATGGAGATGCTAGGAAAAAAACAGTAATAGAACTGCTATTACAATTTGATGAGCTTATGGCATGGCATGGTGTCCGTCTGTCCGTCCGTCTGTCCATCGGTAAACTTTTCACTTTTTATCCCCCGCCCAACCTAGGCTAAGGTTGTTTTCTTGTGTTACAACTTTCACTTTGGCGGGGGATATATACACAAAGAACTTAATTAAGCACCTCCCACTTTTACAAACAGAAAAACACTGCTGATAATAAACAAAACAAATGTACAATCAAACAATAAGAATTTTTAAATAGAACGATCATCTAGCATTGTGGAAACAAAAACTTCATTCGGCTTATGATTCACTGTCGCTGAATAACTGGTTTTACAAAAACTTGGTATTTTTTAGTCAAAATCCAAGTTACTTTAAAATTGAAAATGAAAGTCAATATTTGTTGCTGCAATGTGATTATCATTCTCTTGAGTGAATTGATGACTTTTTGGTAAATAACCTCACAGCAAAATTCAATCGTTAAAGCAGTATGATCCGAACCTTCAAAATCACAAAATTATCAAAAAATGAATTTTAAAAAATCTGCACAAAGACATTAATTGGCCACTGTCAAAGAAAATGGATTATCTGAAGGAAGGAGAACTGTTTGGTCAACAATTTCAACTCAATTTCAAGGAATCTCAAATTTACTTAAAGATGTTAAGATTATAGGCATTTTATCAATTTTTGATGAAAAAAGTACTGAAAATTCAATGTCTTGCTAGCCTCTTATCATGCATGATAAAAAGGGTTTTTGTGTATGAATGTCAACTAGGGATCAAAATTGTTATTTTTGATTCATAACATCCAAGGTTTAATGTGTAGTTTTTCCCCTATGGCCAAATTTCAGTAGTCTCACAGTTTTTCTCATATTTTCGTTATTTTTGTTCATTAGCGATCTTAAGTTCAATTAAATAGTCAATAAAAAAGCAATTGTTATATCTGGAGTGGTCAATACATCAAATTAATCAAATAGTCCAAGAGCACCCAAATTCATTTTACAAAATAGGGGGGTGCTTAATTGAGTTCATTGTGTATAGTTGACTCTGTCTGCTTGTTCTACTTCTTCTCTAGAGGGCTGAAATTTGATGCATAGACTTCTTGGCCAATGGGGGTTCTAAATCTATTTTCATCTTCATCTCCAGTTCAAAAAGGTTGCAAGTTGCGTGTAGACTGCTTGGCCAATGCAGATTCTAAAGTGTAGATTTGGTTACCCCATGACCCCAAATGGGGTCACAGGGGTCAAAACCTTAAAAACCTATTCCATCAAAAGTCTGATGAGCTACAGAGCCCATGGCTCTATTTTTCTGTAGAAACTGTAATATTTTTTTGGCTAAATTACACATATGTTACACTGCTGCAAACTTTTCTAAAAAAAAAAAAGTTTTGAAAACCCTACAATCAAAACGCTGACCCAATGGTATCTATTAGCAGAAAACTTAGATTCATTCAAATCTTGCTCTCATTATGCAACAGTTTGGACTTTGGACTTAGTTATTTTGAAGGGTAGGGTCAGTTTCCGGAGCATAACTTCATCAAAGTTGCTATACATCCTCTGATGTGACTTTTGAGGATGTCAAATTCTTTCTAATTATATATCTTAGAGCTTTTACTGCATAAGTTTGGACTTTGTCATTTTGAAAGGAAAGGTTAATTTCATAAATAGTACCAAAACTTACAGAATATGGTTTTCATTTGAGTTAAAACAATAAGGAATTTTCAAAAGAGAAATTCAGCTGAAATGGTGTATGGGGGAGACATCTGCTTTTGCGAGTAAAAACACTTTCTAGTTGTAATAGTCATTTATATAGTGTTTACATCGAACTTTTAAGTTGAAATAATTTGAAATGAAACTATGTTTTTTTTTATCATATGTATTCAACAATATCCATAGGAAGCATAACTCACATGATGTAAAAAATGAAATACTTAATGAATTTTCATTATTTGTTATTCATTCACGACTATGAATACCTTTTACACTCTGATTTTGCATCTTTAGTACATCAATCAATTAACCTTTAAAATTTAAATGATGAAGCCAATTTATGAGAATACAAGGAAAATGAAAATAAAAGCAGGAAGAAGGTTTAGAATCAAATATTTGTTGAGTGAATAATTGTCATGTGAGGTGTATTATATTTAAATAAGTCAAGTCATGATAATCTGTTTCCTGTCTTAAAGAAAATACCTCATCCATGAAGTGAGGCAGGCAATGATGCTTGAAGGTTTCTTAACATAAACATATGAATAGGAATCCTAAGAATGTGTCATAATTAAAAAAAAATTTAAGTGTTACTATGTGTCATATCTATTTATTATTTGATTTGAGGTGAAATACCAAGATCTATCAATGAAAATAAACTGTGTTTTCAGTCACTGTATAGTGACAATAACAATTGAACGTGTCATTAGTCATATAAACTTTCTTCCTCACTTGATGAGATAAACAAGAAAAGACAAATATCCTCTAAGTCCCAAGCTACTTTGTAAATGCTTAATAATTAATTATATAAGGTTTCAGTCTTGCATTGATGTAAATTATAGTATGTCGATATCTCAGAGTTCAAGCAATTTACACATGTATAATACATTTGTTTCTGAGAGATGGCTATATATTTTGGCTCATATCAGATGTTGTTTCACTCTCTCATCAGTAAACTTTTCCCATTTCAGGTTCTACTCCCAAACTCCCGTACCTCAAGCCTTAAAATTTGTAGATTTATACAAAATGAAACTTTCCAAACACACACTGTAGTACCAAGAAAAAAAGTAATAAGAGACGTCACTTTACTTTTAGTCATCAAGTAGTAAAATGTTAAATGGTTTAATGGAATGGCCTTCAGCTGACCTTGAAAATTATCAATCAGTTGATCAATGAACACAATCAAAACGCTGACCAGAAAACTTAGATTCATTTAACACTTGCTCTCTAGTAATCATGGTCAAAGTGTTTATATCAATGAACAGCGTTTGATTATAACATATCCAATGAAAAGAACTGGTGGGACCTTGTCACGTCTAAAGGGCAAATTGGTTTGTTGCTTAGGAGTGACTAGTTTCGTCCATAAAGTTTGGACTCATCAGACTGGGCGATTTGACTTATAAAATCATCGCCCAACTCAAACAAAACCTGACTCAGAGAGTACCACTCGTACCAGAAGATCTCCGGAACTGAGATGGATTTTTTAGTTCCTCACGTTCCAACCGCGCGGCCTCAATGATAAGATCGCTGGTTAAAACACTCCCCTTGTGTTTCTCTACTTATAACATATCCAAGTTAAACAAGATAGGATAGAGAAACAGTCATAAAATCCCCGTTCTTTATTCAATGCATGTATAATGTTATTTTTCAATCTGATTTAGTGACTGGTTTAAGATTATGAATAGTATTGAGGCAATTAAAAATATCAACAACAACAAAAATCAAATTAATCATGTTTTTAGCTCACCTTTACAAAGTAAATGTGAGCTTATGTCATGGCGCTTCGTCCGTCATCCGTCTGTCTGTCCGTCCGTCCGTCCGTCTGTCTGTCTGTCCGTCCGTCCGTAAACTTTCAGGAAAAAGACTACTCCTCCTAAACAAATCCAGATATCATTCTGAAATTGTAGTATGTTATACCCATGGTGATTCCTCACAGAAAGGTAGACGTTTCAGTTTTGAGAATCCAAGATGGCCGCCATGGCAGCCATATTGAATTTTCAATTAGATTTCACGAAAAAGACTACTCCTCCTAAACGAATGCAGATATCCTTCTGAAATTGTAGTATGTTATACCCATGGTGATTCCTCACAGAAAGGTAGACGTTTCAGTTTTGAGAATCCAAGATGGCCGCCATGGCAGCCATATTGAATTTTCAATTAGATTTCACGAAAAAGACTACTCCTCCTAAACGAATGCAGATATCCTTCTGAAATTGTAGTATGTTATACCCATGGTGATTCCTCACAGAAAGGTAGACGTTTCAATTTTGAGAATCCAAGATGGCCGCTATGGCAGCCATATTGAAGTTTCAATTAGATTTCAGGAAAAAGACTACTCCTCCTAAACGAATGCAGATATCATTCTGAAATTGTAGTATGTTATACCCATGGTGATTCCTCACAGAAAGGTAGACGTTTCAATTTTGAGAATCGAAGATGGCCGCCATGGCAGCCATATTGAATTTTCAACTAGATTTCACGAAAAAGACTACTCCTCCTAAACGAATGCAGATATCATTCTGAAATTGTAGTATGTTATACCCATGGTGATTCCTCTCGGAAAGGTAGACATTTCAGTTTTGAGAATCCAAGATGGCCGCTATGGCAGCCATATTGAATTTTCAATTAGATTTCATGAAAAGACTACTCTTTCTAAACCAATCTAGATATCATTTCTGAAATTGTAGTATGTTATAACTATGGTGATTCCGCACAGAAAGGTAGACGTTTCAGTTTTGAGAATCCAAGATGGCCGCGATAGCAGCCATATTGAATTTTCAGCTGCAGATGACACATCATTATTACTAAATTTTAAGCTTTCATCAAGTGATCACTCGCACTATATAAATTCTCTAATTTGAACTTACTAATCATGATATTATCTTGAATATAGAATATTTAAGATTGTCATGCAAGTTGTTCTATATTTTAAGTGTTTCTAAAACGTTAAGATGAAAGACAAACATAATTAATTAATTTGTTTAAAATATTTATGCCAACCAGCTGCAAAAACCCAATGACATTAAACATCATGTTAGATTTTGAACAATGGTATCTCCCTTATATTCCTTTAAATACCACACAGAAGGGGTCAACCAGAGTTCAGATATTTCTGTTGAGAATACTATGCTGTCTAATACACATCCCAATACAGGCTGCTAGCATCATAGTGTGAGCTGCTAGTCTGTTGCATAATCAACCTGACCCAATTGATATGGTAGAGCATTATGTTATATGGCCATGTGTATGCAATAAGAGTTATGGAAATTAGACTTGTATTCTCATGACAGTGATATGTTCTTTCTAAGAATAACAACTTACACAAAACTTGTCACTTGTTTTGTGTTTAGCAATCTACATGATAAGTTGATGTGGAAAGAGTTATTTTGCATCAGGTTCCAGTTCCTTTGTTTTACTCATATTTGTTCCATTTTTATATCTATATACAGAAGTTCTTCTTGACACAAAATCAATTTAGGACATAAGCTAACTATATTTTGTGAAATTATATATGTTTTTTACAACAATTCATGTTCTCTCCCGTCAAGTCTTTTAATACCACACATAAGGGCTTAGCCAGAGTTCAGGTTTACATGCTCAGCACACTAGGATGCTTCTCCAAATATGCGTACACAAAGCCAAATACACAAATTGCTACACTCTCCTTAAGGATCTGGGGCTAGCAGCCCTGCCTGCTTGTATATTGCATAGTAATCCTGACCTAATTGATAAATAGAACATAATAGACTTTATGGAAAGTATATAAATTGTCTTTATGAAAAGGATACTTGTATTCTATTAATAGTAATACTTTTTTCAAATAACAATTTAAACAAGTCAAGAATCAGCTTTTGTGTACAACAATCTGCACAATGAGTTAATATTAACAAGTCAAGAATCTGCTTTTATGTTCAGTAATCTACATGATAAGTTAATAATATAGGTATTTTGTATCAGGTTCCAGTTCCAATACCATGTGTTTTATAAATACCTGTAAAAATAAATGATAATTGTATCATGCTGAAGGGGTTCTGGGAACAACATGTCATCATAGAAGTCATTATTTTTCAATTAGATTTCAGGCCAAGTACTACTCCTACTAAATCAACTAAGATATCATTCTGAAAAGTGAGTGTTTTTATGCCCCCGAATCGGAGATTCCGGGGGTATATTGTTTTTCACCTGTCCGTCTGTCCGTCCGTCTGTCTGTCTGTCCGTCTGTCCGTTTGTCCACAAAAACTTTAAACTTGGTCATAACTTTTGATTGGTCAGAGCTAGGTCTTTGATACTTGACATATGGATCCCTTGTGATGAGACCTTTCAGATGACACCATGACATTTGACCTTGTGACCTTGACCTTGACACAGCGAGCCTTTTCCGAAAACTTTAACCTTGGCTATAGTTTCTATACTGTCAGTGCTAGGTCTTTGATACTTGACATATGTATCCCTTGTGATGAGACCTTTCAGATGACACCATGATATTTGACCTTTTCCGTCCGTCCGTCCGTCTGTCCGTTTGTCCAAAAAAACTTTAACCTTGGTCATAACTTTTGATTGGTCAGAGCTAGCTCTTTGATACTTGACATATGGATCCCTTGTGATGAGACCTTTCAGATGACACCATGACATTTGACCTTGTGACCTTGACCTTGACACAGCGAGCATTTTAAACTTTAACCTTGGTCATAACTTTTGATTGCTCAGAGCTAGCTCTTTGATACTTGACATATGGATCCCTTGTGATGAGACCTTTCAGATGACACCATGACATTTGACCTTGTGACCTTGACCTTGACACAGCGAGCCTTTTCCGAAAACTTTAACCTTGGCTATAGTTTCTATACTGTCAGTGCTAGGTCTTTGATACTTGACATGTGTATACCTTGTGATGAGACCTTTCAGATGACACCATGATATTTGACCTTTTCCGTCCGTCCGTCCGTCTGTCAGTTTGTCCACAAAAACTTCAACCTTGGTCATAACTTTTGATTGGTCAGAGCTAGCTCTTTGATACTTGACATATGGATCCCTTGACATGAGACCTTTCAGATGACACCATGACATTTGACCTTGTGACCTTGACCTTGACACAGCGAGCAGGATGCATCCGGGGGCATTCGTGTTTCACAAACACATCTTGTTTTATATAGTGATTCCTGACAAAGACGCATTTATTTTATTATCAAGAATCCAAGATGGTCAATATGTCAATTATATTGAATTTTCAATTAGATTTCATGAAATTCATTGAAAAGAATACATTTCCTGATCAATCAAATCAATGTCATTATATTTGTATTGATACGCTTGTTGTAATATTTATCAATACTATAAATACAGTTACAAAAAACTGTATGAATCATCTTTATCTGCGAACAGCCTGAAGCATGACTGTTTTAATAAATCCTTTCCATTTTACATAATTCCTGACACTTCATATATATGGCAAATAACATAGCCAGTGAGGGATAAATATACATTTTATAATCATCTATATCTGATTACGGTCTGAACAATGATTATCTAGATAATTATAATGATCATTCAATTCAAACAAATCCTTTTCAAAAGCATTTAAAATGATTAAATTTGTTCACTCCCAACACTAACTGTTAGGTTTTTTAGTCCTTTGTTCCCATGCAATTAATTTTTTCCAAATTTAAAATTTTGGTTAATGAATAACAAATTATCTTTTATTTTGTTTGTCATGCTAATAAAAGATATCATTTAATATTCATCTTCAAAACTAATTGAACAGCTGTCTGAACAATTCTTCTTTTACAAAGTCTTTCTCACCAATTCTCTCTGTTAGTTAAGATACTTCAATAAACATATTACTGAGTTGACCTCCAGATTATTTCCATTGCAAACCTCTCTTCTACCCCCACCCCTTCTATCCCCCCCCCCCCCCCCCCCCCTCCCCCACAACCCCCCACCCCATTTCCCCATCTATCCTTCCAGCCCCTCTCCTGCAACTCTCCTCTCAAGAGTATCTGTATTGCATATTGAAATGAGGGGAGGACACTCACTATATGGAATAACAGTAACTTACATAAGAGGATAAGTTACATAAGCTACATGCAGGTGCAAGAGGTCATAATAAGGTCATCATATCTAGTAATTAGCATTAACCCCCATGTTGCTAGCCTATTCTGACCAATCAGATTGCACTAACATATGTCAAGATTTAAGATATTCCGAAATTTTCAGTTAGAATTACATGAGACATTGACCTGGACAGTTTACTTTGGCAATTGGACCTATCACTAGCTGAATTTGTGATTTGTGTCAGAGGGATATATTCCAAATGTTTATGTGCATCATCTTTTAGTTCTTTGGAAGTTGAGAGTGTGACTAAATGAATACTCCTAAACCAATCAAGATATCATAATGAAATTAATACAGATGCCCACATAAAAGTTGCATTTTGAAGATTAAAAAGTCCAAGATGGTCAC
This sequence comes from Steromphala cineraria, assembly GCA_916613615.1. NCBI lineage: Eukaryota > Metazoa > Mollusca > Gastropoda > Trochida > Trochidae > Steromphala > Steromphala cineraria. The sequence goes on from OU744721.1 coordinate 12,677,741, forward strand.
CAATTTAGCCATAGATATACAAAAAAGTTATACAAAAACCTACTGCTTGTTAACAAATCATGATTATATCATTCTTGTATTAATGTTTGTTCAAGCTCTAGTGGTATCCAACAGAAGAATAGCATTTTAAAAGATAAAAAAAATCATGATGGCAGCCATAATCAATTATCATATAAAAGATGGTTACACAATTAAACCATATTACCACATCATTCATTTTAAGGTGAGCTTCTGTACCCTCGGTACTTTTATTCTTTTTATCCTTGCAATAATGCACTTCTTGAGAAATAATGTAGTTGTCAAGATTCACAATATTTATTGAATGGCATTTACATCCCTGGTAAGTTAAAATGGGTAGACTTTTTAGCTCATCAGGACTGAAAGTCCAGATGGGCTTATGGCATGGCCCGTCGTCCGGCGTCCGTCCGTAAACTTTTGACACTTTCGACTTCTCCTCATGAACCATACACATTAGAGAGCTGAAATTTTTTGTACAAGTACCTTAGCATATGGAGATTCTAATTTGTAACTTTGGTGACCCTGTGACCCCAAATAGGGTCACAGGGGTCACAACTTTAAAAACCTATTTTCATCTTCTTCTCCAGTTCCAGAAGGACTAGAGAGTTAAAAATGATATGTGCAGACTCCTTGGCCAATGGGGATTCTAATTTGTAACTTTGGTGACCCTGTGACCCCAAATAGGGTCACAGGGGTCACAACCTTAAATACCTATTTTCATCTTCTTCTTCAGTTCCAAAAGGAGTAGAGAGTTAAAAATTATATGTGCAGACTCCTTGGACAATGGAGATTCTAATTTGTAACTTTGTAGACCCTGTGACATCAAATAGGGTCACAGGGGTCACAACCTTAAAAACCTATTTTCATCTTCTTCTCCAGTTCTAAAAGGACTAGAGAGTTAAAAACGATATGTGCAGACTCCTTGGCCAATGGGGATTCTAATTTGTAACTTTGGTGACCCTGTGACCCCAAATAGGGTCACAGGGGTCACAACCTTAAATACCTATTTTCATCTTCTTCTCCAGTTCTAAAAGGACTAGAGAGTTAAAAGTGATATGTGCAGACTCCTTGGACAATGGGGATTCTAATTTGTAACTTTGGTGAACCTGTGACCCCAAATAGGGTCACAGGGGTCACAACTTTAAAAACCTATTTTCATCTTCTTCTCCAGTTCCAGAAGGACTAGAGAGTTAAAAGTGATATGTGCAGACTCCTTGGACAATGGGGATTCTAATTTGTAACTTTGGTGAACCTGTGACCCCAAATAGGGTCACAGGGGTCACAACCTTAAAAACCTATTTTCATCTTTTTCTCCAGTACTAAAAGGACTATAGAGTTGAAAATGATATGTGCAGACTCCTTGGCCAATCAGGATTCTTAATTGTAGATTTCGTGACCCCATGACCCCAAATAGGGTCACAGGGGTCACAACCTTAAATACCAATTCTCATCTTCTTCTCCAGTTCCAAAAAGTCTAGAGAGTTAATATTGATATGTGCAGACTCCTTGGACAATGGGGATTCTAATTTGTAACTTTGTTGACCCTGTGACCCCAAATAGGGTCACAGGGGTCACAACCTTAAAAAACTATTTTCATCTTCTTCTCAAGTTCCAAAAGGTCTAGAGAGCTGAAATTATATGTGCAGACTCCTTGGCCAATGGGGATTCTAAATTATAGATTTCGTGACCCCATGACCCCAAATAGGGTCACAGTGGTCACAACCTTAAAAACTTATTTTCATCATCATCTTTAGCTCCTAAAGGTCTATTGAGCTGAAAGACTGCATGTAGACTCCTTGGCCAATTGGGATTCTAAACTGTAGGTTTTGTGACCCCATGACCCCTAATAGGGTCACAGGGGTCACAATCTTAAAAACCTATTTTTCTCCTTTAGATGACAGTCTTTGACAAATTTATTTCTCCTTGGATATTTTAGTGTGGACTTCTTTCACTGTCTGATATTGGCGATCTAGAAAGTGTTGAATAATAATACATTTGTTTTGTAATTTTTTTATAGGTTTTCTTGCAATAGGTAACATCAGTTTAATTTTAGCTCATCTTGCCTGTATAAAGCAAACTTGATATGATGCCTGATGAGCTACAGAGCCAATGGCTCTATTTTTTCTTTAAGATACAAGTGTTTTACTTTGTTTTCAGTGGAAGTTCAAGATGTCTGATGCACATAGCAGATTTTGCCAACATGCTGAAGGCCTTCATCGGCTCCAACTACCTCTCCATTGCCTTTGCCTTCCACCAGAGTGGACTCATTGTAAGTTTACTATACTAAACGTTTACTAAAAATCACTGTTAAATTTTTGACTTATTGGATTCGGGATAGAAGGGGTGGATGGGGATATTGTCCAAAATAGTGTCTCGCAGTCTGCCAATTCCTGGTTGATGATTTTCATATTAGTTTTTTTTAAATCTTGATTTTTTGTGTTCTTTCAGTATATAGATATCAATATATATGGTTCAGTAAACAATTGTTCTGTCAAAGTTAATGCAATGATCAATGATGCGGTAATTTTGCCGAGGTATTCTTATCGAGATAAAGCTGTTTGTATAGATAATATAACATATGTTGCCATAATCTGATTATATGATTGATAGACTTACCACTGTTTCCTAACAACCTTTCACATATCAGTGTGAGAAATAAATAAATAAGTCTAGTCTGACAGCTCTGCATTTAAATTTTGTCTTGGGGGTTACTTAATTTTTGAATAGACAAAAGAAAGTTTGTTTCAAACTTATTCACACACTACATTAATTTTTGTCATAAAAAAACAGTCATATTTCGACTGAATTGGGTTAATCCTAAAGATGGGAGAGAATTTTCTACTTCTTTAGTTCTGTGTTGGACAAAAAAAGATACTTTTACCATTGTAAAGGGTGCTGTCTATTTTAGATTAGCAAAAAACTCCACATCAATTTTCATATGAACCACACGTTGCATTAGTGCTGCACCATTTTAACTGGCCAATCTACAGAGAGTCTCAGTTTCAGAGTATTCTGTTACAAGTAGGTAAGGGGAAATTGTACACAGAAAGTGAAAATGAAACAAACAGTATGCCAACAAGCAGTGACAATGTGGTTTCGTGTCCTGTAGATGATTCTGTTGAACATTATGGACAATTCTTTATCATTTTGCATTAATACCTTGACCTTTTTAATCCATAATGACTCACTATTTCTGATACCTTCTGGTATGGAACATTTGTTAATTGATTATATTTCATTAAATAAAAACTCCACTGAAATCATTGGAAAGTTCTTTTATCATTCCTAATAAGGTATATTATCACATAACCCCCCCCCCCCCCCTCCCCCCCAGAAATCTAAATTTCCTGAAAACAATCAACTTAAAGGTCTGTCTTGATGGGCATTTTAAACTGGTTGCAGCCATCTACTAGTTTCACGATTTAATTAGAAACCTATTAAATATTAATGCATTTCAAATGTAAGAGAATTATTTCTTTGCAAGTCTTATTCTTGATGTACTAACATTTGTCTAAGAAAAAAATAGATATTTCTTGTTAATAACCAAGTCCTATCAGCTTTAGGCCCTCTATATTGTAAGTTTTAGAAAATGTGACAAGAATGCTCTATTTCATCAATTTTACTTTACTTATTAAACTTGTATTAACAGTGTTGTGTAATATTCATTTACTGATAATATTATAAAAATTGGAATGTCTCTTTGAATTTTGTTTCCACAAAATATACCTTAGATTGGTCAGTTGCAAAATAAGCTACTGATATTACTCAAAACATTGCAAGCCCTGGCAAATTGAGAAAATTAATCAGGCAAAATAATAAGCTTGACCTACCAGTAAGGACTAGGTATCTATACCTCTACACCTCCACAACTCACTATGGTAAATGACAATGAGAACATTTGTGGATGTCGTTAGGAATTTTTTTTGTCAATGACTTTATTGAAATGTTGAAGACAAGCACCTGTTCTGTTGTAGCCGGGTCTGGTAGGCCTGCTGTTCATCGCCTCCCTCACTGACCACTGCTGTCACCTGATTGTCAAGTGCAAGTACCAGGCCATCTCACACGTCGTCCAATCACAGCCAGAGTCTGACCCAGTCAGGACCAATCAGGATGAAAGTGTTATCATCGAGGACAATTACATTGCTGAACTCAGAAAAAAGATGCTTCGAAACCTATCTTATGGTGACGTTGGAAAAATAAGTTTTGGAAGATGGGGACTCTATGTAGTCAACGTTTGTATATTTTTCACCCAATTTGGGTTCTGTGTAGCTTATTTCATATTCATAGGAAACACAATCCAAGCCTTGTTTCCCTTACAAACATGCTCTCTTCTGAACGGGACTTCTTTCTGTTCTCCATATGAGAGTCCCTCACACGCAGGCTCTATAGGTCGCAAAGTAGTCCATTCCAAGACAAAAGAGCCCTTAGGTAATATCTCGTCGACCAATGTCTCAAGTTTTACGGAAAGTGGCATGGAGTCATACTACAGAGCGGCAGTTTCAGAGCCAGAATTTGTTCAACTGTCGGAGAGTTTGGCAGCAAACATGACAAACATCACCCATTCCATAATCCAGTCGACAGCGCCCTCCCTCAAGCTACTCGTACTCATTCCTCTGCCAATATTCATAGGGTTCTCATATGTGAGGAATGTGCGACATCTCGGCGGAATCAGCGTGGCAGCGAACCTCTCCATCTTTGTTGGAGCTGTGTCTGTGATGATCTATCTCTTACTAGGTGAGGAAGCTTTTGATATTTTGTATTTATTTTGAAATTATATATATTTCAACAAATCTGTTGAAGAAAATGCTATTGTTCTATATGCTATAATATTGATTGATTTTGATATTGAATTTTCAGATTTCCATATAAGTGATTCCTTCGAGTATGTCAATCTGGCAGAACTGCCCATGTTTTTTGGTCTTGTCACAGGGGCCTTTGAGGGTATCGGCACTGTAAGTAAAACTTAGTGAACTCTTTATGCTATGTTTTATTAATACACTTTCCATTGTTTGCACTATTTCACATAGTTTCTAAATCAAATTGTTCCAAGGATATTTCAGTATTATCACAATACTTTATCTGATTATATTACTTTGATATCACTGCATAAGACCAAATATGATAAAATTATTAACTTTTGGGGTAAAACAATCTTGATTGCTGTATAAAAAAATACGAACTCAGGTTCAGGTAAACTTTGTGTATGTTGCTATAATAAGAAACCAGATTTTAACTAACTAGAAAACTTTATACTCCTCCTTTTGCAGATCATCCCTATAGAATCCAGTATGGAAGGAAACAGACACAACTTCTCTGCCTTCCTTCATGGAGCTGTGGGAACACTGGCGGCCATCTTGTTATCATTTGGAGTTCTGGGCTATCTGAGATTCGGAGACGAGACGAGTCAGATGATAAACACCAACATCCCCTCTAGCAGCGCCATCGCTATTGCCGTCAATATCTGCCTCTGTATTGGAGTTGTCCTTACGTTTCCGCTCCAGATATTTCCTGTTGTGGAGTTGGCAGAAATCTTCTTGTTTGCAGATGGTGAGTATAGTTATGAGTTAGATGCTGTTGAAAAGATTTATGATTAGTTTCATGCCTTCTTTGGGTCATGAAACCATTTTACAACTTGGAGCCCAGTGTAGATAAACAAATACATGAAGTGCAATCTCCACCACTGTCAATAGTTGTCTATTTGTTGGGCTGATCCTCACTTTGCCACTTCAGATATATTATTGTGGAGATCTTCTGGTTTGCTGAAAGTGAGTTATGAATCTGTTGATTTAGGAAAGCGTAAAATATCATCATCATACCTTCTTTGAGTGGTGATATCACTCTCTTGTGTAGATAACAATTATGTGCAGTACAATTGCCACGGTCATCAATGTCTGTCTCGTTTGTCGAGAGGGTCTTACATTCCCACTCCAGATATTCACCGACCGTGTATTATGAATCGGTTGGTTGTGGATAGGGTTAAAAAAAGGATCATCTTTCCTGCTTTTACTTGTTGTACCACTTTCTTGCACTTAGAGCAAAGTGTTAATGGATGACTTCTTGTAGTAAACCTGTTTCAATTGTTGCTTATCTTTAGCTAAATATTTGTGTTGTTACTATATCACTTTATTCGTTCTAAAAGAAAACAATGTTTGTTGCTTTTGCAATGGACTTTGGAATCATGTTTCAAATTGTTAATGTATTTTTGAAATTGGAGAATTTGTCCATTATGACGCTGTTTTTGATAAGATATCACCTTTAGACATTAGTATGGATACCTGTTATTATGCTGTTTTGATGTCAGTAGCTTTTTATCAAGAAACGTTTGTCATAGCATTTTACCTAAAATTCTTCTTCCATATTCTTGTATATGTGTAAAAATCTTAACTTGATGAATTGATATATTGTCTAATATTCCTTCATGAGTGAATATTTCTTACTTTGTTCTGGTTCCTATCAACACCTATACAGTGGATGCCCAAACATGAGATGCAAATAAGAAACAACACTTCACATACATTTTAATTGATTTAGATTTATTAGTTAATGTAGTCTATCTGCAGGCAGAAGAATGTTACTTGTTTGCCTTATTGGAAACATGACCATACTTCTCTTAAGAATATAAAGATGGTTGCCTGCTGTTTCCAGGGAAATTGTGTGGACCACAGAAAAAAATTCACATACATTTTTAGCTCATCAGGACTGAAAGTCCAGATGGGCTTATGGCATGGCCCGTCGTCCGGCGTCCGTCCGTCGTCCGTAAACTTTTGACACTTTCGACTTCTCCTCATGAACCATACACATTAGAGAGCTGAAATTTTGTGTACAAGTACCTTAGCATATGGAGATTCTAATTTGTAATTTTGGTGACCCTGTGACCCCAAATAGGGTCACAGGGGTCACAACCTTAAATACCTATTTTCATCTTCTTCTCCAGTTCCAAAAGGAGTAGAGAGTTAAAAACGATATGTGCAGACTCCTTGGCCAATGGGGATTCTTAATTGTAGATTTCGTGACCCCATGACCCCAAATAGGGTCACAGGGGTCACAACCTTAAAAACCTATTTTCATCTTCTTCTCCAGTTCCAAAAGGAGTAGAGAGTTAATATTGATATGTGCAGACTCCTTGGACAATGGGGATTCTAATTTGTAACTTTGGTGACCCTGTGACCCCAAATAGGGTCACAGGGGTCACAACCTTAAAAACCTATTTTCATCTTCTTCTCCAGTTCCAAAAGGAGTAGAGAGTTAGAAATTATATGTGCAGACTCCTTGGCCAATGGGGATTATAATTTGTAACTTTGGTGACCCTGTGACCCCAAATAGGGTCACAGGGGTCACAACCTTAAAAACCATTCTCATCTTCTTCTCCAGTTCCAAAAGGAATAGATAGTTAATATTGATGTGTGCAGACTCCTTGGACAATGGGGATTCTAATTTGTAACTTTGTTGACCCTGTGACCCCAAATAGGGTCACAGGGGTCACAACCTTAAAAAACTATGTTCATCTTCTTCTCAAGTTCCAAAAGGTCTAGAGAGCTGATATGATATGTGCAGACTCCTTGGCCAATGGGGATTCTAAATTGTAGTTTTCGTGACCCCATGACCCCAAATAGGGTCACAGGGGTCACAACCTTAAAAACCTATTTTCATCTTCTTCTTCAGTTCCAAAAGGAGTAGAGAGTTAAAAATTATATGTGCAGACTCTTTGGACAATGGGGATTCTAATTTGTAACTTTGGTGACCCTGTGACCCCAAATAGGGTCACAGGGGTCACAACCTTAAAAACCTATTTTCATCTTCTTCTCCAGTTCTAAAAGGACTAGAGAGTAAAAAATCATATGTGCAGACTCCTTGGCCAATGGGGATTCTAAATTGTAGATTTTGTGACCCCATGACCCCAAATAGGGTCACAGGGGTCACAACCTTAAAAACCATTCTCATCTTCTTCTCCAGTTCCAAAAGGAATAGATAGTTAATATTGATGTGTGCAGACTCCTTGGACAATGGGGATTCTAATTTGTAACTTTGTTGACCCTGTGACCCCAAATAGGGTCACAGGGGTCACAACCTTAAAAACTATTTTCATCTTCTTCTCAAGTTCCAAAAGGTCTAGAGAGCTGAAATGATATGTGCAGACTCCTTGGCCAATGGGGATTCTAAATTGTAGTTTTCGTGACCCCATGACCCCAAATAGGGTCACAGGGGTCACAACCTTAAAAACTTATTTTCATCATCATCTTTAGCTCCTAAAGGTCTATTGAGCTGAAAGACTGCATGTAGACTCCTTGGCCAATTGGGATTTTAAACTGTAGATTTCGTGACCCCATGACCCCAAATAGGGTCACAGGGGTCACAATCTTAAAAACCTATTTTTCTCCATTAGATGACAGTCTTTATTTATCCTTGGATATTTTATAGTGTGGACTTCTTTCACTGTCTAATAAATAATTTGGGTAAGGAAATTTATTCCGAAATCGTTACATTTGTTTTGTAATTTTTAATAGGTTTTCTTGCAAAAGGTAACATCAGTTTCATTTTTAGCTCATCTGGCCTGTATAAAGCAAACCTGATATGATGCTTGATGAGCTACAGAGCCAATGGCTCTATTTTTAGCTCATCAGGACTGAAAGTCCAGATGGGCTTATGGCATGGCCCGTTGTCCGGCATCCGTCCGGCGTCCGTCCGTCCGTCGTCCGTCGTCCGTCCGTCCGTCCGTAAACTTTTGACACTTTCGACTTCTCCTCATGAACCATACACATTAGAGAGCTGAAATTTTGTGTACAGGTACCTTAGCATATGGAGATTCTAATTTGTAACTTTGGTGACCCTGTGACCCCAACTAGGGTCACAGGGGTCACAACTTTAAAAACCTATTTTCATCTTCTTCTCCAGTTCCAGAAGGACTAGAGAGTTAAAAATGATATGTGCAGACTCCTTGGCCAATGGGGATTCTAATTTGTAACTTTGGTGACCCTGTGACCCCAAATAGGGTCACAGGGGTCACAACCTTAAATACCTATTTTCATCTTCTTCTCCAGTTCCAAAAGGAGTAGAGAGTTAAAAATTATATGTGCAGACTCCTTGGACAATGGGGATTCTAATTTGTAACTTTGGTGACCCTGTGACCCAAAATAGGGTCACAGGGGTCACAACCTTAAATACTTATTTTCATCTTCTTCTCCAGTACTAAAAGGACTAGAGAGTTGAAAGTGATATGTGCAGACTCCTTGGACAATGGGGATTCTAATTTGTAACTTTGGTGAACCTGTGGTCACAACTTTAAGAACCTATTTTCATCTTCTTCTCCAGTTCTAAAAGGACTAGAGAGTTGAAAGTGATATGTGCAGACTCCTTGGCCAATGGGGATTCTAAATTGTAGATTTCGTGACCCCATGACCGCAAATAGGGTCACAGGGGTCACAACCTTAAAAACCTATTTTCATCTTCTTCTCCAGTTCTAAAAGGACTAGAGAGTTGAAAGTGACATGTGCAGACTCCTTGGACAATGGGGATTCTAATTTCTAACTTTGGTGAACCTGTGACCCCAAATAGGGTCACAGGGGTCACAGCCTTAAAAACCAATTCTCATCTTCTTCTCAAGTTCCAAAAGGTCTAGAGAGTTAATATTGATATCTGCAGACTCCTTGGACAATGGGGATTCTAATTTGTAACTTTGTTGACCCTGTGACCCCAAATAGGGTCACAGGGGTCACAACCTTAAAAACCTATTTTCATCTTCTTCTCCAGTTCTAAAAGGACTAGAGAGTTAAAAACGATATGTGCAGACTCCTTGGCCAATGGGGATTCTAAATTGTAGATTTCGTGACTCCATGACCCCAAATAGGGTCACAGGGGTCACAACCTTAAAAACCTATTTCATCTTCTTTTCCAGTTCTAAAAGGACTAGAGAGTTGATAGTGATATGTGCAGACTCCTTGGACAATGGGGATTCTAATTTGTAACTTTGGTGAACCTGTGACCCAAAATAGGGTCACAGGGGTCACAACCTAAAAAAAACCTATTTTCATCTTCTTCTCCAGTTCTAAAAGGACTAGAGAGTTGAAAGTGATATGTGCAGACTCCTTGGACAATGGGGATTCTAATTTGTAACTTTGGTGAACCTGTGACCCCAAAAAGGGTCACAGGGGTCACAACCTTAAAAACCTATTTTCATCTTCTTCTCCAGTACGTACTAAAAGGACTATAGAGTTGAAAATGATATGTGCAGACTCCTTGGCCAATGGGGATTCTTAATTGTAGATTTTGTGACCCCATGACCCCAAATAGGGTCACAGGGGTCACAACCTTAAAAACCATTCTCATCTTCTTCTCCAGTTCCAAAAGGAATAGATAGTTAATATTGATGTGTGCAGACTCCTTGGACAATGGGGATTCTAATTTGTAACTTTGTTGACCCTGTGACCCCAAATAGGGTCACAGGGGTCACAACCTTAAAAACTTATTTTCATCTTCTTCTCAAGTTCCAAAAGGTCTAGAGAGCTGAAATGATATGTGCAGACTCCTTGGCCAATGGGGATTCTAAATTGTAGTTTTCGTGACCCCATGACCCCAAATAGGGTCACAGGGGTCACAACCTTAAAAACTTATTTTCATCATCATCTTTAGCTCCTAAAGGTCTATTGAGCTGAAAGACTGCATGTAGACTCCTTGGCCAATTGGGATTTTAAACTGTAGATTTCGTGACCCCATGACCCCAAATAGGGTCACAGGGGTCACAATCTTAAAAACCTATTTTTCTCCATTAGATGACAGTCTTTATTTATCCTTGGATATTTTATAGTGTGGACTTCTTTCACTGTCTAATAAATAATTTGAGTAAGGAAATTTATTCCGAAATCGTTACATTTGTTTTGTAATTTTTAATAGGTTTTCTTGCAAAAGGTAACATCAGTTTCATTTTTAGCTCATCTGGCCTGTATAAAGCAAACCTGATATGATGCTTGATGAGCTACAGAGCCAATGGCTCTATTTTTAGCTCATCAGGTCCGTCGTCCGTCCGTCCGTCCGTCCGTCCGTCCGTAAACTTTTGACACTTTCGACTTCTCCTCATGAACCATACACATTAGAGAGCTGAAATTTTGTGTACAGGTACCTTAGCATATGGAGATTCTAATTTGTAACTTTGGTGACCCTGTGACCCCAAATAGGGTCACAGGGGTCACAACTTTAAAAACCTATTTTCATCTTCTTCTCCAGTTCCAGAAGGACTAGAGAGTTAAAAATGATATGTGCAGACTCCTTGGCCAATGGGGATTCTAATTTGTAACTTTGGTGACCCTGTGACCCCAAATAGGGTCACAGGGGTCACAACCTTAAATACCTATTTTCATCTTCTTCTCCAGTTCCAAAAGGAGTAGAGAGTTAAAAATTATATGTGCAGACTCCTTGGACAATGGGGATTCTAATTTGTAACTTTGTTGACCCTGTGACCCCAAATAGGGTCACAGGGGTCACAACCTTAAAAACTTATTTTCATCTTCTTCTCAAGTTCCAAAAGGTCTAGAGAGCTGAAATGATATGTGCAGACTCCTTGGCCAATGGGGATTCTAAATTGTAGTTTTCGTGACCCCATGACCCCAAATAGGGTCACAGGGGTCACAACCTTAAAAACTTATTTTCATCATCATCTTTAGCTCCTAAAGGTCTATTGAGCTGAAAGACTGCATGTAGACTCCTTGGCCAATTGGGATTTTAAACTGTAGATTTCGTGACCCCATGACCCCAAATAGGGTCACAGGGGTCACAATCTTAAAAACCTATTTTTCTCCATTAGATGACAGTCTTTATTTATCCTTGGATATTTTATAGTGTGGACTTCTTTCACTGTCTAATAAATAATTTGGGTAAGGAAATTTATTCCGAAATCGTTACATTTGTTTTGTAATTTTTAATAGGTTTTCTTGCAAAAGGTAACATCAGTTTCATTTTTAGCTCATCTGGCCTGTATAAAGCAAACCTGATATGATGCTTGATGAGCTACAGAGCCAATGGCTCTATTTTTAGCTCATCAGGTCCGTCGTCCGTCCGTCCGTCCGTAAACTTTTGACACTTTCGACTTCTCCTCATGAACCATACACATTAGAGAGCTGAAATTTTGTGTACAGGTACCTTAGCATATGGAGATTCTAATTTGTAACTTTGGTGACCCTGTGACCCCAAATAGGGTCACAGGGGTCACAACTTTAAAAACCTATTTTCATCTTCTTCTCCAGTTCCAGAAGGACTAGAGAGTTAAAAATGATATGTGCAGACTCCTTGGCCAATGGGGATTCTAATTTGTAACTTTGGTGACCCTGTGACCCCAAATAGGGTCACAGGGGTCACAACCTTAAATACCTATTTTCATCTTCTTCTCCAGTTCCAAAAGGAGTAGAGAGTTAAAAATTATATGTGCAGACTCCTTGGACAATGGGGATTCTAATTTGTAACTTTGGTGACCCTGTGACCCAAAATAGGGTCACAGGGGTCACAACCTTAAATACTTATTTTCATCTTCTTCTCCAGTACTAAAAGGACTAGAGAGTTGAAAGTGATATGTGCAGACTCCTTGGACAATGGGGATTCTAATTTGTAACTTTGTTGACCCTGTGACCCCATATAGGGTCACAGGGGTCACAACCTTAAAAACCTATTTTCATCTTCTTCTTAAGTTCCAAAAGGTCTAGAGAGCTGAAATTATATGTGCAGACTCCTTGGCCAATGGGGATTCTAAATTGTAGATTTCGTGACCCCATGACCCTAAATAGGGTCACAGGGGTCACAACCTTAAAAACTTATTTTCATCATCATCTTTAGCTCCTAAAGGTCTATTGAGCTGAAAGACTGCATGTAGACTCCTTGGCCGATTGGAATTCTAAACTGTAGGTTTTGTGACCCCATGACCCCAAATAGGGTCACAGGGGTCACAATCTTAAAAACCTATTTTTCTCCATTAGATGACAGTCTATGGCAAATTTATTTCTCCTTGGATACTTTAGTGTGGACTTCTTTCACTGTCTGATATTGGCGATCTAGAAAGTGTTGAATAATAATACATTTGTTTTGTAATTTTTTATAGGTTTTCTTGCAATAGGTAACATCAGTTTCATTTTGAGCTCATCTTGCCTGTATAAAGCAAACTTGATATGATGCCTGATGAGCTACAGAGCCAATGGCTCTATTTTTTATAGGTTTTCTTGCAATAGGTAACATCAGTTTCATTTTTAGCTCATCTTGCCTGTATAAAGCAAACTTGATATGATGCCTGATGAGCTACAGAGCCAATGGCTCTATTTTTAATTTTATTCTAGATTAATTTTATGTTAATGCAGTCTATCTACAGGCAGACGAATGCTAGCGGCTTGATGATGAATGACGACCATACTATTCTGAAGAATAAAAATATGGTTGCCTGTTGTTTCCAGGGAAAGTATGTGGACCACGGAAAAGACGGCCAATGGTAGGAAATGAGGAAGAGGACAGCGAAGGGTATGCAAGTGGAGACAGCGATCGGGACTCTCTGCTTCCAGGCAGCGCCAGTACCTCGCACGTCCCTGTCGCTACCGTCATATCGGAGGAGGTGGGTCATGTGACTAAACTAGCTCACACTAGTCCGAACAGACATTTTGTCATTAGTAAAATGATGAAGTTGGATTTTAAGATCTCTCCGTTATTTAGTTTGTGAATATTTTGTCCGCTAAGTATTGATACCTAAGTAATGACCCTATGCTGTGTGAAGGTGTCGACTCTGAAGAGGAACACAGTGAGGATGCTGATAGTCGGGGTGGCAGCTGGACTTGCAGTCCTCTTCAAGGACAAGTTTGCTTACGTCTCTGCATTCACAGGTCAGTTTTGTGCTTCGATGATTTCCAGATAGTTTACTTATCAAAGACTAAGCCTGGAATGTTTTATTATCCCTCGCCACAAAGTGGGAAGGGGATATAGGTTTGGCTCTGTCCCATTGTGTGTGTGTGTGCATCTGAAACTATTTAAGAAAGGATAACAAAGTTTGCTGTGTCTTCAGGGAATTGTTCTCTTGATGGAGTTCTGAAATAAGTTGTTTCATGTTTTTGACTTTTTTGTTGGAGGGTACCTGCAAAGGGGACAATATTTTTATAAACCTATTTAAAGATAGGAAAAGCTAATTTGACGTATGTATTTGAGGTAATAATACCTTAATAGAGTTTGAATCTGAAGCATGAAATCATTTTTTACGGAGTTATAGCCCTTGTTCTGTGTTTTTCAAATCTGATTTAGGAAATAAATGGGAGCTATAATGAAAACCAAGGTGGCAGGGGATGTTGATGACTATATCTTCTTCTTTTAATTAACAGTGGTAAATAATTATATAATATAAACTAGAATATGTTTTCAAGTTATCTTAATTTCTTTTACTCTCCTATTGTGCAAGGTGTGAATAACCAGCTTTTTACCAAATGTAAAGAGTGAATAATGTTATTATACTCTTTGCATATCAGTGATATTGTTTATATTTTCAGGATCTATTGGAAGTTCTCTGTTGGCCTTCATCTTGCCGTGCCTCTTCTACCTGAAGCTGTGCTGGACCACCATGCCCTGGTACTATAAGGTCAAGAACATTGTCATCATCATCATCGGCGTCACCTGCAGCATCATCAGTCTGTATGCCAGTGTCAAAAGTCTCATCTCCGATGTTTCCACTCAGTCCTAAAACAGCCATGCCTTTTTGCAACAAGATCAAATACATCATCCGGCCTGAACTGCCAATTTCGGAACTGTCAGTTTTATGCCTTGCTGCATTCACTTGAGTTTTCTGTGATTGCTCTCTAGCTTACTATGAGAGAAAGTAATAGTCCAGTCTAGTAAAAGTAACTGGAGGTTGCTAACATTCGCCTTGGGGGCGCTGATATCAGCACATAAGGGTCTGCAGCAATGCCGAAAACGCCAGTATCTCAACTGTCAGTTTTATGCCTTGCTGCATAGCCTTGAGTTTTCTGTGATTGCTCTCTAGCTTACTATGAGACAAAGCAATAGTCCAATCTAGTAAAAGTAACTGGAGGTAGCTAACATTTGCCTGTGGGGGCGCTGATATCAGCACATACGGGTCTGCAGCAAGGCATAAAACCGACAGTTTGGAAGCTGGCATTTTAGGCTTTGCATAGGAAGACGATCATTCGGCATCATTTGCAGTATCATCAGTATCTGATGCATCATGGTTTAGGAGACACCTGAACCCTTTCATCCATAAGAAACCAGTAACAAATGTTTTTGAGCCTGATTACTGGCTTGTAGAAGTGAAGTGGTTCAAAGAACCATTCCCTGAAACTGTAAGATCAAGAACATAGTCATGAGTGTCATCAGTTGCGGCATCATCTTCTGTGTAGTCTCATCTTAAATGAATCCACTGTAAAGGAGACTTTTCTCCTAAGTACAAGGTCAAAAATATTGTCATCAATGTCATCATCATCTGAAGCAGTCTGTATGCCCGTGCATGAGAGGTCTCATCTCGATGTATTCACTGTGAAGGAAATGCCTTAAACAGCCAATACCTTGATATATTGTGATCAAGATTAGAGTTATCATCGTCATCAGCAGCAGCATCTACAGGATCAGCACAAGCAGCAGCAGCATCTTAGAGATGCATTATACAGGGTCCCATTTTGTTAACTTTTGGTTGTTTTCAGTTTGGTGTCACGGGTACTCAACTCCTAGATTTAGAACATTTGATCGTCCTTGTCAGATTTACTGGTTCTTTGATGCCAAGCCAGAAACATTATTATGCCAACCCTTTTACTACGATTTTTAACATTAAATTACGCTGTTACACTTACTCTGCTGAAATTAAATTTTTTTGCTTATTTACGTAAATCGGTAAAGTGGATGAAATTTTACAGGGAAGTGTACGAGAGGCACCAGGAGCAGGGGTTCATTACATGTGTATATAGTAATATGCCATTACACCGGTAGCATTCGCTAAGCTCCTAGTATCGCTCTCATTCCATGTAAGCTGTTAGAAATTAGACTATTTTATGTCAAAAGATCAACAAATTTCAATATTAGGAGCTGCATAATGAATGGTCACATGTTATTCCGTCTGGTATGTTTGTTTGGTAATTGATGAAAAAATTTATCAAAACGACCACAGGCCGATTAACAAGTATTGCACTTTTTAAAGTCAAAATTACACTTTTTGATCTCCATTTCAACCAATATTACACTTAGGGTCGAAAAAGGGTTGGCATCTCTGATTCCACAGCACAATTGAGGACCGTATTATCAGTATATTGGTACATTGCAATACAGAAACAACATGATACGTATCGATGCATACTTCTGAAAATATCCAATATATCAGATGTAGAAATAAGCAATTTCCATGTAAAAATACAGCAAAACTCAATCTATTTAAAATGTGATTTTACAAAAAGTTGTAAACAAAATATGAGATTGTGTTGTTCATGCATTGTTATTAAATAATCTCCCTTTCTAAAACTGCGCACAGATTTAGAGCTGCTATTTAGTCAAGAAAGCATGCAAAATCTTAAATTGGGAAAGTACCAAAATATTGCAATACACTTTTCTGTTTCGCAATATTTTGCAATTTTGAAATGAGGAATGATACCCATCTTTACAATTGAAAGGCTTTCAGAGCAGTTAAAGTGATAGAAAACTTCTACTCTACCTTAAAGGGGCAGTAGCACGTTTTTAGGGGGAATATAAGGTGTTGTCAGGAAAATGAAAATTAATGGTTCCAATTGAAAGACAATGTATTTAAACTAAATGGAGCAGTAATAATTCAAATATATATTGTAAAGTTTAGCCATGCGATTCCTTTTTCTTACTCAAAATGAATTAAAGGTGTTCACACAAAAATGCCGCCAATGGATTTCATGTGAATCTTCATACTTTGTCCTCTGACTATGGATGATTGACTTGTTTAATGAGATTTTTGACACTGTCAATATAATACATTTAACATTAACTTACAATTATCAGTGAAAATTTTAAAATATAAAGTTATCAAAAAACGTGCAACTGCCCCTTTAAAAAGGTTTTATTCTGTAGCCTATTTAGTTAGTTCCATAAAGGACAATAACCATGGGGGTCATGAGAATAAGCTGACGGTAAGAATTATGAAAATATATAATCAAATATTCAGAATAATGAAAATATCTGATCTCATATTTTCTGTTAATAACGTTGCTTGTATATATATATCTTTCCTATTTCTATTTCATTACTTTTGTTGTTGTTTCTGTTTATATGTAAAAAAATTGAATTGAAATTTACACCAGTCGCTCATATACATGACTGAAAGACTGTGATTGCTAAATTGCATAATGATGTGTCAATTATTGAATATCGTTATTATGCCAGCTGGTGCAAAATGCAAATGGTGCATGAATAATTTTACCTGTGACAAGGAAGCAGTTGTTGTTTTCCATTGAACCAGAAATTATGTTATTGTATTGTTTGTCTATAAGATACATTGCAGTTGATAATGATGAAGTCTTTATTTTAATTATCCCGCCGCTAATAGCTGAAATGTTGCCCAAGCGGCGCTAAACAATAACTCACTCACTATAATAATAATAATAATACTAATTTTAACGCCTAGTATCCAGTCCAGGACTGCTCAACGGCGATACAATGGCTGTACATTGTATATTATTACCCTGAAGGAATTGTACTTTTGAGTCAAGCTACTAAGCGCCTCGCGCGACCATATAGGTCCGTACTTTCCCCATGTTCTAACGAATCTTGCTCAAAATAGAAATACTGTAATTTAGCAGATAACTTAATGCGTTTTTAATTTTCGTGGTCGAACGTATACTCGATACCTGTTGATGTCATTCAGAGCTGAATGAGGTTTTATATTAGAATTAGATATTATGATTGAGATCACTGGGTTTTTTTGTTCAGAATGACCAATTGATTCTTAATTCCTGATTACTTTGCAACTCAAATTAACTTACCAATTCAATTGCATTTTGTCAAATAAAATTTATGTTAAGTTCTTTGGCTTTAAAAGAACTAAAAGGGTTGTAACTATCCATTCCATAACAGTTTATACCTCAGTTTCTTGTGTCACAAATCATAGTTTTACAAAAGCATGATAATATCATCAACCAATGAATCATGTTGAACCTTTTACATATGGATCGAAAAAATTCTGGTTTTGTTGATGGAGATAGAGATCAGTCCCAAATTCTTCTCCTCAGGCAGTCTTTCCTTGACCATTGATTCTGTGGGTTTTGTTGTAAATTTAGTAGCAGCTTAAGTATCTTTGACCATGATAAGCTCGTACATTTCTGAATGGTGTTAGCATTTATGTGACTACCTCTTGTTAAAATTCATCAAATGAAAGGTAATGTTCTTTTTCATGACATTTGTTGTAAAAGGTTGTTTTGGGGTTTATATGAAAAGCTTTTGCGGATATGAATTGATGCAGTTTACATAAATGTTATGATTTGATTATGTTGTGTGAAATTAAGGAAGTTTTGATCATTTTAATCAAAGTTTTCTTTTACAAATTAGATGTATATTTTCTGATTTAATTTGATCTCTCAGGTTATTTCCAGTGCCATGTTTGCCATACTTGTAATATTCATGATTGCCAAAAGAAATGTTGTTTCCTGTCGCAAGACAAAATTCAGCGATCGACTGTCCTGTTTCTTGTTATGCAATATGTCATCAATTGTAAATCCCAATCGATGTCTTTGGAAAAAAGTCTAAAAACTCAGTTGCTAGTCAACTTGAGTACTGTTTTCGTCCTAATAAGCGCCCCCTATTTAAAATGGCCTACCTCTACTGCTTTTCCAATAGTTTTAGTTTATCCGGGCCTGTGAATGTGTAGTTGCACTGAATTCCAACAATCGACCTACTTTCATTCTCGTTCAGAATCCCGACAAGTGCTAGTTTCGCTTGTCTATAACATATTCCTAATAAGCGCCCCCCCTTTCTGGGGTATCCTAATAAGCGCCCCCTTTGGATTTTTGCAAGCTAAGCGCCCGGGTCGCTTATTAGGACGAATACGGTAAGCATGTTTTGTAAGGAAATATTTGTACTTAATTAATGTTTGAATCTTCGTGAATCTAACCCTGGAAGGATGTAGCATATCTCTTTTGTAATGAAAAATCTGTCTGCAATAGTTTTTACTTTTTCGATTGTCATACCTGTTCTAAATTTATGCAAGACAAGGGTACACTAGAATTTGACATCAAAAGAACATGGAGGTTAGTGATCAACTGAAGGAAACCTGAATGAAGGAAGTCTAATGATAATGTCCCTATCATTTAACACTACGCTTTCATTATTGTGCATGATTATAATTTTTATCTTTATGGGTGTATATATTCTTGTATTATTATATTTAATGATATTAATGAGTATTTATAAAGCGCTTTATGGATACACAAGGTGCATGCACAAAGCGCATGATTGGCAAGTTATTAAGTATTATTCCATTGGCACTTATGCAGTATTTGATAACACAAATGGGCCAATGAAAAAAAATAGCCAAAATATTTTTCAGAATAAACAAAATGGACAAACAATCTGAGCACAAAAAGTAAATCTATCACTACACTTTCAACAGTAAGTTCACAAATTCTGATTGCCATGACATTTAAACAATTTTAGATTTGGAATTGTCTTTAATAAACTGTTTCCTTATTGTCGTAATTACTTGTATGTTGTAATGGCTTTCGACTTTGACTGTCAATATGAATATAATATGATGATATAGTCAATGTCAATTTGAGTATAAAATGAAAGCCAAGGCAATGTCAATCATATTATGATCTATATTCTGTTACTGGGGGGAACCTGGAAATACTTGATCAATAATATTTTCAACCATATATCTTTCACATATAATATTCAACTGGGACGGTTCCATTGCAATACTCATCAATGTTTGTTAAAAGTGTTTGACTTATGTTTGATCATGTTAATTTTTTTTATGTTGGTTTTGTCTAATGAAGACTCTTACTGGTCTCGTTGGTTTTGATTTAAGCTGCTCAATTCAGTCAATTGTTAGATAAATGACATGACTAGCCCTTTAAAGGGGCAGTAGCACATTTTTGAAAATTCTATTTGTTCGACTTATCACTGATAATTTTATGTTAATGCTAAATGTTTTATTTTTTGGGTCAAAAATGTTATTACACAAACCAATTATCCATAGTCAGAGAACTAATGACACATATAGTCCATTAACGGCCATTTTTGTGTGAACACCTTTAATTCATTTTGTGTAAGTAAAAGGAATCACATGGCTGAACTGTACATTATATATTTGATTTATTACTGCTTGATTTAGTTCAAATACATTTTCTTTCAATTGCTTTTCTTTCAAACTGCCCCTTTAAGAACATAGCTGTACTGTTGATAATGTACAGTAGAATTCCAACACACATTGACTTACGTTTTATTAGCAGAGCTCTAGAAGACATACCGGTATTCATATGAATTTATCACAGTTTCATTGGTGTTGAAATAGGTTACACATGCTAACATATGCAATAACAACTTAAAGGGGCAGTAGCACGTTTTTTGATAATTTTATATTTTAAAAATTGCACTTATAATTGTAAGTAAATGCCTAATGTATTATATTGACAGTGTCAACAATCACATTACACAAGCCAATCACCCATAGTCAGAGGACAAAGTATGAGGATTCACATAAAATCCATTGGCGGCCATTTTTGTGTGAACACCTTTAATTCATTTTTGTAAGAAAAAGGAATCGCATGGCTGAACCTTACGTTATATATTTGAATTATTACTGCTCCATTTAGTTTAAATACATTGTCTTTCATTTGGAACCATTCATTTTCATTTTCCTGACATCACCTTATATTCCCCCTAAAAACGTGCTACTGCCCCTTTAAAGGTCAAAAGAAGTATAGTAGCAAGTAAATAACAGTCTGGTGTTTCATGACAATTTGAAAATGTGTGATTCTATTATTTAGTTAAAATGAGTATGGTTATTAGTAATTGACATTCTAGTAATTCATGACAGTTAATTACTTCTTTAAAAGATTTATTAAAAAATTCAATTTATTTTAGATTAGAAGAAATATAATTTTGTCTTTAGGTATAGATCTACATAGAGGATATCTTTTGTTTTGAGTGTGATATCACTTATCTATCATCGAATGACCGGGTAGAGCCAGTATTTTCACGAGTGGCGCAGCCACGAGTAAAATATAGGCTTTACCCAGTCACGAGATTAGAGATAAGTGATATCACACTCAAAACAAAAGATATTCTGTTTATTATATGCCTTTATGGTCGAAAATGTGGCAATTTATGTCCAAAATGTCTTGACTCCAGAGTTTTCTGGCGACGTCATACCATTGTTGATCGTAACTTAGCGACGGCGATGCGTCGCGTTGATTGTAGAAGTGACGTCAAACCATTGTACTCATGACGTCATCCCCTCTGTGATATTTTCACTGACTCGAAAAAGTGATATCACACTCAGTGGCGAGATCACTTTTCTACAACTGAGAAAACTTAGCATATAATAAATTTGATTATCTCAAATCATCAGTATTACTTCTAACCAATACTTTTGACATTTTCAATTGTTCATGGAGAATTTTTCATGTGCAATATCTTTTCATGTGTAATATCTTTTCATGTGTAATATTTCTTAAGCATATTCTGAATTGCAATATATTAAAATGTGTTACAATATATTTCATTATTGTTTGAATATGTTACGTAAAAAGGTCAAGTTGATATTTGATAAGAGAACTCTTCAATGTTCTTTTACATTGTTATAAGTTAATGAAATGAATCACAATTTATTTCAATTCAGAGCATTTGGAAAACTTAAGCCTCAATTTGTCAAGAGCTGCTCTAGCAATTTCAAAAAAATTCATGAACTTGGTCAAAAGTTTGTCTTAATAACCATAATTTGATTTTCATTAAAATATACTATTAAAATTTGCACTAAGATAAAGATATGTAATGCCATTTTCTATATTGCTGGAGGTTAATGACGATGAGACAAAGACGTCTTGTAATACAAATATCAAACATACTCATTATCTCTAAATCATGTTTACCCTCACCATATATGCATATTTTCCAAAATAAAAAACTGCCTTTGGCTATATATTTTTACTTGATCATGCTTTGATTTATACGGTGGTAAAATAAAGTATTTTCCCCATAATCCTGTTTTCTGTTTTCTCTAACTTGTAGTCATTCATTGCACAGGAATCCACTGCATGTGGAAGTCATGCAAGACCTAGCTGGCTTCATTGAAACTGAGTGAGTGAGTTGGGATAAGACATATCCACGAAATCAATTACAATGTGGATGTTGCCATCAAAAGAGAATTAATAGATCAGGAATAAAAAAAATCACAAGGATGTGGAACAGACAGAAAGAAGGGCAAAGTGAGAGAAAGACTACAGATTTTAGAATGACTCGAGTAGTCTGGCTTCTAGACCTCAACCTGTCCAGGTTGGTTGACCCTTCCAGTAGCAAGTTATCAATAACACTCAAACCAGCCCAGTGCTGAGCCCACCACAACCAGGCATTGAGTCATGTGGTGGCTCAGTCAAAATAGGTGCTGCTGGTGAAAGGACAGTGAGTGAAGGTATTCTGGATAGAACTTTAGTCATAATCAAAGAAAAGAAAGTCTCTGTGCAAAATATATCTGTGTATAGCCCTTTGCAGCCTAACAATTGTTCTTCCTCTTTGAAGTTGCCATGAAGAAAAATAGGTACACATACTTTCTTCTGAGTAGTATATTTAGCAGCCCCGTCGACGGGGCTGCTATCAATTTTTGTGAAGTTTCCGACGCCGCACTCGTATCGTATAAACTTTTTTCCGCTAAGCTTTCCAGAACTCTTGTTCATAACTTACTACTCATACCTCGGGGGAACGATTTTGACACATTCACTTTCAAGGTCAAAGGTCAAGGTCACGAGCTATGTAATCACCAAGAATTCCTTGTAAACACGATAACTTGAAAAGTTTTTTAGCTATCAAGCTTTAACTTGGTATATATCATCCTTGGAGAGTAAAATTTTTTGAAAAGGTTTTGGCTACAATCCGTCAATGGTCAATGGTTGAGCATGGTTTAGCGCAGTCTAAATAAACCTAGCCTCAATATTATCCGTTTCACTCCTATACCGAGTCTAGAAAGGCCTAACAGAAGGTCACGTCAGCTCACGTACGAATTGACCAATCAGAACTCATCTTACGAAGCCGCAATAGTCTGCCTTCCCACGTATAACGTTGGAGGGCCATAGGTCGCAGAAAGGTCGGCTGACGCGACCCTCTACTAGGCCTTGCTAGACTCAGTATGGGGGTGAAACGGATAATATTGAGGCTAAGTTTACTTAGACTGGGTTTAGTGAAAATGCTTTATTCTAACTATTAACACTTTTAATCAATAGATGATTGTTATACTCAACAAAAAGTGTTCATTGATTGTGTGGCCTTGAAGGTCAAAGGTCAAAAGTCAAGGTCATGAGATATGAGTTATCGCAAAGTGCACATAATTTGGGTATTACTTTTTAAGGTCAAAGGTCAAGGTAACGAGTTATAAAATGATAACAAAATTCCTTGTAAACACAATAACTTGAAAATTTGTTGTGCTATGAAGCTCTAACTTGGTATATATATCATCCTTGAAAAAGTATAATTTTGAAAAGGTTTCGGCTACAATCCGCCAAAGGTCAAGGTCACAGTAAGGTCATGACTTCAGCATGGTTTAGCGAAAATGCTTTATTGTAGCTAGGAACACTTTTAATCAATACACGATTGTTATACCCAATAAAAAGTGTTCATTGATTGTGTGACTTTGAAGGTCAAAGGTCAAGGTCATGAGATATGAGGTATTGTAATGTGCACCTAATTTGGATATAAGTTTATCCCAATTATTTTTTCAGAACTCATAAATATGTCTCAATGTTAACACTTCCAGGGAATCATTATGACATGCTTTCAAGGTCAAAGGTGAAGGTTACGAGTTATAAAATCACTACAAAATTCCTTGTAAACACGATAACTTAAAAAGTTTTTGTGCTATGAAGTTTAGATTTTGTATATACTATCTCTTGAGAAGTACAACATTTTCAAAATGTTTTTGGTGCGAACCGTCGAAGGTCAAGGTCACAGCAAGGTCAACATACTTTGAGAAAATCGATCATTTTATCTTTTAACACTTTAATTCATTACATTAACGTATACTCAATGAAATGTGTTCATTGATTGTGTGACCTTAAATGTCAAACATCAAGGTCACGAGAAAATGCCCAATTTGGTGAGCCTGTAAAAGGCAGAACAGGGTAAGGGCTGCTCTGCTTTTGCGGTGTCCCGCAAACGCTAATCTAGTTATAATGATATCTTTCTTGGTGTTCCTTTATGAATTAATGAATTTTTAACATGGAAACCTGAATGTGTAGCTTGTCTGACTGGACAGAGTTTTCGTTATCACAGTGATGAAGGGGTCTAACTCCAGAGGTTCCCAGGCTCCTGCAAATATTTTCACTATCCTCTTCCACTGCTGATAACTACCTGTTGTTGGCGGCTCTATCCTTTTTTATTTTATCCCAGCTTTTGTTGGTCCTGTCACTGTATCCATTATCAGATCCTCATGTTTTCCCAACCACAATTTCTTTAGACAGGACGTTATATGCCTCTTCTTTAAAAACAAAAACAAATTCCATGATGATAAATCTTGCTCATTAATATTTCTGTTGAAATAGAAGAGGAAATAGAGAAAATTCTATTTCAAAATAATACTTTTGTCAGGGATAATGTTGCCTTAGTCACTTGTTTCTTTAAGAAACATTTTGACATCATGAGAGTGATATGTTCTTCTTTGGGTTTCACAAAGGTACATGAACCTTGAAACGTGTAAGCAGATACTTTGCAAGTTTGGGAGAAACCTTGTTCAAATGACAACACAAGGCTTACAGTAAAGAAGTAATGACTTTACTCATAATGGAAGTGGACTAGAAGAATGCCCAGGTATGGGACAACACAGTGGAATGTCTCACAGAGAAAGTCAAAACAGGACAAGAAGCACGGAAATATTGAAATTATATTATAAACATAAATAAAGCAATAAAACACAACAAAGGCTAAACAACTGAGCATCACAAAAAGGATTTCTCACAATCGATAAGTTTTCATTTGTCTGCACTAAGTTTTTCTCACAAATTAAAATATATTCTGAAAAAAATATGATGGTTATAAAAGAAAAATAGAAGTAACTGGGAATAGAACACAAACTGGCAAATCAATCCTATTCGACTGTTACATCAGTACTGTCAATTACAATCTCAGTAGATAATTGTTTCACATGAGTAATTATACTGAAAACAGTAAATATAGGTAATCTCTGACGGAATGTATCATTTTTCATCAAATTGTAAATAAAAATTATTTCACATCTCCAAATCAAGTAATACTTTATCTCAGTATTTTCACCATACTGAATGTTATTTTAAATGCTCATTCACATCAAATTGTATTTAAAATCAAAATTTGATCAATGAATGTGAAAATTGCTCCATCATCATCAGACAAGATTAACTTGAATTAAAAGTAAATAATAAAAAATGCCCCTATAGATAACCTACTACATTGCTACATATTGCACATAGATAAAACAAAGATGTCAGCAGACAGGTATACAAATAGGTCTCATATAATCTCTAGTGCGTTGCCAACAAAATTAAATATATTTTTCTAAATTTCATAACAATTTCAACATGTTATACTGCATATTGATCTTAAGTAACGAACTGACTATAAACTAAACAGAAACAAATAATACAAGTCTTGATAAGGAATTTAATATTGCACGCAAACCCTTTCACATTACATGCCGACATAAAGAAATGATTGTAATCGGAGAAAGAAAATCTTTCAGGAAAAGTTTTTAAGTAGTAGAGTAACATAACTTCTGAAAGTAAAGTGACTGATCAAGTATGAATAGTTTGAACATTACTCTAATGACACTGATGAAGACGATATTGATGTACATAGCACCTCCAGTAACATTCACTTCAGTGACTGACAGCCTAACTTTGCTACATCACCATAATGCCCTAGCTGTTACACCATAGTCATCTCAAGAATGGATGCCAATTGACCTTAATTCTCATCAATTATGTGAATCTCTTTATATTCCATTATCCATGATTTGTGTTACAGTCAAAAGAAGCACCCTTAAAATCAAAAGAAAATACATGTTCATATGAAATAACATTGTATTTTTTCTGCAAACAAAAGATTGGCTACAAGAAAATCTTTGGCAGTACACAATTTAAAAAGTTTATTATATCCGACTTATTTACCCAAAAATCTGAATATATCTTCCTTAAAGCATAATGATTAAAGCAATTTTAAATAGAAAAGAAAAACTCTGTCAAAATGTCATTCTCTCCCCACAGAGGCAACTCAGTCATACCTGAATTAACCTCTGTTCTATTACGGCTAATACAAGGAAAAGACAAGTAGAAATCTGATTGGAGGCAATCGAAGTTAGTTGTGCAATCAGCGACGCCGTTTCAAAAGGGGTCATTCGCAAAAGGTCGGCTTTTCCCGGTGATTCGGCATTCAGGGGAGATAACTCTTCCTTCAACAAAACATTGCTTTTTTACCTTCTCATTAGTTTTTATTTGGTAAATTATTAAAATAAAATTTATCATAAAACAAAGAACAATTTACACAATTATAAAACAGTATGTTTCTTATGAAAAACCCTATCCATATCTGATTTTTAAATATTTTCCCTCTCACACTGTTAATGAAAAATAAACCTAAAGGCATGATACTTTCGAAAGTCACTGTCCGACCGTTGAGAATTCCCAAAGTCGTTGTTATCCAAAAGGTGTTTTCATTGGCTGCAGATAAGGGAGCTATCTCAAGATAAAACTTTTTGCAGCTAGGGCAATCTGCCTGAACCCCAGGATCTAGGCGTAATGGAACAGAGGCTAATTCAGGTATAACTGAGTTGCCTCTGTGGGGAGAGAATGTCAAAATGTAGAAATCTTGAAACTTGTGATATTTTAACATGCACTAAATCACAGGCCACATTCAAAATCCCTGTAACACTAAGATGATCCTAACTCTGTCATCAGTGTTGGAGATAACCCCTATCAGTGGTACAGTACAGTACAGACTCCCATAGTTTAAACGCTACTGAGACACAAGAGATGAACAGACCTATAAGTGCTGCTCACAAGTCTACACACTATGCCTATACTGCTGCTGCCCATGGTAAATATCTACACTATGTACACACAGTGGCAACATACTTTCACTCAACTCAAACATACCAACAAACTCTTCTCATGAGCACAAGCTGGATCTTCAGCCTTCCACAGAGACGACCCAGCCTTACAAATAACTCATGCCAGGATCATAGAAATATGAATTTTCAAGAAAAAGGATTTAAACCTTAAGGGCAAATAAACAGCAGGAACAGGCTTTACTCAATTATATTCTAAACAAAGTAGATATTCAGCCTTCCATAGAGATACCTCAGCCATACAAATACCTTATATTGTTTCTAAGATTTGGTCAGGATCATATATTTATTTCAAGGAAAAAGACAACTTTAAATGGTCAATAAACAGTGTGATGAACTGAATGGGAACCTCATTTGATCAAGCAATTTTTATTAAGATTAACGTTAACTCCTCTTGATTAACATTAAACTGAAGATACTATAACGAGTCACTTACGACAAACCTAGTATTTCAGGACAGAAAACCCTTCACCCCCAACACGCCAAAAATCAGGTTCAAAAGGGTTACTGTTTCCGTAGGGGTGAAAAGGTTAAAGGTTCAGGCCATCTCTCTGGAAAGCTAACTTGATTATCACAACTCCTCAACAAGTGTAAACTTACTAATAACATATCACACAAACTGAATAACCTGTTTGAGACAGCATCAAGTATACTCCTCATAAAAAAATAAGCAACATGTAAAATTTAGAATACAAGCATTATTTCTAGAAGTATGGCCAACTAGAATGATAAACATATATTCCATGTTGCTTAATTTTGTTATGAGGAGAATATGCGAGGCTCCAGTGGCTAGTTTATAGGATTTAACAAGTAACTGGCATGCATAATGTCAGAGTCCGACAATCACATGACAACAATGTTAGGATAGAGATGAAATGCAAACTGCTAAGTGGACATCAATCAACTAACTACATTTATCTGACAGGTGTGATTTCAGCTAACAAACCTGCCTTAGCACTGCCATATTTGATTGCTTTTTGAGAAAATAGTTTTGGCATTTTGCAACATGTATCTTTGTCTGACCATCCCTGCCTTACTACCAATGAGCAATTTACATATATCATGATCACGAACTGTAATACATACATTGTTAATACAATAGAGTGAATGCTATGTATACATGATTTGTGAGCTTCTATTTTCCATTATGATATACAGTTATTTTCATGAGGTGGAAGAGCGAATTTTGACAAAGAACTATCAATGAACATAACAAAACAACAACCCTTGTCTTCAGGGACAGTCTGTACATCACTCCCTATCACTTCTATCTTCACAGCACATTACACATTAGCAGTTGTATGGTACACGACATGTTCATAAGATACAATCATAAAAGACCCTGATTATGAATATGTAATACTATAGCTTTGTACACTTGTTTCAAAGGAAACACTAAAGCTGCAACTTCACTTAACAGCTGCTACACAAAGCTGTTTTGTTAAAAGTTTCATTTTTGGGACACTCTTAAAAATTTGTAAAATCATAACCCTGATGGATGTTGTAAAGCTAATTTAATCGTGCAAGGGATCTAATGTTTGTCTTGCCTTCAAATTAAATCCTGATGACATCCTTCTTATCCCGACCCAATTGAAACTAACTCCATTCACCCTTTTCAGATTCAGTCAGATTAAAATCACAATTTCCGCAGGGTCTGAACATGTAACTGTACGAGTGTTTCTAGACCATGCATCGGAACCTTTCTGCGAGTCATGTACTTGGCTACTTTTGTCCAATTTGGTAAATTTTTTCAGCTCTTTTTTTTTTACCATCAAAATTTACGAAACACCACAGACTTCTTTTCAAGTTTGTTTTATGCACTGGTAGATGTCTTTAAATTTTCATTCCTTACAATGAGGAGATCTTAATCAGACTGGAGTAGGTGAATGAATCTAACAAATATTTGATCAGTCTTGTTCAGTGGGTCGGAGTGACCGGTGTGCTGGGTTGACTGTTGTAGAGACACACGTCCCCCTCCCTGTGCCCCACACATTCCACAGTCGGCACGTGTCCGCTGTCCCACATCCCGGGACTACACCGGGAACACAGCCCAAACAGCGTGCACGGGATCTTGGGCATCTTCCGGTACTGATAAAGCAAACCTCTGGCCTGAAACAGAGAATTCAAATTCTCAAATGTATGAATTTTTCATGTGTCCATGCACTGAACATGGACTTTATCATTCTTGATAAAATTAGTTGTCCACCTTCCTAAACACAGTGTTTAAAATTTACTCCGTCCGCCAGTCCTTAAACTGGCTTCTTTTTGCCAGGACTGGTTACTTTTTGGTCAGGACTGGCAACTTTTCAAAAAATTTCTTTATTTTCCCCTGAGGAATTGACCAATTAATTTTCAGGACAGGCAAGTTTTCAATCCAATTTTATACACTGCAGTAAACATGAGATCAAATAAGAGATATTCAAACTTAAATCCACATAGAGAACTCTACCGATAAAACACTTAGTAATTTCTTGCCACCTACCTTCCTGAGTACAAGGTCTCCATTCATGTGCATAGCAAGACTGCTGAAGTGTAACAAGATCTCATCTGCAGGCAGGTTCTGTTCAATGACGTCGTCGCCGTAGATGGAGACAATAGCGACACAGAGGAAGAGGTGGAAGTAGTCAGTCTGGTAGTGAGACCAGCATGCCTCCCAGATACGCAGAGCGTCACTCTCCGGGAACTCTCGCTTGAAGCACAACAGGATCCATCTGGAGGAGGAAATAATTTATGTGTTTTTTAACAATGTTTCAATTATTTAGTATAAATATTGTCCCCGACCAAAAGACATTGGAAATCAAGAAAAGCAGTTAAAGGATGAGGAAACAGACAGAAAGAGGGCCAAAGTTGGAGAAGTCGGGAGGCCTTAAAGTTAACCCCTGTGTTAAGGCTGTTTTTAGCAAGTTCTACCTGATACTTTGAGATAACAATGGTATTTGTCAAGGAAAAACAGAAATCCTCTTTTTCATAATAAAAATATATTTATCATATTAAGCCACTGACTACATACCTGTGACAGAAGAGTAACTCCATGGCATCCATGCCTAGCTTGGTGAGATGGGAGAAGAAGTTGAAATCCATCAGTCGAAGCAGCTCCCTCAGATAGTTCTGTCAAATGAGGGATGAAATTACAAACAGAAGTCACAAGAAAATAATGCCTTTTAAGTTTATTAGAAATGTTACAAGTTCTCTCAGTGGATTAGCAATTACATCATGAACCAGATTTGATATTATTGATGTATGAAAACTATGACTTAATACTTGAAAGTGCGGTATTTCAATCTTCTATCAAAAGAAACAAGCTTCATAATGTGTCACCTTTAAGATATTGCTATCAATCTCTGAAAAACAGGTTGTAAACTTTGATGAATAGTTCCTTTCAATTTTGAATTTTATGAAACAAGAATTCAAATATTATTCTCTAGGCTGTGTACTGTGTCTTAAGTCAGTGAGTATGAGTTATTGTTGGGCAATATTTCAGCCATCTGCAGCATGACTATTCAGCGCATTATGAATAACTTTACAACTAATGATAAGATACTTACCAGCTGGCGGTCCATGTCTGTGTCTTTAGGGGAGCTGACGAAGATTGTTTTCTGCATGAGCCCTACAAAGCACCAGTATGCGTCCACTTCATTCTGAACCTCGGCGAGTACCGGCGCCAGTAGGTCGGACATGCCCTGGGTGTACCCCATCCATGGATTGGACACTGCGTAATTCAACAGGATGTTCCTGGAAAGGAAATGTATGTCAAAATAAGCAACATATCATTTCTTTCCAACTATCCCTTCAAACAAGTTTCTCTATGTTGGTATGACTCCATCCATAAAGCTGGCATTCAATGTGTACGTGATGAGTATTCGGATTCTCTCGTGAGCGATCCAGGGATCACGCATTACGCATCTCGCATCACGCACTACGCATTATGCATACATGGAATGAACTTCTACTATTTTAGTGCAAAGTGTTGAATACGCATTACGCACTATGGACACATGGAATGCGGGCCTAATGAACTGATGAAACCTAACTAGTAGCAGAAAATTCATGATGAAGCTTCCCATGAAAGTTTTTACAGATTTATCGTAATTTTTGTTTCAAGCTATTTCATGTTTGCTAATGAGATGAACAAAAACTCTTGCATGTTTCTGTTGACTTCATTCACTGATAAGTAACTTTTCCTAATACATGGTCGAGTACAATTCATAATTATGGAAAAATGTCTAACTCTTTTTTGAAAGCAGTCAAAAAAGATGGAATGGAAACTCATATTCTTTAATGTTTTTCTTATCATTGTCCATACAAATTTGCATCAAAATAAAACATTGACTTAAAGGAACTTGTTTGTCACGTTATCAAGCTATATAATATTCTTCATGAGACATACTTGAGTACTTCAATATTGGGGTTGTTCTCTCCACGGAAGTATGGATGACTTCGATCTGTCCTCACAACGTCCTTCTCAACCGTACACTGAACTGAGCGCCAGAACTGCTGCTGTTCTTCCACTGTCATAGAATCTCTGCAATAGATAGAAGTGTTCATAGCTGACATATTATATAGGATCATGTTTAAAATTAGACATTGCTATAGAATTTTCTATGTGAGGACAAGAAAGGGGAATTCAGCATTTGAATAAGATAACCGACATAAGAAAGGTGCGTTTTTTTATCATTCATACTACTTCAATGATTTTCAAAGAATTTATATCTGAATAGCTAATGACAGTCTACTTCTGAGGAGAGCAGATTGGGAAATATTTCTTTTCTAACATCTGAATATTCAATAAAAATATTTCTGATTTCTCACCTTGTTTTCCTGATATTGTGATACTCAATGTACTTGTCATTGCGAATTTGTTCTCGCTCATCGAAACTTGAGTTGTATGGGAAGTAATGAAGAAGACATGGCCATGCTTCATGTCGTAATGATGGGTCAAGACCTCCAAAAAATATTGCCTGGAATAGAAAAGTGTAAATTCTGTAAGCACATTTTCACTAAATTGCAGTTTGACTCTACACAGTACAAGAATGAAAATAATGCAGTATCAAGAATCATGTTATTTACTATTGTTGACTTCATAATCACTTAATTAAACAAGTATTTGTCACAAAGGTGACATGATCCCCCGCCGCAAATTGATGTTAACAACAAGAAGCTGGACGGACGTACTGGAATACTATGTCCGTGAAGACTCAAGGTTAATGGGTTCATGAGATATGGCGCTAACAACATTTTTAAAACTGGTCAAAATCTCGCCGTGACCTTGAAAATGAGGTCAAGGTCACCGAAAACTTTTCAGGTCTGCGTATTCCCCAGATGAAGACTGGTACCAAGTTTGAAGATTCTAGGTTGAGCGGTTCATGAGATATGGCGCTAACAACATTTTCAAAACAGGTCAAAGTCTCGTCGTGACCTTGAAAATGAGGTCAAGGTCACCAAAAACTTTTCAGGTCTGTGTATTCCCCAGGTGAAGACTGGTACCAAGTTTGAAGTTTCTAGGTTGAGCGGTTCATTAGATATCGCGCTAACAACATTTTCAAAACTGGTCAAAGTCTCGCTGTGACCTTAAAAATAAAGTCAAGGTCACCGAAAAATTTTCAGGTCCGCGTATTCCCCAGATGAAGACTGGTACCAAGTTTGAAGATTCTAGGTTGAGCGGTTCATGAGATATGGCGCTAACAACATTTTCAAAACAGGTCAAAGTCTCGCCGTGACCTTGAAAATGAGGTCAAGGTCACCAAAAACTTTTCAGGTCTGCGTATTCCCCAGATGAAGACTGGTACCAAGTTTGAAGATTCTAGGTTGAGCGGTTCATTAGATATCGCGCTAACAACATTTTCAAAACTGGTCAAAGTCTCGCTGTGACCTTGAAAATGAAGTCAAGGTCACCGAAAACTTTTCAGATCTGCGTATTCCCCAGATGAAGACTGGTACCAAGTTTGAAGATTCTAGGTTGAGCGGTTCATTAGATATCGCGCTAACAACATTTTCAAAACTGGTCAAAGTCTCGCTGTGACCTTGAAAATGAAGTCAAGGTCACCGAAAACTTTTCAGATCTGCGTATTCCCCAGATGAAGACTGGTACCAAGTTTGAATATTCTAGGTTGAGCGGTTCATTAGATATCGCGCTAACAACATTTTCAAAACTGGTCAAAGTCTCGCTGTGACCTTGAAAATGAAGTCAAGGTCACCGAAAACTTTTCAGGTCTGCGTATTCCCCAGATGAAGACTGGTACCAAGTTTGAATATTCTAGGTTGAGCGGTTCATTAGATATCGCGCTAACAACATTTTCAAAACTGGTCAAAGTCTCGCTGTGACCTTGAAAATGAAGTTTAATACTCTGAAAATAATGAATAGATACATGCATCATTGCAAACAGTATCATTCGCTGATATCATTTCATTGTATTGCTCCAAGCTAACATATATATCATATTGTGATTAATATTATCCAAATTTAAGAGTTGATTTGAGTGCTACCATTGCTTCTGAAAGTGAAACAGCAAGGGGAGACAACCACAAACAATACCAACCTTCCTGAGCTGGTAGTCATCCTCGATGGTTCCCTCCCGCGTCATGTGCACCTGCCAGATCTCCTCGGTAACGGTGGCATACACACCCTCCTCTGGGTGACACTGGTCATCTGTGATCTGGGGCTTCACGATCAGGAACTGGCGGTACGGGGCCTCCCCCTCCTTAACCTGACACGGGGAAGAGAGATGACATTCAGTTACGGAAATATCACAGACTGAGTCTCAATAATTGGGCACAACTTAATAGAGTAGCTTCAGACATCATGTGTGGTGCAGTAAAGTACAGTTTTCATCTGAACAACTATAGTTCGAGTTTTATGGTTCTAAATGGATTTATAACATTAGAAACCAGAATTTACAATCAAGCCTCACTTGACAGCATGGATCTGACAAGGTAGGAAATAATCTTTGCTGATAACTAGTTTTTATGAATTGGACCTACAATTTTGCAAATCATATCAAGTTAATCAGTTAGGGAATATGAATCTGCAATTTGTTTTAATGACAATACTCTTTAATCCTAAATGACAAATTTTTCAGCAACTTTTGTCAATTTACTTTTAAAATTAAATATATTGGAAAAACTTGCAGAAAGTAATAACTGACAAATTTACAAAATTGACAATTCACCACGGACACCAACTCCATTTTAACATTGACAACAGCATAGTATGACACCATTTCCACACCATCACCAACTTTGACTAACAACAGGGGAATGAGCCACCACCTACTGTAGCTTGAAGTATATTTACTTTCAGCTTTGATACCTTTTCCTTAGACTTGGCAAAGAGACTCCAGTCCTCGAAGATCTCTGCCAGCTTGTCCAGTCCCCCGTTGTGGAAGTGAAGGATCTTGTACTGACTCTCCCGACTAGCGATCACCACCTGGCCTCGCGTACACTGCTTGTCACTGTAGAACAGCCGCAGAGACCGCATCTGACCTGTATAGCGAGCAGATATTGTGAGAGAGGATTCTTTATTATATAATTTTAAGATCATAAAACAGAGTTGTCGGACCCTATATTTCATTGCTAATTATATAATAAATAGACTAATTCATTGTTTTTGCCGAATATCATTTCTATCTCATCTCGTGAAGTGAGAAAGTGTCATATCAATTTCTCATTCCACTCGATGAGATAGAAATGATATTCGGCAAAAACAATGAAATAGTCTCCATATATTCAATTGAAAGAAGATTTTAGATTAAGGAATTTATTTATTTTGTCGGATACATTACGCTTTAAATGAATTACAATAGTACTACAAATCTAAATCATGTTTTGATTGGGAAGACAATAATTAATTTTGACATAACATTGGCAATGATGAAGCAATAATGATTGTCCTTACAAACTAAGACAAAATATAATTTTTTACATTTTTCAAAGTGTCTTGATTTATGTTTGCAAGCAAATAACAAAATACAAAAGCCTGTCACATTTCACATCATTTCATTCAACTTTTTGTCTTTAAATACTGAACAACTCACTTGTATCAAAGACATGAATTGAAAGGGACTTCATCTAATATTTCTATCAATTTACCTCTTCACATAAAACTCAAAAATGAGAGGTTATGGAATACAACTTGCTTTCGAAACATAAATTGGAAATTGTTTGAGACACTCCCTGTATCAAGTAAACAAGCATGGTATTACATCTGTAAAAATTGAAAAAGAAATAATTTATTTCTTACCTAAATCAACAGAGAAGACTCCACAGATCTGCTCCTTGGCAGTTTTCCTGTCCCTTCGCTGATTAGAGTAAGCAACTGAGTTTTCAGGGAAGGTGAGGTTGTGAGACACACTGGCCAGAGAGCTGGCAGAGGATGATTCCTTATCTGGAGAGTTTGGCACAGAATCGTTGTCAGAAGTGTAAGGACTTGGCGGCCTCGAGTCAGGGCCTGATGTTGTAGTTGACGAGGACGATGTGTTTCTACATCGAGTGACTGCGATGTCTGGCGTGAGGATTGGAGTGTTTGGAGGCGGATGAGTGAACCCGCTGAGGTCCAGCTCATTGGGAGTTTTGATCGTTGAGAGAGAGGACACTGTGAGAGTGTCCTTCTGTGGAAGATCTGCTGATTTCAAACCGTTCTGAGTTTCCAAATCTCTTTTGAGTTCAGTAAGCATAGAGTCATATTGAGTGCCAGAAGGACTTGGCTGTGTGGAATCTGAACTGAGGCTAGCAGAGTCCACATCAGTTGAAGGACAACTGCTTGTGTCAAACTTACTTTCATTCTTGTTTATGTTCCTCTCAGACAAATCAGTATTCTTATCAACAAAAGCATCCTCCTCTGTAACCACTACCAGTTTGTCCCCGTCCATCTCAATACTAACAGACTTATTGGAATCAGTTCTTTCTCTAGCCTTCGTGTGAAGTTTGTTCCGATTCAACATGGCCGCCAACTGTTCTTCTGCTGTGAGTCCATCACTATCAGTGGACGATGGCTCCTCTTCTTTCACAGCAGTGTTCATCAGGTTACGCTGCTCCATGTTACTTTTACCCTTCTCTGTGTGCAGGTCATTCACATTTACCCCGACCTTATTCTGTTTTGTTCCAAGTGGCAGTGACTTCTCATTGTTCTGAATATAACCCTGGCTTGTCATGATCTCCTCTGGTCCGATCCCAGAGTCAGTCTGAGATTTGTTGCTGGTGCTGAGTCGATGTCCATCGCGGGTAAACTCCTCACTAGGATTCCAGCTCTCAACGCTGTCTTCCCTGGAACCCACAGAGAGCTCTGAACTCAAACTTGTGTTGTCATTGCTATGTTTCTTCCGCCTTGGCATCGAGCGTTCAAGCCTTTCGAAAACATCTGACCCTCCCAAAATACCAGAATCCCCTGGAGACTCACTGGGTGACGGGGTCACCTGGGAAGCTTGGTCTACTTTGGCATATTCTTGTTTTGGGGTGCGGCGAGGACTTGCCCTTGGCGTGTTGGTTATTGACTTGTTGGGACTGTTCTCTATACTCCTTGGGTTCTTCTTTAGCGTTGCATTTGGTATCCATGTTAACACTAGGGTTGGTCCTATCGACTGAAAACAAACGCAGAAATGTCCACGACTTATTCTTTCTTTAAATATTTAAACATCATATAACCCCGAGGGGGTACACAATGCAAAAATTAATACAAAAGGATATGATTAGACAACATCGATACTTTGTTTGTTAAAAAACATGCGAAAAATACTCATTTAATGGCTTTGAAGTAGTGAAAACATCTTTCAGCCAATCACAACCTGCCACATCACATCACCCTTACCGGTCAGGTTATTACTATTGTTTACAGTAATAAGTCAAGCGGTCACTTACTTACTTGGCGTATAATTATGAAACAAACAAGGAACACTACTTGACAGTATGACAGTTAGATAGTGAGACATGTTATAAAGATATTTACTAATTTTTGTTGATTTGTTAAGACTGGTGATAGCTTAATCATTGCTTTTACTGTGAGATCTGAAGTCAATTCATCAATATGAAACTACATGGTATGTCTTGGTTCTTTGTTTCGCAAATGATTAGATTGCCTATTCTTCTCTAAAAAAAACTTATCATTATAAAAGAAAATGTGGTTTAGACATATTCATCTTAAACAAAGAAACAGGATTGGCAAACAAGCAAATAATGCTTATATAAATGCCGCTCCCTAGCAAAAAAACAGTAATTATAATTATTATAATAGTGACGTAACATACACATGGACAGATCGGTACACATTACAATGTTCTAGTCTGAAAGGCTAGTACTGCAATCAGACTAATTTTGACCCCTATCATAGATGCTAAAATAGTTTGAAATTGCTAAATTTAACTTTCTTTGACTATCATTACAATTTATCAAACACAGAAGTATGCCCTAGAATAGCAGCTCCAAAATTTTACTGCAAATATATTTCATGATTATTTCAATTTTGCCATAATATTTTAATACGAAAGACAAAAAGGTCACCTTATCCTCGTGAGCCCTGAGGGTGAGGTACCCTGGGTAGTGTTCCGCGTCCAGCGAGAGAGGAGCAGGCGGGTGGACACACACATTGTTCTTACAGTAGATGATCTCCCCGTCAAGAGGCGGAGGTTTTAGGGAGTCCCCTCCGATTCCTAGCAGACTGGTGGCCTTCTTGAATATAGTGCTGAAGGCCATCACTGGGAACGTCCCTATCTCCATCAACACGCTCTAGAGGTCAGGGACGTACAGCTAACATCAACCCAGAGAGGAGTCTGAAGCACAAACATACAGGTTATTTACCAATCTTAATGTTTAAATGGATCATTTAGATTCATACATTATGAACTCATTTTATTTATTACCATTGACCAATTGGCCAAAGTTTGTTATTCAAAAGGTCATGGAAGAATATATATTCTGGAATGTGTTAACCATGAGGGGGAAAAAAGGTCTATGCAACACCAGCAGCTGTTGTATATGAGGCCACTCTACGATTGAATAAATGATAACTGTCAAACAGCACTGAGCAGTTAGAAATTAGAGATTCAATAGACTATATCTAAGGTTTATTTTACAATTAATACCCTTGATCTGGATGAATACTCCAGCTGATGAACTGAATTGTACAAGTATTTCCATTCGTTAAGTCACAAGAAATTTCAATTGAAGGGAGTAAGATAAGATAAGATATAAATGGCCTTTTCCCATGGAGATTATTGCTTTTCATCTAATTTTCTAAGCCAAGATACACATCTTGTTCATCTTAATCTAAAACATCATAAATCAGCAGGTATATAAATAGGATAATTGTGAGTCAAAACAGTGAGTGAACAATAACTCTTGCAATAAATCCAAAATGAGACAAAAGTAACATATCTCCCTTGAAACACACACAATTTGTTGTACCTATAAATTGTGTAAGAAATGTCATCCTACCTCATGTAAGAATCTCGATATCTGATTGGTCCACATGACCCTGAATAAATACTGATATCACCCTCTACAGCGGGGAAATATTTCCTTTATACCCCGGCACATAAAAGGCATGAAAAGCATGCAGATTGAGCGTCTTGAGATTGAGCCTTCGGCTCGTCACATAACACCTAGCTCGAGGTGGATATCTTCCCATATACCCCGCCTCTGAATGGTATAACTTTTATTATTTATCAGTACAATATCGACAATGACCAGTATGCTTGATTAATGTAGGCAAGTAATAAAAAGAATACTTAACCATCTACAATTCAATATTATTTTTGGTTGAACTGTGAATGTTTTAGTATTAAACTCGCTTTTGCTCATTTTGTAAATAATAAATATAGTATTACATGGTAAAATTTTTAAAAAGTCAGCTATAAAAAGGATATTAGTTAAGTATATTTACTCGAAATAGAAGAGGATGCTAGGTCAGTGCGACATTGAAAACTTTTGCGGCTCTTTTGCCAGCGTGATGCTGAAGTGGAGGAAGTTTCTATCTGATCATGATGGGTGTAAAGAAAAGACTGCAGCTCTTGCTGCTTCCTTCAATAGAATGTCAGAAAATCCATACGGTCTAGACCAGCTTGCAATTACATCAACTTTACACTTTGAATTTACACTCTGCACTCAACTTACTGCAACTCTAGAATTTGAAGACCGGTAAAACTGCCAAAAGGAAATGATAAGGAAATAAAATCTATTTCTTTGCACGGACCAAAGATACGCAATTATTGTTGTAAGTTATTTACATCCCTAAAGTCTTTTATCATGATCATAAGGTCTATCAACGTCAAGCATTAAGACATTGATTTCTGGAAGAAATTATTATTGATTATTAGTGGTGTTCCGATTAATCGATTTGGTCGAGCATCGGTCGGTTGACCCATTTGACCACATAATCGATTACAACTTTCTGTAATCGATTTAATCGATTACTGATAAAAATCAAGATATTTTTACAGAAATTGTCAGTAATATTACTAAAAGAATGATTTTTGTTTTCCAAATATAGGATCAAGTGAAAATGCAAGCAAGAAAATAGAAAACTTATTTTTTAAACTTTTCTACCCTTATGAAGGAATCAATCTTAGACACCAAAATGCAACTACATGTAACCGATTATTAATCGATCATCGATTGGTTACCCCCAACTGATGATCGATTACAAAATTTCAACCGATTCCCAACACTATTGATTATTCTCACTATTGTTTTTATATTTTCATACATACCCGGTATATATATTTGTGAAATATTTTCAGATAACATCAATTTTTGATTGAAACTTTTCAGTTTTGAAGACATGTAATAAATTAACTTAAAGGATTTTTTTGTTTTCAAAGAAAAGGATAAGGAACAAGTTAACAGGGAAAGCAACATTGTAAAAGAATAGAACACTGCCTTGCATTTATAACACGTTGTTAGCGGCAAGTATCCTTCTTTAAACATCAGTGATTCTGAAGCCTAGAAATGTGAATAGGACAAATGTCCTAAGTGTATGTCTAGTAATAGGCCATTGGCCTGAAGCTCTTAGAGCACTTTAAAACAAGTATTAATAACTTTTGGAATTATTCAACTAAAATTGTTTGTTATATTTCATGGTGCAACTTGAATTCATGGTTTGGTTAACCTTTCCATTTTTAAAGATTAATAACATTTAACAAGTGAACATCAATATTCATTATTCATAAGCCAAAATGTAGAATTAATATTACAATTATTGATCAGCCTCAATGTCCTAAGTCAATAGAAGTTAATAGGTCATTTGAAAATGTAATAGGCCAATGGCCTATGGCCTAGAGCAATCAAAATCCCTGAACATGTATATAAGATTCTAGCAGCAACAAGAACATTGAGATGAACAAACAACTGTAACAACTAAGCTTTTTGTGTTGACACAAACTCTAAAATTGGAGTTGTGCAACTGCCTAGCTAACTAGACAATATGTACCTGTTATATCTTAAATAAACAATAACTGAAAGGAAACCAAGTTGGCAACAAATACAAAAACAAAAATTCCCCTTTTCACATACCCTTCAAGAATCCTTCAGTAGATCCACTATTATCAATTGCTTATCGCTATTGACGACCAATAAACTGGAGTGCATTATGAATTATTTGATGCACTGCACGCCAGTGACCCTGATTTGACCAAACTGACCAGCTAATTGATTTCTTGACCACATCCTTCACAAGCCTGGGGCCAGTAGCACCACATGACTGAGACGGTGGTAACGACCTCATCATATATTCATACTCATGCAAGGGATACTAGTCAAATAGGATTACTTAGGACAAGATAATCTTATTCTTATGCTATATTTTGGTCACCTTAAACAAAAAGAAATGACTCAGTATAATTTCAAACATCTTCCCACGGCAAGGCGAAAACGTATCGAGCAACTCTCCTCGCTTTAGACCTTGCCTTCACAAGGTAGAAAACTGGTGATCCGGAGCAGCGACACCTATCGTGATCACGAGTTACGCCCCTTATCAGCTCTTACAAAATAGCCAATGAAATTTCGGAACAAATTCAAAATACTAACAGACGATCTTTTTGAAAACTATCCGAGTGAAATTTAATTTCAAATTTCAGTCCGCATGGTTGTTTTCACGTTTTTGATGAGCACCGAGAATGCAGAGAAGACAAACATTTATGTATCACTCAAATTAATTGTTTCTCGCCCTTGTAAAACACATACAAAATAGTATTTTTTCAAATCGGTTCAGTTAACATGCTGTCTTCTGATTGGACTATTCTACTTCCGTGCAGCGGGTTTAAATGCTAGCACAGAAATCACGGCCAATGATGTCAAGGGAGGAATGAGAAAGTTTAGAAACTTTTTCGTTTCGCCCGTGACGTTGTGAAGATGAATTTCAAAGTAAGAACCCCTGAATTTTTTATTTTTTTTTTATTTAAACATATTTTATTCATGATGAAAAGGATGAGGAACAAGTTCTCCAACTTAGAATACCTTCCTTAGGTGACTAACTATTTCATGAAGAAAATAGCTTTCTCTTGATGGAGCTTATGGTCAAGGAAAAAAGTCTCTATTCCTTACCAGATAGTAAACGAAAGAAATCAAAAAGTTTGCAAAAAAATATTTCCATCTTTTACAAAAGAAGTGCCATTTACTATATCAATATCAGTATTATATCTTAACATTCAAACATAGAGAAAATACCTCAATATCTTTGTTTCCTTTTGGGTATTAATGTATCCTTATCATATCCGATTACTTTCTTAACAGGGCATCACTGCTACAATGGAAGCATAAGCATGGCCAGTTACATTATGTAAAAGGACATTGTCTGAAATCAAAGCAATGCAATAAATATCATAACTAACAATCAAATATGGATAATCACTCATTTGTTTGGTGCCCAACCTTTGATCAATGGTCATGCTCCCAATCACATACAGACACTTGAGATGACCCAGAAATCCCAAACACCATCTTCCGTTCCATGCAATGAATAACAAAAACCCTTGAGATTACCTGACCTTTCAAAGCTAAGTACACCATCAAGACCAGCAAGCATTTGGAGAGACTGCAAATATCTCCATGTACAAATCAATGACATGATTCAATAGATAATGCCCAGTAGGCACCAGGTCATCCC
The DNA here is from genome assembly GCA_916613615.1 of Steromphala cineraria. NCBI lineage: Eukaryota > Metazoa > Mollusca > Gastropoda > Trochida > Trochidae > Steromphala > Steromphala cineraria. Next base: position 12,720,121 of record OU744721.1, read on the forward strand.
AAGGAACTTCAAAACACTGGTAGGTGAACTTCCTTGAGACTGTGCAGAAGTCTTTGCAAACATACATCTACCTGCCTGCATTTCCTGTCCAAATCTCCCAAGAAATAATCAATCTTTAGTTCCTTGATGAGCTGGAATCTTTCACTCAATTTCTATCACTAACAAACACATTGTTGTTCAAAATGCTTTTCAGCTTTTCACAATAAAGCTCTAGCTCTGAGTACCAAAACATTGTTATGATTCAAATATTGAATACATCTCATATAAACACTGCTTATGGTTGAAATATTGCCCAAGCGGCACTAAATACCAACTCACTCTCACAAAGCCACTAGAAAGTTCTCATAGAGTATATCAGCTTCAGTTGTTCTTTTCTCAGTCTGTCTGCACAATTGATTTTCAATGATTGTCAGTTTTTGTCTCAAACCTCTCTTTCTGTGTCTCATTCACCTTACTCTTCCTCACTCATTTGTAACATAACATTTCTACCTCTATCTTTCATCATGTCTTCACAACACCTACCATATAGATCAATCGTTGTCTCCCTACCTCTATTTTCATTGCCTATAGCTTTCTGCCAATATCTAGAGCAGCTAACAGAAGTCTGAACACTGCTAATGGTTGAAATACATTGTATTGCCCAAGCGGCACTAAATACCAATTCACTCACTTTCACAAAACCGATAGAATGTTCTTCCTCAGCTTCAATTGTTCTTTTCTCAGTCTGTCTGCACAATTGATTTTCAATGATTGTCAGTTTTTGTCTCAAACCTCTCTTTCTGTGTCTCATTCACCTTACTCTTCCTCACTCATTTGTAACATAACATTTCTACCTCTATCTTTCATCATGTCTTCACAACACCTACCATATAGATCAATCGTTGTCTCCCTACCTCTATTTTCATTGCCTATAGCTTTCTGCCAATATCTAGAGCAGCTAACAGAAGTCTGAACACTGCTAATGGTTGAAATACATTGTATTGCCCAAGTGGCACTAAATACCAATTCACTCACTTTCACAAAACCGATAGAAAGTTCTTCCTCAGCTTCAATTGTTCTTTTCTCAGTCTGTCTGCACGATCGATTCTCAATGATTGTCAGTTTTTGTCTCAAACCTCTCTTACTTTGTCCCTTTCACATCTCTATGAAGCTTAATCTTCCTCACTTGTTTGTTACATAACATCTCTCCCTCTTTCTTTCATCATGTCTTCATAACACCTCACATATAGATCAATCGTGGCTCCCAATTTCTATTTTCATTGCCTATCGCTTGCTGCCAATATCTAGAGCAGCTAACAGACTAACAGATGTTGTTAGAATCTAGCGTAATTTCACTGGCTTATCAATCAATACAAACCCACTTAAGGTCCATCCACTGCTGTGCTTATGATGTGCAAAGATGCTAATTATATGACTGATGTCAGTTTGTTTGATTTGTTGTGGCATATCCTGTATCTCCTTCACATGACCCATTGATTTCTCTTTACAACTGCACATGTGTCTCTATCATGAGATTCCCAAATGAACCACGAGTAATGATAGATGTCAACTTCAATCGAATCTCACAGATGTTGTCTTGCTTAATTATCCGTGTCAATATCAATACGAGGATAAGAAATGGAATAAAGGAAAGTATGGTAATTTGAATATTGAAAAAATAACTTTCCTGAATGATTGCCCTCTTTGGCTCTCATTTATTGACTTCATTCCTTTCATCCTCCAAAAGAGATGATTCATAATACACTCCCAGACCGTCAGGCAACAAGCATCCATAGTCATGGACTCCGTGAATAATATATTTTGTTTCAAAAATATCAATATGAATCTTCATAAGAAAAGAAAAACATCAGATGATAAGCAATAAAACAATTCCAGAAACCCTTCCTCAGTTCCCAAAACGCCAGAAACATTGCCATGAACAATACATCACAACGAAATAAGCAAGTTCAGTTTAAAATATTGATTGATCAACTAGATTGTTGTCTGTTAAATTCCAATCATGGTTTCATATTTTGTTGCTCTATTTGGACTCCTCAAGAACATGTTATGAAGTAGCCCTACACTTGATAATTAATGTATTGAACCTGTGAAGACGTAAGGCACAAGTTCACTTAAATTTTTTATTACCTACGAGGGCAGTCTTATCGTGGTTCATATTTTAAATAAAGTTGTGAAATCAACCACTTCAGCTTTTGGATGGCGCAAATAATTTTATTGCAAAATAGGTCACATGATTGTTACATTTTGAGAGGCTATAGAAGATGGAATGCAACAAATATTACAAGACATTTGATCTAAAAAAAACAGTTAGTTTTAGTTTGAAGATAAAAACTGAAAATGAAGTAATATTTTACACATAATGTAACACTATGCAATTTAAAGAAAAAATACACAGTGAATCACCATGTACTAAACCAAAAGCAAAATACAAAAGATTTATTGAATGTGAAAAAAAAAATGGCAAATGAAACTGAGACAGTAATGCAAGTAATAAGCTGGATAATTAATTTTTTCTAAACCCAAAAATGAAAGTGAATCATATACTGAAGTTGTTGTTTTTTTCAAACAAGTAAGACTATTTGCCAGTCTGTGAAAAAATGCAACTGAGTTTATGTTTACATCATGTCAACATGGCTCTTTAACAGCAATTTGAACTTTTGAGCTTTAGTACCCTGAATACTTACGTCAAAACACAGTAATATCCACAAGTCAGCATTTTTTCCATATCAAACAACAGGTAATATGTAAGCAGTGATGACAGTTCAGAGGTGGGTCCAGGGACAAATGTAGGTGTCCAAATGGTTCCTTAGCAACAACTGAATTAGCTGAGGATTGCTAAAATCCCTGAATTCTCACCTCAAAACACAAGTCCAAACAACAGGTAATATGTGAAAACAATTAATAGGTCCAAGGACAAATGTGATATGTCCACTTGCTTCTTAACAATTAACTAAAATGATGACTCCCCTGAATACTAAAGTCAATAGAAAGTTACATGTATATCTAAACGTCAGCAATTTTGCCACATCAAACAGGTAAAATGTGAAAACAATAGGTAGATGTCAAAGGGCCAATGTGATATGTCCCACGGCTTCTTAACAGTTGACTAAAATGAGGACTGCTCGAGAACCCCTTGAATACTTAAGTCAAAAGAAAGTTATATCTAAACGTCAGCATTTTTTCCACATCAAACAACAGGTAATATGTGAAGTTGTGATTACAGTTAATAGGTAGATGACAAGTGTAGGTGTCCAAATGGCTCCTAAGCAACAACTGAATTGACTGATGATTAATTATAACCCTGATACCTCAAACACAAAGTCCAAACGTCAGCAACTTTTCTGTTTCAAACCAAAGGTATATTTAAGCTGTGAAGACAGTTAAGAAGTAGATGATGACAAGGGCCAATGTCCACATGACTTCTCAACAACCATTGACCCTACTGATGATTGCTTCAAAACCCTGAATACTCACCTCAAAACACAGTTATATCCAAATGTCAGCCATATTTCTCAAAATGCTGCACAATATCAGAGGACAGGTCTTTTTAATCCCTTGTGAAAGGAAGGAAGAAGAGCAAGGCAGGCACACGATTCGACATCAAGCACAAATACTAGACCTTTTTGCTATCCTGGCCACCATTACCACCATTCTATAGGAAAATCAATACATACTAGGACAGGCAACTTAATTGAAAAATCTCTCCCGGTTTCCCTCTCTAGCTATGTGTGTGAGAGTGTGTGACACTAGGGAAGCTTGCTACTGCGGGGGTGGAACAGGAACTCAACACATCTAGAGCAAACCAAGCATTGGCAGTATTTAACTGTTATTCCTGGAGGGGGTCACAAGGAAATATGGCCATCATTTTGGCCTATCACTAAACTGTCTTAAATGAAGGATACCTTTACTATTGTTAAGGATCTCATTTGTTCAGAAGTGGCTAATTTGCTGGCCTTTGGAGACCACTGACAGTTGCTGCTACAGTATACCTGGATGAATAACAGAGAGGCTTTGCTGTTAACATTATGGAACTCTGCATTTGCATTAGCTCTTTCATTATTAGCCTATACCCTTGGTGGCAAAATTACAGGATTCAAGTTGCACAATTAAGTAGGCCAATAGTATTCAACTAGATGACATCCCGTATATGATATGGTACTAGAGATGTGACAATCATGTACCAATACAATACAGATCACAACATTAAAGAACGATCCAAATAGGATACTAAAGGACCTTCCATCTAATACTATTTTTATCAACGGGTTAATGATTTTGAATAAAACAAGCCAAAGCAAGCTTAAATTTTCTATTGTGAATTTAACAGAAAAAAACCCAGATAACTCTATAGGCTACTTAAAATTAAGCCAAAATGAACATATGACCCCACTAGAAACCCAGAGTCGAGATGGTGTGTCCTAAAATGTCAGTACACATTGGTTACTTTCATCACAAGTTTAGAATCATCACAGAGAGAGGTAGTAGCTGAGATTCCTGTGAATATTCCAATCATCCAAGTTCTGAGCATTAACATTTCAAGAGATCATTAACAGCAGCAGCATGACTTCCTTACATTTCCTCTGCTTTCAAGAAGTTCTCTCAGTTCTAATTAGGAGCATTTCAAAAAATTAATTCAAGGTCAATAAAATACACCAAAAAATTGTTAGGTCAACAGTTACCGGCAATAAACCTAGATGAGCATTTGCGGGACACCGTAAAAGGAATGCAGTCCCGAACTTAGGGTTTGGCCTTCCCCTGTTCCGGCTCCTACAAAACCTCGGTTAAAATGGCATTTTCTTAGAAATATATATTAAGGAAATTGATCTTGAACTTTGATCTTAAATGTGAACATGTCAAAAGAATTCCCAGGGGGATAAAAATCAATATTTCTACAACTTAAAATCTATTTCTGGTTTCAAAATATCATCAAAGGTGAACTAAACTCTTATCTGGTGACAAAGGTAAACAATCAATTATTACTTTTCATTGGGAATAACAATTCATAATGATTAAAAGATGTGACCTTCCTGTGACATTGACCTTTGATGGATTGTAACAAACTTTTTCAAACTTTTGTACTTCTCCAAAGATGACATATACCAAACTAGAGCTTGATTGGACAAAAACCTTTCCAGTTTCATTTTTACAAGGAATTTTTAGTGATTTTGTGACCTTGACCTTGACTGTGAACATGTCAATGTAAACATGTCAGAGTTGTAAACATTGATGCATGGACACAAGCTCTTAAAAGCATAATTGGATAAAGCTTAACTCAAATTTGGTATAAATTCCAATATTACTCATATCTCGAGACCCTTGACCTTTGACATTCAAGGACACACAATTAATGAACACTTTTCATTGAGTATAAGAATCATGTAATGTTAATAGTTAAAATATTGCATATTCGCTAAACCATGCAAAAGTTGCGATCTTCCTATGACCTTGATCTTGGATTGATTGTAGTGAAAACCTTTTTAAAAAGTTTACTTCTCCAATGAAGATAAAATTATACAAAGTTAGATCTTCATAGCACAAAAAATTTTCAAGTTGTTGTGTTTAAAGGATTTTTTTAGTAATGACGACCTTAGTCGAGGCTGCAAAAATACTAGGTCACATTAATATCCTCCATTCAATATGACAAACAAATTGTGACCTGTATGAACTCTCTCAGTAATAAAGTACACGTATTGTGAGGCAACCTCAGAAATGCTCCAAGCATATGTATAAAGGGCACCTATCACATCGAAGTGTGTGTGATAGACAAAAGCAATGCTACATTTGATTAAAACGGATCTGGCATCACTCAAAGATGACTGCAAGAGCCAAGGTTTCCTAACTATTCACTGACTTACAGATCAATATACAATGGAAGAGGCCTACCGAGGCATAATGAAGGACGCAACAACTACAAGACATTTCAATCTGAATACTACCCAAGAGTTGTGTCTCTCGGGACGGATTAATTCCAACATCAAAGCAAGAAACATTCTCATTTACCATGTTGATAGCTGCTGTTAGCTGTATTGTGATACTCTCAGTCAGTTTTGCACTTTCATTAATCATGATTTGTGACTATTTGTTGTATCATAATGCTCGTAACGTGCATAAGTTTGTCAACAGAAGAAGAGCACAAAAATTTAATTTTCGAAGGTTGGATGTTGCCATGGTTACTGTTTTTAGTATCAATATTTGAACCAAATAAATAATGCGATTAACAATAACTCAACAAACATGTACCATGTGTCCCTTAAAAATTGGAAAAGGATATTTTTTTACAATTGCAAGGTATCCCAAATGCTCAGTAAAGACCAAAAGGACCCCCTTAACTGACCACCTAGGAACAACATTGTTTCTCTGGGTTTTTTTTATGAAGAATTTTACCTTTTGAGTGACCTTTTTCCCCTGGGAAGATTGACATATCCCTTAATTAAAACATATAAATATGAATGGCATGTACTGTCCATGTCAATAAAAATCATAGTATAAAGTTACCTCAAATTATGTAAACAAACTAAATAATTATGAAAATATAATACCGTAATAAAGATTCAAAACTGACCAATGTTTGGAACTTTACCCACAGTTGAAAAACAACTAACCATTGAAAAGAATTGTTGCTTATAAAGTATAGAAAAAGATTGCTTACCCCATTGCATTTATCATTTTCACAAAATTCCGAAATAATCCTTGACTTTGTAATCCTTATTATTATCCACTGTGATTAAGCTTCCAAAAGAAAGAACTCAAGCTAGTAAACTAATCACATTATTCATGTAAGTTAAATTCCAAATAGGCAGACATCTGACATGTTCTCACTTGTCAGAGGACAGGAATGAATATACAGCTAATAAGATAAAAGAATATGATGTAACACCAACATAAGGCTTGCCATGTAATAGGTGTTACTTTCCAGCATCAAGTATAATCTACCCAGGTTGTGAGACTGGTACATTAGAGTACAGACAACAATGTAAGTGAGCTATTCCAAATAGCCATGCATGTTCCCATGTGAAATGAACAACAATACATCTAATTAGAAAATTACATAATACCAGAGGAGAATCACAATGTAACAGGTGTAACTGTCCAGTAACCAGTGTCATTAGCTCTACAATTACAGTAGACCTTTTCCAATGGCCAGGGGGGCATTGCACAGAACAACTTAACACTACCGTAAGTTTAACCTTAGTGCCATCCTTTGATATTGCACTAAGGCTAACATAGTGACTTAATGTAACCTAAGTGCAACAGGACCCAGGCATGTATCCACTTCCAACATTTAAGACAATACTACAGTCTTCGACCTCATAAGCGCCCTGCTCCAATAAGCACCCCCCAAAGGATTTTGTATAGCTCTAATAACCACCCATGTACCAGCGGTACTAAGTTAATAAATTCAGCGAATTCACTTTGCTTCATGAACAATTAAAGGATATATTAGTGGCAATATGTGTTATTTTCTACTCAAAATTGTGTGAGTTTGTTTTGAATACCTGTTATCAAAGACAACCTAAACACAGTTCCACTTCAGTAGTCTGTATTTTGCAATCGTCAATCACACCACTTTAATAAGCGCCCACCCAAGTCAATGTTGTAAGCGCCCTGGGGGCTTATTAGGTCAAATAAACTACTAGTAAGAATATGACAAGTGGAGTATCACCACATACCAGGTGTGACTTCAGAATTCAGTTGAGTGACTTTAGTATCCAGTAAGCCATAAGGTCTACAGGTAGTGAGACTGGACTCACATCTACCATCTACATAACCCAGTGTCCGCGACTCTGTACAGTCACTAAATATTCCACAACATCCAGACACCTCATTTTCCACATCTTACAATATATGCAGCTAGTAAGAAAATGACAAAATACTAGGAGTAACACCATGTTACAGGTATGGCTGTCCAGTAATTTAAACCATGTTGACAGGGCCATATAACTTCATCCCACATCCTACATCAAAATAATTCAGCGTCCCCAGTTTCTCAACATACAGTCTGCAATAAAAGTGTGCTGAAAGAGGCAAGTTCACACTTTCCATATCAAACACCAGCAACAACAAGTCAACAGCAGATAAGGAAATTACAAACTACTAGCAGGAGTATTACCATGTTTCAGGTGTGTCCAGTAAGTTAGTCCATGTAGCTAAACCAGGTAGCGTCAATTCATCCCACATCCATGATAAACAAAACCCAGCTCTGCACATAGTTTGCTAGTTAGTGCAATTCATCACTTATTGATCAATAGAAACGTCTGTCTGACAACAAACGGTCAACAGCTGGCAGCTTCAGAAACATCTGATAATCCAGCTCCACGTTTCAACAATCTTCATATTTACACTTGTGTGGGCAAAGCAATCATTTCAGCTCTCACATGTATTGATTGGTTTTGAAAACAAGGCAAGCGATGCATTATTATCACTCGGGGTATTTAGTTTGTTGCAGCAACAAATATGTTTTCATAAATTCTCTTGAAAACAAATAGCTCTGAACCAAAAAATGCAAAACGCAGTATGGATATTCATCACTAATTGCCATGTTTACATATAAACTATATATTATATGTATATATATGCAGATTTTGTCAGTGGAAGAATTCTCCATCACAATCAACATAGATAAAGCAATATGATATTAAGATCACCTGCTGATTGACACTGATAAATAGTCCGGACAAGTTTACTCATGGCAAAAGGAATTTGAATTCATTCAGGATTTTTCAACATAGTTTCCATATACCTAGATTTCCTTTCTTAGAAGGATATCCAGACCATCATTAGTCATAGGGCTGTGCAACATATCAAGAATACCAAGTTGCAACATAGCACATTATACAGATTGTGCAATACAATTACTGCAATACTATTTCCATTGAGAAACAAACTAATTTCAAGTTAACTTTATTGTAAATCTTGTTACAAGGCACAATTACATGCTTAACATGTAAGAAAACATCTTTTTGTGTGCTAAAATAAGTGTTTTTGAGAAAAATTCTATTTTCCGAAAAACATCTCAAAGGTATTTTATCAAATGTACATAATGTTAAAACTGCACAAAAAATAAAAGGTTTATTGAAACGTTCATTCAATATATTGCATTTTATTGCAATACATAATCTGTTTATCCAAATATATTGCAATACTAAATTTGGTGCCATTTAGGGTCTAATTTGTTATAGGTTATAGATAGATAATAAATGCAGTGTTTTTTTGTAGGTAAGTGTGTTCGTAGTTGAGGTGTTTTCGTCGACACTTTAGGTTTTTGACAGATAAAACAATGGGTTCACAGACAAATTGGAAAACCTATTTTTCTACCCATATTACTGAATATTTGATTGTTTTATAGTTACATTTTTATTTGGTTTATTTTGTGATGTTTATATGAAAAAAAAATAATCTGTCAATCATAAAATAAGATTTTTGCACTCGGGTAAAATGAATGTTATTGGGAGAACAGTTTGCGATACAACTCATAACCTAGGATATTCTTAGATCATGTATATCTCATACTACTCACATACCTGGTAAATCAAAATAATTTCTGCGATGAAGCAACTCCTCTCCTTACCCTGATGTCCCGGACATTCTTAATAGAATAGATACAATGCCTCTGTACAAAGAGTTTTTGATTAAAGTGTGTTAAATATGTATTCAATTTCTTAATAATAAGTGGTAGTGACATATTCATATAATATTCTCATTTTATCTGATTTGTTTTTATTCACAAGAATAACAGGTATTAGCTTCCTCTTTTAAAACATTGTTTCAAAACAATTGTAACCCAATAAATCACCAACGTAATCATATTGGCTATTTTTTAAACATAACATTTCATCATAAGTCATGTTAAATTTTGTCAAAGTTTACTTAAGATCCTACGAACCCACCGTCAATCTGTCTTTGAAGTCAGTGTTTGAAATAACCATGAAAAATCTGCTTGTTAAAAAGGACCCACACAAAACAAAACCTCTGGGGCAATCTCTGAAACAGTCTGCACTTTTAATTAATATTGATTTGGCTTTTTCTAAAATAACAATATTCTTGGTATCAGTGTGTTATAAATATACAACGCCATTGTCAATTTAGAGTGATTGCAATGTAAGTTAGGCTAGGAAAGATGTCTATCATGTTAAAAAAAACTAGCAGACTGACAGGACCTTAAAAGTGTGGGCCCTTGTGAATAATTGCCGTTATTTGGCCTACAGGCTTATGCTTATTTCAAACACTGGATATTTCTGTCTATTAAACCCGTCTGCTGTGTCTTCTAAAACATCTTCATGCCTATAAACCTGAATTTACCAATATTCAAACAAAACAGCAAAAATAATCACTAATAGAAAATCAACTGTTGACAAAATACTGTATCAGCAAGTGAACTTCCAAAGTTGTTTCTTCCTTTTGGGGAATATTCGACACGTGAGAATGTAAATTGACCGACCATTGTAAATCAGAATCAAAAGAATTTCATTTGGATATCCCTTTCATCTCAGATGAATGGACATGTGTACAGGGTTTTACATAGTCAATCAAAACCGAGAGTCCTGGGGACTCAAAGCATATATTTTTAGGAGTCCTTTTCCTATTTCAGGAGTCCTTAAAAACATTATAGAAGTTTCATACTTAATGGAAAGGTTGATAAAGAATTGCCTTTAATGGGATGGTTATTGGTTGATGAGTTAATACCATCTTGACATGAAAATCATACTGAAATGTGTTTTCATTGAAAAATTAGATATTCGTATCAGAATTATACTGAGTCACAGAGGACCCACATGATTAGTTTTTGGGGGTCCTCCTGACATTTTCTGCATCAAATACTCAGGAAAGTTGCATCCCGTAAAACCCTGGTGTATTAGAGATAATTTTTATACTTCTTTTACAAATTCATACTACATACAAATTATTTAATTTAGCTTCAACTTTCTACCATAATGAATCCTAATGAAGATAAGCCTGCTTGTTTGATTGTATGTAAATGTATTCAGTAGGTGTATCAAAAGGTATAATCTAAATCTAATGGATATAAAAGGGTACTTTTGTGTCATAATTTTTAATTTTTTTATTATTATTTTCTATTATTTTAAGTGTCATGGAAGATAAAAATCATAATTAGGACCTAAATATCAAAACAGCAGTTGTAATTAAGTTAAGATCTGTTCACCAATACCTTAGTGTTCATCTAAAACGAACAACAGATAACGCCAAAAAAAATTATAAAAATGTTTGAAGCCTGTCAAATATGGGGTCGAAGAGTTGCAGGAATAACACGGCATGAAAACGGCATTGGATGAGAAGAATTGATTGAAACAACGAAGAAATAGGTAATTGAATCGTCTTGGGTAATGACACCAATTTGTCTTTACAATACGGTTATCACAAGTGCATAAATAACAATTGTTTTTACATTATATTGTGATTATAAAAGCAAATCTACTTACTGTCAATTTTCCGCCATCTTGAATAAATCCCAAATGCGCTTTGTGTCGCAGGCTCTGATTGGTCAAAAGAAATATACCCACAATACTTCACGTGGAGGTTGTTGTTGACGCATAGCAACAATCTACAGTATGGCCGACCAAGAGGACAGGTTTGTTTTTACTTCTTCTTAGCTAAATATTAAATTAATTATTGAAAATAAGTGTTAATCTTGTATTAAATTGCCCAACGTCCGCACGATGCACCCACCGACAGCATATGATAACTGATAAACCACAAGTTTATATGTCAAGCAATCTTGTCATAGTGTAAAAATTCTATAAGTTTACAAACCCATGAAGTTCTGGTATGTTTATGTCTAAATTTGTTAATTGATATTTACAAATCGAGCTTTTCATGATTAAATATGATGTTTAGCATTTTAATCATCTTTATTCTGTCGGCAATCATGGATTCGATGGGTTATTCTTTGTAAAGATAGGCAATAAAGTGGTATTTTGTAGGGCAAAATTAAGTCTCATTCTCAATATCATTTATTTCCCCTGTGGGTAAATGAGTTGTCTACGATAACAGGGAATTGGTGTCATGAGAATTTTTCTCTTTGCTCTCAAAATCAAAGAAAAATTTAGCGTCCAAATGATGGCTAAAATGCAACCTTAGATATTCAAAACAGAACAAATGTGACATTTCTTATAGCTAAGATTATTATTTATATTATGATATATCGTCAAGTCATCTGTTTTCAGTCATCATGTGTTTTCGGTCAGTCATTTTGACTCCCTTTTGTGAACATATCCAAAGGGATATCAAAGTACCTTGTGGTTTATTTGCAGCAGAGGGTTCATAGGTTCATCTAGGAATAGTCATTTACAATAAAATTTGCTTAAGAAAAAATATTATGGTAAAAACATAAAAAACATCACATTTTAAAGCAAATTTTCTAATACCAATGTTCTATGGGAAAGAAAGTCTTTTTATTTTCAAACTTTGCTCTTATAACTGTCCACCTAATTTCCTTGTTATTATTTACATAATGAGATGTCTTGATGTGATAATATATATTGTTACTTGCCATTTTAAGGGAAAATATATTCATCGTTTTCAGTGTTATTTCTTATCAAATTTATTTTCAAAACATTAAAAGTTTTCTCAGTGGTTTTGAATGATTTTCCTAATGTGCACAATACATTTTTAAAAAATATGGACAAACAACAAGAGAAGCCTTTATCAAAGCACCTTAAACAAGCAGAACTGATATTCCTGTCGAGAAATAGTTAGGTCACCCTCTAAACCCAGTGTTTCATGTTTTTTGATTTTTCATTATGAAATATGATGAATCAAAGTTATTTTTATTTAGAATAATAGTTACTAACAAAATATCAATTAAATAGTTTTAGTCAGACTTATGTCAACTTTCTGTGTCATTATGGAATAAAAACTTTGAAAAAATGTTCTGCATATTCTAAAGAACAGAGGTTCAAGAAAGTGACTGAAAACACATGACACTACTTCCCAAGTCAGGATTTTTTTAAAGTTTTGTTAAAAGCATTCTTTGTTGTACAAATGTTTAATATAATTGGTTTTCATGAGTTTTCCATTAGATAATATGGCAGTAAATGACTAAGAGTAATTTCTCATCAATACATGTGGTATTTTTTCAAATACAGGTCTTTATTCCTTAACTGACTGAAAACCCATTACACAAGGATATGGCATTAAGAATAATAAAAGGGTCTGCATGAAAGGGTATATTAAACATTAATGATATGCAACTAATCACGTTACAATGATTCAAATGAAGATATTCTGAAAGCTTTAATATCTGACTGGAAATTATTTACTGCATGGATTCTTGAGTTAAGTTGCATTAAATAAATCACCATGAACGGTTTATTGCATTATTGATGTTTTAGATAGCTTGCTGTCATTCATCCTGCTACATCAGCGTAGTCTCCGCTAATGCTACAACCTATCCCCTGTTATCCTCCTATAGTCTTCTGATCATATTTATTTTTCAGACCGACTTCAGGAAAAGTTGAAAATGTTGTTTCAAAAGTAACAGTGAAAGCTCTTCAAGAGGTAATTGTTTTTCCCAGCCACTATATATAATTCCACTTCCACTAAATTACATGCACTTTTTATGTATGTTTTGCAAGATCTTTATATTTTATGCATTTAAGTGGCACTTTAATTAAACTATGAATTTAATAATTGCTCAATAATTTCAATATGTAGGAAGCAAATGACTTTTTATCACAGTTAAATAGCAACTAAATTGAAATTCAAATTAATTTTTTAAATTGAAAACAATACAAAACAAATATATGATTGCTCAGTTCGAAACTGACAACATGGAGGATGAAAGCAAACCTGCATCTAGACCTGGATCAGCTAAACCCTCTTCACGTCCTGGATCTGCCCAACCTTCTTCACGCCCGGGATCTGCCCAACCTTCTTCACGCCCGGGATCTGCTAAACCTTCCTCAAGACCTCAATCTGGGAAGATGTCAGCTTCAGGTCAGATAGGCCTTATTTTACTATTGCTTTGATTAGTTTGATATTGAGGTTTAGTTGTTAATAAAAAGTTTTATATTTTTTTATTGAAATCTTGAAGGTCAATGATTTTTAAAGTGAGAAAGGTTCACCTTTTGAAAAGTAGTGTGCTTGTCCTCAGGGTTAACCTTTTTGAGTCTCCAGTAATTTCAGGGGTGATAAGCTGACTTTAGCTGAAAATATAAATCCTATATTATACAAATTCCATTTTTTTTATTTTTGTATAGTTAGATTCTATAGATGACTAATAATCTTTGAAGAGCTTTATGGGGTTATATAGATAAGAACACCAAGATTTTCTGGCTTTTCAGTTAGTAATAATTTAGTTGTTATCTGACAAATCTTGCTTAATATCTTCCTTCAGGGTCCCGGCCAACATCTGCAAAGGGTGGCTCACGGCCAGTATCAGCTGCTGGATCCAAACCCACAACACCAGCGGAGGATCGACCAGGATCTGCCACAAAACGTCCGCCATCTTCCTCATCACAACGCCCTCCTTCTGTGACTGAAAGGCCTTCGTCAGCTACTGGTCGCCCAGGGTCAACAACACCCACCCGCCCTCTTTCTGTCACCGGGGAAAGGGTCGGGTCGGTCACCCCCACTGGTAAACCTTCACCTCAACCAGGGTCAAGGCCAGGGTCAGCACCAAGGTCAGCACGAGGAAGTCAGCCTGGATCACGTACAGGAAGCAGACCCGATTCTGCAACTAAACGACCATCATCAGTAGCCGACAAACATGAGGGTAAGTGATGCTCATTTTGATGTATGATTAATATCATGCTTTTGGTAACATATGCCGTAGTTGATGGTCATAGATATTTAACATCAATTTTTTTAATCTTGTGTTTTTCTATTTGATTAATGAGACTTTATGCATTATCAGCAAGATTAAGTATTAGGTAGATTCATTAATTTTTTAAAGAAATAGAAATAGGTTTCTTCACCTTAGACTTTCAACCAGGTCATCAAATCACTTCTTTTTGTTCAGATGTTCCAGAAGATGAAAATGCAATGGCACTTGTTGCAGGTTGGTATGATTATTAAGTTTATTCATGTTATGAGCATGGTTGCACAGTGATTATTTTTTGTGATAAATAAATATACATAGTGTATTTTATAACATTATTTATTTTATTGCCTTGAATCTATAACTGATTTTCAAAAGAGGGGTCTGAACCCCCTGGATCCGCCACTGATCTGTGATACATATCGTACCCTGATATGTTTGTATTGTCACAACTCTAATGTACTCATATTGTTTATTTGTATCAAATAACAAAAAACATTAATAACCAAAGTCTATTATTTTGTGAATGACTTCTAATTTCATACACGCTTGTACAAAATTCAAATGATAAAATGCCAAGATGTAATGATCAATACTAAAGAGACATGTCTCCTACAGCAAATGAGCACGATGATCAGGAGCACTTCACCCCGAGGGATGGAGGGGAGGAGGATGGGCAGGATGATTACCCAGACCCCCAGGACCCCTCTGACCAACCCCCACAAACCACCGTGGCAGACATCTTTGGTCGGCCACCCTCGGACCCTGACGGCGGAGACAGTAATGATGATGAGGAAGATGATGATGAGGAAGAGGCACTGGATGAAATGGCAGCCGACACTGACGAGGGCAGCGATAATGAGACGGACATGGTTGTCCTTGACCCAGACCATGTAAGGAGCCTGAAAATATTTAATAAATAAACATCAATAACAAAATCATGATTTTCTTATTTAGTTATTCTAGTACCTTGTTAAAACTCAATCAAATGTTTTTTTTGCGTTTATGATAACTCTATTCCCAAAATTATTTCATGTTCATTGTTACATATTGTAAATGTGTAATGTGTGGTTTGTAAATATGGTTTGTATATATACATGACTGATGTTTGTTATTTTTGCATTTTCTTTTCAGCCATTGATGAAAAGATTCCAAAATGCCCTCAAATCTCATCTGGACAAACAAAATGAAAAAGTGTCTCTTGAACTGCGAGAGTTGGTAAGTATACTTTTCCTTATAAATCTCTAGTTATTGTTGGAATATTTTCTCAGTTGTATCATGATTTGATTTGAACAATGGTAGTGCTTGTCAATAGTGGGTCCCAACTTAATCTATATACAGTTATGATCATAAGCATATTTAATGTGTACAAAGCAATGTTCTATGATCTCCTTACAAAATGATACAATTTATTTTCAAAATACATCTTTCAGAATAATGACAAAATTTGATGTGTAAAACATATTGCTTCACATCTAATCAAAAGTTATTTTCATAAATTGCAATAAAAATTGTCTAACAGGACGAGAGTCTGCGGAGCCGCAAGAAGACCCGGGAGGATCTGGGTGTGGAGCTGTACGGTGTACAGCAAGAGCTGGCTCGCTTCCAGATGATGCTTGAGCGTAACCATGACGACTTCTCCAACATCAACCAGGAGCGTCAGCGTGAGGAGCAACAGTTGGATGAGGTCCGACATCTCTACAAGGAAAACCAGCTGCTCGTCAACAAGGAGAAGAAGAAAGGTCACTTTCTAATCAGTTCTTGAAAATAGAAATATAGGTGTAACTTGTTAAGGAATAGAGCATGCCAACAAGAAGAAGAAAGGTTACCTTCTAATCTGTCTTAACTTATAAACATACAGTAGATGCAAACACAACTTGTTCAATAACATTCAATTTGAGCATAAAAAAGTCAACATCCTTTCTTATCCAACATCATTTCTGTAACAACACCAAGAGTCTTTGATAGAAATAGTGATAATTGATTTTGATAATGCTGAAAATCAATATTGAAGAAAAGTTTTGTTCTTATCAGTTATTGATAAAAGAAATACTGGCACAACTTGTTATGTAAATTTCAAGACAAGTTTTTACTATCTACATCAGTAAATCATTTTAAAACTGTTCCTAATAAATCATTCAAAGATGCATCGTCATTGTGAAGTTTTTCTGTGAACTATGAATTCAAATATAAAACCTTTATGGGTATAGATTCCAGTCATTAAAAAACTTCTTGTAAATCGGGTGAAATCTTATTTCAACATATAAAGACTGATATTATCTCCAGGTGCTGAACTGCAAGCGGAGGTTGAGAATCTCTCACTACGTCTCTTCTACATGGACAACGCTAAGGAGGATGTACGTGGAGATATTGCCGTCATGAGACGAGCAGCTGAGAAAGCCGAGTCGGAAGTTTCGAAAGTGGAGATGGAGAAACAGAAACAGGTGATCTTTCTTCTTCATCAGTATATCAATTTTCATGAAATCTGATAAAGTGATAACCTGTAATAATCCCTTTTATATTTCATCAATAATCCCAGTGAAGGTTGAAAACTAGCTAATGATAGTGTTATTATCAGGGTATATAGGTTAAATCAGCATAGACGGCCACAAAGCATTCTATCCACCTGAATTTTTCTCTGATAATTTTATCAATTACAGGCCATTAAATATATAACTTTTATGCACATTTCATTCAGTTCTTTTTTTTATAGTGAAACTAGTTTTGTTCTTACTAATTCTTTTAAAATTAAAATTCAATCTCCCTGTGTGTGTGCAGGACCTGTATGTTGACCGGCTTGTGGAGAGAGTGGACAAGCTGAAGGAAGAGATCGGCATGTTCGAGGCTCAGATCACAGCACAGTCTGACGAGACGAAGGCAGCTAAAGAGGCTCTCATGGAGGCACACATGGAGATTGAGGTACAGTTCTACTCAACACTGGTTATGGAATATCTTTTAAGTTGATACAACCAGTATACTAAGATTAGAAATAGAATTAAATTGCAAAAAAGTTAATTGAAATCAAATTGCACTTAACAAAAAACTGCATTTCAATCTTTGAAAATTAATACTTTAAATTTTTTTTTTTTTTTTTTTGGTCTTAATCCTTATTCCATGTGTTTTTGTGACATTTGTTAACGGGTGGTTTAATGCATCAAATGTTAAACTGTTTGCTATTGAATGTTCAGGCAATTTCTCTGGAGAAGAAGCAACTCTTCCAGCAGTGGAACAGCAGTCTGATCGGGATGAGGAGACGTGACGAGGCTCACGCTGCCATGCAGGAAGCTCTCAAGTAAGGGCTATATAGCAACTTTTTTTTTAGCGACAGCAACAAGCTAAGGCTAAGGTGATGATAAACTTGTGATATATCTTGAAGTCATGTGACTCAAATATCACATTGGGTCAGTTACTTCTGAGTAACACAAGTTTGACAACACAAGTTTGAGAAGACTTTGGAGTTGACCTGAGCAGTGGACAGGAGAAATGTCTAATGAATTTATGGTTAATCAATGAATAAGTCCACTGCTTGTAAATAACTGAAACGAACGAACGAACGACAGTAGAGCGACGTCACATCTTTATTCCTGACAGAATAGTTGAGAGAGATTGACTGAAAACAATAAACAAAACTTATATAGTTTAAATGCATCAGTCAATAGGTATGTTTACATTCATACATGTACATGCAGCCGAACTTACAAACTCCATGTTCATTACAATGAAAAGGCTTGTATATTATAAGTCATTTAAACATATTGATAAGTTAATACATTTAATACAGTTTATTGCTTATCTTACCGTTTTATATGCGCTCTTAAACTTGACTTGGACTTGACTTGGTGACATGACATCGTCACACAACGAGCTTCACTTGTTAGCATGTGACAATCAGACAATCATCTGGAATTAACTGCCCCTGACTGGGCTCACGTGTGCTATGCGCAAACGACACAACTTTAAAATATACTTGACCAACCAGATCCTTACATTCCGACCCCTTAATTGTGGAATTAAATGGAACAATTACCAACAAAATAGCTAAAGAGATAAACCTAGTTCTACTTCTGTGAAAAATATAACCTTCCTTGAAATATATCAACAAAGAAATACGAAAAACTTCCTTTAAACTTATCAAAAGAAACATGGAAACCTATTCCAACTAGTCACCATCACAAAACTCATCATTAGTCAGATATACCAACTCAATGTCCAATTCACTCACTCATCCTTGGCCTCAAGGATGACACACAGCTTGTCAATTGGTCTTGTTAGAGTAGAAGTTGCAGTCTTAAGCTCAACTGTTCGTACAAACCCCCTTTTGTCTGTAAATACATTGGTAACTCGTCCAAGACTCCAAGAGTTTCTGGGTAGATTGTCCTTAACCAGAACGATATCGTTGACATCAACATTTCGATGAGGACTTGTCCATTTCTGACGCTCTTGTAAGGATGTCAAATATTCTTGAGACCATCTTTTCCAAAAAATGTCTGCAAGATACTGTATCTGTCTCCAGCGACGACGTGTGTAGCAGTCATTTTCTACGTACAGACCTGGAGGCAGTTGTTCTCCACTTCTAAGCAGGAGAATGTGGTTTGGCGTCAATGGAGTCAAATCATGTATGTCACTTGAAACTGTCGTGATGGGCCTGTTGTTAACAATAGACTCAATTTCGCAGAACAGAGTATGAATTCCTTCATCATCCATCTTGATGACTTGTGATCTCAACAGAGAGTACATGATTTTCCTGATAGTTCTTATCATTCTTTCCCATGCTCCTCCAAAATGAGAACCCATGGGCGGGTTAAACTCCCATGATATTCCTCTCTGTAACATTTCCTGGTGAATATAGTGACTATTCCAAGAGTCTATTGCTTCTTTCATCTCTCGCTTGCTTCCAATAAAGTTGGTACCATTGTCAGACAACATCTTTTTGGGACATCCACGTCTTGCAATAAAACGACGAATTGCATTAACGCATGATGAAGTGTCAAGTTGAGATGCAACTTCAAGATGAATGGCTCTTGATGCCAAACAGGTAAAAACAACACCGTAACGTTTGACATTACTCCGTCCTCTCTTAACTGTAAATGGACCAAAGAAGTCCACTCCAACTCTGGTGAAGGGAGCTTCGTCACATGTTACCCTATCCAACGGAAGGTCAGCCATCTTCTGTTCCTTTTGCTTCGCCCTGTACGATCTGCAGATGACACACTTGGAGGTTACGTTCTTGATGAGGTAACCAAGTCCTAAGATCCAGTATTTTTGCCTTAAGTAACTTGTCATAGAAGCTTTTCCTAAATGGCCAACAGCTTGATGGGCATCCTGTACGATGAGGTAAGTAACACGTGACTCCTTAGGTAGTAGGATGGGGTGCTTAGCTTCAAAGTCCAAACTTGAATGACTTAATCTTCCTCCAACACGTAGCACGCCATCTACAACAATGGGATCCAGTTTCCTAACCGACTTGTTCATACTTGACAATCTTTGTTTGTCTAGAGCATCATATATTTCTTGAAAGTGAGATTGTTGAACTTGAGTCAGTATTACATTTTCAGCCTTCTCCATGATCTCTACGTCGAGCTTTGTTTTTGTGGTTGACTTTGTCTTGTTTTCCTTTCTTTCACTTGATTTCCACTTCAGATAACTGCAGAAGAGAAGATAGTATCCAACAAACCTTTTCAGTTTGAACCATGAAGAGCAATAGCTGACAAGCTTGCTGAATGGATTCTCAAGAGGAACATGCAATTGGGTTGTATTAACAGTTTTTGTTTCAGGTTCATCTTCTGGTAGTTCTCCAACTTCAATATTTGGCCATTCTGTTTCAGGATTGGCCAAGAAGGAAGGTCCTTGAAACCAGGTAGGTGCATAGTTTAAGAACTCTTTCATGTTCATCCCTCTTGAAGCTGGATCTGCAGGGTTTTCTTTGGTAGATATGTATTTCCAATGGTCAATATCGGACCCATCGCGGATAACAGCAATCCTATTTGCTACGAAGGTCTTGAAACGTGTCTTTTCATTTGCCAGGTATCGCAAAACAGTCATGCTATCTGTCCAAAAGAATACTTGATGCATCTTGTACTGGACAAGTTTCTTTACCAGAAGCGAGAGACGAACAGCCACGCATGCTGCAGTAAGTTCCAGTCTGGGAATGGAAATCTTCTTGAGGGGTGTAACTCTAGCTTTCGACAAAACGAAAGAACAATGAATGTTTCCTTCCTCATTTACAAGCCTGATGTATGACACAACGCCATATCCCAGTTCGCTGGCATCTGCAAACACATGAAGTTGACAGTCAAGTACAGTTCCAAAGTCAGCTGGCTTGAAACACCTTGGTACACATAGATCCTCCAACCTAGGAAGGTCTGTTAACCACTTTTGCCAAAACTTGAGTTGTTCTCCTGCGATCTCTTCATCCCATCCAATCCCAGAACGACATATTTCCTGGAGCAAAATCTTAGCTTTAACGACAAATGGAGATCCAAGTCCCAGAGGATCATACACAGAACTCACCACAGATAATATCATTCTCCTTGTAAGACCCTTGTTCTTGACTTTTACTTGAAATCCAAACAAATCATCCTGAACTTGACCCCTAAAGCCCGCTCAACAACCTGTTCTCCCTTTATCTCTTCTAGGTTGAAATCCTTAGCTGCTTCTCCTCTATCGTGGACGGGTACGTCATCCAACACAGCACTGCTATTAGAAATCCACTTTCTCAAGTTGAATCCTCCTTTGCTGCACATTTCAGTCACTTCATGAACTTGCTTGGCTGCCTCTTCAGCAGAGTGTTGAGACGCGAGACAGTCGTCAACATAAAAATTGTTTCTCATAACATCAGAGACACCTGGACTGAAGACAGATTCATTATCCTTTGCTGTCTGTAGGAGGGCAGAGTTAGCGCAGCTTGGCGAGGATGTTGCGCCAAACATATGAACCTTCATGCGACACTTGATCGGATCTTGAGTGCAGTCTCCATGAGGCCACCACAGGAACCGTTGGTAATTCCAATGCTTCTTCATCACTCGAACTTGATAAAACATGCTCTCTATGTCCCCCATCGCTGCATATGGTTCTTGTCTGAACTTCATAAGAACTCCAAGTAGACTACTAGTTAAATCAGGTCCAGACAGTAGCTGTTGATTCAAACTGACGCCGTCATAGACAAATGCACAATTGAAGACAACTCTTATCTTCTTCTTTTGGGGATGGAACACGCCATGATGCGGAATATACCACACGGATCCATCAACTGGCTCCTCCTCATCACTAGGTATGGTTTCTGCATAACCTTTCTCGAAAAGATTGTCCATGAAGTCAGTGTACTGCTGCTTGAACTTGTCGTCAGCTTCAAGTCTTTTCTTTAACCTTTGCAGCAGACGGTGAGCTGTACTGAAGTTGTTTGGGAAAACAACTTCTGAGTTCCTAAACGGCAATGCAATATTGTAATGCCCATTTTCAAGTGTAATGGAGTCTTCAACTTTCTTCATGAACAGCTTGTCCTCCTGTGAGTACTGTCTTTCATCATCAATGACTCTCTCAGGGAAGTCAGAGTTGTAGGAATGTCTTATCATTCGGTCAAGCTTATTCAAACTCTCAAACTCCTGTATTGCGGTCACCTCTATCCTGTTCATCATGCATTCTTGAACTTCAGGCCATGTGTCAATTGGACGAGTAAGATTCCAAACAGCCCATCCAAGTCTTGTCTTGGTGGCGTGCGGCGTATGATCTGTACCAACGATCACTTCCAGGGGCGAGTAGGCATCAGCAACGTTGTTTCCAATAAGAAGCCCAATGTCTGCTTCAATTTCTGGAATATGCAGATCTATGAGGTGAGACCACTTTGAAACGTCCGAGGCAGTTGGTATATGCGCCTTGTTGACTGGAAGTCTATCCACTGTGAACACATTAGGCAAGTCAACATTATTGTCCATAGCAAGATTAAACACCTGTAAACCATGTAGTGCACAAGTGTTAATAGTACGGGGTTCTCCCATGCTTGTAATGTTCACTTTCATGTGTTTACCGTTTACTCCCAACTTTCTCATTAGGGATTCAGTACAAAAGGTAGAGCTACTACCGGGATCCAAAAATGCATAAGTCTCTACATAATGTGAACAGTTTCTCATCTTTACCTTTACAGGTATGATAACCATGGTGCACATCTCCTCTTCCTGACCGACCCCTGTATCCGATGAGAAGCAGGAATTTGATGCACTTGTAACCCTTGGAATGAACTGTTGACTCTGGGATGGAGGACGATCCATGTGGAAGTAACTGTTGTGACGACCTTGACACACAGAACACACAATGTCGATACAGCACTCCTTGCTCCTGTGACCAGACTGTAGACACCTGAAACACAACCTCTTATCCATGACAATCTGCCACTTCTTAGCATAAGACAATGAACCAAATTTCCCACACTTCATGACACTATGACCTTTACCTTCACAATACAAACATTTGTCTCTTGGAGGTCCCTCAGTATTTAACTTTGTTGATGACTGAACATCAGTAGCAAGACTCAATTTTGAAAAAGTACCTTTACCCTTTCCTTGTCCTTGCTTGGGTGATAGTCTAGGCTGCAAACTGTTCAGGGCATCCTTTCCAAACACCGGGTCACTTGCCTTCCTAGCCTCCCTTTTCAGAAAATATACTACATCCTGAAACCCGAGTGACTTACCAGAATCATTCAAATATTGAGCATGAGACCTGAACCTTTCTTGGTATGTGTAAGGAATCTTAGCAATAATCCTTCTAATGTTATCAATGTTGTTCAGCACACCAGAAGAACCTACAGCATTGTTACACTCATTCAAAAACACAGCATATTCCTCTAAACCCTTGGGAGAATCAGCTCTAATGACAGGCCAATTAAGTGCTTTGCTAATGAAAGAGTTAACTACAACATTCTCATTACCATACTTTTCTTCAAGATCATGCATGGCAGCTGGAAACCCTTTACGAGCATCTAAACATACATAACTACTGACAATTTTCTTGGCTTCACCTGATGTAAATTGTTCTAAGTAAGTCATACGCTCATCAGGATCACATGTATTGTTCAGAACCTTGGTCTTAAATTGTCTCATAAACTTATGATAGTCCATGGGATTGCCACTGAAAACACTTATTTCTGGCACAGGTTTGCTCAAGTGTTGAACAACAGAAGTTAAAATGTCAGAAACATTATCACTGTTAGTCTTTATATTTTCAGGGCAATGCTTTTGTCCGTCATCCCCAGGAAAACGAGAGTCACCTGAGGTAGGTATGTCATCACTTGTGTCTCCTCGTTGGTCAGAACTGTTCTTCCTGTCCTTTCCTTGTACAGGACCGTCGTCGTCTTCATTAGGATCATGAAGGAAATCAACGACAACCTTCTTCACATCTTGAGTCTGGGTCTCAAAACCCTGGGAATCATTGAGAAAATCGTAGAGTATTTTCTTCTTAACATCACCCGACATGAACGGACTAGGTTGAGCAACTTTATCACCAGTCTCCTCTTTCTCATCAGCAACATCAAAGCAGCAAGATGATACACTCACGTCCTTTTCAAAATCTGCAAGCACTTTACTTCTTGCATCAGATATAGCCATTTCGGTATGCAAGGCAAACTTCTCTTCTTTTAACTTCAGCTTCAACTTTTCCATTTCCAGCAGTTCCTTCTGTTCTAGCACTGCAGCCTTGGTAAGTAACTCTGCCTTTAACTGTTGCTCCTTAAGTCTTGCAGCAGACACCGATGACTTGGTTGAAGATGGATGACGAGAACTTCTATTTGACTTACTCATACATTTGTCACTTTCTTTAGCATTCTTCTGACGTTGTTCCTCTCGTTCCTGAATCCAACCATCAACTGTGTCCTTAAACTGCTGAAATGCCTTGACATCATCACTAAAGTCTGTGAGTAAGTCTAAGTACACAGAAGGAACTTCCACTGATGAATGCACAAGACCACTTAAATCATCAGTTAGTTTCATAAAGTCCTCAAGTTTTATCATCCACTGAGTGTACTGAGTCCTAACTCCTTCATAGTTAGTAATGTCTGACATGGATGAAACAATTTGACCTTGTGTCTTCAGCAATAAAGATTTCAAACGCTTTAAGTTTTTAGTCTTGGTGTCACATGTATACAAAAGTCCTTTACCAGTCATTGTTCTAACTCTGGATTCAACTGTATGTGCACTCCAATGTGATTCCGTGTCTCTTTCAGACATATTTCTAATGTCAATATTTCACAAAACTTCAGTTACTAATTTAAGCCTACTTGCAATCTCAGAATTTCAAGTTTATAGCCGGAGTTACTTCATTAGGGGTACTTGCAATGTCAATTTCACAAACTTCTTCCTTAGGCTAAGTCCATTTCATTAAACTGGCAATGTCAACTTCTAAAATATGTTTTCAAAGTCACAATATTCACTAGAGCGAATTCATAACATTGTGTCCATACGAACGTGGTTGTACTGTACTTGGTCTTCACAGCGACAGCCGAGCCGGGCAGAGAACGTCTCTAACGGGCGGTCGAACTGTAGCACGTGCAGCACGGACGAGGCGACGATATCCAACGATGCATAAAACGTCAATGATGAAACGAACGAACGAACGACAGTAGAGCGACGTCACATCTTTATTCCTGACAGAATAGTTGAGAGAGATTGACTGAAAACAATAAACAAAACTTATATAGTTTAAATGCATCAGTCAATAGGTATGTTTACATTCATACATGTACATGCAGCCGAACTTACAAACTCCATGTTCATTACAATGAAAAGGCTTGTATATTATAAGTCATTTAAACATATTGATAAGTTAATACATTTAATACAGTTTATTGCTTATCTTACCGTTTTATATGCGCTCTTAAACTTGACTTGGACTTGACTTGGTGACATGACATCGTCACACAACGAGCTTCACTTGGTAGCATGTGACAATCAGACAATCATCTGGAATTAACTGCCCCTGACTGGGCTCACGTGTGCTATGCGCAAACGACACAACTTTAAAATATACTTGACCAACCAGATCCTTACAATAACATTTTCTGGCTTTGCCATACCTACGAATCAATTTTAATTATATCTGACACGTTAAAAATGCCATAACATATGTGAACATCACAAAAATTAATTTGTGTTACATTAAAAGTTTCAATCCAATATGATGTAAATTTGTCTATACCAAAATGTTTTTTAGGATATGCAGGGTTTTACATAAGCAATCAAAACTGAGAGTCCTATGGACTCAGAGGATATATTTTTGAGAGTCCTTTTCCAATTTCAAATTGAATATTTGTATCAGAATAACACTGAGTCACAGAGGATCCACATGACTATTTTTTTGAGTCCTGTAAAACCCTGATATGTATGTTAAGCGTAATAAGAATGCTGCTCACAAAAATATATAATGGTCCTATGTATGTCTTACTTGCAACAAAAGGTTATATTATAAAATGTATGATTTTGTGTTGCAGCCAACAGCAGCAGAAGATTCTATCGCTGGAGACGGAGATTGATGGATACAAGAAGTCCATTCAGAAGGAACAGGAGCAGAATGAGAAGCTCTGTCTCATCCTTGCAAAGACCGAGCGGGACATTGAGTCGGTCAAGAAACAACTGACCAGCTGCCAGGCCAAACATGATGCTCTAAAGGCTGAATATACCTCCTTCACCAGGATGCTTCATGAGACAGAACAGGCCCTCAACAAAGCATCAACTGTGAGTACTCATCATGTGTAACTAGAACTTGCCATAACTATAAAATAAGTCTCGTCTGCCAGCCAGGTACTCTGGTACTTTTGGTCGGGCTTGTTATTTTTTTCAGGCTTTTCTTCAATTTCACCATGAAAATCTACAAAATATCACTTTTTGATTTGTTACTTGATGCTTAGGCTTGTCTTTTTACACTGGTTAACGGTGTAATAATGTACTTAAGCCTTCCGGTGTATGGGAACGACGTATCGAATCAATATAAGAAATGTAACATCAAGTGTTTTAAAATAGTTGTCAGGATAAAAAGATATAATTTTATTACTTAATCATAAAGTTATTATGTGTTTGATACATGAATAAAACAATTTTATTGAATAATATTTTTTGTATATTCTTGTCAGGGAGATTCTGATATTTCTAAGTCTAAGTCTAAGTCTATCTCCATGGTTACAGTTTCTCTTCATTAAGGGTTATGGTCCTTTTCATCCAAAGATCTACATTTTATTGGATTTATTTTCAGGACAAGACTCTGCGAATGAATGAGTTGAATGCTCTAAGGAAGCAGATAGAACGAGAGTACCAGGAGAGAGTGAAACTCGAGGACGACATTATGGAGAAGATGAGGTCACAACTCACCATGGACAAGGCGGCTCAATACAGCAAGAAACTCACCCAGAAGAGGAGGGAACTCACCAAAAGTCTTGTAAGTATTTAGGGCTGTAAGAGTTGAATTGTATGCTGGTCAAGATATTATTGTGGCATCCTTTGTAATGTGCTCAGGGTTTTCACTTGGGGATGAAAGGGGGTTCTTAATGTTACCAACCTCCCTTTAAAAAAATCTATGGATATTTTGAACAACCCATAATCCCACACTCATTCCAAATGTCTGACATCATTTACTGTTTTGAGCTTTTACTTAAGTATCCATGCTGTTTTAGGAAACACAAATGGCGGAGGTAGAGAACCTTATAGCCCGCAATGCCCTGGACAGCTCCAACGTGAAGGCGAGGACCGAGAGACTGGGGAAGATCCTGCAGCAACTGGACGACGAGATCCAGCAGAAGAATGACATCATCTCCAAGAGTGAGAGTGAGATCATCAAGAGGAACGCCATCATTGAACGCAAACAGAACCTCATTGACCAGTACAACAAGAAACTGGAACACATGAT
Organism: Steromphala cineraria; assembly: GCA_916613615.1. Classification (NCBI taxonomy): domain Eukaryota; kingdom Metazoa; phylum Mollusca; class Gastropoda; order Trochida; family Trochidae; genus Steromphala; species Steromphala cineraria. The sequence continues at coordinate 12,747,779 of OU744721.1, forward strand.
CATCTCTGCTGGGGTATGTTATGTTTCTGGAGCTTCTTTCTTTACATCAACATGTCCTTGAATGATACAAATTTGAATGAAACAGCAATTTCCTTTTCTGACTGGTAAGGTGCTGAACATCAGAGTTTGGTTATGGATGTGAATGGGAAAAAACTCTAAATCTTTACCAATAACTACAAGCCTCGGAATGGTACAAGCATGAATCAAACCAGCATTTCAAAGTATGATGACCTGGTGATACCATAACATGAGATAAGAATAGTTTGATATTAAGAGGAAACGCAATACTGCTGTAAAATTCTTAATATTCTAAACTCATTTAACCCAAAATTAGGCTTAAAAACATATTTCTTACTACTTTCTCAAGGTTGAAATTACAAGGGTTTAATTGCACTCGGATATTCCAATGGCACAAACTGACAAATGTTCCATCCACAGGGAGTTGAGCTGGGCCCCCTGGAGATCACCATCAACTCACTGCAGAAGTCTATAGACGGACAGCAGCAGGAGATCGCAGAGCTGCAGCAGATCTGGTTGAGGCAGCAGAGTGAGCTGGTCCGACTCACCAAGGACAAGGACGACCAGTCTCATGATGTGGAGAAGCTCAAGAAACAACTCACCATCCTCTCCCAGAAGAAGATCAGGACAGAGCGTGAGTAATCATTATCCTATTGAATTAACTTTTTTTGAAGCAGACGTTGAGGTAAATAAATTCATTTTTACACATAAATGTTGTCTTTGAAATTAAAATAAGTTTCATTTCATATATATATAATGTATGACAATATTCTTGTACAAAAAGTGAGTGTGAGATCACCTCCACTTGGATATTCGAACACCAAGTACCTCTTGGTTTTCAGTCAGACACTTTAACAATACTAGCCAAAGCCAGTAATTAATGCTTAAATCTCAACCGGCCTGATTCTGAATAGCAAAAACATATCTGAATTCATTCTTAATTCCTGGAATTATTACATAAAGAACCTGTTTATTTCAGATGACATTGACTACCAGAGGCGTGAAACCTATGACATTGAGCGACATGTCCGCAACATGCAGAATGACATGATCAAGTTGAACACGCTGCTGCACCGAGAGAAGGGATATGAGGTTGATCTGGAACAGGGAACATCCCTCCTGGAGACAGACTTCATCGCCAGTCTACAGGACGCAGAGCGCGAGTCTATCCAGATGCAACAACAGCTTGACTCGGTGAAGGAGGAGAAGGAGAGACTGCTGAACAGTCTTGTAGAAGCAGAGTAAGTAACTCTTCATCTCAATCTAATAACTTCACAGAGAGTGTTATATTGAACTTTATTTGTGGTAGTATTTGAAGAATTGCTGATATCAGTACCAATATAATGTTTTCGTAAAATTAGTTAAAGTACTTTGCCTTTTATGCAAAAGAAACAAGATGGCGGAATCGGAAAATGATAGATTCCTTTTTTTTAACTTAAAAACAAAGTTCCTGTTTCTAAGGTGAAAAGTACCTTTTCATGTATCAGCATAGCTGTAGTTTTCGGTATTATTTGTAAAACTTCCAGATCAATGGTTAAAACTTGTGATCTATTTTCCAAGTGTACATGAACAGGATCGTTGCCAAAAAACTATTTTATTAATAATTGTAGCAAGTGCTTCAGTAACAAAACAACACCATGACACGACTAAATTCTTTTCCTTCTCCAAACAACCTAATATTGAAAATGTGCTTGTTCTACTTGCGTAGACGTCAGATCATGTTGTGGGAGAAGAAGACCCAGCTAGCACGAGAGACGAGGTCAGCAGTTGACTCGGAGGTTGGTCAGGGCGAGATCCGTGCGATGAAGTCTGAGATCCACCGGATGCAGGTGCGGTACAGTCAGCTGATGAAGCAGCAGGAGAAGATGATACAGGAGATGGAGAAGGCTGTCTCCAGGTGAGGCTTGGGGGACAATCATCAGGAGTGTGGATCTGGGTTATAGGGGGGATCATACTTCATGGGATTAAAATAAGATTTGATAACTCCTTATCACCCAAAGGGAATTCTTTATACATCCAACAGAGCAAGACATGATACATAGAACTGTATTACTCATGTATTACTGGGGAAACATCCATTTTTTAAGGCTCAAGTAAACTTGTTTGTATTGTTTTCTATTTAGCCTGATGACCGTAAATTAGCTATGGCAACGATTGTCATTATTTAGTGCAGGTTATTGTGGGTTAAATAATTGCATGAGACTGAATGTATCATAACTCTTAACCAAGCACCCATTCCATGCAGAAAATAACTGTTTAAAAACCTTATTTTGCAGGAGAGACACTATTGTAACAAGAGGGGATTCCCAATCTAAAATGAAAAACAAAGTAGTTACCAAAGGAACATTTGAACGACAGATGGCTGAATTAAGGAAAAAGATAAAACAAACTATAAATGTAAGTACACAGTAATGTTTTTTACATGCATATTTGTTTGGTTTCAATTGCAAAAATATCTTCAACAAGAAATAAATGATAAACCTAAGTTTCTATGTAAATTTAAATTAATTTTTTTTATTATATTGCATGTACACTTGTGGACTTCCCTACCATTTATCAGTTTCAATGTGATGATTTATTAAGCTGTGACATTAATGCTATGTGTTATGTCTGACAAGACATCTTCAACAAATAAAACATAACTCCCCCTACCCATTGTCAAACAACAAGTCTTGTTACATCATTCCAAAATTGTCATGTGTCCGCCCAATGTGATCCAGGGTAACAGCCACAGACACATTCAATCTATAACTATCAGCCAAAATCAGGATGATACTCAGAACAACCCAATAAAAACTAAATTTCAGGATGCGACGAGTTGCGACCAGGACATCGGAGAGCTGCGAGAGCACCAACAAGATCTGAGTCAACAGTTGGAAGAGAAGCAGGTCAACTGTCAGCAGCTGCAGGGGTCATCGGACACTCTCGACGGAGACATCGAGCGCCTCATCGAGGTCAAACAAAAGGTATGTCGTCACTTCATCTAATTACTACTGCAAGACATAAATTGATAAATTCTCAATCACTGGCTTAATTAAGCTTTACATCATTCTTTAGACTCCTCGACCTACTGTAGGTGAACTTGATATTCCAATTAAAAGTTCTTTGGCTACTCTTTATTGCTAAGTTAGTTATAAGTTAAGTGCAGTACTAACCTAGACTGTATTTAAAATATGAGTGAATCAAGCCTTGAAAAGAAAATTGTCACTCCATGTAAACATTACAACAAACATTTAAACATTCCTACAGAACATGAGTGAGTTGCTGGGCAAGCAGCAGAAGCACAAGTACTACCAGCAAGTGAAGGACGGCAAGTACACGATGTTGTGTAAGTCCGAGTCCTCCCTGGAGACGGAGCACAACAAGCAGGTGGACCGCATGCAGGCCCTCAGTACCATTGTAGATCGACTCAACCAAGAGTTCCCTCACGTCCAACCTGCCCTCAGGAAGGTCACCATCGCACTCAGCTCACGCGGGGTCCCTCATGATGAGGACTAACTTGATTTTTTATGGATGGAAATTTCTGAACTTAATTAAACTAAATGAATATGTTACATTTTGTCCAACCCTAAATCTGTAAAAACTTGTTAATTTTTCTGGCCTTATGATAGAATTACTTAATAATTTTGAAGAGTTACAAATTTAAGAGGAGGGGTTGGTTTTTGCTGGCCCTATTGTATTAACATACAATAACAATACAACTTTGTCTTTTAACATTCATTCACATCCATTTTTTGGGGGTACTTATTTTAAAGGATGTTTATGAATTCACAAAATGTGATAATTGTGATGAAAAAGGAATTGAACAAATTTAATACCTTGCAGAACTTTTTATATTGTGTTGAAAATGTGACATTATGTCATACGTACATCGAATATTTTTCACTTTTGCTGATAATTAATGCGATTTGGTAAATATGTGTTGTATAAAGTTAATTGTACATTTTATAGTCTTAGATTGCGAATATGTTTATAAGTATAAAGTATCGTCTTTTATTTCCATGCCACTATGCCATAAAAATAAAGAAATATGCTTTTATAGAAAATTACATCAATAACATCATTCAAAATGAAGGTAGTATATATTTCACATTTAATAAAAGGCTTATAATCTCAGTATATGTTCATTACATGTGATAAATTTGTACCGTCCAAGGCAACTAAACCTTACAATCAATGTTTACTATAACTATTTATTAAGTGTCTTTTTGTATTGAAAGCTATGTTTTGTTTGTCTGATTCAAAATAAAACCTTATATAATATGGCAGTTGTTTATTTATTTTTCAAATGGTTAAGCAACATTTTCACAATTTAGCAATTCTAATATTTGTACACCTCAAGCAAAAAGTTCATCCCTCACATCAAGCGTTCCCCTGAGGTTCCAACAATTTATTGCATGCATTCATATTGAATTTTAAACACCACTATGCCTAGCCGTTGACATACAACAAGCCTCAGATATCAATATTCACAACAGTCATGTGGAACTCCTCCACACATGGTCAAATAAACAGCTGGCGACACATCCAATTGGCTGCTTCAGGCAGGCGGTATTCATTGGCCAAAGTCATGTATCCCTTTGGTCATATTAAACTGAAAGTTTGATTATGTCAGGACTATATCTAATTCTGACATCTGTGCAAGCAGAAAGAAAACCTCAAAAGGCAGTGTTCTTAAACCTTGTTTTATTTTTCCCATGTTTTCTAGACCTGAAACAAGCAATCATTTTCAAGATTTCCTTTGTCAGGTGAGACAATTACTTTGATAACAGACACGAAAAGACATGTTTGAATTGGAATGGATCTAAAATGCTGGTATCAAAACTACCCATGGAAACTATATGTATGACTTTGTTGTTATGAACAACAATATAAGTATAAGATATATTGTGACATGAGTTGTTTTTCATACAGGAATTTTTATCCATGGGCCCCGCTATCAGAGATCCCTTATGTATACTTATCAATAAGTATATATATGGGCGATCTCTGATGGTTGGGCCAATGGTTTTATCATGGTTGTACCCGGTAATAAGATATATGTTTTCAATGTGGTGAAAGAAGAACAACTATATATTTCAAAGTAACTTATTGTTAAAGGATTTAAGATAATTCAAATGTTTGAAAGGGCACCACACAAGTTCGTAAGTTGTTGGTACGTGTCATCAAATTGTAAAGAACTGAATGAAGCACACATAAAATGTCAAACAACAAAACACAAGCGTCATTTTAATATAAACTGAACGGTTATATTTATTAGACAACATTCTAATTATACTTATATTGTCAACTCAATTACCCCTTTGCATTTCACAAACTCAAAAAATATCATGTTGCAATCTAAATATCAAAAAATTATTCCACATATAAAACTCAAACTGTGTTTTTCCAATTGACTCATTTAAAAGTTCATTGAAAACCCATTTGTTTCGACCTTAGACCATATTTATCAACACTGTCGCATGAATTGATATAAAAACCTGTTGATCTTAATATATTTAGATTGCATTTTTTCAGACACTGTTACAGCATTGATCATAAACTTTCAATAGCATACATGCTTACACCACTCCGGCAATAACGTTTTTTATATGTTGCTTTAATCCTAACGGCAGGTAGCGCTTTGAGCATACTTTGTGTCGAATTCAGCGCGTTATAAATAGTAAATACGCATATTATTATTAAGCAAGAACGCATACAAGAAAGTCGAAAAGCAATGGTATCAATTACCGGTAAATGATTACATATCAATCAAAAAGGAAAGTGTGCTTTTTCGGGTACTTTTCTTTCAACATTTAGCTTAGCTTGAGCAGCTGATTCAGCTTCCGACCGTTCGTAAGGACGAACAAGATTCTTCTTGCTCAAGGTCACTCCAAACCCTGACCTTGCTGGCAGGTCGATGAAACCGTCCTTTGGAAGAGGTTCGTCAGGAAATATTCCCCCAAAATATGGCGATATAGTGTCAGCTTTTGGACTTAAGTTGATGAATTCGGCCAACGGGCAGTTTCTGAAAGCATATTGCAGATGGTAGGAGTAGACGCTGGATCCATGTGGGATTACAAGAACGTCATGCGCAGACGCCATAGCAACGACCCGTCTTGCTTCTGTGATTCCTCCAAGCCAGGTTATATCGGGCTGTATTACATCTACACACCTGGACTTCAAGAGCTGCCTGAAACCATACCTTGTGTATTCGTGCTCGCCAGTTGTTAGAAGGACCTTTGAACCTCTCAGAGCTTTCCTTACATCATCATAACCTTCGTAGTCGTCTGGTGGCAGGAACTCTTCCATCCATTTGAGTCCGAGTGGTTCTAGTTCTCTGGCAAGACGAATAGCATACGGCACAGACAGTGCCATGTAGCAGTCAAGTGACAGTGGGAAGTCGGGACCAACCTTTTCTCTCCATCCCCGGAAATACTCCACATTCTTCTTCAAGCCTTCATCTCCATCAGCGGGTCCATATGGACAAGGAACCTTAGCGCCCACAAAGCCAAGTTCCTTTGCGATATCTGGACGCCCAGTGGTTGAGTAAACTGGCAAACGATCTTTCGTCTTTCCTCCCAGAAGTGCGTACACCGGTTCGTTTCTAAGTCGTCCAAGCAAGTCCCACAGTGCCAAATCCACAGCACTTATAGCTTGGATTGGCAACCCCTTCCGTCCATAGTTCAAGGTTGCCCTGAACATCTGATCCCACATAAGTTCCACATCTCTCGGGTCTTGGCCTTCAACAAACCTACTGAGATGCTTCTCGACTATGTAGCAGCCCGGCTCCCCACCAATCGTCACTCCCACCCCAGTTGATCCGTCCTCTGCCTCCACCTCCACCACAAGGGTTCCCAGAGCGTTGATGCCCCAGGACTTCCTGTAGGCGCTGTATTGAGGGTACCCTGACATTGGGTTAGCTATTGGTGCAAGACCTCCGTTGATCCAGTGCTGGTCTTCAACGTCATGACAGTCAGCACCCTGATCCTTGCCAAGACTTGATACCATTGTGTAAGCTCGAACAGCCTTCACCCTTGGGAAATATCGTGCTTTTTCTGACATTTTCTTGAGATTTTTCGACCAAATATTTCTAAATTACGCCCTCCAAACGACCAACATAATCTGTATCCTTGTAGTTTGTCTCAGGTTGTTATCTGTTATCATATCGGAATCCTTGACCTGAATCAGACAAACCTGTTATCATATGCATAACCTAGATATATGCGTCGTCACATTTATCATTAAAAATTAATATGCACGAACACATTAATAATATGTCAAATAACAAGGGTCATATCAGAAAAGAGATGTCAGAATCATGAAGGACGGTTCACACTTTGAACTTGGGAATTTGCCTAAAAAACAAAGCTGACATATTGGCGTAAGCATGATAACATTTCATGTTATAGTTATGAATCATCATTCCTCATTCTCAATCTTTTTGGATCCAAAATACCATTTTCAAAAAGGAATTTGTTCGAATCGTTAAGATCAAATTATAGATAGGTGTTTATGTGATCAGATGCCAAATTCATCGCAGATAAATTATTTAATTAAGGCGTTGATATTGTATTGCATGTTGCAGAAAAAATAAATGTTTTTTTTAAAAATCAACTTTCTTGAAACGTTTAATCATATTTGGAGGGATCTTGTTTCATTGACTTGTAATGTGAACTTTTCTCGGTAAATGTGAAAGATATATGAATTTTGTCAATTGTTCTAAATGATACGCAATTGGTGTAACAAATTTAAGAGATAAACCTAGTGTTTGAAAATCAGAGACATGTTATACTGGATTGATAGCGGGTAAATTTTAAATTGAAACCGATATTTTTGCATGCGGCAGAATTTGCTTAATGTATTCGCGTTTTTTAAAGTAATCAACATAGGGTTGTTATTAATTTATAATAACAAAAATGCAGCAAATCGATGCTCTGATTGCGTTTGGAATCTTTAGCAAATATTATTTTCTATAAATCAAATTCTATAGCAACTGGAGTTGGAAGGAAACAAAATGATTAACCTATTAACACAGGGGATATTTCACAAATGTTGCTGAGTAAAATGTCTTTGGTAAGTTAAACCATCTCATAGGAGTAAATATACTTACAGGGAGTAACGTGCCATGTAAACAGTCCGAAACTAATTTGCTTACAGGAGTATCTTTTCTCCTAGGAGTTAAATACTCCACCGCAAGAGGCAAAGTAAAAGTATATTTACTTTAACTCTTATAAGTATCCGTGTCATGTTCTATAGTATTAGCTAGTTGAATGATTAGGTTGAGGTAATTGACTTGCATTTATAGAGTTTCTAAACAGTAATATTATTTTTTCATCAATAATAACTTACATTCAAAAGTATTCTTTTTAACTTGTCGAGAGCATGTTTCCTAATGAAGGAAATTTGGTGTTTTTGTGTTGAGTGTCATTCTTTTAAAACTGAAAACCTGCTTTTATCCCTTTAACATTAGTAGTTGATTGACCAAACAAAATCTATGGTTAGATTTTGTCAATTTCTTCTCTGCCTCAGGATATGCATTTCACACATTGACATTTCTAAGAAAAAACATAATTCTATTGTAAGCAAATCATGATATACTCAAGCGTTCTTAAATTGCAATGGAACATAACGTAAATATACTTTTACTCTTAGGAGCAAAAATACTCCTAGGAGTAATTATACTCTCAGGAGTTAAGTGCGCATGTAAAAAGGCCATAAAGTGGGTATTTCTAATTTGAAGTTGGTTTCTATACTTTTTGATACCCATCATTTTTTAAAATGTGGGTATTCAATTTGAAATGACAAGTTAAAGATGTTATAAACTTTAAATCAACAAAAAAGAATAGACAAGCTGTATTCACTGGTTTAGTTTACTGTCATAAAATTATGACTTAAATATGACATTTGAAAAACACACATTCTGAGGCATGTGTTTACTTTTACGACGACATTGAAGCTTTCGACCACGTATACTGACCACTGCTGATATAAGCCATAAGTTTATGTTTGAGTGGTCACTCTTATAGCAAAGCCATCACAAGTAACACATTTGATGGGAATTAAACGTGCATAACACATTTCCTATGAAAAGCTGAAAGCCTATACTTTATATTTGACTGATCAAGAAACAGCAGAACATTTGAGGGTTGAAACACAAGTAAAGGAAGGAGGTATTTTCTTCATCCAAATCTCGTCGTTACATGCTAAAAGAACGAATCTAAAAATGCATGCAAAAATCACTGATAGGGTTCAGATTGGGAAGTTAATGATTTCATTACCTTAATTGATTAATTCTAAATACTTATCATCTTGAATTTGTTCTTGAATCATCGTCAGCAAAAAAAATATTTTTTTTCTACTGCTATTTCTTTGGCTTTTATTTATATCAAAAGGCAGGTTTTACAATTGACAAACATATTCGATTCATAAATCCGAAAGAAAAGAGAGACGAAACCCGAGTGTAATCATGTTTCATGCTAGTTTAGGTTGTACATTTAAACTTACCCCGATCACTTCAGAGGTGAATGAAACAACCTTCAAATTCGTCACAACTATAGCAACCAAACGATAAGTTATGAAACTATGAGCGAGTTCTAATTGGTATTCGGAATATAGTCAGCGAAGCCGCTTTGACACAGTGTCTAACTTGTGTTTTTCATAACATAAAATTATGATTTTCACGTAACTAATTCGATTGGTGAAATTGATACGATATGCACTGTGATTTTGTGGTATTGAGTAAATACGCACTCTTATTTTTATGTAGCGTAAAAGTAAATATTTAATGATTTTCTGTACGCAGTTTAATACGAAAATACACAGCTTATCTGGAGCTCTGACTTCCATGACCATCCCTAAATTGCAAAATCGTTTTTCAGTGATAATCTGGCCAGTGGCCATATGGTGATACGAGTTACATGTTTTACAGGTTTTCGATACAAAACTGATAATTCAGTCTTTGAATCGCCTTCAGACTCTAATCTCATCTGAACTTACGCTTTTGATTGTGTTTTAGTGTGTTTAAGTGTGTGTTGTCTTATAAGACCAACATTTTACTTTTTACAAATAACATTTGGTTACAATTATTTGAATATGAGAGACTTTTGAATATTCATGGATATTATGATCATATCCATGTGTGTATGTTTTCCATTATAACGTATCCGATGTTTCTCTATTTAAAAGTCATAGTTTTACTAATCTATATTTTTTCCTTTTCGTGGGTTGAATTTTATTCAGGTCTGCCTCACTCCAGTTAGTCTTCACAGATTTCTTTACAGAGGTATGCAACGGTGACATTTCTATGAAAGTTATCTCCCTTCAATAATATTTCAAAATGGCCGGCAGTGGCAAATTCAGAATCCCAACACTAGATGAAAAGGAGAAACACGACGCGAATTTAACGGTAGAAACAACAGGATTGATAATGATTAAAAGAAGTGATTGTTAGGTTGGATATGAACAAGTTGTCATATATATTCATGACATGATATTGACATACAGGCGAAAACCCTGACTTAGCACTTCCCTCAAGAATTTTATAATTTTAGTCTTTTTATATTAACGTCGTGTAGTGCTTTTGAAAGATATAATAAATATGTTTTTTTAAATTATAAACGAGAAAAAATATCGAAAAGCATGAAAGTTACAATTTCGAAGCAATTTGATTTTGTAATCATGGTTGTTGTTCGAATATGGAAGAGGAATTTGATTGTTCAAGTTTTGTATTCTGAATGTGATATATGATCATCCTGACAAATAAAACTCATTTCTGTAAAGTTATTGTATTTCATAAATGTAATGTCATCCATGATCAGAAATAACAGTACTGTATTCTGTATATCTTTATAATTGATATGTCACCACTTAATTTGTTTTGTTCTTTAATATTATTTCCTTTCACATATTATGGATAGGGCATGTTTAGGATAAAGGTTGGGAATGTATTCCGGTTGGTAAAGAAATTCTAGTGGGACCCAATCTTCTTGTGTTTTCAGAAAGGAATTAAACCACTTTTTAAGAATGAAAACAAGTCTGCAGATATTAAGTCAAATCCTTTGCCAAAAAATACAACACATTCAAAACAAAATGCAAGTGCAGTTAAGCAGCCTCGAATAAATCAAGGAAATGTGACTGTCAAGAGCAAAACTACTTCTTTGCCACAAGCTGACCAAACATCAAAAACTGTAAACACTGGTAAGTAAAACCAATATTTAAACTACCAGGGTAGCCGATAATATCCTAAACAGAATGAATAAAACTAAAAAAAAGGATGAAGTGTTTCATATTTTGTTGAGGTTTTCCTTTTAATGTCAATACTTTGTTTGCTAATTACAGGTAAACAACAAACTGTGACCAACAATGCCGTTTCTAAGCCTCAACAAACATTACCTCCAAATGGTTCAAGTAAAGATGACGGTACATCAAAACTTGAATCCGAGCAAGATGTTGAGTAAGAAGATTATTTCTAAATTCAAGACAACAGAACTTGAAATGCTACTGTACTTGAAATAATATTTCATTGATACCATGATTTCTTCATTTCTTAATAAAAAATTTTTTATGGATAGTTGTTCAGCTGTATTTTTGTTTTGAATATTTTTTTGATTATCATTTCAATCATAATATGTATTAATTATGAATTAGAAAACATAATTTCATTTCACTTTTCCCAGTGAATGTATACACCACCAATATCTTTTTCAAATATTTTTATCTCCTGTCAACTGATTTTTTACAGATCCCTTCCAACATTGGGAAAATTGGGAAAGACCAATTCTTTGATTGTCAATCAACGACAGGTATTTAAGATTTTTCTTTTTGTCAAAATGCAAAAGACTTTGTTTTCACTCAATATAATTGAATGAAGTTGTACAATTCCATAATTAACATTATTGACATGTTCCTGTTTGTTTTTCTCCTACAGAGAGGAAACCCTATTCTGAAGCATGTGAGAAATGTTCCTTGGGAGTATGGTAACATTGTTCCTGACTATGTGATGGGACATTCAACATGTGCATTATTTCTCAGGTAGAGTTACTCATCATAAGTATATATATTATGAAAAGGTATTTTAAAATCTTTTCGAAAGCAAACAATTAAACAGAAGAACTTCAACAGACTTCAGACTTACAAGTCATTCTATTTCTGGAAATATGGTATTGAAATCTATGACAATTTGTGATGCAATATAAACCAAGGGTGGAGAAGAAATAGCCCCTTTGTAATAAAGTTGATTAAAACATTAAAAAAATAGAGCCATTGGCTCTGTAGCTCATCAGGCATGGTTTTTAAGGTTGTGACCCCTGTGACCCTATTTGGGGTCATGGGGTCACGAAATCTACAATTAAGAATCCCGATTGGCCAAGGAGTCTGCACATATCACTTTCAACTCTCTAGTCCTTTTAGAACTGGAGAAGAAGATGAAAATAGGTTTTTACGGTTGTGACCCCTGTGACCCTATTTGAGGTCACAGGTTCACCAAAGTTACAAATTAGAATCCCCATTGTCCAAGGAGTCTGCACATATCACTTTCAACTCTCTAGTCCTTTTAGAGCTGGAGAAGAAGATGAAAATAGGTTTTTAAGGTTGTAACCCCTGTGACCCTATTTGGGGTCAAGGGGTCACGAAATCTACAATTTAGAATCTCCATTGTCCAAGGAGTCTGCACATGTAAGTTTTAACTCTCTACTCCTTTTGGAACTGGAGAAGAAGATGAAAATAGGTATTTAAGGTTGTGACCCCTGTGACCCTATTTGGGATCACAGGGTCACCAAAGTTACAAATAAGAATCCCCATTGGCCAAGGAGTCTGCACATATAATTTTTAACTCTCTACTCCTTTTAGAACTGGAGAAGAAGATGAAAATAGGTTTTTAAGGTTGTGACCCCTGTGACCCTATTTGGGGTCATGGGGTCACGAAATCTACAATTTAGAATCTCCATTGTCCAAGGAGTCTGCACATATAATTTTTAACTCTCTACTCCTTTTAGAACTGGAGAAGAAGATGAAAATAGGTTTTTAAGGTTGTGACCCCTGTGACCCTATTTGGGGTCATGGGGTCACGAAATCTACAAATTTTAATCCTACCTCAACTTAACATAAGTTGCTATACTCACGTACTCGATGAGAAATGGACAATAACGCGAGAGTTTTCGAAAGAAGTCCCAGTAAGCTGCCCCAGCTCACTACGCGCGAGCGGGATTGTCCTATCCATGGAAAGAAAGTAGTCCAAAATCACTTCTTGCTACTCACATGTTGTGTCAACACGTGTTTTGTTTTCGTACACTTTTCCATAATTCAAGGTTTGGTTTTGGTTCTTTCTTCCTTTCGACCCTTTGCCTTGTTGTTTTGCTGCCCCATAATGTCCTTATTGCACTTTTGATCTTTCCCGATCATTAATTATCACCTGAATCTCTCGCGTAATTTCGCGATCTTTTTCACGGTCAAAACAAACATGGCGTCGCACCACTCCCCTCTTGCGATGTCTGGCCTTCAATCTGGGTTAATTACCTTCTCCCAACTTGCATGGCTTGTTGTTATGGGCGACTTTCACACCTCTGATTTTTTCCCCTGGCCTACGTGCCAAACGGCACGTACGCTTTTTTCACTGCACCAAATGCGGTTCGTTACAACTTGGGATATTTAAGGAAACCCTTGGTTTTTTCTCTTTACGCTTTTTTAATTATAATTCCTATTATAATTAATTCGTAAATTCCCTCATTCTATATATAATATCTTGGCATTTATATATAAACTTTCTTACATAATTCTATGTAATTCTCTTAAAGCTACACAACCAAATCTTATAAAAAAAATTTTCTATAAATTTTTTTCTATTTTTGTTGTTGTTTCTTTACCTCTTGCATGTTCCCCTCTAACCTACTCCCCTCGGGGGTTTGTGTTTTACATGCATGTACCTGCTAATTTTTATATAATATCTATATATAAAAATTTTCTCATCTCTTAAGGATACACAATCAAATCTAAAAATAAATTCTTTCTCCAATGAAACTTTTTTATTTATTTTTGCATTGTTATCTCCTCTTTTTCATGCAAGCTTCTGCTTTAATTTATTCCCCTCCGGGGGATTATTTTAAAATCAAAAAAAAAAAAAAAAATTTTTTTCTTTTTTCTGCTTGCTTATGTATTACCCTCTTGGCATTGTTTTGCTTGCCTTTGCAGTGATTTATGCCCAGAGTGATCTGCAGTGCGTGCCCCTCTGCTAAGTCAGCCAGAGACCCTCACGCTCGCTGTCCAGACTGTCTCCCTTGGACGTGTTCCATCGCCTCTCGGTGTGACGAGTGCCGTCCTCTCTCACCCTCGGACTTCCTGCTCTTCGCGGCTGCTCGCCGGAAGCGTTTTCTTCAGCGCCTCCGCCGCACCTCGATGTCGTCCACCTCCCCTCGCCACTCGCTGACGCCTCCACCTCCTGTGCAGGATCCCCCACGAGCTCCCACGCCTCCCAGGGATCCTACACCCCCGAGGGACCCTACGCCTCCCAGGGATCCTACGCCTCCCAGGAACCCTACGCCTCCTCCTTCTGATGCCGTCCCTCTGGGCCTGGAACAAGCCGTCCTCTCCATGCTGGACAAGGCCTTGGCTGCTCGTCTCCCACCTCCTTCAGACCAGCTTCAGGACCAGCGCCAGGATCAGCGTTCTTACCACCGCCAGGACCAGCGCCAGGACCAGCGCCAGGACCAGCGCATCGACCAGCGCCAGGACCAGCGCAACGACCAGCGCAACGACCAGCGCAACGACCAGTGCCAGGAGCAGCGCAACGCCCAGCGCCAGGACCAGCGCCAGCGCCAGGACCAGCGCCAGGACCAGCGCCATCGTGACCAGCGCATCGAGCACCAGCGCTCCGACCAGCGCCAGCGCCGGCGCCCTTCGCCTTCACCCCCTAGGGGACGCTGTCCCTCCAGACACTCCAGGTCCCCTCTTCGTTCCCGGAGCAAATCTCCTCGCCGTCAGCGGCGCCGCATACGCTCCTCTACGCCCTCCCGCTCTCGCAGCCCGGTGCGTAGGCACTCCCGCTCGTCCTCCAAGGAGACGTCGTCGTCCCACCGTTCTCGGCGCCAGGACCCTACGCCTCCACGTACGCCTCCTAAGACTCCCAGGTCGTCCAGGAAGAAGCTTCTCCCTTCAGACCCGGACAGAGAGGAAGACTTTAACCCCGACTACGACGAGGAGGAGGATGACAACGCCACCTACCTTACTCTGCGGTTGATCCCCGAGTGGATCGCGGACCGGCTTCCTCAGGGCACTTCCCCCGGCGAGTCTGCCTCCATCCACACCGTACGTGAGGACCCGGATGTGATGCTTCCGCCCAACCCGGACGTCCTAGATGGTGTCGCCTCGTTGCAGAGTTCTCTAAGCTCTCCATCTCTTCCTCACTCAAGTCTTCCAAGCCTGCAGCTCCTCTGCAGGTCCACTCCTTAAGCAGGTACGACAAGGCCGCCTCTTTGGACGACGCCATCGGCCGCCTCGCCTCTCCTCTGGCCCATGCCTACAAGGTGCAGGACGCCAAGATCGCTGCGATGGAGGCATCTTTCTGCAGGACCTTCAGACCCCTCTCCATGCTCCTGTCTTCTACAGAGGCCCTTCTGGCTGACTTGGACCTGGACAACCCCTCAAGGCTTGACCACCAGACCACAGTCTTCCAGTGGCAGCGGCGTACCCTCCGCAACATCTTTGATACCGTCCGTTGCGGTTTTGGTTCTGCGGTGCACCTCAGACGGGCTGGGTTCCTGGACCAGTGCTCCTGGGAGACCGAGTTTAAGAAACCTCTTCTTCAGGCTCCCCCCACCGCGCCGACCCTCTTCGCTGGGAAGATCCCAGAGGTCTTCAAGGAGCAAGCCGCTGTGGCGCAGTCCGAAGTCGCCTTCAAGACCTTGATGTTTGTTAACAACCAGGTGTCTTTTCGTCGCCAGACCTCCTCCACGCAACCTAAGCTCTACAAGCGCCAACGCTCGCGGCAACAGCCCTCCCGTTCCGGCCCCAGCCAGTACCAGCGGCAGGGCTCCAACGCCTCTAGAGGAAAGGACAACTCCAGAGGCCGTGGAGGTAGAGGCAACAAGCGCCCCTACTCCAGATGTTGATACCGACGCCTTACGCGACTGGGCCCTCCCGCCCCCAGTCGTGCCGGTGTACAGCACTCCGGTAGGCGGGAGACTGGGGACCTTCTGGCCCAACTGGCAAGTCCTAGAAGATCCCTACGTGACCAACATCCTGAGGACAGGCTACAAGCTACCACTGTCCTGTCCTCCTCCCGTGACCTCTACTCCCCTGGCACGAGAGTATACCGAAGCCCAGAGTGTTCTTCTAGCCGACAACATCAAGACGCTTCTCGACAAGAACGCTCTGGAGTTGGTGCAGCGACCCGAACACGCCCCAGGGTTCTACTCGCCAATCTTCCTGGTACCGAAGAAGAATTCCACCAAGCTCCGTATGATCCACAACATGGCGGCATTCAACGAGATGTTCATGGAGCCCCCGTCTCACTTCCGCATGGTCTCCATCGACACCCTTCGTTCCAAGCTGTCCCCCGGGGATTGGATGATCAGCCTCGATCTGCAGGACGCATACCTCCACGTCCCGATCTATCCACCTCACAGGAAGTTCCTCCGGTTCATCTTCCAGGGCCAGCACTATCAGTGGAGCGTCCTCCCGTTTGGAATTTCCTCGGCCCCGTGGTTATTCACACGGATCACCACTCCCATCTGCCGATATCTCCATCTCAGAGGGATCCATTTCGACCCGTACATCGACGATTGCCTCATGTCCAACCCGTTGTCACACGTGCTACACAGACAGTCAGCGTTTGCACTCCGCCTGCTTCACCAGCTGGGTTGGCTCGTCAACAAGGAGAAGTCCCACCTCACGCCTTTGCAGGACCTCACCTTCATCGGGGGACGCTTCAGGACAGACCTAGGCCTCTTGTTTGTCCCTCCAGACCGGTGGATCAAGATCCAGTCCTTTGTCCAGCGAGCCCTGGTGTCTCCTCTACGGCTCAGAGAGTGGCAGGCGCTGCTAGGCCTCCTCACCTCTGCCCAGGCCCTCACGCTTCGAGGTCGGCTGATGATCCGCCCGCTCCAGGTGTTCCTCAAGCCGTTCATCCAGTCGGACGACACGTCCTCCAGGATTCCCTTACCAACGCACCTCAGCCAGTATCTTCGATGGTGGACACTGCGATCGAACGTCTGCGAAGGCGTCTCTTTGCGCGAGCTTCAACACGACCAGGAGCTTTTTGTGGACGCCTCCCTCCAAGGCTGGGGAGCCCACCTCGGGGAGCAGACCACCGCAGGCATTTGGACGCATCCTCAGACGTCCTGGCACTCCAACAGCCTAGAGATGCAGGCAGTCATCCTAGCCGTGTCCCACTGGCTTCCGGTTCTCCGAGGCTCCCGCCTTCTCCTGGCCTCGGACAACTCCACAGTCGTTTGGACTATAAAGAACCAGGGAACGACGGGCTCTCCCCTGCTCCTAGATCAAGCCCTCCAGCTCTTCCAGTTGCTGGACGACAATCAGATCCTCATCCGGGCTCGTCATATTCCAGGCTGCAGGAACGTCCTCGCGGACGCCCTCTCAAGACCAGACAAGCCGTCGCCCACGGAGTGGATGCTCAACCCGGAGGCCTTCGCTCTTATCGGCGCTCAGATCCACCGCCCTCTCATAGACCTGTTCGCCACGAAGCAGAACCACCAGCTTCCGGTGTACGTGTCCCCTCTCCCGGACCCAGCAGCGTGGGCCGTCGACGCAATGTCCTTGTCGTGGGAGAGTCTGGACGCGTACGCTTTTCCACCTCCGATTCTCCTGTCCAAAGTCATCGCAAAGATCAAGAACACTCGTCGCCTTCGACTGACTTTGGTCGCGCCCTACTGGCCAGCGAGAGGGTGGTTCCCCGATCTTCTTCAACTCGCCGAAGGAAGTCCTCTTCAGCTCCCTCAGTGGCGAAACCTACTCCTACATCCGCACAGTCACCTGTTCCATCCGGATCCAGAGAGGTACGATCTACACGTCTGGACCATCTTCAGAGATCACTCCGCGCCAAGGGATACTCCAGACGTGTAGCCAACGCCATTTCCAAGGCCCACAGAGTATCCACGAGGTCGCTCTACGACGACAAGTGGACGTCCTTTGAGACTTACTGCAGGAACGTCGGTCGGGACCCTATGTCTGTGGATCCTCAGTTTGTTGCGAACTTCCTTCTTCATCTGCGTCAGAAGCGTCACCTGAAGGGCGGGACCATCGCTACTTACCTGTCAGCTCTCAACTCGGTCCTCGCGGTGAAGACGGACAGGAAATTCTCCAAGGTTCCTGAGTTGGTGGCCCTCCTCAAGTCTTTCAAGCTGGAGGACCAGAAGCTGAAGTTCCGTCCGCCAGCCTGGGACCTCAACGTCATCCTTAAGTATCTCCGAGGAGCCCCCTTTGAGCCCCTGGCTGAGGCCTCCTTTCAACACCTCTCGAGGAAGACTGCGTTTCTCCTCTCCTTTGCCACGGCTGCTCGTGTCAGCGAGCTCCATGCTCTGGATGTTACCAGGATCCGCTTTGAGCAGTCCAGGAAGGGATCCGTGCACCTGGGACTGCTTTGGGACTTCGTCGCCAAGAACCAGCTTCCTGGTCAGCCTGGCAGGACCTTTACGGTCCCTCCTCTCTCCAAGATCGTCCATTCGTCGGAGGCTGAGGAACTCTCCCTGTGTCCCGTGCGTGCCCTTCGAGAATATATCAGCCGCTCCGCTTCTCTTCGTGGCACCAGGAAGAGACTTTTCATCCCCTTCTCACCGGCGGTGAAAGGCGAGGTGACCAAGAACACCCTCTCACTGTGGCTCCGGTCCGTCATCCTGGCTGCATACGACGCTTCCGGCCTGCCTCATCCTGTCGCCAGCAACCCTCACGAAATCAGAGCACTTGCGTCTACGATGGCCTTGCACCGTAACTGCTCTGTTTCAGCGATCATGGAGGGCTGCTTCTGGAGATCTACCACTGTCTTTGCCTCCCACTACCTCCGGGACCTAGCCGTCGAGGACGTGGAGGGCCTGCAATCCTTTGGACCGTTGGTGGTAGCCCAACAGCTAGCTGCCCCAACGTCCAAGTAGGGTAAGCTGAACGCTTTTACTTCGTTACCTCTCACTAATGCACCTGTTGAGTTGTTTCGTTGTTGG
Source organism: Steromphala cineraria (assembly GCA_916613615.1). NCBI lineage: Eukaryota > Metazoa > Mollusca > Gastropoda > Trochida > Trochidae > Steromphala > Steromphala cineraria. The sequence goes on from OU744721.1 coordinate 12,766,942, forward strand.
CGACACTATGGGGTTCACCGTCTGCTTCTCTGTGCAGCTGCTGCTCGGACGCCCCTCTGGGAGGATGTCTCTGGGGACCTGCTGTTCTACGCCTGACTCGTCCTCCCTCCTCCCCGCTGTCGGATCAGTAGCAACTTATGTTAAGTTGAGGTAGGATTAAAATTTATTAAAATCTAAATATTTTAGATATTTATAATACCTACCTCAACTTAACGGTAAACTCCCGCCCGGCCTCCCCTACGGACTTCGTTGGATTTCTGCTGTTTGGTTCATACCAAGAAGTGATTTTGGACTACTTTCTTTCCATGGATAGGACAATCCCGCTCGCGCGTAGTGAGCTGGGGCAGCTTACTGGGACTTCTTTCGAAAACTCTCGCGTTATTGTCCATTTCTCATCGAGTACGTGAGTATAGCAACTTATGTTAAGTTGAGGTAGGTATTATAAATATCTAAAATATTTAGATTTTAATAATTTAGAATCTCCATTGTCCAAGGAGTCTGCACATATAATTTTTAACTCTCTACTCCTTTTAGAACTGGAGAAGAAGATGAAAATAGGTTTTTAAGGTTGTGACCCCTGTGACCCTATTTGGGGTCACAGGTTCACCAAAGTTACAAATTAGAATCCCCATTGTCCAAGGAGTCTGCACATATCACTTTCAACTCTCTAGTCCTTTTAGAACTGGAGAAGAAGATGAAAATAGGTTTTTAAGGTTGTGACCCCTGTGACCCTATTTGGGATCACAGGGTCACCAAAGTTACAAATTAGAATCCCCATTGGCCAAGGAGTCTGCACATATAATTTTTAACTCTCTAGTCCTTCTGGAACTGGAGAAGAAGATGAAAATAGGTTTTTAAAGTTGTGACCCCTGTGAAATTAGAATCTCCATATGCTAAGGTACTTGTACAAAAAATTTCAGCTCTCTAATGTGTATGGTTCATGAGGAGAAGTTGAAAGTGTCAAAAGTTTACCATAAACCATAGTTTGCCATAAGCCCATCTGGACTTTCAGTACTGATGAGCTAAGAATTAGGTTTAAGAAAAGGTTGACTGGGTTTGCCTGAATTCATCACTTATACTTTAAGAAGAATGGCAAAGAAGTTGTTAATGTAAGTTAAGATCATCAAGCCAAGATAAAAGATTTTTGTATATAAAGTATTAGCATGTGGGGTCATAATGGCCACCAATGTAGACAGTAGAAGAGGTAGAACAAAGGTTTTGGAATGTTTGGCATTAAACAACCAGTGAACTATAAAATGAGATGTTTTTCTTTCAATGAAAATAATCTTTCCTTTAATTTCCTTCAATGAAAATTTGATACCATTTCAGTTTGCGATACCATCAACTCAATCCAGACTACATCCATAAACGATTAAAACTGTTGGGGAAAAGTTTTGATCTTCGTGTTCTCCTTGTTCAAATTGACATTGTAAGTAATTTTAAGATTTTAATATTGTTGTGATGCTTAAAAATTCATGTTGATTTAAGATACTTAACTTACTATGCTTAAGATAAGATACGTTTCTCACCCGCAATTATTTCTCATGTGATAAGGAAAGGTAGAGAAAATGGACCATTATGCACCTAGGATAAATATGGTCTATTGAAATGTTGAAGTTTACTTTAGATATGGTAAATGGCAAATTGAATATTCAGAAAATAATTGAAAAGTTATTTGTCCAAATCCCTGTAGTATACATGTACAGAATTGTATAAAAATGTTTAAAAACTTTCTGTGTAATGGAGCAGCTGCAGGTACTTAAAATGATTTTTCTTTTGCTGATCCAATAACACTTTTATCGATTTGAGGGTTTGCTTGCAGAAAGACCCTCATCATCTGCTGAAGGATTTAGCTAAGATGTGTATCCTTGCTGACTGTACTCTGATGCTTGCATTCAGGTAAATAAACATTTATAACTTATTAAATAGACATTTTAGAAGCTGAAGTGAGCAAGTGAGTGAATTATAAAATTAAACGAGACTCACCTGTGAGTTGAAGTTTGATTGTAATTCCACCGACCTATGGAGTATTGAGGGATTACGTGAGATGTGCGCATGCGCTGAATCATCAGTCTTTAAAGATGAGAAATATGATTCCTGAAAAACCTGGGTTGGGAGCGGAGGGCACGTAATCCCTCAATACTCCATAGGTCGGTGGAATTACAATCAAACTTCAACTCACAGGTGAGTCTCGTTAATTTTATAATTCCACCTCTCTATTCCGTATTTCGGAATCACGTGAGATTTTAGAGTAGGAAACATATTTCTCTACACAAAACAAAATGCAATAAAGTTTTTCCCATAAAAACTACAATTTAATAATAATAAGCATTCTCAAATGAACAGAAACCACCAGACTATAAAAACATTGGTCCGGTATAAAAACATTCAATACATGTAGATACCTTATTGTGTTGTCAATAATACCTCACTGAACTGACACTCATTTGATACAGGCTTATTATAAAATTTTGCAAAAGTGCAGTCACTGCTCCAACCTGCAGTATTGAGGATTGTCTTTAATGGCACCTTATGTGAGGCAGCTTTGCTGGTTGATGCTGATCTTATGCTATGCGGTTTGAAGATGTCCATGTTAACCCCAGCTTTGGTTAGGATCATTTTTACCCATCGAGAAATGGTGTCCTTTGATGCTCTACGATGGGGTTTCACAGTAGTGAGGAAGAGAGCTGTCTCTTCCCCTCTGATATCTTTAGTAAATGACAAGTACATTTTTAACAATGAAACAACACAAATTTCTTTCTCAGGAAAACTAGCTAAGGTCAGTTCCTCTTGGTGATAACCTGGTCTTGATTGCTTAAGCAAGTCACCAAACCTTATTTTCACACACGATTCTAGTATATTTACATTTCTATAGTCAATAAGGTGAAGGGACTGGATTCTCTGACCTGAGAGTATCAATAGCAAAACAGCCAACTTCGCAGATAGATGTAGTAGTGACACAGTCTCGTCAAACGCCTTTAAATATCTTATCACTACACTGACATCCCATGTGACATTATAGCGAGGTAGCGCCGGTCTAAGATTAAACACGCCCTTCATAAAACGTGACACAATAGGGTGCTGACCTACAGGCACATTATTTATTGTTACTATCGTAGATAGAGCAGATCGAGCAGTATTTATGGCAGAGTAGCTCAAGCCTTGCTTGTATAATGTTGCTAGGAAATCTACACAATGCCTGAGAGAAGGTGAAAAGGTATTAATAGTTTGTTCATGGCAAAAACACACCCATTTTTGGAGATAACCCCCATATTGTTTGTGGGTTGTATTCTTCCATGATTGCAGGATGATGTCCTCAGCTGGTTTCGAAATTCCTTCACCTTGAAGGCCTTCCCTGATAATTTTACGGCTACAAGTTGCAACTTTTTGTAGAGTGGGTGTAATACCTCCGGCCTGTGTGCAAGTTGTAGAAGGCTGGCTGACTTTGGAAGCAATCGCGGACATTCGGTTAACAATTGTAGTAGCTTGGTGAACCATGGTTGCGTCGTCCACAGCGGTACTATCATCAATACGTCTGCCCTCTCCTCCTCGACTTTCCTCAGAACTAAGCCAATGACGCTAAAAGGACAGAAAATGTAACCATAACAGTCACTCCAACACAGTGTGAATGCATCAATGGCCGAGGCAAAAGGGTCCGGTTGCCACGATACATAATATTCAAGCTGATAGTTAAGATGAGAGGCAAATAAATCAACAGTAGGGACCCCAAATAGCACTGTCAACATAGCAAACACATTTGTATCTAACTTCCATTCTTTGTCATCTGCATAATTTCTTGAGTACCAATCAGCTTCACTATTGCATACACCCGGTAAGTGAGCTGCTGATATCCACAGCTGTCTTTCAATGCACCATTGCCATATTTTTCTTGAAATGTCATTACACTCCTCCTTGGTACCACCCATATGGTTAATATATGCTACAGCTGTGGTATTATCAAGCATAAGTCTGATGTGTATATTACGAAACTGGGCACACAACGATTCTAACACTAACCCAGCTGCAGCTAGTTCTAAGCAGTTTATATGCCAAGTGCTCTCCTCACTATTCCAGTGTCCGCCTGTACTTGCATCACCTAACACCCCTCCCCAGCCAGTATTAGACGCATCTGACGTAACTACCACAGTTGGCTGGCTCTGCTCAAGGGGCATGGGCCATTTGCTCACATTTTTTATCCACCAATTTAAGTCAGATACACATCTGTCATCTAATGTAAGTGGTCCATCATAATCCCCCTTAGCATGTTTAAGGGCTCTGTTTTTGACTATTTCTAAATGTTTGAAATACAAAGGTGCATATTTTACCCCATGGCAGCTAGCATTTAGTTGTCCAATGACTGCAGCCAAATCACGTATCGAGACAGATTTAGATGTTAACAGTTGGGAACAAATCGCCTTAATTTTGCTCACTTTCTCATCAGTTAACCGAACTGTCATAGTATCACTGTCAATAACAAAACCCAAGTATGTTATAGATTTTGTTGGTGTCAACACAGACTTTTTGGGGTGCACTGTGAACCCAAGGCTGTCCAGTGCACTGACCGTCTGTTTTATATTTTCCAAACAACACTCTTCTGTTTCCCCCACAAGTAAGGAGTCATCGATATATGCTGTATTTCCAAACCCTTGTTTCCTTAAGTGGGAGAAAACTGGTTTCATAATTTTTGTGAAAACTCTAGGGGCAGATGCTAATCCATTGGGCAAACATGTAAACTGATACAACCTATCTTCCCATAGAAATCTTAGATATTTTCTATCTGTGGAAGTAATGGGTATGGAGTAGTAGGCATCTTTAAGATCAACAGATGCGAAAAAACAGTCTTTCTTTACTAAATAAAGGGCCGACTTAAAAGTGTCCATTTTAAAATGACATGAATCCACATGTTCATTTAGTCCCTTTAAATTTAAAATTATTCTTAGTGAATTATCCTTTTTTACTCGACTGAAAATGTTTGAGATATATTCTCCAGGTTCATGATCACAAGATTCAATTATACATTTATGTAACAACTGCTCTATCTCTGCATCCATAAGTTTTCTCTCATTTTTGTGAAAATTCAAAGGCTTAGGTACATGTGTCTGTACAGGAGCAGAAGCAAACTCCACACTAACCCCTTCAACAGCTGATAAAACCCATGGGTCAGAAGTTACTAAACCCCAATTCTCAAAATTCAAACTAACTTTTCCCGCAATAAAATTGTTTGGTGTGTTACGCACTGAGCTAATTAAATCACACACCTGCGTTTGACTTGTGTCAACAGCTATTGTCTCTGAGCTGACTTCGGCCTTGTCGGCTGTTGGTATAAAAAAGGACCCCTCCTGTCTTGTTTATGGAAATGTCCTTGTCCGGAGCCAGAGGGATGACCGCCTGAGGGGTGACCTTTCCCTCTCCACCCCCCTCCTCGCTTGTGTTGAGAAGTGTCAAGTGGGTTGAATCTGATGGCAGTGTTGTTCTTGCCAAACTTGGATGCATAATTCGCTCTATTGCCATCTTTACTCCAGGATGAATGGAGCTTTGTAGTAAGCTCTTTCGTATCAGATATATCTTTGATCTGTTTGCTGATGTCATCCCCAAAAAGGTTGGTGGTGACGTCAGTGTCCTTGGAGCACAAACTCTTGTACGGCCCAGGTATATCCGGTTTGAAATTATCTCTCCGTTTCATGTTAATGTCCGACTGAGCACCGATGAGAATTCTCAAAATATCTTTTGTTTTCTTCAACAAATCAGCCGTGTTCACTTCTTGTTTTTTAACTACAGCGTGCATCAGGGTTTCTGTCATCTCAATGACAGGCGTGATTGCTTTAGTTAGCATTTTTTACGTGTGCTGCATTTTTAAGTCCCGTGAGCGTGTGAAGCTCTTGGCGTCGTTCCAAATGACACGATTCACTTGTGGGGAAAGCAATAGAGGTACGTTTTTTGGGCGTGTGTACTGGTCCATAATAACTTTCAATTTGTCCATGTTGGGAGGCTGTGAAAGTCCGAGGTTGATACTGGCTGCTAACTTTTCTTCAATGGCCGGTCCGGTTTTTTCCTCTTCCCCGAAAAAACCCGTCATGTCTGCCATCAATGAGTCCAAATCTGGTTCAGCCTCACACTCGTCCGATTCGTTATAAGGGGTAGGTTGACTCTGGTTGATGCATTTGTCAATAAGCAAGTCAATCGGATCATCGTCCGATAATTCGCCAGAGTCACTATGGGCGCCGCCATCTTGTGACGTCACATCTAAAGCAATCGGATGAGCTCGGGGAGATTCGGCATTCTCCGGCCTGTTAGCAATCTGATCCAGTCTCGCACTGATGTCCTGTATCGCCTGGCTCTGTCCCTGCAGGATAGCCCGTAGCGACTCATCCATGGGGGGCTGGTGTAGGTGTCTACCGGAATGTGGGTCACCCTCGCCCCCTCTCTCCTGTGAGGATGCTCGCTCAGCATTTTTGCGAGCCGTGGTCGTCCCTCCATTAGAGGTATTGGCCGAAGGTGAGGCTTCATTGCTGACCTCTGTGAGGTTGTCAGCTAAGTCAAAGAAACCGGTGTTCCTGCGCTCTCTAGCGCCAGACTTCTCAACAACGGGTCCCTTGACCCCGGGTGCCTGTGGCATCGCCATGTTGGCAGACCACGACCAGTGGCCGTTTTGGTCGACAAAATAAACGTGAATTTCTCACGAAAACCAGTCTCTTCAAAATGTGTGAAAGTCTCTATGTAAACCTGCACCCCTTAAGAAAGGAAAACCGCAGTCCAACAAGAGAAAGCACGATGGAAATGTTCCGCAAAGTAGAACAAATATCTTCTTTATTAAAAAAAACTACTGACTGATAAGACAACTCACGAGCAACTGATGATTCAGCGCATGCGCACATCTCACGTGATTCCGAAATACGGAATAGAGAGGTGGAATTATTGTTTAACAATTCTTATGCAATATTTCAGCCATTAGCAGCAGTACAGACACTTGAACCGTATCATTGAAATCAACAGTATACAATACAACATGATTCCTTGAACAAGATCTTTTAAGAATAATTAGTGCTGGATTGTCAACTCCAGCTGTATTCTGCACTGTGATGAAGTAAACAGAATTCTAGGGATTGTGAATTTGTTTAGGGCATTTTGAATTTGTTTTTAATCATCAATACACGGTTCATAAAATCATTGAAATTTTTATGATTATTAATGAAAAATTAATGTTCGTTAATACAAACAATTTATTGATTATTACTTCTAGTCCAGAGGAGGCAGGGCGATATTTGGAGACGTACAAGGTGTATGAAAACAAGCCGCCTGAAGCAATTATGGAGAAATCAGAGAATAACTTTATGGCAAAGGTAAAATATACCTTAAAAGAATATATTTTTTAGTTGAGAAGGTATATGTTAATAAATAATTTGTAGTAATAGAAATAAACAAGAATTTATAGTTATCTACCCATAGTACCCAATGATCAAACCTAATTGACTTTTCCAAACAAAAAATATGTCTTGTTATAACTGATATTATCTTTCAAATTGATAAATAAAGGTATATTTTACTATTACAGGTGACAGATTGTTTGACAACTGTGAAGTCAGTTAATAAAACAGACTGCATGACATTGATGACAACATTTAAGGTAAATATTTAAACTGACTTGACAACATTTGTCTTCATGAGAAGTCTCGTACATAATGATGTTCATGATACACTGGACAAAAATATTTAGGGATATATGAATATTTTGAAATTGTGAATGTCAAAATATTTCTTCATTGATGGAGTGATCATCCTGATGAAATATGATTAATTAATATCAAAATATTCCTAACCTATTTTGCACAGTATATTTTAAATGTAAATATTTTTTGCTATCTTTTGTACTTTGAAGAAAAGGGCTCCTTCAAAAATTGGCTTTGTTATGAATTTTAATTGAAGATTCAAATAACATATTATGATATCTTATAAGTGTTCAACAGACACTCCTGATGACAGTATTGATCAAAAACTGGTAGGAGTGTCAATCAAAATTGTTTTTCTATATAAGCACTACAGCTGATTTGAATACAGGTATTTATCTTTTTAATCAAAAAGTCAATCAGACCTGTTTTTCTACTACAACTAATTTGAATATCATAATATGTAAAGAAACAAAAGAGCTTAAATAATTTGACACATCACTATTTCAGAGAATCAATAGAGTGATGAATGCAACCAGGGAGGAACTATCTCTTTGTCCTGGCTTTGGTCCACAGAAGGTAAGATATCAGTTCATATCAACCTAGGGCGTCATATTTGTTTTGTTTTGGAGGTTATTTTTTCTCGGGTAAACCTCATTTCAGGGTAAATGAAACATCAAAGGGACGTTCTATAGAATATCCTAAAACTTTTAGCAGACAGTTGGCTATAATTTGTTGCATTTATGTGATACTTATCAGTGTTTATGTATTTATTTTTTTGGACCAAATTTGGCATTATATGACAGATAAAAACCTCTCCCTTGGTTTTGATTGAAAATGTGAATGTAGGGGTCGGGCGAAAACCTTGGGTCTCCAGCCCTTGGCTTTCCCTCACCTTCATTGTTTACATTTTCAACCAAAACCTAGGGAGAAGTTTATATCCTTTACTAGGCATCCTCAGTCAGAATATGATCAAAGTATCAATATGTTGGTTTTTTTTGTTTGTGTTGTGAAGTGGTGTTTTAAAGGAACTTAATGTCACATGGTCTACTTCATCAAGGCTCCCGTGACGTGAATCAACCTTATTTCCATTCTTTAAAATCTAAGATTAAAATATATTCCATCTTATCATCACACAAACTTCCCTCTCCAGAAATATTCTCGTGTTCACCATATATTCTCCAGAATTGTGCTATGTTTATAAAGGAAGCTCTTTTACAGAGAAAGTTACAACTTGAAATTTGATCATATCAAAATGTCACGCTATAATTTATTGATTGCAATGTATTGTACATGGGCCAATGGCCTTTCTATTAAATAAACATTTGATTGATTGATTGATTGATGAGAAAGATTTATAAAGAATGTATTTTCTTCTCACAGGCTCAGAGACTCCATGATGTCTTTCATGAACCATTCCTTCGTGCCAAGAAAAGGAAACCTGTTGACAATGTTGGCAAGTTAACATTTCTTTATTGTTTATAGCTCGTATCTTTTGGTTCAAATCGCCCAAGCTCACAATTTAATTACTGCACTGTTTGTAAGGGTTATCATTTCAGTAAGGTGGTGGAGTCATATAAAAGTTTTCAGGCAAAGACATTTTCAGGCATACTTATAATTCAATTACAATTGGAGTCAGTACAGTGGCAAAATAAAGGTACATGTATATGCCACTATATGGTTGCACCAATTTGTTAAAGATAATTTTGAAAACCTATGTAAAGCAGATAGAAAAACAGAATTCAGTTGATAGTGTTTGATAGGTTATAGAGCAAAATTCAGGCAATAGAATGTATTTCATGCAAACAGGATATGCTGTTTTCAGCCTCTGCACATACCAAACAACTTTTCATTGAAAACAATAAAACTTTTATTTGTTATTTTTGGGGGTAAAAGATATGAATTCAAAGTAAGTTAAAATATCCTTAAACGTCTTGAGTGTCAGTTTGTATATTATTGATGGAAAAACCTTTTCACTTCACAGAAGCTTCAGAAGAGGTTCAACCAAGCACATCCAAGTCTGCAAGATAACCAAGGTTTAGTAGTAGATTGCCTCATAATCAACTGAAGAACTTTGGAGCAGTTTGTGATGTTCGTTCATAAATGATGAACAGAGGTGCCCTTACTCAACACTGTATCTCTCACTGCTCCTGGTAATGGAAAGAATGCAAAGAGAATGTGTTTTTCACATCTTGTCCTAAATTGCTCGTTAGCAGGTATCAAAACGGTTAACCGCATGTAAGTGGATGGACTTTATCGTTCATGCTTTGGATCAAGATACCGCTACTTGAAGTCAAAACCAAACATGTCATTGTCATGGATGTTGGTGGATTGCTTGTGTTATTCATTGAACAAATGTGGAACTAGCAAATTATCGACTGAAATTTGTTGTGAAAAGTGCTACAGACTCAGAAACTGTGATAAATATATTTTTTACATATAATTGGATGTCACCATTTAAAATGTCATTAAAGAAAACTGTACATAGTAATTGTTTTATGTTTTCTTAGTAACTCTGAAAAGATGCAGATGTTCATACTATGGAATACCTTTGTTCCTTTCAAACCTCTTCATTTGATTTTTTGAAAGAAAAACAATTGCAGAAGTCTTTTTCATTTTATTGCCCTCATATAATGGTGTATAAGCTATCACAGAAACAATTTGAGGATTTAAACAACAGAAAACAGTTACTGCTTCAGTTCTTCCTTACAGTTAAGCAAAAGTCAAACTTTGCAAGCAAATAAAATGACTAAAGATTTAAACCAAATGGTGCTTAACATGGGTGTTTATACACTTATCACGAAAAGTTAGCACAATGACAATAAGATATTTTGATCAGAAGATGACATCTCCAACCCTTCCCCATTAAATCAGAAATTAAATAACATCACCAAAAGTAAACATCCAAAGAAGTTGAAAACCTCAAAAGGCCCATATCACGTTTTCTATCCATATAATTATCAGGGTTTCATTGAGGTACATTTTACGATTTATTATACCCCCGCTACGACGTAGTCGGGGGTATATAGCGCTCCGCGTGTCCGTCCGTCCGTCCGTCCGTCCGTCCGTGCGTCCGTCCGTCCGTCCGTCCGTCCGAAATCGTTTCCGGAGCATTACTCAAAAACTATTCCACTTAGAAACTTAAAATTTGGTATGGGAGTAGCCTATATGGTGCTGTGGTGCCTTTTAGGGGTTTCAGCTCAATGGTCCAAATAATTTTAGAAATTTTGACCAAAAACGGTCCGATTTTTGGACTTTGTCTCGTTTCCGGAGCATAACTGAAAAACTATACCACTTAGAAACTTCAAATTTAGTATGAAAGTAGCCTATATGGTGCTGTTGTGCCTTTTAGGGGTTTCAACTCAATGGTCCAAATAATTTTTGAACTTTTGACCAAAAACGGTCAAAAAAATTTACTTTATCTTGTTTCCGGAGCATATATAAATACCAAATGACTTGCACACTTCAACCCAGACTCCGTATATCCATAAATCTCACCTTACGGACAAAGATTTTTCAAACAATGTGTCTATATTTCTTAAGAAAAATTACCCAGTTAACCGGACGATTTGCTATCCGGACGATTTTCACCTGTAACCAAAACAAGGTTCGACTGTATAGTGCTGTTGTGCCCTTTAGGGGTAATTCCAGGGTTCCCAGAATTTTATTCAAAAACTACATGGCCGGGGATGTTTTGAAGTGAAATAGTTTTTAGGGTTGCAAGATCATTGTGTTCTAAGTCATAATCATAAATTTTCAAATTAATGTTACGTGAAGGCGGTCAAACTCAAGCGGGGGTATGTGAGCCGCGCTCACTTTTGCCTTGTTAGTTCTGCTCTGGATAGATGAAAGATAGAGTAAAGTAGATAGAGCTCTGCAGTACTCATTAATCTTCAAAATTTTCATAGAACAGCACACATATCTGATGAAGTTGAAAAGCTAAGGCTCGTATACATATGCTGACTAATCCATGTACCAAGTTTCAATGAGACAGAGAAGGAAGACAGACAGACAGATACGGATATCCCATGGCCAGGCCATGGTATTACATACTAGTTGGACAATAAATAAAATGAATATAACATTCTTGACAATCCAGATAAACATTCCGATAAATGTCCACCATAGACTCTGGAGGGTGGCCTCAAGGTTATACTATGTAAAATGTTTACTCTGGATTAGCAAGGATGGTAGCAATGGGCAAAAGCAAAACAGGAATGTACATGTTATATTATGCCAATTATGAAAGAACCCTCTCATTATAAGTTCATGTCACCAGCAATCACTTTATCCATTTATTGATAACACTCCCATGATTGAAGTTGATAACAGGTCATTATCCTCAGGCCTGGTTGAAATGATGCCTAACGCTAACCAGTGAGTCGGTTCATCTTTTGTACGGAAGCAAGACCTAAATTGGTTACATGGTTCCTTGACCACTTTGCACAACATACACAGCTTGGGCTGTGAAACAGCCATAGTCTGGATGAAAATTCTCCAAGTTGCGTGCAAGCAATAATTTATGAATTGCTTTTCAATGAAAGCAATACCAATGCAGTCTCACAGGCCCTCTCAGGCAGCTTCTGGTTTTTGTAATGCTATGATTCGGCAATGGTTATGACAACACCCCAATGGATTAATCAACAATGTATCAAGTTGCTCCAACAATGATACTGTTAGTTGAAATCCATGAAAATGACACATGAACTGTTAATGAATGATTTTGAGATCAGAGATTTCTAAGATAATGGTGTATGATATTGCGTAGTATGTTCCACATTGTCGTTGTCATGGTTACCTATAGACTGGTGTTCTGGATCAGCAACAACTGAAAACAAAACATTTTTAATGATATTAGGTACATTATCTTATTTAGAGGATACGTCAGAGCATGTTTATCAGAGTAATTGTTTCATGATTATCAAAATTTGTTGAAATTATAATGTTGTTTTCAGTAGGAAATATTACTTGCAACTTCAACTATTGTAAGCTGATGGTTTTCCTGCAAAAGTTAAGTTTTGAGACAATATGTACTCCTTAACCACTTTGATAGAAACTCAAAATGTATAAAAAAATTAATGTAGACCGTTTTGACTACCTGTATATTTCCTGTATATCTTATTTTGAGGTACTTTTCAAATTATTGTTTCTACCATTTGCTTGCCATCTTATCCTTCTTAGGTTCCCTATGCTCAGCATCAGAAAAATCTGTACTCTTTCAATAAATGTATTTACTTGAAGTCATGCAAGGACCTACATTCATAATAGAACAAATTCTGTTATTAAATTATGAAAAATCCATGACCTTGAAATATCAAAGCACTTACTTCCATTTTCCTGTTGGAATTTCTTTATTCCATGAGTGATAAGGGCTTCTCTTAACTGTTCATTTTCTTCTTTCAACTTTTTCACCTCCTTTGAAAAAGAGCATAACAAGATTATAGTTCCAAAGAGTTTTGAATTCATTTTGTTGCAATGATAGCCTGATAAAAAGTCAGGCATTGAATATTTTATAGGTTTTTTTAACTTAAAAATTGTTTTGCTAAAGTTACAAAGGATGATAAAAAAATGTAATCCACCAAGAAATGTTACCAACCTCTTCACATTTTGACATTGATTTAAATTCACCCTTTTCTTCAGTTTTTACAGGTTCATCTTTTTCTTTCTCCTCTTGAGGTTTTGCGAGTCGTTTTCTGACTTCGCTAGATAAAAGATAGCCAGCTTTTTCAAAAATTTTGTTGAGCTTTTTCTTGTAACCCTGAAAACGACAAATGTATATCAATTACAAGATTTCATACATGCTCTAGATGTGTACAATAATCCTTGTTGTTCCTAGAGGGGGTCCTGAGGGGGAAATTTTCCCACCCTTTTTGGTTGGTGTCCCCTAAAATTTTGAGGAGTAGGATTCTTCTACAAAGACTAATAGCTCAGAATAGGCCAAAATAAGCCCTTCAGCTAATTACCTAGGACCAACACTGATAATCATTCAATCAATTTTATTGACAATTCAATAAAGTAAAATGGCAAAAGTGAAAACACTTACTGGACCTCCTTAAACTTAGTAAGTATCCAGGGTACCTGTATAATGATGTGTCTACCAGATATTGTAACATGACTTCGGTAAATACTCGTTTCTGATTGGTTGATTTGAAGGATTTCCCAGTGTTAAATGGCAATGAACACCCGCAAATTGGTTGAGGCGAATCACCGCGAAAGAATACATTATTTGGTTCGCCTCAACATTAAAATGTTCTGATTCTCCCAATATTCGTGCACGATTCACATTTTACTGTTGTTGTTGTCATTTTCTAACTTGCGCATTCCCGTAGATGCCAAAAATCCTTTTCTATTTGCTTTAGTTTTATGTAACTAAACTTTCTTAATTGGCTAAGTTTCTCCTAATTTGCCGCCTTGAGCCATGCGGCCGGTTTCTTTCGAATGCCGTTCCCATGGCACGACGTCACAAAGGCCGACGGTTATGACGTCATAATGATCGCGTCACCGTCACAATGGTCTTGGCGAGTTAAAGATATTTGTTCAGTCGGGTTTGTTCCTGTTGGTTTATGAATTATATAACTGTTTTCTCTCTCATAAATTTCACAGTGGAAACTATAAGATCTCATAGTTATGAGTGCAACTGGTTTGCAATATAAGAACACTATTTTAATGTCTATAACACTGGGAATTCCTTCTTCTTTACAGCTGCGAACACCTATAAAAATAATGGATCAGTCGTTAGATCCTTTCAACTCAGAGTTCCCTACGCAAAAATAGAGTTCGCTCTTAAAATGCTTATAACTAACGGTCATGTTACAATATCGATAAATAGTTGCGTTTGTAAAATTTCCGGGATTCATTGTTATTCAACACCCGCAAATTTAGGCGTTTACAACCTCCGGCTAACGCTGTCGGTTTTAAACTAAATTTGCGGGTGTTGAATAACAATGAATCCCGGAAATTTTACAAACGCAACTATTTATCTTCTAATAAGTATGGGTAAGTATCCAGGGTACCTGTTGAGTGATCTCCTCCCTGAGCAGCTCCCCCTCCAGCTGGTCCCAGTCTCTCTGCAGGTGCTTGTCCAGGGTGGGGTACACCAGCATGGCGTGGGGGTGGCACACCAGGGGGGTAAGGAAGTTCATGTGGTACTGGCATGTGTGTGGCTCGGATACCTCGGTAATGTGGCTTTTGTTGCCACACTTGAAGAAAACCTGTTAATGATTTGAAATGTTATGAGTGACTGAGTTTGTGTTAAGTCCCGTTTGAAAAACAATTCAGCTATAAGAGAAAAAGTGTTATCAGAGCTAGGATTCATGGAATATTTGGTCAGTTCTGTTTAGCAGGTTTGGGTCAAGATAAAAGAAAATGAACTTCCTTATTTGGAAATGTAGTACCATGAATGAAAACAGAGATACTGGCCATAACATCAACACAATAGCGCTGTGATATTACTAGAAATACCTAATTAATAACTGTCAATTCATTGTAAAATTTCCTCCACTATATTAATTTGCTTGACATTCACTTGGCAGAGAAGGAACAGGACCTTGCTGGTGTTAGCTGAACTAGCCTACCATTATGGACGCAGTACAATCATTTTAAACATTCTGCATATTTTTCAACTTTTTCTTTTCAGAAAGATTAACATATATTATAGAGTATAAGAAGAGCTTTTGATACCAGAAATTGAAGGGTCAAAGTCTCCTTAAATCTCAGTTTAAAATTTCAATTTCAAGACAACGAGAAAAAGAGAACTAGTCACCTTAACAGATCTGAAGATGTCGCCACATGAATCTCCCTCTCTCATCACAAGGGCTTGGAATGTGTTGTTTTCTATCTGCCACTCCTGGTATACACTACAATACACAATGACACTTACTTAGGAACCTTTATTTATATTCTTCTTGACTTGCAAGTGTTTATCTAACAAAAATCGATCCTGTCTCAGGGAACGAACATTACACTAACTCCACTAATCTGTACCCTGGACTCAGAAGCTTAATTTGCTCGCGCAACCGACTTGGGAAATAGCCAATGAAATAATTTTCTCGCCCCTTTGCCATAAAATTTCATCGAGAAAACGAAGTGATTGGCTATTTCCCCAAATGCAACCGAATCAAGCTTCTGAGCCCAGGGTACAGATTAGTGGAGTTAGCGTAACATTCGTACCCTGAGACAGGATGACAAAAATCAAGCAATCTCCTCACTTGATACGTTTTAATCTTTAGTGACAGTTTCATCTAGAGTTGAAAAAGCTCACCCTAGTACTCCACTGTATGGATTCCATCTCAGACTCTGTTCGTGTTGCGTTACGTTGGAAAATGGACAGAAGTCATACTTGTAACTGTATTAAACAAGAAGACAAGCGGTGAAACTATATAATATAATACCGGTAGAAATATATAACAAATTTTATCAAATTTAAAAAAAAAAACTCTTCTTGTTGCTGCTATTGCTATTTTGAATTATTTCATTAATTTCCAGATAAAATTTCAAATTAGAGTTGTCAAAAAGACCAGCAATAAAATGTTTCATCACACCAACTTCTAAATGTCTGAGGAATTTCATTTCTTTTTTAAAGATTTCCATAAGGAAAATTGAATATTAAGCTTAATGAAAACAGAAAAAGATTTAGAGCCCAAAACAGACCTATCCATCGTCCACTTAATAGCCTTATTTTCAGTTTCATTAAACTATAAACTTACTTGTCATCGACCATATTGAAGCACTTGCCTACCAGCCTCTTGAGGTGGGCGGGGCCAGAGAAGTTGGCAGGTCTGACTCGCATGGTGAGTTTCTCCTCCTGAGACTGATACATTCCCCCGAAGTTATTGCTGAGTCTACAGATGTTACATATGTTAGTTATTTTGGTTCTCCATGGATAGAAGATTTTCCTGACTAACTGAATTGAAAATGATAATATTTGAAATCAGATGTGTTCTAGAAAATATCTATTAGAAGTTGCTATGATGAAAGTGTTACTCATAAACAAGATGACAATAATCACCAACCAAATTAAACATTTCTTGTTTTGGAAAATTAGAAAATAAAATATTTGAATCATGTCAAAAGGGACAATCTCAGCTTGCAAATTCCCAGTTTCTATCAGATGAGAGTTCCATTTCTTTGCTCATACAGACTTGAGGAGTTCAACACACATATTAGAGTGTGCAAAACCTATATTCTTTATACAAGAATAGTATGTTTTAGAACCAGTGTTTTCGTTGACAAAATAGGTGAGTAGACAGGGTGTTTTTGTAGAAACAGTGGGTTCGTAGACAGATAAAACGGTTAGGCGAAGACAGATAAACAAAATATATTTTCAGCACAAAATATTTTTTGGATAACATAACATTTCTTATTATGTTTATTTTTTACATGTATATTACCCGTAGAACATAAAATTATACGGTGAGTATCATTTAAAAATAAATCTGAAACAGGACATGACACTGAGAAAAAACCCAGCTTTGGGTACAAGCATTTGCTTGTAAAATGAATGTTTTTAAACCATGATTCTTCAAACTAATATTACATATAAAGTACAAATATTAAACAGAATAATTTCTGCGATTAAGCAAGTCCATCCTATGTCTACCTTGATGTCTGGCCATAAGTCATCAATCAGTCCCAAAGGAATTGGTTGTAATTAATAAATTAATTCAAGGTATTGTTATTTTCCTCGTAGTAATTGGGCATTGTTGTCTTATTAATGTCATGGGTTGCACCTTCCACCACAACCATGCTATCTACAGAAAGGTACAATCACTGGACCTGACGGGCGCTCACAACACGAACAAATGGAACCAACAAGTTTGTTAAGAAACTGATGACTCTCCAGTTTTTGCAAGCAACCACATGGAACCAGCATTCACAAAACTTCGCCAGCAAGCAACAAATCAGCAACTCAACGACCTGTGCCAATACATGGAAAACACTTGGATAAAACATGCTGTCTGGAAAGTGACCAATTGGGAGTGTTTTCGGACAATCTGTTAGAACAAACAATGACGTAGAAGCGTGGCACAAACGACTATACCAGAAGGCTGGCAGAAAGATTTTGCCTTTCTACACCCTAGTGCCATTTCTCCACCAAGAGACCGAGTTCCTGCTAGTACAAGTTCGACTTATCACCGACAGTCAGTTGGATTGTCAACAGGATCCCAAAAAGCAATAAACAAAAACTCTTCTTTGGCCTCTAGTAGAGACTGGACTCCGAGTCAACTCCTTCAAGAAGTTGCTAGAGTGAACGGTCCTATCGCCCTGCCAGAAATAAATTTATTCTGCCACATTCTGTACAAGTGTACTTATGTCTGTAATTATTGCCAGTGTTATCTTTGTATGTCTTCTGTATGACATGTTCTGTTTATTGATTTAAATCATATTATGTGAACTGAAGGATTCATCATATTATATCCTATTTGTCACAATGTTGATAAAAATCATGGAGTGGATATAAAACATTTTTAATGTTATCAAACATGTTACATAATAAATAAGATATTTAAAAAAATGTGGGTACAAGTTCACTTTTCTATTTTGGGTACGGGTTCATTTGGGTTACGAATTCTCAGTGGGGACGCCACAAGGGCATAATAGACTTACCCATAGCTGGATGGTTCGTCAACAATTTTCATGCTAACCATTTCGCCTGAAACATCTGAAAGACAGAAATATACTTTATGTTTAACTGGAAAGCATTCATTCTATCCTCAGCCATTTGGTATTTTTTTAACGTGTATATATCTTTTAATAAAAATATATAACTATGATTCAATCTCGATATTGGATAATATCCATGATTTTTCCAGGAGTACTGTAGGCTTCTGAGACTAGGCCTACTGTTACTGTACAAGAAAAATCAATTGCTGATGTTACACAGGTCAGTCGTTTTAATATTTATTTTATCTGATTTTAATTTTGAAAATATATAACGATGGGATGACAATAATTGCAGTTATGTGATTTGGAAAGCGTACCTCTATATAGCAAAATCAGTGCGGAAATAAATGCAAAAGTTGATGGAAAAGCAGACCGATTCCCCATTTTGTCCAAATCGTGTCACGTGGGATAAGGAAAAGCTTTGAACATTGCCTGCTCTGAATAAAAGGTCGGTATGCGAATCCTGCGGTCAGTGAAAGGAGCCTTGATTGTTCACGTTTTGTTTACATCTCGTACAATCGAGAATGAAAGATTGAATTATTTAATTTCAATAATGAAGTGATTGTTATTCAATTTAACGTTTATTCTCATTAATTAGCTATCTTAATTTAAATTTTTGATAACATATGTGTATCTGGACTAGATGTTGTCACGTGATTAAAAAATGGCAGCCTCCATGTCGACACGATGTTGTGCTCTTATGAAATGACATTTGCGATCATTCAATGACATTCATTGGTAAAGGCAATGTAAGACAATATTCATGTAATCAATACACGTCTGCTTGAAGTCCAGCTTTCTCGTGTGTGTACTGTCAATTCATATTTTTTTACATATCATGTTTTTGAGCAAGTGTTCGTAAAATTCACTTATCTTTAAAAAGTCCTAGTGATCAAAATGCATTAACCCATGTTTACCTTCAAACTTTCCTTGAGATAAAGTTCAATATTCCGATTTTATACAATACGACATCACATGATATCCATCTTCACAACGTCACGGGCGAAACGAAAAAGTTTCTAAACTTACCCATTCCTCCCGGGAGACAGTGATTTCGTAGGAGGTTCGTGTTCGTAGAAGCGGTGTTTTCGTAGGAGGATCCAGTTCGTAGGAGGTGATTTCGTAGGAGTGATAATTTACATAATAATTTACATGTTAAGTTTAGTTGTCAGCTGTGTCTTTTTTGCTTTTCGTTAACTATTTTTGGTTTTTCCTATTTGTATTAATGACTTTTATTGTGATTTAATGAGTAATGAGATGTGTTTATATGTAATGAGATGTTTTGATTGTCAAATGCTTTGTCGGCGACCTATCTTTTTCATCTTCACCGATGAGATCTGTTAATCTTCCAATCCAATCTTTGATCAAATATATCAGCTTTCATAGAACCATACTTACCAAATTACTTTATTTGTTAAAACAACAACTCAAACTATTAAACAAGGGATTACCGATAATCTGGTAAAATCAATTGCTAAATAAACTTGCATCGTCTTCCAGTCGCTTCCACTAAGTGTATAACAATATACTTACCTCTTTAATTTTATTTATAAATGCAAACGCCAACAATAAACATTGCCGGTAATCAACAAATCTTCTACATAAAAATCTACTTCTACGAAAACACAGTCCAATCCTCCTACGAAATCGCCGATAAATCCTCCTACGAACTGGTTCCTCCTACGAAAACACCTACACCCTTCCTCCCTTGTCATCATTGGTCGTAATTTCTGTGCTAGCATTTCAACCCGCTGCACGGAAGTAGAATAGTCCAATCAGCAGACAGCATGTTAAATGAACCGATTTGAAAAAATACTTTTGTATGCGTTTTACAAGGGAGAGAAACACTTTATTTGAGTGATACATTAATGTTTGTCTTCTCTGGATTCTCGGTGCTCATCAAAACATGAAAACAACCATGCGGACTGAAGTTTAAAATTAATTTTCATTCGGATAGTTTTCAAAAAGATCGTCTGTTAGTATTTTGAATTTGTTCTGAATGTAAACGGCAATTTCATTGGCTATTGTTGAAAGAGCTGATAAGGGGCGTAACTCGTGATCACGATAGGTGTCGCTGCTCCGGATCACCAGTTTTCTACCTTGTGATGGCAAGGTCTAAACGAGGAGTTGCTCGATACGTTTTCACCTTACCGTGGGAAGATGCATGATATCTAACTTTACGTTCCACAGAAAATATATTGTCAAAATCATATGCCATTTAGATAATAAACAACATTTTAATGGAGTTGTTATATCGAACAATCTGTTCATATTGAAACATATATGCAAATCATCATTGATTTTAAAGTTTTCATGAACATTACAGTACTATACATTTTTAGAAGAAGTGGACATAAACTGTGTGAATAGGGGTTACCATCAACAGGCTTGCTAGTATGGGAAAGAACAAGGGACATAAACAGGACAAGACACATGATAAACATGTCAAGAAGTCTGGTCAAAGACATGCCAAAACTGATCATCGAAGAGACAGGGTTTCAAAATTTGATCCACAGAGATTTTCAGAAAATCTTGAAGCAGCAATAAGCAATGGTAAAGTATTTGAAACAATATATTTTTAATATCTCCGATTTCATTTCTTGTACAAAACAAAAGGGCATTAGATACCTGAATTATAAAGTCTGCAATACATGCATTTCTCAATTATTTGTGTCAGTGTGTTCGATAATGATTGGTTACAATCATTAAATATCTAATGAATTTTGTCAGCTACAATCAGATTTTCATACTGAAAGCATAAATGCTGTATTTCAAAACAATCAAAGCTATACGTTTCAATGTCATTACAGATGGTAGTGAAGGAGATGGTGGTGTCAAATTTCCTTGTCCACTGGCTATGTGGGACTTGGAACAATGTGACCCAAAGAAATGCTCTGGACGAAAACTTGGAAGGCTTGGTTTTGTTCGTACACTAAGGCTTCAGCAGCGTTTTGATGGCATTGTGCTCACTCCAGTTGGAACCAAATGTGTTTCACCAGAGGATTCGTGAGTAGATTGTAGACATTAATGAAATCAGTGCCCAAAAGCTTGGCTCCTTTCTTTCTTTTATTACACTGAACAAAGGCGTTTTAATAATATTCCGTATGTGTGCTCATTTCTACATGAAAACATTTCTATAGAGTCGATTTGAAAATCAGATTAATTTTAAAGTACAAATTTCCTACAATGCTTAACTTTCAGCTGTCTCTTTTCACAACCTAAGCTTGTCTGCATTTTCATGATTTTTCTGTGTTGGCTCCTCATCTAAGGCAGCTCTTGATCTTGATAGTTCAATTAAATATTGTTTGAAAGTTACTGCAAACTATGATGGAAGTGCTGCACTCGAAACATTAATGCAAGGCTTTAGTTTGCCAGTGATGAAGACTTGGAGGAATTTAAGTTGTCAAATGTAATGCATATTATATTTTGGTGTCAGATCTCTTTATAATCTCCATTCTTGATATTAGAGACATCATTGCCCAGTATGGTTTGGCTGTTGTGGATTGCTCATGGGCCAAGTTGGATGAGACACCATTTTCTAAGATGAAGGCTGGACATCCTCGTCTCCTGCCATATCTTGTAGCAACAAACCCCATCAACTACGGCCGACCCTGCAAACTGTCCTGTGTGGAAGCATATGCTGCGGCGTTCTACCTCACAGGTACAATAAAACTATTTAAAATTTTTAAAAATAGAGCCATTGGCTCTGTGGCTCATCAGGCTTTACATTTGATTTTGCTTTAGGGTGTGGCCAATGTGGTTCCCCCCTTAGTAGGAGCCACACGGTCACAAAATCTACATTTATTGATCCTCACTAGTCGAGGAGTCTGTACACATAGTTACAGCTTTCTAGGCCTTATGCTTCTGGAGAAGAAGATGGAAATAGGATTTTAGGGTGTGGCCCCTGTGGCCCTTATTTGGGGCAACAGGGCCACCAAAGCTACAATTTATAATCCTCACTAGTCAAGGAGTCTGTACACAATATTTCAGCTTTCAAAAGATTTTGGATTTTGTTGTTTGATATTGACAAATGATGACAATTTGCAGGATTCAAGGAGCTTGGTTCACTGTTACTTTCCAAGTTCCGATGGGGTGGGAATTTCTACAAGGTAAACAAGGAGATATTGGAGAGGTACGTTGCCTGTAAGACCAGCACAGAGATCGTCCAGGTACAACAGGATTACCTTGCTGAGATGCAGGCTGAGAAACTGGCTCGGAAACAGCAAGGTACAAATATCATTTCTATCATCCTTGATTTGAAATTCTGTTTATCCTCAAATAAGCTCCTTTAATTTATTTTACAGCACCCCTTGATCAAAAGCGCTTGTAAGAAGTTTGACATATTTTTTGATACTTCATTAATTCAATTTATACCCTGTGCTTATTTCCTCAACTACTCTTATCCCCTAACAATTTATTGGAGGCCCAGTGTTTATTGTAGACCCTGACCTTAATTGAGTTAATAGAGTTGTGGTTTTCAAAAACAAAATTCAATGCATTTATTTTTGTTATCATCTTTAATTGTTAGCTCAGTTGGCCCTGAATGAAATTATTGTTTGGATTTTATTGTTTCAAATTTGTAGATCAAAGGAACAACTAAAATAATGTTTGTATATTCTTTTTTCAGATCTGACAGATATAGACATGGATCTGGAGAACTATAACCCAAACAGGAACTATGATTTACCACCAGAATACAGGTAAGAAAGATTTGCATGTTATAAATATGATTACCTGTATTTTTAAACTCTTGATTAATTTATTATACCCCCGCTACGACGTAGTCGGGGGTATATAGCGCTCCGCGTGTATGTCCGTCCGTCCGTGCGTGCGTCCGTGTGTGCGTCTGTCCGAAATCGTTTCCGGAGCATCACTCTAAAACTATACCACTTACAAACTTCAAATTTGGTATGGCAGTAGCCTATATGATGCTGTTGTGCTTTTTAGGGCTTTCATCTCAATGGTTCAAATAATTTTTGAAATTTTGACCAAAAACCGTCCGATTTCTGGACTTTGTCTCGTTTCCGGAGCATAATTAAAAAACTATACCACTTGGAAAATTCAAATTTGGTATGACAGTAGCCTATATGATGCTGTTGTGCCTTTTAGGGGTTTCATCTCAATGGTTCAAATAATTTTTGAAATTTTGACCAAAAACCGTCCGATTTCAGGACTTTGTCTCGTTTCCGGAGCATAATTTAAAAACTATACCACTTGGAAAATTCAAATTTGGTATGGCAGTAACCTATATGATGCTGTTGTGCCTTTTAGGGGTTTCACCTCCAACGTTCAAATAATTTTTGAAATTTTGACCAAAAACGCTCAGATATTTGGACTTTGTGTCGTTTCCGGATCATAATTTAATAACTATACCACGTGGAATTTTCAAACTTGGTATGGCAGTAACCTATATGATGCCGTTGTGCCTTTTAGAGGTTTAATTCCAAAGTTCAAATAATATTTGAAATTTTTACCACTGCAAAGAATACATATATTGGAATGTTGATACCACTGCAAAGATTACATATATTGGAATATAAATTGACCTACGTGAAACTGAATGGAAGGTGAGAGTTTGTTGAAAAACATTTATTATCATAGTTATACCAGTTCAGACCTATTCAGACAAATTAAATTTTAAAAATACGGTAACAATCCTAGGACTTATCAGAACATATGACTTTTCACTATTTTCGTCAAGGAAAGGCGGTCAAACTACAGGCGGGGGTATGTGAGCTGCGCTCCCTTTGCCTTGTTTCTTATTCCGTTCATAAGAATTCACAGAATTTATTTGTTAATTTGAAGATTTATGGCCAGCAAGATGTTCTTGATAAACTTATTTATTTTGAAAACCATCACAATTCAGAGTATATGTTTACTCCTTCATCAGGTGGAGTGTGGGCCTTATTCATATACCTTTATGCAAAGTAAAAATATAAAATGATACATAAATGATATATATAATAAAGATGTAAGAAATTATGAGAAACTAAACTAAGCAGAACAAGTTATTTGCCACAGTTCTGAGGAAGAAAGTGAAGATGAGGAAGAAGATGAAGATAAGGATGAAGAAAAGGATGTCAATGATGAAGAAGAAGAAGAAGATGAAAATGAGGATGAAGATGAGGATATAACAGAAGGTGCAGCTGCCCTGAGTATAAGAAGTCACTGTGATAAATCTACCAGACAACTAGACTTCTGTACAAAGCAGTCCACAGACTCTTCTAGTGACCCAACTTGCCAAGAAGCAGGAGCAGGTGCTTGTTCTGACTCTATAGCAAGGGATTCTCAGTTGTCTGGACTTGAGGCATCACAATGTGCTCCATCTAGTGATGCTCTATCTGCTGTTGGACAAGAGAGGACTATGCCTTGTGATGATAGGGCTGAGTCTTCAAGTGATGTTTTGGATGATGAAATAAAGAAATGATTTTATCTGTTTTTAAAAATGTTTTCTCTTGTATTTTTTATCATCATGGCCTATCAAGATACGTTATACCTGGTATATGACTGGGTACACAGGCAAAGGAACCGGGGTGGATAGGACATTTGTTTAAGCAATAAAACACATTTTCAAACTGAATATTTTACAAGCTGGAAAGCTTTTTGGGCACAATATCGAGGTAACACTGCCACACACCTTGTGAGTATATAAGCAGACAATTTTATACCCAAAATTAAGAGATCATAGAGAAGGGATTAGCTTATGCACAGGGTCTTTGTTTCAAATAATATAAATCTAGAGGCAAAGTGAGTCATCTGTTGAGCTCTTATATTCACCGAATCTCCATGTAAAGCCTATGAATAACTAGCTAAGACTCATGTATTTTTTCTGTATATTATTGTGTAATGCTACTCGTACTATAAATGGCTAAAAGTTACTGGTAGCAATAAGAAAATGAAGTGAATGCAATCAGGGCTTGTAGGAGCATTGCAGGAACACACCAGGAAGGATCACGGTAATCTTATCAAAAATAAGTTGATTCAAAGCTGTATCTGTCAAAATGAAATACATGCATATCTTCCAAGGGTCTGCAGTGCATATCACTAAAGAAATGTACGGTGACAGAACAGCAGCATCTGAGTTCATTGAATTGATATCGAGCGATATCGAAGATCGAGTATTATAAGATGTACGTGCCAGTCCATGTGTTGGATTTGTCATTGATGAAAGCACGGACTTATCGACAGAAAAACATTTGATTGTGTATTTGCTCTATGTAGAGAACATCTTCCTACGCAGAGCCTTAAAGGCCAGTTTCCAAACTGTCATTTTATGCCTTGCTGCAGAGACTCTACTTTTCTGTGCTGCTATAGTGCCCCTACAGACTAGAGAGCAAGCACAGAAAACTCAAGGCTATGCAGCAAGGCATAAAACTGACAGTTTGGAAACTGGCCTTTTAGCCTCTGCGTAGGAAGATGTGTAGAGAATGGCTCTCCTACAATGATATCATTTTATGGAATTCATGTTTTTAAAATGTTTTATTGTCATCATTATATACATGTTATTTATTGTCATTTATGTATGTTATGTCATGCCATCAATAAAGGATTGAGACACATTACTTCAGGGTCGACTTATACGTGAAATGTCCGATTGGCAAAAATTTGAATCTGCATCCCTGGTCTGCACAAAATTATTTTTATCATAATATCAAGATTTTTAAACGATCAGAAATGATATGCAATTAATTGTGATCATGCATTCAAAATCTTCCAGTCATTTCAGCATTTTATGATTTGTTTAGCTCATTTGGCTGAAATATTGATACAAGCATTAACTCACTCACTCGCCATTGGTTCCAATAGTTTTCATAGTGCATTTGTTAAATTTATACCCGAAAACGTGTGTGTTCAAATTGGTTGCAGAATAAAGGATGAAGTGAAAAAATAGTGTTGCAAATTTATATTGATATCACACAGTGATGATAATAAATTGTTATGTAGTACTTATTTGCACTGAAAAACATTGCATGGACGAAATGGGAATGAAATGCCTTTCAACTATAATTGCTAGTATATGACTAGACTTATATTTAGTCTCTGAAATCTTTTTTAGTAAAAATCTTATTTTATTTTATTTTTAAAAGGAGCCTCAGACAAATGGAGATTTTCAGCTAGAGCAGCCCAGATCTAGACTTGCTTCCATGGGGTGAATTATATGCTCAAGCCTCTGTGTGTAAGACTAGTATATGACTTATGGCAAGGCGTATATATAATGGCGTATACGAGTGAGAAACTCTGTGATGACATTGTTGGCTATGTATCATCCAAACAGTCATATGTCACAAATTATTGTAAAGGTACAATAATTTTATGAAAATACAATGAATTACCGAAATACAGGTATGCTTCATTATGAAGTAGCTATGCAGTAGCTTGGACTCCTAATAGCTACAAATAAGAGAATACAGGTTTTTCTGTACGTGCCTTTAACAAATAAATCATTTAGAGTGACATTGAAACAATCAATAAACAATGTGCTCAATGTTTGTCAAATTCAATTGATGAATCTTGAACTTCTTTGAGAGGCATTTAGAAGTTGTTTAATGAATAAGGAAGAGTTCTATGGATTTTTCAGCTCCTGTTTTTGACGTCGCCGTCATGCAATAAAGGAGATGAATTTTAGTAACGGTTCGCCCAATGTGACAGGTCTTTAAAAATCATAATAGTTTTATACAAATTTATATTAGGTTCTAGTCACTACTCACTAGTGTTGTGTTTATTATCAATGAAGCCTAACTCATTAAAATGATATCATAATTTCTTCACTATGTTACGCGTACACGCGTAGCGTAGTATAGCAGATAGATCATATTATATTATTATGCAATATTGGATTACACTATACGCGGAGCTGCTATCAGGTTTCGAAAATACGTTAAGCTATGACGGTTGGCAGCCAACTAAAGAAACGTATCAGGAGTATAATCATCAGACCTGATTACGCCCAGGTAGAGATAAGCCAATCTTTCAATTGGACTTTAGCCAAAACATAGCTTGGCAGTGGTCCATGCTGTAATTGAGATTAACGATTGTAGTGATCAAGGAATGATATAGCAATAATTGTTGAAAGACGTTCCAATAGTTCAGAACCAAAAGTAGAGATTTTTATGTTCAAACGTCTCTGCTAAGGCGTAGTATTAGTAAGAAAATTTACGATAAACCCTCACCCAATTTGATAAGGATCGTAAAAATATTTAGAAAACAAACATATTAGTATCATTTTAATTTATAAAGAACATGTTTTAAGTCGACATAACGTTTCTAACTTGCACGTGAATACTTATGTCATCACATGCGCGTGCAGTTGCTAAGGCGTAGTATTAGTATGAAAATTTAAGATAAACTTCTAATTTGATATGGATCATAAATATATTTAGAAAACAAACATATTGGTACCATTTTCATTTATGAAGAACATGTTTTAAGTCGACATAACGTTTACTAACTTGCACGTGAATATATATGTCATCACATTCGCATGCAGTCTCCCGTTGCCTGATTTGGTGTACAGAACATGCACGGTGAAGGTTCTACGTCTAGATGAAGTACATATAGCAAAACGTACTAAGCTAGGTTAAAGTTAAGTAAAGATCTCTTCCAGAGTATCGTTTATCAAACGGTATTCCAGTTTCCGAGAATCATTAACCTCAATAATGTCATCGAAATTGAGAGTTGCTTACAGATGCTGCAAACCTTTATACATTACAATATGAACAATACTCGTCCAATTGCTAAAAGAAACAATTTCATAGTTAGTCCCTTTCTGCTATTTCAACTCTAACCAATAACAATCTAGTTAAAACTAGCTGTAATGTTATCGTCCATTAAGTCCTTACGTTAGATGGAACCAATAATTTCCTAATTTTGAACGATACTCATCCAATTTGCTAAAAGAAACAATTTCAACGTAAAGTCTCTTTCTGCTATTTCAACTCGTACCAATAATTTCGTAAATTTGAACGATAGTTTGAAAAGAAAACAAATATGTAAAGTAATTCTTGAATTTTGATCTTCATTTTCTCAATGGTATTTGTGAATAGGTATAAAGTCTTTTGTGGAGATTTGAAAATTCACAGATTGCCCACCGTACGACAGACCAAGCGATGAACCGACCTGACCCAGCTGAAAACTCACCACAATACTGCATGATGACAACAGGGGTCTACTCCTTCTACATATTTCTACTTTTCTCTCTTTAAAAAGTTCATATATATCCAGTGTATAAAATAGATTTGAAACCTAGCCTATCCTGAAAATTAATTGGTCAATTTCTAAGGGGGAAATAAAGAAAAAATTAAAAAGTTACCAGTCCTGAACAAAAAGTAGCCAGTCAAGGACTGGCAGACTGGCTGTATTTTAAACACTGATATATCAGACAAGTACAACCTAATATATTCATCCAATCTAAATAAATTTTAGATCAACAGGTTTTATATTAGGTCACACTGTTGACAAAATATAAAATCTGTTGATCTAAATTTATTCAGATTGATATTCATCCATCCATGAACTTTATTATCAACTTTCCCGGGTCAATGACTACAAACCTGTTAGAATCTCTAAATCTTTAGTGATGAAAGTTCAGGTTGGATTTTGTTGTGAAAAAAATGCATATATATCTAAACATATAAAACGGTGTCGATGAAGGAGATTTATGTGAATAATTTCTGCTTCATTGTAATTGTCTAGATCGTTTTAAAGCCATGTTCTGATGTCTACGTTCATAAAGTTTGAAACTTGTAACTGTTAGCATCTAATCACGTGTTTGCATATCATTGTTTATAATTTTACATATACAATAATTCCAAAACCATTCAACATTATAAAACGTTTTTCCTTTAGACTTAACCGAAATGACTAAAACTCCCAATCACCATATTTCAGTATATTTTAGTATATAACTCATCAGGCTTATGAGGTTCATGGTCTGGCGTCCGGCGTCAATCGTCTGAATATTGACTTCCTTCTTCGTTCGTTCTGTAAACCCTCCTTCGAACACGGTTTTGGCAAGGTTTCCTTTCTGAAACGTTCCTGCATCCCTTTCTCATGAAACCTGGTTTGCTCGGAAGTAAACATATCAGAAATATTGTCTTGGCATATATGTAGGAATGATTTTTTTTTAACATAATGACAACATATGCGAAACATATTTCACCTTTTTATAAACTTCCAAGCATTAACCCGACATTATTAATTGTCTTCAAAATCTAAAATACTAATCCTGATGAGCTACAGAGCCTATGGATTTTCTTTTCTTATCTGTCCATCTGCCACGCTACTCTGGCATCTATACTATGGGTCATCAGGTTGCACTGGTTGGTCGTTTAAAGCTTCGAGTGGAAGCGCCAAGGTTTAGTTTGACGTCAGAGGTATTATCTGGCTCAGCTTGTCGGCCTCTGTGTGTGTTTTAGTAACCACGCACCTGCCAATATAACTGAATATATAATCACAGCAGGTATGAATATGAATCATAATTTGATTAAAGGGTTTTTAATGCTCTTGATTTTATTTTAAGTATATGAGACAGTCAGAGAACTTCGCTTCAGCTATACAATCGGCTTAATGACTACAAAAATAAGATATTTTGAATATTAAAACACAATGTTTTCGAAACCATTTCGATTAACCTAACATGGGAAAAGCAATTTTTTATATTTTTACACAAAAATCTTGTTGGCTTCATCAGGAATACGTTATTACGCAAATACATATATATAAAGTTCTTTAATGGCTAATGCAAAACAAGATGTGTTTGTGAAACACGAATGCCCCCGGATGCATCCTGCTCGCTGTGTCATGGTCAAGGTCACAAGGTCAAATGTCATGGTGTCATCTGAAAGGTCTCATCACAAGGGATCCATATGTCAAGTATCAAAGACCTAGCTCTGACCAATCAAAAGTTATGACCAATGTTAAAGTTTTTGTGGACAAACGGACAGACGGACGTCAAGGTCACAAGGTCAAATATCATGGTGTCATCTGAAAGGTCTCATCACAAGGGATACACATGTAAAGTATCAAAGACCTAGCACTGACAGTATAGAAACTATAGCCAAGGTTAAAGTTTTCGGAAAATGCTCGCTGTGTCAAGGTCAAGGTCAAATGTCATGGTGTCATCTGAAAGGTCTCATCACAAGGGATCCATATGTCAAGTATCAAAGACCTAGCTCTGACCAATCAAAAGTTATGACCAAGGTTAAAGTTTTTGTGGACAAACGGACAGACGGACGTCAAGGTCACAAGGTCAAATATCATGGTGTCATCTGAAAGGTCTCATCACAAGGGATACACATGTAAAGTATCAAAGACCTATAGCACTGACAGTATAGAAACTATAGCCAAGGTTAAAGTTTTCGGAAAATGCTCGCTGTGTCAAGGTCACAAGGTCAAATGTCATGGTGTCATCTGAAAGGTCTCATCACAAGGGATCCATATGTCAAGTATCAAAGACCTAGCTCTGACCAATCAAAAGTTATGACCAAGGTTAAAGTTTTTGTGGACAAACGGACAGACGGACGGACGTACGTACGGACGGACGGACAGACGGACAGGTGAAAAACAATATACCCCCGGAATCTCCGAATCTTCGATTCGGCGGCATAACAATGTTTCTCCTTATCTCTTTAATGAATTTTTTTTACCGGTACCTAATTATGCATTTTGCCATATGACAGCTGAAGTAAACCTGAGACAACACTCTCGATCTGAACTCCCTTACTAATGTGTCTACAAGCAGAATAGTCATTATTGACATCTAGAAATCGTCTTGATGTGTCTTGCCATTTTAAGTTTAACAGTGCTTCTATCATTAACAAAATAAGGCGGACACCTTTAAATGAATTTGGAAAATCAGTCCTGTAATACGAGTATATGTTTGTTGCATTTTATCAAATTGATATTCGTACATAATTAAGATGTGTCATCTAAATTGTCGTTTATCTCATGTAATGGTCTACTTTATGCATGGAGAATTTCCTTTTGAGAACGAAAAAGTTTTCTTAACTTATCATATTCTTTTCATTAGATTTAGTGTGTCATTCGAACGATGTTTATCGAGTTAAGTAAAGTTTGCAGATATATGTCTTAGGTGACTGATGTCACTACGATAATTTGGAACAATGACGTTGCATAATTTGTACAGCGTTTGTGAAAACAACCCATATCTTATTGTATCTGAAAACCTTTATATTTACTTGGTCGAAACATCATTTGAATGATAAGAGATTTTACATGCAATTTCGGTGCTGTTTTATTAAATTTGATTATTTCATCATATTTCAATGACTTACACATCAAAACTTTTTTATTTACAATATATACGTTGTAAATGCATATCTTAAGGTAATATTGATACACTCTTGACGAGGAACTTCGTGACAATAAATGCAAAGTGTCATTTTAAGCTGATAATTTCAAATTATATGTCAAGTTTGAAGACAATCAGTGTTTGCAATAAGCGTAGGCCCGTAGGCCCGACACCGACAGTTCTTCACCAGGGCCCACACTTTTCAATATCTGCAGGTCCTTACAGGCTCAGTATTTTTACATGATACTGTTCCTTTCTAGCAATATTTGCTGTAAGATATATGTCCTTGTCAAACCCTCATAAATATAATTCTTAACTGATAACAGTGTTGTGTATTTATAACATACTGATGCCAAGAATATTATTATTTTAGAACCAGTCAAATCACTGAATGCCGACAGTTTCGGAGTTGGGCCCACAGTTCTACCTATCTGTAGGTCCTTATTGACAAGCAGTTTTTGGATGCTTTTTTCAAACACTGAAGACAATATGTTAAGTTTGATGAAAGACAACACACAGATCAGTAAAATACAACAACATATAATCAATGTTATAATATTTTATATTTATATGATCACAGATCAGCGTCTTTATACACAATCAAGGGAAAATATAAACAAATTAACATAAAATCAGAAAAATAACACAGCCCTGAGTTATCTACTGATAATAAATCTTTGTAAATACAAACGAGGGTAAACTTTAGTAAAGCTTATAATACTGACGTCTCGATCGCGTCGATAATAAACATATCACTGCACACAACGCGTTACTAAGCACCGAAGAACATTTTTGTAATAAATAAAATAAAAATAGGTCCATGCATGTTTCTTGTGCATTGTAGCATTGTACGATAACGGGCCTAGCATTTGGTAGATCACATTGTAAATGAAACGTGCGACTTAGAATTAGTAACAGACAACTCTGATATAACTGATATAGTTACTTAGAATTAGTCAGGAATATTTTTTATGAAATATACAACCATCGTATAACTTTCGTTTCCTTGTTTGCTATACACAATCATCGAGCAAGACTAGTTAAACAGACAACTCTGATTTAACTGTTATAAATAGTAAAATACCATAACATGATTTTCATCTATTTCAGAACATAATACACCAAATTTAAATCAAGAGGTATATGAAAATATTAATGCCCCTTGCAGGATTTTCATCCCTGTCTGTCATTTCACACAGTAACTTGAACTTAAACATCGTAAGCAATGACAATTGCTTCTATCAACGTTATTCAAATGACGTGGGATCGATTTACATATATGATAACGAGATAAAAACTTGGATTTAACACATGTTACACTACATATGAGCTTCAATCCAATTTAAAATGCAATTTGTTTTTTTAGTTAGCTTTAAATATGACATATTAGAGTCGTCTCTATTTATTCATTGACACTCTCGAAATTCGAACCTCCCTTACTTGTCACGTAAAATTGTGAAGGTTATTACAAATATTGTTAACAGGTTACATTAACATTTAAATGCAAAATCGATATATATATAAACGCCAGTATGATATAGTTACCTAAATTCATGATTAAACAGCCCTTCAAGATTAAAGAAATATGTTACTGTGATATGGATGCCACATGGCCTTACACACATATATAACGGGTGAACGTGTGTAAGCAAGTTTCCTCAATTTTAGGATTGAACAAAACTCAACATTATGAAGAAACCTATATGTACCGGGTGAACGTGTGTAAGCCATTTCCCCCAATTTTAGGATTGTACAAACCTCCACAATATAAAACATGTTGCTGCCAGTTTCGTAAATATATATAATAGATATATTACTATGCACATGGCCTCCTTAGTCCTTACACATATGTACCTGGTTGCAACATGTGTGTATCCGCCTACAGGAGAAGAGCATGCAGTGTGGCCATACACAGAGTCGGGGAATGTGGAGGTATCTGTATCACCCATCTCCCCGTGTGATATACACGAGAAGCAGATGGTATGGCACCATAACACTCACTGTGGGCCAAGCTCATCAGTACAGCTAGCGCTTCGATTTGTTTACAGCAACTTGTATCAATTACTGCACTGTAATACTGCCCATTTACGTATATAAGTGTCAGTCTCGAAAATGAAGTCCCTCTTCAAGGGAAACTGCAATATCGTTAATGATAAAGTCATCATCATAGTCAAAACACTGGGATAACACAATCGTTGCTTTTACTGTTACATCACCGAATATAACCTGAGATTGTTTAGCAAGTCTATCTTTTAGTCTCCTTTTCGTCTCGTCAGCTTCATCCTTGTCAATGGGCTCCGATATGAACGTCTGTGTCCTTTTTCCTCCTTCAATGAACTTCCACCTTATACTACACATCTGATCCTTTGACATTATCCCGGCTCCGAGAGGAATTCCATTCACGATTCGAGGAAGTTTCTTGAAGCAGGAGTGGGGAAGCTCCGTGTCGCTATACACCGGCTGCAAGGTTATTTGTAAGGTATAACACTGTTTGTCCTCTTCGTTTTTGGCTCTATCTCGGACCATCTTTCCTGCATCCTGTGGTGAAATGGTGAACAATGAAGTGTAGGACATTTCCACAAGTCCTGCAATGTGTCGTCTGCTGCTAGGGAGAGGGCGCGGGAAGTCGTGTTGTGAGAGGTTTGGGGAAGGGACTCCAATTTCACACCACGATGCCAGCTTGAAGCCTACCTGAGACTATTTAAATACAGGGGCTGCAAAACCTGCGTTGAGACTTGTTTCTGCTCCAGCTTAGTTTAGTGAGTAGCAGACGACACTGGCGTTATTGCAGCTCGTCTAAAGCACTTGGTACACTGCCCATATTACCACCACCTCTACCCTTTATACGCATACCGTTACATTCGAACACCTTGTCTTACGTCGGCTTACGCTCACAATACGTACCGATGCAGGTTAGAAGATTAAAGCTCACAACCGTATTACAGTTACTTCGTTCGTTAATTAAAATCACCCCTAACCCAGGAGCAGATATATTCTCCTTTAATACCTGGAAACGTTGTATCGGGAGTTAGTGAAAGTAATCAATCAACGAGCCTTACACAAGATTGCAGGCAGGTGCGTGCTATGAATGTGGCGCTATGGAATATGCTGTAACTGTGAGGTAATCCTCAGTGCTTATCTTTTAATCTGCCAATCAACCTTTAATCCCAGGAGTTTCATTTATGGAATTCGAGTATGTAGAAGCAACTTGATACAGTAGATGTATTTGGTCTTTGAGATTGATGATTTTTCAACATCAAATAACTTGATATGTAGCCCTAGTTTGGTACTATAGTTATTCTTCCTTTAAAGGGGCAGTAGCACGTTTTTTGATAATTTTATATTTTAAAATTCTCACTGATAATTGCAAGCTATTTCTGAATGTATTATTTTGACAGTGTCAAAAATCTCATTAAACGAGCCAATCATCCATAGTCAGAGGACAAAGTATGAAGATTCACATAAAATGCATTGACGGCCATTTTATGTGAACACCTTTAATTCATTTTGCATAAGAAAAGGGAATCGCATGGCTAAACTTTACGTTGTATATTTGAAGTATTACTGTTCAATTTATTTTAAATACACTGTCCTTCAATTGGAACCATTAATTTTAATTTTCAAGACATCACCCTATATTCCTCCTAAAAACGTGCTACTGCCCCTTTAAAATCGAGTTTATAATTACTAATTAGTGATAGATCAACTAACCTCAGAAAAAAATAGTGGCCAATATAATTTGAGATCTTAGCCCTTTCTTGACGTTCGGTCAAACTAGCATATCATGAAACAATAGTTTTGTTAGCACATGCGTGACAGATCTGATAGTGCAGCATATATCCAGTATATTATTTACTGGAGCACTCCACACCTTGACGCCCCATGCTGATTACTTTCAATACCTTCTACCTCTTGTGTCGGGAAGCTATGTTTTATGCAGTGTATTGGGTAAAGGGCGCCGTGACGTATGGGAGGGAATCAGCTGATTGCGGCTGTTTTGTGTAATTCCTTCTTGAAATCTCATCAATCAGAATCAGATCGTGCCTCGTCACCTTGGTTTGACTTATAGACTGCCTGTTAACATTTATTCACTTTTCTTAGCCTGTCCGAAGTATGGTCACCGACGAAAAAGTGTACATTTTGGTGAAACTGATATTTTAATTTGTTTCGGGAACCTTTTCACATATTTTCAATAAGATTTTTACTTTTTTAAATATAATTATTAAATTGTTTCAGAGACTTGTTGCCAGTCTAATAGTACCTCTCTACGGAGTAGCTGCGATAGGACTGGGACGTTTTCTCAAAGCTTATTAGGTTTAGACCGGCTTACTTCATTTGGAAGCAGTTACATAACAATCTTAAAGGAACTCATTTCATCATGAAAATACGGCTGGTAGACTAACATTTAGTCTCAGATGTATATTTTTTCAATATTGACAATATTTTTTAACAATTCATGTATTATAACAAAAAGGAAACAAGAAGATGTTTTAACTTCTGAGACCCTAGAGCTGTGTGATCTAGACTTGCTATACTTTTGTAAACTGGGTTTGTCGTCAATTGAATATTTTTTCTTTAGAGCCTGGGTAACAGACTTTATGGCTGTTAGCTTATCATCAAGAAACTCTTAAACTCCGACGTAAATCTGTTATATGCATCACGAATGGAATATTATTGGTTACTTTATGGCTAGATGTATTATATAATTGTCGGGCAAATGTTATACGCGAGTCTGACCTTAAACTAACATGATTGCCTATAAAGAAGTCTTGAGAGGTATATATTAGGAAGAAAACTCAGTCTCTTTTTCAGTTTTAGTTTTTTTTAAATGTTAGATTTATTGATAATTTCAGGGTCTACCTGTATACCTCAATCATTGAATCAATTCGTGGAAAATCAGCTATTAATTCACAGTATTTTTTTTCAACCAGCGATATACCTTTTGTTTTGAAGTGATACAGTTCATAAAATCTTGCTTGTAGTTCAAGATAATGACTTATCACGAGGGCTGTCCTAAAATACCTTGAATCAACACATTTACTTACACTCTTAGATGATTTCCCTAGCCTTCGTTTAAAAAGTATAAGAGGCAAGTGATAGAGGTAGGTTCAAAAGGACCCACCAAGCCCACTGTGGTACAGGGGTGTCAAAAGTATCTGTTCCTATAGGTTTTAATAGTTTATTCCTCTACACTAGACATATGCTAATCAAGTATCTTCAAAAACATTTCTGCAGGTGATTTTTTTGTTTTTTTTGTTGTTGCTATGTTTAAAACTTGCGTCTCTTGAATAGCGTTTCTCTAAGGCACGAGTTCAGTTTGGCAAGAGTATTCACTTTTACGAGTTGCCTACCAGAACGAGCGAGGGCGACATAATATATGTTACAATATCTATTGATATGGTGGCTGGCATTAATTAGTCTATTTCAATGAAAGAAAATCTAAGTAAAAAAAGGGAAATAATGTTTTATCAGTGTAATACAGCTTTTCTTTTATCAGAGAAAAACAATCTGTATTTTCGCGATAATAATTGGGTTGATATGTTAAATACCATGAACAAATGTTCTCCGTATTTTTCAACGAGCAAAAAATTCAAACAGATAAAACAAAAATAAAAAAATAAAACAGTTCGAACTGAATGGGGAATAGGAACTTATTTCAACTGTAAATAAAGTCATTTTGTTTATAGATAGCTTTTTAATTCAGCGACCAATAATTTTTGTCGTGTATGGAAGTTTCTAGGGATTTTACGACTGCCTCGTAATAAAATCACTGTCGTCAGTCACCTTCGATATTGCTTTGATGATATCTTTCAATGTTGTTGAGAAGGGAGAAAATAGATAAAAAACATAAGGGATAAAGCATGATTACCAATAAGAGACGTTTTTATTAATAGGGATAGATAAAAATTTATACCGAATACCCACTAATTTAGGCAATTACATTAAAGTAATTGACATGAAAGTGCCTTACAAAATATTACTCTTAGAAATATATTTTTTTATTTATAGGCAAATCACTCTCGCACGGAATATCCAAAACATTTCACTCTAGTTTCGTCATAACACACACTCCTCCAGTAACAATCTCTATGTACGTTAGCTTTAGCTGATACACGATGTAAACGAGAATTCCCATGCAATTATATATCATTCCTCTTATAAACCTAGATCGGTTTATGTCTGTTGTTTTGTAGGTTGTTTCATTTTTAGGAATAACTTTTGAAAAGGTTTTTATTCCGAGAATAACCTTGTAGGACGTTTTACAAATGAACGGAAGACCTGATAGCAGGTGTATTATTGAAAGTAAATCCTAAAGGAAACTTAGAATAATTTGTCAGATCTACAAACCAATTTCTACCAAAACAAGTATTATTGAAAACTATAGAAAGTTAAAATTTCATAGTAGGAATTGCTTGATTTGAGCTTTGAACCCTTCGCTCTCCGAACCGAACGTGTTCCAACCTCTCACTACAGACTACCTGAACGAGTTTGCTCGAATTCATCTATTTACAGTCACACTTTTTTCCGCCTCGATATAATGTCAAGAAGGAAGGAATTATCTTCTCTTTAATAACGAATTTGTTAATCATGAATTATGAAATTAGAAATTTATCATTTGACGGTTTATAAATTGGAGTAAATATTACTGTCGGTTTTCTGCTGTCAGAAAATCCGAAAGGTCGGTATAAACACCTCGGGCTAACGCCCTACCGATTTTATCCCTCCCTTCAGGTTTTTTTTTATGATAGCAGAAAACCTCAAAGTCATGTTTCCTCCTGCACGTAACATATTCTGTTTCTTATATTGGTTCTAGTTTCTTAGTTAACGTCAAAGTTTCTGATGGTTTTTACCTTTTGACAACATCGCTACTAAATATATAAATGTTTGCTTTCGTATAAACAAAATAAGAAAGTAGAATAAGAACCTGTTGATCTAGATTTATGAAGATAGGTTTATCATGTCATGCATTGCATAAGCCTGCGTACAAATAAGTAGTTCGTGACAAGTGGAGCCAAATCGTACTACCAAATCACCAATTAAATTCAAAGTTAAGACTGGGCATGTTTTTCAATCCCTAGTCCATTGGAAGTAATATAAGATCTTACACTGTATTCTTTTAATTATTTTATCGATTTCCCACTGCCTATGCACTTTGATCGTTCATTCCCCTGTTGTGAGGTTGGTTGTCTCTAAATCTCTCTTCATGCCAGGATGCACATGCTCACTGCACCACCCAATTCTGTAATGTTCAGCCACACTAATCTCATAAGGCGTCAAGGGGCCAAAGGGCAAAACGTCTTCTTTTTGGTTGTAAATGGTTGTTCAATTCGATTCTCTCCTCAAAGAGGCAACTCATGTCATTGCTTGATGGTGGGAAGCTACGAGTTAAGTTACTATTTGGGAGAGAATGGTTAATTCCTATTTATCAAAATCGTGTTTGTTGATTCACTTTTATGGCAGATCAAGTAAGGGGATGATGAAAATATGTTGAGAGTTTGTGTTTTATTTGTGTTTTTGGAATTTTATTATCTCAATACTTAAGAGAATTGGTAAATAAGTATGCATATGGCTGTTTTGGCATATAACACCAAGGTTAATAAGGTTATGTTGTGATTGTTCTTTCGATTATTTCCAAATTAAGGTGTAACATGACAATCAACTGTAACGTTGTCCTGAAAAAAAAGACAGAATGAAATAAAAGCATGACATGAGATTTATTTACATGTTAATTTATAGGCTATTTACAATTTTATCTTTTGATTTACAGTGCACACCTTCTAAAGCATCTTCGATAATCCAGAGTAAGCCTGAGGTAATGGTGAGTGTAGAGTATACTAAGTTGTTTGAGAGGCATCTTAGAAGTTAGAAATATCAAGAAGACAAGGAAATTTATTGACGGCCAACTTATTTATTGTAGAAATTAGCGACATTTCAGTATAGATCTTATACTATTTCAAAAGCATATGGGGACGTTTCGGTAGCACCTATACACCGAAACGTCGCTACTTTCTACAATAAAAAAGTTGTCGATCCATACACATTCCTGTCTTCTGGCGTCTTCTGGATACTAGTATTTACTGTGGATTATCGAGCACGCACTCTGAATTATGGTCACAAAACGTCATATTTTGCCCAGAACTCTCTTTAATTCAACATCCTTTCAACCAGACATTTCTGTCCGATTAAAACAATGTCGGTTTAGAGAGAGAGAACACTATTTTCAGATCCATGGGTATCAAGTTTCTGGACGATTGGTGAAGGTTCTTTTCTCTTTCAGCTCCAAACCGCCCTTGTTGTTCCCCATCTTCAACATGACCTGAAAATATGCCAAATAATATGCAGTATGATAGCACGGTGTTATCAATCTGATAAATAAACCTCAGTAAAGTTAAGGTCATAGAAATACATTATTTCTATTTTAAAACTTACCGTTATCCTTTACTCAAACATTTAATATACTTACCCTTTTTAGTCAATAAGAATAACAGCAGGCCTTAAGACGGTGTAATCATCATAGAAATCATGATTGGAATTCTTACGGTAATTATGTACTTAATTTTCTGTCAAACATACTTTTTTCGCCAATGAGTCATCGTATCATAAGAACAAATTTCTTTAAACAATAAGACTTAATCAATTTGTCAGTTTTTCAAATTGGCATGTCAGTGTAAGCAATATTCGGCGTATGTGCAATAAAACATGCTTAATGACGTATTCAACGGAAACAGATAGGACAATCACAGACATCCACACACACGCATTCACGCACACACATACGCACACACACGGAGACACACAACCCTCTCGTAAGAACGTTAAGCACCCGGGGTATCCCATCTGACGTGAGAGAGACTCTCTACGGCTCGCAGTAGTTCCATCTCTGTGATGACGTCATTTGCATTGACTCTTGCAAGCTTCCCTCCTCGTACAACGTCTAAGTCCTGACTCTGAAGCTTCCTCTTAGAAGAAGACCTGACACATCCACTTGGAATTGAAAACTGCTGGGAACACTGCCGCAATGACGTCAACATACTACCATCTAGGGTACTGCTGTGAAGAGAAGACAATGACGTCAGTCCAGTTGACGAAAATGTGCTATCCTCGTCTTCAGTGGACTCTGAAAAAAGTCTTCTCACACAACGTTTCTCAGAAATATGCTGCGCTCCAAGTGGCTGTGGCTCGAACAACGGTCTGTTCTCGGGCATGGAGCTTCTGTAGCTGCGTCGCTGATATGTTGGTTGGATTTGATGCTCTGACGCTGTCTCGTCTCTGGAGAAACTTACAGAGTTACCTGCCCATGTCATGCTTGGAACGGTGTGGACAGGTGTGGAGGTGGACAGCGGTTCGTCCAGTTCGGGAAGGTAACATGTAAAGTGCTGGAACATTAAACACATGTGAAATGTTATACATTGGATCACGACGATACAATCATAAACATAAGCAACATTTAACCAATTAAAATTCATTACATATATATAAGAAGCAAGAGATAAATGATAGATGCAAACAATAAAGAAGAAGTTTTTATCCACAACATTTTGTCTTATACTGAACACCAACTTCAAAATGTCTCTTAAGAAAATAATATTGTCCATGTACATCAGATTACCATTTCATTAAGAACTTCAATATATAATCAAAAGGTTGCTCAGCTATCATAGAACATTATTGTAGGCAAGTGTAAGGTTTGATCTTGCATATGATCTCATACGTTAAAGTGACACAGAGTATCTTTCTTAAAATCTTATTTGGTTTTGATAAGCTACAAAATATCTAATATACTGATTGAAGTTCATATCTCATCACTGAATTTGCAAATATATCCATTTATGCATAATATCTCTGAAATGCTTGAATTTGTGGAAACATCAAGAAAACATCTCAAATACGTTTAATATTCGAAACTTTGCATCCAATTAATCTACCTATTAGTTACAATACCTAATAAACACTATCGAATCGAATATATCTTCCTGTCAGCTTATGACAAGGTTTCAAAATTACGTTTGGCTAATTTGCGCGCGCCTTTGAGCCACATTGTCCGGTTTTCGATCAAAATCCCGACTTTGAATGGACGTATTTTCGCTCTAATGTACTGATTGACCATTAAATTGTTATTTTCAGTAACAGTTAGTGGTTCCCCATGTCATAACATCGATTTCCTATCAACATACTCTGTGTCTCTTTAACTGAAATTCCGTTCACCTCAGGGTACATTTCTGTGAGATCCTGTCCCCGGCCTGATTGTTCCAGAGAACTCCCTTCAGACATGTCCGACACACTGGTCACCGTACACGACAGGTCTCCGCTCCCAAAGGTTGACGATGAGTCCATTTCAACGCAACTGGAGTAATGCATCTGGTACGACGAGTCTGACATGTTTGAAGACGGATCTGACATGACATGGAGTGATGCTTCGCTTGTCATCTCCTGTTCAGGTGACCTGATTGAGGCGCCATCTGGACGAAAACTGGATGGGATCCACACCGTGTTAGAGTCTAAATAACACACTTTGCCGTCAGGCGTCGTCAACGTTGGTAAACCAGCAGGTAACTGGATGACCGAGTCTGAAATTATATTTTGTCAAACTTTAAATTATTTTTTATTTATTCTGAAGTTGAGAGAGTTAAGTTTAGTCAAGTGTTATCTCGCCAACCAAGGAATCGATGTCGATGTTTAACGATGAGAGTTGTTGCTGTCTTGCTCGGCACTCAGCACCATAAGGACAGGACAGCGTTTGAACTGGTGCTGTGCCGTGGCTGCCGGTGTAGCAGCCTCAAATCACTCCCCTTGTAAAATCACTCGATAGTGTTTTGAGCCTAGCTCCAGAACACACAAGAGTGTTTTTAGGGCGGGGGAGCGTTTGGGGGCTCCTTCACCGGGTGCCGCGCAACCAAAGAATTTGCAACGTATAACGACGTATTGCGTATGTGACTCCTTAATTGTATCCTGAAAA
Source organism: Steromphala cineraria (assembly GCA_916613615.1). Lineage (NCBI taxonomy): Eukaryota > Metazoa > Mollusca > Gastropoda > Trochida > Trochidae > Steromphala > Steromphala cineraria. Next base: position 12,809,534 of record OU744721.1, read on the forward strand.
ATTGAAACAACCATAGGCCGTATTCAGTCTAAGTAAACGTAGCCTCAATATCACCCGTTACACTCCGATATTGAGTCCAGTAAGATACAGTTTAAGGTCGCGTAAGAAAACCTTTCGGCGACCTATGACACTGTCATCAAACTTGAGGTGGCTGAATGGATTTATCCAATTATAGAGCGACTACTATTGGTATTATTAGCTATCAGTTTTTGTGAAGTTTCCACCGCCGCATTCGTATTACAAGCTATAACTTTTTTCCACTCAGCTTTCCAGAACTCTTATTCATAACTTACTACTCATACCTCGGGGGAACCATTTTGACATGTTCACTTTCATGGTCAAAGGTCAAGGTCACGAGCTATGTAATCACTCTAAGTATTCCTTATAAACGCGATAACTTGAAAAGTTTTTGTGCTATGAAGCTCTAACTTGGTATATATCATCCATGGAAAAGTAAAAAAATTTGAAAAGGTTTCGGCTACAATCCTTCAAAGGTCAAGGTCACAGCAAGGTCATTACTAACCATGGTTTAGCGAAAATGCTTAATTTTAACTATGAACACTTTTAATCAATACATGATTGTTATACTCAATAAAAAGTGTTCAATGATTGTGTGACCTTGAAGGTCAAAGGTCAAGGTCATGAGATATGATCGAGTTATTGCAATTCCTTGTAAACACGATAACTTGAAAAGTTTTTGTGCTATGAAGTTTAGATTTTGCATATATGATCTCTTGAGAACTGAGAAGTACACAATTTTCAAAAAGTTTTGAGTACGAGTTTTGATTGTGCGACCTTGAGTGTCAAAGGTCAAGGTCACGAGAAAAAGCCCAATTTGGTGAGGCCTGTAAAAGGCGAAACAGGGTAAGGCGAAACCCCAAGTTTCGGGGCTGCTCTGCTTTTGCGGTGTCCCGCAAACGCTAATCTAGTTCTAAGATAGTAAAATGGAATAGAATCGGTAATAAGAAATTATTACCCTCGGAAGTGTGTCATATGACTTTTACGAGACTCGTGCAAATGTTTGTATAACCCTCGCTCTTGCACGGGTAATACAAAAATTCACACTCGTTTCGTAAAAGTCATATGACACACTTCCGAGGGTAATAATCTCTATTTATTTATGAATGATTTTTCTATTAACGATAGGACCGGAAGACTAAGTCGATGAAATCTAGTCAACGCCTTAACGTTTAACATCAACTGTTAACGTCATTCAATGTTTTCTTGTAAAACATGGTAGTATTCAGAGAAGCAATTTATTATGTTAACTTGTTGTCTTTCATATCGATCATAATAATATAATAATCTTATCTTATCTCATCTTATCTTATCTCGTTCATATCACCTGCGCATGTATATGTGTATGGTGACAATATACAAATATGAAATTGTACATGTATACCTTGCATATTTTTTAATGCACCTAATATCATTATCTTATATTGACTTTGACTTTTAGTTTGTTGGCTTGAAAATAATCTGCTGAAAATCAGAAACTCAAACATGACACATATGTATCAATAACATTAACTGATATTATATATTAGAAGAATTTCAACAGACTATTATCAATACGCGACATTGATGAGAATGGTATGGAAATTGAATCAATTAAATAATTAATTAAGAATACCATAATAATAATATTTCAGTAGCAATGATGTAAATACAGTACCTCCATTACACATGTTAGGCTCCATGATGTACGTAACTCCGACTGGCAAGACGGGAGAACATGATATCAAGACAAACGTTGCTATGAAACCACCTTCATAACAACAAAAATCCGGAATATATATAGAGGAATAAATATCAGCGACGCATAGAAAGTACAGTCTAAGCCATAATTTACAATCGCTTTCGTGAAAAATAGCATTGTGATTGTGTTATTTATTAGAATTTCATATCTTTATCAAAAACTTTTTTCACTTCCTTGTAAATCAAAGGGAGACCACTCAAGTGTAACATTTTGACAATTAGAGTTATCTACCCTTAAACATACCGCTAAATAGTTTCCTATTTTCTTTCTCTTTTTTTAAAGAAGTCACTCTTTTATAGGGCCTATTGTCGGCAAGGTACATTGGAAATTCTTATTGTGCATTTCGCACCCGGCAGCCACGGTGCAGCGCCAGTTTTTGCGTTGTTCTGCCTTTACAATGCTGAGAGTCAAGCGAGGCAGCAACAACTCCCACCTTATATCGCCTTTTATCTTACTTAGATAAGATAAGATAAGATAATCTTTATTTCACAAAAGGGAAAGTCACCAGCAATGTGATTATAATTTATAACATAATACTAAAAACAATTCATGTCAACAAGATTTACATAGACTAAAATAGTTGATAACACAAGGTGCATGCTCAAAGCGCATAGTAGGCTATATGGGAATGAAAGGTAATGAGTCAGAATATATTTTTCTAATGCTGCAAGGAATGAATTATTAACGACATGTTTGTTCGAAATGTCGACATGTATAGGCCTACGCAGCCTGCGTCCATAAGCGAATGTCAAATATATAAAAATAAGAGGATGAGAAGAATCACCTAAAATTTTTTTTTCTTTTTTGGATAAAAACTGCCGGTCGTTTCAATAGGAAGCCTAATGATCTTAGATGCAGTATTTACAATGATATTCAATTTTTTTCTATTTTGAACAGACAGGTCCCCAAACCAACTTTAAAATTTAAATGTGAGGACACTTTGAATGAAGGTTCTTTAAACAACATCATGATGGTTTGATCAATTTTAAAGTATTTCAGTTTCCACAAACGTTGCTGTCCTTTCTTATATTCATTTTCTCAGTATTCTCTTTCCAAGAGAGTTTAGAAACAATGATAGAACCCAAGTACTTATATTCATGTACTCTTTCTATATCATTTATACACACAGTATCTAATGTAGATTTTGTTCTCCTAAAATCAATGACCATTTCTTAAGTTTTTGTTCGTTCAAACATAAAAAAAATATTTTACACCAACAAATCTTGATATCTCGGATCTATAGGCAAGTTCCGAATCTCATTAGTCCAACAACTGCAGCGTCGTCAGCAAATTTAATGGTCAAACACGAATCAGCCTTTGGGCTTATATCTGACTAAAATAAATGTTACCATCTGTATGTCAAAGTGACGGTTACGATTGAATTTGCAAAGCAAAAGCTTCACGTAACAGTCAATTGACGTTGTTATTGTCAATAAACCAAATGATGTCAATATCGGATTCACTTTCTCAACTTTTTTCTTCATTTCCGCTTTTATTCTTTAATGACATCTATACTTTCAGTGAGATAGATCCTATTCACAGTAAGTAAACAATAACAACAGGTCAGACCGGTTCGATTATTCAATGCAGTACGTGGGCACAGAAAGCTGTGACTTATCTCGTATTATCAGTCATACTTTTACAACCTCTGAGCACGAAGTCGAGGAATACAAAATCCTCACAGTTGCACAATCAACTTTAAAACAAGTCATGTTTACATCAGAAAGACTACATGGTGACAAGTGACAGACGGGAATAATATTAACTACTTGAAAAGACACGGGTTACGCCTGTATAGATGGGAGAGAGCTGAGTCCATACTCAAACATTGTAGGTAGAGCGAGGAGATATAATCCTCTCTGTACACGGGGCACAGATTCTCAGTTCTTTTCAAACACGTACACAAAAGCGTTTGTAATATGGCCTGTGTTGGAAGACTTGGGTCATGTGTGTGTCGGTTTCCAAGGCCCATCCAGGGAGCCGACTTTAAGACGTCTCGGAGCTGTGGCCGTGTACAGTACTGTGTATTGAATACAGATTAAAGATCATCGCCGTGAAGATTTCGGCTGGCTATGAGATCTTGTCTCGAGTTGTAACACATTGAAGCCTCACGGTCCTTTATTATGCTGATCAGGGTCGCATAGTCTTTGCGCTTGCATAGATATGTAGACTACACACGTACAGTCAGTAATGCCCTTAAACACAATTGGCTGGGGTCGTTAATCGGATTGGAGACTTTGTGCTGGGATAGGAGTTATGACCCAACCACATGTACCGGAGTCATCAACAAGGGTGGCTGCCAATGTTGGGAAAGCTACCTTTCGTCTTCCACCCCTCAGACACAGAGCGAGCTACAGAGGGTTTGGGACCAAGATGGTTTCTCGATCTGGAACTCAGTCCATCATATACCGGAGTGTACCTCCCAGGCCTCTCAGCTACACCTTCACAGACATTCTCGACTCAGACCACACCATAACGGGCAAGAGTCGGTCTAAAACAGCTCCAGTCTCCACAAACTCTCCAGAAGATTATGCTCAAAGGTTCAAATCCCGACCTACAACTCGGCCCAAAGTTGTAGAGTTTGACGGGAACTGTTTCAGTTTGAACACCAGGAGGAGAGGGGTGTCTGGATTCTACCCGTCCATGCGGCTCAAGATTATGCCTCCCCAATCTCGTGCGAAGACTATAGAGGTGAGAATATAGATAAATAGATAGGTAATCCGCTTAGGCGAGAACATAGATAAGACAATACCTATATATAATAGATATGCTGCCTTTGGAATGTTGCAAGTCATACAAGAAAATATATGGATGACAATTTCTTTATTTATTTGACACGACGGTTCTGGGCTACTTCTTCGGTTAGATAATGAGCATAGTGGTCAATGGCTTTCTACAACTATATATACTGTACTCACCACTAAGCCTAATCTGTTATCAAGACCCTTAAGCAAAAAAAAATAAATAAATAGAAGTGCCTCCTTTAGTCTAGACAATGTTGACAATTCTAGATGCCTCAGCTTGTTCAGGGCTCCCTTTATTTTAATATCAAATATTGAATATTAAATTTTCGAAAAAAAAACCTTCTTTTCAGGGACTATATGTTGGTCTACACTAAGCCTGTTATCCGCCTGAAGAAGGGACTAGAAGTAGCCCAGAAACGTAGTGTCAAATCAATAAAGCAGTCGTCATCCATATATTTTCTTGTATTGCTACAACAACTTCTAAATGTCCTTGAAGAATTTCATGTTGCAAAGCGTTTATATTTTTACGGGCTCTCAAGTTCTATTCAATAATCTTCAATAGTTCTGTTATTGAAAGATCTAATGTACATGTTCATAGTGGAGTAATACACCCAGCTTTCATTACATGTTGACGTATAATACATTTCAAAAGATTGCTTACAAAGTAATTCATTTAATTCAATATGTTTAAAAGTAGTAAGTCTCTGTTTAATTGTTTATACATAGTCCGTAATGTTGATGTCTTATTTCTAATAAAAGATTTAAAGGGATAACAGCATGTCTTTGGGAAATAAAATGGTATATAAATAAACTGAAAAATATGCATGACCCTGGATTTAAGCAATAGAATACTTTTTAAAATTAACGTGCTATGAAGCTAGGAGAATCCATGAATAAATGTGTTCACTAGAAATGGCCGCTAGAGGTTTTTGTCTTGTACTTGATTATTCAGACTAAGACTTCCGGCTAAGTAAGAAGATGTTTCATTACCCTCTGAAGATTCATGTATCGTAAACGTATATTAATTTGGACTAACTAGAAACATAAGCTTGCAAAAAGTGCTTCCTCCCCTTTAATCATTTGGAACTACAATGGATAAAGTATTCGCATGTTGATGTTATTTCTATATATATTGAGTTGCATATAGAGTTAGTAGTGCAGCTTAAATTATTTTCATTCAATTATCTTACGTCAGATCGAATAGTATATTCGTGAGGATACCGAAGATCGAAATTGGTTATAACCTGATAATTATTGTCTTGCATAATTATTAAAAAAATAATTGATCAACATAGCCTTCCCAATAGTGATAAAATTAACACTACGATATATTGAAAGCGTTTTATTCATTTACAGTTGTAGGTAAATATTCTGACTGTAGTATATTACTAATAAAGTAAGATTTGATTAAAAGTATGTAAACTTTAACTATGGTCCAGTCAATGTTTCTGTCAATCAAATAAATCTATTTACGTCAAAGTGCAAAGTCGCTTTATGCTAAGTGATTCAAAGACTAAGGTACTAATCCATATTATATCTTTGCTTTAGATTAAGCATTTTTCAAGATAAGAAATATGTTTTTTTTAAATGAATAAATAAAAGATTAGATTTAAGACTAAGCCCTCTAATCACTTAGGGTCTAATCCATATTATATTTTTCGTTAAGATTATTCATTTTTTAAGTTTTATTTTTTAATGATTTTTTTTAAAGCACCACATTCTCTTTTTGAATCAAACAGTCTACTTTAATAGTCATTTTTATGGTGGTGCAAAGAAGAGTTCTCAACATACCATACACACCAAACATACCCTCGTAATAGCAAACCATGATCAGGAATAAAGAACAATTTGTTATTGCAATAACCTATCAGATGAATAAATTTTTGTATATTCTAAACAGCATTTCGTATTCACAAGTAAAACAACAGTGAAATGTTTTTGACCATAAAGTACACGCGACTGAATGATCCGGAATATTAAACACATCAATCAAATACACCAGGGTATAGCTTCTTTTGCTTTATGTCGCTGACATCAAGCTGGATACGTCAATATAACGGCAATAAAGACTTTTGGTCAGAGAAAATACCTCATGAAGCCGCTCAGCTACGCCTTAGAATCAGAAAATAGAGAAAATAAATAAAGTATTTGAGTATATAATAACAACCTAATAAAAGAAGCAATAGAACAGATTAATAAGATCCCGGTGTGGGTTGTGGCCGTGGTCTAATTCTGAAGTCACTCAAATGGAACGGCGACCCTTCAGGTATAGGTATCTGACAGGTGTTAGATATAGGTGTTATCAAGGTAACCATAGATGTTCGGGTAAATGGGTTAGCGCGCTTATAATTATCAAGGATAATACACAGAACTGCTTGAGAGGCATTCTTGAAGTTTTAGGGTAATCAGGTACACAATTTTATGAATATCCAACTTCTGAATTCACAGTTGAACAGTTTTGGTATAAATCCTTATACCGTTTAGCATATCAATATCCATATCTATATTTGGTAATTCCCAGGCAATTATTTTCTAACATGAATTTTTTCCTTAAAGTGCCTTTAAAAAACGGGAATTTAATTTTGACATGAATTTCATTTTTAATTATTTCTTGAATGTTATGATAATATATAATAATATATGATAATATAGATTAATAATAATATAATATGAAATCCCCTCAAGGTTTGATAAATTATATCAATTATTGAATGAGATATCTATATTAAAAGTTGTTATCTTCAAGACAAGAAATGGCGCCTTACTAACTTTTTGCAACCCCTTTCAAGAGTTATTACAGATATTTATCATTTATTATGACTGCAAACATTTGTTGACACACCACTTTCTGTCTCGTAGATTTTATAATGATAGCGGACTCAAACAAGAGAAAATACTAAGCACTTCGTGCATTTTTCTATGAATTGTCCAAGTTGACGAAAGTGCTCTTTGCCCTTGCCATAGAACGTAGTCAATATCTATACACCATTGAACTCTATTGTAAAACATCATTATTATCAATTCTTTAAGACGACAAAAACAGGTCTGAAAACAGAACTGTTCTGTCCAATGAATGTCGTTTTCCTTTCAGTAAGATTAATTCATTACTTGATTGATAATTTAAAGGTTTTACTTCGTGGTTTTCAAAAAGATTCATTAGCTACACTCGTTTTCTGTTAAAAGGACATGACAATGTCAAAAGGTCTTGGTCTAAAATTGCGTGATAATACTCAACCTGGGGACATAACGGAGTGTTTATGGAAAATATATTAACAGTGTTAAATAACACAACGGCTAATCGCTGGTTCCCTCTTCAGGGTAGAAGCTTAATGAAACATACAAGGGTTTTGAAGTACGCCTATATCCGCGAGTTAATCTGTGCATTGTATGAAGCATATCATATGTGCACAAACCAATTAAAGAACTGGTGACAATCCCCTTGCTCGCAGTAATCATAAACAGTATTATCAACTTGTTCTTAAACCAAGTTCTCGTCAGTCAAGGTAAGACGTATTGAGCGAGACAATAAACGTTCTTATATGCTTGAGGGGGTATTTGGAATCTCGCCAGAACTGTCAACAGCTTTGAACAAACGTTAATGTCAAGCAACGCATGGTGTTAATAATAAGTAGCAACTCTGAGAAGCAGATTTCTTTGATGATATAACGAGTTAATTGACTATAAGTAATAATTATATGTTACAACTCTTGTTATAAAACTTTACAAGCTAGCATTATGTTTGAATGTTAGGCCTATATCACACATTGCCGACTTCGTTTTAACTATAAAGTTTAAAATATGAAAATCTAACAAGACATAAATAAGTCACTCTTTTTCTCCATACTTCATAAAGATAAAATAATGGAGCCATTGGCTCTGTAGCTCATCAGGCTTCATATAACTTTTGCTATAGGGTGTGGCTAATGTGGTTCCCCCCTTAAAAGGGTCCACAGGGTCACAAAATGTACAATCTATCTAACTTAATAGTCTGTAGACAAGGCTTCAACTTTTTAGGCCTTATGTTTCTGGAGAAGAAGATGAAGATAGATTTTTAGGGCGTGGCCCCTGTGGCCCTTATTACGGGCCACAGGCCCATCAAAGCTACAATTTTTATTAGGGGTCACAGGGCCACAAGAATTTCAAATTATATTTCTCACTAGTCAAGGAGTATGTACACAAGGTATCAGCTTTCTAGGCCTTCCGCTTCTTGAGAAAAAGATGAAAATAGGTTTTTAGGGCGTGGCCCCTGTGGCCCTAATTAGGGGCCACAGGCCCATCAAAGCTACAATTTGTAATCTTCACTAGTCAAGGAGTCTGTACACAAAGTTCCAGCTTTATAGGCCTTATGCTTCTGGAGAAGGTTACGGACGGACGCCGGACACCATGCCATGCCATGCGCCCATCTTTAATTTTTCTTTAGGGTGTGGCCAATGTGGTTCCCACCTTCCTAGGGGCCTAAGGGTCACCAAATGAACCACTTCTTTAGAAGCCCCATTACCTCTTCATTCTGTGCCTTTTGCTTCTTGAGAAGAAGGTGTAAAAAGTTTAAGTAGGGGTCACTGGCTTTCGAATGTCACCAAAACTATACATTTTAATATTCTAAATTCAAAAAATAGAGCCATTGGCTCTGTAGCTCATCAGGCATCATATCAAGTTTGCTTTATACAGGACAGATGAGCTAAAAATTAAACTGATGTTACCTATTGCAAGAAAACCTATAAAAAAATTACAAAACAAATGTAACGATTTCGGAATAAATTTCCTTACCCAAATTATTTATTATTATTCAACATTTTTAAGATCGCCAATATCAGTGAAAGAAGTCCACACTAAAATATCCAAGGAGAAATAAATTTGCCATAGACTGTCATCTAATGGAGAAAAATAGGTTTTTAAGATTGTGACCCCTGTGACCCTATTTGGGGTCATGGGGTCACGAAACCTACAGTTTAGAATCCCAATTGGCCAAGGAGTCTACATGCAGTCTTTCAGCTCAATAGACCTTTTGGAGCTAAAGATGATGATGAAAATAAGTTTTTAAGGTTGTGACCCCTGTGACCCTATTTGGGGTCATGGGGTCACGAAATCTACAATTTAGAATCCCAATTGGCAAAGGAGTCTGCACATATAACTTCAGCTCTCTAGACCTTTTGGAACTTGAGAAGAAGATGAACATAGTTTTTTAAGGTTGTGACCCCTGTGACCCTATTTGGGGTCACAGGGTCACCAAAGTTACAAATTAGAATCCCCATTGTCCAAGGAGTCTGCACATATCAATATTAACTCTCTACTCCTTTTGGAACTGGAGAAGAAGATGAGAATTGGTTTTTAAGGTTGTGACCCCTGTGACCCTATTTGGGGTCATGGGGTCACGAAATCTATATTTAAGAATCCCCATTGGCCAAGGCGTCTGCACATATCACTATCAACTCTCTAGTCCTTTAGAACTGGAGAAGAAGATGAAAATAGGTTTTTAAGGTTGTGACCCCTGTGACCCTATTTGGGGTCATGGGGTCACGAAATCTACAATTTAGAATCCCCATTGGCCAAGGAGTCTGCACATATCTTTTTTAACTCTCTAGTCCTTTTAGAACTGGAGAAGAAGATGAAAATAGGTTTTTTAAGGTTGTGACCCCTGTGACCCTATTTGGGGTCACAGGGTCACCAAAGTTACAAATAAGAATCCCCATTGTCCAAGGAGTCTGCACATATCATTTTTAACTCTCTACTCCTTTTGGAACTGGAGAAGAAGATGAGAATTGGTTTTTAAGGTTGTGACCCCTGTGACCCTATTTTGGGTCATGGGGTCACGAAATCTACAATTAAGAATCCCGATTGGCCAAGGAGTCTGCACATATCATTTTCAACTCTATAGTCATTTTAGTACTGGAGAAGAAGATGAAAATAGGTTTTTAAGGTTGTGACCCCTGTGACCCTATTTGGGGTCACAGGTTCACCAAAGTTACAAATTAGAATCCCCATTGTCCAAGGAGTCTGCACATATCACTTTCAACTCTCTAGTCCTTTTAGAACTGGAGAAGAAGATGAAAATAGGGTTTTAAGGTTGTGACCCCTGTGACCCTATTTGGGGTCATGGGGTCACGAAATCTACAATTTAGAATCCCCATTGGCCAAGGAGTCTGCACATATCGTTTTTAACTCTCTAGTCCTTTTAGAACTGGAGAAGAAGATGAAAATAGGTTTTTAAGGTTGTGACCCCTGTGACCCTATTTGGGGTCACAGGGTCACCAAAGTTACAAATTAGAATCTCCATTGTCCAAGGAGTCTGCACACATAATTTTTAACTCTCTACTCCTTTTGGAACTGGAGAAGAAGATGAAAATAGGTATTTAAGGTTGTGACCCCTGTGACCCTATTTGGGGTCACAGGGTCACCAAAGTTACAAATTAGAATCCCCATTGGCCAAGGAGTCTGCACATATCATTTTTAACTCTCTAGTCCTTCTGGAACTGGAGAAGAAGATGAAAATAGGTTTTTAAAGTTGTGACCCCTGTGACCCTATTTGGGGTCACAGGGTCACTAAAGTTACAAATTAGAATCTCCATATGCTAAGGTACTTGTACACAAAATTTCAGCTCTCAAATGTGTATGGTTCATGAGGAGAAGTTGAAAGTGTCAAAAGTTTACGGACGGACGGACGACGGACGACGGACGACGGACGGACGACGGACGACGGACGACGGACGACGGACGGACGCCGGACGACGGGCCATGCCATAAGCCCATCTGGACTTTCAGTCCTGATGAGCTAAAAATAAAGTCTGTACACTTGGTTTCAGCTTTCTGTACTTTTTGGTTTTGGAGAAGAACCAAAAGGCTTAGAAAACTGAAAACTTGTGTATAGACTCCTTGACTACTGAGGATTATGATTTGTAACGTTGGTGACCCCGTGACCCCTTAACAGATATTTGACTTCTAAGCATGTTGTCTAAGTTAATCCTTAAAACGTCCTTTTGTTTTGTAGCTCCCAGATCTGCAACTGGAACCCGCCAATCGTCCAAAATCCATGTCTGGGAGAATGTCATCGAGGTCTTCTCGCTCCAGCAAAACCAGAAAATCAAATGTTCGGCCAAGAACAAAGTCGTCTGCTTCTAATGAAAACGAAGAGAGTAGTAGCAAACAGTACCGGAAGTCTTCTGAGAGCAGCATAAAAGAGAACCGGAAGTCTCCTGAACCAGTAGTTAAATTTGCCGAGATTCCTCAGTTGACTCCCATGATTCCGCAGCAATATGCCTGTCCGGATCGTCTGCCTGACTACATGGAAACTCCAATTATTTATCCTAACATTATCGACGATGCAAATGACCTGGACGATCTTACATTGTTGCCACCACCAAAGATGGTAATGGCTCGGAGAGACGCACCTTGGGTTTACCGCTTTAAGGTTAAGAAGAACATGAACGCCTTGTCCAAAATAATGGCCAGTAAACCCAGTCCTATAGCCGCACAAACAAGTTTGGAAACTTAGTGTTCTCCTTTGGTTACTACATAGTGTTTCAGAAAAAGGCGGAAGAGGAGGATACCATTCACAAAGTATTACATTTTCGTGTCAGAGACAGTTGAATGTAAGTCATGAATGGATACCCTGTGCGTTTGAGGGAACTGTCAGCTTTGAATAAATCGTTTGAAGTCACATTCAAATGAAGCCTCCAAAAGCGCTATGTAAATCAAATGAAGTTGAAGTACCATTACGGATATAACGAGATGGAAAAACTGCCTTTTCTGGTTAGGTTATCCGTTTTCAAACATTTCGTGCACAGCAGTATTTCAGCTACAGATATCGAAACAAATGTTCTACAACGCCTTTGTAATGTTTTCTTTAAAAATGCAGTATATTGGATCGGAGACTTTCCAGATTTCGAATAACACTGGTGTGAAAGTCGTTGTAAGAGAGCAGCTGCTAGGACTAAAGTGATGCGTCCTTCCCTTTTTCGTTCTTTTGGTAACAAGGTTCAACTGTGCTGGAACTGGAAGGATCGTTTCGTTGTCTCTTACGCCGTAGGTTTATTTCCTTAGTGAAAAATCATAATGGACATTACATGGGCATGATAATTATTGAACTTTAATTGTGTTTTCTCATCAGTGCAGATTTTTATTTCGTCTGTTTTCTAATGTTGAAACTGAACACTTTTCCTATTTCAACTTTCGGTTTACCTATTTAAAGCAAATGTTTGTCGTTCTAAATGAATGTGTTTCCGTCCATTGCATAAATGACAGATAAGCTCAAGCATCTTGTCAAGACATGGTTTCGAGGACACAATCGATTTCAAAATCTTTCATGCAAGAACTTTCTTCACATGGTCAAATTAAGATTTGTATATTACGATGTTTAACTTGTGTTTGTGGGTGCACTATCTATAATAAATCCATTTTCCAGTTTTTTAAACTTTTTATAAAACATATCAATGTCACTGTAGTTTTGGTGCAAATAGTATTTCTGTAGTTACAAACCAGTTGACATAAGATACATGATGATTAATCAGCTTGATTTGTAAGTTCCAACAATTTCCTGGTATCTATCATGACAGAAGCCTCATCTAGCTCTATATAAATCAGCCAATGAAATGAATTGCATCAAGTAATGTTGGCGGCCCCCGGATGAGACGATACAGATCGAGATATCTACTTCAGCCTCCTCAAATAAAGAAATATCATTGGCTGAAGAAACCAAGCCCGTTACATCCCGTCACAGGGAACGAACGTTACCACAACTACACTTATCTGTAACCTGGGTTCAGAAGCTAGATTTGCTTGCGCGATCCGACTTCAGCTATAAGCCAATCAAATCATTTTCTTGCGACATTCTCGATAAAATTTCAACGAGAAAATGATTTGGTTGGCTATATCCCAAGTCGGGCCGCACAAGCAAATCAAACTTCTGAGCCCAGGGTACAGATTAGTGGAGTTAGCCTAACGTTCATAACCTGAGACAGGATGAGTCTGTTAATCATGGATAACAACCTATAAGTGATAGAATGCATTTTGCTTGATAGGTTCGTGTTGGAAGTGTGCAGTAAGAAATACGCTTGCGTAGAAGGAAACAAAGGATAGAGTATTTCTCATCACATTACACACGGCTGATGGTAGGGTAGACAATCGGATCCATGACGACACCGAAGCATGCACACAAAACACAAGATAAGATACGAGTCAATTGGTTTATTTTGGATGAATTATTTACATGCCATTTGGCTTGTTCATTGTTACCTACCGATCTTCAAAACATCTGTACAACAGGAGAAACAAGAAGTACATGACAAATGCGTAAAAATAATGTATTCTTACTAGATTATGGCTGAAACTGCATGACAAACTAGATCATATGAATTCTTACACAAAATACTTAACGAGAACAAAATAATATTTAATTTTGAAAACATTACTTCCTGAAATACCTTCGTAATTTTGAATAAAAATAGGTCATAAGTTTTACTGAAAAACATAACATTACTAAATCAATTCAAAGATTAGTTGGCCCAAAGGTGTAATTTGTCCATATAAATAGAAAATTCCATCAGAAAAAGAAATGATGGGCTGACCTTTATCAAATCATAATGTATGAGAACGTTTTCCTTATTCCTTTAAGATATACGTCTTAGATATCTCATCTCCATTGAAAATTGCATTTATTCAAGGAACATGACATCAATATCAAATTTCATTTGAATATGTAAACATCTTAACCCTAGAAATTTTGTTAAAAATCTAAATCTTGATGACACATGCTTAATATTCACAATGTGTCCTTTTCATTCAGGAAGTCCCTTGCGCTCATTATATCACAGAATCATAAAACACTTGCAAAATACACACTCTCATTCACACACAACACAACTGGTAAAATCCATATGTTCATAACTGTCAACAACATAATCAAACTTTACATGTCACATCATTACACAGAGAAATCTGATACAAAATTTACTTCAACATTTCATTTCTGATTTAAAAAGCACTTTCCAATAGATCTATCTCAAAATGTTCAAGATCTGTCAATTCTTCTTCAGACCCTCAGAACCTGGATTACTTTTGAAAGAAAAGAATTGATTAATTATGGAACATGATATGGTGAAGGATCAAGACTTGCTGCTGCTGGTGATGACACCCTCCCCAAACCCCAATTACCCCCCTCCCTCCCTGCCAAGTGATTCCCCACCATCACGCTTCTCAAGGAAAACACAGCTCCTTGACATCTTGCTAAACCAAGACCAATCTTCGACCTCTGGTGACCTCTGATGACAACGGTGGCCGATGACTTGAGAAAACGCCTCTTTCCTTCTCCAATGACTTGGGATAACATTCTTCTTACTCAGGAAAAGCTGGACATCCCTTGGATAACTCTTGGTCGTTGCGAGGGTTAAGATCCAAGATCCTGAAGACGACAACTAAAGGACGGGACTATAACATCTTATGGCAGAAGCTTTTGGACAGGGACTTGTTGGAACATCCCCAACTGATATCTTCCTATGTTGACTAGCAAAATACCTGGGTTGACAGTGGACTTCTCTCCTGCTTCTGATTTGGTGAGATGGTTGGCTCTGTGGACATGGGACAAGATAATAACCTCTCTGCAAACTGCTGATACTGGAGATCTTGTGTAGATCCCAGGCAACTGGAAGGGGACTTAAAAGCAATACAAAAACTTGGTGCTTCATCAAAGACATCTGACAAGTGGCATCTGGACGACTTGTACAAGGCTCGAAATGGACAAATCTAACAACTGGATCATCAAGGTGAAAAAGGCGAGGCCGGACTACTAAAACTTATTCGGGTATTGGTACTGGAAATCTTCTTGGTATTGAGATTTGGAAACTGGAAATCTTCTTGGTTGATAAACTTACTCTCTACAACTGGAACACTGGTGATCTTGAAATGGCGGATAAGATGGGCTTCTGAAAATCTTAACCAAGGACTTTTAAAAGTTCATTTTATGTAGTATGCAAAATGACACATCTTCCACATCAGCTTCAGCATAGAATGACTAAATACGACTCTTCTTGGAACTTGGCAAAAACATCAGGATTCTTCTCATTTGGCTTCAAGTGTCCATCACAGGCACATAATGAGAACAGAAACCGCTAGCTTCAAGGCATGGTAAGCTGACTTCTTATGAATTTACCACTATATCTAGCAAAACTTGACAGGAACATCAAAACACAAAGTTCGGGATCATGCCTATTTTCTGGTGATGACCAACTGGCAACTTGGCAACTCCACAAAACGATTTATTGTCCATTTGGATATTGAGTAGACTTGGGCAAAAACAAAACAAAAACCTTAAAAAAAAACTTCCCAACCCCTTAACCCCTTCTTTTTGATGCTTTCCCACTGCAGACGTTGACAAACACTTGACTGATGGATGTGAATGCCAGTAGACACTAGCAATTCAAAACCGCTGCAACAGATTTCTTGCAGTCCACTTTGGTTGGATCATCACTAAATACAGCACCCTTCTCTTTTAGAAATTCCATGACCTTTTCCTGGTCAGGGAAAGATAACTCACTCTGGATAACACTAACAGCCAGCAAGGGACGATACCTACACATGTGGATACACCAGGTAGATGGAGACACGAACAATGAAAAAGAAGAGAACATAGAAGTGTTAAACATTTAAACATGGCATGACTTCAATTCTTTAAACACTTACCACTGGAAACTATCATAAACTTACCATTGCATTTTACACCTAATATTTACTGAAGCGACACTATTTTTAAGTTATTAAAGAGAAAAATATATAGTTAATTGTTTCATTGTTAGAATAAGTACACATTACTCATGTCATCTCTTATTTAGGAAATAATTAATACTTACCAGACTTACCAATCAAACTCTTCAAAGGAAAATCTCTTCTCATAAAATCATTAACACATTATTACAATCATATAATCAAATAACCTTACAAAATGTGAAAATAATTATATTTTTAAATTTTGAAATATGGCATTGTTTAACCACAAAATAAATAGATTTAATATATACATAAAGTTTAGTGAATAGGTTACAAAATACGTACGACTTAATGATTGCTTTCAGGGCATTCTTGCGCACTCTGTCAACAAACCAGTCCATGAGGTAGCCTGACATTTTAGGAGCATTACGATACAGCTTGAAAAAAGAATGATAATTATTAAGGGCCCAGGCAGATCTCACACGCAATGCGTGTTGTATGCACTCGTCCGCTCTGTGTTGTGAGGAGAGAGAAGCAAGTACTGTTGTCATGTCTGAAGGGTTGGTTAAGGGAAATCCCTCTCTAGTAGAAGTAGTAGTATATGAGATATATATACAAATTAAAAGCTTTAGTTTTATCTGGGTTAACTTAATTTGAAATAAGATTAAATTAGATAACATTTTTTACCCTTAAAGGAATTATTCTTACATTTACAGAGAATATGAAAATATATAACACTATGAACATATACTAATTTGACACAAACATTCATAACAAATCACATAAGTTAGGGTACAATTATTTTGACAATGTTTTACAGCATTGCCTACAATCCTCAAAAGCAGCAAGCATATGGCAACAAGGTTGATGATGCAATAATTGACTAATACACAAGTGAAGGATACCGAGAGAATTTGATGTGAAGATGTAGTAGAGAATCCTGTATGCAGTGAACTCAAGGTTGTGTCCCTTGTTGCCCTCCTGGTAGAGCAGTTTGAGCTGGGTCTGGCACTGGTTGAACTCTTCATGATCCCCCTGCAACAGGCAACAAGAGGTTAAACTTGTTAAAGTTGGGTATTTGGGGGTTAGAGAAATACATCTTTGACATGTCAGCGTCCAAACCAAGTTTCACCCTTGACCCGTCTTAGCATTATGAACATTCCTTTGACCTGGGAATGGTTTTTCATGTCACAAAAACATTCCATTAGAGAGAAGTCAACTACAAGTTCTTTTCATTTCATTTGCAAGATTGGCCATATATGAAATAACTTAGTTTGAAATAAATATGACTTGCTCTTTAGTGTTTAAGAGAAATACCAACCTTCTCCATTGCAATTCTTGCATGTGTTTCATACACCTGGACGGAAAAGTCATCTCGTATGCCTTGGACCTGTTATAGGAAATATCTTCATCATTATATTCATATTTATGAAGAAACATTTAACTTTCATACTGATGATATTAAAACATTTCAAGGTAAAAGGACAAATGAGACAATGTAAATTTTTGGAAATATTGTGCCTTAATTCAACCTTGTATGATAAGTGAAACGATGGGAGTTTTTGAGTAGGAGGAAACAGAATGGGTGGTCACTTACAGTAAGATCCTGACGAACTGACTTGAGCTGTTCACAAGCATATCTGTAGTCGTTCTTCTCCTTCCAGTCCTTCTTGACCATCGTTAAGGATTGTCTCAGGACTGACGGAGGACGGATTGTACTGGCAGTGGGAGCCTGCAAAAAGTATTATAGTATAGAAAATACAATCATCTAAATTTGATAAATTAAACATTAACTTTTGATAAATACTCTATAATAAGCCATTTGAAAGACAATGATAGGTTTCACGATACAGAAAGTGTATTACGATACGTGTATCTCAGATTAAATATGATGATTCACGAATACCCAATTAAATCATCACATTTCTGGGTCAAATCCAAAAAGAGTTTCTCGGACACATTCCGATTCAAGAAACTGACAATACCTACGTCTTGTAAAATTGAAATAAACACTTCAAGCAGTAATAAAGTGGTTTACTAAAATGAGTAACTTATACATACCGAAGTTAATCGGAGATATCTCTTCTCCAAATCTGTACATGTTCCAACCACTCTCACACTGCTCAGGTCAAAGTCATCATTTGACTGGAACAAAATTATACATTATTAAATGCAACTCTGACAAATTTGATCTATTTCTATCATTAATTTATTTGGCTTAATAATTGACTGAAAAACAAAACAATGACAATGATAAATTGTATCATAATCAAATGTTGAGTTGATCATATTGCTCTTGCATTCGTTCCCTTCTGAAAAACTCATTATATAGAGCTCACAGTACACATGAATGCAGTAAACAAGAAAATATTTTTACAACTTAATCTCATTAGTCAAAAGACAAAATGGCTTATTGGTTACTACAAACAGCTGACAGAACTTACGGTCATGTTATTGATGGTCAATGTGAGTTTCTGTCTTGGTGCTTTGGCACTGTCGTCATCTAACTGAGCCCCGAATCTTGCTGCTCTCTTCTGCATTCTCATTGCCTTCTGAGGGTCATGGTATTCAAATTTCAGACCACTGGAACATAAATACAAGTCAATCAGCAAATGAGTTAGTTATTGTTTAGTGCCAATTGGGCATCATTCAAGCCATTACCAACATTTAACTCAACAAAACTCATCATCCTAAAATTTGAAACTGTCTATTGCAATATATGAACAACAATAAAATGTCGGGATAGATAATAAGAATCCATAAACTACTGATACATGGAGCTGACACGAGAAAAGTAACTTCCAAATCAAATAATCTAAAAAAAATGATCTTATCTGTGATCAACTGCTAAAACTAAATTTCTCATTCTGCAGTGTTCTTTTAACATTTTGAAAATCATGGAAATCACATCGACTCACTTCTTTCCTTTCTTATTCTTCTTTCCTATTGCTTGTGTGTTTTCTTTCTTGTCATCCTTACCACGACCTCGACCTCTGTTTCCTCTCCCTCTTCCTGCTTTACCCAACTTTCTCTTTTCTCTGGGACTTTCAAATCGGTCTTCAGCACTAGAGTTTGATGAAGTGCTGCTGTTAAAAAGAAATTGAAATTATGAATCTTATCTAGGAGAACAGACAATCAACTAATCATATTCAATAAACAAGAAATTGAGATCAAAGTCTAAAACAAAAAAACAAAGCCACAGAAAATTTCTTCTCACCTTCTACGGAATCTCCTTGAGAACTTCTGGCGCATTGGAGGTGACCTGGATCGTGACCTTGACCTACTGAAGCTCCTTGATCTTGACCTTGAGCGCGACCTTGACCTCCTGTAAGTAGGAACCCTGTTGTTTGTGTATGGACCTCTTGCACCTCGACCAATTCCTCTTCTCCCACGTATATGATCCATTCCTTCCCATCTACTCCTCTTGGCTTTGGGTCCCAAGTTACCAGATTCAGCCTGTACACTGCAAAAACATTGTTATCTTCATGTGAGACATGTCGAGACACTTATACAGGAATATCATTAAGAATAATACAGATGTATGTGATATATTTACCAGAGTCCTGCTTCAAATACTCAACATTAAGAAAAGATATAAACTTTGAGTCCGTGCAAGCTGTTCTTTTTATGAGGTACTATTTCCTTACTTATTAGAGGATTCGTTTAAATCTGCTGGGACTCACAAGAAATTGTGGTAGCAAGCTCCTTGACTCAGCAGGTCAAATCCGTAGATTGATCACTCACCAATGAGCATTGTCTAGTCTGACAGATGTGCTTAAGTGAAATGATATTTTGAGGTTCAGGAGAGGTCAAAATGCAAGGAACTAACAAAGAACAACATCCCAAGTCATAAGCCCAACTGGCCCTATAGGCCTGAGGAGCTAAGCAGATAATATTTGATTTGACAAACAAGGTACATACGTTGGTAGTGGTTGGACATCCCAGTTAATTGTCAATGCGGTTCCATCTTTAAATAATTGTGTCAAGTGTGTCCGCAACCAAGACTCAACCATATCCTTCTGTTGGTCATTTTTAACACTAGCAAAGGCTCTCTGCACATAGGCTCTGCAATTGGGTTGATCAGAATGTTCATGCATCGTTATCGGTGATTAGACTGTCATGCTAATTCTTATAACTTTAAGAGACTTGAAATAAGTTCTAAATACAGGATATAAGATAGAATCATATCATTTAATCACATATTGAGGTCTTAAACAAGGTTGGTAAAGTTATTTTACCATGATATATATTTTCATGATTTCAGAATGCATCATTCAACATGCAGGGACATGCGACATTCATTAAAACTTTTGATATTTTTTATCATATTAAATCAGCTAATTAAAGGATCATGATTTTATCTTACCCTTCAGTGGTGCTCAAGTGATTTTGACTTACATAGATACTATAATTGATCTTAATTACAAACAATACCATTTCAACTTACTTCAACTCTGGTGGCCACTCTGCTGCCATTTGAGCTTTGCTGCAATCAAAGATGAAGTTGTTTTAACTCCAAAACATGAGAACATTTTAGCAATTCAATTTTTTAACATTGAACAGAAACTCAGAAAGAGGAATCAACTTACTCTTCATTTGAAGTGTTTTCATTATTCTGATGTGGTGGGGAAAGTCGTTCTTTCTGTTGAGGTGTTTGAGACATTTCAGGTTTGTTGCCTGAAGAGGGTTGAAGCATCCTGGTTTCCATGAAGCGTTTTCCTCCTGCCCCAGGTAAACCACCACCTCCTCCACCTCGAAGGTTTCTCTTTGGGATCTGGAATCTGATTCCACCGGCTCCTGGCGCCTCTGTAACAGTGCACACATAGATTTGCTCATGTGAAGGATCAATGTACACGTCATTTAGATAGTGAAGAAATGTAAAATTGTTAGAATTGGGATTATACTGTCGACAGAAGTACAAATTCTTGTTCATATTCAGGATTAAAACCTTCACCCTCCAGGCACAGGAAAACACCACCAGGAATGACTGTACCAGCAGATCAACCTTTCTTACCTGAACCAAAGCAAATAGTGTGATTCCAAATTTGACAATGTCTATAATCTAAGGATCTACTTGAATCATTGAAAATTGCAATTTACGTACAGCCTCAAACAAGAACATTTTCAAAACGTTTCCCAATATTATCACAAATCTTCAACATTTTGTTTTCAAATTTCTTACGTTTTCTTGGTTGAAATCTATTGTTCTGTTGTGGGTATGGATATGCAGGTCTAGGCGGAAGATCTTGGTTATGTCTTGGACCCATCTCAGGTCTCTCATCTCTTCTGTCTTCTCCCATTCTGAAGTCTTCTTCCATAGCTTGGTGATGGTCATCAGAGGGTCTTGGACCATAACCATTCATTGGTGGCTGAAGAAGGGGGGGGAAAGAAACTGACGTCAACAGCATTTTTAGTCACATTTTCCATGATATCTGTCAGTGGTCACCAATAACATGATCATTTGATTTTATCATACAATTATTAGATTTGATTAATGATAACACATTGTGTCATGACAGCATACTTTCAAATACCTTTTCAAAGACAAAAGTAATTCCTATCATGATAGCACATATCCAATAATTATCCATTATATTGATGTTTCTTGCTTTCCAGTAATTGAAAAAATATTACCACTAGACACTTACCCCTTGGTTATAGGGTCCGGGTCCTGGTCCTGGGCCCGGGCCATACATTGGTCTTGGAGGCATATTGCTGCCATAGTAATTACTGCAAACAAAAGTGGTATCATGTTATCCTTATCAACGCTTTTGCGTTTATCACTTTTGCAGAGGAACCATGTTTTTTTAAAAGAACCCATATTTAATTGTCATGCACGTCATAAATTGTTGGTGAACATCATATAGAAAACTTTGATATAAGTAGACCACTATCCTGAATGAAGCTGTTGTTGTGCAACAATAGGTAAATAAAGAAATAATTACACTGCAAGGTGTGTCAAATGACAATCAATCTCTGGAGCAAACTTTACATTTCGTAAGTCACATATGCTATTATAATAGTCTCAACACAGAAGCTTATTCCAACTCACTTGTGATATGGGTATGGATTATACATGTTGTACTGTTGATTATACATGCCCCAGGGGCCCGGGGGTCCATGTCCGTCTGGTTCTGACATCGGCGGTGGTGGGGGAGGAGGGGGTGGTGGTGCACTGATTGGTAATGATGATGATGGTTCTTTTTGAGATTTTTGTGGTGATGCTTTGGTTGACCCTATTCCCTCAAGGGCTCTCATTGCTTTCTCCCATTCTGGTTTCATTTCGCTACCTGCGTCAAACTGTTGTGACCTGCAGATGATCATTTTAACTATGCATTTGTTGAATCTGTCATTGCATCATGAAATGTTTTGGTAGCATGCATTTTACCAGGCGTACAGTGATTGTGTCCATTTAATGCTATCTTTTAAGCCCTTGGATTCAAATGTCTTTTTTTAAGCTCTAATAAATTGTTTTTGATATGAATTGTTTTTAATATTATGTAATAAGTTGTCATCACATTTCTGGAGAATTGTAATTATACAAAACAAATTTCCCCTTTGGGACAATAAAGATTATCTTATCTTAAGATAATTGTTGACTTTATTTTTTAATCCTTTGATCATTGTTGACTAACTCTCAGGGCTAGTTTGTCAAGCGTAAGGGTTACACATTACAGCTGAAAATCACTTGCGCCCGGTAAAGTGCAACACACCAAACTGTTTGCTAATAAAGTAAATAGAGTACATTACGAATTAGACCGATCTTGCAAAATGGAAACTAAGGCAATGTGCAAACGCAAACAGTTGTTGTTGTTAATGATGGTTAACCTATCCGAGAAATATTGTGCAGATCAAATTTGTGAATCCCAGACAAGTGGTCCTGTACGAACAAATTTTCAATGATCGCAATTGTCCACACTTGCATCAGATCGATGTAATAATGAACAGTAGATTTTCCTTATTTCATAGCAAGATCGGCCGCCATCTTGATTCGAGAGAAACATTAAATAAACCTTGATACTACAGATACTGGACGAAATCAAAAAGACAAACGATGTTGTTTCTTCAAATATGTTAAATACGTTACCAAACAGCGGCTTGAGACGCTTGTGACGCGAACTTCTCCATCAACCGACTATGTTTTCAAGACGAATGCTGTGAAGTAGATTACCATGAACACTTGGTCTGTGACGTCACAGCCAGAAAACTGCCACCTACCGGCAATAGGAAAATGGGGAGGTAACTCAGTAGTGACTATTCTTAAACTCCTCACAGTGCTGTTAGTGCGTCAGTCCAAAGTAGTAAAAGCATCAATGTCCTCAGTAGAAAGAGTTTTAAGTAATCAGCTGAAATGGGAATTAAACATTGAAAATTAAGTCTATGAATTTAAGAGTAACCACTGAAACTCTATCTATGTTGTTTTGTTTTTTTCCGTTGAAAGCATAAAATTTGATATTAATAGTTAATTACTGCAGCAGTGATTTTAGACCTTGAACTTTCTATCAATAAAATCATATGTTTTCTAGACACTTTGCAGGTATAATTTTGTTTCAATTACATCACATAACTCATTGCAAATGATGAGTACACTTTACTATATATGTTTTTCTGTTTGCATAGACTAATTAGACTTACTAGAGATTGTCCATCCTCCTACGCAAAGTCTAAAACACATATTTCCAAACAGTCAGTTTAATCTATGCCTTGCTGCTGACCCTTTACTTTTCTGCACTTTCTCTCTAGCCTGTAGGGGCACTATAGCAGCACAGAAAAGTAAAGGGTCCGCAGCAAGGCATAAAATGACTGGCGTTTTGGGCTTTGCGTAGGAAGATGGAGATTGTCCGACTGCAGTCTTTTTCCAACTATGACAATTAAGACGTTGTTAGGTTAGTCTCTATGTAAATGACAGTCTCCTATGGTATAAAACTATGATTTGGCGTGTAGTGATTATTTCCAAAATGTATATATTGATGTATTGGAACTGAACTCAAACACTTGACAATGTCACATGATTATTACTGTATTACGTGAATCTGATTTTTAAACATACTAGGTTCTACCATGGCCATATTAAGGCGAACTAACCATGTCTCTTTAGTTAATGGAAAGTAGAGAGAATGTTTCGATGTGTGTTTAGATCGTGTGTTATATGAACGATTTGCTTGCTATGTAGGGGAGACCAGGGCAAAGCGCGCCCCCGGGGCAAAGTGACCACGCGTTATTTCTCCAAACCTATCGACATTTGGAGTAATTTGTATTTACCAACGAATGAAAGTTACCGTAATGAAGCGTTGTGACCAACGCTGGAACCATTTGTCTCAGTTGTGGACACAGAATTTCAAATATTCGAAAAAAGGAACGGATATGTCTCAAATTCAAATATTTCATAAAAATACAAAACGGAACATTGAACTCTCGTGCACATGTAACATGAATTGGTATCATTAATTCATTGAATAATGAAATTTGTAGTTATACTTGCTTTAATGACTTTCTGTGATGTAAATAACAAATGCTACCCCGGATGGGGCAAAACTCGCCGGGGGGAGCGCTCTACCCTGTGTGTTATAAAATATGTCTTTTTGGTTAACATATTGGGGTTAGGGTTATTATTTTACATTTCTTAAGCAAATAATGTTAAAGCGAACTATAATTTTCATATCAGCATTCTGCCTTTTTTATGTAAAAATGAAATATACCATTTTACGTAAAGGGTTTTGTTTTGTTAAAGAATGACGACAAGTAACAGTTACCAAAACATATGTTTCTGTTGTTTTTTAAATCATGAATATATAATTCATTGTATATTACTGTTCAACCATAAACGATAAGCAATTTAGGCCGTTCTGCCAAATTCGACACAAAATAGATCATATGAATTCTTTAATTCGTCCATATAACCAATTCAATTCATCTCAAATTCCATTTTTTACTGGTTTTTATATTCAAAAACCTACATTATTAACACTTTCGTAGTTGAAAGAAATGTACATGTACCAACCATAACGATATATGGTCATTGAGAATGTTGAACATGTAGGTCCATGACATGTTAAGGAATATTTTGCGCATCCTTGCATATATTGTCAACTTGTATGTTTATTCTATCCTTCATATGGGTTCGATAGTTGCCTTGCATTATCAAGATGATAGCTTTTGATTTGTATTGGCTGATTATTGGTGTGTAATATCTATTACATTTTGTGCTGTTTTTCGAATGGGGCAAAACGCCCAGGGGATTGGGCACTTTGACCCAAACTACATGGCAAAGCGCGCCCCCTTAGTCAAAACATATTTACGTAAATATATCTTTATGTCGAAATGGTAGATTAAAAAAGCATGTGCCATGTTACAGTCTATCTGATAAGTATAAGGGAAAGTGTGCAAGTTGCATTCCGTCGGGGTTCCCACTAGACGCCCTTATATGTTAGGGGGCGCGCTTTGCCCTGGTCTCCCCTATAGATAATTTAGATATGAGGGATATTAGTTTAGTCTTAATTCTAAACTTTAAAGAAAAGGGAGTATTTTATCTTTATTTATTTTATCATGTTTTGCTTATATTTTCTCAAACTTTGGCAGGAGGGTTAAATATTTATATAATGATTAATAAAACATGACACAACCACCGATGTACACCAATTAACCTTAGCATACATGTACAATGATAAGGGACCGGTCGTGGTCATTTAGGGTGGAGGGGCGTCAGAATATTTCAAAGTAATAAACTACGTTTTGAAGACACGAAACAGATAGCGAAAATCATTACAAAGCCTTTAATATGTTAAAAAATGCTCCAAATTAATGTTTTGTTTTGAACTACAAGGCAAGATTGCGTTATTTTGAAAACTGATGTTGGTATTAAAATACATAGATACAAAGATCCGCTGGACTTACAGTCTTTTTGGGTACAGGCATCTGTATATTATTATATTAACTGTATATTCAAGACTTTTGTTACAGTTCGCTATATACTAATTAGAGAAATTGTAATTCTTTAATTTCTATAATAACACATTTACTAGTCAAAATGATAGCATTTAAATTAGTATATTAACCAATCTCAGAGACAATATTTAAGATATTATACAAATTCATGAAGCCTAAAACTTTATGATTGTTTTTTAATGAGCAACTTTATTTGTGCAAATTTCTAAACATAGAATTATTTTTCAAAATTCTAATAACGGACCTTTAATGTTGACATTTAAAATATTTCGAACATTTTTTTTCCTTACGTTTGTTCAGTTACGTTTGTTTTTGTTCCTCCCATATTCATAACACAGACACTATTGTTCAAATGCTATCCTTTAATATGCCTTATGTATATTTGAGTCATGTCCTTCCATACATATTTCTAAATGGTCAGTTTTGTACACCTTTTTCATTGATTTTAAACTAATGTATCACTAACTTTGAGAGAACCATTTTGTCCAGGCCTCGTCTCCCAAACTAAACACGTATCACCAAAACGACTTCGCGTGTCAGCCATGATCCTTTATACAGCAATTTATGAACTGTTTGTGTTTTCCAAAGAACAATATTCCAATAGTGCGTCTATAAGAAAACAATATTGTTCTCGGGAAATCATGCATGCTAGCTTAGCCAACCTCACTATGCTTATGGCGAATGTGGTCACATGCAATTGTATTGGTCAGACATTGTGTTGGGCAAATGTGAATTTGTGTCCTTTTTTAAAGTGTTAATGAGATAAAGAACTTAAGAACCAAACAAAAATCTTCAGAAGTCCAATTTCCAGAAGTTTTGTATAGATATAACTTGGGGAAGGGTAATAAAAATACACTTAAATGAGGAGCAATACTAAAGTTTATATCGAGTTTGGAAGGGTCAAATTTTTATGAGCAAACACAAGTAAACCCCTTTGATAATATTGTCGTATCGCTTGGCACTATCCTATGTACGTAGTATATGCATGATAATGCCAGTGAATTCGTAGAGGGCTAATTCGGTTCGTAGTAAACCCATGCCCTGCTAATATACGTTTCAAAACTATACGGTATCGGCAATGACTAATAATATAGCATGTACTATGAGAATGTGGATGCATAAATTTCAAAGATTGTGATTTATAGTCCACTTCATTAAAAGTTACTGTTTCTTTGATGCTATTTTTCCTAACAAAATCCTTATTTTGTGAACGTGAAGTTAGTTTGACAGTGAAGACTGGAGTCTTACCATATTTTACTTATTTATCAGTTTATACACAAAATACGATTGAACGATTAACCGTAAACGTATAACAATGTTATGTTCGTCTGTTGTTTAAAGTAATACTATTATCTGTAAATCAGTCCAGTGTACTGTATTTTTCCAGTTTAAGCATTTATTTTGCCTGAAGATACCTTAAGACGTTCTGATTCAATAGTTATATTAGGTTAAGAAACGTCGTTGTAAAATATTCCGGTTAGATATGACAGTATTATAATTCTGGTCCAAAAGTAGTTTGCGTTTATACAATTCTTACTCGGCATCAACTCCACACGTAATAGGAATCGGTATCATGTACCGTAGAGGACACTTCTGACAAAAGGTTTCAGTCACGTTTTATAGAACAGACGGGGTACCAGTGCCACTGCCAAATGGTTACATCATGTATATTCCAATTATAAGAACGATATCATAATTATCAAACGGTGCACACTGTTTACTAAATATTTGAATGAAGTTTTAGATCTAAACTGGCCATCTTCGTCTGTCTCCACTCGGTAATTTATATTTATTAATTTATACCGATTCTAGATTCCTGCAATGAACCTCATCAAGCGATAAAAGGAACAAAAAACAGAATCAACGAGGTCGAACTTTTCCAAATCGTTTCACTAAATTACTGATCATTTCTATTTGGCACTACACGTGCTACAAGGGGAACGTAAATGCAGTTTGGCAAGTTCATAACAGATAATTATGACTCTTTACAATGATATAATTATTTATTACATCTTAACATTGTAAATGATATCATCCGGAAAGGGTTGTAAAAACATTCTTACGACTGAGGGAACAAGCATGCATTGATTCATCCTAAATTTTTCGAAGAACTGCAATGCATTGTGGGATGTCTGAGAGTTAACCTAGCAACGGTGCACCGAAAAATGGTTTATGCATCTGCAGAGAATGTTATAGTCTGTATCGAAATGTATGTCAAATCTCGACATTGTTATATTGTAGATTTCTTCGATGTTTAGTTCTATTGTTTTACAAAAATATTCAACTATCTAATGAGTTAAATTTTAAGTTACCATTTATATACATAAATCAAGTTGCCCTAACTAATTCAAACTAATTCTTCAGTTCTTCGCTTACAGAACATTTGTAACAAAATTCATATGTGGATATCTGATTTGAAATCTGAAAACAAATTTACAACAAAAAAAAAACAACCGTTTGCAATACATCCGTGAAATATTTTACAAATCCCGTCATTCGTTTGGGATCATTGGTTATTTTATGAACGCTTCTATTGTTGATAAAACTAACTATTCCTACATTATTTGAGAAAACGTTTAATTTTATGTTATGTCGCTATTTCAACTTTTGTTTCAATTTTTTTCTTTGTGGCAGAATTATAGTTGACACAATTACAATCGTTCATATGTTTTTTTTGGTTAATATGGTTAAAT
The DNA here is from genome assembly GCA_916613615.1 of Steromphala cineraria. Lineage (NCBI taxonomy): Eukaryota > Metazoa > Mollusca > Gastropoda > Trochida > Trochidae > Steromphala > Steromphala cineraria. The sequence continues at coordinate 12,838,369 of OU744721.1, forward strand.
GTACTTGTCTGTTTAAATGAACACCGTGCACATAGTTTTCCAAGGCAATATTGCTTTGAGGAAGGCGTTGTTAACATCCTTTGCAAAAGTTTAGCGATGATAGCGACCAGTAACAATGTTTTCGTTTAAAAAAATTAGGAGACGCTTTTAATTTGGTATTTTAAAAAATAATAATTTATTAATAACAAAATCTGGAACAAAACCATTCTACAGCTCAGATGATAGTGTTATTGGAAGCAGAACCGGTAACAAAAACTTTTAAGAATTATTGGTACCCTTCTTTTCATCACTGCCGCATAGAGAAGCTTCGAGAAAATGTAGTCAAGCTATTCTAAAGAGAACATGTGAAAAAATGCTTCTGCATATCATGATTATTGGTTCAATTGCCAATTATGATTAATTTGTCCTTTGAGAATCTTATTGCAGGCACATTGTCGTGTGCAAAAATAGTTCTGAAGTACTTAGTACTTGGTGTTCATTCCACTCAAAGTTATAGTTTTCATTGTTGGTGAAAAGTATTGGTTATACAAATGATGTTTTCGATGAAATCTCTCTTGGTATTTCTTTATTATCGATGTCAATATTGATTGCATGATGAAAAGTTTAACAACAGCCGCTACTTAATACGGAATCTACACAAATAAAATCATTGTCCTTTTACTTGAACGTCTAGCTGTTACCCCCAAATGCCATTAAAATGGGATCGATGGAAGAATCGGCATATAGATATCTGATTATCAAGGGACTCATCACCATTCATCTCCTCTATATACTTTTATTTTTTTAATATCCCGACCGTTTCTTTGCGAATCTTTTAAATTAAACTTTCACTTGTAATTTCTTGGCCATAAAAGATAGAAAAAGGTAAACTTTTGGTAATTAATTAATAGTTATTGGTTTAATTTATTGCAACGTATGGTTTTAGTAATTTAAAACAAATGTAGAAAAAGGTCAAACATAAACCGACTGTTCCTTTAGGCCTATGCCTAATGGTTATTATACTTTTCAAACACCTTTTTAATTATTCATCTAGTAATTCTGTGATAATTATCAATATATTCAGTGAAATAGATTTTAGTTTCAAATATACTTCACAAGTTGAAATAAACTATACTCCATACAAGTGAGGCTGGCCCGTGCTAGGCTTAGACCTAATGAAGTTACGATTAGGCTATTGACGTCACTGGAAAGGGGTCTGATGGATCGAATGTCACGCAGGGCTTCATCAACATCTGGGAGCGGATTAACTCTGTAAAACATTATCAACCATACTCAATTATTCAAAAATAAAAGATACACTATACAAATGTTCTTCTCATCTCCTTATCAAGTACTTTAACTTGTTGAACACTCCGGAAATCAACAGCCAGGTGCCCGTGTGTTACGGCGTCTGTCATTGGCTGCCGTCAAAAGGAAGTGTTTCGTTTAGACCAATAAAAGTTAATGTACTTTCTTGAACTTGGTGCTTCATATCAACATCAACATGGCTGCCAACACAGACGAAGAACAGAGTCTGAAGGAATGCGAAAGTTACGTACAGAAGCATAGCATACAGCAGCTTCTGAAGGACTGTATCGTTCAGCTCTGCATCAACAAACCTGACAATCCTATTGTCTTTCTCAAGGAACACTTCGACCGCCTGGAGAAGGTAGGTGTTGTTGTGACATTGAAACGTCGATCAAAACACATGGCACACGTAGATCGTCGATGTAAACAAATCAGATAAGATCTGATGTGTAGCATATCCTTAGTAGCTACCTTCTTCAGTGAGAGAGTTTTGTCGAACAGAAATGAACGTGTCATAGTTTCTATCTTAAGTTTTACTTTAAAACCCCGTCAAATTTATCAGACTTATTTTATGATAGTTGGCAAATTTACATCTTACCTGATATGGTGAAATCCCCTTTACATGAATATTAGTTATTCAACAATGTTACTCAATATTTATAAATATTGTCCTTTTGCAACTATTTTGAATTTTGAAATGAGTAAATATAGAATATGTGTATAATGATATTAATATCATATAAAATTATACTACTTCAAATTAGACATCCCAAAAATGAAATTTGAGTATTTTTCTTTGCTTACATTCTGCGAAGTTATAATTTCAATTATACTTTTGTAATACATATCAACAATAGCAATGATCAATATGCTACTCATGAGATCTTGTTAATAGCAGCATAAATATTTTTTATGAACTGTTAAATAGGCAGAATATATAAAGAAACCAGAGATACTTGAGGGTTGACAAGTGACATACTTTAAACATCTGACTTGTTTTGCCCTTGTACAAGATAGGGGTGCAACCACACAAGAGGGTCGCGATACGATACGTATCGAGATATTTGGGGTACGATACGATACGTATCTCGATACGTATTACACAGGATAGTGAAGTATTAAAAGAACCATAACCAAGAGAAATTGTGACATCAACACCTTGATCCTCCCTTGAGGACACATTAATATGCAATAAAAAGGTAAAACACTAATGACTTAAAAGTGTTAACTTGTAGTCTAACAGTTATTGGACTATGTGACATATATAGAAATAGTGACAGGTCGTATCGTAGTGTATCGATTCAGGGCAAAACGTATCGTGTATCGTATCGTCGGCCATATAATCGCGATGCACCGGTGTATCGGTGTATCGTTGCACCCTTAGTACAAGACAAGATGATGTCACAGATTTTTTACCAACTGATCTTTACTTTAGCAAATCAGTGCAATGGAGTTTTTTCCAGAAACATTAACTGATGCTGTGGTTGTTCTTTATTCTCTGATTTGATTTTTTTCTTTGATTTATTTGCTTATATTTATTTTATTTACAGAAGGGAAAATAATAGATATTTTTATAATGTTTTATTGTTTGCGTATGAAAAATAAGAAAAGTATGATAAAGATTTGTATTCACTTCAAAACTTTAATTAACCAAGTTATGAAACTGTAGAGCAAGGCACTCAATTGTTGCATCTCTAACTTGGCTAGTATAACCCTTGGCTTCATAAAGAAGATAAATTAACCTTATTATGATTATAAATTTTCATAATCAAATTAAAATGCTACACACATGTCACTTTTGAGTGGCTTGCCATAGAACAAGTGACAATTATGTTTTTGCTTGCAAATGTTTTTTTTGTACATTTGTCTCTAGATTCAGAATTTATAGATGTTTTTACAATTTACGTACCAATACTTTTTTCATCACTGGTTAGTATTTGCCTACAGGCAAATGAATTATCCATCTATCTAAAATATTTTTTGTCATCTTTGGAATAATGCACACCTTTGTATGCTTGGATTATAATATATTGATTTTGTCATAATGTCTCATGTTTTGCTTTTGCAATGTCAAAAACAAAACCAAACCAAACCTGCATGATCAGTAAGAAGTTGATGAGTTTATGCATTGGAAATTGAACTTCAAACATCATTTTTATTAGTTTTACCACATCAGATGATCCTGAAATCAACATTTAGCAATAAATATTAATGATATGTTATATGATCATGTTATGTGAAGCATGTATGTATTGAAGATACGTCTATATGAATATTTTAAAGCAATCAATAACAACCTTATGTACTTTTTTCATCATCCTAAAAAGAAATTTGTAGACCATGGTATCAGCGGCAATTAGATGAATGGAATGGACATTTAGCAAACCAAATAATAAAAAATTGAAAATAATATCAATGATGTTTAATTGAAACATGTATGTACTGAAAATATGTCTACCGGGTATATCAATATTTTAAAGCAATCAATTACAAGCCTAGATATTTCCTACATCAGTGAAAATGAGGAATCTCGAATACTTAAACAGTACCAGCTGAAATCAGATACCGGTAACCCTGTAATGGACATTAAGCAAACGATGTATGTTATAGATATTTTATTGTCAACATGTATGTATTGAAAGTATGTGTGTATGAATTTTTAAATCAATCAATAACAAGCTAACATCACCCTTCAATGAGGAATCAATTAATACCTAAATGGACATTAGGCAAACCAATTTATATGATATTCTTTGGGATGCTATTTAAAATACAGTAGAACTCGGACTCCAAGGGGCCAAAGAATTTAGTTCGCTATATCCGGTGTTCGCTATACGCATATAATTTTAATGATATTGTATAGGGACGGGACTTGAAAATTTGTTTGCTATATCCGATTGTTCGCTATATCCGAGTTCGCTATATTCGTGTTCTACTGTATGTCTATATGAATATTAGCCATCAATTACAAGCTTAGATATTTTCAACATCATCCTAATTTAGTTATCTTTGAATCCTTGGACATTACCAACTGAAATTAGATGACCCATGAATGGACATACAGCAAACCAAATCCTTACAATTTTTGAGAAAGTGTTAAGAATCACATGATACGTGACGTTATTAAGATTATGAATATGTCAATTGTCTATATAAATATTTTAAAGAAATCAATTACAAGCACCAATATTTCCTACATCAACCTAAGTAAGGAATCTCTAAAATCCCTACAAAGTATAAGAGGAAAGAATGTGGATATATGTTCTTTACATAGTGGATTAATGAAGGTACAAGAAGCTAACCTAATGACCATCATTAGCCTGATTAAGTGGTGTCCTGTATCATAAGCCTAATGCAAGCTTGTGACGACAGGCGGTCAGCTATAAGTCATGTTATTGAGGAACAACCAAGCTCTTGTTTGTGTCGTGTCCTCTACCACAAGTCTCTGGCTGTCAATAACACTCTGTTGTAGGCTCATGGATTTCTCTCATTCTTTGCCTTAGAATTATGGCTTTTCAGTGAATACTTTTCTTTGAAAAGGAATATTTAATTAAATGTTTCTAAAGAGATATTTAAACATTTTCAATAGGATGCTTTTGAATGAAGTATTCTTTTGAAAATAGTTTCATTATACATCATCATTTAACGTCATAACGTGGATTTGTCATTTTGGTTTCAGTGTTTAGGGTCTTGTTTTCTGATGAGTTGAAACAAATTGATTTCTTTTGGTACTAGATATTATCTCCTCACATGAATTTCAAAAATTTTGAGAAAAAGAAAAGTTTACTCAGAATCTGACTCCATTTCAAAATCATATAATATATTATTATTATGATTATTATCATATTATATTAGATAACATTTTTCAGCACCGGACCAATGTTTTAAAAATATTTTTAACTCTCTGATATTTGATAATTAATTTAAATTTGATATAATCTAATGAAAGCCTATCGGTATTTCCTGTTCATGTTAGAAATTAAAATGTTGAAAAAACCTCAGTTTTTTTACATGACAAAAGTTCAAAAATCTCCATACTTTTAACACAAACTCTCGTTTTACAATAACATTGTTGAATATAAAATTCTGAGATAATATTTATGTCAACTATTTATATTAAAGATGTTGATAAAGTGATGCAAGTGTGTGATATTGTTATAAATAACACTCAAGTTTCCTAAGATATAAGCTGTGTTTACACTGTACATCCTCTAGTTGTCCCAACATGTTTGTGTGGCTGTTGGCTGGCTCCTCTAGTATAATTAATAGTGAGAGCTCTGATATGTAAATAAGCTGTTTTTCTCACATGCTGATGTATTTGAACAACTATCTGTCTAGAAAAACAATTTTAGCCAACAGAAAGAATTCTAACATGCTATACAGGAGAGAAGCTCAAAATACACAACATAAATAATAGTCCATTTATATAGCGCATATATCCATGCACATTGCATGCTCAAAGCGCTGAGTGACATATTACCCCTGGTCAACGAGTACAGAACACTCCCTAACTTAATGTCTTTACTTGTGTAAAATGGTTTGAGTAAAGTTCATTTTATGATCGAGCATGTTGGAACAGATTTTGCTATTCTAGGGATATGCTTGAAGTTAAACACAATATCCCAAAGCTTTTTCTTTTTTCCTAGTGTAAAGTTAACCCAATAACCCAATATTTAAAACAAAATATGCTAAATCTTTGATATGTATGATGATGTGTAAAAATCAATTTAAGGTAGAACCTGTTGTGTAAGATTTTGCCACACCAGAGACATGCTAACACAATATTCCAAAGCCTTTTATCCTTAACTTGTGTAAAATGTTGTTTGAAATTCATTTTGGATCAAGAATGTTAATACAGTCATTGGAGACAGGCTTGAAATACCTCTCAACAAGACATGCCTAAAGTTGTACACAGTATCCAAAAGCCTCCCTCTTCAACTTTTGCAAAACGTTTTGTGTAAAAAGACAAGTCAACAATGTTGAAACAGACCTTAATCTTGTGAAAATTTTACAGGAACACCGAAAATAAAATAAGAGAATTTAGAGAAAGGAATGAGACAGTGCAAGGAGAACACTAAGCAGAGAGAGAGAGAAGGGCCAACTATTGAAGTGCGTCCTCTCCAGTGTTTGCACATCTCCTTAACACCAAGTGTGCCACTGCTCCGTCTGTGACCAGGCTCCAATCAATAAAACAGATCGCCAGGAATTGGGGGTCCCTAGAGAACTCGTAGGGGCATATTGGACCGTTTCTCAGCAATTGTCAGGGTAGAGGGGTGATAACACAATCAGGCACCTAGTCAGGATGTTGTTATGTTCCATGTAATTTTATGCACATAGTAAATTAAGAACAGTAAGGCAGTTATTTGAGTCCTTAGAGAACTAGTATGGACACTGGAACATTTCTTGACGATCGTCAGGGTGGAGGGGTGATACGCAGTAAGACACCTAGTGAAGCTATCATTAGGTTCTGTATAATGTTATGCACATAGTTAATTAAAGACCTCAGGTTGTGGTCAGTTCAGTAAGGGAGAGAATCAGATGTTGACTCCAAGAGCGGAACATGCCACAGGGATGAGAAAACGAAGGGTAGGCTCTCGGTCTCGTCTATTTTTACGAAATTGATCGCTTTTCGATTGTCCGTCATTCTAGGGATCGTCCCTGCTCCCAACTTGTGATTGTGAGGTGAATTCATTCATGGGAGATAGGCGTTAGGATGTGATACTGTCTTGCAGGCTTCACTTGATTTGAATATTAATGGAATTTGCATTTAGGAAGAATCAGGAATTGACGTGATATGGGCCTGATTGATTTGTGTATAAGTCGAGTTGTTTAGTGGGAGTTACAATGCTTCTGTTTTGGGATTTTGTTATCAGGCCTCTCCTTCGACATGTATAAGCATCCTACATTTGACTAGCAGTTACTTGATAAGAAAAACATGTCTTAGAAAAACAAATGAAGGATTAGGTTATTGTTGCAAAAGCTTCTCAATCATGGAAAAAATATCAGTCATTATAATGTTATTGTTTTTGGTAAATCAAAATGTTTAAGATTCTATAAGATGAAGATTCATTGGTTTTCATGATGGAAAATACCCCAATATTATCACCGTTAAATTGATTTATCGATAATAGTGGTGATATATGCGTCTCATTGAACCAGAAATAAAAAAGAATTAATAATGATTGTTCTTGTTACATAGTAATTATAACGATAGCAGATATTTGTACCAGATTTTAGCGCAACAGAATTCTTATTGATTGAAATGCGCTGGCTCTATTTTATTTCCAACTTCCACTAAAATTTTATTATGTACACATTGAAAGATGTAAAACATGAAAATTTTGCACATATAAATATGCATTTAAAAACAAAATTCATATAAATAAAATTTAGAGGGCCCAATGTACAGACGGGAGGTATAAATTAGAAATAATTCATTGGTGGATCTAGAGGGGGGTGGGGTTTCCAAATTTCCAAATATAGATGAAAAAAATAATTTCAAAAGTTGCGGTTGCGACACACAATGCGTGCACCCCCCAAAACAAAAATCCTGGATCTGCCCCTGTAATTACTGTGTAAAAACTGTCAATATGGACAGCATACAGTAATAATGTCACCTATCTCAATAACTGTCTCAAAGGAGTCGGTAGCCATATTTAGGACCAGATATTCTAGTAATATCATAAACTCTGTTTAGGAAGAACTACGTCATGATGTTGGGGCATATGAGCAGGGTGATGGCAGTGTCTGACGGAGTCTTTTTATCAAATTTATCCTTATTATTATATACACATTATGATATCTGGGATACCACATTTGTTGTTGGATGGTGGTTGCAATAGTGACTTTGATAGCATTAGCGGATTTTGTCCTAATAAGCGTCCTGCTCAAATAAGCCGCCCGTAAAGAATTTTGTGATCATAGGTCTAATAACCGCCCAGGTACCAACGGTACTACAATAATAAATTCAGCGTATTCACTTTGTTCCATGAGGAATTAAAGGATACATTAGCGGCAATATGTGTTATTTTCTACTCAATAATGTGTGAGTATGTTTTGAATGCCTGTATCAGTTAACAAAGACAACCTAAACACAGTTCCACTTCAGGGTTCTTTTTTTTGATTGTCATTCACACCACTTTAATAAGCGCCCACACAAGTCAATGTTTTAAGTGCCCTGGGCGTTTATTACGTCGAATACGGTAACTGTGAAAAAGGATGAAGAGTCTGTATTTGAAATATTCATTTAACTGTAAATAAACCCATTTTTTCACTTTGAAATTTTATCTCGAAAAAGTAAAAAAGTAAACGATTTGTTTACAAAAACCATATCCAAGATAATTGATGTCATTTTGTGTCATGTTGGGTGTCCGGCATTACGATGAGTCTGTTAATTCTCACATCTCCTTTTGAATTAATCATCATTAGGTAACACTTCATGTAAAAGTGTTCAGAAAATCATTATCTTGCAAATTAGTCTTTATGCATTCTCTGAAAGATATTATATTTGATTATATTTTTAATGCTTTTTTTTATAAAAAACTATTTGTTTTCTTCATTAGATTCATAAGCTCATCTATAACTAATGATTATTTTGAATTTTAGAAATACAATTACTGATACATTACAATTCCATAATAATTTTAGTTGATAAAATGTTTCAAGGATTGTCCGCAGGAGTAAATATTAAATGTAAGAAAAGTTTTTTAATCAGGATATCATATATTATCTAAGTTTCTTTTTACCATCCCCTATTAAAAGAGAAAAATTCATAATTGGTAATTAAATAGTTACTACAATATTCTCATTCCCTCTCTTTATCAAAGCAGAAATCTTTTGGGAAAACATCTAATCTCTTTAATAGTCTGGAAACTGTGTGATAGCTAGATGTATTTTTGGAAATGAATTATTTTGGTCGAAAACAACAACTTTCTCCAATTATAACTAAAGATCAATCATGCAGAAGCTAGAAAGGTTTGTGCATTTGAGTTGATAAAATGTTTCCAGAAGCGAGAACAACAGCGTAAATTCCCAAGTTGATGCAAGCCCAGATGCGACATGAAAACTGATTTTCTCGTGTTAGGTATAGACATGTATTGATTTGGTTCTCTGCTTATGAAATCTGGTGTCTACTTCATCAGTAATTATCAAGCGAGAGATTTTCCTTTCGTTTAATTATTTTAATCATTCTGTTCTGTAGTGCTATTGGGGTGATACTGAGTTCAGAAACTTGTCGGTGTGGAAATCCTGTCAGATGCGTCATGCCTTCCAAGAATTCTTTGAATTTCTTGACATTTTTGTTTTCGTTCAATATTGAATTGGAAATATATCTTGAGGATTTGCTCAAGTGCGAAAGAAAGAATTATGTTTTCGTTTTTCAGATTAAAATCAATATGTGAAGACTCTGAATTATTTCTTTATTTCTATTTGTTTGTAATTATATTGATTCTTCGTCTAAGAGGCATTTCTAAAATAAGCTTGTTGTGAAAATAGTTTATCATTTTGGTTCCTTGAGGTACTCAGATAAGCGAGTAACCAGCTTTCATCATGACAGAAATAATGAATTTATCATTTTCAAACCGCAAGTGGCAAAACAATCTTTATGCTGATAAGTTTGAAATATCTTGAAAATTAAAAATGATGTGTAATCAAATTAGGCAGTGTTGAAGTTGAAGCTGTTACACCTAGATGTAATTGAAATTGATAAGATATATGTCGTGTATAAGCAACAAATGTGTTGAGATGTTTAAATGAACTTGCTCTGAGTTTAGACAAGGTTGATACACACAGACTGAATACGGCTTCCATCAGGACAATGTCAGATCTGAGAGATGGTATTATTATACCTTGTGCTGTCAAAAGTACCAGATTCACTGAATAAGAATGATGATGAATTTCCAAAGCATATGAGGAGCATGACAGATAATATGAGCAGTTACCATTATGGAAGATTTAATGCAGATTGGAATCATTCGTCTACCTATTTGAAACTGATCAAAGAGCTGATCAATATAGAGGATAAAACAGCGCCAGACTTCCTCCTGGCACTCAAAAAACCTGATAATCATATTTGCTACACTTGAAACATTGCCTCTTATAGCAATGAGATTTATAAAAACATAGGACCCTATGTATATGCATGGATGTGCCAATTGACGTTATCGTTCACCGCTAATGAAAGAGTACTCTAGCCAATTCCAAGTTTGTGAAATCAGATCCAATGCTCGTATTTGTATGGATTGAAACAGCCTGGTCAATAAGGCGCTTTCTGCATGGTCACATTTCCTTCTACGTGTATGGACAAAACGGGATGCTGTTGCAGTGTTAGCGGCATTTCATCGAGGGTTTTATCGCCTGTCTCTGCCACACTTGTCCTCCATTGTATCAGGGTCAGCTGATTTAGCTGTGTCGGTTCGGACATCACAGGAAATCAGCCAATTTTTGGCATCTTTCTCGTCATCGGTGCAGCTTCCGTCCGTGATCAATTGTAGTGTGTTCAACTGCATCATACTGGTGAGTACGTGGATCTCACAGCCTTTGTGTGGTCACCCATACTCGTTATCTGCTGTTTGTTTTGGTGTTGCATTTACTTCCTGTTTTGGTTAGCATTGGATCACTACAAAATGGTTCTGATGTTGTCATCTTCTTGTTCCTATTCCTATAGTTTCATCCTGTTATCGTGATAACATCAGTCTGATTTTGTGACACCGGTTTACACAGATAACTTGAAATACTGGTGCATTTTCACGTACTCTCTTAGTTATGTTCAGTCATTTGACACCTCATTTCAAACTGTTTAGAAACATAACTTGATTTAGTGACAGTCACACTGGTTTTTAAGATTTACAGGAAGTGGTTTATCATTTCAGAATTTCCTATTTTGTTAAAGTTTCAGATTATAGTGTTTGATGATGAAACTTCAGCTATTAGTCATATCTTTCATTTTGTCAATGAGAAATATTATTCATTTGAATTTAGCTTCTGACATGTAGTATTTTGTTGATGGATGTTGGTAATATTACAAGTGATTGTGACAAGTTGAATTTACCTATGACATCCATCATGAACAGTGTCATGACTTCAGTTGCATTCACATTGCATTCTAAATGTAGCGAAGCAGGTAGCCAGTTTTTGTTTCCAAATTATTATTTTTTGTCTTATCAAATTTCAAAAATATATATATCAAGATATGGCCACTGTTATTATGCTATATATATGACATACGCAAGCTTAAGTCTTACATAAGCACTCAAATATTTATTTTTGATTTTTCAAAATACAGACAAAAATAGATCAAGAACATTTATGTTCACAGTTGTCAACATGCTATGACATTAATACTCATATATATATTTTTTATTCTTTTACAAATTTTCTAAAAATATATTAAGACATTGGCACTGTCATCAACATAACATAAATCCTCAAATGATATCCTTAATGTTTGTTCATAATATCTTGTCAAATTGATACAAAACACTTTACTAAGTTACTGCTCAGCTGACATGCAGAGAGGCTGTATATGTGTGGATGTTGTTAGTGGAATGTTCCATACTGTCTGGGCTAGTTACCAGTTGGGACAGTATGGCTACACTTGCTCTGAATAATTGCTGTGATGCCGATAAGCATCCATGGACAGGCAAGTGCTATTGTGCTTAGACCTGTCAATGGTTTGTTTCAGGGCCAATAGCCCTGACATATTACCTGTCCGCTACTAGAATACAATATAGATGTGTGGGAACATATTGATTCCGGTCTTATCTACCTGTGAAATGATATTTGATTAAATTATTCATACATTGAGTTTCAAAATCATTTTTCATGATATTTGTAGAAAGCAATGGAAGTGATGTATTGTCAAAATATATATTTGAAATCATATATGCTTGTTGAAGTTCAAATATGCTTTTGTTGTTTTCTAATTAGCAGCCCCGTCTAAGGACGGGGCTGCTATCAGGTTTTGTGCAGTTTCCGCCGCCGCCGCCGCCGCCGCCGCCGCGCACATACTAATGGCTATAACTTTTTTCTACTAAGCTTTCCAGAACTTGTATTCATAACTTACTGCTTATACCTCGGGGGAACGATTTTGACATGTTCACTTTCAAGGTCAAAGGTCAAGGTCACGAGCTATAAAATCACTAAAAAATTCCTTGTAAACGCGATAACTTGAAAAGTTTTTGTGCTATGAAGCTCTAACTTGGTATGTATCATCCTTGGAAGAGTAAAAAATTTTGAAAAGGTTTTCGCTACAATCTGTTCAAGGTCAAGGTCACAGCAAGGTCACGACTTTAGCATGGTTTTGCGAAAATGCTTTATTTTAACTATGAACACTTTTAATCAATAGATGATTGTTATACTCAATGAAAAGTGTTCATAGATTGTGTAACCTTGAAGGTCAAAGGTCAAGGTCATGAGATTTGTGTTATTTAAATGTGCAACTAATTTGGATATAACTTTATCCCATTAAGCTTTTCAGAACTCATAAACATGTGTAATTGTTTACACCTCTGGGGACTTAAAATGACATGTTCACTTTCAAGGTCAAAGGTCAAGGTCACGAAATATAAAATCACTCAAAAATTCCTTGTAAACGCGATAACTTGAAGAGTTTTTTTGCTATGAAGCTCTAACTTGGAATAAATCATCCTTGGAAGAGTAAAAAAATTTGAAAAGGTTTTCGCTACAATCTGTTCAAGGTCAAGGTCACAGCAAGGTCACGACTTTAGCATGGTTTTGCGAAAATGCTTTATTTTAACTATGAACACTTTTAATCAATAGAAGATTATTATACTCAATAAAGAGTGTTCATTGATCGTGTAATCTTGAAGGTCAAAGGTCAAGGTCATGACATTTGTGTTATTACAATGTGCAACTAATTTGGATATAACTTAATCCCGTTAAGCTTTTCAGAACTCATAAACATGTGTAATTGTTTACACCTCTGGGGACTTAAAATGACATGTTCACTTTCAAGGTCAAAGGTCAAGGTCATGAGCTATAAAATCACAAAATAATTCCTTGTTTACACGTTAACTTGAAAAGTTTTTGTGCTATGAAGTTTAAATTTTGTATATATTATCTCTTGAGAAGTACAAAATTTTGGAAAGGTTTTAGGTACGAACTGTCAAAGGTCAAGGTCACAGCAAGGTCAACAAATATTGAGAAAATGGATTATTTTAACTTTAAACACTTTAATTCGATACATTAATGTTATTTTCAATGAAATGTGTTCATTGATTGCGTGACCTTGAGTGTCAAACGTCAAGGTCACAAGAAAATGCCCAATATGCTGAGGCTTGTAGAAGGCGGAACAGGGTAAGGCGAAACCCCAAGTTTCGGGGCTGCTCTGTTTTTGCGGTGTCCCGCAAACACTAATCTAGTTTATTTGAATGATTTATTTGAATAATTTATTTGAAGGCATTTAGACTTGTTGCTTCTGTGAACATGATCCATTCAATTGTAAATGATAAATTATTAAAAAGATTTCTTTGATAAAATTTGGAAAGTTAAGTTTGTGTTTTTTCATTTATTTTTCAAAGCATTTGTTTTTATATTCACAACGATAAAGAATTCTTCAGAGTTTTCAGTGAGTAAATTGTTTAAGTTCAAGTGCAGAATAAAAACGTTATATTCCAGTAACATTTATTTAACCACTTACTTATTGTTTCTTTTTAAATTAAGTTCAATAAACTCATTTTAGAGAACACCAAATGAGGTACTATTTACACAAGACAATTTGAAGACATTGAAAATCTCTCTTTGATTTCATGTTCAATATTGTAGCGATAAGAGTAATCTCATGTTCAATATATGGGAACGCTCACTATGTAGGGTTGTAAACACATATATATAAGCGACCATAAATTTCTGTATATGTTAATGTGATGTCAGGTCAAGGTAAAGCTGTCAGAGTCACCTTTATAGATGCATTCTGTTCATGCTTTAGTCTAGATTAACATGTTTTCTTGAAAAAAATGACTGATAGAGGGCATTTTTCTTTTCCTTATTTCATTTCAATAGAAATAAAGGGAGGCCCCCTTAAGACCTGCCTAAAGTATTAAGACTTTTGAATGCTTCTAGAAAGTAATTTATTTAAAACTTATAGTACAACTATCATGTGTTTTGCAAGTATAGTCTTGCTCTGAACAATTATAGTTAAGGCATGAGGTATCACATCTCTAGTATGTTGATTTTGTATAGTATTAGTTATTTTTACTCCAATATAAACATATATTTAGTCAATCATATTTGACTGTGAATTGAAACTCTTTGTCTAGGACCATTGTTAATGTTATAACACAAATGTCATTGACCATTGTTTCAGAATGGCACTCTTTAACAATGATTTTTTATGGAATCAAGGTCGGGCAGCACCTTAATCTTTACAGAAAAAAATACTAGAATCATTCATATCAAGGGATGGTTGATTAAGACTTTCTAGATAAGGTTGTCATCAGGAATATTCACTATTTAAAATAATTCATTTCAAGTCATTTTGTTTTGTTTTTATACCCCAAGCATTGTCTTAAACATTGTTTTGAAAACACCCATTAAGACCGTAAGTGTCATGTGACATTTGAACTTTAAGTAGCTTCTAAAAAAAATTAAGTACCGTAGGTAACCTTCAATAAAAGAGACAGAAGGTAAATTATGTGCTATAATGGTCATGCCCATTTAGAAAATGTTCCAATTTCACTTTCATTTCTCTCTTTACGATGACTTTGTATTCATCAGATACCATTTTCTGAATCGTTGTATCTATAATGGCACAGCAAATGACAGGATGGTAAAGTATTACTTCTATAATGACTTGAAGCTTTCTCAGACCTACACAAAAGCTTTTGGCTTTCAGATGGGAAGGATAATTGGTAGAACACACCTTGATTAAGGAGAAATGCAGGTACAATTTGGAATGTCCTAGGAAATTGGTAAATGTTAGTGTAGAATGACTTAATAGGTTTTGTATTGCCTGATTGACTGTGGTTTTGATGTAAATCTTGCAGCTGAACTTTATTCTAATTTTGTATTTTATTAGATTGCCAGATACTGATGATAAACATTATATTCATTAATTTTTTAACATTCAATGAGCAATGTGATGATTCCTGCTTTTTGGGTCAAATTTATCATCTGTGTTGATGATAATTGTCAGTAGTTATTATAAATTTTAATGTTTTTGTAAACATTACTGTTATTGATAAAATTTTATTCTCAAATTAATTCTTTTATTATGTAAGCTCAGTCTTACATTATGAAAGCATTGTTCTCAGGAAACATTTAGTCATTGTCAATGTTTGGCATATTTATTTGACTTGATTATGCAATCTTTACCATTGTGTGATCTTTCTTTGTTACCATTGTTCAATTGTCCTCTAGTGCCATTGTGCCATCATTTTCTGGTACCATTGTGCCATTGTCCATGGATGGTATCTTTCTCTGGTATCTGTGCCATCATTCTCTTTAGCCATTGTACCATTGTCATATCACCTTTGTCTTCAGTTACCCTTTGTCATTGTATTCTTGTTCCAATATGCTGTTATGTTGAACATCGTACCATTGTCTTCTGTAAGCATTGTGCTTTTGTCTTCTGGAACCATTGTGCTGCTGTTGTCTGGTACCATAGGATATCCTCCAAGAATATTCAGAAAGGTCTTGATGTGCCTGTTTTGGCTTGTTTGCTTATCAACAGGGACCAAATGACCAGAGCTCTTGGAGACCTTTTGATGTTGCATTATATAATTGACATCCCTTATGGAGCTAATGACATAAGTCAGGTTGTTATTATTACACTACATACACAAACTGAGAAGAGTAGAGTCATCATGCTGGGCTTGAAAGGTCAACCTTACAGGTTTATGTTACACAGATGATGTACAGGATTATCATATTGATTTTCTTTAATTAATGAGACCAAAAAGAAAGTATGGTGGTATGTATTTAGTAAAGGTTGTGCTGTCATACTTACTGATATATTTAACCGCAAATTCCTTTGTCAGATACTCATAAATACTTGAAGTCTAATTGAGGAATGCGTGAAAAGGTATAAATTTGTTTTATATTTTCGGCTATTTTAAACTTGAATGAAATTGGACAATTTTCATTTTACCTAAAAATTAACAAATAATGCTTTAGTTTCCAAATTAGGTTCAATCCTAAATGTTTACAATATTATTCTACTTGAAATTGAAGAAATGTCACTTAACCTTCTGAATTGGTTTCAAGTCTGCGTCTTCAAGCAGTTAATTGGTAAAGTGTATGGATACGATCACAGTTATTTTGATTAAGAATCGGTAGCTGGGAGATGGTGAAGGTGACTTGACTAGTTGATTAAGGTGGACGGCTGTGTCCAGTTGATGACCGGTTCACCCTCCCTGATCCTTACTGGTCACTCTGATAAACTTGGGATAATTCACTCTTGCTTCTCTGTAAGACCAATTGTTGATGCACAGGCATTTTGGCACAGGGCTACTATGCAACAGTGAGATTATTTGTACAAAATGTGTATGAATAAATATTGTGTACTTGTTAGGCACTCTGATACACACATTGGATGAATACACTCTGGTTTCTCTGTAAGACCAACTGTTAATTCATAGGCAATTCAAACAGAAGTCAAATATGCATTCGGTTTAATCATCAACATAACAGTGAGATTATATGTGTAAAACATTTTTACTATTAAATATTATTATTGAACACACCTTTAAACACACTTCAGATGAATACACCCTACAAGTATACACAAGTATGAATTCTCTTTAATTATAACCAAAACAGTGAGATTATATGTGCAAAATGTTGAACAAAAAGCAGTGTTATTATTGCTGGTCAGGGGCCACTCAGATACATGGGATGATACATGCTCTGTTTCTTTGTAAGACTAATAGTTGATACACATAGTAAGTCTTTATTCTGATTAAATATAATATTATCATCATACCACTGAGGCCATGAAGTTTAAAACAAAACAATACAGGATGATTACAACTTGTCATGACTTTCATTGAATAATAAACCTGCAATAAAGAGACATTAGCACCCTTAGAAAATAGATAGATAATAAAACTTCGAACCATCACCAATAGAAGCTCTTCACCATTCTACTATCCATGCTTTAGAGCTGGTTTCATCTATGTGCCTAGAAGATAAAACTTCTAATCATTACCAATAGAAGCACTTCAACATTCTACTACCCCTGCTTTAGAGCTGGTTTCATCTATGTGCCTAGAGTGAGCAGCGTATTCTCTCCATGTGCATGTTGAAGGCTGTTTGTACAGGGTAATTACTTGCCAGATTTCCTTGCTTCATTGACATGGCATGTTGTTCCTGCATACAGAGCTTATGAATAAACTTGGTTGCTTTGGAGGCCTTCGTTCCTTGGGAATTACCCTGAACATGACAGCAAATAGATAGAAGAATAGCAAACATGTCAAAACACTTTAACCATGAAGTAAACATTTATTTCACTGTATGTTATTGACCCTATTAATATTTTTTGTCAAAGTATACTTGTGTGCATTTCATGTTTTACATGTGTAAACTTACTGCTTTTGAGTCCCTTACACTTAAAGTATTTTCAATACCACTTCAGATTTAATCACATATATCATTCACCATTGAGAGATATAAGCAGACTAATCAAACACTAGGTATCTATGTACCACTGATTTGGCCCCGCAATGTAGGATATGTCAAAATGGATTTGTTCTAGATGACATGTGTTGAATGAAATAAACCTTAAGATGCAGGAAAATGAACTTCAGCAAGTAAGTACTGGAAAATGTTGAGAGATAAAAAAACTTATAATGTCAGCTTTAATATTTAGTTATGATTGACATTGTTCCTAGAGACTGCACTATAAAATATTCCTCTAACCACATTACCAGAGGTTGAAAAAGTACAGAGTTTGAAAGAATAATGGATTTGAAGAAATGAAAAGTCTTCTTTTAAAGTTATTTTCAGCTCTTTGTAAAATGTTGCTACCTTTTAGTATTTTTTGCTACCATAGGTGATGAAATGTGGATTAGTTTGATAGCTTACAAGATTGCTGATTTTTTTGTGTTTGTCATGTTTTTGTTTCTTTGAAAAAAGAAAATATTTATATCAGCTATTTATTCATATAAGCAGCTAATAAACATGAAAAACAAAACACAAACGTCAGAATGTAACTTTGCCAATGATCAGTTCGGGTTAAGATATGTGTTCCGAATATTTTGAATATAAAACTATTTTCCTTTTTAAGTTTTAAACAACAAGGCTAATTGCATTATATAATTCTGAAATGATATACAGATTTTAGATATTACATTTACCGGTACATAGAGAATCTCACCCAAGTGTCTTCTGATATCAAATATATCAACACAAGTTGATAAAAGTAACAAATATCCGAGGCTTGCCGAGGATATTTTACTTTTATCAACAAGTGTTGATATATTTGATATCAGAAGACACGAGGGTGAGATTCTATTTATCACCCAAAATCATTTTTCATCACATTTGCATGAAAAATGTACATCTTTGAACACTGCATAGCCCTCAAACTCCTAAAGCAGTGATGTCATAGCATTGTGACGTTATCGTGTTAATGACGTCATAGCATTGTGACCTTGTTGTGTTTATGACGTCATAGCATTGTGGCGTCATTACTGCTGATGTAAAACGTTTGTGATGTCATGAATTTTCTGATTACAGGGCATTGTTCAAATTCTACTGTCAAAGCGATATCTCCTAGGAGATATCGCTTGATCTTCCACAAGCGATATCTCCTGTGGAACACAGTTTTGGATGATAAATACTGCTTAACCCTACCAAAATCTCTATATGTTGGACAAGGAAACTGTTGTGTTAGAAATGAGTTAAGTAATTAGAGTACTCTTAGTGTAATGTAGAGAGAAATGTTATCCTATGAATACGAAACCTGTTCTATCTAAGTGAATTCATTACAGTACTGAGACCTCATAAACTATGTCCAACACTGTTATAATTGACATTGTTTACGAGGTCATACCACATAGGTGCTGTAATAAACCTGGAGCCAGAGTATGAAATATAAATCTTGCCCTATCTTTTTGTTTCATGATATGCAGTTGATGTTCAAATCTGGTTGATTATTATTTCCAGTCACAAAGTAGGATATAGGTTTGAGCTCCATCTGTGTGTCCATCCGTCCGAGTTAAAAGGGACAACTTTACTTGGAAACTATTCAAAAGCGGATTCCCAAATTCATATGTATTCAAATCTGGTAGATCATTATTTTCAGTCAGAAAGTAGGATATAGGTTTGAGCTCCATCTGTGTGTCATTCCATCCGAGTTAAAGGGGAAAACTTTACTTGGTAACTATTCAAAATAGGATACCCGGTTTGGTGCATGTCCTAAGGGTATCCATACCTTAATGGGGTTTGAAAATAAGATGTATGTAATTATTTCTTAGGGAGTATGGCTCTTGTTCCTTGGTTTCGGACTCTTATTGAGGGTATCTTCAAGGGGGACAACTTTATCCAGAAACTTTTTAAGATAGGATAGCCGAATTTGTTGTGTGTTCTCAGGGTGTCAATAACTTTATTGAGTTTGATTATTTAGAAGGGTACAAGTATTTTTACAGAGATATTACTGTTCTTTTTTATTCAGCTCTGATTTGATGTTTAGGAAATTTTGTGGAGTTATGATGAAAACAATGTGGCTGGAGATGTTAATGACCTTCTTGTTGTTTCTTCACAGACAATGCTCATATGACTCTCATAATAGTCTGGCATAGGTTCAATGACTTCTTGAAATCTTCAATTATCTCACCATCTTTGTTGTCTGTTCTCAACACTGAATGACATGATCATGTTCAAGTATATATCGCCTGTGTAATATGGCCATTAAAATAATGTTGATCTTGAATGGTTTCATGTTCCACTTTGTCTGTGAAATACAATAATCTGAATTACAATAATCATATGGTGTCAGTGTGAGACCATACTAAAAAAAGATTTCCAGTGTCAAATGGTGTATTATGAACTAATATGAGGAATGTTTTTTTTATCAACAACATTTATTGCTTTTGACGTAGGTACTTATGTCATTAATGAGAAGTATGTTGATATGTTATGTTTGGAGTTCTTCAAAGGCAAAACCTGTTTCTGTGGATCCTTGTCAAACCTATCTCCAACCTTTCTCTGTTCTTTACCTTATTAATGCTAAAATTATTGCCTTGCCATAAACTTTAATATTCTATACAGCAATGTAAGACCTTATATGACTTCAAGCCGCATAAGATTGGGTTGTGTTGCAAAATTCATGTTATATTGAGATGGATGACATCCCATATTATCAGTTCTGACAGAGCAATCCTTACAAATGAGTTATTTAGAATAACGGCTTGTCATCAAAGCTTGGAACACTGATCTAGCCTTGTCTCTTGAAAATGGTGATGAATATTCTCACCCATTGCACATGTCTGTTTTCTTCACAAGGACCTTGGGTCTTTGATATTCTCTATCGCTTCATGGGAACCTGTAAAATTCTGTTCTCACATATTATCATCCATGATGAAATTGACTTTTGTTTTTTGAAATTGATGGATTATCTTTATGTGGGGTTGGTGGCTTCACAACATTCCACTGTCTTGTCTTTAAGTGTCTTGCCCCAAACTTATATTAGACAATTTTTAAATGGTGTTATCAAAGGAATAGTCAAAGAAAAGTGATTTGACTATGTCAAAGTTTAAATTCTCTAAAGCTCTAAAACTTAAACTCTTAAACTTATCTATACCTGAACCTTAAAAGGGCAATTCAATTTCACTTTGCAAATTATGTTTACATGAATATTTTGTCTTTTAATTCTAATGAGCCCTTGGATAGTCTATGCCTTCGGTTAGGGCTAATGAAGATTGCATAGACTCAGTTTGCCTGAAGTGAAACACAAGTGACTTAGTGAAAGTGTACTCAATTGCTACCTATTCTTATTCCTATCTTACAAGCTAGTCCTTCACCAACAGTTATTAGAAGGAAGGATTAGGCTTGAGGCTTTTATAGACTCGTGTTACAGATTCATTTGTTCCTAGTTAATTTGTTAATCAGTAAATGGAGGTTTGACGAACTTGATATTGTCACTAGCAGTGCTTGAGGATTACATCTCTTAGCACTTTCTAATGGGGCTATTTTCTCTTTTCGCCACAATGTCACAGAACATTTGGTATTTTATGTTGAAGAATTTTCACTCAAGAGCTGCTGTTTAGCTTTTGAGAAACGCTCGTCAGCATAGCTTTCAAAATAGTCAGGTCCCTGTAATTTCAGCAACTTAAACTTTCCTTTGATCAATAGAGTTTTTCTTGGTAACAAACAGATTTTATGATTTAACCAATAGCTGTTGTTATCAACAGAGGGAATATTATATAATCATCCAAGAGTATAATTTCTGATTTACCAGGAAATAAGTGTTTTGTCTTGACTTTCACCAATTAAGAGTATTTTCATATAAAAGTAGAAGAAATTTTCATTGACACATTGAGGGTGATTTTTCTGATCTGAAGTACATTTTGGTCTTGAATTGAAATAACTGAAACATTTTTTTTGTATTCTCCAATCTCTCTCACCCATGCAGCTTATTGCTGACATATTTCCAAAGCCGTACTAAAATAAAAACTAACTCACTCACTTCACCAACCATACTCATTCAGACTTCATAATTATATTCCCTCAAGTTATAAATATCAACATAAAAACCCTTTCAAAACTTTGCAATCTTCATTGAACAGCAAAAGTCACATCAATCAGTATATTTTTGTAAGGCCTCCATAACGCAACAAACAAACATATCAAGAATTGTTGAGAAGATGAGTATATTTTTGGAATGTACGACAGACAGTGTGAAGAGTCTAGCCTACGCCTGGTTCGAGGATGTTATTCCAGAGAGGTTACCCGAATAACCTTGGCTGAGTGTTGTATTTACTATAAGGAACCTCATGCTGCTCATGCAGCGATCTTTCTCAATATGCTACTATCTGCTAATGAAGATCACAGA
Organism: Steromphala cineraria; assembly: GCA_916613615.1. NCBI lineage: Eukaryota > Metazoa > Mollusca > Gastropoda > Trochida > Trochidae > Steromphala > Steromphala cineraria. The sequence continues at coordinate 12,860,666 of OU744721.1, forward strand.
CCGAGCCTATGTCTTGTTAAAACAAATTGCTTTTGCTGAGCCGCAAATTAAGTTACTGTTGCCACATCTGTTCCCTCGGTAGATTATTTTCAAGTTTCGATCATCTAGGTAGAGGTAAGGAAGATGAGAGTAATTCTATGGATGAACAACTTCTTCGTTCATCCAGATATTAGTCTTGTCTTTCTAATACCATCAACTTCTAGAATGCCATTCAAACAGCAAGGGATAGACTATTTGAGGAGGTTTTCATTTCATACTAGAAGAATGCTGCAATAAAACATTCAAATATCATATTTTGCCCGAAAGTTGCTCCTAAATAATATACCGTATAACTTTTGCGTAAAATGCACATTTACTCGACATTACACAGCCTCAGCAATTTTCGTGAATTATGCACTTAAAAATGTAAAGAATATTATCATTTTTCCAAGCTGGCCTATAAATATGCAATAGACTTGCAAGACTATTGCAATACATTTTAGATTATCAATATAAAGGTTTTAGCTTCAATAGTTTCTAAATGTGGTTAATAGTACAAAGCCTACATATTTATCTTGGATTAAGCACTTGACATTGAAGAAATTATTGTATTTGAAGACTTTCATTAAGTTTTCCTTTAAATACTGAACATAGCTTATAGATTTGCTAGAAAAATTAGGTTTTATGAAGGCATTGCCATTTGCCTAAAGATCTATGAAGGATTTGTAAATCTGAGCATACTTCTACTGCATGGAACACAAGTAAACATGTATAAATAGTATTTAGAATAACATTACTGTTAAAGATTCATTGCGAGTTGGCCTTCAGTTACAAAACAGAATCATTTTGATTGATGATTTCTCAGAGAAAAAGGAACTGTATTAATAGATCTCTTCAGAGCTGACCTCACACATTGATCAACATAAAACGAGAATGAATGTCTTGATCAGTTTTTACATCTCGTTTCTTTTCATGTCACAAAAACTTCCAGTAAGCCTTGGACAACAAATTACAGACTGATAAATCACAATTTTGGTTATATTAACTCTCTTTTGTTACCTGCTTTTAAAAAAAACTCTTTTCACTTCTCTTCTTTTCTTTTCTTCTCTTTCTATGAAAAAAACGATAAGGTCTCAATTTTGTCATATTTGGTGATTGGTTTTGTCATTGACGCTACTCACCTGAATTTCTTTTTATAAAATTGCTATAACACTAATCTAAGAGAAAAAAATTTAAGAAAAAGACTGAATTGCAAGTATCTTCAGTAGTGTGAAAAAGGTAATCCTTAATTGATTGGGGAGCACTATACTAATCCCCTATGAAATTCTTTAAACTTCAGTTCTGTATAAGTTGTTTTTACATATATTATTTGTTTGAAATCATTACCGACAACATCATTCCTAAAAAATTGATCATAAAAAAACAAGAATTTTAAAATTGTCTTCACCTGTAGATTGGTACCATAAATCAACATTGGCTTATGGATATTATATGTTTGAAATCATTACCGACCATATGATTCCTAGAAAACTTATCATTATAAGAAACAATATTTTTAAAATTGTCTTTGCCAGTAGATAGGTACCATAAATCAACAATGGCTTATGGATACCTTTTCTTAGAGAGCTTCGGGAGTCGGAAGGATGGAGAAATATTGTCTTCCTTACAAGGAGAGAGGGGATCTCTGATCTATTACAAGTAATAACATGAAATGAAGTCAAGACTCGCAAGAAATTAAGCAAGCCACAGATAATATATTTAATTTGCCCCAACACTCAGTTAGTTAATAGCATGAGAGAGCTTTATAACCCATTGCTGGCAGGAAGAGGCTGATTTCTCTAAGACTTATCAACCTTGACCTTGGCTCTGAAATTCCCCTGAGTGCTAAAACACTTGCAGTGCCCATTTCTGTTCATTGAATTACTCAGTCTCAAGACTAGCTAGCCTGTGTTTCAGTCTCCACAGAGTAAGAAATAAAGTCTTGTCTTTACGGACAGTTTGGATGATGGTTTGAGATAGCAGTTCTTCTGAAATATTTTCAAACTCATTTACAGGGAACACCCTGGTTCAAAGTATGAAAGGGATAAAAATCTTCCCTTAGCCTGATATAATGGGATTTTTAGAGAATGCAATGGGATGTTTGAGAAGAAAATTAATAGTTTTGATTTTTGCAATGAGACTTTCTCCCCTCATTAGTATTGATAATGGGATATATTGATGTACATCAATGGGTAAATATCCCCAAATCCCTGTCCAAAGTGATCCCTGCATTTATGATTCATTTGATAATCTTCAACACTTGCAGTCCTAAGTTCTGTTCATTGTGGTCTCAATGAAGCTAGCCTTTGTGTCAGTCTCCAAAGTGTAAAAGTTAATGATGTCTTACTGGCACTTGGGCTTGTTGAATAACACTTTGTCAAATAAAGAAAGGAACCTAAGAGATTTTGTAATTTTACTACTTGCCTACTTGCTTTTCAAAAAGTAATGTCAGTGCCAAAATATTTTTAACTACAGTCTGTGTTAGACTTGGGGTTGCTTCTTTTAGCAGTACATATAGAAGTTGGAATGACACTTCTGAAGAGAAATGTAGGAAATAAAATATTACTGGCAGTGGGGTTTGATTCTTTGAGAGGTAGTTGATAGTTTGAAGGACACAATCAAATAAATTTATATGGATGATTTATGATTTATGTATGCTGTTTCTTGTGCTATTCTTGTGCAGAGTAGAGTTTCAGGGTTTGTAGTTTGAGCATTTCTCATCAAATATTGACAAGCCCTAAGGAATATGAATTTACAAAATTGAATAAAAACTCCTAAGCATAGGCTCTGACCTGATGACTATTGTTGCAACTGGCGCCATCATAGTTCCACGACAGTATGGAATGGCAGGTTTGAATAAAGTCTAAGTTTTTCTGTGGATATTTACTACTCTGTGAGAACAAGATATACACATTAAGATAAGCTTTTTGAAAATACATTTTGTGTACTTCATTTTAGTTTATTGGCTGTAAAACAGGCTGCCTTGTCGAACATAGGGCCCTCAGGAATTTACTTTCTCCATACTTCTTAAGATGTTTCCATACCAATGAATTAAAATGTTGCAATGGAAGTAATGTCTGTCTTGTTTTGAATTAAATCCATTTCTTTTTCAGTTGAAGTTTAACTTACTTTGAAATAGGATTTTTGACTTTTGATCTTTATTGGTCTGTAATTCTCATGAGTCTATAACTGTGGGTGTCTTTTATATTTCTTCCTCGCTTGCTTGTGTTTTTTTCCGTTTTGTACAATTCGGCTTTTTGTGAACCATTTGACTTGAGAGTATTCTTTTCAACATGGAAGAGGAACTTTTGCAGCAGTAATTTCTAAAACTCAAATGAATAATTTTCTTTTTATGTAAACTCTTTTTATCCCCCGCAACAACGAAGTTGCGGGGGGTATTAAAATGGGTACCGTCCGTCCGTCCGTCCGTCCATCCGTCCGTCCGTCCGTCCGTTACACTTTGTGTCCGGCTCATAACTTTGTAACTAATCAACCATTTCAATTCAAATTCGTCATGGCAATGAAGAAACATGTAATAATGTGTCATGAGTAACAATTTTCTGAAAATCTACATAAAATATAAGGATTTTGGAGAAAAAGTGGTAAATTTGTAAGAAATATGTTACAAGTCCCGTCCGGCTCACAACTTCTTAACTAATCATCACATTTGGATCAAATTTGATATGAAGATACATAATCATCTGAAGGTGTGTCATGAAGAACAATTTTGAAAATATTTTTATAAAATTTTGACTTTTTTGGCCAAAAATTAGGACTCTGTTGGAAAACTGTTACAAGTCCTGTCCGGCTCACAACTTCTAAATTAATCATCACATATTGATCAAATTGGATATAGAGATAGATAATAATATGACGGTGTTTCATGAAGAACAATTTTGAAAATATTTTTATAAAATTTTGACTTTTTTGGCCAAAGATGAGGACTCTGTTGGAAAACTGTTACAAGTTCTGTCCGGCTCACAACTTCTAAATTAATCATCACATATTGATCAAATTTGATATGGAGATACATAATCATCTGAAGGTGTGTCATGAAGAACAATGTGAAAATATTTTTATAAAATTTTGACTTTTTTGGCCAAAAATGAGGACTCTGTTGGAAAACTGTTACAAGTCCTATACTGCTCCCTACTTCTAAGCTAAGCATCACATATTGATCAAATTTGATATGGAGATACATAATCATATGAAGGTGTGTCATGAAGAATAATTTTGAAAATATGTTTGTTTACATATTATGATTAAATTGATCTTGGAGATCAAAATACATAATACACAAATTCATTCGTTTGATTTTAATTTTGTCAGTTAACTTGAATTATGCCCAACAGTGAACATAATGTTGGTATCATTTAGTTTTTTGATTAGAACAACTTCCTTAATATCCTTGAAAATTTGTGTTATTTTGTGCGACAAAAATAATCGGCAATATGATATGGAAAACCTAAACATATTGTGCAATTTGCGGGGGATATAGCTCGACCATGTCAGCTGCTTGTTTTTATATGAATCAGAATGCAATGTATGACTTTACTTAAGTAACTTATCATTTCATCGGTTCACAGGTTTGTTTACAATGTGATAATGAAACATTATTAAATTATTAAATTATTAAATATTAATGCTTTCTTTGATTATGACCATGCTTGTTTTTGTGATATTCATAGTGCTTTAAAAATAACCGGTACAAGATGTCATAATCAAACTTGCATGTTTGAAATGTTGGATCTGTCACTGTGTAAATGATATATTACTACCAAAATATATCAGAATTGAAGGAGTCTTTTTGTTTTCATTTCCTAGTATCAGATGTATTGTAATTGTTTTATTTCAGATATTATACAATAATATTCTGTGAAAATAGTTAAAATATTACTCCATGACAAAACTAATAAAATGTAATTTTAACCCAAAAATATTCTTGTGATGTATATGTATTATGGTATTTCAGCATGAAGCCATGAAGTATTTTGATTGTTTGTCATTGCCTGTGGCCTTAAGCTAAGCCATGTGAAAATCTTTTATCGTGTATGAATTGCCTTGGGACTAGTTTCACATTATTTCTTTTCTTGAATTATATCTACATTTTAACCTCAGGGTGTATCAGTATATTTTCACTTGAAAACACAATGTAATCATAGAAAGTCTGCATTAGATTAAAGCTTCCGTTAGCTTGTTTCAAGAAATATATATAAGACGTGTTCTGTAAAGCAATTTGTAAACTCAACATTCGGATGATAGGTGTAAATGATATGATGGGTCTTAGACTAAATTGATAATGTTCAAGAAGGACTGAAAGAAAAGGCAAGATATTAAGACATTCTATTAGCTGTTGGTGCATAGAAGAGAAGATTGAATCAACTATGAAAGAGATTAATAGCTCACAAGACATGTTGCCTTGAATATTAGCCCTGCTTCCCATTGAGGTGATCTGGAGATTTTACTCCACTTCACTGGAAAACATGGCTGTGTTTTGTATGTTGCAATTTCCCCTGTAATGCATTTATAGTTTAAAGATTTGACTCTGAAGGAAATCGTCAATATTAATTTGGCTCTTTCAAAGCTTCTTGCTAAGCATCAAAATTTGTGGTTTAATACAGCTCAATCTTTGTCAAATTTTTAGCTCATCAGGACTGAAAGTCCAGATGGGCTTATGGCATGGCCCGTCGTCCGGCGTTCGTCCGTCGTCTGTCCGTCCGTCGTCCGTCGTCCGTCCGTCGTCCGTCCGTAAACTTTTGACACTTTCGACTTCTCCTCATGAACCATACACATTAGAGAGCTGAAATTTTGTGTACAAGTACCTTAGCATATGGAGATTCTAATTTGTAACTTTGGTGACCCTGTGACCCCAAATAGGGTCACAGGGGTCACAACTTTAAAAACTTATTTTCATCTTCTTCTCCAGTTCCAGAAGGACTAGAGAGTTAAAAATGATATGTGCAGACTCCTTGGCCAATGGGGATTCTAATTTGTAACTTTGGTGACCCTGTGATCCCAAATAGGGTCACAGGGGTCACAACCTTAAATACCTATTTTCATCTTCTTCTCCAGTTCCAAAAGGAGTAGAGAGTTAAAAATTATATGTGCAGACTCCTTGGACAATGGAGATTCTAATTTGTAACTTTGGTGACCCTGTGACCCCAAATAGGGTCACAGGGGTCACAACCTTTAAAACCTATTTTCATCTTCTTCTCCAGTTCTAAAAGGACTAGAGAGTTAAAAACGATATGTGCAGACTCCTTGGCCAATGGAGATTCTTAATTGTAGATTTCGTGACCCCATGACCCCAAATAGGGTCACAGGGGTCACAACCTTAAAAACCAATTCTCATCTTCTTCTCCAGTTCCAAAAGGTCTAGAGAGTTAATATTGATATGTGCAGACTCCTTGGACAATGGGGATTCTAATTTGTAACTTTGTTGACCCTGTGACCCCAAATAGGGTCACAGGGGTCACAACCTTAAAAAACTATTTTCATCTTCTTCTCAAGTTCCAAAAGGTCTAGAGAGCTGAAGTTATATGTGCAGACTCCTTGGCCAATGGTGATTCTAAATTGTAGATTTCGTGACCCCATGACCCCAAATAGGGTCACAGGGGTCACAACCTTAACAACTTATTTTCATCATTATCTTTAGCTCCTAAAGGTCTATTGAGCTGAAAGACTGCATGTAGACTACTTGGCCAATTGGGATTCTAAACTGTAGGGTCACAGGGGTCACAATCTTAAAAACCTATTTTTCTCCATTAGATGACAGTCTATGGCAAATTTATTTCTCCTTGGATATTTTAGTGTGGACTTCTTTCACTGTCTGATATTGGCAATCTAGAAAGTGTTGAATAATAATACATTTGTTTTGTAATTTTTTTATAGGTTATTGCAATAGGTAACATCAGTTTCATTTTTAGCTCATCTTGCCTGTATAAAGCAAACTTGATATGATGCCTGATGAGCTACAGAGCCAATGGCTCTATTTTTGCAATTCTCGCAAGATTTCTTATTCTTATTTTACAATTGAGCTCCGTTTTTTAGCAGAGAAAAAGGGGGGGATCTAAGCTAAAATTAAGGCAATTCGTGCCTTGTCAGGGAATAATCAATCAGGGAGGATGTGGGATAGCGCAGTTGATAGCATGTGGTGATTTGGATCAAGGAGTTTCAGGTTTGAATCCCGTCAGGGGCTTGACAACTTTGTCTGCAGTAGAGAACTGTTCCACATGCAGTAAGGTTTGGTCTATGAATTTCAATGCAGAACCATCCATTTCTGACTAGTTGCAGCCGATGTTTACAGGTTTCACTGCAATACTTGTAGTAACAATAGTGTTGCAGGCTTTCTTCCTGCAAAAATACTAGCAGCTGTGATATAAGTGAAATATTCTTGAAAGCAGCTTAAAACTCCACATCACCTCACCTCATTTCACCTCACCTCACCAATAAGGGAAGTTGTGTAAGTTGTTGGTGACAACTTTATCAATTGTGTAATTTCAAATTTACTGACTGTTGATAAGAATTACAGTTCTATTGCTCATCAGTTCAGTATAATTATAATATCAGGGTAGAAATATTACATCAAGGTTAGACAATGTACTGCAGCTAAAGTTTACTTGCCTATTACTATTAATTTTTGAGCAAAAAAGACAAAATTTAGATGGTAGATTTTATTTGTTCAGCATTTTTAACGCCTTTGATTGATTATCATTGAATACAAGTAGATGTCATATATAATGTTTAATTGGTATTTTGGGGTGTATGGCCAATGGAAGTGAGAAATTTGAGCTTAGACACATAAAGAGATCAAAACATAACTTGTATAATGTGTAGTGCATCTATGAGTATTTGAAATGCAAAATGGATGTGAAATTTCATAGAAGACAACTTTTCTATGTGTCAAACTATTGCAAGAACTATGTTTTGAATAATTCATGCATGTTCATTTAGAATTTCAGCATTGTGTCAATTTGCAAAAAAAAGAATCATTTGATGACCTTCTTTAATCTTGTGTCAGAATTTTCTATGACATAAAGGAAAATGGAGTCTCTATGTCATTTGAATTCTTATAATATTATATTATTTATATTTATAATATAATAGAAAAAAATGTTAAATAATCAGAACTTGTCTTTAATATTCAATAAGAAGGAAGTCAATGTCTTGTTTAGCAAGTGTGGTATTTTGAAGATGAGAATGAAAGAAGCTCTCATAAAATCCCTTTCTCAGGATCAAAAACATAGTATCCGTGTAGCTCTGTGAGCCAGAACCACTGAATCCTGTCTCATGAGACAAGTTATTACAGTAATTGGATATGCTTAAACACAACTTTGAAACTGCATCAAAGTTTTAAAAAGACAACAATACTTGTTTTATTTCTTTGATTTTGCAACACTTCTGTGAATCTCTGGTCAAACAATCGAATGTTCTTCTTATTAAAAGATGCATCTATAGCATTGGCAAAATCGTAATAATTGTATCGATATATAGTCCTTTCCAGTGTTTTGGTTTTTGCACAATCCATTGTTTTGAAAGTAAGAGATATCTTTTCTAGCACTATATTCTTTGGAGATCATTGTAGGTTGTATGTATTCTGAGATATAAAGTGTTCATTTCTAAATCAAAATCACGAGAGAACCGATTAATTCTGTTGACACATGAAAACTTTAAAATCTGAAATGAAATGTTCATGATATCACTCTTACTGGACTTTGTTTGGGTTACTGATGAAGATAATTTGTCTGCAATATATTATGGCCTGTCTGATAATGATTTAAAGAGATTTATTATGATAGGTTCAGGATTAATTGATCTCATAAATATAGATAGATGCCTGTAAGATTAAGATAAATCAGCTCTTGTTTCAACGTATGTATATGTTAATGACATTTGTTTACAAAGTTTTGATTTTGTCACTAGACAATTATCCCTAGACAATACTTTGAATAAATACTTTAATATCCTATATGGTAATTGCACTTGCGAATATCATTTGGTTACTTTTCAATCTTAGATATCAATTTATCATTTGCAGGTTTTTATCTAGAGTTTGAACTTTCATTTAGATCAACTGATGTAGAAAAGCTGAGATATTCTGAATTTTGATTTTTGATGATGAAATTAATGTTACTAGATCTCAAATCAAGAATAACACTAGAACTTTTTCCCCATTGTCCTTACAGGTTTATTATGATGAAAAATTATTTTAAAAATTACGATGAAAAAGAAGAAATTAGTTTTAGTAAAATGATGTGTGCTATAAATCATACTGAAGAAAGATACATACATATACATGGCAGTTGGCCTATTTAGCCTTAAATTACTTTGTGAAACATTTTATACATAAAAATAATACAAATGGTTATAACATAATATAGATTAATGTGATACATCCATGCCCTATGTTCCAGATGCTGATTTATGATGATGAATTCATCTTTATGGCCAGTATAAACATATTGTCTATGTGACTATTGATTCCCCTATGGTCTATTCCTATCAACAACAGATGTTCCTATTGTTTCAGTTGACTCTTGTTTATTCTCGATTTCAAAATGAAGACGAAAATTGTGGGAAAACGCAAGAGTGAATTTACGGTTTTGGACTGATTGAAGGGATTTTTGCAAAATAAACTGACATACTGGCAAATTATTGCATTAAATGTATTCAATTAAATTAGCTCGGCTATTATCATCATATCATGTGCCATACTTTGATATGTAAGGAATATGTCTGTCATTACTTGTATGTTCTATACGTGTAGTTTAAGATACTTGTACCCTGCCATGAGTGTTTGTACAATAAAAATCTTGAATCTTGTCATAGTTTCTTCTGAACAGTGTAAAGGTCCTCTTTCTCAGTACATTTGGTTAATTTAGCTATTTTGGTGAACAAAAACATTCAGAATTAATTAACTTATGGTACTGTTGGTAGTTACTTACCGGTACTGCTTTCCACGTAAATGTTATAATTGTCACTATGGCTACCATGTTCTGTGTCATATGTAATCTTATTATCTTAATGGGAAGTTCTTACCGACAATCCCTAACTAATGTTATATGTTTCCTATATATTTCAGATACCTTAATTATTCTCACTGTACACAATGTGAAAAGGATTTAATTTCCAATTTTCAGTATAATTACTACCTCTTAGTTTGTTTTATAGCGCCTAATTTATCATTTTTATCAAAACATATTTATCTTTTTTTTTCATACCAAAACAATGAAAATACAACCATGAAATTTTTGTCAAGACATGCATTTTAATAAAAAGAATTAACCTTATTTGAATATTCTGATGTGACATTTAGAATTGATATTTTTTTTAGATAATTCTGTTAAGATAATGTCATTCAAGTGAATTGTTATATGTTTTTGCCCTTATTTTACAAAAAAATACTAATGTCTTGTGTGTTAACAGACGATTTTGATGTCAGCCTATGTCACATGAAAGTGACAGTCACACAGATGTGTATACATCTAATCTTTCAAGTTGCTGTCATCTAGCAAATCTATAGAAGAAAAACATGATCTTGTCTTATTTATGCATGTTTAAATATTTGAATAATTGTATATTGTCATTAATTTGGATGGAATGAAAAGTAAATGTGTCAAGAGATTAGGTAGTAGAACCAATTTCTTTTAGGCATTTAGTGTTCAGAAAGTTGAGAATTCAGTTTGAGACTGTCTCTAATGGACAATAAAACATTAACCCTTTTCCTTCTAAGGGCAAAACAAGCTGCATACTGAAGTGAGCATAATCCACCAGTGACAATATGACACAAACATCACTGTTATTTATTTCTCATCTTCATGATCGTATAATCCATGAAGATTAATTTCTTGAACCAGACACCATATTTAAGTTTCAATGGTTCTTAATATGATATCTTTAATCTCTTTATCACATCTTTTTTCCTGCCTCAGGGAAGCTATATTTGTCCAGTTTGTATCGGTGCACTGATGTTTGAAATCTGATTGTGAGTTTCTTCAAAGGAAGTTCTTACCAGAGATCTTGTCCCCATTACCAGCTTGTCACAGTGAATCAGTGTGATCACTCATCTGGTGGCATGTTAACTCCTAGCTAAATACAATTTGATGAAAGTAGCAATTTTACAGTGTTACAGCCATTTATCTTAAATGCCATTACTCCAAATGTAGAAATTTTTTATCAATCCATTGTCCTTTGTTTATCATTGACAGTTTGTTGGTCAATGAGTTTTTCTTGCATGACATGTAAATGAGATAACTTTTCAGAGGGCGTCTTGTTCAATTAAATTACGGTATTTATTGCAATTACAAATTTTGCTTTTGGATTGCACCTCGTTTGCTTTTGATTTTATATTGTGGAATATGCATAGTGTAACTGTTGAATTGAAATTGATTTCAATGCAATCACAAGCAGCTGCCTTCAGTTAAGAAATTTCTTCAAAAGAAAATAATTGCATTTCAGTCAATTTTTAAAGACAGTTGACAGTTGCTCCAATTTTAAAAGTAATTGGAAATCTTGTTTTCAGAATTTTGACAACTCCAGAAACCTTTACTTTGCAGAAAGTGATAGAAAAGAGTGTTTAAAATGTCATTAGATGTATCAATGTCTTTAGACCTATCTCATCACTACCAACTTGAGACAGACAGTTACATACATATATACAGCAATATTCTTCAAGTACTTGTTTAAATTTCAGATAAATTTACATATTTTGCTTTAGAGATGTCTGAAGCGTCAATATTGTCATAGTGCTAATTACAATTTATTCCTCTGGAATAGACTGTGTCAATCTCTGACAAACTAGCAGACAATCAGTCACATGCACATGCAAATTATTTGTAAACAATGACTAGTCATAAGACTGATCTTTAAATTATAGGAATATATGTCAGAGGAAGATGTTTATTAAGAAATGACAGTGAATAGTTACGACAAAGGGAAATTTTTATCAGCTCAAGTGAACAGGTGTATGAATTATGCATGAACAACATCAGTTAGATGTTGCAAGTTGTTTGTATACTACGACTCTTCTGTGAGTGAGGTTGATAGATTCTGGTAGTGTCAGTACCTCTTCCTTCTGTCAGCTGTTTTTGCCATATTATTATTAGGGTATCAATATCTTGAAGGAGTTTAAAAATCAGAAGCACCCAATTATTTTTTACAGAGCTAATGCCCTTGCTCCGTGTTTTTGGATTCAGTTGTGGCTAACTTCAAATTTGACAACTTTTCTCAGAAACGATTTAAGAAAGGGTAACCAAATTTGCAGTGTGTGTTTAAGGTATCTATACCTTGGTTATGTTTGAAACCCAGAAGCATGCAGTTATCTTTTAACAGAGTTATAGCCCTTGTTTCATGATTTTTTTCTCTATTTTGTATGAACATTGAGAGTGTTTTGTATCAATTTGTATGTGTAATTCGACTGTCCGTTGAATAAGGTTAATAGGTTCTGGTAGTAAGTACCTATACCTGCCATAGTGTTGTGTATGTCATCTCCAGTTTTCCTATATCTGATGAAACAGCTGTCATACCTATTCTTGCTGTATTGTGTATGTCATCTTCAGTTTACTAAATCAGAAGCGACAGCTGTCATAAGGAGCTGACTCTTTCAGAACAAACCATTTGATATGGCATTCCTGATGTTGTTCCTGATGGAGGGAGGGACAGACAGATGGATTAAAAGACTTTCATTGGCCGGAATGAATTCTTATTGTTGATTGCTAGAGGGAACCAGGGACTTGGCATTTTTGCACTGAAGGAAATCCTCCATAGAACTTATTTTGCATTCAGGAAATGGTATACCTTCTCTTAGGTTCTGAAATATATATGGTTTCTTAAGCATTTATTTATGACAAAAGGACAACTGATAAAATAAATCTAAGAGCCCCTTTTAATTTCAGTGTAGTATTGAATTCAAATGAAATTGAGAACATACAAGCTTTGGAACAGGTTTTATTTTCCAAAAATTAACAAATATTAAAAAATTTCATTAACTTTTAAAAGATGATTTTTATCTTATATTTGATATTTAATCTTATTAAAATGTTTGTTTGACCTTTGATTTGATATAAAGGTTTGGATGGAAGTATCAGTAATGGAGTGTCTTTGAGTCAGACCAATTATGAGAATGGTTTTAATGTATATCTATATTGTTTTCTAAGTATTATAAATAGATTTTAGTTCCAAATGGTCATTTCAAACATCAATATGATATGGTGATCCTGAAACATGATATCTTGTCTAGAATGTTTATGAATTGGTCAGTGTTATTTACACCATGATTTGTATTAAAATAGCGAATGTAACTCAGAAATAAGCAACTCCTTTTGGGGAATTTTGTATTATATACTGTATATAATGAGCCATTAATCATAACACCTTTAAGTCAATAAACTTCACAGTCCAAATTTGAAGATGGCGGAAATAAATCCTTTGAAATGGAGCAGTTAACCCCATTGAAAAGGAGCAGTTAACCCTTTTGCTGAAAATAAAAACTGGGTGGGAAGTTATAATAAATCCAAAGGGGTGGGGGTTAAAATCAGCTAAAACAGCCAAAGATATAGAGTTAAAAATGAAATTGTTAAACAGCAGACGGAGGGTTAGTATGTCATCCCAATCATTGAAATTTCGGGATACTTTTCCTGATCCTTATCATCGGAAACCAATCCTTCCCGACGCCAGCAAGATGCGTTATCAACACTGTAATTAGATGGGTTTTTAAAAAATCAATCCTAAAATTGGTTTTGGAAAAACAATGAATCCTGAGAATGACCTCAAAAATGATGAAATTACGCTATTTCTAATTTTGTCATTGCCTTGTGGTAGCAAATAATTCTTAAAGATCTCCCGTGAAAACTCTGTGTTTTGGGTAATCAGTAGTTGTTGATACAACACTCCTTGAAATTGCCGCAATTGGTGAGATTTAAACTGCTAACTGGACTAATGATGGATGGCAGATTGCGTGAAGGTTATTAATTAGTTTGTTAGCCTGTAAACTTTTTCACATCACAGTTTGTGTCTGTGTGTAGTTAGGCTTTGAGATTTCCTCAGATGGAGATGAAAGGAAGGAATCCATTGATAAAACTTCTGGCTGTCAGAACCTCTACTTCATCACTGCCTGAACAGACTGACATCGGAACTCTCCGTTAGAACATGGAAGTTTGAGTGAACAGATCTATGTCTCGATGAACATATTAATGATATTTTGATGAGGATGAAGGGAGGTGATTTTGAATTAAATACCACTTTCAAAAATATTTTGCTTATATGGATATGCTGGTTCTCTAGAATGATAAATTTAGATCAGAAATACAAGCATATTCATGTTGGAAATAGAATGTCTTTTTCATCTTGTGCAAAAGAAAATAGATATTTGCCAAATCAGAATTAGGTATTAAATGCAGGGGCGTAATGGGATAGGTGATAAAGCGTTAGAAATTAGCTTTGGAAAGAACACTTTTAGATAACATGCCTACGTGCAGATTTGATTAAAACCACTTTGCTGCTTCAAATCAGAATCAGTTTTACCAGGGATTGGAATGGGAGACAAAAATATTGTACGTATTTGAATGAAGTTTAAATATTTTCTTCATTTTGAATACTGCTTGTTTTCATCAGATGATGGTGTTTAGAAATCTACCTTTTTACAAACTGAATAATGTGAAAATGATTGCTATGCATCTTTGATAGAAAAATAAAAATGATTGTATGTTTTACCAGAAGATATAGAAAAAACCTGTAATACATTTTTAACAAATGCTCACTCATTTCTAGAATGCTATGTGCTTGTAAACTAATATTGGTTCAGACAAGAATAGCAAACATTAACCTTCATGTGAAAATATTTCTCATGACAGGATTTAGTAACATAAATATTGAAAGAAAACAAATATCAAAACAAAAACTTAGTAAAAATGCATTAATACATAAATATATATACTGGCAAGAACCAAATTAAGCTAAAATCCAAATCTACAGAATCTTTTCAATATGAAGACAGCTGATTGGAATAGACAGTTCTTTCCAAGGCATCAGTCTGATTTCTCTCCTATGCATGAAACTCATGTTTAATAGACGTAGGGATTTAATTATTCAGATGCAGGGGGCCTCAAGGAATGCAACAAGCCCTGTTCTGAGAGACCCCTATTCTTCCTCATCAGTCCTGCGTCCCTGCTGGCGGTCCCTAACCACTTTTGTATTCAAATCCGACTTGCTTACTTCGACACAGGCAATTTGCATTCATCTTGAAGAAATCCGGTCTGCGGAATCCAGCTGGGGAAATAACAATTGAGGAATATAAGACCTAACTTGAATTTGGTGCTTCTTTGAAACCCATTTCTGTTCTGGATGTAAAGATCGATGTCAAGATCGTTACTTGGGTATTTGGTCTTATTTATGATCATTAAAGATGAAATTTGAGACTTTAATTGTGTTTTCTACAAATTACACTGGAATTCTATGATATAAGCAATTTAAGTTCATTTCTTATGAATATGAATGTTTTGTAGTCAATATGATTAAGAAATATCTTTATATCTCCTTTAAAAAGTTTAATTTTGTAAGTGAGTTAAAACAAGTTGACTAATTCACTATTTCTGAAATTTATGTTGCAGTTGTATGGTTGTATATAGTTTGACAAATATTATTGTAGATTTCATATCAAGAACACAGCATAATACTTATTATGTTTCAATTTCACATATGTTTGAAAATGGTATAAAAACCTACAAAATGCAATTTCAACTTTGAAAAAGGGAAGTTTTCATCATGAAATCCCAAAAGTTTTTATGCTAAGATGAGAAACACGGAAAAATTTACATTTATATATCAGTAATCATAGTTGTTTTGATTGTGTATTTAGATTCAATCCTAAAATTCTGCAGTTGCTTCCCAAGGTCGTTTCATATTTATTTATGATGTTAATAGCATGACTGAATTATTTTTATAGCTTTCTGTCACATGCCTACTAGCGATCTAGTTGGGCTTCCATATGTCATCTCACTTTCTGCTTCTAGTGAAAGGATGATTTATTACTTGAGTTGGTGTTATTATCTTGTCAAAGACCTAGAATTATGTTGCTTTAAGCTAGAATCTAGCAAAACAAATTTGACTGCTTTTGTCCTTTCCCTCAATCCACCAACTAAATGGGGGCATTAATTCACATACCACATTTATTTTTACTGATTTATCAACAAAAGGAATGCAGTTGTTGATTCAATTGATTTATGTAATTCCACTACAGTTGAGAAAATTATCAAAATTTACAGTTTCAGATTTCATCTGTGTAACATGATTTATTATTAATTTAATTTGATATATCCATATTTTTTTATTATCTGGTAATTCAATGAAATGTGTAAATAAAATTTGTGAATACTGATCATAGCTATAATTGTTTTATTTTTATTTAAGTCAGAAACATAAAATTCAAATGTCACTGAATTTGTTTATGTTTATAAATAACTATGAAAAACAGATTGTTATTCTCAAATTCTCATTTTCACTGACACGCCTGTGACACATGTTTGTATTTTTTGGTTCTTATTGTATTTAGTTTGGTGATAGTGAATTAGTTATTGATGAAATAATTTAGAGGTATGCTTAAAGGGGCAGTAGCACGTTTTTAGGGGGAATATAAGGTGTTGTCAGGAAAATGAAAATTAATGGTTCCAATTGAAAGACAATGTATTTAAACTAAATGGAGCAGTAATAATTCAAATATATAACGTAAAGTTTAGCCATGCGATTCCTTTTTCTTACTCAAAATGAATTAAAGGTGTTCACACAAAAATGGCCGCCAATGGATTTCATGTGAATCTTCAAACTTTGTCCTCTGACTATGGATGATTGACTTGTTTAATGAGATTGTTGACACTGTCAATATAATACATTTAACATTAACTTACAATTATCAGTGAAAATTTTAAAATATAAAGTTATCAAAAAACGTGCTACTGCCCCTTTAACAATTGTTTTGTCAAACTTATGATAAGTATTTCATACAGTCTGATATATTAAACAAAATACATGTTTGAAAACCAAAGGACTCTGTGCCGTTTGACAACTGCTAATGAGTTGTAATAAAAAACACAAGTTTTATTGATGTTAATGAAATATGCATTTAACCTTGGTTAAGCCAAAAATGTTTTTGAAACTTAATGTGTTTCAATTTTCTTGTTAAATGTTCAAACCTGTCTAATGAGGTATTATGGACCTTAATTTATAATAATATCCATTTAATGTACGTGTCTTTGCAGACAGTGTTTAGTTATCAATGGGAACAAGATGATTATTATGTAAGAATAATCCAATGTTCTAGTTATGCAATCTTTAGGAACATAAACTTGAGAGTGATAATATATATTACTGTCTCACTCAATATAATACACAATTTTCAGTAAAACATCTTCCATACATTGTTACTAAATAAGTGTGCTAGGTTGATAGTTTATGAAATGTTAAAATTTGCAATTTTGCTATCGAATGAAATGAATTCTATTTGTATCTTTTATAGATGCAATATTACCTAGAAATATCATTTGAATGCATTGTTATGTGGTATTACGTTAGAATTTAGTTTCATTTGCAACAATTAACATTTAGTATATTCAATATGCACATAATATGATGGGAGATTATTCTTGTTTGTAATGTTAATTACATCCCAGTCTCCATGCAGGATGTGTGACGTTTTCAGAATAATTTTATCAGATAACTCTAGACAATAAATACAATAGAAAATCGACACAGCTCCTCTTAGCGTAATTTAACTTGCACCAGATAAGAGTTATAAACAGCTTCTGTCATTAAACTTCCTCTTACTGATCAGTGTGCTGTTAAATTCCATTTTCCTTTATAGAAAGTAAGCCTGAATGATGCTGTTTTTCTAGCATTAATGTAACACTGTTCAGGATTGAGCGGCAAAATCTTGTTGGAAGTAAGTATTGAAGCTTTCAATAGTGCAGTTTTCAAGCTCCGTGTTGGGTATTGAGTGATCTTGAGAGTAGGAAGAATGAGGAAGATGGATTGGCTGTATTGAAGACAGATGATGAAAGAAGTGTTTTTATGGATCGAAAACTGAGAGCAGGAGACAAGTAACAGATGACATAGCTAGATACGTAGACAAGTGACCCTGCAACGCTAGACTCTACAACCCTCGGAGTCACTGAAGCGTAAGACAGCTCTGTCAACTGCGAATCTCTTCCCTCTACTAGCTGACTGTCGCATCCCTGTCCTCAGTGGCCAGGAGTCGAGCTGTGTGGGGCTACGCGTTGTCACACTGTACACTCCTACCTACCAATACGATGTAGGTTTGTCTCACTCTGCCTCGCCCGATATATGCAGTTCAATCGCGTGTGATTCCCGTTAACAGCCAAATCTAGTCGTGACGGGTATCTATTGATTTTTGTGAAGTCAGTTGTGTTATTGCTGCGGAGTGTGTCGGTGGTGCTTCCCTCTTGGAAAGCACTGTCATATAAGTGAGAGAAGGCACCGCCCGCTTCATTAATTATTCAGGCCATTACCTTATCAGAACTCCCATACGGAGTCTGATTGAACACTGTGTCCACCAACTGACCGGCCAGGTTACTTCGAAGTCCTTCAACATCTTCTACAGTCTCCTGCATTGGAAGTCAGCAGTCACTCACTCAACATGTGGATAATATTCTTCTGAGATCTAGTTTTGGAATTTTCTAGCCGTAGTTAGTGTTAAATGTGTTTGTGTGTGTGTTTGTGAATTCATAGGAAGGATTTATTACATCTTCCAAGTTGTGCAATGGGGAACAAATTACGAAAGCTGAAGAATGAGTTGGTAGGAGGAGAGGACACAGAGTCTGAGGGGAACGCCAAGCAGGGCGCTGAAGCTACTGCTCAAAAGTCTCCCCAAAGTTCAGAGGTGCCTGCTCAAAGGTCTGACCCCCCTCCCAGTAAACCCACCCCGGAGACAGGGGAGGACACTGGTCAGGCTCAGGGTCAGGCTCCCTCAGGGGCACCTGTTGTAGGTGCAGGCCCTCCTCCAACTGTGGAAATCACCGAGTCGGATAATCAAACAGCAGAAAGCCCCTCACCAGAACTACAGCAAACTGACGAGGCGTCAGCTGATCCCAAGGTATCGCTTTCTTTTACACTTTTTTAAAATGAAACTATGTTGATTTGTCTGCCGTTTACCTTTCACCTAGTGATTGGTTCATTTAGCTCTTTCACCCCAAAGAAACTAATTACAAAGGGTGAAAGGGTGTGAACATCAGATCCTAAGGTGTCTATCAGCAGTATAACTTTTATTTGCTGATTGGTTATTAGCATTCAATCTACTTTTTTTTACACTTTTTGAATGAAACAGTTTGTATATAAAGTTAAACCTGTTGATTGTTTCATTACAAGACAGGTCCAGATGTGTCACTTTCTATTAACACTTCTCTACTACAAGAGTTGAAGAGTGTTTTAATTGAGAAAGAAGCATCCTTGGTTATTCTCACACATACAGGTCCGTTGAATTAGCTTATAATTGATTCTCTTTGGAGCAAACTGACAAACATCAGCAGCAGATTCATAGGTATCACTTTCTCCTACACTCTTCCTACTTGAACTTAACCTGAGTATTTTGACTATTAAAGAGGCCTCCATGGTTAAGCTGTTCCATGATAGGTCCAGCATTTTACGAGGGTCAGCCCTCACGATGGAGATACAATCAAACTGGCAGCAGACATGTGTGCGTCTGCTCGGTTTACCTGAGAGAGATGTTCCAAAACACATTCCTAACCCTCATCACTCCCCCTGGCTTACCTTAGTCCCTCCGTGTTGTCAAATGCATGCCATGTGCAGCCTCTGTAAATACAGGGGTGTTAGCACCGGGCCACCGACCCTTTGATAGTGAATGAAGGATATGGGTTCAGTTTGGTTAAGGCATGTAATTCACAGATAGGAAAGGTGTCTGTATGGATATGGTTAACCCTCGCTGAACGGCGCCGGACAGATAGCTTATGGTAGGTACCTCTCTCGATCTCTATAGATCTATGTATGATAAGTCTCTTAAGCTTTATCTATGTTATGCACTACAGCCTACTCCCTAATGAGCTTGCATAGTGATCAGAGATCAGGATTTGCCTGCAATAGGCTGTATTGTCCAGAAATCAGCTGCCATTGCTCTGTATTAGTCTATAATTGTCACTTTGTGTACTGTTGGTCAATATTCTCTTTGTTATAATTGATTCTCTGTCCATGATTGCCAGTACATTTTCATAAAGGGCCTGACTGAAATAATGTTTTCATTCTATCTGCTTATTGAATATTGACAGTAATACTGCATAGTAGGCCTTCATATTAAGAGGCTACTTTAACTGTTATTCTGCTAGAAAGCCCTTGCCGTAAATGAAAACAGCACATCAGTGAAGTCAGAACGAACATAAAAAGGGATTTAACAGGTTAAAGGAGATGTAAAAGTCAATTTGTTTTACCCCAGAGAGGATTATTGTTTTTACATGCTTGCCGGAGAAATTTATTGGTCCTTTGCAATTTAGATCAGCTTGAATATTTCAAGCGGCAACTTTATTTTAGCGCTAAGGCCTTGCAGCTATTGAAGGCGAGATACTGTTGGCTGATAGCTGTAAATCTTCATCAGTAAATAGTTTCCCTCTCCTTACCTTGAGGAAAAACACTGATATTACAGATGTTTAAGTGCTTCTGACATATAGAAGGGACATTTTTGAGAATTATTTAAATTTCTTAAGTGTAACAAGTGTATTAGTGGTTAGATTCAGATTCAGTTTATTCAGTATTTCGGGCCATTAGGCCTATAGTACAAGTACAGAGGCAGATAATATTTTATATCACGTGGTAACAGCATTTCGACAATAGAAGACATGTTTTAAATATTATATTATATATTAGTGGTTATGTGTTTATTGAGTTTTTTTTTATTATTAAATGTTAATAATATGAATATTTTTTACTAATCTTTGAATAATGATCTGGAAGAAAAATATCAAATATACTTGACAAAAGTACTTTTGTATAAATTTGTATTTTATCGATTCTGATAATGAAATACATAATTACTTATTGATTAACCATTTAGAAGTATCCCTTCATGTTCAGAATATAATAAATTGAACCAATGTCACTTCAATATGAGCACGGACAATGATTCGGAATTTATTAATTTATTTAGATGCTGTTAAGTAGATAGAGGTATCAAATTGGATTAAACTACTTCTTATTTCAAAAGTAAATATGATAGATATAATCACTTGTTTTTAAGAAAAGTATTAAGATTCTTGATATATGTCACAGTTAATTAGGTAGTGATTTGATCAGAATACACAAAAGTGTACTCAAAATGTTTCGCGCATATAGAAGGTTGTATCCTTTGCATGTGCTGATGTTATGTTGTAAAATCAGTTTTACATTGCCAACTTGAAAAAATGGCATGGATCGACACCATATTGTTAATTTAATTGGTAATTGTAATATTTTTGCATGCTATAAAAAGGTGTTTATTTGGAAAATAATTTACAATAGATTTAAAAGTATAATGAAAAACATTTTTGAATAAAAAAAGATAAAGTTTGCAAGCATAAACATGTTATATTTTAATGTCAATGTCAGCTTAGTACGAAAAAGTAAGAAATATATTTTCAGCATCAGATTATTGAAATATTCATACATGCTTTCAAAATTTACGAATAACTTTGATAAACCCTTTCATAAAATCAACATATTTGACAAATATTTCATATCTAAATTCACCCTATATCATTGAAATTCCACAAAATGAAAAAAACAAACTAGTTAACGGATATTCATAGAATAAATGCTCTTTATATATATTGTTGTAACAGTTAATTTCTGTGACCTTTCCGTACTAATCTAGAATGCAGCTACATTTGGTGCAATATATATATATATATCAGTGCTATGTAAGAGATCCATTATACATCTTTCATAAAGATCATCATATTTGACAAACTATATAATTTCCAAATCATCCTTTTCCAATAGAAGTTCCACAAGATAAAACGAGCTTTCAGTTTCACTATTGACATTCATGGAAATAAATGTCTTTGATCTTATGTTGTAGTGGTAATTGTCACAGTTATGTGTCCTTGCCATATTAATTAAGAGTACAGCTACATTTTGCGCTTTATCGGTGCCATGATCAACACCCACTATGCATCTTTCAGATAGATCATCATATTTGACAAACTATATCATATCAAAATCATCCCTTTCCAATAGACGTTCCACAAAACAAAAAGAACTTTCAGTTTCATTATTGACATTCATGGAAATAAATGTCCTTGATATCATATCGTAGTGGTAATTGTCACAGTTATGTGTCCTTTCATATTGAATAAAAGTACAACTACATTTGGCGCTCTATTGGTGCCATGTGCGACACCCACTATGCATGGGTCATGGGTTACACTGATTTGCTGTAACTAATGCTTGCTTAATTGCGGGGCTGAGGGTAGTTTGTCTGGCATGTCAGTAATGATAAAGCTAAGGGCTGACTTGTATGAGACAAGAGCTATAGTATGAATAACCATGTTATCTGCGTCAATTGGGTAAGCATCAATCATCGTAACTCTCCATTTTGGAGCCTAGAGACCTGAAATGCCAGAGATTCGATTTGGTAGGTATGTAATCACATAATGGTTAGTTGCAAAGTAATGTTCGGCGACTGTTGAATAGATCTTGATTGGTCTGGCGATTGAAATTGTTCCTATGGGAATGGGTATTAGTGTATAGAGTTGCGTTCATTTGGTTATTGACGAATAACCTCTTTGGTTTGATATTCCTTGCTTCAATATTTGTGTACATTTGTGTTACTTTTAATCCTTAAAGGTGACAATATTCTATGATGTAGAGTTATTTTGGTTAAAGATGACAACGGTGTCACTCCAGTTCTTTCTTCATATTCCTACACTTGTGAACTAGAGAAGCTGATCCCAATTTAAAAAGAACCTCAAAATATTGTTTGATTTAAATACTATTTACTCGGACTATCAAGTCTTGAGCAACATTTTAAACGCTATGAAAAACTTCCTCAGCAACAGTTTGGAAGTTACAAAATAACTACATACAATAGAAGAAAGCATTTGTTATTAAACTTTTACCTACAAAAACTTGTGTTGAAGAAAGTTACAATTCCTTTGGAGATAATGAAGTTGTAGATGTTGATTGATTATCAGATCGTCCTCTCATTTCCTCTGGATTATCAGAGGACTTCTGTCCAATTCAGATAGACCCAGGGCAACGTTTTAAATTGTCTCCTCAATCATGGGATTATGTATCAGCTCCCTGGTATAACTCCCAGCAGTGAATCAACGCTCTTTGTCACGATTGTAACGATTAAACTTGAAGGATTTTCTAATGAAGTTCAGAGTCCCAAGAGTGTCAGAGATCATTCACAGATGTCCTGGCAGTCTTGCCTATCTTCGAGTCTTAGAGACACATAGGTATCTGCCTCGATGAAATATAAACCTTAGTTTTGGACCATAATGATAAACTCTTGTGCACCATAATGACAGATTGGTTTTCATGATTTATGCTTCTTAATTCCTTTAGGAACACAGGGCATGAATGATTGATGACTTATGAAAAAACAGACCAACATATTGCGGACTTGGTTGAATCGTGCTTTGAATTCTTGGAAAAGATATTAAGAATAATGATTGATTTGTGATATTTTAAACATTACACTTTTTTAACCTTAGTTTAATTTGCTTACACAAAACATACATTTGCGCTAAGTAAAACTTTCAAGGTCAAAAGTAGATTTCATGACCTTCACACCAGAATTAAGATTTGTGATATTTTAAATATTACACTTTTTTAAACCTTCATTTAATTTTTGTAACACAAAACATACATTTGAGTTAAGTAAAACTTTCAAGGTCAAAATAAATTTCATGACCTTCACACCAGAATTAAGAACTGATAGATTGACTATGTCCACTTTCAACCAAAACCACCTGAGTGTAACAAACAGCATGGAGCCATGAGTTGAGAGCGAAATTGATACAAGCCTTCCCCTCCTGCTGATCTGATCAATATATCTTGAATTACTTTTTAAAGCAAATTTGTTTCCTTGGAGTTGTTGTCGATAATATTGAGTTGAATGCATGTTGACTCTGTGCATATCCTGAATATTGAGAGTGATTGATGTCGTAGTGGCCTTCCAATGCTCGGATGTTTCTAGAATTTTTTTGAAGAAATTTGCACTCATCTTGAAACAGGATTGAAGGAGACAATTATGTGTTATTTGTGTTCATAGTCTTCTCTTAACTGAATGGAAGATGAAAACAAATATTTCTCATGTTTAATTAATCTAAAATAAGTATTTATGATTATGAATTTACAATTATTTTCTCTGATGTTTTTTTTTGTAGAAAAAATATCTTACTTTGTTGTATTGGACAGGTGTTTTCACATTCATTAGTAAAATTAATATTATCTTCAACATGAATCTCAGCCTCAAACAAAACTTTTCCTCGTGTTACTTCCTTTAGTTCTCATCTCATTTCAGATTTCTATTTTATGCTATAAAATTAACCCAACCATTTTAATTTTTAATTTTGATAGTGACTCACAAGTAATCTTATTACCAAACATTTAGCTAAAATGTGGAAATATAATAGTATTAACTTCTGAGTAAGTGGAAATCTGTGGATAATTGACAACAATCCTTTTTTTGTTGGAGGTTTTTCCTCGCGATAGGTCATCATGGAATAGACCTACGCTTGTTAGTAAAAAACCATGAAAAACAACTCCTTTCTTTCTGTATAGAACCATTCAAAATGATTAATAAATAACCAAATTTCTGGATCGTTTGATTTGTCCATATTTAGCTTTGATGGTGTGTTTGGGAATGTACTTAGTACCACTCATTGCTATCTTTGGGAGATATCGATAGCAATTTTTCGATATTTGTTCTCATCAGGAATAATGAAATTGGAGTAGTGTTCGCTCTGCGTTGATTGTTCTCTCAGAAACTTCATGTTAATCACTTCCTTCGGGCTATGAAAGATATAAAAACAAAACATCAGGTAAATATTCTACATCCATCACTTAATGGATGCGTCATGCCTCGTCCACAATGTAGCTATTCTGCTGAAAAGTAATCGATTTATATTGTCCATTGTAAAACCAACTGCCTTTGTAAATTTCTGATGTGCCATAGGCATTGACCAAAGTTTACAGATCATAAAAGTAATCAATGATAGATCTAGGCAAAGGTTGCATCCTCATCATATCTTTAGAAGTATTTATAAGCGTTTATATACTTTATATCTATATACAGTTGCGATTGAATCAATCATTGTGGTATGTTATGCTGAGTTACCTTTATGAGAATTGAATCCAACTTTAGAATCAAATATTTTTTACCCTGATTTAATGTTCAATTGAAGTTCTGCAATTAATGCTTCTAGTGAGCAGAGTGAAAAAATTAAATGTTCAAAATCATTTGAAAGAAAAATAGCTGTCAATGATGTCAAAATAAGATTAATATATCTTTGGTATATAATTGTTAAGCAAACAGATATGTAACAATTAAAGAAATTGTAATTGAATATGATAAACTGAATATGATAATGAAACTGCATGACTTTATCATATTGAATAAGTATTGTAATAAGGAAAAATTGTAATCAAATTTTGTCTACAAAAAAACATTACCAAGTTATTATTTCCAATTCAATGACTGCTTGAAGAAGAGAACTTGTTTCAATATATACATGTCAGCAATACATTCATACAAAAAAAACCTCTTACAGATCAATGGGTCATAAACAATCAATCAAGTAAGCATTTGGTATAGTGTTTGATTCAAGATTATGTTAGTATTTATTTAGTTTTGGAATAGTGGGAATAATGGAACCATTTGACAGCAAATTTATCAATTCTGTTATTTCTTCTGGGTATTAATTTTTCAACAATATAAATGTATTCACAATTTTTATTTAGGAAATTATGAAATTTTGGTATTATCTGAAGAAATGTACTACTGTTATGTAACTACTGCCATTGAATAATTTCAAAAGACAAAAATGGATAAAGTCTTAAACTGATCAATGTTATCTTAAATTATTTATGTGTATAAGTGACATAATTGTAATTAACACTATTGTAACTAATCGGCTTGACTAAATCATATGAGTGATCCCTACATA
The DNA here is from genome assembly GCA_916613615.1 of Steromphala cineraria. Taxonomy (NCBI): domain Eukaryota; kingdom Metazoa; phylum Mollusca; class Gastropoda; order Trochida; family Trochidae; genus Steromphala; species Steromphala cineraria. The sequence goes on from OU744721.1 coordinate 12,886,846, forward strand.
ATAAGCTCAAGTGACACTGAATACTGAATAATGTATCTTGCCCTGGGTGACATCTTGCAAGAAATGATTCACAATTTTGTTTTGTAGAATTCAATGGATGCATGAAAGCAGACAAAATAAAGAAATGTACTACTGAAATGTAACTGCCATTTATGTAATCAACACTTCCAATAATGGATAAAGCCTTGATCTGATTATTGTAATCCTAAATTATTTATTTGACATTGTAACTAACACTATTGTTACTAATCATCTTGAATAAAGCATATTAGTGATAATTCCATAATAAGCACAATTGACACTAAATATTGAATAATGCATCTTGCACTGTGTGACATAATGTTGGTGCCAAGGTATGGTGTAAAACTTCGCTTCACGGTGCCAGGTTGAAGATGGCTGTGTAGGAACGATACCACCGAGAATTATTCATAGCTACATAATCCGGGTGTTGTCTGAACCATTAATCTTGTATGAGAGCTTTGTGTCGGAATGTTTGCTTGTCAATTTTCACAAGTTACCTCAGCGAGGATCGAGCGTTGCTTTCTGCGTTAGAGAGGTGATTGTCTTCATTGTTACCTTGTATCAGTGTCAGCAAGTGGGCACATCATCAACGGAAACACTTCAATGTGTTTGTTCATGCAAATATATTGATTGTTCTCTTTGCTTTTATAAACTACCGGTATTTTTCAGGAAGTGTTCACCATAAACCTTTTTTGTGTTGTGTTCGGTGGGAAAATACAAGAATGAGTGTGTTGTTTCACTCTTCTCGCATGCAATTTGGCAATCAGTTTTGGTTCAGCCTCTTTCAAGTTAAGTTATTTGTTGCTTTGATTTTTAAATGGAAAACTTTAATGTTGTGACACCTTTGAGAAAAAAAAGTCATCAGATATGGTATTTACCATGCAGCTGTTCACTTCCCAAGGGTGAGGGATCGAAATTAATGAAAATATATATAAATTAAATTTTAGCAAGAATGAAATATAACAAGGTACATTATGAACATGAACATTTATGACAAACAGCATTTGGTGCAACATATTCATCATCAGTTCTATCATGGCAAAACATTGTGGACAAATATGATTTAAAGGTAATGAACATATGTGCTTGAAAGCATTAGAAAGATAGTCGTAGGATTTGACCCCTATGTGTGTATACCTGCCATTGCCAGACACTTTACGAGAGGAAACAATTACCTATAGCAAGCCTTAACACTACAGCATCTGGAGCGACTCACAACAACACTTGGTATACACTTGCTGGTATCTGCTACCAGTCTGAGTCTGAGGGGCTGGTGTGAGTGGGCAAGATTGGTGGTACAACTTGGGTAGAATGGTGGGAAGAGTGTGGCAGGATTGTTGCTGTCAATGGAGCACAATTAGTGGTAAATTTGTAGTAGAACGGTTGGTACTGTTTGAGCAAAATTTTGCAGGATTGGTGGTACAAGTTGGCGGAATGATTGGTTATAAGTGAGCAAACTGGCCAATTCGAGTTAAGCAGGATTGGTAATACAAGTTGGCAGAATGATTGGTAATAAGTGGGCAGACTGGCCGATTCGAGTAAGGCATGATTGGTTGTACAAGTTTGCAGAATGATTGGCAATAAGTGGGCAGATTGGGAGATTCGTGTAAGGCATGATTGGTTGTACAAGTTGAGAGAGATTGGTGGTTCAACTGCTGCAGAATGGTTGGTATGAGTAAGGCAGACTAGGTGATCGAAGAGGGGCGTGATCGGTTGGAAAATGGGAAGAGAGTGGTGGTAAGACTATGGAACAATGGTTGGTACCATTTGGGAAAATTTTGAGTGGGGCTGGATTGGTTTGACATATTGCGGAGAATGTTTGTAAAATTGTGGCAGAAGTTTTGGTATCAATAGACTATGGTAATAATAGTGAAGCCTTGAAGATTAAGAGGTGGAGTAGAGTTTGTGGCTCAAGTTGGGGAGGATTTGGTCAGGATTTGTTGTAAGAATTTGGTGATCGAGAATAGGACTATTGAAGAATGGTTTGTACCATTTGAGCAAACTGGGAATGAGATAGGATTGGTTGGACATTTTGGGGAGAATGGTCAGTAACAATTGAGGAGGAATAGTGGTAAGACTGTGGCAGAATGGTTGGTACCATCTGAGGAAGATCGAATTATATAGCGCTAAAACAATGGCAGAATGGTTTGTATTGCAACGGAAGACTGGAAGATGAACTAATGGCAAGGTTTGTAGATCAGGTAGGGCAGGATGGTGGTAGGCCTGTAGCAGAATGGTTAATACCCATTGGACAGACATGGGTGATGAGGACTAAAAGGTTGAAGGATACTATTGTCTGTCATGAGAGACAGGTACGGACACTATTGTGACATTGATCTTAATCATCTGTGGATGAAAACATTGGTGATGTATGGTTCCGTCAAAGTTTATTAAATGCACAGTTAATCCCATCAAGTAATTTCGTGCCAATTTATTTCCACCTTTGAACTGATTAGCATTCTGTAATCAGATCCTTAAAACCTATTGCCCTGACATGTATCTGCAAGTTATCATGGATACATTATGAGTTTTTCTTCCAAAGGTTACAGGAAGTGAAAGAAGATTATGATTAGAGCTGACACTATCCTGCTATCTCTATTTGAAATTCACCTGGTTGTTGAACCCATTCTTTGCCAAGTCATGTGTGAGATGGCAGCAATCTTGGAACATGTGGCATGCATCTGGTAGCACTCTTTTGCCAACACCTGAAGAAACAAAGAATATTTTGGTTATCATTTTGTTTTTGTGCTTGGCAGCTTACCTTCAGAGGAGACTTTGAATCTTGGCCAAACCTGTTTATGAAATAGCAAACGATTAGATCATGATTAAGCTGTATCTTGGTGTTATTATTAAGACTTTAACATTTAGTATGCTTGAGCTTCTAGAATCTCAAATATTCTTTAAACTTGCATGAATATAACATTTTGCTGAATTGGTGAAAACATGTATTATTTAAGATCTTTAAATAACAGGATATGTCATCTGCAAAAGCAAATAATATTCTGTTAAAAAAATAATAGATAAAATCCCAATGTGACAAATTAAAAATCAGCAGATAAGAAAGACTGTCGCTTGTCAGATACTTTTGGCAAGTCAATTATGTCTTGTCTTCTGATGTACATAGTGAACGTCTCTTTTGATGCTTGATGTCCATATCATCTGTCTGTGACTTTCTGGCTATGCTGCATGGGGTCTTGACAGAGCTGATCGCATTTGTTAAGGTTAGGAGTCAACATCAACTTTTATCTTTCATTCAAAGTGAATTGAAGTCATTCAAATAGCCATATTCAATTTCCCTTCAGACAACCTTCAGTCCTCATTGTAATTGGAAATGCTGGACAGATACCATATTGTGTGGTACGTAGCAAAAAATATATTTAATAAATCATATCCATTTGAAGTTTTGCCAGTGGTTCTGAGAAAATTTACACAAGTCAGCAGTGATTGGGTGGATGGAATATTGGCCCATTTAAATTTGGAAGTTTACTATTGATATAATAAGAAATGGCCCATTTGAAATTCAGAAAATTGTGAAAATTCTTGAAAATGGCCCATTGTCAAAGATGTCTTTCCGAATCCCTGCAAGTGTCATGAATATGGAAGGCAATATACATTTCATCGTTTAGATTTCATCAGTACAGTATTTGCTTATGAAAGTATCATTTGAACTCATCTTTATTTTGGCTCTAAGTTGCCAAATGAAATAATGATTGAAACATATTGAGTGTAAAGTAGACACAGTGTTGACTGTATAAACGTTTATATATAGCTCTGTTGGTGACCAATTCAAGGTCTAACTGTTGACCTTTATCATAACAGGTTTCCGGGCAAATAAGTCGGTCAATTGTCAGGGCTAATTACAGCTGCATTCCTGGCAGTGAATAAAGTGGTATATTGCAGGCTTTCTTCTTGTGTACCTGTCTTGTCAAATAGGTGAAATATCCCCTTCCATCAACTCTCCTCTCTCTCCTATCACTTTTGATTTGCTGATTGTGAGGACCCACTTGCACAGAAACCCCTTAAACTAAGATGATGAGAACTTAATGTTGGATTGAGGAACCCTAAAGCATGCTTTTGAATTAAGCCGGTTTTGTGTATAAGGTCCATTTGCTTAGATCCAACAATCCTTTGAAGTAACACAAATTGTTCTACTCTGAAAGTAGGATGAAGTCAACATGTTGTTGTTTCACTATACACTAAGTTCTCCAAGCATGTTCTCCTCTATACTGTTAAAGTAATTTTCCCTTTTACCGGTGCTACCTTAGATGCCATACTTGGTTCCACTACCTGGAGAGTCTTGTAGAGAGGGAGGAACTGCCACAGTTATATCCCAGTGGGGTTCACTATCGGCAGGAACAACAGCTAAAGTGCCTCCACAAATAGATTCCTGGTCCATTTCGGTGGCTTCTCTCTCCCACACACCCATTGCTCTCATCATAACATGTTTTCACTTTCTTCCCCGACTTTATGAATGTTACAAGGTACACCAGTTCAGTTCTGATCATTATGTCCTCATCACACATTCAAAGGTTTTTTACTGAGTAAATGAAACATTGAAATATTTATGGTATATTGTACTGTCGAGAATGCCAATCAAGCAGTTTTCTGATTAAAATATTTTGTTTTACTGTGTTAAAGGATAGTTTTAGTTTTGAAGTCTGTAAAATTATAGCCAAAAGTACATGTGACTATAGATTTTGTATTTCATGGTCCATATTGTACTATCTAAAAATTTAACCAATGAGTTATGAGAGTTTGAAAGAAGGAACAGTGCTTTCGGTCAGCTCGATTTTACAAACACTACCCAATAAGTTTTCAGATAGTTTTCAAACCTAAAAGTGGAAGTGAATGTTTCTATTTCTGCATCTGATGTGAAGATTCGGAAGCAAGCACGGTCATATCACAGTGGGGCACCCTATCTTGCAGAAGCTACAGGTTAATTGCCTCCATGAATAGAATTCTGATCTGTTCTGATGTTGACCGGTCTCCCTCTTTCTCTCTCTTAGTAACATGTTTTCACTCTCATCTCTGATTATACGACCGTGTACCTAATTTTGGGAACTCATGCAGTGCACATAGTCTTCAAATCCTTGAGTTTGGTTGATGTTATTACAAGTAATCTGGATTATTGTATTAGCTGATCACTAATTACTTGGATGAGAAATTCATAATTGAGTTACATGAGAAATATACTCTCTGTCTTTAGCAGGCTTGATGTAATAAGTATGCGGCTGTTTAGATTAGTTTGGATGGCAAGGGTTGATACGTTATTCGGTAAGATGTTATTTTCTTTACATGATCCATGAGGCAAATTAGTTGTTGGAATTGAGAGTGAAATAGAAGACAGATAGTTTTGCAAATAATTGACACTCAAGCCTATGAAAATGTTTGCTGCTAGGCGGTTTGGATTTGAATTGTCAATGATGAATACTTCTCTAAATCATATTCAATTTCATCTTGGCGGATCAGCCTTTATTTATGGCAGATTGTTGAAATCTGTTCAAATGTAATAACTTACAGAAATATCTCCGTCAGACTTAATCACGTACTAAGATATCTTACATACACATTAGACAGCTATCATGGATGTAGGTGTTCCGTTTCATTCATAATCTATCTATAGCTGCATCATATATACTTCAATCTGTCATGTTATGAAGATATTAAATACTGAAATAGATGATACCACTGACTTGTAGATGATATCAAACCCTCTCATTTATTATGCTGCCATCATGGAAATAGTCTAACACTTGGACTCTGGAATAAGATTTTAAATAAGTCTCAAATTTGAAAAACAAACCCTTTAAACAAAATGAAAAACCTTCTTTTAGACTTTTATATATACATCTCAATCTAGGGTCTCGCTGACAGAGTGTCATATTCTTTTTTAGTCATTGATATCTTTATGTTATGCAAGTTAAACAAATTTATGAAGAATAGTCATCATTCTTACAAAATAAGACTTTGTCATTGAATGAACAGGTTACCTTTCCACATTATGTGGAGCACATTGATGAAGTTGCCCATGTCCGAATCCCAGTGGAGACACCAAACATTTGTGACCTGGGCGCTGTGTTTTGTCCTTTTGTGCAAGGTACTTCATTCACATTGCACTCAGCTCATCCAGCTGTACAAGTGGGTACCTGAACAAGCAAGAATGGACTTATACGGTCGGTTGAGTGCTTGTTGATAGATGGCGCCGAACATACTATCCCTCTAGGACAATGATTCATGTCATGGCCTATGAACATGCTGTACACGATGGATATATGCGCGGTAAAAGAAAGCTATTATTATTATTTTTGACATGTTTTCTTTATTGTAATTATATTTCATTTCGTTTTATTCGTTAACTTAAATCAATACAATGTGCAAAGTGGATAGCAATTGTCCTGCTCCTAGTCTGCTGTAGCTCTACAAGGGTTAAAAAAATGTAGGTCCATGTTCTTCTCAGTCTAGTAGAGAATATAAACTACAGTAGAACACGGATATAGCGAACTCGGATATAGCAAACAATCAGATATAGCGAACCAATTTTCAAGTCCCGTCCCTATATAATATCATTTAGATTATTATGTGTATAGCGAACACCGGATATAGCAAACTAAATTCTTTGGTCCCTAGGAGTTCGTTATATCCGAGTTCTACTGTATATTGAATTTATGAATTGTGAGTTTGATATTTCTGTTGCATATTTTCTATTTGCATCATCCTGAGACTGCATATTATATGATTCTACCCTTTCTGATTTATTTACATAGATAAATATTCATTCCATTTGTTCTCTGGAGTCTGGAGCCATGCACGAAATACATAAGAAACAAATATATATCAAGCTAATGTTTCCTATTGATTTCTCAGTCAACCCAGCAGCTAGTTCATTTTCTGTCAAGCTTTATTGGTAAAAGAAGATGATTTGTTTATTTTGATGTCTATTTTTACACGAAAACTTAGTCGTATCGATTTCAGGGTTATTATGAAGCATGATTATAAGGGCTGTTCAATTCATTCGTGTTTTGTGAATGACTTTCAAATGAAAAAAGAATTCCTTTGATCTTTTTTTGGTTTCATTGATTTTTAGTTATGTTTTTTTGTTTATAACAGACAAAGATTATTAAAGGATACATGAATTTTTTAGATTATGAATACCTTTATGTGTTTAATTAATCACATGAAATATTAATCATAAAAAATATAATATCCCTAACTTACTCTGTCACGTTTATTTTGTAAAAAACAAACCAGTGAGAATATGGTATTATTATTATGGTATTTTTTTAAACAGAAATTCTCTTTTGCAATCTCTCCTTTGAAAAATATTAAGTTCGATCGAAAGGTTTAAATACTTCCTCATTTCAATTACAAGCAATTAAGAACTAGAGACGATATAATATGACCAGATGTACTTGCTATGTAATGTATTTTGGCTGCTCAGCAAATATTTATGCTACTTTGAAATAATTGACATTTATTCACTAAACTTGTTTCAGAAACTAGCATCCTTTAGATTTTCAAAAGGATTCAATCTTTGATCCTTAATTGACATCTCTTTAGTCATTAATGGTTTGAAAAATGAGTTTATATCTTCATTTAGATTAAGCTTTTACATCAGAGACGTTGACAGATTTGGAAAAAAATATGTTGAATATATGAAATACATCATTTTGAAAATGAAAAATAATTTTTTATCACATTGAATGTTGAACAAGTAGATGAAAATTTTGTCACATAACATCATTCTATTTCTTTCGAAGAGTGCTGGAAACCATAGTAGATGACATTGATCAGAAAGACAACTTGTTTAAAAATCTGACATTTATTTCATGAATATATGAGCGTAACAGACTCATAGTAGAGAATTGGGAAGATATACATCATATCGACAGACAGCTGTCATGAATTGCTATTTCATCAGGGAAACTTTGTCCTTTCTACTAACTATAGACTTGCAGCACGCTCTGGAAATGATATTATATTTGTTAGAGTTTGCTCATGGATTCTTTCATTTAACAAATATATATTATGCATAGAACAATTGTCCAAATGTAGTCATTTTGAATTCTATTCACGAAAAAAGGTGATAATTTGGTTTCTCTGTATCTGAGCCAAGTCTTTGTACAATTCATGTGAACAAATAAGTAGACTTATTTGTAATGGTTATAGCAACTAAACTTTCTTTAAGTTTCTGAATCTAATGTACACAAAAATGTTAATATTACATGCATAAGAGCTCTCAAGTCATCTAATTGTCACAACCTTTCAATTGGAAATCATTTAATTACAGTTCTGCTCTTGGACTCTTAAATAATTGGAAAAAAAATTAATAAAGTCTAGTTCCTCATTTGGCAAGTCAAAACTTAAGCAATTAATACATGATTAATGGATATGAGACAACAAGACTAATGAGTGAATATTCAAAAATATTTCATTTTTTGGAAAATTTTAAACACTAAAAGATAGTCGTAGATTATTTTTCTTTATAAAGGGTATTAACATCTTTTTTGTTTCTAAACTATATTATCAGTTTTATGTAAGTGACATCTTAAAATACGTTGATATGAGTGAGGAACTATGGGAGCAAGGAACGTCTAATTGTACTGTCATCGTACCTCAATCAGAGATCTGTGGACAAATTGGATCCCTTCCTCCCGGAAACGGCATTGACGTTAATGGTGGCCGCAATCTCTGACCCTTGGTCAGAATATGACACTGACCATTGATCTGCTTCGTTAGCCTTTCCAACAGGAAATAGGCAACAATTTGATTTTCTCTTGGCTTGTGGTCAGAATATTTGACCAGCTCATTTCTCAGAGTCAAAGAGAAGGATTCAGGAAGTGGAGATTGACCTTGGACAAAATCCTTATATAAATTTTTGAATTCTTTGAATAATTGGGTTTGCAAGATAAAGTTCAAAATGTCATAAATTTGGGATTGAATAAAAGTGTGGTTGTCAATCATTGAAAATTAGTATAGTGACACCTTTTAATTTGGTTATTTTATGTATCATCATTTCTTTTAAATGAGGAAGGTCAACAAGAAAGTTTTATCTGTTAGATTGTAATCTTGCATTTTAAAAAGAACTTTTGACTTGTTGATTATTTGTATATGGACAAGTGATTCTCTTCTCATGTCTTCAGAGAAACTGCTTTTGCATCCTATGTTTCCATTGACATTAGAAAAAACCCCTCTAAAATTGTATATTTTTTGGCTGACTAGATGAATCAAATATAAATATTTTGAAGAGAAACAGAGAGAAAGGATCTGTTTTACAAGGAATTTGGCACATTCCATCTCCGGCCACCATTAGTGTCATCCTGTCAATCTGCAATCAGTGATATTTGGCCTAGATCTACAACCTTGTGGCTTTGAACAACATTTGAATTTGTTGTTACTTTGCAAATCTCTGGTTTTCTTTTATTAGATGGGTTTTTCAAGTCTTCAAATAGCCATGATGAGAACCTCTGTCAATATTTATTGACAAGGAGGATAGTTTATTTGTCCCAACAAACAAGTGTGTCTAAACAAACTCCAGATCATGGGTCCAGCGAACAAGATTCTCTCACTGACAGTCTGTGCAAGTGTTTGTCCACCAATTGATGCACTCAAAGTTTTTAGCGAAAAAGGATACCTTATTTCGTTCGGCCATCTTGACTATTGGACTTTGGTCAATTTCAAGATTTTTAATGTTTATGGTGAGTTTTTTTCAATCCCCAAGAATTTTGTCAATTGATGAGATACAAGGTTTTGTTTTGTTCATTTTGTACCTGTCCTTGTTTTTAATGTTCGATCGACTGTAGGTATCTGTATCTCAAAGGAAACAGCATTAACTGCAGAAGAATATTGATGAACAAATATATGATGCAAATGCTAGTAAATTTTTTGATTGAATCAATAGCTTTTCTGATATCAAATCTATTTTTCAAGTTTTTTTGGTTTCCATTCCACTTTCCTGTTTAAGATTCTAGGATATACCTGGAAATTTATGTTTGAAAAGTAGGTCTTATAACTTTACATAGCTTTTGTCCATTCAAATTCATCAATCTCTTTTATGTTCATGGTAGTTTAAGATTTTCAAAACCACAAAAAAATTTAATGTTTACTAACTTTTTATGTATGAGCCATTTTATCCAAGGTAAATGGTTCACTGTATGTTTGTCTTTCGTCTTATACAGAGGGTTTTAATGTAAAATATTGATATTGAAAAGATTTATATTTCATATGTTTAAAAACACCTAGCTCTCTAAAAGAAACTAATTCATATGATATTTAATTAGCCAAGATTTTATCAAGCGAAGATATTTCTTGAGTTGACATTACCATGACGAAAATATCAAAGTGACAAACAAGTGAAACTTGATGTTACATAACAAAAATGCGAGGCAAGCTGAGTTGGTGTTTCTATTTCTATTTTTATCGTCATGTAAGTTTGTTTTAAATGAAAGCATGACATTTAATCTGACTATATTCCTGATAAAAGTCGGGCGCTAAATTGGAATCTGGCACGAATAGCTTAATTGGTGTTTGTTCTTTGCTCAGCATTATGCCTCGATCATCTTCCAAGTGAGCACACTAACTCACAGTCGTAGTATTGACCCCAAGGTTGCTGCAATAATGGTTTCCAAATAAGTTGATCTTGCATGCGCAAGCTGGCAGACATTTGTAATGATGTTCACTTAATGTAAGAATCCATTGGTTCTATGTTGCGGACATCATGATTAAATCAGCGCTATTTGGCTGCCAGTCCAACCCTACAATTAGCCTGGGGATCCCATTCAATTTCCATTCCAGCCTGCACAAATAGCTTTGTCTCACTGACTTTCATACCACATGCTTCTGCCGCTGGCACCTTCTTGCTTCTGACCAATGGGATGCATCGATTCTAGTCATCGGCCAATCAGAAGTATTGACCAGTGGCTTGAAGAAGGAGATTTGGGAGTGTCGTGTTATTAATAGGATACACTGATTTTCTTGAAAGCACTCATCAGTGCAGTTCTTGTACCTTGTCTTCCTCAAGAGGTGTCAAGCCACTCAGACTGGTGTACAACCATAGGCTTTTACATTCCAACAAGAAATCATCCTCTTATTGGAAGGCCTTACAAGACTTTCAGGTCTGAAGTGTGGCGCTATCCACTATATCCTAAAATTATGAGACGTATATAGACGTAATTCAGCCATCAGAGGTGTCATCCCCTTTGTACTCTGTCATCACCTGGAAACTTAGCTTGACAATACCTCATTGATTGCAGCGATGGCGCTCGTGGATATTGATTGGCTAGAGGCTATTATTGTGGATGATAGACTTCCACATTCCTGCTGGGTATTGGTCATCCTAGAAGATGGTCCTAGAGATCAATATTGGAGAGTTGACACCGCACATAAATCTTCAATACCCTACGTTCTGAAATAAAATTATCATGGTCTTGTATGCTTTGACATCAATGACTGCACATGATGCCTTCATTTACCATCAAATCTGGATACCTGATGACCCAAGTAATAAATACTTAATTCAATGATAAATATTGAATCGTTTATCGTCTTTTACATTAGTAGTTCAAAATTGTGACAATCAAGTTATCAAGTACATATGATAAAGTTTGAGTGAATGGACTTGATCATAAAATCAATGTCCTCCTCTTTTTCTTCTTCAAGCAGTTATATCATCAACCAATAAATATCTCAAGAGAAAATAGTAAATTATGTTATGACGAGTCATTGACGACAACAACAAAAATGCTACTACTATTTTCACTATAATCTACACAGAATTCAACAAAACTTCATGATCTGGCCCAGCATCTGATCTTGAGAACAGGCTTTCATTTTGTCAGCATGGGAGTCATCAAGAATTTGAATCAGCTTAAAGGATTAATTTTATATAAAATAAATCCTGATCTTCTTAAACCATATATTGTTCATAGTTGAATTGGTTAAAAAATTATAAACAACAAAAAGCAAGAGAATTATTGCTTTGGTTAAGCTTGATATGTGCACACACCATCATTAGTGTTGCTATTATTCATATATTCATGAAAGCATGGTACCAAATCATTAGAAGTATTTATTCTGCACCTGGTGTATTAATTAAATTTGACCCTTCCTTGTTGTTCTTACTGTTCATTATTTTCTCAGCAAGCTGGCCTAGCTAATATGCAGCCTAATAATCTGAAAAACATTCTATGCCATGTCTGCAACCATATACATTGTAGGTGTCGACAAACAGTATTGTATCAAGTAACAGATCTGCAACCATAATACAGCCATGGTACTGGTCAGTCAGTTTTGAATGAAGGGTCATTGTGAAACAGACACTGCAATGAATGTTATGGAAAGCAACAGCAATATTATCTATGAATTTCATATCGTATCTGCAACCAATGAACTGGTCAGTGAGTTGTTGATCTTGATTGGCGGATGTGACCAGTAGACCAGTTGATGCATATGTCATTAGAAATAGACCTGGCAATCTATGTGTGTTGATACTGGTTTGTGAATTGAATATTCTGAATTTTATAAAAAGACCTTGATATTGAACCTTGAGACTGATAAATGATATGGAGGAACATGGTCAGCCATGGGTAAGCTAAATTTGTGCAATATGATGAAAATTTTGTTTTCATGTTGTCTTTGAGGAAGCACTGAAGGATTAAAAGCCAGAATTGCTTTTTGGTTTATGTCTCAATAAGTCCATGTGCTTTTGTATTGTTAGACCGATATTCACTCTCTGTAAAATGATTCACAAAAATGATAATTTTATCATAAAATAAGAAGAAGCCTTGGGCAAAATTGTTAGAGTAGATGTAGTTGACTTCAAGAGATCATGTTTAGGTCTAAACGTTTGAACTACAATGTGTGTGTTTGACTATTGCCTGCTTACTATTGTAAGCAACCAATGTTTCTTTATACTAGTTTAGCTTCTCACCAAATCAATGTGGAAACAAAAGTTCAACAATCTTGCTTGGTCTCTTTCAAGCAGGAAGAAACTTTCACCTTGATTCCATTGCTGTAATTAAAGCTAATTCTCTTTTGGGATCTGTTTCAAAGAATTTGGATTCTAAAGAACCCTTCAGCCGGATATTACTTTGAGGGTTTCTGTCTGTTGGTCAACCGGTAATTACTCTGGTTCATTCAGGATTCTGAAGAGAACTCTTCCAGTCAAGTCCCTTCCTTCCTGAGAGTGTTGATCTGACAATGCTTGTTGGTCAACATACCAAGAACACTGTCTCTTGGTCCTACAGTTGACTTAACTCTTTCACCCTAACAAGCCCAAAATCAAACTCAAAAACATATTTGTAACTGATATCTTAGGAGTATAGGGATTAAAGAGTAGACAAACACCATCCATCTGAAGGGCATACACTGCCTTTGTGCGACTACCTTGCTTATTTTTAAAATCATGTTTTCCTTAGACTAAAGTTCCTCTAAGAGATCACCTACTGTTACTTTGTGACTGGTATCTTAGGGGTGAAGGGTTAAAGAAAAGGCAAACACCATTTATCTGAAGTCCATAGACTGCCTTTGTTGACCTACTTTTAGACTGCATTCTTTGCTTACTTTTAACTACAATTCTTTCCTTAAGACTGAAGTTACTGGAAAAATCACTGTTAATTTGTAACTGGTATCTTAGGGTTAAAGAAAAGGCAAACACCATTTATCTGAAGTCCATAGACTGCCTTTGTTGACCTACTTTTAGACTGCATTCTTTGCTTACTTTTAACTACAATTCTTTCCTTAAGACTGAAGTTACTGGAAAAATCACTGTTAATTTGTAACTGGTATCTTAGGGTTAAAGAAAAGGCAAACACCATTCATCTGAAGTCCATAGACTGCCTTTGTTGACCTACTTTTAGACTGCATTCTTTGCTTACTTTTAACTACAATTCTTTCCTTAAGACTGAAGTTACTGGAAAAATCACTGTTAATTTGTAACTGGTATCTTAGGGTTAAAGAAAAGGCAAACACCATCCATCTGAAGTCCATAGACTGTCTTTGTTGAACTACTTTCAGACTGCATTCTTTGCTTATTCTTAACTACATGTTTTTCCTTACAGCAGAGGTTACTGGAAGAGATCATGAACTGTGCTTTGGACAGTTTTCAGTAGGGTGTGTGAGTTCTGACATATTGATTTCCAGAGAAGTAATGAAGCCTTTCCGAGGGACTAGTGACTTAAATCTTGCCTCCATTTACTTTGGCGACTACACCATCCTTCTGTGGTTTCTTACATTAATTCTTGGTGTAATTGAAAAGGAACTGATGGCTTTTCTTCTGCTTCATTTAGGCTAAAGAACAAGGAAATAGGATCCCAGACATTTGAAATAAGCTCTGAGTAGACATTATTTTTTAATGAGTCATTTTGAGATATAATCTGGTCAGATGTCTTTTTATCTTATTTTTCACTTACTAACTTCGCTTATGTTTCAGTGAGATATGTATGTCAAATATTAGCACTTATTTAACTAACTTTAAAAAAAATATGACAAATTCAAAATATTTTTCAAACAAATTTCAAAAATTCAATTCTCAAATCTTTCTTTAAATAGAGAGATACCGAGCAAATTCAGAATCTCTTTTTAAATCAATTTCAAAAATTCAATTCCCAAATCTTTCTTTAAATAGAGAGACACTGAGATATAAAGCCATCTTGAAATGTCCAAGAATCCTGTAATTCCTCCCCACCTGTTGAAGAAGGTGCTTTGTTGCCGAGGGACCTGTAGCTAATACCTGCGTGTTTGTATTGGATCCACTGTCTGCCAGCAGCTATGTAGACTCTGTATTAATGTTTATGTGGCTAATACTTTGTGTAATCTCTGCAGATCAATCCACAAACCTCAAAGGGCTCCAGCTGCATGAGGCTAACCCAAAGACTTGTTCATAAACGTTACCTCTTGAAGTATGGATCTGAGATGCAAAACGTAATGAAACAATCAAGCAGTGATCAATCTATAGATATGACCCTCTGAGTCAAGGGACTCGCTACCAAAAAGTCTTGTCAGTCCAAGCTGATTTAAATCAGTCCTTTAATAAGTAAGCACATAGTATTTCAAAAAAACTATGCATCCCAGGACTCACAGCTTAAATTTCTATGAGTCTTTTGTAAATTTTATGAGTATTTGAAGCAGGACACGCTGGTAAATTTATCCCTGATCAAGTTTTGATTAGAGATGCACAACACTTAATTGAAAAATATTTAGGAATTGATTTAGGAATTACAAGCAAAGTGTATTGATAACAGTTAGCCATATCTTGCATTGTTCACATTGGCAGTTATAGGCAGGAAGCTATGATATGGATTAGTAAAATTAAGAAACACATTCAATCAACAATGTGTAGCGCAAGAGTACATGACGTCACAGGTTATGTGACGTCATAAACAAAGTAGTTCTGCTTCACATGACTACTAAGAGACCAAGAGTTATTCTAGAGCTGTATAAGATATGAAGAAAGCAGTCTGACGCTCTTAGCTGTAAAGTGCTGTGTTGTTTGAAAAGGATAAAATTAGAAAAGGATGATTTTTAATTGTTTCCTGTAAAAAGTTAATGGAAGTGAAATTGGATAATGGACTCTTTGGCAAGAAAATATTTTGATTGAAAGTTAAATTTCTTACGATGATCACGTTGTCAAATTTGATTGCATTTTGAGCTGAAGCATAGGGATCCTTACTGACTATAAAGCAGTGACCATAAAAAGTCACCTTTGAACTCTGGGCAAGCCATCTTAGCTTGACAGGACATTATAAGATGTGCCCCCAAGTGGTATCAGCATGTTTTTCAACTTGATTCCACAGCAATTAACCATGTTTTTGATGCGTCACCTGTACAGCCAGCTTAGCGGTTGTTAAATCATGTCAGTTCTCTCTAAGAGGTACACTCTATCTTAATTCTAGGACCTTAACAATAGGGATTTCAGGCTCTTTGAGATGTATGGTCTTGGTATTGTTTGAGGAAGGAATAAACTTTGTTGCACTTTTTGTTTTGAACCGTTTTAGCCTGAGAACTTACTGACACATGATGCATCAACTTGACAATATTGCGGGAATTTTTGCCCCAGGGATGAAATTGATTTTTTCTCATATTTTTTCGGAACGAAGGCCTTGACATAATGTTGTTTTTAGTGAAAAGGGTGGTTTTCAGTGAAGAAAGTCTTTTACAGTTTTAAGTTTTTCAGCTTTGAAAAATTGCAAGTCAATCAATTTGACACAGAATCTAGAGATGCAGAAATTTGGATATTTGTCCCGGAACAATATTGACATTTTGCATAAGGAAACAGGAGTATTACCATGAAATGATTCAGGAGACCTCAATCAATGCTTTTCCTGCTGGTGACATAAATTGAAGGTCCAAACTCACACCCCTTAAAAATTTTTAGTATAGATTGAGGAGAAAATTTTAGGAAAACATTTCTCGATCCAGGCTGTCAAGGCTATTGATCCTGAGAGTCATTTAGGTAATTGACAATCTGTTCTGCACTTTCAAGAAAATTATTCTGCCTGTTTTAGATAATTGGATAAGATTTCAGAAATGTCAATTTTTGATTGAATTTTTCATAGTTGAACGTTGTCTAACAATTTCCTTCCTTCAATGAAGTTTGAAATAAAAATTCAATTTTGAAATTAAGAAATTCTAAAAGGGCAGCCATATTTTCTTCCAAGAATTCTAATATGAATCAACATAGAAACACAGAAATTGAAAGTATCAACTTGCCTCCGTGTTCAATATTTAAACTAGATGATTATTCAATGAAAACACTTGTCCAATTTAGAAATAGAAAAAAATCAGAATATATAATAAAACTTTAAAATTTTTCAAACTTATGATTCGATCCTGTCTGCATAACAAGATATATATTTTAGAATTTTTTTTTTTGATTAGATATTTCATAAAATGAATGTTGTCTAACAATATCCATCCTTCAAGGAAGTTTGAAATAAAAACTAAATTTTTAAAATAAGAAAATTGCAAAAGCAATATTTCCATACAAGAATTCTAAAATCAATCAACGTAGAGAGTACTAGAGACACAGATGTTTAAGACATCAACTGTTTTTATTCAATATATCAACTGGTTATTCAATGAAGGCACTTGTTCTGAATAAAAAAACAAATGTGTGCAAAGACATTGATAGAAATTGAAAACTTTTCAAACTTCTATTGCCATTTCCCAGATAAAAGCTTTAACATTTCAAAAATGTCAGTTTATGTATGTTGTTTTTATAATATTAATTTTCATATCAAAGTTCAATGAAGTTTAACCTAATCTTTAAATGAGAAAACAAAAACAGCCATTTTTTTTGCAAGAATTCCTAACAGCTTTTAATCAGTAGAAAGACAGATGTTGAGGACATTTAAGTTCAATATTTAAATTGACTATTCAATTACCGCCTTATATTGAAAATGTTCATGTAACTTGACTGACAAAGTCAAGAAATTAATAAAAATGATCACCTTTACAAAATAAATTTCCTTTAAGTTTGGTTCATTTTGATGTATCAGATTGTACATGTAGCTCTACATGTGTTAATTTGCGGCCATGTGAGAGTTTCCTGTCCTTCACTATTGATCTCACTAGTAACCCTCGTTGTTCTCTGTTGAACTGTTGATAATCTTCTTTAGATTATAGATCTCGCTCTAAATGAAGGCATTACTCAAGGGACAAAGAATCCTTGATTTATTGATCAAAGCTTATGTAATTTGAATGATTTTTCAGAGGCAAAAATAATTTCCTCTAAGGTTAATCAAGAGATTGTTATAATGTTCTTTAAAAAATGCATTTGAAATGGCATGTTTGATAAAGTGATTAGTTTTTCCCTATAAAAAAATTATACATAATTACGTCCATGAAAGTTTAAAGGTTTGATTAAAAAAAAGTCGGAACACATGACTGAAAGACCAAGTTTGCCCATGGCGCTTTCGGACTCCCGGCATCAATATATTGCATGGTTTGAGCATGTACTTGTTACATAATGGTTGCAGTAGGAAGCTACTCAGTCCATATACATAGGCCTTAATGACATCAAATTGATGAAAAAGCTTTTGAGTGTGATGAAATCTAGCCAGGCCTGGTGTGATCAAATAGATTTTTATATGAAGGAAGCCTGATGGAAACTCAAGGCTACGCTTGAGCTTCTAATTGAAGTTTTATGTTTTACTCCTGTTGGAGGAAGGTGCTACGTGGTGTGGAGCTTGTTGTGGTGAGAAGTGTGACACGCATGCATGTAGAGGATCTACTGTTAGTTAAGATCAGTTGTTTGTTAACAAAGCCACAGGACACAATGGTGTTCCTTGGTTAAAATCGTGTATAATGTTGGAGGGAATGGGGCTAGTTGTACTTAGAGAATGATGTGACAATCATGCATGTAGTGGATCTACTGTTAGTTTCTGAATCAGGTGTTAGATAACAAAGCCACAGGACACAATGGTGATCGTTGTGGTTCCTTGGTTAAAGTGTGGAAGGTATATGAGGACCGATGTAGGATGGAATGAAGCTAGTTGTACTACGGCTTGTTTACTAAATCAGTGGACTGTCGCATGACACAAAGGTGTTCTTGTTGGTTCTTTGGTTAAAAGTGTACTAGCTTTATGACAAGGAACATGTCATATCAATTTGACCAATGCATGATGCATTTAAGGATAAAGCTCAGTGCCATGATAAGATGTCCTCAGTATTAAATCTTAGGGTTTCATGACATGGCTGTCTCCATCTCCCTTTCATACCTTTGTAAAAGTCAATGACAATACATTAAGATTGGTGTCACATCTTGTATGTTTTTCTCTACATGAACGTTTCAGCTAGAAATTGTTTCATCTCTTCACAAAAAGATCAAAAGAACCATCAATTGCATGAATACCAAATATTCACTTGAACCACTTGCTTGCATTGAATGACTGTTCAATTAACGCTATGGTTTGTCACATTGAAGCAATTGTGGTTGCAATGTACAAAGGATTAATCTTTGAAAGACAAAGAAACTAATTCTTTGAAGAGTAAATTTGCACTGATTGACAACCTAATAAAACCTTACTGAATTAGATTCTATGTTGTTACTTATGCATTAGTTTCCAATTTAGTTGTCATGCACTTGGTGAAGAATTGTTTTTTGGACTGCAGGATTACATTAAAACACAATGACACCCAAACATACAAAGCACCCTGGGATGTTCAGGAAGTGTAATTGCTCTCCAGAGCTTCTAAAGAGTTTCTATGTAAATGAGAACACATAAATGTCAGCTTTAGCAATACCTTTGTGTTCAATTCACTTTAAATAAATGACAACTTTGCTTTAGGGTAGAAAATATATATTTTCCTTGGTTAGGGGAACCTTGTCAAATTTTATTGTTTGGCATGTGCTTTCTTCATGTTTTTGCTACCTCAATACCTTTGAATAACTGTTTGAGGTTTTTAGCTCACCTTTACAAAGTAAATGTGAGCTTATGTCATGGCGCTTCGTCCGTCGTCCGTCTGTCTGTCCGTCCGTCTGTCCGTCCGTCCGTCCGTCCGTAAACTTTCACGAAAAAGACTACTCCTCCTAAACCAATTCAGATATCATTCTGAAATTGTAGTATGTTATACCCATGGTGATTCCCCACAGAAAGGTAGGCGTTTAATTTTTGAGAATCCAAGATGGCCGCCATGACAGCCATATTGAATTTTCAATTAGATTTCATGAAAAAGACTACTCCTTCTAAATGAATACAGATATCATTCTGAAATTGTAATATGTTATACCCTTGGTGATTCCGCACAGAAAGGTAGACGTTAAAGTTTTGAGAATCCAATATGGCCACCATGGCAGCCATATTGAATTTTAAATTAGATTTCATGACAAAGACTATTTCTCCTAAACCAATCTAGATATCATTTTTATATTGTAGTTATACCTATAGTGATTCCGCACAGAAAGGTAGATGTTTCAGTTTTGAGAATCCAAGATGGCCGCAATAGCAGCCATATTGACTTTTCAGCTGCAGATGACACATCATTATTATTAAATTTTAAGCTTTCATCAAGTGATCACTGGCACCATATAAATTCTCAAATTTGAACTTACTAATCATAATATTATCTTTAATATGGAATATTTAAGATTGTCGTGCAAGTTGCAATACCTTTGTGTTCAATTCACTTTAAATAAATGACAACTTTGCTTTAGGGTAGAAAATATATATTTTCCTTGGTTAGGGGAACCTTGTCAAATTTTATTGTTTGGCATGTGCTTTCTTCATGTTTTTGCTACCTCAATACCTTTGAATAACTGTTTGAGGTTTTTAGCTCACCTTTACAAAGTAAATGTGAGCTTATGTCATGGCGCTTCGTCCGTCGTCCGTCTGTCTGTCCGTCCGTCTGTCCGTCCGTCCGTCCGTCCGTCCGTCCGTAAACTTTCACGAAAAAGACTACTCCTCCTAAACCAATTCAGATATCATTCTGAAATTGTAGTATGTTATACCCATGGTGATTCCCCACAGAAAGGTAGGCGTTTAATTTTTGAGAATCCAAGATGGCCGCCATGACAGCCATATTGAATTTTCAATTAGATTTCATGAAAAAGACTACTCCTTCTAAATGAATACAGATATCATTCTGAAATTGTAATATGTTATACCCTTGGTGATTCCGCACAGAAAGGTAGACGTTAAAGTTTTGAGAATCCAATATGGCCACCATGGCAGCCATATTGAATTTTAAATTAGATTTCATGACAAAGACTATTTCTCCTAAACCAATCTAGATATCATTTTTATATTGTAGTTATACCTATAGTGATTCCGCACAGAAAGGTAGATGTTTCAGTTTTGAGAATCCAAGATGGCCGCAATAGCAGCCATATTGACTTTTCAGCTGCAGATGACACATCATTATTATTAAATTTTAAGCTTTCATCAAGTGATCACTGGCACCATATAAATTCTCAAATTTGAACTTACTAATCATAATATTATCTTTAATATGGAATATTTAAGATTGTCGTGCAAGTTGTTCTATATTTTTAAGTGTTTCTAAAAAAAATTAAGATGAAAGACAAACATAATTGATTAATTTGTTTAAAATGTTTATGGCAACTAGCTGCAAAAACCAAATCACATTAAACATGTTAAATTTTAAACAATGGTATCTCCCTTATATTCCTTTAAATACCACACATAAGGGGTCAACCAGAGTTCAGATATTCCACTATCCTGTCTAATACACATCCCAAGGCAGGCTGCTAGCATCACAGTGGCAGCTGCTAGTCTGTTGCATAATCAACCTGACCCAATTGATATGGTAGAGCATTATGCTATATGGCCATGGCCCATGTGTATGCAATAAAAGTTATGGACTTGTATTCTCATGACAGTGATATGTTCTTTCTAAGAATAACAACTTACACAAAACTTGTCTACAATAAGCTTTGTGTTTAGCAATCTACATGATAAGTTGATGTGGAATAAATATGCAGATGAAAATCGAAAAGGGTTTAGTAAGAAAAGTAAGGAAATTTGATTTGTCATATCTCTCTGTTGATTTGACAATGCAAAAATGTTTACCATTATAGTACTGTATGAGTGTTAAATAAATTGATACTTTAATGAAAGACATCTCATGGTCACTTGACATGTAAATATTATGTGAACAAAATAAACGTGTCTTATGCATTGCTGTGTTTATGACTTTCCTCTCAATTAGTCATTCATTTTCCTTGAAAAATCTGTACTTTTGGGATTCTCAATATCCCATGCAGCATAACCATCAGTGAAATAATCTTGAAATCATATTAATGATTCACTACAAAACAAATGTAAGTGCCCACCATCCTGTAAGTAATGAATGACATTTAAATGGATACACCTAAACCAATCAAGATATCATAATGAAATTAATACGGATGCCCACATAAAAGTAGCATTTTGAAGATTAAAAAGTACAAGATGGTCACCAATTCAGCCATAGATATACAAAAAAGTTATACAAAAACCTACTGCTTGTTAACTTATCATGATTATATCATTCGTGTATTAATGTTTGTTCAAGCTCTAGTCGTTTCCAAAAGAAGACTAGTATTTTAAAAGATAAAAAAATCATGATGGCAGCCATAATCAATTATATAAAAGATGGTTACATGTATAATTAAACCATTTACCACATCATTCATTTTAAGGTGAGCTTCTGTACCCTCGGTACTTTTATTTTTCTTTTCATCTTGAAAGTCAAGGTATCATTTCCTGTATATGATGGTCCCTTTTCACAATCACACAAAAGGCAACCAAATCTGCTTTATCCTTAAGTCCTTTATATAAATAGAATTCATATGGACTCCAACATGGGAGAATATCTTAAGATTATATTTTGGCATTGCCATGAACAAGTCCAATATATTAACAGTGCAATTCTTGGATGAGTGATAGAAACAGTTTTCCATTCTGTCTTGTCCTGTTTGTCTAGTGTTGTAGATGCTTTTTACTGAGCTTTTATTACCACAATAATCCATGAGAGAGTTTCAACAAGATTATATTTTGCAATTGTCCAATATACATGTACTTTTGCAGTGCATTGTTTGGCAACATAGTTGTTTCTATTCCATCCTGTACTGTGAGGCTGGTGCTATAGAAACTCAAGACTATATACAGTGCCGATACAACCTTACACCCCTGAGGATTGCTGTTCTAGATATGCACAAGTCTTGTTGTTTCTATTCTCCCTAGTCCTTTGAGGCTGGTGTTCTAGATTGGCACAGGTTTTGGTGTTTTTTATTTCCCTCTTGTCTTGTTAGGCTAGTGTTCTATGGAAGTTCAATTCCCTATACCATGCTGACACAGCTTTACTATACCTCTCTCAGGCTCTTGTCCTATATAAACTCAAGTATTGATATTTCTATTCTCTCTTGTGATGTTAGGCTAGTGTCCCATATATGCTCAAGTCTGTATACCGTGCTGATACCCCTGAGTGTCCCTTGAGGGTCTGCAAATTACAGGTCTGTGCTTTATGCCTGGAGAGTGTGAAACCTCTGGATCAGCAAACAGGTCTTGTTGATTGGAAGGACACTGAGCCCTTAATCCTCACAGGGCTTCAATCTCATCCTCAGCTTGCTAGAACTCCCTAGGGACCTCAACCAGGATAATAGCCAGCATAAGGATCATGCTCTTCTGTTATACATTCCCTTATATCAGCTATTCATCACTTGTAATGGCCCTCCTCAAATTATTCATGCCTTTAGATTTCAGTCAAACCCTTTAGAATTAGATGTGCAATGGGGACCAGGATAATATCGGGTTTGAAGAGGATGTTCCAACTGTCATACATACTGTTATATCAGCTATTCATCACTTGTAATGGCCCTCCTCAAATTATTCATGCCTTTAGATTTCAGTCAAAACCTTTAGAATTAGATGTGCAATGGGGACCAGGATAATATCGCGCTTATAGAGCATGCTCAATTGTTATACATACTGTTATATCAGGCATTTGCACTTGTGATGACCTTCCATAAAATATATGTTCATTTGAACTTAGTTGTGAGGGAGTGTTTGTTGTCCTGGACTCTCATCTATATTGTTATGAAGATTTGAATCATTGAATTCAACTAAGGTAGCTACGAGGAACCTGCATGGTGTACTGATTGACCTTACTCTGACCAATCCACAGGCTCTTAGTAATTACATGGCTGCTTAAGTAGAACAGTTCATACTTGTTAGAATATAAATGGTATAAGTATGAAAATTGGATACCATTTGAAGATTGTTCAATTATGAGTAGACTGATCTGATACACCAAGCTAATCTCTTAACCATTAGTGTCAAGGACCAACTGAATCAAAACAGAGATGCTAGGGATCTGGTTATAGTACATTATGGAAAATGGAACACAACCTACAGACTTGAATGGTAAATAATTGATGACAATTTAGTACTTGGGAAACCTTTAAGGAGATTTAAGAATGATATGAAGAAACATTAGGTAACAGTGAAAAAACACCAGCTCATAGCTAGGCACCAACTGAGTGACTTAAAGTGACACAGAGTATCTTTCTTAAAATTTTATTTGGCTTGATAAGCTACAAAATATCTAATATGCTGATTGAAGTTCATATCTCATCACTGGATTTGCAAATATATCCATTTATGCATATCTCTAAAATGCTTGATTTTATGGAAAAATCAAGAAAACATCTCAAATACGTTTCATATTCAAAATTATGCATCCAATTAATCTACCTATTAGTTACAATACCTAATAAACACTATCAAATCGAATATAACTTTCTGTCAGCTTATTACAAGGTTTCAAAATTACGTTTGGCGAATTTGCGCACGCCACTCGAGCCACATTGTCCGGTTTTCGATCAAAATCGTGACTTTGAATGGCCGCATTTTCGCTCTAATGTACTGATTGGCCTTTAACTTGTTATTTTCAGTAACAGTTAGTGGTTCCCGATGTATTAACATCGATTTCAAAATTTGACATATGTGATCCTATCAACATACTCTGTATCTCTTTAAACTAAAGAAAAACTTGTGGCTAGAATTGCATTTGATTACAGCAGCTTATTTCAGATTCAATAATTCAATTAAGTTTATTCTCTATATGCTAAGACCAAATAATGAGGTAATGACTGATAAGAAGAAACACCACAGTGAGTGACATCAACTGAAGAAAATAATTCTGTACTTGATGACAGCAGCTAATGTTAGTAGATAATTCTCTCAGCAATAAGACCAAATAATGATTTAATGACTGGCCTGAATCCGATAATGGCAACTTTTTAGATGCATGAAGAATCAGAATCTGGTTTTTCTTGAGTGTTTCTATTTGATGTGGACATTATGATAGGGAAACGAAAAAAAGGTTTACTAAATCAATCTCTTCAACAAAGTGGTTTGCATACAATACATTGATGAAACAAGTTTAAATTGATTCCATTGTGTTTACAACAATTAATATGTTGAAAGACAAATAAATTAACACTATGCACTAATAAAACAAGTTTAATTGTTTCAATTATATTTATAGCAATGAAACTGAAACCATAAAACAAAAATGATTTAATGGAGATCTTTATCACAGATTTTAAAGTTTCCAGATCGGATATAATATTGTTGCCAACAGTGTTATTTGATTAAAGAAAAAGTTTTTGAAACTTATCTGTTAAATATCACATTAAATGTCAGATTGTCTGGGAGACTTCGATCAGGATTCTATCAGACTCAGCAATTCTTCATATCTTTCATGCTTCTCAATATAAAGAGGCACACCATTGAACATGATAGCTATATATATGGATGAAGTCATTAAACAAGATATATATCAATGATTTGGAATCTAATGAGTGGTACATAAATTGTGAAATGACAATTTCTTGCATAGAAAAACACATCTATACATGAAGATGTATATGGAGATTTATTGGAGGAGCTTCCCATGGTTGTAGGTTAATTGACATTTAGAATAAAAAGAAAGAAAAAACATTTTCTAATCTAGAATTTCAATCTTATGAGAAGATGGATATGATTGCCAATAAGGAAGAGGTTTGATAATAGTCTCTGTATAATTGACACAATGATGTTAAGGATTGATTTCTTGGATAGAAAAAATTGAAATTCTAGAATTTCAGTCATAAAGGAATTGAACAAGGAAGAGGTTTGTCCTTGTTTAATTGACACAAAGATCAATTTCTTTTTTAAAAGATTTAAAGAATACTGGTTTCTCGGTGAAACAAAAAGTCAGCTCAAATTGAAAGATCATAGTCAGCTATTTGAGACAAACAACCACCTGTATTCTATGTACCAAGGGTTGGCATAATGTACAATATATACTTTTATTATGAATTTTAAGAAAAAAGGATATCGTTTTATGTTAGGAAAGCTATCATATTACAGTATCTTGACAGATTTGAGCTAAAAATCTTAACCTGTAGAAATCAACATCACTGAATTTGAAAGGTCAGTAGCATGATTTTCTGAAATTTTATAATATAAGTTCATGCTAAATGTATTATCTTAGTGGAACAAACATCTCATAACTAAACCTAATTATCAGTAGTCCTAGAAAAACTTACTAACTATTTGGCAACTGCTGGCAACCATTTTCATGTGAACTCCTTGTAGTCATTTCAGATTTGGAAATGGGTAAGCTTAACTTAGCTGAACTTGTCTTATTCACTTATGATATGTTTGTTTCAGAACTGAAACTTCTGATTTAAAAACTTTTTCTTGCAAATATGCCAATTGTTTTTGCAAGATCACATTATAACCTAAAGTATGTGCTACTGCCCCTTTAAGAACCAATGATTATGCCTCGTCCTGTATAGATCGTCGGTTCTAGTGACTCGTATCAGGCTAATTGTAGGAGTTGACTAGAGCTATGTGTAAATCGATTGAAATTGTTCCATCCTATAAATACTTGGGTGTTCATTTCTCTTCATCTGGATCGTGGTATATAACACAGAAAACTCTGGCTGAACAGGCGGTAAAGGTATTAAATATTCTCAAATCGTCAGTTAAAAGTTTCTATAGTTTACAAATTAATGTTTTGCTTCACATATTTGATGTCAAAGTTTTGCCTTTGTTACTTTATGGAAGTGAGATCTGGGGTTTTCACCCGTCGCCATCTGTTTTGAATGTACATGATAGGTTTTGCAAGCAGATTTTGGGTCTCGGTAGGAATTCGCCGAATATTGCGGCGCGTG
This sequence comes from Steromphala cineraria, assembly GCA_916613615.1. Classification (NCBI taxonomy): domain Eukaryota; kingdom Metazoa; phylum Mollusca; class Gastropoda; order Trochida; family Trochidae; genus Steromphala; species Steromphala cineraria. The sequence continues at coordinate 12,913,526 of OU744721.1, forward strand.
CTGAACTTGGTCGTTATTCATTAAAAGTAAATCAATATGTCAAAATTGTCAAATATTGGGCTCGTCTTTTATCTCAAACTGAAAATATGATATTAAACAAGGTTTATGATTATCAGTTTCGTCTTGCTGAAAAGGGTATAGATTGTTGGGCTTTGAAAGTGAAAACTCTCTTGTTTAGTTATGGTTTTGGTAATGTGTGGGCTAATCAACGTATTGGAAATTTATCGTGTTTCGTAGCATTATTCAAGCAAAGGTGTATTGATATTGATAACCAGATGTGGTCTTCTAATATTAGTCTTGTCTCAAAATTAGATTTTTATCGTAGGATTAAAACAAGTGTAGATTTTGAAACTTATATCACTAGTGTTAACGTAAGACAGTTCCGCATTTTACTCAGTAGATTTCGATGTTCAAATCATAATTTGATGATTGAATATGGTAGATATTTAGGTCTTAAAAGGGAGGATCGTCTTTGCCCGCTTTGTATTGTACCTCATATCGAAAATGAGTATCACTTCTGTTTAGAATGCCCATTTTACCAGAAATTGAGATGTGATATTCTTCCTAAATATTACCATTTATATCCATCAGAATTAAAACTAGCCCAATTATTTGCATCACAAAATACTTTTGTCATAAATTCCCTCGCAAAATACATATATTTGGCATTCAAACAAAGAAATAGATTTCTAAACTGTGTAACCACTACCAATTTATAGTGATGTATATAATATGTATAATGGTGCTCATGTATGTTTACAATATGTGTACAATCTGATGTATAATGGGCCTGTGGCCCTTTTACTGAAATAAACTCTCTCTCTCTCACTAGAGCTATGTAGGAATAATTGCATCTTCATTAGAATCTGTCTGTGGACTCCATGCTCAATGAACCTGCATAATTTCATTGGAGGGACATTGTCCTAATTTGAAAACTCTCTTCTCGAAATTGGGCACCGAAATTTGATTTGGTTATTGCTAATACAGAAATAATTGGTACAATTTAGTATGTAATTTAGATTTGTTCTTGTTTGTGTTTATTTAATGATGTATATTGAACAAGAATTAGTGTTTTATATAAGACATTTCTTAATTTTGCACATTGGAAAACACAATTTAATCTATTTTGCTTTTGGCTTATTAAAGATTCTGGAATTTATCAAGAATTTGAAATTAAGTTTTGGAGCAGAATTCAAGTTCAATCAACAATGTTATTAAATCAATGAGAATCATGTTTGGAATTGAAGACATTAAATTCTAAAATCAAGAATACATCCATGTTCAAAGGGTTCTTTGAATTTTCAAAGTAATGAATAAGTATAGACATATAAGTTCTCAAAATTCTCTAAAGGCTGACTCTGAATTGATTGAATTTTGATATATTTGATGTTTATGGGTTTCTGTAAATGTGATAGAGTAGGTAGCCCACAACACTGATGGAGTGAAATGTACATAAGAACTGAAGAGACAAACATAGCAAGTTTTTTACCTTAATGGAATCTTCGTGTTCAAATGCTTAATATTTTCATATTTTTTTGACAAATGTTGAGATGTAAAATCAATATTGTGAAAGATAACTTGTGAATATTGATGCCATTGATTGTGAATGAATATGGTGGTACCATGGGCCAATTAGATTTGAGTGAAGGAGGTGGGAAAAGTGATAAAACAGCTCTTACTGTGCAATGGGATCAGGGTGATCCTCATCTTCGGATCTGTATGGTGAGTACACAGTCTCTTGTCAATAGATACCTACTGATTATCTATATACAGGTCCTGTTTTGTGAATTAGTATATGCCAAATATAGAATTGGTATTTCTGTGCAGTTTTTATTGGTGAATTGTTCAGTTCTGTGAACTTTACAGTTCAGTTTTTATGACCATTTTGATTTGATAAAGTGTCAAGAATGTGTCTTAATGAAAATTGTCAAATGCAATTTTTATCACTTCTAAAAAACTATTTTGATGGAATTAGAGATGGCAAAAATATGAATGCAATTTTGATACAATAATGCTGAATTCAAAGAAGACAATTCAAACTAAAAATACTTAATCAGAATGCATGGTGAAAAAAACATTTGATACTAGAAATCTATCGCAAGTTTGATTTTCATAATCATAACAGCTTTTATGCTCTATGGAACTGAAAAATTGTAGGCAAGTGTGATACTTGCAGTTTTCTTAGGTTTATCTTCAATCTGTTTTTCTATGACATCACCAACCATTGAATTGCAGAATTAAGATTAAAATTTTATTTGAAAGCAAGACCATTATGTTTTTTGCAACTTTTTTCCTGGAAAGCAACTTACCACATAAAAGTGAAAGGTCTTAATTTGCTAGAGGTATTGACCCAGTTTACCTCCTCTAATTAGCATCTTCAAATTCTTAATTTTCACAACATCATCTCCTTGCTACCTTGAAGAGCCTTTGACAAGAACAACTTCAGATACATTGGAGTGTGTGGGTTGGATTTCAAGCTGTCTTGCAAGATTTCTTACAATGTTTATCTGGATTTTTTGTCTGGAAACTCTAGAAAGCAGTATCGATTTGTCTTAGTAGAAGACGGTGACCAGATCCAGTAATAACATTACCTGCAACGCCACAATGTAATTTCCCAACAATAACTCTACACTTGTAGACACTTGCCGAGAACAAGATGTCAGGTACCATTTAGCAAGAGTATAGTGCTGTGTTTATTCTGTCTGAACAGTTGATGTACCACTCTCGCTACAGAAAGGATGTAAAAGGATTCAAAGGTTCTTCAAATAAGCTTGTTGAAAATAAAGCATCTTCTCAAAAAAAGGAAAAAAAGGTCAAAACCTCTCAAATCTAAGATCATCTTTCAGCTTGGTTTCATTACATGAAATGAACTAAGGTGATAAAAAACTCATTTGGACAGCAAAATTGAATCTCTGCTGAAAAAGAATTAAAACTTGTTGATAATGAAAGCTGTGAGTCTAGGCATGTGCTGTGGAAGTGTTTACCTCCAAAATGTTTCCCTGAAGTCATAAATTCTCTTACAGAACATAAAGCGGTTCCGAAACACGATTTGTTCGATTGAGTTAGCTCTTGTAATGTGAAAAGTTGCTGTAGAGGGACGATGTGAAGACGTCAATAATTGCCTAAGCAGCATACAGGATAGTCCTCCCTACTCGGCTATAGGCCATACCTGGCTGTGTCAGAACTAATCTCGGGCTGAAGGCTATATACCTTACTGTGCCAAGCTTAGACAAAATCTGTTCTCAAGAAATTAAAAAAAAAAGTTAAACAACACTTTTTATGCCCCCGAATCGGAGATTCCGGGGGTATATTGTATTTCACCTGTCAGTCTGTCCGTTTGTCCGTTTGTCCACAAAAACTTTAACCTTGGTCATAACTTTTGATTGGTCGGAGCTAGGTCTTTGATACTTGACATATGCATCCGGGGGCATTCGTGTTTCACAAACACATCTTGTTCTAATCTTAATTTCTAAGTTTGTTGTTTCTTGTGAGTTTGTTAAGTCTAGTCTTGCTGAATACAGATCTAGACTGTATAAATGCCTCCTATTTCATAAATAGTAATAGAGCACAACAAGTCAATGATATGTTTTAGCCCGATGTCTTGGTTGTAGAAGTGTACTGTTTTAAGGTCTGGCTATGTTGTTTCTGTAACTTGAAAAGGTTCTATATGCTAAACATGCTTTTCCATCTGTCAGTGCAGTTAGAAACATACAAACATCAGAACAAGTTCTGGTTTGTTTTTCTGTTTTCATTATGCAAGAAGAAAATATCATAGTAGAAAAAATCATGCAGTTTGCTTATACTCCTACAAGAAATATTGATCCTCTTCTCTATGATGTTATATAAAGAGAAGCATGACAATTTGTCCTTGTGTATGGTACCAATCATTCTTGCTTTGGTTTTTTATAAGACAGAGTACATAATGATGTTTGCTGTTATTCAAGACCATCCGTTCCAGTTTGAAGATCAACCGGAAACGGTTCCGTTCATTTCATGCAAACAATGCCAGTATTTATCCATGATCATGCAAAAATATGATATTTTTCCGTCGGTTCACATTGAAAACAATCCCACTAAGCAGCAGGATACAAGTCCTTTATAACAAGAATAGCCATAGCCTGAGTTTGTATAGCATCCATCATCAGAGTTAAATCACCCATATTGGCAACATCTCTTCCAGTGTTGGCTGTAATGGAATATCACCACATGAATAGTCTGGCACAGTAGAAGCTGTCTCTAGGGACTACACAGTCATCAAACAGATCTGTCAATATCTCTCACCAAGTTGACTCTGCAAGTGGACAGTCACAGATCTTAAATGACTCTGGTGCTGGTTATTGGGTTACATTGTCTCTATATTTTTATGCCCCCGAATCGGAGATTCCGGGGGTATATTGTTGTTCACCTGTCCGTCTGTCCGTCTGTCCGTCCGTCCGTCTGTCCGTCTGTCCGTTTGTCCACAAAAACTTTAACTTTGGTCATAACTTTTGATTGGTCAGAGCTAGGTCTTTGATACTTGACATATGCATCCGGGGGCATTCGTGTTTCACAAACACATCTTGTTATCTATTGGCTGTTTAGCTAGATATATCTCTTGAAAACTTAGATAGTTGCAGTGGTTAATATTCCGCTTGTATATCTTTGAAATGTTATCTTCTGCTGTTTGGCTTATATCTAAAGGTGATGTTTTTCTTTCTTTATTTGAATTTTTTTTTAAATGCAATATTTACTTTCCAAAGTATTCTCTAAGGATTTATAAAACTTTAATGCAAAAAATATCCATGAAAGAATACATTGAAGTATGGTATCCCTTTCAAAAGTATCTAATTTCATTAAACATTTTATCAATATTACTGCATGCCTTGATGAATATGGCATCAAGAATCTGCTTGTTGTCATTACCCTTGACGCTATGTATGATAAGTCTTTGACTCTCTACTTATTTCATCACATGGTTGTTTTGAAGTTGTGTTCTGAAGACAAGATGCTCATCCTCAGGTTATATTAACTGTCTTTTCCTTTAAACATTTTTTCTGAAAAATATCTATATATTAGCTGGCATTTCATCTTTCAAAACTTTCCTTAGAAGTTTTACTTTCTTGTTTTCCACACTTTTTATTCTTGAACTGTCTGGTGATTCCATAACCTTGAGGCTGGTTTTTCTGAAGTCAACGGTTTCATCTATAAACATTGAAACCCAGCAAACTTCATTTTCTCTATTTTTTTTATATTAGTACCAATCAATTCCCTCCAGTGTCTACCTGCCACCTGTCTGCCTCCCTGTCTCTGTGCAGTGTCAGTCTTGCATCTTGAATGTCTCTGGAGCTTCTTTAGCAAGACTTCCAGACGATTGGTTTCCTTTTATCACTCCTGCTGTTGTACTTTGGTATTCTGTTCAGAACCTTTGCTCCGAACTGACTCAATTTGCCTTTATAGTCTCTGATGATTCATTTGGAAAAGTCTGTAGTCAAATAAGTACATAGGGGCAATATGTTTTAATATGTCTGTATTTATTATTCAGAGATACATTTTAAGAAATTGGTTGCTTTGTTAGAAAAGACAGCAAAGTCTTGCAATCATGATGTGTTTTCATGACAGAAACTCCCTGAGTCTCCATGACCCAATGATAAATATTTCCCAACTGCCTGAGTCTCCATGACCCAATGATAAATATTTCCCAACTGCCTGAGTCTCCATGACCCCATGCTAGAATTCCCCAACTCCCTGAGTCAGCATGACACCATGACAAGAATTCACCAACTCCCAGAGTCTTCATGACCCCATGACAGAAACTCCCTGAGTCTTCATGACCCCATGACAGAAACTCCCTGAGTCTTCATGACCTCCATGACAGACACTCCCCGAGTCTTCATGACCTCAATGACAGAAACTCCCGAGTCTTCATGACCTCCATGACAGAAACTCCCCGAGTCTTTATGACCTCAATGACAGAAACTCCCTGAGTCTTCATGACCACCATGACAGAAACTCCAAGAGTCTCCGTCACCTCAATGACAAGAATTTCCCAACTCCCTGAGTCTTCATGATCTCAATGACAGGAACTCCCTCAGTTTTCATGACCTCCATGACAGAAGCTCCTTGAGTTTTCCCCTTAACCTAGATCGATACTATTTCTCTTCTCCCTCGTTTAGCAGCTAGAATTCTCTCTCTCTAAAGAATGAGACACAAGACATAGGCTCATCAACTTGAACATTCATTGCCTCATGCAAGAATAATTAGCTTCAAATAGTTTCTAATCAGGGCTTTATTATACCAAGGTTGTCAGAGATAAGTATACATGGTATGTGACGCATTCAATTATTTCTAAGCCCCTATCAAGTGTATGCAAGATCGATGGGAAGAGGAAATTTTGGCCCTCCCTGCAGTTGAGGAAAGTACTGGAGAAAGATCTATATAGAGTCTTGATTGATTCCGGTCGATATTTTGGTGTGCTGAAGAGGATCCATGCCCCATTATTCTCCAGCAATAAAATGGTCGCTAATTGATTCTTCTTTCCATTGCCCCTGAGTAGGGCTGATACAGTGATGGGCTCAATCACTTTATTTCAACAGAAAGATAATTTTTGTCTCAAACCAAACATGAGTGGCGCTGTTCCTCCTTGGTGGATTCATCAAAATAAATTTAGGCTGTAATTTTGCCTTTTTTCTCTGTCAAATATTTACATCTTGGCAGATATTTACTTTTATGATCGATGTTAGGATCTTTTCAACTTATCAGTGTCAAATTTTTGGAAAAGATAGAAAACTATTGAATAGAATAGCATTTCGTAATTACAGAGGTTTGTTTACAGATATCACCATGAGAGAACTCTTATCAGTTTAAAAAATGCTTAATTATCTTATTTGATTGATTGATCGTAATCTAAGGAAATCTTCTTCAAACTCTATTAAATCATAAATATAGGTAAATTGCTAGAATTAATCCATCCTATACATCCTTTGTCAATATCTTGTCACAATTGAAGACAAAATTGTAGGGTATATGCATGTACTTAATCAATAGAATTGATTTGAAGATTAGCACCACAAGCTTCTACAGTCAATTAAATAGTTCCAAGACTCTGCAATCATAAGACTGTAATGTCATTCAGTGCAGGCCATAGACAAGGCTCGTATAATGCTCCCAAATTGTTGAGATAAAATATGACTAAATCTTTAGTTCAAAGGCCTTTCTTCCCCGATTAACCAACTGGACCATGGTGTAATGGAGCAAGATTTATGTCAGGTCTTTGTTTATGTGTCTTTGATAAGAACTATGGTTTATGATGAAGTACAAACATAAATTGCAAAGAAACAATGGTACATGCATCAACCTTAATATGAATACCAACCGGCCATATGCATGATGTTTGGTAGCTTTAATCCTAGATTACGACTTCAATGAATATTGATTCCAAAATGCAATATGTAAATTTTGAATAATTATTTCATAGTTGTGCTAAAGTCTAATTGAAAGATTAAGGAATGATGCTTTATTAAAGGCTACAATGTTTTCTACAATCAAAGAGCAGGACTATAGAATAACCTACCAGTCACTAAGTCTCTGAAAATAATTTTCATTTAAGAACTTCAATAGTAACATCAGGGATCTAGGAATTGAGTCTTGTTGCCTTAATTTTACTTTTTTCAATGGATACATCTCAGCTAAAAGGTAAAGTTGAGATGAAATGATGCAAACAGGCTGTGAGTCTGCCCAGGATAAACCAAGAGAGCAGTTATTTCCAGCTAGAATTAATAACCTGTAAGCATGGCACATTCCCATAGTGTTCGATAATCAATGAGCTGTTAGTCTCGTGGGGACGAAAGTAATAATGGTCCACAAATGACATGAACTTGGTTGTCCTTTTCAACATTCTATTACTCTATGGAAATCTATTTTTATATTTCACGCCTTTATGCAACAATTGTTCAATTTATTGACTTATTGATGTTTGGGAAAATTATGAAGACAGAACAAAGATAATATGAACCATTATGTTGTCCAAAGTTTGTGCGAGTTAGTACTGGACCACCTTTCTTTTGTTGCTTTATCGACATTAGATGGGATTGAACTCAGGAAAGTAAGGTGTGGAGTAATGATACGGAAACCCGTGAAATAATCACCTTTTTCTTCTTAGGTGATTGAAAAGTTATTTTGCTGTTTCTCCTGGAAGCTGCATAAATCTTCAGATTCCCAGATCATTATAAAACCTTTTGGGAACTACTTCTTTGTCTGTCTTACAGCCACAGAAACAAAATATCTTTGAAGACCCATGCAAATGTCTATTATTGTAGCAAGTCTAGATCACTGCAGTTTCTGAAAATGAACTTTCTCTTTATTAATAAAAAGCTGCATTTTGGTTATATTTTCATTTGAGAGACTAAAATTTAGTCTATGGCCTTCCTAAAAGCTGATCAGTTCACGCATACATATAAAGATAGCTTAAGTCACAGCCTTGAGCAACATCTAAGATATGCCGTTTCTGAAAATGAACATCTTCTGTGGGCTCCTTTCTCATTTTATAAGAAAAAGTTATTTTGATTATAACTTTGATTATATTAATTTTCATTTAAGAGACTAAAATTTAGTCTATGGCGTTCCTAAAAGCTGATCAGTTTACATATACATTTAGCTTTAGTCACAGCCTTGAGCAAGGTCTAAGATATGTGTCAGACTGATGAATGCAGTGGCAGCTCATGTTCCTCAGAAATGTTTGTTAATTTCGCTAATGGCCGAATGTCAATTCATTTGACTGATGAGGTCCAAGAATTTCTCTCCTTGCTATAAAAAAACTTTGTTATTGACACACCCTTCACTGTTTATTTTTGTTTGAGTCTCAGGTAATCAATATCTCTAAAAATATTTGTTATGCTGTAATGCCAATTGATATTTGACTCAGTACAGTTAAATGCCATTGCTATGTAAGGTGAGGGGAAAGAAATGTGCATTGAAAAATGCTATGAGTAATGTTGCAATTGAATTATAGACTGTTCAATGGTATCTCAAGGAAAAAGGGTAATAACATTTCATTTTAATGCTTGAGGAAAATCCCTTGTAGATGCATCTGCTAATCCATTTGAAGCCACCTGAAAAAAGGGACAAGAATTGGCCCAGAAACGTCATGAGAAATCAATAAAGAAGTTGTTCATAACATTCGTCTTGTATCATTTGAAGCCAATATTTTGTATGTGACAATAATCATGTAAGGAGAATAGTCAAAAGCTATTAAGATGAAAGATATTTCTGTAAACAAGAATAAGATGAAGGTACTGAACTCTACTGCAAGATGTCAGGATATACGACTACATATTGCCCAGTTGATGACAGGTGCTTGAGTGAAGGTCACTACACCTGATCCTTTAATCATGTCTCTTGTAGGCCTGACAGTTTGATCAACACAAAGGTTACCTAGCGGTTAGTCGATGGTAATTGTTTTAGACATGCAACCGGAAACTCCAGGTTGTAAATAAAGATAGGATTACTCCAAGGAAGTAATTCAGGTTTATTGACTCCAACAATTGTTATAACACAAAATTAGTGTAACAGTGAGACTCTGAAATGAAAATCTGGTCAATAAATCTAAAATTTAAAAATATAATTAAATATAATGAAAAGGAGAAAGATATTCCTTCCTATTCAGAAAAACATCAAGCTCTCTAGTCTTATATAGACTCGCCAAGGCTTCTATCTTATTTTAGGGACTGGCTGACAGACTAGCCCATAGTACCAATATCATAGTATCAATTGATTGGTCTTTGAGTAATTACTGGTATTAAGTAAGGAAACATATCAAATAAGTTAATTTGTTAATACATCATTTCTTGCTTTAAAAACAGATTTTTCAGAATTGAACTTACACACTAGTTGTTCACCCAAGTCCATTGGTGTCAGGCAAGGATTTTAAAGGTGTTCTTCTTTCCTCATTGTTTGCATAAGAAAGAGGAAATTGAAGGCTTGACAAAACGGATGAGAGAAAATTGAATCACCTGTCACTTGTGTCGTGTTGCAGTGACAATCTCTCCTGATATGTTACGATTTAGAAAGATTTGTAATCCCTTAATCCAGTCTCTCTTGTCAGTAATTTAATTTGTATTACACTGTCAGTGGAAAAAGAAGGAGGAAATGGTTTGCCCAATCTTTTCAAAATGTTCTATTCTGAAATCTTGATTATAAAATCAATTATTTTGTCAGTTTTAAAAGCCCACTCAGTCATGTGATGTTGTTTGACTCTATCCATGATGACACTTGAAAATTGATTTATTGTTTGGAAAACATTCTCTCCATGTCCAGGTATTTTTGTAAATTCTAATTCTATTAAGCAAATTGAATTATCATTTAACTCATCATTTTAGATTGTCATTTCAGAAAAAAATTCAATACAATAGTTGACAACTCTTCAATCTCTGTCCATTCAGAATAAATAATTTTCTCTCCTAAGTAAAGGTCACTCAAGGTGAAAGAGATTTTTATTAGATATGAACAAAATCCAAATCAGATATGATTATATATTTGATAGAAAGAGCTGAAAGGCTAATTTACCAAAAGCAGTTAATATTTGTGGACTCTATTAATAATAAATGAAGATAAATGGTTATACAGGCTTTTCTAAAGTTCCTTGGATTGGGAAATCAAAGCTTATCCCCCTTGTCTCCTAATTCATAGTATAAGAGTAATTTCTCTCGATCATGATCGCCCCGATGCTTTTGAGACATCTTCATCACATTTGCTTCAGCAAGAAATGGTAATGGTTTTACTGACATCAAGTTACACATTAAGCCAAGTGCTTTTGTCGATTCCAGGTGGAATTGCCGCTTGAAATCATTGTCATATTAATGGCTCCATTTGTCAATCTTCTTTCAATCTCTAGTACAATTCTATTCTCATCCTGACCTTGTGAAAATGGAGAACATTTGAGTGATTATCATTATTCTGCATCAGAAAGGCTGAAGGGAATTAATCTTCAGTTCAGTTCAATCCTTTGAGTTTTTTGTATCGAAGTATTTCCGCTTTGTTGACATTAACTTGTTGAATTTTGTCTGTTATGGGCAGCTCATTGCTCATTATTGCAATTTTATTGTCATGTTAAATGACTTGTTGAAGTAAACATATTTCTTTGTATTTCAACCACTTTTAGATGATTTATGGCTTTGTAAAGTCATAACTACAATCCTAATATTCATTATCTGGTATGTTATTTATTTCTGAAGTTAGTAAGAGGTGAAAATATAAGTATGAAAGTGAAAAAGATTGCCACTTGTTACATTTTATTCTATGTTTAAGGTTTATATGCAGAACATCATCAAAATGGGATCTTATGGTTCAGGAAGATTTGAATAAAAGAAGGAATAATAGGCCAAGTGTTTCTTTTACTGTTGTTATTGTCACATTGTTCTGTTCCAATCAGACTTCTGATACCTTGCTCACTCTTGATATTGTCTGACATTATTGTTGTCGTCTGACCAACAAATAAATTATCTGCATCTTAGCAGTCTTTTCCCATCAGTCATGCATTTATAATAATTTATTTATAATTATAATGTTTCAATTGATATTACAAGAACTAGTTTTTAACGCTTATATTTTGGAGCTCTCAGTTATTTATGCCGTCTGCCACCACAGCTATCTTCTGCTACCATGTATGCTGTCTGCTATCACAGCTTTCTTCTGCTACCATCTTTGACATCTGCTACCACAACATCCTCTGCTAACATTCATGCCGTCTGCCACTACAGCTATCTTCTGCTACCATTTATGCTTTCTGCTACCATAGATATCTTCCATTACCATTTATGCTGTCTGCTATCACAGCCATCTTCTGCTACCATTTATGCTGTCTGCTACCACAACAATCTCTGCTTCAAGTTATTCTGTGTGCCTCTACAATAATTGCTTTCTCTTTCCATTAGACATACATTTATTATGTCTTCATTTCTGCCATCATTTACTGCGTCTGCTATCTAAGCTACGTTCTGCTCCTATCAGACTACAGGCTCAACAGGTCAGTCCTGGCAGAAGTTGAAGATGATTGCTTATATTCAAATTTGGAGCTTAGAAATAGGAAATGCAGGAAATTACAGGGATATTTATGACTAGAACTGACCTAACTGTCCCGACCAGGGAAATTGTAGATTCTAAATGTTATGAATATTCATATATTGATAACAACCTGAATTAGGTTTGACTGAATAGCTTTCCAAAAGGTGTTATAGATGATTTCATTGTACTCAGTGTGGATCGTGCAGACAGAACATCTGACTTTTCCTATGAATACCTAACTAAATGACCGCTTCACTGATGAAACTGCAGAGCTGTGCATTTATACTCTTTAGAGTTACATGATTCATTCATGTTTTTAACATATGGTAAAAGCAAATCAGATGATTTTTAAACAGACAAGTAAACTCAATTGACTTTTTTATAAGCCGTTTTCTTAAAAATCAGACGAACACACAGCTATTAAAATCTTATTCAAAAATAGTTAGATTGCTTTTATGAAAACAATGCTTATCTTCAACAGTGCCTTCATGCATGACCTTGATGTATGATAATTAGTTTGAGTTTGATTCATGTCATTTCCAATTCTAAACACCCAATCATTTCATTTCTTACTAATAGTTTGTTTTGAATTTGCTTTATGCATTGACCCGGGTTTGAGTTCTAACCTAGGCTCTGTAACCTTTGTGGCTTCAATGAGCCTTCTAACATGTAGCAATGCTTCAACAGATGTCGGACTTATTATGCCGCATGGCAAGAGTAGACAGTATCTACCTCGTAAAGTGGGCTAATCAATGAGGGAAGTCTTCACGGAGTAACAGGTCGCTGATTGAAAGAGAGGCTGGTCAGCCACCTTGTGGGTTCTTCACCTTTCAGAGTAACTGGTAGCAGCTGGTTTCTGTCTGACATTGTTTTTTGTTGAATCGGAAAAGTTTTTTTTTTCCACACATGTTCATTTCAAACACCACCATAATTTAAGTTAGGATTAGAATAATATAATGTTGGTGAAATGTGAAGGTATTTAGTTCTAATGCAATGAAATTACCAGAAAAGTAAATATTTTATTCTTTTTCAATTTGTGTTATTGGCCTAAGGACTTAATTCTTGAATTATAATATGTCTATCTTTCTGTTAAGAGAGGGAAAAATAATTGTAAGATGATTTTTAGACTCAACTGATCTTTTGTTTGCATTTTACATAAAAATAAGCAAAATAATCGCATAAAGGACACACTTTTCTCGTTAGAAATAAAAAAATTCCTTTCAGATAGAGCATTAAAACAGACTGATACATCAAGCAGCTATCTTCTCTCATGTCGAGAAAGTCCATCAGAAAAGACAGAATTCGATGATGGTCCTAATCAAGTTATTCTTATCATGAATCACAACTAAGATCGCGCTTATTAGGTGACAGAGAAGTGATGAACTCTGTAGGAAACAGATGTTGAGGACATATGAACTTAGTAAAGTGTCATGATTCTTTGGACATGTGCGTCTTCTATTTCGATCGTGATAAATCATTTGATATCAATAAAACAGACTTTGGATCTATGAAGCCTTGTGAGGAATGTGACATACCTTGTTAACGACGCATATTTTGATGATGATGTAGTAAGTCATCTATATCAGGATTTTTTTTATAAGACCAATTATAGTCCATCATAAGAACAAATTTATACATTATTATTGTCTTTTCCATTGGTTCTTTGATAAGTATCTGCATTTGTTATTTGTACTGACTTTGTAATGACGCTTAGTTTATCAGATTTCCAACAAGCCAGTTTTAGCTTCTAGCAAAGGAAATTTGGTTCTAGTTAGCAAGCGCTTTGTCCAGGAAGATGCCTTTACAAATATATAGAGTCATTAATTAGTTTTCTTATAACAAATACATGTTTGCTATTGCAACATGGCTTTTTACCCTTGTAATAAAACCAAATTTGTTATGACCGTTATTGGCTTCATCATTACACTGAACAAGTGGGGTGTACAAATAAGAACACAGATATATATGTAAGTTCTCAAAAGTCCATCATTATGCATGCTCATGAGTCTGATTTGAAGTGATTTAGATCTGAATCCACAAGTTGCCTTTCTCAGGTTGAAGAGAGGAAGTAAGACCTTCTTTTGTTAAAATGTCACTTACTGAAATGAAATTGTCAAAAATTCTAAAATATGCAAGAAAAAAAGAAAAGGGGACTGGGTGATTAGTAACTGTAAAATATTGTCAACAACTCTAAAATTTGAAAGAAATAAATGAACAGGGGACTGGGTTATGTCCTAAGTCTTCTTATAGACTTGCTTGTATCTTATTGGAGGGCTGGCTTAGAGACTACTCCTGTGGGTGAAGCCCCAGTAGTTGATGAGTATAACAAAGATCTCTTCTCTGGAGAAACACTAGCTGGCAGTGTAGATAGTAGGGAAAGCAATCTGTATTGATAGCAACTTGATGGACAGGATGTAAACATGCTTGTCTCTGGTTTAATTGAAAATGGACCGGGATCGCCTCTATCTGTAAACAGATATGTTGGCAGTGATTGAGTGATTGAGACTTCTCAAGGAGAGCTTCTGTCACTAGAGAAATCAAAGTTGGATGAATTTTATCTGATTAATTGCAGTCACCACATGAAAGAAGTGGATCTGGTAACAAACATGTGGTCTAGATTTGGTTTGATGTTGAGTAATTGGATTTCTCTGCATGTTGGATATTATTTTGATCTGTGATAGAAACTGTGGTGAGGTTGTACGAGATTCAATATTCCTATGCCTTATCAAAATGTTTAAATTCTTAGTCATTTTTGTCTTGTTGGCTCCAATGGTGCATAATAGTAAGGATTATTTTAGTTCCACTGAAGCATATTATATGATGTGTTATATTCCAAAAAAGATTTTCAGAAGTAAGCATAAAATTGTAGCAGTATCTATTTAAGGTGATTGTGTAAGTGATCTTCAAAACATCTCTTAAATTGCGGCAAACATACAAAAAAAAGTCTTGTTTGTGAGTCTGTTTAGAGAGGTGTTGTGATGTGGAGAAACAATTAGTTGCTTCATCCATCTCCAACACAGAGTTCAAACAGTTCTCCCCCATCTCAAGTCCCCTCCCCCTCCCCCATTCCTCTCTTCCCTCATTTTAAACCTTAGTGTTCCCCCTGTGCTCCTCAATTTCTCTTTCTTTACAGAAATTCTAAGAATCTGAAATGAAATGGTCAGTAAATATATGATTAAAAACAGATAAAATAAATACTGATTAATGCCTTGTGATGTTGTCTCTGCCAACCCCAAAATTTTATATTGTTAATTCCCCTCCTTTTCTATATTCTCCTATCCCCCTCGAGAACCTAACCCCCTCCCCCTCCCCCTCCACTCTTACGGCCAAGTAAGTAGAGCACCTGTAGAGGGGATGCTACGTCAACGTGAGTTTAGCACCTGTATATGGGAACCAATAAACCCATCTCCCCTATCTCCTGACGTTTAGCAAACATTTTATGTTGCAGTAAATATTGTCATAACTTCATTTACTACCCTGCGCCATCTGGGTCACTTAAACAAAATATTTGATACATTTTCTTTTTTTGTGTTTTTTTAACGAATAATCAGAATATTATTCATGCAATTTCATAAAATTACATCAGATTTGAATCAATGATGATAATGGAAAAAACTACTAAATATCCCTATCTTTTTAATACGCAACAGAAGTTTTTGTAGATAGTTTTGGAATGTGAAAGGATTGCGTCAATATTGACGTCAAAACAAATTTATTTTCTACTAAGTATGACATATGTGAGGATTGGCCCTGTTCAACAGGAATGTTTAGGATCGTCAATAGGTTTATTTGATTCTTTCTTTTAAATGACCATTAACTCACACATTAAGAATGATAATCAGTCAGGTTGATACCTTTTATTGGTTGAATACTTTTTTTATCTTCTTATCTTAAATTGTTGTTCTCAGATATTTCAATAAAAACGTCAGTTTTATTTCTTATGCTGATGTTAAATTTCCCTGTCATCTTTCAACAATAATGTCAGTTTTGTATCTTTTGCAGATATTGCTCTGTTCCCTCTAGAAAGCACTTTACTGATGAACTAGAGAAACACATATTTCATTTGGCTCCTAGCTTATAAGAACACAATTTCTAGTTGACTGAGAACTCAAGCATGTCCTGCTAAACCAGAGCCTAATCAGATCAATTTTGATAATTGATGTTATGAATTATTCAGGATCAACTGTGATTAGTTTTGTGGCTGGCTCGGAGAATTGTTAGTTTGTAATGATTATGTTGCTCAATGTGTCCATCATGATGAAAAGGTGACTCAGTATTTCTTTAGGTTTGTCATTTAGGGTTTACAGCATATGTTACAGCAATTAAAACTAAATAAATCTAACTGAAATGGAGTTAAAATTATCATATCATAAAGTGTTGAATGCCATTGGTTTCAATTAGCAAGGATCCTTGGAAAAAATTTCTTTGAATACTCAAAATGCAGACATTAAATACACATTTCTATTGACATTTTGGACTTAACTGCTATAAGCAATGATGTTTAATAAACATGGTGATATTCACTCATGAAATTAAATTCTGTTGTTGGCCTCAGTACCAATGAAGTTTGGTGGGTTTTTCAATAAAACTTCAGACCTGATAACAATTATGATTTGTAAAAAAATCACTTTCTTTGTATCCAAAATTTAAAACAAATCATCTTGATAAAGAATCCATGATAATGATAATGTTGCCAGCTAGGCCACCTGATGATTGGAATCAACATGTAGTATTTACAGCCCTCTCTCAGGGTTCACTTGAGTCTTCATGTCTGCTACAAGAGGCTTGTCTAGTAGTTGCTGAAGCAGGACTGCCTTCTTTCTCTACTCTAGCTGTGTTCAGGATTTAGAGCTTTGGCTTAAAAACACAGCAAAGTGGCCGTGATCTGGAATATAAATGAGGAATCTTCTGTCAAATTTGCTCTGATTTTGATCATTGAAAATCTTGTTTTATCGAGTGCAAACTCAATTTCTTTAGAGAGTTTCCTGGAAGCATAAAAAAATAGAGTATGAAGAAATATGCTTTGAAAACCAACACGTTATTGACAAACTCTGAACTGAATTTGTATCTTGATTTTAATACGGGTAAATCTGATTGTGTCAGCTTGAAACTTAAATAAGGCAGAGATGTAGTTTAAGCCTTCAAGCTGATTAAATCAACTGCACAATTTGGATGCAAAAACTTTCGTAGAATAGACCGAAATATTATTTTGGTTAGAAAAGTTTGAATGATGGATTATCTGGAATTGAATTTTTGTGCTTGGTTGATGTCAAGAGAACTTGGAGTTGCACCTCAAATAGAATGAGCAAAATCAATTGACTTATCCAACTTAGCTTTTTATGGCAATTACTTGACTTTACGGAAAAATGTTAGTAGTTAACAGAAATTTACATTCGGTTATTGATCGGGTTCCATGCTTGTGCAAACGAGATGTGGTCCAGTTTTATGAGATGTAGTCCAGTTTTACATTATAATTTGATGGTGTAGGTTGAGACCAAGCAATAAATCAAGTACCTGCGACAAGCCTTTGAGTGAGGTTTTATAAAGGAGAACCTCAATTTCCTTGTAATTTATCGCCATTGCAGTAATGTCATTTGATTTGCAAATAATTTCCCAGCATCATTGTGAGCGTGGTTATTTCCTTTTCAAGTTGTCCTTTGAAGTTCACTTCCAGTCTGATCAAAGAGCAGAATTAGAAAGCATTGTTGGTAGTATCTGTCAGTGCAGAACTCTTGAGGAGGATTCAATATCTACCATCAATACATGTAATAATGCAGGGTTGGAACACAATGTTGTATAATGTTGTCACAGCAGGTATATAAGAATCGATTATAGCCTGGACAGTGTTGAACAAGAGTGATATATGGCTTTATTAAACCATTTACGTAAGCATTTAATAATAGACCTTTATAAAAGCCTTATTGTTAACATTCAATTAAGTCATGATGGAGATATGGTGATTACCTTGTTAAACAATGTTGGTTCAAATTTCAATGCATAACTTTTTTATCCCTTTATTTGCTGAAACAAGTATAAGGGATGT
Source organism: Steromphala cineraria (assembly GCA_916613615.1). NCBI lineage: Eukaryota > Metazoa > Mollusca > Gastropoda > Trochida > Trochidae > Steromphala > Steromphala cineraria. Next base: position 12,931,605 of record OU744721.1, read on the forward strand.
CTTATCTACATTTATGCTAATGTCGAACTTCTCTGGAATAAAATTCATTCTAATATATTAATTCTACAATTTCTGTAAGTAAAAAACTAAGATATGTAAATGTTTAGTAGGAAGTATAATTGGATATGAAATATCTATTCAGTAACAAAGCCAGAGATTACTATTAAGCATGCTGGACAATTGGAGATATTGTTGATTTATATGATTACTCTTATTAGTAATACCTATCACAATATTAGCTGTAACTATTACACCATTGTGGTGATATGGCTTTAGCTTCTGATTACCTCACATTTGTTTACACAAAAGCTTTTTTCCCAGAGTTGTAGGCAGTGACTATTGTGGAAGAGTGAGTTGATATAGCTCTATTGGGGTGCATTAAGATCTCGTATCTCATACCCCCAGACAGGCTGTATACACTGTACACCATGCTATCACCTACTGATTGATTTGCCTCCATGAATAACATTTGTATGCAGTGTTTAACAGTTATCGATATTCCATTCCCCTTGCTGTTTCCTACAATACATGAATCCTAACAATGCTGCCAAATTTATGTCTGGATTGTTTCTCAGCATATGGTCTTTCAAAGCAATAATTCGGGTCATATTTTAAATGTGGCATGTAAACGAACAGCTTGACATGGTAGTTTTTGTGTATTCTGCATGTTAAATGATCCTTAATAAACTCCATCTCCTGATGTTAGACTAGTATCCGTTTACAATCCACCTGCAAGCAAAAACAAACACAGAATTTTCTCTTTCGTCACTCGCGACAGGCAGGAGTTTGAGTTAAGATGTCGTGAATAATTAATGATGAGTCTTCATTACCTTAATTCAATTGCATTCAGTTCTAGGTATTATTTCTTCTGTCCAATTCCAAGGTGTGAGGACATTTGTACTGCCCTTTCGTAAAGGTTTCAGTCAATACTTCGCTCACCTCAAGAAGTCTGCGAGACCGTTCCAGTTCTTTTTGACTTCATGTCTCTGTCTCCAGGAATATGTGCATGTTACTTTAACAGTGATACTGCTATTTTGTTGCCATAACTGAATGTGGCTTTTATGTATTCAACCATTTGAAGATGGTTTCAATTCTGAGATAAATTGAGTTCAACGAAAGCATACGGTTCCTGTGACCTAATAGAAATGGTTTCATCATTTGGACTGGATTGTTGACATTTCGGAGAATAATTTGAGAAAGTATTTATTTTGGTTTCCTAATGGAAAGAAGAAAGGTTTGTCAAGGAAATAGGAAAAAGGTGAGATTTACTCTGTTTTTGGATGTTTTGCATTATTATTTTTTCAATGAACTAGTTTGAATGTTTGTGAAGTAAGATTTATATTGAATTTTCACGATTTGCCATTCAATTGCCATATAGAAGTCTGAAACAACTTTTATTAGATAAAGTAGTATTTATTCGTAAAGCCTTTACTTTATTTCCATCAAACATTGAGCCTTAAATGTTTAGCTCATCTGGCCTGTAAGGGGCACAGGGCCCTCGCCCTTAAAACCTATTTTCATCTTCTTCTCAAGAAGCATAAGACCTAGAAAGCTGTAACTTTGTGTACAGACTCCTTGACTAGTGAGGATAAATAATTGTAGATTTTGTGACCCTGTGGATCCTGAGTAGCTATGGGTAAGGGGGGAACCATATTGGCCACACCCTAAAGCAAATTCAAATGTACAGCCTGATGAGCTACAGAGCCAATGGCTCTATTTTTTAAGACAACAGTGAGTTAAAATTTGTAATACAAAGAGTTGACAGGTCGTTCAATTATTGTAAGTATAAGAATGTAATTGCATCTGTGGAATCATCTCCTAAGAAGATTAACTATAAATTATTTTCATCACTCATCATAACTATGATTTATGGCAATCCTCTTAGACCAGTGAATTAATCTGCCTGATTTGGTTGTAGTCACAAATCTGTAATATAATTCTTTCAAATTCATCTTTACTGTTAATAATTAAATCTTCAATTTGTCTTCCAAATCAACACCAATGCTCATCTCACTGTGGAATATATTACTTTTTCAAGAACGATAGAAGGGTCCTTAGGGAGTTTCAACTCATAATCTTGATTACAATGTTTGTCTGATTGAGTCAAGGTAGAGATCTTGTAGAGCAATCATTTCTCACAAAGTGATCTGATTATCATTAGGTATCAGAACAATCTGTTAATGATTTAACTAAGTGTTTGCTCATGAACATATGGTATGGAGTAGTGTGTCAAGGGAGATATGTGATTTATAACCATGTAGAACAATTGTTAAATTTAAATGATCTTAAAAGGTTATGGAACTGCCTGTGTGATGATATGAACTGAGTCTTTGCTCATGGGTATGGTATGGAATGGAATGGGATGGGATTTTATGGTTTGGTATGGTATATATATATATATATATATGGTATATGGTTCTACTCAACGTCATTCACCTGAAGATACCGAAAGATTGAAAGTACTAGTGAATAAAGTCATCAAAGTTTCAACAAATCGTTTTTATTCTCTATATATATATATATAACCATGAACAGCCAGATGTTTTGGTCTTTCAGACCTCGTCAGCATGGTGTGTGTGGAACATGGTTGAACTTTCAGCAATGCAACGTTATCAACGAAGCAAAGCAGTTTAAGAAAGTTCAAATCATTTGCATAGAGTGCTCAAACTGTATTTCTACAGTGGGCTAGCGCACAATATATATATGGTCTGGTAAGGTATGTATATGGTATATAGTGGTGTATTATGGGAGATATCTGATTTAGCTATGTAGAGCAAATCTTAAGGCATGAAAAGGCCTGATTGTGGTAGAGAACAGTCTTGGTTTGATATTAACTGAGATTTTACAACAGAGAATAGTATGGTGTGGTGACAAAGAAGATGTCTGATTAAGCCATAGACCAATAATTACATACAAAATTTTCTGATAAGGGTATATAATCATACCTTCTAGTAGTATTAGAAGAGTCTGGGTTTGATATGAACTGAGACTAGAGTATGGTATTGAATGGTTTCATTTAAGTAGATTAGGAATTACCCTCGGATTGCAGTCCATTAATCATGTGAAGCGAATCTGTCTGTGATCTCACCTCTGTCTGTCTGTCTCCAATTTGGTCCAACTATCCATCCATCTCGACTCTACATTTCTAACTTCAACCCTCAGCTCCTTGGAAGTCTGGTCCAGAAGATAACCTCATCAATGATAGGATGGGAGCAGCTTCTCACTCATATTACATAGACCTTTTTTTTCATTTATTCAAATTCTAGAGAAAGTCCTAAGATAGATGTCATTCAAAGTCAAAAGTAAAAGTTTCTACCTAGTCAAAAGGTGTTTGATAAGAGAAATTTTAACATCTTATTGGGGATGTAGTTTTGCCCAAATATGTAAGGTTAAAAGATTTATCATTGTAAAACTATGCCTGATTTCTAATATATACAAATATTCTTCTTTTCCAATAATAATTTATCTAGTTTCTATTCAGGCAATTATGATAACAAAAATGCCTTTCAAATAGTGCATCCATCCAACATATGCTACCTTATCCATTGTTTGAGATAGAAAAAAGCACCCAAACATTTTTCAAAGCATGCATTCACTGTTCTAACGTGGATGCTTCTATCAGACTTGCTACTTCATCCATTGTTTAAGAGCCGAATTCCTTCTAGTTCCATTGTACAGCACTACAAGCAGAATCTGAATCCAATTGTTTTTACAGGTGAGTTTCTTCCGCTCCTTTGTTTAGAGAGCCTCTCGTTAAGACTCCTAGGTAATGTCTCTTGTTAACGACCCTCGTACCTGCTCGGTGAACCGACCTACCTGCCTCCCCTCGCTTGGAACTACTCTTGAAGAGAAGTGTAAACATCTTCATGTTATTGGAGGATAAATTACATGTTCTGCCTCCTTAAATATTCATTGTTGAATTCCAGAGTTGTACATATGCCTGTTAATCGAGAGAATCCATCTCTATATTCGTGATAAGTGCTGGAAGATTTTTATAGATATTTCATTTTTTAAATCTAAAAATTAGATTTTTGAATTTAAAGATTTATGTATAATTTACTTGTGTATATGCATAAATCATACCTACAGGCATCATTTATTTTATTTCAACCTTACATTCACCCTAGCATAAAGTACTACTCCAAAATAAACACATTTTATAAATCATATTTTATATTTACATTGAGGTTGACTATCCCATATCTTTAAGGATCGTGTCGTATATTTTACAAAATATCAATTGTTTTAGAGACTGAATGCAGGTCTATCCGATATCATTATTGTCTCATTTCATGATGTGTGGAGGCATGTGAGAGCTGTGAAGGTATTCATTTAGACTAACGACCTTCCAGAGCTAACTAACCTTACTGTTCATTGAATGAATGAAGGCATGCTTGTGGAAATCTTGATACTGGAGCTCTCTTATTATGTTTTTCCGTCCATAAATACGCCCAGTTGTCATTATGGATTTTGCTTAAATGGATAGACTCAATTATTGACATCAATCAGGAAGGACTTTTTCAATAATTCAATGAACTTTGGATTTTTCCCCTGTTTATGAAATGCATTTTAAGAAGTTGAACCATTTTCAACATAAACTTCAAAAGTGGTTTGTTCTTTTATGAAGTAAATCTTTCAGAAATATATTTGTTGATTGAATATGAAACCTTTCAGTTTTCAAGTATAATGATATATGTTCAGTATGTTTTACATACAGTGTATTAAGTTTTTAGTCTATTTCATAAGATAGTTGTTAGATTTCTCTTTTCATTGAGATAGTATCATACTATTATACACAAAGAATGATCAGAGCTTTCTTATGGGCAACCAATAACCATTTAAACCTTTAAAGCATGATTAACATTCACTGTCATTAAGCCTGATGCCCGCTCTTATGCCTCAATTTCAACCAAGCTATGAAACTCGCTTCCTTTAGACCTGCGTACTGCCCCATCTCTTCAAGTGTTCAAGCGTCACCTCAAAACTCTCCTGTCAACCGCTACAAAAACTAACTTCTAAAGTTCCCAAATTTTTGACAATTTCCCCTTATCCTACTTTGTTTTAACTAACTAATGTCTGACTTTTTACATATGTATGCACATTGAGCATACCCCTTTGTGGTATGGAGTATTGCGCGGTATAAGTACCCTTATTATTATTATTAGATGTTCATATCAATGTTATCGTTTAAAGACCTTAGTAAATAATTAGAATTCATTGCAATAAAAAAGTTGTAAATCTGTTTATCATGACTTTTCTCTTGCTGTCAAGCTGTCAGAGTAGCTTGCTGTAGTGTCATGATCCATTTCTCATTAAATAACTCCATCAACAGGTTAAAGGCTTGATTTCACAACACCGCTAGGGTTACAAAAAGATACTGAACCAGGACATTCACTGAGTGTCATACAGATGATTTAATGCCACGGATTACTGACTACAGGATTCTCTCTTCCTCTGAATCTATGAACAGGTTTAAAGCTTGAATTCACAACAGCACTACAGGGTAACAAAAGGATACTCAACCAATGGTCATATGACATTCAATGTTAAACACATGATTTATTTTCACAGATTACTAGCTAGCTGACCTTAAAATGATTCACTCTACCTGCAAATCCAGGTTTTAAAGCTCCAATTCACAACACCACCGCAGGATAACAAAAAGGTAGGGATCATATGACATCCACTGTCGTAGAGATGATTTAATGCCACAGATTACTGACCATAAACAGGATTCTCTCTTCCTGTGAATCTATGATCAGGTTAAAAGCTTGATTTCACAACACTTCCAGGGTTCCAAAAAGATACTGAACCAATGATGATATGACATTCACTGTCATACAGATGATTTAATGCCACAAATTATTGACCTCATAAATGCTCCTCTCTATCTGCTAATCCAGGTTTTAAAGCTTGAATTCACAACACTACTGCAGGGTAACCAAAAGGTACAGAGCCAATGATCATATGACATTTACTGTAATAAACAGACTTAAAGTTTTAAAGCTTATTTTCACAACAGCACTGCAGGCCTATCAGAATTAAGTTACCAACCTATGATCATGAAGCATATACTATTGCTTTTAAAGAAGTTATCATATTGAATATGTTTATTTACAGATTAAGACATTATTAATTATATTCTGTACATGTCCTCTAGACTTCTACAGTTAACATGTTTAATTGAGAAATGTTACTTTGTTTATTTCAAAATAAGTTTGTTACCAGACAATACTGATTTTCCCAGTAATAAAATGTGTTCGCCATGAATGGTTTAATTAAAATCAGGTCATTTCAAAGCTAAAGCGTTCAAAGATGTCACTTCAAGTCACAGTATCCATTTTGCTGGACCAGTAGTGATTAAATGCCAAACAGGCCTGTGACTTCTTGCAATTTAAAACCAAAGAAGCTTAGCTGACAAACACTTGGATTGGAAGTGTGTTATTTAATCAGATTGAACTAATAGTATTGATTTATCCCTAGTTGATCTGATCTGATTATTTCATGTACGCCCAGTGTCATCTAGCTAAACAAGATTGGATTGGATGATTAGAATTGTACTTTTGTATTAAGGTATTTGGGTGTCCTCACACAAACTTTTGTGTTGATAAAATGAAATGAGAAAGTATGTATCACAAATGTATTTTTATTTTTATAGCAATTATGGATTATATTTCCACTTTATACAACATTTTCAAATGCTAGTGGTGATTGAGATTGCTGAATACCAATTCTATTAAAGTTTTTAGTTTATGTAATCTTAGTTACGTTAAACCTATGATTATGTTACTAATATGTTATTAAATTAAAAAAATTGTTGGTTTTTTGTCCATCGACGTAATGTCTAATAGCTAGGTGTAATATTTAAAAAAATAATTTAAAATTCATATTAGAAATGAATTTTTTGTAAGTGCGAATGCCTTTAGGATAAGGTAAGCTCAAATGATACTGTTTACATGTAATAGGGAATTAATTTTATTACAAAAAGTTGTAACAAGCTTCAAGACATGAAATCAATATCCACAATTGAAATGTTTTTATAACATTTTGGAAAGATGATGTTTATGAGCTGTAATCTGGGCATGTACGAGATTTTCTTTTCTTTTGCTGAAAAGCTATAACTTTATGAATATTGATATGTAGATTAGAATTTTGCTCATGCAAGTTATTGCATTTAAAGAGTATAATCAAATTAACACCTTTGTATTTGTGCATTTAAAGAACAGTTGTCTCCCAATTATTTAACTATCGATCTCCCTCTGTAGGTCACCAGAGGGTTGGTTGATCTGATTAATTTTGCAGATTTTATTCAGAGAACAGCTGAAACTCTAATCCATTCCCTATTGGCACCTGTCTTTCAATTATGTTCGTTGTTGTAGCAAATATTAAAAGAATGATTTGATATTTAAAGGCTTTCAACTTGAATCCAATTGTAGCAGTGGCTGTATCAGTTGCATTATCAATACTAGTATTGTCAATATTAGAAGCAGTGTCATTGTCCATGTGAGTATAAGTTTCAGTATTATAAAGTATCACAATTAGTATGTATCAGTATCAGTACCTGTACCAGTATCAATACAAGTACCAGTACCAGTATCCGTACCAGTGCCAGTTTCAGTATCAATACAGTACTAGTACCAGTGCCAGTATCAGTATCATTATCAGTACCAGTGCCAGTATCAGTATCATTATCAGTACCAGTGCCAGTATCAGTATCATTATCAGTTCCTGTGCCAGGTTCAGTATCATTTTCAGTTCCTGTGCCAGTATCAGTTTCAGTATCATTATCAGTTCCTGTGCCAGTATCAGTATCATTATCAGTTCCTGTGCCAGGTTCAGTATCATTATCAGTTCCTGTGCCAGTATCAGTATCATTATCAGTACCAGTGCCAGTTTCAGTATCAGTATCATTAGCATTATCAGTTCCTGTGCAAGTATCAGTATCATTATCAGTTCCTGTGCCAGTATCAGTATCATTATTAGTTCCTGTGCCAGTATCAGTATCAATATCAGTTCCTGTGCCAGTATCAGTATCATTATCAGTTCCTGTGCCAGTATCAGTTTCAGTATCATTATCAGTTCCTGTGCCAGTATCAGTATCATTATCAGTACCAGTGCCAGTTTCAGTATCAGTATCATTAGCATTATCAGTTCCTGTGCAAGTATCAGTATCATTATCAGTTCCTGTGCCAGTATCAGTATCATTATTAGTTCCTGTGCCAGTATCAGTATCAATATCAGTTCCTGTGCCAGTATCAGTATCATTATCAGTTCCTGTGCCAGTATCAGTTTCAGTATCATTATCAGTTCCTGTGCCAGTATCAGTATCCTTATCAGTTCCTGTGCCAGTATCAGTATCCTTATCAGTTCCTGTGCCAGTATCAGTATCATTATAAGTACCAGTGCCAGTACCAGTATCAGTGCCAGTGTCAGTATCCGTATCATCAGTACCAGAGCCAGTATCGGTATCATTACAGTACTAGTACTAGTACCAATGCCAGTATCAGTATCAGTTCCAGTACAATGCCAGGATCAGTATCATTATCAGTACCAGTATCAGTATCAGTGCCAGTGCCAGTATCCGTATCATCAGTACCAGAGCCAGTATTGGTATCATTACAGTACTAGTACTAGTACCAATGCCAGTATCAGTATCAGTACCAGTACAATGCCAGGATCAGTATCAGTATCAGTACCAGTATCAGTATCAGTATCAGTACCAGTACCAGTACCAGTATCAGTATTGGTATCAGTACCAGTACAATGCCAGTATCAGTATCAGTATCAGTACCAGTACCAGTATCAGTATCAGTACCAGTACCAGTACCAGTACCAGTATCAGTATCAGTACCAGTACCAGTGTCAGTACCAGTATCAGTATCAGTATCAGTATCAGTACCAGTACCAGTATCAGTATCAGTATCAGTACCAGTATCAGTATCAGTACCAGTATCAGCACCAGTATAAGTATAAGCAAGAGAGGCCCACTGGGCATAATAAATCGTGTACTTCATGTATTTATTCACATCTCTTTGAAATTGATCCTCACAAGAACTATACTACTAAATCTCTTCAGCTGAATGAAAAACAGATGTAATATTTTTTGCACCTTTGCACAAATAAAGTAAAATGAGCAATCTTTATATCAAGGTTTGATTTTTGTCTCCCAAGGGGCAGATCATTTTCATGTTATTTTTCAAACTTGTCTTTGAAGATTTTTCAAGTCAATTTTTCAAGTAATTTTGTAAGCTCAAAATACACTTAAGGTTTCTGACCTGAAGGAAAGTGATGTTTTAAGGGATTCAAAAGAATGTTTTGATTGTATAAAAAGACAATAATTGATTTTAGATAAACTGTATATGTGGGTGTAAAAGGTTTTTTGAATTGCAATTGAAAAGTTCTTTTTTGGTCAAAATTGCTATATGTTTATGAACAAAGTTGGATGATGGTTCCAATATATAAAACCAAATATGAGTTATTACTAAAGAAGTGCCCATAGTGTAGTGATTATTGCCCGCTAAGATGCCCGCTAAGACCCATATGATACAAGGAGGATATTGTGGCATTGTCCTGCAGCTGTTTGATATATGTGGCAATATCTCCTGCAATATTATGTGATAAACCATGAGCTGTCTGACACATAATACTCCTAACATATCTTCTGGACAGCTAATACCAAGTATATCTGATATGTACACTTAGCTTTTAATACGTAAATAAAATTACACATATTGTGATAAGGCAAGTTTAAAGATAATCAATATCTTTATTTTCTAAACAAATTTGTTACTTTTTGATGAAATTATTGTTTCATAGTCAACTTCTAGAATGTGATCAGGAAAGAGCGCATAAGGTCTCTTGATTTGAAATTGCTTTTGTAACAAGTTTTAAGAACACAAAATTTCAGGCAACAAGATTTATGGAATTCACTGATCAGAAGATCTCTGAGGGTTAGTATTGTCAAAATATTCACCTTGGTTAAGTCATCAACAACTTGGATGAAGAGCTAGATTTATCGAGGCCATACATTTTGGGCTTACGAGAAAATAAGGACTATGCTCTAATTAGAAAATAAATCAAAGCTGGCCTCTTGAACTTATTGGAAGGCGTTTCAGGCGCAATATTGCTAATGACGTTCTTGGTGTGACCATGCATGCATCAACTTGCCTTGGCTGAACACAACGTTTGGGAACAGTTTCTCTGAAATTGAAGCCGCTATGTCAAATTAATTTGAATATAAACCTGTTGCTTTAGTTCGATCTGTTTCGATGAGCAGTTTCATTTGTGAGACAACTTTCATCTCTTATTATCACGTATAGTCCATCAGTGACGCCTATTACAGAATTAGGAATCATTTTGAAAGAATCAAGTAGAAATTCAAATTTAGGAACGTTTGAAAAATTAATTGCTTTTAGGTCAATTGAACAAATGCTCGTAGCATTAGGTTTTCACCTTTCAATCACATCTAATTTGTGGATGGTATTTTATGAAACCAAGTGACCATTTTGTCATCTTTTACAAATGATGAAGGCATATGTATCAAGTTCAGTCAACTTTGAATGACGTGCTATTGCCAGAAGAGGTCAAAAGCTTTTCAAGTTCTGCAGTTGCAATATCATAGTATTATTCAGCACAAAAAGGATCTTCTCTTAATGGTTTTCATTTCTTTTTCTCTCTTTTTCAGTCAATAGTATAATTTGTATGAAGAAGTTCAAATTTACAGAACCATATCACAATTCAACCCCATTGGCTGGGGAAGCCCATGCAGTGACCTCAAAGATTTATCAATTGTCGATACTTGCCCAGGGCTTTGCCCTCGAATTAGCCAACGTGTTATTTATTCTATTTCAATGCATCAAGCTCGCATGGAAGATTCACTGTGGTAGAATGAAAGACTTTATTGTAATGGCCTCCGGGTCAGCCATCATTATGGGCATCCGTTGAGTCTAGGTAATCGACTGTATTGACAATCTTTCTCGTAACTATTCCAATGGTGCCATAAAGCACCATCTATTTCATCCTGCTCCATCTTAATGGCAGATTTCATTTCAGAAGCTATGGAAGTTTTATGGCCAATCAATCATATTATCATGCGTTTAGCCTCAGATGACCAGAACATCTTTTGATCCTTGTCTGGACATAGCCTGTAAATTGTGTCCTGACAAACTTCAACAAAATATTTTTTATTGAGACTCCCAAACCAACAGAAGTGTCTCTTGACAAACTTCAACAAAATGAATTTTATGGAGACTCCGAAATTCGTTTATTATTGATTGCTTGATTAGGAGGAACATCGGAATGTGAAATTTTTGTTACTTAAAATATAAACTCTTTCTTCTCATGCAATTATTTCCATTTCATTTCCAGCATTGTTTTCATATTTGAGATATTTAATCACTGGAAAAGGAAAAATAAAAAATAACCCTGAGGTTCAGAAATTAGAAAACTAAGTGCTCTTTTTGCTCAACCGATTAGGCGCCAGAGGCAACCTGCCAAGTTCATTAGAGTGACCCTAATTCTTTTTATTGATCGAATCTTATGTTTCAATAACTAATGTGGTAGAATTAGATTTATGTTTTATCTGCATTTGTAAGCCAAATTGACTTTCTTATGAAAACATTGATTACACGATAACATGTTGTAATGATAAGTTTTTCAAAATGGAACTGTTAGTTCTAGTGATGGAACAAAATCTGTAGTATGGCCTCAAATCCTGCAAAGAAATTAAACCGAAAGGTTCAAGAATTTGTACTATTGCTTGGAGCATGTTCCAAAATATTAGAACTATATGGTAAAAATTTGGTATGCCCTCCTTACATCAATGCAATAAAGATAATTACTAAATATGTTTTCTGTTTTGACACCTAAGACTTCTCCAAGTGCTAAATGGGGATATTGAGGTTGTTTGACCTTTGAGTTGTTCATTGTCAGTCTTCATTCAGAAATAGAGGTGACATTTACCTCTTGAGTGGGTGTTTTATAGTTATCAGCCCCGCTTATTGCCATCAATCTCCTGTACTGGTGACCACTGGGTTTCTTCAATGTGTCTTATGCACATTTAATGTATAAAGTCTAAGGAAATCATTCATTGTTGTAATATCATTTTAACATCCACTTTTAGAACATAGGTAATCTAATCACATCTTCTCAAAGTCCTAAAAGCATATTTGTCAAAACCTATTTATCAGATAAATAACATTTCTCTAAAAACCTTTTAGTGTATACTTTTCCAAATCTTTGATATCATAATTACATTTTCCATATTTATCATCTTTTTGTTGTTAAAACAATGAATGTCAGGTATCTCATTTCAAAAAGAACTTTATCCAACATCTTACTGATTGAACCAGAAAATCCCTTCGGGCTGGCAAGATAAGCCTCTTTCTGAAGCTTGCTAAGCCATAAGTATGAGCCTTAAGGCTCGTGTCCACTTTCATTTCCTGCATATGGTGGAGGTGTAGTGTATATGTATGTCCCTCTGGATGCCTGATAGCTTCATTATACAGCATGTCTGGATCAATAGTCTGTCTGTATCTCCTGGTATGATACCATGCGTTTTACTTTTATTGCAAACGACATGTAAGGTATTAGAAATGTATTTTTGATGAATGTGGAGATTAGAGCTTGGTTTATGGAGGGTTTGTGGAATATATCTGATGTAGAATAGGAGAAAGAGATTTGAATAGTATTGTAAATATTTGTTCTTTTGTGTCTTGGACAAAGACAACTTTTTGTGGTTCCTTCTTAACGGTATATGCCATATTCTAAGATTTCCTCTCTATCATTAGTAAACGGGTTTCATGATAGGCTCATAACAACTTTGGAACTTGTTTAAAACAGAGTAGATAAGTGTTATAAGTACTAAAAGTAAAATATTCTGTCTGTCAAAAATAGTTTCTGTCAAACACAGAAAATGGCTCTTTCATTAATTGACTTCAGATCTAGACTTGCTTTATAAGGGGTGTTGCAAAGGTGCCAAATTATTAACTACAGTCAAAGGTGTTAGATTTTTAACATTGTGCACTTAACAATTACACCACTACAAAATTACTAATTGTACATCAGAAATCAGGCAGAATGTTAATGCCATTGCATCTATTACTTGTATTTGACTGTTACTTAAATATTAGGTTTAACCTCTATTTCACTTTAAATCTTACTTGACATGATTACTTCCCTACACTACTTACCTGCATGAGTGGTTGGAATATTGCATTATCAGAGTACTTCTATTGGTGTGGGAAATTAAATGGATAAAAACTTCAATTTATTCCACTTTCAATGCTTTTTCCATCTCGTAATCTTTTTGGACATGACACGTTGCTTATTGAACAAGTGTTAATATCTTTTCAACAGCAATGTGTAACTAAATGCTTATCTCAAATTATGATAGTACAAGTCATGTTTTATTCCTTTAAGAATTCTTTTTGGAATACTTAATCTGTTTCTTCTACTTGACTAGTTATTCAGCAAACAAGTATTAAGTAACTGTTCAACAACATTATTTTACGGATGGTGCAAGTCATGTCTTATTCAACTTATGATGTTTTTTAAAATCTGTGTTTTAGAAAAAAAGAGAGAAGCTGAATATGAGAAATACCAATGTGACGTCATTGTTAAAATTGTAAATTTTTGAAGCTCCAAGCAAAAGCTTCAAAACAATCCAGCAGGCAGAAGGTTAAAAATGTCTGACAAGATGTTGAGCCAACTTGTATCAAGTATCTGTTCTTTGGCTATGTCTAACTGATTTGAATCTAATCTCCAACTCAGTGGTAAGAGTTTTGTCTAATTCTGATCATGTTTTTCTGGGGATCAGGATTCAATCCTGATGGACCTTGAGTAGTTTAGCAATGTGGAAAGTTTGAAGCTTGATGAAGCAATCTGCACTGAGTGAATGGGTTCATCTCTGTACAATCATATCGGCCTCAGCTGGTTTAATGCTTGCATTTTCTGTTCAATGTAGAGGATTTCTTGTGCACTGAAATTGAAAATTGATTTGAGGAGCTTTGTAAAAGGTTTGAAATGTAAGATTAAAACCATTTTGAAAGAGAAACACCTCATTAGTGTTATGCAGTACTTTTCTTCAGAGGGATTTGGGAACCTTTCAAATTGAATGTTGATTTTGTTTTGTTTGTTCGTTTTTAGTTAGATGTAAAGCTAGCAGGTATCACAATAGTCCAAAGATATTTGAGATATGATATTTTGTCATCCTATGATGTAATGAGTTGTTTTGAGAAAAAACAGCAATGTTTGATTAAACTTGATAACATATTCATTGAATTTTCAGTATATGAAAGTGAAAAATAATTAGTAGAACTTATTCCTTAAAATTTAGGAAAATAAAATGAAAAGTTCCCAAATTTGCTTTAGAACTTGTAAATAGTTACAAACTTAGAATGTGCAGACTTGTGTGGCCTCACTTGTTATTGCTAAGCATAAAATTCCTCGTGAACTTGCACAAATTGATCTGACAGGTTTGAGTGTGTACTAGAACTGATAAAAGGAGGATTTAATTATTTCCGAACACTAACTGGGACCATGTTCAGGCCTGTGTGTTGTGGAGTCGAGATGCCATCTCCAGACATGTACCTGTCTTGTTCACTTGCTTCTCAAACACATGGGTTGTCCTCTAATACAAGCCTCGCATCAGATATGTTCCTGCTCATGGCTGTGTGTAAGGTGGGAGCTTATCATCGACATGGGTCCTCATTCAATAAGTCTAATCTTTATCTATATGAACTGCAAGACCAAGAGTTTGACATACGGTGGGTGTTCGAAAAAGGAGCCTTTGAGGCAATCTAAGGTCACATTTTCAAGTTTTAAAAAAAAATCAAAACCAAAAAATAAACATAAAGTAATGGCATTCTGTCTATACCAGGGCTTGTGAGGATTTTCAATACAAAAATCCAAAAGGAGTTTCTGTTTTTTTCTGAAGAAGAAAGGTGATGATCAAGTATTGCATCACTAAACTACAGAAGAGTGAACTCCAAATGATGGTCAGGTTGTCTCCAAGAATAATGCTTGGTGCTGTTACATATATAGAATCTGACCTTTAATCGTGTCACCTCATCTTGGTCGGAGACAACAGTATTAAACAATCATCATGACCATGCAATTACCTACTATCGGCAACTGTTTAAGGTTAATTGTTAGCAGTGCCATACCAGTTTTTAATTAACTTTCTTGCTTGCCAGTTTTCCTTCTTCTTTTATGCACTGTCAATTCCCATGACACTGTTTATTGGTTTTCTGTGTGACTTGCTGTCATTAATCAAGATACAAATTGTCATTCACAAACTCATTAGGCTTGAAGTGACCTTTTGTATTCTCATAAAATGCTTATATGTCAATGAATGAAATTGGCCCTTAAGTTTTAATGCACCTGGTGTTATTTATGGTGTATTGTGACTAATGGAAATAAAACATTGATTGGAAAAAGTAGGAAAGATAGATCTTATATCTTCAATATCTTAGTTAATTAAGTTGAAGTATTTTCACATCTGTTTTCATCAATTAGTTTTAGAACCACTGCCCTTTCAATCTTTATAATGTCAGCTCAATCAACTATAACCTTGAAATAATGTATGAAACAAGCTTGAAAATTAGTCATCACAGAAAAGGTGTTTGGTAGATTTTTACTACCAAAGTTAAAGGAAAACCTTAAAAATTACCAGCCTGAACCAAAACAAGCAAGTTTTGAGTTTGCAGTCAGGCCTTATTACATATAATACTTGATATATGTATCTGTCTTGGGACACTTAACTACCGTAAGTACATTCTAGTGATAAACAGTTTGAACTTTTTTCCTTTTAGGCTAAATCTTACCTTTCAACATTTCTACCATCAGTCATTAGTAATTATTACCTTGATACCTGAGCAGGCCAGCAATTACTACCTGGGATACCTGTGCTGTTTCCCATTGTGTACCTGTACTCGTCACCTATTGTCATCCTGACAGGTGCTCTAACCTCTGACCTCTAGTTCGGACTACAGAACCTACGTTACCTGTTGCAGGTTGTTCACTCACATACTCTTGTCAGATATTTGGATACTTACTGTGACGATGAAAATGATTACCATGTATAAGGCTGGTATTTTTTTATTATAAAAAAATTTCACACTTATTGATATGTTATGAACACTTTATTTGACTTACGACTTATTGTATACCTAGTTTAATTTGAATGGTTTACAAGTTTGTTTAATTCATACCAAGGATACATAAAATACTATGTTTAATTCATACCAAGGATACATAAAATACTATAACAGCCTTAGAGGATTGCACTAAGGTCGAACTTTGCCTGACTGTTTTTCAGTGTTGTTTGATAAGTTGCAACACCCATGATTTGATTGTATAGATTGTTAGATGCTAGAGGATGTTTTGAGAATGGTAGTAAACCGCGAGGAACTTGAAATCATTCACTGGTCAGGCATAGTTACCATAATAAGGTTGAAGTACAGATTTTCTATTCAAAATCATCAGTAATGATAATAACATGCACACCTGTCAATCAATGGAACATGAATCATATGTCTAGAAAACATTTATGAAAACTCACATTTACAAAATTCGATAACACCACAAATGATAATAGCATTCACACCTGTCCCTGAAACATGAGCTATGTGGATACTTTCCTGAACATTCACATTTGAATAGTAATAATCTTTGATCTAAGCCAAGCAATGACTGTTCTGAATATGTACAAATGGCACTGAACCAATGTACTGATTCTGTGACCTGTTTGTTCAATTTGCATGACAAAGCTACAATCTGATGGTAGTCG
Organism: Steromphala cineraria; assembly: GCA_916613615.1. NCBI lineage: Eukaryota > Metazoa > Mollusca > Gastropoda > Trochida > Trochidae > Steromphala > Steromphala cineraria. The sequence goes on from OU744721.1 coordinate 12,948,394, forward strand.
AGATAGTACTTCCATTAGTAGTTTCTTAATGCATATGAAATGATCCTATTGACATGAAAGAGTGCTTAAAGATGAGTCTTGTCTTCCTTGGACTGACTGCAGTGATAGGTCACAACTCTATTGGACATAGATCAAGGAGTATTTTAGAAGTTTTACAGGAGTTTGATATGGTTTTCTTTGGTGAAGATACAATCAAGGTCAAACCATTGTATTTGTACACAGATCAAGGAGTTGCTGCAGTTTGATATGGTTTTCTTTGGATACTGATAAAGATACATACAAGGTCAAACCATTGTATTTGTACACAAATCAAGGAGTTGCTGGAGTTTGATATGGTTTTCTTTGGATATTGATGAAGATACCATCAAGGTCAAACCATTGTATTTGTACAAAGATCAAGGAGTTGCTGGAGTTTGATATGGTTTTCTTTGGATATTGATGAAGATACAATCAAGGTCAAACCATTGTATTTGTACAAAGATCAAGGAGTTGCTGGAGTTTGATATGATGTTCTTTGGATATTGGTGAATGTACAAACAAGGTCAAACCATTGTATTTGTACACAGATCAAGGAGTTGCTGGAGTTTGATATGGTTTTCTTTGGATATTGATGAAGATACAATCAAGGTCAAACCATTGTATTTGTACAGAGATCAAGCAAGATTTGAGATGTTTACTCAAGCTTGATCTGATTTTCTTTGTCGATATGTATAAAGGTCAAGAACTGTTGTATTTTCACAGAGATGAAGAAGAGTTCACTGTGTATGATGATTCATTTTAGTCTTCTTTAGATGCTGATGAAGATATGCTATGAAGTCACAACACTTAGTTACAGCAAAGATAAGAATGCTGTTAACATAACTCTTACATGTACAATGTACGTGATATACAATAATTACAACAAAGGTTCAATAAATACACAGATCTGTATAGCCTTGTTAAAATATTGATGCTTGACCACAAATGTGTCGAAGATCTAGTATTTGTTGAAACTGGCATAAGTCTGGTTGTGAATCTGTGGTCAACATACAGTAAGTATACAGGAATGCAAATGACTTTCTGCAATCAGATAAAAAATCTTAGCAAAAAACACTGATGTTCATAAAGGAGTATTTAAAGTGAAGAATCTGACAATTTACCTATGGATACAATAAAATGAGATCTGCAATCGGTGAGGAATGGTCAATAACTTTTTATGTGCTTAAATGACCTGAGAAGAAGGATAAAAACTTTCAAATATTCGTGATATATATGTCTGATTGAAGTCCAAATCTGCAAATAAGTGGATGCATAAGATGTAAATGGAGACATTTCTGGAGAAAGGTCATCAATTTTATGATCGTGAGATGAGGATGGCTACTGCCCCGCATGATCAATGAGATGGTACGTGTTCACATAGGACAAGCAAATGTAAAGTCACTTTAGCATTGAGATGGTGACATTTGTACTCGTTGCTTGTATACTTTTATCTCTGAGTAATTAGTGATAAATGTGCCAAGTGATAGTTACTAGCTTAGTTAATGACATGCATCGGATAATGGGACTTTGTCCGAGAGGCCTGTACGAGGCGCAGCTTCTTGCGTGTTTGAGCACGTGCTTCTTATGATGCACATAAAAAATTATGATCTCTAGAAAATTAATGGCAAAAACTACACCTTTCCCAACCTTTTCAATTGCCAGTGCTTAGAAATGCATGTGTTGAGAAAAAACTAGTCACCAATTAGACTCTGAAATGAAAATTTGAAATATATTATTTAATTCAATTGGAAGGAGATTGAAATGTTCATTTATTCAAATAAAATTTAAGTTCCTAGTCTTTTAAAGACTTGCTATGCTTTTGTCTTATTTTAGGGTCCTGCTGACAGACAAGGAAAAAGCATCTGGCCTTCTTGAATAGATAAGACATTTTCTAGATGCCCAAGTGAAGGTTTTCTTGCTGTGGGGACTCTATGATAGACAGTATGGTGTCAGACTAAAGGCTATTTTGATCAGTTCTCTATTCATGAAGATATAAAGGTTATATATGACACACTACCACGCAAAAGCTATGTAATAGTTCAAATTTATTTTGGAGTTAAAAATATTCCGTGTTAATGTTACAAGAAAAGGTCAGATATGATCGACTTCCGTGTGTGTTAGACATCAGCTAACTTCCTTATTGCTTTTATTGGTGCAATTTTCTGCAGTTTATTAAGAAAAAGTTTTCAATGAGAAAGAAGTTTTTGAGATAGAAGGGGTTTTTTTCATGTTTAATTTTAGACAAAGTTATAGATATATTTCAATTAATATTTTAATATCAAAATGATTAATCATCAATTAATCGACAATAGTTCATGCCTTTTAGATATTCTTTGGGTATAAATGTCATTACTATGAGTGTAAGAAGGGCACTCACAGATTATCATAAGGATAAGAATAATTATTTGAAAAAATAATGCAAAAAGCTTTCTAAATACCAATTTTTTTATCTTGATGTGTAAAGGTAGGTCTTAAGTAGGTCTAAATTATTTCGGGGGCGGGATAGCACAGAAGTTAGTTAAATTTGGCTTCTGATCAAGAGGTCTGGGGCTCTGCAGGCTTGGGGCTCTGCAACTTTTCTACACACAGTAAGGTTTGGGTGCAATGCTACACTGAGTGCGGTGCCGCCCATGGTTAGCTAGTTCCAGCCAATGCTCGCAGGTTTCACTGCGATACATAGCCACAATAGTGTTGCAGGTGTTAAACCCAATATCACCACACACATAGAAAGTTTATAAAATAGATTGGAAACCTAGCCTGTCCTCAAAACTAATTGGTCAACTCATAAGGGGAAAATAAAGACAAATTTTGAAAAGTTACCAGTCCTGACAGAAAAATTAAAGAGTCCTGGCAAAAACTAGCCGGTTCAAGGACTGACGGACGGAATATATATTTTAAACACTGACATAGGAAGTCCTAGAAGTTATTCAAGGCTCCCATATCATACACAATTATAGAGCAGGACTGAGGTCTGTAGTGTGTATATTGATCGGGCACGAGACTGATGAGTCTATGATATTCAGTAGATAGACAGACCAGACAGATGGCGACCACCCACTGGTCTGCAGGCTAGCAATAGCTTTAACATGCACAGAGATGATTAGCTGACATGTATGATGGTATCATCATATCCTACATGTCATGCGTGATGTTATCAATATTATCTTCTATGTCATGCGTGATGTTATCAATGTTATCTTCCATGTCATGCATGTTGTTATCAATATTATCTTCCATGTCATGCATGATGTTACAATATTTACCCCCATTATCATGTACGACTGATGTTACCAAAAGTATCTCTGTCATGTTTTCTTTTATCAATATTATCATTTATGTCATGTTCTTCTGATATCTTCAATGTCATGTTTTCCTTGGCATTATCTTAATATTCAACACTTGTATCAGCACTTAAGGCAAAACGGAGACAAGACAGATCATGGCCCTTTAAAAATTTAGTGAAAAGACCACTGCACAAGACCACTCCACAAAGAACACCTTATTTTATTGTCATACTGCAAGTCAAATTAAGACAAAATATGTTCCAATCAGGGATTAAAGAATCCGAAAGGAGAAATATTATATTGAGATATTCACCTCTTAGGAATATACCACTTGAAAACTTAATGATGTATGACGAAAGAAAAGTTTGGTTGGTTTCCTAAACAGAAAATCAATAAAATTGCATGTTTGTTGGTAACTCTGCGCAATAAATGTTTACTGTTCTCAAATAAGAAGTGAATCTTGTGTGATATATAATTTCAAGTCTTTTTATGTAATGGTCAAGACATAAACAACTTGCCCAGAGAGAAAATCACATCTTATGTTCTTACTTGTGCTCATCCTCTGTGGGAGAATAAATAATGTGCATGTCAGATCATCTTGCATGCCAGGAAATCATTACTTAGCAGTTCTGATGCAAAAATTGCATGTCTGGCGCTTGTATCAACCGACACTTTTATTCTTACACACAAATCATATGTTCTTTCAAAAGTGCAACATTATTCCACAGGGGAATAATGTTCGAGTAATGACAGAAAAAGTCGTGCTTGCTTATCATATTGCTATTGTTGTCCTCGTTGAATGCTTAAAGTCATGAAAATAACCCTTGACATTAGGGCAAACCTTCATTATCAATTCCCTCGGGAGTATTCTGTCCTAGTTATATACTCATCAATTGTTGCGACATCAGGATCTGCTTCTTACTTTGTCTTCTGGCCATTGGAACCTGTGGGCTTCCTTGACATCATCAAAAGGATCTTCTTCTGCAAATGTAAACTTGTTCGTAAAAAAGGATTGGCAGTTTTCTACTTTTTTAAAGAGTTATCGTCGCTAATGGCTGAAATATTAGGTTTAAAAAAAAAAAAAAATTATTCCATTTCTTTTTGGGTACATGCACATTTAAGTTCATGTTACATAGAAGATTGACTTAGCAGCATTTACATATACCGGTAGATGAATTTGCATTCATATTAATAATAATCGTACTTTATTCCAAGTTTTTAGTTACAGGTGTAACAAAGGCATATATATAATGGCTGAAATATGGTCAAAGCAGCTTTGTCACTCGCTCCTTATTTATATCAAGCAATAATGAAGTAAATTGACAATTTTTGTGATGATGCAAGTTGTTAAACAGCCTGTTTCATTCATGCTTTGATAACCAATTAATGTTTCTTGTGTGTATAACGATCTTTAGGTCAGGTCTTTATGTTAGTGTCTGCCCTGGTGAAAATGAAAATATCTAGATATTTCTGTAGCTATTTGTGAAGCCTGTTTGCATGACCACTGCTTATATTGACAGTCCTATTTAGGGATAAGATACAAAGTGACGTGTATTGATGAAAAATGATTTACTTAGAGGGAAAATGTCAAAGTTCTCACCGCATGATGGTGAAATAGTTTCATGATTAGTTTTCATTATGTTCCATATTTTGCTCCATCGGAGACTGAAAGAAATGGAAAATGGCTTGACATTTTTCATTGTAAAGTTTAAAATGGAGTTAAAAAAGTTTGAATGATTTTAAATGAATTTCTGTATTTCCATTCTAGCTGTACAAGAACTAGTCTGTCAATACATGTTTTAATGTGTATCTGCCACTCTATGTAATTACATACAACATTCAAAATATGTGGGGGATGGGATAGCGCAGTGGTTAGCGCGTTCGGCTTTGGATCAGGAGGTCTGTGGTTCGAATCCCGCTAGTGGCTTGGCAACTTTGTCTGCAGTAGAGAATTGTTCTACTGGCAGTCGAGTTTGGGTGCAATGCTACACTGAATTTCAGCGTAGTACCACCCATGGTTCGCTAGTTCCAGCCAATGCTCACAGATTTAACCGCAGTGTATAGCCACAATCATGTTGTGGGCTTTCTCCCTGCAATAATACTAGCAGCCGTGATATAAGTGAAATACTCTTGAAAGCAGCGATATAAATCCCACATCGCCTCAACTCTAAAATATGAGCAGGGTGCAAAGGGCACCAGCAGAGCGAGACAAATAGCAAATTGAAAATAGTTCTAAAAAAATGACAGCTTTATTCTTCGCATCGGTGTTTGCTTTTCACCTCTTCTGTACATCAAAACCATGTTTCTTTTTAAAAAAGGTAATTACAACACAGAAGGTATTCTTTTGGAAAAAAATATTTGGATGCAGGTCTTGAATGCATAAACCATTTTGTGTTTTCTTTTACACCATGGGTATTTATTAACTTTACAAAGTCAGTTTAAAGATTCCCAAAACTGCACTTTAACACAAGGTTTTATGCTTCTCAACCAGTTCAAAATATTCACAAATATGTCAGTTTTAACACATAAGTTATTTATTTGATTACTTCTCAACCAGTTTAAAATATCCATAAAAATGTCAGTTTAAACACATAAGTTATTTATTTGATTATTTCTCAACCAGTTTAAAATATCCATAAAAATGTCAGTTTAACACACAAGGTATTTATTTAATTACTTCTCCACCACTTAAAAATGTTCATAAAAAATGGCAGTTTAACACCGAAGGTGATTACTTATCTGCACTAGAAGCAAGAATTGTGATAGCTGAAGTAAGTGTGTAGTATGTTTACTAACGAGCGCCTGAGAGGAACAGGAAGCCAGATTACCTGTAACTTTCATACCTGTTGTTTGGGTCGGTTCTTCTAGCATGGTGTGATGTACTGTCAGGAGCCATGATATTCCTCTCTCAGTGGCATGAAGGTAAAATTAGTCGTAGATTAACACAGATTTCATGATCATCTTGTAAATAATTATGTGATTCTTTAAGCTCACCTGCAGCTAATGGCTGAAATATTACCCAAGCTGCGCTAAGCATTATAACTCATTCACTCACTCTTTTAGCTCATCTACTTTGTCTCAGAATCAAGATTTCTTATGCTATTGTTACCTTGATATGAATCTTGTTGAATGTTGTCTCAAGTGTATCAATTGTTTTTTCTTGAAGTTTCAGTATGAAACATAATCAGTATAATATATATTGAAGCTGATTGTCAAATGTTGCTATCCAAGGAGACTTTAAGAATCAGCATGATATCTGACATAGTTAAGAAGATAACTTGTTTCTCTACCTTTTATCTAAATTTCTTAAATACTCTCATTTTATCATCTTGTTCTCAGTCATTGCTCAATAGTCGACTGTTTCTTTCCAAAGGTCTTTTTTGTCAGGCTGATTCAATATTTTTTGCCTGTGAGTAGTTTTATGAATTGGGTTTTTGTTTGTCTTATCTATGTTTATAAACTTTCTTTCATCAAATGTTCACGACCTTGCCAAAGCTTCTTTCTTTTGATATCAGCTGAAATGTTGGCTCAATCTTAGCTTTCAACACTTTCAAATTTTTCACAAAAATAACTAATTTTGTTCTTGGTTGGGAAATTTTTGTAAGATAAACTATGTTCATAATGTTCCAATTACGTCCTGCACATTCAAAAGTTTAGAACTTTGTTGAGTACTTGACGCGACCGGGAATCTAACCCCAATCTTCCGGGTGACGAGCAGACACTCTACCACCGAGCTACATCCCGGGTACAAGAACATTCAACTTTAAGCACTAAGATATCAAAATCATTAATGAAAACAACTACCAGTATTTTAAGTCTTGGTTAAGAAAACCAATCAGTGTGTCCTGTTCTGTTTCGTATAAGGAAAGTTGAGATAGTTACAGCGAATGGAGGGAGGATGGTTGATTTGTATAGTAATGGACCATGTAGGTTATTATCCCCCACCGCGCGTTTAGCGCGAAGCGGGGGATATAGTATTCAGCTCCGTACGTCCGTACGTCCGTCCCGCTTCTTGTTAGCGCGATATCTAATGAACCGCTCAACCTAGAATCTTCAAACTTGGTACCAGTCTTCATCTGGGGAATACGCAGACCTGAAAAGTTTTCAGTGACCTTGACTTCATTTTCAAGGTCACAGCGAGACCTTGACCAGTTTTGAAAATGTTGTTAGCGCGATATCTAATGAACTGCTCAGCCTAGAATCTTCAAACATGGTACCAGTCTTCATCTGGGGAATACGCAGACCTGAAAAGTTTTTGGTGACCTTGACTTCATTTTCAAGGTCACAGCGAGACTTTGACCAGTTTTGAAAATGTTGTTAGCGCGATATCTAATGAACCGCTCAACCTAGAATCTTCAAACTTGGTACCAGTCTTCATCTGGGGAATACGCAGACCTGAAAAGGTTTTGGTGACCTTGATCTCATTTTCAAGGTCACAGCGAGACTTTGACCAGTTTTGAAAATGTTGTTAGCGCGATATCTAATGAACCGCTCAACCTAGAATCTTCAAACTTGGTACCAGTCTTCATCTGGGGAATACGCAGACCTGAAAAGTTTTCGGTGACCTTGACCTCATTTTCAAGGTCACAGAGAGACTTTGACCAGTTTTGAAAATGTTGTTAGCGCGATATCTAATGAACCGCTCAACCTAGAATCTTCAAACTTGGTACCAGTCTTCATCTGGGGAATATGCAGACCTGAAAAGTTTTCGGTGACCTTGACCTCATTTTCAAGGTCACAGAGAGACTTTGACCAGTTTTGAAAATGTTGTTAGCGCGATATCTAATGAACCGCTCAACCTAGAATCTTCAAACTTGGTACCAGTCTTCATCTGGGGAATACGCAGACCTGAAAAGTTTTCGGTGACCTTGACCTCATTTTCAAGGTCACGGCGAGACTTTGACCAGTTTTAAAAATGTTGTTAGCGCGATATCTCATGAACCCATTAACCTTGAGTCTTCACGGGGGACATAGTATTCTGTTGTTAACATCAATTTGCGGCGGGGGATCATGTCACCTTTGTGACAAATACTTGTGAACATTTGGATCCTGATCAGCAAACATTCAATTCATTGATCCAGTGTTCTATTTAGTAAGGAGAAACTTGAGATGGCAGCTGGGAATGGTAGCTAGTCTGTTATCAAGACCCTCAAGAAAAAATAAATAAAAGAAAAATAGCCTTCTTAAGTCTAGAAAATGTTGGCAAGTTTAGATGCCTTAGCTGAAATTAAGTATTGTTCAGGGCTCCTTTTTATTTCTTTTTAATAAAAACTCAAAATAATAAATAAGTAAAGAACTCTTTTTTTCTGGGACTAAATGTTAGTCTACTGGGAATGGTTGCTCTCTAGTTAGGACTGAGATAGTTCGGACCATTTTGGAACCTGATCAGCAAGCGTTCAATGCAGTGTTCATTAAGTATAAGGAGATTTGAGATAACTTGAGATAGCAAGAGAGAAATGGGATGGAGCAGTGGTTGATCTGTGGGTGAGTTGATCTCATGGAAGTTAGCTGTTGGTTCACATGGTCAGTTATGGATCGATCTTCAGTCTCTGTAACTCATCTATTTGTTCTGCTTGGATTAGTTAGCTGATGATTCACTGGTATGAAAGTAAGTTACATTTGTTTTGTTTATTTGGCCTATATTCAGTGTTTGAAATAAGCGTAGGCCTGTAGGCCAAACGCCGACAGTTATTCACAAGGGCCCACACTTTTCAATATCTTAATTCAGGTCCTTATAGGCTCACAGTTTAATATGATATTGTTCCTTTCTAACAATACTTGTAGCGAGACATATTTCCTTGCCAAACCTTCATAACTAACACTGTGAACTGATAACAGTTGTGTGTATTTATGACATACTGATACCAAGAATTTATTATTTTAGAATAAGTCAAATCAGTACTGATAATGAATGCTGACAGTTTCAGATTTGGGCCCACAGTTTTTCCTGTCTGCGGGTCCTTATTGACACACTGTATTGGAATGCTCATATTAAACACTGCCTATATTTCTGGTGTGAAAGTAAATAACATTTGATTTGTTAATATTCATAACTCCTGGTATAAGAGTATGGAACAATTTGTGATTATGGGTCCTAGATATCTTGTATGAAATCAAGAGTAAGTAACATTTCAATTTTGTCTAAAATATCAAATTTTGTTGTTGAAAGCAACCACCTTTTCGTTTTGGTCAAAAACCCTAGTAGTCTGGTATAAGAATAAGTGATGTTCAATTAAGTTTCAATATCCTAGATTTAGAGTTGCAGCAGTTGATTCATTGGTCATTTCTCAAGTTAATGTCTGGTGCATGTTTCAAAAGGGTTTGATGTACTTGATATACAATATTAAATTGAGGTCCTATATCTTACTGGTTCCCTGTAATTTACATATTTTATACAAGCAACAACTGGTAACTGCATAATGTATTTGGAATACTGAATACATACAGTTAATGTAAAAAATATGTTTATGAATACCTGTTAAACAGAACAGTAAATAGCAACAATATATACTTGACGAAAACAGTAATGTTCACCTGAAATATTTTTCTGAAAATGTGTACAATTGATTATTTTTCTGGTAAGGAAATGTATGTGATGTTGTTAAAATAGTTTTTTCTCCATATTGAGCATCCTGTTTCAAATTTATTCTGATAATTATTTCAATTTCATATTTCTTGATACAGATAACTTGGCATATGTTTCTATTATGTTGATATTTATTTTGATCAGTACCACAAGGGAGTCAATTTATGTTGAAAAGTATATTCTTTGAGAAAAGATCAACTTATTGATATGTTTCACAGTAACACAAGAATTACTTCCTTTGTTTAATGAAACCCAATTGATGCAATGTACAGTTAATTAACTATCTACTGTTTACTTACATGAAACACGTCCTGTAAGAAGGTAACTTGGAGAAAAGACTGTCTGTACCACTGTGCCACAAGAGTTACTTCCCTTGTTAAAGCCTAACTGATGCCGATGATAGACGTATAGATTGTAAGCGATATCGCTACTTGTTGATGTTTACCTGGTTCCTGACATGATCTAGCAGACACCTGCCAGTAGATACACACAGGTGTGCATATAGGTTTACCTGGACAGGTGTGGTGTCTGTATTAATGATCTACATTCAACAGGTGCCCTTGATGGCAAAATGTGGGTGGTTGATGGATGGACACACTGGACTTTTTATATTTTCAAGGTTTTAATTGAATTTGATGAATGGAATAGATATATGTTACTAAAACATGACATGATCAATGCCTGCATTCAAGGATAATTCTATAGATTATGAAATGCTTCAGCTTAGATCAAATTTGATAAGTTGTTAGATTAATATATCAGATTTTTCGTATCAGATCTTTGAGTTTATCATATAATGGGCAGTGTTATCTGTGCAATAAACCCATCTTGTAATCATGTTATCAGATCCCTGATAACAATGCAAATGAGGTCAAAACCTGAACTATTTTCTCAAAACTCCATGCATGTCATGCGAGTCCTAAACCGGTCTCTAAACATTGATAACGTCGTCGGGAGTTTTCAGGTTTTGTGGGTTTTTTATCGAATAAAATATCGTAAACAAAATCTGTCAAAACTTATCACGCATTTATATTTTAGAAATAGCTTGGTTATTGAAGCATTTTAAGTTGTTATCATTGTGCGTTAAAAAATAAAACGATATGCAGCTAACAATATCGGCTTTCGAAAAAATAGGTGCTTCAATTTTCGTGCATAACATAGGCCTAGATCGCATTGGTCGTGTCGGTTACCAACTTATCAGCATAAACAAATCATATTCTAGTGATAGTACAGATTATCTGGTAGCGTAGTTACAAACGCAACAACCTCACCTTCGCAAATAGTCGACGTTTAGTCTAAGGATACCGTAACTGAACTGCGTAACAACAATGATAATGCAGCTTTTCAAAATGCAGTTAGAGTTACTTCCCCTGTTGTAGCGACGTTGACAACTGGTTCTTACACGTTTTGTGTTATTAAAAAATACAATGTTTACTCGTGCATTGGAAATCAGACTGAAAATGTTCATAGATTGAAGGAGACGTTTCTATCACTGTGAAAAAAATCATTTCATGAAGGAATATTTCTAGACTGTTCACAACTGTACATGGCCGACAATATGACCTTCACCTTGCTTTATTGTGAAAGCAATTACTCCGCGAAATCTAGGTCAAACATATTTTTAGAAGGTATCATATTTTCGTTTAAATCCTTTTATTTCAAAATGACATTGTATGATAAAGAAATTATTAACCTCGGGTGTTTCCGTATCATTAATATCATATAATAGGAATAAAAATATATGTATTATGCTCGCCAAAGGCTCGCATAATACAAATTTTATTCCTATTATATGATATTAATGATACGGAAACACACTCGGTTAATAATCTCTATATATATGATTATCGTGTCTTGTTAAGTGCTTGCCAAAAAATGTGAATTTAGATTTAAACCGATGATAATGGTAACCAGGATAAACAATCAGTGTTGTTTCAACTTATAGCACACTTATTAATGGCAAAATTGTATAAAAACCTCCACTAGTTCCCAGCCCAGACTCATTTTTAAATTACCGGGTTATGAAGTCTGTCATAATTACTTACATATACATGCGCCGCTAATGGCTGAAATATTGCCAAAGTGGGGTAAAAAATAATTCACTCACTACATATATGTACATGTATAATGTTTTTTCTTTACCTTTTCATAATCAAATTAGGTAAATATTTTGTTCAAATATGTGTATTTTGATGATCACCGTACTGACTGATAATTAATTTGTATGAAAAATATCTTAACAAGTTTCCGGCCAAAACACAAAAGAAACATGGTAATGAACTATCATAATTTGACACATTGATTATTTTATTACCTTTCAATTTCAATATCTGATCACGTCACTAATGGCTGAAATATTGCCCAAAAGGCGTTAAACAATAAATCACTCAATATGTGTTTTCTTTTATTTCAAACAATCATTGCTTCAAATTAATTTACACAAATCAAGTCAACATTCGACTAATGACGATTCCTTGTTGTTTCAGGAACAGGTGAAGGAGAAGCAGAAATCAGCGACGCCCCCTAGCGATGAGAAGGAAGACGAGTCAATCACACCCCCACACCCCGCCATGACCAAGAGGTCGCGCAGAGGCGGGGTCAGTGCCGAAGTCTACAAAGAAGAAGATGCAGCTCAATATGTCAAAAAGGTATGTATGTAATCTTGATGGGATGTAGTAATTGATGGATCCAGAGGTTTAAACCCTCCTCCTCTCCTTTTATTATGATTTTTGTGATCAAGCTATATAGAGAATCTCACCAACACAACTTTATTTCATATCAAATAAATCAAAACAAGGTGATGGATATTACAAAGTTGATATGTATTTGATATCAGTTGACAAAAGCATGTGATTTGTTTAAGACCTTAATCATATCATTCATTTACATGCAAAATGACATGACATAAATAATTTGATGGAAAGAAAAATAAGTGAATTTTAAGGAGAAAAATGAAATATGTTATAACTGGTCTCAAATTGTGAACACATATTTCATATCATTTATTTAAGTCAACAATAAAAGTCATTCAAAGTCTAATGAGCTACAGAGCATATTTTCGAATGTCAACAATCGTAGGTGAAATTTACATTTCAACATAGGCTGGCTACCAGCAGTCCTAAAGTTTAGCAGAGCCCGAATGAAAGACAATGTACATGACATTCTGTGACCCATTCTGTCTCAGGGTACGAATGTTACGCTAACTCCACTAATCTGTACCCTGGGCTCAGAAGCTACATTTGCTTGTGCCGCCCAACTTGGATATAGCCAATCAAATCATTTTCTCGTTGCAATTTTATTGAGAAGGTGGCGAAAAAATAATTGGATTTGCTATATGACCCAGGGTGCAGATTAGTGGAGTTAGGTTCTTACCCTGAGACAGGATGTCAGTAACCATGCTTAAGTTCTATTTTACATTTAGGCATTGTAAGAACCAATTATCTAAAATATTTTTGCAAATAAAGGCTTAAACTTCGATAATCAATACACCATTCAGAGGTGAAGCACCAATCCTACACAAACCTTTTACTGCAGCTTCACAAAGAAGTGGAGGTAACTCTTTCTGGCATGTCAGAGAAAATAATAGCAACATCACAGTTGTAAAACAAAGCTTAGGTTCTACAATTGTTGTCATATTAGAATCATTGAATATTATTGGACTTGTTTTTGGCTTAATCTTTTGTCTTCCCCAACATTTCAACTTAAAAATAGGTTCATAGAATATTACAATTTTCAACTAAAAATTATGATTGATTTCCCCAACAAATTTTTTGACAATAAAGAATAATTCATGTTTTCAGAAAGGGAACCATATACTAACAGTAATTTTGATGTTATGTTTTCTAATAATGTGACATAGTCTAATTAATCTGTATTCCTTGAAGAAACTGTGATGAAAATATTTTGAGAATAATATAGCACTTAAAAGTTGTAGGGCAGAAGAATCTTTCTACAGAGGCACATGTACTGGATTAGATATTTTTTTAAATTTAGGATTTTTATAAATATGATCTCCAAATTTATGTGATGATGTCAAGACCCTGTGTACATTTCACAAAGAATTAAATTTATTCCTTTACAATATAATTAATATAGAAACTAGTTACCAAACAAAATTATGATATTGTCATTGAAAAAATTAATGAAATCTTGAAGAATCTAAATTCATTTCAACAAAAATGTGTTTCTTTCTTTCTAAATAATAAGAGTCATTATTGACATGTTTTTGAAAATCTTTATTCCAATCTTGAGTTGACAACAATGAAGTTAAGAATCCTTACTTTGCACACAGTTCATATATTCCTATTCATAATAGGTATTGTATGCACAAAATTCTTTTCCAAAAAGCTTTATTAGAATCATCCCTCTCTTGATCGCTGTCAACAATGTTTGAATTATTTTTTTTTTAATTTTTCAATATACATCAAGCCTAAAACAGCAAGATACATCTTTTGCATTTAAGGATGTAAAAACGATAGATATATTCACTTAACTAAGAAATGACAAAACCTTGACATCACACTCTGAAATTTCAATGAAGCAATCATAAAATACCTAGTGATAACCCATTCTATTCCTAAACAATGATAATAGCAATCACTTGTTTGCAAAATTAAATACTCAATCAATCAATCAATCTTTATTTCCGCACTGAAGATGTCTCAGGCCTATAGTACATTAACATAATACTCTTAGCTTATTTCATGTCTTTGTGTTTGATTAAGACAACTGATTACTGTCGTCATATTTTAATGTTTGTATGTAATGTCAATGTTTCATCCAGAGTGCCTTATTGCTAGATTCTCGCTAATCAGTTGAGCAGTCATGCAATTTTACATAGTGGGGAGATATTGCTTAAATAAACATACGTTACCACAATTTTAACATACTGGTGCGGCACGTACATATCATACTTAATTACAGCTATAGCTTTATAAAGCTTATCAACATCACAATTCAAAAGTGGAATTGTCAAATAAATGAAAATATCTTCCTGTTTCGATACAGATATTTGTGAGCATTGTATGAACTAAGGCCCATCAGACAGGCTGGTTACTTTTGGTCAGGGCTGGTACCTTTCTGTGTTTTTTTTTTAAATTCAACATTAAAATACTCAAAATACCACTTTTGGGCTGTCTATACTTTTCAAGCTTATTTCATACACTGTTGTAAGTTTCCGTAATATCAATCATTGAACATTGTTCTTGTCAGTGATTTCTCTGCTGAAATGTTAAGTTCAAGGCTAAATAAATCATAATTCCATGTTCTGGTTTACATGTGCAGTTATCAATTCCACCCTAAGTGTATTTCACAATCTGCTGAACAAAATGTCAAAGCTAATTAAAAATAAAAATACTAATTCAAAACTCTCCTGATGCCATTACCCATCAACTACCATTAACAATTCACAAGAGGCAGAGATTAGGATAAATGTTATTGAAAGCAAAAGTGATTCTTCTCTGACAGTTGAGTGGTGACCATACTGTGGAAAACCCTGAAAAAAACAACCTCAAGTGTAAGTCCAAAATTAAAAGATTTTAGGAGGAAGACTGTTCATTGTGACGATTAAATGTTATAGTTAAGAGGTAATATATATTCTTCAACTTTTATGAAAGTGGGAAGGAGGGGGGGATCCCCCATTTGCACCAAATCCTAGATGAAACACTGAATGTTCATGATGCCTGAAATGGTGCTAAAAAAATATAAAAACCCATGAAAGAATAACATAACATAAGATAATCTTTATTGTCCCAAAAGATAAATTTGTTTTGTATAATTAAATTGTACAGTGTAAAATTAATTAGTACAGTACATATCACCATAGAGAGGAGAGTACAGGACCCGCCACCACTGGGAGTCAACTGTTTCTCTCAATACAAGAGCTATGTGGGAGTCTGGTTATTTATTTGCTCTATTTAATTGACTCCAATAGTAACTCCCACAAATGCTTCCACAATCTTGTTTTCATGAATGCCAAGGCCGGTGTTATCTATTCTTGAGCAAAACAATTCAATAAGTTGATTAACAGCATCTCCTTACATTATTTTGATCAATTGGGAAAAAAACTGTTTATCCCCAAATAAAACATGGTGTCACATTTTACTCTGTACTAAAAATAGAAAGAAAGTTAGATATGCTTCGCAACTTCCGTACGTATCTCCTGCCTTTTGAACTTTCCCCTAAAAAAATCAATTTATTGTGTAGCTTTATGAAAAAAATCCAAAAGCTTAGTGAAACCTGACTACCGATGCAGAATAAGTTTTCTAATAATTTTAGGATTTAGAACGAAGATTGACACATATTTCTCAAGGGAGAGATAATCTTTTTTTTATGCATCATATTTTCAATTGTTTTTCCTGCAAAGGATGATTTATATGAAAAAGATGACAAGAAATGGTTTAGGTAACTCCATAAAGCTGATTTCATAAATGACAGATAGCAAAATGTAAAATGGAATGGCATTTGACCTTTAACTGAAATTTACAGCAATAAACAATGGAAACATTTAAAGGGGCAGTAGCATGTTTTTGTCACTGATAATTGTAAGTTAAATGTATTATTTTGACAAGTGTCAAAAATCTCATTACACACACCAGTCATCCATAGTCAAAGGACAAAGTATGAAGATTCACATAAAATCCAATTGGCAGCCATTTTGTGTGAACACCTTTAATTCATTTTGTGTAAGAAAACGGAATCGCATGGCTAAACTTTACGTTATTTATTTGAATTATAACTGCTGCATTGAGTTTAAATACATTGTCTTTCAATTGGAACCAATAATTTTCCTTTTTCCTGACATCACCTTATATTCCCCCTAAAAACATGCTACTGCCCCTTTAAATGCCAATAAAAGTTAACTAGATATATTGAGAAAATGGAAACATTATATAAAAAAGGTAATATTTTTACTATTGCAAATGTTTGTAGAGGATGCTGCAGTTACAAACAAATAAAAATATTATCTTAACAGATATTTGTTTACAAATTCTTTGGCAATAACATCTTTTCAGCCTTTTATTCTTTGAAATTACACCCTAAAAGCTAAGTATTGTAATCAAGGAAAGAACAGTCAAACCAAGCCGATAAAATCAGTATGAACACTTGATATGCAAAAACATTATATCAACAAAATAAACAGAAGCAGGTTTGGGCTTAGTATACTTTATGCATCTTTTTGCAATAACACCTTTTAAGCTTGGTAATCTTTGGAATTACACCTTTCAAGCTGAATAATATAACTAAGGTAAGAACAATCAAAAATAGCCGTTGGTCAGTTTAATGGGCAGTCTGTTATTGTGTTGTCTTCGTCATCTGTCAGGCCTGTCGATGGCCGTTTCCTCTCCACATTGATTT
Organism: Steromphala cineraria; assembly: GCA_916613615.1. Classification (NCBI taxonomy): domain Eukaryota; kingdom Metazoa; phylum Mollusca; class Gastropoda; order Trochida; family Trochidae; genus Steromphala; species Steromphala cineraria. The sequence continues at coordinate 12,965,638 of OU744721.1, forward strand.
CTGTGGCACCAAACAGGCGCCGTTCTGTCAACTGAAGCACTGCAGTGTGATACGCTATGACACTGCCTGTGACGCTGGGCGCTATATATTCATAAGGCTGAGTGTCTATATAAGGGAGTTGGCACCCGTGGTCCTTGCTAATACACATCTAGAGTCTCCACAGAGTTCTATAGGGGCTACTGGTTTTATCCTCGTCTTTAAGTTTTTCTGAGGCTTTGATTTGAATTCTGAAGCTATGGAGAGAGAGGTGGGTACTTTGAAAGGTTGCATTTGAAAATTGTTGAAATGTTTTTGAGCGGAGATAAGTTTTTTACTTTTTGTGGTGTTTTACTCAGGCATTGTTGATGTACCCAAATATTACAAAACAATAGCTGCAATGTCCAAAGCCAGAGAAAGTGTGCTTTGGAAAGTTGCATTACCCAAAAGGAAACTTTGTGAAATGTGAGAGATATCATTTTTTACATGTTTCATTTCATAATTCATATTCATGATCATTGTGCGCCTATATTTTTCAGGGAAGAAACTAAATTTCAGAGCATCCTTTTCTGTTCTGAAGAAACTTTATTTGTATAAAAATTGCTCTTTTGTACTTAAATTTTCTTTCTCTTTTGCAGGTTGTACCCAAAGATTACAAAACAATGGCTGCATTGTCCAAAGCCATCTCCAAAAACGTCCTCTTCTCTCATCTAGATGACAATGAACGAAGGTAAGTTTTGAACATCATTTTTTTTAAACAATTTAGTTTAGAAAAGACCAGAACTGCGTTCAAGGAATTTGTCTTTATTACTTTGAATTTGCAAGTTTTATTACCTTCATTTCTCATCAATTATGCTCATGAGATAAGAACATTTTTTATGCATTTTGGAAAAAAATGTGTTTAAAAAAACTTAAAATTAACCAAAACAAAATTCTTAAAAATCTTTGTAAAAAAACAAGAAGAAAACCTTTTTTTAACACAATAGTGAAATTCTATTAAACAAGATGTAAAATTCCATGCAAGCAAAACATGAAACCTTTGAAACAAATGTGAAAAATATTGATAACCTACAAATACTAATAACTTTTATAAACTGAAAAGCAGTGAGTTCATATCATCCACCTGCACTGTTCCTACAGTATTTTTGCCGTAAGTCCTATGTTGCTTTGCTACATCCTCATTTCTCTTTTTATCAGCCTTTACAGGTTTTAATTAATTACTTAGTTCATATCAAATTAATGAAAATAAAATAAATATGATATAGTCAGCTTACATAAAGATTTGTCTTCTGTAAGCTATCAAAGTTGACATATAATCTCTTGTACTGTTTGATTAAAATCCTAACTAAGTTTTTTCAAGAGACATTATTATCTTGAGAATGTATTGGGAATAATCTTATTATCCTCTTTTCATCAAATGATAATCAATAAATGTTGCATTCTCTGTTTGAGATTTGCACACTTGATAGAAGCTATATTTCACTTGTATCATTTCTGATTTAATGAGATTTTTCTCTTTGTAATCTGACATTAATTCGTTAACTTCAGTTGTTTACTTTATTCCTCATTACTGAATAACAGGAATAGAATATCTGTCAAAATGAGGCAGAAATTCTCTTAAATCTATTGTCTTCTAAATTTTAAAAATTGGTTAATTAGTGAATGATTGCCATTCACTGTCAGATGGTTTGACAAATTATTTGTTAAATGTATTTACTCAACACGATATTATTTATTCTTTTCATAACTCATTGTTGTATTAGAATGAACTTCTATTCATGCTTTTTACACAGATATGTTGGTCTATTGGTCTAAGAATGTAGTTGATGTATTTTGTTCTAAACATAACCTCTCGAATAGCAAGTCTAGATCTGCAGTGAACTTGACAGAGGCTCCTTGTCTATTCTTTTAATTATTTCGGAGACTGAATATTAGTCTAATTGTCTTTTTCATCCCCTGCCACAATTAAGGTTTCTAATATAGGAAATGTCTTTTGTCCATTCATCTGTTCCATTATCAGAATAATCATCAAGTTTATATTTTCAATAGTGCTAATGAAATAAAGAAGCCTATTAATAAAACTTTGTGTACCAAAGAATCCTTATTTGCGATTGGTGCCGTTAGGTTTTCAACTTCTTTGAAATGTCTTTTTGATGTTTTTGTGGAAACACATCATAGAATTTTTTTCTGACTAAAACTAAAAACCAATAAGATTTTCCTTCATGAAATCTAGTAAAGCAACAATTATAATTTGTAGATCTCCCTTTTGGCACCTTTAACATCTTGGTTTTCCCCCCAGTGAAATCTGAGGATACAATCCTTTTCCTGGACAGAACTTTGAAATGCTAAACTCAGTTAAACTATAAGAATACAGTTTCATAACCATGGTTCAATATATAATCAGCAAAGAAAGTTAAGGACTGTCCCAACTGTAGCATCATATTATGATCAGGATATAAACTAAAGAATATCTCAGTATTTTTATGTGGGGTGGTCCCAAACTTATTTTGTTCCCACTCACCTTTTGGCATATTTAGTGAATTGGTTTTCATCGTGATTGAAATGGATATTGTTGTGTGATAACCTGCATGGACTTCTAGAAGTTACTACATTGTCAAACAAAGTTTACGATTTTGACCATTGCTGTTTTTATGAATTTAAATTTTTTGTCATTACCGGTAGTATATAATGTTAGTTGGTGTCTTTTCCAAGATTTCACTTGACTAACATGATTCCTTTTTTAACACACAAAACATGAACAGTCTTCTAGAAAGAGATTTGTTGATGCAGTAATTTCTTTATTTATCGATTGATAAGATATATTATCTGCATTCATCATTGCCATTTCTGGAGAGTAATTACTGATTTGATGCAGAACAAAGTCAGCCAGCAATATTGAAAGTCCTTTTTCTACCCTTATAGAACCTAGACAAATCATTCCAGATCACTTTTAGTAAGATCCAGAAGGTCTGTTACTTAGTAACGTTGATGAAACGTATATTTAGCTGTGAGCTAGGTCATAATGAAGCTTGTTCCTGAAGAGATCAAATGTAGTGCCGATGGCAGTGAGCTCTACCAGTTGGGTTTCCTTCATTAGTAATAGTAGGCAGCAGGTGACCAAGGAATACACACTGAAGGCTGTAGACTCCATCTTCTTGCAGTTCCTATAGGGGTCTCAGTCATAGCCATGAGAGGTATTTGATGAAAATAAAATTGCAGACCTAATTGTAGAAGGATCGATGAAATAACCTGAAATTTAATCACATTGTACCCTTTTACCCTCTTCTTGCTTTGCCATATAGGGAGAGTCAGTGTTCTTGTGATACATCCAGTCAAGTTGTCTGCCCTTTAACTGTGAAGAACCAGTTACAAATACGTTTTTTCATCTGATTTCTGGCTTGTATGAAGGAAAGGTTAATCCTCTTCAGAAACTTGCAACATTCCTTAGTGACATTTAAGAATCTTAATGAAACCTTAGTGAAATGTGACCTTCAAATTCATATGGGATTGAGCCTTCTGGAGTAATATAATCCCTTATTGACAGAAGGTTTGAAGTTCTGAATGATGTTCTTGCAGGATTGAGAATGTAGGTTCAATGAAAAAAGAGGGAAATTTACATTCTTTTCAGTCCACTCAAGTAAACCATTGAAATTCTGGCCTTTTAGATTGACATATCAGCAATTTGAAAAAATGATGTAGGAAAGTATGCAGATGAATATAGATAACCATATTGAAAAGGTGCCATTGACTTCAGTTCTTAAACCTGCAATTACTCAATATATATTTCAATTAAGTGCTTAAAGTACAGTACTTGATTTCCATTGACAGCTAGTACACTTTGAAAGCTGATGCCTTTGCTTCCATTATGTTAAACTGTTTTTCTAATATGTCAATTCACATTGACCTTTTTTGCTAGGAAAGAAACTTAGGGCCCACTTTATTTGACCACTGAAGACATAGTAATAACCAACCTTCATGACAAAATGATTATATTGATACCAAATTGTTCTTAGTCATAACAAAGTTAACAGCTCTATCAGAACCTTTCAATCCTGTTAGACAAGACGTCTTCTGTTCTGAAATGTTGATGTTTTTGACAAATGATCATCATTTGCCTGCAATATCTTTAAACATTATCTATTTATTATTATTTGTATTATTCAGTTCCCTAAATTTTAAGTTCAGCCATTGCAAGAATGACAGGCTTGCCTTTTGAAGTATATAGAATCAGACACTTTTTTCTGATAATAGACTTGACAACCTCAAAGTTGTTTCATTGACAAGATGTTTATTTGTTAGAACTAAACTTTTTAGACATGAACTTTACAACCAACCTGCAGAAAACAGAGAATATATATGCAGGCATTTCTTTTAAAAAATTTACTTTACATCTTTTTGTATGACATGATAGTTGTCAATGGTTCATTTAATACCAATACAATACTCAACAACCAACTTGCAGAAATCAGATATGCTAAATTTTTCTAAATGAAAATTGTCGTGACAACCTCATGTTTTTGATAAGTACTTATTTTAAACTTAACAATCAACTTACAGAAATCAGATATGAGACATGTATTTACCAAAAATTGACCTGACAACCTCAAAGTTTAGTTATGACAAAATGGTCAGATTTGTTTGAACAATAAACTTGCTCAACTCAAGCCAGAAGATGAGAATCCAGACGAGACATATCTCCTTCATGTCGGAAGCAAGATTGGCTAAAACACTGCTTTCAAACTGTCTGGCCAACAGAGGTTCTCTAAGACCATGATGCCACTGCCCATGATATCAACCAATTACTGACAGGATGTTTCCTCTCATTTACCTTCTGATTGGCTACTTTGTCTGCCTACTTTCTCTGCCAAGACGAAACTTTCTAAAGGACAGTAGACATGCTGTTGTTAAAGCCTTAATACTTTAAAGAGTTTGTACTTTTATCCTACCGGGATGTGATCTTGTGGGATATAGTCATCACCCCGTCCGTCTGTTCGTCTGTAATCATTTCGTTTCCGGAGCATAACTCCAAAAGTATACGGCCTTTTTTTTTTCTTTTTTTTTTAAAAAGGAAAAAAAGAAAAAAAGTATACGGCCTAGCTCATTAAACTTTCAAATGGATCAGTCAACATGTGCAGTTGTGTTTTTCATGATTTTTTACTTCTTCAGATTTTTTTTCCAGTTTCCATGACAAGGTATCTTAGAATTTCATTACTGGAACATAAGTCCAAAACTAACTAATTGAAACTGGTACATGGATCAGTAAGCATATGAAAATGTGCCTTTTAGAAATTTTTAACTTTTCAGATATTTATTTTTGGTGGTTTCAACTGAAATGGAACTTATAATTTCGACAGATGACTTCATTGTTCTCTGTATAAATCTTAGAACTTCTGATGACTCTTGCTTTTGATTTATTTTTATTTGATGTGTTTTTGCAGTGAGGCAATTATATATATAAGAACTTTTTTTTTGTGCAAGATAATTAAGTTGCATATATAAAACAAATGTGAGCATAATGAAATCTTTACTCTTCACAGTTTTATAGTGGTTGTTAACTTATTTGTTATTAATCATTAAAAGTTCTTTGTGAATATCAATGAAAGTATATGATCTGCAATTGATTGAAATACATCATTTCAAGAAATAATTGAGGTTTCTAGATTATTACCATAAACTTTGTCCGTATTGACATTTTACATTATTGTGTTTGTGATTGCAAATGAAAAAGGCAAATTGTATTTGGAGTAAATAGGAAGAATAAATAGTGTTTTCAATGAGCCATAATTTGCTAATCACAGATTTCATTAGACAAAAAGTAATGATTTTTCTATCAGGCATCTGATAAGTAATTTATATTCTTTATTTCTGGTGCAATCTGATATATGTAAAAAAATATTTATTCATGTGTTGATAACATCAAATGATATTTTCTGCATGAAAATGGAAAAGATACTTTTATGTCTGAGAAACCTAATTAAGGAGTCTTTGTATATGGTATTATTAAAGACCACTTCCACTACATTTCTCTTCAAAGTGTCAAAAGAATGTGTTTATTGTCTCTAACTTGCGGGCATAGGAGGGTTCTTAATATAAGGAATGGTTCCCAGAGACCACAGTAAAGCTAGGTGGAGAGTATTAATCAAACTTCTCCCTTATGGCTGGTCGTCATGTTGATATTTCTTCTGGTCCTAGTGTCAGGTCTTAATAAGAGATTGATTTAGCTGACCAACAAGAGATTGATAAACCCTGCAGCACAACACGGCACGTTGTGTGCACTCCGGCTGTATCAGGGTTAAAGTAATAACTCTGTATATATACCTGATGTGTTTGAGTGGAAGAAGTTTTAATAATAAAAAATGTACGAATCAATCAACTTCACTTGTCATTGACTTTAAAGGGACAGTAGCATGTTTAAAGGGGCAATGTAAGGTGATCGATGTCAGGAAAATGAAAATAAACGATTTCAATCAAAAGACAATGTATTCAAACTAAATGAAGCAGTAATAAATCAAATATATAATGTAAAGCTAAAACCATGCGATTCCTTTTTTACAGAAAATTGATTAAAGATGTTCACACAAAAATGGCTGCCAGTGCTACTTCCTTGATATTTGTTTTATGACTTATGCTTACGTGATCAAGCAATGCATTCCATCAGGTTGTGAATAAGGCTATACAGTTTCATTATGTTTCTGAACATTTAACTATTGTGCTTCAAATCCTAAGATATTTTTTTAAAAATTTGCACTAATTTGTTAACACAAATACTTAATAAAAAGTCAAAAAGTTTAATTTTGAAAGTATCTATTGAGAAAAGAGTAATCTTGATTTGGCCCAGGTCAGATTCCAAAATGCTATTTATTTGACCAATATAGTTAACTTGATGAATCGGTAACAATTCTGTTATTAAGGGAATGTTTACGAGGTGAAACTCACGTGGGAGACTCAATGAAGTAAACAGATATACTTCCTGAACTTGGCGTTATATCGGTAATGATTTTATCTGATTCGCCAGGGAGCCTCATTGTCACATTCTGTCTAGGTGTCCGGCGAGAAACATCTTGTGCAATCCATCTTGTGATAAATCTCATGTATATATCTCATCACAATACTCCTTTGGAAATTCTTCTTCATCTGTTGTCCACAGCTTGATAATAAAATGATTTTGTTTCACAGTTAGGACATAATTGTCTTTTCAAGCTACTGTCATAGCTGTATTTCTCATATGTTATGGTTAATTTGTTTATGTATCTGTTTGCCAAATTAGATAATATTGATCTATTGATATTGCAGTTTTATGATGAAAAGTTGCTTTATGATTGTGTCTGTTAATATGTGGAACACAAAGTTCAAAGTTCATCAGTTTACTAATTAAACTGATTTTCAGAGAATCATCTTGATGCCATTTGTTACTATTTTCTGGAATAATCATACAAATGCTTCTTGTGGCCACAGACATATGGTTACGGAGGACACTAATTGGTGCTTGAATATATTTTGAAGCAATCCAATCCAAAAACGGAACATTCCTACCATAAGGGTGTGAGTTCAAGTCTTATCAATATCTGTTGTTGTTCTTCAACATACAACAAGATTTCCTTGGCTAGATATGAGAGCCCAATTCATGAGATTTTGTCCCTGTTGCATTTTCTCTGTGCAAAAATAGATGCATTTCAATAACTGAAGGACACTTAACACTCAATGTTTCATAATTTCATGAGATATATTATCACATTTTCCAAAAGTGGTGCAATTCTTAGACATTAAGCATTTAGAAATTCGCTACTCAAAAATGGTATACTTTCAAAACTGAAGGACATTTAGCACTCAAAATTGTATAATGATGTCATTAGATCTATATATTATTACAATTTCCAATTTCCACCAATGTGGCGCCAATTCAGACACTTCAAGCATTTATGGATTCCAAATAGAAAGCTGATGACCCATATTACATATCCTGTTCCGTAGGATTTCCTTGCGCTATCCTGAAGGCATGATTAGACTTCTTTGAGATGTATTTTCAGTCCAAGGTGACATCATTAGGAAGGTAGAAGATTTGAATACCATTCACCGCTGATATTGGATTCATTATCCTGGAGTGGTCTTGTCAGTAGAAGCTCCCTTCAGGGGAACCATTTCTATTTGTTTATGTGGATACTGAGTAATTCTTAACTTGCACGACCATCTTGGATCCAGTTGGTTTGCTCAATTTGGCACAGAAAGAACCTGTGTACTTGATATATGCAATTTATCTTAGCTTCAGATCTTGTAATGCTGCCTCTTGTTTTCAAATTTGGAACAAGGGATGGAATGTTGGCATTTAGATCCTCATCGCCAAGCCTATTTTTGTCTTTTTCTTCTTCCAGAAGCAAGTGACTAAAAACATAATTTCTTTGTATATGATTTTATCGGAAACTTCTTTCAACTTGATATCTCCTTCAAATGTCCTGCAAATTTGTTTGTAGGAGAGTTATTGATATTTGAAACCATGCCTCTCCCACATTACAAGTTTTTCAATCAAGCTTTCATTGTTAATTTTAGGAAGATTTTAGTTATATGATCTAGGAAACATCTTATGATTGAATTACTTTCATCCTAAAAAATCTATAAAAAAATAAAGTTTGTTCCAAAAAGATGTTTAGAGAATCAAAGATCTCTGCGGATTTCAGAACCTCACTCAGAAGACATTATCTAAAGCCATAAAGCCAGTGGCACCCAACCAAACCTGATTATGTTGGAACATCAAGTTCCCTGTCCTGGTTTGTTCCTTCTTCTAGAACAGACACAGTGGAAGAAAGCTTCTAGACTCAAGTGAATGTCGTCAGGTTTATACATTTACGTGACCTCAGCTTGAGTTCGAGTAAACCTGATTTTATTGTCATGCTTCATCTGCATAATTTGCCCTGACCAAAAGGAAAGCTTATTGGTTTAGCTATGATAATTCACATTAAGTGCCTTGGCTGGGGGAACAAGCTTCTAATGGACATCCTGTGTACAAAGATGGTGCTTCTTCTTCTTAGGTGTTGAAATTAGTGGTGGAAACCTATTCAAAATACATTCTAAGAGTGAAATTGTTTATGGAGTATAAATTCTAATAAGTCAAATCGAAGATTAAGTTATGAAGTTCATTTTCATAATAATTTGTTTCATCCAGATTATATCCAATTAATTTTCTTTCTAACAAGTGACATGTTCACTTTGTGTATATATTATTAATTGGTATCACTAGTAATTATTGTAATTATACTTTCATCTTGCTTTTTAGCTCACCTTTACAAAGTAAATGTGAGCTTATGTCATGGCGCTTCGTCCGTCGTCCGTCTGTCCGTCCGTCTGTCCGTCTGTCCGTCCGTCCGTCTGTCCGTCCGTAAACTTTCACGAAAAAGACTACTCTTCCTTAACGAATTCAGATATCATTCTGAAATTGTAGTATGTTATACCCATGGTGATTCCTCACAGAAAGGTAGACGTTTCAGTTTTGAGAATCCAAGATGGCCGCCATGACAGCCATATTGAATTTTCAATTAGATTTCATGAAAAAGACTACTCCTTCTAAACGAATACAGATATCATTCTGAAATTGTATTATGTTATACCCATGGTGATTCCTCACAGAAAGGTAGACGTTTCAGTTTTGAGAATCCAAGATGGCCGCCATGACAGCCATATTGAATTTTCAATTAGATTTCATGAAAAAGACTACTCCTTCTAAACGAATACAGATATCATTCTGAAATTGTAGTATGTTATACCCATGGTGATTCCTCACAGAAAGGTAGACATTTCAGTTTTGAGAATCCAAGATGGCCGCCATGGCAGCCATATTGAATTTTCAATTAGATTTCCTGAAAAAGACTACTCCTCCTAAACGAATCCAGATATCATTCTGAAATTGTAGTATGTTATACCCATGGTGATTCCTCACAGAAAGGTAGACGTTTCAGTTTTGAGAATCCAAGATGGCCGCCATGGCAGCCATATTGAATTTTCAATTAGATTTCCTGAAAAAGACTACTCCTCCTAAACGAATCCAGATATCATTCTGAAATTGTAGTATGTTATACCCATGGTGATTCCTCACAGAAAGGTAGACGTTTCAGTTTTGAGAATCCAAGATGGCCGCCATGGCAGCCATATTGAATTTTCAATTAGATTTCATGAAAATGACTCCTTCTCCTAAACCAATCTAGATATCATTTTCATATTGTAGTATGTTATACCTATTGTGATATGGCCGCAATAGCAGCCATATTGACTTTTCAGCTGCAGATGACACATCATTATTACTAAATTTTAAGCTTTCATCAAGTGATCACTCGCACCATATAAATTCTCTAATTTGAACTTACTAATCATAATATTATCTTGAATATGGAATATTTAAGATTGTCATGCAAGTTGTTCTATATTTTTAAGTGTTTCTAAAACATTAAGATGAAAGACAAACATAATTAATTAATTTGTTTAAAATATTTATGGCAACTAGCTGCAAAAACCCAATGACATTAAACATCATGTTGAATTTTAAACAATGGTATCTCCCTTATATTCCTTTAAATACCACACAAAAGGGGTCAACCAGAGTTCAGATATTCCTGCTGAGTCAACTATGCATTTCTAATACACATCCCAATACAGGCTGCATCACAGTCTCAGCTGCTAGTCTGTTGCATAATCAACCTGACCCAATTGATATGGTAGAGCATTATGCTATATGGCCATGTGTATGCAATAAGAGTTATGGAAATTAGACTTGTATTCTCATGACAGTGAAATGTTCTTTTTAAGAAAAACAACTTACACAAAATTTGTCAACAATAAGCTTTGTGTTTAGCAATCTACATGATAAGTTGATGTGGAAAGAGTTATTTTGCATCAGGTTCCAGTTCCTGTGTTTTACTCATATTTGTACCATTTCTATATCTAACAGAAGTTCTTCTTGACACAAAATCAATTTAGGACATAAGCTAACTATATTTTGTGAAATTATATATATTTTTCACAACAATTCATGTTCTCTCCCGTCAAGTCTTTTAATACCACACATAAGGGCTTAGCTAGAGTTCAGGTTTACATGCTCAGCACACTAGGGTGCTTCTCCAAATATACTTACACAAAGCCAAATACACAAATTGCTACACTCTCCTTAAGGATCTGGGGCTAGCAGCCCTGCCTGCTTGTATAATGCATAGTAATCCTGACCTAATTGATAAATAGAACATAATGGAAAGTATATAAATTGTCTTTATGAAAAGTATACTTGTATTCTAATAATAGTAATACTTTTTACAAATAACAATTTAAACAAGTCAAGAATCAACTTTTGTGTACAACAATCTGCACGATGAGTTAATATTAACAAGTCAAGAATGTGTTTTTATGTACAGTAATCTACATGATAAGTTAATAATAGAGGTATTTTGTATCCGGTTCCAGTTCCAATACCATGTGTTTTATAAATACCTGTAAAACTAAATGATAATTGTATCATGCTGAAGGGGTTCTGGGAACAACATGTCATCATAGAAGTCATTATTTTTCAATTAGATTTCAGGCCAAGTACTACTCCTACTAAATCAATTAAGATATCATTCTGAAAAGTGAGTATATTTTTATATATTGATTCCTGACAAAGACGCATTTATTTTATTATCAAGAATCCAAGATGGTCAATATGTCAATTATATTGAATTTTCAATTAGATTTCATGAAATTCATTGAAAAGAATACATTTCCTGATCAATCAAATCAATGTCATTATATTTGTATCGATACGCTTGTTGTAATATTTATCAACACCATAAATACAGTTACAAAAAAATGTATGAATCATCTTTATCTGCGAACAGCCTGAAGCATGACTGTTTTAATAAATCTTTTTTAATAAAACATAAAATGATAGAAGTTGTTCACTCCATCAGTGGGTTACATAATTCCTGACACTTCATATATGGCAAATAAAATAGCCAGTGAGGGATAAATATACATTTTTTAATCATCTATATCTGATTACGGTCTGAACAATGATTATCTAGATAATTATAATGATCATTCAATTCAAACAAATTCTTTTCAAAAGCATTTAAAATGATTAAATTTGTTCACTCCCAACACTAACTGTAAGGTTTTTTACTCCTTTGTTCCCATGCAATTAATTTATTCCAAATTGAAAATTTTGGTTAATGAATAACTAATTATCTTTTATTTTGTTTGTCATGCTAATAAAAGATATAATATTCATCTTCAAAACAGCATTCATTGAACAGCTGTCTGAACAATTCTTTTTTTACAAAGTCTTTCTCACCAATTCTCTCTGTTAGTTAAGATACTTCAATAAACATATTACTGAGTTGACCTCCAGATTATTTCCATTGCAAACCTCTCTTTTACCCCCACCCCTTCTATCCCCCCCAACCACCCCCTTTCCCCTCCTATCCTTCCAGCCCCTCTCCTGCAACTCTCCTCTAAAGGGTATCTGTATTGCATATTGAAATGAGGGGAGGACACTCACTATATGGAATAACAGTAACTTACATAAGAGGATAAGTTACATAATCTACATGCAGGTGCAAGAGGTCATCATAGGTCATCATATCTAGTAATTAGCATAAACCCCCATGTTGCTAGCCTATTCTGACCAATCAGATTGCACTAACATATGTCAAGATTTAAGATATTCAGAAATCTCCAGTTAGAATTACATGAGACATTGACCTGGACAGTTTACTTTGGCAATTGGACTTATCACTAGCTGAATTTGTGATTTGTGTCAGAGGGATATATTCCAAATGTTTATGTGCATCATCTTTTTAGTTCTTTGGAAGTTGAGAGTGTGACTAAATGAATACTCCTAAACCAATCAAGATATCATAATGAAATTAATACAGATGCCCACATAAAAGTAGCATTTTGAAGATTAAAAAGTCCAAGATGGTCACCAATTCAGCCATAGATATACAAAAAAGTTATACAAAAACCTACTGCTTGTTAACAAATCATGATTATATCATTCTTGTATTAATGTTTGTTCAAGCTCTAGTGGTTTCCAACAGAAGAATAGCATTTTAAAAGATAAAAAAATCACGATGGCAGCCATAATCAATTATCATATAAAAGATGGTTACACAATTAAACCATATTACCACATCATTCATTTTAAGGTGAGCTTCTGTACCCTCGGTACTTTTATTTTATGTAACCATTTTTGAAAAAGTAAAAAGAAGCAAAGACTTAGCTACATAATTTATGATGACAACAATGTAACATATAATGGAAACAATTTTCTTTGTTTGTTATATATATAATTATCTCTTGATTTATTCTCACTTATTATTTTAGAATCCAATTCTTTGGTGGTCTAGCTTTTTGAGTTAAACAACAGAGACAATGAATTATCATGAAAAATGATTTCACAATCATATTATTATACTTTCCCTGAATCCGTCAACATATGTGTGTTGTCTTCCAGTTATAATGAAAGTACCGTAATTTCTCTATTAATTCGACATCTCTGATAATTCGACCACGTACGTTAATCTGAGGTTAAAAAGTTCAAATCACCCCTAACATTTCAACCATGCCCCAAATGGTAATTTTCACGTTCCAATAAATCTACCACATTCGTTAAATTATCACCATATATATTCTATTTCAGCCATACAACTTACAAATCAAGAAAACAAATTGTCACTGAAAAAAAAAAAATCATGAAACGTATCAATCTTTTGTTGTTTAATCAAGATCAAATATCTACTTTATTTCATGAGTGACTCGGGTTTCATAGCAAATGTCAATTAAAATCAGCAACATATATAAGATATATACTTCACAAATTATCCTAACATCTGTCACATCTGTGGACAATCACTCACGTGGTTGCTCAACTTCCCGCCATATTTGTTTACAAATGACCAAACCATTATTTTACAGGGGTTGCAATTATGAACTTCTAAACACTTGACCTAATAATCCCACATTAACAAAACATTCAATGAGAGAAAGATAATAAAATATATAGGAATTCTCTATCAGCAAAACAAATACAGTTTTCTTTAGGTTATCATGAAGTATAAATTCTATCTTCCTGTCATGATATCCATCACCCCGTGCCCTTATAATGGTAGACTCGTCCAAACTGTGCTACAAATAATATTTATTTTGTCTTGTAAACGTAAGCTTTGAAACCAACATTATTAAATGGTATACAAAACTGTTTTAAGTAGAATTGTTGTGAAAAAAAAAAAAATCTTTATTTCTTTTGGTTGATTGATTCCATGTCCCCCAGTTGTGGAAGTGAAATATTTATCTTGAACATCACGGCGAAAGTTACAGGCACTCATCATGACTGACAAAAGCTTATCTTTCGTGTCAAACTCTTAATGATAACAGCCTTTGTATGAAGTTTATATTTCTCTCTTGAAATACTAATGATATTTAGGTTAAATATCATATGCTGTTTATATTAATGTAACTGTAAAAAGCTCTGACTTGAATCAATAATAAATCATTTCTCACATCGAGAAATTGTCCGATGCATTGCGTGGTTCCATCGTGTCTAAAAATAACAATGAAACAGGTAATATTATTGGCCCTTACGGGGAAATCCATGTGTCTTATCCAATCACAACGTGTTATGCAGATAGGTCTTGGCGTCACAGTTACCAAATGATCATTCAGATTAAAGTTTAGATAAACGAAGGTAATGCATTGATTATTGATTGTTTTAAAATTATATTTGATGATTCTCAATTTCCTGTAACACCAGTGGCCTTCTTAATGCCTCCTAATATAGTCAAAAACACATGTTTTTACATTTTAATAATTTTAGGCTTGAAATCTAAACTTTAATTTTACCGACAGAAGAACGTCTTGAATTTTTTTGACATTTATTTTGAGTGTTGTCATCATTTTTTTAAAAACGTATCTGAATTTACTCGGTTAGGAAATTAGAGACATGAAGATGGTCCCTTGATATACAGGGTGGGCTCCTAAATCATACAATGAAATTTATATCAAAACTCAAAGCATCATTTTTTCCGACATGAAATCACAGAAGGCTTTGAAGCGGGTTCTATATTCTGTGCAAGGAGTACAGTACAGCTAAAACATGGCTTCTTGTATCGAGTAAATTTCTTGCAAAAATTTTATCGAAGTATTTTAAGGTGGACCTGTTCTTTTTTTTCAATATTTCAATTGGAATTATGATCACCATACGTAAACAGTCACCATTTGGAAAACTAATTCGTGAGACAGAACAAACAAGGAATAATACTTTGGATGAAAATCAACACGTGCTTCAAGTTTTAGTTATGGGACAACATCTAAATTCTAATCGCCGGAGAAAGGTATTTATGGAAATCACATCTAATATTTCGACGATCTTACCGAACAAACAAACATTTGTGAGAAATAATTCGACCACGGACGTGATCTGAAAACGTTTTGAAATTTTGAGGGTCGAATTGATAGAGAAATTACGGTAATTACCTTTGCAAATCCCTCTCTTTGTTAAGTATTTTCACATCAAAGAACTTCGATCTGTCATGTTTCTCTGTCATGAAGGATTATCTATGTTGAAGTAGGGTTTAAATATATCAAGGGAGAAGTATTTTTGTTATAAATAATACTTACAGTGTTTGCAATCAATGTCTTCTCCTAACAGTGTGTGTCTTACTCAGACATTCTCTCCGAATAGACATGTTATTAAATTGTTATAAAAAAAGTAAAGTGTTTGTAAAATAATCTAACCATCTCTATTGACCATTATTAAAGAAGAGTTTATTGTCTTGCTTAAGATATAAAGAAATAGCAAGTAATCTGACAATTGCATTGTCAATTAAAGTCCAGTAATTTCCAGGCTACATAAAAAAGTTTCGTAATCAATGTTTGTCCAATAATTTCAGTTTTCCAAAATATGAAAACACAATGACATATTCATGATAAGATTTTAATTGCTGGAAAGTATTTGATTCTGACAGCTTCCACTATAACTGATAAACTTATTCTTTAATGTCTTATTATTAAAGTGCTATTTCCGTAAGCCAATTAGGTATCTCCAGGGTAAACAGGAAGTTTTTTTAACTGAGAGTAGGCATATGCTGTCAAAAGTTAAGATTATGTTCAATTAGACATGTCTTTCTTATAACATTGTAATTTTGACCCCAAACACACTTTCTACATGGGACTTGGTGTACGAGTTTTTAAGATGTATGGTCAGTGTTGGCGCTGAAGGTGTGTTTTCAATAAGGAAGATTATTTTATGGATAATCAACTTCTTTATTCTTTAAAAGCTCTCAAAGAATAAAGAAGTTGATTATCCATAGAATAATCTTCCTTATTAATCATCACACCAACTTCTGGAAGGCCAATCAAAGAAGTGTGTTTTCAAGTCGAACAAATGGCTTGTACAAGTTTTTATAATGACTTCTTGAATCCTTTGAAACTAAAATATTCTTTATTTTTTCCAGTGATATTTTTGATGCCATGTTTCCTGTACACCGGCATGCAGGCGAAGTTATTATACAGCAAGGTGAGCATTAATAGTTTAGTTACAAATTATTGTACTTATTGAACATTCAAATGACAGGATGATGGAATCACAAACTACTTTGATGGATTCGTAACGATGTCTATACAGTTCTAATCATCATTCATGATCAATATGTTTTCACAGAATACCTTAAAGTGACACAGAGTATCATTCTTTAAATTTTATTTGGTTTTGATAAGCTACAAAATATCTAATATGCTGATTGAAGTTCATATCTCATCACTGGACTTGCAAATATATCCATTTATGCATAACAATCTCTAAAATGCTTGATTTTATGGAACAATCAAGAAAACATCTCAAATACGTTTAATATTCGAAATTATGCATCCAATTAATCTACCTATTAGTTACAATACCAAATAAACACTATCGAATCGAATATTCATCTTCCTGTCAGCTTATGACAGCTTAAGGTTTCAATATAACGGTTTCACTCTAGCCACATTGTCCAGTTTTCGATCAAAATCCCGACTTTGAATAGCCATATTTTCGCTCTAATGTACTGATTGACCTTTAACTTGTTTTTTTCAGTAACAGTTAGTGGTTCTCGATGTAATAACATTGATTTCAAAATTTGACATATGTAATCCTATCAACATACTCTGTGTCTCTTTTACATCACAGATTGAGCTCATTTTGTTAATATCTGAAGTGAAAAGGCATTGCTATAAATGTTTATACGAGATTTGAGATCTGTGGATGATAAGATGATTAGAGATGTAGCACATTAATCTACAGCTCATGTAATTACAAAATGTAGAAAAAGGTAAATTAAGGCACAAATTTGAATCAAAATATCCACAGAAGTAGTTTATTGCTTTCTATAGAAATGAGACTTTGGAGTTACATCAGTCATGGGAAGATGATACTGTGTGAGAGCTATTTTGATTAAGGTTGTTTGAGTATTCATTTCATTGTTCTTAATTATTTTACAGGTGATGAGGGGGACAACTTCTATGTTATTGATCAGGGAGAAGTTGATGTAAGTATATACATTTTATCCATTTCAAATTACAACTGACATAATCAAAAGATTGACATGAAATTGTAATTCTCCCGTATACTGGCCGGCGGCCTTGAATACAATAAACTTTGTCTGTCTGTCTGTCTGTCTGTCTGACAGACCTGGCTTAAATTCAGGTGGGAAAACCTAAACCTTATTTAGGTTAAATAAGTCAGTAATATTTTTATCTGCTTCCAATTTGTTTGTAAATTTTAATTGGCACCTTTGAACCATGTCCAAAGCTTGACAAGCTACGAGCCCATGGCTAAATTTTTTACATGTGGTTTTGTCCAACATCATCTTATCACCCTTGCAAAGAAATTAAGGAGGATGCACCTGATGAGAGATGCTGTCCAAATAGAAATGTCAGTGGGAGATACTCAACGTGATGTAGTTTATCCTGAACATTCGAATAACTAAAAACAGTGAACTCCTGACAAGCTACAGAGCCCATGGCTAGATTTTTAAAATGTTTTTATCCATTATCTGCTTATCACTCTCCTGAAGATGTTCACGAGCACTTGAGAGATACTGTCCAAATAGAAATGTCGTTGGGAGATACTCCACATGATGTAGTTTATGCTGCACATTCGAATAACTATTCACATTGAACACCTGACAAGCTACAGAGCCCATGGCTAGATTTTTAAAGTGTTTTTATCCATTATCTGCTTATCACTCTCCTGAAGATGTTCATGAGCACTTGAGAGATACTGTCCAAATAGAAATGTCAGAGGGACATACTCAACATGATGTAGTTTATCCTGCACATTAAACCTGTCACTGCACAAGACAGTCCTGCTCACCATCTTCTTCTTGTGTGATGTGAACAACAACACCTTGAATCAAGTCTAATGTCTGAGAGTCCCGGATTCTATGGAACCTTCTAAGTGTTTCCCCTGTGCTATTGGGAGGCTGTCAACTGAGTCTCCCCTTTCACCATCATTACTGACAGAAGTTCAGGATCCTTGTCTCGTCTGTAGATAGATTCCAGGGTCAAATTGCTCCAGTTTATCCAAGGCCATCTGATAATGACCTAAAACTATTTGTAATGTTTCCAATTCTTTACCATCGATCATTTTCACAAACAATACACAAATCAGACAATTTCTTAAAAAATGTTGGTGCTGGATCATGTCTTGAGACTGTTATGAGACTGAAATTTAGCAAAATACAACTTATAGTTTTGATCTTATTTCAATGAGATGCAATGATCCAGTGCTGGTTCTAGGAGAGTTCAGAGATGGGTTTTGGTAGGGTTCATCTTCATAAGAGAAGAAAAAATTAAAAAAGGTCCAACATTGATTTATCTATGCTTATAAGCAGTACAAGAAAAAAGTATAAGATAGGGCTACATTGAATATCTGAAAGCCTTGTTGATGGCACTGAGGAACATTTATTGAATAGGATATTTCATTTTATTCTTAATATAGTTCCCTAGTTTCCCGTTTTGACCTAGAATTTTTAAACTCTAGGCTCTTGAGATAGTTGTAGGTATTACATAATACATGAACATTGGCTTAAACTATTATCAAATGGTGCCTTAAGAAATAGACCCTGCATTTGTAGATTATCTTTCTAAACATTCTGCTCAACATTGATTGATTACAACTAGAACTTCAAAGCTCTTCAACAACGTAGTAATTGTTACTGCAATACATTAACATTGGTTTACAAATATTCTTAAAAAAAAGATGTTGTCTTGCATGCATTTGTATCTTCACTAAATTATCAGTTTTACTCCAATTTGATGTTTTTGTTGCAATTATGATATATAGTTTAGGAGAGGAAGCTTGCTTTCTTCCTCGGGCATGATTAAAAATATGTGAAACATAAGATGTTGTTTACTGCTGATTAGTGGAGGTATTGGACTGCTAACAGTGATTTATCAGTATCAATCAGACCACTAGATGGTCGTCAGAATAAGCTGGGCTTCCGTTGCCTTCTCTTTGCGCTTAATCTATCATTTATCAATACATCTGACCGCTTTGTGTCCATTTTATTCTACATAGATGTCTTGAGGCATTCCAAGCAGTATCCATCATCCATAATTTTTCATCACTCACCTCACAAATTGTAGCTATATATTCCGGACCTTTGATATGAATTTATATTTTATATTCAATTGATGTATAAAATCATTGTTATTATAATTTTTCATCAACATTACAAGCTTATTGTTGTGTATCCTGTAATTTTCAAAGTGAATGTTTTTTTGTCTGGAGAGCTTGGTAGTGGCTTGAACTTTACCTTAATGCAATATACTCTATGTTAAAGTATTTCCCAGGTAGGAGATTGTTACACCTCTTTGATCTGCCACTTGGTTGATGGCTATTTGAAACTTGTTCATGCCATATGATCAACATATGTTCTTGTCACTGGGACAAGAGACAGTCACTGGTTCTGGTTCCCGTTTTATGAATCGGTCTTGTCAACTGAGCCACTGTCTCATATGCAAGGATGAAAAGAATTTAAAAGTTGCTCTCACAAATTTCCTTACTGACCTCAAAGTTAGATAATGCAATGCAATCTTGAAGTTTAAATTATATTAAATCAAAATAACTTTAATCAAGTTAAGTTTCAATTTGATAAAAAAAAAAATTGTTAATAATTTCCGGAGTGAATGTGACGAAATATATTTGCTCTGTGATCGGCCAATTCAATGTTTTTCGCCACAGTCTGCATGTGTCAACAGTTTAACAGATAATTTAATTTCAAGTCCAAAATAAGCTCAGAATTGAAAGTTAAAATTGGATTGTTGATCTGGAGATTGTCAGCAATCAGAAAGTAAAAAACAACTTCTGCCTGCCTTTATAAAGTGTCCTTCCCTCAAGCTAGGCTTTCTCAGAAAGAGTAAGGGATTCAAAATAGCAATTTCATGGGAAATTTGAAAGGCTCATTTCCTCATTATTTCAGAGTTCTGAATTGCCTCAAGATACTTCTCCTTAAGAAAGAAATTTATTTGAAGACATGCTCTAACAATGTGGTTAGAATATCTCAACTAATGACATAAGGGATAGAGATTTTTAGTTGCATTCAAGAATGTTGAAAACAAATTTTAGGCACAATGATTCAGGCTTTAGTATCTATGTTGTAACATATCTTGCCAAGATGGAGAAAGTTGTAAAATCATAGATTTACCTTTCTTATTCACCTCAAACTCTAGTATGCTCTTCAAAGGAGTAAAAATATATGGTTTGCATTTAAGTTTGTTGTATAATTTGTCATGAAGTATAGTTAAGGAATGCTTCTAAAGCGAGTCATTGCCTCTTGTACTTGATAGATTCTTTTTTGGGAAAGGAAAAGTACATATATGTTAGAACCATTATTTCTATTTAATGAGATTTTCTATCTGAAATCAATTTTAGTCTCATGCTGCAACTAAATGAAGACCTAATAAAAGATGGCAATAGACAGTATTTCATCATCCTACTTCAGTAAATGTTTCCATTGATTCCAGTATATGATAATTGGAGTGATCCAACATTATTATCATATTACCTTTGGTGCCAAATGATTGTTACTGATGAATTCCAAAATAATAATTTCATTCTTTGACATTGTAAATTCTAAAGGACCTGAATATATTTATTATTTGAAACATTATTGGAACCAAAGGCATCAGGAAATTAGTTGTCCCTTATAAGTACTGAAACTTTTCTAAGAACATCTAAGGAGTATTAAATTCTCATTATGTACTTTTTGTTTGATGAAGCATTCAGGCAAATCTAAAATTAATTTCAAACATATGCCTCCACAAAATGTCACTTTCAAGAAGACATTGTAATTGCTCATATCCATGTTGCTAATAAGCATTCTGGAATAAAGAAACCTTCTTCTTCCTGTTGCCAGACAGATGGACGAGGTCTCCACATGCTAGCAAGCCAGTAACTATCAGCATTCAACAGTTTATGTCCTCTTCAGACAGATTTACTCTTTCCTTTGCTGCTCCCAAAATCAGAATGAATTCTTTCTGGAGGTTTTCTGCTCTAAAAGACGATTTAACAATGAATATAAACCAATCTTCACTCTCCCCTCCCCTTCACGTCATTTCCTGCCCTCACCTTTGTCCCTCCCCCTCCCCTATCTTACCAGCCCTGCTTCCAAGGACCATTCGTGGAACTAAATCATGGAACTTCGATCCTTCTTGATATGCTAAACTTCTTTGGCACCAGAGACCTGTTTATCATTACTGAAGACAAGGGTTTGTGACAACTCTTACAGGAAATATCACAGCACACTTTAAGCTGTGTCATCTCTTTGGTCAAGAAATTTGTAATATCTTCGACATCTCTGTGGCAAATAATTCCTTTTTAGCCATTCCAAATAATTAACCATCCTTCTCATCTTATATAGTCATGGCTGAAGAAATTATGCACGACTTGACCAGAAGAGTTTTCATTAATAAGTAGATGCTTATATTTCCCAGACTGTCATTGTATGTTGCTATAGATATACTGTCACCTACTGACATCATACTGACCGGGATTTATTAGAAGTCCAACCATATGTTAACTGAATGTCATCACAGGGCTATGGGAATGACAATTTACTGTTATCATAACTGTGAGTTAACAGAGGTCCATTCATGTGTTAACTGAATGTCATCAGAGTGCTACAGGAATGCCAACACAGCGCCAATGGCAGCATGTTCTATATTCCCTGCTACAAGAGCCATTATCCACTTGAGACTGGCAGCTTACAGTAATAACATCATTATCTCACAGGACAAGACCCAGGGTGTTTACTGATGCAACAATAGAGTGCTTGCTTTTCTGTATAATCTGAACTACAACCATAGCTTGTTCTCCTCCTTTCTCAGTTTTCATACCAGAAAACTCAAGAGGGCTTCTGAACTTCATTCTACAGGTTCCTCATTGTCAAGCTGCTGTTTAATACTTTAGTGTTGTCTTTGGTTTGACCCATATGTGATTATTCTTGTGAGAATTACTGTTCACAATGATTATTCTTGTGAGAATTTCTGTTCACAATGATTATTCTGTGTGAGAATTGCTGTTCACAATGTTTATTCTTGTGAGAATTGCTGTTCACAATTATTATTCTTTTGAGAATTGCTGTTCACAATGTTTATTCTTGTGAGAATTGCTGTTCACAATGATTATTCTTGTGAGAATTGCTGTTCACAATGTTTATTCTTGTGAGAATTGCTGTTCACAATGATTATTCTTGTGAGAATTGCTGTTCACAATGTTTATTCTTGTGAGAATTTAATTGCTGTTCACAATGTTTATTCTTGTGAGAATTGCTGTTCACAATGTTTATTCTTGTGAGAATTGCTGTTCACAATGTTTATTCTTGTGAGAATTGCTGTTCACAATGATTATTCTTGTGATAATTGCTGTTCACATCGTTTAGTTTTCGGGGAGTACATTTGGACAAAATACAACTGTTATTTCTTATTTTGTTCAAACAGAATAAACAAGACCATTATTTTGGATTCTGACATGATAAACTAGAATTTGATAGTAGCTACTAGTTTCTGCTCATTCTGTGTTGTTCATAGCAATGATCTGTCAAGAGGTTTTCCCCTTATAGTGCAAATGGGACCTTTTGCAATGGTAAAAGTATCCTACTTCTCCAATTTCTATGGGACACATATTCAAAAGTGTGGGCAAATTTCCCTTGGACCTCCTCTTGGTAACAACTCTCATTATTCACAAAACAATTTGGACACAAAATAATTTTGTTCTTTTGTTTAAAGTATCTCAGAATTAACAAAGACATGTTGCTGTTTCGATCGTAAACCAGGATAGGACAACTTTAGTTTCTGTTGGGTTCTCGCATATTACAAGTATGATATTGGTTTTGTTCTCAGAGAATACACTGTTTTGATACGATGCTGTTCTCTTATGGACTTGTTCTGTATCAAACAAACTGAAGAGAAAGCTGCACTGTTTACCGTCTCTGTAACTAATATCCAAGAAAGCCAGACAAGCCACGTCTGTCAACATGATCCAGCTGAAGAGTGGACGCACCTTTAGATGAGAGATATTTCTGGACACAGTGTCTTCATCTCCCCCAGAGTATCTCCTGCCATCACTGTATTAGTTGGTTCCCGTCGGCCCATCGATCATTGTCATCTTTCTAAGGTGGTCACAATATTACATGACCTGCATTTGCTAAGCTTCTATGTACACTTATTTCTTGATTAGATGGTTGAGAAATTCTGATACAGTTTTTCATTTTGATATAGCTTTATGGTCTTGGCATGATCTTATGTTTGCCTGTGTCCGATCCCTATTTATTTTACCATAAGTTGTTTCAATGACACAGCAGTGTTAATCAAGTACTTCATAATTAGAGGGACCTTGATTTTAAGCTCTTTAATTTGGATGACAAGTTAAGTCTTGAATCAGCATGATATGCTGTCAAATGGCTGGTCTTATCCTACATGACTGAAGTGAACAAATTCATTTGATTTATATTAGTGGAGACAGTGCACCAAATGAAACAGGACTTTCACTTATTGTTGTTTTTCATATTTTAAGTCTAACTGTTAATTGGGTTTTTATAAAAAGGTTAATTATACAATGGAAAAATTGTAGATAACTGAAAAATATATCATCCAATAGACGGAGAATAAACAATTGCATTTGAATAAGGAAACATATGGAAGAAATCATCAGTAACAAAAACAGAATAGAACAATCAATGACAACATGTTCTGCTAAAACTCCTTACATTATGAATCAAGATACCTTCTAAAGAAATTATCAGCAACAAATACAGAATTGAACATTCAATGACAATGTTCATGTTCTGCTAAAACTAATTGCATTTTGAATCAGGACACCTTCAAATACAGTATAGAACAGTCCATGATAATGTTCATGTTCTGCTAAAACTAATTGCATTTCAAAACAGGACACCTTCTAAAGAAATCATCAGCACAGTTTAACAAATACAGTATAGAACAGTCCATGACAATATGTTCAGCAAATAATGTGAAGGGTGAGATTATTGCCTTGAGTGCCTTCATTATGCTATTGATTGGAGGACAAGCTGAGATCAAGAGATTGAATACAGCCTGGATTGGCGCTAATCAATATGGTAGCTTGAATGTCACCTCTCTGATGGTATAGGTTACAGATAAAGACAAAGATCAAATGAACCTTTTGATTTTGTTTCACTTCAAGATCTTTAATATCAAATCAACTGAAAAGGATAGACTAAAGAGGAATTTTTGTTCTGTTATGTTTGACTTTCTTTTCTATTTCGAAAACAATTAGAGCAGATTTTTATGTGGTTGTTTTTATACTTTTTGTTGGTTTGTCAAAGACATCATTAGTGTCTGTGATCACTTTCACATGATGTCATTTAATCTAAGTAAAGGAACTGACTTCAACCCAATCAATATCTCTGCTAAAATCCAAATACATCTTGCTGATAATGATCGACATGGCAAATGGCTGAAACATTTCCCAACTCACTCATTTGTTGATAATGATTAGTTTCCGTTACTAATTGAATTCACCAAAAAATTATTTGAATCTGAGTACTGATAATAAAACCTATATAGCAAAGTAGACAAAATGAAAAAATTATAATGATCATTAGATAATGATTACTGTATATTTTCCCTGTTTCAGATCTATGTGAATAACGAGCATGTGACAACTATCGGAGAGGGGGGAAGTTTCGGAGAACTGGCTCTCATCTACGGAACACCTAGGGCAGCCACAGTCAAGGTGAGTTTATATTTAAGTATTGTAACTTAATGTTGAACCTCCCCAATTCCTGAAAATAACTACAATATAACTTAAATGTAAAAGTTCCAAGAGAATGCTTTACTCTTAACTTGATGTTTCTCAACTTGGTTTTGTTCGGGAGTCTTTCCTGTTTCTCTTGATTCCTACTACCCCCCAGTATCCTTGAATGGATCTGTTTGGCCATGGAGTATACGCAAACCCCTGTAAAAAGAACCTCCAATTTGCTTTTCCTCTCTTTTGATCCCTACTACCCATTCCCTACATGAATATATTTGTTTGGCCACTGACTACCCAAAACCAAACCCCCTTTAAAAAAGCGCCTCCAATTTTAGTTCTAAAGTGAAGCAACATTGGTTTGATGGCATTTAGCCTAAAATCTCCTTGCATGCAATCAGAGCCATGGCAACTTGCAGTTTCAGTTCAATAGGCCATGAGTGCACCCTCTGAATCTGATTATTTTTTATTTTGCTTCTTGGACATGTGATGTGAAGGTATCTAATGGCCTCGCGAGAGTTGTGTGTATGAGTTGTTTATCTTGTTGAGTTTAGTCAGAATATGAACTTGTTTTAAGATGTCTCGCTCTTCTGCTAGATCAAGGTAACGCTACTTTGTCTACACATGCTTATCATCTTCCGCACGCATCGGGCGAGATATGCATTTACAAGAACTTCATATTCATAGTGAATAAGAATTTCTTGTAAATGCATACCCCGTCTGATGCGTGCGGAAGATGGTGCTTATAGACATCAGTGTTTTTTTTTAAAATGAATACATTTGATTTTACTTATTCTTTGATTTATGGTTTCTGCATTTCATTTCATTTATAAGAAATGATTTCAGATCGAACATGGTAAAGATAAAAGTGCTTATGTTGATGATGTAAATATTGAAGACTTTTGAAGTGTCATCAATTGCTTTCAATAAATTTTGAAAAAAAATAAAAAAATAAAAATTGTCAGTACTAATACATGTTACCCTTTCTCTTAAAATATGCCTTCTACCAAAAAAAGTACCCTTGAGCTCATGATTCTTTGATAAAAGCATTAAAGATGTTATGTCAGATGTGAAAATTGTGGCGGAAATGTGTATTTTGATGACAGGCTGAATCAAATTGACGATGCATACACTTTTTCCTAGTAATTTCCAGTTTCCAAATGTCAAGAACTGAAAATAGATGTTTACATGTTGGAAGAAGAATAATCTGTCCTTGGTTGGAAGTATGAGCTAGATGATATTTAACCATGCAGTCCGACTAAATTACACAGTACGGCTTCACTTTGATGTGAAGTCTTATAACATGGCATTATGAGTATTGTGGAGACTCCAGAGAGCCTAGAGATGTCTCCACATGCAGCAACATGTCTGTACTGAGACCTGGAGAAGCTTCACATACCATCATAGGTGTCATGGATGCCAAAAGTTACGAAATATGGCAGCTTCGGGTTATTTTTATTCAAGAAGAAATTTGAAAATTGAAAGTCTTCATTTGCCATAACAGGTGTAATGATTGCTTAGGGTGCTGAAGTTACTTATAAAACTTGGAAATGTTTATTGGTTTATTATCATTATGAAGAATTCCAATTGGATTTTATATTATGACAGTCACTGAATATGACTTTTAGCTTGAGATTTGAGATTTGAGATTAATATTCTCTTTGTACAGAGTATAAGAATGGTAATAAACAGTTAAGCTTCTGAATTATCAAGCTAAATATAGTTACACTTTTTAAAGAATTGTTAAGTAAATTACTCATGCCATCATCATGTAATCAACAAAAACATTTTTGTATATACTTTGACTGATGATAAAATGACATATACAAAAAAAAATATTTTTGTATGATAAAGATTTTTCATTTATTCATGCTGACATTTACACTTAGTTCTATGCCTTGCAATATACAAAGGAGACCTGCATTGAAGAGACTCCATTACCTATGTAATTATTGGATGAACCTGAAAGTGACGCTCCCGTGTACGCAAGTATGTATTTGATGGAACATATTGCTGTCATTCACCATGAGGTATCTGACAGTCACTGAGAGTAAAGCCAGATTTATTGCCAAACCCCTTGACTTTAACATCACACATAGTAAAAGCTGATTGCCAAAGCTATCAACAAGTCGGCAATTACCCCGGAGGTCTTCTAGCGTGAAATCTTTATAGTGCTCCAAGAATACTACCAATATGGACCAAGCCCCCTAATACTGTATTCAAACACATGTGATACCGACGGACTCTAGTCTTAAAGGCAAAACACTACTTTGTTGTCTCCGCGAGATGAGGAGAGGCTCATGGGTAAATGTCATGGACGGACCGCCCGCTGACAACAAGTAATTCTTTGTCGAAGAGTCTCCATCAAGCTCCCTATTAGCCTATTGTGCCGAAAGCTAGAAGATGACATTTTCTAGCTGCTTGTAAATATCAGCTCAACTGAAGAAAATGTTATTTGAAACATTTGAAAAAAAATTAGATGCCTGAGGGAAAAACATATTTAATTTGTTATGGTGGATTTGACAATGGTGTTTAGCAACTTTGTTGTTTGTTGAATCATTTTCTGTCAATTTTGTTATATGTTGGGCTAGAAGTTTTTCTACCTTGTTTATATGTTCATTTAAATATTTCAGAGCTAAGGCTTATAAAAAGCTGCGCCTCGATTAAGAGATTTGAAACATATTTTGAACTTCTGTTTGTATCTGTTCAAAATTTAGCAAAAAGTGTTTACTTCAGAAGAAGATATTACTAGTAATATAGTGTTTCATACAAACAAAAAAAGAAAAAAAGTAAAAAGTAAAAAGTTATTAAACATAATCAGTAAACTCTGAGTGAACATCATTTTACTTTTGATTACAGGGTGTGGTATAAAATCATACTATTTGTCAAACAATAATTATCTAGAATTCAATTGGTGATCAAATAGAAGTAAGGAGTCAAGTAATGTTGATAAAACAGAAATCTGATTAAAAAAGTAAAACATCAGTAAGTAACAAAGGTCACTTTTGGCCATGAATACATGATTAATTTCTTCAAGACTTTGTCACCAAAAGCTAAAACTAATCTTTTGGTAGTTCATGGATTGGTGCTTATTAAAGTCTTTGAAGTCAAGTCATGCAATATTGTTCTTGTGAGATTTGTTTATATTAATTTTATTTCAGTCAAGTTAATTATTAACTCTTTAACCATCACAACTAAAATAGTAAAGAACCCACAGTCTTAATGGATGAATTTAAGACACTTATTTATATACTATAGATTGATTATGTCTGTAAATATTAAGTATTCAAAAAATGGTTTTAAGAAGAGGTTAAATATAGTTGCATACACTGTAAGGGTTGTTTTAGCTCCATAAAATCAACACCAATGATAAAAACTGTCACAAAATAATATCAAACTCTGATCTCTAAGAAACCTTCAAGCCTTTGTACATTCAATCTTTTCCCCCCAAACCACGATTAGATATCACTCAGTCATAAATCCCTACCATTAACTGGCTCTGCAGCTGAGAAAAGCACTATGATGGTCAAGCATCAAGTGGGGACTTCTTGACCAGTACAATGTTCAGCCATTGATAGGGAGGAAGGAACCTTAAACCCAGTCCACAATTACAATAAAGGGGATATTTTACCAAATGTGATGACAACGATATCTAGGCAACAAGAGACAAGATAAGGACTTCATGACATCAAATGCTTAGTCCACAGCAATAAAAGAGGGAGAACATAGGAACCATATTGTACAAAACATGCTGATGACAATGATATTCAAGCAAGAGAAGATATAAGGGCTATGTGATGGTAATAATGTATGATAGTTATTGATACAAGATGCTTGATTAGTAATGCTAGTGAAGGAATTGGTTATGGCATTATTTGGGAAGATACTTCTATGGAGGCAATTAGACTTCACAGATAAACTTCAGAGGCATTGTTTTTGCTTAATGAAGAAAATATATGGATGACACTTTATATTCTTCTTGACAGCGACACATGCTAAACTACTGGGTTTAAAAGACTTGGTTGTGACAATATGTATATGTAGTGAACCCTCATACTTCGAATAAAGATAACAATATATTTGTTTTCTTACTGGGACTCCAAAACTGAGTAAATACACTATACAGTTTCACCGTTCCATTCAAATATACTGGACAGAAAAGTTCAGGACCGTCCCAGTTTGAAAGTTAGATCATGATTATGAAAATTATATTTGTGTTTCAGGCCAAAAGCGATTGCAAGTTGTGGGGAATAGATCGAGATAGCTACAGGAGAATTCTTATGGTAAGTTTATGACATCTAAACTCATTTTCATGACATTTTAAAAGAATCAATTATTTGAAAATGCTACTAACAATTTAATCTATTGTCTTTCATTGTCATCTTTTTCTTTCTAGGGAAGTACAATCAGAAAGAGGAAAATGTATGAAGAATTTCTCGGCAAAGTATCAATTCTTGGTGAGTATAATTCATGCAAGGGCAAATAATGAGATTTATTAAGGTTAAAATGACACTCTGATGAAGTCACATCAAAGAAAAAACTGAGACAAAAAATTGGAAAAAGGGTATTTGACTTTTCTTTGCACACTCAAGCTACGTATACACAAATATTCAAGGGGTGGAAAGTTTTTATTGAATTTGTCAGTGTATGTAGGAAAGGAAAGCAATTTTATACAATATTGCAGCTTACACCATATTTCACAACAATGAGGTTTTATTCTTTGACCCTAATGGTTTCCCTTTTTGACCAACAGAGAACCTTGACAAGTGGGAGAGACTGACGGTGGCAGACGCCCTGGAACCCGTCATGTTCGAGGACGGGGAGGAGATCGTCAGGCAGGGCGAGGCGGGAGAAGATTTCTTCATTATTGTCGAGGTGAGAACATTGGGGTATTTGGTCCTCCGCCATCGCACCCAAGAGCAGGGTTACATGAGTTTGGTTCTGTATGTCGGTGTGTGCATATGTCGTCCATGATATTTTATGATTGGCTGCACCTTGAATCTTCAAATTTGGTACAAGTCTTTCTTTCGGAAATACACAGATACATATACCTTTCAATATATGTAACCTTGACCCTATTTTCAAGGTCTTTACAACACTTTTGTCAGTTTTTGAAATGTTGTTAGCACAATATCTCATGAATCCCTGCACCAAGAGTCTTTGTATCAGACCTTGATTTCGTATACAAAGATACCATTTGATTCTGGTGACCTTGACAAATTTTCGAGGTTTATCATTTTGACAAATGCTACTTATATGTTGGTATGATGTATGGAAAGAGTTTTCCTCCTAACGTGTTTCAAAAAGTGCTTGAGGGAAATCAATTTCTAAAAAAAAGAGAATCAGATATCCTATTATTTCATACTCCATATTTTAACTTTGAGGTGTCTTTTAAGTTTTGAGTTTGTCCAAAATTGTGAATGAAGTAACATCAATGTAATGCCTCCAGTTAATTGTATAAAAGCCATTATCTGACTGAGTCAACCTGTTCAGACCTCCAATCAGCACATGGCTTTGATTCAGAAACTAAGTAACAAGTACAAGCATACTTCAAACACAGGGTCAACACTATTGTATCTGCCAATTCAAGCAGAATTATTTTCGGAAAATTGGTTTACATTGTGTTACATGACCATTATGTCATGTGTGATTTAGGTTTTATAGAGCATTGTATTGTTCAGTAATGTATACTTTTCCATTCTATTGGTTTGTTAGGTTTGTGTTTAAAAACCTGTAAAAAATGATTATGTACAACAAGATGTCTGCACAATCTAGTTGAAACTACACAGGTCCTCACATTTCATCTAGCTTCTAACCCATCTGGTCCGTGTTGAGCATGCGCGAAAATCAACCAATTGTAAAAGAATTGGCTGATCTCTTTGAATCGTACAATCTAGTTAAAACTAGCTAATAGAATGGGGCAATCTAGTTAAAACTAGCTGAAATGTTTATGTCCAATAAGTCATACACGAAATTATTTACATTTATATTCATAATGTGTAAAATGCAATGTAAATCCTACGACGCCCGATTCAAAGAGATCAACCAGTTCTTTTTTCATTCCTTATAATAATTCATAATGCTTGAAATGGAATAAAAGAGAAAAATGAAAAAAAAAACCATTCAGTACGACCTTTGATCCATTAGGTCAATGTATTACTAGAACATTTTTGCAGTCTTAAATTCTGACAGTATAAATATATATACAAGAAAGTTATCTCATTGCTCTACTCTGTTAGATGGTTACATAACTTTTGGAGCTAATGTGAATTATTAGTAGGAGTTAATCAGTGTTCTTCCATTGTGACTGTTAATGAAACACCTTTAGTATAACACCTAATAATGTGTAGAGATCATTACATCTATAACAGGTGAATCACAGGTTTATATGCACTGGTAGACTTATCTAACTCTTAATTACTCATTAGCAATTTCTACCTGTTGTCAGCTTGATAAGTCACCTGCCTTCAGTGGCAAAATTTATTTACACTATCTTATGTTTCCTTGTTTACCAGAGGCTCCTCCCCTATAAAAAAAAATCTCTGAAAATTCGTTATTGCACCAACTCCAGAGGACAGTCAGACCACCTTTTTAAGAAAATTTTACCATTGCCGCATGCGGAAGGGCTCTGGAAAGGGTGGGGCCTGTCTCTGTATGGGCCATGGAAGGCCTGCCTTTGCTATGTGGAGTTGTTTCCGAAGGGGACCCTCAGACTGCTAGGAACTGGCAGTCTTTCCACAAGACACACACAGAAAGTCTGCTATGTGGAGTTTGTTCAGAAGGGGACCCAGAGATTGCAATATTTTAAAGTGTGGTGCAGCAATGAATTAATTATTTTGTCTATTTATTGGAGTTCTTTCCACAAGACACACACAGAAAGTGTTCTATGTGGAGTTGGTTCAGAAGGGGACCCAGAGATTGCAATATTTTAAAGTGTGGTGTGGCAGTGAAATAATTATTTTGTCTGTTTATTGGAGTTCTTTCCACAAGACACACACAGAAAGTGTGCTATGTGGAGTTGGTTCAGAAGGGGACCCTCCGACTGCAATATTTTAAAGTGTGGTGTGGCAGTGAAATAATTATTTTGTCCATTTGTCTGAATCCCTTCCTCAACACTCACACAGAAAGTGTGCTATGTGGACTTGTTTCAGGAAGGGACCCTCAGATAGGTAGTTTGGAGTACTTATGCGCATCTCCCATTGTCATATCAAATTCAATCCTGATGACGTCACCTAATGATATGCAATACTCTCCTTCACGTGTTTATGTGCTTCGCCATGCGCTGGCTGAATATTCTTTGTGTGCATTGGACATTAAGGTTTTAAACCATCTAAATCATTATCAAAACTGAAGTACCTCATGACTCTCGGGTACATGGTATGTAAACAAAGCGATCACGCCATATAACATAACACATTGGATAGAGAGTACGGCAAAATAAAGGGTTATCTATGTTATAAAATGATGTAGTAGATCATTTTGTTATTACTAGTAAGCAGCATGTAAACCTTGCGACAACGTTTATATTTGTTCTAATCTTTTGTGGAGGAAAATTATTATGGGATAGGGACCATTTATTTTAGCAATGTGAAGCAATAGCATTATTTTAATTTCTAACATTCTATGTATCCTCTTTAAAATTATAAATAATAATATTTTCACAACTATGTTGAAACCATGAGAATAAAAAAAGTGAAATTAAGAAAATAAAGATCATTCTTGAAGATGATGTTGTTTCACATTGTTGAAATTGATATGCAAATTAGAAAATATATATATTTTGTCAAAGGTCGAACTATTATAACTCGATACGACATTGATATCTGTTGGAATGAACATATGCAAATTACTCAAACTTATCCTTTGAATTACTGAAAAATTATAAGTGTTTTTACTATTAATATTGTAAGATAAGTTGGAAATCGTTTCTCCGGCCCCAGGAAAATGGACACGATGCTTTCATACATTTATGACTGGAAAAAATCAGAGGGCATTTATCCCCACGTTTTTCCCCTTTGAGATGTGTAACGTAGTGCAGCAAAATTAACAATCTCATGCAAACGAGATTTGTTTTAAATGCTATATATTCACTGACAGTTATGTCTTAGAATTCTTTGCTTGTGCCATTTGGTATTCCCGATTCAATTTATGTACTGCATTAGTAAAAATTCTTATTTGCCTACATTTACTTCATATCATTGAACTACTGAGGACATTTACGACGCATTAAGTGTTAAAAGTTAGACATCATAGTTTTTACTTATCTTCTGATCTTTATTTAACTGATTGTGATGAAATATTACAAATAATATTTTCTCTTTGTTTGAAATGACTGGCCCCTACATTCATCTGGTCACGTTACTCATTTCTCTTCTGACCCACATATTTGAATATGCACATAAAGGTCAACCAGTGTTGGGGCGGGGCGTATATCTCCTGTCGAAAGAATGTAAACAATAGCTAACAATATGAATGTTTTTGGTCAATTAAGTCCATTTCCCCTTTGAATTTATGTGAAATTAATTGGCTGTGTTCTGATGAGATGTTCTTTGATCAGTAAAAAGTGTAAAAACTATATTTCATTCATTTGAATTTTTTATCCGAACTACCTACCTCAGACGTACTGCAAGGAACTCAAATATTTTAAAGTGTGGTGCGGCAATGAATTCATTTCCTGGTCCATTGTCTGAGTCCCTTCAATTATACTCGCACAAATTTGCCATAAAAAGTGTGCTATGAGTTGTTTCAGTTTAGGGGACCCTCAGACTGCAAGGAACTCAAATATTTTGTTAGTTTCCATTTTAATTCTTGTTACACAGAAGACTGATTTCAAATATTGTTAACCTGGCAGAGTGAAGCCTGAAATCTATAATTGATTCCTATGTTCATTTGACACTCATCTTGTCATTTCATTAGTTTTCAATTAAAAGAAATACTCCTTAAATAACAACAATGAAAAACATGTATGATTGATGAAAAAGGGCACTTAAAATAAACACAATTATAAAAACAATGGCACTAAACAATATAACTTAAAATGATTATGAATTATTAAAAAGAAATTATTGGTACTATTTGTTGTTTGCTTAAACAAATTCAATGGCACTTTTTCAATTTCAAAGCTATGCAATAATACATTTCATCAAAACACCCTGCCATAAACAATTGTCTCAAATCCTAGATTCCTTACACCATTCAATACATTGTGACCACCTGATTGCCTGGACCAATCAGAACTGCTCGTTAGTCTGTGTGCATAACACCACTTCCACTTCAAACCAGTCACTAGCAAGAAGACAAGATGGCAGCCATGATGGACATAGAGATTATAGCTAAATCACAGCTCATTAGAGCCCCAAATTGGCATTTCTACAGTTACTATTACCAAAGTGAGTATATCTTATGACTGTTCCCAATTTATATTCCCCATTTTTATGTTATAAATCATAAAAGAGTGAGTAAAGTGTTTCTTAAAAATTGGCTTCACTGTCAAAATGACAATTGATTTCAAACCCTGATTCTTTTTGGTTGTGTATCTTGCTTTGTCATGTCAATGGTTATATTATTGAACCTAAATTTTGCAAATTTGATTTGATACTTGATGTGTCAGTTTGATTCTTTTCCATGATAATTTTCAGCCCAAGATGCATTGTTAACAACAGTGTGCACTAGACCATGACTGCCATGAACTTGGACACAGGAAGTGATTATGTAATATCAGGTAATATTACAGCCAGCAAGCTGACCTAATTCCTGTATAAGCATCCAGTAGAGCTTTAGATGTAATAGACAATTTGCCAGAAGCTGCAATGAATTTGAAAATATATAGACTTGATTAACTGGCATTTACATTTGTAAACATCTAAATAGGTTGAATCTATATTGGAAATAAATGTTGGAGTAACTTGATTTCAAGGGGATCAAATGAATGTTCAAGTGTGTCCATTTCTGTTCAAATGTATCATGCATTGCACAATTGCCCTTCATTTTTGATTTAATTGATTTTAACATTATATGTAAATCATAAATATTAAAAAAAGTTCTTCATATAATAATTCTTCTGAAGCCTGAAGGTATAATATCAATCTGTATGTTTTATTATTTTATGCATGACATGTTAAAAAATCAATTCATCCATTCACTGTCATATTCAAAGTGTTTATTTAAGGTGATCAATGAAGCTTACAATACACAGACCTGGCAGAGTGAGGGAATTCACAGGATAACAAGACAGTGTCAACACTGTAAGTACTCTGAATTGTTAAATATACAAACAGATTAGGAAATAACAAATGAATTTACAGATAAGAGCCACAGTGCAATTCTGTTCTTAATTGCTTCCCAATTTTTATTACTCAACCAAGCCTCTGTTTTAATAACAATAGAAGTAAATATGATAAATACTTATTATGTACTATTTATACTCATATTTTTTTGTGCTCAAAATCTATATTCATAGTTTTAAAATTATAGGCAGCATTTGTATGCCGTACATGAATTAAATGTGTGTTTTGATCTGAATGTTGTATATTTGATACTTTTATGACAATGAATGTAAAATCATCTGATAACAGAAAACCTCATAGATAAAGAATACTAGTTAATAAAAGAATAAAACTTATTTACTAGTACTTAGGCATGTATTGGAGAGTCATTGTCTGATATCATACTGAATAATCCTGAATGCTTTTTTTATTATTCAGACTCTCATGCAAGTTCTTTCATAAATATTCAAACTACCTTATAGAAATTTAATTATTAGTTAATCATTCTATTTACTTTCATCTAAAAGCAAGTTATAATATCACGTCTCTTTCAATAATGATGCAAATAACTAATACATTTGATGTTGAAAAAACACTATAATAGTAATAAAATAATGCCTTTAATTTTCTAGTGATGGAAATTTGACTTCTTACACTATGAATGATAATGAAAATAACATCCTCGCAAGATAGTTCTACCAAATGGATATATGACATACTAGTAAATCAATTTTTGAATTGGTCATAAATGTAACAACTTGAGTTAAATGAAAAATCATAAGATATTGACTTTTCTTCTCTTTCTGACAGGTCTTTGACAAAAACATCATTTCTGTTTTTAGGAGCTCAGC
This sequence comes from Steromphala cineraria, assembly GCA_916613615.1. Lineage (NCBI taxonomy): Eukaryota > Metazoa > Mollusca > Gastropoda > Trochida > Trochidae > Steromphala > Steromphala cineraria. The sequence continues at coordinate 13,002,012 of OU744721.1, forward strand.
CTGGATAGAGTAATCCAGAGTTCATTATGATGACAGCCAGTGTAACAACCACAGCCACGCCCATCAAAGATTATATCAACAATTGGTCCCTGTCGAACAGGGACCATCATGTATTAAAACTGAAACTTAAAAACATAGAACCGCAAATTTGTTTTGTTTTTTGTTATCAATTGGCAATTATATTCATGCAGTAAGTAAAGTCATATATAGCCTGCCCTAAGAGGGTTGCTAGTTTGTTATGATCTTGAATCAAATCAGTATTTTAAAGGGGCAGTAGCACATTTTTTGATAATTTTATATTTCAAAATTTTCACTGATAATAGTAAGTCAATGCAAAATGTATTTGACAGTGTCAAAAATCTCATTACACAAGCCAACCATCCACAGTCAGAGGACAAAGTATGAAGATTCACATAAAATCAATTGGCAGCCATTTTATGTGAACACCTTTAAATCATTTTGTAAAAGAAAAAAGAATTGAATGGCTAAACTTGACTTTATATATTTGAATTATTACTGTTCCAATTAGCTTTAATACATTGTCTTTCAATTGAAAGCATTAATTTTCATTTTCCTGACATCACCTTATATTGCCCGTAAAAACGTGGTACTGCCCCTTTAATGACTTAACTTTGAAAAAAAACCATTGGTTAAAAAAAATATGGTAAGTTACTGCAACAAATCATGTTACAAAGTTTTTTTTTACGTTTGTGACAAGTTTTAATTTCCTTTCCGAAGTATTTGAGTTCTGGGAAGGGACTTATAGCCTAAGTTCTGGAGTGGATAGTGAAGGTTTATTGCCTTTCCGTACCAATGCCATAACTAAGTTCTGGAGTGCATAGGGAAGGTTTATTGCCTCTCCAAAACCATGCCAAAAATCATGCTCAAGAGTGCATATGAAAGGTTTACTGCCTTTCCGTACCAATGCCACAATTACATTCTGGAGTGCATAGGGAAGGTTTATTGCCCTTCCGTACCAATGCCTTACTTAGGCTCTGGAGTGCATAGGGAAGGTTTATTGCCCTTCCGTACCAATGATAATAATAAAGTTCTGGAGTGCATAGGGAAGGTTTATTGCCCTTCCATACCAATGCCATACTTAGGCTCTGGAGTGCATAAGGAAGGTTTATTGCCCTTCCGTACCAATGCCGATAATTACGTTCTGGAGTGCATAGGGAAGGTTTATTGCCCTTCCATTCCAATGTCAATAATAAAGTTCTGGAGTGCATAGGGAAGGTTTATTGCCCTTCCGATCCACTGCCAATAATCAAGTTCTGGAGTGTAAAGGGAAGGTTTATTATCTCTCCGTACCAATGCCATGAACCAATTCTGGAGTGCAAACGGAAGGTTTTATTGCCTTTCCGAACGAATGCTACAATCATGAAGCTCTGGAGTGCATAGGGAAGGTTTTATTACAATGGTTTTGGCATTCTTTCCGAAAGCAGTCCGTAAAATTGCTCGCTAGATTACTGAAATGAATGTGGTGCAGAAAGACAACCACAAACACCATCCAGATTTGGTTCCCAATCCCCTCCAGAGGTTTCTTGTGGATACACTCTGGCAATGGTAAAATTTTCTGTGGCAAAGTTATAGCAACAAGGTTTCAAGAGATTTTTTTTTGTAGGGGAGCTCTCACTAAACACCAAGGTGATTGTAAGTCCCTAAGGTAACCTTAGTGCAATGTTAAAAAATTGGAGTTAAGGTCAACCTTGGTAACTGTTGTTTTGTGAAAGGAGGCCCAGTATATGTCTTTAGTTTACGCTACATTGGAAACGAAGAGGCAGATAGATTTATCGCGTGATAAGGAATAAACATTACATTTTAATATTTAGTGATTGATTCACATTCTGGATAACAACATCCGTATCTCAAAATCAGAAAGAAAAGTTGTTATCCAGAAAATATTGCTGTTTTATCTATTCTGCTTGTAAAACCTTTTAAAGACTCAAACAACTTAATATTTGTAATCTGCATATGAATTTTGTTTTTGATCCACATGTTCTCCATAATTTCCAATTGAGCTATGCTAAGAAAGTTCTGTAAGATATTCAAACATTTCGGATGTACTTCTTAATCATTAGAAATATTTTGCATAGTAGTGTTTTTTCAATGTGGTCTAAATCTGAATAAGGAATATTTGGATGATTTGTTGTCTTAAACTGGACATTTATTACTCTTTTTCTCTACGTCTAATCCATTTTCTCATTTACATATGACAAGGTAATTTCCAGGTGGTATTTGTGAGGGGTATGATGAGAGAATCTGAGATGTTTAGCAGAGCAATTGTGAACTTTGTGACTTGGTTTATTGAAGTGAAGGATTCAGGAGCGTCTTTATCATATTAATGAAGTCAGATGACCAATTCATGAATCTTTGAGCAAATATAAGGATTGTGAATTAATGTCTTGACATTTCCTGAAAATTGTATCTGAAAAGAATATTCATGTTAATATTTGCAGATTTACTGGTGTTTTATTATCTTTATCCAAACTTTTACAATTGGCAAAATGTTATTTACTGAAAATTAAGCATTAGGATTTCTTTTTTTAAAGATTCATCAATAACAGCTCTTTATTGACCTTGATCAGTATAGTAAATTTTGAGGTTATGGTTTGTGTGTTGAGTGTCAGTCAAGCAACTCCCATCTTTTTTTGCTTTCAAATTAATCCTCACATATTTTTAATACCCTGAAACTATTGTGAAAGGTTTAGCCCTAGATTGACAATTCCAATTTTAATTTTGGACATATCTTCTACGATATGAGGACAGGTGCAGTGCTGTATAACTTGTCTAACATTTTGACTTTGAAATGAAAATTTGTTCAGTAATCTAACGTTTGAACGTTCGTGTCTGGCATAGAGGGCTTATGAGTAAATTGGAAATGTATGGTCTAAAAGGCTGTATACTTCAGTGGTTATCAAGTTATATAACCAATCGAAGTCAATCTGTTTTTGTAAATGGAGCATTGTCAAAGCCTGTATACTTGACAGCCGGTGTTCCCCAGGGCTCAGTATTGGGTCCCTTTCTTTTTATTGTATTTATAAATGACATTGCTGATGAACTTAATTGTTTAACAAGGTTATTTGCCGATGATACATCACTTGGCTTTTCATCAATTGACCATAGATTACTTGAATATACTTTAAACTCGAACCTTGAAATGCTTAGTTCTTGGGCAAAGCGTTGGCTAGTCAAATATAATCAAAATAAAACAGAAGCTTTCATTTTTACTCTTAAGAAAGAAAGTAAAAACATAACACTGTATCTTGACGGGTGCGAAATCAGAAATGTAAATGAACATAAACACTTAGGTGTGATACTTTCAGCCGATGGGAAATGGAATAAACATATTGATAAATTAGTATTGTTGATTTCTAAAATGATAAATTCAATGCGAAAACTTAAATTCATATTAAGCAGGCAAATTTTAGATAAGATTTATATTATGTTTATTAGACCACATTTTGAATATGCTTGTGAAGTTTGGGATGGGTGTAACTCAGAACAGTCATTTCGACTTGAACAATTACAGTTAGAAGCGGCTCGTGTTATTACTGATCTACCAAAATACACTTCACTGAAACATCTCTATTTTGAAACTGGTTGGGAAAAATTATCAGAACGGAGAGAAAGGAGAAAGTTAACACTTTATCATAAATTACAGTGCGGTAATGCACCATCATATCTTGTAGATTTACTCCCACCGACTGTTGGAGACACTACTTCTTATGATCTTAGAAATGCAAATAATTTTGTTATTCCATCATATAGATTGAAACATTCATGTATGTCTTTTATTCCTTCAACCACAGTGTTATGGAACGATATCCCATTAGATAAGCGAAATGTAACATCAACAGAAAAGTTCAAATCATATTTGAAGAAGCCAATTGTTTCGGCACCATCTTATTTTTCATCAGGTATGCGTAGGTTAAATATTTATCATACACGTTTAAGATATCACGTAAGTGAGTTGAAATATGATTTATTTAAAGTTGGCATTAAGGCGGATTCAACATGTGAATGTGGTTATTTATGCGAAAATGTTTTTCACTTTATGTTTGAGTGTCCTTTATATGATGAACACAGATTAAGAATGTTAAATGTATTAAAATCATATGTTAATGAAGATGCCGTAAATTTAGATTTAGTTTTATGTGGCAGTAAAAGCCTTTCAATTTTACAAAATCAGGTCATTTTCAAGGCAGTCCAACAATATATTTTAAACAGCAAGCGCTTCTGTTGACTGTAGCATGTACATATTTACTTTTGTAAATATCTTTTTACCATTCTGTATTATACTATTTTCCATGTTTTCATGTATGTCACTATATATCTATCATTTTGTAAATACTTGGGAGAAGGTTACCTAAGTTGGATAACTTGTTCCTAATCCCTTTCTTTATTGAATAAAATATGTTTTAATCAAAAAAAAAATAACGTTTGAAAAGAATGATTACCGATAAGCATAATGAAGAGGAGACAGATTTTTATCCATTTTCCAAATTAACTATTGTCTTGTTAATGACTTGCTTTGGTTTTTATTATCTGACAAACTACTAAATTACAAGAATTTCTTAAATTTATTTTCTTGTAAACTACTTCTGATTGTGGACTCCAGGGCCAGGCAGCCGTGTTACAGAGACGCTCCGACAATGAAGAACCTGTGGAAGTGGGACGGCTTGGTACCTCCGACTACTTCGGTGAGTTAACGTTGTCAATGTTGAAGAAAAACAATGAAACTGCATAGATTTAAGCACTGTTTCAGCTTCTGCTTATCATTCTCTAATAATATAATCTCTAACTCTAATAATCTGTACCCTGGGCCTGAGCTAGATTCATTTTATGGCGACCGTCTCGATAAAAATTCAACGAGAAAATGATTTGATTGGCTATATCCAAAGTCAGGCCGCGCGAGCAAATCTAGCTTCGAAGCCCAGGGTACAGATTAGTGAAGTTAGCGTAACGTTCGCACCCTGAGACAGGATGATCATTCTGAAATCTTGGATTTCATAAGATATAAACTTTTGTACTCCATGAGTAACACAGGTTTCGAGTAGAAATTGGAAATGTAAATAAGCTCTCTGAAACCTTAATTGTGTTACACAAGCTTAACTCTTTCGAACCATTTTGATGAGATTTGACGTTTTCATACTTTCCACCAAAAGTTGAGTCACTATAGTTAATCAATAGAGATACATTAGAATAAGGCAAAAACCTCACTTAATATTTCACATGTACATCAAATTAAGAGTGAAACAGTAAGCAAGAGTTTTAAAGAATACAATCAGTGTATGAAATACATTTGAAACCTTGGCTGTCCTGAAAATTAATTTCTTAGGGGAAAATAAAGGAAAAAAATGAGAAGTTGCCAGTCCTGACCAAAAAGTAACCAGTCCTGGTAAAAAGTAGCCAGGTTATGGACTGGCGGACGGGCTTAATTTTACACACTGATACAATGCTTTCTTATTTTCTTTTCTTACTTACTACTTACATTGTTTATAATATTACTATTGATGATGTTTGTTTATTAGTAGAAAAATACCATGACACAATTTTAGATACAAATACATCAATGTCAGAATAGAGAAGTCACACAATACCTATTTCACAACTTACTATATCTCTCAATAATTGTCAGATTAGAAGTCACACAATACCTATTTCACAACTTACCATATTTCTCTCAATAATTGTCAGATTGGAAGTCACACAATACCTATTTCACAACTTACTATATCTCTCTCAATAATTGTCAGATTGGAAGTCACACAATACCTATTTCACAACTTACTATATTTCTCTCAATAATTGTCAGATTGGAAGTCACACAATACCTATTTCACAACTTACTATATCTCTCTCAATAATTGTCAGATTGGAAGTCACACAATACCTATTTCACAACTTACTATATCTCTCTCAATAATTGTCAGATTGGAAGTCACACAATACCTATTTCACAACTTACTATATTTCTCTCAATAATTGTCAGATTGGAAGTCACACAATACCTATTTCACAACTTACTATATCTCTCTCAATAATTGTCAGATTGGAAGTCACACAATACCTATTTCACAACTTACTATATTTCTCTCAATAATTGTCAGATTGGAAGTCACACAATACCTATTTCACAACTTACTATATTTCTCTCAATAATTGTCAGATTGGAAGTCACACAATACCTATTTCACAACTTACTCCATCTCCCTCAATAATTGTCAGATTAGAAATGTTTTGTGTACAAATCTCCAAGTATAATTAATCACTTCTCCAGCTGTATCTATACCTGATCTGTTAACATTACACCAGGGTAAATAACTACCACATAAACACAAGCAATTATCACTAGTTTTATTTCCTGTTTCCTCTCTAATGAGACATCTACACATTTACACTTCTGTTATTTGACAACTAATAGATTTCTAGTAGATTGATGACATTTTCTTCAGATTTCTTTAATTAAACTCTATACACATTACTATTACAAATGACAAGAATAAGACACCTTCTTCAAGGTACATAAGAAGCTTACAAAGTTCAAAATTTGAAATTGTAGAAATCATTTTCTTCAATCTAAATGTGAAAATTGTAAGATAAAATCAGAGAAAAAAATTCATTGAAGTTTTCAACTTATTAGATCGTTATAGAAAATCGTGATGGTGATATATATATGACATTTCTTTATCAATATTGTCTTGCAGAGGTAGTGTAGTGTAATACATATATATACAGTGGTATGAGATACGACTTCGTGTATGACATCACCTACAGTTCTTCCTCATAATGGGGGAGGGGGGAGAAGTATTTCAGGGTAGATTTGTATCCTCTACATCTTACAAAATTAAATTGTAGAGTTTGTGTCACATTACTTATCCCAGTATTTCCCAACGGTTATCCTGTGTTTCAGGCGAGATAGCACTGCTGCTGGACAGACCCCGAGCTGCTACCGTCGTGTCTCGGGGCCCTCTCAAATGTGTCAAAATGGATCGCGACCGTTTCGAGCGGGTCCTTGGTCCCTGTGGCGACATCCTCAAGCGAAACATCACCCAGTACAACAGCTTCGTATCTCTGTCAGTGTGAAGCCGAGGTCGAAGGTCACAGATGCATGCTGGGTTGTTACGAGCTGCATGTAGCTTCTCCTCCAAGCCTCGCTGTTTGTACGTTGGTCGCGCTGCGGAGCGGGCCTCGTGCATACCAACTAACAGTCGTCTTGTGTACAGTGTACTTATTTAAATACATAAACTCTTTGGTTGAGCAGTCGACATTGGCTGGGTTAGATGTTAGATATTGAATTATTGAAGTTTTGAAAATTTCCAAGAGATAATGAAGAAATATTTGCTCACATTTCTTTCTGACCAACTATGTGCCAACTGGCTTGATATGGCTCCGCAGTCACAGTGAAAAGTGCACTCTTTATAATTTTACAAGCATGAGTTCAAATAAAAAATTTCAATAAACAATGGAAAACCATTTTGTGTAAATCAGTTCTTTGCAAACAAGAACTCGAATGAGAGGTCACCGATTGACATCATTTCCATTTTGTTATCCAGTTAGTTCATTCTTTCTCACATTCAATTACAGCATAAGCGTGAGGATGCAGCTTGAGTCAAGATAACGAGGCCTAAAGTGATTAATGCTTTCATCATCACACAGCTATGCTACGAGTAATACTCTTCTAAGTCATTGTCATCATTAGTCTACCATCTCCATGTGACTGCAGCCGCAAACAAGCTATTTTAATTCATCTATTTTCAAAAAACAAATTTAGTAAAATTTAGTAATAAGGACTTGAAATGAAATTATTTTGTGAGAGATGTCATATTTTATCTACTTATGTTTTGCTAGAAAAAATTTCTTTCTTAAAACCAGTAGTTGTTTTCGACCAACAGTAGACTTTACTCTATTTTATTTTCATTTAATACTTTAATTTATACTTTAATACTTTACACATATAATCTCGAGGTGAACTTTTTTGTAGAGTATGTTTTGACTCCAGTCGATCTTATGTTATCAGTTATTACTTCATAAATTTAAATTGATTCTGTTCATTATATATGGTGCATTCTATTCAGTTGCAATAGTTTGATATGATACCAATATCTAATTTATTAAATTTCAGGGATATCATGTATGTTGTTGAAAGTTTTGGGAACCATTTGCAAAGGAAGTTAGATCTAAGTGTATCTTTATCCTCCTGAAATGAATTTATATGCTACAGATTCAACAATTTGTCATGATATTAAGAAGTAAGTTAATTTTATATGCCTGAATTAAATGTTTCATTTTTCAAAGTCATGAAATTTTGGGATCCCAGTCAAGTTTTTTTTGCTCATAATTGAAGCATTCATAAAATGTTTACATAAGCTTCATTTGTGTGATAAGGGAGATAACTCATGCATAGATCTACGCAATGATTTCATACCTTGGCAGCTTCAGATGAAATGCAACTCTGAAGAATCATGCTTCATCAAGTCTAGTCTTTATTTCCATGTTCATGTGAATATCCTCAGGATCAAGAGTTCTTTATCTATGTTCATGCTGTATTAGAAATCTTATTTCAATCCATATATGAGAGCAAAGATCTCCAGAAGTTGATTTTCCTTAAAGTACACAGCAATAAGATCAACCACCAATAGGAGTACTAATTTACACAAGTAGTTTAGCAGCTGTTTCTTTAGATTGTTGACAATTCCCTGTTAATTACCCCCTCCCGACCCCATCTCCCCAACCATGTTTTGTACAGTCGTATGCATGTACGTACAGGTGTTGATTGACTATTCATATAACCGGGTAGACAGGTCACACTGTATTTCGCTGAGACAGATTGAAACAGAATTGGTCTCGCATACATCTAACTGAGTGACCCTGTCCATGTGCTTTGCTGACAACTAACCATTGTAAGATGATAGTAGGTAGCTGAGACCTGTTGTAGTTGTAGCCAATCACAGGGCTGGTTAGATCAATTCTCATGTTTTATAGCCAATCAGGTTGGCCGATGCTTACAACTGTTGGTCCAGATTTAACCAGTGTATTTTACAACTTGTACGATGCCTGACTGTCAAATTTTAAACACAGCTATATCTGCAGAAGTACCTGAATAAATGATAATTTATGCCCTGTTTAACTCAAGTGTTTGTTGTGTTTTATCATTTTCTTCAGGTAACAAACAAAAAACCTTCCAACAGCGTGGTTACCTTTGTTCAAGTGGGCCATATTAAGTAGTAGAATCTTTCCATTAATAGAGCCATTGGCTCTGTAGCTGATCAGGCTTCATAACAAGTTTGCTTTAGGGTGTGGCAAATGAAAGCTGAAACTTTGTGTAAAGACTCTTTGACTAGTGAGGATTGTATTTTGTAACTTTGGTGCCCTTAAGATGTATTTTCATCTTCTTCTCCAGAAACATAAGGCCTAGAGAGCTGAAACCTTGTCTACATACTCCTTGACTAGTGAGGAATATGATTTTCTGCTTTGGTGGCCACACCCTTAAAACTTATTTTCATCTTTTTCTCCAGAAGCTTAAGGCCTAGAAAGCTGAAGCCTTGTCTACAGACTATTAAGATAGATCAATTGTACATTTTGTGACCCTGTGGCCCCTTCTAAGGGGGCAACCACATTAGCGACACCCTATATATCAAAAATTATATGAAGCCTGAAGAGTTACAGAGCCAATGGCTCTATTTTTGTTAAATGTAACAGTTCAAGATCAACTGTAGGATAATGACATGAGCTAGTTTAGAGAATATTATTTTTATTAATGGCTGCTGATACATAGATAAGCCGTTTTTAAAATGTTTCTGAAACCCCATATTCATTCATATGTTAAAAGTTTCACTCATACAAATCATTCCAATTAACCAATGACAGGAAATGAGCGTAATATTATGTCCTCATCCTGTTATGTGACAAGTTAAGCACCAGAATATGCATTCTCTTCCCATCAGCAGCTCAAGTCATAAAATCCTGCTCTCAAAAATGTTGTAAGAGCATTTCTCAGCCTTTGATTGGATGTAATCAAAGTTAATGGTGCAATCGACAAAAGTAATCATTTTTAAAGCCGTTGTCATTTTCATATGCCTGTGGAAAACTATTATTTATCTGAATATGCACTTTATGCAGTACTCTTTGATCCAGCTTTACGTGGTTAGGATATTATTGGACCAATTCATGGCATAGACCTTAGTAACAAGGAGCAGACTTTCCATGTGAGAAATGTTTTCATTGGCTTAAGTTTTGCAGATAAATTGTTTGCAACTTTTAAAAATGGATGTGCCGAAATACTGCAATCTGCTCTTATGTCAGCGGAGGTAAGATCAGGGTTGTATGACTTGAGCTGCCTCTGTGTGGAGAGATTGCAGAATATGTATCTGGCAGGAAATATATACAACAGAAGAATGTATATAATCCTCATAACAAGATTTATAACTGTTCATGAACCCATCACAATGATATATATATATGTCCAAATGGCAGATAAAATAATAAAATGTTTCACAGATGTTTGGACAAAATGTCCAAAAAAGAATGAAAAAGCTCAACAACTGCAGTCTTGGATTAATGGATATAATTTTCTTTTAAGTTTGAGGTGGGCACAGTTGGCAAAGTACTCATTAAATGATAGATATGGTTTTCCTCGTTTTGCTTTTTGGAAAGTTTTTCATGCAGTTTTCATTTTTCTCTTTTTTTTTATATAAAAGTCTGGTTTTGAGATTCAGTAATTCATAGAAAAACAATTTTTCTAAAACTGATAAAAGGAATCACCATTGTGTCATGGTTTTTCAGCTCTCTTAAACATTAAGTTTCCTCTTTTTATTCACAATCTTATGTACATCAATTACACAAACTTCCAAAGAAATCTCAAAGATTGTCTTAGAGGGACAGTAAAGTGTTTTTATCCCCCGCCGCGCGTTTAGCGCGAAGCGGGGGATATGGTATTCAGCTCCGTACGTCCGTCCCGCTTCTTGTTAGCGCGATATCTAATGAACCGCTCAACCTAGAATCTTCAAACTTGGTACCAGTCTTCATCTGGGGAATACGCAGACCTGAAAAGCTTTTGGTGACCTTGACCTCATTTTCAAGGTCACAGCGAGACTTTGACCAGTTTTGAAAATGTTGTTAGCGCGATATCTAATGAACCGCTCAACCTAGAATCTTCAAACTTTGTACCACTCTTCATCTGGGGAATACGCAGACCTGAAAAGCTTTTGGTGACCTTGACCTCATTTTCAAGGTCACAGCGAGACTTTGACCAGTTTTGAAAATGTTGTTAGCGCGATATCTAATGAACTGCTCAACCTAGAATCTTCAAACTTGGTACCAGTCTTCATCTGGGGAATACGCAGACCTGAAAAGCTTTTGGTGACCTTGACCTCATTTTCAAGGTCACAGCGAGACTTTGACCAGTTTTGAAAATGTTGTTAGCGCGATATCTAATGAACTGCTCAACCTAGAATCTTCAAACTTGGTACCAGTCTTCATCTGGGGAATACGCAGACCTGAAAAGCTTTTGGTGACCTTGACCTCATTTTCAAGGTCACAGCGAGACTTTGACCAGTTTTGAAAATGTTGTTAGCGCGATATCTAATGAACCGCTCAACCTAGAATCTTCAAACTTGGTACCAGTCTTCATCTGGGAAATACGCAGACCTGAAAAGCTTTTGGTGACCTTGACCTCATTTTCAAGGTCACAGCGAGACTTTGACCATTTTTGAAAATGTTGTTAGCGTGATATCTAATGAATCGCTCAACCTAGAATCTTCAAACTTGGTACCAGTCTTCATCTGGGGGATACGCAGACTTGAAAAGTTTTTGGTGACCTTGACCTCATTTTCAAGGTCACAGCGAGACTTTGACCAGTTTTGAAAATGTTGTTAGGGCCATATCTCATGAACCCATTTACTTGAGTCTTCACGGGGGACATAGTATTCATCTCTGTACGTCCGTCCCGCTTCTTGTTGTTAACATCAATTTGCGGCGGGGGATATTGTCACCTTTGTGACAAATACTTGTTTACAATTTTATTTCTTTAAATTTTCACATAGGTTATGCCAAAATTAATGTGTATAATTCTCTTCAGATGTAAAAAAACTGTTGCAGCCATTTCAGTTTGAACACTTTTAACACATCATTTTAGCAAGGGAAATGGATTTAACAAGTAGCTTCAACAAATATGATAAGCTGATTTAGAGCTGCCACTTTTGATAGAAATGTTGTCTTGAAATTGCTTAATCACAAGATCCTTTTGTTAACCTAATAAACTACTACTGCTCCTTTAAGTGACATACAATTGAGTATGATATTGACTATTAAAAAAACCCTTGAGAAATATAAGTCTTAAACATGCATACCTACAATCTACCTAAATCAAGTTATGTTATAGCAATATCTGAAAATGTAGTGCTTGATGATGACTATCATAATTTTCTATTACAAAACTAGCCATATACTACAAACTCCTAGCCACTCCAGGAAGAAATACATTTTTGAAATACAAGCCATGTACTACTATTCCCAACAATTCTTGAAAAAAAAGCTCATATGTATTGTACTTAGCAATGATAACCACAATACTCTATTCCAAAATAAGGCATATACTACAAACTCCCTACTACTCTTGGAAGAAATACACTTTTGAAATACTAGCGATTTATTACTTTCATCAACCATTCTTAGAGGAAACTTCATATGAATTGTACTTAGCAATAATAGCCATTTTATACCATAAGAAAACTAGGCATATACTACAAACCCCCAGCCACTACAAATTTAAAAACTCTTTTGAAATACTAGCCATGTACTCCTATTCTCAACAATGCTTGGAAGAAACCTCATGTGAATTGTGCTTAGCAATGATAACCATTTTACACCATTAGAAAACTGGCATTTTACTACAAAGTCCAAACAACTCCAAAAAATATACACTTTTGAAATACAAGCCATGTATTCTAATTCTCAATCATTCTTTGAAAAAAACTCATATAAATCGTGCTTAGCATTGATAACCATCATGCACTTTTAAAAACTAGTCATATACTACAAACTCCTAAACACTCCTGAAAGAAATACTCTTTTGAAATATAACCATGAATGCTAATTCTTATTCTTGAAAGAAAGCTCATATGAATTGTGCTTAACAATGATAACAATTAAAAACTAGGCATACTACAAACTCCCTACAACACCTGGAAGAAAACTCATAAGAATACTAAAAAAGATTATGCCAATGATGATATTTTCCACCCAGTACCAAAAGCTCGACCTCCGAGGTTTGTGTCGGACGTGTCCAGTGCGCTGGTAATACTTCAACACCTCCGAGAGATCGTTCTGAACTGAGGGTGTGTAGCCCAGCTCGCTGTGTGCCTTGGAGATACTGAATGTGTGGGTCACTCCCGTCTTGTAAACCTGCAAATAGTGGCACTAACTAGAACTGGAATAGAGAAAAAGTTCTAGGGATTTACAACATCTTTATTGCAAGACGTAGCTCAGTGGTAAAGTGTCCACTTTTCACCCGGTGTTACAGGCTTTTTTTTTTCCCAAGCCTAAACTTTCCACCGGGATGAAATAGCCTAGGCTAAATTTTCCCCGGGAAAGTCTGGCCAGGGTGAAAGTTGGGCCTGTTACACCGTCGCGTCATACCAAAAGACGTTAAAAGGTGGGAGTTGTTGCTGTCATTGTAAAGGCAGAACAACGCATTAATGGGCCCTGCACTGTGGCTGCTGAGTGCCTAGGCAGGAATCAAATTTCCAACATGTATACTTGTAATGAGGATAAAAAATTGTTATTAAAAAAGATTGCAACGCTTTGTGTAGATATTAATACTGTTATCAGGAAAGTGTTCAATTATGTTGGATTACACTGGAAAATTGCATGTGAATGATTTTATGTGGGAAATCTTGTAAATTGTCTCTCTACAATCATCTCTCTATTGTTCTCTATAATTCATCTCAATATCTCATTTACTGGACAAATAAAGTTGGTGACTTGTGTAAATTTTGACACTATTGGAAAGGATACGATAACCTGATCAAGTGTATACATATGTGCATATGGCATGAATGAATTTGATGACAGCCAGGAAGCTACCAGTATGGTGACAATATTGAGTTTCTCACATAACATTTCAAGTATCATTCACACTTCAAATTGCAGAAAAATAGCCCAAGGGTACAAAACAGCTCACTGACTTAATTATCTGTTATGTTTTTGTAATTACTTGCCTCTGTAAAATATCTTTCTTTAAAATTCATTATCCACAATAAACAAGCCTGAAAAGTAGAGTTCTTTGTCTATTTTCATCTGTGAAATTTAAGGAAAACTTCTAAAAGTTACTAGCCAAGACAAAAAGTAACCAGGTAACTGGGCTAGAAAACGACATTATTTCATACATTCTTATCCATAACTTAGTTTTGTCAACTGTAATATGTTAATCTATACTGACTTAAGAATTTATAAGTCAAAAAAATAGTTCCTTAGTGAGAACTTCAGGAATCATAATGCAGTAAGAAAGAGAAAACAATCCAAACTTGACCAGACATAATGATGGGATACCAATTTGGAATATATTCAAATTGAAGCATTCATAAAATAACTTAATTCACTCAATCAATATCAATTCGTTTCAGTTGTTAACTTTAACATGTATTGAAGTCATAGGTAAAATTTAACAATAGGTAACATTTCTACGCTACAAAAAATCCATATTTTCCTTCATTGGAGTACCAGCTTTAATTGATATAAGACCGAAAGATAACATGAATATCAAAGGTTAAAAGGCAAAATAAACCTTTGAAGATCTAAGAATAGTATACAAGTTCATCATAAATGATCATACCTCTGTCCTTGTAAGTAAAGGCTGGAAATTGTATATTCTTCCAACTATTGAGTGAAATATTTCTGTTAGAAACGCTGAAACAGATATTGTAATAACATTAATTTTCTGAAAAATTGAAAAAATACAGAGCGAAAGAAGACCATTTGTATCAATGATTACAGCTTGAAAGAACACAATTTATCAATAAAATTATGTTTCATTATTTCAAAGAACATTTTCAACTATGTGATAATTCATACATAGCCGTAATTTATGACATGAAATTCCATGTATAAAGATAGCAGTAAAAGTATTCACAAAGTAGAAAATTCAAGTTATTGATAAAATTTCTCACCCATATAGAAGACAAGAGACAAAGGCAGATTCACTTTAGGGAAGGGGTAGCCCAAACCCTCAAACTGAAACAGATTGGTTACTTCATTAGACAGGCAGGACTGGAGTATTTTATGAGAGCTTCTTTAACTCTGGTTCCACATGTATCTCAACAATGGGCGCCATTTTCAGATGTTAAGTATCGCACTACATAGATGGCATGGTGTTGGCTTTCATCATTTTAATACTACAGCAAGACTGCATATATGACATTCCCAACATAAAAATCTTTGTCTTCAGGGAAAGATATAGTAAACGTCAATCAGTCAAATTAAAATATAAAAAAATGCTGTTGAACATTAATTGTTCTAATATATCGTGGTGCACATCAAATGTCAATAATAACCATACCAGCCTATAGGTTAATAATCAATTTATCAAGTACAAAATCAGTGATCTTGTTTTTTTTCAATCAAACATGGTTTATAGTTTTTCAATTCACATGTTTATGTTGAAGACATTTTTATTAGTAATTGTTAATCTTGTTTTTATCAATGATGGTTTAAAGAATTTTGTATCTACAACATACATATTCAACTGCTGTAACAGTTTGTGTACAATCCTATCCTTCATTCTTATTCAGAATTTATGCCCTCATCCACATCACATTCAGTCTACCCAGCTGTACAGATGGGTACCAGAACACAGGAACTTTTGGATCTATACTGTCTCTTGAAGTGCTTAAGATCAGCATCGAATGTACTATTCCTTCAGGGAATTCATAAATCTTATGTGCTTTGAGCATAGCAACCATGGATACATACATAACAAATGAACTGTTATTATTATAATTATTCACTTACAGTATAGCTTATGAAGTTACCATCCTTATCACAGACCTTTCTATCTTGGATGAGTTGGATATATAAACTTGGCTACATGCATATATAGAAGATTGCTTCAAAATTTTCAAGAAGCCTTTCAACACCGATTTGACACACAGACAGCTATACTTATATCAATATCTCTTTGTAGTTACCTCCCTTCCACCACAGGCAGACATCAATACCTTTCATATATTTGTATTTGATTTATATACTTCATGTTGTATAATTTGATTCAAAATCAATGCAAACCAAAATAGCTTTACAGTCGCAACTCATACTCAATATCCAATTAAACCTATAATTCACAAGATCTGACAGGGAAATCTGACTCCAGTACAGAAGAGTTCCATCTTGACCTGAGGAGGAAGAACCCAAATCTATCTCTATGACAGAAGAGTTCACAAAGCATGACTCCTGACCATAACCTACTACTCTGACAGTGGGTTGGGTAAGAAATTAGCTCACTTACCAGGGGACGGAAGAACTCGAAGTTGTTGATGGGTTTGTTGTCAGAGATGAAATATGCCTGGCCGGCCTGCAAGCGACAAACACATTGATTGTGATTCTCTCAGTGCCATGTCGTAAGGAATAAGTATAACTCAGGTTGTTTAAATCTGGAACTTCAATTTATTTAAGATAATAATTAAGGTGAAATGAATTCTTCACAAGATAATTCTTCATTTGCACTCCTCCTTGAAAACTGAATATGTTCAATCAAATCATCGATTGCTGTTGCAGTGATCTTGAACATTATCCATTGCAACATAAGGAAATATATTCACAAAATATTCACTCACAGTTATAATGAACATCTGGCATGGGGAGAAATCTAGATAAAATCTATGTCATCTGGCAGTCTGTTCATGGTACAGAGCATACAACTAATGTTGTAAAAAAAACCACTTCCATTTTGTGACCCTGACCTTTAGATGGTGATATTTACAATGGCCTGAATCCTCTGTTCTAGCACTGACTCTCAATTTTTACAAAAGATAAGCAAGAAAAATGTACAAGAAATAGGGCATGCTATATTCTCTCTTCATGAGTAAGTATGGAGTGATAAAATGGTTATGCTATCAAAAAAAAAAAAATTAAATGGGAAAGAAGTGCCCAAAAACAACTTAAAGATAGTACATACAGCTATATAGCCTCTATCCAGACACAGTGCTTGTCCAGCGAGTGAGTGCGCCTGTACCAGGTTGTCCACGTGAAGGAAGTCCACGAGCGATTCCTTCAGGCCGTACGTAACCACCACCAGACCTTGTTCTAGATACGACTGGAACAGAGGAAATATATCAGTTAGACATGCCAAACAGATATGCAACAAGTACACATTGTAACTAATACAATATGTAAATGTACATTTGTATTTATTTACAGGCATTTTAAAGAGCCAGATACAGCAATGGTTTTGATGGAAGCAACTTACTGGTCGCACCTGACTAGATTATAAGAAACCAATGTTAATTTCAAAGAAAAGCAGTCAGACTGTGCGGAAAAGATACTCCCTGATGGAACAAGTTTCTATCCTAGGAAAATATTTTGACATGGTAAACTTTTATGAGATCGACTGCTTCGGAAATAAGTGCAAACCTCTTATTTTTACCATGAATATGGACACTTTGCATCAATTTTACTGCTTTATTTGGATCTGGAGCAAGTTCAACATAAATGTCTTTGACAATGAACATGGATTCCTTTAAAATATAGATCATACATTAAGGTAGCCCGACAGTAATTTGGTGTTTCAAGTAACTCTAATGCTCGTATTTGATGAGGATATTCTGTTTAGTCCAACCTGATTAAAATTGACCATGTTCCTGGGATTAAAAGTTTTAAAATATTGACAGTCAAATCTTTTCTGAAGGAATCTTTTGTCTTTTTTTAATATGAGTCCTTGTTCCAGGAACATGAAACACTGAAACTTTAAGTTGAAACATAACCCAAGAAAGAAAAACAAGTCATCATATGATTCATCGTCTTTTGTAATTGATCTCATAAGTGTAAATTTACATTTTAATAGTGCCAACAGGGTATAGACAAGTACGAATATAATTTTGTACAAAACAATATGCAAGAATTAAAAAAAAAACATTTTGACAGCGAATCCATTTGACAATCTCATTCACAAATGAAAGTTAAGTCAATTGTTGGAAAACCTCTACACAATGTTCTACTTCTATAATGTATGTATCAACCATCTTATTTATAAAAAACTTAATTTATAGGTTTCATTTTGTAGAATTCTAAAAGATATCTCACAAAGAGTGCATGTTGTACAAGAAAAATGGTTTAGGCTGAGGAAATCTTCTGGAAGAACCATAGTCCTATCAAATTGCGGAACTCAATCTTATTTTTGAACTCAGGAATTGAAATTTATAAATTTGCATATGAATGTGATTTAAATCAATCTCGTGACATGATCCGAAGAAAACAACAACAGCGATGTGTTTTATATTAAAATGTCAACTTAACCTGAATTCAAATATTTAAATTTGATTCAAAATGAAAGGTCCCTTGGAGCATTTGCCTAAGTGAACATTTTCTCTGATTCTTGATAATTGAAGTACTAGGTACAAAAGTATTTGATATATCGATATAAACCCAAATAGTTTTAGAGTTGTATTTAAGCATGAAGTATCCAACTAAAAATATGAAAATTAAAAATCGTTGAAACATTTGCATTACACATAAAAACATCTCAATAATAATTTAGAAAGAACTTTTATCATACTGTTAATCAGAGCAAATTGCTTTAACACTTTAAATGCTGATTACAGCTATGATTCATTTTGTTTGGCAATTAAGAATGACAATTTGTTTTCATAGGGAAATATTCAGGATTGAAAAACTGCTTTCATTGCATGATCATTCATGACCTATAGTACACAAAAAGGGTACATTAAGATTCATCCTGTAACATAAAGATTTTTATCACTAAACGCTTTTTATGAGAATTGAGTCTTACCCTTTGGTTCTTTGACATAAAACATCAACACTTAAAATTGTTTATCAAGTCAAATATCCTCTGACAAGCTCATATTTCTTCAATTAATTATTGACATTCAAGAGAGAATCTTAAACATATGAAATACAAAAGGTCAAGCAAGATGAGTTATTTACAAATAATTAAATGAAAACTGTTAAAACCCTGAAACAGTCATAGAAAGATTCTATCAAATATCCACTATCCATGATGCCGATAAGGCGCCAAAGCACTTGGTTTATTTTAAATGAACAATCAACAGATTGCAGAGATAACTAGTGGAAAATTTCATGAGCTCAAATTGCAAACAAAACAAGTTTTTTTCGCTGCTCTGCATTTGACGTATTTGTCACAGTCTTATTTTTGATTACATACAACAAATTCCATTAATAAGATTGGATGATCGCTCTACTCGTGGCAATCATGGAATTAATTGCCCATAAAAGAACATCGGCTCTTTGATAGCGGGGCTTGAAATACGAGAAGTGAACCTAGTTGGTATCACGTCTATTTCATTTGATTGACAACCACGCTGCTTTTAACATGTTAAATACATCTAGATGATTGACACCCATAATTTTTTTTTTATACAATCAAAATACAAGTCATGTGATTGACATATAGTCCTTAGGCTTATGAAATAGAGTAGAACCGTTGATGAATTTCAAATTGATACTTTGAAAATAAGTTTTTTTAGTAAACATGCATACAAGTGATTTGGTAAATTATTTACATTTTATTTTCAAAAATATTGAAATATTGATAAATTATAAGGCAACTTAAAATCTTATTTATAACATATCCACCACAACAAAATTTAAGCTAAGAGTACATGGGTAAATAATCTATGAATAAAAATATATATATATATGCATAAAATCTGAAAGATACATGACTAATCTTTTAAGCAAATGGCACATTAAACTTTTACTGTTAATTGTATGCCAATGCTTAATGTATTATTTTGATTGCATCAAAAAACTTAAAACACAAATCAATCATCCATAGTCAGAGGACAAAGTATAAAGATTCACATAAAATCCACTGGCTGCAATTTTGTGTGAACACCTTTAATTCATTTTGTGTAAGAAAAAGGAATTGCATGCCTAAACTTTACATTTTATATTTGAATTATTACGGCTTTATTTAGTTTAAATACATTGTCTTTCATTTGGAACTATAAATTTTCATTTTCCTGACATCACCTTAAATTCCCCCTAAAAACATGCTACTGCCCCTTTAAATTCAATTTTACCATTATATTTTTTTAAATACAGCTTTTGGGCTTGTTTAATACACTGTATGTAGCGTGTCTGAATTTAATTTCATCTCTCTGTTGATCAAATTCAAAACATAAATACTTCTGTGGCCTGTCATATTGACACAGATTTAAACTGTAGGTGACATGTTGTTTGTCATAGCATCAATATTGACATCACAGATCTTCTCCAGCGACCAATTGTCTTCCAAACGGTGCCATGATTGTTGTAGAAGTCGAATATGAAGAATTATATAACAAAATGGAGAGTGATTGAGTCACAAGGCATCGGAATTGGATTAAACAGGAACCATATCAATCATTGCGAAAGAATTCTGACGAACTAATCACAATAAATTGCATCCAGCAAAGAATTATGGCCAATATTGGAAGATCTAATGTGCACTCGGACACCCTCGCGTCGAAACTGAAAAAATATTCTCTATTTTTGATGACAAGATTAAAAGTGATATTTCAAACAAAAGAAATCGGAAATTGTTCGCTGGTGAAAATTGATTTTGATTTGTTTATGTTTAATACATTTTGTTTAGGGTAAGCAAAGAAAGTATTTAATTAAATTGCCAGGGTCGATAAATCATGAATTTGTAACTTGATCTTGATATAATCATCGGAGAATTTAGAAGGAAAATACCATCTTCGGTGCCATCTTCATGATATTATTGATTAACTATCCAATTAATCTCACAATGATTTATCAATGATCTATAAAAACAATTGATAAGAGTCTAAATGTGCAAGATTTGATTGTGTTTTCATGTTACATTCTACAAGTTTGTCAGAAGCAGAGACTGTATAATGTAGCTAGATTGTCTTAATCAGGCACAGGGGAATGCAAGGGTACAACAGATATCATTAAAACAATTTCCTTAGCAAAATTCTTGTATATCCTAGGAGTGTGTAGAACAAGATACTTTGATCCCCTCGAAGAATTGACCCTCGGTTACAAAAGGTCAATGTTTGGATAGTCTACATTATATCACCCCTGTAATTTTTATTCAGGAAAATATGTACTGAAATAACGTGTCCTTGAGTCTTGCAATGAAACAATGGCCAAATGGAAGTCTCAACATGAAGTTATGGAATAATGTACATGCCGGTGTCTTCATATGTAGCTTTTTCAAACATTATTTATGGCACTGATTCAGGAACTTGAAATTGAAATTGTACAGTTGACTGAGAATACATAATGATCTAAGAGCTTGAAATTCCAAACCAATATCTTATGTAGAACTTCAGAACATAGAACCCCCTTTGTGAACAATATGCAGTGTAACTACTTCTTTGCAAAATGTCAGCCTTAAAGGTGGAGCAATTTGAGAGGAGAATTGTCATGTGGAAAGTTTTGGCGAAGTAAGGGGACATGGGGGTTTAACATCACTTTTAAGAGTATTTTTTATAATGGCTGCTGGTATTATTGCAGAGAGAAAGCCCGCAACACTAGGGTGGCTATGCATTGAGGTGAAACCTGCGAGCATTGGCTAAAAGTAACAAATCATAAGTGGTCTTGCTTTGAAATTCAGTGTAGCAGTGCACCTAAACAGTTCTCTAATGCAGACCAAGTGGCCGAGCCCCTGTCAAGATTTGAACCATGCATGGACCTCTTTGGATTTGAACTATCTCGCCCCCAAATATTTTTGGACTATAGCTAGACAAAGAAGTTTGTGGAAGACTGAATAAGGACGATCAACTGCCCATGTCATGAGCTCATTGTCAGATGTTGTAAGGCCTACACTTGATAATTATCAAAAACAAGTTGTTGTTACATTTGTTCTTTCACAAAAATAATATCATTTATTATTCAATTATCTAATATCATTCTTCAGATAATGGAATATTGTAGGCGTATCATTTGAGTGGTTGAAATAGTTAATGAACTAGCATTGCCAGCTATATATATATAAAAAGAAAAAATTCTTGAATAACTTTTTCTCAAGCTGAACAAACATAATCACACTTTCTAAACATAAAACTAATTGAATAGTACCATAGTATGGCTAAAATGTTTCAATTCGGAAACTAAGATAAGCTTTTTTGATAAGTTTTGCCAGAGAATGATATAAAAACAATTCCACAGTTTACACAGAAAGCAAAAGCCCAATCCTAGAAGTCGACACTTTACAAGGACAAAGTCCTCCATACCATTAAACAAATATAATTACACTTGGTCAACACGGCCATAGTCTGCTAGCAGAAACCATGACTGAATGGTACCAAGGGCTGTACAATATCACAGAGGAATTCAAACACCTTCATTCAACAGTTGACTCAAAGCAACCACCAAAAACTGAGTAAGTTGGCTCAAAGCAGCCAAAACCAAGAGAGAAATCATACCTCGAGTTAGGATCATCCTCAAATTGATCATAAGTCACTTAAATCATGTAGGATTCTCGCAGGGACAACTTCAGGACTCTTCAAATAACATTATTCTCTGGCGAATGATAGTACCGATATGTCAATGTCCCATTGTTTGTTCAGGTCCTGCTGTGATTAAAAACAAACTTAGTCGGCTCAGGTCAATCTGCGAGGAAATCCTACAGATGAAATCTTCAAAAGCGGATTGGGCAATATGTTCTCCACAAAGAGACTTCTTCCTTTACAAATATGCCTGCTGATTTATAAATCTTTTTTCTGATTTATTTGAATTCAAACATCAGCATAAAAAGAATGTTTACCTAATGAGTTTCAAGAAAATCAATTAACTTTTTATCCGACAGCTCAACAAGTGGTCTCTGACAAGCAACAAATTGTTGGATTGTTCCGTGGGAGAAGGAACAGCCAACTGGTGACATCATAATTTGTTCCAGCACAAAAGTCGACCTTCAACAAGCTTAAAATGTGATTTCTTAACACATAGAAAACCATCAGCACCAATTATTGCTCAGCAGGCGAATTATTAAAGTTAAAGCTGAAATTTTCATCTTTTGTGCAATCTTCAAGGAATTAAATTGATGCAAATCCAAAAAAACATAAATTGTTAAGATGCTTTTATCTAAACAAAATTCTTTAAATGAATGGAATAAATATTTATCTTTGAAAGTTTGAAATATGACAACTACCCTAATGAAAGATTCATGCTGCAACTTATGATGACTATTATGATTCCAAAACCTCTCACTGGGTGCAATTTATTCAAAATGTTCTTAGTCCACATTGTAATCAGACATTAAGTACATTTCCTGTGCCTCATTTACTTCCACATTATTCCATATTATGATTCAAAGCCATCTTCATCCAAATACATGATAATTGCATATGAATAAACTTAGAATTTCTGAATGCCTTACCATATGTCAAGAGCATTTTTTAATTCTTATTTATTAAATGTTTTTCTATTTAATGTTAATATCACCTCACTAAAACGTAATTGAATGATAGATATGCAACAAGGAAAACACCAATCCAATCAAAATAGAGTTGCATTCAGATAGAATCAGTTCTACATCAAAGTGATCAAGTGTCACACAGGACTCAAAAGTAAGTAACACAAGAATTAAAGGCACCACTCGAGCGGCTTTCATCCGCCATTTTGAAAGGTTAGCATTGCGAGAAAACAAATGTGCTGTATTATGCTTATTTATTAATGAAATAAAGAAATAAATACTTGATCAGAAGAGGAGCATATTTACAATTAATTCATAATAAAAGTTACCAGTTATGACAGCATTTTGTCTTAGTAAGGCATTCCACGATCGTAGTTTCGATGATTGGCTTCATTTCACGATGTTTTTATTTTTTTTAGCGATACACTTTATTCTTTGTCAAATTGTTGAATCTTTAACAACTGAAATGCTATCCTCACAAACATATTTGAAATTAAGTGTGAAATTATCATGTAAAAATCATATTTTATTGTAAACAGGAAAGTCCTCCTGAATTTCGTTTCCACAAAAATACCTCACTCGAATGGTCCCTTTAACACACTTACTCCAGACCCGTAGTACCAATTTCAGGAGTGAGGGGGCAAAACTGTTCATGTTTAGAGCTCAGTTGGGGTTGGTTGTCAAGAGAACACCTCCACCCTTCATGAAAGTAAAGCGGCTGAGAGAAGGTCATTCACTGCCATTTTGAATATCTTGATAAAATAATTCAAAAACTCCTATGACAATAATCGAGTAAAGTATGACTAAAGCTCCCCCTGGTGGCGGCGAGAGGTCGAAACCTTGCATGTGTTGACAGATTGATAGATACAGAATGAAATGTACATATCAATGTGAAGGCACTAAAGACCTGTTAAACGCGGCACTATTTGACAGAATGTCTCAGAGGTGAGCCTTAGAGCCTGTGAAAGAAAAACAAAAGAGTGATTCATTTCTCGGTGGAAATCAGCACCACAGGCTTTCTTTACAGTGGTGAATAATTCATTATCTAAATTTAATTACAAACATAGGAGAAGAAAAAGATCAAATTTGATGGAATTTATTCCTTTGTTGAAACCATATGGTGAAGACATTGACAGTTCGTCTTCTCACCGTTTTTCTTCAAGTCTATTCTTTTATTATTACACTCAACACTTTTACAAAGATTTGCCTGAAAAGATCTGTTTGATGTTAACAATGTCTTAAAGCAAAACAAAAGATCATGCACATGAACAATTAAACTTGTTTTCGAAGGCACGTTTTCCAATATTCATTATAACTTGTAGAAGCAAACACAATGTATTTTTGTATTTTGTAATCACGCAGCAGCTTCTGACTTGATTAATATACCAAAATTTTCTTGGTGCCCAATTTTAAGTATAATGGTTTGTGAAGTACAACTAAGATAAAATTGTAACACTATACGGCAAATAAAAGTCATCTAAAAACTGAACAACACAGTTTGAAATCTGCAATCAAATTCTAAAGAAAATCAATTGAAAACTTGTAAGATACAACATATAATTGAAAACTAGAAAAAAATATAGAATTGTAAATTGTATTTCAAAGAAAAAGTTATTGATCTCAATGGTTCACGTCCATATAAGAAAGAAATGATACTTTCCAATTTAGATCCCAAAAACATTTTAATAACTTCAAAATATGACTATCCCAAAAAGCATAATCCAATATTAGACAGATAAACTTTATCAACGAGCAACAAGTTGGCAAGGCTGGCCTATCAAGTTTCACGGAATGTAACGAGATTTCATTTCATTTCGAAATGACATTGTAAACAACACGAGACCACTAAACAATATTGCCAGAATTTCATTAGGAAATGTACACAAGGATTAGTGATATGGGCAAACGTTTCCCTATATGATTACAACAGGGATGAACATGCTTCATGAAATGAAGTGAAATCCATTACAATTTGTACACAACAAACAGAGAAGCATCCTCTCCGCAACCCTGTGTCCAGAACATGAAAAATGTCTGCTCTCTCTTATAAAAAAATCCTTGCAACAGAACAAACTGCAATGGAGAACGCAACTGAAAACGATTCACGGAATGAAATTTGTCTCTGAGGCTGTCATGTTGATACGCGTACACATCCAATTCCTTCATGAGGGAAAGTGACGCTTCATATTTGCAGACATTTGGTAATGACACGAGCGATTAATCTAATAATTCAGTAAATCACGTTGCAGCGATGGCAGGATCACGCCACGCTTATTACTTTTTCTGCAATATACGATAGCGACAAGTGATCTAATATCGGAAGGGGAGAGGGGTTAGCCAAAGCCTGCCCAAATCTAGTACCATCTCGTTAAAATCAATATCTCACGAGATAAACTTTTCTCGTGTTTTTGCAGCAAGTTGGTGATTGTACAGATCAATACTAAGGTCCCATGTGCCTGTCCATGACTTATGCTCAGGAGGATTGCTCTGGTCATTCATTCATTCACTTGTGAGTCTCTCGTCCGACGATTTGAAGAATTCCCTCGACACTCGAAGCCTCTCTTTGAGTGACCATCGTCTCCTCGACTCATCGTAAGTGATTAAATTTATTGGATTTGCCGAGAATGGAACGGAATGATATCCTGCGCCAGCTGAAGAACTGTTCAATGACCAGTTATGCTAAGAGGGTTGATGAGACAATTGTCTTGTGTTAGTGGCCGGTCCTCCATGTGACAATTTGTGATTAACTTGATATGAGAGGATAAAACCAGTCCCTGGCTCAACAGGTAGGTGCACTCAAACATGTCACCTGCTTCTACATGTTAAAGCTTCTTTACAATCCTTGTTCATATCACTTCTGAAGTTTTTCCAACAATTCTTAAGTTTTTTTCTACCTAGTTAGTTAATGACAATATAATGTATATTATTTGATGATATAGTTGACAATTTGTTATTCTGATCAAATACGCGGATTTACACAGTTTGCACAGCGGTTTTTAAGTTTATACCTCCATGAACTTAATAAATTTTGAAGTCAATTCTTAAATAAATAAACAATATTCTCTAATTTCCAAGTCAATTATAATCATGATTATGCTTTGAATATAATGAATTTTAGTATATTATTTGATGATATAGTTGACAGTTGGTTATTGTGATCAAATATGATTGATCATTAATATTCCCTAACGTCCAATTCAATTATTCATGATTATGCCTTGAATGTATTCTTGATAAACTAAGTAAGGGACATTGAAATATTTATGATGTAAATTTCATTAGTTGGTCAATGAAGATATAAATAAAAATCCCTTATTTCAAAATGTCCATGTATCCTTAGTATTTGTGTCTAGTATATGATATTAAAGTATAATCATTTCAAAGCAACTTTTGTTTAATAAATTCAAATTATTGATATAAAAAATCATATTATTAAAATAGTTGCAGAAATTCAGCACATCCCAATGATAAAATAATTGTTTTTAATGCACATATCAAAACCTTCATGATATATATTGTTAGTCTGTCCCAAGCTATTCTGTGTGGCCGATTGATAGGAATGATTGTTAATCAAGGTAATTGCTACTGGTCTATGATGGATGATCCTGGAATATTAATTGTAAGACTCCAATGTATAAACCCTTAGTATTGCTGAGTACATGAGATCAAAGGACAAATAAACATAACTCTGTAAACAAAGGTAACAATATGGGTTGCTTTTAAATAGAGATAAATATGTTATAGGAACAAAAAGGCAAGGTTGATTTATGCTTAGGATAAGATTAAAGTTGAACAATCATGTATTTCATCTTAACTCTTTTATAATTTTGAACAATCAACTTTGACTACTGTTGCATCATAAATTGCTTTTTATCCTTCAGAAAGAGATTTACTTCTTATTTTATTCTTAAAAAACAACAAAAAAATTACAAAGAAATATTTGTATATCGTAAAATAAACAACAGGAGTTCTATTTTGATTTCCCAAAAATGACAAAGAAATATTTGTATGTCACAAAATAAACAACAGAAGTTCTATTTTGCTTTCCCAAAAACGTAACACTTAAAAAGAACTGTCCTCTCCAAGCCATAAAACCAACAAAGTCAACGAAGTATTAAAGTAGCACCTCTTCAAGTGTAAGTTTTCGTGGCATGATGATTGAGCATCCACCAGTTTTCGGGAAAATACGACTCCTCTAAAATTACGGTCAATTGTAGTTGTTCTGACAGCGACACTTACTTACCACGTCTACGACCAAATTGGCGGTGCTTGGTTCCACAAAGGCTTCCCGACGATTCTGTAGAGCTGTCAAAGAGAGTTCATCGGCTTCAGCAATTTCTGACCATTAGTACGAGTGAGAGGGAGAGTGTCAAATTGCGGCTATCGAGTCGTACCACTTCAGTGGTAGGAAATAGACCTTTAATTACCATTGATATTATACAGAAAGAACCTTCAAGATCATCAACTCCTTTCTGGTATACATATATAGTTGGTCCTGGAGATGAACATTGGGGTTGCGGTCAAGTTCCGCTTGCTTTATGTGATTTGATGTACAGCTTTCTAAAATGTTACCTTGTTATGATGATGATGATGATGATGATGATGATGATGATGACAAATTGATGATGATGATGACAATGATGTTGATGATGATGATGATGATGATGATGATGATGATGATGATGATGATGAAAAGTTCTTTTTGATGGTAATGATGATAATAACAAATGTGATGTGAACACTTCACCAACCTGATGAGTATATATTCTTCACATTGCTCTTTAGTGGAAGAGTTACAGAAATGGCATTTGGTAGTGATCACTTTTAATATTTTCTTCTCTTATTTTTGTATTATCCAGTAAGAGGATTTTTCAAGGCGTATTCCAGGCACATCATAAAGTAGATGAAAGTGGCATTGATGCTTATGTTGATGATGATGATGATGATTGTTCCATGATGATTAATGATGATGATGATGATGATGATGGTGATGATGATAATGACTATGATGACGATGTTGGTGATGATGATGCCAATGAGAATGAGGATGAAAAGTTCCTTCTGATCTTAATGATGATAATAATAAAATGTGAGGATGATTTTAAAGCAATCAAATTTTAAAGCAATTACTTCTGATTAAATTAAATTATTGATGAAATTATTGGTATAGATTTCCTTCTTAATTATTTCCTTTAAACAATTAACCATACTCAATCAATTTGTTCTACTTTTAGTTCAATCCAAGGCTTTTAAGAGCAGTTTAGTTTTTATCCTCCTCAGGAATGTGTTACATAACACTGTGAGTTATTATGGAGAGGCTTTGTTAATAACATGTCAATTAAAGCATGTTGCAATCTCACCAAAACAAAAAAAGCATAAAGTGTATCAATCATAATCATATTCCAATAGATTACCGCACAAGTGACATATTTCATTTCCTGCTCCTTTCATGTGTTAATTTTTGTAGTAATCAGTGAATGCTCCTCAAATTCAATTCTACAATCATGTCAACAGATATCAATATAACCAATAATAGACAATGTCAAATCCTTTCACAATTAGAGAAGTTCTATTAGAAATAAACCTTAGCAAATAATTACGTCATGGTTAATGTCATCCAAAATCAATAATCAATTACTCAAATTGTTACAAATTTACATAACATTGACAAAAATTGATTTAGAATTTACCAAAGTCATTAACACTGACAATGATTCCAAATCAATAATAGTAAACAGTTTATTCAGAGGTGTCTCTCTAGTGAATATGAGAGTTGAAACGTGAAAGGTTTTATTCACAGATGTCTCTCCCTATACTACGATGTCTCTACACAGTTTAGAAGTCTCTGTATGTTGAACACGTTTATCAGGGTTCATCAGGGACATAACTTTTTTAGGTGAATATCTCTTCATGGTGACTCATTTCATTGACTTAGTAACATCATCATTATACAAGGAGAGAGATCAGCCTTAATCACCCTGTGTTATCTACCTATTTTCTCCGAAATTTGAACCTATTAACTCTAGATCATCAGGGACATCACTTTTTGTAGGTGAATATCTCTTCATGGTGACTCACGCCATCATTTCATTGACTTAGTAACATCATCATTATACAAGGAGAGAGATCAGCCTTTATCACCCTGTGTTATCTACCTATTTTCTCCGAAATTTGAACCTATTAACTCTAGATCATCAGGGACATCACTTTTTGTAGGTGAATATCTCTTCATGGTGACTCACGCCATCATTTCATTGACTTAGTAACATCATCATTATACAAGGAGAGGGATCAGCCTTTATCACCCTGTGTTATCTACCTATTTTCTCCGAAATTTGACCACATTTATCATCACGGACATCACTTTTTTAGGTGAATATCTCTTCTTGGTGACTCATTTCATTGACTTGCAGCATCATCATTATACATGGAGAGAGATCAGCCTTTATCACCCTTTGTTATCTACCTATTTTTTCCGTAATTGGACCACATTTATCATCACGGACATCACTTTTTTAGGTGAATATCTCTTCTTGGTGACTCATTTCATTGACTTGCAGCATCATCATTATACATGGAGAGAGATCAGCCTTTATCACCCTTTGTTATCTACCTATTTTCTCCGTAATTGGACCACATTTATCATCACGGACATCACTTTTTTAGGTGAATATCTCTCCATGGTGACTCACGCCATCATTTCATTGACTTGTAAGTTTGTAACATCATCATTATACAAGGAGAGAGATCAGCCTTTATGACCCTGTGTTATCTACCTATTTTCTCAGAAATTTGACCACATTTACTCTGGATCATCAGGGACATCCCTTTTTTAGGTGAATATCTCTCCATGGTGACTCATTTCATTGACTTAGTAACATCATCATTATACAAGGAGAGAGATCAACCTTTTTGACCCGGTGTTACAATGTAGGTTTGATATACATATTTGGCATTACCAAATACAGTTGATTCAAAATTATTATATAATGATATAAATGGATGGTTACAAAGTGCTAAATCTAAACTTAATGTGAACTAACAGTGCTCTTTAAATATATGGTCCATTACCCTGGCTGGCTTGGCTGAAGTAAAATCGCTAATTTGTCATTTCCAACTGAACTTTTACCGGGTACCCAGTTGCACTGCTCGGCAAAGCATTTTTAATAAAGTCCGAACAAGGGTGATACCAACAGTTGTTCAACTCAGTGTGGGGCTGGAAATCATCCTTCTAATTCAGTTTAAAAAGTCATGAGATCACTCATCCATCTGGTGAGCTTTATCAAATTGTGCTAAACTTCATTGATTATAGTTCTGCACAGGACCATGTGCCATTATGATTTAGTAATGATTTACTAGGATATATTATAAGCTTACATGTATTGTTCTGCTTTTGACATAATAGTTTTATTATTCCAATCATTCACTTTCAATCTTGTAACATCACAACAGATTACATATACCAAATAATTATGAATATATGACAGGTCTCATTTAAATCAGACTAATTTGAACATAAATGATTTTAACTTATTACATTGGATTTATAATGTAGATATTAGCTTGTTTTCCATATCATTCCAGTCATATTTTAAAGTGATCAAGAAACACCATTACTTCAACCATGTTAAGTTTCTGCTTGAAACCAAGCATAATCCACCCTCTGAATAATGAGAAACTCTGACTGACACTCCTATATATAGTGGCCAACATTTCAAGTGGCGCTCATCTGACGAAAGGACGAAAAACATCACAGTATCACAATACAGCGAGTATTTCTCTTATTAGTTCAATTTGCTCACAACTAGATCATGCTTTCTGCTTCTTGCTGATCCGCGTAGATGAGCTGATTGGATGGCGAACCATCCTCTGCGTATATACGTCAAGTCATGATCAAGGTTCCAAGCTTATACGTCAAGACGTGATCTCCATTTCTAGCCCGATGGCATCTAACATGTACAAAATACCAACTCGGCAAAAATCATTGTGGGCTTAATAGGCTTTTGGTTATTGACTGTTCTTAAAGAGGCAAGTGCTATTACAGCCAGACAGGTTCAGAAGGCAGCCTTTCAAATCTGGCACTGAACAAATCTCATCTAACATCTACATCAAAGAACAACAAGTCCTGGAAGTGCTAGTATTAACAATGCCTCAAATGCCCGTGTTAAAAAGCGCTGAAATTAATTCCTCACTGAGGCGTGAGCAACCAGCACGAACCATCGCTTCCAGCCTGAAGGGACTTCTGGTAAACCGAAGGGTCTCCTCAAATGGTTCTAACTGCTCCAACTTCTTAACATAAATCATTGCCACTTTCTGCTTATTGCAACCATGTCTAGGTCTTTCTTAAACATATTTGATAGTTTCAAAGAAGGCAAAAAAGGGAATCTAATAAGGAAAAATTAAATAATACAAGTAAGGAAATACATATCTTATGAATGAAATAATGTTGAATGTTGGGAAGACAAAAAGACCATTCAAACTCCCTCCTTTGTTGATTCAACAAATTAATTACCTGTTTTCTTGTATATGACTCTTTGCTCTACAAGTCACAAACATCCAAAAGGAAATATTACATTATGTCAGAATCTACAGATAGTAAAAATTATTTTAGAATTATGACATTTCTATTGAATCTACAGAAAGGGAACTTCTTGTCAAAGAAATAAGACATAATTCATTCTAAAAAGGTGAACATATGTTAACAAGGAAATATGTCATTGGCTCTAAAAAGGAAATATGACTTTACCACTGACTGTCCAGACAGCAATCGTCTGGAAGATGTTTGTTAATCATCTACAGAACAATTTGTCTAGTCATAAACTACAGACATCCTACATGAATAATATTTGTCACAAATATTTGTAATACAGTAATGGAGAGTAGAGCGTGCCTCAACACCAGACTACAGCTTATTTGTAGGGATGGACAGGGTTAAAGGGACAGTCCTATCGGGGTATTTTTGTCGAAACAAAATTTGCTTGTACACTCTTCTTTATCAAGTTTTCAAAAATAAATCAACAAATTTATTACTCCCATTAACCTGTTTAAAATTTGTTTTGTTATAATTATGCATTAATGGCATTATATGCCTAAACTGAAATGTCCCCTTGATTTAAGAATCCACAATAAATACCCCAAAAGGACTGTTCATTTAACCATGAAATTGATATGATCTCATAAAACAGTTAAAGGAACTTACTGAAACGTCGCTACTATATCTACAACAAAGAAGTTGATCATCCATAAACTCCTTGTCTTCTTCATGATACAAGACTGCAGTATTATCTTATCAGATTTAATTTATAGATGATCAGTTGAAGTGTGATTTTATTAATTAATTCATCTAGATATGTATCTTAGAGTGTCGTATCAGAGTATATTTGCATTATATATTTCAAAATAATCACTATTATTATGCTATCATATATCAATTCATTTATCATCACTCTGAGTGTATTTAGATTACACATAATACAAAGGAAAAATTTACACTTTGCTGGTTCATTAAGACTGCTGGCTATCAGAGAATAGAAGTAGGCAAAGGGTAGTAAACTTATTTAGTACAAGACCTTTACGTAGGATCTGTGCAAATACATGTGTTACATTTATTACATTTTGTATACAGAAAGTGTAAATCATGACAGCAAATGCTAATCACCAACATCCCTTCTTCTACAACAAATCCTGCCGGGGAAACAGGTGGAAAATGTGAACATGATTGATTTGATAATGGCTGTGATTAATTTCAGCGAATTCATCAATTATATTGCCCAACGAGGCATAGTACCTAGACTCTGAAAATGTGATGACACGCACATTGCTTTCGACAGTGTCAACTTTATAATTCCTCGTAATAACTATCTTTTTGATCATTTAATAACATCCTGGCTTATTTTTCTTTCATAACGAGAGAAATCACCCACGTCATCACCTGCAAAGAAATTATTTGAAATTCCAGTCGAGTCAGTGAACAGGAACAAACTTGTTGAAATGGCCAGCGAGTCAATATGGTCTTGGTTATGGTAGATGACTCATGGATGATCTGAAGTCAAAACAATGTCTTGTGACAGCGCCCTGCGTATCATTATCAGATTAGACAATATGAAATTCCTCAAGACTCCGAGTGTAACGCTACTAAAATTTCATTAGCAACTTCCTGTGGCAAACCTATCTGTCTTTGGCATGCCGAAATATTGACTTGATCAGTAAGGAACATTTAAAGCACACAAGATCGAACAAGTAACCAAATTACGAATGATTTCAATACCAGTTAGCGGCAGGCGGATAAGATTTACCCACAATTCCTGTTTCTTGTTACCGCTTCCTGTATCACGCTAAAAGGGCATGGGGGAATCCTCAAAACGGTTTTATTTCATGTTTATTCAGAGCTATCCTGACAACGTCAACAACAGTTTGAAACAATAAAAAGTTATGGGGGAAAACTGTGGTATCAATGTCAATTTGTGTGTATGAACCTAATTCATTCTGACAGTGTTGATAAGTTAATGTTTTGTACAAGAAATACCACTCAATGCGGGAAATAATTCAATATAAAAATCATGACTTTGATGATCACAATGATTTTATTGAATTATATGATTACAAAACAAAATTTGTAAAATAACGGTTGTTAATTACTACAAAGCATAATGTTTTATTTTCATGTCAAGCATATTTTCAGATTTTATCTTGTGCCCTCTCCATACGGAAGCTACAGTGCCGCGCTAGTTCATACAATGTTCTATCCTCATATTACTGAGTGCTCAGCAAGGAAACATTTTCCCCATCACCTCTTATGATATGACAGGGCTAGGAATTGACCCCGGCCTCCATAGAGAAGAGCAAACTCTCTACCACCTGAGCTACTAAATCATTTACAACATATAAAAATAAGTTTTTGTTCAAACTAGGAGTTGCTCATCATTTTGAATGTTACAGGAATATATCAAATTAACTTCATTTCTAATAGATATACTTTGAACAAATATCATATATATATATATATATATTACTCCTCTCTCTACCAATATAGAAGTTATCATAATCATGATATAAAAAAATCAGATGTACTTTGCTAATATGACTACTTTAGGATAATAATAAACCAAATTGGTACCCTGGTGACATCTAGATGGTTTAATGATAATAACTGATTCATATAAGTGTGGAAAGTAGGTTGTGAATTTCATAAATAGCCGTTGATTTATGGACCTATCTCTACTAGTGGACACCGATGGGGGACCGAGACGCTAATAGCATGTTTGTGTAAGATTGACTAATGGAATCACTGTATCAGACCGACAGAATAATTATAAAATTGGAAGATTCTTCATTTTGAACAGAATAAACACCCTATCAGTGACAGGATTCTCTTCGGTAAGTCCCTAAAGATGACAGGGAAATTATGGTGTTGGTGCATGAGATATACTAAGAAATTACTTTTTACATCTTGGGAGGAAAACAATGTAGACCTGGTCCAGATTCAGAACTCTTCACACCGCTTCAGAGAAAGGAGCTCTTGAATAAAGAGTACTCCACACTGAAGAGCAATGATAAGAGGGACAATCCAAGATCAGAAGATGGCCCTACAGTCTCGGGCGTCCATATAGCAATCAATAGAATTTCACTTACTATACTTACTCAATGGATTGCAATTTCTTTTGACAGAGATAGTTCAAGTCGATAAGCCTAATAATCAACACCATTCAGGGTAGGGTTTTTAGAGGAAGTGAATTAAGGATACATACATCATATTGATCTCGAGCTGTGACTGACCTTCATTTTACTCATCTCCAGACTTTACCTCCTGAAATATTAACTTGCCTCGGACAGATCGGGATCACTACCTCACCAAAATGCTTCAATTCAATAAACCCACAGCCATCGGATACAAATGTGATCATTTACTCAATTACATATTCACCTCCTTCTAAATCTTTCAAAGTCAGCCGCTGAAAAAATTGTTTTTTAGATAATTGTTTTAAAAATTTAGTTGTCTGGGTTGAGTGTAAGATTCCTCCATGTCTCGGTCATGTCTCTTAGACTGCAATCCAATTTCCAACTTCCAACTTTCAACGGTTGCACTCTTTAGCTGCCATATTCAGCAGGTTCAATCTGGTTGTGAGAATCTTCACTTAACCAAACACTTTGACTTGTAAGCTATACTTCATTGACAGCCCCCTAAGGCAATCAATTCCTCACTTATCTAACTTTCTTATGCAATCAAATTTCACCATCTTCTATCTATTTTTAAACTGCATTCAATAAAAAGGTCAGTTCTATCAACTTTAAAAATACAGAATCAAACTTACATATATCTAAAAGTTTATAAAACTTATCTCACTGTCTGGAAACTGGGATTAACAGCTTTCTGCTGGCAAAACTGAGATTTCATTACATTACAAAATTTCTTTTATAACTGCACTTTAAGACAAACTTGATTTTTATTTGTAACATTTGTTATATTGATTTTTTTCCTTTTTCTGATATTAATATAACATCTCAATGGACACAGCTTGTTAATTTGTAAGAATTTATCATATAAAATCAATGATAATTAACTAAAATGACTATGACAATTTTGGGTCGCGATGCCCAAAGACTAACCATGCCATTATCCTATTGGACTTTCCAGACATAATGAGCTAAAAATTTATGGATGGACGCTAGTTAAATTCACAGATTGAGACATAGCTTTGCTGGCAAACTGTATCAGCTGATATATCATTACACATGTTGATTACATGTGGATGTAGAAGGTCTTCATCATGTACTCTTGTAATCATAATTTGAGTCCCATAAAAAAAAGTATTTTACCTCAATGAATCTATGTCACTCACGACTATGCGTGGATCCCATAAAAAAAAGTATTTTACCTCAATGAATCTATGTCACTCACGACTATGCGTGGGTCCCATAAAAATAAGTATTTTACCTCAATCAATCTATATGTCACTCACCACGATGCGTGGGATGTGTCTCTGTTCCCCGGGTCCATATACTCCTGCCAGTCTGAGAGCACATGTGTTTAGTGTCTTCTGATTGGCTGTCTTGGAACCGTTGGCGCCAAGAACCTTCTTCTCAGATAGCATTTTGGTGTATGAATAATAATCTGTGAACTGGAACAGAAAATGACTATTAAGGAGAATTTTGTGAAATGGGTTATACAGATGTTCTGACACAAATTAATGCTGAATGAATTACAATTCATAAAACAAACCTTAAATAGAATATATGTGAATGTGAATCGTAAATCAACATCTCTGCAATTTGCTAAAAATACAGCCATTGATTTTGTAGCTCATCAGGCTTCATATCAATTTTGGTTAAGGGTGTGGCAATTGTGATTCCCCCCATAGCATGGTCAACAGGGTCAGCAAATGTACAATTTAGAATCCTCCTTTTCTAAATTAGGAGTCTGCACACAAAGTTTAAGCTTTCAAGGCCTGCAAAATCGATGCTTCTTAAGAAAAAGATGAATGAGGGTGTGGCCCTTTATCAGGGACCACAGGGTCACCAAAGCTATTAATTATAATCCTCACTAGTCAAGGAGTATGTACACAAGGTTTCAGCTTGCTAGCAATTCTAGGCATTTTGCTTCTGGAGAAGAAGATCAAAATAGATATTTAGGGCGTGGCCCCTGTGGCCCTTATTAGGGGCAATAGGGCCACCAAAGCTTATAATCCTCAATAATCAAGGAGTCTTTACACAAGATTTCAGCTTTCAGCTTTCTAAGACTTTTGGTTAATGAGAAGATGAAGAGAACAGGTTTTTAGGATATGTGACCCCTGTGGCCTTAATTAGGGTCACCAATAAGTTACAATTTATAATCCCCACTTGTCAAGGAGTCTAAATACAAGATTACAGCTGTCCACATCTTTTAATTCTGGAGAAGAAGTAGAAAATAGGTTTTTAGGACCTAGGGTCACCAAAGTTACACTTTATAATCCTCACTAGTCAAAGAGTCTATACACAAGATTTCAGCTTTTTAAGCGTTTTGGTTCTGGAGAAGAAGTCGAAAATAGGTTTTTAGGGAGTGGCCCCTGTGGCCCTTATTAAGTGTCAAAGGATCACCAAAGTTACAATTTATAATCCTCACTAGTCAAGGAGTCTGTACATAAAGTTTCAGCTTTCTACGCTTTTTAGTTCTTGAGAAGAAGTTGAAAATGCAAAAAGTTTACGGACGGAATGATGGACGCCGGACACAATTCCATGCCATAAGCCAATCAGCGCCTTTCAGGCTGGATGAGCTAAAAATGATAAAGTCCTATTTTTTCCATAAATCATTGATGCTATGGAAAGAGCTTTCACAATTCCAGCTACCCCCAAAAAAACATAACTCAATGCAAAATTGTCCACTGAATGTGCAATAGCGTAAAATACTCAAGATTGACACATATATTTCAACAATTGAAGACTATTTTTCATTTTAAATCATAAACCAAATCCAAAATATTAATGTTCTGATTCAAAGTAAAGTGATTTAATAAATTCCACAATTCCTTTGATAACGGTCATCCACTGGAACCGTACACCATTTGAGTGCTCTAACCTTCTCTGCAAATCTCTAACCACAAGTAAGGTTATTGAAAATCGGTAATTACAAGAAATTACATGAGGTAGATGGTGAGCCAGTCTCCCTGTGGAGTCTGTGACTGATTCCGTACTCCCAGAATATAGATTAATATCCCATTATCTACAAAACTCTGTATTCCATCATTTTATGATCAGTATAGTCTGGGAATAACCCCTGTATACAATCATCGGCTGGTCATACAGAGGTCCATATGGTGATTATCAGATGTATTCTAATCAAGAATTGACTTATAGTTTATGTTTGTCTAGACAAGGCATTCTTAAAGGAATTCAATGTAAGGACAAATCCTTTTTATCAATTTATTTGACCAAAGTGTCAGATGTTTTGAAAATGCTTTATAAGTCTGACATTTGTTCTCAATTCATGATTTACAATTTACAATAATGTTATGATCATGCAGCAATATTAGCTTGATATTATATATACCTCAAATTCCTGAAAAAAAGGGTTTGTGTTTTGCTCGAGTTTGGTCTGATACCCACAAGGATACGGTAACACTGTAGCGTTAGATACTTCATAATATTTAATTTAATCTGATTATTGTTAAAAGGAAAAATAACTGTTCAATTCAAGAATTTATTGAAAATGGAAATCTACATTTTCTAGACAAGGGATACTCTAACCAAGATATGTTTTTTTAATAAAATAAAATCAGACTTTCATCGAAAAAGGAAAGAGATATATGATCCATTCAAGAATTAGTTTCAAATTAAAATCTACAGTTCCATTTGTCTATAAACACTGTGTATAACCGTACACCGGAACTAGCGAGGTGTACGGCGGAGAAATGTTGCTAGCGAGGAGCGTGATCGCAAACGGGATCGCTTAAAAAGCAATCATCGCCGTTTAATCATCTTTTTCTATGTTATTATCATGTCAATAGCTTTCCGAGACATAACTATTTAATGTCATATTCTGTTCATAGTCAGAGATAGCAAATATGTTACTTACAACAGCATTACTCGCAACTGTCATTGTTACTGTCCCTTGGATACAGAATGACAAGCACATACATTTTACTAAGTATGTGTGCTAAAATTACCACATGATGTTGATTATTTTAAAGTTATAAAGTAAAATATTACCTAACTTTCGATTTCGGCTCCTCGCTAGCAACATTTCTCCGCCGTACACCTCGCTAGTTCCGGTGTACGGTTATACACAGTGATAAAAGGGACATTATTTTGATATTTAATATATATCTAACTGTGGGGCTATATTTTTGACATTTAATGAAAAACAGGAAACAACAAGAATTTGTTTGAGATGCAAATCAAAACTAACAATTGTCTTGAGATGATATTTTGATAATTATATATATATATAGCAAACCTTAGCATCAGATTTGATGATAATGCATCAAATCTAACATATTTCTTGAAAAGGGAAGACAAACTATTCAATTCAGGAATATATCATAAAACACAAAATAAGAGTAATCATGGTTCAATGTATTTAAGAAATTTATTGATTTCAAATTTTGAATTTCTGCAAGAGCAGGAGAATTTAATTTGTAATTAAAGTGAAATGCTAAAACATCTTAATTAAATGCAACGGCAGATGATGAGTGGAAATTGAATCCAACAACTATCTGAAAAATATACCAAATTTCATCAAAATAACGAAGAAAATCTCCAATCTTGATCCCCTTAATGCCACAGCACATGATATATCCTCCTTAAAAGATCTTGAAATCAAAACAAATAACAATTTCATGCATCAAAATGTCGTCATGCATTAAGATGATAATTAATCTTTGAAATCTATAAACAAAACAATTATTGGAAACCACAATATGAACAAGCCATCATGCAGATTTTGAATTATGGGAGGCAATTTAAAACACCTAATGGTTGGAATGACCTGCCTGTCATAGCTTGAAGGATTCTTGAGTAAAGGGACAAGATAGTTCGAATATTTATGAATGAAAGAGCTTCATATACCAACTTGAAAGTATAGAACGTTCTCTGTAGAATGGAATCAATGGACAAGATATTTTGAACATTCGTAATTGACAGAGCTTGATGTTAAATAATCAAAAGTATATAAAAAGTATTGCTCTTATATTCTTAAAGCTTATCAACACTATCATGGCCAATCACTGAAGTAGAACCTGCAAACACCACCATCATCTAGACAGTTGTAGTGGATACTTGCTTGAATATCAATGTATTACATCCAAAAAATTCCAAAGGAAAGTTTCTGTAAGATGAGTGTCAAGGCATTGGTCATTTGGTGAGTATTTGAGTAAGTGAATAATAAATGATTTGATGTTTAGCGCAGCTATGGCAATATTTTATTCATTAGTGAAATTGATAAGAGAGGGAGATTTGTGTTTATTACAAAAGCTTAGAGAAGAAGAAGGGGAGAGAAGTGGACTCTGGTTATAACAGTCAAACCTCAGACAATAGGGAGAGGGGTGGGGGCGAGGGGAAGGGGGAGGGGGATAGTAGGAGGGTGAGATGTTGGGAGGGGGGTGTTCAAGTCGCCTGGTTATTACAAGACAAGACGCAACATGGTCAGATGTAGATTGCTAATTTGATGAGTGTCAAACTCAGATGTGAGGTGTCTAGACATTACAATATTATACTCCAGGGTAGAGGTGTAGTCATAACAGCTCCTGGACCAGACAGTCTACAATACCAGTATCCTTGTCACATATTATTGCATCTATATAAACCTCTCTAACATTATACAGATGCTTGAACGACACAAGGAACCCCGAAAGCAAACTTACTGCAGCATCCAAATTTTTATTTAATTTATTTTGAAATACATCTGAAAAAATTTAGCGTCACAATTATGACTTCAACCTTTCCAATATGACATGCTGTGTTATGTTATTGTCGCTTTGAAATTTTCCTGTGTAATTAAAAGGACATGAAGTCCTAATGGGGTATATATTGTGGAAATAAAATTCAAGGGGACACTTCAGTTTATGCATATAATGCTATAAGTACATAATCATAACACAACCATGTAGTAACATGCAAATGGGGATAACATTTTTGTTGATATATATTTTACCACTTGATAAAGAAGAGTGCATGAGAGGATTTTGTTTCCACACAAAAATTCCCAATAAGACTGTCCCTTTAACTAAGACACAATATTTAGATTCAGCTATGGCTCAAAGATATGAAGAAAGACTAGTACTAACCCTGTCCTCAGCAAGGTATGGTAGACTCTCGTCCCCGTCTCTGATCTCTTCTCCACCAAATACAACATTGTAAGTACTTGTGTACACCAGTCGCGTGATGTCATGTGTGTGGCAGGCTGAAATGTAGAAACCACTCACTATAATCCATTATAAAAAGATAGAGAGTTTATTCTTTTCTTTTACTGATGTAAACCAAGCCTAATTGCAAGAAAATGAAACTTTATTGCAAGAAAATAATTTGTTGTTGTTAATTTGAAAGAAGGACAATAGAAATTGCTGAGGTCATGTTGCTACATTGTTGATCAAATAAACAAGATCATGTTATCATGCCTGTATACAAAATATACATTTTTATTATATGATTGGCGGTGAAATACCGAGATCTATCAATGAAAATAAACCGTGTTATCAGTCACTAGTGACAATAACAATGGAACGTGTTATCAGTCATAACAACAATGACCTGATGTCATCGAACAATGCTCTGACGCAATGACACGCTCATGAGGTCATGTTGTCGCTTAGGCAACAGGCTCTCATCGGAGCTGACTCAACGTAGATGTGCTTGAATTTCGATAGAAAAACAACGATTTAATCATAAAATAAATAGAAAATTTGTCTTTTCTTGACAAATACCATGTTTATCTCATCTCGAGAGGCAGAAAAGTTGTATATTATCACTCGTGGCTGCGCCACTCTTGAAAATATAAACTTTCTTCCTCACTCGATGAGATAAACATGGTATTTTTCAAGAAAAGACAAATATCCTCTAAATATCATTATCTTGATGTTGTATCAACCGGCAACATCCAATATTTTTATAAAAATGTAAATTATCTTATGCAATATCTTCAAACGGTAAAATGAAATAATGATGTGAAATATGAAATATTACATTGTATTTGAGAGCAAACCTGTAAATAAGATGTAAACGCTAATGCGTAACTATGATTATCAGCTATTTGCATAAGTACCTGTTACCAATGCAAATATCCACAAACCATACACTAATAATAGATTCCTTATCCAAAACAAACGGTTCATTTTTAAAACATTTTGCACTATATCAAAGTTTTTTTTTTTCTACAGTTGAATCAATATACAATATATTTTTATGACAAAGTTGACATTTTCCATTCATAATGAATTGTACTCATTACATGAGAACCTTCTCTGAAGATTACAAACTTGCTTTATCAATACAGAAAACACAAGATGAATTTGCCTTGCACTGATCTGATTCAACAGAATTAACTCCATTACCAAATCAAAGAAACCAATAAATACATTGTTGTTCACAAAATCAAATTTGTATTGCAAATTAGTCAAATTAATTCTCTTTAACAAAAAAATGCTTCACATTCCGACAATTGAAGTAACATAATAGAACATAATTTGTCATTTCCAGCTCACTGAGTAAAGAAGCTAAACATTGCCATGCTGCCCAAACCGTATAACACAAGATAATCAGATACGTATCAACCCTCGACACCTATAGCTCTGCTTTAATCCCAGAGAGGAAACTGCGAGCATGTTCAAGAAAACGTTCTGGGACGGTGAGCTTCTATAGCGGGAGAGAACGAGGAAATGAGGATATCTGCAAACCTTCCCATCATCCATCTGGGTCATTAGAGGTCATCTGCTAATCAAGGCGTAGATTTCTCAACTGAAAAAAATGTGTATGAACGTTCTGGTAGGAACAACATCAAAGTCGACATGAGCACGGATCATTGTTCTGTCTGGCTTCATGCGGCCGTTTCCGCTTGTAATTAGCGCCGTCGGAGAATTGGTGGTCTTGTAGAGAGGTGCAGATCTGTTACAAGATGTTGTTTATGGGAACCCTCCTTGTTTGATTGAACATGAGTTCTGTTGACTTGATATGTGATATGAAATTAATTTATATTTTACCAACTGGTCCTGGTACTGGCTTTTATCTTAAACTAGCCTTAAAAATAGTCCTTTGAAAAAAATTTAAGGTCTTTGATTTTTATTTCAATATTTGATATGAAATAGATACATAAATAATATATAATAGAGAAATGAGTCTTTTTGACTTAAACACATTTTCTAGACTTTAGAAGGTTCACTAAACATTTTTTAGCCTGAGGATCAGGATAACAGACTAATCTTTAGGGTATACTCCTAAACATAAACTTGAGGAAAAGATTTTTAAAATTATTACTTGTCACTGAGCATGATAAGTAAACAATATTTCAAAGGAAATTTAAAACATTTTATATATTTTTTTCGCATTCACATCTCTGATGGATCTTTCTTCAAAAGAATTCCCTGTTCTTAGTAGAATTCTTTGACCATCATATATCCTGACCAAGTGGCATGCACACACGGCACACAACAATACAGGGAGTTGGCCTAGCTTCAACTATTCTATTGTCCAGGCATCTAGCCTTTCATATATAATTCACTGGCTTTCAAGGCAAATTAAGGCATCACATGGTTGATGATTTATTAGAAACAATATTTTGTGCCTTTATCAAATTAGTGTGCCATCTTCAACGCAGTTGTGTGCCTTTAGAACAAGCTTTGGAAGATCCTACAATCCTTTAGGTTTTCAGACAGAAGCAATAACATCATTACCTTCAACAACAATAAAACAACAAGAAGATTTATTCAAGCTAAATTGTACAATATTACAATGCAAATTTCTCTGACAAACCTAATAACATCCCATACAAGTGAAACACCGTCTCAGACATGAGAGAAACAATGTTACCAAACCTATCTACATATACATCGAGAATGCATGCACAAGTAATAAAGTGTCTGAGTTTGAATCCAATTTTGGTGAAGTTAAACAGTAAGCTATCTGGCTAGTCCAGCTAACTAGATCAAGGGGCTGTACACTGATGGAGAATACTACCCCTGAAAATTGAACTGTCTGGAAAAAGTGGATTCTGCCCAAAATAGGTTGTCTCTGTCACTGGAATTCCCATATTTCTCGGAGATTGAGGGCATTTTCCATCAACCTCTATCCTTACCTGATAACTCACTGTGTCCATAGTCAGAGATCACCAGTGACTGACATTTCACCATTATTTGGGTTAACTTCAACAGGGTTTAACATTAGCTGCACTTATGCAATACTCAATCTATTAACCCTTAAAATGCAGGTCCCATATTATTTCGGGCTGGTGATAAGATAACTCATTGTGTCCATAGTCAGGGATCATTACTGCCTGACATTTCACCATTATTTGGGTTAACTTCAACAGGGTTTAACATTAGCTGCAATTATGCAATACTCAATCTATTAATGATTGATTGATAGATGTAGTTGAGCCACAACTATAAGATAAAATGTATAAATAATAGTTATATGAAATCTTGTATTTGAATAGCAACCATGTACATGTACTTGACTTTACTTAAAGTTCATCTAACAAAAATCTCCCACAGCTTGATGATAACTGCATTGTCCCCCTTCTCAACTCTTTGACAGCTATGTTAAGTCATATCTTGGTTCACTTGGATACCTAAATCAAGTCTTCATGGTGTTTCCCTTCTTGTTTAAATTTGTAGAAATGACCCTCAGTTGATTATATAAAATATGACACAAT
This sequence comes from Steromphala cineraria, assembly GCA_916613615.1. Classification (NCBI taxonomy): domain Eukaryota; kingdom Metazoa; phylum Mollusca; class Gastropoda; order Trochida; family Trochidae; genus Steromphala; species Steromphala cineraria. The sequence continues at coordinate 13,046,966 of OU744721.1, forward strand.
CTCCATTTTGATTGATTACAGTGTAATTCATTAATTAATATTTACAACATATATATCTCTTTAGATAAAACTGTTTGGCTATTCTTTTCATTTTCCCGAACCTCTGGAACTTAAATTCCAGAAGTGTCTTGAACAACTTGCAGATTCAATACTGTAAAATGCTGAAAAGAGTAACAGGTCTAATTTTACTCTTTTCCCTAGAGATGTTCCAATCTTGCACACTTACATACTCGTCCTTGTTTCTAGCCAGATCAGCCTATTCTCGTCGAAAATCAATGGAAGTTTTTTTATAGTACCGATCTTCTGTACAAGGCACAAATAAATGCAAGAATATAAAAAGAACCCAGAATAAATGTTTGTGAACTTTTCTTGCATTGTTGTAATAAAAATTGGTACGTATTTGTGTACAATTCCCATGTGTAAAGTAAAAAGAAAGTAGGGAATTAAATGGCTAGGTTTCCTCAGTTGAATTTCAGAACTTCTTTACCACTCCTGATTAACTTCATTGTTAGTCAACACACATGAAGGGTTTTTAAGTGAAAAAGTCGATAAAAAGTATAAATATTTGCCTTTATGAGGACATAAACATGTCTTCATAGCATTTTCTCGTGACCTTCACTCTTATAGCTCTCTTACTAGATGGTTCAAACACCATCATACCATCACAAAGCTCCTCTGAAGTGTAAAACTTAGAGACACAGAACTACCTACTGAATCAAATTTGACTCTTCACAAGAGTTTTGCACTAAAGACAACCAATAATTTAGCCAGTCTTTTATGTACATCCAAATCAAGATGAAAGACATATTTGTAGACTAAATTCAAATGATTAGAAATAAATGTCATTTAGATAGTCAACAAATGTAACATTGTTATATTTTGGATCACACTATCTTCAATAGTACAGATTCTTGTACTTTTTTCCCCTTGTACTACATTTTTGTGGATAGTGAAACAGGCAAATTGGTTATAGCTGCTGGTATAGTCATTGCTGGCGCTGTTGCCTGACTCTGGTTTGAATCCTGCATGGGACTCTGTCCGAAAAAGTACAAGAATCTGTACTGTTGAAGACAGTGTGATCCCAAATATAACATTGTTAAATTTAATTGAGTTTAGATTTTATCTATTTGACTGTTGAGCAGTTCTACAATAGTTCACTTATTTCCTTTTATAAATATATGACTCTTTCACACATACATAAATGCAAGAAATCAAGAACCTAAAGGTAGATAAATACTGCAAAGGGATCCAAATGTCAAAGACATACTGGCATGATTACACAAGGTAAAGCATTGTTTGGTACAAAAGTTTAGTAACAGTGAAACTGTAGATAAGTTGATTGTGACTTTTTGCGACAATATCAAAAGAAGGTTAAAGTGAATGTCAGATCTCCACAGAATAAGGCCAAAGATATATTGCACTTTGTCCATGGAAGGACCACTCTAAATTAAGTGTATGTATAGGTTTATACATGTATATGATCAAAGATCAAAACCATCAATCACCTTAGTACAAAGTAAAAGCATTAGCCCTGTATGGAACTAAAAGGTTAGACGACTAGACATGAAAGGATTCATTCTATAGTCATGTAAACTTATTTTCAATATCAAATTATGTTTATCCATCATTGTGACACACCAACAAAATATAGCTGTCAACATGACAGAATTTTATTCTGTAAAAACAAAACTTATTAAATCTACAATTCATATACCGGTAGACAAACATCACATTCAAAATTTATTTTGTTTAAACAAAACTTGTTGGTCAACTCTGTTTCATTTATCTTTCTTTAACATTTATATAGACAAATGTAACATTGTAATAATTGTCATCACAACTGCGTTTGGGATTTGCCCAACACTCTCAAAGTGACTCCAAGATTGACACTGACATTCAACAGAATTAAGTACCAGAAACAAGAAATATGGTACATGTAACTAGTAGTAATACAAATTTAGGAATAATTCTATCAGTCATTGAGAATTAAGAAAAATGTTTGTCCGTGAAGAATTTCATTTCTGTCAAATTTGAAAACTTTGATGTACCAAAATGCAATAAAATCATTATTCATCTTCTAACAAAAATAAAAAGGCAGGTGTTGAGGGGCTTAACAACCCAATGAGTATACAGCAACCATGCCCTAATGACCTATATACAATCACGTACATGACAAGATCTCACGATCTTTACAAGACAAACACCCAAAGACCACTAACAGACGGACAGATTTGTGGGCCTGTTTGTCTTTCATCAGGCTAACAGCTTATTATTTGATGAAGGGAGACATTGGTGTCTTGCTGTAAGAACCATCATATTCCATTGTGGACTCTGATGCTGAAGCCAGAAACCTTCTCTGGGACTTGGTTCTGAGGAACCTCATCTCTTGGGGTTTGTACTGGGGAGGGGGGTAATTGGGAGGAGGGAGAGGTGTTGGTGGTTGTTTGGATTCCGGGGAAATTAGTGAATCTGAGGGGTTAGCTTGACTCTGTCTGAGGTACCTCACCAACTGGACTCTGTATTGCAGGTAAAAAAGGGGGGGGGAGGGAGAGACGTTGGTGGTTGTTTGAATACAGGGAATTTGTAGGAATCATAGGGGTAAGCTAGATTTTTTCTGAGGAAACTAACCCAATGCCCTTTTATATTGGGGGGGAGAGGGAGAGGTTTAGTGGTTGTTTGGGAACTTGTGAGAATATCATGAGTTAACTTGACTTGTTTACCTATCTTTGCAGCTGTAGACGCAAGGTGTTCTAATTACCACACAATTAATACACATCCTCCCAAAAATATTAACCCTTGCACCTACTTTAAATAGGTTAATAACATCCTTTTGCCACTCTGCATCATCCCTATTTATTCTTGGTACCAACCATTGTGTTCCACAAGTCCATAAAGTGTTAACTTCATCATTATTATTTGTAATCCTGAATAGAGGCAACAAATGTTTTTGTCATTGCATTAAGCAAGTTGCAGGTTTCTAGCATTTTCTTGTAGGTATAGTGTTAACAAATACCTTTCTTGAAAAATTGGTTCGTAACAAACAATTCTAATTAGTAACCACACTAAAAAAAGTACATATAGAGGCCCATTATTTTCTTAAAAGTGTCTTCACTTGTCTAGCAATGTAGTTTACAAGGCTTGCAAGATAGATATAATTATAGCAACATAGCATGATCCCAAAGCATGAAGTCATTAGATCTGCAGAAACAGGAAGTGAAGGATGGTTCAGAACTTCAAACTATATTTTGTTGTCACAAGATGGTACATGAAAGAAGTCCTTAATTAATTTCTTCTTTTCATCCCAATATATGATGCAGGAAGACTTTTCATTCTTTATTTCAAAGATTCTTCTTTTCATCTATACACGTAGAATGTAATGAATACTACCACCAAAGGTAACTTCTCATAAACTCCAAATGACATCCAAATAACAAGAGTCATTAGAAGTGTTGGATTAAAGAACATTTGTTATTGAAAGGATACATGGATAGAAATGTTTACTTCCAACAAATGCTTGCTTCTTACAAACTCCTCATAACATCCCATTGCCAAAAAGAGAAGCATGAGAATTGGATGACAAACTATTGGTAACATGTAATAAGGGAACAGGTAAGTAGGGCTTAGCAGTGATATGAGGGTTGATTGCAGATACCAACATAAGAATTGCTGATAATTAAGGACACTTTTTGCTACAAACGAAATAGGTAGGGGAATGAGTTTTTGATGACAAATAAAGGGTGACACAGTGACTTGTAGATAGGTGTAGGAACAAAGGGTACTAACAGAATAAGGAGAGGCTTTCACGAAGTTGGATTACTTGTACCCAATCCTTTCTTTTGAATAAATATGTTTAAATCAAATGAAAATACCAACATATGTATCCTGCTTATAAAATACAAATGACATTTATTTGCTACATAGAAGAAGCATGAGAAAGCAGTATAGGATGAGAAGTGAATGAGTTGGGTTTAGTAACATGAAGATGTCATAAAAAGGACAAACATTTGTATGCTGTTGAAAAGAAAAAATTTAATTGCCACAAAGAAGAAGCATGAACAATCACTGTTTAGGAACAGTGAGCATGAGATGAAGAACAATTGTTGATAATGTCCACCCACCAGTTCCAGGTCATCTGATGAGCCATAGTGAAGACATCAGAGACTGGTCTGGGAATCCATTAGTACAACAGCGCTATCAGCACACATCAAAGATGTACCAATCTTTTAGTTGATTTCTGGTGTAAGGACACTCAGTCAATCACAACATTAGCACCAGTATAGATAGATTTACCATTCCTGATAGTCACAGAGTTCAAAGACATCATTTTCAGAGATGTGAATTAATGATGAATTCTCAGTGAGATCTGTCTGAACATCAAAGGTGGACTTCACATTGTATGTTCAATACACTAGATACTGATGTACATATATACAAAGTGGGCGCGGCACTCATAGCTACTGATGACCAAACTAACTCAACAAGACTTTACAGAAAAATAACTTTCTTAAAACATCTACTTACACCCCTTTCAAGGTTAATAAGATTTTTTTTTAACATATATTTTAAGAAAGTTTCATAGCTGACATGCAAATTGATTGAGATGATTGATGCTTTTAACAACACTTTTAATCATATGGCAGTGGTAAGAAATAATACAGACAAAAAGCTTGCATTCCTGGTTGAAATGAATCATGCTTAAACCAGAGGCAAGCTCAATATTGAAGTTGGAACAAAATCTATACAGAACTAAATGTTAGTTACCTAGCTTCAACTATACTCTATTGTCCAGGCATCTAGCCTTTCATATATAATTCACTGGCTTTCAAGGCAAAGGCATCACATGGTTGATGATTTATTACAAACAATATTTTGTGCCTTGATCAAATCAGTGTGCTATCTTCTGTGCAGTTACTGAACAATGTAATCATAACATTTTGAATGTTTTATTTCAAACCCTTTAACAAATAGACTCCACTACATTAATTACCTCTTAATTTTGTATATATTCATTCTTAACTCTTTATCTCGTTATCATTCCTTGTCATACATGATAAATAGACTTAACTTAACTGTTTGGTGAAATTCAAAATGAAGTTGGTTGAATTCAAACCCAAGACATGTATTTTACACTCTATACACTGTGCTGTCATACCTCTCTACTGAAATTGGTTCTCTTTAAATGTCATTTTGAGTGTGCTTAAAATGTAGTTTATGTTAACAAAGCAAGTCTACGTACGTTCTTTACTTTCATGCCTTGTGTACTTCCGTTATGATTCCCTTTTATGTCATGCGCATACTCACTTCCGCCCAGCACTCTCTTACCAATTTGCTGATTCCTTATCTATGTCATGCGCATAGTCACTTCCGCCCAGCACTCTCTCACCGAAGTTGCCATTCAGAGTTCTTCATTGCAAATTTAATTTAATTTAAAACTTTAAAGTTGAGTTAAATCTATCTCGTCTTCATCTTTTGGATCACCTACACTCGTTAAATTGGACATCATGCCTCGAGGAAGGAAACCAGCGGCCGTTCCTCCACAAGAAACTTCGGAACCTCGCCGAAATACAAGAAGTCGTTCTCCCCCTTTGTCCGGCAATTCCAACATGGCGGAGGGAACAGAAGAACGTGCGGGGTCATCATCGACGGTACATCGTCACAATCTTTCCAGAGTTTATTTAACTGCTAATGCTATTCGCCAAAATCTTTTTGACTGGGGAATTATCGCACCGACGTCTTTTTCGAGGAAAGAACTGTTAAAAATATATGACCTTAACAAACCTCGACATGCAAGTGATTTAATTCCCGATGTTCAAGAGCACATTCCCTCAAGGAAAGAACGCCCTAGATGTGCATCGACTATAACGAGTCAGGAGCAAGTAACTTTGATGCCAACCCCGTCAAATGACCAAGTTCCAGTCTCTTCGAACATTCTGAGATCTCACGAGATCCAAGATGGCCGCGCCCAGGAGATCTCTGAACTAAGAGATTCCATTGCTAGGTTGACGGACACGGTGGAAAAACTTGTTAATAGAGATACGCAATCTAACCAGAACCATCCAGTACTACAAGAAGCAAGCTTTCTGGCAGAAGGTAGGCCACCCTCTATGTTAGGCAACCGTGTGGCGTCTCACGACATTCCTAATTTTGTGTCCGTTTCTACAAGTTTAAGAAAATCAATTCAAGAGGGTCTGTACATAAATCTGGCCAGCTTGCTGATGTCCCCACACGATGGTTTCGACACCCCACAAGATTCTAACAAGAGAGAGTCTAGAATGCAGACTTTATCTTTTTCAGATTTTGTACTGGCTTTTGGCCGGTACAGCGAAATAATCTGTGAGGACAATGAGGCACGTCGTTGCGAACTTCAAAGATACCTGGCGGATATAAGCTCAATGCATCACCAATTCGGGGGCAACCTTTTCTATGATTATCATAGACAGTTTGCTTCGAGAGCAGCCAATCTCCTGATTCAGCATAACATTAAAGTTGATTGGTCGATCAGGGACCAAAATATCTTCTCTTCTCTAACTGCTGGACGTCAATCTACCTCTTGTGACATCTGTCAGTCGGCATTACATCATACCAATTTTTGTCCACAAAATGAGCTTGTTACACCTCGACGACCAAGAGATTTCCACCCTTACAGAAGAGAGCATTTCTCACATAGGAACTCAAACAGGACTGACATCAGGGGAAGAATGCGACGTGTACATGAAGGGAGAGAGATCTGTAATAACTACAACGACAAATCGGGATGTACCAGGAGTGCATGTCCGTTTCTACATTCTTGTGTGGTTTGTCTTGGGTCTCATCCAAAATCCACATGTTCAGAGGTCAGGAAATCTGGAAAACAGTGACTACCTTTTCAAGCTCAGCCATCTCCAGTCAACATTGATGTCCTTGAAAAAGAACTTGCTCTTCACCCTGACGCTGATTTTGTACAAAACTTACTCCAAGGCTTTAGAGCAGGTTTCGATTTAGGAATTTCCCCGTTGCCGGGTGATTCTTTAGAATGCCCTAACAATCTGTCAGCTCGAAAGGATCCGACGGCAGTTTCCAACCTGATTGCCTCAGAAAGAGAAAACGAATATATAATTGGACCCTTTACATCTCCCCCTTTCCAAGTGTATCGCATCAATCCACTTGGACTGGCTATTGGAAAATATTCAGGTAAAAAGAGACTGATCGTGGACATGTCTGCTCCTCACAATACCAAGCAACCCAGCATTAATGAACTCATTGACAAAGACTGCTACAGTATGGCATATGTGCGCATTGACGACGCTATCAAATACATCATGGTTTATGGCAAAGGAACACTTTTATGTAAATTTGACATAAAAGACGCTTTCAAACAAATTCCAGTGCATCCTACTTTGTGGCCGCTACAAGGGGTAAAATGGGAAAATCTTTATTACTTTTACACAAGGTTAGTGTTTGGATGTCGGTCCAGCCCTAAGATATTTGATTTCCTATCTTGTGCAATTTGTTGGATTGCTAGGAACAATTATGGAGTGGAAACTGTGCTGCATCTCCTGGATGATTTCCTAACAATTGACAAACCAAACTACATTGCTGAAAGAACTTTAGCCTTGATGACTCGTTTGTTCAAGATACTGGGCGTTCCTCTTTCCCTGCATAAAGTGGAAGGTCCTACTACAGTTTTAGAGTACTTAGGCATTATTTTAGACACTGACAAGATGGAAGCTCGTCTGCCTAGCGATAAGGTTGAAAGAATTAAAAACTTTATCAAAGAAGTGTGTAAATCCACTACTTGCACCAAACAAACCTTGCTGTCTTTGCTGGGACACTTGAACTTTGCTGCCAGAGTGATCAGGCCGGGTAGGTCTTTCGTGTCTTACCTGATATACCTCTCCACCACTGTTCCAAACTTGTTTGACTCCTTGACGCTGACTCCAGACTGCATTAAGGAACTAGATATGTGGATATTATTCTTGAACAACTGGAATGGAGTCTCACTCTTTCTAGACGCTAAAACCACATCTGCTTCGGCAATGCAACTCTTCACCGACGCTTCCTCTACTATTGGCTTTGGGGGATACTTCGACGGAAAATGGTTCGCAAGCAAATGGCCAGTAGAAGTTACAAGTATTCCCAATGTTTCCATGGCATACAGAGAACTCTACCCAATCGTTGTTGCTAGTCTATCGTGGGGTCATCTATGGAAACGAAAGAGAATTGTGTTCCTTTGCGACAATACCGCAACAGTTGATATCATTAATAAAGGACGTTCCAAGTGTGCGGAAATCAACAAGCTGGCCAGAAGACTCACTCTCACTGCCATGAATAACAATTTTTCACCTACTGCAATGCACGTATCAGGGACAAAAAATGTTATTGCTGATAGTTTATCTCGTTTTAAGTTCCAGGTGTTCCGGCAGGTCGTTCCCAATGCCGACAAGAAACCCTATCCATGCCCTCCTCATCGGCAAGTGATTCTTTTCTGAATGCAGAAATGGCAGATCTTTGGAAGAACTCGCTAGCACCAGCTACCCTAGCAGCCTACAAATCTGGTATAAAGAAATTTGGACAATTTCTCCTACGTCACAATTTTATTTCTGATGCAAGCTCTCTACCAGTAGTTGATTGTAATATCTTGTTATCTTTCATTACCTACTGCTACTCAACCTACCATCTGAATCACAGCACTATCAAACTCTACTTGGCAGGCTTACGTTTTTACTACCTATCTACAGGAAAACAGAATCCTTTTTCGTCTCAAGATGTCCAAGATCGTATCTCCATTCTCTTGAAAGGAATCAAGAAAAAACAGGCTCCGGTTCGACCCCTACGAGCCCCTGTAACCTTCAGTGTGCTGCAAAGAATGTGTAACGTGTTACAAGCTGGATGTTTCGATAGTTTTACTGATGTGCTTATGGAAGCTGTATGCACAACAGCTTTCTATGGTTTCATGAGATGTGGTGAATTCTGTGTTAAGGGGCAGTTTCAATCAGATATTCATCTGTGTGTTCAAGATGTCAGTGTGTTGACAGATAAGTTTGTGATCTTGCTGAAATCCTCTAAAACCGATCCCTTAAGAAAGGGTGTGTCTATAAAAGTGTGTTCGAATCCCGTGCTATGCCCTGTGAAAGCCATGAGCAAGTACCTGAATCTGCGTTTGCAGGCTCAGAGTGCTTCACAGGCTCTATTCATTACTCGTTTTGGTGTGCCCCTCTCCCGTACTGTGTTTGTTAATATGCTTCATCGCCTTTCATCTAGAGCAGGGATCCATTCCCTGATAAATGGTCATTCTTTTCGAATAGGAGCAGCTACTTCGGCTGCGGCGTCTGGAGTGGATGACCATCTCATTCAAACTCTGGGACGATGGACTTCACAAGCCTATACTAGGTACATTAGGACAGGCGAAGACTGTATCCGAAAGGCTCAAATTGCCATGTCTGACACTTCACGTGCTTAATTCTCAAATTTACTACCTCATTTGTGGCTTTCACTCACAAGTCAACTTTTTAGATACATCACAAAGTAATTAATATATCTTTATTTTGGGGTTTGAGTTTGGGCTATTTACCCTATTATTTACACAATTTTAAATTAACACATTGCTTTAGTAATATCACAACTTTTCTTCAATCCTTCAAACTTAAAAATAAAACTTATCTTTATATATATCCCAAGCTCAAGCCCCAAATTCCTTATTCATTCATAGGGGGCCTCTTCTACATATTTTGGGGTTAATTAAACTACCTCATTATATTATTCTAACTTATCCTACTAAATTATTTCCAGTGTCTACTACTGCTCACGCTTTATTCTTTAAGTCTTCATGGACACTCAGCTCCCGCTGCCTTTATTTTCATACGACACTGAGTGGGCAGCTCCCACTACTTTTATTAAATCAACACTTCCAATTAAATTAATCATCTACTAGGTCTAATGCAGCTAAGCTGCGATTATTCTATATTAATGCAGATACTCCAGCTATATGTAGGCTCTTATTGTAGGCAACAGCTTTTTGCTGCTCATAGTGTAGGCAGCAGCTCTCGCTGCTTGTAGTGTAGTATGCAGCTCCTGCTGCTTTTTGTAGTTAGGCAGCAGCTCCCGCTGCTCTAGTGTAGGCCGCAGCTCCCGCTGCTTGTAGAGTAGGATTGACAGCTCCCGCTGCTCGTATTGTAGGCAGCAGCTCCCGCTGCTTGTATTGAAAGCAGCAGCTCATTAGCTCTATTTCAGCCAGCTGCTTTCTATATCATTTATATACAAATTTTATTTCTGTCTTGTATTTCTTACTACTTGCAGTAGTAAATGTATTGGAGGCCCCCACTGTTTTTGCCAAAAATAAATATTATTCTATATTCCTTGTTTTGTTTTACATAAAATGTCATTTTGAGTGTGCTTAAAATGTAGTTTATGTTAACAAAGCAAGTCTACGTACGTTCTTTACTTTCATGCCTTGTGTACTTCCGTTATGATTCCCTTTTATGTCATGCGCATACTCACTTCCGCCCAGCACTCTCTTACCAATTTGCTGATTCCTTATCTATGTCATGCGCATAGTCACTTCCGCCCAGCACTCTCTCACCGAAGTTGCCATTCAGAGTTCTTCATTGCAAATTTACCCACCGCCTTCCCCATCACCTTCCTTTTCTTCATCTACAACATGCTAAAAGAGGGGTTAATTAAACTACCTCATTATATTATTCTAACTTATCCTACTAAATTATTTCCAGTGTCTACTACTGCTCACGCTTTATTCTTTAAGTCTTCATGGACACTCAGCTCCCGCTGCCTTTATTTTCATACGACACTGAGTGGGCAGCTCCCACTACTTTTATTAAATCAACACTTCCAATTAAATTAATCATCTACTAGGTCTAATGCAGCTAAGCTGCGATTATTCTATATTAATGCAGATACTCCAGCTATATGTAGGCTCTTATTGTAGGCAACAGCTTTTTGCTGCTCATAGTGTAGGCAGCAGCTCTCGCTGCTTGTAGTGTAGTATGCAGCTCCTGCTGCTTTTTGTAGTTAGGCAGCAGCTCCCGCTGCTCTAGTGTAGGCCGCAGCTCCCGCTGCTTGTAGAGTAGGATTGACAGCTCCCGCTGCTCGTATTGTAGGCAGCAGCTCCCGCTGCTTGTATTGAAAGCAGCAGCTCATTAGCTCTATTTCAGCCAGCTGCTTTCTATATCATTTATATACAAATTTTATTTCTGTCTTGTATTTCTTACTACTTGCAGTAGTAAATGTATTGGAGGCCCCCACTGTTTTTGCCAAAAATAAATATTATTCTATATTCCTTGTTTTGTTTTACATAAACAAGGTTGTTAGGTGGAATTCAATTTAACCAAAGACGCGTTGATCATAAGTTGAACACTCTAGCCATTGTGCTATTCTGGTTCTCTACTTAAATCATTTAAGTTGTTCGATCGGCTTTAATCCCAAACTAGTTAATTGTAGATGAACACTTACCGATTGTGCCATCAATACTGAGCTGACAGGACTGTTACTGATGATATCATTTGTAGGATATCAATAGGTAAATTTTTTTTCATATGCTTTTACATGCTCTATCAAAAACCACAAGATTGATTGACCGCCTTCTTTGACCCCCCAATTTCTGGTATAAAAAACTCGCCTTATATACTGATATATACAGTAACTCGAAAAGTCAGAGTAAAGATAATTATGTACAGATATTTCTTTAATCAAAGGATATCACTAAAAGTAACATACCGCTCTCAAAAACTGCTGAAATGCAAATTCTTTTGACTTGGCCTGATGATGTTAAATCGTCTTATATAAAGTTTCTTGTGTCTATTTAAGTGGATCATGAAGTGGATCAAAAGTTTGGATTATTGTAAAAATGAGTAAGAAATTTATTAGGTTGAAAACAAAAATCTATAAATATATGAGCATAATGCTTACCTTATAGATTCCTGAACAGTTGTTTTATATTGATTTAGAGCAAAAAATCATTTCATTATTAGAAAACTTTAGAAGTTTTCATACAGTTTTCTTTTATAACATTTTAACGGCTTTTTGCAATAAAAATAATGCTGATAGAAACAAACTTTAAGCATGATAAATCCCATAGATAGATGATTCGACAGCATTTTTTCCAGAGAAATCAGCAACCTTCATTCAGATAAATCCATCAATCACTGATAGGATTTATAGGGCAAACAAGCAAATCCCTCTTTGTTATATTTGTGTTGGCGTTGAAAAACTTATACATAGTGTCCTTTTCATCTTCAAACAATACACTGAAGAAGTTGAGATATATTTTCTCAGTCTAAAAGTAAATTGATATTGACTTAAATATTATTACTATCACAAAGTTATAGCACTTTCCCAGTAAAGTGAACGAGTTGGTTGTCGTTAATTCAAGTGCCTGTTTGGCCATATTTCAGTCATTAGTCAAATTATTTTGGATGGAGTGAATGGGTTTAATGCCGCTAGAGTTTTTGGGCGGAAGAATGGCTGCAACCAAAACTAGTTGGTTTGAAACCTGTTAGATACATATTTTTTTTAACTTTTATCTTTTCTTATAAGTATGAGGAAGAACCTGAATGATGAAAAATGCATAGAGTTGGTTGATATTTACAAAATAATACTCCGAACATAATTGAATAAATGTAGTCAACAAAGCATTGCTAATCATTACATCAAACAAATGTGAATAGCATACCCACTTATCATTAATTCATTACCACTTACTAAAATCAAACACTCTAAAATCATATTATTATAACCCTATCGCCAACATTAGGAACCATGCCATGAACACAGGAAATAAACAATTACAAAACGTCGGTACATCACTATAAAAACAATTAAACATATCAAGCGCTATAACTCTTGTCCACAAACCCTCCATCCTATTTAAGGACAGCGATAACAGCCCCCTCAGGAGCTTATTCAAACAGCGCGGATTCCTCGTACATGGCGAGTGATTAAACACATCACATTAGAATCATAGCTTAAATCAAGCACATCAAACATCAACATTTATAACATAAATACAAACTACACAACTCAGTAGGCAAACTGAAAAGCACCTTTGTAAAAGTCGTTTCGTGAAATTCTCCGGAAATAATCTTTCACTTTCCGTTAGTTTTATGGCGGGTAAATAATTCATAGCCTACGAGACCACTAGTGACAGGTGCGATGAATTACATCGTGAATTATTTCTGGGTTTCGTTGCAGTTGGCATCATATTCCTTACCACTCTGTCAGGAGAGATTAAGGTTGGACGGTCCGAAGAACGAAGATTTATGGATTAAGTCATTCCAAGATTAAGTAATTAGGTCATGCATCAATTGACAAATCTATGTAACTGAAATCCTTATTTGTGATATTTAGTTGGATTGATTGTTCTTCATGATGATTGGTGGTGTATTTTTCTGACATTTATTTTTTACAAAATGGAACCAATTTCCATGCCTGTGTAAATTTTGGAAATACAAAATGTTTGTAATAACATGAGATTTTCTGTATAAGAATTGAAACAGCAAGATACTAGTCTCATGAGATCAAATTTCAAGTGATGAAATGCATTAATAACAATAATATGTCTAATATGTCTATATGATAAAATACTAATCCATGCACTCAGTGGTAACTCGTGGTGCTTTATAAGAGCATTATTACCCTGGTCTAACCAAAGCTGACATATCTGTCATACTTAAAAAAATGTCAAAATTTTCATCAAACTAGATAAAAGAAGTTCCATTTCTAATGTATTGCTCATTCTAGATTAAACTGATGACATTTTGAAAAGTCATTCCAGTGTTTGATGACTTTGTTTTATTCTTCTGTGGAAGATTATTAGAGCTAGCAAAGTCTTTGATCTTGAATTGGAGATGATAGAAATAGATCAAAACAAAAACAAAGAAATGAACATGACTTTGAAGAAATCCATAATCATCTACCACAGAAGGGAATTGTATATATGTTGATTAATTAGTTTTAAGCTTCTTTACTTCTCATTAGACATTTCAAAAACTCTAAATCACTTCTTGTAAGATATTTAAAGGGGCAGTAGCATGCTTTCTAAAAATTCTATTTCTGCAAATTAATCAAACTAGAGGTAATCTTATGCTAAAAGAAACTATCATCAGAGAGTGAAACTTCTAAAAACTCAACTGATATCTGTTGTTGTTGAAGAAAATATCAAGTACTCAGCACAAACTGATGGCGACCATTTTTGTGTGAACACCTTTTAGGCATTTGAGAATGTGATATTGATTCTGGTAGGATTTAATGTTCAATTTGATTTAAGAACATTGCGTTGGAAACATTCATTTTTACTTTTGTGAGATTTCTCTATTTTCTATTAAAAATTTGCCAATTTCCTTTAATCCTTGTTTTGCCTGTAACAACTATGTTTTCATTCTTAGAGGTTTTCATTGTTCAGACATTGCCATTCCTGTAAATTTGCCAGTAAGAGTAAATTGTGGAAAGAAAAGTAAAAAGGTAACAAGAACCATAGAGGTACACTTTGGAGAAGAGTCTAGAAAATTCACTGAAATAAGATCGGAATGGAGGATATTTTGGGGTTAATATTATGTCACTGGAAGGAATATCATATTGAGAGAAGAGTCTAGAAAATTCACTGAAATAAGATCGGAATGGAGGATATTTTGGGGTTAATGGCACTGGAAGGAATCATATTGATTTCACATCTATCAATCACTTTACACGAGTACAGGAGTACACGAGTCCGCACTAGCAGTAGGAAAAATCAAAGTTGACATCATTGAAAACACTTACTGTCCCATATTTAGTTAAAAGCTAAGTATATTTTGAAAATATTTCACATCTTAGAAGGTACTTTACATTTTTAAAAAGAACAGGAAACCTTTTTGATAAATTATTTATTTTATGATTTTTTATTGTAGTGCCTATTTACCTACAAATACAGCATATTAATAGAACTATACATTGTACTTACTATTCTTGTGTAAGAATATATTATTTCATGCAGTGTCAATTAAAGTACTAGAAGAGTATACCATGTTTTAGAATTAAATTTTAAAACGACATCAATTCTTTAAAATAATCATAGAAGTAAAATTGTCTCTGATCAAGTATCATACAACCAACCAACCAACAACATAGAAAATGAAAAGGCTGATAGTGCTTGGTTAAGGTGAACATATTCCAGTTTGATTGCTTTAGAAAATGGAAAACTAAAATGCCTTGGTTCCTTT
Organism: Steromphala cineraria; assembly: GCA_916613615.1. Lineage (NCBI taxonomy): Eukaryota > Metazoa > Mollusca > Gastropoda > Trochida > Trochidae > Steromphala > Steromphala cineraria. Next base: position 13,062,154 of record OU744721.1, read on the forward strand.
TCAGCAGTAAAATAACCAAATGAAACCACCAGTTGACAAGGGTGCTGTCACCAAGATATTCAAACAGTGACTCTCGCAAACTTTATTTTCAACGCTGCCTGCTCTCAATTTTTATATCTGTCGTATCAAATTAGTGATTCTAAACTCAACAATAAAAGTGCAGGAATTTGCCTGCCATTCTCATCAAGCAATAACCCTTCATCCAGCCTAATTTTGCCTTGTATGTGCTTGAATTATTAATCTGCGGTGCGATGAGGCTAGATAGTGAACATGACTTGATCGTATTACATCCATTGATCTGATTACGATTATTGATTCTATTATGAACCACCATCGCCCAGGGAGAAACCAGAAGTCAGGTATACCAGCTCTGCAGCAGGAACGTCTTTCAAAGCTCCTTGCAGCTCATCACAGCTCTTTGCACTGATGACAGCCACTCAGAGTTTGCTCATGTGGAAGAGACGTGAAAATGACAAAGAAATGACGAAAAATGAATTTGGCAAATAGCTTAGATCAATAGGAAGTATTTTGGGGACAGGATGTGCAAATGTGGGTCTGTAGCTCATCTTTCAGCCAGTAATTATCAACTTACCAAAGCTCTGTATTGGGAGATTACCATTTTTGCTTTAATTATCTTCAAGGTAATTGTTTATTGTGATGATAACATCCTCTAGATTGAAAGTACAAAGACCTCAAACATATGTGCCAAAAACTAAATAATTTCTGACATAAAGTTAAGAGTTTGTGTCATAAATGTTCTTATAATATATTGTTTCAAGGTAACTAAAATCTCTTCTCTACCAAACTAACTTTTCTTCTAGGACTTGTATATTAATCTTAGTGCTTGAAGGTTATAGTTGAAGTTGACAAGAAAAGCAAGATTTCTGGATACCAACTTCATTGATATTTCATAGTTAAACCATTCTCTACAAAACTATTCCTGTTAGAAAAACTGATAAATTGGGTTAAATTCAACCACTCAAGGCAAAATCCTTTTAACAAAGCCTGTCATAACTGAGTAATATATATCAATCATGTTTCCTTTTAGTTCATTAAAACATAATTACTCTTACCTTGCTAGATATCCTTGAATCTTTCAAATTAAGAAACGGAAAATTTAGGGAGGTACTTCTTAGTTCGGATTATCAGGAATTTAGAATAGATATAGTCGTCATTTCAGAAAAAGGCAGATTCATAAAAAACAACAATGCACTCTAAAAAAGAAGAATATATAAAATAGAAGAATTCATTGGATTAACATGAAATTTTAAGAAGTCCTAAAACATACCCACCAAATAAAACATCGGATACAATCATTATATAAAGAACTTGTTTCTCTAGTTTTGGGACACATTTTACAGCTAAGTTTGTTTACTGGAAACCAACCTCAATAAAACAGCACTTGTCCCATTAAGAAGAAAACAATAACTCACAAAACTGCATTTACCATTTTATCGCTCAGTGCCAGACTGTTGGAATAACAGGAAGCAAACAAGAAAGGAAAGGACATTCAGCATATTCCATTACAGTTTGGGGAAAGCAATTATTTCCTGGACATCAAACAGCTATATAAAATGGAATATACATATAATGTCTGACTTTATTGCCCTCCATAAAATAAGGTAGTGTTTCCACACCTGATGTTCCTGTCAATTATTGATCATAAAGAGACCCCTAGCGGCCCACTAGAGTGAATATACTAGCTGTCAAATTGACCAACATATCCCTTGTGTAATATATAGGCTTGCTTTATTTCCTTATTCAGCAAAATGACCAAGGTAATGTATTCAGTGTCAATTTCTCCTAATTTCACTGACTCTGCATTTATTTTGCAACTTTAAATTAATCATTTATCAACTTAACTTCATCAACTTTTATCAAAATAACGATTGTGCAACACTGTATAACTTTAAACAGAGTAATGATAAAATTATAAAAGTCACAGAAGGTAAGACCAAATTTTGGTTATGGTTCCTATTTAAGTTTGTACACAAACACAAATTATATTCATGAAACCAGGGCAAATAGATTGAAATCACAGTGTAAACTAATTCTTTCCTTGAATAACTATTCTCATTTTATCTAAAACTTCATTTACAAAATCCCTTCTAACAAACCAAAACCTGGATTCATCCTTTTCATTTTATGGATATTTATTTTGTTGTGTAATGATTCAACTAAGTTGATCTGGCACTCAGGTATATATTTTGATACTTGTAAATTAAGTAAAGGATATCAACCTCTCCCTAAGTTTTGGTTGAAAATGTAAACATGAAGGAAAGGGGAAACCAAAAACCGAGGGTGAGGGGAAACCTAAAAGCGAGGGAGAGGTTGATATTTGTCATAAAAAGCAAAGGAAAGGACGACAAATTCAGTAAAAATATCAAAATATATAAACACTTAATGTATCTCCCAAACGCAACAATTTATTTAACAGCACACGCTTCATCACCTGAGGTTTATGTTTCAAAATATCACCGGAAAGCTCTAGGGTTACTTGTAATAATGATTTGAAAATAAAGTGAGAAATGTCACAACAAAAATGTAGCTTGATAAATATGGCTTGACGTTTGCAATACCTTTACTGATCCAGTAAATCACTAAAACCAACACTTACTGATTAATGTTGAGACACTCAGAACAATAAATAACTTGAAATAAAAAGAAAATTGTTTCATAATCGAAATAATCATTCCTTTATAGTTTATTTCAGAGTTGCATGTTAAGGGTAAGGAAACTCATTACAATGATCAGGCTACCAAAATAACCCAAAACTATTCCACTTCAAAACTTTTGGAAATGAAGTTTATCATTAAAGATCAGATTCAATTTCCTAAATGAGAGCATGTGCAGCGGACACCTGATAATGGAGAACGCCTGCATGTAAGATTTGCTCTCTCTGTGGTAATTTGTCCTTCATCTCCAAGTTAATGTCCATAAATATTGATTTGTAATGAAACCATGCACTATCAGGTAAAATGGCCGCAGGTCTTGTTCTCATAAAGCTACTGCATCACCTTGCAAAGCTGCACATCCAACCATTAGCGTCATTTCCTGAAATAAACTCAAATCTAATATTTCAATGCAAATCTCACATTAAAATCATGATTTCCAGTTTGATACTGCAATACCAACCCAAACGGTTGTCAGTCACCATGCATGGTTTAAAAAGCCTTTTCTCGTGAAACCTTGGTACATACAAATACATATTCTTTATCATAATTTTCTTTATATAACTGAAACTTTATATTTCAAAGCAAATCTCACATTAAAATCACGATTTTCGGTTTGATACTGCAAAACCAACCCAAATGGTTGTCAGTCACCATGCATGGTTTAAAGACCCTTTTCTCATGAAACCTTGGTGTATATACAAATACATATTCTTTCATTAGCAACATAATTTCCTTGAATTAATTGAAATCTTATATTTAAAAGCAAATCTCACATAAATTCATGATTTTCGGTTTAATAGCCCAATACGAAACCCCAACATCATATGTGAGTCAGCTACCATGTATGGTGTAAAGAGCCTTTACTTATGCAGCCTTGGTATATTTATGTATAATTGTATCACCAACAGCATCATTTCCGGAAATAAACTGAAACCTTATCTTTAGATACAAATCTGGCTTAAAAATCATAATTATTAGTTTCATAGCACAATACGAAACCCCAACATCATATGTTAGTCAGCTACCATGTATGGTGTAAAGAGCCTTTACTTATGCAGCCTTGGTATATTTATGTATAATTGTATCACCAACAGCATCATTTCCGGAAATAAACTGAAACCTTATCTTTAGATACAAATCTGGCTTAAAAATCATAATTATTAGTTTCATAGCACAATACGAAACCCAAATATCATATGCTAGTCAGCTACCATGTATGGTGTAAAGAGCCTTTACTTATGAAGCCTTGGTATATTTATATATATAAATTCTATCACCAACAGCGACATTTCCAGAAATAAACTGAAACCTTATACTTCAATACAAATCTCCCTTAAAAATAATGACTTCCAGTTTGATACCACAATACCAAACCAACATCATCTGTTAGTTACAATGCATGGTATAAAGAGACTCATGTTATATCTGAAGCAGCGTCATTTCCTGATTTAAACTGAAACCTGAGATTACAATCTAAATATATGATAACACAATAGCAAACCCTAACACCATCTGTAAATCAGTTACCATGCTCATAGTCAAGAGCCTCAACTCACGAAGCCTTGTTATATATTCTCTCAAAAGGTTTATCCCTCGCTACCTGTTGTACGTATAAATATTGATTCTTGTAGTGCAGCGTAACCAATCTCAGGTAGAACTCTTTACCTTCAGGCCTGAAGAGCTACGTACAAGACTCTGGTATCATCGCAAGACACACAAGAGAAGACCAAGAAGCTTGCAGAGACAAAGATTTCTGAACAAGAACTCTTCAAATTGCACCAATGGTGGTCATCATATGCAGCCTGTTGGTCTGCATAGATGAGTTGCTGTAATTGTTCGCTCATCAATAATTGCGCATCAGTGGTCATTGCTTGGACAAACAGCCCTAAATGACAAGCATCAAGGAGGGTAGGTGAGTACTGCCTATTTGTTGTGACGGCGATCGAGCCAATATCGGAGATATCATTTTGTGATTAATTGGACGAAAAATGAATCTGGCGTTAGAGAACGTGGAGGGTTTTTAGGCTGGAATCATCGATTGGGAATCTGCTGCCAGTATCGGAAGATCATACTTGATGGTGTTTATTGATAATGAAAACTAACGAGATATGAAGTGCATAACCAATAAGGTGATAAGTGTGATTTTATCTTACCCATAATGAATTCTTAATCTGATGCGGTCTGAATCTGTTATTTAATTGTCATTGATAAAATGATATCCCTGACATGAAAATATGATTAAGAAATAAATAAAGGAATGCCTCATTAATTTGCTTTCCTGATAAGATCATAAGAAAATGTTACGAATTTGTGAAAATTGGATGAAAATTGATATAAATCACACTTCTTTTCAGGCTTATAGGACCATAAAAGTATGAGCAAAAACCATTTCTTTTATACCACAGCATTTTCTTGTGAATTTATATGTATGATTAAGGATTTATGTTCAAGTGAAGTTTAAAAGTTTCAAGTCTTGGAAGTGGTAAAAAGTCTTCATAAGAAATTCTTACTTTTCCCAAAAGTTCTAGAATGATAAAACTTTCAAACTTATGACAAATTGAAAAAAAAAGAATTAAATAACATGTGACAGCTCAACCATCCTCCCCCTCTTTATATAAATAATAATTTTTATATTTCAATTGAGATTGATTTATACAAAAACCTTGGTCAAATCAATAATGAGATATCCAAACAAAAACATGATGTTTAAAATCAAATCAAACATTTAGCACTTTTACATAGGAAACAAACTGCAACAGAAAAAGTTATCTCAAAGAGATTTTTCACCATTTAATAAATGGCTAACTTTCTACAATCCATACAGATCAAGATGTTGATTTCTAAGAAAACTGTCGCCATGTTTTCAAAAACTTTATTGTGTAAAATGTTACATTTACACTCAATGTCTTCCACTTAATTTGTAATTTTAACTATCAAAAGCACTTCAAGATTACAACAAATAAAAAAACTCACTTGACTTCCAATTACCCTTAAATGACAGCAATTAATTATTGCTAAATACATCAACAGTCTTAATGAGCAATCAAATATTGAATGTTTAGAATTACAAGAACAAACTTTTGCTCTCTCGAAAACATAATTTGATTTTCTCACTGATTCCACTAACATAAGTCGTAGCATTTCCTCTCCCCATTTCTCTGAATCCATATTTTGCACTGAACAAGAATCTCTTGACTGCAGTTGAGTTCTTAATTACATTACTTATGGAGAGATTGAGAGACAGGTTGAACCTTTAGCTGTCCCGGGCCATTTTCTATTGACCACCGTAATCCTCGCAATAATCAAACATGAAAAATCTTCTTTAAGCTGAATAGAAATCATTACGTACAAAAGGCAAAGCTGACATAAATTGTAGCGAGAGGGCGATTTGCGTGAATACAGTAATTATTCTCCTCAAATTCATTTGTACTTACTTAGTCAGTTAGTTACTCCATAGTAAAGAGGCAGTTCAAAATAATTGCTTTTTTCTGCACAATTGTTAGTGGAATTGGCATGAAGATTGTGTCTCGATCACATTGACTTTGAATGTGACAAATGAACAATTCATATTTATCTTTTATCAAACTGTGTAAATCTATTCTCTGATCTTTAAAAATCTTACTCATCAGCAGAATGTTTAATGTCTGCTTTAATATTAAGATCTTAATCAATAGCTATTTACCACTTGATTATTTCCATTGTTATATATATATATCTTTGATGTAAGCAAGTGATAATCATTTATATTTTGAAACATGAATTCTTTTTTCTGAATTCAACATAATATCTCATACACACAAGAACTTTAAGACACTCATAAATCTTCATATATTATTCTTTAACCAATGAAATTATTAACCCTAGGATACAAAAGTATTAATTTTATATTTATTTTTCAACATAACACAATAATACTCAGTAATTTGAACTAACATTAATTAAACAGCTTATCTTTCGTTCTTGAAATACCAAAAGAAACAAATAAGTTTAAAGTTTAAAGTGCATGTGGATATTGAGTGAGCAAGATGAAGGGGAGAAGATGGCTCGTGGATTCTCGAGAAGTTCAATACCTAGTCAAGCACAAATTTCATTTGCCCAGCTCGCCAGTGTTTTCACAATTGATCAAATCTGACTTGCAAACTTCTTTCTTAATTTTTCTCAAAATCTTATACAACACTTTTACTTCCAGATTCAATCCAGTCTTTCTGGCGTGCTTCATTACAATCTCAAGTTTTTCTCTTTCCTTTCTAAATTTGTTTAAGAATGTCAAAAGCAAAGATTTGAGTTCTCTTAATTTCCTAATTCAATGTATTGAAAAAAGTCAAGACAAATATGACTGAGATTGGACTATGACGGTTGTTGACATAAGGTACCTGACCGTTGTTTGCTTAGTTCTAATCCATATACAGGGCTGTAGAAGGGCCCTTTCAGCTCCGACTTGTCCATATATGAATTGTATTCTGGTCTTGTCTGACTTCTAGCAATCAACTGTTGCATTTACTTAATCATCTTTACCCTTGGTATACTGATCTGTAAAAGTCCAACTTGAATTTCAGAATCATTTTCTGGTAGCTTTTGTTCATACAATAGATTCCATAGTGTGGCCTGAAGACAAATGTTGAACTCAGTCTTGATGGTGTCTTGTGTTATTGGTAATGATACAGATAAAGAGGCAGTAAGTTGAACAATTTTTTTTAAAGGAAAAAACACTTGACTTAGCGTAAGAGTGACACAATTTGATTCTTTATTAAGCAATACTTGAGGAAAGTAAATTTTTCCATCTTTGATGTGCAACAGAAACTTTACTTATATTGATTTACTAACCTACTAAACATAACTATTTATGCTTAAGAAAAGCAAGATAACTAATAAGAGCAAAAAGCCAAAAGGAGTTATCAGAAGATGAAACATCCCACCGGTTCCATATAAATCAGAATATATATCTTTAAATTATATGAGGTTAATAAGAGGACAATTAACATCATCTATTAAAATTCTAAGTTCCATTTCCATTGAAAAATTGCCAAAAATATAAATTCAAAGAAGTTGCAAACCCAAATAATGCACATCAACAAATCCTGACTGATCAACATAACAAGTTTTAAATAACTAGGTCTAATAGTTTGCTCTTGAAACAAAATGAATACAGCCGGTCGGACTGCCGAGCGAATGGACAGATTGACAGGGCAATAACTACAGTAGAACACGGATATTGCGAACTCGGATATAGCGAACTCGGATATAGCGAACAATCGGATATAGCGAACAATCGGATATAGCGAACAGATTTTCAAGTCCCGTCCCTATATAATATCATCAAAATTATATGCGTATAGCGAACACCGGATATAGCGAACTAAATTCTTTGGTCCCTTGGAGTTCGTTATATCCGAGTTCTACTGTACATCCCACAGTATTACATACCAATGGGCTAAAAGGTAACACTTGCAATTCAACAGATTGCAGAATGCTGTCTTGTCCATGTATCAAAATTCAAATCTTTATTTATGCTTTTGAAACTTTGAAAGCAACTGAAAAAGGTAACCTTTTAACTATATTCGCAAACTATATTGAATAAAACTAAAATTAGGTAGAAAACAACTTTAAAGAAAACAAGTTGATTGGGCCTTAAAAGGTTTAAAGGCATCATTCGGTTGGCTTTATGTCTGGTAAGGGAACATTGTATCATCAGCTCTGTGAGAGAAATTGACGAGGAAATCCATCACATGTGCTGTAGTGAAAAGGACTAGAGGTTGAAAGTGACAAGGTGTGATAATCTAAAACTTACATCAGCCGCTTACACTGTACACTATGGATTTACATTTAAAGAAACTTTGCTTAAAAACAATTGTTGTTCAATGTGTGGAGGGCAGTGGTGAAGTGGGTAGCATATAAAAAGTGAAGTTTCTGTTCGGCTTAAGTACATGTTGTTTATATTGCAGCCAGCTATAAGCATAAAGTTTCTCTTTTGTTCTGCAAACATTTGTTACATGTAATTTACAAATAAGGGCACAGGTATATGAAAATGCTGTTAGTCTACAATCTCTGTTGATTTCGGAATAGTTGAAAATACTACTGCTCATTTACCAACCAATTATTTTTCAAATTTGCTTAGTTGAATAATCTTCATGATGTACTTTACCAGTAGGTTGTATGTATACACATCTCCGCCTGTTTTAATCATCATCAGGTTTCTAGATTATGAAGGACACAGTCAAGGTGTTGCTGATTTGAGCTTGTGTTCCTGCCATGTCCATCAATTGGTTGTCTTTAACAAGAGTAATATACCTGCAGCATCGAAAGCTCAACAGCGGATGTTTACGGTTCCGCTACTTGACGTTTTTTGTACATGCAGTGTTTTCTGTTCAACCTTCTTGTTTGGAATGGTAAAACTCTTCGTCAAGTATTTGAAAGCTCACCAGTGAAGAAAGAACTTCTAAACAATTACTGATATTTTCTTTCTTTTGGCAAACAAGGGCTAATTAGGGAGATATTTTCGGGATGATTGTCAAAACAATTATGGTAAATTCATTCTTCTCCTTGTCAGGGTTATATCAATTTGAGATGAATCAAAAATAAAACAATCACTGTTTTGCTCATTTTCACCTCACACAGTTCACCTGAATGGAAGAGAATGAATCATTTTTAATACCAAATCTTGTTTAACTATCAAATTTATAGACATTAAACAAAGACCAAATACATTTTCACATAGCGGTAGATTATTAAAACATGACTGCAATTTTTTATAATTTAATCACATCTGTTGAGAAAATAAAACAGTTTTAAAGAAAGTTGTTTATCTCAACCACCTGCCATAGTGAATAAGGAACAAAAACATTAAAATGTCACAAAATGTGTTGTCCATGTGTTGAAATGAATTAAACTCTCGTCATACCTCCAGTTCAGCTAGATTATTTTCTAAGTATCAAATGAACTCAATCCATAGTGTGCATTCTTGCGCAGAGTGTTGATTCAATTACCCATAATGCTCTTGAAAAGAATCTTAAAAGCACCTCTTTCTATTTCCTTCAAATTCTTCCATCTGCATACCTGATGTTCAACTTTCTTCAACATGGCATGAATGAAGCAGACGTCACCTGGCGGCCATCTTGGAAAGAAGTTGTAACATAAACAAAAACATTCTGTTTTGTGCAAAGAGAGCAATGTAAAGTATTGGTGGCATCATTCTGCAACTAGGTGGCGCTCTTCAGTCCCAGGTGCCGAATCTATGATTACTTATACTAACACGTGGGGTGCCAGCAAAAGCAAACATACAAATCCATATGTTTTACCTATACGCCTCTGCATCAAAGCATGTAGGTTGGGACATCAACATGATGACAGAAAAACATTAAACACGTGCTCGACATCAGCAGAGCTGTTAGCGGAATGGCGAATCAGCCCATTTTTATGACAAGGAGGTCTGTAGTTCATGCCAAAATATATTTGCAATGTTTATAAACAGAGTAATAATGGATAGCCAAGGTGTTTTTCAGCCCTAGTTGATTTCAGGTGATAAATAACCATCATTCACTGGAGGCTGATAGATCATGGGTCATTATTATTCAACACCAGATGTCAGCAGCAGCAATGATATGAATGTGTGTTCTCAACATGTGGCGGCCATTTGCATTTAGGTTTCACCTGTATCGCAGACATACCTTTTGAAGAAGTCTCAGGGTTCCTGACATCACATTTGTTATATTTTCTCAAGCTGATGTTAAACATGTTGAAAAGGTTTACATCAATTCCTAAAAAATATGGAATATTCATATTTACAGTTCTATACAAACATATTACTACCAAAGGGCAACATTTGTGACTTAAATACAATTCATCAAAAATATGAAGATTGAATTATATTTTTATTGACTTTTGTGCAACACATAATACAGTCATTTGGACACTTGATAATTCCTTGCTAAATCTCTGTAAATGTTAAATAACAAGACTTATAACATTTTACCAAGGGGAGAATAAAACAAAGATACGAGGTAGTAACGGTTTAAACTTGGTAGGTACCTATGAGCATGGTACTATGTCAATGCCATGCAGAGGAGTACCGCCATTTCAGTGTCATGGAATCGAAATGTCAATCATTTCATCATTAAAAATATAATGATAATACTTATTCGAAATTATTCATTAATTTTATGGAAGGTCCATCTTCTTCACTAGATTTCAACATAATGCATTCATAACACCCCTAATTAATAACCCATCTAGTAATATCACGTATCTAAAGTCAAATCTGAATGATAAAATAATCGAACATGTATAACATGATCAACACATTCCTTCAGGTCATATTCACCTCACTGTCTACAGGTACATATATATGGTAGATTATATATATACTCTCAAGTTGATGGACATACTCTCAGTTCATGATGCCTCTAATTCAATTAAGGAGGACAAAGCTGATGTGAACCCGACCCTCCCAACATCACGATTCTCCAACCTCAACATTGCCTGCGTATGTCCCACTTACTAAAGCTGTCCACCAGTTCTCTCTAGTCAATACTTCCAATTTCCCCCTACTCAGCTGTACATATGATTGTGACATTTTTAACAATCTTAATCCATTGTTGGAATCAGTAGTTGGTGTCTGGCTTTCCAGGAAATAGAATAAAGACTTGAATGAATTAATTCTTGAATAATTTCACTTTGGGGTCAGCTTGAGTTAAATTTATCTCGGAATAAAGTGGGTGCGCTCTTTAACTAGACAGGTGATTTGAATGTAGAAAATTACTTTCTCCATCGATGTCTGGTAAAGCCTTAGATGAAGGATGTTCATGCTGAGAGGACCAGAGAATATGTAAATTACTCATGAATATTCATACAATATTCTCTTATCTGGCAGATAATCTACAGACTCAATAGTCAACGGAATAATAGTACTCATGAAAAAAGGTTCTGAGCTACATTATCAGGTAATAATTCAGAAGGTTATCATTAACATTTTATTACCTTCTTTTATGCTTGTGTGTGTGTGTGTGTGTGGAAGTTGTGATGTATTTAAAAAGACAAAACTTGAATCCTGTATCATTATTTACATTTGTGTATTCAAACATGTAACGGCAAGGAATCCCCCTGACTCCTTGACCGTAATGTAACCAGGGATTCATGAATAAAATATTGATAAAAAAAAATAAAAATAAAAAAAAATTAACATTTTATTTGGAGTTTACTTTTTCCTTTTAGAGTTATTTATAGAGTGTTTTTAAATTTAACAACTCCCCTTCTAATTTGATTCAAATTGGTTTTCAAAGGTTATAATGTTTCAGCACACTTTAGCCACAATGTTGAACAGGAGGTTTCAGTTTTCTTCGAGGAACTGTCGTACGAATTTGATTCATTAAGTAAAACATGATTGGTATGAGAATGGTTAAAGCATCCTTATTCAAAATATTAATCCAGTTGTATAAGAAGATGGATGGCCGAAGGATTCTAGATCACGTGTATAGGAAATAAAAATTTCCATCATAACCAGACAAAGTTTAATTTCATTTTTGTTCTAAAGATATTTTACTTGATGTGCCAACCATATTGACCAAATGCAGAAAAAAACTACAGCTTTGAACTATACAAATCAGTCATGCACACTTGAAAATATATTTGTATTCTTAATATTTAATCATGAAGTCATAGACAATTAAAGAGAATTCCACTCACACTCGTTAACTTCCCAACCACCAGCTGGACAATGAAGATTTTGATCATTCCAATATCTCCCATAAAAAACTCTGGTATCTTCATCAATTCAACCTATTCTTGAATAAATTTTCAATGAATTCTTCAAATGCAATAGCGCCTTTGGTTCATTAACAAGATTATATTCATAAACATTCTATGACCAAAACACCCCATTTAATCTTCTAACAGCTATTTCCATAGACCAGTCTCAAGGACTGCATTATAAAATCTGAAACCACATATTACCAAACTAACACAATATTTTAGCCTAAAAACATGGAGAAAAAGATTTACAAATATTGTTTTTTCACTTGGTACCCATGCATCTAGCTCCAGCAAGTAATATTATAATAACAAAATACACATCAACACATTTTTCTTGTATGATGTTTTTTTTTTTTTTAAAGACTTATCCTGAAAAAAAATCATTAATTGTGTGAATAAAATAAAGACAACTTTAAGTTTCTTCACTCTGTGAATAAAATTCCACTTAACAAAAGAGCCTCAGGATTTCTGTAACACTAAATAAAACTAGATTAGCGTTTGCGGGATACCGCAAAAGCAGAGCAGCCCCGGAACTTGGGGTTTCGCCTTACCCTGTTCCGCCTTTAACAGGCCTCACCAAATTGTGAATTTCCTCGTGACCTTGACCATTGACACTCAAGGTCACACAATCAATGAACACATTTCATTGAGTATAACATTATTGTAATGAAATAAAGTGTTAAAAAGAAAATTAATCCATTTTCTCCATATATGTTGACTTTGCTGTGACCTTGACCTTCGACAGTTCGTACCCAAAACTTTTTGAAAATGTTGTACTTCTCAAGAGATTATATATATACAAAATCTAAACTTCATAGCACAAAAACTTTTCAAGTTATTGTGTTTACAAGGTATTGCAATAACTCATATCTCATGACCTTGACCTTTGACCTTCAAGGTCACACAATAATTGAACACTTTTTATTGAGTATAACAATCATGTATTGATTAAAAGTGATCATAGTTAAAATAAAGCATTTTCGCTAAACCATGCTTAAGTCATGACCTTGCTGTGACCTTGACCTTCGACGGATTGTAGTCGAAACCTTTTCAAATTTTTTTACTTTTCCAAGGATGATATATACCAAGTTAGAGCTTCATAGCACAAAAACTTTTCAAGTTATCGCGTTTACAAGGAATTTTGTGGTGATTTTATAACTCGTGACCTTGACCTTTGAACTTGAAAGTGAACATGTCATAATGATTCCCTGGAAGTATTAACATTAAGACATGTTCATGAGTTCTGAAAAGCTAAATGGGATAAAAAGTTATACCCAAATTTAGTACATTTTGTAATAACTCATATCTCATGACCTTGACCTTTGACCTTCAAGGTCACACCATCATTGAACACTTTTTATTGAGTATAACAATCATGTATTGATTAAAAGTGTTCATAGTTAAAATAAAGCATTTTCGCTAAAACATGCTTACGTCATGACCTTGCTGTGACCTTGACCTTTGACGGATTGTAGCCAAAACCTTTTCAAAGTTTTTTACTTTTCCAAGGATGATATACAGTTAAGCAATGAATAAACATACCCCGTATCTAGAAACTTTCTAGTGCGTATCTAGAAACTTTCTAGATACGCACTAGAAATTTTCTAGATACGCACTAGAAATTTTCTAGAACGTATCTAGAAAACTTCTAGTGCGGTTCTAGTGCGTTTCTAGAAATTTCTAGAAATTTCGAGTTTTTACATTTTTAAAAAAAATCTAATATTTTTAATTAATTTGAAATCCCTGTCTTTACTTTCCCTACTGTAAAATTTTCAACATGATTCAATTAATAGAAAGGGAGATAATTGATATTTAATAATAGATCTTCCTCGTTTTAACGCACTTCTCCTCACTGAACAGGGGCGATCTAAATATAGCACACACACTGCTTTATGGCCCCTCACTGATCGGCGCTAATGAGATGTCTCGTCAGCATGAAGCTGCGGGACATGCTGTTTCTTTTCGTTGTAGCATTTTGTAAATAAAGAACAGTAAAATAGAAGTAATATGAAAGGTGATGAATATTACATTAATATTGAGTTTGATTACGATTGTCTGTAAGATCACATGCATGGATCCGTTAGCGAGCAAGTGACAAACAAATCTTTTAAAATGACTGTCAAGTAAACTGTTTTGAATAGTTGTATTAAGTTAAATTAAAGACGATGCGTCAAGTCGATTTCGAAGTTAACAACATTTGAACATTTGTCATTGTCCGGTTTTCGATCATTATCGTTACTTTACTTATTCTACCTTGTATACCTTCATCCTCCACTGTGCAGAATCGATTTGCTTCAGCAACAGTCGATAATCCACGATCAAAGGACACCATTGATAAAGTTTGGTTCACGTGAATGCAAATAATATGACAAGTACAAGAAAGATCTAAAGACATTTAAGAATAATAATAATAGAATAAAAAGAACTTCTGTGATATCTATCTGCATTTATTGACCCACTGACCAAAAGATGTTGAGTGCATAGACAAAAAACAAAGATAGACAGAAAGACAGAAATAAAATATGTTCTGTCTCGTTTCATATTTGTATACAAACGATCCAAACAAAGCATGTTAAAAATATAACGAGTCATCCAAGAAATAAAATAAGGTTGTTAAAGGAAAAGGGATCATATAGGATATCAATTACTTATAAGAAATATGCATTTACCGAGTATCTTAAAGTGAGTTACAAAAATACGAACGATCAAAGTTTCATTACTCTAAAAAAGATTTGCAGCTTTTTGAACTGCCCCTAAAACACCTGGGCAAGCTAATAAGATATTTGTGTTGCAGTATTTCATTTGTATATGCATATTTTTAATACCTATGAAGTTTCATGTTTGCCAATCGGTTGGGTGTTATGATCATTAAGATTTACATTGGTTTTCCTTGTGAATATATAATCTATTTCAAGCTGTTTGTAATGTATTCACCGGGAAGCTTTGCACAACAGTTGGTTAGTTCGACCTCCTATATTTCCATTATATACAATACAAATTGATATGCACTTGTACAGATACACGAGATATAACCGATATTCCCCAATGTTTTTTATTGAAGATCTTTAGATGTTTTTATATCATTCGTATTAGATATCTTTTATATTAACCATTTTAGATTTTAAAGAGAAAAGTTGGAATAACTAAAAACTTACAATGATCATGAAAATTTCAGGTCACAACTAAATCTTCAAAATCCGATCAATCAGTTTTTAGAATATTTATATTTGGTATCTCGGTGATTTGTATAAAGTAAAAAATGAATTTGCAATATGTAAGACAAATGATATATTTTAGTCTGTCAGCCTGGCTCTAAAATAAGATAAATACATTAACAAGTCTATCAGGAGACTCAAATGCTCAATGAAAACAATGAAAAATCAGTCTTCTTTCCATTTTATTTAATTTTCTAACATTTATTGAACGTTTCATTTCAAAAGTTCAAGTTTTAGACTAAATATGTTCATTTTATTTATAGAATTGCATTGGATTCGTTAGGGTATCGCAGAAAAAAAACGTTTTGTAATAAACATGCGCCATTGTCATTAGCTCTATTACATAGCATAAAGAGAAGTATTCCCAATCTTCCTTTCTGGCAAGAATATGAATGTGTATTCTCACTCAACTTGCTCAAGCTAATGGTCTTCATTCCGACATACCCAAAGCCTTTTACAATGCAGCGACCACTGGTGTGTTCGGGGGATACGGTTCACTGAGTTAAAAGAAGATAATTATTGGACTATTTAACAAAGTAAGCGGATATTGGACCAAAATATTTTATCTTTGTTAAATATAACACAATCATCGTGTAAATTCAAGGACACCCATTTTATTATTTCAGACTGAACGAGATACTAAGTTGCTATTTTTGTGTCATTGTCATTTCGATCTGTTAAAATTTTGGAACATGCAGTAGCTAGATACAATTGAGCAGACAAGTACGCCATAAGTTCGAACCCAAACCACTGTATATTTTAAAAAAACAAGCCATACAAATGTAAAATCTGACAACTGACAGAATATATCTAGTGTTCTGTTACATACACTATACAAATATAATAACGTTTACTTTATAGAAATGAAACAAAAGCAAATTTTACATAATGTTTAATTTGAGAGATATGCAAACAGAAGACCGACACGTGAAATGCTGTACACTTCTCCATGACGCAATGTTATTGCAACGGATAGCCACGAGTCCTAAACCGTGATTACAAGAGCATACCCGTTTTATGGGGAGGGGGGGGGGAGGTTGGGACTGTCTACGTGTTGAGTACTGTCGCGACAATACACTGCTCACTCAGCCATGCAGTCACTTGTGGATCAGTGGATTTATGTTCTCTCATCCATCCCTTTATTACTAGTAAATGTTTTATTTTATTATTATCTATATTTTGATATATAATGGTTGATATGTAAATAAATATGGTGTCTCACATGTATCTTTTTTATCTGCAATGTTTTATATCACGTGAGATATTGTTTAATCATGCCACATGTGAAATGAATGTATACACGTGACACCGAAATAATATACTTTTCTTCTTTCTTCTTCATAAGTCGGTGGTTGTAGTTTTATTTATGTATAGTTATTTTTAAAACTTGCTTCTATATAGACATTTGTATCTAGGAATCAGACAATCATAGAGTGTTATACCCCAGTCACACCAAACCCGGGTTTACTACGTTCTTATAAAACGGACTGATATAAACAATATTTTATTTCCATAAGACATGTTAATGTGATACAAAACAAAAAGTATAATATATATGGAAAAGGGATTAGCAAACAGGCTAATAAAGCCTTTATAAATGCTTCTCCTTAAAACAAAATCGCTACATATATTTTGATACATGGAAATATAATGCGTTTCACGCCTACAAATGGTACAGTGAGTCAACATTACAACTATGGTAGGTCGTTTAAGAAAAGCGGTGAGATTCAGTTATAAACATGTGAACAGCATTTACCAACAGTTCATTATCTGGCCAGGACAATGATTCGTCGCCGTTTAAGATAACATTTAAAGTGACATTGTTTTGGGAGAAGAACTTGGTCATTCTAAAAGTATCATATAGAGGACATTGAAGAAAATAATGGAATGGATCCTCTTGAATATTGCCACAGGAACAGGCATAAAACGGACTCGAACTGTTGGAGAACGTAATGGACCTAGTGTAAAATGTTTACGAACCTTATAGAAACGGAAGGATGTTCTAAAAAATTTAACGTAGGACCAACGTTATTTAAACGGGATTGCTGTACGTCTAACGGAATTGCCGTACTTCGACCCTTCCAAGAACTATTATCACGTGCTTCAATCGGAAATCAACAGTCCGCAAACAGATCTAACCTGATCATAGTATGTCTATTATTAGCACCTATGTGACTGTTTCCACACCATTTTAACAATGTATATATTTTTTATCTCATGATTTTAGATTGTCAACGAATCTCGTGTCTCATAAGCCTTTTAAGGCTGGATGTTGTTTTTATAAATTGATTCTGTGAATGTTCCAAATGTTTTATAACAACATGTGACACGTAAATAAAATATATTCTTCTTCTTCTATTCTTCTTCTACCCCGATCATAGTATGTCTATAGGCAGTTACGATTTCGTCCAAATATGTTGAAAACAAAAAGATTGTCATGAAAACGTTTTAAGGACGTTCCTGCAAAGGTCTATGAGTTCGCACAAGGTTCAGAAAACATCGTATTCGTTGTTAGTACGTTTGATATATTCTCAATTCGGTCTTACTACTTTGGCAGTGCAAATTGAAGGGACGGATATAAATGCATCAGTTTTGGTTCACTCATGGGAATGTGATTACTAAAAATGAACACTTTGGCATCTGGAATAGAGTGAATGTCGGTTAATTTTGTGATTAAAATATTTGTATGTATTTCTGCGCAACCTATATTTTTCAGTTGATAATTATATTATATAATGATTATTATAAATTGTGTTACTTTGATTGACAGCGGGATCAGGTTTGAAAACGGTCGAGAACTTGCATGGTCTTTATAGACAACGGGCCCGGACGTAAAAATCGTATCAAGCAGCACGCCCTACTGACCGCATGAAAACGTAGTGCACGTTCTAAAAACGAGCTAGAACTTGATAGTGCGTATTAAGGCTGAGAAAGGTCTCTTACTACAATATGTCACAGGACTAGACAGGTTGACGTACTAAAACTGTGGATAAACTTTCTGGCGTTAGATGAAATTTTAAAAAAAGTTTCTCGTTTCGATCCTGAAGGAGGCCGTTTTGTGAACATTTTAGGACGGAGCAGAACGTTTTAAAAACTACCTTTGTGTGACAAAAGCATTAACTCATGTTATGTCATGGACATGCTTCACCGCTCAATGCCTTGACCCCTTGTCTGCTTTACTGCCCGCCCGCGACGCTAATTAGCTCACAGCACCCCTCATCTCCCGAGACGGGATGAAAGGAAGCTGTCTAGTCTACCATAGAGTTCTGATTGTTTTATTGTTTCGTCTACCATAGAGTTCTGATTGTTTTATTGTTTCATGGAGATCAGTCGGGAAACAGAAAGGTATGGATAAGGATCGCAAACAGCGAATATCTTGTTAATTTAAGTTGACTTATTCATCTATAGTATATTGACATATGAATACACAATCACTTGCCAATAGATCTTTAATCTGTGCACACGTGATGGGCGTGGTCTATATTTCTAGTGAGCAAGTCTTGTAACTTTACAGCTTAAACAGATTGACATATTGTAGTTATATATATAATGTCAGCTTTACTCAGATATCAGGTCCCGTTATGGTTAAAAGCGCAAGCTATTCAAACTCAGTTTATGAATCTTTCTCCAACAGATCAATTCATATTTCTTTTGCAGTCACCCCAACTCTCCCAACCTCTTGCCGCTACAACAAGCGCTATGTTTAGACGCAGGAAACATATAATTCTATAAAACCAAACTTATATTGCTCTCTTAAGCCTTTTTAAAGAATGTTGTTATTTGTGATATATTTTAACCATTTAGCGCTTAATACGCTTTTAGCTATTTTAATGTGTTTTAGTGTCTCATAGGCCATTGTTGGCCGGACGGCGTGCTATATTTGCCGTGTATGTACGCTGTGTGACACTTAAATGAAATATTTTCTTCTTCTTCTTCTTCTATAATATTATATCTATGTGGCTCTCGCGAGGAGGATCGCCCTAATTTACAACATATATGCTTCTCTTTGAGGTAATGAGTAAATGATGAAGAATAATTATAAGTCGCAATGAAAACGCATAGCTATGTTACATTACAAATATACGATATATGCTGTACTTTCATACAAATATTTAATGCAAAATAAATAACAGCAAACTAGTGCAGAAGCATTAATTAAAGCTTGATGTGCGCTCGGTGCCAATGCTAAATTATTTTAGAATTATCAACATATGAACTAAGTATGAAATCCATTTCTTTGATGGGCACTTCAGAAGTTGCGATGATGAAGTAGATAAGGCAATATTATGGATATACAACTTCTTTATTCAAGTTTGCGACGTTTCGACATATATACTAATGTCATCACTTGCTTGAGAACGACATTAGTATCTATGTCGAAACGTCGCAAACTTGAATAAAGAAGTTGTATATCCATAATATTGCCTTAACTTCTTCATGAAATCCATTGTTTGCAACTGGCCTCCGTGGTCTAAGTGTTGGCTGACTGGGCCTGAATCCAACTGCTCACACGTTCGAACCCATGTCACGTTCAGGCAATGAAGAACTCATCGGCACGCGGAACTCTCACATAATATGAGTTTGTATATTAATAATTACTCGAACATAACAGAAGAAGAATATGAATATCTTCATAACTTCCAATATGATAGACAGCATAACTTTTCATTCCACTACCACTACCGGTAATAAGCATGACCCACTGCCATAAACTGAATTACATAATGTAGTTTTGCGCAATCATCTAATCATCTCATCAATCGTCCCTCTCTAGAATCCGAATGTGTATTGTAACAAAAACTGTTTATTGAAACTTGTTTGTTTTGACACACCGACCTACTTGTCTATTACATTTGAGCGACCGCTGGCGTGTTCAGGAGATACGGTTCACTGAGTTAATTGCATTTGTCATTATCTGGTAACGCTTGTTACAATTTTATATATGGGATAATTCTCTGTAAATGTTTCACAAAATTGTTAATGTTTTCGTTTTATCTGTAGACTTAGATTATGT
Organism: Steromphala cineraria; assembly: GCA_916613615.1. Taxonomy (NCBI): domain Eukaryota; kingdom Metazoa; phylum Mollusca; class Gastropoda; order Trochida; family Trochidae; genus Steromphala; species Steromphala cineraria. The sequence continues at coordinate 13,082,802 of OU744721.1, forward strand.
GTAGGAGTCAGATATCAAAAAGAGTACACTTGTGGTCATTGCAAAAAAAAATCTTTTGATTATAGGATTTTAATGTTGTTATCCAACTATAACTGTGAATTTTACTTTTAAATAATTGGGACTCAAATGTTGTTTAAGTTTTATAAAAGGTATACTTAAAAAAACAAGATGTCGATATTTGGCAGGCTTGTGGAATGATGTTGGAAAGTTAAACGGCAACAAATTGCGCACTTGTACAAAACACTCCCATTGTTAAACATTATGTAAAAAATTGCATGTTTAGAGATCATCGTCGTATTTTATCTAAATTTAGATGTGGTATTTTACCCTTGTTTAGTAAAACCGGCAGATATGCCAAGCTTCCGGTGCCTCTTTTACAATGGCATTGTAAATATTGTATTAAAAATGTACATATGCTTGAGAGGCATATAGAAGTTGGTAGTTTATATGACAAAGAGTAGGATGGATTACAACTTCTTTATTGTATTTGCATACGACGTTTCAAGGCAACTCCGTGCCCCTTCATCAGGTTAGTCAGGAGGGCACGGAGTTGCCTTGAAACGTCGTATGCAAATACAATAAAGAAGTTGTAACCATCCTACTCTTTGTCATAATTTACATATGGTTGAAGATGAATTCCATTTCTTAATGAGATGTTATCTTTATGATGATTTGCGTTTTCTTCTGTTTGAAACTGCTTTTATACGTAAAGATGATTTAAATGACAATGAAAAGTTTGTTTTTCCAATGAATGAAAGCACGATTTTAAATATGTTTAATAGAAGAGAGCTGTTATTGTTCTGATTTTATTTATATTCAAAAACATGTATTTATTAACAGCAAAATTTGTTCTGTTAGTGTCATAAGCAATTTGTGGCTCGACGTATTGTTTTATAATGTGTATCATATTTTGTATAAAAATGTAATGATGCGTGTGGCACTTTAATAACAAATCTACTACTACTACTACTACTACTACTACTACTACTACTACTACTACTACTACTACTACTACTACTACTACTACTACTACTACTACTACTACTACTACTACTACTACTACTACATTTTACGACAAGAATATCGTGTTTAGAAAACAATACAAAAATTCAATTCAATAACTTATTTAATAGCTATCAAGATGTGAAAGCGATATGTGCTAGTCGTAAGTTAGTTCTGTGGCAGGATAATTTCACTCAAGTCTAATCCGTTCAGACACAAACAATATTATTAATAGAATTTAATGAATTGTCAACATTTAGATCGTTACCGAAGAAGGGCTGTGAATAATATGACAATTATAATGTTTATGGTGATAAACGTTTTGTTCTTTGTTTCATTATGTCCATACCCAATAACAAAACTAAATCGATGACCATGAACAGAAATGGTAGTATACTCTTTATTTCCTTTAATAACGTATTTCACAGAATTTAATAATAATGCTCATTTCGGGACTCGGCCCAAAAACAGTACAAGAATCTGTACTATTCAAGATAGTGTTATCCCCAAAATAACATTGTTACATTTGTTCACAATCTAAACGGCATTTATCTATTTTACATTCAGCTGTGGGAGCTGTGCCAATTTTACATCTATCAGAGGGGTAACGAATATACCGCTTGTTGGACCTCCTTTTTGTGTTGGTATGGTCATTGCTGGTGGTGTGGGTTGGAATCCCGCATGGGACTCGGCGCAAAAGAACGTACAAGAATCTGTACTATTCAAGATAGTGATAGTGACATTGTTACATGTTATAGAACAGCTGAAAGCCGAAACCGTACGAGCTACCACAATAGAATGTACTGCCATTGTTAATAGGACCAAAATTATACCGAAACCGTAATTTGATGTGCATAGAAACATATGGTAACAATGATTTATTCATACAATTAATATACAAAGAAAAATTCACGATATTTTCAACTGGCCTCCGTGATCTAATGGTAACTCACTGGGTTTGGAATCTGCATGTCACTGGTTTGAATACATGTTTTGACTGTAGCATTTGTTATTTAGGAAAATTGCAATTTTAGTGAGTGTATATTTGATTTGCAAATAAAGGTTTGAATTTGAATAAATTTCGAGAATCAAAATATCATCGCTTCACTATCAATTGATGCCGGGTGTTCATCATGATATCTTTCTACTATACGTTAAATTGTATGGATTGATAGATAATCAGACTAAGAAAGTTACATATGTATTTTTATATATTTTGTTAAAACATATACGTGAATACTTTAGTATTAGAAAAGTTATAACAACAATACAGTCCGTTAGTGCCATTTCACGCAATTAAAACAACTAAAAATGGTGGGTCAGCATGTTATCGTCTCTTAGACAGGCTGGTTACAAACATGCAATAATTGACCGTATTATGCAACTCGGCATCGGTGTTTCTTTCATCATTCACTTTGATGTGAAAACGGGAACTTTGTGTATGCGCTCATTGTGTTAACAACTTGCCAATCACAAGTCGCATGACCTTGTTTATACATGTATTACCGTTTATATGTATATTACCGCATATGCAAAAGTATGTGTAATTCCCGACTGTGTGTTTTCGTTTTACCAACAGACATTCTCTTATTCATCAGAACCTCTGTACGTTACACTAAATGCATGAAGGCAGTTACATATTTGAAATGAAAATCTACGTTATTGATCATTTTGTCACTGACCGTTTAATAAAGTATGACTCCATGATCACTGTTTATGATTTTGTACAAATTTTACTAAATCAAGCAAAATGTTACGCTCAGCATCATGTCTCAACTAGGCTGTGTACTAATCATAAACTAATGAGATATATGTACAAACAGAAATGTCACCTTGACTTGAATTTCGTTTCGAACAAGGAATGCCCTGATGGGACTGTCCCTTTTTAGGTCCAGTTTCTTCATCGAATGTTTCATTTAGACATACGAATCGCTCTAATGATTAATTGATAATTGAATTTCTTACTAAATAAGTTATCTCAAGCGTGTTTGTTATTTTGTTTTCATATGAATTGGAGAATAAACAAATACCTATACAAAGATACCTTCACTAAGCAAACCTGTATGTCGACTTGTAGTTTACTTCGTTCATACGGATTGATTTCTTCTCAAAGTACAGAAGCGATATGCAAGAAGTGTCAGCGAAATATATATCGGTTCCTAAAAAATACGTTATTAGACAATAACATTATAAGTGTATTGGTAACTGTTGTGTATCTATATCTATATCTATATCTCTGTATTATCTATTTTGTTATTGCCTTTTCAGTGTAAGTGCGGTTCGCCTTGCCAATAGAAACTGCAAACACTGTCATCACATTGTTGACCTGTTAGTGTTTAACTTTTAATTGAAGAAGACCGCATATTTAACGTTTTCTTGAATGCCTTTACATATATGGGTAATTTTGCTGATCTGGTATTAAAGTTATTTCATTTAATTATTGCCTTCATTGTCTTTACCATGCTGCATCTCACTGTTGTTAATCAAATGACTTTTTTGAGCAGAACAATATCATAATTTTTATTTTATAATCATAATCAAAACAACTTTGCATCTGTTTCTTCCAATTTGCCATTTAAGCTTTCCTACTGTATAAACAAATGCTTATTATTCTAAAAAGGGGCATAGCATCTTTCACTGACAAGTGTACGTTACAGCTAAATGTATTATATTGATAGTGTCAAAAATCCCATTACACACACCATAGTCATAGAACAAATTATGAATGTTAAATCCATTGGTACCCATTTTGTGTGAAAACCTTTTAATTCATTTTATTAAGAAAAGGGAATCGCATGGCTGAACATTACTTTATGTAAAACAAAACAAGGAATATAGAATAATATTTATTTTTGGCAAAAACAGTGGGGGCCTCCAATACATTTACTACTGCAAGTAGTAAGAAATACAAGACAGAAATAAAATTTGTATATAAATGATATAGAAAGCAGCTGGCTGAAATAGAGCTAATGAGCTGCTGCTTTCAATACAAGCAGCGGGAGCTGCTGCCTACAATACAAGCAGCGGGAGCTGCTGCCTACAATACGAGCAGCGGGAGCTGTCAATCCTACTCTACAAGCAGCGGGAGCTGCGGCCTACACTAGAGCAGCGGGAGCTGCTGCCTAACTACAAAAAGCAGCGGGAGCTGCATACTACACTACAAGCAGCGAGAGCTGCTGCCTACACTATGAGCAGCAAAAAGCTGTTGCCTACAATAAGAGCCTACATATAGCTGGAGTATCTGCATTAATATAGAATAATCGCAGCTTAGCTGCATTAGACCTAGTAGATGATTAATTTAATTGGAAGTGTTGATTTAATAAAAGTAGTGGGAGCTGCCCACTCAGTGTCGTATGAAAATAAAGGCAGCGGGAGCTGAGTGTCCATGAAGACTTAAAGAATAAAGCGTGAGCAGTAGTAGACACTGGAAATAATTTAGTAGGATAAGTTAGAATAATATAATGAGGTAGTTTAATTAACCCCTCTTTTAGCATGTTGTAGATGAAGAAAAGGAAGGTGATGGGGAAGGCGGTGGGTAAATTTGCAATGAAGAACTCTGAATGGCAACTTCGGTGAGAGAGTGCTGGGCGGAAGTGACTATGCGCATGACATAGATAAGGAATCAGCAAATTGGTAAGAGAGTGCTGGGCGGAAGTGAGTATGCGCATGACATAAAAGGGAATCATAACGGAAGTACACAAGGCATGAAAGTAAAGAACGTACGTAGACTTGCTTTGTTAACATAAACTACATTTTAAGCACACTCAAAATGACATTTTATGTAAAACAAAACAAGGAATATAGAATAATATTTATTTTTGGCAAAAACAGTGGGGGCCTCCAATACATTTACTACTGCAAGTAGTAAGAAATACAAGACAGAAATAAAATTTGTATATAAATGATATAGAAAGCAGCTGGCTGAAATAGAGCTAATGAGCTGCTGCTTTCAATACAAGCAGCGGGAGCTGCTGCCTACAATACGAGCAGCGGGAGCTGTCAATCCTACTCTACAAGCAGCGGGAGCTGCGGCCTACACTAGAGCAGCGGGAGCTGCTGCCTAACTACAAAAAGCAGCAGGAGCTGCATACTACACTACAAGCAGCGAGAGCTGCTGCCTACACTATGAGCAGCAAAAAGCTGTTGCCTACAATAAGAGCCTACATATAGCTGGAGTATCTGCATTAATATAGAATAATCGCAGCTTAGCTGCATTAGACCTAGTAGATGATTAATTTAATTGGAAGTGTTGATTTAATAAAAGTAGTGGGAGCTGCCCACTCAGTGTCGTATGAAAATAAAGGCAGCGGGAGCTGAGTGTCCATGAAGACTTAAAGAATAAAGCGTGAGCAGTAGTAGACACTGGAAATAATTTAGTAGGATAAGTTAGAATAATATAATGAGGTAGTTTAATTAACCCCAAAATATGTAGAAGAGGCCCCCTATGAATGAATAAGGAATTTGGGGCTTGAGCTTGGGATATATATAAAGATAAGTTTTATTTTTAAGTTTGAAGGATTGAAGAAAAGTTGTGATATTACTAAAGCAATGTGTTAATTTAAAATTGTGTAAATAATAGGGTAAATAGCCCAAACTCAAACCCCAAAATAAAGATATATTAATTACTTTGTGATGTATCTAAAAAGTTGACTTGTGAGTGAAAGCCACAAATGAGGTAGTAAATTTGAGAATTAAGCACGTGAAGTGTCAGACATGGCAATTTGAGCCTTTCGGATACAGTCTTCGCCTGTCCTAATGTACCTAGTATAGGCTTGTGAAGTCCATCGTCCCAGAGTTTGAATGAGATGGTCATCCACTCCAGACGCCGCAGCCGAAGTAGCTGCTCCTATTCGAAAAGAATGACCATTTATCAGGGAATGGATCCCTGCTCTAGATGAAAGGCGATGAAGCATATTAACAAACACAGTACGGGAGAGGGGCACACCAAAACGAGTAATGAATAGAGCCTGTGAAGCACTCTGAGCCTGCAAACGCAGATTCAGGTACTTGCTCATGGCTTTCACAGGGCATAGCACGGGATTCGAACACACTTTTATAGACACACCCTTTCTTAAGGGATCGGTTTTAGAGGATTTCAGCAAGATCACAAACTTATCTGTCAACACACTGACATCTTGAACACACAGATGAATATCTGATTGAAACTGCCCCTTAACACAGAATTCACCACATCTCATGAAACCATAGAAAGCTGTTGTGCATACAGCTTCCATAAGCACATCAGTAAAACTATCGAAACATCCAGCTCGTAACACGTTACACATTCTTTGCAGCACACTGAAGGTTACAGGGGCTCGTAGGGGTCGAACCGGAGCCTGTTTTTTCTTGATTCCTTTCAAGAGAATGGAGATACGATCTTGGACATCTTGAGACGAAAAAGGATTCTGTTTTCCTGTAGATAGGTAGTAAAAACGTAAGCCTGCCAAGTAGAGTTTGATAGTGCTGTGATTCAGATGGTAGGTTGAGTAGCAGTAGGTAATGAAAGATAACAAGATATTACAATCAACTACTGGTAGAGAGCTTGCATCAGAAATAAAATTGTGACGTAGGAGAAATTGTCCAAATTTCTTTATACCAGATTTGTAGGCTGCTAGGGTAGCTGGTGCTAGCGAGTTCTTCCAAAGATCTGCCATTTCTGCATTCAGAAAAGAATCACTTGCCGATGAGGAGGGCATGGATAGGGTTTCTTGTCGGCATTGGGAACGACCTGCCGGAACACCTGGAACTTAAAACGAGATAAACTATCAGCAATAACATTTTTTGTCCCTGATACGTGCATTGCAGTAGGTGAAAAATTGTTATTCATGGCAGTGAGAGTGAGTCTTCTGGCCAGCTTGTTGATTTCCGCACACTTGGAACGTCCTTTATTAATGATATCAACTGTTGCGGTATTGTCGCAAAGGAACACAATTCTCTTTCGTTTCCATAGATGACCCCACAATAGACTAGCAACAACGATTGGGTAGAGTTCTCTGTATGCCATGGAAACATTGGGAATACTTGTAACTTCTACTGGCCATTTGCTTGCGAACCATTTTCCGTCGAAGTATCCCCCAAAGCCAATAGTAGAAGAAGCGTCGGTGAAGAGTTGCATTGCCGAAGCAGATGTGGTTTTAGCGTCTAGAAAGAGTGAGACTCCATTCCAGTTGTTCAAGAATAATATCCACATATCTAGTTCCTTAATGCAGTCTGGAGTCAGCGTCAAGGAGTCAAACAAGTTTGGAACAGTGGTGGAGAGGTATATCAGGTAAGACACGAAAGACCTACCCGGCCTGATCACTCTGGCAGCAAAGTTCAAGTGTCCCAGCAAAGACAGCAAGGTTTGTTTGGTGCAAGTAGTGGATTTACACACTTCTTTGATAAAGTTTTTAATTCTTTCAACCTTATCGCTAGGCAGACGAGCTTCCATCTTGTCAGTGTCTAAAATAATGCCTAAGTACTCTAAAACTGTAGTAGGACCTTCCACTTTATGCAGGGAAAGAGGAACGCCCAGTATCTTGAACAAACGAGTCATCAAGGCTAAAGTTCTTTCAGCAATGTAGTTTGGTTTGTCAATTGTTAGGAAATCATCCAGGAGATGCAGCACAGTTTCCACTCCATAATTGTTCCTAGCAATCCAACAAATTGCACAAGATAGGAAATCAAATATCTTAGGGCTGGACCGACATCCAAACACTAACCTTGTGTAAAAGTAATAAAGATTTTCCCATTTTACCCCTTGTAGCGGCCACAAAGTAGGATGCACTGGAATTTGTTTGAAAGCGTCTTTTATGTCAAATTTACATAAAAGTGTTCCTTTGCCATAAACCATGATGTATTTGATAGCGTCGTCAATGCGCACATATGCCATACTGTAGCAGTCTTTGTCAATGAGTTCATTAATGCTGGGTTGCTTGGTATTGTGAGGAGCAGACATGTCCACGATCAGTCTCTTTTTACCTGAATATTTTCCAATAGCCAGTCCAAGTGGATTGATGCGATACACTTGGAAAGGGGGAGATGTAAAGGGTCCAATTATATATTTGTTTTCTCTTTCTGAGGCAATCAGGTTGGAAACTGCCGTCGGATCCTTTCGAGCTGACAGATTGTTAGGGCATTCTAAAGAATCACCCGGCAACGGGGAAATTCCTAAATCGAATCCTGCTCTAAAGCCTTGGAGTAAGTTTTGTACAAAATCAGCGTCAGGGTGAAGAGCAAGTTCTTTTTCAAGGACATCAATGTTGACTGGAGATGGCTGAGCTTGAAAAGGTAGTCACTGTTTTCCAGATTTCCTGACCTCTGAACATGTGGATTTTGGATGAGACCCAAGACAAACCACACAAGAATGTAGAAACGGACATGCACTCCTGGTACATCCCGATTTGTCGTTGTAGTTATTACAGATCTCTCTCCCTTCATGTACACGTCGCATTCTTCCCCTGATGTCAGTCCTGTTTGAGTTCCTATGTGAGAAATGCTCTCTTCTGTAAGGGTGGAAATCTCTTGGTCGTCGAGGTGTAACAAGCTCATTTTGTGGACAAAAATTGGTATGATGTAATGCCGACTGACAGATGTCACAAGAGGTAGATTGACGTCCAGCAGTTAGAGAAGAGAAGATATTTTGGTCCCTGATCGACCAATCAACTTTAATGTTATGCTGAATCAGGAGATTGGCTGCTCTCGAAGCAAACTGTCTATGATAATCATAGAAAAGGTTGCCCCCGAATTGGTGATGCATTGAGCTTATATCCGCCAGGTATCTTTGAAGTTCGCAACGACGTGCCTCATTGTCCTCACAGATTATTTCGCTGTACCGGCCAAAAGCCAGTACAAAATCTGAAAAAGATAAAGTCTGCATTCTAGACTCTCTCTTGTTAGAATCTTGTGGGGTGTCGAAACCATCGTGTGGGGACATCAGCAAGCTGGCCAGATTTATGTACAGACCCTCTTGAATTGATTTTCTTAAACTTGTAGAAACGGACACAAAATTAGGAATGTCGTGAGACGCCACACGGTTGCCTAACATAGAGGGTGGCCTACCTTCTGCCAGAAAGCTTGCTTCTTGTAGTACTGGATGGTTCTGGTTAGATTGCGTATCTCTTTGAACAAGTTTTTCCACCGTGTCCGTCAACCTAGCAATGGAATCTCTTAGTTCCGAGATCTCCTGGGCGCGGCCATCTTGGATCTCGTGAGATCTCAGAATGTTCGAAGAGACTGGAACTTGGTCATTTGACGGGGTTGGCATCAAAGTTACTTGCTCCTGACTCGTTATAGTCGATGCACATCTAGGGCGTTCTTTCCTTGAGGGAATGTGCTCTTGAACATCGGGAATTAAATCACTTGCATGTCGAGGTTTGTTAAGGTCATATATTTTTAACAGTTCTTTCCTCGAAAAAGACGTCGGTGCGATAATTCCCCAGTCAAAAAGATTTTGGCGAATAGCATTAGCAGTTAAATAAACTCTGGAAAGATTGTGACGATGTACCATCGATGATGACCCCGCACGTTCTTCTGTTCCCTCCGCCATGTTGGAATTGCCGGACAAAGGGGGAGAACGACTTCTTGTATTTCGGCGAGGTTCCGAAGTTTCTTGTGGAGGAACGGCCGCTGGTTTCCTTCCTCGAGGCATGATGTCCAATTTAACGAGTGTAGGTGATCCAAAAGATGAAGACGAGATAGATTTAACTCAACTTTAAAGTTTTAAATTAAATTAAATTTGCAATGAAGAACTCTGAATGGCAACTTCGGTGAGAGAGTGCTGGGCGGAAGTGACTATGCGCATGACATAGATAAGGAATCAGCAAATTGGTAAGAGAGTGCTGGGCGGAAGTGAGTATGCGCATGACATAAAAGGGAATCATAACGGAAGTACACAAGGCATGAAAGTAAAGAACGTACGTAGACTTGCTTTGTTAACATAAACTACATTTTAAGCACACTCAAAATGACATATTATAGATTTTGTTTATTACTGCTTCGTTTAGTTTAATGGCATTGTCTTTCGATGGGAGTAATTAATTTTCATTTTCCTGATAACACTTTATATTCTTCCTAAAATGTGCTACTGTCCCTTTAACAGTTAACCCGTTATCAATCAAATGAACGGGACCATAAACGGGAAATAAAGTCTAGATGAACTGAATAAAAAGTTTTAAGAAATAACATTACATAATTGAAGGTACTGTAAGTTTTCTAATAAACTTCATTTATACTCGATATAAAACTTTGGGCAGCCGATTGTTGTTGTCAAGGTGATATTTTAAGTTTGACTTTTGAATATCCTCAAGGTCAAGAATTGTCTACTGTATTATTTCTGTATGAACAATATTTCCATTATAAGAGTCTTTTCATACGACGCTGTGCATTTCTGTAAGCATGAAAAAAACTTTTTTCTACCTGCAAATCAAATGCAACGTTCTTACCGTTTAAGGCAATGTTCATAAACTGATTTTTTTGCGGGTAACTTCAGTGACAGATTACAACTATTTCTTGTGCAACACTGACCATTGTAAACAATGAATGGGGATTTAATGAGCGACATAGGCTGTCAGCCCCCGTTAAGTAGCGCGTTAACCATGCGTGACAGTTGCATAGCAGGGGCGTTATAATGAGGGCAGGTGGTAGAGGAGGAAAAGTTTAACATGGAATATCTTCGTTACTAATAAACACACAAACTTCATAATTTCACATTATATCATATTGAATAAGCAGTTTTAAAATATGTAAACAGATTTTAATTATCTTACAAAAAATAAAAACTCGAAATTTCTAGAAATTTCTAGAAATTTCTAGAAATTTCTAGATAGGCACTAGAAAATTTCTAGATACGTTCTAGAAAATTTCTAGATACGTTCTAGAAAATTTCTAGAAACGTTCTAGAAAATTTCTAGATACGTTCTAGAAAATTTCTAGAAATTTCTAGAAAGGGGGTACTTTCTTTCTGGTTTAACTGTATACCAAGTTAGAGCTTCATAGCACAAAAACTTTTCAAGTTATCGCGTTTACAAGGAATTCTTAGAGTGAATACATATCTCGTGACCTTGACCTTTGACCTTGAAAGTGAACGTGTCAAAATCGTTCCCCCGAGGTATGAGTAATAAGGTATGAATAAGAGTTCTGGAAAGCTTAGTGGAAAAAAGTTACAGCTAGTAGTACGAGTGCGGCGGCGGCGGCGGCGGCGATGGAAACTTCACAAAAACTGATAGCAGCCCCGTCCTTAGACGGGGCTGCTAACTAGAATTGACAAGGTTGAGTGAAGATACTATCTGAACATATTGTTCTCGGGGTCCTCCTGTGGTCATCAGAAGAATGGAGATTATCAAAATTTAATGTTCTCGCGTCCACAAAGGAGCTGAGCTTTTCTCTATGTCCCTTGAGAGCAAGGGCACCGTCAGGGGGCCAATTCATATGGAATTAATCTTCATATCAAGATTGGTGGGCCTATCTCAGTGGAGAACTAAGTCAATGGTGCGACTGTCAGAACACTTCAACCTTGTTAGCTGATTGGGTCAGGTGTACAACAGACAAGTGTTAGGTCCTGTTTGAACCTGCACTTTGGTATTGTTGATCATTATTTGGTTTTACGGGTGTTCTGGATCCAGTGTTTTGTTCTGAGATCAATATTTAATAGGGTCATTCATGGTTAACTATGCAGATTTGTTGCTCATGCTTGAATGATTTTGCCACCAACAGTGCTAAATACTTGGAAATGTCAAATGTGCTATGTCATACGGAAGAATTTTTGTTTGGGTTTGCAATTGGTTTGGCAAAATTGCATAATAATCTAAACTTGTGTTACTTAATACACTCTATTTCAATATTAACAAATGTTCATCTTGTTTGAAAACAATTTTTGTTAGGATATCTTAGTGGCATTGTTTAAGCAATTGTAAACATTATTGTTTTGAAGATAAGATAAAGATCAATAAGGAGTAAAACTACTCTACATTTTCATATAAACATTTAATTTTCTAATCATTGAAAAAAAATAGAAATTAAAATATAATTTGAAACTTGAATGCAATAGATACAAGACAAATCAAAAAGCAAAAACTCTGAACCAGGACAGAAAGTATATTGAAGGATAAATGTACAAATGTCTTGTTACTTTCCAATCTATTATTGTCTACAATTCCACCATCTATTTGTTATTGTCATGTAGTCCTATGTTATTCTCAGCTATAATAGCGACACAGTTATTGAGCACTGCACTTCCCCAATTGTTGATTTATCGCGCTGATGGAGAGTTGGATGCTATATGTCACCCATACATTTGTCACTGTCATAGGTAAAGCATAATTAAGTTCGTTAGCCGTATAATTCATTAACTACCAGACAAGGAAACTGGGGAAAGTAATCCAATGAGGCACTCAGGTGGGGAACGGAGAAAAAAAGGATTGGTATCAGGAAGTGATTAGTAGAATTAGATGATTAATTGAGCATATGTCCGACTGATAAAATGATGGAACAAAAACCATGGAGATGATTTACTAATATCCAGTAAGGGCCCATAGGGAGAGGAAGGGCCATACTGTAGCAATGATGATTTATCAATCTAGTAAAGTAATGATATTTAGCAGATGTGTCCTTTCTTTACAGATATCTTCAACATACCATGAAGTTGTATATTTTTCATGTTCTTAGGTTCAAATATTTTTATGCCTTACTTTATGTTAATTTATAACATGTTTGGAAATATGAGTTTTTAATTATTCAAATATGCACTTAACATATCATATAAGTAATTATATTGACTGGGACAACAACGAGAATTGTTGGTGATACAGTGCAGTGTTTCATGACAACAAGTGCATCAGGCGTTCAGAACAATGTTTGCAATGGTGATGCATCTTGACATTAAAGTGATGTTTACTGACAATTGCAACACCATGACATCAAAGTGTTTGTTATTATTGGGTATCATCAGGCTTTAAAGTTTTTTTCGGCCGTGACTAATTATATGGTATAATAATTCTTATTGATACATTGAAATAATTGCCAGTATTCTAAATGACCTAATGAATCTTGAAATAATTTTTAATCAAAATGGGGAATCTCTGTTGATAATTAAGCCATATTTTTTTTAATTCCTGAATTTGGGAAAGAAAATTCCATAACAAGGACTTTGAAGTCTAAAATGTAATTTCTTGTCATTTTTAAAAGCAGTCATTCTTTATAACCTTGAACATTTATTTTCGTTGGAATTTTTGATAATATCTTATTTGATAAATCAACAAGTTTAACCCTCCCGATGCTACCTGGGGCCTCAGAGGCCCGCTAGTCACTTTAAGGGTCTGTATAAATCGTTGTATTGATTTTAGAGTATCCAGATTCTATGTATTCCTGTAAATCCTTTAACATAACGTTGTCCCAGAATAAGAGGATTCACAATATTTTTTTGGAAATATAATATCAATTTACAAATTTACAGTTGGTAGGTGCTTCGCGGGGCCTCTGAGGCCTATGGTCATCAATTTTGTTTTATCAATACCATTACAATCGTGACAAATTCTTGAAATTAGCATTTCTACAGTAAGTGTTCTGTGGGACATTTGTATGAAAAATATCAATCATTTTAAACATTACTCACAGGACCTTAGCTCATTATAAATGAGGTAACCATAAAATTAGTGCATGAAAACTAAATTTGTCAGAGGTTGTTGCCATATCAACTTATTTGTATAAGACACCATAGTTGATAGTATGCATACTCCTAACGATTCCGACCAGTCTTTGGAAGATAGTATCAGATATTAAACCTTATATATAGCACTTAAACGAATAAAATTCGTTATTTGTTAAAACTTGTCACTAAAATTGGCTTTTGGTATATTCCTTTGGAAGGATGTTTGTCATGCATGACAACGTTTAATTGCAGGATACCTTAAGATAAAACCAAGTTGACATCTAAATCGATTGCATTTACATACGGACTCGAACTATTGACGTCCATCATTGAAAACATCATTGTATCTACAGTGTTTGAGTTTACATTGCCCTTTTTGACAACAACCATTCCATGTCTGCTATGTGGTGTCATCACCAAGGGATTTCCTTTACACATGTTGTACTTATACAGCAGATTCTGTGCTGGATATCAAAACCCTGCAAGTATCTGTCAAATTCACTGAACATATTTATGCAAACTTCATCATAACAATCACGTTCCACAACCGGATAGTTGCAGCTTTTAGGTCCATGATTTTGGGGGATTCAGGTTTTATATAAGGATTTTCAAGGATAGAAAAGTCATGATACCTGAAGTATGTTCTTCAGAGAGTTCTACAGAATGTTCTGCAGAATGGTCTGCATTATTCTGCCATATCCTTTCATTGACAACAAGCAGATAACTACACTGCAGTAAGACCTAGCACTTAACTGTCCACAAATGCCTCTCATACGGGATATTACAAGTACATCATTAATTTATTTCCACAATCACTCGGTCGGATAATATATTTGGCTGCATGAATATGTATAGTGAATGGTTTAACCAGAGAATCAAATTTTCACTAACACATTCTTATCACTATCTAATTGACGAAACGAAAGGGTAAGTGTTGTTCTTTTTAAGAAATGAAACATTGAATAAAATCTTAGAATTATCTACTAAGGGAAACAGTCCTGAAATGTGGCCGGAATGCATGTATTCATCTTTTTTATGTCTTGTTCAAGCATTTTTATACCCTCGCCATATATGGCAGGGGCATATTGGATTAACCTCGGTTGTCCGTACGTCCATACGTACATAATTTCTTGATTGATTTTTTAAGTGAAAGCTCATATTGGTATATAAGGGATGTTGTTTATCTACTTCTCCTTAAAAAAGTACTGGATAGACTGCGTTAATCTTCCAAACATGCTTTATAGGTATTCTAAAGGTGTGCATCTTATATTATGTTTTTGGAATTTTTAATTTCCTACAGTTTAATGGATGTTTGAACTTAAATGAAGCTAAAGGTGTGCATCTCTTATCTTATTTTAAATTCTATGGTTGACAACATTGAGGACGTTTTGGTTAGCAGGGACATCTGTGTCTCATGGACACAAATTTTCTAGTTTCATTACGTAAAAGAATAAATAATGATAAACGA
Organism: Steromphala cineraria; assembly: GCA_916613615.1. Taxonomy (NCBI): domain Eukaryota; kingdom Metazoa; phylum Mollusca; class Gastropoda; order Trochida; family Trochidae; genus Steromphala; species Steromphala cineraria. Next base: position 13,097,897 of record OU744721.1, read on the forward strand.
ATCTATTAATTTAATAAATATGAAAATTAACAACTAAAAATAATTCATCACATCTATATTCCTTTTAATTTTGAAAGGAATTCGGGAATGTTTGTGTTTGAACATTAGATGTATATGCTTTCACCTTTTGATCATCATTTTGGCATGTTTAGCAATCTAAATGTAAAGTGGGCCTATGAGGCCCGGGGAAGCACCAGAGAGCAGTAAAATATCGATGCATCGGGAGGGTTAAAATCAATATTCATCGATATATGACAAAATGACATCTTACAGAATAAACAATTTGTATATTGTATGACAAGTCCTAACTTCAAAATCATCTTTATGATGAAGGCCTTCTATCTAATGCAACATTCATGTACAAGTATTGAAATGTTGTTACAAAAATGCTGAATTGCAAAATTTCAATTTGAAGTTTTTCATATTGCTATCTTATGCAGCCATATCAAAGCTGAGCATTTTATGGCTTTTATGCTGTCTTCAATAAAACAAAATGAATTGGGTGTGACAGAACATGATGAAAATCTGCCAAAAATATCTGAATTATCTCCAGTGTTGAATGTCATTGATTGTGTAATTATATATGTAGGTATTCTTTGATGTATAGCTTGGAGATCTGTTCAGACACGAGCACTGACTAAATGACACATTTGAAAATTGAATCCCAGAACAAGTATAATTATCATTCCTTCAATATCAAGCAGGAATACCTCGAAATTCATTACTTTGAGTTTCAATTTCTGTCTGTGACATTATCAGTCAAGAAGGTGTACAGATTGAATTTGAACTAACCTACAAACATGCGACCAAATAAAGACAGATTTAGATGAATTTGATATTGATATGTTTGCATAACAGACTTATTACATATATTTTATCCTTTTGTTTAAATTTTAAAAACTCTGGAACTATTTGAAAGTCAGCAATAATAATATCATTTATTACACGCCTGTGTAAGATACCGCAGTGTAATATTTATACGGCAATATTAAACTAGTGTAATATCACAATGCAAGTATGACGTCACAGAAGTGAGCTGTTGTGACGTCACAATGTAAGCGCTTCGTCACAATGGGTGCCGAGTCGCGGAACTGTTAGTTTCAGCACATTTTCGGCAAGTGTGCATGATTTTTAGGGCAAGTATTAAACAGAATACTAAACTTCCTTCCATTTAATACTATTTTTATTAAACTCGTGAATGATTTGGTATCAAACTCGCTTTCGCTCGTTTTATACAAAATCATTAACTCGTTTAATAAAAATAGTATTAAATGGAAGGTAGTTTAGTATCCTCTATAAGATACACACACAAGACTAGATAAACTACATATATGGTACGTATGTTCTATATATGAAAAAAAATTAACAGATATCAAAATTCTTACTTCATCTCAATAATTATGATAAAAATATGAATAAGATTATTTTCAGGAAATAAACTAAAACCAGCAGTTGAATCTTAAATATGATTGAATTTCAGTAAAAGTGACAAGAAAAAAGGGAAGTATATTCCTAACACTTTCTTTCAAGGTCACTCTTGAGGTAAGTTAAAAGGTATCTATTATTTTTTAACTTATAAGAAATCTTATATTCTTATATTCTTAATATTTGATAATAGTACATGTGTCATTGTTGTATCAAATCTAATAGTTAAGATATATCAATCCTTAAATTAACAAATTTATTTAAACCTCCATATTAAAAAATCTCTTTTATGAAATATATGTGAGGAGATGCCATAACCCTTTGGTCTTTTGAGGTCTATCGATTGAATATTTTTAACAGAACACATTGACTAAAACTGTTTTAGTGATGAAGTTAAGAAAGTAGATGTGATTCCACAGGGGCTTGAACCAGGAAAACCAGCCTTGTGATTGATGGCTTTGTGAAAAAGTCTACATTGTGGGTTACCTCCCTTGGGAGGTCATTAGCAACCATTGAAATAGCTTTGTTCACTTTTTCTTCAATAAAGCAAAAGAGGTATGTCCATAATTGTCATAAATTCCAAACAGTGTACTTGAATGATTTCAAATATTTTCTAATTTGCCAAATGCTCTTTTTTGATCGATTTTCGTGCAAATGAACTGATTTGTAAAAGAGCAATTGATATTTATTACATGTCAATCAATATATATATGTTAACTTTGATTGTATAATTATGGTTAGAGATATATGATTAAACGTTTACAAAGCTGAAAGTGTTTTTATGATACATATGTGAAAATGTCGACGCAAGAATGTATCAATTAAAGTGTATTTTGTATTTTTTTGCCACAAAAATATTCCATTAATAGCCACTAGTTGATCTTTCAATTTTCCAGACATATATATCTATATATAAAGTTCAATTTAGTAGTATCCCTTGACAAAATTAATCATTTCTTACAAGATAATGACTATATTTGCCAAAGAAGAAATATGTCATCTTCTAATCTTTGGATTAGCTTATATATATGGATAAATGTGTGAAAAACAGGATATTATTGGAACAGTATCATTCCTAATGATGGATTATAAGAACTACAGACAAAGTCCAGCCTACGCAAAATATGAATATCTAAAGTCAAGGATGAATTGAACTCTCATGGCTTTCATTTGGAAATTGTGTGAATAGTCTTCTATTTCAGACATTCTCATTCCTATTTAGGTTCCAAATTGCTTTCGGTCATTAGGCAAGGCAAAGTTTTCTGAGGGTTGTTCAACGTTATGATGTAATGCTGCGAGGTTAAGGGTCTAATTAACTGCGTGAATCAAGTGGTAGATAACTCAGACGTTCTCTCATCAAGTGTGAGTTAGAAGGTCAAGGACACTGCAGCGGATTGTGAATTATTCGGAAAATTTGCATTTATTTCTTTTGACGTTTCAGGAAATGTGAAATGAGGAGAGTTATTCTATTTTGCGCCAGATCCAGACGATTTATCGGTGAGCATTCCTTGGCCCTTAAAGTTTATTTGTCTGTGGTCCGAGAAAGTAAAGAGTTAACTACAGGGTGGTGATGATAATCTCGTATACTGTGAGAAATTACCTTTCATGGCCAAAAAGATTGAAGGAAAAAATCAATGCATATCATGCCATGTAAAGTAAGTTGGCTAAAATTCAAGATAAGAAGGAGATATAAAACAATTGGGCTGAAAAATCACAGGCTATTTTCATCAAGAGTCAAAGATACTTAGGTTTAAATAGCCAGAAAACCTTCGTTATATATAGCTTAACTGTATTTCTACTTTCATATTGAAGTGTTCTGACATTTAGAACTACATGGTGCATGAAATGTCAAATTAAAATCCATATAGCAGCTTTAAAAAGTTATAAACTTTGATGTATAGAGTGGTTTTGTGACAGCTACAGTTTATATATCACTTTCACTTTGATAAAGCATAAAATGTTCTCAAATTATTTTTTAAGAAATAACACTTTTTTTAATAACTGTAGTACGGTAGATCAAGTGTTCATTTTTAAAGTAACAAAAGTGTAAAACATATATATAATGGCTATAGTTTTTTTATTTGAACTTGACAATTCAATAAAAATAAGACGTAATAGAAATCATGAAATATAATATAAAAGATATGTACAACATATCTCTTGGGAATGTGATCATCGAATATGTTTCTGGAAAAAACAATATCTGAACTGAGTATTTTATGAAGCAATAGTTTTATGTATCCTTTGTGTTTTTATCTTAACCCACATTCTACAACGGAGTAATGTCGATAGAGTTTATTGAAGACAAAAATAGTATGTAGCTGCAAAGTAAAGTAACTTGTTACACATAAGAAGATACATGCTTTTGGATGTTGGTTTAAAGCAATATTTGAACTTAGAAATAATGTAGAACCCAAGGTAGATATGATCATAGATTTTCTGAAATATATTCAGATAGCTTGATACAAAAATTCAATCAAAAGAAATAATATGGCAGTTGCTCCTAAAACAGGAATTAAACAAAATGTGCTGATAAATGATTCCACATTAGGCAATACGTGAACTATGAATTTAAAGTAATTGTTTGTCCTTGGAGGGAGCTTACAAATCTTATCTGAACTATGAAATCAATGGATATGTTTTTACTTGGAAGGATATCTTACAAATCTTATCTGAACTATGAATTTAAAGGAAATGTTTGTCCTTGGAAGGAGCTTGCAAATCATATCTGAACAATGAATTTAAAGGAAATGTTTGTCCTTGAAAGAATATCTAAAAAATCATATCTGACCTATGAAGTCAAAGGAAATGTTTGTCTTTTGAAGGAGCTTACCAATATTACTTTAACTATGAAGTCAAAGGAATGTTTGTCCCTGGAAGAATATCTTACGCATCTTATCTGAACTATGAAATCAAAGGAAATTTTTTTCCTTTGAGCTTAATTACAAATCATGGCACAGTTTTACTTTAAGATTCATTACAAAAGGAATATATTGAAATCCACACTCAGTGTTGATGATATACAAGACCTTTCAGTCAAAATCATGCAATTAGTCAATGACATCTATTATCTTCTGACATTTATTCACAATCTGAAACTTCTGATATCAAAATGACATTATTCTTATATGACAAGATTACAGATACTCCTCTTACAACAAGCATCTTGATTGAAGAATCTTGACAGATACACGTTTACTTCCAAGTTTCACTTAAATTGAACAGATGAAATCTACAAAATGTTAAGCTGCTTAAATATAACACATATTCAGAAAGAAACAGGTAGCCATTCAGCTATTTTTCTGATGATGCAACTTGTAAAAACTCAACAAAACGAAATCTACACATAATGGTGTCAAAGACAAGACTGCATGGTGATACTCTTACTCATTTAACCTCACAATAGACTGTATCTTGATAAAACGATCTCGGCACAGTTCTACATGAAAGTTTCATTACGAATCGACCACAATGAAATCTACATATAGTGTTGATAAAAGACAAGATCATGCAGATAGAATCGTGAAACTGGTCTGATGCTTCTTGGCATCCATCTTGGCGTCATCCAGCACAAAGAACTGCCAGACAATGCATCAGTAGAATCTCTCATGCAATGAAATTGTCCATTTTCAGAGCCGTGGACCTTTGTAATATCTCGTGTTTGGACTTGAAAGTGGGATGAAACTGGCACAATAGATTAGTACTGTCGTGTGGTCACTTTGTGTTGGAGACTTGTCATTATGCGATCAGGCCAGACGTATTAATCATATCAGTGGCCATTGGTTCAGGGATAGGCTTGTCATCAGCACTGTGTCATTGTCAGGCCACACACGCAAACCTTAACCTCTTACATGCAGGGCTAAGATTCTACATGGCTAAATCAAGACCCTCAGATCAGATAATGTTTTATCTAGACATAGCTGTACATTGAAAACTTTATTCACTGACATGCAAGGCTAGGATTCTACTGATCATGTCTTAAATGGCTAAAATAAAACCCAGATGTTGAATAAGATTATCTGTATCTATAGGTATTGCTGTATATTGCAAACTTAAACCCCTAACAAGCATAATATTTATATATTTGTAACATTGGTTGGTTACATTTCAGGCTTTTACACATAATCTTTTGAATCGACAACATACAGAAATTACAACAGCCCTTAATGCAAATCCCTTTTTGGCCTCTTTCTACCTATAGATGCATGCATAAGCATGAACCTGTTCTCATGGATATATGCCCTTAAAATTACATATTAATATTTATTAATATCAAGGTAATGCTCTTTACAATTATTTTCCCAAGCATTAGAATACATGTTGAAAAATCTTTTAAAAAATTATGAATCTATATATTTGAAGGAAGTATATTCATTCTTCACCATCTTGAAATATTGAAAACTTCTTGAGAGTGGCATGAAATACCTAATAATACCTCTCTATTTTCATTTTAGAGATTACTCCTAGAAATAGCCTCAAGCAAAAGGACAGCAAATTATTTTAGAAGAGATTGCGCAGGTAAATTGGAGATACACCTGATCACCTGTGAAATTGAACTTTTTGCAATCACCTGTGCACAATATGGATTATGTTGACGATGATTCTTATTGGCAGGTATTTCTGCAGGTAACTGACACCTGTCTAGAACTTCCTGTTTACCTGGTCAGAGATTCTACCTGTTGTTAACCCACTTTCAGGTGTGTCTTTCATAAAAGGCTGTATAGTCATGCTTACATAAGAACTTGTCAGCTATAATAACTTGACAGCAAAAAAGATCTATATTTTTGTTCATTATCAACCTGTCAACTTGTTTTGATGACCATGATCAGATCTTTCTGAATCAATTCCTTTTTATTCAGGTGTGTTCTACATGGAAAGACAATATGGTAATCCTGGATTAGCACATCACAAAATTGTTCCATCTTTTATCATTTTCTACCTGTCAGCTAGTCTTGATGACCATGAACAAATTTCATTGAATTCCACATAGTTTTGAGTCTTGGTCAAAATTGCATTGATAATGATGAATAGAAAACACTTCTAAAAACTCTTTTTCATTAGAACTTAAAAAAATAGCATACACAAGCTATACCTGAAAAGCCTGTGAATAAGGCAACTATTCAATTGTTATTTTCCTGGTGCCACTACCATGTCTTATTGTATAGTGTGTAATTTATTCACGTATATCAGATGACTGATGACGTAAGTACGACTGAATTTCATAAAATCTGTTTTCTCTTGAACTGAAAACTATTCCTTTCAAACATTTTCATGACTTTTTTTTAAATGAAAGGTGGTCTGCAAGAAACAGAATTATTATTCTATCACAGCAATTTCATGACATGATATAGTACTACATCAAGGAAATTGACACCATGAGATTGGAAATATAACTGCCATACCATTCCAGTAAAATTTAAGTTGAAAACTTTTTTAATATTAATAAAATAAGCTTTTTCTCTGGAATTCATTTTTTTCTGACATTTTCAATAATAACTTTCTTATTTATAAGCATTTACTCCTTTTTTCAAGACTTAACCACAATATTCCCTGAAACAGCACGAATCTGAGAGAAATATGCTTGCCATGTAGTTGTACAGTCATCGAGCCAGACAGACTAGACAAAAACAGATCTTTTTTAAAGGCAAAGGGATAACCCTTAAGCTTCAACAGGCCCATGCCTGTCAGAGAAGCTAGAATTCTTCTCAAAGCGACTTCCGTAATGAAAACGAAATGCCTTCATCTCCTCTCCTCTATTACAAAAGATCAGGGAACATCTCGGAGCTTTTAATGGTGTTCACGTCAAACCTGCTTTTATACACTTGAAATATATAAGAGCTGTTAAGTATATTTTTTATTTCAACGTTATTTAGGATTTTACTTCACAAGCATAGGGGATTTGTTTTAAACTTTTTAAGACATTACAAGTACATTTCTTTTATCGATTAAATTCATTTTTTTTCAGATTTACTTTTCAAGGTTTAAATGTGTTAGTGTTTTTCATTAAATGACAGTAAGTAGTTTTTTCAACTGTATAAGTAAAAGGGTTTGCATCAGCTAATTAAAATCTATGTTTTCTATTGATATTTATGTGATTGTAAGAGCTCAGATAGAATTATTGAGTAAAGGTAAAATTTACTCATTTGTAAGTTAAAACGTAATGTTTAACAAGACATTTGACATATCATCCAACTTCGTGCAAGTGAAATTTGCTTCATGTCACTTTAGACCTTAAATATCAAGATAAATGTCAAAGTTTTGTTTCCATGATATTTGAAACATTATCCTTCTTGGCGTAGGTGAAATCCATGAGTTCGAATAGAACAGCTTCAACCAAAAAGTTCTTCGATGCACCCAACTCATTTGAAAGTGAAAGTAAAACATTTTTCCAAACATCAAATTAATGTAGAAAAAATCTAAAGTACACCTAAAAGATCAAGACATAAAATTAGAGTTAAAATTAAATGTTTTATGACCTGTGAATTAAGCTTCAGAGCTACAATAAATAAAAGTACCGAGGGTACAGAAGCTCACCTTAAAATGAATGATGTGGTAAATGGTTTAATTATACATGTAACCATCTTTTATATAATTGATTATGGCTGTCATCATGATTTTTTTATCTTTTAAAATACTAGTCTTCTTTTGGAAACGACTAGAGCTTGAACAAACATTAATACATGAATGATATAATCATGATAAGTTAACAAGCAGTAGGTTTTTGTATAACTTTTTTGTATATCTATGGCTGAATTGGTGACCATCTTGTACTTTTTAATCTTCAAAATGCTACTTTTATGTGGGCATCCGTATTAATTTCATTATGATATCTTGATTGGTTTAGGTGTATCCATTTAAATGTCATTCATTACTTACAGGATGGTGGGCACTTACATTTGTTTTGCAGTGAATCATTAATATGATTTCAAGATTATTTCACTGATGGTTATGCTGCATGGGATATTGAGAATCCCAAAAGTACAGATTTTTCAAGGAAAATGAATGACTGATTGAGAGGAAAGTCATAAACACAGCAATGCATAAGATACGTTTATTTTGTTCACATAATATTTACATGTCAAGTGACCATGAGATGTCTTTCATTAAAGTATCAATTTATTTAACACTCATACAGGACTATAATGGTAAACATTTTTGCATTGTCAAATCAACAGAGAGATATGACAAATCAAATTTCCTTAATTTTCTTACTAAACCCTTTTCGATTTTCATCTGCATATTTATTCCACATCAACTTATCATGTAGATTGCTAAACACAAAGCTTATTGTAGACAAGTTTTGTGTAAGTTGTTATTCTTAGAAAGAACATATCACTGTCATGAGAATACAAGTCCATAACTTTTATTGCATACACATGGGCCATGGCCATATAGCATAATGCTCTACCATATCAATTGGGTCAGGTTGATTATGCAACAGACTAGCAGCTGCCACTGTGATGCTAGCAGCCTGCCTTGGGATGTGTATTAGACAGGATAGTGGAATATCTGAACTCTGGTTGACCCCTTATGTGTGGTATTTAAAGGAATATAAGGGAGATACCACTGTTTAAAATTTAACATGTTTAATGTGATTTGGTTTTTGCAGCTAGTTGCCATAAAGATTTTAAACAAATTAATCAATTATGTTTGTCTTTCATCTTAATTTTTTTTAGAAACACTTAAAAATATAGAACAACTTGCACGACAATCTTAAATATTCCATATTAAAGATAATATTATGATTAGTAAGTTCAAATTTGAGAATTTATATGGTGCCAGTGATCACTTGATGAAAGCTTAAAATTTAATAATAATGATGTGTCATCTGCAGCTGAAAAGTCAATATGGCTGCTATTGCGGCCATCTTGGATTCTCAAAACTGAAACATCTACCTTTCTGTGCGGAATCACTATAGGTATAACATACTACAATATATAAATGATATCTAGATTGGTTTAGGAGAAATAGTCTTTGTCATGAAATCTAATTTAAAATTCAATATGGCTGCCATGGTGGCCATATTGGATTCTCAAAACTTTAACGTCTACCTTTCTGTGCGGAATCACCATAGGTATAACATACTACAATATGAAAATGATATCTGTATTCGTTTAGAAGGAGTAGTCTTTTTCATGAAATCTAATTGAAAATTCAATATGGCTGTCATGGCGGCCATCTTGGATTCTCAAATGAGAAACGTCTACCTTTCTGTGCGGAATCACCATAGGTATAACATACTACAATTTCAGAATGATATCTGTATTCGTTTAGAAGGAGTAGTCTTTTTCATGAAATCTAATTGAAAATTCAATATGGCTGTCATGGCGGCCATCTTGGATTCTCAAATGAGAAACGTCTACCTTTCTGTGAGGAATCACCATGGGTATAACATAATACAATTTCAGAATGATATCTGTATTCGTTTAGAAGGAGTAGTCTTTTTCATGAAATCTAATTGAAAATTCAATATGGCTGTCATGGCGGCCATCTTGGATTCTCAAAACTGAAACGCCTACCTTTCTGTGGGGAATCACCATGGGTATATACATACTACAAAAGAATGATATCTGAATTAGTTTAGGAGGAGTAGTCTTTTTCCTGAAAGTTTACGGACGGACGGACGGACGGAAGGACGGACAGACAGACGGACGACGGACGAAGCGCCATGACATAAGCTCACATTTACTTTGTAAAGGTGAGCTAAAAATCATGTACAAATAAATAAGTGCATGATCAATTCATTTGAAATTTAAACAAGCAGCTGACATGGTCAAGCTATATCCCCCGCAAATTGCACAATATGTATAGGTTTTCCTTATCATATTGCTGATTAATTTTTGTCGCACAAAATAACACAATTTTTCTAGGATATGAAAGAAACTATTCCAATAAAAAACTAACTCATTCCAACTTTATGTTCACTGTTGGGCATAATTCGAGTTAACAGACAAAATTAAAATCAAACGAATGAATTTATGTATTATGTATTTGGATCTCCAAGATCAATTTGATCATATTTAAATAAACATATTTTCAAAACTGTTCTTCATGACACACCAACATATGATTTTGTATCTCAATAACAAATTTGATCAATATGTGATGTTTAGTTTAGTTGTGAGATAGACAGGACTTGTAACAGTTTTCCAACAGAGTCCTCATTTTTTGCCAAAAAAGGCAAAAATTTATAAAAACATTTTCAAAATTGTTCTTCATGACGCACCTTCAGATGATTATGTATCTCCATATCAAATTTGATCAATATGTGATGATTAGTTTAGAAGTTATGAGCCGGACAGGACTTGTAACAGTTTTCCAACAGAGTCTTCAATTTTTGCCAAAAAAGGCAAAATTTTATAAAAATATTTTCAAAATTGTTCTTCATGACACACCTTCAGATGATTATGTATTTCCATATCAAATTTGATCAATATTTTATGATTAGTTTAGAAGTTTTGAGCCGGACAGGACTTGTAACAGTTTTCCAACAGAGTCCCCATTTTTTGCCAAAAAAGGCAAAATTTTATAAAAATATTTTCAAAATTGTTCTTCATGACACACCTTCAGATGATTATGTATCTCAATATCAAATTTGATCAATATGTGATGATTAGTTTAGAAGTTATGAGCCGGACAGGACTTGTAACAGTTTTCCAACAGAGTCCTCATTTTTTGCCAAAAAAGGCAAAATTTTATAAAAACATTTTCAAAATTGTTCTTCATGACACACCTTCAGATGATTATGTATCTCCATATCAAATTTGATCAATATGTGATGATAAGTTTAGAAGTTATGAGCCGGACAGGACTTAAAACAGTTTTCCAACAGAGTCCTCAATTTTTGCCAAAAAAGGCAAAATTTTATAAAAATATTTTCAAAATTGTTCTTCATGACACACCTTCAGATGATTATGTATCTCCATATCAAATTTTATCAATATGTGATGATTAGTTTAGAAGTTATTAGCCGGACAGGACTTGTAACAGTTTTCTAACAGAGTCCCCATTTTTTGCCAAAAAAGGCAAAATTTTATAAAAACATTTTCAAAATTGTTCTTCATGACACACCTTCAGATGATTATGTATCTCCATATCAAATTTGATCAATATGTGATGATTAGTTTAGAAGTTATGAGCCGGACAGGACTTGTAACAGTTTTCCAACAGAGTCCTCATTTTTTGCCAAAAAAGGCAAAATTTTATAAAAACATTTTCAAAATTGTTCTTCATGACACACCTTCAGATGATTATGTATCTCCATATCAAATTTGATCAATATGTGATGATTAGTTTAGAAGTAATGAGCCGGACAGGACTTGTAACAGTTTTCCAACAGAGTCCCCATTTTTTGCCAAAAAAGGCAAAATTTTATAAAAATATTTTCAAAATTGCTCTTCATGACACACCTTCAGATGATTATGTATCTCCATATCAAATTTGATCAATATGTGATGATTAGTTTAGAAGTTGTGAGCCGGACGGGACTTGTAACTGATTTCTTACAAAATTTACCACTTTTTCTCCAAAATCCTAATATTTTATGTAGATTTTCAGAAAATTGTTTCTCATGACACATTATTACATGTTTCTTCATGTCCATGACGAATTTGAATTGAAATGGTTGATTAGTTAGAAAGTTATGAGCCGGACACAAAGTGTAACGGACGGACGGACGGACGGATGGACGGACGGACGGACGGACGGTACCCATTTTAATACCCCCCGCAACTTCGTTGTTGCGGGGGATAAAAACAAGCAGCTGACATGGTCGAGCTATATCCCCCGCAAATTGCACAATATGTAAAGGTTTGCCTTATCATAGCTGATTAATTTTTGTCGCACAAATTAACAAAAAATTTCCAGGATATGAAAGAAACTGTTCTAATAAAAAAACTAAATCATTCCAACTTCATGTTCACTGTTGGGCATAATTCGACTTAACTGACAAAATTAAAATCAAACGAATGAATTTATGTATTATGTATTTGGATCTCCAAGATCAATTTGATCATATTTAAACAAACATATTTTCAAAATTGTTCTTCATGACACACCAACATATGATTTGTATCTCCATAACAAATTTGATCAAAATGTGATGATTAGTTTAGTTGTGAGATAGACAGGACTTGAAACAGATTTCCAACAGAGTCCTCATTTTTTGCCCAAAAAAGGCAAAATTTTATTAAAATATTTTCAAAATTGTTCTTAATGACACACCTTCATATGATTATGTATCTCCATATCAAATTTGATCAATATGTGATGATTAGTTTAGAAGTTATCAGCCGGACAGGACTTGAAACAGTTTTCCAACAGAGTCCTCATTTTTTGCCAAAAAAAGGCAAAATTTTATTAAAATATTTTCAAAATTGTTCTTCATGACACACCTTTCGATGATGCTGTATCTCCATATCAAATTTGATCAATATGTGATGATTAGTTTAGAAGTTATGAGCCGGACAGGACTTAAAACAGTTTTCCAACAGAGTCCTTTTTTTTTGCCAAAAAAGGCAAAATTTTATTAAAATATTTTCAAAATTGTTCTAAATGACACACCTTCAGATGATTATGTATCTCCATATCAAATTTGATCAATATGTGATGATTAGTTTAGAAGTTATGAGCCGGACAGGACTTGTAACAGATTTCCAACAGAGTCCTCATTTTTTGCCAAAAAAGGCAAAATTTTATTAGAATATTTTCAAAATTGTTCTTCATGACACACCTTCAGATGATTATGTATCTCCATATCAAATTTGATTAATATGTGATGATTAGTTTAGAAGTTATCAGCCGGACAGGACTTGTAACAGTTTTCCAACAGAGTCCTTTTTTTTTGCCAAAAAAGGCAAAATTTTATTAGAATATTTTCAAAATTTTTCTTCATGACACACCTTCAGATGATTATGTATCTCCATATCAAATTTGATTAATATGTGATGATTAGTTTAGAAGTTATCAGCCGGACAGGACTTGTAACAGTTTTCCAACAGAGTCCTTTTTTTTTGCCAAAAAAGGCAAAATTTTATTAAAATATTTTCAAAATTGTTCTTCATGACACACCTTCAGATGATTATGTATCTCCATATCAAATTTGATTAATATGTGATGATTAGTTTAGAAGTTATCAGCCGGACAGGACTTGTAACAGTTTTCCAACAGAGTCCTTTTTTTTTGCCAAAAAAGGCAAAATTTTATTAGAATATTTTCAAAATTGTTCTTCATGACACACCTTCAGATGATTATGTATCTTCATATCAAATTTTATCAATATGTGATGATTAGTTTAGAAGTTGTGAGTCGGACGGGACTTGTAACAGATTTCTTACAAAATTTACCACTTTTTCTCCAAAATTATAATATTTTATGTAGATATTCAGAAAATTGTTTCGCATGACACATGATTACATGTTTCTTCATGTCCATAACAAATTTGAATTGAAATGGTTGATTAGTTAGAAAGTTATGAGCCGGACACAAAGTGTAACGGACGGACGGACGGACGGATGGACGGACGGACGGACGGACGGACGGTACCCATTTTAATACCCCCCGCAACTTCGTTGTTGCGGGGGATAAAAATAATTGAATGATGATATTCATTCTTCCTGCATGTATACAACCCTGTAAAGACAACTTTAGTGACTGTAGGAAGATTGCCTTAAAGAGTAAGCACATGATTGTAAGATGTATAACTAAAAGATCAAGCACGTACATGAAAACATGAAAGCACATAATAAGCTTCAGTGACTGTAAGATGTATAACTAAAAGATCAAGCACATGATTGTAAGATGTATAACTAAAAGATCAAGCACATGATTGTAAGATGTATATAACTAAAAGATCAAGCACATGATTGTAAGATGTATAACTAAAAGATCAAGCACATGATTGTAAGATGTATTACTAAAAGATCAAGCACATGATTGTAAGATGTATATAACTAAAAGATCAAGCACATGATTGTAAGATGTATATAACTAAAAGATCAAGCACATGATTGTAAGATGTATAACTAAAAGATCAAGCACATGATTGTAAGATGTATATAACTATAAGATCAAGCACATGATTGTAAGATGTATAACTAAAAGATCAAGCACATGATTGTAATATGTATAACTAAAAGATCAAGCACATATGATTGTAAGATATATAACTAAAAGATCAATCACATGATTGTAAGATGTATAACTAACAGATCAAGCATGTACATGAAAACATTAAAGCATATAATAAGCTTCAGTGACTGTAAGATGTATAACTAAAATATCAAGCACATATGCATGAAAACATGACAACTTCTTTGAAAATTAATTTTTTTATGATGATATCTAACCAGCTTCAGTGACCAAAGAGGTACAGCCATAAGATAAAGCAAATGTACATGTAAACATGACAATTTCTTTGAAAATTAAAATCAAAATTTGTTTGATGATATCTATTAAACATATAACCCTGTATATGTGAAATCAGCTTCAGTGACTGTAAGAGGTACAACCAGAAGATCAAACAGTATATAAAATCAACTGGTGTGATTGTTGAGGTGAAATGACATTAATTGAGCACGTATCACTCAGACATCTTCAGACTAGCAAGCGTCCTATTCTCCCTTCTCAATACATGGAACAAGCAGAGGAACTCGCGACAAAACAAGCCAGAAATACTGACCAGGCATCGGTACAGCTTTCACTGAACAGGTAATTCAATTTCCCTCACTTTACTACAACCTATTCCCATGGTGCCCCAACGCTTCGTGAATTTGTTCTCGACTTGTTTGAAGTCGAACGCTTAGCGTTTCTCTATAGGATATGTAAACCGTTTCATCTTCTAAAATAAACCTCTATCTTATTACACTGTTGAACTGATGCTAAAATGTTATCTTTGTAACTGATTTATTATTTGCTGCCTTTGAAATGTTTCAGGATGCATGATTACACCTTTGTATGAAACTGGTTTCATGGTTTTAAAACGATATGACAAATTTACCTTGCGTGTCTCAGGTGAATATTTATTAAGTTTTGTGAAAATTTACAGTTTCAACTCTTCATTTGATTTTTAAATGAAAATTATTCATCATGCAACCATCTAAACTTGTACTGTAACTGGAAGAGCTTGAAGTTACAAGTCTAATTAATATCTGTACTGTGTGGAGTTTTTACAATTTTTACAGAAAATAACACACTTGATGATTTCTCTTTTATATCAGAATATCAATAATCAACAACAGATAACTAAAAAATGACAAGCAAATACAAAGTTAAGAAATAAGATACATTACGTAAATTCTAAATGATCCAGCAGGATATTACAACAATTACTTTGATTTCTTTCTTGAATAATTGAAGTTGTTTTAGTCTTAATGAAAAAAGACATATTGTGACAAAACAGCTGCTGGATAGGTGAGCAAAGGTACATAATTATATAAGTCATGAATGAAACGACTCATATCACAAAAGAGTATCTTAAAGGGGCAGTAGCACGTTTTTTGAAAAATTGAAAATATTTCAAATTTTTCACTGATAATTGTAGGGTAATGCTAAATCAATTAACTGATTATTTTAATAGTGTCAAAAATCTCATAACACAAATCAATCATCCACAGTCAGAGGACAAAGTAAAAAGATTCACATAAAATCCATTGGCGGCCATTTTATGTGAACACCTTTAATTCAGTTTTTGTAAGAAAAAGGAATCCATGGCTAAACTTTACATTATATATTTGAATTATTACTGCTTCATTTAATGTAAATACATCGTCTTTAAATTGGAACCATTAATTTTCATTTTCCTGATATCACCTTATATTTCCCCTAAAAACGTGCTACTGTCCTTTTAAGTCATTATCATATAGGCTCTGTACATCTCTCCTGTCTCTGTTGAATGGGTAAAAATCCACAAGAAATGTACTTTCCAAAATTTCCTTCTTTGTTTAATAATAAGCAACAACATAATGAAATTTGTCAGTGAAATAAATGACTGTGCCGCTTGTAAAATATCAACTTTACCCACTCAATGATACAGTACAACCTGATACAGTATCCTCTATACATCAATCAATGAATATTGATCCATACTGAATATTACATGAATAACAAAAGACTGACAGCAAAAAACAAACAAAAACAAAAGTCTTTTCAGTTCCTAGCGAAATGTTTCAAAGTCCACCTACCCTTGAGGACATGTTCAGTTCCTGTGATGTTGACTTTTTCTATTAGTTTCCTGTTAAGCTGAAACACAAAGACATTCAGAGTTGGAAATTGGATGAAACCACAATACAATTGGGATTTACAAACTACACCTGCCTCGTCTCTAAATACTGTCATTATCAAGGATATATTTTTCATATTTTACGCAATTTTAAACATAGATTGGATGAAACCACAATACAATTGGGATAACAACTACACCTGCTTTGTCTTTGAATACTGTAATTATCAAAGCAATATTTAAGCTAAGTTAAAACATAGTTTGGATGACCTTTCTGAGAGTTCTAAAGTTCTATATGGATTTTCTTTACTGTAATAACAATCAATAACAATGTACATCAACATATTCCATTGTATAAACTTATTTATGTCTCAGTTCATCGAACTACTCAAATGTATTCTCCATTTATGTATATATCTTTCTCCAACAATCATGTCCAGTATCAGTTGCTTGATAACGGTGTGAGTATATATATACCAAACATTACACTCCTGCAATAAAGAAGTTGAAAATCCATAAAAAATCTTCTTTTTACATTTGATTGGATGCTTTTGTCTAAAATTAAATTGATTTTGAAAATCTTAGTGTGAAAAGATCGGGTACGGAATAAAAACAGTTACCTTTAGTACTGTAATGATGAATGGTATAATTTGAACTTTTCCAAATATTATGCAATTTACAAGGTTTTTACATACTTGGATGATCTTGCCCAAAAGATCTTTTAATGGAAAGATAGATGATACAGAATGCATAGAGTGAGTGAGTGAGTTTTGTGTGTGTTTTGACGTTTGCATCCAAAAGAGGGTAGTAAGATCATGAAGAAAGGGATCGAAAAGATGAGGGAAAGATGGAAAGAAAGTAGTGAGAGATATAGAAAGCAGGTTTTGGAAAGACTCCAATTTGGTCAAGCTTTTAACCGAGCTGTTTGAGTGGCATTCTAGAAGTTGATGGTATAAGGAAGACAAGAGTAATTCTATGGATGAACAACTTCTTTATTGAATGGTGGCGACGTTTCGGTATAGATTCTTATACCGTTATCAAGCATGACGTTTCGGTATAGATTCTTATACCGTTATCAAGCATATGCTTGATAACAGTATAAGAATCTATACCGAAACGTCACCACCATCCAATAAAGAAGTTGTTCATCCATAGAATTACTCTTGTCTTCCTTAAACTTCTAACCGTCGACCTGTCTGGCTTGTGTGACCCTACCAGGAGTACCTAAGCTCCAGCTGGCGTAGCTCTCAGGGGTGCCGAAGCACACAAACCACCACACCATGATAAGGTGATGAGTCCAGTGGTGGAGAATGCATAGAGCTTCATGTGTAAATACTTTATTGATCAAAGATTTATTTTGTTTTGGGTATCATAAAATTTTCAAACATAAACTGGATTCTTTTGTCCGAAATGAATTTATTTTGAAGACCTTACTGTGAAAAGAGCGGGATATAGAATGAAAACCACGAATCCAATTATCAATCTGTATTGTTGTCATAAATGTAAATACTTATGGTATACATAAAAAAACTTATAAAATGTTATAAAGAGATGTTCAAAAACTGAATCTAATATTTGATTTAACATGACATCCGTTCTTTATTTATGATAGAAGTTTGTAAAAAACTCAGCTGATTCATGAATTACAAGAAGGAAGAAGCGCACGTGCTGTGACTAAGTAATAACCTTCACAACAAGCTGAACCTTTAATAGCCTCTCAATCTTTTTGCTATTTCAGAATCATAAAAATCATGTAGAATTCAAAAATTCCATTATTATCTGCATAAAGTTGTATAGGCCATCTGTGCCCTGTGTTTTTAACCATATGTATCTTTAGCAACCATCATTTGCATGCTAGATATGAATCAGTTATGATCTGAAAAACTCCTTCACTTCCATAACTATTTTATTCAACGAATATCTTGTCTGAAGTAAAAGTTGCAAAAATATTTTGTCCTTGACTGAAGAGATGAAAATACATGATTTACATATTGACTTTTTCCATTTAGAAATTAATAGAGCTTGTATGGCTTAGGAAAAAATAGATTTGCATTTTTGTTTTAGGATTGGTTAGTTATAGAGAAGATATTCTATGTATCTTTAGCAACCATCATTTGCATGCTAGATATGAATCAGTTATGATCTGAAAAACTCCTTCACTTCCATAACTATTTTATTCAACGAATATCTTGTCTGAAGTAAAAGTTGCAAAAATATTTTGTCCTTGACTGAAGAGATGAAAATACATGATTTACATATTGACTTTTTCCATTTAGAAATTAATAGAGCTTGTATGGCTTAGGAAAAAATAGATTTGCATTTTTGTTTTAGGATTGGTTAGTTATAGAGAAGATATTCTATGGATTTAGCAAAGTTAGTACAGATATTGACTTGGAGGCAGGGAAAAGGAAGATGTTTGATGGATTGAATATAGGAATATATATATAGGAACTGTTTTAAGAACTGCTAACATAAAAACTTCTGTATTCCCAATTTCATATCAAAAGAGTTGTGCACAAATAATTAGAAAACTGCCCAATAATGCAGTCCTTTTAATAAACAAAATTTTCTCTACAAGATATCAACTTACTCTACTCTCCATTAGGACTAGTAGTTTGTAGTTAAAGAGACACAGAGTATGTTGATAGGATCACATATGTCAAATTTTGAAATCGATGTTATTAAATCGGGAATCACTAACTGTTACTGAAAATTACAAGTTTAAGGTCAATCAGTACATAAGAGCGAAAATACGGCCATTTTGATCGAAAACGGACAATGTGGCTCGAGTGGCGCGCAAATTCGCCAAACGTAATTTTGAAACCTTATCATAAGCTTATAAGCTTATCATGGATTAATAATTTCGAATATTAAACGTATTTGAGATGTTTTCTTAATTTTTCCATAAAATCAAGCATTTTAGAGATATTATGCATAAATGGATATATTTGCAAGTCCAGTGATGAGATATGAACTTCATTCAGCATATTAGATATTTTGTAGCTTATCAAAACCAAATGAACTTTTAAGAAAGATACTCTGTGTCACTTTAAAACATGATTAAAATATTGTGCAAGGCAGCTGAGGAATGGGGACCAGATCAAAGTCAAAGAGGAATTTTAAACAGATAGGTAATTGAGAAAATAGGTATACGTCCAACTCATAGCAGACAATAGCACTGTAAGCAGAGCTGGCGTCACTTAATCAATCTGTCTGCCAATGTCTTATTTAGTAAAGGGTATAAATAAAGGAAATTGGAATTTTGGCAATTTGTTCTCATGTGCCATTTGGTACGAAAAAGGTACTTTCTACTTCTCCCGTCCATAAAACTTGGTAGTGGTATTATTGCTAGAGGTACTACAAGAGCTGCAGCAAGAGCAAATCTTGGTTCAATCTGCCTTAAAATTGTGCTCCTTTACATCAATCTTACTCTTGGAACATTTCTTTGGTCTACATTGTTCCATTTATCATTTCTATTGAGCATTCTGGTGCCAGCAAGTTTTACTGCTCTGGAAATAGTTTTCTGTACCAGCAATACATCTCTGCTGATAGAGTATTTCTTTGAATTAAATGTGGAGTATTTCTTTAAATTAAATGTAGATGTAAGTGTATTTCCACATTATTTTCCTTTAGATCAGATAGAAGTGGACAGGCTTTATAGAAATTTGAATGGCTCCAATCTTTGATCAATTCTCACATGAAACTTGTTTTGAAACAAAATTTATGACTTTTAGAAATGAAACATGACATACAAATATTAAAATCTATATTTATATAATATAAATAAACACTCTAGAATGGATAGCTAATCACACAAAAAAGTGTTGAAATAAGACCTTATGTTTAAAAATGTTAATTTACTAAATATATAACTTCTACAAATTATTGGATAAATTTTTCAAATGATAAACATGATAGACCCTCTATCTAACAAATTAGTTGATGAGTAGTAAAGTAGCTGCCACTCCATTATTTGGTCATCAACTAGGGGGAGATAACTCATTTCCCATTTCCCTATTTATTGCTGTTCATCTTGTTGCATGCAATATTCTAATCAAATAGACAGAGCTGATATGGGGACGAAGGGACTATATCACAAACAGAATCATATCTGCTGATTGACGGGTACTCAATGGATGAATAATATACAGGAGACAGCTAATAACGAGGTTGTATATTGATCATATATTGGTTGTCAATGCAGTGCTCCCTAGATTCTTGTGTCTCACCAAGTCTCATTTATCTATCGTCTGTCTCGATGTCCTTAGTTTAAGTCTTATTCATATCTTTGTTTTGTCTCAGTCTCCTGGTACATAATTTCAACCCTCTTTCACCTTTGGTTGGATAAGATAGAGAACTATATCATAGATATGTATACGAGTCATTCTCAAAAGATACAGCTTTTTTGTGTATAAAAGACAAAAAAAATTAAATAAGGATTCTAGATTTTTTCTTTCACAAATGGTAAGGTACATTTTTAAACATAAGATTTCAAATGTATTTGAGGCTTAATTATGTATGATATCTTAATTAACACTTATTACACTAATGAGGATGAAGAGACAATGTCTTTCCAGTAACGATAGTTATGCTTATGTGTTTTCTTTAAAAAGCATTTGTATGTAAAGATGTTGCATTGTAGTATCTACCTTAGCATATATGTTGTTACTCAAATGTAAAAAAAAATATATCAAGTAATATTTTCATATGATAAACACTTGTACACCAAGTTGGTTGAAAAAATTAAGCATGTTGATTCTTACAAATTCTCTTTACATCCTATCAATTGACCTCAACATAAAGAATAAAATGAAGATAGCTATAAGTGATCATGTGATCACGTTTTATGTTTTATGTACATTTTATGACAAGCATTTTTACCTTTAAGTTAATAAATCAATTACGTTTTGGTCATGTTACATGAAAGACAGTTCTGTTATTCCAAAGACACGAATTGTTATTGGAAAAAAAATGCTTCAAATAAGTAAGAAAGTTTGTTTAATGAAACATAAATATGTGACCTCTTTGCACAAGGCAGGTAGGGTTTATGTTTCTCACATCAGATCCTCAGAAAATTTTACTTATTATTTATCTAATACTTTACTAAAACAGGACAAAGAAATTTTTCTGCTTGTTATGTTAAAGACATTGACTGTGACAGGAAAGACAAAATATTATCACTTGTTGGAGTAAAGAAATCTTGCCAATTTTGAAAAGTTTCATCGAAATCTTATGTTTTTGGGTTTTTTTCCTTCCATAGTCATGCCATATAAATGATGTACAAATAAATACCATTGCTTATATTGCAATATTTAACAAAATTAAAATTATCTGGCTATAAGCCATATTTCAGCATTGTTCACCAATGCCGTCTTTCCAATAACAGTCTTAAGAAATAAATTTGATGATATGTGGCTAAAATACGGACCTCTTAGTAGAGCAAAAGTCATAGTTATTCCATACATTTAATGAAAATTTTAATGCACAGACAAATAAATTCCCAAAATAAGTATTAGTTTCTTGGATGTCTTTTACAGTAACACAGTATGTCTTTCATGTAACATCTATATACCATAGACTTAAAATAAACACATTGTTGCAGAAAAAAATAAAAATGTTTTACAAAATATGATTCTCAAAGACAAGTCATGAGTTCAGTACAAATTTAGAAGGAAGAAACAACCAAGTATAATGTTTATTTTCGAGTAAATATTCAATTGTCTTTACAGTAACGATAATGTCTTTTAAATAACACCCCTTGACAAGAACTTGTCTGATTGACTGCAGAAAAGGATGCTTTCATCCCCTCTGGTAAAGAAGCTCACGGGACATCCTACATTGTATTTGTCAATCAAATTCTTGTTGAAACAAACAAGTAAGATGCAAATATCTATTCATATGTCTTTGCATTAACAATAATGGTCTTTCCAATAACAAACACATCTGTTACAGAAAAGACTGTTATATGAAAGACAAATTCCATTTGTTCATTGATTGAAAAGTAATGAACAGTCCTTGTCCCATTTTATACACCATCATTGTGTAGTGGTTTTGGTGCAGCATGCATAGAGAAAGACGTATCTCTTGAAATATGGTTATTTTTTTGATAATTTGCGTTATCTGAAAGACGCCAATAAAAAATACTCAACATTTTTCACTTTTCTATCAAAATTTTCAGCAAGCATGTTGTTTTGGAGTCAACAAGGCATCTTCAATACTCTAAACCTATGGTTGATGATCAGCATGACAGAAGTGTTTTCTTTCAAAAGATAATGGATCATTTTTTCCCCTGAATTTTATATACCGGTACCTGTTACAGGAAAGACATTTTTCTCGTATACAAGATAGTAATTCAAATTTTCACATAAAAGTTGTAAAAATCTATCAGGAATGAGGAAAAGCACTACATTTTAGAATACCTGCAGACAAAAATATATTCAAACTAGAATAGAAAAACATAGACATCCAATTCATGGACTTTGCACCTACATACAAGCCAAAAAGCATATTTTTGGTCACAAAAATAACCGAAAAAAAATTATTTGGTCATTTAGGTTACAATTTAACTACCTGCTAGTTAGATTGTAAGTTAGAAGTTAACAAGAAATGAATTCTGACAAAGTTCTGTCAATATTTTACCGATTTCTATTCCGGTACGTGAAAAAGTTGCAACTTTTGAGAATGACTCATACACAAAGGATCAAAATAGTACAAATTTGTGTCTGGTCTGATTTCAACCTTCCCTCATTCTTGATTTGGATAAGATAGAGAACTTCATGACAGATTCATAAAGGATCACCATATCTACAATAGTACAAATTTGTCTCTTGTCTGTTTTAGTATACCCGGTTCATGATTTCAACCTTTCTTTCGCCCTTTATCTTAGCTAGAAAATGTTATGATTGATGTGTATGCATGGGATCACCTTTATCTACAATATTAGTACAATAGTATTAGTCTATGGTCTGTCAGTATAACTGGTTCATTATTTCAACCTTCCATCACCTTCTATCTTAATAAGAGATAAGATAGAGAACTTAATGATTGATGTATATAGGATCACATTATCTACACTTATAGTAAAAATATAAATTTGTCTATGGTCTGTATCAAGCCCATAGTTCATTATTTCAACCTTCCTTCACTCTAGCTCTAGAAAAGATATGAAACTTTATGATTGAATTGTATAGGATCACCATATCTACAGTAGTAGTAGTATAGTCTGTCCAAAGCCACTGGTTCATTATTTCAACCTTCCTTCACTGTAGATATACATAAGATAGGGAACTTGATAATTGAATTGTATAGTATCAGACACTCGTACAAATTCTTGTACATTATCAGGAATAATTCTTTGATTTATTTAAACCCACACCTTCAAATTCAGACACCTTCATGATAGGGAAATTCATGATTGAATTGTTAAGGATCAAATTATCTACAATCATACAAATTCTTTTACAAAATCACGAATAATCCTTTGACGGATTTGAATCCAGACCCTCTGAGTCACACTCATTCATGTCCCAACTGCCTAACTATAAAGCCAACAGAAATTCAGAGAAGTATACCGAGTGAAATAAACGTATTCACTACCGATTGTCTGTCTTTGTTGAGTGAACTTATGAATCACAGTTTTGAGTTTATTATTTCAACCATAATACACCCTAGATGGTGATTACATAGATTATGTTTCTAAATCCTTACTGCTAACTGCTCATCTATTGGATTTTCTATCAACAGTTTTTATATTGGTTGAAAGTAATATATTGTATAGTTCTCACAGATATATGTATGCTATCATTATTGCTTCACACAAAAATTGCTTCTCACTATTAGCATTATATTGCTTCTATAAATAAAAAGGTAACATTAGAAAAGATAAATCTTCTTGGTATGTCATGCGTCTTCATCTGATTTGTCAGTTTTCATCCTAGATCATATCTCCAATATACCAAGAATACTTAATTTACTGGTTTATTCTACTATTGTACAGAATAAGAACTCTTAGTACAAATATACCATAAATCTACTTTCACAATTCAGATAAACCGTTCCTTGGAATAGTTCTATGGGTTAAATAAGGTGACATGTGAATATGATTTTGTAAAACACAGTTAATTTCTTCAATATCATTGATAACATATCAATTTTTGAAATGTCTTTTGACAGGTCACTAATGATCTGTCTTCAACTATGACATAACATTTGCAAGTTTTATTTAATTTGATGATATCAAAAACCTAGTTTAAATTGTTGAAGAAATGTTATTTATTTTTTTTGGCCAGCAATTGGATATTCAATTAGATGCCATGTTTTCACGGCAATGTAATTGCCTTAATTTGTTACTTCATTTAAGCTTAACTGAGAACTCATCGGCACTGACCCAGTGTTAACTGATTACCCTGTTAATTGGGGAAATGATCAGAGGCCACTATGCTGAAAATCCGTGAGTTTGCTCATCTCTTGCGGAAATCTTGGCCCATCAGGATGAGTGGTCTCACAGGTGGAGAGGGAAATCAGATCTGACTTGTCCGTGGTCTGAGGGATTATGTCGAAGTGATGATCATTTCAATTTCAATTTCATCCTTCATTTTAATTGATGGTTTCATTTCCTAATTGCTACAACACTTTCTTCATCACCTCGTTATAACATCCCCTCATTGTAACACTGATCTGTGTAGCTGGGTTGATATTGAATACAGCTCATAATGAAGGGTGGTATACGAAACTGATATCAATCAATATCATGTCAAAGACAACACGTCCAATGAAAGTGGCCAGGAAGCAGTGAATAATGAACATTAATTTCACACTATGTGATATAAACGAACTACTCTTCCAGACGAGAATCCCGGGATGAGATGGGATCTCACATAATTTGGCTTAATCCACGTTAAACAAATGGGATGTTCCGGACCATCTGGGCACCCAAGCTACTAATGAATCGTCAATCTCAACCTGTTTACATCAGGCCTTTTTCACACCAGAAGCAAGATAACAGTTCCACTGCTTTTTGTTAAAGGGAGTGTTTTCTCTCTGTGGATGTATTGGAACTCAGACTTGCATAAGGATATTTATCTTCATTTGCAGGAGTGAGGGATGTACCCTTACAAAAAATTATAGTTAGCCACACAGGTGCAGCAACATTGCGGCGTATTGTTTTCTAGGAGCGAAACATTCACTAACAAGCGAAACGGTTGTGAACGCAAGTGCTCGTTTAGATAAACGCATGCAGCAATGTGACAATTAATAATTAGATGGGAAAAAAAGTGAAAACATTGCCGCAAAGTTTTCACTTTCATGCATTGATAATTAGAAAGACAAAGACAAATGTAATTCATTGCATTTATTGGTTGGTGTGATTAGCCGATTCATATATAATCATAACAATTCATCATCTAATCAACATCTAATAGTTGTATAACATTCAAGGACATGTGCCTGGATCATCATAACAATACAATATTCAATAAGCAGTTTCAGCTTAACAGTTACTACAGCATCCCTTTAAAATTACTATTCATCACTGCCAATGACTCGACCAGAGTTAATGACATGTCCATATAGTCCATGCATGCCATTTCACAATTATCCCAGTAACACCAAAATGTATATGGCCTTCTTATTCATATATATAAAATATGTAATGATAATATGATATGAGACTAGAAGCAACTGCACGGAGCTAATGAACGGACTAAGAACAATAGGACCTATTTGAAACTTCATTCTATTGAGACATTGCACATCACATCACAACTATACAACTTTAGCGACTAAACAGAGCTAATGAACGGACTAATCAAACCATGTTCTAAGAACAATAGGACCTATTTGAAACTCCATTCTATTGAGACATTGCACATCACATCACAACTATACAACTTTAGCGACTAAACAGAGCTAATGAACGGACTAATCAAACCATGTTCTAAGAACAATAGGACCTATTTGAAACTCCATTCTATTGAGACATTGCACATCACATCACAACTATACAACTTAAGACTAAACAGAGCTAATGAACGGACTAATCAAACCATGTTCTAAGAACAATAGGACCTATTTGAAACTTCATTCTATTGAGACATTGCACATCACATCACAACTATACAACTTAAGACTAAACAGAGCTAATGAACGGACTAATCAAACCATGTTCTAAGAACAATAGGACCTATTTGAAACTTCATTCTATTGAGACATTGCACATCACATCACAACTTTACAACTTTAGCGACTAAACAGAGCTAATGAACGGACTAATCAAACCATGTTCTAAGAACAATAGGACCTATTTGAAACTTCATTCTATTGAGACATTGCACATCACATCACAACTTTACAACTTTAGCGACTAAACAGAGCTAATGAACGGACTAATCAAACCATGTTCTAAGAACAATAGGACCTGTTTGAAACTTCATTCTATTGAGACATTGCACATCACACCACATCAAAACTATACAACTTCAATACCACATGCCTACAAATCTCTCTCAACCACATTTGGCTGACTGGAGATGTATGACACACCATCCACATCCATGAACACAAGAAGATCCACCAGGCTGTGCACATCCACAATATCAAGCCTTTGACTTGGCTTCATGCACAGCACTGATTGGATCTTCAAGGACATGATGTCCTCCTGTTTTCCATACACCTCCAGCATGGATTTCCCCTCAACCAAAGGAACCAAGCAAACCACACGAACACCATCACATTCAGCAAACCATTTGATACTACCAAACCTGAGACTACCATTTACAGTGTACCGAGCATAAGAAGAATTCTTTGTGAAGCCTTGAACATAATCCCTTGAGTGAAATACTATCCCATTAACCATGCACCTTTTGTAAAAACTCAAAAACTTAGCCTGAAAACCTAGAAACTGAGTGAGAACCCTAACCTCAATCATACTGATCTCATCCCTGAATGGAGCACCGAGGAAGCGAACTCCATCCTGTTGAGAAACTGAAGACAACTTGGACAACTTCCTCAACTTGCTGACAAAACCAATCGCAGGAGAATCTGGAGGTAACTGAGCCATTATAGACGGCATGAGTTGCATCATGTTAACAGCAGACATTATTTGTAAATCCACATGCTGAGTTCCATGGAACATACCAACAATGCTGCCATTGACATTTTCGAAAGCAAAACATGACTGAACCCAAAGAGGACCTAAATCTTCAACAGCCTGACTCAAATGGAGCAATGAATGTACATTTAAGGTGACATACCTATCCCCATAAAGAGGTGCAAACATAAAGACAAAGTACTTCAACAACTGATCTGCCTGCTGAACACTACTCCTTGTGATGTTGTCCCCAGATAGAATAGAAATTGCCTCCACAAAACAAGCATAATGATAGTAATAACTATACCCCATAACACCTCTTAACAAAGGAAGAGAATAGTGAAACAGCCATGATCTAAACTCTGAAGCCTTCCAAAATTTAAAGTGATCAGCAATGGATCTGGGACGCCGAGAAACATTACCAGGAGGCCTGATCTGACACAAATTTGAATCTATCCAACTCAGTAATGGAACCAAGGAAAAACAAGAACCGGAATGGGTAGGAAGAAACCACAATGACATGAGCAACTTTGTAACACCAAGTAAAACACCATGCATGTAATCAAAAGAAACTGACCTCACAAAATCAAAACTTGAAAGTACCATCAAAAAGCTTGGACCCTTTAAACCAATCTGAGGCGAACCACTTTCACTAGCTACATATGCCTGTCTTAAACACTCAGCACTAGTCCTTTCTGGCCCACTAGGATTATCTACTTGAAACGGAAAAATATGGACTGTGCCACCTTTCTCACTCCGCCAACTCTCTCCTTTCTGGCAACACCTGATACAACTGTAAGCACCATTGAACTGATTCATGTTAAGGAAAGCAGCCCGAGCTGGCAAATCAGCAGAAAAAGACAACAAAAAACAGTTGATATGAACATCATTTCCATTCACTGCAAGCGACACACCGTCGGTTTCTAATTTCTGTAATTGAGAATGTAATGGACCACAAAATGTAGGAAAAGTGGGTTTGCTGGCCCCAAACCAAATGCCATAAAAAACCATGTTGGATTTCTGCTTCCTCATGTGTGGGGGCAGTTCATTGACCATTAAATACACAGGCCAGAGCGCCATTTTTGAGCTTTTGAAAAGTGGAATGCCATCCGTATTGAGGGTAAAAGACAGGTTGAAGGGTTGATCATCTGACAGGAGTCCATCTTTCACAAATTGCCGGTATATATTGCCATCATATATATCACTGATTCTGTCCTCATCTTGTTGCCGCCGAAATCTGTGGCCAATTCCAGTAATAAAGTTATCTTGTTGAAATAATGCTCTTAGTTGATGTACAATTGGAATAGTTATAAAGTATGCTTTAGCCCTATAAGAATTTAAGTCTTTAGAACAAAAGGTATTTGGACAATGGACATCAGTAGGGTTAACATGGGAATGACAGAAGGAACAGTAATAATGTTTAGTCAGTGGAGAGTCCAGGGTTGAAAAATGTTTCCGAAGTCTGTATACACTCCGGAGGGCGTCAGGGACAGATAGGCAATGAAGCCCCACAAGCGTCAACAGATCTGCAAGCTGGGCCCCGGTCACAGCATGAGCCATGCTGAACAGCATTATCAGCATCACGCTGACGGAGACAGTCATCCAGTGACCTTTGTAGATAGGTGTGTTGTCATCTGTTTCATCATCAACAGGAGGTGCATCAGGTTCATCATCTTCTCCATCTTCTCCAGACAGACAGTCGGCGAACGTGTCATGTACGTTGGTGGGTTGGAAATCCTCTAGCAACTGAGATATCTTCCTCCTCATATCTGAAAGTAAAATATCAGAGTCAGTATGACTGTATGTATGATTCAGATTTTTTATGCAGATGTGCATTTTGGATGTTGAATGAGTGGAGTAAAATTTATATATATCCTTCAGTAAGATTAGATTCAAAGCAAAGAAAACAAAGCTAACATCAAAAAGTACATCAAGGCATTAAAATTGGGTTTAAAAAACTATATATTTATGTGTTTCTATCACTTAGTGACTACTAATATCCCACCCTCAGATTAGCTTCATTTAATTTCAATTAAAATCATAAAGGGTTGGGCATTATGGACCATGAATATTTACTTATGAACAAAGTACTTTGTTTATTGATTGTTGAAATAACCAAATCAGACAAGATAATAACCTGATGCTTCTGTAGGAGCTGATGAGACATCATTCAGGGGAGCTGATGAGACATCATTCAGGGGAGCTGATGAGACATCATTCAGGGGAGCTGATGAGACATCATTCAGGGGGGCGGATGAGACATCATTCAGGGGAGCTGATGAGACATCATTCAGGGCAGCTGATGTGACATCATTCAGGGGAGCTGATGTGACATCATTCAGAGGAGCTGATGTGACATCATTCAGGGGAGCTGATGAGACATCATTCAGGGGAGCTGATGAGACATTCAGGGGAGCTGATGAGACATCATTCAGGGGAGCTGATGAGACATCATTCAGGGGAGCGGAGGAGAGCGGAGTTGACTTGTTGCTTCTTTTGTACTTGGTTGGGCGAAGTCGTCCAGTGGCATCAAGTTCTCTCCGGTTCTCTGGTGGTGATCTGAAATAAGACATGATGTAAATAAAAATATGTATAAATGTAGACATACTAGCTGGTCTGAAGATATGCAATGTTATTATGCAGTACATACATTACTTAAAATTCATATAGATTCATTTTAGATTTTATCTTAATTATGTATTTAACTGGCATTTACATATACTACAACACAACAGTGATTGGGGTTACAATGTGCAGTTTATGCCTCAATGTACATTTTGATGTTATTTATATAACAGTGACCTTTGTTTTCCCCGCCAATACACACATACTTATATACAGAGCAACTTTAGTTGCAATAATGTACTTACTTGGATGCAGTTGACTTTTTCTGGTACGTCCGGGGTCTTCTAGCTCCAGAACGGTTGATCTTATATCCATCTGAAAGTTGTAGGGGTAACTGATTAGTTATCCAAAAAATATATATATCATTATGTACTTATGTTATATATATGTACACTAACGAGTTGATTTAAGTTTATCCCTATGAAATTTACACACATGTATTAAAAAATCGATTAATTAGCGCACATGTGTATGGTTCCAAGCAAAAAGAATTCAGTATAGACGTGTTCCTTCGGCTCTTGAATGATATAAGAACTAAATTTCTCTTCCAACTGCTTAAACTATAGTTTCAAAAATTACGTTTGATTCATTAGCGTGCGCCAATCAAGGCACATTGTCCGGTTTTCGATCGGTAATGTTAAGAACAGAACACCTAAACGATCGCTCTTATGATTTGAGAAATAAAACAAATCACCCATATTCCATTATGATATAAATGTATATCAAAACACTTGAAGGTACTGATTAACTGCAAATACACTAAAAAGGTTTTTTTCAACAATGTTCAATATTAAGCGTATATATATAGTCAACTTACCTTGAGACATTTTTCTTCAATGGGTTATAGCTTTGCTTGAGACTCGATCTCATGTTGTTATGCTAGATCTCAATGTTGAGAATCTCTTAAATGCGCACGAGAAGAAGGGGCGTATCCCTTCATTAACATTGATAAACAATATAACATTGATGAGATTAATTACATGAGCGAGGTCATGTTTTCGCAGCGCAGATCAAAGTGCGGTCACTATGTATATTGTTTAAACCGCCACCAGTAATTGCCCAATCAAGTCAGTATGACACCTTAATTAATTGCTCTCAATTTGACAAGCTTGACTCATCGTAAAGCCCATCAAAATAAATACCCCTATGATACGTTGACAAAACGTTTTTATAAGAATAGAACTTCAAAGACTAAATTAATAAACCAAGGGCCTACTCTCGACAAGCCCAGCACTGTTGTTTTAAAAAATATAGGCCTACTTCTTATATATAAAGTGCTTGTTATGGCAAATATTATCTACATTTCTAAGGTTTTTGCACATTCCGATCTTCCGCTCGAATATCCACTTCTGTACTGTACAAATTTTAAATATATATATATATATTTATACGAGTACTTTCACTGATCCAACATGCCGAGGAGAGTCACCAAACTACCCAACAAGTACAACGGAGGAATCGTTGACAAGGAAGCTACAACGTGTCTTCGCAAAAATGGTAAGTTAATGTTCCATCTACGAATATAAATAGTGCATATGTTCAGCAGTTAACATTCCACCACGACATTTTAATTTGTCAGCCTTTCAAATTTACAAAGCATTTAACATACTTTCGAGAATGATAATATTCATAATTTTATGTTGAAACATTGTGCAAGATTCTATATGAATATCGAGCATTTCTCAAAAACATTTTTACATATATTCATATGAAAAAATAAAACTTCTACTGACTAGACCTGGTTGAATGAATTCTGTAACGAATATTTTGCTAAGTTTGAATAGTTGGAAAGATAACAATGGGAAATGTATGAACGGAAAATGTATCGTAGTTTCACAGGTGTTGATTGATGAATTACATAGAAGACACAAACCCCAAAATGGCAACCGTTTGGCCACATCAAAGTATAGGTTATTATAAAGAGTTGAAAATGGATTGCAAATTTCATTTAGACCTATAGGTAGAACAAATTTAAAAACAATGATCTCATATCTCAGGAGCATTATAACTTAAATATTACATATGGCATTTGTTCAAAATCAACCTGCGGCCTGGTGTTTTTCAACATTAGAAATGTTCTTTTTATAGCTTTGAAAATGTTACGTCTAATATTTTCTATAATTATGTCAATTCAACATTGAATTTTTAACTTTTATAAAGATTTTACATGGTGATTTTACGTACAGAGATTAAATCATCGATTGTATTCTATAATTATCTCAAGCCGTGTCGGGTAAAGACGGAGGGTAAAGATACGCACTTTCACAAAAGTTATACCTAGTAGGCCTAATTACACATTAAGTGTTACATTGTAAATTTTAATTGTTTTCACATTTTTTTGAAAGTTAGAAGATAATAAAAGGTTTCAGATTGGTTCAAGATAGTAAAATGTTGAACAGCGGGACAAAACGTTGACACGTTTGTACAAACCGACAAAATTCCTAATAAATTTATCATCATCAAATATTTTCTCTTCTCCCATATCAAATGTCAATGGTTACCAAATCATTGATCCTACAATCAATATGTCATTCCCTGAACTTCTGAAAACACTTTCAAAACCTATAAATATTATAAAATTGAAAATGTTAGGTGTATATTCATTGACATGCAATCAATAAAGGCCAACTGCCCCGCTTGTGTCGGTCATAATTGTAATGAAAACACGAACCGGTCATCAATGAAACAACTAATCCTGTATTCAAATGACATAATGACCTTGTTATCTTTAATTATTGGATCATCTCAGTGTCATGTATTAAAACATGTCAATAAGGCCAAACTTTGTTTGCATCATAACTTAATATAATTACATTTAAAACAGCCAAAGTACTTTTATTCTACTCAATGTTATGTATTTTCAGTGTTTACTTAAAATTGCATGGTTATGCGTTGCTATAAATAGATTTGTACATCGTCTGCTTTCCAGCTAATATTAGATTCAAAGCACCTGGCAGTTATTTACTGAATAACTGACACTATTGAAACTTGATTATATATTGCAATTATAAACATATTCATATAGCTAGGCCTAAAAATTAAATAAGAAAATTTAAATTTAGTCATGAAATATTTCCACATGCTCAAATGTTTATTTACGTGAGATAAAGCATCAAAATTTATGAATAAAATGTCATTATTTGACGACTTATACGTGGAATGTCCGATTGGCAAAAATTTGAATCTGCATCCCTGGTATATTCTAAACCTGCCTGCGTGTCTTTAGTTTACATTTCCCGACCTTCCCGAAATAGGGGTAGGCCTAGTCGTTAGAAAACTTTTACGGTCGTTCACAAAAGAAATTCAAAAATATAAGAATACATTAGAATTGTCAACTAAACAATTAACTTTCACATGGACATAGGGTTTTCTCAAATCTTGTATTTTCCTGACATGACTGATCATTTATCTCTTAGGTGCGTATCTTTACCCGTCAGCACTGTAGAGACACCTCGGATAAAATAGGATACCGGGATAAACTTTAAATTCCAAAATTATTTTTTTTATTTAGAAGTTATTAGGATATATTTAGGAAGGATAATAATGCAGCTTTTATAAACAAACACTATTACATTTTACTACAGGGGAAATACGTGTGAAACAATAAGACCCACGATAATATTGCATACTTACTGTACGTCACATATATTTTATTGAAATTAGGATGGTTGTCTATTCGGACAAGTTTTTTTTCGAAATTATTTGAAGTTCTTAAAGACCTGACCACGAGACATTTTCTCGCTGCTTATGTATAAGAAACAGGATATAAGCAAGTGTTTTGCATCGTCGACATTCATTTTACAACTATTCAGTTTGAAAAAAGAAACCAAATTTACAACGATACTGATTTCCCCAAAACAAATGACATTCAGTTCTTCACATGATGTACTAATTTATTCATAAGGACCGTTTTAACTCAGCATATTATAAATGTTTTTAGAAATCTTTAGTTTACATCACTCAGCGTGAAGACATATTTGATTAAATTAAAATTGTGCTAATTTATGAGCGGAAATGTTTTGTTATAATGATACGTTGTTAGGCAAGTACTAGCGATGCGTGTAGTGACGTGAAGCTAATTTTCTTTACAGAAACATCAAAACGTTGAGTTTAGGACGTTAAATTTCCTAAATTTTAGCCATTGTCATTTCTTTAACATTTGGAAAGAGCATATTTTTAAAAGGGAGAAAAACATGAAGCCACATTACGAACATTTCCGGTTTCAAGTGCTGCTTGCCCTAAGACAAGTGATAATAGCTTTTGAAACATATTTTCACAATTCACCTTTTTAACTTTATTAATAAAACTGGGATCTAACATCAACAACAACACATTCTGTCAATATTACTCAATTTCTTTATGCATAACTCTTCCAAGAAAGCGTTAGAATGTGTCATTTGTAAATGCTGTAGTAAGTGGCAGGCAAACGTAATGTAATGACATCCGCCATTTTTCCCCCGTAAACATGAATTGTTGCTTTTTCGAAAATATTAATTGTCCCTTGATTACATCCTCAATATTAGTCTCAGCTTATTTGTTTTTCTATCATCTGGGGTGATCGGAAGGTATGTAAATAATGGATTCCTCGTCGATTCGTTTGAAAATGTATGATGGCAATATTCACACGTTTTTCATTCTGCGGTCACAAGAACCGGCGATTATTCAGACTAAATCCACATTAACAAAATTTGCTAATTCTATCAACGTAGTTTGATTTAATTTTATTAATGAAGTTGAATACAAAAATAATATGGCCTCATGTGACATCAATGTCGTAAGAAGTTCTATGATGAAATATGCTGACAATTGAGCTGTTTGAGTGGTATTCTAGAAGTTGATAGTATAATTAAGGAAGACGAGTAACTCTATGGATGAACCACTTCTTTATAAAGAAGTTGTTCATCCATAGAATTACTCTCGTCTTCCTAATTTAAATTGAATTTGTGATTTTACAATTGGAGCCAAAATTTTTTTTTTTTTAAATTCAGTTAATATTTGTGAAATTATTTATGGAAAACTAATTTATACAGACAGTTAGTATAAATATGCAGCATCTGGTTATTCATTCTCAATACATTTCAGTTGACCATGCGGTGGTCCAATTCGAGGATGGGAAGGAGAGGATCATTACAGACATCACTGAACTCGGCCTTGATAGGGAGGATGGGCAAGAAGTCTCAACGTTTGCACAGCTCCAGGGTGGGGATGAGGTTGTTGCACTCTGGCCTCCCACCAACAAACATTACAACGCTATTGTCTTGGCAGTGAACACTTCAGGTTTGAATATATTCCATTGCTATTTAAAGGCAATTACTTGCATTTTGTAGATAATTATTATTATTTATGATATAAATGAATATTTGTTCCTACGAATAGAATTCTTTTACTGCAATATTTAAAATATCAATACTTAAACTCTTTTATACATACAGCTATCAATGAATAATTAATCAAATTTGTGGTTTTTAGATGAGCCACAGCAAGGAAAAAAGAGGCCCCAAACCAAGCGACCTCAACCAGAGAAGCCAGATGAATCTGATGGTAAGTTTTTCTTGGCGAGCTGAAATGAAACATTTGGGTTGTACAAACCAATTAATTCTATTAAGTGAACTAATGTTATTATGAATGTATGAGATTATTAATTCCATTGCTATTTAAAGGCAATTACTTGCATTTTGTAGATAATTATTATTATTTATGATATAAATGAATATTTGTTCCTACGAATAGAATTCTTTTACTGCAATATTTAAAATATCAATACTTAAACTCTTTTATACATACAGCTATCAATGAATAATTAATCAAATTTGTGGTTTTTAGATGAGCCACAGCAAGGAAAAAAGAGGCCCCAAACCAAGCGACCTCAACCAAAGAAGCCAGATGAATCTGATGGTAAGTTTCTTGGCGAGCTGAAATGAAACATTTGGGTTGTACAAACCAATTAATTCTATTAAGTTAACTAATGTTATTATGAATGTATGAGATTTTTAACCCTTATACTTAAGAGAATAACAATAATATTTAATTATATATAAAAGACACTTATATTAATTTTTGGCGACATTGTTCACATGTCCTTTATCACATGTTCTCCCATATTTGTCTATATGTTATTTGGTTGTTTTTTTACATTCAGGAATGTTTATATATTTATTAATTTCATATATTTACACCAAGAAAGATGTTTGTATTGATTAATACATAGGACACTTTATTTTTCAGTTGATGGACCACAACTTGCTGCAACTAAACAGAAATCCCGAGGTAATTTTGAATTTTTCTCATTACATTCGTCACATTACATAACAACCCTGATAATAAACAATTATATTTAAGTATGTATGAGTAATAATTAAAATTTCGGTTCATATAGCCTGGTAATAAATTTTCAAATGTAAACTAAAAATGATCAACTACAAGTAGTTTATTTTACGTTTGATTTGAGTTGATCACATTTTTAATAGATGCACATATTTATTGTAGGTATGAAAGCAGCAAAGACGGCTTCGACGAGAGCAAGAGTTCATGCAGCGAAAGAGATGGCGAGGAAGTTGTTCCAAGCACCTGTTACTGTCCACTCTATCCCTTCTCACTCTCCTGTCCGCTCTCCTACCCCTCCCGCCCGCTCTCCTACCCCTCCCGTCTGCTCTCCTACCCCGCCTCCCCGCTCTCCTACCCCGCCTCCCCGCTCTCCTACCCCTCCTCCCCGCTCTCCTACCCCTCCTCCCCGCTCTCCTACCCCTCCTCCCCCAAGCCAGCATGTCTCTACCCCTTCCTTCCCAAGCCAGCATGTCTCTACCCCTTCCTTCCCAAGCCAGCATGTCTCTACCCCTTCCTTCCCAAGCCAGCATGTCTCTACCCCTTCCTTCCCAAGCCAGCATGTTTTCACTCCTTCCTTCCCAACCCAGCTTGCATCCACTCCTTCACACCCTTCCTTCCCAACCCAGCTTGCATCCACCCCTACCACCTTTCACCCTTCCTCCTTCCCCCAGCATGAGCCTACTTTGACCCCTAGCCCCACCCTTGTGCACACCCCACTCATCCGACGACCTTACCGCTCTTTTACTGCAGAACTCCTCTCTCAGTGTGACGGATGTGCCGAAAAGGACATGAGGATCCTTGAGCTTCAACAGGAGGTGCAGCGACTGACTGCTGAGTTGGCAGAAGAACGCCAAAAAACAAAACCACCCTCCAGTGGTAAGCTGAATACCTACAAACTTGATTTTAACTTGTTCAGAATTTTTCATTTGAAACAACATAACAGAATAACTATATAAATCATACATGATACTTGTCCATTCAATAATTTCTGTCTTCAAGTAACAAGATTCAAGTGAAAACTTATTTGGAGTTTTTCTTCCAATCTCACTATATTTAATAGAATGTGACATCTGCAATTTTTCACATTTCTGATTTTGTTTTCAGTTCACCATTACAAGCCCACCACTGGACTTCAGATTGATCTATGTGAATTTGTAAGTATAATGTGTTATAATTTATGAAGAATTATTGTGCATATTTATCTATTTCTTAGACTTAATATTTGAAACTTTGGTATTAGGATGTATTACCTGGCAACAAATATTTATATAACATTAATCCTTGAGCAGTACTTACATAATACTGAATGTATACAACACTAGTTCCTTTATTCTGTCATTTAATTAATTTTTTTTTTTTTAGAAAATCCTCAGTCCAGGGGAAGTCCAACCTCTAGGGTACGTTACACTGGCAGAGGGTCACCCTGTTGCTGTACCAGTGGCGTGGTTTACCACGGTTCGTGCCAAGACAGCCAGGAAAGACGGTTCCTTCCTTGTGAAGGCTATGATGTCTGGGATGCTAGAGCCATCTGATGTAGGAGAGAAGGGAGGGGTGTGTTCATTCACCGGATGGCAGAAGAAAACTGTTGATGCCATCAGAGGTAGCTTTATTTCCAATTATTATATTTTTAAATTTAAGGCTGTAATGAAATCAAAATGCCTTGAGTGGTAGCTTTATTTCATAAAAGAACCTTTGAAAATTTTGTCAGTGTTACTAATGATACTTGGCTTGTTAGATGTTGTGTTTCATTTAGTATTGTCATTTTTTTAACAATGTTTTGTTTGTTTTTCTAGTCTTTGCTGTCAGGGAGCTGAAAATGACCCCAAAAGCAGCCAATGAGGCACTGAATCAGAAAGTGAGCACGATGAGGAGGGGACTTCGGGTCAGGACCACAAAGAGTAAGTTGTCAAGAAATTAGGAGATCCTTCCTGTCTCGTACCAACCATGAACTTTTTCTAATCTATTCACCAAGATATCCATCAATGGCTGTTGACTATGACCTGAAAAATACACTAAAATGTGACATCACAATTTGATCATTAGCACTTTGTGTCTCATTAGCAACAATTTTATTTGATTCTCTTGTGTGTATACCATGACCTAATTTTTGCATTTTTCTTTCAGGAGCTTTGGCGCAGGAATGAAGACATTGTTAATTGACCTCCTTGTCCAGCCAGCAGCAAATGCAGCCAAGATTCTGCCTGTCCACAAACTGTTTTAACTAGGAGAAAAACTAGTTCCTGTACCATGATCCATGAACCATGATCAATGCTTGTTACTTGTTAAATAATTGTGCTTGATTTTTCTAAATAAAGTCACTTTGTTGAAGAAATTTCTTGTTTTTGTTTTTCAGGGATAAAAGTATCCAATATTGTGAAATATCTCAGAAGAACTACAAACATACATATAAAGTAATATGAACCATATCGGTCACCATGCTTCGAATCAACAAAATCAGACACACATACATGAATATGAGTAGATCCATTATTGTAAAACAAATGAAAAGGGCAACGCTTGCGGATCACTTGAACGCAACGCTTGCGGATCACTTGAGCGCAACGCTTGCGGATCACTTGAGCGCAACGCTTGCGGATCACTTGAGCGCAACGCATGCGGATCACTTGAGCGCAACGCATGCGGATCACTTGAGCGCAACGCATGCGGATCACTTGAGCGCAACGCTTGCGGATCACTTGAGCGCAACGCATGCCGATCACTTGAGCGCAACGCTTGCGGATCACTTGAGCGCAACGCTTGCGGATCACTTAAGTGCAACGCTTGCGGATCACTTGAGGGAAACGGTTGTTGCAACTTATGCGTAATGAATTAGCCGCAACTATGCCGCACGCTCATTTGCATGGTAAATTCGAAATTTCAGCCGCAACTATGTGCAACGGTGAGTGAAAACATCGCTGCAATGTTGCTGCATATATGAGTTTTTTTTATAAGGGTACTTACCGGTATATAGGTGAAATGTTACAACACAGGTAAGAATCTTCTCTGTACTTTTCAATAACTTAAATACATTTCATCATTCATTAATAAACTTATTTGGTTGTATTGGACTCATAAGCTTATATTTGTTAGAGGGAATTTGACTTTGATTGTATAATTCCTTTCTGCACCTTTTAAGTTATTCAATATATATATACCTGTCAGGTAAAACGTTTTAAGAGGAAGAGATATATATCTGATTTTTTATTTAACAATATTAGATCGATTTCATATCAAACAATCTGTTTTAAATATGGTAGCCCCCTTAAATTTATAAATGACTTGATATCTAATAATAATGATCAATAATAGTATTTTGATTTTGGAAAGGACTTTCAGTATGAAATACATTATTGACACTAAATATTGTCACTACAATCTAAAGATAGCACATAAATATGGTTACACTTTAGGAAATTATTGAGTACTGACTAAATTGACATTCTATTTGAACAGAAGAAATTAAATTCTAGCAATATAGGAAAATGAAACTGGACTAATAGTACAACCAACTTCATATTATAAGATATTTCAGCATATTGATAGTTTTGACATGTGATCTAAGCAATCTACAAAGAGATCATAAGAGATCAATATCCAATCAGATCACTTCATTGCTTCGATTACACATGCATGTTTTACTTGCTTCTTTTCCCTGAGTGTCTCTTCTCATGTCTCCACTTGGTTTGTGAGTCTTGAGTTCTTGATATATTAAGTCTAGTGATGAGTCTTATCCTACTGTTATCTGGACCTAGATTTTCATAGCTCATAGGTTTGGGTGCAATGCTACACTGAATTTCAGCGCAATGGTTCGCTAGTTCCAGGCGATGCTTGCAGGTTTCACCACACTGCATAGCCACAGTAGTATTGTAGGCTTTTTCCCTCCAATAAAACTAGCAGCCACGATATAAGTGACATACTGTTGAAAGCGGCGACAAACCCCATATCACCTCACCTCACCTCTTTCAACATGGCCTCTGTAACATGTGTTCTATATTTTTCAGCTCCCTTGAGGGGTGAAAATTTGCAACACACATTCTAATTTATATTTTTCTCTAATTAATTATTCTTTTTATATGACAGACTTCCACTGATAACAATCTCTATGTAATAATTTATACGTAGGGAGAAAGCCTTATCATTGTTGACATGAACATCCCACAGTGAAACCTGTCAGCAGAGTCTGGACTAAAAAAGTTGTGATGGTAAAGTCCTTATATCAAAAATGCATTGCACGAAACTAAACTGAATGAATAAAAATTCTGAATGAGAGAAAATTTTCAAGTAACATTGGGGCTACTTATGTTTCTGGACACTTGTAATAGAAATATTCAGATACCTTAGATGGTCTTATATAAGTTGTTCTAATATTGTAGTGCTATGTCACTATATATAGGGACCATATGCATGGCCTAATCATATATTTTTTTTTTTTCTAATGTCACATAAGAAATTTAATCCAGAACCCTTTTGTAGTTCAAATGGACATATTGTACAATCCTCATTGAATCAATCGTAAACTCTTCCATAAAGAGGCCATTTGTATTCATTCAATGTGTGCAAGCTAAAAACATAATTTCATCAGCTGCTCTCTAATTTTGTTTTGCAAATTCAAATCAGCAAAGAAATAGATAAAACAAAATAGAAAAATTTAATTCTATTTAAAATTTAAAATCTTGTATCAGCAAAAAGCTTATCATTTGCCTTGTTTCAGAAATAACAAAGTCAATCTATATGCTGGACGAAGCCAGCAAGATTGATTTTATTAACCCTTTCATCAGTTCCCTCATCAAGGGAAGCAATCCATCAGAAGGAAAAAAGTCTTATAGTTTGTTATGGGTTAATTCCATAATGGCACGCTATTACGATTACTGTGATTTGTCAAAGTTGGTTATGCGGAGGACAATTGCTTGGATGATTTTCCAACTTTTCCACAGCATATCCCTGCAAAATGACATTCTCTCAAAAGCAAGACTGTTCTCCTCCTCATGAATATAATTTTTGAAAAAATAATTCATTTGAATTTCAATTCTTTAGGATAAAAAACGGGAGTTGAGTGAGATTGGTTCATGATTGATGCATTGAGATGGACAACTTTGCTGACCTAACCAGATAAGCGAGAGAAGGGGAGAAATACCATCTCCAATTCTTCTACACGCTCGTGCAATTGCCAGCCTCATTATGGTTTATGGGTCAACACTCGCTGATTAAACGCTCTTTGTGCATCTCTTGACATCTCTTCATCATGTCAAAAAGATACAAAAAGTCAATCTAGATTTTTGCTTCAATAACAGAGTTTCCTCTGAAAGGTAGTTTCAATTCTGTATGAAACACATTTGTTGGCTTTCTATTGACTTTTAACACTGCTATGAAAGGAAAATGGCAGTTCAGAATAAACAGTGCTCTAGTTATGTTATGAAGAATATCAACTATGACATGTTATATTACGGGTGTTATCAACTTGGTCATTAAGTGCATGGACAAGCATAAAGCCAGATTCCGAAAGTATTGGTTTGGACTCATTGAATTGGACTCAACATATATATATAACATAAATTTGTACTACTGCAAATTTTGTGATCCAAAATATATCAATGTAGCATTTTGTTCACTATCGAAATTTTGTAATGAGAGTTTTATACTTCAAGGTTGCATTTAAAAAATGTCTCATACATTCCATTACATTCTAAAACCTATTGTAAAAATCCTTGTAGGAGCATAAACTAACTAAGTTATGACAGCGATATAAGTTACGAAACTTCTTAGACAACAATCCCTTTACTTGAGTGTGCACCATTTTGCAACATACAGCTTCTTGTTTGTAAGCAATATAAAAGAATATTTATCAAAAGTACTCAATAACTCTAAAGACTCTATTCATAAATAAATGAGTGCAAATTTGTACATATTCAATATTCTATAAGTTTTCCAAAATGTTCTTTTTATTCTGTGCCGTTTACAGGTTTCATCTTCGTTTACTTGGAATGAATTGTAGAGCTTCTTCCTTAAAGGCATAAGTAACATAAGTTGCATATTTCAGAAAAAGTCTTAAGACATGCATAAATGATTCAGTTACAGTTACAGTTACATATATTTGGTTTGCCTTTTTTCGGTGATGTACTTTGAGGTTTCATTATATGCATTTTAAACAGAAAGAATTTCCTCTTTAGAGGTGATAATGTTGACTTTTGATACTTAGTGAAGCCATAGTCAAAAGTGTAATGGTATATAAAAACCTAGGTCTAGATTTCGAAGCTCTCTTAGTACTAAGATAGTCGTAAGTACCATTCCTTAGCATTGGCTTACGACTATCTTAGCACTAAGAGACCTTCGAAAATCTTGACCCTAGTCAGCACGATCTTGGACAAGCTAGGACCATGATAAGATGAGTATCTCTTGATTAATCAAGCTGCAAGAATCAACTGATTTACCACTCTCATTATTTGATATAAGAGGAACTTTATAATCTCAGATAACTTCAGGTTGACGCCACTGAGAAATTTGGTAGAGGTGATTTCGTAAATACTTCAACGTGCCTGTTGTGAATGGAAAATGCTCCAAAATAATCATTATTTTGACACTAAAAAGTTTTGTTTTACCAACATATATGTTGATCATAAGCGTGTATTATTAACTACGAGGGCAGTCATAACAGGGTTCATATTTTTCATATGATGTCCTAGGGCAATATATCAATTTTGCATGTTATAAGGAATGCTCTGACATCAAGGTTCTATAGGAGGCAGTGGTGGCTAGTCCGCCTATGCTGATAAACCGTTTTGAGTATTTGCTTTTATTTTTCAAATACAGTTATAAACAGAATATTATGTGTTCATGACCATGTTTACCACACTCATGCCTAAATATCAGTAGATCTCTTGCTCCGGATATTCTCTATTTAGTAATTGTTTAAATTTAACAATTATTTTAAAATAATTCACGTCAGGGTTTAATACAAATTCATAATTCACTCTGTTTCAGATCTTTTTCTTTATCTGCTTACAATAATTTATATTTTTGAAAATTGTCCTTTGATGACATGAAATCTAAAGTCAAAAGAACTTAATCTTAAATCTTAATTATGACATATTTTCTATATAAGATAGGAATTTGGCTTTTGAGGT
The DNA here is from genome assembly GCA_916613615.1 of Steromphala cineraria. Taxonomy (NCBI): domain Eukaryota; kingdom Metazoa; phylum Mollusca; class Gastropoda; order Trochida; family Trochidae; genus Steromphala; species Steromphala cineraria. Next base: position 13,141,695 of record OU744721.1, read on the forward strand.
TATATTATGAATTCATGGACTTTGATAAGTACCAAAGTAAAACAATCCTCTATGATCAACTTTACACTGACATGACCTGAAAACCTGCTAAACCCTTCAAACTTGATCCCTTACTTTCAGCTAATATCAAAACCATTTAAAATTTACTGATTTAAAACCAAATAAATCAATATTGGCTTGCACTTTTACCCATAAGAAGATTTCAACAACAGGTGTTTGCAGTAACCACTCCTACTAATATATAAATTCAAACAAACAAATCCACAAAACCCCTGAAATAACCCTATAACTCTAGGGCTTAAAAACTGGAGGCAGATGGATTTTAATCACTCGGGCTGAGTTGGCTCACCGTTCTAGAAACCCCTTAATATGCTTACTCCAAGTGATTACCGAATTCTCAATGCTTGTCCGTAAACTCACTATTGTCACAAAAAGAAGATCTCGGAGGCAGGTGCGAGTGGCAGTAACAGTATCAGCGCTGATGAAGAACTCACTACAACGCCACCTGGTGGCAATTGTTGGATTTTCTGACCTACTTTAATTAAAACCCACAAATACATCTACCCATATGAGTCCTGGAACCAATGATTGGATGTTGTAGATGCGTGGAGTGATGGAACATCTTAAATCTATATTGGTAGAGGTTACATTTGGGAATGTGTATACTTATGTATAAGAATGAGTGTCCATTAGAAACTCTACAAGATTTAAATCACATTTGATATCAAATATCATTATTCAAATTCAAATCAAATAAATTTTCCAATATGAATCTGAAATTAGATATCTTTTGTTTAATCATGTTTGAACATGTTGCCTTATGAAGAATGATTTAAAAAGATGTTTACAAGCTAATGCAATTCATATTTAAAAATATTATTAATCATACAGGTGACTCAATTTACTAATATTGTATGAAAATGAACTGCAAAACCCCGGTAACAATCCTACATGCTATTAGGTAAATCATATTTCACTTTCAGCAGCTTGTTTATGGTAACAAATCATCTTTGACATTTTGAAATGCTGCAAACCTGGAGCTATTCTTACTTGAGTCCTTGGCGCTTCAGTGCCTGCAAGTCTTGGATAATTACCATTTCTCTCTCCAAGACTCAGCGCCACCCTACCTGCAGGAGCTGCTAGCTCTTTGTCTTGTTGGCGGAGAGTCTATTGGGAACTGGCAAACTCACAGTAAACTGTGGAGTCTTTTTCATCTATAGCAACATCTGCTTCTCATTACACAGTTTCACCATTTTTAAAATGGATGCAAAATACAAGAGGGAATTGAAATCTAAAGATTTCAGAGATGATTTTTGTTTATTCGAAATTGGGGTAATTACTACAGGATGAGCAAGGCAATTTCACTGTGCGTTTAAATGGCTTGTGTTAATTCAGTGAATTACAAAGACACTTTTCATTGGACTAAAATTTGAAAATCTCAGTTACAAAGACAAATTCAAAATTTACATTCTCTTTGTATATGGATATAGCGCTATAAAATCATTCATTATTATCATATTAACCATAGGCATATTCACTTATTAGATTGATGAACTATGATTGCCAAAAATCTAAATCACAAGTTATTAATCCAAATTTGGAAATATCCGAAACCCCCTTTTGATTGGAAGGCAAAAGCCAGCAGCCTTATAATGAAAGTATAGACATGTGGAGTATCATTAAAATAATGTCATCTCCATAACCACTGATGACTGTCTGCAATCTGTATATTATCTCCCTTTAAAAATACATCTAAAATCGCCACCTATTACAAGAATGGACATCAACTGGTAATAACATGTCTATGGACTCAACTCAATTGGAAGGCAGATAAAGGAAGCACTAATTTTGTCCAACATGCAAACTCAGAGAGGCATGGCGTGCTGAGCCATATGTGGAAATAACCCGTACAATTAAGTGAGATTGACTTCCTAAGAGATTTATAATAATCATGCTGCTTCATGCCTACAAGTTACTGGCCTGTCTGTTTAACATACGTTCATATAGTAATCTGGAGTCTCTGTGTCCCAACTCCAACGCAATGTCGGACACTGTGACTGGCCTGAGTATCAGAAGCCTTGATTTCCATTCTATTGCTAAACTGGTGCAATTGAGATCAATTAGGTAATAGACATGAAAGCTTTCGCTTCAAAATTACTTTTCTCTCCAATCAATAAAACTGTCTCTGTTTGAAAAAAAAATCCAGTATCAGCCCTTTGGTATGGAAATTGATTGAAACCTTAGTGGACCATTTCATAGACTTGAACAATGTCCTTTTAAAATATAAAAATGAAAATGAAATATTGGTTTTGCTTGAAGATTCACTGGATAATTACAAGTTAATAAGTGTCACAGTAAAGCAAATACAATGAGACCATATGAATCTTGTTCAAGGGTTTACAATTGAGAATCTGATGACTTTAGATCTGGCATTAATTCTTAGACTACTGAACAGTCTGTCATTCCCAATGAAACTCATTTTCATTGCCTATCTTTCCCCATAAGCATATGTTGACAATGTTTTAGTGCATTTATGCTCTCTGAATTTTTATAGCATAGCATAACATCTTATAAAATAATCTACATGAAAATAGATTGCGGATCCTATATTCTGAGAGAAAGGGGATGTCTGAAACTTGCTCTGACTATTGTCAAAGAGTATGCTACAGACAGTTTAGAATTTTCTCTTACTGTTGTTTAAGGAAATCCAACTAACAGAATATTGCTTAGTAAGAACATTCACAGTCTATAACTTGGTCTGTCTCGGAGTGATTTTATGGAGACCATATGTGACAAAGTTGATTTGACTTTTTTGGACGGGGACCAAACAACAGAATACTGGTTCATGAGACCATTCCCAGGCTAACACTTGATCTGTCTGAACAGTAGCCAATCTCAGAATATTGTCAAGGACACTATACTACAGTCTAAACGTTGATTTAACTTTTGTTGACTGGTATCAATCTAGCAGAGTATACTGGTTCATAAGACAATATACAGTTCAACATTAGTCTATTTGTCTGAACAGTATTTGATCTCAGAGTAATGTCAAGGACACCATGAAAAAGTCCTAAAATTGATTAGACTTTTCTTCAAGAGTATCAAAGTATGAAAATAATGATTGGGAAGACTGTGAGACAGTTAATAAGCTAATCTGCCTTCTGGTGAAACTGCCATCAGATTAATGATTTCAGGGAACTTTGAGATGAAATAAGTTTCAAAATAGTTGTCTGTACTGTGGAACAGCTCACAAGGCACTGGTTCAATTCGGTTAAGGAGATCACAGCCCAGTCTATAAGTTGATTCCAAGTTGATCCATTGTCCTGGACAATGTTATTACATAATCCTGACAGACTACACAGAGGTAGGTTGTGTTGTGGATCTATAGCTTCATCTCCGAGGGCGTGTTCAGTGTCAGGGGATTGTGGGGATTTTAGTTCCCTGATGCTAAGTATCGTTTCGTAAAACGATTCTGTTCTAGGTCAATCCTTGGATGTATATCATTCCCAGGAGGTAACTGATTATAGAAAATATAGGTATTCTTTTTCTCAGGGAGGGTAACTGATTATAGAATATTTAGGTATTCTTTTTCTCAGGGAGGGTAACTGATTATAGAATATTTAGGTGTTCTTTTCACAGCAAAATGCGAGATGCCCGATTTTGGTATCAATAAATTATGAAATTACAACAATGAGCTATTTCAAATCCAAATGTTACCTGAACACAAGACGAGCTAAACAAGTCAGAAAGATTTTTTTTTTAAATTTCATTTTCTTATGAAGCCAGACAGAGGTATGCAAGAAAACAAGAAAACCTGAAGCAAGTATGTCATATTTGGAAGAACATGAGCAGGATTCAAACCTGGACCTTCTATCTGCTTATCACCCTCTTCCAAGCTGGTGCATGCAGTGGTAGTGCAAGAAGAACCCTACTTTCCTTATTCATTCTGTCTATCACACTATACCATTCCGATCAAATGCTTGGTTGATAAGAATAACAAACAAAACAATATCTTACCAAAACCTTCCATACAAAATATATTTTATAAATATTTTGTCATTTATAAGATTTCCCTTTAGATGATATATGTAACAACCGTCCAAACCTGCTGGTCTACTTACCAATACTAAGAGCACATCCTGTGACACTCATTAATCAAAGAAAAGGGCTCTAAGTAGCTGCTCTCTTCAAAGAGAGAAAACACCGCCTTCAACTACAGAGTTTGTGTTCAAAAAGTGAACTTTGAAGCATGCTTCAAGCAGATTACTTCACTTTGAAGAACCTTCATCCACTACAAGAATGTCAACCCTTTTAAAAGAACAACAATGGGTAGGAGAAACTTCCACCTTGTGTCTCATGAGCTAGCCCATACATCACAACCATCCACGGACACATTTACGATATATCACAGCTCTGTGTTGACATTTAATTTAAGGAGACTCAAGATCATTACTGTCATATTGCATAAGATCAAGCAGAAATACGGAAACGGTTTTGAAAATGATGACATTTTCAATCAGCATATATCAAATGAACTGTCAGTGTTTCTTATATGAGAACTTTTAAAAGCTGGATAAAAGTTTTGGAAGAATACAATGGCATTAAGGACCAGAGCTAAAAGATGCATGTAATGCAAGAACATGGCTTTGAACAAAAATGCTTAAACAAATGTTTTAATTATTTTGTCAGTGTACTGAAAATTAACAAAGGCTTATTGGTTTCTACTACAGTACTAGCTAGCATAATGGTATAGCATACATCCCTCTTATCTCTACCTGTGATTGAAATGATGGTATTGTATAATATATCTTTATCTATTACCAAAATTCATAAACAAAAAATAGAGCCATTGGCTCTGTAGCTCATCAGGCATCATATCAAGTTTGCTTTATACAGGCCAGATGAGCTAAAAATGAAACTGATGTTACCTATTGCAAGAAAACCTATAAAAAAATTACAAAACAAATGTATTATCATTCAACACTTTCTAGATCGCCAATATCAGACAGTGAAAGAAGTCCACACTAAAATATCCAAGGAGAAATAAATTTGCCAAAGACTGTCATCTAATGGAGAAAAATAGGGTTTTAAGATTGTGACCCCTGTGACCCTATTTGGGGTCATGGGGTCACAAAACCTACAGTTTAGAATCCCAATTGGCCAAGGAGTCTACATGCAGTCTTTCAGCTCAATAGACCTTTAGGAGCTAAAGATGATGATGAAAATAAGTTTTTAAGATTGTGACCCCTGTGACCCTATTTGGGGTCACAGGGTCAACAAAGTTACAAATTAGAATCCCCATTGTCCAAGGAGTCTGCACATATCAATATAAAGTCTCTAGACCTTTTGGAACTTGAGAAGAAGATGAGAATTGGTTTTTAAGGTTGTGACCCCTGTGACCCTATTTGGGGTCATGGGGTCAGGAAATCTACAATTAAGAATCCCAATTGGCCAAGGAGTCTGCACATATCATTTTCAACTCTATAGTCCTTTTAGTACTAGAGAAGAAGATGAAAATAGGTTTTTAAGGTTGTGACCCCTGTGACCCTATTTGGGGTCACAGGTTCACCAAAGTTACAAATTAGAATCCCCATTGTCCAAGGAGTCTGCACATATCACTTTCAACTCTCTAGTCCTTTTAGAACTGGAGAAGAAGATGAAAAAAGGTTTTTAAGGTTGTGACCCCTGTGACCCTATTTGGGGTCACAGGTTCACCAAAGTTACAAATTAGAATCCCCATTGTCCAAGGAGTCTGCACATATCACTTTCAACTCTCTAGTCCTTTTAGAACTGGAGAAGAAGATGAAAATAGGTTTTTAAGGTGGTGACCCCTGTGACCCTATTTGGGGTCATGGGGTCACGAAATCTACAATTTAGAATCCCCATTGGCCAAGGAGTCTGCACATATCGTTTTTAAATCTCTATTCCTTTTAGAACTGGAGAAGAAGATGAAAATAGGTTTTTAAGGTTGTGACCCCTGTGACCCTATTTGGGGTCACAGGGTCACCCAAGTTACAAATTAGAATCTCCATTGTCCAAGAAGTCTGCACATATAATTTTTAACTCTCTACTACTTTTGGAACTGGAGAAGAAGATGAAAATAGGTATTTAAGGTTGTGACCCCTGTGACCCTATTTGGGGTCACAGGGTCACCAAAGTTACAAATTAGAATCCCCATTAGCCAAGGAGTCTGCACATATCACTTTCAACTCTCTAGTCCTTCTGGAACTGGAGAAGAAGATGAAAATAGGTTTTTAAAGTTGTGACCCCTGTGACCCTATTTGGGGATACAGGGTCACCAAAGTTACAAATTAGAATCTCCATATGCTAAGGTACTAGTACAAAAAATTTCAGCTCTCTAATGTGTATGGTTCATGAGGAGAAGTCGAAAGTGTCAAAAGTTTACGGACCGGACGACGGACGACGGACGACGGACGGACGCCGGACGACAGGCCATGCCATAAGCCCATCTGGACTTTCAGTCCTGATGAGCTAAAAATTAACATGGGTTGCAAATGCTTCAACCAAAGTGGTACTGGTAACTGATTCATCTTCATATCTGTAATTGGAAAAAATACAGTAGAACATGTATATAACAAACTCCAAGGGACCAATGAATTTAGTTCGCTATATCTGGTGTTCGCTACTCACGTTAAGCTGTCATAGATAGGGCTTTTGAGGGGACTTAAAAATTGGTTCCGATTGTTCGCTATATCCGAGTTCGCTATATCCTTGTTCTACTGTAGTTGTTAAGTACTACCTATGGTTATCATCAACCAACATCCAACTTGTACTAACAGTTGACACAGGCTGCAAATGCTTCTACCATAGGACCACCGTGAGCTGCATAAAGGTATGATCCATTATTGATCAGGTGATGTATCTTCTACCTATTGCTGATAATTCATCTCAACATACAAACAATTAACACGACTGTAAATGTTTCCACCATATATATATATATATATCTCTACTCTATATCTTACTGTGATTAAACTTGTTTCCACCAGTATAGCAACTGATATATCTCTACTCATCATATAAAGGTGATTAAAAAATTCATAGTATATTTCGTACCTATCTACTACTATCACTATCAATAAGGTGAACAAAGGCTTCTATCACAGTACTAGCATGAGCTGCATCAAGGCATAACACACGACTGATCAGGTCCACATTACATCTGTGATTCCGCTGTCTCTTGGACTGCCAGCATCAAGCCTGTTGCTGCCCCCACTCCTACAGCCTGGCCAGAGCTCCGTCAGTCCATCACCAGCTTCTATCTCTCGCTTCTATCACTAGCTTCTATCTTGCTTCTCCACTGCCTGATCAATTCAATGAGTATAGGCTCAGCACAGTGCAGTACACTCCAAGTGTGCGTTACGTTAGATAGCTCCTAGCACCTGCGGGAGTTAACGTTTGATTTGCTTTACTGATTCGGGGAAGTACTCTGTGCAAAAAGCTTGTTATTTGGGCAACGAGGTTGAGCAAAGACACTTAATGTGTTTTGACGAGTTAATCCTGGATTTGACACCTTGTACAGGTGAGTGGTTAAGCTCTCCTAATCTGGCTTAAGTCTTCAGCAAGGTAAAATGCCTGCAGCGGATGTGTGCAGATCAACTGATCTCTGTATCAAAATGCATTACATGATTGTTCTCTATATTTAGAATTTGTTAATATGAGATGATTGTAATTTTTGGTGAAGAAACTTTTAGATGATTGTACAATGAAGAATCATTAGATGGTTGTACTTGAGAATGAAGGTACTTGATGATTGTACTTTTGAATGAAGAAATACTAGATGAATATTCTTTTGAATGAAGAAACATTTAGATGAATGTTCTTTTAAATGAAGATACATTAAGATGATTCTATTAAGATGAATGTTCATTTAAATGAAGAAACATATTTTGAACACCTACTAAATGATTGTACTTGCCAATGAAGAAACATTTTTATGATTGTACTAAGTTTTCAATGAAAATTTTTTTTATATGATTGTACTTTTGAAATGAGAAACACTTAGATGATTACTCTTTTAAATGAAGAATCATTTTGATGATTGTTTCTTAAATATGAAGAGACATTTGATGATTACAATTGAGATTTGAAAGATGACAAACCATCGTAATTTGGCATTAAAGAAACATAACATGATCATATGCTTGAATGAACAAACATTAGATGATCATATTTTAGTATGAAGAAACAAAACATGATCTTATTTTAGAATGAGGAAACAACGGTCAATTTGTTCTGTGTACTATAAAGCAGTGTATGGAAATAATGAAATGAAGAGATGAAGGCTGGTTGTCCTGACCATGAGGAAATATTGGAAGACACTTCATACTCAAACAGTACATTATTATGCAGAAACATTTGAAGATTGTATAATGTTAAAAACTGTACTCTAGTAATTTAAACAGATATCTTGTGTGAAGAAAAAGAGGATGTTAATTGGGTACCTTTGGATGGAAGCGTGATGGCTTTGTTATCTTAATGGCTTAGTATGATTTGTACTTGAGTATGCATTTAAAGGTAAAATGATTCTTGAACAGTGTTTTTCATTGTGAATGGTTATTATATCTTAAAAAGTAATTAAACTCAATAAGCTAGCACCATTTCAAACATCTTGCTTGATAGACACCAATTTTGTTAAGACATTCATTTGAATAAATGGCCATGCCTGACTCTGAGGTTGGGGTTTTGGAATCCAACAATACAGAAGTAAAGTCTCAGAATGAAAAACAATACTGCATAAGTATTGTACCAATTGTAGGAGACCTGGTGCAAGAAAGTAAAAAATACTGATAATAACAATGTTAAGGGCTTATTGAAACGAAAGCACTCATCCTAACATGTGCTATGCATGGATTTCCAATGTGCTCTGTAACATGATTATATACATAGAGAGCTTATTACATTACCCTTTATGGGTGGATCCTACATGACTCCAGATTAGCTATCCTTGGTCAATGACCAATCTGTTACCAGTTTATGAAAATAAGGTCTGTCTACCAAATCGGTACCAAAGATGGTTTGTCAGTATAAAATATTGCACTGAATTGGTTATTTTTGGTCCGAGCTTGTAACTTTTTTTCTTCTTCAATTTTTGCAATAAAATATCTACAAAATACCATTTCTGGGCTGGTTTCTTTTAAAGCTTGTTTCATACAGTGCTGTTACTCCTTTTGTTAAGGAATATATAGTGATTCCTGTTTAAGTTGTCATTCAGTAAAGATTGTCACTCTTCAAAACAATACAGAAAGTGTAGAGTACTACTTAGATACATGTAAAAAGATAATATTATATTATGCAAACTGTATAGGCAGAGCCCAAAGCTTATCTCAGAAGAACTTTCAATACTTTAAGTATACCGGTTTTACTTTAAAACCAACAGTTTTTTATATTATTAAATGATGATCATGTCTATAGAAATAAACAATCCGATTCAAAAAATCTTCTCTTTAATTTTTGTCTTAAGTGACATAGCAACTCCTTTCTAATGTAGATATCCCATAATCAATCATCCCAACAACATAAGCTACATTCCTCCTATAGATGTGTGACTTCTTGTATCTAATCATGAAATTGGACATGAAAAGCACCTTGAGGTCCAAAAACAATCTCCCACAAACCATATTACCAATATTAAGTGACACAGCAACTCATATCTGATGCAGATATTCCTAAATCAATCAGCCCCACAACATAAGCTATATTCCTCCTATAGATGTGTGACTTCTTGTATCTAATCATGAAATTGGACATGAAAAGCACCTTGAGGTCCAAAAACAATCTCCCACAAACCATATTACCAATATTAAGTGACACAGCAACTCATATCTAATGCAGATATCCCATAATCAATCAGCCCAACAACATAAACTATATTCCTCCTATAGATGTGTGACTTCTTGTATCTAATCATGAAATTGGACATGAAAAGCACCTTGAGGTCCAAAAACAATCTCCCACAAACCATATTACCAATATTAAGTGACACAGCAACTCATATCTGATGCAGATATTCCTAAATCAATCAGCCCCACAACATAAGCTATATTCCTCCTATAGATGTGCGCCGTCTTGTATCGGTGAATCAAGCATGACAGCTCCTCTCCTGGGTGTCATAAAGTAAGAAGTATTTTTTTCCTCTCTAATCAGGAGTTGGCTCGTAGGGAATACTATTATCATGTTCATACTTCCCCTTTACTCTCCCTGGACTTGCTTTCTCTTCTGTAAGCGTTTTCTGTCATCGCCTTTCCTTCTATTTCTGAAGGTCATAAATCTCTGGACATTGATTGGACAAATCAATGGTGAAAATACCTTCCACGGCAAATTTGGTTTGAACTGGGACACTAAAGTTGGTTAGCAATATAATTGAATTAGAGATGAGGTGACCTTTATCGCTATTGATGTTTTCAGCAAATTTATCATTGTTGCTGTCATCGTTTTCATTATTGCAAATGCTGTACATGTCGGCAGATTACATTTAAGAAATAGAGTAGCCCAAACTGTCATGTGTTTTGTTAAAAACGTGAAGTTTGGAACTAAACTATTATAGTTAAAGTATGAGACCAAAGGTTGAGTAGTTTGACATTATAATAGTTTAGGGAAAAAGTATGTTGATTTTGATTGGTAATAATTATTTTGTTCCAAATAAACATTTAGTTAGTACATAACTTTCCTCCACTTGGCCCATTCCTAGCGACATCATTACACAATTGTTATTGACGTCATTGACCATTGTTTTGTAACGTCACTCATTTACTATAATTGTCGAAGCCAAAGCCGAAGAGCACCATTGATCATTATGGAAACAATTAATACTAGAATCTGTAGTACCATGATCTTTAACATAAAAAGTTAATGTCATTAAAATCATACCAACACCATCACATTACTTTTACCATCATACCAACACCATCACATTACTTTTACCATCATACCAACACCATCACATTACTTCTACCATCATACCAACACCATCACATTACTTTTACCATCATACCAACACCATCACATTACTTTTACCATCATACCAACACCATCACATTACTTTTACCATCATACCAACACCATCACATTACTTCTACCATCATACCAACACCATCACATTACTTTTACCATCATACCAACACATCACATTACTTTTACCATCATACCAACACCATCACATTACTTCTACCATCATACCAACACCATCACATTACTTTTACCATCATACCAACACCATCACATTACTTTTACCATCATACCAACACCATCACATTACTTCTACCATCATACCAACACCATCACATTACTTCTACCATCATACCAACACCATCACATTACTTCTACCATCATACCAACACCATCACATTACTTCTACCATCATCATTATTATCTAATCTTTTATATCATACTTACATCACAATTGGCATTATAAAGGGCATTAAAGGCATTACCATTATAATATTTGTCATCATCATCATAGTAAAAAAACACATCTAAAAAAAAAAATGTTCAACGACAATTTCCAACATCACATAGTGTTTATCCACTTTATTAAATTTTTTTATTAAAGCACATTCTACCATAATGCTTTGGGATTACAGTAATGTTTAGTAAACAAATAATCCTTTCCATATATTTTTATACAAGAACATTGATACTTTATCCAAAATCAATTTAGGCACTCATATTTTCAGTCCATAAAACTATAACGGAGAACCAAAGCATAATAAACAGATTCCTCTAACTAAAAACAAATAAGCAAACATCCTACATCCATCAGTAATCATAAAAAAGGTATTGGAATAATTCAAATTACATTATATTTTCGTTTCCCCTCATCAGCAAGTCATCAAGCCGGTCATTTTATTTCGTCTTTATTATTTCTGTAGCACTGACGGTTGTAGTAAACCGCATACAAACATCGTTAATGAATCATTGATTGGACGTCATCTGCATTGGCAGTGCTGACTGTAGTTGAGGAGTTGCCGCTCGTATAATGAGAAATGTAATAATAACAATGCTCTCTATTAATACCATAGTTCCGAGCTTTCTTTGAAGCCTTCGCAACAAATAGATGTCCCCGAAAGACCATGCCCAAGGGCATTTATTTAATCTACCATGGTAATTAGCAACTTTGAAGAGCTTGAACGCTATGTGTGGTCTTATAACTAAAACTTTTCCTCAGAAATGAAAAAAAATACCTCTTTGAAATACTTTTTGTGGAAAAATGATTTGTTTGTGAATCCAACTAAAATGATATTGATATTTCCACTACAGCTGTGTTGCTTTATTCTTTATTCATATCAAAAGTTAACTTATTTCATGTTACCAAATTTGTTTTCTTTGTCCTGTTAATTAACAAACATATAGGCAATTATATATCTCTAACGACTTGCTGTATATAACAAGCTTTAACATAAATGACAGACATCACATTCATAGTATTTTTTTATCTTTTGAGTTCTTGACATACAACAATTAATAATACACTTTTATACATATGTTGGAGTCCTTTTTTCTATGCATCATCTATATATTCATACATTTTGGTATAAAAGTGTTTTTAAATCAGTAGCATACTAGAAAACAAGATACATTTATCCTATAAAAAGTATATTATTGTGATATTCCATCCAATCATAAATATAATCAAGAAAACATACGCTTTCATTTATATTCTAGAGCCTTGCATGTATGTATTATTTATATATTCAATAATCATATATAATAGTTTTTTTAACCATAGAATATTGGTCCAAAAAATATGTACATTAAATCCTATAAAAAGTATATTGATGTGGTGTTGCAATCATAGAACTTGTTTATAAGCAGGGAAGTGTGGGATTAGTTGTTACAAGAAACATGGTTTCATCATGAAGTCAACATGAAACCTTCACTTTTTGTCAGATATCTTAACAAAAACTTCTATGACGTACATCCTTCAAAACATACAAAAATCTTCTTCCTAAATTAATTTCTTTCTTTTTTTCAAACTCAATCAAGATTACTATTTTTACTTATAATTGCTCCGGGGTAGAAAGTCATACAACTTTTCATCTGAATAAACATGTTTTGAAGCAAAGCAACAATGCGGCAGATAAGAAAGCCTAACAAGTGCTCCCCGACTCAGTGACCAATGAGAAGGCTTGTGAGGCTTCACCTCATTCAGCGAACTCTTCAGTAAAGGAGGTCCTTTGAGGAAGCATGTTCTTTTGTTGACCAAGGCCTGCTTAACACTGGGCTTTGTTCCAGCTCAAAGGAAACAACCAATATCAAACCAACTCAATTTGCCTAAATCAAACTTGGACAAACTTATCATACAAGACTGCTGACCAGCCTTAGTTATTTAATCCAAGCCTGTGTGATACTTATTGATAGCGATCCCTGGGATTGGCAGATATTGATGCTTATGTAGTCAAGGATCCCAGCTTCTAAGGGAGAAATGAAGGCACCAGGCATAGCCCTACACTGAGAAATTAGTCAGGGGAGAACAAATATTTTTTTCATAGCAACATGATGCTCATGTTTAAGGAGAGTGTCCATGCATGGTATGTTTCAGCAGATCCTTGAGGGTTCGATACTCAAAACGTCTTGAGGGGACGCAGATAAAAATCAGCTGTTCACTGATCTCAAATTGATTTCACAGATTCTGTTTATCTTGTGAATCACTTGAAGCTTCTCGTTATTATACCTTCTACGTCTCAAGACGTTCGTAAAGACTCCTGATTATGCAGTCACATCTTGGAGTTTAGAAGATCTCTGTAGTCATTTCGGTGAATCTTCAAACTATTGACTTGTGTGTCGTACATGACTTTATTTTAATTTACACATTTTCCTGAATTTTGATTTTATGCCAAGGGACTCTGAATCAGCTCTATTGATCAGTGTGTTCTCTTCTTCAACTGATTGTCAAGGAATTTCTTGAAATGATCTTTCGATTAAACTTTACATCCATCTTCAATTTTAATCATTGTGATACAAACTCGATATAATTCCTTCCAAACTGTTAAGTTGGGTAAGGGTTTTGTCAGTGACATAATGTCCAATTTTGGTCTTGAATATCACACAATTGACTGTATTTTTGTCTTATCAAAATGTTAACTATCTATTTTAAGGTTATTATTCATATGAAATACTCTTGATATTTATCTAAATTCTAAATAACATTGATTACATTATCAAGGTAATAGTTAATAAATATGCATTTTTTAAATTTTCCTTGCTACTAAAAATGGCTAGTTTTGAAACGTTTGATGCACACATATAGCACATTTATCTGTAGAAGAAATAAATGTTTGGCCCCCAAGTCAATAATTTCCTTTTTTTAAAATAAAGTGATCTCTTCGGAAAAATTCTTAAGAAGCTGTAACATTCCCTATAAAGCACACAAACCAGAGACTGGACATTTATTAGACCAAATCAACAGCCGTCATACTATATAAGAAGTGGGAGGACGTTTAACAAGATAATGACCCTTATCTCGTGTCCACCCAATTGAAGTGACCAAATCCAAAACTGACCAACTCCTCAGACTGGCCAAGCTTCACACCAGCCAACTTAATCAGAGGCAATTGATTGGCAATCAGTTGAACTGGGCTGTGGTCAGTTTAAACAGGACAGAAATGATGGAAAACCAACATGGCCGGAGCTGGACGTGTGTCCGCTGGAAGAAAGCTGATGTTGACACCCGTCAATCCACCGTTACCCCTGTGTGCACTTCAAGGTCATATCTAGGTCAAATACAATTGGCAACGTCAATCAACCGATGACCATTTGGAATTAATTGTCAAAGTGACGAGTCCTTGATTACTAGAAAATTGAGGCAGAGCAAACTGTTTGTTTCTCCTTCAAAAGGATATCAATGATTTATGGCTAATTCATTTGAAAATTGAGGACTGCTTGAGGACTTAATCATCAACTTTAAACATAGAGCAATGGAAATGCTTGTAATTAATTCATATGCATGGAGTATTATGTTTAATTAATTGCACGTCTTGAGTATGGTTCTTAGTCTTAAGACAGTGTGTTTTGTTGTCGTTTTATAATAAACAAACATTTTAAATAAAACATTTAAAAAATGTTTATGCTTCATTTCATCAAATTAAGAAGAAACGTACACACTAGAAATACTGAGATATCCAAACACGATGCAAAGATCAGGATTCTGACATGACTTAACAATCATTGGAAAAATATAGTGTAAGAAGGTTGTTGGACTTCTTGTTAGAATTCAATAGTTTTCATTTGTAATTTACACATGTAAAAACTCTTATGCTATTCTTCCTGCTCACATGATGTAAATTATTACAAGTTCATACTGCTTTTCTCAAATTGCTTAGTCAGAAAGAAAGTATGTTGATAAGTTCTAAAAGATTGAATGAAAATATAAACTTTTCATAGATTTACTATACGTGATTCTGCACTACTTTTAAATGTTGAAGTAGGATATGATTTATTACAAACATTTTACTTAAACCTAAGATACACTCAAAGGTACTGTACCATATGTTATACGTGAAATAATAAAGTCATATCCCAAATCCAAAACAAATGTTACATATTGTACAATAATTTTCTCCAATCAATAAGGATCGACTTCTTAAAGGAATGTACAAAGATTGGTTAAGATTTGCAAATATATTTCAATAAATTAAATGAATAAGAGATGTTCATACAAAAATGGCAAAATGAGGTTTTTGCTTCAAATTATTTCAATTGAAAGAATTTTAACATTTAAAGCAATATCATTCATTTAAAAATGATAGATATAACCTTTCAAGTCATCATTTCCACAATGTTACGTAAAACATTATTTTCTTCAAATAAAGTTTTGAAGCTTATCAAGTAGTTTGGAAAAATAGGCACTAACAAAATCATGCTTGACAGAGACTTTGTTTCTCAATCTTTTTTTCAATAAACATTTTGCTTGGAATATGTTTCCATCAAGTTAAGAATCAAGTAATTCTGGAATAAGGAAATCAAGAGTAAAAAGTCCCCTCATCCTCAATCATCATTACATGGTTTTACATCTGCAATATATTTTTATTTCATCATCAACAACGTCATAATCGATAACAACTTTTCCTAATGGACATTACATAAATCTGTACAACAAATTTCCATGGCAACACATCCAAAGTGTCTTTGCAAATGGATGATATAACATATTGCAACAATTTACATTACAGGGTCAATTTCATTTTGGTAATAAACAAATTTTATATCAGGTTTATGATTATCTCATGTCGTTGCATTCTCGTGATTTATGATGGAGTGATAACATGGCTTTTTCAGAACTTGTCAAAAAAATAGTTGAATATAAAAAAATCCGTTATTCCTTGTAAAAGCAATTATTCCTCATGGTATCTTCAATTTCCAACAAGAAACTGAATGACTATAAGTTCAGCTAAAGTAATAAGGATAGATATTTCAATAAGGTAGCCCAAAACATCAGTTGTATCCTTAAGGTATGACATATTTGTAACAGGGATTTCTCCAAAAAGATGTATAAGAAAACAAAAGGTTATTGCCGTACATTGATGTTTAGAAATTCTTTATCTCATATTCATGAATAATTAGAATCAAATATATAAAATCATCAAATGACATTGGTATCAGAATCATCTTAGGACATTGGTATCAGAATCATCTAATGACATTGGTATCAGAATCATCTAAGGACATTGGTATCAGAATCATCTTAGGACATTGGTATCAGAACCATTTAAGGACATTGACATCAGAATTATCGTAGGACATGGGTATCAGAATCATCTAATGACATTGGTATCAGAATCATCTTAGGACATTTGTATCAGAATCATCTAAGGACATTGGTATCAGAATCATCTAAGGACATTGGTTTCAGAATCATCTAAGGACATTGGTATCAGAATCATCTAAGGACATTGCTATCAGAATTATCTAAGGACATTGCTATCAGAATCATTGAAGCATTGCTATCAGAATCATCTATAAGGACATTGCATGGTATCAGAATCATCTAAGGACATTGGTATCAGAATCATCTAAACACATTGGTATCAGCCATGATTGTATTGGTAATAAAAAATTTAGAATAAGTAATATTAACTTAAATAGTCTAGAAATGAAACACCACAGCATATCTAATTTCATTTGTACCAAAAAAAAGACATAGATACAGACTATGGTATCCATTAGAAATAAATATGAAAACCAAAGGCATATCTGATATCAACGAGAAAAATACCATGTATAATTTGGATTACTATGATAAGTGTTTGTTATAAGTATCAGGAATTTTAAATGCTTCAAACAAAAGGACAATCAATTGCTAACCAAAATGGAAAACACTACAACATTTCTATATCTATATCTATATGGCCTATATCTGATGGTACTGGTATCATCTTTGAAGAAAAGTCAATATCATACTTAGTAAGAGACAAGAGACAATGGTTATCAAAAGCAACATAGATAAAATTTGATAGAAAATAGCTTCTTTGAGTGATGCTGTAGTAGGAATTCTGTTGAATATATGGATAACAACTTCTATAATCAAGATTTGTTCAGTTTTAACACAGATTCTTGTATTATTGAAAAGCAATGGTGTCCAAAAAAGCAGCAGCCCTTCTCCGAAAAACATAACATTCACATATTCCCTATATAATGCCAGTCCTTGACTCATAATAGATAAAGAGACAGAGCATATCCTACTAGAATAGTCAAAGAAGAATATATCTGGCATCTATGAAGAAAGGCCTCACTGTATAATACAATAGGTCAGATAAGCCTGTAAGTGAAAGTAGTTGTATGCTACTAGCCTGTTGTGGACTGCTGTATAATTGCTTCTTCTCCACGGTTACCAGAGTTTAGTCTGGGAGGTTACCAATCATGTGACAAGATATGCTAGTCTGTCAACCTCCATAACATTCCAATCAATCTCAGGGATTCGGTTCTTGCTTTCTGATCTGATCCACATATTACTGCTCTTTGAAATACTATACTGGACTCATTGTGTTGTCATTACTTTATCACAGAAAGGTATCATTGCTGAAATAGAGTACTTTCAGTTTTTTACCCATTTTGTATCTTTTATGTTCTATTGAGAATATGATAATGAGAATTTTGGTTACAAATCACACTTTTTGTTGAAAAATCTAATTATGTCAATACTTTAAAAAAGTGACAACATTCTCATAAAGCTTTGGACTTTTAACCCGTTTATCAACATTAATAGAAAAATTATGGTTTATCAATAGCTATTTTCCATATTCAAAAAGTATATTCCATCAGTAAATTGATTATCATATTTGAACACAAAACTACCATAACACTCCTTGAGTAAATATCTTAGTATAAGGTAATATAGCATTGTGATATATGTCATTACCACTATGATATTAAAGAAATGTTCTATGTCATGACATTCAGGATCGTTCTCATTGATATCATTGATAACTTTTTAAGTCAGCTTTTGAATATTGATACAAATGTACATCATGATTAGATAAAATAAAAATATATATTTGTCTTTTTACACAACAATTAAATTAGCTTCCAGCAATTCAGAAACTTTAACTCAACATTGCTTAAAAAATTAAAATACATTAAGTTTCAATACCAATGAGCAAACCTTTATATTTGATAATCCAGCTACCAAATGATCTCCTAAGAATAATAGAATAGTAAATTGTGAAAACCCAAAAATTTAAATTCCTGCAAATTTGACCCATATTCTTTTTTCCTAGTTTCAATGGAAATATAGTGTGACCGTAACTGATCACTTGCCAGACATTTCATTAAAATAGTTTCACATTTATTGATTTTCCAGTTATTTTATATACTTTAAACTTTAGGCCAGCTGAGCACAAGGAGAAAGGCAATTTTCAAAACCAAATTAACTTTCAAATATCCAATTATAGTCAAGATATAAAATTTAACTTCATGATCAAAGCAATTATATTAAATTCAACTTTAGATGAAAAACAGTTTATACTTAGAAATGACTTTGTTGAATAGTTCAGAAAGTTCATAGTCAGAAGAAGAAGATATGTCATGGTTAGGGTGAATTAATTTTCATTTTACCAGCTTACAAAATTCCAGTATATAAGATTATTCCAGGCAGTCAATAATCTTCTTTTCGTGACCAAACATTTGTGTGCAATTATAATGTTTTTTCAGAAAACAATTCATAAATGGAATCATTTTTACATTAGTATCTTTGCCAAAGATATTCCTATCATATTCTGCACAAATTTGGCAGCATCATTGAAATTGAACCTTAACCTGGTGATTAAGATTTTAGATTCAAGCATTATTAACCAAGGCAGAATTTACAGCAGAACTAAAATACATATACATTTAGATTTTACTATCCTTGGAGCTTGAGAAAATAGAATTCATTTTACCTGACAATCACAAAATATAAGGTATCTTAAACAAATATGACATGCCTAATTAATCCATTAGTCGCGAGAAACTTAATACTAGTAAACTGAGGAATTCAATGGGCTTTATTGATTTTATTCATTCAACAATATCCCATTTGTTAAGAATAAACAAAATATCACAATCTTTGAAGAAAAAAGTTTATAAAGATAAATGTCGTCCATTTTTATTCTTCTATTCTCTAATACGCAATTTGTTTCAGGCTACCATTATTTTTACAAAAATATTTTTTAAATGTTAACAAAGATAAATGTCATGAAAAATTCTATTCTATCTCACAGTTGTGTCACTGTAATTCATTACTGATGACATTTAAATGGCAACTTGTTTTATTTCTACCTATTCATTGCCTTACAGTGGTAATAGATTTACTTCTGTTGAAGATGTAGTGTACAAACTCTGACCTTAGTAACAGGAAATAGTAAGTTTTATAATTCAGATACTTTAAAGAAATCCTGTAACTATATAGCAATTACCAAAGAACAGCAAGCACCATTGAAAGTACATCAACAGGTTTCAAAGCTAAGGCTTCTCAGAATTCAAGGATCAGCACATGAACCTATTCAACCAAAAGGCTACGTGGCTAAGGCTTCTCAGAATTCAAGGATCAGCACATGAACCTATTCAACCAAAAGGCTACGTGGCTAAGGCTTCTCAGAATTCAAGAATCAGCACATGAACCTATTCAACCAAAAGGCTACGTGGCTTAGGACTGTGACTCAAATCTTCAAAACAATACATAAAAGTATTAATTTGTTATGTTTCAAGGCAAATAAAGGGCTCTTTTGTAGATCTTTACGGTGATAATTGTGAAAATTCTTATCATAACCACCCTTTACATAGATGATGTACAGAGCTTTTGGTGCTAAGTTTAAAAGGTTAGAATGAACTCAAATCACAGGTTTCAAGGCCAAGGGGCTCTAACATAGATCTTCACAATGATCAATATAAAAGATTCTTTAATTAATCCCCTTACTTAGATGATGTAAATAGCTTTTGGTGCTTACTTTTAAAGAAATATAAGTATTCATCCAGGTTTCAAGGCCAAGGCTTCTACAATAAATCTTCACAATGATCAATATAAAAGATTCTTTAATCAATTCCCTTTCTTTGATGTACATAGCTTTTGGTGCTTACTTTTAAAGAAATATAAGTATTCATCCAGGTTTCAAGGCCAAGGGTTCAACCATAGATCTTCACAATGATCAATATGAAAGATTCTTCGATCAATCCCCCTTACTTATATGATGTACATCACTTTTATTGCCAAGTTTCACAGGAACCATGCTTCATGAACAGAGAAGCTATCAGCAGGTCTCCTTGTACCACTCACCCACAGGATCAATATCCTGAGACAGCAAAAACCTCTCTGTGAAGTGTCGTCCTAAACACCATACACAGCCTTAATAGGAGCCACATTGCCCATGGCTGCATCCTTTCTGATCTTCTGTAAAAACCTAGATGACGAACTTGTTCAGACTGGCAAACCTTCGTCCGTAAATACTCCGAGTTTTATTCAAATTGGTTGACAATTTACCCCCAAGAATCTAAACATATTTACGATCTCCCTTGCAAAAAAAAGTTGATTGTGTTAACAACCTAAATTATTGTTCAGGCAAGTGAGAAAGCAAGAAAAAAATAGAGATTGCTACTGGCAATTTCTGCAATTGACTCATCTTAAATTCATAGGTTTTATTGATTTGTTGCATATTTTGCGTTTTTGTTCTGGCCTCAATCTTATCTATTGTTTTATCATTGGATCTTATCAAGCAATCTTGGAAAAAAATACCAAGAATGAAGCTCTCGGGCAGTCTGTATTTTATCAGTTTCATCATTATCTTTTATTAAAGCCTTTTGAGCATTAAGTTCTGGCCCCTATGGTAGCCATTCTACAAGTATTGTCACCACAGACTCTGGCACAATAGATCTCTCCAACTACAAAAACAGAGCTATTTAGGTCCAATCTTCTTTTCTATCTTAGGACATGATACAAAAGCCAAGGCCACAAACAAGTCAAATCTAATGCAGACACACCTACTTTTACTGGCAAAATAAGACACTGTAAAAGCAAGTCTCAATAAAAATCTTCTGGTCTTAACTCTGCCATTTCAGTGACCTTCTGAGAAAAACATGGTTGCAAGTGGTAGGTTCCTTAGTGTTGGTAAAACAAACTTCCGTTCGCGGTAATTACTTGAGGCCATAATCCATTGTGCTACAAATAACCTGATGAAGTCTATCTGTCCCTTTCCTTGCACAACTCAGCTTCAAACAGAGCCTGCTAATACGGCCTCATTAGACATCAAATATCAGGATATCTTCTCCTAGTGCCCGACTTACTTTAGCTGGAGTACAACACATGGTTACAGCACACAACATGCATGGTTCTTCATTCCAAGCCTTAGAATACTGGAAACTTTGATGTTTGTTAACAACTTTATCGAAAATATACATTTGAATTATGTTTTAAGAAAAAAATTCATTTAAATAATGATGAAACAAATTGTGTTGTTGGTTCCATTGAGTACAAGCATGGTTACAAACTGACAATGTTTCTTCGTATTCAGCGTTGGAATTGTTTAGACTTTGATGTTTGCAAATATTTTATTCAAAATACATTTTGTCAAAATCGATTTGAATTATATTTTAAGAAAAAGATGTACATCATTTAAAAAAAGGATCATATTTCTTCATAGTTAACCTTGAAATTGTTGAAACTTTGATGTTTGCAAATAATTTCATTCAAAATACATTTTGTCAAATCAATTAGAATTTTGTTTTCAGGAAAAATATGTATGTCATTTGAAAAATGATGACAAGAATTAGATTGTTTGTTTAATTGAGTATATTAAATGGTTACAACAGTGATCATTTTTACTACTACTAATTATTTGTAAAGCGCCAATATCCAGCTCAGAGACAAAAAAGGTAAATGTCATTTGGAAAATGATAAAAATGTTAAGACTAGAACAAGATGCAGTTTGACATTTAAAATTTAATTGTTTTGCAGTAAAATTGATCAAATATTATATTTATTAATCTTGCCATTTTAAGAAAAAGATGAAATAATAATAATTCTTTTTTTCATATAAAAAACACATTTCATTGCCTTCCTATGAGATCAATCCAAGAGATCTGCATAATTGATTGAAACCAAAACAGTAGTTTATGAAAAAAAGCTCTTATTAAGAACCAGTGAAATGAATGAAGACAATACACAATACATCAAACCCAAGAACTGCAAAATTTAAGGATTTTCTAAAATGTTTACATTTATTAACATTATCTGTATGGCAATTAATACCTAATATACACAATATATCAAGCCCAAGGTCTGCAAAATTTAAGGATTTGCTAACACAAAAACCTTTAAAATTAACATTTACATCTATTATCTATATGACAATTTCAAAAATACACAATACATCAAATTCAAGAACTGCAAATTAAAGGATTTTCCACCACAAAAACCATTAAAAATAGAGCCATTGGCTCTGTAGCTCATCAGGCTGTATATTTGATTTTGCTTTAGGGGGTGGCCAATGTGTTTCCCCCCTTAGTAGGGGCTACAGGGTCACAAAATCTACAATTATTAATCTTCACTAGTCAAGGAGTCTGTACACCAAGTTTAAGCTTTCTAGGCCTTATGGTTCTGGAGTAGAAGATGAAAATAGGTTTTAAGGGCTTGGTCCCTGTGGCCCTTATTAGGGGTCACAGGGCCACCGAAGCTACAATTTATAATCCTCACTAGTCAAGGAGTCTGTACACAAAGTTTCAGCTTTCTAGGCCTTATTGTTCTGGAGAAGAAGATAAAAATAGCTTTTTAGGGCGTGGCCCCTGTGGCCCTTATTAGGGGCCACAGGGCCACCAAAGCTACAATTTATAATCATCACTAGTCAAGGAGTCTGTACACTTAGTCTAAGTTTCTAGGCCTAATGCTTCTAGAGAAGAAGATGAAAATAGCTTTTTAGGGCGTGGCCCCTGTGGCCCTTATTAGGGGTCACAGGGCAACCAAAGCTACAATTTATAATCCTCACTAGTCAAGGAGTCTGTACGCCAAGTTTAAGCTTTCTAGGCCTCATGGTTCTGGAGAAGAAGATGAAAATAGATTTTAAGGGCTTGGTCCCTGTAGCCCTTATTAGGGGTCACAGGGCCACCAAAGCTACAATTTATAATTCTCACTAGTCAAGGAGTCTGTACACAAAGTTTCAGCTTTCCAGGCTTTATTGTTCTTGAGAAGAAGATGAAAATAGCTTTTTAGGGCGTGGCCCCTTAGGCCCTGGTTAGGGGCCACAGGGCCACCAAAGCTACAATTTTTAATCCTCACTAGTCAAGGAGTCTGTACACCAAGTTTAAGTTTTCTAGGCCTTATGGTTCTGGAGAAGAAGTCGAAATTCCACAAAGTTTACGGACGGACGGATGGACGGACGGACGGATGGACGGACGGACGGACGGATGGACGGACGCCGGACACCATGCCATGCCATAAGCCCATCGGGCCTTACAGGCCAGATGAGCTAAAAATTAACTTTAACATCTATCAACATAAATCTATATGGCAATCCAAAATATACACAAAACATCTAACCCAAGATCTTTATAGAACCATCAAGAGCTAAGAGCCTTTATGCATGTCAAGATCTTTGATACTAGTTTATAACACAAAATCCATAGTCTAGCATGGCCAGCTCTGTAGGTAAAGATCAGAATCTCTTTAAGAACCATGAGATGGCGAGTTGAAAGGAAAACTGTCATCAAAAGGGCCTAGTCTAATCATAGACAATTATTTGAAAAGATGGACACATCAAAGACCTGAGCTGTTTTTATATACGAGACACAAAGGGCCTTCGACGCAGCAGTAAGGAGTTGGTAATGGAAAATAAGAAAATATATGTCTATCTGAAGTTGTTTTATAGTCTAAATAGAATCCTAATTAAAGGAAATCTGAAACAGGGAATGAAGGTATTGTTGGAGGTAGAGCAGGTAACAAAATTGTATTGTTGGAAACACCTGTAAAAAATAATGACAAAATAGTTGCAATGGGTTGATAAAAGTAAAAGTTAACCTACTATTTATTATAAATTTAATAGCTTTTGATTGTTTTCAATCTGTAGTAAGGAAGGTGCTGCTTTTATACTTGTTGTGTTGAATAAAAGGGATATACCAGTAATCCTCAATGAGTTGAGAAGGTCAATTATTCACAGTGTTAAATAAAGAAAATATGTACAATTCCTAAAATGAATTAATTTCTGTTAAAAAACAACTGTTGATCATTTGATTTTACATATAAGATATTTGATTTTACATATAAGCCATTTGATTGACAGCTTTGAAAAGTAAAACTATGAAATTGGTTTTAATTCTTATTTTATCTCAAACTAATCTTTGTAAACTCTTTCTTTAAAAAAGTGATTATATATGAAATATGCATGACTTTAACATGAAAAATATTAATTCAATCAAATTTTCCTCCATGTCTTTAAAATGTCATTTTATGGAAAATAGAAAGTTATTGAAACAACTTCAATGAAGAGGGTCTGAACAATATTGCTTTCTCTACAACATCCCTCTTCGTCGCTATGGCACCATATTGTTTTCCTTCAAAAGAGATGTAAGATACTGAGCAAGCCACTTCAAATTTCACAGCAACATATAAGCCGTAGTGACAAAACGGAATTCTTGCAAATTGTCAGGTGTTGCATAATGGGATAATTTTAAAGAAGAAAAAATGGTGCCAGAAAAATAAATAAAAAGTATCATCACTAGAATCTGGCAACGTAACAATGACGAGGGATATGTGTTGTGTGGCGGGTTGTCACACGCGAGGAATAGAATAACATCAATCACTTAGCGTGAAATAATGAAAATGAAAGAGGAACTGCGTTAGTAAAGTAGCTTAGGAGGAAATTAGGTAATGACGGACAAAGCCAGATTTACTTTCGTGTTATAAAGCCATAAAGAACAGAAATGAATATAATCCCCATTTAAAATAATTAATAGAGCAATTACTTGAAGTAAATAGTCAGTAATTTGCTCTCTTGCTTGCCATCGTTAAGTAAGGATGTCTTCGAATGCTGGCACACCCATAATCTTCCTGTCCTCACCTGTCAACTGTTGAATTAAACACCTGTCGTAGATTTCATTCATGGCAAAAATAATAGGCCGGAGCCAAACACTTCCATGAGTTTGTTTAGTGAATTCATTTAATGAATTGAGCGTGTTGGGAGTTTATACCTTTTGGGCAATATTTCAGCTAACAGCAGAGGATCATTTAATGAACTCTTTGAGGCAAATAATTTAGTGAACTCATTAAATGAACTCATTTATTGAATTCATGCTTTTCTTTGCTATTAGTTTAGATTTCAATTGCAAAGTATTTTTACTTTTACCTGAAATGAACATCCCAATATTCATTATCAAGGCACCACATATATCCAAATATTGAATATCTGTTGTCTAGTATACCTATTGTTTAGTGAATAAGCACAAAATGTCGAACTAGTTTCTCTAACCATGCATGGCCCTTATAGAACAATTCCTTTAAAGGGACAGTAGCACGTTTTATGGGGGAATATAAGGTGAAAATGAAAAGAAAGGCTTCCAATTGAAAGACAATGTATTTAAACTAAACGAAGCATTAATAAATAATATATATAATGTAAAGTTTAACCATGCGATTCTTTTTTCAAAATGAATTAAAGGTGTTCACACAAAAATGGCTGTCAATGAATCTTCATAATTTGTTCTCTGTCTATGAATGATTGGTTTGTGTAATGAGATTTTTGACACTTTCGAAATAATTCATTAAGCATTAACGTACAATTATTAGTGAAAAATTTAAAATATAAAATTTAAAAAAAAATGTGCTACTGCCTCTTTAACAAGTCTTCATTCCAGGACCATCTCCAAACTTTAAATTCCCTATAGCTATATACGAGCTACAGGCAGCTTTCGACCAATACTCTCCGTGATTCTTGATCAATGAATCTTGGCATATGCCATGAGAAAAAAGAGGAAATTAAGATTGCTCCTGTTTCTCGTTGTTTTCTTTACAACTATCTGTGATTACTGCAGCAAGTTCCCTGTCAGCACCAGCTGATGTTCAACTTGTAAGTAACATTTTTTTAAATTGCCTATATTATTAGTTACAAACTTTAATGTGAGGAATTATTCACACAGTTAATTCCAGTTTTTAGAATTTGGAATTATAGCTTTGAACTTTTATGTACAAATTACTGGCTTCACAGTTAAATTCAAGTTACTGAAATTTGTAAGTACCATTTTTTAAAATTGCCTATATCATTAGTTACAAACTTGAATGATACAAATTATTATCTACACAGTTAATTCTAAATTTTAAAATTTGGAATTATAGCTTTGAACATTTATCTACAAGATACTAGCTCATAGTTTATTCAAGTAATTACTGAAATTTGTTTTGCTTATGCTAGAAGTTTACAATTATCAATGACGGGGAGAGGTAAAGATTTTCAAAGAATGATTGAATGCTGTGAAGATTATGTCTGTAAGAAATTGAAGGTAAATAGAACATAAAAACTAATTCTTTGATGAAAAATAATAGAAAACAGTGAAAATAATGTTTAGAGACATATGCATTTTATTTCAAAAGGAAACCTTTAGAAACCCTCACATGGAATACTTTTCAAACCCATGAAAGTTACAGTTCCATGTAAAGTAGGACCATTATGACAGGCATTCACCTAGTAATCTTTGCTCTTGGTTTTGCTACTTTTGTTTGCTTGTACAGTAGAATTGTTATTCACACCATCTGCAATTCTGAAAACTCTCAGTATAAGGTTCAGATATATAATGCAATGAACATCCCACTAGTTTAACCCTTAAGCCACCACAACTTTGATTAATTTTTTTATTAGAAAATATTTTTTTCAGGTTAGCAAATTTAGATCTAATTTTGACATCCTTGCAAATATGTACTTTGGTAACACATTGCTTAAAAATATATATGCATGTCATGGTAATTGTTTGTATCAGTCATGCACTGGTCAGTATATAAAAGTAGTACTTTCACTTTCCAAACTTATATTCCGTCTTGACTGTTAACATTATACCTTTTCAATGATCCAAAAATTTCATGAGCATAATAAATAGATTAACAACATGTCATGCTGATATCAACTACAAAATAAGCAAACATATAACCTACATGTTCCTTACACAGAAAGTGAGTCGATGACAAAATCAAAAGAAACTGAGCAGCATCCATTTTCTTTCTGGTGGAATATTTCATGATCTTTATCTTGTGAAGATAACATTGCATGATACAATTTGTTTCCATTTTTTCCTACAATGTAGAAAATTGAGTTAGAAACAGGGCAAATTCAATTTTCTAGACTATAAAGCCCTGATCAGAACGATAACAACACTCCGGCTACCAGCCTCTCAGCTTCAGATTCCTCAGAACATAGCATGGAGGATAATTTGGTACTCGGTATTCGAGGCCAATAGATAATTTGATATCGAAAAAATTCAAACAAGTTTGCGATCAATACAATGGCTGTAACTTCAATAAATTCTAACTAGATTACACTGTTTGAAATTCACTTTTACATCCCTGTTAACTGTAGATGTGAGTAATTTGGGGCTGTGTTTCATGTAACGCTCAGATTTATTCCCAGCATTAAAGTGGTTTCAGGATCATCTATATTAAGTTGATATTGCATATAATCTCTTGGATGAAAATATGAATATCAAATAGTGAACTGATATTAAAATGAAAGTCAATTTCTAAAACAAATTCTGAAATAGGAGTTATTGAAGAATTATAAATCATATTACCTATTGAATATTTATGTTTGTTGTATATTTGGAGTCACAGTTAGAATTTAATAAGTTCATATTGGTTTTATTATTCAATGTATATAGGATAAGGAGAACTAGAGGATAAGTAAACATTTGTTTATGGTCCAGTGGAAATTTTACATTACTACATGTTATTCAAAGCAAAAGAACCAGAGTATAGTGAAGCTCTTTAGATATATGTATGGTAATTAAACAAGCATTGTAACTTTGGTCTCTTGGTGATAAAATCTAATTCATCCTGTTGGTAAAGGTACCAATTCATAAGATTTCAGTTATGAAAAAAAGGTTCTTGAAGAGAAGTTAAAAATGTGAAATGGTTGGCAATCAGACATCAAATGCCATGCCATGCACTGATTCAAGCAATCTCTGAAAACACAAGTTTTTAAATTCTAAGCTTGTAGGTGCACACTCAAATGTGAAAAACCTGGCTGTAACTCTGTGCTATGTGAAAAGCTTTTTATCATCATCATTATTATTATCAGTCCTTTCAGGCATGATGGGCTAAATTTAATGATACCCTCTTCAATGCATCATAATCCTTCTAGGCATAAATGTCATAGTTATGATTGAATTATACTTATATGGTACTATAAACAGAACAACTGACACTAAAGACGGGTCTAGTGTATAATGAGTATCTATTCTAAGGCAGTAACGTCAACCAGTATTAGATCAAGGATTTAAGAACTAAGCCAATAAATCAATATATGGAAATATTGGTCAGAGAAAGATAGGAAATAAGAGGACACTGCATTATTCTTTGTATCGGAACAATTTAATAACCAGAAAATCAATCTAATGACAGTGAACTTTTCTTTCTGATTTCAGCTGATTCAATGCAAAAGCTCTAAATAGATTAACAAGTCAATCAACAGCTCTCTAATTAATAAAACTAGAGTAAACTTTTCAAAGGTTAAAAGGAATACAAAAACACAACTAAACTCTAATGATGTTGCTAGAACATGCAGAAATAATCACTTTAGTTAAAACCAGGATTTCAAATGGTTGAAATTTTCCTATTACAACAACAATCAAAGCCTTCCCTTGGGTGAACCAAGAAATTCAATTTCACTTGTGTTTCTATAAATTGAATCAGAATTCAGCACTTGGACAACTTGTTTGAGTAGAAGTTTACCAAGAGAATTAACGTCAGTCAGATAATCTATAG
Source organism: Steromphala cineraria (assembly GCA_916613615.1). Taxonomy (NCBI): domain Eukaryota; kingdom Metazoa; phylum Mollusca; class Gastropoda; order Trochida; family Trochidae; genus Steromphala; species Steromphala cineraria. Next base: position 13,171,135 of record OU744721.1, read on the forward strand.
AGGAAGGAGGGAGGCCTAGAGGTGGGCAACAGCCTTGTAATTACAGGCAGTCGGCACTGCTTAATTTGAGTTGTCTCCCTTTCATTGTACTCAGCAGAGCCATGTTGGATTTTTACTTTAAAACTTGAAAATGATAATGATGAGTGATATGTATATGAAAATCAGTTAATAATTTTGGGCTGAACTTTAATGACTATTTTCATCAAGTATGTATACAAAATACTTTGAACCATGTATATGTTATATCATATACATAATGATTTGATCGCATAAACTTTATTCAAGGCAAAAGCATCATATCGATAAATTTCAAATAAATATAGCCAAAAACTCCATGATATATAAATGCTAATTTTGACATTCAAGTTATCTGCTACAAATGTGTTTTGTCTTTGGATAAGATTATAGTAAAATTGCAATCTCTGCATAGCTATATTTGCATATCCTGGAAAAGGATGTTTTGATGCTCATATTCCTCTTCATTGATGGAAATATTTTCAATCTATAAGGTGCAACATTTAATAAGGTATGTTCAAACAAACAAAAAATGTACTTTGCAATAATAAATTCAATCAGTTATTGATTGTCTTAAAACTAAGAAGCTTTGGATATAAGGCTAGATAAACCACACACACCAGATGCACTTTTTTCAATTGGAAAGGTAGAGAAATCAGTCTGTCTATCGACAAGACTTTATGTTTGAGAAAATCTATAAAAAATGTTACTTCAAATAGTAAGGGTTTTACTTAATGAATTTTACATCATACTTAAGGAGCAAGAAAACATACTAATTAAAGACACTGTCCTATCGACTTCTGGTTCCGCAATCATTTTAGGTTGGGAAACGGTCATGTCAGTCACTCAAATTTACATTTTATTAAAATTAAACTAAATTTATTGATAGAATATCTACAGATTCACATTGAGGAGTGATTCGACTAAGCAACAATGCCTTATAATGCTGTAGCAAGGCTTTTCACACTGATAAATAAGGCTTCATGCATGCATGCACTTCTCATTTTGTGTTTTTAACCAAGCATGCATGCAATACACTCTTCTTTTTCTAATTAAGTTCAAATAAAGTTTAAAAAAAATATCACCCCAAATAACAACTTTCAATTAATTTGTGTTACAGTCATGTCTTTATAACTGATATGTATTACCGTAACTGCATGGAAAGACCTCTTGAATTTTCGTTTCCACCAAAAAAAACCCAATAGGACTGTCCCTTTAGTTAACTTTGTTTCCCTCTCAACATGGTATGTATATATAACCATGCAAATATACATGCAGGTACTTTAGTACTTTAACAATCAGACTGAAATTAATATAAGCTTGACAGCTACATTAACAGAAGATCTTGAAAAGCAAGTCTAGATCAGTAGGAAACTTGAATAAAATAATTGATTTTGAGATTTTTTTTAGAAAAGTCTAATACGTATGTCAGTACAAAGAACATCCCTCTTATGTAAGAACTTTGTTTCCCTCCTTCTCAACATGATATGAATACCTATATATATATATAAATGCAGGCCTCTTAGTGCAAAGAACCCTGTACACTTATCTTGAATCAGGAAGAAATATTAGTCAGCTATTTCGACCTGTTGAAAAGGAGGTTCCAAAACTTTCAACACTTCCATTTTTTTAATCACAAAAATAACAAGAAGCATGTTACTCAGAATAAATCACTCAGCCAGTTTATGTAATCACCAAAATACATGTAATTCAACACAAATCACTCATTTCAGTTTAGAAATTCACAACAAGCCACGAAATGATTATTTTTCTTGTTACTTATTCCCTGGAGAATATTCCAACATGATAATCAACAAGCATATCAGAGGGTACCGATATCCTTCCAACTGCCTACAACAGTCATCATTTAAATCAACTTATCTGACTTCAAGACAGAAAGAACATGCCATGTAAACCAGGATGCCTTTCAAACACAACAAGAGGAGTTTAGAGATGGATTGATAGCGCTGGAATTATATCTATAATCAGCTTACATGCCTTCAAATCATCCATCTCTTATGTCATTTAGGTAGGCATTAGGAAAACAGTATGTCTTTGATCTGGTAGAAATGAAGAGGATTTGGCCATCATCTAAAACAAACATTCAGTGGGGAGAAGTATCTATATTCAGTCATTGGAAAACAAAGACGAGGAAATTACACTCCGGAGAAACGAAAGGATGATGGGAACAAATAAACGCTGATCACAACAGCTGTTGGGAAATATGCAATATTGTTATTTTGCCATTTCCACTTCATGGGAACATCTATTGTTTCCAGGACTAGAGAACTCAGAGAGGCAATACAATGACCCAACAACTTTATCAAGACCCTGAAGGTTGATATATCGAGTTTCAAAATTCATAAGAACAGGCCATTTTTTTTACACCGATAATGGATGATAAATAAAAAGTATACATACATATCTATCAGTAGCATGACCAGGTGTTCATATTGTTTATCTTCTTAAGCAAAAATGTATACTCTTTGTGTAGACAATAAAAAGTTTTTCTGTACCTTAAGCCAAAAGCACATTATGTCATTGGATATCTTGAATCAATCAACAGTTGCTGACCATTTATACTTTTTTTAACCAATTCTACAGATACAAGGAAGAAAAAAAGTTTAGATTCTTTTAACTAATCACATAGTAAAACGTATATTTTAGTAAAATATTAAACATAAGGAGTAGATCAGCTCTTATATACCTAACAGATAAACTACAATGTGCATTAAAACTTAATTTCTTTTCTCCAAGGAACATCCAAGAGGAAAACACCATTTCCTAATTTGATTTACCTATGATTAGGCACTGGGCACATTTTGAAAATAACTGTTATTTCTGCAAACACACCTAATGAAGTTTTTCTAGTCCGTGATGGATTAGCTCTTGCAATAACCCTAATTGAATTTTCTCCGCTGAAAGTATGAGAGCTTGCTAGCGTAGTCGAGGAAGGCATCATACAAGGAAGGTTGTATCCATGCTCCATATACAGTAAGAGCTTGCTACCAATGTCATGGAGTCAATGCTTTTTACCTGCAAGATAAATGACTTAGTCTGAAAATTGTATTTACTTGCACAACAAATGTTAGCTTCAGTTGCTTAGCTGTGTAAACGTATGTAAAGAAACACTTTCAACTGATAGCCAGTCAGTTATGCCTGACAGTGATAGATTAATTCTGCAAGTTTAAAAGCCTGGAAAACTTTGTTACATGAAACATGATACTCTCTTCTTCCAGCTCTATAATCCAGGCAGATATGATTTCAATTACAAGACGGCCATCTTATGTAGAGTCATTGGACTGTTCTTGATTGGAATGAAAGAGGTGGTGTGGCAAGGTGTTGCATTGATACTCCTGTAGTAAGCTCCTCGGATATATAGGTATCTCAATCTTACAGAGTTGAAGAGCCCAAAATAATTCATTAGAATCAATGGCGGATAATGGAGTTTGGGGTTGGGGGTTGGAGGTTGGGGGTTGGGGCTTGGGGGTTTAGGGGTTTGGGGGTTTGGTGTTTTAATCCCCCCTTACGACTGTTGGTTACCAACAAAATCCTTGCCAAATGGAAAAACACAAAAGAGAACCATGAAAAATGGCATGAAATAAAGCATTTTGAATGATATATGAGAAAGTGTTAAATACTCATTAAGCATTGAATTAGAAGATAAATAGTTGCTTTTGTTAAATTTCCAGGATTCATTGTTATTCAATACCCGCAAATTTGGTTTAAAATCGACGGCGTTAGAATATGTCTGGTAAGCATTTTGCCATTTTGAAACCTTCTGAAATTGTTAACATTTTGTTCTTTGATCACAGCAAAGGTTGAGTGAGATATGTAACATAAATATGACCAGAAGTGCTCTTAAGGAAATATGGATTACATGATCTGTTGAAAATTAACGCAACTGACATTTTACATTTAATTTCCAAGAAAGTCCCAAGATTGTCATAATTCATCATTTCACAACATTGATTTTTACTTTTTTATGAATGAGAATATTGGAATCAAAGACATTCTCAGGAAACTGCTCAATGGATTATTGAAGACATGTTCTGCAAGAAAGGAACAGGCAAAATTTTGATCATAATGATTATAGCTATACTTGAAAACCATCATAGGTTATCAAAGGATTACATACAAGTTTTGTCATATGTTTCAAGTGCTAGTAATGTGATGCATTTGAATTTACTGTATGGATGGGGAAACAAAAACTGTCAGTTGCCTTGTTCTGTATGCTAATTCATTAGACGGTATAGCTTAGAGTCTTTCTTTCTATGAACTAGAAAGTTCTAACACATTTCAAACTTTAAACATGATCAAGTAAGCTAGGTCAACAAAACCAATTTTCTAATTTAGGTTTTGAAATGCTTTTTTTTCATTTTGTGTATGTATTATGGGCCAATGACCTTTTACTGAATAAAATGTCTGTCTGTCTGTCTGAAAATGCTTTTGTAAAATTTAAGACAATTTAAATCAAAGTGTGAATTGTCTATAATTGATTAATATTTCATTTAATCAAGGAGGCATTTAAATGGCTCTCTTAGAGAAATAAGAGAAAACTAAACATTAGAGCTAATCTTACTGCATAGGGGTCCTGTATACATGTATAAGTTAGAAAAATAGACACATCTTATCTTTGGTTTGAAGACTCTATATTCTGACTGACATTGTACCAATCTTTCAGCAAAATGAACTAATTACGGCTCTTAGTCTACAGTTAAGTTGGTCATCACTTCATCAGAGAAGATTTGGAAATAAAACACTTCCTCTCTAATGGTCTTACTGTTTACTTATCATTCTCCTGTATATGCCTTTAAACATGCTTCTGTAGGTGACTGAGTCAGATCTTGTATGGATCTTAATTTTTTAACCTATTAAACTTATCAATTGAGTTGATAATGCTTATGTCATATTCAAGTGAATTATTTGTTACACCATACAATGAAGCAAATAAGTTCAAAGTAAAAGACAAAGTTAAATTTTTACATTTTTTTTATATTTTTCAAAATCTTCTTAAATGAATATTCCATCAGTAACATCATCTAAAATAATACCTCTTTGACAAGGTTGATTGGGAAAAATTTAAAACAAGAAAGTTGTAATTATCAAAAAAACATATTACTTTGATTACCGACTCTCTTCTGCGGGTGTTCCTTTAAGTTCTCTATCTCAAGCTTTAGCAAGAAAGAAATCAAATAGCATTCCATCAACTTTCAAAACAAGCCCGACTGAGTTACAAATCAAATAAATCAAAGGTTACTGCTGAATAAGACCTTTTCCATCATCAGGCACAAGCTCTTGTGGCCTCCGGGTCATTGTATTAACTGTCCAAATCAATGGCCAGGGTTGCAACAGGCCCAGGGGATGTTTAGGCTCGGTGATACCTTACACAGGCAGACCATATAGACCGCACAATCATGCTGAGATTAGAGCCACTTCAATCAGCAACATCAGCAATCTGTTGACCACGCTGCTCAATACAGAATTTGCTGGACTTGTCATGCACAGACATGGAACTGGATTCTTTAATGGTAGAGTTTGGTGTATGATTCTACTTTCAGACATCTCTTGGGGAAGTAGAGCCACCTTCAGGGAATTCTTGAATGGATTTTTTGGGCAAGTGAGAAAAGGGTAGAGTAGATTTTGTTTACGGTGATGAAATTTGGTGTCCTGTTGATATATATCAAAAGGGTAGAGTGGATTGGTTCATTGAGGAGAATTTTGGTGTCCTGTTGGTATCTATCAAGAAGTTCAGGTGAGAAATGGAGGGGAAGCAGACGTGAAAAGTTGGAAGCAGACGCGAGTTGTTTGGATGGGAACAATGGTGGATTTGAGGTGCGCAGGTGTGATATATGTGTTCAGGTGAGGTTGATGAACAAGTAAGCACGACTTCCTTCGTAGCTTTTGTAATGTTTATTTGGACAGGGAAGACAGAATGGAACGGTTACAATTGTTGGGTCATCTTTCATTCTCAAGACAAGAATGAAAAGAACAAGCAGCTTTCCTCAATGCTGAGTAAGTCAAGACACAAACAATGTCCTGAACAAGCAAATGTGGATTTACCTTTCAGAGTCCTTTATAGGTTAATGCTTATACTCTGTACTGGATGACATTATCCTTCTCAAAGTTCACATTAGAAGCTGCCTTGCTATTTAGATCCACCAAATGCCATTGAGAGATCTTCATCCTTAAATATCCATTGCATATTTGTAGAAAACCTTCCCAAAAGAGAACAAGTGGACAATTGTTTAGACAATGATTTTTTTTACAAAAAATGAAAATGGCATACTTCCAAAAATCTTTTCAATAAAAAGACATTGTAAGAATTGGATTTTTTTGAAAAAAGAATTTGATATTTTTCTGAAACATACATCACCAACAAGAAAATTTTCTTTGAAAAATGTAATTGGCAACATTTTGTGAATTTTATGTATGTATATCACTGGAACTTCTAACAGTGAGAAGACATCAAAGTTGAGGTGACAACCATTGACATAGCATGTATGAAAAATGACACCAAGGAAACTTCATAATTTGCCATCTTCATATTTCGGAACATAATTGACATGGGAACAGATGAGTTCGAAAAGTTTTTATCTGTCTCAGTAAAGTTTATTAGTTGGATTATGAGTAAGCCACAGCTTTCCCAGCTGTTGAAATGGAACGTCATCCCTCTTCCTTGGAGGAAAACAATTTCAGTCAGGTCTTTAAAATCAAGTCTAAATTTTGGAAAGATTTATACCTTTTCCAGGTTTTTGAGAAATCTTGTGCAGAAGGTAATTTAAATGCTGAAAATAGCTAAAGCAAACTAAACAGATGCTCTGCTGACTTGAGTAGTCTAGTCGGATGCTCAGACAAATTTACTGGGCTTTAACATTTTACTTTTTCAACAAAATTTGACAAAAAGATGTGAGTATTTCAACAGAAAATGAAGTTTGAATCGAAAGCTTCAAACTCAAATATTTCTAAAGTCCATCTCACTTAACCTGCCACATCTAAAAATGCCAATTAAGCTAATCAAATTGCACATTATTTTTCATGAATTCGTTTTTTGACAAATTACTGACCTAATACAGATACATTTCCTGTCAATTGCAAAAAACAACAACAGTTTCATTAAAAGTTTGCTTTTTCATAATGTCTTGACAAAACTTAACCCCAAATTTTTTTGCTAGATGCACAATATATGGACTTTTGGTCTAAAGTTGACTGACAAATAAAAACTGTGAATGTCAATAAAGTTTTCTAAAAGTTAGAGAATGTCTCAACTATTTTGAGTCATCCCTGAAATATCATTGCCCCAGACTTATGTTTGACCTCACAGCGAGAGAAGACAGTTCATCTCCTTGTCTGTATGTACTCTAACTTGTGTCAGGGATTTGCATCCTCAAATAACCCATATACAGTGTAAACATCAGCAGATGTCATTGACGTCTAAATACCCAGAGCTTGTCTATTGTATGTATAGGTAGCACATGTGAAATATATTATTTAATTGATGCAGAATTCACAAAAGGTATTATATTGATAAAAGACTTGGTTGATTTGATCAAAATTTCAAATTTGATAATGTCATTGACTTAACTACACTTGCTAAAGAATGGCTATTGTATGTAGGTAGAATATGTGAAATATATTATTTAATTGATGCAAAATTTAAAAAATGTATGATATTGATAAAAATAATTGCAAGTTTGATCAAAATCTCTAACATCTGTAATATTGTTTTGTACCAGCATGTTTGCTTTAAAGAATTTCCTTGTTCTAAGACATGCATTCGAGTCAATAAGGAACATACAGCAAAATACCATTGCTTATGATGATCATAAAAATGTAAGTAGGCAGGGCTTAATTTGTACTCTAGTATTGTTCCCGTAAAGATCAAAGGTGCCAGCCACCCTTTATTCATCAGTAAAGAATAGTTTTAGGCTGACGACATGAAACAACTGCCCATGACATATATCCTATCCATGACATAGGCCTTTGGCCTCATTCTTTTACTATAATAGTTCAGGGCAAAATTATACTTGCAAAAGACATGATGGTTAGGGCTACTGAGTTCTATTTCTTAAGTCATAAGGGACAGAGACAGTTGAAGGAGTAAAGTAATAAGTTTGTTTAAGCTAGATTCTTATTAGAGTGATAACAGCATGATAGAGACAACTAAAGGAATAATTGAGAGAATTTTCACAAATAGGTTCTATTCGACTTACTACAGTATGACAGAGACAACTCAAGACATAAGTAAGAGACAATTGAAAGAAAGGAATAAGCCAGCCGGCAGGTTGATGGACATGTGGCCAATATATGGAGGCTTTCTACAGCGGCTGGTCTGGGGCAGCTATAATCACTGTAAGATGTGACAAAAAGTCAAATAAACTCAAGAGAAAAAATAAACCACACAAAGAATGTGTGATGCAGATGGCTATGGGGCTTCAATAAAAACAACACAACTGCCCTGTAGAACCTGGGGGGGGAGAGCAGATACTCACATGTTCAGAACATGGGGCTGGGGTGAGGAGCTCGAGATAAGGAGAACAGAAGAGAAGTCATCATTGATGGGAATGTTTGAGTCCATAGGTAGAAACAAAAACATAAGTGCAAGACATGTCATATGGATTTTAATTTCTTTATTTGATTTATAACAATGTCAAGATTAAGGAGTTAAGGAGAAAAGGGGAATATGGTCAACATTGATAGGATTATTTAGTTCCATAGATAGAGACAAAGACATTAGTGCAAGAATTTTTTTTATGGATTTTAACTTCTTTATTTGATATATAACAATGTTAAGATTAAGGAGTTAAGGAGAAAAGGGGAACATGGTCAAGAATGAAGGGATTTTTTGAGTCCATAGGTGAAGACAAAGACATAAGTGGAAGACGTATCTTATGGATTTCAACTTCTTTATTTGATGTTCAACATTTAATGTCCAATTAAGGAGTTAAGGAGAAAAGAGGAACATGGTCAACATTGATAGGATTATTTAGCTCCATAGGTAGAGAAAAAGACATCAGTGCAAGACAAATCCTATGGATTTTAACTTTCTTATTTGATGTCTAACATCTAATATCCAGATTAAGGAGTTAAGGAGAAAAGGGGAATATGGTCAAGAATGAAGGGATTATAAAGGTCCATAGGTAGAGACAAAGACATAAGTGCAAGACAAATCCTATGGATTCTAACTTCTTAATTTGATATCTAACGATTGTCATGATTAAGGAGTTAAGGAGAAAAGGGGAATATTGACAACTTAACAGAATTCTTTGAGTTCATAGGTAGATAGAGACAAAGACTATGATACAAGAAAAAAACCGATCAATATCAACTTCCTTATTTGATATCTCACGAATGTTGAGGACTCCTCCTGGCCCTCCTTATAAATGAATTCATTCCCTTAACAAGGGGCAAAGGTAAACCCAAATGACTTTGAATTGAAATGCCTTTAAATTTTGTAAGGACCTCATATTCCTTCTAATGAAGCACTCACTTTTCAGAGAGAGATAGTCAAATGTTCATGAGAGAAGGTAGCAAATCATCTGAGTTGAGCATCTTATTAGATCTGACCAATTATTAGAACAACAGTTGGCCTTTTTTAATAAAACTTGTGGGTTTTTCAAAACAAATTATGGTTAAATGGTGAAAGAGTGAAATCCTTATGTTTAGTCATGGAAATTCAACCTTAATATAAATTGTGATAAAATCTCATAAGAAAAAATTGAAAAAAAATTAATATTAAACATCATAAACTTTTGAAAGTCGTTCTTACATTGACCTGCATACGTCCTAAGGCCTAGACAATTATCAATGAAAATTGAAAATATGAAATTTTCAAGAAATGTGCTACTGTCCCTTTAAATACATGCTAAGGCCCAGAGACGAGACAAGGTGTAGAGGTGTGGGTTACACAGAGGGAAGATGAAACTGTTAATCTGGTAACGCTGTAATCCAACCACTCAGGGCCGGACCCCCTGGCCTCTAGATCAGACTCTCCCCGGTACACTGAACCTGTGGTTTATAAGTCTCTGGGGACACAATAGATAACATGGACATGGATCCCTCTTCTGAACCTTTTCTCCATTCAATGATGCCTTCACAAATAGTTCTGTCTCCCTCAGTGCTTCAACAGCCTATCCTCTTCTTTCCTGAGGAACTGTTTCTTGCGTCAGATGTTTTTGGCCTTTTTAAGATACCTTTTCAATAGTTTTAATTTTTGCCTCCTCAGGAGCCCTTCTTCCCCAATTGGTAATTCTATGAACTCTGCCTGCCTTAGATGAGATTGAAACAGTAGAAAGGAGTTTTTCGCTTTTCAACTGTTTAGGATCTTCTTCTTTCCCTAGCACCAGTTTTTAAATGCTTCCTTGTTAATTGAGAGTGCATTTTGTCTTCTTTCGATGGTTTTGTCTCCCTCAGGATGCTATAGGACCAATGATCATGAAACTTAGCCTACTATAAATCAGGGTGAAACCATCTTCCTAAGGATTTTCCCCTTTCAATTGTTTAGACAGACATACAGACTAACTTTGTAGCAATGGTTTTGTCTCCAAAAGGATGTTCTTCTTTCGCTAGCACCAATTTCTGGAAAGTTTTCCTGAATGCGACCGCAATACATCTTTTTGTCTCTTTCTAGGATATCTACCCCATGGTCTTACCTCCCTCAGGGTCAATTCTTTCCCTAGCACCATTTTCTTGAAACTCTTCCCGCTGAAGAAGGGATTGTGACTGTCTTACTTCAGTTTTTGTCTCTTTCTAAGATATTTACCCTATAGTTTTATGTCCCTCAGGGTCAAGTTCTTTTAACTCTTCTTGCTGAAGGATGGAATGTGACCGTCTTACTATGGTTTTTGTCTCTTTCTAAGATATCTACCTTATAGTTTCATATCCCTTGGGCTCTTCGTCTTTCCCTGGCACAAATTTCTGGAAACTCTTCCTGCTTTAGGTGAGAGTGAGACAGAGTTTTTTCTCTCCCCCAGTACATCCCACTGCTTGGTTCCGTCTCTCTGCTTTCAAGTTTTTGTCCAAGTGATAAAGAGAGGCTACAGCTGATATAAAACACAGATGAAAGTTTGCAACAGGATCCAGTGTCTAAATTTAACCGAATTTGAGATTTAGTAGCTATAGCAGTTTTTCTCGATGGGTGATTATACTGTTGGGTGTTTGGGAACATCTTTATGCGATAGCGCAGGCCTGTGATACGCCTTAAGAGATATATCTTGTAAAAATAAAATAACAGCTTGGAATAACATCAATACTACAGTTGGGATTTACTTTTTGCTCATAAATCTGATAGGCTTAAGTCAACAAATAAACATGTTACATACCTATTTAGATGAATTGAATTTTTATCGGAAAATATCTCTTACATCAAAGATGATGACCAGATGTGAGAGGCAATATTATTTACGAATATTATCAGTAGAAGGAATGGTCATTGGTTTTTGTGTCTCTATAATGATTTCTCATGAAAAGATTGATTGATAACAACCTGGATCTTCAGTTTTTACATAAATTTCACAATATTTCTTACATCAAAGATAATAGCCAGATGTCAGATTCAAATTATTCACAAATATCATTATTAGAAAAACAGATAATTGATTTTTGTATTTCAATCATGATTTTACATGAAAAAGTGTTTGCAACAATAATGCATTGTATCTTCGGTTTTTATATAAATCTGAAAATATCTCTTACATCATTAATAGAGACAATATGCGTGATTCAATATAATTACCAATATCATTAGTAGAAAACAGCTCGAGAGATCATTGTTGTTTTGTGTCTCTATTATTCTACATAAAAAGATTGCTTGGATTGGCTTTTCACTTTTTTACATAAATCCTGCTACACAAATAAAAAGAATTCTATTATCAAAACAAAAGTGTCCAGAATATACAGAGTCCATCTGTTCCTGCATGTGGAATTATACCCCAATGACTGGCTCATGTACTTAGAAGGATTTTCACAGTAAATATGACACTGATTTTCTGTCTCTTTTCCAGTCATTGGTACCACTGAGTGACCAGCACAGTCCCTGCGGAGTGATTTATAATATTTACAGAATATCGCCCACATCAGAGGAAGCTTGGACACCAGTTTGAACATATATCAATTTTGTTGTGAAAGTGTTATGTTTCCATCTCTCACTGCAAGACGTTCCAGCAGTTAATTCTGAAGAGGAACCAGGAAACTATTAGCTTCTTTGTTAAGTGGTAATATCTGACAGGAAAATTGACCAAATATCATAACTACGAGTCTGAGAGGCTTCTTTGAATGGAATTGTCATGTTCTTGGTGAAACTCGGCCAATTCATGCCCGCGGAGTGAATAAGCTGAAATTACATTGATCAACAACCACAGCAGTTTGTAAGGAGAATAATTTGTGAGGATTGGCAAAAAAATTCAAATCTTCATAAATCAAATTTGACAAACTGTCAGAAATGATTTAAAATGTAGATCTTAAAACTGAAATCAATGCTGTATGATTGCTCTGTTGGAAAACTTCATCAATTCTTCGTGGAAGTTAGTAAACATACATCACGCCCCGATAGTCCTGTGTGCTGAATTGGGACATTAGTGATTTCAACAGTGAAGAGTTCACTGGTTCCAAGGAAATGTGTGATACATTTGGAAGGGGTGTTTAGCTGGTGTACCTTCGCTAGCTGTCAGCAGCACGAGTCACGGCAGCAGGCAGAGTGAGAGTCTTCAGAAGCTAGTCTATGGATGGATCGCGTATAACATCTGGAGCTATTTGCCAATGAGTGTGTGTCTATCGCTGGGCTAAACTCGGCTGCCCTGCACGTGGCCATGTAATTCTCTCTCGCCTCTCTAGGTGAGAAGTCACAAAAGCTCATCTCAAGGAGTGTAATTATTGGCTAATTGAGCATTGTCGAGCAAGACTAATTGGTCAGTGAGCTGACTGTGGAATTGTACAGCATACCTTGCTGGTGGATCTTCTATAGAAGCAGCTCTCAAGGTAAGTGCTTTACTCGCTTTGTTGTCACTTTCCATGGGATCTTGTGTGAGTGTGTTTCTGGGTGTTCTCTACCATAACAGAGAACTTGTCTTCATATTGTTCGTCACAATATGATCCATGTGGACATTGTATTGCAACATTTTCTTTCATGGTCGTTTAGTAAAACTTGAAACTTAAAAGCAAAGTCAACAAGTTTGTTATTTACATTTAATCATGAAATATTTCTGTGCCTAGCAGTTACAGAAAACTTGTCTTCAGGACGGTTCATCACACTAAGGTTCTTGTTGACATTACATTGAAATATAGACAATTCGTTCTTTAGTATTTCAGTCAAAAAGTATTAATTATATACTTTAACTAGATGTTACAAGTTTGTTATTTACATCAAAACATGAAATAACATTATACATGTACATAGATACCTTTATATGTATGTTTTAAAGATTAAAACAGACACTACATCACATTATATAAAATACATATGCAATAAGTATATGAACTATCTTACCTAATTAAATCTCAAAATGTTAACATTGTAATTTTTATTACAACATGAACATCATCTAAAAATTTACCAATAATTGAAGCAGACATTTCATGCTGATAAATGGTAGAATTTACTGGAAGTTATAACAATATTTTTTAAGTCTTGTCTATAAATGATATCAAGAATTTTTAAATCACATTTTCATTTACAAAAAACATAAACTTTCTCTTTAATGTTCTATCAATTAACCTCAGCAAAAGTAATTGGAATAAAATCACATAATTATCTCTGAAACCAAAATAACTTTTTTTGCCATCCAATTATAGTTCTCTTGACATCAAAGTCGTGCGATTATTTATATCATGTCAAATTACACTGTATATAAATAATGTGGGCAGGTCGTTACCTTGATTGCTATAAACAAGCTTCTGTAACTTCCATGTTGGGCTGAAATCACAGGCAACCACAGACAACAACATAGTCCTGCAAATCATTAACTGTCCTATGTCTTCGATTGAAAGCTACGCCGCAAAGAATCCCTGAATCAATTCCAATTAAAGTGACTTGCTATCTTTTTACGCAGTCACTCAAAAGTGCCAGGGCAGTATTTTCCATTTTGTAAGACCATCCCACTATAATGGAAAACCTTCAATTACCATCTACATCCATCTTTTAACAGCAGATAATTTATCCTTCAATTTGATTGGTCCATTTTGTTTCAATATTATCAGTGTATTTTGCTTTTTTGGCACAATGTGTTTCTAACCAAAACATATATCTGTTTAATTTCAAAGATGACATCTTAATTCATACTTTGGTAAGCAGATATTTGAACAAGAAAAAGAATTTCGATTTTTTTTTCACAGATCAGTTATTTTAAAATAAAATAGAGTTTTGACGTTCACTTGTTGCATAATGATAAATCAATGATCCACTATCAGATGTAGTTAAGTGTAGTTCACATTGAGCGTTGATTATCGGCTAGTGGACTGTTACATCTGGACATGACTTAATTGATCCTGTTATACAATTAAAAACTACAACTGTTCTGAATGCCATTCAAATTCTATGTAGAAACCCCTCCAAACAATATTGTTACACATCAAACTGTATTATACTTGTATGTGCAAATTAACCTTTCCATGGGAATATCATCATTATATAGATCCCTTTATGACAATTCAATACTACAATAGTAATGTATGCAAATTAACCCTTAGATAGGGATATTTTTCAATTCATCCTTTTATGAAAGATCAAAAGTATAATTGTTATACGATTATATTCATTTTAAATCTAATTCATCCTGGCATGCAAAAGCACAAGACTTTAGATCATGCTCAATTCATAAGAATTAACGAAAAGATCAACTCTAACAACATCTAGATTCTCAGCACCTTTTCTTTTTAGTCTCTATACTGACAGGGCTACAATAATTTTATGATTTTACTCATGTTCAATCTTACTTATCCCATCATGAAAGAAAGCAGTACCCTTTGTACATTAACATAAGGGATCAAGCTCAGTCCAAAAGCTCATTAAGAACAATTAACTTTTACACAAACTGGACTCTCAGCATATATATTCTTTCTACGGATCCCTACAGATAGCTGGACAATAGTTTTATGGTTTTATAAGTTATCCCATCAGGAAAGAAAGCAAGACCTTTGGTACATTAACACAAGTGATCATGCACCTCCCAGAAGCTTATATTGATCAATTTTAACACCAACCCTATGAGCACTCTTTCTACAGACCCCTACAGACAGGGCTGCAGTAGGTTTATAATTTACATGTTCAACCAAATCATCCTATCATGAAAGAGAGATACACCTTTGGCACATTAACACAAGAGATCATGCACTTCCTGAAAGCTCATAGAGATCGACTCTAACACCCAGAGCACATATTCTTTTCATAGATTCTACCGAGGGCTGCAATAGTTTTATGATTATATACATGTTCACCCTTTGTTATCCCATCATGAAAAAAAGCAAAACCCTTGGTACATTAACACAAGTGATCACGCACATGTGATTAAACTCACAGCATTCATACAACACCCAGACTCTGACCACATATTCATTTCTATAGAGAGCCCTGCAGACAGGCCTACAGTAGTTTTATGGACACATACCTGTTCAACCTAAGTTATCCCATAAAGAAAGAAATCAAGACCTGCAATAGTTTTATGATTTATTCATGTTCAACCTAAGTTATCCCATCTTGTAGACTAGCAAGACCATTGGTACATTAACAAATGTGATCACGCACCTAACAACACCCCGACTCTGAGCACATACTGTTCCATTCTATAGACCCCTGCAGACAAGACTAAACCAATATTGAGGTAGACCTGTATCTCTGAGAGCAATAACTGGTCATCCATTGACTGCACAAAGACCTCACATTCACATGCAGATCTCCATGTTTCCATATGCTGTGTATATAGGCCTACTGTTAAGGAAGAATTAGCTGACCATTACACTGGGTTTCCTGCCTGTTTAACTGCATACTGAGACAACATGCAAACACCAATAGCTATCAGACATCCATGTTTCCATATGCAAAGTTTATAGGCTTAGTTGTTAAGGTAGAACTATAGCGAATCATTCCAAGCAATGACTGGCTTTCATTGTCTGTATAAAGAGACCACATTTGCTTTAACAGCTAAATGCAGATGTCAATGTTTCCATATGCTGGTCATATAGGCCTAGTTGTAAAGACAAATTTGCATGCAATAACTATAACCATTCCGAGCAATACCAGGACTGTTTGAAGACATAATGAAACCACACTGACAATAAAACCTCAATGCAGATCCCTTAGTTTCATGGACAGTGTACATAGGTAAAATCTGTGTTGATGCCCACTCAGTAGGGAAGCAGTTTTATTGTGTTTACATGTTGTGCCCTGCTTGTCTTTTACAACTGAGAAAATATGCTAGTTGTGAGGAAACTACACTGACCATCAGACGATGTTTTCTAACTGGATTCCATTGTGTGGGGTTTTGCTTGCAAATGTTGATCTGTATTCCGACAATGTCCATGTGTGCCACACTCGGAGGGTCTGATGGATGAGTTTATGATTATTGTCTTGACATGACCAGGTAACTAGAGGCTAGAGTTACACAGTGCCCATAATTATGATATCCGCCACTAAAGCATGTCTTGTGTACTGGCGATAAGTAACAGAACAGACTTGAGGGGGAATAGGGAATCATTACAGTCAAAATGCTGTTAGAACTGCAAAAACTAAATTAACAAACAAACAAACTAGATTTGTTAATATTTCATCTGTTGTTTTCTTTCTGTTTTTTTTTGATACAGGAGAAATTTTTGAATTTTAATCAGTCGAAATGAATCAAATCTATGCCAATTTTTTTCTTTGAAAAATGTTGAAAATTAAACTCCCAATTTGAGTATCTTTGTCAGATAATTCCATTTTTAATAAATCTTGATTTGAAATATATCATTTTATTGCATCAAATACCAATGTATTTATGCTACAGCATATTTACCGCCTGAGCTGCTAATATTTATCATAATGATACCTGAGGCGTATTACCATTATGACATACTATGATTAATGGCGCTGTCGGACAAATCACCATGTATGTGATAACACACAATTAGTGCAGAGCTTCTGGCTACACGTAGGAAGGCACAATACTGACCTTCCCTACTTTAAACTTCTTTACATTTAGCAAAGCATGAAATGGATAGTAAAACAGCCCTTAACAAGATTTCTGAATCTTTTCCACCTAGAAGTAAAAAACAAATCTGCTTTTGTCATTTCAGGATCGACCAAATTGCAGATTGTTTCCATTTCATGGCCGACTTGCTTCTTTGCAATTATATGACATGCTTGTAAAGCTTACCATGTGTCTGGGTTGTAAAACTGCAGACAATATTGCATTACTAATATTCATAGGGCTAGGGCATAAACAAAGCTGGGCTTAATGGACGACTTTGAAGTACACCTAGCGTGAACTCTATTGAGATCCTAATCAGACCATGGCCTTCAATGAGCAGGCTTATGCTGTGTAAATATTTAAAAGAAATGTAAGCGAAAAAATGAAGTTGTTACATATGTTGTGATATTTCCACATTTTTAAAAGTGATGTCATATGTTGACAGAGACATTTCTCCAGCAGTTAAACTTGCACATGTTTCCACATGTGTGAAAGATTCCAAATTTTTAGAGGGTTCAATTTTTTGTATTGTTAGATGGAAAAAACATTTGTTCATTAGCAGTTTCATGATTTCATTCATGATGCCATAAAGACTGAAGAACAATGATCCAAGGAATGTATTGTTTTAGCATGTAAGAACGTAGGTTTAAAAGCTTCTAAGAGTTCTCACCTGGGTGGCAAGTTTTATTGTCTCTTGTAAGCATCTGGCTAATTCTTGATGCAGGCAAGAGAATGGGAAACTACCTATATTTTTAATCCCAAGACTCTTGATTGTTTACACACCTGCATTGATATAAGAACGATAGTCAAATATCTTACCAATTGTGTTTTATATACCTAAATCAAGCCTATCTACATCTCTAAAGAGAAAAATTCATGAAAGTTTTTCAGGGATTGACATTAAATCTTTAAAGACTCTCTTACTGACCAAAACAGGAAACAAAGCTTTTGATAAAATAAGAATTTTGGATTTTGGTTAATACATAAAAAGAATACTATAGCAAGTTTCCTAAATAATTATGTATGAGCTAGATCACTGTTTTGTTTATCCTTGATTCAAATTCTCCTGATTTGCTGAATCAATGCAATACTATTCTGAATAGGCAACATACCACAACTAACACTGGGCTCATGCTTGATTTAAGCTTGAAGAGTAAAGTATTTCTATAATGACACTTTCAGGATTAATGTGTAATTCAACATAAAAAATGACTATAAACAACTCAATCATATGAAAAAACACAAGCATGTTCAAGTTACCATTTCATTAAAAAAAACCCATAAAATCAATACGAAAATCAAGCAACGTCAAAATGACAATTCTAGAATTACACAAGAAATGAAATTGATGCTATAAATTTCCTGAATCCAGTGCGACCAGCAGCTAAAAGCTCTAGTAGTCAATAACAGGCTATCAGCATGTGTTCCAACAAGCACGTGATTGATAGGGGTCAGTTCCAAGGGTCAGGGGAAACTGTGATGGGATTCCAATGGACTCCAATGGATTTCAAAAGTGAGGGTCACTCATTAATAACTTCCAACACTTCTTGCTTTGCTGTTGGTAACTAGGTTAGCATCTGTAGAAACTCCTTTCAACATTATTGCAGTCAAACCTCTGTGTCATTTGGTTTGAGTTCATTTGCCAGCTTGAATCTCCATTTCAGTATTGCTATTTGACTATTTTCAGAGACTTTTACACTTACACAAATTTGAATTTTTGTAGCATATAATCCAAGTCTTTTTAACATAAAATATTGCCAAATATTTTCCATAAGTCGTAATCATGTTCGTCTGTCAGCATCAATTTTCTTATTATATCAATACAAACTCTCAATTCAAGATGGATTAATATTCAAAATTAATGAAAAATTTGAATCACAGAAGCATTTTTTCAACTACAAGAAGATGTAGCAGCTCACACATATAAAACCTTTACATCAATATAACCTATACCTCCAAGCAAAGAATTATTATCAACATTTAAAAAAATTCACTTGATCCATTGCTGGAAGTTGATGGCAACAATTTAAATCCTTGTCACCCAATATTTCTTTCATGTTTGTAAACTACAAGGCCCTAAGAAACACCTCAGATAAATGTATCCAGAGATATGCATAAATCAGCGAACACTCTGTGTATCTTTCCAACCATTCCCTGCCTACCAGACTCAGAATCAAAGACAAACACAGAGCTATATAAACAAGCTATAGGCCAGATGTAAACAGGCTTAATTACTTCATCACAGGGATGAATTACTGGGCAATTAATCCCTCAACCAGTGATAACCAGTGATATACTGATATCCACAGAGCAATCGGAAGAAGAGTCTTCATACAGGCTCAATATCAATGGTGGATGGAAACCTAGTTGATAACCATTTAGAGATTTCATGAATACACAAAAGAGGTCAACTTAATATCCACGGAGCAGTGGGAAGATCTTCATACAGGCTTGGTTTCTATGTTGGATGGAATTCTTTAAAACCAATCATTATCATTTGTGTTTTAGCTTTCTGAATTTCAATACTGAATGACCAATACTCCTGGTAAAATACTAATTCTAATAGAAGGGATAAGGCACACATTCTTCTGAAGGTAGAGAGAATGAAAATCAAATGCCAAATGATCCTTGCAATAGCTTCAGCAAGACCTGTGAGATTGGTAAAGGAATGGTAACCTTCGAGCAGCTTGGTTGTATACTCCATGGGGAGTTGAGCAAACACATGGTGAGTGTATGCTGATCTATGCAGACCAACCTTCGTTATCAGAGGATTCAATGCTGCATCAAATTTAAAAGAAGAATTTAACTTTCCATTTTCAATCCAAATAACATAAACTTACACTACACACATAAGAATTGTTTATTACCTTTAGAGACTACCTATAATATTCAAAGTTCAAGTACTTTTTCAACACTTGATTCCTGTCAAATTGCTCCTCAGGATGGTCATGCAAAATCATCAAGTAAATCACTATTTGCATATAACTATAAGATAGCATAACACAGATATTAGGCTCTGAAAGTATAAAATTTATATTGATGTTATATAATGTTATAACAGTAAACGGTAACACCAAATTAACTTTTCCTCAATTAATCTAAAAAAAAGCTATGAGTAGCATAATAGAACAAGAAATTCCTTTACAATATGCAACGAACAACCGCATTATGAGACTTAAGATACATCATCAAAAACCCATCGTCCCCATCCCCAGAAGCACGAGAAGATATACAGCATCATTAGCAGAGCTAGAGTTGTGAGGGATGCATCTAGTTAGTGTTATCTCTCCTGACTGCAGTAGCTTATCTGCAGTGAGATAATACCCCGACTTGCCGTGTACCTTCCTGAGATAATTCTCCGACTTGTGTGTATACCTTACCAAGATACTGCTAACTGCATGTGTACACGGGGGTGTGATCTTTGACACACAGCATCAGTGGGCTTCTGATTGCTTCATAATGTTCCCCTAATTGATATCAAATGTACATGCTTATAAGCTTCCGTCATATAGGTAATGGGAAGAAACATAAGATACCAGATATCTTGGTAATCTTATTATCATAACTTGATATGAATAATTATGTGATATGATTAAATCTAGGTTGTTGAAGGCATCCAGGTACTATTCTAAACCAAAGAAACAATGACATATTGGGCAAGGGATATTTGGATCCTGTTAGATACCTTTGTCATATATGCAAGTATTTGGTCAGGTTTGACCTTGTTCCTGGCACACATAATCCAAGGCCAGGTTTCTGGCTTGAACCACTAAAGGCAAGAAATTATGCTCAAAAACATATTTGTTATTGGTTTAATTCTGAGGGATGAAAGGGTAAAGGAACACAGGACACTGATAAAGACTAGTACATAGTCAACCATCTGGATACTAGCCCAGAGCAAGGGATACAGACTAAGCCAGCATGTAGCACATGTTTTGGAACCATCAGCTCCTTGTCCCAAGTACCAGCAATTGTTGGATCACAAGTACCCACTGTCTTACTCCAGCTCCCTACAGTACATGCAGCCACTTCACAAAGGCTTTCATTCAAGTATCTATCAGCAACAAGTACCTGCACTCACTGTCAAGAGAAAACAGGAAGTTTATTGTATTCACAGGCCATATATACAGCCTATATACAGTTTACAGAGTTATGAATTAATTTAAACAATGACAATGATCAAACTATTTGTTAACATTAAGAGATTATTATCTCTCTCAACTTTTGACGTCCGCTGCAAGTTTTACGTCTGCTCTGAGATGGTACTTAAGCAGACGGACACAAGACAAATTCACACTAAAATACCTGTTGTGTTTTGAGTTTGTGCATCTCTAAATATACAAGGATCTTATATTCAAAATTATGAAATTCTAACAATTGTTTCATCATCTGGTGATAACAGCTACCTACAGCATATACAGCCATCCACTTCACAAAGACCCTTGAGTACTTACAGTGTGTCAGCTACAAGTACCTGCACTTACTGTCAATACCAACAATCCCTGCAGCCATAGCATGAGATGCAACCCACCAATAAAACATTAAGGCACTGAGAAACATGTCTCAACCAGTATCTGCACTCACTGTTATACTGTCAATCCATGCAATGAAGTGGGAGCCATAACCTTGCTACAAACTTGCAAACACTAAAAGCAAGTGTCTCAACAATAGATTCCAGTAAGGACAATATTTATGGATGACAATTTCTTTTTTCATAAAGTGTGACATTTTAATACAGTTTTTTGGATAGTTATTGTCCTTATTTGACTCTCAACTTGTAAACTGGCATTCAAAAAGGAAACAAATACAAGTGTTTTGACTAATTATCATTGACAACAATCCAAACAGCCTAATGCAGAGATGGCAAAAAACAAAGACAATGCCTAATCAACAATTTCTCAACACACTGTCAATACTAAACCCAGCCTCAAGCACCAATTTAACAAAACATACAATAGCTTAAAGTAAGATAAAACTTCAACATCATATCAATAGTTATAGAAGTGGATGAGGGATGATAAATACAGAGAAATTCTAAGATACTACAGAGCTAAGTAATAGAGAGACAAAACAGGAGTATAAGCTACAGACTAAGTTAGCTGTGCATGATTTATGTCCTATGGTAACAGGTCAGGATGGCGGACAGCCAGGAGCAATAATCTGGGCCAGAGGAAGGAGATGGTTTGTTTGAATATGTCAAAACTTTTAACACCCTCAGACTCTCTCAGTTTGCCTGTCATTACAGCTCTATAGCTACCTGGTGAGGGAGGGGGAACTTGCTGGTGTATTGGTGAGGGAAGGGGAAAAGGGTTGATTGGCTTGCCAATGTAAAACTTTTATGTTTTAAATAACGCTATCTGCAATAGAGCACAATTCTTGTTCTTTTTTGCATTATGTACCTTGAAGGCTTCAAACCCAAATCCTCAAAGTCAAGCAACCATGCCAACAACAAGTGTTCAATGTTGGTGTGAATATTGCAAGGGACTTTACCCGACAAAGTTCAAGAATCTGTACCATTGAGATGATGGGCATTTGCATTTGGCATTTTTTGCAGGTCCTATTGCATGGCAATCACAAACATAACAATGTTACATTTGTTTACTACCTCTTATTGGCTCATAAAGATAACTATTATGACATTGGATACATTGACAATAAAAAATAGTAAACTCATTTTTTAAAGCAATCAAACATGGCTTTACTTAAAATCTGTGAAACGATTGTCATATTGTAAGTTTGTCAGATAAAAAAAAATAGTTAGCAATGATCATCAACTCAAGGTATGAATGATATCAAGAGTGTCCTGGTATCCTCCACCATATGCTATTGTTGAGCGATAGGCCAAGTCCAAAGACTTGAATAACCCTTTAGAATAACAAACCTTTCTCCAACAATTCTAGTCCTAACATTCAAGTCCAAAAGAGTTGTATTCTCTTCCTTTCAAATTGAAGTCAGAGTCTGTACAGATGTTGTGAGTTTTGTCAGACTTGACACCCGGACCAGCTGTCACCTGCTGTAGACAAACTCAACTCAGGGATCAGGTAGACAGAGAGGGAAATGAGACCGTTATGACCAGCAGCTAGGGTTCATCCAGTACCAGAAACAGCAGTCCTCTGCCCTAAAGATTCCTTAGCACAATTTAAGTCATTCTGCTGTAGACAAGTCAGAGCATTGATCAGGTTGACTAAGATAGAATTGAAAACTTCCTGACCAGAAGCTAGGGTTCACCCAGTACCAGTTTCCTACATAAAATAGTATTCTCCTTTCAGGAAGACCCTATAAATTTCCTTAGCACAATTTAAGTCATTATGCTGTAGACAAGTCAGAGCATTGATCAGATTGACCAAAAGAGAAATGAAACCTTCCTGACAAGAAGCTAGGGTTCACCCAGTACCCGTTTCCTACATTAAAAAATAGTATTCTCCTTTCAGGAAGACCCTAAAAATTCCTTAGCACAATTTCAGTGATATTGCTTTAGACAAAGTCAGAACACAGATCATGTCATAGAGAGAATAAAGACTTTCTTGGCCAAGAGCTATAGGGCTCATTGAGTACCAGTTTCTAAAAGAAACAGTATTCTCCTCCAGGAAGACCCTTAAAGATTCCTTAGCATCATATCAGGTAGACAACCTCAACTCTGGTATCACTGGGGAAAGAGAATCCAGACAAACAGGAATAGGAACCGGAGCTTCAAAACCTGCTATTAGGAAGACCTTAAGATTTCTTCAATCAGATTGAGTGACTTTGCTGCAGAGAAATCAAACTGTCTTTATTAGGAGCAAGGGTTCATCCTCTCCGAGGACCCCCTTCAGAAACTTATGCTTAAGAAATTTCTTTCACAAAGACCCTACAGATTCCTTTCAAAAATCTGCCCTAGCCAAACTCAGCTCAGGGACTCAAACAAGAGAAATAAATAAAACCTTTATGACCAGGAGCTAGGTTTTACACCATATCAATACTCAGAACACTGGTTCTGTTTACATGATACATGCTTTTGTTTATTGCTAATTTAGAAATTTATTCTGGCAAAGGAACCATCTAAAGAAATTCATTTATCCTTTCCAATATCCGTAGTATTCTTGGACTGCAATAAAGGTTCAACTCATAAAGGACAAGTTATCTAAGAACATAGCTAGGTTGTTTCCAAAACATTGCCTACTTCTGAACACGCAATGGGAAATTCTGTATTCTTAGCCAACACAACAGAGGCGTTGTTTGTGAGGCCAACAGGTACCACAGTCATAATGATACAAGAAAAAACACATTGTTTAGGTAATGGTGTTAGACAAAAGGCTGGAGGCCATGGCGGTGAAGTTATGGCTCATATTTTATACCATCTGCCAATTGTTTCCCCGAAAGTCAGGGGCACCTCTAAAAGCCTTGTGTGTAGTAACAAGGTGAAAACAAATAACTCAAAGTAAAACACAGGATTTTCAACATAATTACATCACCACAAGGAGGGATATTATTTCTCTGAATAAACACACACGAAAACAGTTATGAATAGTTCTCGAAGAAGAGTCCATTGGTGCAATTCTCTCTTAGTTTGAATAATGGGAAACAGTGATTGAGTTTCACATGTTTAACAAGAAAATATCACTTTTTTAGTTTGGCTGGCACCTCTGCTTCCATTACAGCCTCAGCTCACACCTGTCAGTAGTGTGACTGATCACAAGCTCAACCATCCTGATAGATTCCCTTGTCTCCTGGAACCTGGTTATTCTTAGAGTTTATACATCTATAAACGAAAACTTTTCAATATTTCACAAAATGGCTCAAAGAAAATGAGCCCATTATCTTGTCTACTCTCTCTGATACAGGCTCAGATAACGTTTCCCTAACACCTCGAAGCAGCATGTGAGTCCTTCAACTTTCAGGAACAGTTATTTGTTTAAATCTTAGCAAACTTCTGAGTGAGTAAATAGCAAAATGTTGTGAACTTTCAATATTTCACAAAATGTCAAAAAGAAGATTAGCTCATTATCATGTCTACTCTCTCTGATACAGGCTCAGATAATGTTTCCCTAACACCTCGAAGCAGCATGTGAGTCCTTCAACTTTCGGGAACAGTTATCTGTTTAATCATAGCAAACTTCTGAGTGAGTAAATAGCAAAAAGTTGTGAACTTTCAATATTTCACAAAATGTCTCGAAGAAAATGAGCCCATTATCTTGTCTATTCTTTACTGATGTAGGATTAGATAATGTTTCCCTAACACCTAACAACATGTGAGTCCTTCAACTTTTTAGAAACAGTTATTCAAATAATGACAGCAAATTCTGAATGGGGAAACAGCACAAAGTAGTAAATTTTTAAACATTTCACAAAATGTATCAAGGAAAGTAAGCCCATTATCTTGTCTATTCTTTTCTGATAACGACTCAGATAGTGTTTTCCTAACACCTTACAACAGCATGTGAGTCCTTCAACTTTCAGAAACGGTTATTCAAATAATTACAGCAAACTTCAGAGTGGGGAAACTGCATACATAAAAAGAACCCTTAAGCCTAAGTACATAAGCTACAGATGGGAGGGCTCAAACTGACAATACCTTATCACTTTGAGCAAAAGGAGTTGAAGTTGCTAAAACAATCCTTTCCAGATGGTTTAAGGCAAAATTGGAGAGCTGAACGATAGCCATTTATCCAAAAGGGAAACAGAAGTCAGCCAGAGTGTTGTGGCCCTGACAAGGGTAGAGTTTATATAACATTTTAAGGTGCATTAACAGGGCAGGTAGTACCATGCTTGTATGAAAACCAAACATCCGAATGGCATGGATGTCAAATATGGTAGATTAAATCCAGAGATGTTCTATTGGGTAACAGGGAAATGATAACAACTCCCTCAAGCATCTCACATCACAGGAAACATTATCTTCTCGCTTTATTCTTATCGCATGTTGATTTTTTGTAACTTAATTTCTTTCTGAGGTTTTGCAGAGGTGAGCATATTGTGTGTCAGGTGGGTGTGCCCATGTTAGATCCAGATCTCTGATACAAGGAGGAACCATAGTATAGCATCTTTTCCTCATACATCTCTGATGCAAGGAGGAACCATAGTATAGCATCTTTTCCTCATACATCTCTGGTACAAGGAGGAACCATAGTATAGCATCTTTTCCTCAAACATCTCGAATGCAAAGAGGAACCATAGCATAGCATCTTTTCCTCATACATCTCTGATGCAGGGAGGAACCATAGTAAAAATAGCATCTTTTCCTCATACAACTCTGATGCAGGGAGGAACCATAGTATAGCATCTTTTCCTCATACATCTCTGATGCAAGGAGGAACCATAGTATAGCATCTTTTCCTCATACATCTCTGATGCAAGGAGGAACCATAGTATAGCGTCTTTTCCTCATACAACTTTGATACAGGGAGGAACCATAGTATAGCATCTTTTTCTCATACATCTCTGATGCAAGGAGGAACCATAGTATAGCATCTTTTCCTCATACATCTCTGATACAAAGAGGAACCATAGTATAGCATCTTTTCCTCAAACATCTCGAATGCAAAGAGGAACCATAGCATAGCATCTTTTCCTCATACATCTCTGATGCAGGGAGGAACCATAGTATAGCATCTTTTCCTCATACAACTCTGATGCAGGGAGGAACCATAGTATAGCATCTTTTCCTCATACATCTCTGATGCAGGGAGGAACCATAGTATAGCATCTTTTCCTCATACAACTCTGATGCAAGGAGGAACCATAGTATAGCATCTTTTCCTCATACATCTCTGATGCAAGGAGGAACCATAGTATAGCATCTTTTCCTCATACGTCTCTGATGCAAGGAGGAACCATAGTATAGCATCTTTTCCTCATACATCTCTGATGCAGGGAGGAACCATAGTATAGCATCTTTTCCTCATACAACTCTGATGCAGGGAGGAACCATAGTATAGCATCTTTTCCTCATACATCTCTGATGCAAGGAGGAACCATAGTATAGCATCTTTTCCTCATACATCTCTAATGCAGCGACGAACCATAGTATACCATTTTTAAATCTTTATATAATTTGAAATAGCCTTATCTCGGATACAAAGAGGAACCATGGTGTTGCAACTTGAAACCTTGACTTGTAGAAACCTGATACATCTTGAATCGCTGAATCTCTGCTCCATGGGTACCATGATAGCATGGCATATTATTCTGAAATAGCCTGAAATAGCCAGATTTCTGATACAACCAGCGACTATAACAGTATAGAATCATCAGACAACTTGAATTGCTTAAAGATCTTTGCTACAATCGGTACCATGAGCGTACGGCATATTTAGTTTATACAATTTCAACATCTTCAATTCACATAAAAAACAGTTTCATAAATGAAGAATTTTCAAGTAGTTGAGTGACCTTGTATACAAACATAATCAATTCATCTGTAAATTAATTGCAGATCAATTTTCATACAGGAATTCAAATCAACCTGTGTGATAATGACAGATAACAAATTTAATGCAAGCAAATGGTTGTAAAAGTGTCTCCTGCATTCATTAAAATGTTTTTGACAAATATTTTTCAGTAAATTTCTTGAACAGAGACATCTGACTATAGGTTCACCAGACGCTTGCTACTACATAACAGAGAGTTATCGCTGAACCGCCTACTCGGTCTCTTCTACAGGTATCTTGTGTCTGTGGAGTTAAAGAGCACTCGCTATCCTGTACCCAATTCGTCTAACGATATCTCGGTGAACGATAAGCCCAATCATCGGTACACGTGTCAGTTGCAGTCTTGAGTCCAATTTGAGACTGGATGTTGAAGGGTGGTGTCGGTGATACCTCTTACAACACACTATTCCAGGAAGTGCTTCTCAAATATAGTGTGAATATATCCATGGATATATACATATAGTAGCAAGTGCTTGTTCAGCTGAGGCTTATTCAGCTAGTTGGTAAATGTCTTGATAACTGCTGATCTAAAATAAAGATATTACATTGTTATAAGTATTAAAGACAATAAAGTTTAGGTTTCTGAGAATAAAATCACTTGATTAGAATTTCTTTTTTTCTTAATACTGCAACTTCCTATTTGGTGTTAGTACATTGGTCTTGGAGTTTCAAATTCCCATAGGAAAAGACTAAACTTGATTGACGATCGAAGATATAAACTGTAGGTTTATCTTTAAAACACAACTACAATCACAGAGCAGCTATAATTTTGGGGCAAATACTTCTAGTCTTTTAAGAGATTTTAGGAGTGGTATACATAAAAAGAACATGCTTTTCTTGATGTTAACTTCTTATTGTTAAGATCAATAGGTTTTAAATTTAATGCTTACTTCTTCATAATGTGGAATATTTTTATTTACAATATTATATGATCCCTTCTTTAGAATAATAACTAATATAACTTTTCACTTATTACTTTAGATCTATCATTCATAGAAAAACAAATCTTCTATCAAATCAAGAAGACAAGGAGTTTTATGGATCATAAACTTCTTTCTAGTAGCTACCTTCTACAATAAAAGAAGTTGATAATCCATAAAACGCCTTGTCCTCTTGATACTCCAACTTCTAAAATGCCTCTCAAACAACTTCTATATAATCACATTTTACAATAGAAAGTTATGTTCACTCCAAAAAGAATGAACTCACTAATGATTTCAAAAGTTTATAACATTACGGTACTTAAAGTTTGGCACTTTTGCCAAATTTAATAAATGCCAATAACTATCTAACATAAAGTAAACTTTGTTTTTCAGAAGATGAGTTAGTGAATCATATGGATTGCATTAAGATTTCAGCTACATTAGGATCTCCCCTAAAATTGGTCCACTCACTCTGACATTAACTGCAGGATACTCTAAATATTTTCTTAATTCCTTGCTTCCCATTACATGCAAAAAAACTATATTTGATCTTCCACATTAGTCACACCTAATTAATCTTCCAATCACCTTGCTTTTAATTGGCTGCAAAACTAATTTCTCAAGTCATGTGTTACACTGTGTAACACCTTCAAGATGGCTGCAGACGGCCATATTTGATGTATTTAAACTACTGTAAGGCCGTTACAGCTGATAAACCGCAGACAGGAAGTTACATGCGGGATTGTTTGATGTTGACCATCAGGTCATTCTTGAGTAGAACAGTTTTGATAGTCTGTGAACCTCTAACAATTTATAATTACAAGTTGAGAGAATACCGTTTACCTAACTAAGACAAACAACCTTTTTTATTTGAAGTATTAAAAAAAATGTCTAACAGTTGGCCATTTATGCTTTTCTTTGAAGACAAGTTAAGTTTTTCATATAAATAATCAACTTAGTTATTGCATTTATTGTCAAAAAGAAGTTGACTGTCAATTCAACTTGGTAATTAAATGCCACTTTTTTAATTATAACTCAAGGTTCATGAAGACACATCACACCCTAGATTTGATCTAAGCTTAAAAAAAGACATTGGTGGTTTTTACTAAGGTAAGAGAAACTTCACAATTCAAAATGAGGATTGTCAGAAACAAGGTGACACATTAAAAACAAAAGACTGCTAGTATCATAACATTTGACATAATTGTGTACCTGGGAATACTAAAGCTTGGTTATGCCATAGTTGGTATACATATATCCAATGTTTACCTGTTAAAAGGAATCATAAAGCTTCGTCATGTCATAAGTAGGTATAAATATCTATAGTTTACCTGTTAAAAGGAATCATGAAGCTTGATTTTGTCATGAGTAGATATATATATATCTATGATTTACCTGTAAAAAGGAATAATGAAACTTGGTTTTGTCATGAGAAGGTATACATATCTATAGTTCACCTGTTTAAATGAATCATGAAGCTTGGTCATGTCAAGAGTAGGTATATATATATCTATAGTTTACCTGTTAAAATTAAGCTTGGCCGGTTTTGTCATGAGTAGGTATATACATATCTATAGTTTATTAGTAATAAGGAATCATGAAGCTTGGTTTTGTCATAAGTAGGTATACATATCTATAATTTACCTGTAAAAATGAAGCTTGGCCGGTTTTGTCATAAGTAGGTATACATATCTACAGTTTACCTGTGCACATGTAGCTTGAAGCTTGGTTATGTTATAAGTATGTATACCTATGTACAAGTATGCTAAAGTAGCTCTGTGGGCTCCTACTAGACAAACACAGGTAAGAACAAGCCCCTGACTGAGGAATGTGTCTGATTATAGACACTGATCGTTGTTCCACCCTCTTCTAATTGGCCCGATACCATGGGACCACTTTATGAATTTATCTTGAACCTGCGCCAGCCACAATAAACCATTGTTTTTGTACCTCCTGCATACGAAGAGTTTCCGTAGCTAATCACGAGACAAATGTGAATATCTACGTTGGCTGCCAATTTGTAGATAGTTCCCATGGTTTTTATAGTCTCTGGCTTTCAAATCAGCCTCCCAGTTCCGTTATCACTTCTTGAATCTCCCTCTTCCCCCTCCTGCACCATCTCACGGGCTTGTTTCTGGAAGGAGATCTATTCCAGCGTTTTAACGGAACCGATGACGTTTCTCCAGACTCTGGTTCCGTGGGAGTACAAGATTAATATTTGGCTTGGCAGAGCTTGCTTCACAAGAAACTTGAAAATATTTTTCAATATGGAAAAGAATTGTTTGACTGTTGTGGCTGGTATTCGTAATTGGCTGTTCCCGGCTGTAGAGACATCAATGAAACTTTCGTGAAAATATGTTGCCAAAAAAATGTGAACTTTCGGTTCCGTTATTCAGATCAGACATTGCATAACATCGGTTCAATTAAATACAGCTCCCATCACATTTGCGGTTTGCTTACCAAGAACAGTTATGAAAACATAAGTTAATCATGGCGGAGTTATGGATAATATTGACTCTCAAAATAACTCCACCAGTGATATTCTCCCTGTGAGGTTTAGCTTAGTCCATGCTTACACGACTGATGAAACGGTATCTGAAATATCATGAGCTCAAACTTTTGAATAAAAAATCTGATAAATTTTTTTCACAGATTTTTTAAAGTTTATGAAAAGATATGACTTCAGAAGAATCATCTTGATATATTAAATATTATTAAATTTTTATTGTACCTTTTTAAACCTTTTTTCTGGTAAGTCATCTCAGTTCAAAGGTAAAAAGCTTTTCCCATGAAACAATAAAGTTGTTCAAAAACAAAGAGAATAAAATAAACATTTCTCTATAAAATATAAATTATAGTGGATTCTGGAATGGAACAATAACATTTTTGAAAAAAATAAGGGTCATGAACATAACTCAAATCATTTGTATATATACAATATTTACCGAAATAAAATGAAGGGCTCTCTAAATTTCCTTCAGCATACCTTACCTCAAAGTCATGTTAAAGACTAGTTATCTCTGGATTGCTTTTTCTTAGAATATATTGGTTACATTTTGAACAGGTTATCTTTTTGAGGAAATGTGGTATTATCTTGTCCTGTTTTTCTTATTTATGTAAACACCCGAATTAAAGTATCACATAGCGCAAACCTTATGACCTGTAGGAAAGAACAAACAAGCTATTTTTTGCAGGTAAATGGTCTATCACACCATCTCAGAGCCCAAATCTATCCTCCTTACCTAGGTATTCCCCCTAGATCTGTTTGATCACCCTTTTACAAGCTGGCAGTGCAACAAATCAGGTAAAAATCTGCCAAACCAGCTACCTTGCCCAATCAGATATACTTGAAGTATCGAGATCGGACCTTTTTAAATCATTAAAGGCGCTCTTGACTGCAATGGAGGTAATTCTAAGCGTATCAAGTCAGGTTTTTTGCCACAACATATGCTCTCATCGCAGATTCTCACGTGTTCGTAAGAAATCTATCGTTCTTACCTGAAGCATTTCATGCCCAGTGTGAATGTTTATATAATCAATCTGCCCACATTTTCCAGTCGGGATCAAAACATTGCCAGGCATTGAATGATACCAAGATTAACTGCTTATCGCTTAAACAGGTTGTACAAAGTTTTCAGAGTAAACCTCCCGCGGATTGGCACTCACTGTGCCACAAGGTATTACAATGTTGCTGTCCTCACAATGCCATATTCATGAAATCTGAAAGCGACCCTGTTGATGTTGGCACTGCTTCCCATCTTATTTTGGGCCATGCACTTACAGATACCTGTCTCTTATACCTGATGGTGTTATTGTGTGCTAACTGTTACAGTGATGGCTTTTCTTGTTTGATTCCTCCCAAGGGCTGCCAGTAATATGTGTGTAAAACTGTCATGAAGACACATAACATATGGTATAAATATGTAAAGCCATTTTCAAACCTCCCCTAAATATTGCCAAGCTCCTTTAAAAGTAATCATACTAAATTGTTGTCATTAAAACAAGTTAACTAGTCTTTGAAAATAAATTTCTCTCAAAATTTGAAAATAACGAAGAAATTATCCATTATACTTTTGATCTTTAAAATCCAAAAATATGGTATAATTCACAAAATTTAATATATGAACAACTGTCAAAATTAAATTGCAAAAATGAAATATAATTGGCTTGTAGTCTTATTCAAAAGTGCTAGAAACTATTCTGAAACATAAGAGAACAAAGCAGTGCTAGACTCATAAGACTCATAAGAAGAAAAAACAGCATTTCTAGACACACAATCTAAATCATATCAGCATAGTCTATCCCAGACTGACATTTATTTGGGTGACCTTGGTATCACCTTGATTCCCCGTGTCACTACCTGTCACAAGCCTATGCTCTGGTGCTGAGATTACTGCCTAATCAATGATGCCAGTTCCAGGACGTCAAAACATTTGTTCACATCATGTGTCACTTCTAAGCCTGTAGGAGAGGCTGAAGAAAGCTTTGTGAGGTCTTGGGCCTCTGAAATGGGACGCGCCACAGGTATAATATCATTGTACACGCCATCCTGCAATTCACCTTGATCGAAGCTGCCGGCTTCGACATATGGTGCAAGCCCTCACAGAACACTAAGTGCATCTTAGTTTAGCAAGAAAAAGCTTCTTGAAGATCCTCTGCCTTATCTGGAAGCCATCAAAGCTCACGTTATTACTCTCCAGTGTCTATTTCAAGATGAAATTGACGTTGCTGAAATGAACATGATAAAGACAATGTCAATTTTGATGTTATTCTTGCTGATTATGTAATGATTCTAGTGGCAGCTTGAAGGGTAAAATGATCCCTTTTGTCATATTGCTATTTGCGAAGGCATTGATTTCAATAAATAACGTCCATGGCTATTTATTGGCACAGTCAAGTTTGTCAGGTATTGTTTTTGCTCGTAAATAGAGCAGGTATCTGATTTCCAAATAGATTTCATCCACCTGGTTCTAATAAACACAAGATGAGTGGGCTTATGCAATAAAAACAGCATGGCCTTTAAGAAGAATATTCAAGTTTATACAACAAGCGAAGGATAATTATCTGCGCTTATTCTGATGCTATTTTGAATGGCATGGTGAGAATGCCAAATTTCAGTGGGCTTTGAAAGAAAAGTAAGGAACAGCCCTCTCCATAATCCAAACAGACATGTTCAGAGAGAATCCAAGAAACAAAGAAGGATATATTTGAATAGTGTTTATTAGAGATGGAAGTAACTCATAAACAGAAGAAACAGTGTAACCATTCTTTGGTCCAAAATAGATTCCTTTTTCTTCTAACACAGTTGGAAACAAGGGCCAAAAACTAAATTTTAGCTTCTGAAATGAAAATATAATAAATATTCAACTTTTAATTATAAAAGAGAATGGAATCCAACGAAGCTGTTCATTTTCAGAAACAGCAGTGATCTAGACTTGCTACAATAAATAGATTTGCCTTGGTCTTTAAAGATATTTTGTTTCGGGGGCTGTTAGACAGACTACAATGGACACTGAACTAGAGTTCATAATCTATATGAAGTTTTGTAATGTCAATCATTTTGTTCTATGATTTTCAAAAAACATCATTACGGTACTTCAAATTTTGCTCAATTGATAATGCTTTTCATTTTATATCTAAAAATGATTAAAAATATACAATTTTGATATTGTTTTTAAATTATAATTAAAGGTAGGAAGGTATTCTATGAACATTAGCATTCAATTTGGAAAAATAATACACTGAACAATGGACATATTTCTTAAAATATATCATTTATAATATATATTGCATCTTATGAAGTAGAAATAATAAATTTACACTTTTAGTCTAATTTTGACTTATTATCTGGGTAATACCAAGCCAAAACCTGAAATATGAAGAGGTCCCTCTTCTGTGATTAATAACCAAGTGCAAAAAGCTTTGCTTATGTGAACATAGACCACCAGCTACTATGTACTCAACTTTATACCAGACTTCTCTACTGCACATAAGCCTACATGATTCAGGATACTTGTTTTGGGACTAAGAAATATAATTACCACTGGTTTATACATCATAGTAATTAGTTTCTAAGAGATTGTTGTTAACTTTTGACCTACTGCATGGTTATACAACTTGGTACATAATGAAATATACTTATGTTTGCAGACATTGTATAAAGTAGAACAAGCTTGTATGCAGAGAATGACAAAACCAGCCCTCCATTAATGAAGCATATTGGAATGATGGCAGTGATATGCAGAAACATTGTTTATGTTCATTGAGTTGGTCATTCGTACAGTGCTGATTTTGATAACCTAAAATCACTAATTTGCTTCTGTTCTATTTTTTTATATTTCATGTGAAATTGTGAGTCTTCAAAGTTTGTGAAATTGTTATCACCATTCCTTAGTAAGATATCAGTGTTGTCATCACTGAAAATATAACCTTGTTTATAGAACAAAGAAAAAAATACTAGACAGAATATAATGAAATGACCTCAACTTTACACCACAGAAATATATGCTAGAATACCATGGTATGAATTCACATATATATCTAATTTTATTAGTAAAAAATTGTTAAATTTACAATAAAGAAACATTCACATACATGTAATTGAATAATTTACTTTCTAATTCTCTATGATTAAGATTTGGGTTGTCATGAAATCCATCATCAATAACCATAGTTACTCAAGCATGGGTAAAGGGTAAAGTTCCACTGCACCATATTTCCCGAAACTAAGCCCACCCCCCACAACTCTCACCTTATCCAACCTCTAGCTGCAGGTGTATGGCTCCCTGGGGAATATTAATCATATCAATATAACCAGGAGCTATCCGGTTCTGTATTGCTGCCTCGCTGTGAGATATACACCTCTGTGAAGGATACTTGTTATATCTCACCTTCAAGCTACAGAGTATTAGTAGATCATAGCCTACAGGGGGCTGAGAAGACAAACATGATATATTTGGTCATGAATGTTTTGTTAAAGGTATTTAGATATTTGTTGAAATAAAAGTAATAAGTTGACCATGATAAAAGTTTATGGACCACATTTATCGACATTTCGTCATAAATGTTTTGTTTTGTAAAATATATTTTGATATTTGATGAAATAAAAGTGGCAAGTTGACCTTGAAGGAACTTCAAGGATACCCTTTTTTTGATAACAGAAATATTTTGAAAATAGATCTCCTCATGTATAGCTTTCTTAAACACTATTAGGTTTGTAAAGATGAAGGAAAGCTAATTGATGTCTATGTGGATGGTCAACTTCATTATTGCCAACATGATGTTATGGAGAAAAACTTGTTTTTCTTCATTTGTAATCATGATAATGAAGTTCCCAGTTTTTAACTGGTAAAAGATAGAAGTATTTATGGATATAACACTTATTTTATTCGGTGAAGGTAAAGTTTTAAACTTCTTTAAATGCCAATCAATTCAAAAAAAGAATATGTCGCTTAATTAAACAGTTGAAAAAAATACCAATGGCAAAAATTCTACAGCTATAAAACACAAATAGATGTATCTTTTGAACATAATTAGGCTATAAATAACCCATTTCTTGAGATGATAAGTTTTTTATTGGTTGATTGTGAAGCAGTGAACTGATGAAGAAAGGAGTGGACAACCTTTTTATTGTACTCACAGAACTAATTGGAGACCTCCACCCATATCTGGATTCACTTTCACATAAAACTTCCCAAATCCAGCTCTATTAGTTCAGATCCTAGATTACTCTGGATGGATAATTACCGAAAACAGCTAAACACTGCTTTGAAGAAGACAATGATAGCTTTTCGGGAATTCAGGTGAATCCTAATTAACGGTCCTGATAAGGTATCATCCAGTTGTTAATTTGAGCAATAGTTACCGAAATTGTAGAAAATACTGTTGTAATACAAGCAATAGATCTTTTCAAATTTATTGCAGATATAAACTTTTAAACCCATTAAAACACATTGATTATTCACATTGTTTGTTTTAAGGTATCATACAGTTGTTAGTTTGAGCAATACATAGTTACCAAAATTGTAGAGAATACTCTTGTACTACAAGCAATAGACTTTTTCCAATTTATTGCAGATTTAAACTTTTAAACCCATCAAAACACATTGATTATTCACATTGTTTGATTTTAAATCACACTATCTGCACTATCTTGATATTTTATTTGAAAAACATCAGTCAGGTAAAATTTATTTTCAGTTTGAAAATAACAGTCAGTGTATCATTAATCCCTCAAAGAGAAAAGAGGCTTCCCTAAATGTGTTTCTTATATGAAAATCTTTGAATGTAAAATTTAAACAAACATTTATAGACAGTCAATAAGATTCAGATTGACAGTGTAAGAAAGTTTAATAAGACCTGACAGGAATCATGGCAATACTTTGATGCAATGGACTCACAGGTATACCTGGACAGTCTTCCTGCACAAAAACTTACATACTATCACGTTGGATCCACATACAACTGGTCCACTGAGAGTTCTAGATCATAAACAAGAGCATAAACAACACATGTGATAGGGTAACAAGACCCCCACATTGGGAATATAAGTCTGGAAATCTTTAGCTCACCAAAAGTCGTAAAAAAATAATTCAATCTTCACGTAAAGGAAGTCTACCTATTTCCAACCTCTTGTGGGAATTTTATTCAGAAAAAAATGTCTAGCAAGACTGCGACAGTAACAGTATCGGTATCCAAAAACAATAAACGTGCAGATGTCAAAACATTGATTCCATAAGCAACCAAGGTCTTGTGAGAATCCTGTCCTCTATTGCATGCTGGGATATACGTGAAAGGGAGAGATTATGTAACCAGACCACCCATGTCTGACGTATGACAAACCATGAGCGCCAAGTCTGTCAGAAGAATCAGTGTCTCTGTCCAAGAATAAAGGATTTCTCAATGTCTGGAATAACCATTCCAGAGAAGAATATATATTATCTTTATTGCATAAGTTGTGTTTGTTAACCAAACCATGTTTGCTTTGACAATGAGATAAAGTTAGGAATATTTCTTCATGACACTCTATATGTTTTCAAGATGTTAGGAATGACATGTTGTGATCAAATTTTGTGGAAACTGTCATCAGACTCTTCAAAGACAGATGACATTATCAAATTCAGTTTAATAACAAGAACATTTGTTTTCTTCTCTTTTTCATCCCATCAGGACTCTCTTCAGGCTAAACAGATACAGAACTAATTAGGGACAATAAACCAAGCTTTCTTTGCTTATTATCACTTCAGATTAGCTATTTCCAGGGAGAAACTTCCCATGAAAGAAAACACCAGAAAATGGCCATTTCGAGAGTACATTTTAACCTTGTCACCTAAGCAACAAACAAAGATGGACAGACAAACAGAA
The DNA here is from genome assembly GCA_916613615.1 of Steromphala cineraria. Lineage (NCBI taxonomy): Eukaryota > Metazoa > Mollusca > Gastropoda > Trochida > Trochidae > Steromphala > Steromphala cineraria. The sequence continues at coordinate 13,208,998 of OU744721.1, forward strand.
AGTGAAGTCCATGAACTAAGTCTGTATGTAGATGAGTTAGACTTTGATATAGTCACTTTTATATACCGGTAGTCACTAAATGGTAAGTTCCTCAGGAATTCTTGGAGCCAGAACATTGCAACTTAGAAATGAACATATGACTGGTCAAGCAATATGAGGGGTCTAGCATGTTTGTGTTACATTTGCTAATTGAATGATATCTGACTAAAGATGTATAGGTTTATGTTGTATAGAAATCATGACAGTTCTTCTTTGGAATGGTAAATGATCAACCAAAATTAAATACAGACAATCATAGGGGTCATAAGAAATAATTTTGTGAAAAAGATGTAGACAGCCTTTACCATTAAACTGAAGAATAGGTTAAAATATTTATGATATGATAATTTGATATTCAAGATAAAATAATTAAAATCATTCACTAATTCAATCAGTAATTTGAAAAAAATTCATAAGATACTCAGGTTTTTCATTGTAAAAATATCTTTTCAGAATGTCTTTCAACTTCTTAGAGAGACAACGACACAAGGAGCTGTGTCAAAATGTCACCTAACATGTATAAAGAAGTTGTCATCCATATAATCCTCTTCCTTAATGTCTATCATGTTTTTCAGAGGCTTGATTGAATAGTTTCCGAGGCTTAATTAAACAGAAAGAGCGAGTGCAAGTCTAACTAGATATGAGATGAGAATCAATGTATTCCACATGGTATAGGCTCGTTGGTCAGAGGTTTTGGAACTTGTTGTTTTAGTGAGAATTCCACCTTTGGCCTTATCTTTCTCAAATCACTCTGTGAACCTTTGCCAGAAATACTACAAAGAAAACTAGGAGGATAATCTGAGAGGAACTGGACACCTACGGTTGACCCCTTTGTGTTTGTAACCTTGGTTCCTGATAAATATATAAACCTATTTTCAGAATTGTTCCTTTGAAGGGATTTGGAATTGTATGACAGTATGGAAGAAAACGTATCAAAAATATTTGAGTTTAGAGGGATGAAAAGATCTTAAGAATGGTGAATAAAGTTTAAAAGTTTTCTTGTCTTTTTCAAGAGTGTGATATGATATATTCAATTAATTTTTAGAAAAAACTGCCAAGCCGAACTTCAAAGATATCAAAACATATCACTTTTATCTTGAAAACAAATATCAAAGATATTTTCCAAAAACAACTAATGCCAAACATTTAGTTAATATTTGTCTTGATATAATCAAAAACATTAAACCAAAACCTTTATTTACAAGGGACATAAATTTCTTTGGCCCGGTACACACCATTCCAAGACTATATATCTTCGAACATATACCATCTAAACTTGCAGTGTATGTACCTATGAACATAAATACTTGGCGTAGTGTGCATCTACCCCCAACTAATAATCCTAACGTCAGCTAATAATGAGCTTGGAGTGTATATATCAGAAAGATAACATCTCCTCATGTCTCTCCCGCTACTTCAAAGACCAATACACATGGACACAGAAGTCGCTGACAGTATCTACATCTCTGAGAGAAATATGGGCACATATCTTTGCAGTAATTACAGGTCAATCGTTAGGCTTCCTTTGATCGTTAGCTAATGAACATTATCAGGGAAATATATGTTTATTTATTATATCCTTATATTTGAAGAAATTGGCATTAACTGTTGGATGGTGAATCTGAAAAGAAAATGTAATTTTTAAAAGATCTGACTTCATCATAAAAAGGTAATTTAAAAACATCTTAGACAGGAAAGTATACAAGATTGACAAAAATTTATGATCTCAGAAAAGAGGAAAATTTACTTTTTGATGTGCAAAGTTGGTGGGTGTTTCAATAAAAGTATCAGTTATATTATCAATATCATTAACAATAAATTATATAAATCAATTATAAGAAAAAAACAAAAAAGGCTTCAAACTATAACTTACATACTTTGAAAAAACAATTATAGGTACCACATATTCATCATTTTTCCAAGTTGTTGAAAGTTTCGTCTGTTATCCAGACCCTAAAGGAAAAAAATTAAAGGAGCCTTCTAAAGTCTAGAAAATGTTGGCAAGTCTAGATGCCTCAGCTTTAGGCCTGAAATTCAGAATTGTTCAAGGCTCTTGTTTATTTCTTTTTAAATCAAAAATCAAAATCAAAATAATAAAATTAATAAAGAACTCTTTTTTTCATGGACTAAATGTTAGTCTATTGAAAGTTCAGAGAGAAGCAACAAGAGAATGCTGTGAACCACTTTTCCAGCAGCCACCTGACCTATCGAATCAATTTCATCTCCATTCCGATGCCAATAAGATTAATATTGATATAATACCTTCCTTTACCCTCATTTTTGCACCTGCATAATGCCCTTTACTTAATAACACAAAGTGTCAGGATGCACATTTTTGCCCATGAAATACGCCTGTTATCTCCCACTCTGCAGATGATGCATTGTGGACTACCAGCCTATACAGCATAACTGTTGATAGGGTGATATAGACACCTCTCAGCTGTCATTAACTCTGGCATTCATTTCACATGATCAGATATCTACAGAAATGAAATCAACAGGGTATTACAAACCAATGATGAAATAATCTTAAATGTTTGAGCTATGTCCCATGCAGAAATATATGGTACCAAGGGAAGATATGCAATACCATTGTGATGCAACAGATAAGAATATAGTTCCATTAACTCCGACACAGTATACATTTTTTGTTAAAGTATATCCATGAAGTTCCAACTCTCTTCAATCTAAATTGAATTTTTTTTTCTAAATGGGTTACTCGATCATTTTAATACTGCAAGTTTGAAAAAATAACAAAAACATCAAATTTCAAAATTGATTTGCAAAGTTATAAAGTTTAGTCATCCATTTCAAAGATATTACATCATTTTGACTCCCAATTTCCTCAAGGGGCCAGTTTTGTACAAGAATATCATGGATTACCAAAAAAACGACCTGAAGTCATAATATGTCTTGAAGTTTTCTCATTTTTATCCACACAGGATGGTTTTAAAGAAAAACAACGCTGATGAAATTACTTTGCCAAACCTGAGTAAGCCCAAGTGCAAATACATAACAATAAAGCGCCGGTACCAGGTGATAAGAAGACAGTCTGTAAAACCAATTATCACTCCGCTAAATGATCAGTGAAGACCAGCAGTGATGGCCATCTAGTGAATATTCTCTAGATGGAGAGGTCTTGTTACCGGTAGTTACTTTACTGAGGTTTGCTTATACAAAGCCAAATATTTAAATCTCTAGCTTTTGTTTGGATGAAAGTATGATATTTTCTTAGATTTCCATTTTGAAGTCTGTTTGGATTAAATTTTTGAAAAAAATGATGAAACTTAGGACTTCTTGAGCTGATATAGTGACAAATACAAATTTTTATGAAACTTATGACTTCTTGAGTTAATATTGTGACAAATACAAATTGATGACACTTATGACTTCTTGTGTTGATTTAGTGACCAAATACAAATTGATGACACTTATGACTTCTTGTGATGATATAGTGACAAAATACAAATTGATGACACTTATGACTTCTTGTGATGATATAGTGACAAATACAAATTGATGAAACTAATGACTTCTTGTATTGATATAGTGACAAATTTATTAATTGTTAATTATTTCGCGGTTCTTTTAATTATGTACATTTTAGTTTTTCTAGATTGAACAATTTGACAAAGAATAGAATGTATAACTGTCCTCTTGAAAGTCGTTTCCACAAAATACCCCAATAAGACTGTCCCTTTAACTTCACGCCATTCAGATCAGTAGTTATTTAGAGTTATTTAGAGATGGACCGACAGTTTTTCTTATTTGCCGGTCCTTATTGACATGCAGATTTTTCATGCTTATTTCAAACACTGCATAAAATTATTCTTTGTTTTTAAGAAAATGGGGAAACTCTAGTCTTGCTAGGAGATGAAGTCATGGGTAAAGTTGTAAAGAAATGACAAATCAGGGAGCTGCAATAGTGGTAAGAGAAGACTCGCGCAGTAACTTTAACATGGGAATTGGGTTTACCTGCGAGTTAGGTAACACATGTGTTGGTAATCAGAGTCGCACGAAGGCTTTCGAAAGTCTTATAACACACTTAATCATCATAAATGTCATTAAACCTGATACTTGCTGCTGCTATCTTACTATATGAGCCCATTTAATATGATTCTGGACTTTTTTCACAAAGTAGTGGTATTTTGGATATGATTTAAGAAGGCGCAAAACACTGCCTCATCACTTTACTTCTAGAGAAACAAACAACCCTATTACTTGCAGAGTTTTTAAAGACTTAATGCTTTTACCTGTCATCTGCAAAGACTTTTTTCAAATACCATAAAAAGATCATTTTTCTTCAGACATATTTATTATAAGAATAATGGATAGCTTTTATTTATAAGCGCCAAATCTCCACTATTTGGACTCAAAGTGATCTATGCTACATTACACTGGTCTAACCCGGGCTGACATAAGGTTCACTTCCAACTAAATTTTTACCAGGTACCCATTTGCAACGCTGGATAAATATTCCTCTTGTTCATAAGAATGGTCAAACAAAAACGATATAATTCAAATCTTATATTACTATTTAGAAGGAGCAAGTGAGTTGATGTTCATTCTTTTGAGCAATATTTCAGCCATTAGAAGTGTGCACATAGAAGGAACATTCATTGGAATTTCAAACTTTAACTCAACTAAAACTGCCATGCACTTAAAGTACAGGTACCACTGATATCACAGCAAACCTGAGCCAGATGGGAACCTTGTGTGCATGTCTTATGACAGAACAGCGGCAGACGATTTTGTTTCTGCCAAAATTCAACCCAGGCGAACAAGTCAAAGACAATAGGTATTGTCACCAATTCAAAAAAATTTCTGAATGTCAGCTGAATATCACTGCCACCATTAAGAGTGTTGCATTTCATGTCCTTCCATTCAATATGGCCACCCCCCATCACCCATGATGCCTTGCAAAGTGAACTTGGAACATGACCCCTTTTTGGTGCCATGTGCGAGTGATTAGCCAAGATTCACTTTATTTACACTTCTCTTTTTAACAGCCTAGCTAATACCAGGAAGTGAAGAGAAATCTTTAACATAATGGCACATTACCTTATTCTTCAACTACATATTTTGAAACCATTTTTGGCATCAATGGTAATTGTCTTAGGCTGATTTGAAGACCATGTCACAGAAAGGCCATCAAGTTCTGAAAATGTCATTATAGAAGTTTTTCAAACGTATCTCCTTCCCAATTATGGCAATAAGAAACTCTAAACCAATGCCAAGTGCAGCCTTCTTGCTTTCTCAGCTTCAATTATACGTAATAGTTGTCCTAATTCAAACACTCAAACTGATACTATTACACCTTTTTCTCTTTTCAAGTCATCATTCCAGATTTAACCAAATGTGGAAATGTCTAGAATTTCACTAACGACAATCAATGAAGAGAAAGCAAGAGAATTAAATTTTGATGAAGAAAACATTTTCAAGAATGATCATTATTCCAGTTGTAGGATTGTCAAACCTGTGCTATCAGTCACCAAATTTACCCAAGAAATTTCCATAATTTCAAAGCACTAGAACTTATATTTTTCCTTGAGAATATTCAAATCTCATCCTTCAAATATGAATGAATCTACAAGTTTTGAAAAAAGAAAATGAAGAATGAAGATCTCGTTATGAATATACAACTTCTATATTCTGTCATATAATTTTAGCATGGTTTCAAATGTCGTTGCCAAGCAAGTCTTCCTAAGTAAATATTGGACACTAACCAAGACTTTAACAGTCTTAAATTATTTTAAACTGTTTCTGTGATTGTATATTTGGCAACCAAATAAAAAGGAGAATGACAGATGGAAGAAGTAAGTTCAGGTTTCTGCAGCATGAGTCACTTGCCATTCCCCTGTATGTTCACAGAATGTCAATTGGAATTTAAGCTCGGAAATATTTAACTTGAAATGTTAAGCAGAATTTTGATTAATATCAAACACAATGACATTTATTAATTTTGCTTTCTAAAATCAAAGGAGAGCCAATTCCTAAACATATTGACATATAATCAAAGTCTACATTATTTTATTTGATATTTTCTGCTTTGATGATTATTAACATTTTTATAAAAGTCGAAACTAGCATAGATGAAAAGAGCCTTATTTTTAATGTTAAACAAATGATTAAAGTGCTTGGTCTTTTGCTTATTCCTAGTCAAGGAATGTACAGCGAGATATAATCTGAAAATGTTAAGTACATTGAGATAGAACAGTATAAATAGGGTGATAATGGAATAAATTTCATTTCATAAAAAGATAAAAATCCCAAAATGGGTATAGTTATCTACATTTTACAGTTAAACAAAACATATAAGATCTACATATTTATTTATCCTCAAAGAGTGTTTTTGGAAATGTTATCCACAACATAAACTGTTAATCATGGCCATCCATCAAAGTTTGCAAAAACACTTCTTCTGGCAGGTTAACATTAAAACAGTTTATTTTAACTCTGACATTATCAAAGAATGACCCTGTTCAGTTTACATTTGAAATTGAAATCAGCTGCACACACATATATATTTCACTTGTAAATTGAATCTATGACAGATAATAACTGCATGCTGTTTGAAAACTTTCATACTCTGTCTCAATTGCACAAAATGAATAAGGCAGTCTCTGATTCATGAATCAACATATGCTGAGGAAGCGTGGACCAGCTGTTTAAAGCAACTTTCAGCATTAGGTAGGTTTTTTGCTATGATCCCAAGTCTAATCTTGATAATCACAGGATGAAACACAAGCAAGGTCTGTTCGCCAGTATCTACATTCTCGATCCCCAAGAAAAACTTTGCCACCATGTTGGTGGGCAGCCTCCTCACTTCTCTGACTTCACAGAAGAAGAGTTCTATTGCAACTTTTGTGTCTGCATATTGCATTCATAGCTACATTTGATTATTGCTAGATTTCATCAATTCATCAATAGATAAAGAGGCAAGGATCTTTCTTTCAATTAATTTTGGTCACATTTTTATAATTTTTACAATATTTGGATCATGCTGCTTCAATTTGTGAATTATTTTAACTTTATTTTTCAGAACTACCGTTGTGTCTGTATATTGCATTCAAACCTAAATTTGTTAAATTTGATGATATTCTAAATACATATCAAAGACAATCAATTTTTATTCCATTGATTTTGGTCATGCTTTCACAGGATTGGGAACCTAAAACTTCTATATGTGAAATAATTCAATTTTTTCGGTGAGCTCATTTTTTTATCTGCTTCCTTTAATCAAGTTACAACAGTAATTTATCAGTTTCAATTATTCCTTTGAGCTTCTTCCTAACTGTAAAACTGTGACAAGTACACTACTTGCTTGTTCCCATTCTCTGAGTTGTAGTGGTGGCTTTTACATAAAGCATTACATGGACCTATTATATCAGCAGACAAGCCCTGGCACTGACCATACCAACAGCTTGCCTACTTGACCACTAGACCTGGTGGTCAAATAAGAAGACTTTAAGAATGGTCATTGCTGCAGCTGTTGTCCTGCAGGACAAATTTATTTGAATGAAATTGGCACATTTGTTAATTTTTATAAAAACTTGACTCTTCTCTAAGATTGCTGGGCATTAACAATGAAGAAGGTATCTATTTTTATAATCAATACTTAAACTCTCTTGTATACATATCAAACGGTCACAATTGTGCCAAACACAAAGACCATAGTCTAAAAACCTAAATTATGAGTCTGGTGTATGACAATGCTGTCTAGTGTGGACACTGACAACTCCTTGGTGAAAGTAATCTTCCCTGTCTGGTCTGAGCTGGAATCAGAGGTATTGGGACAGGTCAGATAGAGTATAAGTCTTCAAGTTCTTCTGATATGTCCACTTTGAGGTTAATTCTTAACACTGTCAATACGTCCTACTCTTGGGATGAGGCAATAGTACAGGGTCCCGTTGCACAAAGCACTAAGGTGACCAAGGAAGTCTTAGTGCAATGTTAAAGCAAGGTTAACCTTGGTGTGAAGTTGCCTCAGATACATATAGTCTGGGTATACATGTTCAACCTCCAGTTTCCATGTATAAAGACCACTCTGATATCATAAAAGAACTTTTGGGATGTAGCCTAAGGACAGGTGGCAGAAACATGAATTAACTCTTTGTCCACGAGTTCACTGGCTATGTGGACTTTGACATAAACTCTGACCACAGCCATTTCAAGCTGTAAAGCTTTGCTCAGACCCCACTGATAACAAAGGCTTTGGGATGTAAACTTGGTCAAGGAGGAAGATACATGAAGTTATAGGGCATGACTTCATCAAGCCTGACATTCACAATCAGCTGAAGAGTTTGTCTGTCATGTATACTTATCTATCTGTTCTGAATCAACCTGCTAATCAAATCAGATAAGATAGTGTAAATACCTGTGATATTAGCTCATGACATTTGTCATTTGTCCTCAGACCTAAGACTGACATAATGTGATTTAACTTGAGCTAAGTTGCATGCAAGCAGCCTTGCCTGGGTGAATCTGAAATCAGTCATTGGGACATATTGTAAATACTTGTGGTATTAGCTGATGCTTAAACTGACATTTCTCTCTTATACATAAACCCTATGAACTGAGGTAATGAGATTTACCATGCGTGTAAGCATGCATTCAGACTTGAATGCCTCAAACTAAAAAAGGGGGCGTTGGGTAATATTGTAAATACTTATGATATTAGCTGATGATTTTATCTGTCATTTTCCTTTAGTGACGAACCTTCTGTACTGATGTACTAATTAAGATGTGTGTAGATACATGGTTGAAGACTTGTCTGGAATCAAAGTCATTGGGACAAATGAGATATACTTACAGCATTATTCATTGAGTTTATCTGTCACATGACCTTGGATAAAACAAGTCATATTGAAGAGGATTGGGAGGCCCTGTTCAGTAGAGAAGTGGCTTACGAGAGGATGACATCAAACATGCTACGTTGACATAGATCTATATGGTCATGTGCAGACCTACTTTGATTAAAATTCATTAGGACAAATCACATGTACATACAGAATTAGTTATTCAGTTTATCTGTCACATGTACTTGGATTTACTTATGGATAATGTCATGCATACAAAGTCTGACATAATCTGGGTGGTCATATGCATGGTCCATTTCACTAGGATTATTTGTACTCAAATTAATCTATATTTATCATTTCATCTGTTTAAAGACTTCCCGTTCAGCTAGTTGTAAATATATTTCATGAATAATCATACATGACATTACGGAAGTTTCTTTACCATAATTATAACTGAACATCACAATAAGATGTCAAGAAAGTAGACTGTGAGAGAAAATAAACCAAATCAGTACAAAATAAGGGAAAGTAGAATGATATAAAATTATGATAATTGTCTAAAATAACATATCAGTGCAGAGTATTAAAAAATGTTTGTGATTTTATAAAGCATGGGCAAGTAGCTTGGAACTGAACACAAGCATTGACATGTAGTGTTTGACCCCATCCAAACACCTTGTGTGTAAAGCATGGGCAAGTAGCTTGGAACTGAACACAAGCATTGACATGTAGTGTTTTACCCCATCCAAACACCTTGTGTGTGAAGCATGGGCAAGTAGCTTGGAACTGAACACAAGCATTGACATGTAGTGTTTGACCCCATCCAAACACCTTGTGTGTGAAGCATGGGCAAGTAGCTTGGAACTGAACACAAGCATTAACATGTAGTGTTTGACCCCATCCAAACACCTTGTGTGTAAAGCATGGGCAAGTAGCTTGGAACTGAACACAAGCATTGTAGTAGTATTTGACCCCATCCCAACACCTTGTGTGTGAAGCATGGGCGAGTAGCTTGGAACTGAACACAAGCATTGTAGTAGTATTTGACCCCATCCCAACACCTTGTGTGTAAAGCATGGGCAAGTAGCTTGGAACTGAACACAAGCATTGTAGTAGTATTTGACCCTATCCCAACACCTTGTGTGTGAAGCATTGGCAAGTAGCTTGGAACTGAACACAAGCATTGTAGTAGTATTTGACCCCATCCCAACACCTTGTGTGTGAAGCATGGGCGAGTAGCTGGACAATAATGAGCTGGAGGAGTTAATGAGGCTTATAGATACCAGCAGTCCATGGAACTGACCAGGCATGTAGATGTGGAACTGGCTAATGACTGCTTGGACCCTTTGAACTGTCCAGACAAACATCTCGCCAGTAAGTGTACATGACAGCTGATGTCTGGAGCTGAGCTTGATAAGCTGCTCCTACTGCTAGCCAAGCAAACACTTGTTGGGTCCACAGAATGATATACAAGTTAGAGAATTTCATCATCAAATATAATTATTATACTTGGTTTGACAATTATTGATGCTTGTAATTTTTTAAGCTGTTAATTACAAATCTTGTTCAAAACATGTCATCTTCGATAACTTAGGTCCTTAACCTTAGTGCTATGACAGACTTGTGATCACTTAACTGCCTTGATCCTGCTAGCCCAGCAAACACTTGTAGGGTCTTCTGAACGATATCCAAGTTCAAGAATTTCATCATCAAATATAATACTTGTATAGTTGGTTGAATGCTTGTTGATGCTAGTTAAATCTTAAGGTGTTAATTACACATCTGTTGTTCAAAACATGTCACATTCAATAAATAAAGTCCATCCTCAACCTAGCTTAGATCCATGACAGATTTAATTAACTGTCTTGATATTGCTTTGTCTGAAAATAATTATCACATAACATTGATCTTGTTTTAAACCTAAATTCAGACACCAGTTGAACCTATTCTTTCTCAATAATCAATCTTTAATCCAACCTCAACATGTCCAATGATAGACACCCTACTTCAGAACATAACCAAACTCCTACACTCACCAATGGTATCTACTCCAGAACATAACCAAACTTCTACACTCACCAATGGTACCTGGACCTAGCTACCAAAGGTATCTGGGCTATGTACAACTGCCTACCATTTGACTGGACATCCCTGGCACCTCATTATGTCTCATTTCATGGTAGATAACAACAATAAGAGATTCTGCTAATAGGGTCAGCCAGACTTGTAAACTGTCATTCCTCCCTCCTAATTGGCCGACTCCGATCATGATGGATTCAAGCCTCTCTCTGACCTGGTGTCTGATTTTACCATCAACGCCACAAGTGCTTGTTTTCATGGTCAATGCTTCTCTGGTGACCAACATTAAGACTTCTTTTTGTGGAAAATAAAATTTCAGCTTGAGAACATTTGAATGCTTGTAGTTTGGCCCTTTCACTTAATGGTTTTCACATTTCTGAATTAAAGAGTTGTTTGAATGGTTAATATGCCTTTGAGATATATTATAAACAAGGATTTTCATTGTTCTTTAATGTTTTTTACATTACTTTTTAGAATGGAAGAGTAAACTTGTTTGTTTATAGTCATCAAGATGACCTTTTAATTGTTTTTATTTCAACATATTTATGTTTAATAGTTGTTTTAAAGGTAAAATGTCATTAAGACAAAGACAAACATGGTGTTTATTGTTGCTTAATGTAAAGTGATCTTTAAAATGTCTTTTCTCAAAGGGTAAGCAAATCATAAAAGGAATTCATCCAAGAATGAGAAATTCAAGACCAGCATGATAATTTATTTTAGATGAATATCTCCTTATTCAAACTCCACTTTAATTCTGACATTCAAGCTTTGTAATCTAGAGTTGCAATTTCCTAAAGGACTTTAAAATGTTGGAAGTCAGAGAAATTCTTTTGCCCTTTAACGTAAACACACCAATTGCTGCTGACATCAGCTACCATGTTTTCCTTCAAATTTTTTAAAGAATTCAAGCAAGAAATTAGAAACTCGTAACATTTTCATTGAAGGAAAATGATCTAGGCTTGTCGTGAAAACTTCTTATCAAAACGAAGCTAACTGCTTCAACCCGTTTCACCCATCTTGAAAATATTTTGCTTGTTCACATTCAAGATGTGTCCGAAATGCCCCTTATGTAATGAATGCACTAAGTGCTGTCAATGATAAAACACTTACCTTAAGTCTCCTTCAAGCATTCATCTTTAATTAATTTCAACATATTTTTAGCATATTGGTATCAAAGGTAGATTCAACTATTTGAAAAAATAAATAGAAATATCAATACCAAGAAATGGTTTTGGAAATGGTTTCCAAAGCAAGGAAAAAATTATTTCAACATCAGAACACAGTCTATAAGAAAGCAAGTTCGTTGTTCTTAGGCTACAAGAGTTTTTCCACCTGTCCAATTCGATTGTTGACACTCCCGTGCATTGAGCAAGCCCTGATGACAACACATGTACAGCTGCAGATATGCAAAAACTTGCACAGTAGGCTTCCATGGAAGAGAGCAGTTTCAATCCATTAAGCCAACATATGAGCATGTTAGCATAATTCCTTGCTTACTGTACCATCGACTGGACATATATATATAATATAAGATTGTGTTTTGGCTTTCATGAGTAATCTTGAATTATGTTGCAAGCAAAGGATTAATCTTGAATTAATTTAAGTTTCAAGCACATGGAAGAGAGCAGTTTCAATCATTTATGCCAACATATGAGCACGTGAACATAATTCTTTGCTTACTCTACCATAGACTGGACATGTATGTAATATGATTGTGTTTTGCTAACAGCCTTTCATTACAAATGAGTTGAATTATGTTGTAAGCAAAGGATTAATCTTGAATTAATTTAAGTTTCAAGCACATGGAAGAGAGCAGTTTCAATCATTTATGCCAACATATGAGCACCTTAGCATAATGCCTTGCTTACTGTACCATCGACTGCATGGACATGTATGTAATATAACATTGTGTCTGCCTTTCTTTACAAATGAGTAATCTTGAATTATGTTGCAAGCAAAGGATTAATCTTGAATTAATTTGTGTTTCAAGCATATGGAAGAGAGCAGTTTCAATCCATTAAGCCAACATATGAGCACATTAGCATAATTACTTGCTTACTGTACCATCGACTGCATGGACATGTATGTAATATAACATTGTGTTTTGCTAACAGCCTTTCATTACAAATGAGTAATCTTGAATTAAGTTGCAAGCAAAGGATTAATCTTGAATTAATTTGTGTTTCAAGCACATGATGACATTTCAATCATATACTACCACCTTTAAAAAAGCATTTGATGATGTTTGGGTGTTGATACTAACGTTACATCATTATTAGGAAAATGATGACAGTATGATCAGTAGATACTAGCATTGTTATGAAGCTAGACTAAAATTCAGTCTATTTAGAATAATTTCTGTACCTTCATTTTTATCATTTAATTTCTTGAGGCTTTTCATTTCATGTGTATTCCGTCAATCTAGACTTAGATCAGAAATTAGTACCTAGACTGTATTAAAGGCTCTTATTTGATACACAGTAATGAAGCAGGCCTATGTGACAATGTTTTGGTAAAGATAATAACACTGTTATCAAGAAAATGATGCCTTTAAGTGTAGATAAAACACATTTATCAAGCACATATTTGATGAATATACTAACGGTGTTATCAAGAAAATGATACAGTTTCATTGTACATTTTTACACTGTTTTCAAGCACATGATGCTGTTTTGGTACAAGAAGATTACCCATGGTATTGATAATGAGATTTAATGATCTCCTGCATGGCACACAAGTATGTGGTTTCATGCAATGAGATTGTACTGGGAAACAATTTTATCGAGACACAAGGGTAAAATCGCCACTATGTGATAAACATTTTAATTGATTCAGAATCAGGATGTTCTCACATTGAAGTAACAGCAAGGGATCTGATTCCACCATCTACTGCATCTGTATGAGGTTTAGTAATCTGATTGCACTGGGAAACAATTTGATCAGGACAGAAGAGTTAAATCTACACTCTGCGATAATCGTTGTCATTCAATCAGAATGCATGAGGTTTTCGCATTTAGGTAACAATGAGAAATGCATGCACCATAAGATCATGCATGTGCACTCGGGTGCTTTCTGATTAGCCAGACGTGCACTGATGAACATGGAGACATGGCACATTAAGAGATTACAAGACATAATCACATATGCAGGGGCAATATTTGAGCGAAATAACATGCATGTTACAGATACAGTCTCTTACTACTGCTCTTACTTACTATTGAAAACATGTTAATCCCAACTCACTCAATCTTTTACTATTAATAAATGATAAACTCACTCAATCTTTTACTATCAATAAATGATAAACTCACTCAATCTTTTACTATTAATAAATGATAAACTCACTCAATCTTTTACTATCAATAAATGATAAACTCACTCAATCTTTTACTATCAATAAATGATAAACTCGCTCAATCTTTTACTATCAATAAATGATAAACTCACTCAATCTTTTACTATTAATAAATGATAATGATAAGAGAATTTACAATATGCGCTTAATTCCATTCACTTAGTGAATGATCATAGCTCTAACAGAATATTTATTATTCATTTTTTTCTCAACAATCTGCAACTGTATTGTAAAATGTGTTACTTGAGAAGAAACCTGGCTTCTTTTTGAAACAAAATATGAAGGGTTGATAACAAACATTTACCAACCTATGTGTACATGTCAAGTTGAATGACAACACATGGATCCCCAATATTCCACCTGATAAAACATTTATTTCTAAATTTTGAGATTTTCACAATAAAAAAATTTCTTGCTGTTCTTATGTACCTCTCTTCTAATTGCCCTTCAAGGACCTTGTTGACCATGAGACCCAAGTGGTCCAACTTCCGGCCAACATTATGTGGCCGTAAAGATTGTGGGCTAAAACTTCCCACCATATTTGTATTTTCCTACACAGGAGTTGTTAATGGATTGAATTATTGAAACTGGTTTAATAGCAAAGATCCTGTTAAAAGACAATTAAAAACTTATACATTGTTATATAACATCAATTGTGATATTCTTAAAAACAAATAAGAAATGTTTGCGAAGTATTTGTGTCATCTGACATAATATCCTGTGAAACATTGTCCATAGGAAGTTTTTTCTCTTTAATCTTTAAAAAAGAAAAAAATCTATTTATCATGATGAATATCTGTAAAGTGAAAAGAAAAATGTGTTGCGGAGATTAACGACTGTAAGAGGGAGATAAGTAACAGGTTTCCTATCCTATACAGCTGTCAGTAGCAACATATGGACCAACATGTTCAAATTGTTCCCATGGAAAAATGAAATATAATTATTTGCTTTAAGTACTGCTTGACCTTATAAAATACATTCCATAAATTATTAATAAAAATTAATTAAAAAAATAATGGCAGTGATTACCTAGATATAAGAAAGGGAGGTGGTGAACTTCATAGGTATCTAGACAAAGCTTCAAAAGTGATATGGAGCATTATATATACACTATTATGGCAATGGGAAACCGAGGGCTAATTGAGCT
This sequence comes from Steromphala cineraria, assembly GCA_916613615.1. NCBI lineage: Eukaryota > Metazoa > Mollusca > Gastropoda > Trochida > Trochidae > Steromphala > Steromphala cineraria. Next base: position 13,224,419 of record OU744721.1, read on the forward strand.
TAGAAACTTCTGATTCAAAATGTTTCTTGATCAAATCTAATAACAGAAAATGCCATGTCGCCAGAGGCAATATTGCTTGATTCTCTGTGGTATCATATATCAATATTATCTATGATGATCTTTAGATTGACATTAGTAATTAGTATTGGCAATGAAACATTTTGCGATGTGATTTGGATATTTCTTCCAAATATACATGTTTTGTAATATTGCATTTTGGCAATAAAACTTTGTCCTCGGTCAATATTGTTTTCCTCGGGTCTATAAAAGCAGGTATTGATGTCATCGCCAGTCTATAATTGTATATTGTCAACATCATGACATAAGTTCTTATATCATTGTCAAGCAAGTCCACTTTTAACATAAATTCTAATGTCAAAAGGTCAGGTAAGTGTCACTGAAGAGATCATATTCAGAATATAGAAAATATATGAAAACAGCCTTTATTCTTCAACATCCAAACTTCTGGAATGCAAACACAAGATTTTGAGGACATCAATCAATATACACACTGCCCTGTTGTGTTCCAATAAAACATTTAGTATAGTTATAATATACTTTTATACAATTATATTATGCTAAACAACATACAACAGAAGTGTAAGATTATTTCTACCAATAAAGGTAAGCTTTTTTCATATAAATGCCAATATGAAAGCTGAAGAAGAACAAGTTCTTATGGATAGTCAACTTCTTTATTGCATGAAATATGACGTTTCGGTGTAGATACTAACACTGTTATCAAGCAAGTGATGCTGGATATGATTGTTGGAGAGGGACAAAATATGAAAGCTACCAATGTAAATATTCATCTCCTCCCTACTGTTCATAGATGTTCACTTCTATGTAGGAGTCAAGTGGTAAACTTTTTTGGCACTTTAAGCAAGAGAATTTTGCTTTACTGCTGTCTCGTCACTGAGGAAACTCCACTCAGGGAGCCAGATTTATTCTTCTTTAGACAGCTGTTGGACCTTACTTTTCAATTTCGCTAATTATAACTCCCAGTGTTAGATTTACCTCTTTCCTATGTGGGCCAGATTTAAACTGTCGGATACATGAACATCGGAAACCAGCTGCTTCAAGCAAGCACCAATCAGAATGACACATGTTTTAGTCATTAATTATGTGACATGAGCACGGAAATACAACCAATCAAAATGACATATGCTCGAGACATTATTCATGTCATTTGAGCTTCGCTTGAATCAAAACGTCTGATGTTTACATCAAAATGTCATCATATTTTTTCAATCGTAATAAGAAGTTATTTAAAAATAAGCCTTTTGACATCAACAGAAAGTGTTCGGTTCATGTTTCTTTATCTATGCCTCTTGGGTACTGCATATATCTTCGTTCAAGATTTTTAAAGCAATGTTCTGAAATTTCATTCCTTTTATCTGCAGGAACCATGTTTCGGCATCCTTCCGAAGGGATTTTGTATGTCACAGCGAAATGTCAAATCAAAGATAACAGCCATCGTCCCTAAAAAAATATAACTTTCAATTAATTGTAAACCACAAATAAAAAAACTTTGTGTCCCTTGTGGGAATATTTTGATGTACAAAAATTGCCTTTTGATAACTACATCAAAAGTAAATTGAGAATATGATTTGCAATTATAAATGTAATGAGATAGGAACAACTCCTTGATGTCTTTTATCAAGCAACTTTCAACACAGAAGCGCAAAAAAAAATTAATTTGAAAAAATCAATGTAATATTACTGTAGGACATAAAAATCTATAATAACACAATATTTGTTTGAATAAAAGACTGCTCAGATGACACATTATCAAATTTTCCACAAAAAAATTAAAATTCTTTCCAATCATGAATGGAAACATAGAACCATTCCAATATAAAATATGTTGGGAGTATCATAACTCTAAAAACTAGTTCCATAACAAACATGTTTGCTATACTAAGCAAATATACATAGAAGCCACCAGACTAGCGCTGTATTTCACATCAGCTACTTCCAGCGGAATGAGCCACGTTGATTACACAACTGTCAGGGTGAATATTGCTTTGATCCATCTTCCCACCTGTCAAAACTCCCTCAACCAAGTGCTAAACTCATCCTCCATTTATATTAGTTTCCATTTCCAAACCTAGCCTACAATATCCTAATCATTCAGCTGACGTAAAATTTAATTTGACTCTGATCCATATTTTGTTATTTGTGTGTATCTGATAATCTGTGTTTCTATGGATCTGTGCGTGCGTGTATCTGTGTATAACTGTTTATCTGTTGATGTGTGTACCTGTGTTAGTGTGTATCTGCTTTACTGTTTATCTGTGGATGAGTCCTGTGTATTCTTCTGGATGTGTGTATCAGTATTTTACATATTTTTGGTTGATTCTTTTGTATCTGCCAATGTTTAAATCTGAGTTTCTGTGTAACCCTTGGTTGGTGTATCTTCGGATATGGTTATCTGAATATTTCATTTCTGTGTATCTTTAATTTGTTTTTGTGTAACTGAAGATGGTTTTGTGTATTTGGAAATTTGTGTATCTTGGTATCTGTGTATCTGTGGACAAGTATATCTGGGTATCAGAGGACAAGTTAAGTGTATCCCTGGATGGGTTTTGATCTTAATTGGTGATGTGTATAACTGTGTTGCTGTGAGAAGACCACCTCTGATTCATGTACAAGGTGTTTCATTTGTAAACACTTAGTATATCTGTCCAAATACAAGCTGGCCATCATCTACGCAGGTTTTCATGAACAGAAACATCCAGAGGAGGTTGTATGTACTTCTTCAGAGAGTCTCATATTCACCATGTGTTGCACAAGTTTGCTTTAAATGAAGTTAGCAGGGCAAGGTAATTGCAAAGACAGTCATGTAGGTTTAATTGGTGTTTTCTCAGCTCGAGATCTCTGGTAATTAGGCGCAGTCCTTGCTGTTGCCTCCCGATTGTTTCCCCCACACCTGCGACTCTCAGGCAGGCTGTACATGAATGGATGTTGAGCTCTTGGCCCCATCAGCATTGCATAGATCAGTCAATTGGTTTTTGTACATTAATTTGTATCATCTTGATGCATTGAAGACTTGCATACTTTTGAAACAGAACTTTCTACATTGTACTTCTTTTAATCGGTAAACTGGCTTGTCATATAGATTTGGCCCAAATAGATTTCATAGCCAAAGTAGACAATTTTGATACCATATCAAACCAAAAACATACCAGTCATATTTTATTGACTGTCCCATGCTTCCTGTGTTCCAGTGTTCGGCAAACAGATTTGGCCTTTATAGATATGATAGCTAAAGTAGACACTTTTGATACAATATCAAACCTAAAAGTTGCAGGTTATCATTTATTGAGGTATCCTAGATTACTGCTTCAGTGGGGTGAACAGGAAGGTGCAACTGTCCTAGTCATATGACGTCAACAAGCTGCTATGACCCTAATAGATTTGATAGCCAAATTGAAAATATTTGATACCATATCAATGGTTCAGGTTAAATTTCATTGAAGTACGACCATGATTACTGCTCCAGCGCAAAGAACAGGAAGCCATAACTGTCGTATACATATGTCATCAGCAAAGGTGAAACAGAGGTGTTTAATTGCAGCAGATTTCCGCCATCTGTCAGTACACCACAGATGTTCCTGAGGCAGAGAGTTCTGGAGCCAGTAGCATTAAGGTCACCAGAGTCTGATCTGCATTCTACCACATGTAAGCTGTTGTAATGAAAACATTCATCTCTGGACCAACTCACTGACCTCGGAGTCAGACATGCCAGATCCTAAACTTCAAACTTGTTTGCTTTAGAAGCTGCAAGTGGTTAGAAATGTCAACCATCGGGACACGATCAGCTGAAGTTTTTGCACATGAGATTTAAATATGTCATTCATACAAAATGTTTAACCAAAAATGAAAATGTATATAGTCAATACAACTAATGCATTCAAAAGTAATTTTGAATGCATTAGTTTGTTTTAAAAAAGCAACGGACATAAATGAAATTTGGTTCTGAATTGAAACATATTTTTATGAAGATTTTAAATAATTCATATTGGATCAAATAATTCAGCATTTAGAACAATATATAAAAAAACAGCAACTTCTTTTTGTAACAATGAATATATGATATAGCATATATCAATGTATAGAGGATCTATCTATCTCTCAATGACATATTTCCAATATGTGATGTAATTTCCTCAAGAAGCCAGAACTCAAAACACATAACATCCAAAACAGCCTTTTAAAGTACATTTGTAGCAATTACTTATGAGACAATCTATTAGAGCCTCATATTCAATAAATAGAGGTGAACATACCATATACCAAGGTGCAATAGACCTATCTATCACTCAATGACATGTTTCAAATATGCAATGCAATTTCCCCAAATATTCAGAATGCTAAATAATTAATATCGAAAAGAACCTTTAACAACTATATTTGTAGCTATTACTGAAAGCATAAGACAATAGAATAGAGCCTTATATTTGAACTATCAGAGGTGAACAAAAAATAAACCAAGGTGTAACATACCTATCACTCAATGACATAATATTAAATATTCAATGTCATTTCCCCAAATATTCAGATATTTGATATCGAAAGGAGCCTCTACGAATTATTTTTGTAGCAATTAAGCATAACTTAAGACAATAGATTAGGGCCCTATATTCAACTACCAGAGGTGCCTATAACAAGTGCAGCGAGGGTTAATAAGTGCTGGTGACTTGTGGCAGGGAGGGAAGAGGAAATTGCTCCCCGTAGGTAATGTCACCTTCTGTGACAGGTGTAATTACACTGTCTGCTTCCATATGGGACTCGTGAATATGTCTGTATAGTCCAGAGTAATTAGAACTCTAAATAGATTACTGTAAATTACTTCTCTTTGGTATAGGTAATTAGTGGACATACAGAGAAAAACTAATTCAATTGCTGTGCCACTTCTGTTGTGGTAAAATTGTAAGTATTAAAGGTGGTTACTATCTTGGTTTCAGCTGTGTATTGAGACCTCTTGAACTAAGGCATTTATTGACTTGACTTATGTACTTTTATATTAAGGCTTACTAACAACTTTCCCTGCAATTAGAAAATATCCAAAGAAACATGGCATTTTATTGTATACAAACATCACTTTTCATTATGACAATTTGACAGTTTGCACTACTCCGGACTGTCATGAAAGCATAGGAACAATTAATTCAAGAAGTTGAAAATGTGCTCATCACCGAAATTACAATTAACATTATCTGTAATGAATTAATTGCATATGACAATGCTGTTCTAGCTAGTGCTCGCATAAACTACTAAATATAGCTATGACCAAATAAGGGCTAAAGAGAAAACCATGTAGAAATCAAAACATGTAAGATGCTATGAATAAACGAATGCTGCCTTGTAATCTTGGCTCCAATAGCTCTTCCTCCCTTCTCTCTATTACATGACCAACACTACAATTTACATTATCTGCACTGAATGGCATATGACAAGGGCTGTTCCACCTAGTGCTCTATAAGGGCTGTTCCACCTAGTGCTCTATAAACCACCCCCCCTGCTTCATGCAGGTACAGGCCGAACATGTGGGTGTGGAATCACATGTCAACACACATGGAGCAACAGTCCTATTTGGATAACATTATCTTCCCTGAGTACAGAGTTTCTGGCCAAACCTAGGGTGCCACTGGAGACCTTGGGGACCCAACTCGGGCACACATGGAAAATGTCTTGTACCTCGAGATGCCGATCGGAGACTGAGATAATGGCAGCCATGTTTGTGCAAGTTCCAAGTGAATGTTGGCGCCATGTTTTCAAAGAAACTTAAACCTCTCATTCGCATCATTTCATGTAAAGAGATGCCGTCCAAAAACAAATAGGAGGCGCAATACTAGGCGGAAGTGCCTCATATCCCAGCATGCAATGCCTATTCAGTATATCTCCCTGTCCCATCTTGAAACTTTTATCTTGATTTGATCAACTTGGTATCGTCATGGTTATTGGGTGGTATATTCTCTGCTTGTTCTCTGGAGAGAACTATGTAAGGTTGTTTCAACACCGTTGTGAAACTAAAAGCCCTTAAGCTCAAATCCTGAAATTTCTTTATAAACACCTATGTGTCCAGGTGTTTTTTATGAATATTTTTGAGTCAGCAAGTTACAATGTGGGTTTCAAACTGCAAAAACCTGATCCCAGAAAGAAGGAATTAAATATCTGTCTTCATCCTCTTATTCATGAAGAGAACACATTTGTACAGCGGCATATAGATTTTTAAACTTCGCTAAAGAATGCCTCCTTTCACAAAGTAACCTTTGGTTTTTGGTTACTACCATTCTAACACGTATGGCTTTTAACGTAACTCTCAATAAAAGAGTCATCAAACTATATATCAACCCCAAGTAACCTTATCAGAAAAAATGTAGTGTTGGTGGGTTCTTGATGAGTTTTTTAGAATGTTAAAAGTTTACTAAATGAGGTCATATTGCCAAATGTTATGATTTATCTAAGCAAGAATTTGACATCATGATACACTTCCAATATATTCCTCTTCAAAACAGCATTCAAAGATGTAAACATTTATCATCTGAGCACAAATAAACATTTGCTGTTCAAAGCTGCTGTCATTAACTTGCAATTTGAAACGTTGTCACATATCATTAAGCAAAAAACGCGGGAGGTCAATATTTTGCCAAAAAATTCCAAAGTGTCTTTGTCCACACGTGCGATGCATAACTTTGCACATACCATACATATGGTTGTCACTAGGTTAGCAACACAGATGTTCTGAACAGCCATTGACACTTTAAAAGTACTTCTTTGTCTCCGAAGCATCATAATGAGGGGCGACAGTGTTTTATCACGTGTGTCCGTCATCACCCACATAACACTACCTCATACATCACTGGAGGTAGCCTTACAACATTAAACACGACCTATACTCACGATCAAACATGAACATTTCTTCCTTATAATCTAGCGCATAGTTTTTCAACACCAAAACAACTTTTTATAGATTTTGCATACCCAAATCATTGCTTCATGTGGAAAAATGGTTAAAAATCTAACATCTGGACATTTTTTTAACCAAAATTGGCGCTGTTTAACTTCTGGCAGCAGGTTTCTGTTTAGTGAAGTCCACTTTACAACTTCATTGACTGATTTTGAGCATCAACTGCTGCTGTAAATATTGAAAACATTCCCGGTATGATCTTTCCATGTGGGTAAAATGTGCACATGTTCCAATTGATGTAAATGGTGATGATGTCTTTTTAAAAGTGTTTTCACAAATCATAAAAAAAAAATGAATGTTAATTCGAATTCCTTTTATGTGTCATGTTTTTTTCATAAATCCTCCACAAAAAGTGCACTTGTGAACTGGTTGCTATGTGTTAGATCTGTTGTTAAATTCATATAAGAAGTTCGTGAATGAAAGTTTTAAGGATTAGCTTTTATAAAGTTATACATCTTTATGAAATGGATATAATCCAATTTTGTTTGTAAACAGAGAACAAAAAAAAGGTCACAAGCTCCATGACCTTAAAGGGGCAGTAGCACGTTTTTTGATAATTTTATTTTCTAAATTTTTCACTGATAATTGTAAGTTAATGCTAAATGTATTATTTTGACAGTGTCAGAAATATCATTACACAAGCCAATCATCCATAGTCAGAGGACAAAGTACGAAGATTCACGTAAAATCCATTGGCGGCCATTTTTTGTGAACACCTTTAATTCATTTGTGTGAGAAAAAGGAATAGCATGGCTAAACTTTACGTTATATATTTGAATTATAACTGCTCCATTTAGTTTAAATACTTTGTCTTTCAATTGGAACCATTAATTTTCATCTTCCTGACATCAACTTATATTCCCCCATAAAACGTGCTACTGCCCCTTTAACTATCAAACTTCCTTATATTCCACTCCAATAAATGATGTAACCTTAGAACTGAATTTTATGCAAAGCATACTGTTTTTGTATTGAAATAATTCATCATAAGCTCCTTCAGTCTTAAGATTACCGTAAGCCTCTCATATGTTAGGATTCCATCAAAGTTTCAATTACTTTCTTGGAAACAATGGCTTTTATCCTAAACCCTCATACATCAGTTTGTGAAATGTGTTATGCATGGTGAAACAAGTCCAGTGCCCAGATCTTCATGCAGAAACCTATAATCCTCATAAATCTTCTTTTAAATACAAGAACCTTAAGTTATCTTACTATCAGCTTCTGGAGTTCGATTTCTATGTATGTTTAATCTTCGATTAAAATTAACATAATATTCCTTGTTGAAAAGTCAATAAACAATTAACATTCATCACAGTAAATTATTTACAGTTCCATCTGCATGTAAATATGTCATCAATACTTTAACTCTTTTAAAATTAGTAATTTCATTTAGTAAGACTGTTTATTCTATCAATCAATTTCAACATCATCTATTACACATCTCTGGAAACAAGTCCCTTGACACATTTCTAAAACCGTATAAAATAAAATAGTTCCAGAAGGATTTTACCATCAGATACAATCAGCTTTGTAGAAAATTTCTGATGCCTCCATCTACATTAGAAATTTACTCCTGAGTCCATCCTAGTTCAACATCAGTTTACCATAAGTGGGATGAATTACATTTATAAGGATATAGTTGGAGATATTTATGTAATCAGAATAGAGTATTTTAAATTGGAAAGGAATTTGATACCTCCATCTTTGTAAGATATATATATTTCTGATTCTTTGAAATTTACCCCTGAGTCCAGTTTACCGTAAGTGGGATGAATTACATTTATAAGGATATAGTTCGGACCGTTTATGATTTCTGAAATAGAGTAACACAAGGATTTTACCATTGGAAAAGACACTCATGCCACCATCTATGTTAAATACTCCAGATACTTTAAAATTTCTACTCCAGGAGTGTGTCCTAGATTCACTCTGATCTCCTGTGACCGAGGCTTTGCCTTACAGCAACTGTTTTTCTCTTCAAGCCATTTTCTCCATGTTTTTCTCATTTGCCATAAAAATCTTTCACTACAAAAACTAGTCTAAGCTTATCAAGAGAGACAAAAAAAGGGTAGTAACTGACAGCAGGCACACCACTCAAGTAGAGAGTGCAGTGCTTCTTACAAACATTGAGTGTAGGTTATATGTGCTGATACTCCCAGGAAAATAGTGATACCACGGAAAAAACTACACAGTGAAAAAACTTATTTGAAAAGAGAGAGTATGTTGTCATGCTATTGAACCAGAGTTAGACTCTCCATCACTGGAGGTAAGATTAAAGGAAAGGTAATATGGACATGTTTACAGGGACCCTCACTTCAACCATAACATCCCATTTTTGAGTATGATTCATGAACAAATGATACACATTCTAAACGACCCTAACATTCCATCTTTGAATATGATTCATGAACAAGTACTACACACTCTCAACAACTTCTGCTTTAGGTTTACAACAAGTATCATTAAGCTTACCACAGTATCATTTCTAAGAGTGATACCTGAAATGTTTCTATGAGTTAAATATCCCACCATCAGCTATGATATACCCTTTGACCCAGTTATTATCTACGTTTCCAAGGCATCATTTCAAACTGCAACAAAGATACCTGAAATTATTTTTTTCAATCAAATATCTATCCATCAGGTTTCATATGCATTTGAGTTAGGTTTCCACGACTCAAGCATCATTTAGCTTTCCAAGCTTTCAACTGTAACAGAGTTATCTGAAAAGGTTTTGACAAATTATATATCCCTCCATTAGCTGTGATATGCATGTTGAGCTAGGTTTCCATGACTCAAGCATCATTTAGCTTTCCAAGCTTCCAACTGCAACAAAGATACTTGGAAAGTGATCTACGAATCAAATATCCGTCCATCAGTTATGCTATGCATGTTGACGCAGGCTTTATTTACCCTTACCAGGCATCATTTAAAACTACAACAGAGGTACCTGAATTTTTTTCACAAATTAAATATCCCTCAATCAGCTGTGATATGCATGTTAACTCAGGCTCTATTTACCTTTCCAAGGTATCATTTCAAACTGTAACAGAGATACCTGGAAAGTTTTCTACGAATTAAATATCCCTCAATCAGCTGTGATATGCATGTTGAGCGGCGCTAGCATTCAAGTGTAATCTCACCAGATGTTTTCTGTCTTCAGGTAGAAGAGTTCCCGACACTGGATATACCTGCCATCGGTCGCACATAAGCTCTGATTATATTGGATATACCTTAACGAGGAAGGTAAGTCATTTTACCTACCACACCTTCCACACATTCTCTGCATTTAACACTTCAACTGTTAATCTAATTAGATCCAACTCTTCAGGCTTCTTGAACAACTGGAAATAGGGCAAGAGTTTTAATTCGTTGACTATCTTGGAATAGTCTTGGACCAGCTTACCAATAGTCAAAATGGGTTAGAAATTCTTTTTTTCACAAATCAAATTATTTAGTTTGGATTACATCATGTCCATCTTTTAGATTATGCCTTTGGGGGATCAAGGTTAAAGTCAAAAATTCTTGATTTAAAAAAAAAAAGTTTAAAAAGTATGATTTCAGGGAGTCCTATTTCAATATGTTGTTACTGACAGCAGTTTAAAAAAACATGATTTTTTTCTTGAAAGGCTTTCACATAAAGACATTTAACGAATTTTATCTTACAAAAAGTTATTCTTAAGTTTTAACTCTAAATACCATTTAGGGCTTAGATAAAATCTCTAGTTAGATAAAAGTTTGAGTATAAACAATCATCCTGTTTACAAATACAGGACATACTTTACACAGTAGTCAAGTGTAAAATTAGGCATGGGGCACAAACAGGGCAGGTAAAGTTCTTCAAAGTGCTTACGCAATGTAAGAAAGGTAAGGTAACGAAGCGCTCGGCATGCATCTGTGATTACTACAACAAGCAGCAAATATTCGCCATGCATACACGACATAACTAAATAAACGACAAAACTTGGCAAACTTTCACATACAGTTAGTGTTTCTAACCCTCATTTCAATCTGTGTGGTCTGTCCTTGGTTTCATGTCCCTCCATATATGATTTATCACTCTGCTAGGTACCGTTATGTCATACTTCGTGAAAAAAAATGGTATTTAGTTGTCAAGTAAGCGCCAAGCATCATAAACATCCTCTGGAAAAGGAGGGATGCCTTTTTGCAAAGCTAAATGACTTGGAGACTTGTCTCTTTGAATTATGTGAGAGAATTTTTTCAAAAATACAAGATTCATGACATTTCTATTTAATGGGTCATGGAGAAGGTAAAATTCATGTTGCCAGCTGGTTTGCAAAAACATTCTTCAATTCGTCAGTCTCTATGCTTCATTTCTTCTCACCCATGCTTCTCATGCTAATCAAGAATGTTCATTTCAAAAGTTGATGAAATATGTCGTGCATGTTATATATCCATTTCATGTTCAACTCATCTAATAGCATGTTGATTCTGTTTGAACATCCATTTCTGCCTTCCTAAACTTGTCCAAACTACGGTTTTCTAATCCTTTGGTTCATCAATAAATGAAACAATGGTTGTCCAACAGCCAGAAACCTTGTCATTTCTCAACTTTTCAAGGATTGCCAAATCAAAAATCTCCACTATATGGACACATTTCATACACTGGTCCATAAATCATATAATGTATCCACATGGTATATATAGATGTCCAGTTTCATCAACATTAACCTACCGGTATATCTAACTGGAAAATATACCTTATTATCTCCAGTTCATAAAAGAAGCATAAATGGTAAGGTTGGTATAACTGGTGATAAAAAATTCTAATCACTCCTTTAAACACAATTATCACTGAGTAATAAGGTATTTTGATCTCTGTTGATTATGTCATATCTGTCATTTAAAATTTCTATAATTCTTCTTGAACAGTTAAAATGTTTTTGATTAAAATCTCTAAATATGTTATCTCCAATAAGAAATATAAACTATCTTGAAATTAAGGGAACTAAAAGTATTTCAGCTTACCTTAAAATTAAACAGTTAATCTTAATGTGACTAAAACTACTTTGTGCAACAACAACAATAAATCATCTAAAGCAATGCCAATTTAAAACGTAATTTTCTCCCTTCATTATAAACTCCTCAACACATAACCACAAGTGCTTGTTCATCTAGTTATGGATAAAGACAACAAACGAACACATATTTCAATACCAAAACATGCACATCCGCAGGCAGTCACATTCTAGCAAGCATACTACATAGCATACACATCTTCCTCGTAATGGACCTTGACAGAAGACTTAATACGTAGTCACAGAAGAGGTGAGAATGACACCTCACAGGATAACTGCAGGTCATGCATGTGCAACATGCACGTGCATCATGCGCAGTATGTATGCAATGCATGCACACTCATTTCAATTTCATCAACTCACATGCTTAAGACTCCTATGGAGTTATGTTACTTAAATCTAAAGCAGATGTCTTCTTGATATGAAATGCAATTTTATACTTCTAGTAATTCCTTAACTTGTTTAAATCATAGAGAAAGGGTGAAAGGAATTACTGTTTTTTTTTATCAGAGGAAATAGATTATCGTTTTGTACTCAGTGAAATCAGTTCTTCTTAACCCTTACTTAACACACTCAGGTATGTAAGTTTATCATCAATGGTGTAAGTGCATCATTAAAAGGTAGGTAATTACCAGAAACTTTACATACTTACAAGCAGATGGAAGTGATCATACAAGGGAGCGTTTACTTTAGATATAGATACATGCTAACTGGTACTCAAAATGCTTAATAAGAGCAAATTTCATTATAACTTTTAATGATTGAAAATAATTTCACTCTGTATGATAAGAGACAAACATTTTTTCCAAAGGTAAAACATCCCGGTAGTACATATGATATTTTCAACTACAAACTAGTTATATTTACAATTTTGTTGAATCTTGAATTCTGAATGCTGAAGTTTAGATGATAATATTTTTACAAAATCTGGAAAAATATAATACAAAAGAAGCTGTTTATACATTAAATTGTCCACATTCTTCTTTGAGTATTGTGGAGACACATTATCAATATACCTGGAATGCTTAGCTCAGACAAAGCCCAGAACAGAAGTTGTAAAGAATCCCATGTAAACCTTTGACCAGACTTATCTTTTGTGTTCTTTTAAATGACGAAGGATGATAATGAAGTTTATTCCTGGCAATCACAGACCAAAATAGTCCGCCATCAATTCAAGTGCTATCATGCATCTGAATAAAATCGCGGAATCTCCCGGTCCAGGCAAAACCTGCTAAACAGGAAGAAGCGATAAGCAGACAAATCACAACAACAATTCCCTTAATTCTATATTGAAGCTGCCTCATCTTATTTGAAAATATTATGGGTCTTTTGTTACGACACACATGTTACCAAAGTGATCATCTTAAAGAATGTTCATAATTGCAGGGTTGTTATTGAAACTCTCTGCATCTTCTGCATTTGTAAATGTCATGGTTTTTGTGTTACAATGTCCTAGTAACCAAGGTGTTGATATTTGAAATGGTTTATAATTTCAGGGTTGTTATTGAAACTCTCTGCATCTTATGCATTTGAAAATGTCATAGGTCTTTTGTAACAACAGACTTGTGACCAAAGTGTTGCTTTTTGAAATGGTATATAATGGAAGGGTAAGATGAAGATCTGGTTACACTTCCTGTTGGTGATTGTGCTCTTGTTTTGCTTGTTTCCTATCCCAATTATACAACCTGTTCTTGGAGGAAGAAATGCTTAACCTTTTCTCTCATCAAATAAGACAGTTTCTTTTAGGAATTCACCTGAAGAGAGTTGAATAACTGAAGAGATTGATTACCAGTAACGTTTATACCTTTCAACAAGGCTTTCCATCTACTTTTCCAAATGCCATTTTATAACCAACGCAAGCCAAACATAATAAGGTCATTGTTAGTCTGAATCTTTGTTGATGTATGTTAGAATGCATGAACTTTAATTATTGTCAATTATTCGAAGTACCTCTTACCTATAGCCATCTTGTCAAATTGTATAGCGTGATAAAAGAGAAAAGCAATATAGAACTTTTGCACCAGACAGTGTATATACAAGAAGATCCGGGACTCCTTTCACAAAGCACTAAGGAGATCTTAAGTCCTTAAGGTAACCTTAGTTCAATGTTAAAGAATGGGAGTTAAGGTCAACCTCAGTAAAGGTTGCTTTGTGAAAAAAGGGTCTGTCTGACAAGTTCCCCAATGGCTCACCTCTAGTAGTGATTTTCATAATTAAATCATTCAAATGATGAATGGGACTGTATTTTGTTTATACTTGTATGTCTTTTAACAAATATAAGTATTTGCAGTGTATAAAATAGATTGGAAACTTAGCCTGTCCTGAAAAATTATTGGTCAATTTCTAAGGGGAAAAAAAGAAAAACATTGAAAAGTTACCAGTCCTGACCAAAAAATAACCAGTCCTTGCAAAAAGTAGCCAGTCAAGGACTGGTGGACAGGCTATATTTTAAACACTGGTATTTGAAATACCATTTAAACATATTCTTATCATAACACATCAGAATACAACAAAGCTAAGTCATTGAAAGTGTGAACCTGTTGTTCATGTATGTCAGAATAATCTTAAATCATTGTCAAATTAACAACTGATCTGACTGACGGATAGACATATACAAGTTAGTTCATCATTCACTCAAAATTCTGTTTCAACATATCCTTTTTATAACCAATCAGAATACAACAATGTTAAGTGTGAACCTGTTGTTCATGTATGTCAGAATAATCTTAAATCCATGTCAAATTAACAACTGACGTGACTTACTGATAGACATATACAAGTTAGTTCATCATTCATTCAAAATTCTGTTTCAACTTATCCTTTTTTATAACCAATCAGAGTACAACAAAGTTTAAGTGTGAACCTGTTGTTCACGTATGTCAGAATAATCTTAAATCATTGTCAAATTAACCACTGACTTACAGAGACACACTGACAGGTACAAGCTTGTCCATCACTTGCTGTCAGTGTATCTAATCCCTGACTATTTTGTACAATTGTACAGCCTGATGATAGACAAGCACCAGTGTCTCTGTGATATATCTGGACATAACTAAGCTAATACAGGAACACCAAATAAATACAGGTAATAAGGTTAACCCTTCAACCAGGCCTCACCTAGCTACTGGGACAATCAGTCTTCAAACACAAAATTCCTTGTATGAGGAACTAAAAGTTGTAACTACTGGGAAAATCAGGCTTCAAACACCATATTCCTTGTATGAGGAACTAGAAGTTGTAACTACTGGGAAAATCAGGCTTCAAACACCATATTCCTTGTATGAGGAACTAGAAGTTGTAACTACTGGGAAAATCAGGCTTCAAACACCATATTACTTGTATGAGGAACTAGAAGTTGTAACTACTGGGAAAATCAGGCTTCAAACACAAAATTCCTTGTATGAGAAACCAGAAGTTGTAACCACTGGAAAATCAGGCTTAAAGCACTGAATTCCTTGTATGGAATAAGATGTTGGAGGAACTAATGTTGCAGCTTCTTGGAAAATCAGTTGTTCATCAATAAGAATTGTCCTTATTGTCCATCACACCAACTTTATTATGCCAATGAAGGAAATCAGACTTTATGTACATACATATAAAGCATATGGATAGAAGAAGAGGCTTAATGTCAATAAATTTGTTGATCAACCTGAAAATCAATGTATCAGTTAAATGGCAAAATGCTGAAATAGAATTTTAAAAGAAGTCATAATTTAAGAAACCTGCTTTTCACATTAATAATATATTCTTGTTAAAGCCCTTTTAATGATTTTTTTCTTGCTGAAAACCAAGAAATTCAGTCAAAAATCACCTGTAAAAAACAGGCTTTAATTACAAAACTGTATAAAATACCTTCAACAGATTTATTTGCTACTCTCCAAGGAAGAGGATAAACCATGTTTCTTGGACATTGTTTCCTTGGTAGAAGTAACCTTTTAAGATTTCTTTTAACTTTTTTGGAAATTACAATTTAATGAAGAAATCAATATAAACACCAGTTGTATGTCTTGTTTTGTTACAACAAAAATATCTCATGCACCTGTTAACAAAAGAAATGCTTTGTTTAATAACAATACAGGAGAAAGTAGTTTTACTTATTCAACTGGTAGCTAATTACTTAGTTTGTTAGTTAAGTTTGGAACTATTTTCTTTTCATTTATTTAAAGCAAGATAAGCTGGCATGTAAGTCTTGTCATCAACACTACAGAAAAAAATCTCTGTACATTGTTCAAGTAAAAAGTTGGAGGTTACAGGGATTTAATGTACGTGATATCATTGTCAATCCATATCTGACATGTTATTGCTTTGATATCATAGTTGTGAAACTGTAGAGATAGTTACATAAAGATTAAACAATCTTCTCTTTCAAATATTCTAAAAAAAAAATCTTTCAAGCAGGATCCAAGAAGTGTAATTCAGAAAAAAACACACACGAAGAATAAAATTCTTCTATCTTTTTTTTTGTGGACAAAATTCAATTTCATAGTGTACGTTTCCATTTAGAAATTTTGTTTATATTGTTTTTAAAATAATTACCATCATAAATGTTTCAGTTGACAATAAACAAATTATGCCATCAAATAAAGAGTTCCTAAGGAAAGAGAGGGTAGATAATTTCATTATCATCTTCTGGTCTAATTGAATGATTTAAAAATATTTGTTAAAAACTTCATACTCATGATCAATTCCTTCAAGAGCCATTGTGTATCGAAATGTTTACTTTTACCTTATTAACACTTAACTACATCTATCCATCAAATTTTATGATTCATTCCATGAATCTTAAAAAAAATAAAAAAAATTGTCATTGTTTCCTTCCACATGGGGCACGTTAAAAAGTTCAGCGAAGTAGGAAGGGCCATGACAGGAACGGAGGCCTACGTTCCATTACTCATCTCATTCAACCCTTTTTCTACTCTCGACATCCTAATACATTTTTGTTTTTACAATACCATTTGTCTTAAAGGCAGATTATCTGAATACAAGTTATTTACCCACTGTCAAAAAAGTAGAGAGCAATTTGTCTCTGTTGTTAATCTGGATATAACTTATTTATACAAGAGCAAAAACACTAAGTGTCATCTTAACGTGTGATCAATTATCCATTAATGCTTACAGCATGCCTACAAACAAGTAAGGTACAAGTTCATAAAACAAAGTGATGAAAATGCATCAAACACATCTGCTTTCATCCCTATTGAAGAAGAAGTGATATTTTTTCGCGACGAACAGTTTTACTACAAGGTAAACAGTACCTGCTGATTAAGACATGCGAACAAGGAGAGCGAATGATTAGCGAGGGTTGTTGTAGGTTGACTAAGAGGGCGATCACAGCCTCACATTGGGAAAGACCATCAGTGCCACATGGCTACTGGGGCTTTCTTAAATACAATTTGGGAGGGAGACATAAAACAGGGCACACACCATCCATCCCTGTCAGCTGAGCGATCCTGGGCACTTTTCAGGTACCTTGAAGTTTTTTACAAGTTCATGTGGTGTTAACAGTGAGAAGGGGTGCCATATATCACACGCCAGGCAGACAACACTTTTGCACACGATTGTCAGACAACGGCACATGTCAGTCAGACAACGCTTGCACAGACTCCCAATACATCAGGTATTTTGGTGGGAAATGTTTTGTCTAGTCCGTCTGCTTACCATCTCAGAGCAGAGGTAAAACTTGCAGCAGACGTCAAAAGTAAAGGGAGATAACTCTCTGCATTCTTCTTCTGGGGATCAGTTTGAGGTAAATTACCTTGGCAAGATGGATTATTTTCATGAAATGTGGCCATGTCTTCTTGTTTGCTTGTTGCTGCCAATCTGGTGTTGTGAAAATAGATTAACACATAACTGTGTCAGTGGCCTCATTCTGGAAATGTGGTTACTTGCAATATTGAATGCTTCTTTTAAAATATGAGGAAACAGTTGCCTAGGATTTGTCTAAGATTTGAAGGGAATTACGGAAGTACATGAAGTTTGACAGCAAGAATTCATAGAAATCTCTTAAATCTTCTGCAGAGTCATAAATAACTGAAGTAAATATTTTGGGCTTTCCTTGTTTTATTTTTTAATATGCACTTTATCTTAGTCTTCAAACAGAACTGTCACGGAAAACATGAAAAATTGTACATCGTAAACAAAAAATTGAAATAAGAAAAAGGGAGCGCAGAAGTAAAATTTGAGATTTATCCAATTATAGTTTAAAAACACTCTCTTCATACCATAAATCAGCATCAGCAAAACATAGAAATATAAGAACAAATTCTGATCAATTATCTGATGAGAGTAAAATATCCCTCACAAGGTTACATGATTGTATCTTACAAAATAATGCTATTCTAGTGCTGATCCAAACATCCACAAGCTATTATTAATGGATTTATCAACTTACGTCCCAATAAATATTTCTTTATCACTACATGAATCCTCTATTATATAAATCCCTTTGGACACATGTATAGATCTTGTTCCTTATATATTCTCAAACTGTTTGAGACTCGTCTTAGACATCAGGATTGGCACTAGATCTATATGTATGAAGAATATTCTGATTTCAGAGAGTTCCAGACAGATATGACATCTGCCCATTACATATGTATGAAGCTCACTTCTGCTCCTCCAGTTGGCAGACGTGACACAAGAATGTCGTCTGCCATTATTATTGCACAACAGACATGTTGGTGATTCGTATATTCTTATTGACAACCATTGTCCTTGGTCAGTAATAATGATGAAAGAATTTATATCCTAGAATTCACACAGTTTGATGAATTGGTTAAAGATTGAAAAAATATTATTAAAAAACAAGATGGATTTATATCCTGATCTCCGAGATAAATGTAGCTCAGTCAGTAGAGTTCGTTCATCACCTGAAAGTTCTGGTTTGATTCTTTGATGTGTCATACCACAAGACGTTAAAAGATGGGGGAATGTTGCTTCTGAGGAAGTCTAGACTTAAAATGAAATCTGAAAGAGACATATCTCTTAGTCTCCTCATATTTGTTGAAATAATGTTTTATGGAATGATTTTTCGGAGACTGAATATAAATCTAGGGCAGCCGGTACAAAAGTCTTTAATCTAGCAAAAACATCAAGTAAAACCGTTCACATATATCACTCTGTTACATTTTGAAGGAAACTTAAGTCTCATTGTTTGATGGCTGCTCGAGTAATAAAATTGACAAAGAAAATGTGATAACAGAAACATTTACCCAAGAGGAACAAAAAAGATTATTTTTTTAAAGAATTAAGCATGTTTAACTTGACAAATATTACACCAAACCATAATTTAAGCGACCATTTAAAATTAATGGTGCAGTTTCCATGGCTGCTGTCATCGATTTTTTTTTGTAAGCAAAGGATGGATGATTTTCCACAAAGAAAACCTCACACCACGCTAAATATCAATTTTATAAAAAATATTCCGACGGCACATTCCCACAACAACTTTAGTTAGAATTACGCCATCTTACAGAGACCATGCTAAGTTTTTCTCCAAATGGGACTGCAATTCTTTTTTCAACAATCTGAACCTTTAAAAGCTTCAAAGACAGCAAGCACATCTTGTGACTTGAATCCAGTGACAATGTCTTTAAGTAGTTTCCCACATGGCCTAATAAAACAGACTTTTTCTCAATTTCAAAGATTATGGATCTTTCTGTTTTAAAAAACCATCTGGTTGACATTCTCCGGGTTGCAAGTCAAATACTACTGGCAATATCCCTACACAAGGATTCATCATTTTAAAATCTTTGAAATATAGAATTCATTCTTCTTTTTACAATAATATTTCTCCTGACGAAGTGAAAACAGAAGCTTGTTGTCGTTGTTTATTTTTCAGGACAAAAAGTTAAACTCAACTTCTGCACAGATGTGATAGGTATAACCATGTTTCTTTTGTCACAACCACTAATCATTTAAACAACCCTACAAATGGCAAGCCCACCCTTAAAACTAAACATTTCAAAAACGTCTTTTGTCACAACATGTGTCTAAACAATTCCTGTGACAATTTCTCTGGCTAAATGAACAAATACAAGTGACAAATGTTGACACTATATGTGAAAAAAATAGCCTCAGGTCTTAAATCTTAAAGCACAAATTCAATTGAGTGCAAACTAAATTTCAGTATTTCCTTCCTTGGCAAGCTGATGCTAAAGAAGCAAGCATGATTTTTGGTAAATAAAGAAATCTCACAAAAGCAAAAATAAATATTAACAATTTCACGAAAATGTTATCAAATCATAAGCAGCAGTTCTAAAGCGAATACCTATAGAGCCATTTCCCTACCTCAAATGGTTATACAATCATGCTCACCTTAAAGGGGCAGTAGCACGTTTTTAGGGGGAACATAAGGTGATGTCAAGAAAATGAAAATAAATGGTTCCAATTGAAAGAAAATGTATTGAAACTAAAATGAGCAGCAATAATTCAAATACATAACATAACGTTTAGCCATGAATTAAAGGTGATCACAAGAAAAGGCCGCCAATGGATTTTATGTGAATCTTCATACTTTGTCCTCTGACTATGGATGATTGGCTTGTGTAATACGATTGTTGACACTGTCAATTGATACATTTAGCAATAGCTTACAATTATCAGGGGAATATTTAGAATATAAAATGATCAAAAAATGAGCTAAATTTCTGCAATTTATGTCTGACACTATAAAATGTCTACAACTATAGAAAATTGGTTTTGGTTCTGTGAAGTTTGACCCTCTGAAGATGAAACATTTAGGATAAACTCATAATGATTGGAGAAATGTTGAAGAAATAAACTTTTTTTAAAAAGAAGCTTCAAGTCTTGAAGGAATTCTTCATGCACTTTCCAATTTTTCTAACCAGCATCACGACAGTAAATAATTAAAAATTTTTACTTGCAAAATATCATCCTCAAGAAATTTCATGACACTGTATGTTGATTCTGTTGAGTTGGTTTGTGACTAAATTACAGGCATCATAAAACTTTGGGTAAAGGTTATCACTTATAGAAGAATTCTCTCCCCCATGGGAAAAAAGACATTTCTATCATTATCTTGCTATAATTGGATATAGTTCCTTAACCCTTAAACCAGAAGTTGTCCCGTGTGACCATAAATCTTCTGCTTATCACATTTAAATAAATTTAAATGATCCAAGACCGACCAAGTATTCAGTCTGCATCCATCTTTTTTAGCTGAAGAGGACTTATAAGTTATTCAACTTCTTTGAAAGGCCGTAATTCACATATCATCTTTATTAGCTCAGAAGAAATTGTAACTTACTGAACTTCTTTGATAAGTCGAGGCATCATTATCATATATGCTGCTATAAAAATGTCTGTGATGACTAAATGGCAGACAAATGAGGGATTATTTATCCAAAAACTCTAACCCGAGTTGGCAAAACACCTGATTGAAGTTCAATGCAAAGGAGACTATAATTAAGATTGATTTCAATTGGAGCATCATGTTTTATTTCTGGGAATATTTTTGTCTGAATATATCCTGTGAAGTCAAGATAATTACGATAATGAGTTGATAACGATAGTGAATAACAAACATTTCCCCCTTTGATTATTTTTAGACTTTTAAGAGGTTATAGTCAATATGCGGACCCTGATAGAAAAACGCAGGCCGCACACTTTGATGTGAGTCCCCTCAATTTGTCATGTTAAATATTGTAATTTTTTTATTCTTGTTTTACTTTGATGTTCAATGGAAGCAGACATTAGCAGAGTCCTGGGTTACAGATAGGACCACCATGATTGATATCCAAAAACTAATCATCGAAAGTGATATCCAAAAAGATCGGTTTATGGGAGCTAGGTTCCAATAACTTGATCTTCATAGGTTATTCATTTCTTTCAAATTTTTGTGGTGTTGATTGATTTGATTGTAAGAATATGATGAAAGTTGTGGAAACAATAAATATGGCCAAGTAGTTTTATGGAATATCTTACATGATTTTGACTAATTTGAGAAAACAAATGCTTTTCTGAATCCTCAGAATAAAAATATTGCAATTTTTAAAAACTCTTTAACAATGAATAGAGGGAAATTTTTGAAGTTTATTTCCATTTCTATGTCTTTATTGAATTTTTAAAAATTTTAAGAAGCATTTCATCTACGTTAAACTGCAAAATTTAAAAAGAAGGAATCAAAGATAAATACTGCCCTTTTAAACTCTCAGATTTCCATGCTAAAGTGAACTATATATGGAAACGCTACTCAAGGGTACAGAGTGAAGTTCTACAAAGACATTAGGAAAACTTTCAGACCAACACATCAACACTGCATGAGACCATATATAAGATTACAGGATCCCACAGCTTTACGATTTTGCAAACTGTTCGCACATTTCGTATAAAACAGTCTACAAGGGGAAACCCTGACAGCGGGGAGACATAAAATCATCTCCGTGACACAAAAACCTTTCTGCATGTTCTTTCCTTCAAACCATTAACTTTGTTAATTTACAACAAATTTAAACTTGCTCCTGAGCATTTCCCAGTAGACGTTTCCTCTCCCCATACTAACAGAATTAACTACATGGGCAATCATTTGTAGGAAGAATTATCTCCCTTGGGACATCTCTTGCAGAAAAGAAATCACTTTTATTGATGCTGGACCAGCTGAGTGAAGCTGGTAAGACAGAAAATGCTCGTGTAATGTGATTTTCCATGATGCGCTTATACCTTTGTATTCAACATTGAGGGCAAGGGATAATTACCAACTGTGTTCCTGCGTAATTGTTTCCAGTCGTCTTTTGTCGCAAGCAAAATTACTGTCTCCATTATTGACCTTTTACACCTTGGGTCTACCTCGGTTCAAATAACCCTATCAGCGATAATAATAAATAATGTTTTTTAATAGATTTAAGTAACTTATGGCATATTCAGAAAATAGAATTACGGTAATACCGTAGTTTGTCTTTCGTAAAAAGGCCTATTTATTAATGCAATGATGAGAAATCGGGATTTAATTACAGACTCTGGATTTTACCAGTGTGTCCATGAGATTCAAACTGCATTTTCACATCAGCAGGTTGTGTCTTTTTGTCAGAACTAGTTCACAACATGAGTAATAAATTACTTGGAAATAACCTTGGAAAAAGAGCTCTTGGCGTTATAGCTCTTCTGGGTTAATATCATGGATAAATTATAAATTGTTTGTAATTCTCAAAAATTGGTGGATCACAAATCAACAAAATTTAAATGGACAAAACAAACTTCATATCATTTTTTTAAATTCTACGGTTTCAGTTTTGCAATTCTGCAGTTTTTAGTTTAGAAATGCAAAATAGTTCAAAGCATTGCACCTATGGCCCACAATAGGTGTCAGATGGGCACCAATATTACTTATTATAGTCCCTCTCATAAAAGGTACAAAAGGTATGTGTACTTTAACACAAGATTTCAGATCTCAGCCAGTTACTCATGAAACAATATTAAAGAGAAATTCATAAAAAGACTCATTTCATAAGCCTTTCAGATAAACTCAAAGTTAGAAATGGAAGAAATAGATAAAGAACAATTTTCAATTATATTTGAAGGTACCGTTTCGGCTTTGAGTAAATTACTCTAAATGACTGACCAGTAAAAAAAGAACCCAAAACACATGCACCAACTCTGCAGCTGTAGCCTGGTCCCCAAGATGTAGGAATGTCCTGGGAACTGGTTCTCTAACCTAAACCATGAGTTGTGTTCTGTACTGGATTAATCAAATGGATCCACATGTACAACTGTGAACAACAGTAAGTATAACAGTAAGTATGTGGACGCTAGAAGCCCAACACAAACCAGTCCAGACTGTTCGAATGTCCGCATTTCTCAACCAGCACCAAGTGTTTTGTGTGAACATGAATGAAAACAACATTCATTTCCTATAGCAACAGCTTAGCTTAATTTCTGAAATGTGGTTTTGGTACTACTCCAAAGCAACACACCCAAACACTGCCGTAATAATTGCTGACAGATCCAGCGAGACCCAGATATCATACACAGTTTGTCAACAATGTGAGAAAGATCTGAACATGATCAACAACATAACAAAGATATGCTGAGTTAGATTTGTGATTTTTCTGTTGACATCAACAACATATTAATCCAAACCTTAAACAGAGCCAGGGTCAATAAGAAAAAACAAACAGTTGAAGGAGTAAGTGAGTTATTGCGTAGCACCTCTTGGGCAATATTTCAGCCATTAGCAGCGGGCTAATGAAGGAGAACATGTTCCATGGATAGTCAACTTCTTTATTGCAATAAATATGTGGCATTGCACTGGAGATAATGAAATAAAATATCAATCAAATGATCAGTTGCATGGGTAGTAATGTCCCATGTAATTGAGATAAAGAAGTCAACAAAATTCATCAAAAGTTTTGATTTTCACCAGCTTCCAAATGCCAATAAAAGAATTGAAACTTACCTGTTCCCTTCCGGACATCCCGTACGACGCCATGTGATACACAATCTCCGCTCCTTTGAGAGCTTCACTCACTGCAGACATGTCTGTGATATCACCCTGTCAACAATATTATTGTTACAAAGTATTGTTACAAATGAAATTTTTTGATAAACATTATCAATAACTGATGAAGGGGGTCTAACCCCTGAAAATGTAACTGCAAAATTCAGCCCCTCCTGTTCCTTCGGTGGCTGACTTCATGGGTTGATGATGGTTATCCCCCTCTTTTTTAAATTATCAATGACTGTCACTTTGTGGGAAAATATTCTGCTCTTGACATCTCTAAACTCATTAAAGAGACACAGAGTATGTTGATAGGACCAAATATGTCAAATTTTGAAATCGATGTTATTACATCGGGAGCCACTAACTGTTACTTAAAATAACAAGTTAAAGGTCAATCAGTACATTAGAGTGAAAATACGGCCATTCAAAGTCGGGATTTTGATCGAAAACCGGACAATGTGGCTCGAGTGGCGCGCGCAAATTCGCCAAACGTAACTTTGAAACCTTGTTATAAGCTTACAGGAAGATATATTCGATTCGATAGTGTTTATTAGGTATTGTAACTAATAGGTAGAATAATTGGATGCATAATTTCGAATATTAAACATATTTTAGATGTTTTCTTGATTTTTCCATAAAATCAAGCACTTTAGAGATATTATGCATAAATGGATATATTTGCAAGATATGAACTTCAATCAGTATATAAGATATTTTGTAGCTTATCAAAACCAAATAAAATTTTAAGAAAGATACTCTGTGTCACTTTAAGCCAAAATGTAATGTCTTTTATACTCTTAATGTCAAGCAACGAAACACTCCAATCAATTTCAGAATTAATGTTCCAATGGCCTCCAACACTGCTAGGATATATATTTTAGGCAATAGGGCACTTATTGTACAATAAGTACGAGTTGTCCCTGGCCCTATTTAGTATCTTATTTATTACTGGCTTCAATACATCGTCGAAAACATAAAGAAATTCGCTGACATGACCATTGCGGCCGGCCAGCTGACATTGTAACATCATTCTTAACGATTATGACGTCTGTATTACGTCATGTAATTTGGTCAGCGCGCATTGCTATGAACCATATGTATAATAATATGGTAGATTTATGAAATAACGATATCTTCAACGTGAGAGTAATAAATAAGTTATAAGACACATAAGAACAGCAAGATTTTCTGGATAACAACTCCATAACTTTCACAATAAAGAAGTTGTTATCCACACATCCTATATCTACCAACGCAGACTTCTTAGATACAGTGTCTTAGACTTTACCACCTTTCAATGTACCATGGACTTGGCTTAAGATGTTGTAAACAATGACACAAAATTTAATCTTTACATGACCATACAAATTTTGAGAGTAATATTCATAAACATAAAATACATTAAATGTCTCGAAAACTTATCTGCTATACTTAAAGACTTCTGGAACATGGATATATTTGTTTGCCGTCTCTATGCAATACTTTGGTAATTTCTTTATCAAACTCCATGTTATTATCTTCCTCCTTTTTGTTTTCATGCGCTTGATTAACTGTTACCAAATATAAACAGCACTTCCCAAAATAACCTTCACAAGATTGTTGCAGAGATTTCAGATTCCCCTGTTACCTTGAGCAGTCGAACCAATGATACCAAACACTTTTCAATAAGGGAAGGCAAACAGAAGCACAATTACATCAATACTGATTTTTTCCCACCTAGAAATGTAAGCTGCTGTTTATTAGCTCAACTTCTTCTAGTTGTCACATGCCAAGAGGATGTGCATACTGCACAAACAACTCCCCACTGGAAATGTCAGGGATAGCACCAGATCTCAGACACATTCAAAACAAAAGCTGCAATCCCACATTCAGTGTAATTTTCAGAGTATCTCTTCCTTGCATTCTTTGGTAGTGCTGTCAGAGAATAATAATGCATTATATTGATTGGAATTGCAGCTAAACGTTGCAAGTATATACATGTATATGTTTATCATCATTCTGTTGATTAAGCTTAAGGGAATTTAATGGTATTAAATAGATATATGCATATCCTTACAAATTGATATTTAGAATTATTATATGAATGGAACATAAACGTCTTTCTGATTGGCCCACTTGGTCACATGACGGCATTGATATTAAGCAATGTCAACCTGTGTGAGTCACAAGAGGTTGATATAACAATCCAAGCACCTCTGGTGGCTGAAAATATATTTGGGAATTACGTCACGAACTTCGCACATCACATGTTATTTGTCAATCAAGCAATAGGCATCACTTCGTGGCTGTGCTGAATTTGAGTTATGTCCCTTATAGTTCTAGGCATATTAGTGTGATGTCCCTTATTTGCACAGAAGAAATGTGATTCAAGAACATTTTTCATATAATAAAACAATTATAGACTTCAGATTCGGTTGATCCAATGATTTGTTGCCTCGGTGAATTGTGTCCAAGGTCGACAAATCATTGGAACAACCTCACTTGAAGTCAATAATTGCTTGATATCAAACACAGTCAAGGTTCATATCTCCTTATCTTTATTATTTGTGTTGGATGATGTCACACTATTGAATCAGATTTTTCTAGTCAAATGTCAAAACCAATGGTTCAGGTAACAGCAAAGTATTGGTTCTTCTACCTTTTCAAACTTCAGCAATAACAGCCTTACAAATCATAGATATCCATATTGGAGAAGTGACTGCCAATGGAAGTATCAAGATTAAACAACTACTTATCCTTCATCCTAATATTAAGTTTAAATGTTTATTCAATAACCAAAGCTAGGGGTTTTTCTTATCACAATTCAGGCCTTTCAGAATGCAGCATTATCAGCCCACTATCATAGATATCCATACTAAAGAACTGCCGATGGGAATGGTAAGGGTATTACCTACAACTATGAGAGGGGGATACGTTAAGGGTAATACCTGCGACTATGAGAGGGGCATAAGGTAAGGGTAATACCTGCAACTACGAGAGGGGGATAAGGTAAGGGTATTACCTGCGACTATGAGAGGGGGAAAAGGTAAGGGTATTACCTGCGACTACGAGAGGGGGAAAAGGTAAGGGTATTACCTGCGACTACGAGAGGGGGATATCTGAAGATGAGTCCCACCTGGTTAACAGCATTGTACACAAAGCGAGGAATACCTCTCGCTTGTCTGTGAGGGTTGGGTTTCCTGGGAGATACATAGGTAGCATTGTTGCCTCTTTACTTATCCTATACTTACTCTTAGGGCAATCAGTGCAAATGTCATACATATTCATGAAATGGTCAATGAAATGTGATGAAATGGTCAATACATTTGCAAAATGTTTGCCTTGAATGAAAGTTTCTACATTTATTTCTGTTAAAAATTTTACACACAACTAAACATCATATGGAGTTCTATTATATGACAGGATGGTCAAATGAATATGAATAAATTTTGGCCTTAGATAAATGAATTTGTACACTAGTTTTTTGGAAAAATTTGACTCACAACCTAACACCATATTAACACATTAAATAGAGTTTTTCCTTTTTAATCAAAATGTGTTTATTTTATCAAGGTCTGAAAATGAGAAAACCATTGAGCTTAGCTTGACAAGTTCAGCTAAATTGTCAAATAATTCTCATCCAAAATCATTTTATGTTTGACAGATTACTCTTAACAATTTTTTAGATGAATAATTGAATTGTTGTTTGAAAAATGATGTATATTAACACACAATCATTTTTCCTCCACAAAAAAGATCTTCCCATTGTGATTTAAGATAATGTTTTTGAGAATCTAAACTGCAATTTCATCACTTTGAGCTGATCAATGAATTTCAAAGTAGCTCCGTCCACTTAACACTTCACAGATCTCCCAAAACTCCTTAACCAATTTCCGCACCTTGGTGCAAAGTAATTCTTCATCATCAACTTGATACAGGTGATACCCCTCGCCAAGTTCCGAACTCCTCACAGGGTTTGGTGCAAGAACATTCTTCAACTGTCCGCCATTTGATGCCACGCGCTGCACAGATCGTGCTGACAAGATAGGCGCAAACATAAACTGAATTTGTCAAAATAATCCCGATTTTATGCACCTGCTACCCTGCACTTGTTACAAAGTTTTTGTTTGGCTGAGAAATATTTTGACATGTTGATCCAAGCCTGTAAACCAACTCCAAGCAATGAGTGATTCAGCGGGCAAAATGACGTCTGCTCCATGCTCCAATCTCCAAATGGTCGCCCTCGAAACCACAATCCCATTTACAGCAGACATGATAATGCTTTTCATGATTTTGGTAGGCAATCGAGCAATTAGTCTAGGCTCTAAGTCGTTCTGCTCTTTATATCAACATGGAGGATTTCACATATTGAAATCTTATATCATAACCAGTGATTTATTTCTTGATCTCTACCATCAGCTGACCATGAATGATGACATACTGATAATGGTCATATCAACCATCAGTCATGTGTTATTGCTAAATACTATAATAAAACTATACCATACTATAAATAAATCAGAATTGAATATTTCATATTAATTATTATCAATAAAATATTTAAGCACTTTGTCCCCAGAGATTATAAAGTCAGTGTACATTGAATTCAAATATCACCAACCGTTTACCAAAATGAATACAGAGAAAGAACATTCATTTGGTAACCTGTTGAGAGATTATTGAATTCATCATTCATCAATGTAAATATTTCTAAAATACATCTTAAACATAATAATGTTTATAATAAAATTATGATAAGTTGCAAAATGGGAATCAAATACATTGAAAGAAATGTTATACTCATGCATAGCTAGCGTATATGTCATGCATGCACATGCATGTGTCAACCCAGTGATTTTAAGGCTGCTTCTTTCACTTTTGGATAGTCACTGTAATCATTTCCAAATCAATCAATTAAACTTTGAAAATTAAACTTTTGAGTCTTTACCTTATTTCACCAATTACTTAACATACTGGGAAAAAGGAATCCAATGAAGTATTAAATGACACTTAAAAATAATGCACTTATTTTCAAGCATGGAAAAGATTAAAGTTGGCAATCGAGGTTTAATTTCAAAATGTGAAGCAGGTGTGAAAACAATCAAACTTTTCTTCAGCATGCAATGAACAAATGACCTGTTAGAGTACCTCATGAATTAAATATTCCGTTCTTATTTTAACTTTGAATGAGGAAATCACACAGAACGTTAACTGGCAAAATGTCACTAACTAGATTAGAATAACACCCGAGGAGCATTCAACTAGATTGCTATAAAACTGAATACCCTTTTCTGTAAAAAACATCCATTATCTGAATTTCAATACATCTTTAAACCTGGATGCTGCCAAAGTGTAAATTTCCAGAAGATTTATTTCTCAAAAACATGAAGATGAAAGTCTTCTTTGGGTTTTTTACTTGATATCTCAATACCACCCACAGTGATGGAAGTATATATATATACATATAAAGGTACACATCCCCAAATCTCAGGTATAACAAATTTTTGAAGTTGGAATTTTATAAAAATCACATTTTCTAAAAAGCCATTGTGACCATTTTGGCTTCCTCGGGGATAGATGAATTCCAGTTGTATATAATCATATATGTATCAGGAGTCGAAATTAGTCCTATTGGGGCACTAGCCATTCGTACTAGTGCATTCCAGTGAGCACTAGCCCAATGATATTTCTTTAAATTCAACTAGTCCTTTGGACTACCAGTCATTGCACTTTACTAGCCCAGCATCTTTTTCACTAGCCATTTGCTACCGGGCTAGTGCTAATTTCGAACCCTGTGTATACATATATATATATATCACAAATGACCATAGATCTCTTGCCACAAATTGTCCCAATGCATATCTCAACTCTTAATGATTTATTCTTTTAATAAGTACCTTTCATTTTGACTAACAAAAACATATTTAACAAATTTCTTTACTCGTGAGAAACATCTCTGTTTTTGTATAACAGCAAAATATGGACATGTTTATGTCTTGTTATGACTAGAAAGTAAAACAACATGTTCAGGGTGAGAAAATGTGTGATCAATATACCTACCGACTATTTGCTTTACCGAACCAACACAATCTACGGTACTTCAAAGACAACGTTAAATAGAATTAATTTAATTTCACAATGAAATTGTTATAAATTCTATTTTTTTAAATCGTTAATTCAACACTTATTTTGAAGAAACATAGAACATGACCATCATGGCTCATCACATTGTGAATGACTTTTCTTGTGAACAAATAGACTTGTAATAACATGTTTGAAAGGGATTGACAGCATAACATCTTAATTGATCAAATTGCTACAGTTATGAGATTTGATCATTTGTAATGATCGAGGTAAGTTGACATAAGATTTTCAATAGCTTCGCTTACAAATTAGCTTCTTAATTAGGAAATTCTTCGCTTTTTTATATATGTTCTCAAAGTCAATAGGGTCAACTGTATGCCTGCACCACTTCAATTCTGGAAAATCACTTCAACCAAGAAGATGTCTTTATTTTCTGAAATATGGCGGATACACGTAAAATGTTTCTATCTCCCACCTGAGAATACACTCATACACACTGCATGTTCCTGAAAACTTCATCCAGACATGACAAAGTTTATCACAAACTGCTGCTATCTGATACACAAGTAGAAAACCTCATGCTAAGAAAACTCCTGTAATATTTGGGTAAAGCACATTGACTGATTGGTGGAGATATAATCCATTTTGATAAGCCTTGTGGGTTTCTAACATCATGTACAAAAAGTCTACCTGTCTAAGAAGACGTGCACATCATAAATCACAACATGTGTTGTAACACAGGCACTGAACTCCCTGTTTCTTTTGCGATAGAAAAATAAACATGTTCCTAAGTACATATGCTAAAAACCATTAAATCTATTTTTCATCTCTTACACTGACATGGTGGCATATTTTTACCAAAAATCTTTTTTTAAGTTTTCACTCAGTGCATGTACCCATAAGCAAAAAACAACACTTAAAAATTTAAGTAAAATGTTTTCCGGTTTCTTAAAAGCTCCATTTAGATAAATCAATAAGTTGCAAACAACTTTCAGTTACAAAACTTATCCATATTTTGAAAATATTGATCACAATAAGATTTCATAATTACTTTTCAAGTTTGCCTGCAAGTTATAAAGATTGTAGCTAAATTATTGGAAGAACCAGATTCTAAGCCAAGCACTCGACACTAAATACATCTATCTTGGGAGATGGATGGAAACTGTCATCTGTAATGACACTGTTCCGGAAATCCATAAGAAATAAATAAATCAAAATAGCAAATCAGTGATACGCTTCAGAACTCATGGAGACATATACAGATGATATTGTAAACATTGAGAGAATATTAATTAAAGATAATGTTAAGGCTATTGAGAGTAGACTAAAGACATTGAGAATATATTTAAAAAATTGGAGAATAATGAGGACAATGAAAGAATTTTGAAGACATATGTGAATATTGAAGTCAAGAAATTGAGAGAATTATGAAGACATTTAAGAATTTTGAAGACATATGTGAATATTGAAGTCAAGACATTAAGGGAATTATGAAGACATTATCGTATGTTTTAAAGGAAATCGTAAACAGAAGGGAACGATGTCTCAAATACAACACTGTCTTATGTAAAAGTCACGGATAAAAAAATAAGCAGAAAAAGATAAATTGAGGGTAAGTAGTTGCTTTCTTTGTGTTTTTGGCATCAGTATTGTCCAAAATTTCTTTTTGTTCTTCAACATTAACATCGGCAAAGCGATTCATCATCACGCCGACATCAAGGGTGACGTGACGTCGGTAAGCAATTGTTGACGTGACGTCACATAGGCATTACGTTTAACAATGGGTCAATATCAAAATTGATTGACTTTTGCAATTGTTCTCAAGTCACATTAGTTTTTAATACATTCAGAGTTCATAAGTTTTGGATAATTAGTCAATTCATTTAGCTTAAAGGTCCAATATTTTCGGAATCTGTACTTCATCATGCATAAGGAATGAAAACTACATATATATACACACACTAAGTATGATGCACAGTGTATATTTCTTCAAGCTAAAGTCACACACACCTATGATAACTTCCGAGTGCTTGAACCTTCTCATATAGAGACTCGCTCAAACAATTTGTCTCTGTATATCATAACATATTGCTGTGCAACAAATGCTAAAGGTTGGTCTGTTTAATGCTAGGTTTCCTATACAACTGGAGAAAGTGTTTGCTCACAAAAGTCATGGCTCACAAGAGTTAACTGCCCCTGATGTAACACAGATGCTGGCCAGGGGGATTTCTTAATATTTATACACATTAAGGAATTCTTACTTCACAATATTATACCATAAAATTTTAGTTATTTTTGATTTTGTACTGTAGCTCAGTTGGTGGAGTGTCTGCTCATCATCCGAAAGGCTGGGGTTCGAATGCAAGTAATGTCATACTAAAAGATAAATACTTTACCAAAATACTTTAAATGATGGGAATTACTCCTTTCTTGCTTGACACTCATCATTATAAAGATAGAACTATATTTGACTGGCTTTACAATGTTCCACTTTGCTGCTAAATGCAAGAAAATTATTTACATATTCTTAAGGATCAATCTCTCATAATTGTCATGTCTTTTAGTAATCTTATTTCAACAATAATGAGAGTTTATGGTTTTATTTCTGAAAGTCATCAACAATTACATTATGTTTCAAAATTGTGAGATATCAAAACAGTATCCTGAGTGTTAAACTATATTGGTTCTAAATTGAAAAAAATATGATGTGGATAGATGTAAAAAATAATTACTATGTCAAGTTCACATTCAAAAATAATTCATATCGATAAGCTGTTAAGTCAAAAGAAACTTCAAGCCTACCATTCCTTACTTAAACTTTCTCAATGACTGCCACATGATTTGTTTCATAACTTTGATGAAGGCCATCCGAGGAACTGCCATCTGTATTTAGCAAATCAAAATCAAATTTGCTGTTTATCTGGCCAGGGGAAGAATACCCTGAGATGGGAAAATAGGGAGCAAATTACATTTTGTGACCATTTCACTGAGTTGGCATCGCGCTGATTGGAGTTTGAGTTGAATATCCTGGACTATTTTTCAGTTGTTAGGAATGTAGTCTATCGAGTATTGCAAATATTTGGATAAAACAGGTGTCCTTTATAAACAGGTGAACAAGGCCATATATTCAACCTCCACAAGAGTTTTTTCATAATTCTTTAGCTAACTTGATCAGTGAGGTCACTGCAGTTTGTGAGAAAAACTTTTTGATACAGCTGTGCATGGATTTCTTTTGTTGACAGATTTACAATTTTGATGAAAGTAGAGAAGCCTTTTTATTCATCAAATATTTTTTTTATCTTTTTAAAGAACATTCATCTTGTATAATTCTTTTGCTATGTACTTATATGAGGTCATTACGATACAGCTGTATGCATAACTCAAGTTGACAAATTTTACAATTTCGATAATAAATTAAGAAAAATATTTTAATCATCTTTTACACATGGTTGTTTTAATTCTTGACTTTAACTAAATGCTTCTCAAATTTTTACATCAAAAAGACTAATTTAGAAACATCATGTTTTCAAACATATAATAAGAAAACATAATAAAATGTGAAGAACAAACGGTATCGCTATATTGTTCCATATATCCCTAACATCTGTACATGAACACTTCACATAAGGAGCCTACTTAAAACAATGGATGGTATTTCCTTTGGCTTCAACTAGGTGAAGTTCTTCACAAAACCTTTCGCATAAATGAATCCTTACTATCACTTGACTTGTAACATGTTTGTAAACACCACTTCTATTTATCTTACGATTTTTCCATACAGTTTAGGAGTATTTATCCCCATATCATATTAAAGCTTGTTATTATTTTCCAGCTGATTAAGGGACTTGTCTCACAAAAACATGACCATGTGGCCCCGCGTAGCCAGAGTTCGCACTCCTTGCTGCGAGACATATGTTGGTCTCCGCTACCGTGTTTGTTCTCTAATCATGACCGAGCCAGCACTATGAAGCTCAAAATGATACACCAACCAAACCAGAAAGCGATATCATGCAGGTGTTAGCAAAACATTTCACACAAATTTGTCATTAATAGAAATACCTTTTACAGAAAGATGAAAAAATGTTTTACATTTTTTATAATGTGTGAAGAAAGTCTTAAGGCATCTTACACCCCTTACCGTATTTACTTAATATCTATTTCAACTCGACTCCGTCCATTAAGTGTCAAAAAACAAAGAATGTTTTAACAAAGATATCATAATCTTTGTAAATATTTCGTCAAAGAAATACCATTGCTTTCGAATAAAGGCTGTCAACCGTATAGAATAATTCTATTGTTGTTGACCACCTAGAAGGCCAAATAAGACCAGTTTGAGTGTTTGAAGATTGGACATCTAGGATATAAAATTAGACACAATAAGGCGCAACTTCATACCAAACATGTTCAATGAAATTATGTTCTTAAATAAAAGTATTTTACAGTATTTACAATGAAATTATATTATTTAACAAATGTGTAACAATATATATTGAGTTCTTTATGAATATGTTTTCCTCTCCAGAATAACTATGGAATGAAATCATATTATAAAATAAAGGATTTTATAGTATTTACAATGAAATCATATTCTATAAAAAAAGTGTAACAGTATACATATGGAGTTCTTTATGAATATTTTTCCCCTCCAGAATAACTATGCAATGAAAAAATATTCTAAAATATAGGATTTTATAGTATTTACAATGAAATCATATTCTTTACAAAATGTGTAACAGTATACATATTGAGTTCTTTATGAATATGTTTTCCTCTTCAGAATAACTATGGAATCAGAAGATACCTACTTAATTAGATCAAAGGTAACCATGGAAATAATGATACATAAAGATGGACAAGAAGAGAAGAGAAATCAGGTAGGTGATGCATGTCTTATTCTCATGGAAAGGAAAACTGCAACAACAGACCTTTATTTATTCATTGTATGTTTTGATGATCAAGCACTTTTTTCAAGAGAGACACAGCTTGGAATTTCAAGAGACAAAGAATTGCAAAAGGTTAGTAATAATTTATGTTTGTGTGTTAAAACTCGATTATTATTCCTATCGGTTAAACAATATTTTCTTCAAAATTGATGTTACAAATTGATATTTCTAATTTCATTTACAAAATATATACACAACATTTGCTTAAGCTCAAAGTTGGTTCTTATTATGTTTATTTTCTCAACTAAACAGTATCAAATCATTCGCCAAAACGAATTATAGGTCAATCAGCACATAAAATACAGGCAAGAGCCTGAAAAACATTACCCATAAATTATTTATACAAGTCTTAGCCTTGAAAACCCAGAGGCAAAGGAGGTCATTATTAAAAGTTCAGTGTCATAAATTGTTTATTTTGATAGATGTTTCAAGCATTACACATGTTTCCCACATATCAAGCGATATGTCAGTAGAATAAACTAAAGCACAAGAAAAATAGGGTTACCATATGTGAAATGTGTGTTAATCACCCCATAATACCTGTGTGGTATATTCCTTAGCTTGAGTATGTTACATGCTAAGTCTACCACGAGAAAGCTGCCGGCATATGGTAATTTGTTTTACCTATACATGTTTAATTTTAAAAACACTGCCTTTGCACACAAGTAAATTGATAAGTGTGATAGGTTAATTCTGTGTGCATTAAACCATTGGCTACAATTACACGTATTTAAAGAAAAATATTTGTTGATAACATGAGGATGTTTACCTTCACAAATTCCATTCCCTCAACAAGTTCCCAAACAGGTTCTCTGATATCAAACAACCGCACTCTGTGTCCTTCTTCAACCAATTTTTTACCAAGAGAAAACCCTGGAAATCCTCCCCCTCCAGTTATGACGTGAACTCTATGCATCTTAGTTGTGCTTCGTGTCTTCATCCTGAACAAAGAAAATTGAAGAAAATTAGCTTGTTATGTTCCAAAAGATTCTCTTCCGTGAGAAAATATACCTTAATCATCTCATACTCTAGATCACCATTCATAAAACTGATAATATGGAAGTGTGACTATCTCTAGATATGTTTATTTTCTAAAGTAAATCCACTTTTTGGTTCTAATCATATGACAATTACACACGCGAATTTAAAGTGAAAAACGGAGAATCACAAGAATTTACCTCATTCATTTGAAAAAGATTAAATGTCATATAGTATAAAGATATCAATTACCTACTGACACTCACTGAAAATATTGTTAACAGCAAATAGATTGTTATGTTTACAGACACACGATAACCACGCCTTCTTGTCGATTTCGGAAATACGATGGAATACGGTTGTCGTAATAACCCTATTTGGTTTACTTATCATATTTATACGGAATAAGTTTGAATCAGAAAGGTTCATTCTTTATGGGGTGTGTAAGCACATGTAACCAATCCCTTTAATAACCTTGTGCGTTTTTCGGCTGAATAACGACTACCATAAATCGATAGGCAGCAGCTTCCGCCATCTTGTTCCATGGCAACAGTCAACTATCACGAAAGAGAAATGGAACAGTGAAGTAATTTGATAAATCTTTATCTTTCGGTGGTTTTATTACGTTCACGAACAGGTAAGAACTAATCATAATCATTTTTAATAACATGAACAATAGCTGTCATGAATTATGCTTTAATATTTTAATAATTATCCATGGGAAATCAATTTCGAAACGTAAACAAGTGGCCATTCTCTTTGGCTTGAAGCAATACGAGAGTGTGTGCCTTTCACAGAAGTCATATTCAATCACTTCAGGACACCTTCAGAAAGTAGAGTCTTTATGTTTTCTTAATTATCCACAACAAATCATTTTTAATTTTTAATTCAATTTGTATGCTTAATTACAGCAACAGTGACATTATGAACATGCTTTCAGCATTGCAATTATTTTATTTTCAGTAAATAAACATGTATGACAGAGCACCAAGGGATTTGATTAAGACATTTGGAAGTACTCCACACAATGTTGGGCCAGGATCATATGATTCTGGAGCAACATCAAAGGCAAGACTAAAAGCAGGTAATTCAAATTGATCCTTTAATCATTCAATCCTGTGTTTTCTTTTGCATAACATACCATTTATAAAATAGGTCATCTTTTTTATTATGCTCTTTGATGTTAAATATATTTCTATTTTTAACGATACTTAAAAAAAAAAGGAAATTTCACGATGCAAAGTCAAGTTTTTAAAAAATGGTTCTAATGTCATTATTAAAGCATTTCATAATTATTATAATTATGATATGTCACCATAGTAAGACATATATTGCTTGCAATTGAAAAAACAACAACATGGGAGCTTATATCAGTCATCTTCACATTATGAACAGTAATGTAAAGCCTTGACATGGTATTTGAATGCTTTTCAATTATAACAAGTGAATTTTCATTTGTAGATGGTTATGCACCATTTCTGTCTATGACAAGTCGTGAAACATTCCTAAATGTCAGTGACCAAGTTGTGGCAGCCCCAGGACCTGGTCATTATGATCCATCCAAGGCACAAGATGCTGTTAAAGTGAGTTATCTCCCTTCCTCTAGACTCGGCTTTTTATATCTTCTAGCTATGAAATATGAGGATTTTTTATGTGTGTTATTCTTTATGTATAAAGTATTTTTGATATTTTATTTTGACATGAGTTTGAGAAAGTATTATATCAATTAACTTTATCATAATTTCAATATAAATAGTAATTTCATTTATTGATACAAATTCTTTTTGTTCAAATTTGTAATAGAGTATATAGTATATTATTTATGATAGGAGCTTATATACCTAACCAATATAATGATACAGTTTCAGAGATGTGTATGTTTGTGAAATTGTCCTTGACTAAATTATAATCACTTTATTTAGATTAAATGAAATCAAATAGCAGGACCTCAAGGTCTTTAAGAACCTCCTGCTTATTAGTGAAATTTTTTAGGATAATGTCCACTTCCTCAACTATTATGTATTGTTTCAGGGAGGAAGAACACTTGCTAATAAGTCGAAGAGATTTACGAGTGTTGCATCGGAGACACCTGGGCCAGGTGCTTATCAAGTGGACAAAGAAACTGATTTCCGCTCGTCTAAATCTGCACCTGAGCTTCGCTCACAAGGGAAGGGTTCGGTAAGTCTCTTTCTTTTCTCTAGGGGCATTGATCTTTGGTTCTCAAAGTTTCAGCGACATGCTACTAATTGCATTTATTACAAGCATTTTGTTTTTCAAATATTAAAAAAACACCAAGAAACAAATTACAAATATAAGAAAACTGTAATGTAAAAGGCATGAAATGTTTTATGTATATAAAACTATATTTTCTTATCTTTTTTATATTTTCATCAAATATTCGGATGTGTTTCTAAGAATTACTCAAGGAAAAATGTTACTTTTACATTTTGATCATTAACAGAATGAAATACAATAATAAAACTGTTGACAGTCATAACCCAAAATTTCTTGTCATACACTGTATCAAATATATGTTTATAATTATATTATGATTTGATTACTTTGAGCTTTGTAATTTGATATCTTTCCCTCAGTGACAAGTTTATGAAGGATTATATAACACAAAATGTTTGATCGGTATTTAATAACTGTTTCTTTTCTTTCTGTTGTTGGTCTGCTATTGCAATGCAAAATATTTTGATTTCATAATTCATATATAAACTTGCTTTTGTAAGATACAGCAGTGTCATATTGATAAGGTAATATCAAATTAGTGTAATACTACAATGCAAGTATGACGTCACATCACAATGGCTGCCAAGTCACGGAAATGTTTGTTTCAGCATACTGTCAGCTATTTTGCTTGATTTTTAGGGCAAGTAAAAAACAGATTTTGTTCGTTTGAAAAAAAATTATGTACTTGTTAAATAAAATGGAGGATCATTTATTATCATCTATATTGATTTAATAAATCGTTTTACTTGGTTTATTTAAAAAATGAGTGTTAGCAATATAGTTCTTGAGCATATAATTTCATTAACACATTTTCTCTTACAGCTAATGACAAATCGAATTAAATTTCACCGAAAACCTGAGGCACCCTCCATTCCATATCCAGGCCAAGCATATGGATACGAGGAATATGAAGATGGCACACTGAAGAAACAAGATGCGCCAGACCGTGACCGATCTCTTGGACCTGCCTTCTATAAACCTACAGCTGTAAATATCTTCTTTATTCTTCTAACATGTATCAAACTGGGTGAATTTCTGATGGCACTTTTAGACCCGCTTCATGCTATTTAGGATGATTGATGAGAAAACCCTACGGAAACAATCAGAATTTGTTGGAAGGTCATTGTCAAAAAAGTTTCTTTGTCAGGAATTAGTTCATTTTTTGGGGGGACAAAGCTGATTAATACGAATAGCTAAGTGAAGTTGCTGTACAATTTTTGAACAATCAATCTGAAAGTGTAATTTTTCAAAATTAAAGTAATTTGTTGTAATTGTCTCCCTAGCAAATGACTGCCACTTGGAATAATTACACCCCTCCTCCTTTTACGTCAAATTACCCACAACCCGTTTTACAATTACAATCCAACAAGCAAGTGATATATCTAGTTTCCTGATTGATGCAACACAGAATCTTCTATGACATAATCATTTGTTATTCAGACATTTTACAGCCTTTCGAAACAGGGGAAAACGCTAATTTAACATTTTTTCCCTCTACATCTGCTAGTTACATTTAGGCAGGTCATTTTCAAACAATGGCAATATTCAATCATGGTAATTATGTTAAGAAATTAAGATATTTGTAGCACAAGCGTACCATGAATCTAATCCAACGTGAACAAGGGTCGTCCGTTTAGAAAATCACTATCACCTTAAGTACCCACGAAAGCAAAATAAATCAAAATATCTGTAAGATTTCACAAAGACAGGGCAGTGTGAACAGACTGGAGGTCTAATGAAAAGCATGGAGACATTTGGTGGACGGTAATAACGAGGCTGAGATTCCTAATTAGCAGCTCTTCTCTGATTAGTGTAAATCCAGTATTGTTCGGAAGAGGATACCTAGAGCTTACAGTTTCAATCTTGTCCCATTATGGCCCACATCCTTCCCCAAACCCCTGCGGCATGTACCGCGCCCCTGTCCGCGGATGTGCCGTCATTAAACACTGTTAGACCTCTCTCTCTGATTGTCCATGGGTTTTAGCTGCACCAATAGCTTTTTACCAATAACATGTTCTTTTCATGCCTGTTTGAGCGCGAATAAAGGCAGGCAAAGGGTAGTCTGGGCTTCCCGGAGTGCCTGATCGTAATAGTCTGCCTCCTGGGTGCCCCAGAGTCAAGAGAAAGGGGAATTAATTATGGAATAGGTTACAAATGCAGAGTTCTCTTTTGGTCAGACTAATAACTGAAAATGGTATCCGTGATCCAAAACGAGATGTTATTATCTTCATTTGGAAGTGATTTGAAATTCATGAGTTGAAATAACACTATTCATGTAAGGGAATTGACTTGAAATTTGATAGGGGCTGTTTTACCAGCAGTTGAATAATGTTGCTAATGATATGACATCGGCAGGATTCTTTGTAAATTAGTATTTCATCGGAAATGAGATGGTCACATTGTCACTGACCTTTGTTGATGGGTGCTGACCTTTTAACAGATATCAAATAGTTTTATTGAGAAGAGTTAATTTATTTGGATAACATTTTAAGCTTTAATGGACTATTATCAAAGGTGCCATCTCTTTTAAGGGACCATCATGCGGCAGTTTGGCTTCTCCCTATTAGGGTTTATGCCCAGAAATGACACCATAAATTTCCATCCTCTGTCGGTGCAGCCAATTTGAGTACAATTGCCTGGGGTTTCCTAGCTACATAAATCTTGAAAAGTGTTCTATGTATGATAAGGTATTGTCTCTGACATTCTCCCTCTCACTTGGGAGTCAGTGGACAGTGGTCCTACAACTCTCTGTCTCTTAGTAACATTTATACTAGATGTGAGTCATGTGCTTCTGTCCTTAATGTTATCACTTTCATTATATGCAATTATCACAATTGCCTGTCAGTGTCATAATTCCTGAATTGATTAATGTAAAGTACTATTTTTATCTTTTGTCTTGATATTCTCACATGGCGGGTGACAGACATATAATTTTCGAATCAGTCCTGCTTTGGGTTATGTTATCGCCATACTCTCGTGTCAATGGAAGTGACAGAAATATAGTTACTGATCATCATTTGCATATTTTAGTTCATATTCTCTGCCAATTAATTCTGTAACATGGCCCTATCGAGTGTTATCAGGTTAACGTCAAGCTCAGTTTATATCATATCCAAATTTGCACGTGCATACAAGGCCTGTTTTGATGAGACAGAGTTCATTTCTTTCTTTCCGAGATTCTTTCATAAAAATCCATTTACAAGTTAGAAGAAAATCAGATCATTCTTACGCAGTTTAAAAGCGTAAATTTAATTTTACAAGTTTGAAGAGTGATGCGTAAATGTTAATTGATAGTTGAAAGCAGAAAGACGTCTCGGGGCGGCGAGGTGGGGGTCGGGTGAACAGCAAGTGATACTGATGATACACACTCATATATTTTTTATTCAAACTGTCACACGGATGTGGGAAGTTGTCTAATTATCACGTGAGCACGAGCGACCAGTCACACCCCTGTCAGCAAAAGACAACGACGAAGCGCATGCCTTTATGAATACATTTGCATACAGATGTAAAAAGTCACGAAAAGTGGGAATGGGTTTTTAGGGGACAAAGGAGCAGGCTGCATGACAGATTGAACTAATGACAGCCATTACACCGGCAGTCTCCTCCGAGGATACCTCCACACTCGTCTGGCTCAATGAATATTTTATAATTATCCAGCACCCAGCCTCGGCCTTTTGTTTTAGTTTTTTTACCAAGGTAAAACATGCAAGGGTTATCTCTCTGAATGAGACAAGTGATTCAATACTTGCTTCTTCAACTTTGAAATTGATAGGTTTTTAATGGTATGATGAACTTAATCAGTTGTGAAGGTCACGGTCAAAGTTGGTTATGGTTAAACACTTTCAGTTAAATTGACATAAAGTGAAAGTGATTCTAGTGATTAAAGAAAATGATATAACCCCTTTGTACTAAAGACTCTATAATTCACAATATTCATAGATTAAACCTTAAAAAATGTACATAATTTCATCAAATTTATTGTTATTGTATTGTGTTTGTCTTTGAACAGAAAAAGATTTTCAATGACTGCGATTGTACTCGAAGAAAAAATCGGACTTATTCAACTTTCATCTTTTTAT
Source organism: Steromphala cineraria (assembly GCA_916613615.1). Classification (NCBI taxonomy): domain Eukaryota; kingdom Metazoa; phylum Mollusca; class Gastropoda; order Trochida; family Trochidae; genus Steromphala; species Steromphala cineraria. The sequence continues at coordinate 13,267,192 of OU744721.1, forward strand.
TAATATCAATATTTCATATTTATAAGTCTCTACTTTGCACTTTCTAGTTATTTAAACTATAAGAGAAAATGTGTGACACTCAAAACAATTATCAAAATTTACACTGCTCCAATCTAAATAACTGTATAAAGAAAGTGTTTATTATTAAAGAGAATTGACACAATACATATAAATATATACATATAATAAATATAACAGTAATTTCATCAACTTGAAATTTCCCTTAGAGAATATTGAGCCAGTTGAAAATGAAATTTATATGACCAAAGTAGCATCAGTTTCACTTGATACAAGAAGTAATTATTGATGGAATCACTGATTTTACAACTGTCATTCTGCCTTTCACTTGAGAAAAAAAAGAAATCATATCTTGTCTTTTATGTAAATTTCAATTTGCAAACTGTCAAATGTTTGGTCAATGTTTGTTTTGAAAGACAGGTCAGTTTGAAGGAGGAGATTTGTATAATTGTAGAACAATGCTGGGCCATAATACTTTGCCCAGCGGCAGATTTTTATTCAATTAATAAATGATGTTCCTCAAAACCATCTCTCCCATCTGCAAATATAATTACAACATTTGGATCTGGGCATTTAGTTTGCCAATTTCAGTTTTATATTCCTGAATTATTCATCATTTTTGGAAATTATTTTTTAAATGGATTTAGGCTATTATGTATTTCAGGGCTATAATTAATTTATTTCTGAAATTTGAATGTGTAGTGTTGATTTATTCTTATTCACAAAGCTTTGTGGTTAGATTTTTGAGAAAATCACTCTCATGATACTGAACCTTATAAAAACTATTTTATACTTTCCTCATTCAATTTCTGCATTAGTTTTTTAAGTTGAGATATAAACTAGATCAAGAAATGAAGTGGGTTTTTTTTCAGATACATTTACATAACACGGCTTAGATAAATAATGCACTATTAGCAGTTTCCTCAAATAGCTTACCTGCTTTGATTTTTTTATTATTTAATATGTTGATTCTAAAATTAAATTCTCTTAAATTTAAAAACATATTAATTCAAATTATTCAACCTCTCAAGTCTCTTTATAGACTTGCTTAGGCTTTTATGTTATTTTAGGGTCTTGCTGACAGATTATGACCTTCCATGAAGTACTATTTTTATCAAACAACATAATGATTTCTTTTAGATGAGTTAAAATAAATTTGATACCAAATAATGTTTAATCTGATATGAATGATTAATTCTTAAAAGGAAGTTTATTATTCTGTTATTTATCACCAACATTTGTCAAGATTTTTGCAGTCATTGAGCTGAAAACTTACATGTCAGCAAGTCTGATACCACTGTTTCTTAAGAAGTACTTACATTATGACATCACAACTTTACGCTGGTGTGATGTCATACTTTCTGGAGGTACATGTATAACTAAGTTTTGTGATATGTTACACATACTCGTACGGGTAGTTTGTTTGGGCTTTATTTCAACCAATAGTGGCATGCAAATAATCACACCTTCATGCAGACATTTTGAATTTAACCAAGTACAATTGATATTGCAGGAAGACACCAAGCCCTCGAAACAGTACAAGGGTGTCCACTTCGGGAAGATGACGTCGAAGCGGACTAAGTTCGGGGGATCAGGGGGACCTGGCCCGGGGGAGTATGAGCCGTACAAGGAGGGACAGTATAAGACAGAAACCCTAAATGCCCCTGAGGAGGATCGTGGGGTCCGCTACGAGGCCAAACTACCCAGATATAATGAAGCTATCATCAAGGAAGAGGAGAAGAAGGTGGGAAACATTTTCTTAAGAAATTACTAAAATTATATTTATATGCAAATTTTTTGTGTGTACTGCCATGTTTGGCATAACATAAAACAACTTGGAGATTTCAAGCATGGAAGGTGCAGCCCAACCCTTAATTTGCATTAAAATATAGTTTTTGAGTACCGTCACAAAACAATGGCCTATGACATTAACAAGAATGGTGTTATGACGTCACAGGCAGGTTAATTTGTTAAGTCACTGTTTTCATAAATTGAAAATTAACCTAAAGGAGCCTGTTTTTCAAAGTTTTCTTTGTGTTAAGATAGTCAAAAGTAACATATCTTTGGATACCATTAATCAATAAACGTGGTACGTTTACCACTTTCGCAGCATTAAGAAAGCTCCAATAATTATATTCTTATCTTTAGTCTCAGACTATATTATTTTTTTTATTATTATTTTTTTATTCAACAAAAAATATTTCCTCATTGTTAGATACTTATAACTAAAGTATACAGCTTTCCTGATGATATTACAAGACAACACAATATCAACAGATTCTTTTTCTTTATAAAGATTAAAGTTTCATAGCCATGAAAAAAATTAAAAGTGAAATATGAAAAGAAAATAATTTTTGATTTTAATATGTTGCAGTTTAATAACGGCTGTGGTATTTTGTTATGTGTGACACATCAAAACTGAAATGTGTTACGTAACTTTTGATCAGTTGAAATGCCAGTATAAAAAGTTATTTATGAGAGATTTTCAAGAAGAAATTCTTTGAGATGAAGTTGTAAACCTGCTTAGTCATCAAGAAAGTGGATTTACATTAACTGCTCGTACTCGTAAAAACGTTTCCACAAAAAGCCCTCAGCTATGAAAGGGCCTGAGTATGCATCACCCCTGAACCTGTATAATCAAGGGCTGTGGTTTTATAGAGGACAGTTTCTTGCACATTGCACTAAAAAGTCAGTAAAAGCTAGTTGTAAAATATTTTTTTTTTTTATTGTGAGGAGGCATTTACAAAACCAACCTTATTAATGTAATCAAAGGACTCCTGTATAAGAAAGATGTTTATCTTAGTAATATCATCATGTCGGTTCTTTACAGTTTGGTAAATTAGATATTCATACTTTGGGTTTATTTGAATTTTGTTATTGTTTGGTGTGACTATGAGCTGCACCGCTAAGGAATCCATGGTTATATTATCATATTATGATTTGACTGATAGTTTGCCTCCATTTGAGTCTGCCTCTAAGTTTCTGGTGACAACAATTAATTCTTTCAATGTTTATTCATTAAATATTTATCTGCTATGTTTCTTTAACAGTTGAGTTTCATGAATAAACTTAATTCTCATAAGATGCAATTTCTTGCCACTAATCATAATTACGGAAATTTCAGTTATCAGTATCATTTTGTTCATTTCCGTAAATATATCATATCTTCTCCAACATAAATAAAATATGTATGTCGTATTAGCCTTACTTGCTTCATTATCTGTTTTATTCACTTTCATGAAATGTTTCAAGTATAACATGTACTGCTAACTTTTATTAAATACGGGAAAATTTACATCTATTTGATATCGATATGTATTTAAAAACATAGCTGTCCTAATTCATAAAAGAAACTGAACAAAACTGATTCTCACATGAATGTTCTTTGGATGGTTGGTTTAAACATATTTTATTCACTTGGAAAAGAATTGGGAACAAGTTATCCAACTTAAAATACCCTCTCCTTAGAATGTTCAGAAATAATTTACAATTATATATACAGCAAAATGACAGATGGCAAACAAGATCAAAGTATGAAGAGATAGAAAAAGGAGAAAAACAATAATATGCTAATTAATCTGATAGTTAAATGTCTTTGAAAATTTCACAGCATTTTCAAATATTAAGAGAGTTTAGAATTTATATTTGCTCCTTTTACATAGTTTCATTTAATCATCTGTTGAATATGAGAAAGTTTTAATCATTTGTCTATTCACGAAGTATTAATATTGACAAGTTGGCCAAGTATGTGGTAACTCTCAATATACACAAGTGACAATTATTGCTGATAGACGTCGGAGTGGTGCACATTTTATTTCCATATATTAAGATATTGTGATTTTGTGATTAGCGTTGACAGTTTGATGTGAAAAGAGGAAATTATTGGACAGAATAAGTTGAATATTGGGTGCTAAGTTCTCAAAGGTTATATTTGGTCCCGTCTTGTTCTTGAAGTCAGTAGAGTGCTGGTAATTAAATCATAATTTGAGATTAGTTGTCATGATAGTATGACTCACAGTTTACACAGGAAAACTCTCCAGTTGTCATTCTGTTTATACAAGATATGATTTGTGCTACTGGCAAAGAGGCTTAACACCATTGCAAGGCTTTCCAAGCCGGTCTGAATTTTTAACAGGGCGTGCACTCATTTCTTCAAAGTTCAGTAGTTTCAAGATGTCTTGATAAATGCAGCAAAAAAACATTTCATGATACAAAAAATATTTTCCAATTAAAGAAAAGCCAGTGTGATATTTTGTCAAATGTTGTAGGAGAGATAGAGTTAGGGGAGTGTAGCAGGGTGGAAAGTTTAGATATGGACTAACCTTTATTAAACATGACACAACAGCATCACAGAAATCTGATAAATGTGACAGCAGAGTGATTGAATTTCAGCTGCACGCTCGCCCATTTCTTTTGGACAACTACATATCACAGTAACAGCTTCAATTATTGATAAAATTATATCATGAGAGTTTTGTAAGCAGCCTCCATTCCAGGGAGCATGAATCATTTGTACCGGTGTAGCAGGCCAATTCTTCCCCAGTCTAAACCTTCCCCGGGGAAGAAATAGCCTAGGCCAAAGCTTCCCCGGGGAAGGTTTGTCCTAGGATAATTTCTCCCCGGGGAGGTTTTGTCCTAGGCCAAACTTTCCCCCCCCAGGCCAAACTTTCCCCCCTTGTTGAATTTATAAAATGTAAGTTTATTTCATGTCCTATCAGACAGGTATTTGGCATTTTTGTCTAGCAAGGTTTTTTTTCCCACCCTTGGTTATTACTAGCCTTGGGGATATTCTTCCTCATCCCAGATGTCCATCATTAAAGGGGAGTGGATAAGTGCCTAGCTAAATTATTTTCACATTTTTATATGAAGGATTTTTTTTCCCCCACCCTCGGTTATGATGTATAAGGGAGTGATTCTGGCCTAGCTAGTCTATTTCTTCCCCACCCTTGGTTATGATGTACAAGGGGGGAAATTCTGGCCTAGCTAGTCTATTTCTTCCCCACCCTTGGTTATGATGTACAAGGGGGAGATTCTGGCCTAGCTAGGCTATTTCTTCCCCACCCTTGGTTATGATGTACAAGGGGGAGAATCTGGCCTAGCTAGTCTATTTCTTCCCCACCCTTGGTTATGATGTACAAGGGAGTGATTCTGGCCTGGCTAGTCTATTTCTTCCCCACCCTTGGTTATGATGTATAAGGGGGGATATTCTGGCCTAGCTAGGCTATTTCTTCCCCACCCTTGGTTATGATGTATAAGGGGGGAGAATCTGGCCTGGCTAGTCTATTTCTTCCCCACCCTTGGTTATGATATACAAGGGGGAAAATCTGGCCTGGCTAGTCTATTTCTTCCCCACCCTTGGTTATGATATACAAGGGGGAGAATCTGGCCTGGCTAGTCTATTTCTTTCCCACCCTTGGTTATGATGTATAAGGGAGTGATTCTGGCCTAGCTAGTCTATTTCTTCCCCACCCTTGGTTATGATGTATAAGGGAGTGATTCTGGCCTAGCTAGTCTATTTCTTCCCCACCCTTGGTTATGATGTACAAGGGGGGAGATTCTGGCCTAGCTAGGCTATTTTTTCCCCATCCTTGGCTATGATATACAAGGGGGGAGATTCTGACCTAGCTAGTCTATTTCTTCCCCACCCTTGGTTATGATGTACAAGGGGGGAGATTCTGGCCTAGCTAGTCTATTTCTTCCCCACCCTTGGTTATGAGGTACAAGGGAGTTATTCTGGCCTAGCTAGTCTATTTCTTCCCCACCCTTGGTTATGATGTATAAGGGAGTGATTCTGGCCTAGCTAGGCTATTTCTTCCCCACCCTTGGTTATGATGTACAAGGGAGTGATTCTGGCTTAGCTAGTCTATTTCTTCCCCACCCTTGGTTATGATGTACAAGGGAGGAGATTCTGGCCTAGCTAGTCTATTTCTTCCCCACCCTTGGTTATGATGTACAAGGGAGTGATTCTGGCCTGGCTAGTCTATTTCTTCCCCACCCTTGGTTATGATGTACAAGGGGGAGATTCTGGCCTAGCTAGTCTATTTCTTCCCCACCCTTGGTTATGATGTACAAGGGGGAGATTCTGGCCTAGCTAGGCTATTTCTTCCCCACCCTTGGTTATGATGTACAAGGGAGAGAATCTGGCCTAGCTAGTCTATTTCTTCCCCCCACCCTTGGTTATGATGTACAAGGGGGGAGATTCTGGCCTAGCTAGGCTATTTCTTCCCCACCCTTGGTTATGATGTACAAGGGAGTGATTCGATCTGGCCTAGCTAGTCTATTTCTTCCCCACCGTTGGTTATGATGTAGAAGGGAGTGATTCTGGCCTAGCTAGTCTATTTCTTCCCCACCCTTGGTTATGAGGTACAAGGGAGTTATTCTGGCCTAGCTAGGCTATTTCTTCCCCACCCTTGGTTATGATGTACAAGGGGGAGAATCTGGCCTAGCTAGTCTATTTCTTCCCCCCACCCTTGGTTATGATGTACAAGGGGGGAGATTCTGGCCTAGCTAGGCTATTTCTTCCCCACCCTTGGTTATGATGTACAAGGGAGTGATTCGATCTGGCCTAGCTAGTCTATTTCTTCCCCACCCTTGGTTATGATGTAGAAGGGAGTGATTCTGGCCTAGCTAGTCTATTTCTTCCCCACCCTTGGTTATGAGGTACAAGGGAGTTATTCTGGCCTAGCTAGTCTATTTCTTCCCCACCCTTGGTTATGAGGTACAAGGGAGTTATTCTGGCCTAGCTAGTCTATTTCTTCCCCACCCTTGGTTATGATGTAGAAGGGAGTGATTCTGGCCTAGCTAGTCTATTTCTTCCCCACCCTTGGTTATGAGGTACAAGGGAGTTATTCTGGCCTAGCTAGTCTATTTCTTCCCCACCCTTGGTTATGAGGTACAAGGGAGTTATTCTGGCCTAGCTAGTCTATTTCTTCCCCACCCTTGGTTATGATGTATAAGGGAGTGATTCTGGCCTAGCTAGGCTATTTCTTCCCCACCCTTGGTTATGATGTACAAGGGAGTGATTCTGGCCTAGCTAGTCTATTTCTTCCCCACCCTTGGTTATGATGTACAAGGGGGAGATTCTGGCCTAGCTAGTCTCTTTCTTCCCCACCCTTGGTTATGATGTATAAGGGGGGAGAATCTGGCCTGGCTAGTCTATTTCTTCCCCACTCTTGGTTATGATGAACAAGGGGGAGAATCTGGCCTAGCTAGTCTATTTCTTCCCAAATCTTGGTTATGATATACAAGGGGGGAGATTCTGGCGTAGCTAGTCTATTTCTTCACCACCCTTGGTCATGATGTACAAGGGGGGAGATTCTGGCCTGGCTAGGCTATTTCTTCCCCACCCTTTGTCATGATGTACAAGGGGGAGAATCTGGCCTAGCTAGTCTATTTCTTCCCCACCCATGGTTATGAGGTACAAGGGGGAGATTCTGGCCTTGATATAAGCTTTTCGGAGCTTGTTGGCCAATCCATTCATGTATATACACATTTCATGAATAAAATATGTTTAAATCAAAATATGGTTTTCATTTGAGTTGTAAAAATCTATAAGATATTTTCAAAAAGAAAATTTAGCTGAAATGGTGTATGGGGGAGACATCAGTTTTTACGAGTAAAAACACTTTCTAGTTATATCTTATTTTATTATTGTTATATTAGAGTAGCATTTGATAAATTGAGGTTAAAAGTAAAGTAAAGAAAAAAATGGTATCATTAAAATGATTCCCTGCTTGTAGAAGGTAATATCTGTATCAACAAAAAGAAGAGATGTTGTTTTTTTGTTGGAGTATAATGTCTGGAATTAAATTTATTGTTTAATGAAATTCATTATTCATTTTAAGTATTTCAATTAACAATTTGATAGACCGATAGAGTAATACTTGTTGATTATCTCTCCACTGGTCAGTACCCTACATCGCTTTCCGACACAAAGAGTCTTGAAGAACGTAAGAAAACCAAGAGGCAACTTCGATCACAAGCAACAGCGTTCACAACTCAAGATGGCATGCTCTATCACAAGGGATGTCACGTCCTTCGGCAGAATGAAGTACAGTCAGTCATCAAGAGAATTACTCCTCAATTTGAAAGGGACACAACTCTATTAGGAAATGTCACATATTAAATCTGTTTCTTGCATTCTGTTCAACAATAATTGTTCAACAAATCCAGTTCAGAGTAATATATAAATATATATATAAGGAAATGATGGAACATAACCAAAACGTTTAATTTTTGGTGATTCTAAATTTTTATGGATTATATTCTCTTTCAAAGATTTTAGTGTCATAACAGGTATAGACAATATGGATAGGTTCAGTATACTCATAAAAATAACAATGAATCAAAACAATTGTTTTCTGTCCTTGACAGGTCCTTGAAGTTTGATATGTTTGGAAAATCCTTATTTTGCACATATCTTAAAGATCCATAATTCCTTAACTAATTTAGCTATTGTCAAATTGATAACACCTACTCATGCACTATTTTAAGTACTTTCACTATGTTACCCTTTATCATAAAAAAGTTCAGGAACTGGAAAGACAAACATCGAGTAGGGGTATATGAATATGAATTATTTAGTCGTTTAATTAAAGCTAAACAATTCATCCAAACATATAACAAATAAATTTATTCATCTGACCAAGGCCAAAATATTTTTTCTTGAAATACCTTATTAACAAATTATCAATAGTTATTCTTAAATCCACAGTTTTACATGACAGACTTCAAACCTCTGTATCTCAAAAGCGTTGACAGGTAATTCAACAAGTTTCTCAACCACTTCAGGAATAACTTTGTCTGCAGAATAATGTAATAGTTGACATTGGCCGCCATGATGAATTTTCTGCCAAGCCCCTATCAGTTTTGTTACTCATGTTTATTATCTAAAAATAGTAATAAGTTTCCGTATGTAAGGAAGTCGATGTTGGCCCTTAAACTTAACATCAAGTTTGGGTTTTAATTCTACAATAATTTTGTTTGATTATCAGTATCCTACTATCAGAAATGGGGTAATAATAAGAGTGCAATTAGATTTTTGAAAACAGTTTTTAGGAGCTAAAATAAGGACAGATGATGCAATGATTTTCCCCCAGGTTAAGTAGTTATATTCATAAAGTTCTAAGAGGCATTTTAGTATTGTTATATTGGTGTAAATTACTTATGACAGAAAATTGTATTCTGCATGGTATTCAATGGATGATGCTGAGAACCACAATGTACGCATTTTGGCCAATAATAATGTATTATTTACTTTAAGTATAAATGACATCTTGGAGAAACAGGAGCTACAAACTTCTTACTATGAAACATTTTCTCTTACTCCTGTTTGGTTCTAAGTATAGACGATTTTGTAATTCTCTTATTATCTCATACTCAATTGATATGGATACAGTAATAAAAGAATCACTTAAAAACAAGAAGACATGGTCATCAACATCCCAACCCCAAAATAAGTTTTCATTAAAGCTCCCAATATTTTCCTAAATGGTCTGTTAGTCTGTAATCAGTAATTGCATTTACCTCATATTTGAACTCCATCAAGGTATTGATACCCTAAAGACACAGTGCAGATTTTGTAATATTCTATCTTAAATAGTTTCTGAGAAAGCAGATTCATGAACAGAGTCCAAAAACACAAAACAAGGGCAATAACTCTGTAAAAAGTAATTTTGTGGTTCTGATTTTCGAATTCAATCAAGGTATTGATACCCTGAAGACACACAGCAAATGTGGTCACCCTATCTTAAATAGTTTCTTAGAAAAACTGTCCCACTTAACTCGGGACGGACGGACGGAGCCCAAACCTATATCCCTCTGCAACTTCGTGGCAGGGGATAAAAAAAAACCCAAAAAAACTATTGACAAGTTTTACGTTTATGTAAAGTTGGGTTAACATAAATCAAGTGTTTTCCTTAGTGTCATAAAATGGTAATCATTTAGCAAATGTATACATTTGTGATAAGGCTACATAGATGTGGAGTGGCTCTTAATGTAGCATTCAGATGATACAATCTCAATCATTCTTATTCTAAAAAGTGTTATGTTGGACTTAAGTGAATTTAAAAAGTAAAAGTTAAAGCTCATAGTAGTGTGATAAGGGGTGTTGTTTATCCACTTCTCCTCAAAAACCATTCTATGGATTTAATTTAAATTGCACACATGGCTTATAGGCATCCTGAGAGTGTGCAACTGATATTTTGTTTTTAAATTTTTGAATGTTTTTCAAATTTCTGACATGTTGAACTTAGGTGAATTTTTGTGCAAGTGAAAGCTCATGGTAGTGTGATAGGGGGTGTTGTTTATCCACTTCTCCTCAAAAACCATTCAATGGATTTAATTTAAATTGCACACATGGCTTATAGGCATCCTAAGGGTGTGAATTTCATATTTTGTTTTTCAATTTTTGATTTGTTTTTCAAATTTCTGACATGTTGAACTTAGGTGAATTTTTGTGTAAGTGAAAGCTCATGGTAGTGTGATAGGGGGTGTTGTTTATCCACTTCTCCTCAAAAACCATTCAATGGATTTAATTTAAATTGCACACATGGCTTATAGGCATCCTAAGGGTGTGAATTTCATATTTTGTTTTTCAATTTTTGATTTGATTTTCAAATTTCTGACATGTTGAACTTAGGTGAATTTTGGGGCAAGTGAGTTCATAGTAGTGTGATAGGGGGTGTTGTTTATCCACTTCTCCTCAAAAAACGTTCAATTGATTTAATTTAAATTGCACACATGGCTTATAGGCATCCTAAGAGTGTGCAACTGATATTTTGTTTTTCAATTTTTGAATGCTTTTCAAATTTCTGACATGTTGAACTTAGGTGAATTTTTGTGCAAGTGAAAGCTCATGGTAGTGTGATAGGGGGTGTTGTTTATCCACTTCTCCTTAAAAACCGTTCAATGGATTTAATTTAAATTGCACACATGGCTTATAGGCATCCTAAGGGTGTGCAACTCATATTTTGTTTTTTCAATTTTTAATTTATTTCAAATTTCTGACATGTTGAACTTAGGTGAATTTTTGTGTAAGTGAAAGCTCATGGTAGTGAGATAGGGGGTGTTGTTTATCCACTTCTCCTCAAAAAGTACTGGATAGACTGCACTATTCTTCCAAACATGCTTTAAATGTATCCGAATTTTTAGTTTTCTACATTTTAATGGATGTTTGAACTTAAATTAAGCTAAAGATGTGCATCTCTTTTTAGAATTTATGGTTGTATTTATGTATAAAATAAAAAATAAAACATTATAAATACTATGTCTGTTCTTGGTATTCAATGCTAATATTTGGCTTGGAACCTTTCCCAGAGACTGATAAGAACCTGCTTAGTTTGCCGTAATTTAGTCTGTCAAGACAAGAATCATTAAGCAAGGGTGGGGAAGAAATAGACTAGCTAGGCCAGAATCTCCCCCCTTGTACATCATAACCAAGGGTGGGGAAGAAATAGCCTAGCTAGGCCAGAATTTTCCCCCTTGTATACATAACCAAGGCTGGGGAAGAAATAGACAAGCTAGACCAGCATCTCCCCCTTGTACATCATAACCAAGGGTGGGGAAGAAATAGCCTAGCTAGGCCAGAATCTCCCCCCTTGTACATCATAACCAAGGGTGGGGAAGAAATAGACTAGCTAGGCCAGAATCTCCCCCCTTGTACGTTATAACCAAGGTTTGGGAAGAAATGGCCTAGCCAGGCCAGAATTTTCCCCCTTGTATATCATAACCAAGGGTGGGGAAGAAATAGACTAGCTAGGCCAGAATCTCCCCCCTTGTACGTTATAACCAGGGTTTGGGAAGAAATGGCCTAGCCAGGCCAGAATCTCCCCCTTTGTACATCATAACCAAGGGTGGGGAAGAAATAGACTAGCTAGGCCAGAATCTCCCCCCTTGTACATCATAACCAAGGGTGGGGAAGAAATAGACTAGCTAGGCCAGAATCTCCCCCCTTGTATATCATAACCAAGGGTGGGGAAGAAATAGACTAGCTAGGCCAGAATCTCCCCCTTTGTACATCATAACCAAGGGTGGGGAAGAAATAGACTAGCTAGGCCAGAATCTCCCCCCTTGTACATCATAACCAAGGGTGGGGAAGAAATAGACTAGCTAGGCCAGAATCTCCCCCCTTGTATATCATAACCAAGGGTGGGGAAGAAATAGACTAGCTAGGCCAGAATCTCCCCCTTTGTACATCATAACCAAGGGTGGGGAAGAAATAGACTAGCTAGGCCAGAATCTCCCCCCTTGTACATCATAACCAAGGGTGGGGAAGAAATAGACTAGCTAGACCATGATCTCCCCCTTGTATATCATAAACAAGGGTGGGGAAGAAATAGACTAGCTAGGCCAGAATCACTCCCTTGTACATCATAACCAAGGGTGGGGAAGAAATAGACTAGCTAGACCATGATCTCCCCCTTGTACAAGGTAGAGTTAAGGGTGGGGAAGGTTTGGCCTAGGACAGTCTTTCCCCGGGGAAGATTGAGCCTAGGGGGGGAAAGTTTGGCCTAGGCCGAAGTTTCCCCGGGGAAAGTCTGTCCTAGGCCAAACCTTCCCCGGGGAAAGTCTGGCCAGGGGGAAAGTTTGGCCTGTTACACCGGTATATAGAAATTAACTTGAAAACATGATCAGCGACGAATCCATTTGAGGGGGGGTGTATTTCTGGTAAAGATACCTCTTTTGGACCAAATTTTAAAACATTTAAACTGCTTTCCAAATTTGTTTTAAAATTCTTAAAACCGCCACTGATGATTTAAGTCCTTAAATAATTTTCATAGCTTACTTCCTTGTAATATAACCTTTAGATTAATATTACTTTTTGAACATTTATGTCCCGATTTGATACCAAGGTTAAACTGAATCATTCTTTTGGATAACTCTGTGTATATCTGCAATGAGAAGAAATAAACAGCTGAGGGAACAAGCAAAGTCGTATGTCTTTAGACATGTACTTATCAAGAAATGATCATTGCAATAGGCAGCCAACTCTTCTTATCACAATTTCTCATTTAAATTTATGAGCGTAATGCATTTTTAACATTTTTTTCCAACTTCCACAGCCCTCTTAGCTCAGTCGATAATATCATGCAGGTTTTGTGGTTTATGATTGTGTCAGGGATCACAAACACATCACACTTTGATAGCAAAAAAAATTAAAGTTTCAAGAGCAATTTAGCTAGATTTGTCACCCCAACTGTTATTTATTAAGACAAAATGAGGAGCAATTCTTCCTGAAAGACGCCAATCTTTCCCTATGGGAAGCACTCATGGATGGGAAAGCTTGGGGTCAAGTCGTTTGGTTTATAAAATCAAACTATTTATTTTTTCAAGACGGCCACAAACAGGGGGTTATTGTTGGGATGTTGTTTTTTCTCTTACTGAAATATGGTTTCAATTATATCTAGAACATGGGGAGGTATATCTTGAGTGTTTTTTCTCCCAGGCTCTTGTCTCAGCTCTATGCACCCCCTGCCATTACTTATCTCTGTCTTAGGCACCCATAAGTACAGGAGGGGGGTGGGGGGTTGAGGTTTGGGGGGAGTCAGAAAGAGCAGATGTACATTCATCATAGCACACCGAAGGCAATGTACTTTAATCGTTTATCTATCTTTGTGTGCGGTATTGTGATATATAACTCCAAAGTTATGCATTTTTGCAAAGGTTAACACAAATTTGACTGTTATGGTTTTGATCCTTGTGAATTTATTATCACCCCCACTGCTATATAGATTAACAAGTAATAGTTATGCTTTCAGTATACAGCTTTTTCGATAAGATGTTTGAAACAATATTTCTCTTGATATATCCTCAGTATTTTTTCTAATCTATGAGATTTTAATGGCATATATCAGTGTATGAAATAAGGCCAGTCCGACAGCCCGAAACGGGTAACTTCTGGTGCGGGCTGGTAACTTTTAAAGGTTTTTGTTTAATTTGACCATGAAATTAAGTAAAATCATTCTTTCGGGCTGGCAACTTCTCAGGCTTATTTCATACACTGCATATATCTCATAACATTTTGAATGTGTAAGTTATATTGAAACATTTCATGCTCAAAAAACTTTCCTTTCTTTAAACTGTTTATGTTATTCAGCACAAGGTACAGTACAGAAATAAGCTTTTTATTTAGCGAAGATTTACAAACTCAAAATCACATATTAAATTACTTAATAATTACTTAATGTGTAATTATTTTTGCAGGCAATCCCTGGTCCTGGAAAGTATGAAATTAAAGGACAGTTTGAACCTCAACAACCAAAAATTAACACAGATGGAATTGAAATAGAGCATCCACCATTTATGTCACAATCAAAGGTATGTTAAATTTTTTTGGAAAATTCACATTTGTTAAAATTTCTGTGAAATTTCATCATTCTTGTAAAAGTAATGTAATAAAACATGTTTAGTATAGCTGTATGTTAATTTTGTTCATAAGTTTTAGAATGTTAATTTCATACATGAAAGAATTTATTTCAAGTTCTTTAGTTTTATCTGATCTTATGAACTGTTCATTGTTTTGAATTTGGTATTACAAAAAAATATTTTGTAATTAGAACTATGAAGATTATGTCATTAACCTCATTTCATAATTTGCTCCTCAGAGATTTCAACCGATTAAGCTAATAACACCTGCTCCTGGTTCATACAACGACCCTCGAACTGCTCTAGATTCAATGAAGAAAATCACAGGATTAAAGAGGAGTCCATTTGGACAAACATCTGTCCGATTCAACCTTGACGGCAAGAGAGCTCCAGGTAAAATCTCTGCTCTTTATCTGGCTAGCTTGCTTAACAGGAGTTACCTCCCTTGTCATACAGCTTTGTTGCTCTTTATGTCTTTTGCTGATAATCCATGAAACTCATATTCTGTTTCTGAGCTTTGAAATATTAGGTGACAAGGGGGATATTTGAAAATGTTTAAAATGTACATGTTAGAGATTGCCTTTTTAAACAAAAATCCTGTTTCTGAGCTTTTAAATATTAGGGGACTAGGGTAATATTTGGATATGTTTGAAATGGACAATCAATAGTTCACTGTTTTTAAAAAACTGGAATATGAAGTTGAAAACGCTTATTATGACACCAATCTCATGAAAAAGGAGTAGATTTTGTTACTGCAGTAATGAATAGTAAGTTTTTATAAGTCTTGAGTGATAAAAACATCATTTTCGATAAACAAAAACCAAAACCTCTATACATGCTTCTCCTCAATAAACCTTATAGAGTGAGTAAGTGAGTTAATGCTTAACGCTGCTTGGGCAATGTTTCAGCCATTAGCGGCGGGAAACCTTATAGAAATGTTAAACCAGATGTAAGTTAGTGAACTTCTTTGTCAGTTACATCTTAGATTATTTTGTATGAAGTAGGTACCTACTACTTACATGACTGACTCATGTTTATTTACCTGACATAATCAGACAGAAACCCTCCCCAATTACTGGCCAATTACCCCTGATGAATGAGGGGGGAACACTGATCTCCCCCTTAGATGTCTCTCATGACAAGTATCTATATGTATCATAATCTAACCAGAATGTAGATACTTCCAGCGTGTTTCAGATTTGAAGTAGCTAAGTAAGAACATGATCTCTCCTGATTATAAGATGATGTTCTTGTGTAAAGAAGGCTGGATATGTCACAAGGAATTTGCTTGATTGGCGTAGTGTTTCTCTTTTGAATCTGTTTTGAATTAAGATATGAAATAGTTTTCTTAGATCTGATGATTATTTTTTAGACATTCAGAGAGACTATTTTCTGACTGATAAATCAAAAATTCAAAACATCTGAGTTTGTTAAAGGTCAAATATGTATAGATGTACATAGGAAATATGAAGCTTAGATTATAATTCGATTAAGTTATGATTATGATTGTAAATTCAGATCGTTCATTTATTTTGAAGCAATACACATGTAAATCGTTAAATTATGACCACTCCAAAAAAGGAAACGCCTAATCTCTATGGCCAAATTCCATTACAAAATTCATTCATGATAGTGACCATATTACTGTGGTATCATAAAGTGTGATTCTTACTGACACTATGGAATGACCATACTGATTTGATTAATCAGTTTTTTATTCATTTATTCTAAATGATCGATTTATGTCTTTTTACAAAATTTAATTATTGTTTTTGATTTCAATGGGTCAAATATATGTACTGATTCACCGTTAAAAATAAAAGTATCATGTTGTTAACAAGAACAATGTTAAAACTTTAGATATTGTTGTATACATGTCAAGCTTTAAATATCTGTCAACTTTTGTTAGCATATTTAGTTTAAAAAATAACAGAACTTCATCTAAAAATTTACTGATATTTATATCCTGAATGAAATAGGTTCATTATACGACAGGGAGATAGTAGTCTTATGATATATTTCATCAGGTTGGTCAATGAAATTATATATTCATATTCATAGTTTTTAAAAATTACAAATCTGATATTTTGATTCTCATGCTGTCACCATAGGTCCCGGAGCATACAACATCTCCGGTATGGGAGCCGAGAGTATGAGGAAGGCGTACATGGAGAGTACGCGCCGAGGGGTGTTTGGGACAACGTCGACGAGGATCCAGGGTATGGCGAAGAAGGAGGAGGTTGAGAAACCTGGCCCCGCCCACTATCAGATGAAAGAGAAACCATTCCAGAGCAGATATCAGCAACTCTCATCCAACTTTGCCTCGGTCACTTCACGACTTACTGAACCACCAAACACAGTTAAGGTAGGTAGTTTATTATTTTACGTGTGTTTTAAGTTCAGCATGAAAAGGGCTAAGTTTTTTTAATTTTGTTGTTGGTGTAAAGTTAAAAAAATATTCCAAAATCCAAAAATTAGTTCTGAGGATTTGTGATTTTATGAGTGCTTCAAATAAAATCAAGTTTTTCTAGTGAAGTCGAGAATATCATGAATTGTTATTATTGTTGTAGAGTTAGGAAATTTGTCTCCAGAACGAAAATGTGTTTTGAAGAGTTGGGATTATATGAGTGTTTCAATTCCAAATATAGTCTTCTCTAGTCATATTGAGAGTTATGAAATTTTTGTGTCAACTATCTAAGGGTCGAAAACTTGTCTTTGTACTCTATGCTGTTTATGTTTTTTGGGAATCTTTCAGTTCATAAACTCCTCATAAAAAACTTATTTTGTATTGGTATTTAAAGTTTGTCGCTTATACATTATCAAGAGCTTCCATTGAACTTGGAATGCACTTAGGTTTTTCTTTTATTTGATGAGTCCTTTAATAACTTCCTAAAGAATTGTTACATGTGGTGAATTAGATTTGTGTATACTGGTAAGTTAAATTTCTACATATGTATGATCAAGATAAATATTTTCACTTTTCTTATATTGTGTACAGTTGACAAAGGATATGTGTTTTTTCTTTAGATACACCAAACAAATTAATATAATCTTTCCTTGATGTTGAAATGTTAAGTATCAATGATCTAATAAAAAGAAAAAGAAATCCATAAACCACTGTATGCAAGTAATTTGACTGTAAAGATTTAAATAACAATGCTCACAGTACAGTCAGACCTTGATGCAAGAATTAATGATTTCGTTGTAGGATTTCTACCAAGAGGGTTTGATTTTGAGAGATTGAGTTGCATTTCTCCCAAGAACAGCAATATTGTGTTTCAAATCAAAGTGCAGCAAATGCTTGTTCACATGCTTGACTACACGTTAGCGTTTCTCCTGTCAAGATCCTTGATAATACCACTTCCGAAGGTTAATGCTTACCATTTGCCTGCTACATAAAAATACAGACTTTATTTTCTCGGATAAATACATTGACGCCACAAAATGTGTTTGAAAACAGTAGAGGACCTGATGATATTTGAAGTGCAGGGAATAGGGAGAAGCAAGTCTCCACAACATATGGTCACTTTTCAATGAGAGGATGCGGAACTCTTTTGTAAAAGAGGCAATAAAGGAAAACACTCCAGACATGTGTACACCTTGTGATTGCAGAGAATGCATGAAATAAGAATTGACACTCTTATCTTTATATCTTGATGATTTATCTCTTTTTACTCACTCTTTTCGGTTGAGTCGCTTCTGTGCACCTAGTGGAGATGAATCAGGGGAAACATGCCTCCAACATGCACAAAATCTTTCTTTTTCTCAGAACTTGGTTGAGGTTAAAATCAAAGAGGATGAGGTTTTCTTATAATCTTTAAATTTAAAAAAGTAAAGATTCAGTAAATTTAAGATCTCATTATGATTTTCATTTTATCAACTTAATTAAGTTGAATTAAATTTCAAACTTTAAGGATAGTAATTGGTATATCAAATCTGTTTGATATAAGAAACATAAAATTCTTCAAAGAAAGATGATTGACTTTATTGCAAAGAGAGACTTAATATGAGTGTATGTATTAGAAAGTGAGACTTATATGAGTGAATTTGAAAAGTGTGAAGGGTAACTTAGACCATCTGTGCTACATGTGTACATGTGTGTAGAACTAGTAAGTTGTGAGTAGGCATGTTGTCAGTGAGGGATGAGTGTCCCACAGCCAACTGTCAACAGCCTGCACACCCAGCAGGCCTGCCGAGCATCCACCTTCAAACATGTCTGTACACTCTCATACAATCCAGTCTTCAGACGGCACACTTTCCCTCCAATTTGCAAATCAATCTGTATCACAGAGGTAGGCTGGCCTGTCTGTACAGGGGAATCAGTCTGACGAGCTGGCGGGCAGGTTAGTCAATGAAGAGGCTTCTCTGCTGCTTGAAACAGTCCGCTTCAATAAGTGTTTGGAGCAGCTGTCAGGTACTGCTAAACACAAAGACAGAGTCACTTTCTGGTCCACGTCAGCTCCAATGTTGTTTGACACCCAAAAGTGCCGCAGTGGCAGGCTACCAACTTGAATCCTACCCCGAGATCCAAGTTTACCCCCAGGTCTTGAAACCTTGATCCTTCCTCATCAGGGGTCCGCTTGTTTAATTAGCAGCCCTTCTCGGCACAGATCAGCTTTTATTTTAGCGGAGAAGGAAGCAGGTAATTTATAGACGGAGGTGACAGGGTATCCAGCTGCCGCCCCAAGGATGGCAGCCATTGCTGGGTAGCTTTAAACAAGATGGCTTGTTTGACAGCCCTCTTCTCAATACTTATCTTGTTTGCTTCCAGCATATACAGATCAAGATTAGAGTTAAAGTGTTGTTGTATGGGAGCCCTCTCAATTGCAGTGTTGTCCTTCAAGATAATTCAGTTTGCTTTGAAATGTTCTCTGTTTTCATTTGATGAAATACTTTTCGGAGGATTTGTCTTTCGGAAAATATATATCTTGTGTGGTTTTGATGGGTTGGTTATTAGACTTGAAATATTCTAATGTAGAGATAAAAAGTTAAGTTGACACTAATTGTTATTGCACTCAGGGTTGTGTATACAAAACGTCTCCCATTCTTTGGTTGTGGAGATACATGAACCCAATGGTCTCCATTTTCCCTT
The DNA here is from genome assembly GCA_916613615.1 of Steromphala cineraria. Taxonomy (NCBI): domain Eukaryota; kingdom Metazoa; phylum Mollusca; class Gastropoda; order Trochida; family Trochidae; genus Steromphala; species Steromphala cineraria. The sequence continues at coordinate 13,286,666 of OU744721.1, forward strand.
TATAGTTTGTAAATTTGTACCCTAAAAGGTTTACATTTAATTTTAAAGTACATACTGTTTTACTCTACTGAAGAGGTTGCAGAGTGTTTGTAGTAGGGTTGATTTTACAAGTAACATATTATTTCATTGTCATGCAGTTCTAGTGCTTTGAATGCCACACTAATGCTGTAACCCTAAATGCACTATTTTTAGCCCTGAGTTAAGAAATTCAAGCAAGTCATTTAAGAGTAGCTGTATGAGGCACTCTCAAAATGAAATTGAAAAAATAATTACTTTTTAAACACACTTCTGTTTTGGTAAATGCTCAAGGCAGTCCAACAAATGCAATTATGGCTTAAAGACTAAAGCTCTCATCATGAATGTTTCAGTAAGGCAACTTTTGCCCAACAAAACAGGGTGGGAAAATTGAATCGAGCTTGAATTAATGAGTTAATTAGGTAATTAATCTTCAGCTGATCAAGTGAAAGAGGCTGAAGCTTGTAGCGGCAGAGCAGAAACAAGCATGCACTCAAAGCAGAGTGCCACCTTATCGTGAGAATTGCCATGTTCCCTAGATTTCTTGTGCAAGACAGATGCCTTGTGAATACAGTTTTATTAATGACACTCCAATTTAGAAGTGTAACCGAATTAATGTCCAATAAATATGATCTCAAGGCCCAGGCTGGCCAGTAGAACATGCTGCAGGATTAACACCTTATCAGATCTGACCACCGGCTGTTGGTCACTTGCAGGCTCCATATGACCTCTGGGGTCGTCCAGTGACCTCTTGGGTCAACTTATTGCTTGTTGAGGTCTGAAGACTTAGGATGTTACAATCTCTGAAACTTAATTACTCCAAATAAATCACTGTATCAATCACAGATTTAAATCAGTCAATTGCTAGATGAGCCTATACAATTTGGTACTATTTACTGAGAGCAGGTTACGCTAGGGCTGCAGTTGGTCAGGAAAATGAAATAAGCTTGAGGTACAAGCGACAAAAAGCTGTTTATTGAATGATTGATGAAAAAATCAATGAGGGCTGTAGTATTGTGTGAGTCAGAGATTGGGTGTCGTTTAGTCGCACCCATTCAGCCGCTGGAGTGGATTCATTCTATCAAAATCTTGTTTGTTACGCATCAAGAATTCACCATGCCGTGTAACTTGTTTTAACATGCCTCAGGAATTAATCACAATCTATCACATCAAATTGTACCCAATAAAGAAAAGATTTACAATTTAGCAAAAACTGATATCATTTTGTATGATTGTTCATTAGGAATTTCCAGTAAAAACAAGATACTACAAATGTTAGAATTCTTTTGTTGTTTAATGAAATAAATGTTTATTGTAATGATTACACTATGTCTGTAAATTACCATTGAAACAGGATACTCAAAATTAAGCATTATTCTGATTTTTTTATTGAAATAAATTTCATAATTTTGAAATCATTTAAAATCTTTTATTGATAAAGATTTGATATTTCATTGTCCTTGATTGGATACAAATTCCTTTATTACTTGTCCTAAATGTTATAAAGCTTATGCTCCTGTTTGAAAATATAACCTGGAGAGAGCCTATCAAGTGTTCCATTCTGCCCATTGTGTGATCCCTTGGTATCAATAACAATGGAAAGATGATACTATTGGCTTCATTCAATATTAAACACAGTAGTCTAAGGACTCTTTCTCTCCTGTTCTCTCATCTGAGCAAATTGGAATTCATTTTTCACAGATTTTTTAATGCATTACTTAATTTTCTCCATGACCTAAAAGAGGCATTATTCTTTCAAAAATCAGTGAACTATGGCCAACAAGCATTATTAGAAGTTAATTAACTAATTATCCAAGTCAACAGGAACACCACCAGGACTCTTGCAGCCAGAGCTTTGTTAGCCAGGCTTCCACACAAACACCATTGTCAGTGTAACATTTGTTAATCACTCCACTAGTTCTATATAAAAAATCTCATAATGACTAACTAATCTGTCCGCTTGAGGTGGCTGGTTAATTTGATTTAACAAAAGATGTTATCAGGTAAATGTGGACAGAGAATAGAAGAATAGCGATCTGGACTTTAAATCCACGTGCCAAGATGAATTTGTGGGTATTGTTCGTGTATGGATCCTGCTGCTCCCACAAGTTCACCACGCCCTTTTCTCGTGAACACCCCTGGGCTTTGCTCGTGAGCAGACCGTGAAGATTGTGCTCATAAATCATAGCTTACCATCTGCGGCCAAGAATTACTCTCTTTTAGCTTCCTGCGTAATCCCACCAAAAATACTTGCTGTAACTCCAGTGGTATAACTTACGTTTGATGATAGGGATTTATCTAATTATGACAGAAAGAAGGATGGAGGGTCTGTTATCTAGGCAAGGTGCTTGTTACACGGTGGTTAGATCATATCGCCCCTCTCGGCTAGAGTCTGTGGGGCAAGCTGGATATGACAGGGTCCAGGACACTCTCTAGCTGACAAGGATCTCCCGATGTCAGCCGGCAGTGCTAGCGTAATCCCTTTATGATGGCAGTCCCACTTTTTATAGCAACTTAGTCCTGTAGTTATTTCATTGCTTTTGTTGTGACATGAAAAACCCAGTCTCATAGGTATTAGCCTTAATCCCTGCTAGTGTTATGGCCATAATTATTTCTCGGGCATACATTTTTTTATCTCGGATAATTAACTTGATATATTGATAACAGAATTGCTATTCCTAGTTTTATTGCAAACCATCTGTAATGCTTCTTATTAGCTTAAAATTATTGGGTTTATGAAAACTTAATTCTAATCAATCACTGCACTTTTTAACAAAAATTTCTATAACTTTATTTATTGACCCAAGAGAAGTTGTAACAAGAAGTGAACACCTGACAAAGTCTTAAAACTTATCACAATAAATAAAATACAAATGATAGAGTAAAATAAGAAATTACCTTTTGTATTTTACCATCTCTCAAAATGCCTGTCAAGCATCTAGTTTACAGTAGAACAGACATCATAAGTTTGCAATTCATAGTTAAACTTTATGTGAAGAAAATCCACTTTGCGCAACCTTCCTGTTAAAGGGTAATAACTCAGTGTTAACACTAAAGGCTAACGATATCCATACTCTAAGGAAGCTTTTCCAAAGTGGCTTAAGGTCTCCATGTGCATGTCAATGATGAGTCTGACATGAGCATCTTGGAGCGACCAGTCTTTAAGGTCATGCAACATGAGCAATTTCCTTGTTCTCTCTTTTTCCCTTTCTTCCTTCTCTCGATCCCACATGAGCAACTGCCGACTTCCCCCCTCCCTCCTTCGCTTAATCCCTTGGTGCTTTACGTAATCCTTGAGCTTGCAATCCCCTAGAGTTCCGCACCCTGTTTTGTTGAGAAATTTCTTCATCCATTTCGGTGGAATGAAATGCATTCTGGATGAGAGTGAAATCATGAAAACTGGTCGGAAATGAGGAACAATGGTACATTGGGGAACAATAACAGAGAATTTTGTTGCCACGGCTCAAGTCAAATGGTTTTCGTCATCGCATCCTGTCACTTTGAAATTAAGTTTTAAAACACTTTCACACCAGGGGCCCAAAGTCATGGTTTCTTTCCAGCTAGGCTAAGTTGAGGGGAAACGTCATGCCATTGTTTAGTAGCAGTTCTACTGCACTTGCAGAGGTGTTACATCTGACGCTGCATTTTTCCCTCCCTCTTTTTGTGAAAGCCAAAGTAGTAAGGTTTGTTCAGAATTAACTCTCATCTTTCATCCATCGTGTGATAAATTGATTATTATCTCATATAAAATTATTGTTTTCATTTCATATGTTGATTCCAAGTGCAAAAATCATTTGTCATTTCTGATGCGTAGTAATATAAGTTTCCAAAGCTTGAAAAACGTACATCGGAAATCATTGAAATCACCTATTGTCATATTTGTCCTAATGCTTCTCTCGTGTTTTCTCCACATCAACTACCTCGACCGTGAGTCAATATCAAAATTTCCTTTTTGAATTTCTATGTAAAACAAGTAACTTCCTAATTGCTTTATCCAGCAAATTGGCCACTGTCCCGATTCTACCTCTGCCCACCCAATTGTCCCCACGTTACCTACCTGGCCAGTGACTGAACCCCCTACTTGTATCACTGCATAAGCATATTCCTATCTATCAGTTCCATTTTATAAGATAGCCACTGTCTTTCTCCAAATTCTACCTCTCTCCAGTGAGTGTCGCCCAATTGTTCCCACATTAACCTGGCCAGTGACTGATTACCCTACACATGTATCACTGTAAATATACTTTCCTATAAGCTCCATATACTTTCCTTTAAGCTCCATTTCAGATATTGGCCACTATCCCTCTCCCAATTCCACCCCTGTCAAGTGAGAGCCCACCCAATCATCCCCACATTAACTACCTGGCCAATGACTGAACCCCCTACATGTATCACTGTAGATACCTTCCTATAAGCTCCATATCAGAAATTGGTCACTATATCCCTCTCCCTATTCCACCCCTGTCCAGAGAGAGCCCACCCAATTGTCCCCACATTAACTACCTGTCCGTGACTGACCACCCGGCAGATGGGGATCATGTACACTTCATCAAGTAGGTGATGGAGGCGAGCAGTCAGTGAAGATAACCCTCCATTAAGATGGTTAAATAGAGATAAACATGAAAGAGGCTTTCAGCAGCAAGCAATGAGCTCCACTGATACTGGTGATTAGGCAAATGGTGAGCTGGCTGGTCATCTGTATCAAGCACTTAATGGACAAACAGACAGGTACTCCTGTAAGGCCTGCAGATATTGTGGACCTTCTCTTGTTAGCCATTGATCCAAATTATCTCTAAACTGTAATTAATTACAATTGAAAATGCAACACTGTTTGGGCAACTTAGGATACGTATACTTGACAATTAACTAGGAGTCTAGAATTTAGTCTATGAATTTATTGTACCTTTATTATTGGGATTATATTTTGTCAGGCTTCGAAAAAAATTAAACTTGCTGCATAAGGGCCCCAACGCTATCAAGGCTCATATTGATGTTTTACGCTGTCATAGAGGGGATTAAACACCCAGCGACTAAAAGGTGATGATATGGCATAATGTTCAGGAGATACTAAAGGGTCAGTTAGTGTTTTGAAATTCAAAATGGGAAAATTATTGTCCTCTAATCTTAAGATATTAATTTTTCAAAATAATGTCTTTCTGGAGAGATTTATGATGTAAATGAGTATTCTCAATTACAAATTAACCTTATTGAGTACATATCACTACTAGAAAAATTTCTCTACATGATCTTGAGTAAAGGCTGTGGACACATTAAAATGCCATAAACTATGTAGGAGTGTACATGTTATTCATCTTGCTGTGATCACAGCTTTATGACTTTATGATATCTTTGCTCAGGTGGCCATCATATGACTTACCATCCCTCATACAATACCTCAGGCCTCAACCCTTTGTTATGGTATTTTATTTGGCCAAATAATTTTCTCTTATCAGAGATTAAATATTGAAAAAATCCATAAAATTTGCTGGCGATTATGAACACAATACAAGATAAATTTTAAGCAGGATGATGGCATAAATGAGAAATATCATTCAAGCTTTTTCTTTTTTCAAATACCTCTTTAGGTATCATTTAAAATGTTCACTTCGTCAGTCATAGGCTTTTTGCAGCAGCAATAATAAGCATATTCAAAGTTTGATTTGGGTTCATTTAGTTTTAATCATTGACCAAAACATAAGCACCATGAGTGTTTACTTTGCAATCATTTAGCTTTATACACTGACAAATGTATATGAGCAACATGATTCCATTAAATTGATTCCTGTAGTTGAAGTTTTGAAGGTGATATGGTTGTCAGCAAGGATTATACTTCCCATGGTAAGAGGACTTATCCCTTCTGTAGTTATGTTTAGCATAATGTGTGTTGTGCAATGAGCAAAAAATAAGCAACATGATTTCGTCAAATTGATTCCCGTAGTTGAATTCCAAAAGTGATATGGTCGTTAGCTAGGATTATACTTCCCAGAGTACGGGGACTTACCCAGTCTGTGATAATGTTTTGCATAATGTGTGTTGTGTAATGAGCATTATTGTTTAATTTGCAATCATTGAGCTTTATACACTGACAAAAAATAAGCAACATGATTCCGTCAAATTGATTCCCGTAGTTGAAATCTGAAAGGGATACGGTCGTCAGCTAGGATTACCTCCAGGGTAAGAGGACTTATCCAGTCTGTGGTAATGTTTTGCATAATGTGTGTTGTATGCGTATTGTGTAGCGTATTGTGTAGTGTTTCACCGGAGTCTGAGGGAGATGATTCTGTTGACTTGATGTTAAGCACCCTGAGGACGGAGGAAGCCTTCGAGATATTTACATGTGGAGTGTTGGCCCAGCGGATTATGTTTTGTTTGAGAATGCTTTTACCTCGGCCGCGGCACCTGTAACCTCCCAGTTCTGTTTGGATAATTAACGCACATTTGGAAAGTTGAGACGACACTTGTCAACTGGCCACTTGAGGGGGACGCTGTCTCTCGTATCCTTCATTGATTGGACAACACGTTTCTTCAAGCCTCTCCAGATTCTCGGACCTCTAATCTCATTCTCAATATCTCCATTTCAAGCACTCATTCAGGAAAGCAACTCAATTTTCTCCTGTGAAAAATCAAAGCGGTTGTGAAATCAACATGGTTTATTATAAACAGATTGATATCGACAAGATAAACATGTTGCTTTGTCAATATTTGCACAGCTCAGCTTAGTTTAAGACCAGTATTAAACCTTAATTGTTGAAAAGAAAAATCAATCTCCACTTGTACCCTGATTGAGCTGTGCTCCTAGTGTTGATAAAACTGCTGTTATCTGTGAACATTAGGACTATTTGTTATAAAGCTGATAGCCTTAATGGCAAATTACTGTTGATCTTGAATTCATGCTATACATAATTGTTGTATAATGAGTCTAATGAGTATGATGACTATGATGCAGGTGTCTAACCCCCGATATATGTAATTACAAGACTCTGCTCCTCCAGCTATCTCCATGGATTGATTAGATTCATTCTGCTCTTTTTAGACCAAATTATGATCTGAATTTTGCTTTAATAGTACCAACATCTAAAAATCTTAACATTCTTGAGTTCACAAAATACAGGGGGCGGGATAGCGCAGTGGTTAGCATGTTCGGCTTCGTATCAGGAGGTCCTTGGTTAAAATCCTGCAAGGGGCTCGGCAACTTTGTCTACAGTAAAGAACTGTTCTACACGCAGTCAGGTTTGGATACAATGTTGCACTGAATGTCAGTGTAGTACCACCCATGGTTTGCTAGTTCCAGCTGCCGCTCTCAGGTTCCATTGCAACACATAGCTCAATAGTTTTGCGGGCTTTCCCCTTGCAATAATACTAGCAGCCGTGATATAAATGAAGTACTCTTGAAAGTGGCCATAAACTCCAAATCACCTCACCTTACCCAAGACAAACATCTCTGGTGTCAATTCAATGTAGTACACGAAATGTAATCAAACAGAATGAAAGAAAGAAATATTTGAGCCTTGTTGCAAGCCAGCTGTTCAGAGAGGTAACCAACAATATGCTTCATTAGACAGGGTGTAAGCATTATGAGTATCATCACCCATCAACAATCCAAACTGCTCAGTCAACCTCTGTCAATGAATAGCTGATTCCACCTATGTCATTGAGAGCTGATAGAATCTCCTTGATGAATTGTCCTTGTGTTCATGTCACCTGGCCTTTCGGTAAATGGAAATGATACACAGATAAATGTCCACGATTTCCCCTCATTTCCCCGTCCTCAGAGACGAGGGCTGTACAATTACCGTCTATAGACGAGGAGATGTACGCATGTATATAGCTAGACTGACAATGATGGACTGTAATCTAGGAAAGGAAACCTACAATCCTATGTACATGATTCCACTAGGATTGGCGCCCTGTTATTTGGGAGGATCAAAATATTTGGAAGACATTTATTTTGACAATCCCCTTGATAGTCAGGATACTTAAAACATATTTATCTTTCCAACTTTGGGAATGTTTCAGTATCAATCATACCCTTGTGTACACCTTTTATTTGTTTTGGTAAAAATGAATTTAGTTTTGGCAGGTTTAAATTAATTTCTGTGTTTTGGATGTTAATTTGGATGTTATTTCTTGCTTAAAAACATTTTTTTTTTAAATGTCATATCTAACTTCTTTTTTTTTTCTGTGTCATTAAACCTACCAATTTCCAAACTCAATGCATATATATATATAAAAATGTTGCAGAATGATTTGAATAATAAAATTTTCAGTGAATATCATTTATTTGAGAATTTTTTCTAAAATTACTTTGCTATCAAAATAGCAAGTCACAAAGAAGAAATATTTTAAAAAAAATATTTGATGCAACTGCATAGCAAATATTACATCTTCATTACTTAATTCATGTAAAACACATCATACTTGTCCCATTCAATTCAATATAAACTCAAAATAAATGCCATTTTTTATTGACCTGTATAATGTTTTCAGCACCATAATTGAATCAAGAGGCGCCAATGTTGGAATTAATATCAAAAGATAACATTAACCTGAGCTGGTAAATATTCGATGAAAAATTCAAAATGCCATGCAATGCCTCATTTGTTTGGACATTGTTTAGGTATCAGGTTGGTTTAGGCTGACACAAGCCAGTCCTACCCCACGGAGCTGCTAGGTAGCATTGATGGATGGGTTCCTGTCCCTCTCATACTACAACCAAGATTGATCCTCCTCCCCCCCTCATACGGTCAACCCCTTCTCCACTCACACAGTCCTCATGCCTCCCTTCCCGACTCAAATAGTCCTCACCCATCTCTCCCTAGCTCAAACAGTCCTCACCCATCTCTCCCTAGCTCAAACAGTCCTCACCCATCTCTCCCTAGCTCAAACAGTCCTCACCCATCTCTCCCTAGCTCAAACAGTCCTCACCCATCTCTCCCTAGCTCAAACAGTCCTCACCCATCTCTCCCTAGCTCAAACAGTCCTCACCCATCTCTCCCTAGCTCAAACAGTCCTCACCCATCTCTCCCTAGCTCAAACAGTCCTCACCCATCTCTCCCTAGCTCAAACAGTCCTCACCCATCTCTCCCTAGCTCAAACAGTCCTCACCCATCTCTCCCTAGCTCAAACAGTCCTCACCCATCTCTCCCTAGCTCAAACAGTCCTCACCCATCTCTCCCTAGCTCAAACAGTCCTTACCCATCTCTCCCTAGCTCAAACAGTCCTCACCCATCTCTCCCTAGCTCAAACAGTCCTCACCCATCTCTCCCTAGCTCAAATAGTCCCCAACCCATTGAATGGTCCTCTCAACTCCAACTTGGACAGTCCTCAATCCTCACCCCCACCCTTACCAAACTCAAAGTCCTCGCCCCTAGTCTCCCACCCCTTTTGCCACACACAGTCTTCATCCCCTTTCTCCCCCCACTCAAACATCCTCTCCCCCATCCATATCACTGTTGCAAGTCTGACCTCAGATATCCCATACATGAGGCAGTTTAATAGGTAGCAATTATTATGCAAGACAGCTACATCCATCATCACAATGCCTGATCATACTGAGAATCAATACATGACAATGAGTAACTAATAGTTGTGGGTCAAGTGTTGGAAAGACAGTTAGTCACTAGTTTCATGACTATTTTACACTGATCAGTTTATCTGCCCAAACAATAAAGGGAAGAAAATGATCGTACAAGTAAAACGACAAAATGAGGGGATGAGTTACAGTGAGGAGACATATATAGTAATATTGATTACTCTAATACTATACCGTAAAAATATGCCCAAAATATGCTTCACAGAGTATATGAATACTTATTTATTGAAATATTTTTTTACCTGAAATAGTTAATATGAAAAGAATGATATTGTGAGACAAGATGTTTTTGATATTGTTATGTAAATACTGTTGACTCGGTGCAGTAATGATTGTTTGCATATCACCTCCCATCTATGAGCTCTGCGGTAGACATAAAGAGGTGCATTGTGTGCAGGGTGGAGATGCAGGCATGGACTGCACGACTCTCGCTCTATCTGTTATCATAGCTGCAGGCACAAGCACCGATCAATGGAGAAATTCATTTAATGTTTGTTTAATGGTTTTCCAATTAGGATCCAGTCTTTGTTCAACTGAACCAATACATGATTGAAAAGGATAATGATGATAGCCAATCATCTAAATGACTCGCTATCTATGCAGAGTACACTATCAAATGGGATGGTCACTTTCAACAATGACCTGTGCTTGAGGATCAAACATTTAACATGCTGCCTGCTCAGGTTGGAATATGTTGCCGGCCTTTTTTAGTTGATGATCAAAGGTTGAGCTAACTGTACACGACACTCTTGCTTTGATGTGAAATTGAATGATAAAACTTTGTCATTTTGTCAGTTTAGTGATCTGATATGGTAAGATTGGAACTATTTGCTTTGTCCTACTGCTGGCAGAGACAATGAGATTACATAAGATAATGAAGCTGTCTGTAGCAGTTATAGGCTTTGAAGTGAAATGCAGTTCATGTAGTATGGTTCCATGTTGAGGTGATGCCATCCATGAAATATCTCCTTTTCTACGTCACTCGGTGAGATAAACATGGTATTTGTCAAGGGAAAACAGACATCAATTATCTACTAGATATTCTGTGAAATGAATTGATTGCTTTTCATATAGATTTCTGATAAAGAAATGTTTGTCCTAATTAATACCAATGGGATGTGTGGATAAAAAAGATTCAATCCTATCGTACATCCCTTGTGATCAAATAGCATGACAACTTATCTGCTAGCTTCGGCTTCATAAGAAATCAGTCTTTTGGTTATGTAAGGTCATAAAAGATGGACTAATAAGCATATATCAGAACAATACCAATGCCTTATGATAAGGCAATAATGCAATAAAATTTTCAGATACAGGTGTAAGCAACATTTTGTTTTCTTCTCTCCAGAAAACAATCATATATTACCTACAAGTTTGTGTCTTTTTCAGGCCTAATTTGACAGGTGAAGATGTATGAATCAGTGTTGGATGCAGGTGCTTGCATAGGGCTTACTGAGGAGCATTCCAGTTTTCATGTTATTTTTCTGTCTGTCAGTTGTCTAATTACCTTGTTGTGTGTGACAGCTGAGGATATATTTGTATAAACCTACACCTTTGTGTGGGCCCCTCACTCGTATTACCCTCCAGAAGGGAGGAATCCATTTCACTAAACCAATAATACCTGCTGTAGAATAGCCTTCGTCCATTATTCCATCTAACCCCTGCAACCTCATTGCTTTAAGAAAACATTTAAATTTGAAGGGTTTGGTCCTTTTTTAAAAAAGGGATGGGCGAAAGAAGAATAGGTCTTTCTTTCCTCCTGTACCTATGCTGGTAATAGTTTACCCAAAGAATTGAGTTTGGATTGTATAAACAGTTGTGGGATGTGAGGTGATTATGTGAAAGCTCTTGTTTACCGCACATTTTTATCTCTGGTTCTCTTGGCGACCCTTAAGCTGGAATTAAGTGTTGTCGCAGTTTGCCGTGAAACCAGGGACATTGAGAACGCTGTTTTACAAGAAACATGTCCATTATCTCATTCCAAATATGAAACATGGATTAAAAGTAATAAATTTGCCTTGATCATATGGTTATTGATGCCATTTTGCCTTAATAGTTTCAATGAGTCATTACAGGACTTTTTAACACTTGATATTAATAGTTTGCATAGCAATCTTAAAATTGCCAGTTTAGCTTTAACAATCTGTTAGGATTTTCAAGATGTAAAGTCTGATTTACAACAGGCAGCAACGAACTGTTGGGGTCTGATGTAATGAGACTTGTAGAGAGTGGACTAGGGAAATGAGACGGGCTTGGTCCACTTATACCCTAGAACTGTTCAGATTATTGCTGTTAATACCTCAATATAAAGGACAGAAAATTAATTCCAAATGGCCATTAATCACAAATGTTCACAATTATTTCAATTTCATTTCACAGCTCAAATATAGTACAATCTTATCTAAATGAGATTTACATTCTGTTCTTAAAAAGTGTGAATTATTATTTTTTTAAATTAAATTGTGTTAAAAAAATAAAAGTGTTTAACATTAAGATAACAAAGTGAGATGAATTTGAAAAAAGGAAATAAGTATGAATATCTTCATTAGATATTTACAAATTATTTGAACATCAGTATAGTATTTGTCTTGTAATTGTATTGTTTGAAAAAAATATTTATGCTCCAAACCACAAATATAGAATTGTTTTCTTGAATTGCAAGCGAGTGATTTCCAGATGATATATAATGTAAAAAATTAAATCTCTCTTGGGAGAAAGCCTTTTTTCGTCCATAAAACGGATGTTAACTTTTTCCATTATGTCATGCACTCAAAGCAAAATATCATCTTGGAGACACAACTTTGAAACGTTTTTATCAAAGGCCTTTCTAGAATCAAATCCTTTTCTTTCTTATCTCTGTATTGTCTAGAGATTGTTTTGTAAGTGATGAATCCGAAGTAGGAATCTCCTTTGTAAAGAAAAATGATGCAAATAACTATTTTACAAGGTTGACATTTTACATAGTGATACACATATTTGAACCTTTTGCATTCTCAACACCTTGAGAAGTATATCAGAATGATGCATAACATATCACAAATACCAAGGGGTAATGGTTGGGAACATGAAAAAATTGAAATATTTTGTTTTGCTATTTTAATTCTGTTTGAAAGTATATTCTGTTTATCTTTGTTATGCACTAATGAAATTTTTTTTTTTTGAAGAAAGTAATACCAAATGACAGTTACAACTTTTCACTATTCTTTCAAACTATTTCTATTCCCTTCTTAGGGAGTGTCACACCTTTGTTGCTCTTTAACTTGAAAATCATACAAACAGAATCATGGTTTGAAGTTTTGTTTCCTTTCAAGATTTGATGTTTGTGCCAAATGGGAATAATTGTTCTTTTAGCAGAAAGAAGATAGAAAATTGTCTTCCTTTTCTCCAACTGTAGATGAAAGACAGTCCATGACTAGAACATCATGTAGCAATTTCAATTTACCCTTACTCTCAGTCTTCCTCCTTCCATCTACCAACACTCTAATAGAAAATAGGAATCCATTCAGTTCTTACTCTTCCTCTAATGTTGTCAAGTGAGACTAAATTGGACTACAGTTTTCCTCGAGTGCTTCTTTAATAAGTATTGACTCTGAGATTTGAGTTTGGCTCAAGCTTTTGATTGCTTTCAAGGAGTTGTTGCATTTAGTTCAAGTCTGTTTATTTAGTCATTTCTAACAATGCCTTTGTTTAGCTGAAAGCTTACAAACATTTGATGTAGGTAAAGCACTGGCTGAATATAAAGATTTACCCAGGTGGTTAGATCAGGGCACGATCTCTGTCTATTTGTTCTTCTATTCTCTCTCTTAGGTTTGGCTATCTTTTCTTTGATTAAAGCACTTGAAAGTTATTTATGTTCAATTAGCTTTCTGATTTCATACTCTATTATTTAAATTGTGAAGCATATTCTATGTTTAGAATAAATAGCGGAAATATGGCTGACAACATGTTAAACCCAACTCACTCACTCGTATTCTATGGTGTTGTATTTTCTTACAATATGAATATACTTTAAATCTTAATACATATCATTCCTGATAATCAACAGCAAGCATTTAGATGTTGTAAAGTAACTTCTAAAGATGATTCTAAAGAGGTTGCTGTTAAACCACATATTTCTCAAGTCTATATTCCTTTATTCGTTTTCTTTCTTTTTTCAAGCTTGTTAGCACATGATGAATATTCCCACCATGTGATGAAAACATTTCCTGCTATCTTTCCCCTGCATAAAGAAGTATTCTGTCTGGTCACAGTGACTTCGCCCTGAGTCTGATATCACCCTTGAGTGACCAATGCCTTTCAGAATGAGAGGGAAGAGTTTACACTCCAACAGGTCCGCCCGTCCGCTCCTGTATTGATATCAGAATCTCACGGCCCGCTGAAGAGTAATAACACGCAGTCAAGGCAATAGCTTACTGATTTCATACTCATTTATTCCGATTGGATCAACGAGTCGCAATGCCAACATTGGCTTTATCAATAACGAGCCATTTCTCTTCGCTATTGCTTTCATACATATTTGTGCATTGCTAGAAGTAAAGTGATGGTCCCTAGAGAGACGATTGCTTCAGCCAGATGCTTCAATCACTTCTAAAAGCCAGTTATAATGCCAGATTTATTCATCTTGGACCGTAACAAATTGTTCATTTCTGCTGCTGAAATGGAGCTTTATATGAGTAAAGGGGTTTTATTCCTGCCATAAGTAATATCCAAAGTTATCATTATTCTTTCACAGCATGTGTTTGAAAGTGTTTCATATTTATGCAACTCTGACAATATAGGACAAATCTGAAAATATGAATTGATTACCAATATGAGGGTTTGAATTTTTTTTTATTGTTTTGTTCTTGATATTTGAAAGATAAGTGCTTCGTCAGCTTCTAAAATGCATTTCCTGTTATGGATTTTATGAACATTGATACATTTTGTTTGTACTTCCAATTGGAACTTAGAAGCTTCAATTAAACAGAACATAATAGAAGCAATGATATTGCAATATGCAATGAACGTTGATATTTTCATTGATAATCACATTTAAAAATCCAATGTCTAAACGACAAAAGACATAAAACCTGTTTGCCAAACAAATGACAGAACACTGGTACTTTATAAGTTGGTTTGTTTACAGATTTGATTTTTTCTGACGATTCTTTGAGTTTTTGGATTTGATTTTATTCTCTAGGTTCCAACTATAAACATTAATTTAGCTTTTTCATTTCAAAATTATTCTCATCCCTACCTCATTGCAAAATATAATTTTAAAACTTTTCCAGAATGTTTATAAGGTGATGGAGAGTAGGATCAAGGACAACCCTTATGGTCAATGCACTTTCCTGGTCCCCATTTCTACAGGAGTTCAGTAATCAATAGCAATCATGTGTGACATTGACGTCGCCTATTTCAGCAACCATTTCACTGCGGCCTGCGTTTCATTCCGACTTTATCTACGTTTATATCAGTGACTGGGACATTTATGACCAATCTTACTTTACATGAAGATATACCGCCCAATGTTCCATCTCCAGCGACATTGATTTTCCCCTCTCAGCTAGTTATGCTGTAATTGGAATAAGCAATTCCCCTGCTTGAAGCTGCAGCTTCTTAAACTGGTCGCATTAAAAGCAATAACGATCTTGTGAAAAAACACAGAGAAGTTGAGGTGCTGGTTCAAAGTGTTTTGTGACTGATCGTTGATTGTAAAGTGTTAATCATGCTAGAAAATGACAGGTTTTATTGTTATTATATTGTGACATTACCTCTGGTAATATTTACAGCACTGTTGGTGTTGGAGAAATGAGGCATGTTTGCATTCATCTTTTCTTTGAAATGCTGCCTGGAAATCAGAATGGTTTGATTAAACCCAAATGGTCTTTGATTGCTCATATCAGGACTATAGAGTACTATAGATAAGGAAAATGTATTCTTGAACAGCAGGAATCAGTGGAAATTACTTGCCAGATAAAAAACATTTATGCCACGAATCATGCAATTTGGAGTCATTTATTCTTTAATGTTAGGCACATGAATTATCATTTTGATTGTAGATCAAATGAAATCCCTGTCTGTTCCTTTTTTCATATGATCTTTTTGTCCAACCTCTTTGAAGTTGATGACTAAAGATTGCTAGGTATTAAAAAAGGATTGAGTGATGGTTTTTGCCTAGGCTTTGACGCTTCAAAATGAATGGTATTTTCTTGAAATCAAAGACAGGTGCATAGACTCAAGTTGTTTGTGTAGACAAATGTCATGTTTGCCTCGGAAAATATACAAATTGATTGCAAGTGAAACTGTATAAAAAGCTCTTTAGATACATAACTATGTTTTTATTGCATCGCCTCTGGTATGTCTTTGATTATTATAACAGACATCGAACAATTTCCATATGTCTGAAAGCAAAAACGTCTCCATCAAAAAATAAATGTTGTAGTCATTCCCGGCTTATCAAAAATATCAAGGGTTTGGGTTACGTGAAAGAATCATCTCTACGGGTAGATTGAACTGAAAGAACAACAGTGAACAGCGTAATCGGTCTAGTATGTTCTGGACTCAGTGTCTTGTAGCCAGGATGTGCGCTTAGTGTTCAGGCCAGAAATGTCAGAATGTCAGGGGAGTAGTAGAAAAACAATTAAACTCTAATTTCAAATATCACGTGTTCATCAATGCAGTCCCTAGGTATAAGGTTAGCATCAGTTTTTGTCTGCCCCTTGGGGCTTATCAGAAATGTATCTAGTGGGCTGCATCTGCATAGATAGGTTGAGTCATCTCCCTTTGCTGAAAATTAGTGTGCTTATTTTCATAGGTGTATTTCCTGTCTTTAAAAAATAAATGTGCATTTGACAGACCCTCAAATCAAGAATTTGGATCGGATACGGCAAAAATGTTTATTATAATGTTATTATAATTTATTTGACATGTATATATATATTTACATTATAAGATATAACATCCTTTTTTAACTAGAACATCTGGAGTGATTATGTGAGATTGAAATGAACTTTTATGAACAGAATAAAAGAATTTGATATATAAAATCTTTGCTGTCAAGTCATCTAAACAATATGAAATTACGCATATCAACTTGCCCTTTGTCTTTCCTAATTAAAGCAAACTCTGATCTCAATTCAAGTGGACAAGAATATGAAGAACTGTCCCAAAACAGTAAGGACTGTCAATTTCTCACGTGTGGTGATGTTATCACAAGTGACAGTCCCAAGATTAATCAGTTGACTGGGAGATGCCTGTCAATATAAACTGTTAAAACAACCAACGTCCAGTCCACTCTACTGACCACAAAGTGGACATTAACCAACTGGCCGGAGGCTAGGTGTGAGAAATCTGATGCTATCTACCTAACTTTCCTCCAAATGGCCACATCTTCCTCTTCCACCGAAAATGGTAAATTAGGCGCCATCTGGCACTTTTGTCACTTTCGGTACCATTGTCACAGAGCTGGTACTGAGGGTGTTGTTATAATGGGCTACCATTCAAATACGTGTTAAAATATTTATCAATCAATTATGACTTTTTTTGTGAAACGGTGAAAAGATTAAGATCATCAAAGAGATTTGAATATCATTGTTATAATGACAGTCTGTTCTTTTTGTGACTTTTCCTTTATTAATGTGAAAAAAGTACTTTGGAACAAAAAATTAAGTCCACAGACAAATTGAAGAGATTCAGCTACTTTATAGTCTTAATTGCTTAAGTTTTTAACCCAATTTGATTATTGTAATATATTGCTAAAAATGACCTAACTTTCTTTTATTACATTTCTTTTTAAAGTTGATTTTTTTTAGATAAAAAATTGTGAATTATTTCGTGGCAAATTCCTTTGTTCTTAGGAAAAGAATCAAGTTGAATAATTCCCAGGCTAATTGTCGCAAGCAGAACAGGATGGCATTCAAAGGCCATAATTTCATATTGTTCCTGGCATCTCTTTTGTGAGGTAGTACCTGCCAATTATTGCTGCATGTAGGGATAGCCAAACCAGATGCCGATGTCATGTGGATTTTTGTGGGATAATGCTATGATTTGGGCACTTCTTTGAAATGTGAATTGCAAATGCCAACCCGGATTTAGGCATAAAAAATTCATAACTGTTGGCAAAGATATAAACAATGAAAAGATTTATTCCCAAATGTGGTGCCATTGAGAGTTGAAATGAATTCTACTTTCCACAAAGGAAATATCGGAAGCTCACAAAAGTCTGGGCTTGGGGGTCTGAGAGGCTAATCCGCCCCATGCGTCGTCAGTGTATTCTGATACCATGGGGAATAAAGCTCCTTGGTGTCGCAAGTTTGAAGGACACTGGAGGATTGTTAGAGAATTCTGGGCTTTACTTGTCCGATACTGCACTTTACTGATGGTGCACTATTTGGTATGTTTCTTACCATCTGTGGATATTGATGATGAACAGATTTCTTAGACTAGCTCATATATCTTCTTCATATATAAAGAGACTTTAGTTATTTGTTGTAATTTCTGGTATGGAATGTCACTCTTATCACATATCACAGGAAACTAAATCCAATGAAAGTTTCCTCTCTCTTTGCACATAACCATGGTTTTTATTTCACTAATTTGGTTTTTTTTAAACCAAAATTTGTTTTTAAATCGTCAAATATTGTACAATATCTGTCTTTGTGAGATGAACTACAGTTTAATTACTTGAGTCATGAAATAGTTCAACAGATCAAACAACTGTCAGAGAATAATATAAAAATATTTGATGTAAAGTGTCTTATGAATCAAAACCTTTTCTCAACATTGACTCCCTGTGAGCATGATTAAATGATTGTAGCACAAGTGTCACTCTAACGGGTGAGCAATACTGCACCAATTTCATCAATTGAAGACCCTGGTCTATCCATCAGCATTAGACTAACAACCAGTCAACGAAGCAGAAGATCCTTCCTCTGTCCACAAAGGGCAGTAAGACTGGTCTCATGGTCATCCCTTGCAAGTGTGGTCCAGCGGGTCGACTGCCCTCATCTTTATCTGTCCCCCTTTGCCCCTTCTGCTCCCTTGGGAGTTGGATTATCCTAGCAAAGGGGAGTAACTCCTGTCTGCCGACAGAGATTGATCGCCTCCAATGAGCCAGCATAAGGGAGGCAGACCTTTGGGCCGATGGGCAGAAGATGTTAGGCTTTTCTCATCTGATGATGTACAAAATTTGCTTTGTCTAATTTAATTGTTATTGGGCATCTTTTTAAGGTTAAATAGAAGATTTTTTCTGATGATATTTTTCAACATGAGGTCCCACTGTAATGAATTATCATTGTCAAGGCTTAGTTTTCCCATTTAAGGTTTTTTGTTTCTTTGTTTTTCAAGAGGTTAATTTGTTCAGTGATGCCGCTTGTGTTTTGTGTCAAATTGTTTGCTAATTGAGGCAGATTTTGAAGTCAGCATGGATAAGGATACAATGGAGGTAGCTGCAAGATTGATGAGTTTGTCAAGATATGAAGCGGTGCTGGTATGAAGAAATCTGTTTGGCAGTCATATCTCATCTACATTATCATAGAATCCATTTTTTCATAGGGTTAACATATGTTGAAGAAATTCCACATTTCCAGTCTTGTTGTAAGCTGTGGGCTTGATGCTCTTTCCTATTGACAGAACTGATAAAAGAGAATGCTCCCTAGTGCTGCTGCTACCAGGTAGCTTCTATTGAAATGGAGGTATATGCTCTTCATTAAGATTTCCAATGTTCACAGCTGCTGAAGTAGAGTATGTGTTTGAGGAGATATCTCTTGTCATTTACATGTTGATGTATTTGTTTCTGCTGGCAGGTATGATACTCACATAAAACCTTCATGTTGATCTTGAACTTTTTAGGGTTTCGTATGTAGTTGGGCTGATATCATTATATCACAGGTGCTACGGGTTGTTTGTCAATATTAACAATCTCAGGCTACTGGGGTCAATCTTTGATAAAATACGGTTTTGTATGCATGTTTTGTTATGAAATTTGGTTGAATGTATTATACTTTTATTGATTCCTTTTCTCTATGACAAAATTATTTTTTTCATTTGTGTGACTTGAGCTTCAATTTCAAAGGAAGTTGAAGAAGATTAATGGTTGAACTCTCAAGGGGGAAGAGATCTATCAAAAACAAAACCTTAAAAATGCTAAAATTATATTCATATAAAAAACAGAATTTCTTAAAAACAAAAGAAACTTTGAAAAGAAAAACAATTTACTATCTACAAAAATTCAAGAAAAAATGCTCGGAAAATTATTTTTTGGGCAATTTTTTATACCAAACTTACAGATAAGCACTTCTGTAATATGATCATGCTCTTTTTATGTTTCTTATCATAATAATTGTCTGTTTTCCCCCTCACATGTGCCTAGCAGTTCTTTCTGTTCTTATAATGAAATGTAACTCTTTGACAGCTTGAGTGATAAAATTGTCCAAACTGTGCCTCATTCTTTTTGTAGGACATGTTTTTAAGTGCTAGAAGCAGCTAGTTTAGTGGAGGCCTCCAGATCATTCTTGAAGTTTGTGCTCAGTATCAGGGAGCAATCAGCCCCTTACAGAAATAACCACAGACCATAACACAAAACATGGCACTTTTATATTCCTCACCAATACTTTTTGCAGACCCTTTGCAGGTTCGACCTCGGCCATAGTGATTAATTTTAACTTCTTATTAATTTTTATGAGAAGTTACTAATGTTTATTGTTCAAAATGTGTGGTCTTGTCATATATTTCAGAAAGCCACAATGAAAATTTGCACCTAACAACTGGCAGTTTTGTTTTATCTCTATTTGAAAGTAAAACTTAATTTTTTCATTTTGCTCGTCTTGTCGTCAGTTGTGCTTCATGTATAGTAATCTTTCATCTTCAATCTCAAATCTTAGAGAATCAAAGCAGTTGTGTTTTATTTGAAGATGGCAAATAGCAAAGCAAACAAAACTTGTGTTCTGTTTCTTGTTCTGAAAACAGTTTTAGATCTTGCACATCAGATAAGCCATTTCAGGAAGACTGGCAGTAAGGATCAAGTGCATTCACTTACAGTTGATGATGCTTTTACTCACCAAATAAAAAAAAATATCATAAATCACATTTTTGAAGGTTTGATAAATTTAAGCAATTTTAAATAGGAAATTAAATTATTAAGACGGAAATTATTTAAATAGAGAGTTATTTCAATGAGAAATGGCTTGTACCATTAAAAAAATGACAGTGTTCTTTCATCTCAATATCTTAGTATTTATGTTTTCAATGTTTAGACTATTTTCTGTTTGCGCTGACAAGATAAATAGCAGTTGTACATCAATGGTCATTATTTAGCCTGATACCACACTTGACACCTCAAGTAGATAGATCTCAGTCCTAATATAAAAGCATTAGCGTGGTCACTTTGAGACCATTCCACACACACACAGTGATTTGGAATGAGGAGAGTTGAATGCTTCTGAAGAGGAGGTAAGGAACTGGAAGTAAGTATCAGCACTTGAGGTAACAGCTATGGTATCGGTGGAGGAGAGACGGAAATGGTCTGGTCTGTGGAGATGGTCTGTCTGACCGGTCCGCGGAATGGAGCCATGCATCTCCATTAGAGCGCCAGTGGAGACAAGAGTTCCTGGAGATAGCAGGAGAAGAAGAAGGAAGAGATAGAAGATGGAGGAGGGAGGGATGGAGACATGCACATATTTGAAAACATATTGCTTTCTCTCTTACATGTGATGGAAAATTCCTGCAGAAGTTTGAAACTTTTCAATAATATGTAGTTGAAAGACTTCTTTTTAGCTCTGTCAAATGAGTTTATTTGTTTTTTTTTGGGGGGGGGGGGGGGGGGGGGGGGGAGGGATGGGGGTTTGATCTTGAATTTCAATCTTCAATGTTTTTCACATTTTAATGATTTCATTTCTCGGAACTTGAAAGTGGAGGAAAGGGCAGAATACTGAAATTGAGATCAGTTTGAAGTTAACAGAAAACCTGACCAGGGGAGACAATGTGTTCTGGCTAGCTCACTCTGTTACAAGGAGAAGATTGATGAACCTAGGATGAGAAGACCCATCTCTGATCTCCTCACTTTGAAGCTGGTCCTTCTATTGACTGCAAGTGTACATTCACTTATCTCAAGGACCCTTCAGTTGGGGAAGGATAGAGACCCAGTGTAGTACACACCTCATCTCTCATCCAGGCCGTCTGACCAACTAACTGACCGCTCATTGACCATTAGTGCTAATAATCAAGGGTTGTGAAGCTGGACAGGTTGGGTTTAGAGAGGTGAGTGAGGATTTCAACTGTATCTAGACACTTCGGCTTCAGAGAAGTGGTTCAGGATTTGAAGTGTGAATTAATAGTATTCAGGTTGGCTAGGGTTTGTCCTGAATGAGATGATCCTGGGTTATTGAGTTACATGCCCATCAAGATTCTTGTCTCCTTGACAGAATTTGGTCAGATTTGATGAGTTGATCTTCACTTGACCACCTCTCTCCCACCTCTGGTATCACCTCACAAAGTATCACCTTACCACTGATATCACCTGTATCACATACAGCAGGGGGGATATAGCCCATATACACCAGCCATTATCATATTAAAAATCAACAGCTATTGCAAAATTTTATGGAAAGGTATTAAACAAATAGCATTCTTGAGGGCATTACAGATCAAAGCAGACTGACCTATGTTTACAGATCTCATTACCATTGTTATCATAAATCATAAATCTCTATTTCCCATAATCCACATTCCTCGGCCAATATTTGCCCAGGGCATACAGTTTTGTGAGCATATTTTCTCTATTCTGGTATATGATATTATCTGACTAGTCAATCTTGTACAGGAAATCAGTTGACTTTGAAGATCCTTGTTCAATAAACATGTACATAACAAGAAAAATATGTCTCCGAGATTTACGACTATTGACAGAGCTTGATGACCAGCCAGTATTGTCCACCCTGAATACTAGCCACAAGGGACACGTGTTTTCAATCAAATTCCCTGACCAAACCCAATTACGAGGGATTACTATTAAAAAGATGTAAATATGGCGTGGTAGTCCAACCAACTTAGTGTGTAGTGATAGGGCCTGTCAACTTGGTCTTGCTTCATTGTGTGAGAGTTGTACAGCCCTCTCTGTGACTTGTGTCGAGTGATAGATAGGTTCTTGCTCCACTCTGTCACCAGCTATACATGATGGATTGGGCCAATATTTGACTTACAAATCGTCTAACTGTATATCTATCCATCTGTCATTGCTTGTGATTCCAGACCTTGATATAACAATACATTTATTAATTTAAGTTCTGAACCCTGACATTTCATATGCATTCAATATCTCTGGCAGTAAAATCTGAATTGTGTTCTTCATTTTAGTTATTTTTGATGGGTAATATTTAAAGAGATGTAAAATATTTATGTCAAATAAATCATTCTAAAGGAATCAGATTAAGCTCTATTTCATAGTATATCAGACACTAGATTATAAATGTGTTATAATCTAAAAAAAAATTGAATTCACAGAAAAAAACTATTATAAAATCAAATCGATTCCTGATCCTTGTTCCTTTACTTTCATGTAAAATGTGCAAAAATAAAGTATGTTACCAAGTATGTGAACTTCTTTATCAAATTGTCAAATCTTAAAAGACAAAATGGTACTCTCAGTAACATGTTTCAATTGGATTGTGTTATAATTACGTGCTTGTATCATATTCCAAAAGATACCCCAATAGGACTTTGCCTTTAACATCATTATGATGTCATAAAAAAGAATGCAGTAAGGAATGAAAACTTTTCCTATTGTCTCTTGGTCATCACAGTTCTATCTCATTCCTTTTCAATCATCATTAAATCATCAGTTTTAGCTTGAAATGTTAATTTTGATGGAGAGAGCGCAATGTCCATCACTCCAGGAGTGGCCATGTTGGATGACAACACATAACAATAAATTGTAAATTTGCTGCTGAACCTAAGACAGAGGTCACGCAAGTAATTGTCTCATGACTCTGTCCCAGTCCCCACCCTCTGTTGAGACATCCATAACTCTTTGTTCTCGTCCAAAAAACTATTTTCTCCAAATTAAGAATAATTCACATGTGATTCCTTCGGCATTAATCAATGTTTATGTTTCTTCCCATTGTTTTGTAAATTATATCACCATGTTTTGGTACAATTGAAACTGTGGCCAAATAAAATTTATTCATTGCTAATTAGTTTCGGTGATATCCCATCATTGATGTCAATGCTATTAAGTCTTTTATACTTGCAGGCCAAAAAAATAGATTTATTGAGCAATATTGTTTTCAGCCTAATGTTTAGTGTCTAATTATCTTTTGCTACTAAAGGCAGGCATGGAGGACATAAAATCATTCCAGAACTTGTGAATAGGAGAATAATATTATTTAGGAATTTTTTTCAGAAAACAGATACAAATACAATCTAATTTGACAAAAATTAACAAAATTGGGATAATTTTCAATTTGCACTTTCCGGGTGACAAAATTGAAATTTGATTATTTTCATTGTCATTGATAAACCAGATCATGTTTGACTGAGCAATTATGTTACATCATTGTTTCAAACAAGAATGGTTTCTGAGAGAGGGACAAAAAGCAGCGCTACTTTCAAGTCTAACTACAGGAGGGGTCCCAAGAGTTCAGGAAACTGCTTGACGTGAGGCTAATGTTAATTAGCACCTAATCGCGCAAAAAGGATGATTCGGGAGGACAAATCCATTCTCATCCTTCAAGTTATCTAACCAACATCTGGATGAAATCCAAATGTAAATTATTCATGCTACAAATTTAATACTTGTGTCCATCGCCAACAAAGGAGTCCATCTCAATGTTTGAAGATAAAAGCTTTGTTGTCAGTAAAGCAGGATTATCCCATTTGAAACATGTCGAGTATAGTCCGGAGTGGGAGGTTTAATCCATCGCTTGTCCCCTCCCACTCCCACCTGACAATTAATAGCTGTCCCTTGGTGTAGGGACAAGACAGAGCTCAACTTTGCTTTAAAGATGATACCCTTGGTCATCAATCTGGCATGACAGTTTTGCACCTTCCACATCAGCAATTAAGTTTCTGTTTCTGGTCCAGAGCTATTATCTAATCATTGACATAGTTATTCATCATGATATCTCATAATTGATATTAGGTGTCAGTTTATCGTTTGAAGCGTTTGAGGACCAAACCTGTCCCTATTTATGAAATATTTGATGTGGCACTACTCTCCTTTGATGTAGGGTGGCCAACGGGTTGATTTGTAAGCTTGTCAAAAAAGTTTCTGGGTGATGAATGGCAGCTTCTCACTTAATTTCCTGTTCCTCTGAAGAAACTGCTGTCTTCAACTTCAGAAACAGAATCAAGTTTTATATCTGCCTGAATCATCATGTAATTAAAGCTGTCCCGGCAAAACAAAGGTTCATTGTTCTTTCTTGTATACCTCATTGTGTCAGGACTGTTTTGAAGCTTGCATAATTATCCTTTTTGATGTTGCAAAAACATAACTTAATTTAGCCAGGCTATCATTTGATCAAAATAAAGCTTACACTGGTAACTATTTACCTGCTGCGTGAAACATAGGATCAGGTTACCTAGGGTTTTATTTCTTAAAAAGTATGTTCTAGATTGGACATGTTCTAAGAAATGGAAAAATGTCACCATAGTCTATCTGTTAACAACATATGGAAATATGCAATTCTTGAGGATTTACATTGAAGATGACAAAAAAGAAAGTATTTATTATTGTATTCCTTATGTATATAGCTTTGCAAACTGTATATGATCCAAAAGGCCGAAAGGCTGAAGGCCTCAATTGCAATAAACTTGACTTGACTATTAAGATTATGAATAGGTATGAAAATCATCTTCAAGAAATTCCAGTTTTTTAAGTATCTGATGAAGCTTATGACTTCAATCTATCAGTAAATATACAGTATTTGATCTGAGGTCAAGAACCTATCAGAAAGTGACCAATGTAAGGGTTGATGAGGTTGACATGCCCAAGGAGTCTTGTAGAACATGTAGAAAGATGACCTGTAGTAACAATTGACCTGATAATAGCAGGTCTGTCCTGTGTGGTGCTGATAGAGAGACAAGGGTCTGATGGAGACAACGCTTCCAAGTGAGGTACAGCTTAGTGACTGGGAGATCAATCAGTAGAGAGACTGTCATGTTTACAGTACTTCACATTGGGACATGCTTCCTTACCCTGGGAGATGTTTCCTCAAATACAAGTCTTTTCATTGGTTTGATCATGATCTGTCAGTGTAATTACTTGTTGTGGAAAAATAAAGTCACAAGATTGCATATTTCTCAAAGGTTTATATATTGTGCAGAGGTGATTACACTTAGAGGATAAGATTGTTTGCTTGAATTGTCTTTTTTGAATCTTATTGAAGTTATATTCACTGTAGGTGTAATGAGTATTTAGATTTGTAAGAGTTTCTCAATTTGAATATGTTCCTGTTGGCATTTTCTGTCTTAAGCTTTTGTCATAAAAAGTCATCTATTCACATTGGATATCATAGCACATATAGGTCTGTTTATCAATGGAGACTACACCCAGATTTTTGTTGAAATAGAAGTCAACCAATTATGATATATTCTTCTTGCCAAATTTAAGTGTTCCACTTATCCTTCATTGCTGTTTCAGTATTATTTTTAATTTTGATAGGCAGATTGAATTGTAAGACTAAAATTATCAATATCTTGACACACTTTTTCTTTTATAACTTCCTGTATTGCCAATTAGTTACATGGAGTTATTTTCAATGAGATGTTTTCAACTTCCTGTCAAAAAAGAGAAAAATCAAAATGTGTACACTTGTATATGTGACCACTTTAAAAAAGACATCTTCCTGCAAAAAAATAATTTAAAATTCAAATACAAATTTTTCATTTAATTTTGATCTTGATATCTTTTTGATGAACTATAGTTATGTTTCATTCCTTGAAGAAGAACTAACAGGAAGGTTGTCGGAAATATTGTTTTGTGCTTTCCTTTATGTTTTCTTTGTTATATAATCGGAAGAGAAAAGAAATAGTTCTGTGTCAGTTTTTAAATATATTCAAATTTGATTTTTTATACTTGTATCATCTAGCTTATGAAATACATTTATATCCTGTACTCTTATATCATATATATATATACACAATTTTATCTTTTGTGTGTTACATTAGTATATATTAATATAATTGAAAAAAAAAATTTTTTTAAATCTATTTTAACATTTTTATATTTCAGGATCTACCACCACCAGGTTCATATGAAGTTATCAAATCTTACGAAAAGTCGCAGCTTAAAGGTGATAGGTCACTGCCACGATCTGACGCAGCGAAGAGAAAACATGGTTCCTTCCTGTCCGCTGCATCAAGGTTTGCTCCTCCACGAGATATCCTCTACGAGCGGGCAGACTCAGAAAACCCAGGTACGTTTGATTTTGTTAAAATCATTAAACCTGTATAGAAAATTACTTGTGGAGTTATGGCCCTTAGTTCAAGATTAAAGTCTTGATGTTGTAAAGTGAAATGAAGCATGGTAAGTAGTTTGTAGTAGATTGTACTTTTTAGTTGTTGAATGACATCATTTGAGTTCCCATGAAAACCTTTGTTGATAATCAGATGAACTAGAAGATACACAAGAAAATACAGAAATAAGTCAAACACATCTGTATTTATATCCATAGCTATGGTTTGTAACATCAGAAAGCAAAGTTTTGCTCTCAGCATACCTCAAAGTTACATCATTGCATCAGTTCAAAAAGGTTTGGAGGAAGCAGATAGCAACACTTATCATTGATACCCTAAATATTTGTGGAAAATGTATACACATTGTCCAAAGACGTCTAATTCAAGTAACCCTTTTGCCCTAAAATCAAATAACAAATACATTTTGAGCCTAATTCATGGCTTGTAGAGGGATTCATTGAAACAAGTTGAAAATTATCCATATTTGTGGGACCATCCCTTAGAGATGAGCTCAAAGCTGTAAGGACACTTATCTCAGAGAGGTAGAAAGAAACAACTAGTAAAGGGCTATGCCCAGAGATTCAGGTTTAAGTCAACAACTACACATCTGTCCGACTTGTTTTCACAGTGATCAAGCTCCTGATAACATGGTATTAAAATATCACCCACTCTCCGTACATCAACTTATATCAAGCTCTTTATGTCTCTTTAAGATAGCCCTGTTTTGTTACAAAAGACTCTTTATTGCCGCTAGTTGATTTGCACCAATATGGCACTGGGGCTACACTATCACCACCTGGGCTCTATGTTGGGTTTGATATCTAACATTTACCTTCGTGATACTCTTGTAAGCAAGATTAGGTTCCCTGATTGTTCTCCTGGTGAAAACACACCTGTTGGAGTCTGTATCAGCCAATTGATAGCAAATAATTCATTTATCCATTCAGATTTTTTGCAAACAAGTTTTTGAAAAGTCAAGATTCAAAATGGCCGCCCAAGATGACTTACTGATAAGACATGAGCTGGGTGGGCATGAATCAGATCTAGCTTGTAGCCAAACAAAGGCGAGTTTTTCAGAATCAACTTTTTCTGTGGAGGGAAAGTAGGGTATTGTTACCAATATTTACTCAGAGCAACACAACTCGTCTGTAGCTGCAGAAAAACTGTTTATCTGCGATTGCTTGGCTTGAAAATGTCTTTGTTGAAACATGGAGTCATTGGAGTTTGTTCAAATATACTCTGGATTTATTGCAAATTGTTTCTATTTTGTACTCGCTGATTTATTTTGAAGTTAAGTGATAGTAATTAAGTGGCAGTCTTCTGGCTTCTTATTTTCATGTTAAACTCATGCTTAATGTTTGCCATATTAATAATATATATCATGCTTTTACCAAGTCAGGAGTCCTAGGGATAATGTTGATATTGATTTAATTTTGATCTTAAAATTCTGCTTACTCATATTGCTGCTACAATTAAATTTGTTTTATGTGGTCATGCTTAGTTCTCTTTCATGAAAATATAAATAATTGAATAAATATCTGTAAACACAAACCATAAGTAGACTTCTATGTTTCAAAATGAGTAATACTCAAATATTCTAACAATCATAAAATGAATTTACAGTTATCAAAGATATTCTTTTTCAATGAATTATAAATTTGAAATTAATTCTAAAAAAGGAGTTATCAATGCAGAAGATATAAATGAGTGTTATCAATTAAGTAGTAACAAAAACATTATTTTAATCTTAAATGATAAAAAATAGTTTATCTAAATACAACTCATTCATCTGTATCCATATCTGCCTATTACATCTAACCCCTTTATATCACATTCATTATCTCACATCTTGTATCTCACAGTTTTTATCTCATATCCCCTATCTCGTATCTCATGAGATTCTGAAGGAGCTGCAAAGACTTGACAATCTTGATCCAGGTCATCTTGAAAACACACCATTAAATGGAAGAGTGGCGATTATTTCAAGATATACTTGTCAAAGATAAACATGTGTAAAACTCCATAGTGACCAGGTCTGGAGAGCTTCCAACATTTAACAAGACAATCGACAACCATATGTTGTAAGATAAACACATGCTGGCTGAATATTAAATAACCATTATCTTAAGTATTCCCCTGGTGGGGAATAAAACATGATTCCATCCTTTGATAAGAAATAAATTGATTAAGAAATGTGATTTGGCCTTATCGTTTAACTCTGTCATTATTGATTTTTAAGAGTCATTTACAAGAACGGATAAGGTCTTTTTAAGTCAATGTTTTCAGGACTGTTTTGAACGGCATTTAATGCTTCATTGCTGTCATTCAATGTTATTATGTTCATCATAAAATAATGAATTTCTTTAAAGTCATTGTTTTTATTTTCTTCAGTAAGTTATGATATTTTATGTAAAATTAGATATAATTTTTGTCTAAATTAACTGAATCAATATGTTATCTAATTCATAATTTTTTTAGGACTGAGATGAAGTGGTAAATTTGGAGTAATGATGAAGATCGAATGTGGAAGCAAAGTGACAAATATGTCATTTTTTTGACAGTGTTGCTCTCAAACCATTTTAATCTGCATAAACACACGGCGGGTTTGGCAAGCAATTTTCAAATAATACAAACCATTAGCTCTGACCACGGCCTCATGGCTCCAATCTTCAAGTGGATGGACATTCATGTCTTAAGTCCCTATTTAAGGTGTTTAGTTTTATAAAATATTCATTTCATCTTGATTTACATCTGCAATTATCGGGACCAGCTCTTGGCCGAAGCTGATATGGACGCCCATCCAGATCTAGTGGAGAACTACTCAGTGCCAATTACAGCAGGCCCATTAGCCGCCATTTGTTGATAAACTGCCTGATTATACAGGTCTATGTTTGAGATATCTGCCTATTTAGTCCCTTGTGAGTCAGGGTTAAACACACGCCAGGTCAGGGGTCAACCCATGTCAGATCCCGCTAAGACGACACATTAATATTATGCCCGCTTGATTACTGTATTTTCTTCAAGATTTCTATTACCATAGCGCCATTTGGTGCCTTTTATTACCAGATCCACTTACTTTCATAAATATTTAGATGAATTCTTACATTTGAAATATATATAATAACCTCATCAACAAATCTGTGGTAGATGAAATAATTGGTCTTATATTATGACATATTTTAAGCATAATCATTTTCATCATCAATCTCAAACCCAAATGGTTCTTTCGACTAAATATGTAACTAACACAGATTTTAATGTTAAATGTCAGTCTTATCAAATATTGAGTCTCAATAAATACCATAGATATCTGTAATGAAGGAGGTTCAATGAAAACAGATTTGCTATAATGGTACGGTTAAGTATGACATTCCTAAATGCTAGATCAAGTCATATGGCAGTGTTGTTTCTGATGGGACCTTGTTCTGGAGAGATTGGAGGGTTCATGGAACATGTCCCAAGTGCTTCTCTATTGTCATTTCTGCCAGTAGAAGATAGAATGGGTCAGAGGCCAGCACTTCCTGCAGATAAAGGCAAATAATGTTTCTCTTGTTCCTGTCCATCCATCCTACTATCTGAGTCTAAATGCCAGGGAGGTTGATCTGTGTCTTGGTTACCTCATGGAGTGCAGTGCTGATACAACAGCTAAATGGATTTCATACAGCTCAGGCAGCCTGGGACATAGGGAAGCCATTTAACACTTAGACAGATTAATCTTGTACTTAATTTGTTCCTTCAATCTGAAGAGAGACCCCAGTCATGATGTCACACTTGTAGGACTTGCTGCACAAAAAGCTTTGCTATTGAGAAAAGAAGACGAATGGTTGACAGGTCTCATTCCACAAGTTGCCAAGTTACAAGTTATCAATACTGACTACAAATACCAGTCACCGTGTTATTAAGTTCTCTCACAAACCGCCCTCCCCAAACTCACTTCCACTGTTTCTCCTATTACCCACATAAAAGGACCAGAATTTACTGATGTCCATTGCTCATATTATTGATTGGTCCTTTCTAGTTTCCAATAATTCACAAGGTTTATGATTGCTGGCTATTGAGACAAACAGCATCCTACATTAGGCCTGAATCGAGATATAGACTGTTGCTGTGCTGCTTCTAGCAGCCCATTCAACTAGTCCCAAAATCAAAGTTCTGTGACAACTCGAGAGGATAAATTGTTGCCGTTAGACAGCCAAGCTGAGTGTAATCATAAACAATTGTCTTCAGAATTGCAGGGCCTGTGATTAAGGAGGCTAGTGGACACTGTAAGGACCAAATTGCTCCTCTGATCTGCCCATCCATCCATCCTTCGCCCTGATCAGAGACGCTCACTTGCTTGCTCACTGGCGAGATGTTCAATCTCTCAAACAGGGGACAGTGAGGGAATGTGAGTGCCGTATGATGACTCACACACCCCGCTCCATCAACAGATGAGTTACGACATCGACGTCGCACTGCCCTCCTCTCCTCTCTCCCCCCCTCCTTCCTCCATTACTACATAGAGACCTCACTTCATAAGTGCTATTCAACATTCGAGTCCATAAAATCAGCACAAGAACATTCCAAGTTGAAAACTCCAGTAGTCAAGCTCCCACATTTCCTGCCTATGTTGCTGAATATTTAACATCATGCTTGCTTTAAGCCAGGTCTTTATCCCTAATCAATTAATCTTGCGCCCAGCTATCAGGAATGGCCCCATTTTTCTATTACACTGGGCATGAAGGGTTTGCAAGATTGCCATTAAAAACATGACTTGACATCACTTGACCCGAGCCAGTCCATGCCAGACTCATCAAATTTAAAACGGTAAAAAAATGCTGATGAGCATTTGCGCGGCAGATCAAAGGTTTGAGACTGCTATAGAGCGCTAGAGGGGCGGGACTTGTTCATCAGGAAGCTCCAGCCCTTGCTGCTCTCGTCATGTTTATAGTCAGACATGATTTACATTGCCATCTGACCAAATAGTAGATAATTTCTCCAATTGTTGATGTAATCCCCTGGACCCTGTCCGAGATGTCCCCCAGTCTTCCCTCCCCCCCTCTCATCCAACCAACTTCATCTTGTATTTATTACTGTCCACTCATACATCAATTTGATTGCTCACTTGAGCACGTTTCAAGACATAAAAATGTAATTTGGTTCTTTCCATTGGTTGGGTATAACTGGTCACTCATTTCTTTTAAAATGGCCTTCAGGTCAACTTGAGTTAAACCAATGTATTAGGGACCCAGTGCTTTATGGCCTAATCTGTTTGAGACTGAATTTGTGGCCTTAGATGCCCTCAGGTTTCTACAGTTAAACCAGTTTAGGAAGACTGCATTTCAATAGAGCCACTGTAGTTATCGGGCTTTGGTTTAATGATCTTTAGATTACTTGCAATTTCAATATTTTTTTCTTCATGTAAAAGTTTTAAAAATATTGTTTTTTTCTTTTGAAGTCTAAATTGAATTAATTTCTAATTTGTTACGTTTATCATTCATTCAAATCTGACTACAAATCTGATTACTTTAAAGGTTGGAGCGCACAGTTTTGAAAGAATCATTGCATTTTATTTAATTGATAGAATTTGTTAAAAGAATTTATCTAATGAAAGTATTTTTTCACTGATTTTAAGAAACTAAGAAAATTAATATTATATGTTTTGTATACTGCTTTCAAAATTGTTTGATAAAAATATATTTAGTTTTTTGCAAATGTTGTAGAATCATGTTACATAAAGTTACATTAGAAATATAACAAATAAAGTGGTTGAGCTTTTTTAGTTAAGGTAATTTTATATAAAATTCTATTATTTGATTTAAATATCTTTTAGAACAAGCCATTGATATTTACAAACTCCAATGTCATAAATCTGCCAGATCACCTGAAGTTGTTGAACTGTCCATCCCATTGTCAACATCCTTGCCTTTATGGGCAAATAAAACAGAAAAGGGAAATACGTAAAATTCAACATTGTTTTCATTTATTTCTATTCATTTTGTCACAAATAAAAATGTCATAAAATAACTTATATTTCCCCAATTAGCCTGATACCTATACCTCATCTCTACTGGATGAGGTTGACATATCTTGGCCTATCTGTGAATATTTTCCCCCCTCTATTGTTTGACCATAGCCTCTTTACTTATTCCACTGCCTACGATAGGACATTGTCCTATCAGCACGGCCTAGATTTAGACCTGCCTAATATTGGTTCTGTCACTTGTAGGGCTGAAACGGTTAACCGGGTACTCGAGTACGAGTCGGGTACAGTCATTACTCGAGTAACGACTTGGTACTCGAGTACTCGGGAGATAGAGTTATCTCCCTTGTAAGACCTTGCACGCAAAATGGCTGACAATTCGCGCTCATCAGTATGGGCATTCTTTGACTTAGATAAGGAAAAGACAAAAACAACATGTAAACTCTGTGCAGTACAGCTCTCATTCAAGGGTGGTACAACTTCATCAATGAGGAATCACCTGAAATTAAAACATACAAAGACGTTGGACGCCTCGGAACTATCTTCACGATCCAAGCAATCCACGCTATCATCGTTTGCTAAGAAGGTATATAAACTATTGTAAAAAGTATTGTCTGATAAATGGGTTCGAATTCATTGCTTATGCCTATGTAACTTAGTATTTTCTTTTGATAAAAATCATTTTGAAAACCTAACTGACAGAGGCCGAGATAAGCTGCTTATCAGCGGGAATTACGCTAGGCTAGGATCTCTGTTGCAAATAAATAGGCGTTAAAGGGGCTGTAGCACGTTTTTTGATAATTGTTTTTCTTCAAATTTTCCATTTATAATAAAAGTTTATTCAATTTAGACTTACTTTAGAGGATAAAACGTCTAATTACACCAACCATTTATCCGTAGTCGCAGAGGATTGTATCGCTGTTATAGTGAAAACTACTGGCGGCCATTTTAATGTGAACACCATAAAATGGCCGCCAAGCACAAACATGACTCCCATAGCTTTCAAAAAGCATGTGAACAAGTTTTCCAAACTTAATATTTTGAATAAAGAGGGTGTTCTTTGATTTGCACCTTTATTTTAAAAATTCATGACTGACTTATTTTAACGAAAAATTTACGCTGGAATTTATCACTGATATATAGCTAAAGTTTTAGATTTACGCTAATGTTCAATAATTACTAATGTTGAATTTCTCATCATATAAGATATATATGATGTACACAACTACACATCGTCACAAAAGACATTGTAGTTATATATGTTATTATTTTTACTTAGTAAAATAAAGAATAATTATCTTAAAATTTCAAGACACAAAGCAACTACTGCGTCGGACTGATTATGTTTTGTTTTAAAATTGTTTCATTGCAAAAGTTTTGTACCATGCTTCATTAAGCTGAACGTCTGAGAAAGACAGTTTGTGAAATTTAAAAACAAATTTTATGGCAAATAAATTTTTGAGAGAGATGAAAGTGTCGTTTATTTGGAGAGAAAAATATGTTTAAAATCCACTAAAAATGAAGGAAATAGCGTTTTAGAGCGTTTAATATTTGAAAATTTTTCGGGGGGGCATGCCCCCGTACCCCCCTAGTCAACTCGGTTGCTACCCAACCTCGGGCAAGTCACTTCGTGACTTGCGTTCGAGTACTCGAGTACGAGTCGAGTAATGAGGAGTGAGTACTCGAGTATCATTTTTTTTACCCGTTTCAGCCCTAGTCACTTGTAATCCGAGCCGTTCCATCTCATGTCGGCCCTTCTCAGACTTTATAAAGCTTCCAAGATCAGCGTTCCTTTGAATTCTTCCATCATTGTCTCTTTCTTAAAAGCATTAATTAATGAATCCCAATCAGATTTACCCGCCAGAATCTATTTGACAAGTCTTGTGTGTCTATCTGTACAAACCTTAATCCTGATATTCAAAATGGCCGCCAAGGATTTATGATGCAGATAATCTTGTATGTGGCTCATCAACAATGCTGTTATAATTGTGTATTGGTCAGTCGAACTGTCGGGACGAGTTAGTCAGATGACAGTGAGGTTTTCCTGCCACCAGAGGACGCTAAATCAGACAAGGAGTTTACGTCT
Source organism: Steromphala cineraria (assembly GCA_916613615.1). Taxonomy (NCBI): domain Eukaryota; kingdom Metazoa; phylum Mollusca; class Gastropoda; order Trochida; family Trochidae; genus Steromphala; species Steromphala cineraria. Next base: position 13,321,751 of record OU744721.1, read on the forward strand.
GCTTCTGCGCCAGCCTCTTCCCGCCATGTAGCCAGACTCTCTACATTAGTGTCAAGCTGAGGAGTCTGTGCATTCAGGATGTAGATGGGCATAATCCACTGCTCATTACTGTCACTGATGAGATTCCATTTAACAGATCGCTTAAATGTTTGATAAAGAGCTGTTTATGCTAACAGGCCAAGGATAAGTCTCCAAATGACCGCAGAGTTCTGATATTGCCACTGATGTACTTATGCAAAGTGTGTCTGTTTTAGATTAGCATGCTAGCATTTCATTAAATCTAACATGAACTGAAATGAATATTTCAAAAGACTCATTTTGGTTATTAATATTTTTCTGTGTTTGACATTGACATTATTCTATAGTGTAGGGGATTAATATCTTCCAAAAGATGCTGAGCTTTTTATAAAAACATTTCATAATCATCATTGTTTGAATCATTTATAAGGTACACTATTTATCATGGCAGTTTTCTGAAACAAGATGTAGCACAAAGGTTTTCAATTATTGTAATGTTATTATAAAATTGATGAATGATAGCAGTAAAAGTTCATGAAAAGCTCTGCAAACATTGAATCTGACTCATAACATTGTTGTAAAATCAAGCATGAAAGCTCAAACGAGTCCATCCTTTGATATTCTGCCATAAAAAGCTGAGCTTCACGGTGTGTTTAGTTTTAATAGCAGAGCTGATCTTGCCACCTATGATGACCAGTGTGTGCCATATGCAGCCTGCATGCTGCTCTACAGCAAGGTGGTCTGCTGGGACATGCTTTATTCTCATAGTCCACCATATACAGGGAGTGATCTTACTTCTTTCTACCCTGCTGTACATTCACTGGGTTAGGTCTGGAATCCCTGCCCAGATGTGTGCCGTAGATCAGAGTTTGCAATAAGTGTTTGTGAAGACACATGTTGGCTACAGTTATAGGCTGTTTGTGAGCGGCACTTCACAAACCACAGCTGCAGACCATTGTAGTCTTCAGAAAGCTAGTAAACACCTAAACACACAATCTACCCACTTGAGCTCCTACTGCTGGAATAGTGAACCATATTTTCACTGTCACATGTTTCTAGGAGGTAATGGCTCCCCTGATTGAGCTTTGAAGAGCTCTGTAAAAGAGCCAATGTAGATTGAACAAGCAAAGCACCATGCTGCTTCACCAAGCCGTAGCTGCAGAGTGGGACATTACCTTGTGTCCTCCCTGTAAAATATGAATTATGATTCTCATTAATGTAATGGCAACATGTGGAAGGTATTTGGGACTCAATATAATTCTTTCACAACTTGTCAGGTTTACGCTATTATAAGGCTTTCTATGACTTTTTTCCTACTGTGTGGTGCGGATGTCTCAATGTTATGGCACATCTTTTGTTACAAGGATGCTTATCAACAGTCGCATCAAAACCAAAGTCAAGCACCGAAACTTTATTGTCAAATATATAACAACATATTACCATTCACAAGAAAATAATGTAAGGCAATGATATGAGGAACACCCAAGCAGAGATTTTACCCACAAACGAACAGATGTACATTGTTTTTGCCAAAAACCTATTTTTCCAAATGTAGAAATAGCCAAGCCTATTTGTGTATATTCTCTTCCCAAGAACATTTTAAAAATTATTTTCTTAAGTGCAAAGAGCTTCGAGCCATCATAGAAAAAGTCTGGAAGTGACATGTGACTACCACACATCTTTTCTCTATTCATGAGGTCAGCTATTATGTTGGTACAATGAAAGCTTAGAGATCATCTCGAGGACTAATGCAGCCCAGACATTGAACATAGGCTGATCTTGTATGACAAATGAAGTGATTGTGGGCATGTTAAGGTCTACACTTGTGGCCGGCATCTGTTGCTGGTGTGTAGCTTGGATAAGGCTGCCTTATCAACCTTCACAAACTCTTTTACCATTCACTCTTGGTCTGATCAATAAATATAAAGATGGGCAATTTCCTCCGACTTTAATTTGTGTTTAGGACTTGCCTTGTAGTGAAGACGGGTGTCATTTTGTCTATTTTATCTTGCTAACTACTTGTAGATTGCAGTGTTTTTAAATGATGTGACATCTACAGCCTATCATTTGGCAGCTATCGTGTGTGAAATTGGCAATAGTTCCAGCATGTCAGTTGCTTTGTTGTCAGGGGTTGCTGTTTGTAATTACAGTTGTATCTGGAGATTTTGAATGTTACAACAAATTGCATGCAAGAAAACATATTATTGATTCATATCATTTATCATCTGACATTTCATATTTTTTCATATTTCCATCATATGTCATGCATTTTAGAAGAAAATCAGATTTTCACTTATTTTCTACAATTAATGACATTATCTTCCTTTACCATTGATCTGTAATGATTAGATTTTGGCTTTTAAAATTTCTCTGAGTTTGAATTGAAGTTGATAGTTATAAAGAGTTAAAAAATATTAAAACTTCATGACAGAAATGTCATTGCAACTTCCTGCAATATCTTATTGTAATTAATGACCAATGAGTATTATAAAAAAAAATTGTTATCTTTCTCACTTCTTAAAGAGCCACCCTGTTGTTAGGGTTCCCATATTTGCAACCTTTTGTTATAACATGACATATCGGAAATAATTCTTCTATAATGAACAGTCGATATAAGTTTGTTTTACAGACTCCTGACTTCTCTTTTGTTATACAACTTGTTACACAAAATGTGATTTCATTTTAAGTAAAAAAGCCCTTTATCTAAAAAAGAAGACAATTTTTAACTCACAGATTATTCAGGGGGCAAATGAACTGTTAGTCTTAACAATGATACTAGCACACAATCATGATTTGTGATTTTGTATACAATAAAAAAACCTCTATCTGTTGAAAGAACAAACTCACAAGTCAGAACAGTGAACTGTTAGTCTTAGGAATGATACATGTACTAGAAAGCCGCCCTGCCCTGCCCAGTTACCAGACAGCAAGTCATCAGTCCTGGTGCCAACTCCCCAACATGATTACCTCTGACATATTGCCTTGTCCAGTTGGTCTGATTAGATGTCCAGACTGGGTGTAATTGTTTCCCTCTGTCCCCTCTGACCTGCCTCCTGCACCCCAACCATCTACACCATCAGCTCGACCTGGTCCCCATCCCGCCCACAGATTGACCAGATAAATCTCCTCCATTGCAACCAAAAGGGACAGGCCCAAACAACGGGCCAGTTAGCTCGAGCTAATGTCTGTCCAAATGGCCATGCACATCATTCCAGTTTGCACCAATCCAATTGCAATCCATAAATTACTCCCTGATTATCTCCCCCTGACTGAGCACTCTTCAGTATTGCAGTAAAGAAACTTGCTTGACATGATTATGATTGAGTTGAAAGGATGTACTGACAAGAGGTACGACCAAGTGTGAAAAGGTTTGTTTATTCAAATCCTGCCTGGTCAGACTTTACATCTTCATGTCATACTTAGTGGTCAGGATTTAGTGTCTCTTTGGTGGATCTTGGTTGGCTCAAGCAACTCCTTGACAACTTATAATATGTGTTTGATCTTGGTCTTTCAAAACCTTACATTTCATTTTTTGTCTTAATCAACTACTGGAAGATTTTGTATGAATCCACTTGAACCAGTCTTTACCCGCTGGTGATGATTCCATTGATTGTGTATAAGGTGGTAGTGGTCATATCTTGGTCATTTTTTAACCAAAAAGAAGTGACAAAATATGCGGTCATTTTTAACCAAAAAGAATTGACAAAATATGGACAAACTGAAAACAAAAGAAGAATATTTAATGTCTTATTTACAAGGAAAATTAAGTTGAAATTATGTTACCAGGACATAACCAAGACTTTGTCTTGAAAAAACATCAGCTTCTTAAGATTACATTTTAATCTTCTTTCTTGATACAGTTGTAAAATTCCTAGTTGAAATAAACTTTTCTTGATACCACTTTGTCAGGATTCTTTAAATTGAAGTTTGGATGCTCGACTCTAATTATGTTTGCAGTATGAAACTGACATTCTTCATTTCTTATGGGACATTAATGTTTTTCCACGTTAAGTTTGAAATTGTAAAGACTGGAGTAAATGATGATAATGATGGTGAAGAATTTGCTCAGTAATTGGCAATAACATTCAAAACAGCCAAGGGAGGAAACTGTCTGGTAAATATTCCTAATCATATTAATTGCTGACTCTAGAGATATTTGTCTGTCTGTATATCTCTCAATTGTTATATTTATGCAGTTAGCAACTTGGAAACTGAGTCCTTAGTTCGATATTTCAAGTATTTTCATAGTCATCATACGTTTGAGGATTCATATACAACTTTCTTCATACTATAGGTCTAGACACAATATATTGAATATCTATGAACAGATTTTTCAGACTTAATGTCAAAATATCTAGTTGCTAAATTGAAAGAATTAAGCATCATGATTTATTATTCTTATATCCTTTAAAGAGAATTTTAATCTGGTTTCAACTTTTTAAAAAGAACCCTAGACAATCGGGATGAGATTTCTGAACACTTAATCCTCATGTGTATCATCAATCTAAACAATTTGCATATATGTATTGTTAGTTTTTTATTTTTTTAGCTGTGTATTATGTCAGGGAATAGATAACGGCATCTAACATTCTTTAATGGCAGTTATATAGTCAAATAGTCTTTAAGTTTCAAATGTTATGTGTTTCTTGACTCGCACTGATAAAAGTTGAAAGTGACATAAGGTCAAACTGACCTGCTGTTTGAAATTCATCGCTTGAGGCAAGGTTTGTGTTGGGGTCATAGAGTAAATATATGGTATGAATACTAATCAGAAGACCAAACTTTAGTCCAGGATTTTTGTTTTTTTCTATATCAGTGTGTTTATATCTTTAGGCATATTTCATATCTATTTGAATCTAAATTGCTGAATGTAGTTTAGATTTAATGGGACAAACTTATCAGTGGAAAAAATCATACTTTTGTCATTTTTCTCTTATATTTCTGTTAATTTGTGATAATTCATTTGTTGAAAGATGATTTCAACTAGAGGCATATAGTTTATGAGTATGTGTTATCTTTTCACAGTATTAGTAAAGTATATCATTAAAAAAAATATTTTACATTTGTCATCCTCAACACTTCAAACAGATCGTAATCAATAGCATTTGTTGTTATTTTTATTAATTTATTTAGGAACTAACTTTAGAAACTGGTGATTTAAATATTTTCAATAAAAAATAAGTCTTTTGCATTACTCATTTTGCAAATGACTTTGATATATTACCTTACTCCCCTTGAATGAACATTAAATTGGACTATGGCAGGTCTTAGCAAGTGAAATGTACGACAACTTGCTTCTCAAACAATACAGCCACTTTGTTCTAGTCGGACGTTGGTGTCATATATTAATGGCAGGGTAATTATTTCAGACATTTCTTAGTCACATGTCTTGTGTTTTCCACTCTTAAAATTCTATTTTTAACAAAAATCTAATCTCATTTATTTAAGACAGTTATGGACTGTCATACTTCTTTGAATCTGTTAAAGCTTATAACTATACCCCACATCAAGTGACAAGACAGAATAAAGAATGATTTTAACTACAGTAGAACTTGGATATAACAAACTTCAAGGGACCAAAGAATTTAGTTTAATATATCCGGTTTTCGCTACTACTCCAGGACTGACTCCTGCCATGCATATAGAGCTTTTGACGGGACTTAAAAATTTGTTTGCTATATGCGATTGTTATAAAAATTTGCGATTGTTTTATATATATCCGAGTTAGCTATATCCGTGTTCTACTGTCTTTGAAAAGCAGGTTTCAACAAAAATAAACCAAATAGAGTCAAAATTATATGTTTATAAAAATATTAACAGTATATGAAATAATGAAGACCTATCTGACAGCTGCTTTTTTGTAACATTTGCTCTGGGCTGGTCTTTGATTATGCCTTTGAGATTGATAAGATTAAACTCCAAGGCTGTGTCCAAGCCTCTTTCATACACTGTTTTTTTATACGATAAGACAGAGAAGATACAATAAATCTTATTGCATAAGTGGTTAATGAAAGTGAGCATACAATGTTAATATCACCATGATTAATGCAAGGAGACAAGTATGATAAAATTATCCGAAGTGTGTGATAATGCACATTAATGATGATTAACCAGTTATGGATAAAAACGGCACAAACAACATTACATTTATGTGTTTTTCTGTAGAACTATAAAATTCAACAATGGAGAGAACTCAGTCAGCACATTTTTTGTGAAGAAAGGATCTAGTTTGATAGTTTAAGATGTAGAAGAATGTGGACTCCTGCCATTACTTCCTGTTGGACTCAGCACTGAACTGTGGGAAGTGCAATAAACTGCTGATATGGAATTGTTGGTGTAGCTTTAAGGAGCAAGTGAAAGATCTCACCACAGCTGCATGGGGGCAATAGTAACTAAATCTCCACAAAAGTGACGCTGCCTAATTATATACAGCATATAAAACTAAGTCTGAGGTAAATGCCAGGGTGATCTAGACCCCTTGTCTGCAGCCCTTGTCATTCTGTCTGTCACATAAACTCAAGACGATTTACTGATGTTCATGCTTTGTACTTATATACAATGTACTGACAAGTCTTGGAAGCTTCTTACATTGTAAACTGACATTCAGACTCAATTTTCATAAATATTTTTATAAACCTCCAGTGACGTCACTCTATTGTTCTATTAGGTTCTTCTTTTACCGGATAAACCTCTTTGCCGGGTATTCTCCTAGAATGCCCAGGGCTTTTTCTAGGAAAGCCCGGGGCTTACTGTAGAATTTATCGGAAATTTATTTTGATAGGGATTATACACGTTTTGAAATACTTTGTTTCAAAGTCCTTCTTCGAATAAATACCATCACAAAATATCACAATTTTGACAAATCACAAATATAATGTTCGCATGCCTGGTTTCGAACTCTGCACCACTCGCTTACTAAACTGGCGCCTTTGACAACTCGGCTATAAAGGCCAACGAGAACGATGATGTATTTTCCACAGTGACAATCATGTGAACTTCACGAGGCAGATAGCGCATGCATTTCACGTTCAAAGCACGTGCAGGGCGCGGATGTGCTCTCCGTTTGCTCATGGTGATTCCCTACCAGTAAAAATCAATGAATCCATTTTTATACTTATTATTGAAATAATTTTGTTACTACGGTTTATATCGGTTCATAAGTTAGATCAAAACCTCGCCCTCGGTGTTGTTTGATAATGTAAGCCCTCAGCCTCGGGAAATTGGGGCGGGCCTGTCGGCCCTTTCCAATTTCCCTCTGCCGCGGGCTTACATTATCAACAACACCTCTGGCTTGGTTTTGATCCTACACATATTATTCAATATAAAAAACGAGCCTAAATGAATGGACACCCTCATACCTTGATTTACTCTGCAAGAGTTTATATTGTGCTAAAAATATTCATTGTTAACTACAACCTAAGTTCAAGATTCAAGATTTTAATTGCACACACACCTCATTTAGGAAGAGAAGTTTCTTTCAATCATGTATATGAATATATAAATTGTAAAATATAAACTCATAATGATATGTATGGTAAATATATGACATCATTATCGCTTTCAATATAAAAGTTAGTTTTGGCTTTTGTCAAATGAACAGTCAGTTTTCGTTACTTTTACTGTGTGTTAATTTGCACCGAAGGAGTTGGAACCTCACATCTTTGAGAATTGAAATCAGAAAATGTTTTAAAACATACAATTTCAAGCCATTTGTTTGTCAAAGGCATGATGATAACCTATTATTATCAAGAGTTTTACAGCAAATTTATGAGGTTTCATTTCTAGAGGTCCATGGACCTTTGCATTATGATTAAAAGCATTAGATGTCTCAGGATTATTTATGCTTGATAATTTCTGGAAGTTATATGTGATGGTTATTATTCTGAAGAGGTTTAGCATGAAAGACATTATTGTCATTATCTAATGAATAATGGTGTTGATAGCCTGAGTCACAGTTATGCAGGTTCTGTATAGAAAGCATTTGTCAGCTTAGCTGTAGCAGTTTGTGATAGTGTTCAGATGGTCAAACACTCACTCTTCCTATCAAGATTTTGACATTAGCATAACCTCTTCAAAAGCAAGTCTAGATCTGAAGTGATCTGTGGTGACAATTTTCTTAGCTCATTTCCTATATTTGATGAAACAATTGTTTTTGTAAATTATTTTTTAGAGACTGAATATTATAGTCTATAATTTATACAGCATATTCAATATCAATATAACAGAAAAATATTGTCACTGTGTTTCACACCAAATGGTCTTTGAGGTGTGATATTTGGATGAAAAAACTAATCTTTGCTTTGTTGTAAGAAGTCAATCTTTTGGCCATTATTTTAGAATGAATTAGTTCATTCTTTCTTCTTTTGACCTTTATCAAATTCATTCGTCATAATATAATTGGGTGTGGTTTTTATTCATATCAAAGTTCAAATATATACATAACTGTTTCTTGATGATTGATGGCTTTTCGTCTCAGAAGTGACCTTTTCAAATGTCATACTACATCATGGAATCAAGACATTACTTTTATTGTTCATTACAAACTACAAGCATAATTCTAAACTCTATTGTGGAATGGTAGCAAAATATCAGCTACAAAAGCTGCTAGGGTCAAACAAGCTACACAATATAATTCAACAATGGTAGCTAGAATATCTGTTCAGAAGTGCCTGCAAAAAGTTCAAGTAATAATCACATTCTCTCTTATGGAAATGATTTTGGTATATTTCTATCTTTCATTTGATACCTTTTTCTCATGGTAATGATTGCACTATAAATAGTCATTTAAAGAATATGGATAGAAGTGTGGTTTATATTTGATGTCCAAGAGCGTACAATTGATATTCCAATTCTCTATTGTGAAATGGATTGAATCATATGAGTCAGTATATAAAATTTCTGTAATGTGGCATCTGTTTCAGGTTCAACAGTATACATTTTATAATCTTAAATTATTCTCTTTTGTGGAAAAGATTGCGTTATTCAAAGCAATCAAATAATATGTCTATATTCTCTCTTGTGGAAAGGATAGAAATATATGAAATCCATCAGTATATAAGAAGTGGACTCTTTTCCAGGTTCAATAGTTTACATTTCATAAATCCCTTTCTCTCTTGGAGGGAAAGAAATTGTCATTGAAGAAGTATATGTTTCAGGTCCACAAGTATACAATTTATTACGCCATTCTCTATTGCAGTAGACCAAAGTAGTATCTGTATCTGTATCAATGTGACATTGAACCCTACTCACTCTGTATCTATAATTTCTTTATTACCGATTTGATTCCGTTTCCCATCCTACAGGCCGCTTCCCTTGTGACTCCCGGCTACAGTGACGTCACGTACAATGGTTTTATGACGTCACAGGCAAAAAATACCGGAACTTGCGCTACAACAATCGTTGCTGGCAAAAGTGATATGTGCACTAGTGCTCATATTGAAAATATGACACTACTTATTTCAACCATATGGGTAATAAATAGAATTATGTTCTGTATTGCAGGTCCAGGAGCGTACAACCAGAATGTGGGACGGAACCAGAAGGGGGGTCTGATGGTCACCAAGGATCGCAGGTTCAAGGAACTCAAGGGGGATGGGCCTGGACCAGGGGCTTATGAGGTGAGATTGATGAGATACTTTTATTCTGTTTGTGAGACAGATGAGGATGAGATCAATGGTTCTTATATGAACTCTTTATATCTGATGAAGGAGTCAACCGACTCCGAAACATGTAACATTTTCATTCTGGCATTTTGGCGGAAAACTCCATGTTTTGTGGACGGTTCTTTCCCTTCTCTCTTTGTATCCAGTTTCCCTTCTCTCTTTGTATCCAGTCAGATTTTGTTGAGAAGTGAATTAGTCAATCAGCTGGTTTTGTTTTTGCTTCATTGTTTGTGCCTTCATTTGAAGCTTTGGGCATGATGCAAGAGGGGATAATGTGGTTCTTCTTTATGTTTGTATTCAAATTCTTTCTAGTCTTAATTTAGCCTCTTGGTTCATGTGAGGTAATATCATATCAGAAGGTTTGAGGTCATGGCATCATCATTTTGATTTAAAAGATTTGTTTGTTTTTTTAAGTTTCTTCAGTACTAGGTAAATTAGAATTAATCCTCATGTCATTTGAGTTATTATGCAAATTGTATCACACCATGTTGAAATTGCTCTGATTGAAAAAAAAGATCTTGAATGAAAATGATATAGTTTATAGGAATGGTATGAGAAATGGTTAATAAACAGCATTTGATTATTGGACATATATCCAAGATTGTATCAACTACATGCAAGCACTTTGAGATCACATCAGACGATGAGAACTGATTGGAGGACAGATCTGCCTCATTCTGATTTATGAGCCTCTTTCTGACCACAAGATGACACTGCCCACTATCACTACGATAGCCCATACCATAGCTTCTGCTTCCATCTTCACTTCAAAGATGAATTCAACGACAAATTTTTCGACATGTAATTTACTTGAATATGAGAATTTCCTCTATAACAGATGACCACTTGGTGTGGTGCCATTTCGGTTCATTATAGTAATCTATATATTTCATTTTTTAAAGACGAAGGTTATAATTATGTTGACATGGCTGTAAATCATATTGCGGTTAGGGATTCAAGGGTGATGTGGATAGACTCTCGCCAGAAGTTCTTTGTTCCTGGTGCCTTACTGGCTACCGTTCTTGAGAGAGAATATTTGAATATTCTTTGAAGTCATAATTCCTCTGTACAAATAAGGCAAGATTATTTGAAAATCTTTTTATTGGTGGTCTAACTTCTTGACGCCTTGTTCCAGGAAATAAACTTGTCATTATTTGCTTGTAATATTTCATAGACTTCCCAGGTTTCTTACAACTTTGATAAACATTTGCCGGGCCATTAACTGTGTAAACTTTATAACCATGAGTTAGGTAGGACAGTCCAAATATACAAATACAGTGGGTGGCAGATTGACTAGCCCTCCTGTTGTATAGAGAAGATTCAACTCTTGATATGGCCTCTTGAATGATAAAATGTCTCCACTCCTGATAAGATCTTCTCCCAAACCTGAAATAAATAAATTGGTGTCTTTTTCAGTCTCCTCAATAAAGAGTTTATGAAGGCTTTTAAATATTTATTGTATTTCAGATGTCTAGATAACTTCTAACCGTGATGAGTTGTCATGGGTTTGACCAAATTTATCTATTGTAAAGGCAGTGAAATTTTAACTTAATTTATTGATTTGTTTTGAAGAAATCTGCTGAGTACATGAAATTTTTGCTATTGCAAAATTGGCTTTATGCAAACTCTCTGTTTTATTAATCGTTTCGAAAATCATTTATCATGTCGGACACGTGGAATGAAGTGCTGAGATTTTTAAATTCAGATTTCAATTACTCTAGAAAATCATAATTGTTTCAACTTCACAAATTAAGCGTCAGAAACAAAACACATGTGAAGAATAACATTTTTTAAACACATCTGGTATTTGAAAACTTATGCAAATTTTTTTAATGGCTTTTCTTGTATTGAACAGATTCGGATGATTAGATGTTAAAGTTAATTTTTTACTTCCATTTATGAAGTAATTCATCATTCTAAAGACGGCAACTTGCACGGTGTTGTGGACATGGAGTGAAACTGCTTTCCTATGTCCAAATGTTTAACAAGCCTAAGACAAAGAAAAATAATGCGATTAAAGATGTTGAAAAAGTTGTAAGATGAGAAAGAGCACTGACAGAATATGACAAGAAGAAAGAGGGGGGAGAGAGTGTTTCCTCGTTTTAATGCATTCATAATGAAGAAGCAGAGTTTCAATTTCAGTCTGGCCGCTCAGACATAACTACAAGGTGACATCTTGACTGTCACTTACTAACTCACGCAGAATAATACAATTGACCCGCCAACCTTGCGGCTTGCAGCTTTCCTAAAATCGTCCCCAATTGATATCGTTTTACAGTAACCTAGTGAAGACGCTGATTTATCCATTTTCATATTAACTAGTATCGTGACAGGGATTGAGTTTGGTAACTTTTGATTTCTTTGATTGACAATAGAAAAGGAATAGAAAACAATGTCTTAACAGAATTAAGAAGATGTTCATCCATAAAATATTTCCTTATGGTTACTGTAAATTGTTCATACATCATGAATATATTTTCTGTATCAATTCTAAATGAGTTACAGCAAATCTAGTCTCTCTTTGATGTTTGTGCTTAAGAATATGAAAAAAAGGGGGGATGTTATTGCAGTTTGAATTTCGCGTGCCAACATCTGTTTGTCCTTTTCCCTTTTTAAACCAACAAGGCTATTAAATTGGGCATTATATGTGATTTGAGATTATTAGTTCTGGAGAGGAGTTTTTACTCAAAAATAAACTTTGAAATTTAGGCTTCTTTGCTACAGTAGCCAGGAATCTGTTATTTGGGTAAATACGCATTTGGAATTAGGTTGTCCAATTCCTTTGTAGGAAGTACCTCACTTATGGCCTCTTGTAATAAAACTGGGAGAAAATTGAATTATCTCACCAATAGACAGCTGACGGAAAAATTATTTTCGGAAATTTTCAATTTGGATCAACCACAGGAAACTAAATGTATAATTAGAGATGACTTTTTTGTCAGAGCACGTTAAAAGAGTAGGTTTGCATTGATGAATTCTGAGCAATTTACGTATCAGATTACACCGGCATGCTCTGCTAACAAAGGATGGAAGGAAAATCTGTGTGGTTAAACAAAGCAAAGAAAACTGTGGCTTACAGTGAAATTAATGCAGTGGGTGGTAATGACACGGCGGAGAGTCGGGTGGCTTTGAAGTGGAGTGTAATAATCATATGACAGCGTGATTATCTACAAGACAAATGTTAACTTTGCCGTCGTGGGGGATAGCATTTCTCGCTGGTTGTCTTTGTGTTTGTGCAGCTCATTTATACTATTGCATTATACAATGGTAGGATTAGTTTTTCTGTGATGATTTGTTTTCATAAAATTTTAAAGGAATTTTATTACAATCTAACTAGTTAATAAAGTGTATTTGTAGCCAATATATTCTTCTCAGTTTGTTAGATTTCATAATGTAAGACTGGGTTTCCTTATCTGAACTTATTTGTTAATTTTGTATATTTGAAAACAAGATTTTAAAAAATCAATAAATTAATTGTTATTTTAGATTTATCTTTTCAGTTGGATGATCTACTTTTTTATAGGTTTATTAGGATTCAAGTACAAATGAACAGTGTGGTTTTTATATAGCATAGATATTTTTTGTAACTAATTATTTCACACAAATAAAGTTTTTCAAAAGTTAATCAAACTCAAAATAGCATGTGTTTGAAATTTGAAATGCAAAACATTCATCCTAATTTATAAACTGAAAAAATAAGAACCCAAAGCCATGAAATATACATTTCCCATCTTGACATACGGTAAAACAAGTAGTAAATTAACATTAAGGCTCTATAATGGGTCTTTTTCCCTCTTTATGTCTCCAAACTGTCTCTTCGTTGAAAGTAGTCCGCTCAAAGCGTATATCAATCAATAGTTATTAATATGAGATCATGTAGTGTTTCTACAAGCCCTCTTCATTAGTCAGATAATACTCGACTTGGAGTCCTGGAGTCTGTGATTTCTTTACCCTCGCTTACATCACATGATTAGTTAGCACCAAAACACTACTTCTTCCCTCATTCATTTCCAGACTTATAACAAGAAATCTGTTCCATAATCACAAAAGAGAAACCTTGTGAAAGAAATCACAAAGCATTTTTGTTCAACATGGAAAGAAATTATTTAGGTAATAATGAGAAAACGTAATTAACGGTTTAAATTCAATTTGATGGAGAAGTTTTTCAGCATGATACCCGTTATTGAATCGGATTGTCTTCGTTTAATTTAAAATGACCCATCGTACTATCAATCATACAGTTAATGCAGAAGTATTCATTTCACTCGAAATTAACACCCATGTCACTGTCAACTCAACTGTCATTTTAGCTGCTGTGGTCAATTTCTTCCATGATAGATGGAGCTTTCCCCTGCTAGAACAAGGAAGGGATGGACAATTATAAAGAGCCCTGTTTCATATTTTATGAAGACCCCATCGTAACCCAATTAACATGGGCAGGGTGTGAGTCAAGTCTCACCTCACACCGAGATGGAACTACGGAGGGGGATCGGAAAGGGAAAGGGGAAGGGAGGTCGGGAAGGGGAAGGGGAGTCGGAAAGGGGGAGGGGGTTCGGAAAGAGGGAGGGAGAAAGAAATGGAGAAAGAATAAATGAGTAGCCGGCGTTGCGGTACGTCTTATTATGTTGGTACTTGGACATCCTACCAGGTTGCAAGGCAGTTATTAATTTCAGTCACCTTAAACGACAGGGATTGTAATTATATGTGATTAATAATTTGCTCCTCAACTTCTATGATTCATCATCGTTGGTTTATCAGCAATACAGGCTAGCCCCAGGTCACCACTTGGTTAGTGACACTGAATTTCTATTCACAAAAAAATGAATGAAAGAATCTGAAAATCAAATTATTCCACAGAATGTTTAATGTGTGAAAGAATTTTAACAAAATGTTTAAATGAATAATTTACGAATTCAAAATTTCTTGTCAAATGAAATTAGCTCCTTTTTAAAAGCAGTCAGTAATTGTTTCTTTTAATTTTTAAAAATATTTAGATATTCAACGAATGAAATTTTGATCCATAATGTCAATTGTTTTGTCGCCAGTGTTTAAATCTATTTGGAAAAATATCACTTACAAAATCTAATCTTGTGATATGATAATGGATTTGCACAAGAGAAGTTCATCTGTTAAGAGTTTGCCAAGGTTTTAAACTCATATATAACCTTGAGACTGCTATATATTTCATATTTGTTCTACAATGTAATTGTTTATTCTGTATATCTAGAGGAGATACGAGTTTTCAGATATTCAGTGAGAAGATACCCGATACCCCCCTGCTGTGAAACTGAGTGAAGTGTTTCCCTCCATTCATTCACCAGTCATATCATAGCATTGTATGAGTAGATTTGGAGATGTTCTCGGTGTTCTGAATGATATTGCAAGTGATAGAAATGAAAGTTGACTCATGTTTCAAACCCCATTCATAATTCAGTTCTCTCTTGGCATCTGGAAATAAAGAGATGTTCAATTGTCAGAATGTTATTGCAACAGTTAAATCAGAAAATAAAAAATAAAATTTGATATTGAAATTTATTTTGAGTAAAATATTTTTATTAAAATTTCATGTATGAAAAGCTACATTTCTATAATCTGCTTATTGGTATTATTCCATGGTATATGTTTTAATTTCCAATCTTAACAAGCCTGGTAGCTTATTTATAATGGCATTCACTATAGTTTACAAGATATGATTTTTCGGTCATTTAAACTCTCCATTATCATTAAGATCTCTTCAATACCTCTTTTGAATACTTATGTGCCTGATGGTATTTTTCTGCCTAGTTGATCTGGACAATGTCATGGTTCAAATATGTAAAAACACATTTAGAATTAGTTTATAGATTTCATCTGAAACTCTTTGAACTCATGTTCTCTAATATGTTAAGAGCTATAACCAATATACATATCCAACATTAAGACAATTGATCCTAAACATTATCCTCTGTGTATTGTGATAACTGAACATGAGAAACAAATCATCCCATAGAGAGAAGCTTCTAAGTCTCAAGATGGCCCTCAAACTATAAACAAATCTGTATTGTGAACATATTCCATGAGAATCTACTGTCATAGTCCTACTTCAAACATCACCATGCTCCTAAAGATGTAAACAAAATAATATTCTAAAACAAACATGTTCCTTGAGAACAAGCACCGATCAGAAGCCAGTCTCACCAGGATGCTCCATGGAGCTGTACAAAATGCTATCTCAAACAAACATTCCAGCAGAATTGTCCATCTAAATATCCATCGCCTACTACCAACCCTCAATATGTCTACCCCCCCCCCCCCCAAAACCTATACTACTGCATGGTCAGAGACATGACCATGTTTTCATCAACTCTTCTTTTTTACAAGAATCTTAAACTTGTCAGTAGTCTTTGAAATAAAAAAAACTATTAAATTTGAAAATTACCATTCATATACTTTCATAGGCATTTCTTTAGGGTCTTGTTGACAATCTACAAAAACTTGTGTTAATTTCTCAAAGCCCTGTAGTTCTAAGGGCACATTGAGTCTAATGGAGATGAGTCTAATGGAGCTCTGTGCAAGTGGGTATGAGAATATACCAAGAAACAATAAACTACTCTCAAGTATTGTTTTCAACCACCTTGAAAATCAATTTAAGATCTGAAGTGGAAGAACAAATGCTCTGAGCCTCCTTTTTCATGTTTGATAAAATAATCGTTAGAAAATAATTTTTCAAGGACTAAATATTAGTCTACTGCTGCTACTGTAACACTAGGTCTCTGTTCTTAGCAGTAAGAGATCCTCTCCTTTTAGGACCTATAGATACCAGTCAACAGTCCAAGATCCCATCTCTGTTGTTTGTTGTTACTGTCCTGTCACTCAGGGGCCACATGATACTGAGTCCAGGGTTGGACAGGATGAGGCCAGTTCCCTTGGGAACTAACCGCTGAGATAATCATCAGTACTTCACAATGATATTGGGTGGCAACCTTAGCTTATGTCTTTACCTAGCGTTGAAAGTTTGTCACTGAGAAATGACGAGATATTCATCAATACTTGGCTGTGATATTGGGTGGCAACCTTAGCCTATGTTTATGCCTGGAGTTGATAGTCTGTCACTAAAAGTGTCATGAAGAGCTTGGTCTGTCTGTCCAGTGGGATCATTTTCCTTGAGAAATCTGTTATTGTCATCAGTTTAGCTAATTGAATGGATAGCAGCAATTTCAGTCTTGTTTTCCAGCTATAAACACAATGTCACATAAAATTGCAAGAGAAAAGTTTTGTCAACTGTCCATCTGAAGATAGCAAGATTATTTTCAGATTCTTCTATTTAGCTTTACATTCCAATATGAAACCAGTGGAATGACCAAAAAAAAAGAAGCAGCTCAAATAAGAGAAGTTTGTAAATTTAGTTTTGTTAGATATTTTCATATAAAGAAATGATCATCACAGAATCTGTCCAAACTTGATTTATCTTTATTCCTTTTTAATGAAACTTCATCATTATTTCTCTTCATTAGATGCTTGTCCCATTGACCCAGAAATCATGTCCCAGGATCATTAACTTATAATTGCCACTGCATCAGATGTCAGCAATCACCCTATGGTCCAGGTCCAATCTGTCCAAGCTATAAACTTGCCCACAGAATTAGATACATAAAGCTTAACTAATAATAACCTATAGATTTGCTCCCTCACTTTGCAATGACCGATTAAACCAAAAAGATCAGGGCTGTGCCCGGGTGATTCTCTTGGTCCCATAGAATAATAACTCTGGCTACTCAGAATAATTTCCGTCATGATAAGATCCACCTGAAATGATCTTTGTTTGTTTTGGGCCAACAGAAAATAACCCAATTTTGTCAAGTGCAGTCTGGGGGCTACTTGGCGCACTGCTTGTAACAGATTGACAGATTGCAGGATTCAGCCATGTCACTTGCGCTCATTAGGGTATATTTACTTGTATCAAGTCCAGACAAGCAGTCAGAGGGGAATCTTCATAATTCTGCCCATTCCTTGGTTACACATACACAATAATGCTGCTCTGTGATGCATTTCATGTGAAAATTTGAAAAAGTGTTTGCAGGAGACATAATGTCTGTGTTAAGATGGCAGTTTTGGCAGATGATGTTTTCCATGAAACTAATGACATTTCTGATTGATTAATTTGCCTCTTTTGAAGCACTTTTATTCTGAATATGTATTTCAATACATTAATGGTGACTTTATCCCTCCATCATCTTCATTATAATGAACTGCAGTACACTAGAGCTGTTACTGAGAACAGGCAGTTATTAGTCAGAAGAATTTGAATATTATGATTAAATTATTTTCTTTTGGTGGAATCATAACTTTAGCCAGATAGTATTTGATGGTTTCTCTATCTGATTCTCAACCAAATTTATTTTTAACTGCAAAAATATTCTAATAATTGTTTGAGCATTCAACAATATTTTTAAAATGACACAATCACAAATTAAAGAAAACTTCACCTCAAAAGTTCTTTATGAGAGACTTCTAAAAGGAGGCTTTATGTCAAAATGAAGGATAATTTGGGACAATTAAAACTTTAAAACACTCCCTGTGGTAAAATATCAAGACGTTTCAAAGCAATAAAATGTGGAAGATACATTATTTCTTAAAATTGTCAGTGAAACCCTCTCTTTTTCTGGTTCCTGTTGATTCAGACACCATGGAGTGTGATGTCATCCTCAGATTTACTGCTTTTGTTTTAAGCTCTGGTCCCTGAGCCATAAACCAGAGTTAGAGGGGACCTGACTGTAATATCAGGATGGGACACAGTGCATAATAGTATTATTACTAGTTTCCACATTCGGATAAATTCAACACACAGTCAGACGGCCAATTACAAGGGACAGTTTGGCGCAATTGGAAATATTTTAAAAGAAACACAGCAATTAGATTTTTTTCATTGGTGATCCCGCTCTTTGATTTGATGAGGAACGGTTTTGATCATGCAACGAGCATTGTTCATGTGACAAGGGAGACAACTCTGGTTGAAATGAAACTGATCTTAATGATTAACACTCCATTACAAGATTTTATCTGTGCACCCAGGCTATGCTTCTCTCCATCTTAACTTGTCCCGTGTCCATTAAATAATTACAGCTTTAATGATATGCAGGAAACCAGTGATTATCAGAAGCTCATTTCGTCTTGTAACACTATCCTGGTGCCACTGAAAATCCGACTTTTGAAAATGAAAAATTAATAACGGCCATGCTAAAACTGTAATTTTACATGTCATAGACGTTGCAATTTAAGTAATTTATGATATTCCTTGAATTATAAATTCTAAGATTTTGAGGAGAATGGTAGAAAGCCTGTAATTCAGATGAGGGAGAATGGACGAGGGATCATATGTTATCTGAGAATAAGGGAGAAGAGGGTTACATGTATTACCCAAGTTCAGTCATAGTTCAGCATTACGTGCTTTTAAACAGACACATCTCGTTTTAAAAATACATCAACATAAATCACATTTGCCAGACATGCTGTCTAATTCATTTTCCCTATCTTTAATTTCAAGTCCCCTTTTTCTGAAAAAATCAATTCCATTGTTTGCAACATTAAGAAATTAAGTTTTATCTTATTCTTGATGAATATCCTTTCAAAGATTTAACACTTCAGATTCGTTAATAATAAATTGACCTTAAAAACAATTGATTTCAAAACATTGAATGAATCAGTTTATTCTTTTGTAAATAAATTAAACAAAATGTTTACTTTGCTGTTTTTTTTATTTAATGCACCCATTTTTCTTAAAAATGTAGAAATTATGAGAAAGTGTTGAAAAAAAACAGTGGGAAATCTGACACTAGTCACCAAATATTTCTATCTTAAACGACAGTTCACATATGTCATCTAAGAACACTTGAACATTAAACGCCAACATGAGCACATTGAGGCCTGAAATGACCCCATATTCCCCTGCTATGTGTTTTGAAATGGTCTAGCAAGGTGAGGTGGACACAGCCATCACACCTAGGGGTCTAGTCGTCTTTCCGCCTGGACGGAGCCTTACTGAGATCTAATTCCAACAATACGTCTAGCGCTCATAACCCGGCATGGGCCGAATGTCATTCACGAGTTGCATCATTACAATAACGACTTCCCGCAAACTCCCAGTCAGGGAGGAAATATTTTAAAATGAAAATGTGAACGTATTTCAAGGCATGACATGAGTGTCTGCGACAGGGAGAGTTTTTATGAGCAATGTTGTCATGCATGTATGCGTAAACAGAAATAATATTTCTGGTTTAATATTTCAAATGTAGTTTTTAAAGTTTAATGCACAGCAGTGTCGTACTGAATTAAAGAATGTTGTAGACTGATGTTCAAATGTTGTTCACTTCCATATTTTATATGTCTCTTGACAATGGGCTCTTTGATAGCATTAGAAATATTTAATTCTTGATATGGCATATGTATGAAAATGAGATGCTCTCATGACAATGAAATTTCTCATAAATTTCACAATGTATATTCTAACTGTCTTAAAAAATCAATAGGATAGGAAGACAAAGGTGGTTAGTTTTCTCACGTAACTGTCTCCCTATACATAATTCAAGTAACATGGAGTTCCAAGTGAAGAACTGTCTACATATGAATACTCAAGCCTTCTAACAAAAGCTTGCCTTATATTCATAGAGAAAACTGAATTCATTGGCATTTCTGGGAATATTTTTTTGTTAAATTCTTTTTTATCTATCAAGGAATAACGTTACAGCTTATTACTTTGAATGTTCAATTTTCTCAGACATGATAACAATCAATAAATTTGACAGGCAATAGTTTGACTTTGGCTTGAATAGAACTCATTTGCTTTCAGTTTTCCTCATGAAACTTACATAAATACAGCCATAGGCATTTTTTCTGTTCCTGAAAGTTGTAAAGTTTGTTAGGATGAAGCATTTAAGATCTTCCACTGGAAACAATTTAAACAACAATTTGAGAAATCTATTACGAGAAAATTTCTGGTCCTTGATGTTGAAGTTTATGAGGCAATTCAAGTCCAATTTTTTCTTGTAGAGTTCCATGCAATTTCCCCAATTGTAACGTAAACCTCCTATTAAAGTTGTTTTCATTTTCTTTCATGAGAGTTTTTAATAGTTACTTTGTTTAGATAGTAATTCAGAAACACAAGTTTTTAGATTTCATGAAATCCATAAATGTTATTTGTTTCAGTTGCCAAATTGTGGTGTGAATGCCAAGAATTAATTTTCAAGATTTTGTATTTTATTTGATTGTAAACAAAGGCTTAAATATATTTACCCAAAATTTATTGCTTCTGAGATAAATTAATTTGTGTTTTCATAATCCACAGCCATTGTCATATAAAAATTAAAAAAATTTTAAGGTGAAATCACCTTTTATTTTGTAAAAGAGTAAAAAATATATATGTGAATATGAATATCCATAATATTTATTACCAACATAACTGTGGTCTATTGCTCTCAAGAGAGTCACTACTTTCATTTAAAACATCATTTCTTCATTTAATTTGACTTTTGCCCATAAAGGATAAGAAAATCCTGCAATAATGACTGATCAGATGCAATTCTTTAGCTCTCATTTAATCACATGTCCACTGTGACCCATCGCACCGGGTTTGTGAAGCAAATCTGCAAATCAAAGCAGCAACAAAGGGGATTTATATTCATCCGGAGCGATGTGTATCTGTACTTCATGTCCTCAAACCGGGAAGCAAGTAAGAAATAAAGAATTGACGAACCAACAACACTCCCAAGTTGGATTCTACCAACAAACGGAGATGGAATTCTGGGATTTTATCCGAGGTTCTGCAAATTTATGAGCCTCAACTCCATGTGCTGGTTTTGAGATGATTCCTTGATAGGAGCACCTCGGGATTAAAGCTTATGCGAACTGATCAGTTTATTCCTCGTTGGGATATCGAGGCAAGCCTCTGGTAGGCAGAACTGGCAATAAAAGCGAGTCTAGCTCCTATCACAATCTGATAGAGGAATGATGAGCAATTGATCGGGCTGAGGCCAACCTGTGCGTATAATTAGTCAGCTGATTTAGAGCATTCAATCTCAATTTCTATTACTTCCAACATTTGTATTGAAAAAAGTGAAGTCCTATCTGTTTTAAATAATGATAGCAAAGATTTATCAGACTGCTTTAGAAATGAATTCTAAATGAGTAATTCCAACAGCTCAATTACGTCAGGCCACTCACAAGTCATTTTCTGTAGTTAAAGTTGTTTCAAGTGTTTTCACTTTAATCTAATCAACTCCTGGGTGAAAAGTCATCACACAATTTTCTTCATCCCCCTTGATACAACAATAAAAAATTTAAAAAGAAAAGTGTCATATATTTTCCCTCCTTTAATAAACTGATACTTATTTATATTATGAAATATGACCTTAGAGAATTTTTTTAATTTTTTTATTGTCAGTGGAATTTGCAGTATGCAGTACATATTTCATTTAACATTTATAGAAAAAAATATAAATCTGATGATGAAAAATCATAAATGGCAACTCGCATGCATTTAAGTAAGAAAATAGTGACTACAGTATGTATCCCTTATTAACTGATATAAAAGTAACTCATCTCATAGACTGACTGTCATTATTCTGACTTTATCAAGTTTTTTTTTACTTATTCAAGCACCTTGCAATTTTTTGTAACAGCCTTTCGGAGTATTTCATACAAGTCCAAAGACCAAGTCAATCATTCACTAATTCAAAAATGTTTCAGCAATTACCAAAAGCCAACAGCATGATATACTTCTTATCAGCAGAAATGCCCATGTTTAGCTTATGTGACAGGTCTAGTAGCCCTCAGACCCAGTGAATCCTCCCAACCAGTACAAATGACCACTCCTTCCAACTTGACCAGTTCCTGATAGCCAGTCAAGTGGACGTATACTGCTCTGTGTAAATCAAAAGCTCACATAAATGCTCTCATGTAAATCAGAACCTCTATTACACCCTTGTACCCTGCTCTCTGATCAATCAAACTTTGTTTAGAGGTTTGTGCCAGACCCCTCCAGACCAAGTGAGACTTGAAGTGTGTCAGAACTTCTCTTTACCTCAACAATTATATCTTGAGACATGTATAATAACCACTACAATGGTAGAGGGTTTGTAACAATAAGTGAAATATACACAATGTCCTTCAAGTGCTTTATTGCGGGACATTGGCTTACAGCCATTCTTAAGTCCATTATCAGGTTATTATCAATATATAATTTTTAGACTATTGCCTTTGTTGCTTGGGAAGCAAGTGTACCCATACCCAGAGAATTAATGTTAAGAATAATATTTTTCAATGTGATAGACATATACTAAAATGTAAAACAGAGGGATCTTAAATTCAGTAAGCATGTTCTTTTGTCCAAAATGATAAATTTAATACTGGTACTTGTGCCATCCACAGGGTGCACCCCACCTTAACAAAAATTCTGTATCTTGATTTCCCCCGGATAATTTTAACTCAGACACATAATGTTAATAAATATGAATAGTAAAAGCACCTTGTAGAGTTTTGTTGCTTTAGAAATTGGTGGTTTGATTCTTTCCTATCATTTCTGTCATGTTGGTTTGTTACCATTATCGTAATTATATATCTTTTGATTCAACGTTTAAAGACAAATGGTTTTGTGATAAAAGTGTATCGGTGTAAAACATCCTTTACTATTAAATAAAGAGTGTCAAATATCCTGTGGTTGAATCATACATTTAAAGAAATATTGACATTTCTCTACCTTTCAAAATGGTAAAATATTAATGACAATTCCATACTGATGACAAGACAAAGAAAAACTAAGTATTTCTGAGGTTAATCATTGTAGACTGTTATTCAAGTCCCAACCTGTTTACTTGTCTGATATTGTTACCTTAAGCATTTAGTGGCCGGTTTGATTTGGCGTCAATAATATATCATGTGACAACTCAAAGAGACTTTGAAGACAAAATATTGAAACTGATGAAACAAGTGTTTATCTTGAAGACAAACACAGTCTTGTTCATTGAATGTTGAGACGGCATGTGAAATGTCTCCCAAATGCCATAGACAACATTCCAGATCAATCTTCAACTATAACCTTAGTGTGTATGGGTGACATTTCAAATTCTCATTTTTCTTACCAAGTCCCTTTGTTGACTCTACTGCCCACCCCAGACATTAAATCTGATATAATATAGTTCTGGACAAGTTGTGAGGAGACATGTTTCTGCCTTGTGATACTACTTACCGACACAGACACAACTATCTAAATATTATCTTGCCCAGAACCTCAGTTGGGCAGATTTATAGTCCCATTGTCATTTAATGTGGGCAGTTTGACTGTGTTATCCACTTGGAAAGATTTCTGGATTTTTCATGGTCCTTAATAGTTTTTGAGTTGTGATATAGGGTTGGATTCTGATAGTTATGAGAGAGAGGGATACAGTTCCATTATGTGAGCCGAGTTGCTTGTGTTTGTTTACCTACATAAATCTCTTGTTGATAATGAGAGAGATAATTCCTTGACATTAATGGATTGTTGTCAGTGTTTCCACTGATAATGGCTGATCCGCTCTATGTTCCCTCTGGATCAGCTGGCTAATTCCTCCAAAATATTGATCTTATGATTTCATGAGGACACTTCACCCAACCAAGGGTTCATTGTCTTGGCTTTAGTTTGAGCAAAACAATGTTAAGTAGCTTTTGCTTTGTCAATAACTTGAATGATTTACAACTGATTCTGTTATCTTTTGTCTGGTTAAACATAAACTTTTTTCTATAATTAAGTCATGTTATTTAACATCCAAGAAAGCTTTCGAAATCTAGGTTATCATTGAATATATATTAAGTAATTTACGTTTGATTAAAATTAATCAAAAAAATATTTAAAAGTATCAAAGATAAAGATGCTGAGGTCAAAAAGAGTACTTCAGTTTCTGTGTGAAGCATTCATAAAAGACATGATCTTTTGAGTAATAAACTATATTTGAAGAACATAATTTTATTACACATGAAATATGACGATGTAGACACTATTGACTATATTCCATGCTTGCCTTATAAAAATGAAACTTAATGGACACATTTCGGTGTATTTGGTGCTTAAAATACACAGACCACAGCACACCACAACTCATGACAATGTTTGTATGTTTCAGTTCTCTCCCCTGATACAAGACACAGTTCTACAGGGGACCTTCAACGCAACCCTCAACAACCCCGTGGTCCCCCAGGTGGAGCCAGTTCATCATGGCAGCACCACCAAACATGCGTTCCTCCTCGGAGTTTAAATTTACCTGCAATTTCTTACCTCTTGCCTGCTAAATTGGCTAAATTGTTCTTTAAACCTGTCTGTAACATAATGTTAACTTTTGACCTGGTCAGTAATGAAATAGGTACCGTATATATTTAGTGTTTCTGAAACCCTCAATCTGGTTGATATTGAAACATGATTATTTTGGATCTTTCTGAAACCCTCAAACTGGTTGATATTGAAATATGATTATTTTGCATCTTTCTGAAAACGTTTAACTGGTTGATATTGAAATATGATTATTTTGGATCTTTCTGAACCCTAAAATGGTTGATATTGAAATATGATTATTTTAGATCTTTCTGAAACCGTCAAACTGGTTGATATTGAAATATGATTATTTTGGATAATTCTGAAACCATCAAACTAGTTTATATTAAAATACCATAATCTTTATTTTTTCTGAAACCCTCAATCAGGTTTACTCTGACCTTTAGTTATTTTCGAATTCAGAAAGCCTCAACCTGATTGAAATTGAAATATTTTGAATCTTTCTGAAATCATAATTAGGTGATTTATTCAGTGAAGGGTAGTGGTTTTGAACATTATCATGCAAGTATTATCATTACCAAGATTTTTAAAAGGGTATTGGATCTGATGATCGTTAGTATTAGATGTTTCGGAATTACTGACACTGTTTTGAAAATTTCAACCCTTGCCTTAGGCTTAAATTTCATTACTTTAGTGAAAATATTTCGAATAATGAGATTGTTCTTTTTTAAATGTGATAGAGCTAATTTTCGTTGTTTCGTTGAAACATTATGCAGCTATTTTCTCATTTTTGAATGAGGATATCAGTGTTTGCATCTTGTTTTAATTTTACAAGTTCAAATCTAATGAAATTAGATTATCCCAATTTTCATATTTAATGACTTTCAAGAAGCACCCGCAAGTGTGGAGGTATCTAACTTCACTATCACCAATGTTTACATTTGTTCATATTTTACTGTATACTATAACCCAAAGTGTGACCACATTCACCAAATACTGTACCAAGTTTTAATCATGTTCAGCATTACACTATCACTGTTGATCAGTATTGGCAATTTGATAAAAGTGTTTTATAACTACTGTGATATACCCACAAGTCAGCATTGTTTTGTTATTTGGCTTTAAGTGAAGAAACTTTGTTGATGAGATTGAAGCTATTTATTACCTGATTTTGTATTCAATGTTCATGTATAGTTTGTTATGTGTAAATGTTATTGTGAGCATATCTATTTTGTTAAATGATCAAGATTTATGTACATATTGTGAAGAATAAATAAATCTAAGAAATTCATTGTTTGTTGTTTGTTTCAACCAGTTATCTTTAGCTTGTTTTTTATAAATTTTATTTAGAAAGATTTTCATGACATTTATTTTTGATATTTTATCACTTGCATGCATTATAGTATGGATTGAATTATGTCCAAAATCAAAGCTTTAATTAAGGATATCAACCATCCTTAATTATTAAAATATTTTCATTTTGATATACCATCTTTAAGTTTGTTAAATCATTGAACTTTGCAGATTTATATTTTAACTATAAGAAGTAAAGACTTTCATTTTGTTTCCATTTGAAAACAATATTAAAAATATATTTTAACACAGTTCTAAAACCTTGTAAAGGGCATTGAGTTCAAACTGGAATTGTGTGAAGGAAAAGTTTCTCTTATTAGATTTTAGTGAAAACAGTTCAACACTTAATACAATTACTGAGGTGTGATGACAAATGACAGGACATTTTCAAGCAGGGTCATCTGAAATGAATTCTTTTTCATCCCCAAAGGATTCTGATGAAATATGAGGCCATTTGTTTTCAGTGAATTCTATAACCATATCCCCGGCCAAACTTGCAAACATGTGTGCACTGGTCCATAAAAAAGGTGCCGTAAAGTGGCTTTTTAGCAACAAGACACTTGACTGAGGGGGCATTTGACACTGTTAGTCAATAATAGCGTTGAATAATAGATACAGCCATCATCAGGCCTGCATGCTTGAAAAGGTTTTTCTCTTTAGACTGGGGTTAGATGAGAGGATACAGTTACATACGGAATCAGTGTATTTAATTAGTCGGTGATGCATGCTGAGTCATATCAATATCTAGTGTCAACACATGATCACCTGTCAGTAATGTACCAGCGATGCTGAGCTGCTGTTGTGAAGGAGCATGCTTAATAACATTGATTTTGCTGTTTATCTTGGAATCATTTGTCTTGAATTCAAAAGAGAACAAGATCTCCTGTATTTTGAATTTATAGATTTATTGTCATTTTAATGGAGGAATTATGTACATTTTCTCAGCTTTCAAAAATTAAGATCTCAATGGTTTCACATCATGAGACCTTTCTAATAATTCCAATTAATATCGAAATAGAATCAGTCTTTCAAAGTGATCTCCCTTTCAGAAGTGCTCAAATGACAATTGAAACCCAATTCCATGTTTCTATTTGCTTGATATTGAACATTTACTGAACAGAATAGCCATTCATAGCCTTAATGAGTAGGCCAATAGAGCAGTTAGTTAATCCAGTTACATAGCTTGTTGAACAAATTTGCCTTGACAAATTTGTGGGAAAATCTTCAGCTGTTTTTCTAAGGCAACCTGTTTATCCTCGCCCTTCCTTATCAGCCTTGGTGATGTAAGCCCACCATTCTAGGCCTAATGAGGGACCTGGGTGCTTGTAGAAACACAGAGCTAATTGTTTTGGTTGGTCATGGTAGAGATTTCCCACTCAGATAGCAACATCTATTGACAATACTAGGTTACCTCTTCCAACAAGGGTTGTTAGTTGATCAAGATTTGGCTGAATGCAAATTCGCAATTGTTATGTTGCACCAGAAGACATGAAGCTGTAGGTATATAATGGCTCACAGATGGTGTTTAGACAACAAGGCTGCTTGATGGATGGCTTGCATTATTCCTGAGCCCCAGGATTGCCTAATCTGTAAATATTCCTCAATATCTGATAATGATAAGGGAGTGGAAAGAGATCCCTGTCTGACACCATAGTCATAATAAAGCTATCATAATTATAACATAATTGAATTGATTAGAAGGTTTTGTTTATGACTAAGAACTGATATATTTCAAAATTTATTTATTGGTGGTTTCATGTAGCTAGCTTTGTGATATGTAAATCCTATCTAACTTGTATTATATGTAACTTGCATCATGTTGAGATAAATAAAGGTCATAAAGGTGTTATTCTGATGAACTTATGTAATCGATTTGAAAGCGTTCCAGTTGGAATGATATTAAATTTTAAGAATTAAATATAAAAAAAACTCCTTTTTAGTTTCAGATATCCGTATGATTAGTTATTACTGTTCATGTCAATACACATTTCAGTATCTACAATCTTGAATGTTTATGACATTTCATTATGATATGAGTGAAGATGATATTCATAAGAATAAGAATCACAAGAATCCTTCTTTCTCTGTATGCTTCCTGTATTTGCGTAAGCTATCAATGAATTTCTTTTTATAAGAGCTGCTTTCAATTAATTTAATTTTGATTTAGAGTGTATTAAATAAGATCTTTTTTTATAGTAACTTAATAACTTGTACCTACAAGACATCAAATTCCTAGAAATATTGTATGTGATCTTTTTATACTTCAGATCATGATATACCCCATAATATTCGGAAACATGACCGTACAGACAAAAATCCCATTAAAAATATGTGTTTTCTGTATGTGGGCGGTACATGTCCTGATATCCACCAGACCAATCCTCATCTCTGGCACAAGTCTTCGCCAATTTCCATACCATCAGCGCCAATTAAAACATTGTCTCTTGAAGGGACTCAGAGTGTCTGCTAATACCTGCACTCAATTGGAACTGTGAGAGACCATTCCTCCTCAACACAGACTGAAATATACATTAAGAGATTGAATTAAGAACTTCAAAGAATGGCTAAATTATTTCATTTCCTTATTATTTTTTCTTCTTTTATGAATCGTCAATTTGGACCTGTTTTAGATTTAGCCATTTTATGTTGAGCAGATTCAATCAGCTAGCCTAGAGGTAAATGAATTATGGCTTTCAGAAGTAAATGCATGTTCATGTGAAATATTTTTTAAAGAAAAATATTATTTTCACTGAAATAAGGGCATTGACACTGTAATTACAGTATGTAAGTGTGTGAGCATGTTGAACTAAATTTCTTTTTCATGTCTCCTCAAGTCTTTGTTTTTAATTGTTAATAGCAAAAGCAAGTTTCCCTCAAATTGATTCAGCAAGTTGTTTTATAAAAGAACTTCATCTTTCAAAATATTGTTACCACTGAAGTTTTAAAGGAAAACCATAAATACATCCTAAATATGTAATAAGTAACAATGATGATTGCTTCTTCACATTATCTATACCATTTCCCCCCCTATCTACTTATAACAAAAATGGATATCAAATACACAATGATTTCATCTTTGCACCAATATCGAATTCTTTATAATTTGTTTTTAAAGTATGTTAGTCGTAAAATGTAATGACCCACAAACAATCATTATCA
Organism: Steromphala cineraria; assembly: GCA_916613615.1. Taxonomy (NCBI): domain Eukaryota; kingdom Metazoa; phylum Mollusca; class Gastropoda; order Trochida; family Trochidae; genus Steromphala; species Steromphala cineraria. The sequence continues at coordinate 13,351,217 of OU744721.1, forward strand.
GCTGTTCTAAGGTTGGTTTTTCTCGTCAGTCTTCTGGAAGTTTTATACATCTTTGTACAATAAAATAGAGAACTGTTTATCTTGAAACAATTTAATTGCACTGGGTATGGGCCAACTATTAGGTGGATGATTCTGGCAGCTGTAGAAAATGAATCTCATAAAATGTATTCAAAACATTGGGAGATCGTCATGGGTTGTTAACAGAAAAGGCACCTATAGGACAGTGAGATGGCCTTTGCAAGGAGTTGATGACTCAAAGGAAACGGTTCATTTAAGATCTTCTCTTGGTTTTTCAATCAAAATACACATTTTGTTTTCAAATGGTAAGAAAACTCTAAATAAGTACTTAAAATGAGTGTTAAAAGGTGATATTTAGGATAGTTATTGTTACTCTGAATGATTAAAATTGTGAATCACCCTAGTTGTACCAGTTCAGAATTCTTTATGATGTAAATCAATTCAATGGGTTACAAAGTAAAAGTGTTGGTTACTGTCAAGATTTTACATATACATCTTTTTGTCTATCATAGTATTCCGTAGCACAAACTTTTACAAAGGATTCTGAGTTTCATACTGTTTAAAAACCCAAAGATTCACCAAAGAAACACAATGTTTCTCCATACACTTTCCCTTGTATTGTATGGCTAAACTTATATATAGATTTGAATTATTACTGCTTCATTAAGTTTAAATACATTATCTTTCAAATGTAACCATTTATTTTAAATTTTCTGACATCACCTTGTATTCCCTCTGAAAACATGCTACTGCCCCTTTAAGGTTTCTCCTACTAAGTACAGGTAAGAGTTGTTATTTCATTGTTTATAGTTTCATTGACCTTTTTATAAAGGCAATCAGGATTCTCTGTAATGTTTCTATTCAACCTTCCCCTATGTATTGCCTAATAAGCAAGTAAAATTATTTCAATTTTAGTAGAATTATTTCAATATTAAGAGTTTCATTGATCATTTCAATATAAAACCAAACGGAATTCGATAGGTTTTGGTTTTATCTTTCCCATTTAGTCATCTACTGAGGTCATTTTTCAGAGTTCCATTGAAATGTAATAAAACCAACCAAAGATTCTCCATTAGGTTTTCACTTAAACTCCCTATAAGGTGCCCTTTTCAAAGATTATCTAAGCTTTCTACCCAAGGTTCCCTATATAAGGAACACTTCTAAAGACTGAAACACTGTCCAAGCAATGTTAAACAAGATCTTTCTCGCTCAGTACCTATAAGGTATCCTTTTATAAGAAAGTGGGGATTTTTCATGAAACATTTCATAAAACCAATAACATGATTCCCTGTAATGTCTCTTCTGCAACCTTCCCTTCAAGGTATCTTCTTCTGAACAAGTGGGGTTATTTCATAAAACCAATCAAATATTCTCTGTAAGCTTGCTACACCAACCTTCCCTTCAAGGTATCTTCTTCTGAACAAGTGGGGTTATTTCATAAAACCAATCAAATATTCTCTGTAAGCTTGCTACACCAACCTTCCCTTCAAGGTATCTTCTTCTGAACAAGTGGGGTTATTTCATAAAACCAATCAAATACTCTCTGTAAGCTTGCTACACCAACCTTCCCTTCAAGGTATCTTCTTCTGAACAAGTGGGGTTATTTCATAAAACCAATCAAATATTCTCTGTAAGCTTGCTACACCAACCTTCCCTTCAAGGTATCTTCTTCTGAACAAGTGGGGTTATTTCATAAAACCAATCAAATACTCTCTGTAAGCTTGCTACACCAACCTTCCCTTCAAGGTATCTTCTTCTGAACAAGTGGGGTTATTTCATAAAACCAATCAAATACTCTCTTTAAGCTTTCTACACTAACCTTCCCTTCAAGGTATCTTCTGAGCAAGTGGGGTTATTTCATAAAACCAATCAAAGATTCTAAATTCTGCTATTCTCTGCTAAAACATCTGTACTGAGCACGTAAGGTTATTTCAGTAGGCCCATGGTCTGGTATAGCTACAGAAGATCGACCCGACAGTGATAGTCGTGTGTTTAGTGCCATCTCCCCATGTCGCCCCCAACCATTTAAAACTCGGAGACAGATATCCTCCCCACTCCTGTTTACGCCAAAGCTGATCAGTGCCATTCAATAAAATCTCTTTAATGCTCACAAGCGCTGTACAAAGCATTTGACTCCTGCGTGTTTTAGTATTAGAAGCCCTGTTGTCGTTTCCGACTTGGATAAGACGTGAAGACATCACTTCGAGATGGCCCGAGTACAAGATTCATTTAGATGCTGGTTTCCACAGCGGGATTTATCGATGCTGATATGTATGCATACTGAGACGGTTATTTTGTCAGTAAATAACACACTCGTCAGTTTTGATTATTGTTCAAATATCTCGCGATAGAAATCTGGTCATTTTTATTCAGACTTGATTTATTCTTAATAATCTATTGAATCGATGTTTTCAAAGTTTGGGGAAATATTGGCATATTGCATAAGTTTTTAGCCTTTCTCTATTCAAATATTTCTCAAAATTATGTTTTTAGTCAAAATTTGAATTCTGAAATTAACCTTAATCGATTTTCAATTTTACGGATTGTGGACACAATTTATTGTTTTCTCGTCTTAAATTGTATATTAATGAAATGCCAAAATGAAAGGAATACGAAATTAATTGAACCATAAACCCCCGTATTTAATCATTTTCTTATGGTCAGTTTTCTTTTTCCCACGTTTGGTTGAATATGAAAGGGTAGTAACTGCTCGCTATGTCGTAAAATCCCCATCATATTTTTGTTAATATCCCGTTTGCCGTTAAGGAACTTCCGCGTTGAAATGTAATTTGTCGACTGGCAAGGTTCACGAACTTGCTGCTCATACATACCATGGGGCTATACACCACAGGAATACCACAGCATCTACATTACCTAGAATAATTATACAAATACGACCATAAATCTCACCTGCAAATTCTAGTCAGTTTGTCTTCGTTGACCCTATGACCCTACGAATGAACAATTAGCTAAGACAACTATGTCATATCGCATTTCATAGTGACCACTGATTGATCTTACATTATTGGTAAAATGACAATAAGTTATTTTTACCATTTGGCCAAATTCGATAAAACATGTGATGTGACCATTAAGAGACCATAAATTCAAACTGGTCTTACATGCAAACATCAAAATGTAACCAAACTTACGGAACTGTACCATAGTGACCACTGATTGCTTAACCATAGTTTGGGAACGAACGATAATTTGTTAATATAACATTTAACCAAAAAAAAAACGAGAAAAAGTGTGATTAAACTCAAAGTGGTGTTTCCCGAACAAGAACATTCGGAAACAGATCTTTCAAAATGGACCTACACTATTGAGCAACCTCCCACTTGAAGACAGACCATATCATGAACTGGGGTCTTTCAAGCCACAGTTGAAGACTCATCTATTTCAGTTAGCCTATACCGGCCATAAGAACTATTTTATTTGCCAGTTTCAATGTGATAATGCAGAGGAATAATGGATGACAACTTCTTTGTTCATTGTATGCGACGTTTCGACGCAGATTCTTACAATGAACAAAGAAGTTGTCATCCATATATTAATCTGCATTATTCTCATTCCAACTTCTATAATGTATCTATAAGAAGTTGATGATGATGATGATGTAATGCTGATGATGATGATGATGAAATACGAAAATTTGATTTCATAATTCATCAAAATACATTTTCATCTCGTTTTTGTTTTGTTTTATAAATATGAAGGAATACCATGTTTGTTTATACGGAACAATTTTGAACAACGTGGTGTACACCAAGGGCCTGAGGTCATAACCAGTCGCCTCAGATGTACTCGATAGTCCGAAGTCATTAGCGGATTTGTAACTGGTCTCGCTTCTCATCCATATGTTCTTCTGACCTTTGAAGTGACTCAAACCTCCATTAGCTTTCAAATCTTTAAATTTTATCAGTTTTCAAATCTGGAAATAGGTCCCTGTTTGCCAGATCTACCGATTACACTTACGCAATGTCCGTTTAATCTTCCGACTCCGTTGTAATAACCGTCTTTAGCAAATCTCCAAGGTCCACGACTTTGCAATTCAAAATGTATTAACAGTAGTACAAGCTTAATATTTCAAACCAGCGTTTACATCTTAGGATTAGAAAAGATTACCATGTTAAATAAATCATAGGAATCCCTTTGGTTTGAGGAGATTGTTATCAAGTTCCCCTGTTAGCTTAATGATTTATCCATCACAAGACCGACCCGATGCGCATTGGAAGATCAAATACCAGCTCTGTTTGAAATGCTGTAAGAAAAATTCTCAAATCGATCAATCTTTGAAGAAGTTCCTTCAATGCCAGACGTTAATACTGTCAAATGTCAATTTAATCAGAATTAATTTTATAATATGCGTACTTTGCTTTTATGATTAATTCCATTTTGGTTCCATAATATTTGCATATTAAGCAAAACAGTTAACCGTTTACGTTATAACAAATATAGAAAAAATGCATAGTTTTCTTATCTGATTAATGTTTAAGATTCAAAATTACTTATTTATCATTTGTGATTTGGCATTTGAAAGCAAGTCACAGTCCTCTTGCTCGCCTTCATGTGTATTAGATAGGAACCTTTATGGTCCTGATAAAGCAAGTCTAGATTTGACTGCATATACATATACGCACATATGCAAAAAAATAAAACAACATGATTGAAGTTGAAGAATTTATACCTTAAAATTTAATTGAGTAACATTTTATCAATGGTCTATTTTTGTTTGAAATTCTGATATCCAAACAGTGTTATTTTCAGTGACTTTCTGACCATCCATGGTATCTTAATAGGGTCACATTTGGCACTTTCCTCATAGTTAGCAACACAGACTATTGCGACACCTGGTGGCAGAGCCATCACATGAAAGTACAGGCATTATTTAACAGGCTAACAAAAACTACTTTACTGCACAAAAACACTTTCCAGAGAGACGCTGTTTCATTATGTTCCTAATTAGACTTCTGCAATGATAAGACGGGTACTTAACAACATTATCTGTGCCAGTGGTTTGACGGTCTGGCACTACCGTTCCATCTAAATGGAGAACACTTGACTGAACGTCTCATGGTATGTTGGAATAATGTCCACTAACTCTGTACCACAATTCCTCAATGTGTGGCCAACTCTAATTAGCTCTTTCATCAGCTGAAAACTAACTAGCGAAGGTACCACTGACTTAAAATTCTTCTTTACTTGAATTAGGTTTTTGACTGTTTCTAACTTCATTTTTAAAAGAATAGCACACTCTTCATTCTTCACTCAAACTGTCTTGTAATTAAGTTTTTTCTAGAAAATAACATCACTTATGAAACATTTAAACATTTTAAAAAGAAGAGGATGATTTTCACTGCATTTCAATGTTGATTTTATATATAAGAACAGATTGTGAAATCTTAAAAAGTTCCCTAAGTATTCCCTTCTCTTTATGGACTTCCCACTGAAACCTCGGTAACATGTGGATTCCCATTTACGCTGTTTGCTTCTTTCTCCTGTACACTGCATCATATTCGTGCCTAAAAATCAGTATATCCCTCGTTCTCGCTCGAGAAAGACTAATATTTAGCAACTCGTGACGTAAACATATTATGTCATGGACACTCATATACTAGATAAGATAATTATAATATACTATTATGTCATTCAACATTTTGCACTTTAGATTACCCACAGTCTCTTGTCATGATTAAATCAATCTTTTGTTCAGTAACATAGTCTTTGTTTCCAGTTTTTCTGCCAAGCTCTATGTTTGAGTTGATTACGCAGCTTGTCCATACCAATCGTTTCCCTTTCTGATCTGTTTCTATGGGCCATGGATGTCAAGCACAATTACTACATTCCCGCTCCAAACCACTCGGTCAGCCGGCCATGAAATCAAGCCAAATTTTCCTGAAGTAAGAATGGCGGGAATCTGGCAGACGACCACCGATTGATGATCTTTTTAAATGGAAGCGAATGATTGGTCTTTGATCCCCATTGTCTTGTCGACCTACGTGCCCAATTGGAGTAATTTGATACCCTTAAAGTGCTTCAAAGCAGACAGATTATGTGATAGGAGTGAAGGAATTATTAATAAACCATATGCTATTGGACAAGTGAAAAGATAAGGTAAAAATAGTTAGCAGAGATAAACTTGGTCAGGAATGCTTTCTTGGTTGATCAACACTGGTCATCATGATCTTTCTAAGAGATAGGATTTCGGTTCATTATCAATATTTTATATGTAGGAAATATATAATGAACACGAATTTGTAAACTTCCCTTCGATATGCAAAGGCTCTCGTGCGTCAATGATTCCAACTGAAGGCTGATAGCAAATGGAAATTGGTTCCTCCTCAGATATGATCGAATGTAATTTATTGTCATTGTTTGTCATCATGGAATGTGAAATATGATTTCACGCACGTATACTGTTATTGCTGTCACTGGTACGTCGAGTAAGTTTAACATGTATAGAACATCATCAATTGTCATATTTAAAGCTCCAAGCCCCATGCCGCCATGAAATCAAGGAAATTTTAGTTTGAATCTAGCAGACGACCATTGATTGGTTAAACTGAAGCATTTGATCTTTCCTGCCAATTATAGTAAGTGTGCCGGTTTAATTGCTAAAATATTAAGCGAGAAATGATAAGTTCCGTTGAATATTAAAGTGTATTTCATTGTCTTAATGGTTTAGTATTATGATTTGTGTCCACCACACGTCCCTTCTGCAGGTAGACGAGGAGGGACCATATCAGCCATGATTCACTGTGGTCATTCATTACCAAAGATTTCATACTTCAAACATAATAGACAATGGCTTTTGTAATTAACATAATGAATGTTATAGTCAAGATTTTTCCTTTTCCTCTCAAAACCCCCCTCCCTCTCTCTCTCCTGAAATTGGTACTATGGGCCGGATCAGCAAGACTTGACGAATGTCTTCAACTGTTTGAAGCTTGTGGATCAGTTATGCAAACTGTTTGAAGTTGTGTTGATTGTCATGATAAGTCAGCAATTGATACCTATCCACACCATCTTGTTTAGTCCACTTTCCCTTCAAGATTGGAGATTCAAGTAGATTATGCACAAAGTGAGATTTTATTGCAGGCTATAACCATTTACTTCAGTAGTTGGGGCATTTGCTCTTGAAGCCTGTTGCTCTCATATATATTGTTAGTCGTAAATTGGAAGTCGTTTATGTCAATGTCGTATAGGCCTTCTGTTCCTTTTAAGTTCCATTCTTTTCATTACTTGTTATGCGCAGACAGCGCCATATTCGTCTGAATCTTTATTTAAACCCTTTCATTAAACAATTTCTTAATTGATGCACATTTGAACAATTTTAATATTGAGTACATTATAGTTATTCACGTCACTGCCGATTGAACGTTGACAATTTTGATATGCTCTTCTGAATATATATACTGACGACACATTTGGATCTACTTTGGCGAAGTTGATGTCTCTGCGCTCCGACGGTTCGTTCCGATACGATCCGAATGTTTGTTGCGGCGGTTCCGGTTTGTGCTGTTAGTTAGTGTTATGTAGCGCGTCTCCCCTGAGCATTTCGTCCCCTCCCTCTAAGAACTTCAAAGAAATCCTTGTCCTTCGCCTCGTCGAGATGGGACAGCCAGATAGGCAAGAGTAATTGTTTATGATTTCACAAGTAGAGTGCTTGCCCATCTTGTAGGGGTCATCGAGTCCTCCGAATGAGCCAGGTAATTTATATAGCGGCAGATAGGTCAACACGCATGAAACAAGCGCATAGCAGACGTACCAACGTAGAGAACATATGATTGAAAATTACTCATCACACCTGGGAGGCATATATTAGCTTATATAGACTGTGATTTGTAGAACTGTCCTTGCCTTTGGACGAAGATCATCAGAGATTTGAAAGTGTAGACATTTATAATATAATGACAAATTACAGACAATTTAGACCATAACTTTTAGTTCAAATATATAGAAAATAGATTTGTTATCCTGAAGTGGCTGTGGTGTTTGAGTCAACTAGCATATTTGTCAATGGTCCAGTTTCTTCCTCAAATTAGGCTTTGATGCTCTGAGGGCGCCTTCGCCTGAACCTGTTGAAAGAGGTTATATGGTTTTATATGACATTGACTCTCAGTCCCAAGATCGTTATACATGCACTAAGTAACTGCAATTCAAATTGACTGTCAAAGAACTTTATGGATTTATAGATTAGCATGAAAACTCTGTCAAACGTTTCCTCTTCTCCAATTAATCTAGCAAGCATGTCTTGAAGACTCGTTAGCCCCACACACCTGTTTCTACGCCATGCATGACCAGAAGGAGTCCCCTCTTCCTGGCTCCAAACTCTTGCGCAATGTTTGTGTGTCGGGCCATGCCTCGTCGCCTCGCTAATTTACGAGCCTAACCATCAAAACATGAACCTCCTATCGCCACTAAATCCCACTGAAAGATTTAGACTTCTGTTGAGCAATCAGAGTCAATAAATAACGCCGTATGACGTGAACTGGACCAAAGCGTGACAATTGAACTAGCGCTCTGAGGACGTCATTGCTTTTCTGATTGGCAAATTTTATCGCTTTTTTCTTTATAGGCTCACAGTTACTGTCTTTAATAGGCTCCCTCGAAGTTTATGGTACTTTAGATTAAATATATATGCCACTTTCAGATCTATTTGCATGATACGCTGTTGTGTTGGTATATATATCCATTATAAAGTAGTTTAATGAAGACGACTGTTAGCGAGTCAGCGGGCAGTAAGTTAAAGTTAGGGGTTATCGTGTGTGGTCTGCATTATGCATGAACCTTTCAGAACATTGCCCTGCATACGTGATCATCTCCCGTCATTGGGTGGAGCTCTTGGTCTCTTACGTATCCTTATTATATATAGGACAACGTGGCCAGTAAAGAGTGGTTATGTGGACACATCAACACACGAACAGCCAAAGAGACAAACGGAAGTGAGGGTAATCTCCTTCTCAACAACGGTCAGTCGGGTGTATGAATACATATCAATTACATCCCGTGTTAATACAGCGAGCCCGGCAACATTTCCGCCACCTCAATCCGTTAATATCAGTTACCCCCGTGTTTCTTCAGAAAACAATTTAGGTGTTAAGTATCCCCACAGGTGCAAATCATGGAGTGGTTGTAGTGGACAGGTAGTGATCTGTGACTGGAGTGTTGAAGGTTCACTTGATGGTTCTGGCAGGCAAGGGGTGGAGCAGGACAATGCATACCGTCACTGCTGTCATCCCACGAGATGTTATCAAAGAAACCATACCTGTAATTAGGGATATTGTTTCCCCCTTACCTTAATCTACCTGTCCCGTCCCCTCCGACCTGTCAGGTAGCGTTCATCAGGGGAGGAGGAGGGTAATCACATGATAATGGGGGATCGATTCCCCAACACCATTCCACCATCCCGATAATGGAACATAGATTGCTTCAACCCTCCCCTTCTATAGCCAGGGGGAGAAGGGTCTAAATCGGCGGCCGGACAGAATTTAAGAGATAAATGACCATTACTCTGTGAGAGAATGGCAACAGAACGATTTCAAGTGTAATGTTTAGATGTGTGTTTAGTGCGTCCGCCGTAATTAGAGCGGGTTGTCAAGGAGGAAAGGTCCCCCCAGACGCCGTGCCGTAACATCCATTGTTACCTCGGGCCCTCTGTAAACTCGCCTGACAGGGCCACGACACGGCAAGTCATTTGGAAAGCAGGGCAACTGCTCCGGGGGTCGGCACTTCACGTCTCACCACGCACCTTGGGGGTAACACTCATGACAAATCAAATTCCCTGAAAAACAAAGAAAATCATAAGGTCATTCCTCGAAGGATCTTCTCTTCCGAATTTAACCTGACTGTTTGACAGGTTTGCACATTGAGCTGTCTGTCCCTCTCCGGTTTCCTGTTGGATGTTGATCCCTCTGTGACTTGGGCACCCTCATCCCTCCCTCGTCACTGAACACCCCCACCCCCACACCATCTTCATTTCCTTCCCTTGCCCCACCCCTCGACTATGACAATCCCGTCCCCTGACTGTACCCCTGGCACGCAACTGAAAGTGTGCAGGCACTTGTCTCCAGACATTAATGTTGGCATCTGCTTAAAATGGCGTTTTGTCACATGAATACATTCCCAAGTCGATTCGTGAACTCTTTGACAATTCATCTCCGGGTGTCACTGGATTTTAAACAGATAGCCTGATCAGTTAACAGCAGTGCACTTAAAACAATGGGAGAACAGAATTTTTAGGGGTCATCACCTTGTTGATTATATACATGTCCGTTCTGTTGACCATTTATGACAGATAAATTGGATATTAACAATTATATACATGCTTAAAAAACTTTGATCTATACGAAAAGATTCCAACCAACTAACAGTTCAACGAAGATGGTCTACTTAAGTCACTTTTTATCATATTATTTAGATAAGTTAATAATACGCAATAGGTTCAGGGTCCTTCCGTTAAGGACCATTGGCATATTTTCCATTGATCTTTAAGAACTATTCTCTGGTAAGTTTTTATTCGATAAGCCAGCTATGATCCCTCTTCTACAGTCTCTATTGGTTTACACGGCCTGCGCTCTCAGACGCAATGGGCCCGTGGTTGAAAGACTGCTGTCTTCTACACCTTTGATAGGCCTGTAACTGGCCCTGGGGGACCCATTACAGTATACTTGCAACATAACCGTAATCCGTTTAGCGGACAGCACCTAAAGACGGTAATCTATCGTATAAGATGGCGACTATTGGCCTGTTATTAGATTTATCTTTGCACTTGTGTATTAAACACGTTGATCTGTGTCGACATGTAAAGGTTCCTTTGTGTTGGTTCTAGACAAAAGGTTGCCTTCGATAGTATCTTGTCTTTCACTAACTTCTTTGATAAAGAATTGGCATTTTCTTTCATTTGGTGATACAACTTTATGAGGTAATACACGCAAAACTCGTTACGATGATAAAACTTCAATCACTTTTTCACTTTATTTTACCCTACTTTGATTGATATCCTATTCAAAAAGCATTTTTCATAAAGCAAAAAGAACGCCGATACTTGCACGTTTCCTTAAAGAGTCTATTTTACGGCATATGCAAAAGGAAAGTAAGTTACGGTTATTGGAAACATGTGTCATTTCCTATGTTCATAAACATATATTCAGCAAGTGTTATATATGGAGGCAACTGAGTGAGCCCTCTCTATGGGTGGTGTCATAGCTTGTAGATAACATGCCAACTCATGTCTCACATCGCTCTGTTTATTGTCATATTGAAGCTTTCTCTGAAATCTCCAACAAGCAGTCGACAGGACTGGGGACAAGGCCTATATGAAGAGATTGAGCATGGAGGCTTTGAGTTATCGGTGGTGTTTGAACTAAACAAATAAACACATCAGGTCTTGTTTGGGTATAAAGTATATTTATACTTTAATGGATGCTTGGGTCGTGGAGGTTAATGGATATATCTACAAGTTATGTATATGCGAGATGGAGGCTGATACGCGTGTTTCTCACACACTGCTTATGCTCAATAGTGACACTTGTACACAGGAAGCCGGGAATTTTCAGAGGGCGTCTTTATCTGAAATGTCGTTTATGCTCTTTTATGTGCATATTATGAGTTTTAAAATTCCTGAAATCATTGTCTTGATCCAATAACGTAAATTTATATTTTGAATTTAATTTAATTCAAACTTTTACTTTGTAATGATGCATTTAACTACGTTACTTGAACAAATTTGATCCATAGTTCATTTTTCAAGAAAACAGATGTCAGAACTTTATTTTTTCACTAACAGATGGTACATATCTAATAATACAACATACCTTTTGATTCAAATACAGGCAGTGATACTGCGATAACACATTTTCCCTACAAAAAAGACATATTTAGGAGGTAACATAATTTATAAATCTACATTCAAATTATGGCACGTCAATATGATATTAATACGTCAAATCCTTGGATTAATTCTACAACCCCAAAATTTTAAAAAAGACTCGCTCAGTTGTTAGGGGGACGCTTGATGGACCCGATGACTTTGTGGTAGTCAAAATGTTAAGATATCATGCAAATCCTTCTTTTAATTAGTACACCGTTTTTGTTGTTTACATATGTTCAAAAATATCAAGATAAGATAAGATATTTATTGCCAATACACTCCACATGGAATAGAGACAAATACTACAAGCAACAAAAACAAACATACATACAAACAGTCATGCATAATATATAACAAAGTAAAAAATAGGTTAAATGTATCAATACATGTACATGTGTATTATGATTTATGAAAAGTGTAGAGATGGCGACAAATCAAGTGACAACAGTTTGAAATGTCATGTTTAAACAGAAATTCAATTCGTTCATCTATATTCATCACCCTTCAATCTCAGAAAGGTGTCAAAGACACGTTTTTACTTTGGCACCAAGACTTCGCCATTACGGCCGGGTCGCCTATGTTCCTCTACACCCCGACCCTGCCAGGAGCTCGGAACTGTCAAACATTCCAATGTTTCACGTAAATCAGATTTGCTCATTGACAGACCTCCATATCTTGCCGCTAGATAAGCAACGTGCAGGGCATGCAAGTGTCGGTGCCAGGTTAAAGTGTACATACATTGTGAAATATGACCACGACATGACGGGAGATAGGAAAAGATCTGAAAAACTGGTATGCGACCACCCCGGCAGAAATATTAACGCATGGTTGTTATGTAGTTGTTCTCATGTCTTCGTTTCATAGGTAATTGGGAGGACCCAAGTTTAGAAGGAACTTTCTCGTCTCGTCAGTCTTCAAATGAAACCATGGGGTGAGATGTCACGGATGTTGACACCGGTTAGGGTAATGACTGCAATGAAAGAGAGTGATACACAGGTGCTTGTTGTGCGGGCGCTATTGGTCTGTAATCTCACATATATGCTTTCTCTGTCTCGCAGAGACACATAGCTAGTCTTCATCGGAAATTCGATATTGATAAACTTTCAAACCTTAGCGAAATTGGTTTTATATTTGATACTTTATATACACATCATTAGACTCCAATTTAGGTTCTTTCTCTGATTTTCATGGCAGGTTATTTTCATAAACGTCTGAAGACGGGAATTTCTTAAGGTCGATCGTTTAGCGCAATTCCCTGGAAACTTCAGCGAGCTGAAGAGTCAAAGTTTAATAACCATCTGTTTCTTTATGAACCTTCGGGAGAAAAGTTCTAATGTGTCAATTTACGGATTCAGGAAATAGAAAAATCGGCTAAAATTTCATTTTGAGAGATTCTATCCATAACGCAGAGGTCCCGGGGGAGTTGATTGTTTCTATTTGAGGGTCAAGGCACGTGTAGAGCACACGTGAGCTGGCGTGTCGGCAGGCGCTGGGTTCAGGGTAATCAGAATTAATTGGCACATTTCAGTCGTACATCTACCCCCAACCTAATCCTCTACGGAGTCTCCGTCCACCCCCTCCCTAGACACAGTGGATAATCTCGAAACTCCTAATCCTAACCCTTCAACAATCGCCCTAGCTTCCACGCAGGGTCAATCTCTCTGAACGGTACGACTTTTGACGTCCCAGCTAACAACACGTGTTTTCATCGTTTGTGACGAAACAAACGCCTGTGGTTCTCCATTGATTTTCTGTGATACGCTAAATTTGCTTCGATTTGTGTGTTAAATTGCTCCTTTTGAGCTTCTTTCGACTTTACTGACGGCAAAATTGGTACGTACTTAACCGGTGGCACAGCAGTCGGTGTAATTCAAACAAATCGTTATCGCCTGCCTTGTTTCCGCTGGTATATACGGCGTGCCTCGCTTTTATAGTTAGTTACATGTGCTGTGTTGGAACATAAACTGGTCTCTGTAGGAGTGTATGTGGGAACACTCGGCCCTATAAACCTTCAAGTCAACTCACAAACCGAGTCATGTACACACGCCCAAAACGTACCTGCCTCTAAATGTCACCCTCTGTTTTATATGAAACAAAGTCAGGCATCTATCATAGCATAATGTTTCAAGCTTTGAGATGAGTTTTCTTTGAACTCAGTCGGCTTTGTAGTTAGTTTTTATCGTTCGATGCAGCCTATGACTTTTATCTTAACGATCCTATTGCCAAAGGCGACATAATCACTTAGCTTATATATCATGCGACAGTTAGTGACTTTTAAATCTGCATTATATCTATGTTTCTCTTGGTGCAATAACACTTAGCTATATAGATACTTTTTCAAGACGTCTCGAAACACCGCTTTAGATTTGGAAAAAAAAGTCATAGAATACCATTCCATTTAAAAATAAGTCTCAGTGTGATTTATAAGAGAGACAGCATACATATTACAAGAATTCAATATTTTTTTAAAAACGAGTTTATTTCGATATCAGATTTTGAAATGTTTGAAGAAAGAAATATACTGCTTCAATGAAAATAACTCTACCCTTATCTAGCGCATTTATCGTTCTTTCTTCTAACATACGTTTCTAACGTGCAAAATTACACCATAGAAGCTGCTATCTCCATAAACCATACGCGGACCCTTCTAGAAGCGGAATCTATCACTCAGTGACGTCACTATTGTCCCGTTTGAGGATGACAGGCCCCATGGCCCGATAAGTCAAATTACGAGCCCTCCCTCTTAAATCTGTCCTTTATCTTGTCCATCGTCGGAGAAATGCAGCGTACACCTATTAAAATGCTTCTCGTAAGAGGTTTTTAATCCGGCGATGTAAACCACAAGTTTGACAGCGTTATCTTATCCGGCCTAGGCCAACGGTAGTCAGGTTGTTTGCTCATGTCGGCGTGGTACTGAGTTCTACTTCACAACTGTCACTCTGTCTTTGTTTGACGCAAATTACTGATTCGGTCCTTACGTCTTCTTACGGAATATTTATGATACCTCTTCGAGATAATTACGGAACCTAAATAATGTGCCGGTCTAAAGTTCTCCTGTTATCCATGCACCTGGTAGCCTATGGTATAGCGTATACAAAGTTGGTAACAACCTTTACTATCAGAAACAAGGGCAGTGCGTATACCCTGAATTATTTGTAACCTATTATTTACCGATGAACGAATAACACTGCGCTAGAATGAAGCACGATGCATTGACGTCTTTTATGCCATTTTAAAAGGGTCCAAAGCAAGGACGTTCTTTGGTGACGTCCGGCTGACGTAAACCTAACGTTTTGACAACGTCTTAACAACGTAATTTTGTTAGCTGGGAAGTCTTTAAGAAAAATTGTTTGCCAGTCAATTGAAGCGTGTTGTCTTTCAAACTTACAGTTGAAAACGATCTTTGTATCATAGGATGAAAATGAAGCCTAAGTTTGGGTTGTTGGACAGAGAGTATGATACTCCATTACACGTTCTCTAGACTTATATAAGGTCCCTGAAAATTATTTCTAAAAAACGATTTATTTATTAAATCTAAAAAAGAGCCTCAGACAGATGGCTATTTCAGATCACTGCAGATCTAGACTTGCTTTTATGGAGGTTTCGTTAGGTCAAAATAATATTAACTACACTCTGAGTGTCAGACTATATGTTCTCTACCGTTAGCCATGAACAAAGTTCACATCGTTGATAATAGTGTTACATATTTCTTTAGAGAAGTATGGTAAGCTAGGCAGTTTGGTTTTACCTTCGTCCATTAATTATCGTATTATTATAGTATTATCCATATTGATTTAATGATTCCTAATGTATGTTGTTACTCAGTTGTTTTATCGATATATATTAAGAAAAACGGATTTCAATATAGAAACATTAAGTAAGAATTTTAAAATGAACATTAAAAGTGAAACATAATTGCCAATACAAGAAGTACAAATGACATTGAGTTACAGATGGTGTATGATATGTTACTCTGTTGTTTAATTGTTTAGAAAGACACCATTGAGTTAGAAACAATAAAAAATATGTATTAAGTAACATTATCAAACACCATTGCCAATACGTGAAGTAAGATGCGCATTAGGAAATACAAAGTTCACTCCAGGGAAAATTCAAATTAAAAAAACCCAAAGGTTTATCAATGTCTCATCCAGGAAATCCATGTCTTCTGATAGGAGCTAATCGCTGTGATAGATATACTGCTTTTGTTGGTTGTTCTGTTCCCCGCTTCATGTATATACGGCAACGTGTGGTGATTATTCCGTCGTCTTGGAGCTTCTTGTGCAAACACCAGTCATGCTTCTAAGATAGGAACGAGAATTCTAATTCGGTTATCATGTTGAACGGCGTAATAAGAGATCAACTAATTATAGCAGGGCGATCGTGACTTTACTCTTCTCAATCAGACTGGCATAAATAGGTATAATGCTTTTCCACAGAGAAGTGTTCATTTAAAACAATTATGAACTGTAAAGAGGTGCATTCATTAAGTAAGACATACCCTTCAAACTAAAGTCACGATTTCAACCTACACGGATGATAAAGACGACTGGAAAGGTTTTCCGCACTTATATCGTGTTGTTAAACATTGTAGCATTTATCAAAATGCTGATCTTGTCATTTCTAATCTAACATTTGCAAATGATTTAAAGAAAAATAACGTTGTCTTTCTGTGTCTTCGATGAAATATGAACATCCTTTGTTCGGAAATGTCAGAAGTTTTGTCTTCAGAATATTGCATTTCATTAAAAATCGTAATGTAAAATGAAAGTGAAACCAAGATATTGGAACAAATGTCTGAACACACAAATGGGATATTTACAAACTAATATAGGTTTAATCATGTTCATAACATTTTATTAGTATGGGGTAACTTGGCCATGTACGGTTATGGTAACGTGTTTGCCTTATATCTTTGCATTGAATATTTTGTTTATGTACTTGTTTTGAGAACATTTGATGAAACGTTGATGCTACACAAAAGTCATAAGAAGTATATTTTTGATATGTCATGAAAAAGAATTACCAAATTCAGTTTCTACACTAAATATATATATTTTTTTAAATTAATGAAATTAATACTTGTTTAGGATTTTAATCAATATCTTGCATGTGGTAACAAGTTAAACTTGATATTGAGTAGATTTTAATCTTGTTTCAATCGACTGAAAAATTAAAATCGTTTAATCACCCAGGGTATAATTAAGACAACACGTTACACAAGTTTATTCCACACCAGATTCGATTATTTCATAACCAGAGTTCGTGTCTTTCATGCAACAAAATCAGGATTCGAACCTGAGTCAACCGTACCCTTTTTTTCTTAGAGCTTGATATTAAACTTTGATTACATGACAAAATCCCAAACGAAAGAAGCGACGAAACACCACCGAACAACATATAACAGAGCTAAATTCCACTTTCTTTTCCTTTCAATCATCTCGCAATAAAGTTTGATATAGCTTTTTCAGAAAATTAAAATACGAAAATAAAATGGTAAATGGTACTTCTTTGATAATCCAAAGCAAACGTTCCTATAATTATTTAGTGAATAAGTAATGAAACCTTTACTCGGATTATCGAGGATGGGTTATGTAAGGGTTAGGTGTGGGCCTGTAAAGTAATGTTCGGGGTTTTTTTTTGTCCGGAAACCACTGTAGGTTGTCTATATACAGTTTACGAGAGTGATAGTGCGTGTTGGTATGTCCAGTTCACCGTCCAGCCACGATTTGTCATCTTTACAACTGTGAGCTTATGTGTGATTTAGTTAAGTGTGACAGACTCTTAGCTTGGTTTACTATGACAGATGAGGAGAACTGTCATCTACTGTAGGCAGTTAACACTGAACTGGCACTCAGAGCTGATTCTGTACTGGTGTAGACTCGCGAACGCCATTGTTCAGGCCAACCACTAGCCCTGCTTCATGACTGTGTATTATATAGGAGCCTTCATACAGTTAAGGTCTAAATTCTGCAAGTCTAGATTGACTGAATACACAGTCTATGAAATTAAAAGCCTCAAGAAATAAAATAATATATATGAAGGTACAGTAATTATTTTGAATATTTCATAGACTAAATTTTAGTCTAGCCAACCACAGAAACAACACATTCTGTAGAACAGCATCTATAGACTGTAACATAGATTATTTCAAATGTATTTCTGACGAATAATTTTTTTTTTATCATAAGTATTCCATATTATTTTTAAATGCGCGTATTTAGAGCTTGAAATAAACGATCATACATTTTGAAGTTATCAATGTCATGACGTTGGATTGAAGTTGATAATTCCGATAGGAATATTGGTAATAGAAAATGCAATTGCATGAAAAACCAGAAAGGTCAATAAGGGTTAGTTTTAAGTTAACGTATTCATGCATATGGATATTCTTTGAATGACTCCTTTACAAGATAAGAGATGGTGATTATTACACTAGTATTCAACCCAGGACAGACATTTTAGTTTGCCAGTTTACAGCAAGAGGATCGCGGGGTTATGACCTAATGTGAGTCATGTTAGAAACCTGCCCCCATAAATCAGCATGTATTTACAATCATATTTTATGTGCTTTAAGCTCAGTTTATATCCCCGTAAAGCTTTCATAAATCCAGACATGTAAAACTGTATATATTTATGCAGACAAACAAAGCTATCAACCCTGGTGACATAACCACAAGCACATTGAACTTAGGGTCTGAGTTTTTTGTCATAGATGCACATTAAATGACCTTGACCTTAATATAAGACCGCCTGCTTTAATCAGACATTGACGAAGGGGAGAGCTTTGATGAAAACAAATACATGGGACGAGGTGGTCCTTTAAGTCAAAACACGTCATTAGGAAGAGGGGATTGTCGACTCTGAGAGCAACAATTCTGTCTTGAATCCTGTAGCTCATCGATTTGGGGAAGCAGACGATCCGTTTCTGCCAACAGCTGATGAGCCCCGCACTTCCCCCTGATGAATTACCCCGTCAGTGGTCCCTCCCCAGCGTTCCTAGACCCTCGACCTCTTCCTCTTGGTATTATCCCCTCTTGAGGCCTTCTCTGTCATGTTGACCTAACGCTAATTCCAGAAGAACCACTGGAAAAATGCTGGTCCAACTTCAATCCTTTGGTAATCGTGACGAGTTGTCGACAGCAAAAGTGATCCAATTTTCGGAAGTCAACTTTGACTGCGCGTTCGGACAATCAGTTGAGCTATTGTTCGCCTCTCTGACTTTTCCATGGCGCTTTGGCGTGATTCCGACCTGGGGTAAATGTGCATTTTGCTAAATGAGTGCCAACACAATAAGCCATTCACCCTCAGTGAACAAACATGAAACCGGGTTCCCAGAAATGAGTTGACCGAATCTGAACTTATGATTCTTCCATTAGGAAGGTTCTGCCGAACTCAAAGCGCGAGTTGTTTTCATTTAGTCAGCAAAGCACCCAAATCAAATAGCTGTCGTATTTGAAATCAAGAGAAGAGCGCAATTTCGAGGGTACTTCTGTCGGGGATAATTTGCCCGTGCTGGGACCGTACCACAGTGATCGTTTGATAGATTAAAAAAGCAAAAAGTACGAGTGTTTGAAAATTGACTTGAAATGTCATCAGCGAAGGAAAAGAGGCACTTGAAAACAGCCAGATTGTCTCTGGCGGCCTCCCTACCGTCTTACATGGAATTCACGAACTCTTTTATATTTAGAACATATCAACTCTTGTAAACGGAATTTCGTCTTTTTACTTGATGATGAAAATACTTCTCGACTGGAGAATTGAGTTTCCATAAAAAAATATCAAACATTTTTGTACATCAAGGATTGATATCGAGTTGAATCATTTTCGTTTACGGCCAGAGTTATGCATATTGAATTTAGTTTTGGTGTGATCACAACTGCATTAAAGATTGGTTCCGCTAATAGCCTGAAGCTGGAGTTGAATCAAGCTATAAAAGCGGCAGTTAAACGTTCCTTCACTGTCGTAATGTGGGCCACTTCAAATTGCGCTCTTATTGAAGAAGACATAAACAGCCAGTGCAATATTGCACATGCAACAAATTGTGTGTAATCACAGTATATCTTCAACTGGAGTTCGTTTATACCACTGGAAATAAATATGGATATTGGCAAGATTCGTGAACTCCAGGTTTATATATGCTTGGGCGCTTCGAGGGAGACTAAATAGCTTTCGTTTTTATTTAAAGATCTAACAGCGGTTTCTTTCAGTGGTTTCTCCAAGACCACAAGTGGTTGAGAGTTCAGGAATAAGCCCTTTCCTTATTTGTTGACTCGACTTGAGTATGGGACATAAAGATCCTACATCTGAAATTAACTTTCTGATTTGGCTGAAATTGTTCTCGCTGGAAAGTGGAAGCGCTTCATGAGCCCGGCCAGTTTCGGTGTTCGTTCAGAAGATGAAAACCAGGATCTGATAAGGCCGAGTTAAATTTGTTCCAAGCGACCGCCCCAACGCAATATAATCTTGCTTGGCGATTTTTGGTCAGATTATGCTATGCTTGTGTCGACCAACTCTATTCGGGGCGAGATTTTATTCACGGCTTGATGAACAGATTGGTTAGATAGTCTCTCATTAAATTATATAAACTCCATAAAATATCTGACAAAGTTGATTGTATTTGCATTTAGTAAAAAATTCTCGTCTCTTGAGATTTGAACCCGGAACCGCCTGAATCAATGGATTGCTTTTCATTGTTGCAGATATGATATCGGCTTGTGATAACAAATTTGCCCCAGGCTTGCAGATATACGATAAATTTGTTTAATTGATGAGTTTCAGTCCATCTGGAATAGAAACAGAGAAGATTTATTTCGCCTCTGTGACAGATTTTTCTGATCGATATTCTGTCTGCTCTAATCGCAAGTCACAGATATGTATATGGGATAATCGTTATGATGCCAGGAATGACCATTGACCAGGTCTTGTAATTTGGCTAAAAGGGTAACATCCTCACACTTTTGAAAAACAGAAAGAAGATAATATACTATTATTATCATTATTTCCATCAAATTCAACTTTCAGAAAGGTGTCGTAAGGACCTACACGAAAGCAGAAAGTACAAGCAATTAAAAGTTCCTTCCTTCTCGATGTCTGTATCCGCTGACGTGAAACAGCACAGCCGGATAAAGAGCATGTGGAATCTTTTCTGGCTGCTTATCTGCATGTCGTGTTAACATCTCGAGGTGAGATTACACGGAATAAACGGACAATTTGCTGAAATATGTCCCCTGTTCGGCTGAAATATCAAATAGGAGATGGCATAGCTGCGTCTTGCCTTTGCTGGCCTTATCATGGAACTAGTTCCGATCTTGGGACCACCCACAAGCACACGCTTCAAAGTCGGCGGTCCTCTTGTCCGTCTGTCTGTCCGTCTGTTTGACACCAACCCGTGGTGTCTGACGAGGATCGAGCCTGCATGCTATGTCACGTGACACGATCACTTGATGACTGGTGACAGGTGTTGCGACATTCACGTCAGGTCGGCAGAGTCGCCATCAAAGGGACACAACTCGCCCCTATCTTGTCGCTAACAATTAACGTGTAAGTTTGTCAGGGTGCGGGAGGGTGTCATCCCTCAAGGGTCCGCATTGCCTTGCGCTGTCATCTTAGTCCGGAACGAATTTCCTCAATTAAGCATCTTTCAAACACTTTCAAGGAAGTAAACAGCTCCGTTTTACCATTCTCTCTTTCTGAAAGTTAATTATTGATTCATTCATGAACGCCTCAGTTCAAAAGCAAAACAATTTAAGTCACTTAAAAATAATTCAAATGGTTTAATGATTTTTAAAATGATAGTATCAGTGACGAACGATTTAGGAAGGCTTTGCATGCAACTTATCTTTATTAATCCGAGCTGTATAGTACATCCACAGAGAGAGTCATATCGCGGGTAGAATATTCTATGCCATGATTTGTCCGGTAATCTTTGTTAGTAGTATTTCAGAAGGAGTGACAATATATATTGATTGATTTTTTCGTTTTCTTTAAAATAATCAGAACAATTTATTTACCCTACTTGATAGAACCCTTATTCGTCGCCATTGGTAGGAGTTGACAAATATTTGAACTTTGTTTCGGGCTGATAAAATGACATTTACCGTGTTCTTCATATACGTTATGAATATATACTAAGGTTCATCAACAATCCCTGCCTGATGTATTCGTGCCCCTAAACCGACCTATCTGCATACGTCCGAATGTTCAAAGCCTACCATGGACATCAAACCAACACTTCTCAATAATGAGATGCTTTATGAGGGTGCTGTTGTTTTCCACGCATGTTTCGGTTGCATCGTAAACATATTTCATACATCAACGTACCAGTCTGCACTCAGCGCAGCGCTACAAGAAAGAACACTGTAAGGAGTTGAAGTCGTAAACGTGTCCAGTGCGACTCTTAACCTGACAAAGTCTCGGGGAGATGAGATCTCAAATGTAGCGCTGTCCATCACGACATGAGCGCAACCATCATAAACCGTCATCTCGAATTCCGGCCCGCGTCCAGGTATTGTAACTCGTCATTTTATCAGGACCTGTCATCTTTTCCGGCAACTGTTTCACAAATA
Organism: Steromphala cineraria; assembly: GCA_916613615.1. Lineage (NCBI taxonomy): Eukaryota > Metazoa > Mollusca > Gastropoda > Trochida > Trochidae > Steromphala > Steromphala cineraria. The sequence continues at coordinate 13,373,678 of OU744721.1, forward strand.
AACTGTAAAAGGCAAAATTCTTCCACAAAAACGTCAAGAATTGATGCCTGGGTACACAGTGGTGTCATTTCGTCTGTCGGATACGTACATCCGGGCATTGTCGTAAAAGCAGACGACCTGTAAAGCATCACGTGGTTTGTTGATTCTGTTCCCGGTGCATGACGGGAGATTGTAGATCCTGCAAATGACGGCCTTCATTAAGATTTCCAGCATTCTCCAAGACGTTTGTCTTCCTTCGTCTAATTTTATTATTTCGAACTGAGATAGCAATCAGTGAAATGGTCTGGTTGTTGAAGGCAGTGTGCAGTTGCCGTGTGCAGCCACGTATACCGTCTGGTTGGCACCATTCTTGCGTGCAACTTACACGTGGTCTTCACTTGCAGTTTTCTGTCCACAAATGTTCTTCCACATGCACTCTTTAAATGTCAGTTCTTTCAAAAACATTTTTTTCTAATATATGTACCTTTCTATCAAAATCTGATTGACCTTTGGTTACATGTCTAGTAGAATAAGAACTGATGGTGATAAGCTTCGTAGTGTATATTGCCGGATATAGGATGCTGTACTGGGAAGGGGTAGATTGACATTATTCAAAAACAAATTTTTTTCTTACTTCATGAAGATTATTCAATACTCACATGCATCCGTGTAAACATCCCAACCACCGTTTCGATCCGCACAAGGACTACGTCAAATTGTACAAAGGTGGCCAGATAGAATGTGATCGTAGGCATCAGCTGAGACAAGGTTTGGCTCTAAAACGCTAAACAACACAATATTGTTTTCTGTGATCTATTTAATGACTAACTTTACCAATGAGTCATTTTATCATCTTATATTCATATTTACACACACCAAACAATTGATTACACCTAAACTCTTACAGAAACAGAAACTTTAGTTTATATGTGATAGGTGAGTGACTCAACTGCAAAGAACATAATTAACACAATCCAGATCGTTTACTTTTTGAGCATGTAGTAAATGATGTCCTTAGAAAAGAATAAAAAATGCTTTTAAAAGTTGACGTTTGAGGCCATGTAATGATACTGTTCGCTTAGAATTTACCTTGAATACCATTGGGCTGTTTTGTTGATTGGGGAATTAAAGGAAGTAATTCAGAAAAGGATTTAGAAACCTCCAAGTGCGTGGTTGGCAGATTGTGGTCGTGTGATAAACAATCATTTTGACGTGTTTATATTCTATCTTCATTGGATACTGTATATTCGAAACATCTCGGTCGGTCGCCTGTAGATAGTAATATAAACAATTGCTTTGTATATTATTGACTTGCTGAGAAATGCTCTTAAACAAGTCGTCATGGGGCAGTCTGATGTAATTCACTATACCCAGTATAAATAAAACATGGGAATAGTTTCTATCCCGTGACCCCCTGCTGTTTCCATGATTAGTGGTTCCAGTGTTTACACAACTAAGTATTGTTTACTCGTGTTGCTATGGCATTTTTCCAAGGGATGCACTATAATTATGTCATTTGTTTACTTGTGCCTTTATCCGTCTTAGTTCATCAAGCGAGAGAAAGCACAGAAGCGACTCTTCAAAATTACGATCAGTGACTCCAATGCAAACTCTTCACCAAAATAACTTTGTTTGAAATAGTTTCAAGAACTTGTATAAATGCATTTCAAGAGTTTCCCGAAACGCTTTGAGTTGGCGGGTATTGAGGTTGACCTGAAGCCCTGTCCCGGCCTGTTGCATGGGAAAAGCTTCAGGTATGTTGCATCTTGAGGGAAACAAAATGGCGTCAGGGAGCAATTCAAAAACATGAAATATGAAAGCGAGGAAGCTGGAGCGGGGCCGGCGCCGGGTTTATGAGACTCCGTATGTCATCGCTCATTAGCCGGTAAATAGTTGAGGGCGAAAAAAGAGAAGAAGGCTTGTGCATGAAAACTGAAAACCTGGCACTAAAACCATCTTCGAGTCTGTGTGAGTGATTTCCTACATGAGTTATGGTTCTTGTTCATGGGTTCCATCTGTATTAGTTATGACGTCATGACACACGAGACAGTATCTTTGGAAGCATATGTATATTAGTTAGTCAGATTTACCTTTTGATGGTATAGGTTTGATATTTGAAGATTCAAATGGTTTATTAAATTCCATGAAGAAAATCTTTAAGTTTTACCACAAAGCACATAATAATTTACAAATCTAGGTGAGGTGAGGTAATTTTGGGTTTATCGCCGCTTTCAAGAGTATACAAACTGAATATTGACAGTCAGACGTTGAAGTTGAAGCTATATCCTCCCTCTTGATTGAACTAAACAAGGTCATGTGATCAGAATGCAGTCTTTAAAGCAAGAAAATAGAAGTATAATATCTAATATCTATATTGTGTCGTTTATACAAACTGACAGTCACAAGCTCTTGCATTTATACCAGTATATATATATATGCACCGTTCAAACCGTTCATGGGCGAGTGAACACATAATGTAGTATATATCTTAACTACTTGAGAATAAAATATTGGATATTTAAATAAATATTTAGTTTTGAAGCTATTTCCGGAAACATTAAGTTACACATCATCAATATTAGACTCCTTTCAAAACAATCCAACCAGTAGAAGGAAGGCCATCCGATCACCTGTAGTGTTCAATACATGCATTCACTGAAGGTAATCGATATAACTTATTGATTTCTTCAATGTCGCATTTAGGTTATTGATTTTCCTTGCACGTGGAGTGATTTACGGGATATTTGTGACTGTATATTACTGCATTAGCATACAGTAGTCCCACAAGAGCCTACAATGAGCCAGTTTGACCTACAAGTAGAGTGGCAGTAGAAGACGCGCTGACGGGAGCGTTATTTGTGAGACGCCTATCAGAATAATTCTACTATAGTTTAGTCTGTTGAGATTCAGTATTCAAATGTGAAGATAGAAGTTTACCGTTCATGCAATCTAAAATGTTGATATTTAAAAATTTATATTTTTTGGAATATGTAAGACGCACCCTAAGGTTCGAGTAGTACAATAAAGATTGCTTTATGTAGAAAGGTCTTTATTCTGTGAAACTATGATGTCGTTTGAACATGCTTCACAACTTCAACTCTGATAATATCAAGCAACGAAAAGTAGAAAATGATTTAGGTAATTGTAGATTTCTTTATATATATTTTTTTCGTATGGTGGCTTTCATTGAAGCAATCTATTTATTGGTACAGATTGATTATGGTGATTACAGAATAATTAAACTGATTAGTGTGATTGCAGTTAAATCAAATTCAGTAAACGACCATTTTATCTTGCTCAAAAATAAAAACATTTACTACTAAATAGTAATAATACCTTTATAAATCATGTAACCAAACAAACCATTACAAGATAAATAATATGATTTTCCATATATAGAAACATATTTAACTATTCACACGTTTCGTTAGTGTAACTGTAGTTAAATGTAATTGAAGAGGCGTCTCATCTCATATAAGAAACAAAACACATTCACCTATATTAAGGTGAAACGTCAAACAGTGTCTGCAAATATACGTTTAATTTTTGAAAAGAAATAAGGTTTGATAAACGAGAATAGGCATATATAGATTAAGGTAGACATAAATGGCATAAACATATCTTATCTATTTATTTGCATAGGGAAGATACACATAAACGACACTCGAATAGACATAAACAGTTATAGAAAAATGAAAAAAATGCCCATTGCAAAAATTAACATAACAGGGTAAAACGACACCCGCAATGTACATATAGACTTTAATGGATTGTATCGACACTTTGGCGACTTGGGGACCCGCGTACCGTACCCTTGGTCTTCTTCTCGTGAATCAACTGGGGCTTAACAGGCTAACATGCGAAAAAACACTGAAGGTAATTACCACGCAGTAGACAAATGAATGTTTTCAGACTTTAAAAATATCGATATGGATGCGTCTGTCTGGAGCGTGCGACACTATTAGTTATAACGCTGTGAGAGGGGGATCCCCTGTGATTTTCAGACGCGTCCTATCCAAACTCGACCCTCATTTGGTGAGAACGTCGCGCCTAATTTAAATAGGTAATCATGAGTTGAAGCTACAATTCGCTTTCCTGTCAGGCGCCCAATATAAATAAAATGACGTGAAATAGTTTTTAAATATTACCTGACATTCAATTAGAATCTAAGCTTATTGTCCATATGTTAGGTTGAAAGGGTTACTTTTGAATATTATCGATTATTTTAAGACCAATGGCATTTATGATGTTTGGTGAATGCATAAAAAACAATGGCATTATTTAACCGACTCGTATTCATAATGTAAAGCATGTGTGCACATATCTGCACAGCATTCCCGACATTCCAGAGAGTTGCAGTTAAAGGGTCCTAACTTCAACGTTATATGACCAGATGAATGTCTGTCTGTGTGTCTGTCGCACTCAGAGACGAGGGGTCATGTGACAATAATTCTAACTAATGTAAATATTTCCCTCCTAATTATTCAGCAGGTTTCTCAAGTGTCAACTCGTGTTTGGTGATCCCTGCCGGCGTTGATAAATCCAAACATATATTCAAATGTACAAGTCTGAAGTAAATGCCCGAGGGTGGACATGGTATGGGAGACTTATATATATATCTATGTACAGGAGTTGTTAATCCAAATTCTCCTTCTCAATATACCTCGTATATCTAACATGTCTCGCTGTGCACTTCCCGAACCGGTTCATAGCACCTCCGCCGTAACGCCGACGCCATCTTCTTCTTAAGTTTGAACCCTTGTCTCTTCCCGACGTCTATCTCTTTGTACATATGCCGGTCACGTGACCAGGTGACGCCAAACTACAAGACTCGGCGTCACGCCTTCAAAGCAAGCGCGCCCCAAGTGGCCATCACGTGCTTGGGCAACCCCGCTGGAATATGTTCTGAAGAAATGGACATGTACGCCTTTTTTGTTAAAGCTTGATCATATATATCCTTCCGGATCATCAATACTGATCGAGTCAACGGCGTCCCCCGAGACGACAGCAAAGTGTTTGTCGGCGTGTTTGAGGATTAAGCGTCTCGTACAGCGTCATAACGTTTCAGAAAACAGATTGTGTATGGAGCGATGGCTTGTCAAAATATTTCATCATACATCGCCTCCTCCCATGGTCGATAGAGTGACTTATCTGCAGAGAAATGCAGTTATTTAGCGATATCATACATTGTGTTGAGTTGCATTTGCAATGTGATTTAAAATACCCCTTCCAGCCATCGACTGCAAGACGCCGGGGTCTAACCATATAGCAATACGTCATGGGTACTTTTTTTCAAAGTCGATTTTATGCTTTCCGTTTCAAGCGATAGACTTACTACGTTACATTCATGTTTGGAGTCTATTAATTTTCGGCTGTCATCAACTAATCAATATTAACAAAAAGGGATATTTCGATAATATATGCCGATTAAATCCTTCACTGGTTTTATTACATGTGAACATGTTCAGGAACAGGCTTGCATGCTGCATGACCGGGCAAGTTTTCATAACGAACTCTTTATTCAAATTTAATCACCGAATCTCCAAATACCCGAAATACCCTCTTAGTTTATTTTAGACTCGGAGTAATCGTTCCAACCGTCCTCTGAAAACGACCTATAAGTGATCAAACTTACTTTATTCGAGTTTCTCATTGAATAATCAAATTGGTGATTGCCGTCTCGCACTTCTCGACTTGATACTTATTTGTCAGTAAATGATAAACGAGTTCTTTGCTTTCAATGACAGTTTTTTTATGGTTTCTGAAAAAAATGTGATATTTTGATTAATTTGATTTTGTAAGGAAATTAGTTGTAAATGGCATAATGGTAAAAACAAACAGGTAAAATGTTAGAATATGTCATAAAAAATATACTTTAACTTTTTCAACTGTGGTTTAAGGAGTAACTTGTACTTGAAGCAAAGTTTAACTTTGTTTAGCCCTTTCATCGCCACATGTCAGAAGAAAACGCATTTGTTACTGGTTTCTATGGGGTGAAAGGGTTAAAGGAAATTTAGGACATTCATAGTGTAGTGTTCACATCAACGTATCTGATGCGATGCACCCGCCACTAACCAATCAGCCGGTTTTTCACGTGCGTTTCTGCAAATGTTAATCTGTCTGTCGTCTTAACCTTGGACCTGTCTCGTAAGTTTACTTAATTGAATTACTGTATGTAAGGTCAAAATCATGTTAAAATAAGTATTATGTCATAATTTGAATTCACGTATCTTACGGTGGAATAGAAAACTTTACTTTCAGTCCTAGTCTGCCTAAACAAGTTTTGAGAGCTTCATTTCAGAAATGTGAAAATATAGAAAACTTTTATACGTAAAATGTTCTTGTAATTTTAGATTTATTGACAATTTCTTTTTTTTAGAAAAGTAAGTTCGTTTAGCAAACAATAAGCATAGAACTGACCAAGTGTTCTGCATCTAGCTGAATCGAATAAGGAGACAAAACAATTGTTTACAACTAAGAAAAGATATTTATGCATCATTCCCTTATAAGTTTTTCAAACGTAAGACACATCCTTAGAAACAAATGTATCGACGGACAGTATGTTATGCCTTTCACTTGAATGTCAACCCATCTTCTAAGGATTTCAACGAAATGACGTGTCAGTCCAAAACTAAGATAGAACACATATTACTGTAAAACTTATGCAATAAATCAGCAAGACGATTGAGGTGACAGGCGGAAGGAAGGGATCTGGCCAGGATATTGGATGAACTGTATACTGATAAACTATAAATTGATAAACTATCACTGCCTTCCGTGGACATGGAACAAACCGTTTCATTTCTGTACTGGCAGTTTGACCGTGATACGTTTAGATGTTTCTTATTTTTTTTTCATGTTGGATTGGTAATTAAATGTTGTATGTAAATATGGTTTTTATCAATAAGATAGCCATTTGGTACTTTTTTCTTCATTGAATTATAAGGAGATAATTGTAACCTGTTAAGTCGACGTTGAAAGATTTAATGTTATATTGCTGATCAAGTATGTAGTTAAATACAAAAGTTCAAAACGAAGCATTTAGACACTGAAGGGTATCACTATTGTAACTTAATCAGCATTTTCAAATAAAAGTTTGAATAATTTTCAACAAAGTTGAAGTTTGACTAATTTGAAATAATTCTTCATATTTTATCGCCAAACGCCTTCAATCAATCTGTATTTCTAGAAATCGGGTTGAGAATTAATCAGGATTTAAAATGTTTCCTAGACTTCCCCCTGAACGATGACTCGTTGGACTATCCAATAAAACTAGGAAATATCGCTATAACAGTTCACGTCTCTGGGTTCAAAACGAATGTTGTTTTTACGTGTACCAAAGGCCCCTGTGATGATGTCACGCCATTTTTTATGTAAAGGCACCAAAGTGAAACGTTTAACGAGATTGCAAGAGACAGGAGCTAGTGTCCATGGCAATTATTTTTTGTCAAATTAATCATTTTGAAGTAAATAAGAGGCAAGTACTGACCCCATGCCAAATGTTCTTTGATCACTTTCGACATTAAAGCTTTGCCAAAAAGATGTGTGAAATAGCTGACAAAACTATAATTAATTTTCGTTACTTGAAAACATTGTTTCCATTCATTTCAAGGATTTATTTTCACGGTTTGTCAAGATGGGGAACTTCCCTGGCGTTTTAAGAGTATCAATTTATAATTCTGAGCATCATCATTCTTCATGTGTAACGGCTTAACCGATGAAATCATCGCATTTCAAGATGGCGGCCACTCAATCACGCCAAAAGGTGGCATTGGTGACAATGACGTAATCCCAAGGGGAGCAACTCTGCCTGCACAATGTCATTATGTTAAAAACAGTGTGCTCACCCTTTAAAATATTTGATTTGTCATTTAAATTTATTTTCAAATATTCGTGAAACGCATTGCACCCCGCCTAAAACCGCCTTTATCAATTCCGAAAAATAATGAAAAAGAGTTTTTATCAAATCAAGACAACAGAATCTTTAGCAAGGGAATCGTTTAGCCACAGGAATTTGTTAAATGTTAATGATAAATTTGATCTCATATGACAATTGCCAGCAAAAGTAACGAGTCTTATGAGGGTAAGACATGAGTCACATGATAAAAATAATAAAAAAAACTTTTAAAAGTTTTCTAAATGCAGACATTTCGTTGATCCCCTTTAAATTTGTATGGAAGAATATATAAATGTTCGGGGATATTTGAATAGTAACACCGAGTGTGTGTCCCCCATGGCAGCTTTTCAACTTACGTCATATATCTCTTGCCATGTTCAAGTGATTATAGGTGAATAGCTCCCTTTGTGATGTAACTTAGTCATGTTGAAGGGAGGTTGTGGGTTAATTGAGAGGAACTTCTTACTGCAGTGGTCACTTATCGGTATTGAAAGTGTGAAACATAATTAATGCTTTTTTCTAATGTAAGTTTGACTTTTATATCAATTAAAGATGCTGTATCATACTTGCAAGCGGTCCAGGATGAAATTTAGCTATTGAGAAAAGAAATATATCACTTTGTAGAAAAAGCTTTCGTCGAAATTTTGATATCATATTTATATTGTTTAATCAACAATAACATACTTATTTCGACGCTCAAAGCACAGTACCCCTCGTAGAAATATGTAGAAAGGGTATAGCATTTAACGAACCCGCTTTCGGTGACGTAATCATTATACCTGTAGGATTTACACCGTGTCTTAACTACCGTAATTGCGTTCGATGGGTATCAACTTTGACAGCAACGAATACCTAATTCGGGGAAAAAGAAAATGAAATCTAGTTGAGCGCGACAAAGACGGTTTTCAAGCGTACATTTAGAAACCGGAAGTTGTGAAATGGCCACACTTGATTCGCCCTTATGTCGACTGCCGTTTCGGTATTTTTTGGTAAATTATCTTCTTTTTAATGAATTTTGGTCCGATTTTCTCAAGGTTGGTCGCTAAATTTTTCTAAAAATACAACGAATACATTAAAAATACTTTTTAAAATATTGCAAGTATGATACAGCATCTTTAAGGCTCCTTTATGAATCTTAAGTTGAATGCACAACTTTCAGGATCCTTATTTGTTAACATAATAGCATGGACAATACTTGATAGAATGCCACGTTTCAGCAATTTTAACACATCAAAATTTACTTTTTCCTATATGCTAAGTCAAGGGGGCAAGAAATAGCCTAGAGCTGGAAAACAAATGAAACTTTATCATTAAGGGTTGTTATAAGCATGCCATCTTATGATGCCTTAGCATTAACTTTCGATCGCTATTTTTTATCAACTCAGTATTTATCACAAAATGGTAAGCTTATACCATAATATGTAATACAAAATAAAAACTATTTTACAAACAACCTAGCCGAAAATTTACATTGTAGGAATGCCTTTACCTAGGCAGATACTGCTTAATGAAATATTTAACGTTCTTTAAGATCTTCACGATGTTTCCATTCCCTTACGGTTTTGAATTCATTTAACAAAACAAATGTTTAAAAGTGCTGTAAAGTCAGCGACTTTTGGTGCCCAAACTCCGTTTTTCACTAATTCAAAGCCGTTAAAATCCAACGCAATATGTCATGACGTCAGATTAGCGAGTGTTAAATCGTATTTTAGGGAAGAGCCGCGGCGATTTGACATCTATCAAGATGTTCTTTGAGAGAAACAGATCGTGATATGGCTTAAATCGAGACTTTCGACGCCGAAAACTGCGGGAAATGTGCATGATTTAAAATATGACTTTTCTTTGACATATTACTTCATTCTCAGCATGTCTGAGATATAATTTTGTAAGTTAGACTGTGAATCTTGGGAATCGTGAATGGTGTAACATATGTATTAGACTAAAATTTAGTCTATTAGATATTTAAAATAATTACCGTACCTTCATTAATATTATTTTATTATTTGAGACTTTCCGTTTCATGAGTATTCAGTCAATCTAGACTTGCAGAAATAGGACCTAGACTGTATTAAAGGCTCCTATTCAATACACAGTCGTGAAGCAAGACTACATATATATGTTCTTTAACATTATTTATCTCTGTTACTGGCATCTATTTCATTTCATTGCATCGTTCTATTACTGTGTACTAGTATATATAATGCTATGCAATATAGAGAAAGCGGGGTAAGGATTTTCTTGTATTTATTCAATACTCCCATTTGTTTTCATTAAGAGCATGCAATCAGACACTGTTAAAAAGTTTCGTGATATGTTAAATTTAAATGAAAGGGGTTTGTTACAACATGCTTGCATTTGATGATGTCTGTACGGAAGCCATCAAGTATAAACTATTGTTATTGAGACGCCAGCTTACACCATCTATCTGTATATCTTCTATTGAAGAACCGTCTTCAAACCACTGCTTTGAAGGAGATCATTGTATCATCTTATTTACAAACAGAATCTCTTTTGTCCAGAATCTGTTTATAACACGAATATTTTTCAGGAAAATATGTTTATCATTCTAGGTAGCCATGCATCGGGATATAATATAGGCAGAGAGATTTTAAGGATAAATAACATAATTGAGAGAACTGATAATAACAATGTACATATTTATATAGGGCCTTTTCCAGTCCTTAGACATACTCAAAGCGATACACTATTACCCTGAATGAGTGTACTTTCACAGCTGCTCCAATCACGACCACGTTGGGCAGTACATCCACTTTTCAGGTACCCATTTTAACAGCTGAGTGGACTGAGAATGTGGATGAAGTGCCTTGCTCATGGACACAACGCAAGATGAGACCCAAGTCACAAATGTTTGTTGTCTCCGTCTGATCACATTGGATGAACAAAACCATCCTTGAAAACATCCAAAATGAACAAATTACTTGTGTTACAATTTCCCATGTTGCTAATTTTCTCTGTGAGGAGCATATTAGATTTGTTTGGCACAAAGTGAACTGTGGTTAGAATAATAGAGTAAATACTCCCATTCCAACGAACGGCGTTGTTTAAGCGATGGATTTCCGATTCGTGTATCGTGTGAATCTGATCGATGACCAGTACGTGTGCAAATAGTCCCGACAGAATGCGCTTCCAGTCACTGATTTGCTTAAAGCGCAACTTCGTGAGTTGTTGGGATCACTAATCCTTAAAGTTATCAATGCTGTCATATGATCGAAAAGTACCGAAAGTATCATTTTAAAGCTTATCGTTTATGAACAGTGAAAGTATGAAGGCATAAGTCGCAATTGTGATCGAAAACCGGACAGTGGCCCGCGTCGAAAAGTCAAACGTATTTTAAACTGATCTGAAGAACAGTTAAAAGGTTATATGAAATTGTTTTCTGAGTTGAATAACTGCTATTTATATGAATTGGGCGTGTGATCTCCGCCTCTGTACGTATACAAGGATTGTTTTCATGGAAATTTAATATCAAACATTTTTTATTTGTGGTATGACCGATTGCTATTGTGTATCTATATCATCACATATGGTAATTAGGTTCAAAGCGAAATAACATGAAATGAAAATGACAAAGTGTCTCTTTAAGAGACGGCGGAGATTACCATGAAACCATTAGATAACTGTATCGGGGGTCGGTAGCCGTGACTCTAGGATTAACCCGGGAGACAACCTCTCCTACAGTGTTTAAAGTGAAGCTCGCTCTTACAGGAACTAAGGGTCAACAGAAGCCACTAACCCTTATGGTTACAAATTTCGACTCCACGTGAAGCAAAACATCAAAGAATATCAGTTTAAATCGTTAATGAATGACATTTAGCATGGAAATTACTTGAAGGATAAACGTGCATTTGAATGTAAAACACGAATTTCGATCGACAAAGTGGTGGGTCAACTAAGCGTTGTTCGGCGTTCACTGGAGACACCGGAATGATAATCCACGAGCAAACAACACGCTGGGGTTGTATTTGTAAACGATTTTAGTAAATATAGATAATATTTTTTAGAAAGTCTTGTGTATATCAACCACGGCTCATAGCATTGAGTATCAGATAACCTTAACCCATATGTTTATAGTTCTACTTTTTACTTATCGAAATATAACCCTTGAAATGGTTATGTTTCGTTTTGAACAAAAATATTTTACGAAATGCAATTTCAAAATAAGTCATGATTATTTTACATCATATGAATTGAATTGAATCAACCGAATTTTTATCTGTTTAAGGTACTCTACTTATAGAACTAAAATCTGTTTTCAATTAGTATATTTCCTTTCAATCAAATTACATGAAACTTAAACCTGGAGATTTCAAAGCTATGAGTATCAGGCATAAGACGGGACAAGCGTTCGCTTATAGGTCAAGGGTTCTCAATTTGAGATCTTAAAAGCTCTCAAGTCCTTCTCGTAAATTTTCCTTTTTCGTAATACATGTGGGGAGGGAGAGACTGGGTTGATATAAAGAGTTTCGTAAGCTAGTCTACACGGATAAAAGAAGGCAAGGGGATCGCGCAAGAGGCCCCCCTTGAAAGGAGGCAAGTTAAAACTGAACGCTCTGATATATGGTGACATTGTTTAAACAACTTAATGTTCTCCGGACCTAAGAAAGAATGGCTTTTTAAACGAGCCCCACCCGAGCTTATCATTCAAAATGATTTGCGACATAAACGTAAGGTATAATACACAGGATTAATATTTAGACTAGATTAAAAGATTTTATTCATTGTAAACTAGGAACCTGTCATGTTGATATATTTACGAAGTTAATTACAAACCCTTTGGTTTGTTGAGGGAGGGGAAGCAAATACTCAAGTTTGGATTCAAAAGCCAGTCATGGGCATGCATTTTGTATTTACTGACGACTCGCTTCGTGTTCCCCACCCATAATATAGTTAGGGTTTGAGTGTTTCATCGGGGTTTGATAATCAACTTGATTGACATATGTTATCAAGTTTATTATACCTTTCAACTGAGCTTTTAGTTAAAGGCTATTATTGAGCTCAATGTATTACATTCACAAGAAGGTATAATGCACAGTACTTGTGTTTATGGTTAATATGTGCTTTGCTCTTATATAGTTCACTCCTCGGTGTCCTTACGTGAAATTTCTTCAAGCGTTATGGTTTCTTCCAAAAAGCAATATAACGTGCCATCAGACGTTACGATTGTTATTTTATTTGCAGGTTGTTGCAAGTCCATCCAATCACTCTTAAACACTTCACAATCACCCTTCCCTCCACTTTGACATTACAACGATGTCTATATCAGATTTGGCATTATCGTTTGACCACTGTTCAGAACAAGCTTGTGTTATGAGAAGGTTACCTCCCTTGACAATTCCAAGATGGCGTAACCATGTTTAACACGCCCTGGTGTCCGCATCAAACCGGTCCTAATTCTTTTAAGCGCTGTGAAAATTCGATGAGGTCTCATGTAAAACTGTCTGTAGGCTATAAGGTGTCACTTCCCTTCATTTCATCCAAGGGACCACTGGGGCAGTTCTGTCTTGCTATTCCCGAGACTCTGACATCAATCGGTTTAGTACCATTCTGCTGTGTTTTAGACGCTGGTCTCAAGTTGAAATGCGTTATCACAGAGCACCCGAGAAAAATCAATTGACAGTAAAGTGAATTATCTACTTATTGACAGATGCTTGGTCTGTGATCCCTCACGCTGATTGGTTCCGTGGTGTCTTGTGTCCAAGGTAACTAGGCATCAAAGGTTCTCTCAGCCGTGTTCTGTCTTTCAAAATTAACAACAATGCTTTGAGCTTTTCTTGTATATTCTCATTGCTATAACCAATTTGGTTTGCCAAAGAACACTTAAACGTAGGATAAATGTTTAGATACTTTTGCCCTCTTAATCAACGATCAAGCCGTATTGGAAAAAATAGCATTTCAACTATGACAAAAAACTATGCAGATTTACCGCTTTACAACCAACTGTTGTTTTTACCAGGACGTTTTAAGTAACTTATAATTGTAAAAGCAGACATAACCTTAAAACTGTTTGAGACAAGACCGTTTGTTTGAATACATGTATGCCAATATAGCTCCATATCACTTCACCAATTTCCTTTATATAATGTTACGTGCTGTATAATCCACTTGCTCTGACATCCGGTATAGTCGGAGTAGCTTGTGATGGTCTTAGTCGAGATGACACTCTAATCAGAGATTGAAATCTTCCTTCAAGACTACCATTACATAGGCAAGTTTTATTTTGACTTCTCAAATTTCCCGTCAGTTGACGAGGTGATGGCATCCCTGGCAGGCAAGTGTTACCGAAGACCGAATGAAGTCACCCGTTTCTACTTAAATACCGGTAACAGTAGCGCTCCCTGTTTTGATCTACCTCCCGTTATCAGTTCATCTTCATACAGGCATTTACATCAAGCCCTCTGGTTACGGAGCCACATGCTACTCCATCAGGGTGACACGGGGTTGTTAGGTGATTTGCTTAAACTGCTTACGCAAACACGGCTTAACAAAGTCAGCCCATTTACTAATAAACTCTTGTCATGTGAACATAAATGTCGGACCGGAGTTGTGTGCCTGCATTACAGTGCAAATTATATTCAAAAGTTACTTAGCATCTGTCATCAAAATGTCCAGGAATAGGATGATATGGCGCTTCATTGCGGGACATCATACCGGAATATGACGCCTCGTGTTCCTGCCTATACACGATGTACGGTATTTTCTAGATCCTGTGCTGGAAGGGTTTGATACAGTGACAGTTGGTAAAGTGTAATGGACGGTTATGCACATGCATATTAAGAGTAACGCTTTTCCGCTATTGTCAACGTGAACACTTCCCTCCAGACGAAATTATACTACGTGAAAAGAGTTGTCGTACACAGAGTCTGTCAGTTTCATGTAATAACATATTGATAAATAAATTTCATGGTTGGCGATGATGAACATCAACATGGAAACAGAGGAAAGCGGTGAAATATGACCTCTGTCATAAAACCTTTTTTTGTATATCTTGAAAAATATATTGCCCTAGAAGCATTGTCTCTCAACAACTTCCTGTCAAGTTGACACACTTGCCTGTGTTGCTAAATATGAAACGAGGGTCACCGAAAGATCTTTCGCAAAATCGCAAGGGATTTTTTACTGAACAGTTTTACGATGTCGCCATTGTCCAAGGTAACATTTCCTGCGTATTTATAGTTGCTAATACTTTTATTGTTGCAAACAACGTCGGTCATATTATAAGAAGTCTGTTTATAAGAAAAACTGCAGCACAAACCACTATCAGACGACATCCTGACACCAATTAGGGTAATCTCACATGGGCATTCCGCCATTGTTAACTTGCCTTTAAATACCTATTTAAGCACGACTAGCTTCCGAGTCGCAGATACTGGTCCGATGTGGTGGGAAGAGCAAACAGATCGCCGAGCTTTTATCAATCATAAACAGATCGCCATTGATCTACCGTCGGCTAATTGACCTTTGACACAAGCAGACGATATCACATTACGCCATGACACGTCTTCCTGTTGGTCTCAAGCAGACGACAGCTTATTGAGGGAGATAGCTTGTTTGCAAACTTCTCTCTACCACTACAATCAAGGCTTGGAATTAGCTGCCTAGTTTACGCCGTTGTTAGGTAATTTGCGGCCAGTGTTTAAGACCGATGTTCTTAGAAGCCAGGTGGGCAGCTTAGCAGTAATCCTAGGGAGCACGAGCCAATATTTACCGCGCTGGGGGGAGATACTACTAAGAGCGAGGGTGACAGTGTCGGAATGTAGCCATATCTGACTAGTGGCTCCCTCTAGGCCCTCCAGATGCTTCATGGGGGACTGTACAGAGGCTCTCATTTGTTCCTCTGAACATATCGTATTAACTAATTGATACGTCCTGCTTACTTCCATACACCCGGAATAAAGTATTTCAACGCCTATTTGCAATGACTGCCATGTTAAGTGCTACTGTTGTTGGATTGAGATAGAACACTTTATATAAAAATGTGTGTATCAGATAAAACCATGTCTGAAGACTGAAAAAAAAAAAATCTTCTGTATTTACCCATCTTTTGCAGTCAAGAAAGTTCATCGACATAGGCAAACCCTTGAAGAAGAGAAAAAATACAGTTTAAAAGTTTTTATCAAACAGCAACCTCGATTAGCAGAGTAAATGTCGACATCCTGACTAGCTCCAAATAAGTTAGTCCAACTAAATACATTTTACAAACCAAAGAACAAAATAAAACCGTAGCAAGCAAATATTGCAGTTGCAAAAACCAAAATAATATAATGGTAGAGTTTATATTCTTAACAAAAGTAAACCGTATCATATAAATTCAAGATGACATCTATCGGAAAATTCATACCAATGGTAACCCCGAGGGTGTTGTATACTCGTATGTTAACCTTGATTAAATGTCGCCAGTACCAACAGGTTCAAGAGTTTGCGCTGTGACTCACTTCCCAAAGGGGGATACTACCTCTCGTAATCACGACTGACCCCTGTGGGATTCGCTAGCAATTATGCAGACATGTATTTCCATGATCTGATGGTCAAACCATCATACCTTAAGTCAGAGACTGCCCAAGAGCGCACGAGTCTAGCGGTTAGGATACTCCAAGTTTTCCCTGGGGCGCGGTGCATATTGGGTAATCTTGTTACACTTCATTAACTCGGTCACTCTGATATGTCCTTGATGTTATTAGATCGCGTCTCAAACATTTGAGGAATTCAATATGGACGTTAGAAAGTCGTTTACTCATTGCCAGTTCATCAAAGAAATCTACTTTATCTTGGATTTGGTTCACGTAATCACTATCCATAACAATCAGATTTTATGTGGTTGTTTTTCAAGATGTATGTGTTCGGGACATTCAACAAGGTTGTCTGGCGAATTGGGAATTAAATTTGTTTCACGATAAATGCTTTAGATCGGTTTATCAATTTCCATTTCCAAAATGTTTTTAAATCCTGAATCTAATAAAGGGTTTTTCTAAACATTTTGACAATATTGAACATATTCAATGTATTTACGAATTTACTCGTGAGTCCAAATAAGAGTTTTCCCTTTACATTGACTATAGTTAAACTCTTTAAAGGCACAACTGTATACTTTACTTTTGTATAATTAAAAAACACAAAGATGTTGCGTTTCCCTAGGTCATGCCATAGAATTTATTTGCCAAAATATTCTAAAGCCGTGTGCAACAGTGCCTTGAACCAAAGACTATACTTATTTGTATACTTTGACGAAGCGCTGTGTCTGTGAAACCAGCTCACAGTTCATCCCGACCTTACGGAATATCAGTGTTGCATCTATCAGAGAATTGCACATGGCCCGCCCGTACAGATCGATAGCTCTGGGCTGTTACCTGTATCGGGCTGCATAAAACACCTGTATCTAGTAGTGCACGGAACACTGGGACCCAGCCTCTCTTTGATCTCAAAGAATGCAACGCTGCAATCCCTTCTACTTAACCTTTGTCATTCCGATAAAACTCCACTGCGGTCGCTGATTGCACATAAATTCTCATTCCCTTGCCTGATTTCTTTCCAGTTTGAAAGGGTGATATTTAAGCGACCGCTAAAGTTGCATACTGATTCGATTTAATTCAAACTTGGGAGCGGGCATAAACTTTGAAGCTCTGAAATGTGATATGCGTTTGCAACATTTGGCAATCGATCGTTTGTTATTGCTTGATATTGATAAGTATGACTGAATTAAGGCTTGTTTCGGCATAATCCTCAACAATAGACATAAAATCGAGATTTACGACAGAGCGCATACAAGGGATTAACCGCTGGTTATTTAACAAGGCATCAGCCTGAAAGTGAAACACACTGAGCAAATATTGAACTGAAATGAAGCTCTTTATTGAGATATGATATGAAATACGATTATTTATGAATGCATGTTTTTGCATGTGCGTACATACAAAGACGACCCAGCGGGTAATACAATAGCAGTAAACCAACTGAAACTTGACATTGCACCTGTCCTCGCGTATCCTTTGAAGTTACCTGTGATTGGAGGGAGCCGGGTCAAAAAGGAACACAAGTCAGGTGACACGAGCAGACCACAATACATAGATATCAAGGTAGGTATTCGCATTATTTGTCCAGTAAAGGCTATCCGGTTACCGTTGGTCAAGATTACACCAAGCCGCCAGTGTCCCCCGTACTAGCCAGGTGTGTTTACCTGTAATCTAGACCCACCTTGATACGGCACGCTACCTGAACTACCTGTGTGTTGTCGCTAATGTCGATTTAAATAGGTGCGAGTAAATCAATTAGAATTCCGGGTCAGGCCTCCGTACCGTTATGTCTCCCCCACTCCACACACGTCGTTTGAGTGACGTGACTCGAGCTACTAGAACAGTGGCCAGGGTTCGTGTTTGTCTTAAAGGGGCAGTCGCACGTTTTTGAGGTAATCGAATTGATCTCACGAAAGAAAGAATTGTAACAAATTGCAAAACAATATTTTAAATAATAGATATCAGCTCTTTAACAAACGTAGAATGTTTGTTTTGACTATGAAAATCCATTTCCCTACTTCAAATGATTAAAAGGTGTTCACACAAAAATAGCAGCCGGTGCTTTTTGCTTGATATTTGATAATTTATTTTCGATTACAGTTAAATCTAGTTGAGAAATACAATGTATGGCTTACGGCTACCTTCATCTTGTGCAACGTTCTCGTTTTGATGCATTTACTTCAATTAGTTCTATTTCAGACAGAAAGTTTAGAAGAAATAGTATTTTGAAATAGAACCTTCGCTTCGAAGTGAATTTTGTGTACAGTGGATGTAACTCACATAGCGTTTAGACTGAAAGTGTAGTATACGTTTGAAAAATAATAAGACAAAAGATGCAGTTCTTTGAAATTACCTATTTATTTTGAGGTCTGAGGACACGAAACATGATTAATGTCGTGGCTAAGTGCAGTTATCTTCCAGTTACACGCATTCCGTGACGATAAGTCGTTTCTACAATGTTTACATTTCCTACAAGAGCTATTTTGTCTTTGTTCAACTAGTTGAATGTTAACATTTACACAATAAATACAACATTACCTCTACGGCCTTTCTGTTAGAGGTTTAAGTCCTCATCAAGTTATGTTATTTTTTTCAATAAATTGTCCTTTTCTTTTCTATAATAGAAACTTTATGTATCCATAGACCACATGATTAAATTTTTTTTGTAAGAAGAAGAAGTATAATTAAGATTGACCGTGCAAACATGATATAACAAAACGAAGTTTTTTTTCAGTTTCGCTTGTATGTGGGTTATGTTGATTAATTGATATATGGATACTTTTTTAAATATAAACAAATATGCCTTATCTTATCCACATAACCTACAGCAGAATATTGCAATCAGCATATGCAGTCTACAAGTTATGATGATAATAAATTTTCAGAACGTCCATTTTCCACATCTTTCAGTCAAAGCTACTAAACGGGGTAATTGTCAACAATTGCAAGATTGTCCTTCTATAATCAAAGCCGACCTTCATTTACATAAAATTAAATTTTCACAAAGTTTAACCTAAGTTGACAAGGTTCCTGAAAATCCTATTTCTGAGACTCTGACATTTGAATACTATTGGTCTATTATAGTGAAAGAGAGGTGTTGAATAACGACCCTTAAACGAAAATGTGCAAAAATGAACGTCTTAATTTCCAAGATTCTTGAAAACCAATTTCTAAGACTCATTTGACTAGCACTATTATAGTTAACTAGAGTTGTAAACTAACGGTCATTCCTCGTTCTTGTCCCAAACCGAACTTCGGGCCTGGTACACCTGTAATTTACAATACACCTTGATTTATGTCACCCGCATACCTGTCGTCATATCTCACCTGAAGAAAGGTGTACAAAGGAAAGATCTACTAATGACTTTACATTGAGGTCAACCGTGCAGGACTTCTGATTTAATAGCTCCTACTAATCCAAACACTTCTACGTTTTCTATAGTTTGGTATAGAATTCTTCTTCTGTGACTTGGAGTGGCCTCTTTATCAGGAGCTAAGGTACAATGTTGCGGTAATTTGTGGGTCAAATCGCACTGTGGCCGCGCTATTTGCATCGTTTGAGACCCGTAATCATCGGGCTACAAGAATACCATGCAAATGGCCCCATCTGGCGTATAATAACGGTCTAAATGGGACACTGTCCACTCCGGGACATAGTGCGAGGAAAATTGATCCTGATTCAAAAACAGTTCTCAAGTATCATTTGCAAATATAAATAGCCGGTTCTGATAGCGGTGAAAGATCGGAGGTGACTTTTAGATGAAAACAAGGAGATAACATTGTCATTGGTTCTTTGTAGTTTTCTAAAGCCGTGCTTAACTTCACCAAGATTTGTTTTGTTCTTGGTGACTTATTGTACAGGCGTCCGTAACCTTATAATATCTTATCGTTATGGGCGAGAAAAGGGTTTGGACTCGACACTTCAACTATTTCGAAGTTACAAACTGAAATGTATTGATTTGAAAGCTTTTGTATTTAAAGACTTCAAATTCAAATTCATTTATTCTCAAAAACGGTGGTAGATGAGCATAGAAATATATAACAAAGAAAAACATAGTTTCCAAGATTGACAAAGGAAACTTTCATGTAGTTAATTGTAAGAGACTGGTGATGAGTATAACTATTGAATAAAACAATCATTCAGTTATTGTACAAGCAATGTGAATCAGGATTTGTTGAAGGCGATTTTTATAAATTTCGATTTCATTTTTTTTGTACCGTTAATAGACATTAGTTGTTTAAATTTGAAAAGGGAAAGGGAAGCATATGTATGGCCTTTGGCCCATGTTCTATTTCAGGTTTTGCGGGGGCCAAATTACAGTTGTGTCGTTACGATGTGAGGCTTTGATAGCAGATGTAATGTACACCTAAAGTTACGAATTGATATATATGGCGCATGTTGTATTTCAGGTTTTAAATCGAAACCATTGTCATCTCGATGACCAGAAACAGAAATACCAAACAATACAGTTATTGACATAAGTAAAGCAAAACATCTAAAGGGAAGACTGGCGCATGTTGCATTTCAGGTTTGATATCGAATCAATATATTAAATCGGTGACCTTTCATAGAAAACATTGTCATCTCGATGACCAGAAACAGATATACCCACCAATACAGTTATTGACATATGTAAAGCAAAACAAAACAAACAAGGACTAGTTGAAATATCAATGGTACCAAATGTTGCTTGACACATAATGGTCAGCTGACACCTATGTCAGTAGATTCCACTTGTAGTAGCCAGTGAGTGTTTTGTTCCCATAACGTTACACGGAGAGGACTGCATGGTGACATCTGTCCTGTATAGTGAACACAGCTGATGATCGCGAAGAGTAGTGTGTCACTGTTTATCAATATGCACGCTGTATGTGTAACCCGAACTCGGCCCCGACGTTCACAATAAAGACCTGTCGCCCATCTCTATTTCTCTGCATAACACTATCAAAATCGGACACGCAATTTATGCTTTTAGCGGACAAGTGTGAATTAAACGGGATTATGTTTTATTGCCAACTGATGAGCGATGATATGAGTGGAAACATGCTTGAATGAAACATCGATATTCTGTGTCATCCTATTCAGAATATGTCTCTTCGGTTAAGTATCTGGTAACAGAAATATCTGAACTTGGAATTGTATTTAAATAATGAATAACTGCTACGTCAAGTTTAACAATTGAGATTTTCAGAACTTTATTTATATTAAGTGCAGACCGGGAAATCAGCGTTTCAATTGCATTGCAATGTGTCTATTGCTTTTATAATCAATTATTAAAGAAGCTCTTTAAATAGTTACATGATAGTCTATTAAATCCAGATTTGTCTTGTGAACCTGTCATCTAAACCAATATTTAATTATTATAACAGAATCACAAAAGTAACCACTGGGTACGTAATGGTCCGGAAACAGATAACAATATCACTGGACCATTAGCCAGCCATTACATTAACTCCACACAGCGTCATTTGATGTTACGTCACATCTTAAGGCGACGACAAGACGTCTCGCAGAGTCGGATGAAACATTAATGCACTGCGGGGAGCCCGGGCCACCTCTGTACTTATTCCAGTCCTTAATTACACACTTTTATACTCTGCGATTCTGCGACTTTCTGCATTGATTTACAAACATCTCATTAACTCTTCAATCAAGTAAGCGTATTCTGGGTCCCAGTTGACCACCTAATTGCCTGGGGCCATGATAGACTCAGTTCGCGTACCTATCCATTGCAATGAGAGAGTAAGCTTATTAGGACCCGTGCACTGCTTCATTAGATACACGCTCTTTCTCAATGATACATGTTTGATTTGCCTCCTCGCTGAGTGGATTATATTTGACTAGCAATAGATCACATTGTGCTTAATTCTCTGTATTTAATGGTTAGCTTAACTGATATTTGATTATACGGTCGAGGAGACCAATATTATAGGCCTATCGTTGTTGGACAATTTGCATGTTGGCATTAGGGGATACTTAGAGTCAGAAGGTTTTGAAAAGGATAAGTCCCGTTAAAACGTTTGACAAGGCTTCATGGGGGACATCTATTGACGACCCATACTTTTTTTAGTTCTAGTATAACTGTTTGTACTATACATCACATATACGCCATGTTCCAAATATTTGTGTAGTAAAAACAGTTACTGACCATTTGGAAGAATTTTACAATATTCGCTCATCTAGACGGGGTGCCGGGGTGCGTACCGCTCCTATAAGAGTTCCAAATATGGTAGATGTTTTGAGTAAATGTTTAAGTAATTAAAATCAGTTAACATTTACCCACATATTCTTTGTTCTAAATCATAAATTTTAAGTTGTACTTTTGACATTTGAGGAGCGCACCCCACCCACATAGTAACCTTGTATCTCTCCATGTACAACGTCAAATAGTTTGTCCGTTTCAGAGACTAACTTGAGTCTAAACCTCAAACTCCGACAAGCTTAATCAGAGTATCACGTGCATCGTTCTACGTCATAGAAGGTGCCATCAACTTGTAATATATTGATTTATATTGTGGGGTATCGATGAACTTGAGATAATCAAAGTATCCAATCCCTCAAATAATGATGATATTTCCATTGAAAATAATGTCACAAGGTCGGACGTCATAAATTACAGCGACAG
The DNA here is from genome assembly GCA_916613615.1 of Steromphala cineraria. NCBI lineage: Eukaryota > Metazoa > Mollusca > Gastropoda > Trochida > Trochidae > Steromphala > Steromphala cineraria. The sequence goes on from OU744721.1 coordinate 13,396,708, forward strand.
TTCATCAGGCAAGCACTAATTTATAAATGCAACCTAGCAATAACACTAAATAGCATTGCTGGCGACACAATAGACGTATACACATTATCCGCCACAACACTTCGATTATGGCTATAAATCATAAACGCCCCACTGCCTCGCTTCTCCCTTCAATCGACCGTTGGTCAAGGCATTGGTCAGCCTCTCCGGACATTGGGCTCCCCAGCTGTTACATCAGCTGACCAGTTTGACCTTTGACTTAGGACAACGTGACCATCTCATAATCAAACTCGTAAATCATAATTTAACTGATGTTCTTACAGTTCATCAACTTTTCAAAATGGCGCCATTGTCCCGGAAGTGTCCAATTGACCTCTGTTTTGAGAAGGTTTCTTGCTTTCTTTGACAGTTTAGTTGCTAGGAGGCATCTATTTGATTTGTTTCATGATTTTCTTACTTAACTTTTACTCACTCTAATGATTGAATATTCGACCCTTGTATAAGCGCATATTTGGTCCATATCTCAAAAGGCAATAACATTAGACCTGGTCTCTATCACTTCAGTTAATAAATACATTGTTATCCGATATTTTTGTATCGAAATCATGTCATCTCGCACTAAATCTAATACCTTTTGGCCAATACATGTATGTAATTTCTTGACTTAATTATTCTGTAAAAAAGTTGATTGAAGTCAAATACACCGTGGACATTTCGTTTCATACAGTAATCTCTCTAGTAACTGTTGATATTATTACATGTTAATGTCTGACTCAGACAAACACATGACAGAAATGCTTTTCAAACGATCTGATTCAAACGATACCAATAATGCCTCCTGTTTATCAGAGATTACCAATCAGCCAAAGTAGAAACTGTTTTATTTGAATCAACAACGCTCTTCAAAACCTATATGTCACACTTAGTAAAACTCTTCATCTTTTCATCGTCAGAACCCACTGATAAATCAAAACCATCTTGTTTGAACCTGCTCAGTATCACGTCTGTGTAACCATACTCAGTGTTTGAATCAAAACGGTCAGATCTACTTCACATATTCAGAACTTCTTGCGGTAGGTCGCTATGCACATGCGTCTTGATACATGAAATCATATCTATAATCGTTTCAAGTCCTCTTTTTCAGACGGGATTGATATCTTTAAATCCTCTCAACTCTCGGCGACTCGGCCTCGGGGTTCGTGCTATAGGGTCCGGTTATCCTGCTCCGGATTTACAATGGAATCATGTTTCCTAATTTCGTGAGCGTCTGAGTTTGAAGGGGATCGTTGAAGCACCGGGAGATATTTACTCTCAGCTCTTTTACGTCTGCGTATTGTGACCGAGGTTGTTTATAGTTGATCTTTAATTGTAATTTATTGTGTATTGTTGCCTCCTTTCTGAGGGGCCAACATGGCTGCTTTGTGAGGTAAAATAGTTCACTTTCTTTTGAAAAAGTATTTTCTTTTACCAATACCAATTACGGTTTATATGTTATTTGTTCTAATTACACGGTTCAACATGATGTAAAGAGAGTGTGTGTCCCTTTGTCAAAATCATGTGTTGCAGTTTGGGGACTTTGGTCATTATAAAAAGGTTAACCAATATCTGACTTTTCAAGCTATTTAAGATTTCTGTCTTTTGATAGTAATGGCTTATGGGAAGATACCCTTAACAAAGCATATTGTGCCGACAGAGATAGACGCTTTACTTTGATAAACTTTCTATGAACATATCATTTCTAAATACGGAACATGGACAAAATAATATCCAGTTTGAAAACCATTGCACTTATTCACAAGGGAGTTTGATTGAAGTGTCGATATATGTTTCTCCGTATAGATAAATTTCATTCTCAACTTCTCATCTTCCATAGATTTCCCGTGTAACAGGTTGTAGTATTCTTGTATTTCTGTATCCACATTCCCCCTTTCATCGTCGCATTTGCAAGAAGAACGCATTGGTTTCAATTCAAATATCAAGAATGATGCACAGACTTCCCTTCTTCAACGCCGAATCAACATCTCCCATGTAACACCAGCATCCTTTCTGCCAGTCACTTATCGTCTGCTCAGCCAACTGTCGTCTGCTCCCACCAACGATGCAATGGCTGCACCTGGTCTGCATAAACACTCGCATCTACTCGACCGTGCTGAGGGGGTTCAAATTCACGCTGAGGGGGACCCTTTTTCCTCCTCCACTTCCCCGATACGTAAAATAATCATTATGATTTTTTATCTGCTCAATTGATACAATCTAAGACGTGGTCGGTCTCTGCACCTGCGGTAGAAAGGGATACGCTGTTATTGGGGCGGACTGCGTGCATCTTGCAAAGACTCGTGCCGTGCTCGTGCATGCATGCCCTTACCCATTGACACAGGCACTCTGCCTTCTGATATAATAATTTCAAACTGAAGTACCATTTATTCTCAGTTTACGCGCAGTATGTTAAATACGCTGAAATTGCCATAAGCAGGTTACGTGTGACTCCTATTGTATTCCACTGTTAACCTTGTAATGCTTTGCGAAGGGTACAGTTGCAAGCGTAAAGAGGTGATCTTTGATCTGATTTTCCATTATTCCGCTTCCAATGCACATGCTTACAGACCCTAACAACAAAAGCTGGCAATGGGTGATTCTGACTCTGGCCTCCAGAGGGTTAAGTACTTGATTGTTCTCGGCATCTATCGTTTTATCGTAATCAGTGGAAAGACTTTGCCCATACCGCAAGGAAAAGCGATTACTCTTCGAAGGCTTGCGTATTAGTGCTTATGATGTAAATGCATTGAAGTCACGCATGGGCAGACATAATAAGGTAAATGACATATTAAGTGTGAGGCATTTTGGCACCAAAAGCTGTCGATAGGGATTCCCTTATGCAAAGGAATTTATTAGGTAGATTGTTTGATGCAAATCAGCGTAAGTAAATGTGTTTTGTTCCCTTGGACGTAACATGTTTCAGTAAGTGTGTGTATATATAAACACATGTAAGAGGACGGGCTTGATGAATGAGTTCATGCAAGATAATTGGCATTAGCAAGCCTGTCCCTTTTGTAAATATTCACACTAAAACAAGTAACTGAAACACGCAGGGGAACAAATACATTAGCAACTACGCTGCTAATAAACAGCCATGTCATATAAATATGAATGGTTGGTTAGGTCCATGCTTCTCTTTAACAGAATCAGTCGGCGAATCGATGCAGTCAATGAAGCACGCTATCTCATTTTAAAATTGTTAAAATGGTATTACAGTTACACAATTTCCGCCCTCTTCATCATTCATTTAAAGATCATTGAGGCAGGAAGACATTCACGAACAGGTTGAGTGAAACCGCAGGCGGACGGGACCGCATGCAACAAGTCGTAGGGGCCGCCATTACAATTGGGATGTCATCGCTTGATCTACCAGAAGATTGCCTTCATGAGGGCAGCAACTTCAGAAGCAATCAGACGCAAAACTCGGTGAAAACACCGCATAATTAAACCCCTATCGTCCCAGCAGATCCTATATTAATAATTCCGATGGGCTGAATCGGTGTGGAAAATGCTGCAATCTGCATGGTGGGTTCAATCTGCAAGCAATGACGCCCATTTCTCGGTGGCTGTGTTTCTGTCACGTCAGATCAGCGATGGAGCAATGACGGACGGGACGGTATGTGTCTAGTCGAGCGTTCAAACCAAACCTCTGTAATAATCTAGAAGTTGAAATGAAAATAGGAAAATTAGCAATATGCTTATACTGGTAGAAGGTTATTTTAGTAGAAACCTTTGATATTCTTTTTTCCCTGGAGAAGGTTACATTTGCTTAACCTCCATATGTTGTTATCCGAAATATGTCTGACAATATACATATTACTTTCTCACTCCAGAGACGTGTGTGTTAGGTCTAGGTGCGAACCAGCAGTCGAATGCTTTAGAATGACTTGAATGATGAACATCGAACATATATATTTATAGGTTCTTTAAATTGTATCTTTTCTATTGAGTTCTATGATCCAATTGTAGGAACCCATATATTCTGTACAATAACTTTTAAAAAACAACTACAGTAAAACTATTGTATGTTTAGCATACTTCGTTTGATATGGTCACAGACGTTTGTTCTTCCTTAACAATACTATTGTAATTCCAATGTATAACATACTTCCTTCATATAATACCTTTCCCTCTGCAAATAAACCGAATCCTCGTATACAATATCTAGAGAGTGTAGGACGTCCTATTTGTTACAAAGTATCATGAAGTGAAGCTTTTATTTCCCCGAGCAGTCGATAGATTGCGCGGCCAGACCAAATATACCCAGGATGCATTTCAAAGAGGTTTGAAAAAGTCAAAGTTTGACGTGAACACCGATGTAACGCGGCATCGTGGTGATTAATTGACTGATTAAGAACACGGAAACCAGGAAAAAAATCAAACATCGATAGCGATGCCGCGTTCAGCCACTCTCTCATTAATAAAACAAGGCTGAATACCGTTATACGTCTACCAGAGTCGCTTTACGTTCACATTTCAAAGGTCGTTGAAATATTTTTTGGGTATCGAAACGCTATTTAGGATGTCTGTAAGGTTTAATGAACTTTTATTTATTATTTTCAGTTATTCTGATAGTGATCGTAGAGATGATATGCCGACGAAGCTAAAAACAAATCTGCATGAAAAATTAAAACTAATTGAATGAGTATTGCAGCGAAGCGACAATGTTAGTCTACGAAGACTATTATTCTTTACCTTGTATAAATATTACAAGCAAGTAGGTAGCAATGGTGTTTCCAAGTAAATTACTTCATGCATGCATGCAATTACAGATTTCCAAGGTAAGATATTAACTTTATTGATTTCAATTTGTTGAATGCGACTTGAGAATTCATGTAACAATCAGAATGTAAATATTTAATGTTTCACTGGTACCTTGTTCAGTTGACTTTTACAAGGTTACACGAACATCCTTTGACTTGTCTTGGGATAGTTTATGTGTATATTTATATTATACTTTCTATTTACATAAATTTGCTTGTCAGTTATCGGCATTGACAAACAACGAAGTATATGTTGTCATTTTGTTTACCTTATTGTGATATGCATTCAATTGATTATATTAGAATGTTGAATGCATACGTCCAATGCGCCTATTACTTTCGATGTTAAGAATTATATTCTACTTCAAGTATCGGCTTTGTTTTAATTTTAGGTTAAGCCTTGTGATTGAAAATACACTTTTTTGTGTTATTTACATATTTAACAACCTGTGTCACGTTAAGAAATTATAATCTCGATATGAAAGAAACTGAAAGAAAAGTTGTACTTAAAGATTGTTGGGTTGAAAGAAAATTCGAAGGCTGGCGAGCATCTATTGACAAAGTCATGAACGACACAGCAGCTGTGACTTTTCCTTATCATAATCTCAATTTTAAATTTGAAACAAATTTTCAACTCATCAAGTTTGACACATTATCGATATAATTCAGAGATTTGTGAAAACAAGTAATGGGAAAGTAGAGCGCCCTGCATGACGCCACTAAGATGGCAGTAATTTCCAACACGTGGCTAACAGGATTTCATATCGTGGAAATATGTTTGAAATAAAGGGTGGTTAATGCGTCTCTTGATTACTTGTATTTGACATTTAGAAAGTGTTTCAAATTGAAATTGGATTTAACTGAAATATTGAAACATATCAAATTGGAGCTAAAAAGTCATAGTCATTGATAGCTTTAGTTCATTATTTCACTGTGTTCCTTTCCATTTTATTCACTAGTAATATGTCTTTATTACAAAATGTCATTTGTAGAATAAGCCTACAGGAGATAAGTTGAAGTTTAGGAATCAGTAGAAAAACAAGAGATGCAATCATATATTTTATTTAGAGTATCTTAAAAATACCTACAGTAGTATTCATTCAATACACAGTTAGGCTATATATTATTTGATCAATATTTGGTAAGGCTGATTTGAAGATTACAATCCGTAAGGGAACTTTTTAGAAAATAAGTAATGAATAAGGTAGGAAATAAATTAACTATAACGTATGGATATACTTAAATGACCCAAGATACCATCATCTATATAATCTCTTATCAGCAGGTTTGTGCTCAAAATTATCAGGCTTTGGATAGAAAATGAAAGCCTTGGAGACATGGCAATTCATTACTTCCATTCAGCAATTGTCACCAAAGAGGATTTCCATGTACCGGAAAATCGGACGTATTCGTACGTATCATTTCTCGGCTACGGTTTCCGTCGCACCGATGAAGGTAATAAATAGGCTTTATATCTTCCAATGAACTAGGGATACGGTTTTTGACTCCGCTTATAGAAGCTAAGGGAAGCATTGTCAACTGTTTTGTTAGCAAGTTTAGATTCAATGTAATAATGATGACAAACTGCCGTGAAAATAAAATTAATCATGAAAGGGGTTTTGAATAGATTTTGTCATTTAATCCTTGCTTCATTTCCCTCGGAGTATGTTCGATGACCAAGTAATGTCGATGTTGACCTTCAAGCGATAAATTCCCGATGAAGTTAAGAAGCGACTTAAAAAGTCATTATGGGGTCCCTGTAACAGCCGTACCATTTGGCGTCAATAAGGACTTGATAATTCAAACGAAACACAATATGTTACCAAGCATGAATTCACATTTCTTTAGAGAATAACGGATCAAAGATTCCGCTTATGACAAACTGAAAGAAATCAACAACTGAGTGCAAATTTATTTGACATCAGATATTATATTGCGAAAAAATTCGATGCTTCAATATCAAACAGGGAATGAGTGCACGTAACTGTATCTTGGTTTCTTTAAAGACTTGTTGTTTAGTTTTTGCAAATTAAAAAGAAAACTTAATCGCAGATTGTTTAACAACACCAGTAGTTCATTGTGTATAGTATAGGCAAGGAAATCCGTTTGCTTCTAAACCCATACAGTACTTTAAGACTAACAGTTAGTCTATCTAGATATTTAAGTGAATTTTTTTCAACATGATTATTTAATAAAATTTTGAAAATAAGATCATAGACAATATAACCAAAATCTTGTTTTGCTTTAAAACGATAGCGTGTTTCGACTGAGGAAAATATGATGACAATATAAGCTTATGGTCAAATTTCCTTCACTTCGAAAAGCAGTGTTATGATCTTGGGATGACACTATTTGTCAAAGTACAAAGTATTGTACCTTTTTCGGGTCGAGTCGCTCCGGTATTCGAACCAAATCCAACATTATAAATGTTCATTATAACAATGACGAAAGTGACGCTCGGAACATTGGCTAAACTACTAATTCTACTTCAGAATGTCTTTCATGACATGAAAGAACTTGACGTTAGTCCATAATACAGCAGGATGATCCACCCGGAAGTCATCTGTTGCTAATGCTGAAGTCCTGTTGTGTCTTCCACACCCTATAGACAAACACTAACAGGTGCGCGTTTACATCACAATGTGTATGTGTTATCATCCCTAGAACAAGCACTGTCACTCGGTGACACTTGCATCTTGCTGGGTTCTGACACGTGGACCATGTGTCTTGCATCTATGAAGTGTCTTCTTCTCAACCGTTGTCCGTAGGTGGCTTTATCTGGAGTCACTTATACGTTATGTGGCAGGTTTACAATACCTAGACAGAACAGGGAACAACACATATCATTGCCATCGAACAAGCATAGCGTTTCATTGTTTATTGCACATGCCAATTACCTTATCAGGATGGTATTAATTAGCAATTATTCTGTGTATGGTTACTCAACAGGAAGCAGCCATTACCCACTATGGCACGGTTGTTGTTAGTTACACATACTCAGATTGCAGTTTGGCTACGTGGTTCCCTACCCATCCGCTAAGAATTTCAACATCGCGGGGAAATAGACTAGCGTATTTTGACTGGTAACGATAAGAAGTGACATCCGCGCATTTAGTTACGTCACGTCCTAAGGGGAGATAATTCTGACAGCGGCCGATCTGGAAATCTATACCATATGGCAATAAGTATGTCGATTGGAAAGAAAGCTATGTTCTTTCCGCACCGTTAGCTCTATTAGTGAGCGGGTGGTGTTTATATTCCAGCCCGAGTTACAGATGTAAACATATTTGCTTCCTTATCGCCAGCTGATAATGTCTCCGCCAGAAGAGTCTAACCAAATGTTGCAATAGATAGGTCGTTATGATGCATTTTACTGTTGGTAGGTCTTTATTTTATACTTACCAGATACTTACCATGTCATTCAGTAGGTATGAGTAGGTACGACCGTGTCTTACACGCTTCAGGTAAATCGTCTGTAAACCATTTCAGAATCGGCCGTTTTTCATATTTAGTTATCCCTAAAAATAATAGACGATATAGTCAACGTTTATCCTGGAATGAGAGCATTCTAATCATTTACCTTGAATAGAAAATTTGAACATAACTTTGTTATCTTTATTTAAATTCCTGCTTTATCTTAAAGTGAAATGAACAAATTATAACTTTCAATTACCTCAAGGTTTTCTTTATTGACCAATACTCGACTTAAAGGGACATTGAGTATGTTAATGTTTCTGATACAACATTTTATTCAAAACACCTATAAATTATATCAATCGGTAGATAAATAGTTTAACTACAATTAGGTATATGAGAGTATGCTGACAAATCACAATAAGTCGATGTTATTATGTTCAAAAGACATTTTTTGTAACCGGAAGCGCGCGCTAGTGAATTGTGATGTCATTGAGCAGATTTCCGATTTTTGCGTACTACGTCAGCTCGCCTATTTTCATCCGCAATATCAATATATTACTAACAAATACCAACAGTATGTAAACCAGAGAACAATAAATTATTTAAGCATTATGTTGATATTGAATAACCAATTAACATAACTGTCTTCTAAACATTCCATGTAGCTTTTCTTTTCCTTTTCCCTCTTTGCCATCTGTGTTTACATTCAGTGTGTGAGCAGACTACGACATGGATATAGTAAATTCGTAACCAAACGAACTCGTACCGGAAACGTATCCTAATTTTATTTATAGGTTTCGATAATTCAAAATTAATTTCGTCTAAATATGCAACCAGAACTATGTTGACACCAAGATAATACTAAACGTGAACAAAAAAATACAAATAGCTTTCTTGTCGATATCATATTAGACATATTCGAAATTTCTATGCAAATTAGGCAGTTCTTCATTCCGTTATGGACCGAGTTATTATAACTAAATTCGTCATCGGTTGGTATTTTATTCAACTTATGTAAATTACTTCAACTTGTTCTTTCAAAATTCGAAAGATAATAAACGATATCAGGATTATTCGTTCACGTGACTCTACAGTCAGCCATATATGGAAGGGCGACTGCAAAACTCGACTTATCGAGCCTTTTGAGGTCTGAAATCCTCGTGATTTTGACTCTGAATATTGATTTCATATCTATAAAATTATGTTTGGAAGCTAAATGTTTATTGACATTATATTGAGGGTAAATAGGAATACTTTTACACATTGAAATAATTTCAAAATCAGAACGTGCGATGTATTTTATAATGAGTGTTATTAGCTTAAATAGCCTTAATTGTTAAGAAAGAATGCTTTAATGATAAACATATCACTAATGACTAATAAACCATCAAATGGACTGCGGATACGTGTTCGTCGTTTTGTTATAGGCACGAGTTTCTTTTCGGTACGAATTCCCGATGGGGAAAGCTTCGTTTTGGGTACGAATTCACGCACAGCAACAATGACCACAATGCTTTGCGAGAGAAAGTTATAAACTCGATCTATTTATATCCTGGGGAAACACCTCTTCTAATTATTTCGGTTTCTAAGCTTATTTCAGGTCAAACTAAATGGTGATAATTTGTGTGTATATGTTTCAATGATATAGATTTTTAGCAGTGTTCTTAAATTTGTATCAAAACACTCAATGTCCCTTTAAGTGTGGTATTCTTTTAGAGAATGCATGTATTTAATTATTCAATCAGACCCATTTTAAAGTGATTTTTATCATGTCGCCTCATCAATCATATACTAGACTGACAGTATTGTTTATCTGTATGAGAAATGTATGTAATTGTAACGTTTTTGTGTGGTCACGAAAACATGGTATCTTTTCTATTGTGTATATGGTGAAGCGATTGGAAATTTCTCCTTATGTACAGTAAGTTAGACAATAAATCAACACATATTGCACCATTCCAAACTTTTCCTTACATTCCCTCCTGTTTTCTACCTATTTGAGCTTATTTTAAGACATGAAGTAAACATATAAAAGTTCGAAAAGGTGAAGTAATTTCCTTGAAAATCCCTAAAAAGGGGCTATTAAAATCTTGAACGTTCAGTATTAACCTTTGATAAACATTCATATAGAGATTATGCTGATTTGAAACCTTCATCCACCCAGTCATTCATTTCTATCACTGGAAGCTCAAAGGGTCGAGGCGTATACATGTTACCACCCATGGACTGGCCATATCGAAAAGGGTACATAACGAATCAAAACACCGTCCCAAAACATCCTCATCTCTCCTTTCATTCTCCATCATTTATAAGAGAAGGGACAACGCGCACCTGTTCGGCTCATTCTTTGATCACGCCGATGGGTTGATGTTACCTGTGTCCTGTACGCTGTCTGTGAGTGACACCTTCTCCGTTTGCCAGGAGACCAAATAACGCTAAATATACCCCTATAGTCCCCCACTGACCCCCGTGACTCGGCTCGAACCTGAGGGATGCGCTTTGTATGCGGGGAATAGGGTGGGATGATACTTGCCTACACATCTTGACTTAGGTAAATACGTTTACAGTCAACATTTATTTTCCTGGAGAATGCCACTTAGCTCTTTGAGACGGGTTGTATTTCGTATTGACACATGGAGCAAAGGGAGGAAAGGTTAGTTATACGAATGTTTCCAAATAGCAAAACCCTTTGTGGCGGCCTCTTGTGTGGTATGCAGGATCACAGGACTCAATGAATGGGTGAATGAATGGGTGAATGATACGTTTGTATAAAGGACATGGTCTCTGAATGGTTACTGATATTCTATGGGACACTGCAGAACGGGAGGGTCGAAGGTAAGGTACACGTTGATTTCCGTCAGGTCTCTGAATGACCTTTTGAATAAGAGAAAATATTATTCAGAAGACATGAGTGTCAACTTCCTTATTGTGAACACTGAGACCTTGCAAAGAAGATAATATTCTCACTAGGTAAAATCTGTAGGCATGCGCAGCGTTTCCATCTAGAACCCAATGATATAATGCAATTCAACGAATAATAAATTTCCCATACATACGAACCTTAAGTTTCAATCAGTTAACCATTCCTGAAGTTAATGCGTGAAAAAAACTGACTGATGATCAATATTTGTTAGATTTCTTTGATGCTCTTAAATGAAGGAAATAAGTACCGTTTGAAATTGATCTTTCCGTCTCTGTAGGGGGTGGGGAGGGCGTGGACTAATGTTCCGCTGGGGTGGACTCTATATGGCGTTTGATGACCTGTGGGTACAGAAAAATAGAAGGGGATATAGATAGATTGAGGGAGGGGTGGTTGTGGTCCGATATTGTCACACAAACTTGCACCTCGGGAGGCCGTCAAATCATAGGGTTCCGTAGGCATGGCTCGCTGACTCCAGTTAAACTGTCACTAGAAACATAGACCACATCGCACAGGTGTTAACGCTTTGTTGTGTGTACACCTGGAGATGTGACTTGCCGATCTGTTTCGTTTCATAAATTGGCAGCATGGTGAAATATTGTGATCATGATTCTCACTCATAGCTCCTCAGAAAATGGTTAAACCTTTCTCGTGATGTTCTCTTACGTATATGTTTTATATATTTTATCATGTTGCGGCGAGACTTAGATAAAAGTATATATCTTAAAGAGGAACTATATATACAATTAGAGAAATATACTTGGAGATTGTAACGTTATATAACATGCAATAATGCGATAATTAGTAATAATTAATTTCGCCCAGAGCGATACCCTGCATAACATAAGAGTAGTTCAAGACTCTAGAGGTAATGGATAACGTTATGAGTATGTCTGGAGAGAGTAATCACTGTATTCAGGGTACTGATGTAGGGTACTCACTAGTCACAAGGGAGTTAGACTAGACAATCTATAACATTATCGCATTGTCTGCTTGAGGGAGACTATGTTAAGTAACGTTATTGGTATGTCTGTTGGAAAAATAACAACATCTTGGAAAGTCAAAAATCATACCCAGTGACAAAAGAACAGCTACGAAAGTTAAAAGTCGTACCCAGTGACAAAAACAGCTTAGAAAATTGAAAGTCGTACCCCGTGACAAAAAACAGCTACGAAAGTTAAAAGTTGTACCCAGTGACACAAAACAGCTTGGAAAGTTGAAAGTCGTACCCAGTGACAAAAAAACAGCTTGGAAGGTTAAAAGTCGTACCCAATGACACATCATTTGTTCAGAAATGTTCGATCATTTATGTGACTGTGTATGCTTAGTCAACGGAGTTTGTCCTAGATAATAATCACTTTTAAAACTTAAATGAGATGACTTGTGCAGTACAAACTTTACTTAGTGTTATGTTTATAAGATATTGGAACTTAGCTTCTCTTTTAATTACTAAGAAAAGGAATCCATGGTAAAATAAATTAGTTGTTTGAAAGTATTTATACTAATTTAAAAGGTTGTATGCGATCTTTCCCATGGATGTTTACATTTTAATATGGAAATTCTGCTTATTTTGACTAGATATACATATATGCACGGTGACATGCCAAAGATATAAATATAACATGTTTTCTAAACTTAGGTGATAATTTGAGATTTTGAGTTTCCGATTCACAACTTGGTGTCGTTCCTACTCTTTTACAAATAGTTAATGGATAATTGCATGTACGTCACCTGATACACACTTAACATGGTTCGTTTTCGATTAAAATATAGTTTTCCACAATGTATGGCGAATTAAGGTTATGGATAACGTTATGAGTATGTCTCGAGAGACTGTTTACTGCATGATGTAGGGTGCTCAGTAAAGACAAGGGCCAGACAAGACCTTGTAACGTTATGTCATTGTCTGGTCGGTGGAGGGGTGGTAGACTTTATGGAGTAACATTATGGGTATATCTGTTTGGACAAACCAACAGACTTGCTTGGTTGTGAATTTATCATGCAAAATAATGTTATGATCTTAATATGTCTACCTGACGATGAAACGCGTATGATATTTACGAAGGATAGGTTGTCTAATACCATTATGCGTATGTATAAAGCAAAATAATTAAATTTTCATCTGAATGAATATTCTTAATACGTCTGAGATTCAATAATTATACCGATCGTTCTTAAAGGCACTTCCTCGATGCTTTCTTCTTTATTTTAGACATAATATAAATAGTAAGACTTCCTTTCGGTAATAGGTCAGACACATTCTTGAAACATAAGTACACGTAATTTGTTAAACTTTATGCTGCCGCCGTATAGCAGGTTCAATCACACATGGTCTCTTCGATCATAGTATGTCATCCAGACCCTTAAGCAAAAATATTGAATTGATGACCGACCAAGTCTAGAAAAGTATTGCAAGTCTAGATCGCTCAGCTTTCTGAAGTTAAAGCATCTTCTGGGCTCCATTTTGTTATAATACATGATTTGTTTAAAAATATTGTCAATATTGAAAAAATTACTTCTGAGACTAAATGTTAGTCTACCATAGAACAAGTAAAGTAAAGTAACACCGTTTAGTTCTAGATCAGGACACGATCATCCTATTTTACCCTCGGTCGAATGTTCTGATGCTCTACACTGTGCAACCTCTGGATCTTTTCACCAACAAAATCGGTACTTAGATTACGGACCGGCGCTCATTTCTTGCATAGTTTGCAATTTTGTGCAGTTGTATGTACTATATTTGGGTTAACTTGTTGATGTGAAGTATTTCTGTTCTCGTGATCCCGCTCAATAGTCCCTTCAAAAATGCATGTTGACAATGAACGGGACGTATTAAGTCTTTGAACTGAGAGACTTAGACAGCGTTGTTGGAACCCAAACAACCAGGTAACGTTATGGATGTTATGTCTATAGGAGTAGTGCAGACTGACCAGTGACGTTACGGAAGACAGCAAACTGTTAAGTAACGTTAGGGAAATCATGACACTGGCCAAATCGTTCTGCGGATGACTTTACATGAGCAAAACTATCTCACAATAATAGTATAGGTACAATCCATGTCAATATCTAAATTTCACCAATTCCAATCGTGCGAACCAGTAACGTTACGGTAGCTAAAGACAGTATCATGATTGAAAACCTGATAAGTGGCAAAAATATTTTAATCATCCGTAAATTTGTATATTCATAACTTATGTTGACAAGTTAAAAACGTATACTGACCAGTAATGTGAAGGGTGACAGCAAACTATTTAGTAATGCGATAGACACCCCGATACTACTACCGTTTTGAGGGTGTCTTGGGTGGCAAAACGTTTTCCTCATGGTTACAAGCCATGTTAGACTTACATAGAGTCCCTGAAAAAAAGAGTTCATGACTAGTTCTTTTTTTAAATTTTTGATATAAGATAAAATAAAATGAGCCACGAACAATACTTAATTTCCTAAAGCTGGGGCATCTAGACTCGCCAACTTAATTTAGACTTTGATTTGTTTTGTTTTACGGTCTGGATTTCAGACTATATCCATGTAAATATCTGATGTGCTAAGTTGGAAACATAGTGTCAAATAACGTGAGGAAGACCACAAATTACATTAACAGGCAGTCTGTCCAGCCGTCCTCACAGACAGTGCATATCAAGCTGGCCTCATGGTAGAAACAGCGGGGAGCATTCTCCCTGCATTGTTACAATTATCGATGTGCTAATTCTGATTGTCTCCCCTTTGATGTGCACCAGCGGGGCACCAATACCTGTGGAACACGTGCTCGTATAGTAATTAACTTCTTTGTTCCTCAATAACGATTATTACACCTATCGGCACCATCAATAAGCAGAAATGTGACCAAAGTGAGTCTGCCCTCCGTGTTCTCTTTCATTTTGAGCTTACGTGCGCCTTTTCATATTGTACATTCATATTCCAAGGTTGAGTGTAAGCAAATCCTAGAATCGTTTTGCTAAGGTCAACAAACAATCTAATGTTTCATTCGTTTTCAAACGAAGGGTAACTTAAATGACAGTTTGCGTTAAATGAAAAATGAAGTTTTAACATACATTTTTCAGTTTTAAATATGGTGACTTTCAGTGCAAGGGCGTTGCGAACTGACATACGCTGTCGTGAAATGTCAACTAAAGGATTCCTTTATCATTCTAAATCTGTTTAGTTTTGTATTGTCATAAAGGTTCTACCAATGGTATATGTCGTTATTTAAACTATGCATATACGTGAGGTAGGTAAGTATTTCCTTTATTACCATCGTCCTCTGGTTAACATTGGACGAAGAACAATATGGTTTGCTATACGGAGATTTACGTTGATCATTAGTTACCTTCAAACCAGTGCTGTATTTGAAAAGATATAGATAACTATTGGCATATCGACACCCTTGTTTTGGTGACTGACTTTTCTTCTTGTTATAAACATCATATCATATCATATCATATCATATCATATCATATCATATCATATATATCATATCATATCATATTATATATCATATGTCATGCAATTCATAATTTTTTTTTTTATGGTTATTAAAAAAAGGTTGATCAGTTATAAAAAAAATATTTTCTTATTAACATCATGTTAATTTATTCTTACATGTTTCTATGATGAATTGTGATAGATGAAATTGAACAAATACTATGTTACAGAATTCATATTATATTTGGAATAACACCACGTGTACATGTCCTCCCTTGTGACACAAATAAAGAAATAATAATATAGACTATTTTAAAGAACATCCAGTTTCACAATTTACTTTATAAATTGCTATCGTGAAAATGACATATTTAGGAAAGGGTTACCAGGTGTACATTAACTGATAGATGAATCAGGTAAACATCACCTGGTTGTATACCTTCAGAGTAATCAACATGCATCAGATAACATATCTACATACCTACATACTGGTCAACACACAAACACAGTCGTCACTGACTTTATAGGTGTGATTGGCCGGCCTAGTGTCAGGTGTCATCATAACCTTGTCTGTGATAATCACTATATTGACTGACCATTGGCTATCGTTCATATCTCCCTGCTTTTCGTGCATTAGAGTAATCATGAACGGTGCTTAAACATCGTTAGTGCTTAGTGGGTTAAACACTGGTTCATTGTGTATGTTTACCTGCCAAGTCTATTATAAACATGCCACACTTTGGCCCAATCACGATAATTACACGTTATTATATCAATCAAAGTATATGGTTGTATCACCACCGAGATAAAAGTATACCAACTGCTAAAACGTGATTGTTAACTTTGTGTCTTATCGTGTATCCAACAATAGAATTATTGCAAATTATCGTTATCAGATTATAAATCTGACCGTTGCACTTTTGTGTTATGTAAGTTTAATCAGTAATAAAATGATAAAAGACGATTGATAGAATATATCATTTCGTTTATTGAATGCCCATTACATTGTCTCTGGTTTCTGATAAAAATGTCTTATTACGATAGTATATGAGCAAGAAGTTACACAATATTACCCAATGGTTGATACTAAAAAACGAGACATAATGTTTAAGGGTATTTTGTTTAAAAACTGAATTCGGAATAAAGATTTCAAGGACAAACTTAATTTGTTGTATAAATATGATGGAACGGTTTTTGGAATGATAAATCGGTTGAAAATAGGAGCAACGCACATAGTGAGTAAAAGGATCGCACGAAACGGAGCGCCAAATCGCCATATGAACTGTCACAGCGGCGTCTTCAACGATATTAATGTGCAATATTGAACTAAAACAGCAGACAATATGATAAGAGTTTTACAATAAATTTGATTTATGTAAATAAGCAACCAACGGCAATTGCAATAAATGGATACATCGCGTATTATGGGGATCGCGTATTTACAAAGTTTGGAAACGATTGCAAAATATGTCACATAAATCTTTAAAACGTACTTGGGTATGTCTCAGGCTCGGTTAATCTTTGAAATGATTTGGTTATTGGTAGAACATCATTGTATCAAAAGTGGTTAATTTTTAAATCGAGTAAGAATTGTCCAATTCACAACACTCCGTCAGTCTCCTATAAATGTAAAATGATCTGTGCAAACTTTGACGGAAGAAAAGTGAATGTTTTCCTTATTTTTAGCAATTTTCGAGTAATTGCTTTTTTCTTAAAGTGGCGCTATAAAACTGAATATATAAATATATAATATGATATATAAACACTATATTTCATTCCATAATTTTACTTTGATATATGTTTTGCATTAAAACTCTTTCTCAAAGATTTCAAACAAAACTACTACGGAATAGGTTATTGAATTAACACGAGTTAATGGCACACGGACACTTTAAATGGATACTTTTCTCTGCAATGTTTATACTTGTTAAAAAACTTTTTTTAAATGGATACTTTAATGCTGCAAATGAGGAGGAATATGGAAGTACTTCTATGACACTTGGGTAATTTGGTGGCCATCTAGAGTTTCTTGATTTGTGGTACTGACATTGGCACTTTCCATCCATATCCATTACCACAAATTAAAATCAAAGAAAATTTCCCAATTATAATTCAGTTCACTGTGATTAGACAGTATAAGGCATCCCGCATTGTCACTCATCGGCGACGAGGACGTACATTTTCTAATTTCCTCGTCATGGTCGCAACAAAGACTATCACCCCAACTTCACGCGAACACGACACCCCCAGACCCTACACGTGCGGTCTAATGTGACCAGAGACGTGCAATCTGCATTCCCCGTCGGGGCCAAGGTTAATCTTCCAGTAGCCCGGGTGATGGATAAACGACTTTAAATGGTTACCAGGTTGAAGTGAAATATTCAATTGGTGACACTGACTGTAGCTGCAAGTTACAAATATGTCAGTGGACAACGTCAGTGTAATCAATCAGAGAGGGTATCCTCCAGTGATATCAACACTCATCAGCTGTTATTCCCTTTGTTATCGACATGCCTCCAGCAACTCTTGTTTCATTGTGTTAGACAATGTTCCGGATTAGCACATTAGTTATTACATATTGAGCTGATCCTTGGCTAAACGTGGATTACCTGTAGGTCCTATCGTAGATCTTGGCCAGGGGACAGTTTAATGGTGGCACGTGAAGACGTTACGACGATGACAGGTGACGTTGTGATGATGTGTAGACTGCACAGCGATCATGTGTAAGCGTTCACATGACGTTCACGTAACCTCCTCGGCGTGTTTACTGTGTACATAGCGAGGTGATCTGACATGACAGATTATCTAATACTTTATATTTGATTAATAGCCTGCTCTCCTCAAGTGACGTTTAAGTCAAGGTTTTCAATGTATGTCCGCATCTGCCCTGATTGAATACTTCATGAAACATTAATGACCAATAAATATATTTAATCTTGCCTGTGTATTATTAGTATTTTATCAAAAACATTGAGAAAGAGGGGGTGTATACTTTCGTAGATTTGAAACATTTTGAATTAATGTTGATCAAACATTTTTCAATGTACAGAAGCCTTTAACTTTTGATAAATAGTTTTCATTTCTAAATACATACAAATACAGTTCAGTGTCTTGATATTAAAAATTCTTATAAAAAGAGGAATTTTCATTATCACTAAACGTCATCAGTGAATATGGAAAGATGATAGAAGAATGTGCCCAAAAGAGACGTCTAAATGTTTTCACACCAAACATCCGGTTTATGGCTCTTTAAATGGTATCTTTCAGTTATTTATTTCTATCACATTTAAATTCTGGATTGTGAGAAATTGATAGGCGAGCAAGGCGGGTATGGGAGGGTCGGGCTGCAATATAAAACCATGATATGTCGCAGCGATCTCTCCCGCAATCTCAATGCCTGACCCCGTTCAGAACCGCGGTTCACAGTACCGTAACTTATCCAATAATTTCAAATTATTCTTGTAATGAAATGAATCACTGCCCGGTTTGGCTAGTGACCGTCGGCCAGTGGTCACCTGGGTATTGTATGGGAGGGGTCGGGTGACATACCGGTGTTCTGGCAGTTTATTACCCTCGCTTCCAGCTGCTTTTAGTTCCGGCCTATCATGAACCACGCGCCATCGACCACCGTATCCAAATAAACCAATTCGTCTGTTTTGAAAGTTTTATGAGGCTCCATCGTAATTATCCACACAAAAATTAACTTGTACGTTCGACACGAATAATGACGATGTAAACAAAAACAAATGCCAAGATGCACAAATAAACATTGTTTGCAGTACAGGATAATAAGACTTCAATAGGATGATCTCTTCTTGTAGCATGTGTTACTTCAATGTTCGATCTTCGTCTTTTTTTATTTCTATGCTGTGTGTAATTTCGATACACAATTAGGTATTCAGAACTTTAAAAAAAATGGTAATCTAATTAAGTACACCCGGAATAAAGCAGAATTTTTTTTTATTCGTAAAATTAAAAAAAACCGCATTCAGTAACGATAGCCTTAGCTTTGCAAACACAACAAATTCATTTTAATAGGGTGTTTTAAATGTATGCCAAAATATAAAACACATTGCTGAATTATATAAAATATGATTTTAAAATGTTAAAAGTAAAGATGAATGGTGAACCAATTTCACGACTCTACTACGCATTATTAACAATATTAGATAAAAATAATTTATAAAAGCTTCAAATTAATTACTCATGCAAAAACTGAAAAGGATTGAAAACGTAAGAACCCGCAAGCAAAACTTAAACATTGAAGTATTCAACTAACTGTTTGAAAGGTATGTCAAAATATGAAAACGCATATCTGAAATATGAATAACTGTAAACCTATGAAGCCTGACTATAACACGCATTCATTCCATTAGCTGTATGATTCCGATGAAACGTTGCGCTCGCTTGCGCCATATGGCGCTTTAGCCTTTACGCCAAGGTCAGAAGAACAGCATTGGACGCCAACCTTCCTATTCTGCTAACTCACTCTCACTACCCGAGGGGATTTTTCTTCACAAAGGGAGAAAATCACATAATTCGAGATATGGTTTTCATCAATGAAAAAAAATCAGGAATTAATAAGATGGCGAAATGATTTCATAATATCCCGAGCATGTGATTTGCCGAGATGTGCCATTTCGGTTGTAACCATGTTTATGATTTCAATTGTGAAATCGGACTTTTTTGTATGATAATCACCGTTTCTCGTTTACAAGCCAACCTTTTTACGTTAATCAACTCAATGGGTATCTTCATTCTCTACCAATATGATGTCGCGCTTGTTAAACATGTCTGTTGTTGCAGTTTTTCCTTTTTTGTGTATATTTATGTGTATTTCATGATGTTTCTATCATAAAACATTGATGCATGTATTTAATAACGTATCAATATGTTCATTTCAATAATTTTCATGGATTTCGCTGCTTTGATATTTGATGTGTCAAAGCACGAAAAAGAAATTCATTGTTTTCTCTATCATTTCTATTTGAGTAAAATACTCTTACTGTATTTCCAAACACAGTATCCGTGTTGAAATGTTAAAACGTAAATCAATTAGTGTCAACTTTTTAAAATTCCTGATAATGTTTTGAGTAGTTTACGTAAAGAAGTAAATGCCTCTGTTCCTCTAGCGTTGCTCCTAAATGTTACTTCATTGTCTGTATGGAACAAGCTTGGTCATAAGCAGGCTTGTTCCCTATGAACGTGTAGACTGCAGTACCGCTAGAGGTGCTGTAGGCCTGTAACTGCTATGAAATGGTCTACGCGTTGTTCCCCAGTTTGTGTAGTCGTGTAGCGAGGACGAGACAGCCTGTGTAGAGCGTGTATCCAAGTCGCAGGCCTTCGGGCTCTTCACTGACTGGGCGGTGTGCTGCATCCCGCTATTGTACACTGCCTTGTTTATAGTCGAGCCAGTAAGTCACTTCTTCAACGTCTATCGAACTGTCACTCAACTCTAGCAGCGACCAATCAGAAAGGCGCTAAGCAGAGAGGGCAGCCCCGGTATTTGTATAAGCCAATCATTGGCTTGGATTAACCCTCGAGTTCACATGGCTAGTAACCTAATTCAAAGGGTTCAGTCTCGCTCGCTATACTATTACACGACTGCGAATGAATGGGAACACAAACTTGCCCAACTAAATCAACATGACGAAAAGTGATCTTTTATAATGTCTGTCCTGTTTCAGAGCAAGGACGGAAATTAGTGAGCATATCGTGGACAGTACCCCCACATGGAGTGTGTGTGTGGACGCACGCTAACGGGACAGTATCAGCGTCTATCTACTGGAGTTTAGTTTGAGCTTCAGTCAGTTGTGAGTGTGTATCGGTGAGACGGGAATATACATACACATGCCCGTGTGTTCAGACAGGAGTGGATAAACAGTGTTCTCACCCATGGAATAATAACTGCAGTTAACAGAACTACTGGATTGCTACCAGTGTGGCCCTACAGAAACAAAACCATGGCCAACTTACAGCTTTTCATTTGGACCTACCTACTACTCGTGGGCTGTGTTACCTGTAATTTTGCTAACGGTAAGTGGACCGTCTCTGTGTGTTTTTATGCACGTGTGTTGTGATTTGCAGGTGCCATTTGAGGAATATATTACCTATTTGTTCTACGGATGGATCTTTACTGTGGTATGTTTTTCCCAAGGAGGAATAGTCTTGGAGTTGACAGGGAGGTATGATGTTGACCAAGGATAGAGTCGGAAATGTCACACAAGGCACCTGGCCTGTATATTCTTTGAAGTGTACCTAGGTGGGCGGTTTCCTTGCTAGGTTTGGCTAAATTGCTTCTCCAACACCTAGTTTAGCAGTCAGGTAAACCCAGTGACACCCAAGTTTGAGACCAGGAGGCAACCCTCACTCTCCCTCCCTCTCCCACAACTTGTAGTTCAAAGTTTATTTACAGAGGACGATTATTTTCCACACCTTGCTTTAGATTTATTTCAACAACTGGAATCTATTTTGGGTTATTTCTTATAAAAACATGGGCGACAACCGCGACATTTGGGACATTCGATTCCAATTTCCGGTCAATTCAATTATACCAGAGATATATTAGTATCTTGTAAATTGATCCAGTTTAAAAATAGCGATCCAATTTCAAAGTTAAATTATTTAAATAATCATCCTTAATACCTTAGATCGGATTATTACACCTGAACTAATTAGGTATAATTATATCGGTCGAAAACATCCATACAAAAGGCGTATCAGTACTAGGGCACCGTAACATTCGCATGGCACCAAGTAACATGACAACAGCATAGGCAATGAAATAGTCCAGTTCCTGGCAGGAGCAGTTGCTATATTTGCCTATCAATGACAATATTATCAAGTCGATTGTTAGTCAGAAGGCAGTCTCTGTGTTGCATCTAATGACTTGAGTGCGTTGATACGCCAGACCTTCCAGGCCTTTGTTCCCCCCGCGACAGCTATTGTAGTGCTTCGCGACACCGTACCGACGGCGGATGTATCATGTAGAGGACTGCTACGCTAGTGCCGTGGAGTCGATTTGATTCATAAATTGCACATCGAGTCGTATTGATCGCGACGGATTGAGGAAAGCTAGTTCTTGCTCAGATGAAATAAATAGATCTAATAAGGCTTGCCTGGTGTATACATGTCGCCAGCCTCGCGTCCGTTCTAGCGTACGGCCTTTGCAAGGAAATTGTAGGTTTGGAATATGTTAGGTTTTAAGGAGTTTGTTCTCAAAGTGGAATGAAATCAATTTCGTTCACGGAATTGTTAAAACAAGTTTATAGAATTTAGGAACGACGGAAAGGGGTTATTTGAAATTGATTTACATATTTGATCCATTTACGAAATTCGGAACGCTTGTTGTAGCGAGTTTGAAGGTGTCGTCTGCTCCTTAGAAAGAAGATCCCTTTGCAATTATTTAAGATAGGGGACAGATGGGGAACCATCCTTGACTAATCGCTCTCCGTCACTCGGTATTCTTTAATATTCTCTTCCCCGACACTCTCTCATTTAACTCGGTCTCTGCTCTTGTCGTCTGTCGCTCGGTGAGCTAACCGTCATGGAGCCCATTCAGAAAATTGTCAGAAAAAAAATTGGTGGACACAATTTGAGGGCCAAGCGAGGGGATGACACCGCGATCGTATTTCTGGAGACAGCTCGGAACTAGTGAGATGTTGTTTCGGAAATGCTACAAGACTGAAGCGTCAGGCGCTTCGTGAGTCAGAGAGGACAGTATTTGAATTATTAACTGCACGAGAAGTCATTAGCAGACGATTAAGTCCGGTCTCGTGGACGCACCTGCACGTGCAATGACGAAACCTCTGTCTTCTGCCCGAGGGTAAGAAATGGAGATCTTTAGGCCGGGTCAGCGTTCCCCGGATTTACCCCCACGCTTCTCCCCCTCCCGGAATTGTTATTGTTGCGTGATGATGGCCATGTGTATCGGCCGTCAATGCGTATACGGCCATTGTACCAAGTCATGACCGCTTTGCGCTTCATTAGCAAAGGTGAAATGTAGTCAGAATAACTTCAGTCCTCTAACTGAGCGGCCATTGTGCTATGATAATCATGGAAGAATGATAGGACATATTGAATTGAGTGCACGTGTTGGGATTGGGGGAACCAAAAGTAAAGTCATATCCTTTGCTCGCAATACAATAAAGTGCCGCGATCTCTCCCATCGAGTAGCGTAGTCTTGAGCCTTTCTTGAGCTGGTCTGTACGTCTGGCGTAACACCATCGGCTAAGTTAGGGACCTTTTGTAATTCATTTACCAATATTATTCCACTTGGGGTTAATAAGGCCAGTGTTTGTGGTGCAGAACTCGGCATTGACGGCAAATCTCTTGAATAAATATTACGGCCGACGGTTGAAAAAAAATTTGATATTTTTGAGCGTCTGGGGATACAAATGACTGTCGGTGACATATTTCTCTTACAAAATCGTCTATTTTCTCCCTAGATCTTCTTACATAGTCATCTTATGGTGGGATTTAGATAAGAGCTTGATATATATCTCAGGATAAAGGACTGTACTGTCACTCGCTAGAGAGATTAGGAACTGATTTGTCAAATAATAAAAATGTGATTTGGCGTATTTATTTACGAGAATTATTTGGAGACTTATGTAAGAGTTACTAATGGATTGTGTTCACCTAGAGACCGTGGGACTAGCCTCTTAAATAGTTTGTAAGGATTTGAACAATTCCTAAAAAATAAATCTTTGGATAAAAATCGTTTACATTATTCCAATTCTTGCTGTTCCCATAAACGATGTTTTTGTTGAGCATGTTTGATTTTGTCTTATATGGACGAAGGTAGAGACTCTCATATTTACTCCTGTAATTAGCAGACGACTGACACATGATTGTGTTGTAAGAAGCAGACGATATGTGCATATTTCAGCCGCCCTCTTACCTAGTCTTGTCGTCTGCTACTTTCCGCAAGCAAACATTTGCAGTTTCTTTTTCTTAGACGACTAACTGCTGAGTTGGGTTGTGTAAACTTGAAGTTTTTTGTTGGAGACTCTTAGACGTCCAATGTATCCCCGATGTAATTACCCACATTCAGTACACAATTCCATGTGAATACCTTCAAGCTTTTTTCTCTCTGCTCACTTTTACTTCAAACATATCGATGTTTCTCTCCATTTTCGATCTGTTTTGATATTATTTCATGGGGTTGTGTTTATCGGAAAACCATTATCAATTGGACTTGGCGAAGTGTTGATAAATTATTTGTGTTAATGATTAAGTGAATTGACTCGGATGTAGGAACCATGGCGATCTATCACGTACGTCCAACCTTGACATTGCTTTCCCATATGTAAACGTAGGGTCGGAAACGGTAAATTATTAACTATGTTTTCCTTCATAACTCTGTTAAAAATCAGAGGCAGGGCTCATTAGGTGTAATTCAAGACTCTCAATGGGCCAATTTTCCAGATACGTAACTCAGACCCTTCCTTGATAATGGCTTGTTTTACCGTTGGTTAGTACCGGGACATGGTTTTTCTCCACGCTTGTTACCTGGACTGCTTGTATGGATTTTCTCAATAAAATGTTTGGATTGGCATCTCCCCTGTCAAGATATTGAAGGTGATAATAGTTGATTTACAGCAACACTGAAAACATTGGGAAATTAATTTATCTGACATTTGAAAAAAAAAATCTTTTTAGACATTTATCTTTTTAAGCAAAATCAAAATTTTGATATTTATTTGCTACAATGAAAGTAAATTTACTTCTGGCAAAAATAAAATAAAATTTAATTTCATATTTTTTTTTTACAAAATTTTAAAAAAGAGTTAAAAAAAATATTCTTTATCATATTTAAATATTCTGACATGAATATTTGAGAAAAACCACACCTAAATTTCAAGAAATATTTTTAAACCATAAATAGAATTGTTTTTATATTAAGGTATATATTTAAGATATGCATGGTTTCTTATTTGTACATTCCTACAACCATGCTTGCTACAACCACACCTCCCTGTTCAACTATGATAGAGAG
Organism: Steromphala cineraria; assembly: GCA_916613615.1. NCBI lineage: Eukaryota > Metazoa > Mollusca > Gastropoda > Trochida > Trochidae > Steromphala > Steromphala cineraria. The sequence continues at coordinate 13,422,245 of OU744721.1, forward strand.
AAAATGCAACAAGTAGTCTTCCTAGCAGGTTTTGTGGAAATTCTTCAAACATGTTAGATTGTCTTTGGATATAAAGACCTTTGTTTTGTGGCAGCAAGTGGTCTGGTGAGAATTTGTCCAAAGGGCGGACGCTAGAAACTGTTTGCTATTGGGCCAGGGACTTAGTGCACAAACACAGTCCTCTGAGCTCGCTCCAGATTATGCATACATTTGGAATAAGGCTTTACTTTATGCTATCCATGGGACTTCTTTAATATGAATTACCATCTAAATTTGGCTATTTTTATCTTTAATTTAGTTTGATACCAATTTTGTATATTTGTTTTTTTTTCTTATATTTAAAGATGAAAATGTTTAAGAAATGTTTTTAAAAAAGGTAATATTTTTTTATCATTTGAGTTTATATAATTATTTTAAATATGAATATTGTTTTATATTTTGAAAAATTATCTTAAAATAATTTTGTTTTATTCAATTTGAAAACAATTATTTAAGCCACTGACTTATGAAAATTCCTATTCAGTCTAGAGATTTTGTTGTATATTAAAATAATGTATTGGTTGAAATGCATTCAACTGTGATAATATATGAACACTCTGGTTGCAAGGTCACAACCTGAATAAGTATGAATAACACAAAATCAATAATTGCCACATGGTGTAAACAGCATTCAGTTAATGTATATTAATGTAACGACAGGCATCATGATGGAAACAGAATACAAAATGTATAACATTTCGAGAATCCGCTGAAAGAGAAGTTTGGTCCTTTAAAGACAGAAAGAATGGCACACAGATGGCTTCGAAATGAAGTCCCCTAATAGAATGAAAGGAATACTGATGCGAGAAATAAATCGCTGGCAAAACTGGCTTCTGTGGGCATATATCAGATAGGAAGCTAGATACAGCCATTTCCCCTCTGTAGCTCTGTCCTAGAATATTTCTTTTGAAATGGTGGAGTTATTGCCAACAACTGGCACAGACGAAGTGCGATTTGTGGGGGATATTAATGATTGGAGCCCCCAGCTGTCTCTAACAGCCGATTCCATCTTCGCCTTCCTATACCATCTGTTCTAAGACTTACACAAATTTGTGCAATGCTATTGAAGTTGAAATCATATCTCTGGAATAGAAAGTGTAATTTGCTTTCCTAACTTTTTATGTACAGCTTCGCCTGCCTTGCCCATTGTAGCTGTATCGTTTGTGATTTAGAAATCAATACATTTCGATTTTTCTTGCCTAGTTCCTCTATAACATAAAGGTCGCAGCATGTGCATTAGACTGGAAAATTGATGAGATTTTAAGGAGAAAAAGAAATCAGTAACATATCAAAAACGATGTTGTTTTTAGTTTAGTTTTAAAAATGTCATTTGCCTAATCAAGGTAAAATTGATGTCTTTTTCACCTTTTTGTAGAATAAAAAGTCATTTTTAAATTATTTTGTTTGAAATTTGTGTATTTAAACATGAGAAAAACGATAGAATTTAACTCTGTTCAAATATCTTTTTAAACTAACTATGATCATCAGCTTCACTGACAAAATAGAAATGCTAGAATTTAACACAAAGGAAAGAACACTTTTCCGTGCCTCAAATCAGCTTTGACACTCTATGTCAATAATTGTGGTTGGAGAAATAAATCCTTGAATGTTGTCATAAGGTCTCGCACCATACAATTAACTCTTAGCATCTTAGCATGATTCTGAACACAGACAAGGTAATTACTGTATTAAAGCTAGACAACTGTAATTATGGATTATATAAATACGCTCTGGGCTAATGTGGATGCAAAGTGAAATTGGGAACTGTTTGTGTGGTAATATTTAATAACTTTAAATCACTCACTTCAACAGTTCAATTGGGGGTGAAATAATTTCCCAAATAACCGTTAAGTTACATGTGATTTACAAATTTATTACAGTTAATAGTTTGCAATTTGTCAGTCTATAGGGAACCTTGATTGAGGAAATTATCATGGTAAATAATTTGCAATTTCTTTATAATCAGAAACTTGATGATGAAAATTAGTCGTAAATAATTTGCAATATCAAAACCGTAAGAATCTTGATAATTAAAATTTATTGTGGTACATAATTTACAATTTCTCAATCTACAGAACCCTTGAGTGAATTGGTACAAAAGTTGAAATAATATCTGTTATAAAACTGTTGGTAATATTTTCAGCTGTACACCAAATCCTGTAATATTTGTTCAAGCAGAAAAACACGGTAGGAGGGAGCATTGTTTATTTAGGATTGTCTCCAAAAAGGGCTTGCGATGCCCTCATCCCCTCAGCAGGGTCTCCCTTACCCTCTCCCTATAATGTAATAGAACAGTCATTACCTCAAGAGCACAAACACTGTCCCCGAATCACCCTGACCCAGATTAGGAGCAGATTAGGGGCCTGCTGAGGGCTGGTATAGGAACTGTTCAGCTGCACCAACCGGGCTGGATTAATGGCGGATAATCTGTCTCTAATGACTCCTTTAAGTGCCAGCATATCGATTGATAATACCCTGACTTTGTCTGCTTCACTGACTCTTGTTCTGTCATATTTAATTTGAGATTGTTTGGGATGATAATTTTTCAGGATCTTGTTTGATATTTTGGATTGATTACATAAGATTTATTTACAGTTTGAAGTTGAATTGATTTTTGTTCTCAAAATCCTATCATGAATTTCCAAGATTGAATATTCAAATGAAGGAAAGTGCATTTCAGAATTGAGAAAAATAGGACAACAGTGGCTAGTTTAGATGACTGATGATGAAATTCCATGTCACATGATTACCAGTTTGCGTTTCGATGTCTTATTACCCAGAATGCTCACTTTCTGTTTGATATACTTGGCATGAGTCACGATTGATACATAGATTGCATGATGCAAGCAGAAGCTGTAACCAATCCCAGTCAAACATCCAGTGATATTGTGACATAAGCATAGCTTCTTCTTTTGTAGGTATTTCATTGAGAAGTTTAGTAGGCACATTGCGTGCACACGGAATCATGATCACTCACCATATATCCTGTTATAACTAAGTGATACTAATATTATCTACTGACTGTTGAAATATCACAGATATACCTCACCCTGTGGGGGTTGACTCCAGAAAAGGATCATATAACTAACTAGATTATGTCAACAAACCTCCTCAGCTTTGCTGCCCAACACAATAAGATGGACTCTCATTGGTGGATTGTATAGCAGGTATAAAAAGACATACGTTGAGATATATTCCATAGTGTCCTTTTATCTGCTGGTGTTTAGGAGGCTTCAGTCCAGGTGTGCAAAGAATAGGGCGTAGTTTGCCTGACAAGGTCTCGTTAAGGGGAAAAGGTACACGCAATTCTGACTGGACTCACAAGCAGGAGTGCGTATTAATGGCTCTAGAGTTTCGCATGTCACAACGCTCAATATAGCTCCTGACCTGTAAAACTCCAGCTAAACTGATTTCTATCATCTGTCCTACAACAGGTGTGGATTTAACTTTACCTATATTGCATTGTTTTGCCCAGGTGTCCTGCCCCCTACCTAGATAAATATATATGTTTGAACCTCAGGGATTAAATTGTCAATGAAGTTTCAATTGTATTGAAGTTTTAGGCATTAACAGCTTTTACAGGGCATCCTGTTTTACATTAGCAATTTTTGTGAAAATGTGCCATATTTAGTTGAAGTATCAATGCAGCTATTTTCAAAAATGCATATTTTTTTAAATATTTGCATCAAACGACAATAACATGTTTTATTATATCAATAACATGGCCTCGCAATGTTTCCCATTATAAACAAACAATTGTGATCTGTATTTCAGTGAAACACTCATTAGCATAACAATATCATATCTCTCTTAATCTTATACCTTCGTATCATTCACAAGTTAAACAGGTGTTAGGAGTGATGAATAAAGAATGAAGTAGTTCCCATTGTGTGACACCGAGTTCACTCACACATGGAGATTCCTATTGAAACTCACCTCTCTCAGGAAGAGACAGGCCGGGAGAGAATTGCTCTACATATCATTAAACTAACTTGATTTCATGGCGAGTGCTTGCAGTGGGTAGTCTGTTGAAGTCCAGAGACACCTTGTCATTAGTGGACTTTATGAGTTGTGACTTATTGGACATTTGGAGGTCCTTGTCTTGCTGACAGATGTGGAATGATCGCGAAAAATTTATCCAATTTGTTGGTTTTATATTGCTGAGATTATTAATAATAGATGAATATATGTTTGTAATGATTATTCCGGTTGACTCAGAGTAAAAAAAAAGATAAAGATGGTTAATAAAATATGAATGTAAATGAGGTTCAGAACTTCATGGAAGGAGGCCTCATGTCTTTCAAGTTTTAAGAAGTTGAAAGAAGGGATGCTTAGTTTTGTTTACTGTCTGTTGATAAACAGTTTGTGAGGGATGAAATATAATGAACATATTATCTTTAACTTTAGAGATTCAGTGCATATAGATACATCAGATTTGTAATAAGGTAGGGAATAACAGAAATCTCTCCTTGGATTGTTTAGATATTTATCAGAGTTGATTTATCAAGGATGAGAAATTGAAGAAAACACTATTTTATATGTACAATTTTTGATGGCCTGAACTAAAGAGTTATTATGAAAGGTAAAGAGTTTGAATAAAACTATACAATATAAGATATGTGTGAGACATTCTTACAATGTTCAATATTGTATGAAAAGTAAAAAATGTGAAGGTGAATGAATGATGAGTTAAGCGTAAGGCAGTGACCTGGTCCCGACCTGGCGGAGAGAACAAGCCAATGTCAACAGGGGAACAAGGCCCCATGAACTTGTCATCTCAGGGACAGTTTACTCGGCAAACTTAAGTTGGCGAACACGAAGCCGTGTTTGTGCCTACCAATTGTCTTCACCTGAGCAGGAATCTAGACGGAGACATCAATAAAACAACCCTCCATTGTAGCACATGCTGGGGACTTCTCCTGAGCAAAATCTGACATGCCGCAAAGAAGGTTTTTGCCTTTGTTTCCGTTATTTGAATCAAATGACATTGGAAATCTGTGGTTTGCATGTTTGTAACATGTTGGGAATGGCGTGCATGTCTTGGCATCCTAATACTGAGTTTTCTATGAATAGCAGTGACAATTCAAATATAAAAAGGGAAATTAATTTATTTGAGCATTGATCTCCAATTTGTAATCTGAAGATTGGTAAACTGTTTCTTCAACACCCACAATGATGGTTATTTTGACTAGCAGATACAGTAGTCATAACAAATAATCATATTTGATTGCTCCTGATAGACTTGCAGTGTATGGATGACCAATAGTGACATAATGTGATGTAGCCTGATAGCCGTCTCACATGTTGAGATGGGCTAATTGTGGATTCGTGTAATATTATGGAAGGAAATGCATCTCCAGGGTGGAGTCCAGAACTGTTATCAGCTCCACAGACCGGTTCCTTTGAGGTGATACCAGCCAGCTTACTGTTCCTTTAGTTGCAGATCAAGGTAGGCTTGTGATAACACTTCTTCAGATACCATGGCATTTACAACAAGATTCAGAGCAAACACAATCTCAAAATAATGGTTTGTTGTTCCCACTGAGGCCTGTTTTTGTGACCCTAGCGAAACAGCAAGACACCCTTGCTGATAAGACTTGTGTAATATTCAGCAGAAACAGAGGCCTCGACCCTCGTGCTGGTAGGGAAATAATGGACCACATGGCCATGTCTGAAGCAAGAAACAGTCCTAGAGGTGCTTGAAGGCCAGGATCACATTTCTAATGGTCTTAGTGGGAATAAATCCAAACAAATATTGTGATAGAGCCACCAGCCTAAGGCAGGCCCCACTCCTTTGCTCACTGTTTGAGCCTCCAGTCCTGAAAACCCATCTGCAGGAGATGACTCCTGTTGAAGGTTTCCAGACTGTCCCATGGGTCCTTAGTGACTGCTGATGCCTCATCCAGCCCTTGTCTGTCAGGTGAAAAAGCTCTTCAGGCATTGCTTACTTTTATCCATTGATTCTTTAAGGATGTATGGACAGTTGGCTTGGGAGCAGGAGCCAGTTCTGAGACTGGCCAGGTCTTTGATGGATCTGCCCACTAAGGAGGCTGAGAGACAATCCCCAGATAACAAAGTGCAATTAAGTCTACCACTCGGCAAGGTGTGGAGTACTGAGACCCTACATGCCCTTCAAACAACCAGGCTTCACATCAAGTATATCATGAAACATGGCAGCTTTTTACACCTGTGACTCCTGAACTTTGAAGATTTGGTTTTGACAGACAATTCCTGTCCATGATGATTTATTTACAAGATTGATGCTCCCAACTAAAGTAAACTTAATCAAGATGGCTTCCTAACCAGCTTTCTATCTTTCATAGCAATCTCCTCAAAAATACCATCTTGACAACCGCACGCCTCTGATTTAACAGCAGGAAGGTTTCAGATGAGATCAGCGGCCCCTGGGGTGGATTATCAGTCTGGGGGGTACCTGCCATCCCCCACCCCCCAGGGCCAGAGCATCTCACCCACAAGTGCTTCCCTTGACCAAGGAACAAAGCTTGAGTGCAATGGGCTTACATAATCCTGGACAGTATAATGAAGCAGCTCTGTTCATCCTTACTGCAGTCTGCTTCTGTGCCCAGAGCCCTGTGTATAATTAGCTGTGCATCCTAATCACTTGTGATTAATTGATCACCAGATTCTCTGCCTCACGTCTTCTGATCAGAACTTGGCTTTCGGGGAAGTGTTATGCTCTCTCCCTTTTTGTAAATTGATTTTTTTGAAGAAAACATGCATGTCTTCTCCAGCATGTCAGCAGTTCTTAAGGAGCTGTATTTTTTTGGTCAAGAACATCATATTCAAGTGGTACCAGCAGAGGCATGTAATCTGAGATCTGATATCCCTATAATGTTATTAATACAAGCATGAGCACAAATATTTCCTTTATTGTATCAAATGCGTTTGATAATGAAATTTATCTGTAATAATGGCCACTGCGTAGTCATGTAGCAGTGTACAATTGGTCATTTTACTGGTATGAATAATTAGCTGTTCAAATTGACCCCTATCCTTTAGGAGGGCGGCCGTAGGTCCCCTGGTCCAGTGGACTTCAATAAGAGCCTTATTTGGTTAGGGTTAATTTGAAAGTGGCCACCGCTCATGTGAGAGATTTCATTATATGCCTTCCCCCTTGTGAGAACTTGAGATGCTTCCTATTAATCATAACAATAGAGAACGAAATATGCACAGGGTGTTGGGATTACGCCTTTGTCTCCTTTGTTTTATTAAGAGTGTAATTGCAAATATTTGAAAACCAACATGGGGAAGTCAAAAGTGGCTTGAGTCTCCTGACCATTGCTCTGGTCAATATTTTAAGTGGTCAGTGTTGGTTCTGGGTCATCTCAATTGCAATTTTCAAAATGAGTTCAATACTGAAACACTTGCCTGTGTAAACATGCTCTTAAAGCGATCATTGTACCCAAAGGCTTATTGGCTTTCAAGTTTTGTTCTCTGATGAATCTGTTAGATTATATTTGATTATGGTTAACCTTAATTTGTTTGCATAAAGCTAATTTTTTAATTGTTGAATAGAAACTCTTAAACTCAGAACAAGTTAAGGAACACCCAAATATTCACAATTTGAGCATTATAATGATCATTATGTGAACTATATTTAAATTACACTTGTGACGTCATCCTATTGTTCTCTCGCTCCATTATTTTTCAGTAATGGAGCGTTGTATTTAACATCAAGTTTTTCTCTTCAAATTTCATTTTTTTTAGATATTTTAAGTTATGTTTTTGAATAAGCATTAAGTTGAGTGTAATTTAAGTCGGTTAATATCCTCGTAACTCTCCATTCCTAAAAAATAATGAGCCTCGGGCCCTGGGGCCCTCGGCTCCATTATTTTTTAGGAATGGAGAGTTACTCGGACATTAACCTATACATAATCTTAATATAGATAATCGGAATTGTTCCGAATTTTGTAGAGAATACATATCAGTTGATGAATGCTTTTGAAATAAGGCTAGTGTCAATAGATATTATAATATATCAGATCTTGTTGGAATTTATTTCTTGTTTGGTGGTCCAAAAGTATAACTCTTTTTAACTCTGAACTATCATAGGATTGGTTTATTTGAAATAATTCAATGAAGTTATTTAGGATGTAATGATTGGTAAAGGAGTGTCATTTCCTTTCATATATATTTCTTACTTACCGGGATATCAACTACATTTACCTATTTCTTCTATCAATGACTTAATCTTAAAGTTATACATAATGTCCATAAGCCCTAAGCTCCATAACTTGTACATTAGCTGTTCTTTCATAAGTATCAATTTGGATTTCCTGTATACTGTGTGGTATAAATTTAAGGGCTCAGAAATCAAATTGAAATCAGAGTTCATTTGTGGCAAGTTTTGTTATTGCCTCTACTGCTCAAGAATTCTCATCATGTGGCGATATAATCACCAACTCTTGTTTGAAAAGAACACTAAAAAGTTCAGATGGATTTTCTTTGTTGACAAAATTGAGAACATGTCCAAAGTCTAGCTACCTTCATAGTAAAGTGAAAATATTTTTGATAGAGTTGAGAGAAAGAGGGAGATTAGTTTGTGTTTGTCGTAGAATGAGCTCACGGACCAAGTCTTGATGTGTGCAGGCTCAACAATGGTCCCTCTTCAACTTTCTTCTCCCTGCATGTATAAATTGTGTATTGTGTGTAGTGATCTCTCGGCCTGTGGAGCAAGCTCCGTCCACAATGCTGCTTTCGTAAACAAACTTTGTAACCTGAACCATGACCTGTAAAACACCTGAAAATATGGCGGTGTCCTTTTACCCAGGCAAGACTACTCTGACAGGGCAATCATTTGCTGTATTCAGATGCAAAGTTTCTACTTTTATTGCAGCAAGAGGAGATCCTGAGCTGATACATGAGTGATGCTACGGTCACGATGAGAATTCACCCCAATAAAAAACACAAAATTGTCACCATGATTGTAAAATAGGAGTGTCACCTTATGTTTAACATGAAGCATTATATTCAAGGGTTATTTTGGATGTTCAGGGCCGCCTGTTAAGTCCACCCATTGTCTTTGATGTGTTGTTTAGGAGGAGACACTGCTGCTAATTCTCCCCTTCCCGTGCAGATTAAAGGTGTTGAGTTTTGATAGGACCGTGTGCCAGGTAATTGGTGGTTTCGTATTCTATCATCACTTTATGACTGCGCTTAGTCGAATCTGGGTCTCAACATCAGCATCAGATAGTTGAGGCATGTTTTTTTCAGAAGAATTTGTACTTTTTCTCATATTTTGGAAATTGAAAGGCTAAAGTATTGATTTGAAAACATTTTCATGAAAAACAGACAAGTTTTACACTTAGAATGCTATTCTCACGAGGACCACCCACATTTCTTAACTGTCATCAACACCACACGGGAAATGTATCATTTTGCTCAAAACTTCGTCAAATATCTCGCGGGGTGTTTTTCAAAATGGTTCCTTTGACCTGAGCTCCTACCATCTGTTAGATTACTTGACACAAGACTCGAATCATAAAAATATCTCGGTGATGGTGACGAGACAGGTAACCCCAGTGAGTGGCACACACCCATAAAGTTAAACCAGTCTCAAGAGTTCTGTCACAATGTACTAGTTTTACATGGGTCATGATCCCTCTAGAAGGTTTTTTAACATACTCCTGCTTGAAGTTGCCTTTAGTGAATGGAGTTGACCTTTATGCTTGCTTTATAGCTTCTCTTATCACCGGGCCATTTGAAGGTCTTAAACAGGTCCTAATTGCTACAAGTCGGTCTGAAATTGAATGGAAGCACACATTAACACTTGTCTGTAAATGGAGGGAGGAAGGGAGAATAGATGTGATGGGGCATCACTCACTCGGGACAAGCTAGCCTTCACTGACCGCATCACTGACCACATCACTGACCACAGCTCCTTAGAGTTTATAGTACTTTTTGAATGTGTTACCATTGACCACAGCTCCTTAGAGTTTATAGTACTTTTTGAATGTGTTTCCATTGGCCACAGCTCCTTAGAGTTTATAGTACTTTTTGAATGTGCTACCAATGATCAAATCTCCTTAGAGTTTATAGTACTCTTTGAATGTGCTACCAATGATCAAATCTCCTTAGAGTTTATAGTACTTTTTGAATGTGTTTCCATTGGCCACAGCTCCTTAGGGTTTATAGAATGTTTTAACGTGTTACCACTGACCATTGCTCTTTTGGATTTTTCACAGTTTTGAGTATGTAGAACCAGTGAGTTAATGTTACTTTTTGGAAGTGTTTTCAGTAACACAAAGCATCTTAAAAAAAATGCTTATTTATAATATTTGTCCTTTTAAACCAGGAATTTGCCCCTATAGTTTTCTTTTCAGCAAATCATGCACTAAAAACTGTTTCTAAACTAAGCAAAAAGAGTGTATCAAAAGCAGCATGTCCTCTTCTTGAAATCACAGTTTCTATACTTTACAAAAGCAGTGAATTTCATCCTATGAAATCACAGTTGTTAAACTATACAAAGCAGTGTATCTAGAGCTGAATCTGACCTCTATCAATGACCAGTCCAGTCCAGTCCAGTTGGTATCTTGTCCCTGGGGTGGGCAGATGAAAGGGGTGAGAGATAAGGGCATGTCCCCCACTGTGACAAGGCATGGGTCCGGCCAGGGCAATGATAACTCGGTCTCTATCAGCCAGATCATCTCCCCACCCCGCCCAGATCTAGCTCCACATCTACTGATACTCTCATCATAGCCTCATCTACTTATCTAGCTCTACCCATCTACTTCAACTCAGCTAGATCTACTCATCTTCTTCTATTCATATAGACTGCTTCATCTTCTTCTTGTGTAGGTCTACTCATCAGTATTTTCTTCTACTTTTATTGATATTATTCAAGTTGCTAATCATTTCATTTAATAAAATTTATATGGTTCTGACACGTGAGCCAACAAAAAGTAACAAGTTTAGAAATTAGATCAATTATATCTTTTGAATTTCAGATAGATAAGTATTTGCTATGTTAGTTTTTGTTTCTTGAAACTTAGAATATTATCATGAAAGAAAGTTCAAATAGAATTTAGGAAAAAGTTAAATTGTATTTATAAATTACATCAAACTTACTTCTACTTGAATCTTTGTCGGAAAATTACTTATTTCTTTAAAATTCATATAAACCTAAGTAAAATATAATTCTTTATAAATAACAAAATCAATGGGAAACATCAAACAATGAGAAATCAGTAGGCAATCAGAAGCTCTCAACAACACCGACCACCGAGCAGCAGTGCAGGGAGCTTGTAGGTACAGGTGAATGCTGGGACAGCCCACAGCACAGGTGTGCGGCGTTTGCAACTTGAGATTGTTTAAACGACTTTGCCTCAATCCTAGAGCTTATCGAGATAGTGCGGGGTTCAAGTTTGTGAACCGTCCATTCACCTGTGTCCGCAGAGCATATGTCAGAGTTAATAATGCCCAGGATCCGTCTACGATTAAAATCTCTTCATGGGGTAGCAGAACATGCTAACTTTTATTATTTATTAGGACTTTTATTATTTATAAGTGTTAAATTTTTCGTTCAGTTATTAAAGGTAGTTTCATATTCTTGTTAAAAGGTTTGGGACTGAAATAAGTAGTTTGAAAGATACATAAACAACTGTTTGCTAATCGCATGTAAAAGTTTATGAAGAACCTCTTTTACCTTCAAATCTCATGATAGTTGACAGCAGATGTAAAGTGGGAAATAGAGTCTTATGATTTTCAAGGGTTGAATATATAATTCAGATAAAGTAGTCTGAGTATGCCTTCTAAAGTCTCCAGTTCTATCTAAAATAGGCATTTTGTATGACAAATGATATTTGCAGATACTTCCATAGCAGTTGTTACTATGATATCAATATTAAGCTGTTGTCATTCATATGAAATATATTTTGAAATAATCTTAAATACTTTCTTGTAACTTTCAAATGTGCAAAATTGAATAAAAAAATTATGTTGTTGACTAGAGACTAAGGTTTAATAAATGTTCTTCTATTGGATAAAAATTTCAAGGAATGTTTGATAGAGTTAATTAATAAAACTTCCAAATGTTTGAAAGTAGCTGGTTGAACGTCAATTAACTTTTATAAAAGCCATAACAGGCATCATGCAGTTTCTGTAGCCTCTGTGGCCTGTTTTTGCTGACACAAGATGTTTTTCCCTTGATGTGGTTGTCAATCTTGTGAAACTATTTGTCCATGAGAATGCTAATAACTCTGAAGTCTTTCAAGCAGAGTATCGTCCCTGACAACACTTCCCTGCTATCCCAGCATTCCTCCACCTCCACTCTCTCACCTAGCAGACGGCAAACAATACAAGATGGAGTCTTCTTACATGTGTTTCTTCATCTCTTCTTGTGTTGCCTCTGCACTCTAAAACTGACCCTTTTCCGCCTCAGTCCATTAGAAACGGATAGCCGGCCCATCTTGCGATTATGAATAGCTAATGGTCTCCTAATTTCAGTGGAAAAACTTTGTGCTAATCCCAGCACTTGTCAGGTAGACCTCGAGCTGTCAGTCGGACATGCCGCGATGAAATATTGCACGTCAGCAAACATTCGCTCTCTGCCGTACTTTCACGAGAGGTTTGCTCCCGATACAGATACCTGCCTCATTTCGATGATGATCTTCCCGCGGCTTATATTTAATGTTATTGTAAGTGTCAAATCATCCCATTGTCATTATATTGTAATGTTATTGTAAGGATCTATTTGTCCGAATCTGGGTCGTATTGAACCAGTTTATGGAAATGTGTTCCAAAGGGAAACCTTTCATATCAAGAGTACAAAGTTTGTTGCAATCTAATCCATTCGACAAGATAACATCTAAGAAATATCTAATGATGCTTCCGTTTGATAATCTTTTGGAACTGGTTTCAATAAAATCCTTCTTAATTTAATGAATAGACTCGAAATGTACACCATATCAATTTAGATTTACGAAAGATAAGACAATGTGTAGTCTACATCCTGCAGATTATGGCACTTTTAACCTTCCGTACACCAGCCTTACCAATAAAATATACATTAAAGAAGCATAAATCAAAGGTGAATAATATCGGCAGATCCAATTTACGTCAATCTGATAATAATTAACATTAATTCGTTACATATACATGAATCACATGTACTCGTGGACTTGATGGACTGAGGGTCATTTGTGACAAAGTTTGCAATTAATCGTAAATGTGTTTGTATGCCCGTCAGAAGTTTAAATGGCCATAATGGCAAGTAAATGATAAGCTAAGTAAAGAGTACACTTAGCAACCCTTTAGTAAGGAGCAACCCCTAGATATCAAACTATTTGTTACTCGGCTAGATCGTGGCCTCTGAGGGGTTCAGTTGCGCTACCTTCGTGTATGGCAAATAAAAGCAAAAGGTTTGCTCAGGATCCTTATGCACCAGAATAAGAGATTATTTTTTGAAACTTGAATTTTCAATTTCCTTGAATCAGAAGTAGAAGATGACCTCTGGTAATATTTGTCCCAAACTAAAACAGTTCTTAGTTATTTCCAAACCATAAGGCAGACATTGTTACCATTTTAGATATTTTGTCATTGTAAAGACTTCTTTGTTGTCTGCAAAGATCATTTGCAAAGACAAGGTAGATAAGGGCTTCCTTGAAGTTTTCATGCCTCTTGAGTTGGATAAAACTGAAATGCAGTGTCCATTTCCTAGAGTGAGTTGGATAAAATTGAAATGCAGGGTCTATTTCTAAGAGTGAGTAGAGAGTCCGAGTTTATCAATGAATCTGAAGCCTAGAATGGACATGTGAGTCTTCCTGCACCTATTTCTGAGAGTGAGTAGAGAGTCCGAGTTTATCAATGAATCTGAAGCCTAGAATGGACATGTGAGTCTTCCTGCACCTATTTCTGAGAGTGAGTAGAGAGTCCGAGTTTATCAATGAATCTGAAGCCTAGAATGGACATGTGAGTCTTCCTGCACCTATTTCTGAGAGTGAGTAGAGAGTCCGAGTTTATCAATGAATCTGAAGCCCAGAATGGACATGTGAGTCTCAGTCTTCCTGCACCTATTTCTGAGAGTGAGTAGAGAGTCCGAGTTTATCAATGAATCTGAATCCTAGAATGGACATGTGAGTCTTCCTGCACCTATTTCTGAGAGTGAGTAGAGAGTCCGAGTTTATCAATGAATCTGAAGCCTAGAATGGACATGTGAGTCTTCCTGCACCTATTTCTGAGAGTGAGTAGAGAGTCCAAGTTTATCAATGAATCTGAAGCCTAGAATGGACATGTGAGTCTTCCTGCACTTATTTCTGAGAGTGAGTAGAGAGTCCGAGTTTATCAATGAATCTGAAGCCCAGAATGGACATGTGAGTCTGAGTCTTCCTGCACCTCCCAGGTTCCTGCAGATTCCTGTCAGGTCGACACCTGGACTCCAGAAGGGCTGATGAGAGATGGTACCTTTCATCGGTGCTGGTCAATCCTGAGAAAATGAGGGCTTCTTGTCTAGTTTGTCCATTTATCTCTTGGTTGGTCTGCTGATGGAATGTTGGGCTGGTTCGTGTTGATACCTCACCATCTTCTGTTGTTTTGTGGGCTCGTTATTACAGTTGTGTGGGTGTTTGTTGCATGTATGGGATTGTGGAGCACCGATCCTTCATCCATTTCTGACAGGGAGACAAACAAGCACATAAACACATTTATTGCGTGTAAAAGTCATCCTGTTCAAATTGGTCCTCCCTCAGTTTATTTTAATGAGGGTGCATGTCAGTGCAAATAGCCATGAGCACATACTTGCTGACTTTAAAAATTTGTAATTGGGCAAGAAGTAAATTCCTGCTTTGTGCTGCATGTAGGTTCAAGATAAGAGAGAATGTAAACACAGATCAAGGATCTGAACTCATGTCAATTTGATAAAAATTGATACATCACTTTGTAAACAGTAGTGATCATCTTTTTCATCGTTCAAGAAATCAAGCCAATGTTGACTGAGAAAATGATTAGCTGCCCATTATCTTTAATCAAGATATCCTGGTAATGAAAGTAAAGTAGAGAGATAGTGATATGTCCGACAGGTGTATACAGAATTCCGAGCCCACCTGCGTTTATGTTAGGGTGGGTCATGTGACCACCCGCTGAGGGACAAGTCGGAAGGTCAGGATCGTGAACCGACAACCAGGTGACGAGGACCGGCTATCTCGGCTTCTGTGTACTGTCCATTCACCAACCTGACCAGAAATCAACCACGAAATGTCATTACTGACACTGTTCTGTTTGAACAGGGGTTGCACAACCTCACCACATAAGATCAGCATGGACATTAATGACAACCCCAAAGCATCCCTGTAGTCAAATGTTAACCGAGAATCACATGTCCAAATCTGCCTACTTTTAAAAGCTAATGAGCTGAAAGTTCATTTAACCAGAGTCATCTCCAGTTTCAACTGAACAAGTGAACTGTTCCACACCTGAGTGGCAAATTCAATGCTCGAGTGACAATGCCGGACACCTGTTTTGTCCTAAAAGTCACCGATTGTGACCCTATAGGAGGAGCAAGGGCTTTATTTAGTGTTTATTAAGTGAGGGACAATTGAGCGCGGCATTCCAGAGGGGGGACCATCAACTCATTATGAGATCGCAGGTGACTATACCGGACTCTGAGCTGTGATCAAGTGTGGGGACCACTGCTTGTGTCACCTCTCTCGGGGGTTTGGTGGTCACAGTGAAGGGTTTAAGAAATAAGGAAATCTTTCATGTACAGGAATTAAAAATATACTTAAAATAAAGATAATTATGATGATGAAGATTAAGCTGTTGGACACAGTAATGATGATGACTCTGAATATTTAATGAATATGACGGCAATAACATTTCTTTATTATTTATTATTCTAGATGATCCTTATACTTAAAATGACAACAGGTTATTAATTTGAGGTCTAGTTCTGACTTGCTTGGATCTAAGTCACTGTGACACCTGTGTTTTATTACCCGACCTGTGTGTGATTATTAACGAGTACAGGTGAACAATATATGCAGAGGTGTGTCAACAGTGTTGCTATGCCTGTTTAGTGCTATATTAGACGCATAAATAACATAATGAGTAAAACAGGTTCTGTATGTTTCCGCTATGACAGGAAATATATTTAGTCATACACTAGATATGAATAATATTTTTTAAACGAATGGACCAATATAATAAAATCTTTGCCTAACGTCTAATTATTGTAATTATGGTTAATTCAAGGTGGCAATTATCAAGTTAAGTGAACAACTGCCACTTTGTGTAAAATCATGAAATTTTCTCCTTCACTGATCCATGGCAGTATGTTTTGAAGAATTCAATTGTATAATTTTCCTAAATGATATCTCTGCCATCTCCAGTTTTGTTAGCAACATGTGAACTTAATTCACTGTAAAAAGAACATGTTTCTAAAACAACACTTATTTAAAACACAATCGCCCTCAAAACTTTTAAGATACTTTTACCAAGGGAGATAGCTATCAAAAACAAATCCATTAACTGTCTAAAACATAACATTCTTCAGAAATGTAATGATTGCTAAATGGAAATTTGTTTGAATGTAAGGTTGCTGTTCTATTTTGACACGTGACTGATCATGCAAAAAGCGAGCTGATTCCATTGACTGGGGCTCCCTGTGATGTAAATTTTATCCTCTATTGAATCGAGAATGTGAAAATCGTCCACGGCAAACGTGTAGGAGACCAATGATGGTAATCCCGCAGTAAATAAACACAATCGGCACGTTTGGGTCCCTAATTGATGCTCCACACACTAAATGTGATAACTGTTTGAAAAAAATAAATTGAAATCAATATCTGTATTATATGATTAATCCAATAGTGTTATTGGCCTGTAATTCAGTTTTATCTTGGCAGTTTGTTAGTACGGCAGTGTGACTGGAGTCCAAAGTTGTTGAATTAACACAACCGGACAAAGCAAGAGAAAAAGTGATTAATTCTCTTGTCTGTCGTAATATTAGTGGGATCGGCTGGCAAGGCATCCTTCTGATCTTTAGAAAAATCTTAGGAAACATGGAATTAAATGTTAATTGAAGGAATTCTCCCGGCACCTGGTAATGACATGGGAGGGAAATTACCTTGTGGGCTGGACAATTCCACATTCTAGCACGTGGACATTACAGGAAGTTGTAGGGTCATTCCCCCCATCTGTTTCACAGTACCATAGGTTTGGTGACTCACCAGCTGGACAAAGACAGTTCACCACTATCATGGTTAGTCCTAATTTGTGATACAACATAGCCTTCATCGTCAGTCAACACTCTCTAGTAAAGGAGGCAGATTTTTCACTGACAATGCTTCTGGATCTATTGCTTGCATATGGACATCAAGTTTTGGCTAGTCCTAATTTGTGATACAATATAAAGCAACATCGCCCTCATCGTGAATCTGAGCTCTTTAGTAAAGGAGGCAGTTTTTTCTGTACCCAGTGCCTGACAATGCCACTGAAACTATTGCTTCCACGAGGACATCAATTTGTCATGCCCTTAAAACTAGACCAAACAGCTCAGGTGTCCCTGGCTCAACCCAATGATCTTGAAGCAAAGCTCGCCTGAGGAAAAGTAACTTCTCGGAGCAGGAAGTCTGATGGCATTAAGCAAGGTTTGAACTCAGACTCACGTCATATTGGGATGTCTTTGTTTGGCAAATAACAATGGAGAGGTGGAGGAAGCTAATGATAGCTAAGAGTGCATTATCCATGGGGCCGCCTTTTTGCCTGATTACTCCAACGTCAAATTTTTTCTCCACTGACCCAGAATAAAAGCGAGACAAAGAATAAGAAGCTAGCTCACCCTTTTATATCCGCAAACAATGAAAAGATTTTGTCAGCAAAATGATACAGCCGCACGGTAGAAGACTGTGAAAAGTCTCATTACGAGTCTCGTATCATTTCCTAATATCTCACAGCAAGCCTTTAATTAAATCTTCGTAAGTGAGCTGTTTTCTCGAGTCAATGCAATGTTTGCAATTTAAATTAAGTAAATATGGTAATTTTTAAGTAATTTTAAGTTTTTGTTTAATTTTTCGGAAATATTAGTTCAAACTGGTCTAGACAATGTCTGTATTTTGACATGAAGTCCCATCTGGATAAGAAATCTTGTGAATAAATCACGGAGCTTCATGTACACAGAACAAGAGGGCTTGATCGGAGTGATATGACTAATTCAAGAGCTTTGAAAAAATTTATATCTTCAAATGGAGAGGTCAAGGAAATAATGGGGAAATAACTCTGCCAAGATAAGGGGGTACCTGAACATGATTTACGACTGTTTTTCTTTGAGGATTATTATAGTGCAGTTGACTCACTCAGAAGACTCTTCAAGGGCTTTACAATTGAATTTATATTCATTTCATTCAAATACAGGCAAGATTGCTTCCCACTCTAAGGCAAACATGATTAAAAATTTTACATCAAAAATTACTTTTCCAAAACTGAAAATGGACAAGTAATTTTGACAAATTCTTTTGAAAATTAAGCTGAAATGTAAATCTTGAGCATTTGACAATATTGATTTCTAAGTCGTGAGTGGCTGATAGAGGACTTGTTCAAAACTCAAGAGCACAGTCATTTGAGAACTTTAACTGGAAGTAGCCAATAAGAAAACAGTTAAAGCCTCGTTTGGAGATGTCACACAGGCTTGCTGTATGAGAAATCGTGTAACTAGCCGCGAGAAGAACACGCAAATTTGTTGACATCAATCTTGTCAACGTAGTGTAAGTTTCTCGGCAAACATCTAATTACAACCATTATGTAAGTACTGTTGGATCCATGTGAAACCCACACCGAACGCGTCCAAAGCTCAATGGTTGCCTTCTTACGTCCAGGTGTGAGTGATACGAATGTTTGTTCCGTAAATTTTCTAATGACAAGATAATACGGCAGTTGAGCTAGCCTCTTTCTGAACACTGGCCTCGCTACGGGTAGACATGATGTACTCAGCCTTCCATCTTAGTTATACATTAATTCAAATGTTATCAAAGGGGTGCATACACAACGCGAGCCACCTGAGGAATTTATCGATCGAGATTAGAGATTTTCGCAGTGAGGGACGGCATGTAATAAAGCTGAGAGGGTAGGAGAAGGAAGTATAGCCAGTTAGGAACATATGTTGTTGGCTTTAATAGCGCTCGTACAAACGAGGTGTGATTCATCGCTGAGTCTGTCACTTAAGAGTGTCATCAAGTTTAGAAACAATCTTATCTTGTCCCACAGGTTAGGAATAAAATGATGTAATGGAGAAACATCTGAGCTTTCCATTGATTGTGGTGGTCCTTCTTATGAGAGTGTTTAGAATTTATATGAAAACACTTTCATATAATCTTGAACTGAGTAATTTGCCTCCTAATACCATTTGCCTACCCTGCACATGCAGCAGAATCCTATGTCATAAACTTATAATGCATGGATTAGAACTTTAAATCCCTTTAGCATTGTTAGGGTGAATTTCAATTAACAGAACATATTATACAATAATGCAGTAATCATTGATGCAGACTTTCCAAAGTGTTAATGTTTTGTGAAAATATTTTTCAAGGAATTAAAACGCCGAGCAAACCTTGGTGGTAAATTTGAGCATGTTGGGTAGACTGAGCGTGCTTTATTAAGAGATTAACACTATGCATGGAGAGCTTCTCAGGTGTCCCATAATTTGTTTAGATATATTGCTTGCTTGTTTGTTCAGCAAACACACCACCGGGCCTGGGGCTAGAAAAAGGATGTCTCCTTTCCCCTCACACCCTGAATAATAAACCATAGCAGAAAACTTGTAAATGCATCTGACATGAGTGGTCGAATCCGTTTCGACAAGTTCACTTCACTGGATGGTTTCAAGTCTAAAAATTGACACAGAGACAGCTAGGAATAGCAGCCTATTGTTATGCCCCCTTGTGGAACTCTTCAGCTCTGGAGGAGCACTGCTCACAGATGTTGCTCGGCTACTTGCACGTAATGCAACCATAATTTGATCATTTGTGGCGACCATCACAACTGCGTAGTCCGATAGCCACAGATCGCAGTAATTAATGGAAACATTTGTCCGATAACAAAGAAAAACCTGTTTCACAAATTTACTTCAATAGAATCTTACGAAGAACAGAACCACTAGCATAGAAATGTCTGTCGATATTAGCACGAACTAACGGTTGGATTGGTATCAGATTATCTGAGTTATCTTCCCCTGCCTAAGGGGCCTCCACAGACCAAAAAGCAAGGCATATGGCAGGATTAGCTTTCATCCCATTAATGCAAATTTTCCCACCTAATTTATTTTGTTAGTGTTTTGTGAATGAAAAGCTGAAAAAAACGTCAGGAAATTTAATTCTAATCTGGTCAGTTTTGATTGATTCTCGGTAGAAGAAACAACACCATTTTCCCATTTGGATTGAGTAAAGTTAAATATATTTGCATAATTATGTTATGTCTGCTTATGGTTCATTTAACGAGTTTTTGAGGTCCAGTAGTGAAAGAACCAAAAATGGTTCCTCAATTATTTTAGATGGAATCTCTGTGGGACCATGAACCAAGATGGCTCTCGTCTGAACAGATGTTAGAATCCAACCTGCTTCTTAATTGAATTAGTCTAGGGTAGGTCACATCATGTCACCCATCAACTTTACCTTCATGCTCGAAGAGTTCCCTCTTCCCATGAGGCTTCAGTTGGTCATGTGATCACCTCCCTCTCTCAGTTCAGACCAGAATTTCTAGTTTGCTTTTTGTGATGATAACTATCTAAGATTAATGACAAATCCTTGTCCACTGGATGCAAAGTCAGGCTACCCTATCAAATATCCCTGTGTAGGATTTGTGAGCTGATTTTTATCAGAGATTAATGAAAAAGTCCTTAATGTTGTCCGCTGGACTCAAAGTGACCGTTGTGTCCATTCATCAGAGAACTAATCAATGAGAAGATGCATTTGCTGTGTGAAGTGGGATAAAGGATTTATTCTGGTAACAAGATCTAATCCAAGTCTAAAACAGACATCATCCGCTTATTAATTGGATTAGAGAAACCGAACACGTGTAATTTAGTAACAGGTTTAGAAGTAATTAGGCTGGTTAATGTGTTTGTGTGCTCCCAGACAATACACACATACATTGGTGTTACAAGACGTTTCTTTTGAAGATTTTATTTCTAATTTGTTACAATGATTGATATTTTGTTGATATCAAAGAAACATTGTGAATCAGTTGTAAAAGTTCAATTTCATTAAAATTACAAATGTAGTCGTGAAAAAATTTGATCAGTCAAAGTGTCGTAAATTAGAGACATGGTTGCTAAAAAAGCCATCTTCAAAAGAAATTTTGAATCAATATCAAATACGTGTGATCTTTAAATGAGAAACATTTGGCTGTAGTGGAGAAGACAACCCACAATCTGCTGATCTGTTTCCACTGTCCTGTCACTGCACTCATCAATCGTCTCCCCTTGGGAATCTCTAGCAATGGAGGTCAAATACTCGAGTTTGAATGGAACAGACAAGGATGAAATGTGCTAAAGCTATTGTCAGACAGGCGTAACATAATCAAATTAGAGCCAGGTAGTCGTTACTTGCAATCACTTGGTTCCCTTTTGGCAGTTTGGCGTCAAAATATGTATATTTGGAAACAGTTTTACACCTTGGTGCTAAACAGCTGATGTTGTAGACCTTTCTGAAATTAAACAAGCATGAAATGAAGTGAAAATACATGGATGTTGTAATATGATATAGAGTGAAGGTTTGAAGAAGGTTATGACTTGTGTGTGAACACACTCACACCAAAAATATACATGTATGAATCTACAAATTTCAACAAGGATCTGTATCTTTCTTAAAATTATTTTAGTTTTTTCATTGATGCAAATGTGATCTGTTTATGAAATATTCTCATTTCACCATTTGGTGTAATTTCTAAAAAAAATTGAAAATACATTAACTTATCCATAAGTTAGTGGCTGATAGTCTAGGTTAGATTCTAGGTGGGGAACATATTCATTTTCATTTCACAAAGTTGAAGACAAAGATTGATGATGGTGCTAATTCATGTAGGTTGCAAAAGGCCTTGCTAGTGTATATTTGATACAATTTGACACCTTTGTATAGTTTTTCACATAAGTAGCGACACCACAAGAATTGTTTTAGGCACAATGGGACACCTTGAAGCTATTTTTTAGATATAACCAGACAGGTTGATGAAGTTTTCGAGATATAGGCCGACACCTTGATGCAGACGAGGGATGCTGGCCACGATTAATTCTGACACGACTCCATCCAGCAGGGTTGTATAGACCGATGCTGTAATGTTTGCACAAGTTGAGTAACTCCACTGCTTTGACAATTTGTAATGGCATGTATCATGTAATTCTGGATTGTTGTACAGACCTGAAAACAAGCGCGACTAAACGATACTAATGGAGGAATTTTGTGCAAATTACGATGATGTAATAATGTTAATATTAACCAGCTTGGTGTTGGATTACTCATGTCTTGTGTAGAGTAAATGAGATATTCGGCAGGATGCTCCATCTGGTTTCTATCAGCTTCATAATGTCTTGACTAACAAATAATTTTCTTCAAGAATTTTTCATGCTTTTGCTCAATTTTGCCATAAAGTGATACAACCAATGAATCACTATATCATTAAATGAATTATCTGTTTTGTTTATAACAATCCATTTTTAATTCACACTGATAATGTGTTTTTATTGTTTGAGTCAGAGAAAGTGATTTTTTCTCCATATAATGTTAAAATTAGTAAAGGATGGGTAATTCTTAGTGAAGATATTTCTTAAAACAGAATTACAATGTTTCAGGATTTGATTGAGCCTTGTCATAGTTAAATATTTTGATGGGATGTTAGAAGCGTCTTTATATATTTTCTTAAAAAAATTTCTAAAGCTAGCAAGAACTACCTCTGCTGTCATCTTCAAAAGATGAGTCATTTAGTTGCGATTGGATTTGGGTAAGGTGATTTTAATTCACTGACTTTTTGCCTTTCTAAACACCGTGACCACTTTGGCAACATAGTTCTTTGCATACCCAGCAGTAAATAGTTTTCAGTGACTGATCCAGGAAAGAAAGGGTGCAGGGGGGTTTTGGGGGGTGGGGGAGAGGGGATGGGGAGGTTCACCCCCAATCCCCAACAACACTTTGGATCCACCACTGGTTTTTGCTGCAAAATGTTACGAGGTCCCTTCCCTTATGGACATAAACACCTCATAAGGTCACACCTTGCTACAAGTTGACGGTCGCGCTGTACATGTGTATGGTACACGCGTAGGATTAGTCGCACAGGTGCACAATGCCTGCTGGGAAAAAGAAATTCAATTGTGTCCCGTAGTGAATGGTGGATTAATGTTTTCGAAAATTGTCTCGGAGGAATTCGGGGGAAAGTTTTAATATGTTCCTTGCTGTGTCCCATTCACTGTGAACAATTCATGATTTCTAAAATGTTGTATCATGTGTTCACGTCTCTTTCTCTGTCAACGGCTGATGGCGAGATTTGACCTTATTCTGCGGTCATCCTGATACAAGCAGGCAAAGCAGCCATTGTCTTGAACAATACATGATGTATCATAAACTTTAAAAATTTATTATTATTTCATATTTAATATGGGAATATTTCATTTATGAACTCTAATCCAGCTATAACAATTTTGAATTTAAAATATCAGATTAAAAAAAAGAGATATGTTTGAAACCATAATTTTTAAAAAGAAGAGAGTTTTTTGTACATTATATCAATTTTGAAAATAGGTAATGTATCTTATCATTGAATTAATATTTATTAAGTCATTATCTTCGGAGAATATCATGAAAATGAATAAATGAATTTCTTAAAGATTTTGTGTGTAAAAAAAAAACATTTTTCTTGATTTCTTCAGTAGAGCTAATTGGCAAGTTAGTCTGGTTTGATGATCGGAGTTGTTGACTAGACCAAGCTTTTTGTCAGTTTAGAAGCGTTTGCAAATTTAAAATCAATACAACTGTCAGAAGAAACCACTTGAGTTGGAGATTCTCTCTGCTCTCTTTAATAGAAGTACAAAAGAGAAATTGGACGATCGTGTTCTATAGGACAAACCTTATGTTATGCAAGCACTGTGGTTAACTTAGTCCCTATCGTCAATAGCCCTAGAGTCTAGCTTTCTTTGTTCTCGGAGCAGTTGCTTGTCTTGCATCTCGCGGAGTCAGAAGGCATTAATCACGTAATCCCCTCTGGGTGGGAGCGAGCCAGCTTAGTGGGCAAGGATGAAGCACCTCCGTTCCCCATCTCCATCCAAGAATTACGAGTCTGTCCCTTTTAATTCTTCTCTGATCTTCTCCCCAAGTCCCATCCTCCCAGATCCTGACTGCTCAAGTGGAACAAAGTTTTTGTAAAATTGGTCATTTCGTTATTGAATTTGACTTCAAAAAGAATTCCACCTCATGAACTTCAAATTTTCTTTTGTTGAGATTGAAAATGTTAAATACAATTAAAAATGTTCGAATTTTGTTGGCATTGTTATGCCTGAACTAAAAAATGTAATCGCCATATTTTATCACCTGTTTGGAATTGCTGATAATGTAGACATATTTCATAACCTTGTTTCTATTGTTGAGGGTTAAGCAAGCCTTGGCATATGAATTGATATTTTGAAATGATAAGTTTTGACATGTGAAAGAGATGAGAGGTGAGTATGTGACATGGCAAGATAATATCGTGGTGTGTGTATGAGCCCTGTTTATTCCCCTGTCACTGCAAACATGGACCGATGTTATCTCATCCTCACCCAGCTACAACCATAAAGAAAGAACAGCTTTTCGGTTTTCCAGTGTTGACTAATTGTATGTATAAGTCCATAAAGCAAAATCGCATCACTGAACTTACGCATATATCACTATACATATGTATTTATCACTGAACTTACTGAACTTAAGTTGGTTCAAATGAACATAAATATGTATCACTGATTATAAGTATGTATCACTAAAGATAAGTATGTATCACTGAATATAAAAATGTATCACTGGACAGAAGTATGTATCACTGAACATAAGTATGTATCACTAAAGATAAGTATGTATCACTGATTATAAGTATGTATCACTAAAGATAAGTATGTATCACTGAATATAAAAATGTATCACTGGACAGAAGTATGTATCACTGAACATAAGTATGTATCACTAAAGATAAGTATGTATCACTGAATATAAATATGTATCACTGGACACAAGTATGTACCACTGAACATAAATATGTATCACTGAATATAAGTATGTATCACTGAACATAAATATGTATCACTGAATATAAGTATGTATCACTGAACATAAATATGTATCACTGAATATAAGTATGTATCACTGAATATAAGTATGTATCACTGAACATTAATATGTATCACTGAACATAAATATGTAAACATAACAATGTATTGATACCTAAATGCATGCTGCTATAAATCAACGATAATATTGCAGTGTAGCAAACATAAGTTCTCTAGATGGAAAATGTTTTCGGGGCGCTTATTGGATGATCTGTGAGATAACATCAAAGTGGGTATGGTCATTGTTTTCCTAGACTAGTTCTGTACATTTGGGGCTATACCAGGTCAGCATGGTTGAAGGCCTTTACGTTGCTCCAAACAGGTTGCATGTCCTGCACTCACAGCTAGCAGCCAGGTGGAAAAGCTTAGATTGTAACCAGGTGTATGTAATGCGGTAAATCGAGGCCAATCCGCCAGGTGAATTCACACCTTAATGACAGATTGATAAACCTCAAAACAAACTCCCATCAATATTTGAAATCATCCTCTTACATCAATTATGCTCAGTGGTATTCTTGAGGTTAATATTGCGGCAATCTGTTATACTAACGCACCTTGAATACGAGGAACCTTGGCTTTGCCTTGCAGCCAAGCGAGCAGACTAAACGCCCATCTCTTTGTCTGCAGATGCTTCGACAACCTCTCTTTCAGTTTGGGTTTGAAGCTAGGCAGGATATAATTTAAAGAGGATTCAATGACAGTACCTTTCAGTTTGTTTGATTGTTATGGCTTGAATAGGAGTAGGTTGGTTTTAATAAACTTTCTTTAACGCTCTGGGTTGATTAAGGTAAAGTAGGCAACAAAAGTGGTTCACTTGAGAACATTGTGCTTTGACTAGAACCTGCTAGGTGTCACTCCCGACACAAACAGCCTTTGACGACTTATACTAGTGCACTTGAGCTAGAGTCAAGTTGTATTGAAGTTCCTTCCTCTATTTTTCATCTGTCTTCTTATGTCAAAGCTTAGTCAATCGCCCTGCTTGAGCAAATGTTAAAACTCTTAAAGATTTCAAAGAATGGGTAAACATATCAATTTGTAAAGGTTTGCCACATTTACAACTGGATGTTAAGAATTGTGAAAGTGATAAATGCTTGTAGAGGTTAGAAAACAGCTACATTGTTAAAGGTCTTTTGAGGGTATGTTAACCGTTGAAATTTACAGACTATCAATGTCTTTAATGCTCTTTTTCCGAGCAAAGTGTCCTGTTTGAAAGGTCACTGGGTTGAAATGCAAGCGTACTTCCTAATTTGACAAGTTTGCTATATCTAATCTAGGACAGGTGAGAGAAGTAACAATAGGTAGATTAGAATCAGCAAACAGGTGAGAAAAATCATTTACCAAAACAAGCGTAAGATCAGTTGTGTCATGTCCCCAGACAGAAGTGATGTCTTATTTCACCCCCTAGACAGAACGTAAAACCAATGGTTCCAAATCTGACAAGAAAGTAAATGAGTGATGCTTGGATGTCAGTCCGGGTGTGACTACAATGTGACCATTCGCAGACAGGGATAAGGTTGTTAGCGTTAACAACCTTTGTAGTTGAGAGGCGTCACACCTCTATGATAACTGAATATTCTGATTCTAATGGAAAGGTGAGCTTATTCATTTGAATGCATATGATATTCATAATTCATAATCATATTTATTTTGAGTTATCATATGTGAAATTTTTAACTACAAGGTATTCAAGATAATACTTATCATATTTATCTGAGCAGACAATACTTGTCGAGCCTTTATGAATTTTTACCTGTACTAAATAACCACTTTTAAAATTAGTTTTTGATGTCTTTTTTAAATCTGTTTAGATGAAAAATCTTTCAAACAGGTTCATGAATTTATAAAAATATTCAGACACCATAAAACCTTATTACATGAAGCAATCAATTTATGACACAACCAACATTTAATGGCATGTCATAAATTTTGAGACACTTAAATCCATTGAGCAAACTTTCTATGTTGATAGCGTGCCTTAATGCCATACAAATATTTTCCAGGCCTGATATTATGTAACATTACTCATTGAGTAGTTAGGCTGTAAAAATATGAGGTTGTCTCCAAATGAGGCCTGAGCCAAAACAAACCCAGTAGGAAGTCCAAGTAACGAACTTGCCAGGTGGCGCCAGTGTCAAATCGGTCAAGTTTTGCTAGTGCCCATGTAGACTAAACCACCCAGGTATCTGAAGGACATGATTGTATGATTGTTCTACAGTTCTCCTCTCGTTAGAGTTAATTAATTCCATGTTAAGGTTCTGACACTTTGCGTAATAGGATGACTTATTACAGGCCTGGCGCCAACTCTACTTAATTAGCTATGGTTAATTAGACCCAGGTTGAACAGAAATCAATAGGCAGGGTGAGGAATGATCCACATTTGAGGAAACAGGGCAAGATCTGTAATTGTAATATTGCTAATGATGAAGAAATGGCAGTTTTAATTTAAATTGAAATCAATCATATTGGGCAGCATTATGTAACGTCCTCACTTAGCTCTTATTTGATGAAGATTGAGAATGAATAAGCCTGGGAGTTTATTACATAATACATAATTTGGTGAAAATTAATTAATTGAAAAATAATTAGGAAGTGTTAAAGATATTAGAAAGTGAAACTTTGTGTCTTTTTTGTGAAAGGAGAGAAAGAAAACATATCTGCTTCAGGCCAACAAATTGAAGAATTTCGACAACTGGTTTTGTTTACAAACATAAGAACTTATGTTTTTTCCTGAGCACTTACTTTGATCCAGAACCTTATCTTGAGCGAAGAAGAGACTAACACAGTCTTATGATGGATTAAATGCTATTGTCAGGGATCATATTCAACATAAAGGAAAACAGTGATTAGCTCGCCAGTTAGTTTTGCACCTTGACGAGCTATCCAGGTGCTTAAAGCACACCTGATCCCACCAACCTGCTACCAACATCAGGTCTTTCAAGCAGACGCCAATGACTTGAACAGCAGCGGCCATATTGGATTTCACAATACAGGAAATGGTCTGGATACAAATATTAATATTTGCTTGAAGTGACCCTGTTTATTTGTATTTGGATGGGCGCCATGAGTATGTTGGTTTCTTTTGTTGCCCTCCGCCATTATTATACAAATATATTTTTGTTGTAATTTCTGATGGCAGGGGCTGAAAGATGGCCAGCCAGGTTGTCAGCTCTTGCTGGAGAGGAAATGATCATATTGATTCTCTTGAGTAGAGGCAAGGTGCAAAGTTGGCAGGGGATTAGCTTCTTTTGATGCCTGCTTGTTAAGCTGATTTGTTTCCGAGCCACCCACAGATTTAAATCAGAATCATGATGTCCAGCAGTTAAAAAAAGAAAACACCTTTAGATGAAGATGGTTATTATCCTGAGTGCAATATGCTTGATCAAAGGTTTATGAAACCTGCCTCGTTACTGATGACTCCTCAGGTGAAATGCATTTTTACCTGAACAGGTGAGAGTCTGATCAGAGACGGAATTTAATCTGGCAAATGCGCTGAAAGAATATGGAATCCTGGAATCATTGATTATTAACCTAAGAGCTCAATCTTATGATTTTGTTTGATACTGATTAATACAAAATTGCTGCAAGTGTCATAAAGCCTCAAATATCTGGTTATCTTGTGTACTATTTTGGGATTTACTGCATTTTTTTACCAATTTATAAATTTTGTTTTGTATTTATTCCCAAATGATACACGTTTTCTTGTTCATACCCGAGTGCAGTACTCTGAGTGTTTTGTTGTGAGCTGATAAATATGAAATACATTCATGACATGCTCCATAGAAACAAATGGAATTGGCTGAATGTCGTTACTGCCCATTAGATCGTTAGCACACCTGTAGTCATGCCTACCTGTCCAACACAGGTGATAATGCAATTCTCACCTGTCTCGTTCCGTTGCTTAGCTCATGTTGCACATCTCTCTATCCGGCGAGATCAAGAGATTACCTTCATGCATCATCCTGTTGTTACCTGTAATTAGTACTCCATGCGACCTGGCTTTACTTATATAATAGATAATACGGCTTTGTGAAAATTCCTCATATCTGATTGACATAATATTTTACTTATCATATATGTAAATTTGAATTGCATAACACTTGGTTCAATGACCAGCCTGGAGTTAACATATTAAGAGCAAATAAAAAATAATTTGAAAAACATGTATCAAAGAAGTAGTGATACATATTGTAAACGAAAAGCATCAAAATGATTGTTAATTAAGCTGGTAGAAATGTTGATAGTAAAGAATTTTTTAAATCCACACTTTTGAATTTTCAATAAAAGAAATAGGTTTGGTGAAAATCTTTCCTTTGACAGCAAATACCTTGTAAGTAAATATAACAATCAAGGGGTGAAGTCTCATTGAATCTAACAGTTCACCTATTTTATGATTGAGTTATCAGTTGTGGCAACTGAGGTGATCCTATTGTATTCAACTTCAATAAGAGCTTTTATGCTGGCTGGAGAAGACATAAAAATTCCTTCTTATGGTTGGCTAAATGAAAAAGATTAATGTTATCTTCCTAATGACTCATAAGTGTTAGGGAGGTAGATTGTCCCGACCTCACTGGTGGCCAAAGTAGGTTTAGTGACACAATTTCACTGTCAGTGAACCATACTGAAAAGACATTTTATTTATTGACATCTTTGGAAACAAAAGGATAAAGCTTCTGTGGCTAAACAAAAGAAATCCACAGTTTTTGGAAAAACAATTAACTGGGTGAAAGAAAATATATCATCACCATATCGGCTATCATGCTGACATATTGTATGTTTGCAAAAAGCAATACTTCAACATATTTCTTTAGCACAGATGGTTTTGTATGGAATAAAAGAACATTGAGAGGGTGGCTGTTAGGGGAATGCTATCTTCAAAATGGCTGCTAGTAATGGCCGCCCCATGCTGATAGTTACAGTGGATGGTATGGGGGGCTAGTTAGAATGAAGTAAATGTTACAGCTAGCTACTGAAGCTTTGATTTATTGGATTAAACCCAGCAGTACTAAGTGTGGCTCACAATTTATTCAATCACACCATCCCCCTTTGTTCCCACGATGATCTTCCTAATACCCCGCTTTCTCTCACTTCCAAAATTCAAAATGGCTACCCCCCACTGTTTTACGCCTTCAAATGATAGTCCTCCTCGGCAATGGGTAATTCCTATGTCAAGCTCTAACCCGCCTTTGCATGTATTAATATAGTATATCACCCAGCTGGGTCCTATCACTTAAGACTTATAATGTCCTACATAGGCAGTATAGACCGTATCAGTCCAAGCTGCAATTATCTCTGCATATGTGTTCTCATGATAACTTCATAATCATGAATCCCTTGATTGATATGTGTTAGTCGTTTCAGAGAATTTTCATTAGGTAAACCTGTTTCAATAAATCGGAATGAAATGTTATGATGATAATAAAATGGATGTCAGAGCATTCACCTGCTGGTAAGAACCCGACATCTGCGAGAAAAAAATGAAGCTTCGAAGCAAAGGGGTGTTGTGGAGCTTTAAAAAGCATGCGTCTTGTCTTTCAACAAAGATTATGTAAGCATATATATGTCAAGAATAAACATGTCTCTTCTAAGACATTTTATCTCTAAGGAGGGTAACGGTAGAGGAAAACAGGTGGATTTGTGTGATATTTCTTGTTCTGGGAGTTTTGGGTCAAACAAGATCACCCGGATCTTTTCTTACATGAACCATATTGCATATAGCAGTGTTGTTTTATCATAAGAGCCTTTTCTACAATGTATACTACTAAGTTTGGAAGAAGACAATCTTTAATCTCAATTTCAAGAATTATTTGATATTCAAATTGGTTGTCCTTTCAGAAATATTAAATATAGGAGAGTTTTAATAACTAATTACAAAGCTTAGAATAATCTTGAATCTTCATTTCAAGATTGTCTGATATGAAAGGCAGTCAACCCTCCCTGGAAATTAAATAAAGAAGAGTTTTGAAAACTATTTGCAAAGCTTAAAAAGTCTTTTAATTATCCTGAATCTCCATTACCAAATTAATCTGATATGGAAACTGGTTGACCGATCATGGATATTAATATTGGAGAGTTACGGATATTAAGTATTGGAAAGTTTTGAAAACTGCTAATCCTTTGCTGAATGGCTCACTTACATGATTATCATGATAGCCTTCTGAGTGTATCTATCACCATGCTTCCAGCTTAATGTTAATTGATGTCACTCCAGGTAGCATTATTTGACCATAGCTTTCATCACAGGGCATTTAGGTGATAAGCTATCTGTAATACCCTGAAGCGTGGCCAGCTGGAAAGGGAAATAAATCACTTGTCATCAACTGGACGCCGGTCAACTGGGATGAAATGGAGTATTTACCAGCATTGACATGGTAAACAAGCAACATATGACTTCCTCCTTAGGTCAAAACCCTAGGTAGT
The DNA here is from genome assembly GCA_916613615.1 of Steromphala cineraria. Taxonomy (NCBI): domain Eukaryota; kingdom Metazoa; phylum Mollusca; class Gastropoda; order Trochida; family Trochidae; genus Steromphala; species Steromphala cineraria. Next base: position 13,453,989 of record OU744721.1, read on the forward strand.
AAAATCTCCTTGAACCATGGCATGGCTTGATAATATTGCAATTTAATCCCTCCTTATGGTATTGGGTATTTAGGGCAACTGCTTAATAAACAGCTGTTCCTTTAACCTCCCCCTGTTTAAGTAAATATGATTTTAAAGGGTCAAGTTCAATGGTACTAGAATCTTAACAACTGATTATAGTCAAGTGCCATAAACTGATGTCCACTTTAAACTTGACCTTTTGAAATTCAGCTCAAGATTTCAGGCAAATATGTATTCAATTTTGTCTATGAGCTTTTCACGGCCTTTGAATTACAAAATATTTAGTTTAAAAACAGTTTCAATGTTTGGAAGGTTCTTTTGAAAATCAGTTGAAAAGATATATGTTCTCTTTTTGTTTCTCTGCCCAAAAAGTTTGAAGTAAGATTAAAATAGCAAGAATAGGAAGTGCAATGCCTGCTGGCAACGGTAAATATGGAAGTCATGTGAACATGGGTTGGTCACCTTCATAGCATGAAATGGAAGAACAAACAAATAAAATTGAGCACAATGACAGAGCTAATCCAACCAGCATGCTCCAACTGTATACATATCTGCTTCATCCTCTAAATTCTCTGCTAATTTGAGCCAATCATGTATCAGTTTACATATAACTATTGGTGTATATCCCCCCTGACCCCTATGTGCTGCTTGTTCTCCAATCAGATGTATATGATGGGGTATCACCCAGTACATAATCATTCATATCAACCATTAACCTTTCCTTAGGATCTGGGCGAGCTGGGGGTAGTTGTTTTATGTTATGTTACCTCTGTGGTCTAAAATTCCAGGAACTTCTGACATTTGAATATGGTCTCTGGGAATCCTTTTGAAATATTTGCTTTGAAAGTTACAGGATATTTGTGACATTTGGATAATTAAGGCAGGAGTTTCTGTTGAACTATGAAATTAGTTTGGCAAGAACTGATTCGGTAATGGCTGGGTGGTCAGAGAAATAGGAAATAGAACTATACAACAGGATATGAGATAAATAAAGTTCCTTTGTAGTTTCTTTTACAAACTGATGAAAAAGAATAAAGATGGAATTAGTCTAGGTCAGTCAAAGAAAACAAAAAGAGTAAATGAAAATGAAATGTCTAAAAGAAACATCATGCGTGTAGACATTTGTTTGAGTTTTGCTTTTTAAAGGGAACAGTCCTATCTGGGATTTTATTGTGGAAATGAAATTCAAGGGGACATTTCAGTTTATGCATACAATGCTATTAGTACATGATTATAACGCAACAAAGTTGAAGCTTGTTACTGGGGGTAACATTTTGTCGATTTATATTTGATAACATAAAACAGAGCACAGAATCAATTTTCATATCCACAAAAAATACCCCGAAAGAACTGCATGTCCCTTTTACTGGATTATTCAGATGGGATAGGTATAGTTCGATTTCACAAACACTTTAAACATATTACTATCACATGTAGCAACAGGACAGAAATGGCAGAGATTGTTGATAGAATAGATATGAAATCAAGATACCAATGTATCAAGCTTTTCAGTTGCACTTCATAAATCATCGTTATGATTTGGCACTTGTCAGGTCTGTTGTAGCCAGTGTTGATTCCAATAGTCTTCCCGAGTGAGGATTGACAGACTGGGTTGTCTCCCCTTACTGCTGATTGACAGATCCGTCAGGTGTAGGTTTGGGTACTACAACACAGCGCTGTTGCAGCGTTGAAAGGCATTGTGTATTTATGTTGTTTGGTTTCAAACTAACCATGCTACCCATACACACAGGGCCTGTCCAGGTATTTAGTCAGATGTTAAATTGCCTCAATTTGCCTCGTAATTGGCAGGCTCCTTGCTATATGCCCCCTCTCTGATGCTCCTTCCTGTTTTTGGGGAACTCCAATCCCTACTTAGTCGAGATATTTGGGATGTCAACTAGATTAGATTTTCCATAGACAAATTAGCTTTGTTTTACTCCCCAAAATGTTTTTTGATTCAGTGAAGCAAGTAACTGCTGCGTTCATAAAAAAATGTATCCCTTAAATTCTAATTCTTGAATTCCTTCAGTCATGTATATCTTTTGTTAAAATTTTGAGTGACATTGGAAATTTTTTTTAATGTTGAAATTTAACATGGTTATGATACATTCCAAGAAACTTTCCCAAACATTATTTTAAGCCTCTTTAAGTGGAACATTAGAAATGTTGGACAGTTTAAATGGTTGACATGAGTGAACCTCCTTTGCTGCATACTTATGACGCAAGCTGATTGATACTGCTGTCATACAACTAGTCACATGCAATAGGTTACCTTTTGTCAAGCGAGACATTTATAATCTTTCAAGAATGTTTAAAAATGTTGAAGGATCATATTTCATGATCTTTTGTTCGTGTTCATTTAACTCAAATATTTTCTTTAATTGACAACAATTTATTTTGAAAAAGAAGACATGTTGTTTAATTATCTTCACATTAATAATAATACAAGTTTATTTAAATTTTCAATATAGTTTTTTAGACATAGTTTTGAATATGATTGTTTGTGTTAATTTTCTAGCATTTGAATAATAAATTTTCTTTTTAACTCTCCTAAAAGCTATTTCCCTACAACTGCTTGCAATGATAATCATATTAGGCTTGAGCTTGCTCTTTACTACTTCCTGCTGATGATCTGTCTTCACTTGATACTATCTTCTAGACAACTAACTTCTTTGATCACCCCGAGATTTCACAAATATTTATTCGCCTGACTGCAGATACTTGTTTTAAGTGCCTGCGGGGAACCACATCGAAAATTAAAATGAACGTTTTAATGTAGGAGATGCCAAACATGGCTACGTCTTACATGAGCTAGCGTTTTGTAAGTGTAGACAGAAATACTGTATTTATGGTTGATAGACTATTTTAGTATATATGTCACCTATCTGATTGTCCTAGAGCAATACAGTCAGCAAGTTTTCAATCTAAGCTTTTGACAGATTGCCAAATTTGCTTTTATGATAGCTTGATTTAGGATTTGTTGCAACCAGAAAATTTAACATTGTTTGATTTAAAAGATAAACCTTTAAAAAAACATCAATAAGTAAATGAAAATTTAATCCATTACCCATTGAGTTCTGAATTAAGTTAGACGCTACTGTATTAAAGTAGTTAAGCACAGCATTGAAAAGTAATAAAGTCAAAGACGTTAAAGGAAAATTCAATTAAAAATGCACTTAAGGTCTTGGTTCCTTGTAGGGGGAGTATGAGGAGAATTTCATAGATTCAAGCAATCTTCTTTTCATTTCATACATGACTGTTGGGCGGAATGCTCCACCATACATCAAATCCATGGTATTTCTGCATCCCTCTCAAAAACTAATGCCCCTTGAAGTTAGGCAGCATATAGCTTGAACCCAAGTCTAAACCCTTTCACCCTGCAAGTTGAAATCTGGCTAAAAATGTATTTGTTACTAGTTTCTGAGGGGTAAAAGAGTTAACCCTGACTGAGCCCCACATGGGGCAGGGTCAAGATGCAGGGGTCACGTCCTGTTTACACTTTGTTTACAAGCTCGCAACCTCTCATGTTGTGTTTCTTCTCTCAGGACAAATATTGACTCCTTTCCGCCAACAAAGAAGCTGAAATATCATTGTCTGAAACTGTAGCATGCTCATGGAAGGAAGAGATGAAATCTGCACCGGTTGGCTCCGAGTCTGATCCAGAGAATATAAAGAATTCATTTATTGTAAGGACAGCTTCTTAGAGAGTTGGCTCGCAAGTAATGTTGGGAACATAACCACAATTACAAAGAACACTATCAATTTATTCCTCGTAAATGTTTATTTTATGGAGGATGAGCGAGGATGAAAGGCCACAAAGAGCAGACATGAAATGGAAGATTCAAAGTTTCTACAGCTGATTAGTTTCATTTTGTAGTTATTTCACGCTATAAGCATACAAATACTTAGGTCAGCCAGGTAAATGCTTGTCTTTGACCACCAGCAAGCACAGCCAGGCTTATCTGCCCTTTCAGACTCTCCTTGTGGGAGGTAATAAAAACCCTAGATGACATTCTGTCATAGAGAGCGAGTTTTGATGGATGGCTGTACACGATGGTGTATATTTCGTGGAGTGACGGGCGAGCTTTATTCACCTGACATGTCGCCTGTCACTGTAATCCTCCCAAGCTTGACCAATGATAGAAGAGACTACTAATTATAATGTTGACTCTGTCATAACATCATGTTGGAAATGGCTGGAATTTGCTATTATTCTCTGTCTAGATTTCACACAGGAGACATTGTCTTGGAATATCCTAATACTTTAGATCTGAAATTTAAATCTACAATTTTTGTCTGTTTTGCATTATCTCATGAAAATATTTTTTATGTTATTTTGTATTAAAAGGAAAATAAGCAAAACTATATTTATTTAAAATTTATTGGAAAATTTATTTTCAATTTCACAAATATCTTTTCTTTTTGTATTTTAAGAAAAGGAAATATTTTATAAGTTCATTCTTAAAAAAAACAGATCTTTCTCAATCTGAAAAATTATTGATAGAAAAGTTTTATAGAAATCCTTAAAAATACACTTAAGCATATCATTGAAGATTTAATCCATTCCAATTTGTTCGGTGATGTTCTGATGAGATTTTGCAAGCCTCTGCATAAAAAAGAAATTTAATTTGTAATGAAAAAAGAATTCCAATGCTGGCAGATATCTGTTTTATTGACCCTTGGCTGGATTGAAGTGCAAAAAAGTAGAATGACTCAGCCAAAGAGGATTTCTATCACTCAATTTTCTTTTCTACGATGTTAGAAGTCAAGTTTGGTCCATGTTTTTATATGTTCTGATATCATCCATTTGCCTTTTCATTGGTAAAATTAATTGTTTTTGTAGAAAAAATGACAAAATTGATTACCGAATAGAAATGCAGTTTAAACATTCAGGGTTATTTTCCAACAGAAAGCTGAACAAAATGAGAAAAGAGCAAAATGTTTTATTATCATATAACATGTTTTAACATTTTGGAGTTTAGAAAAATTCAGCTTCTATATGTTTCAATACTCAAAATGTTTCAGTATAAAATGTTTCAATACTCAAAATGTTTCAGTTCTTTATTGTTAGAGCCATAACGTATCAGCGCAATCTTTCAGATCTAATATCGCAGTTTGGAGTGCAATGCAGGTCAGCATTGATAGATTCACAAATAGAATGGAAATTGTTGCATATTCAAAGTGATACATGTACATCATGTAGAGAAAAGTACCTGCTATTCACTAGTTACTGCCTATAAGTAGATTCATCTCAGGTTCCCTGCTGTTAAATGACTTTATGACCTAAATTATCTGATAATAAACCTTAAGGAATAATAACATTTAATAAAGAACAACATTTTATAAGAAAATGAAATGAATATTTGAGAGAGAAATAAACACTGAAACCACATGATACTTGGAAGTTGATAATGTTTTGGAAGTAGAAGAATTTATTAGTGCTTTATTTGATGCTCTACTATAAAAGTATGTAATGACATTTGTATATGTTCTAATACTAGCAAAATAATCGTTGGATATTAGACCTAAGGGAATATGAAACATTTACATAAATTGATTTTATATATTTATTAGTATGACAATGACACAGTTCTAAGAGGAAAAATCTCTTTTTGTATTATTACTGAATAGAAATGAGCTCTAAGATACTTAACTGCATTTGACTGCTTCAGGATGATTTAGCATCACAAATGGTTTTATGATGAGATGAAAGCTCTGCTTAGGGTTAGTATGTACTAAATGTATTTAACTACAGCAACTAAGACCTCTTTGTGAAACCAGGCCCAACAACTAAACATGATACCTGACATGTGTCAAAAGCATCTTGTGTCCAAATTGTGGGAAAAAATGCAAGAATTGTGCTTAGAAAATCAATCAGGGGGGAAAACAAGCATGGCTGTTGAAGCGGACACTCGACAAGGCTATTTAGGTTGGACCACCGACTGGAGTTTGATTTATCGCTGACCAGAGCTTGTAGGGGCCGCAACAACCGGGCCTTTCTCTGATAAAATCAGAATTTGAAACCAAGGAGGCTAGTTTGAAGCTACCCACCAGCTTCTGGGGTTGTGCTGTAAATCTTGAAATTTGTCCTGAAATCTTTATCTATCTCCTTCCTTACCTAGTAGCTGCCCCAGTCTAATTACCCTTTCCTCGTAAACTTTCCCTCGCTGAGACGGGTATGTAGACATCACTATAGAGTCTAGTTGGCTGAGTGCTATCTACTGTATTTTCCAGGTTGGCTTATTGGGAGGGGGAGGGAGGAAGGAGGGGGGAGGGGGAGAAATAGGAGGGGCTTCTTCCTCTGTGACAGTTTGCTTTATTGTTTCCATGCTAGGCTTCAACCAGGAATGATTCACAAAGCTTTTGTGTGAAAATATCATTTGACTTGAAAATTAGTAAATATTGAACATTGATAAGTTACGGTTTATCAATCTAATTATTATCTGACTACAATGTTGGTATAGTTTCTTAGCTGTTTCACATTCTCCCCCTAAATAATTTTTTAAAAATTTGCGATTTTCAGTTATCTGTTTTGCTTTAGAAAGCAATGCTATTAAAGCAATTTTCTAATGCCTTGATTTCTTTACTTTTCACATATTGGCTATACATTTCAAATAAAACTTAACAAATGCTCACTACAAAGCTATCAGAAAGTAATCAACCTTTGATAAAAAAAGGATTAAGAGAGATCTACAGCTTTCGCTCCCTGCCCTGCCACAGCAATACAGTGCAGGTGGGTCTAAATTAGCTTTGTTGGGGAATCAGTCTGGCTTATTGTCCTCACATCAGGTGAAACTCTCGGGCTGTTTACATTTGCTCAACATTATCCCCCAACTCGGGTGTGTCGATTTCGGGGGATCTCGCAGCCAAGTGATAACTCTACCTGCTATCTGATAGCTAACATGCTAACCCTCTATTGGTCGAAAAACTGCTTTATGTTAAATCCTGACTATTTATCTGAGGAAACATTTGAACCATCACCAAACCTGTGGAGAAAAGATTCTTTTAGGACATAGCATATAAATTTAGTAAACATACAGCACATTTATTAATTTTATGTTATGCCAAATTAAAGCAAAATGGACGACCACTCAATAGAACAGCTTCTTTAACCTTGCAAGAGTTAGATCCTGATACAAACCTTATATTTAAAAGTTTTTATATCAAGTTTATTCTACCTCATTTATTGTAAATTTATTTGATTGAAATGTTACTTCCTTTGACGAATTGTGAATTTCATTTTTGCCGATTACAAACGCAATGTACCAATTTTCTGTCGTAATAAAAAAATAAAATAAAAATTAAAAAAATAAAAAGTTTATTCTACCTTCTGAAGGCATCATTTATAACTTATAGTTTATTCCCTTTAACATGAATATAACAAAAATGATTTTTGCACACCTGCACAATATTTCAAGCGATATCTTTGCGGAGTGATTGCCTGTAGTTTCAGGTACCTGAGTACTAGAGGAAGGTCTGTGTTTGTACAGGTCCGAGGGCCGAGGGGCCAGAGGTGATGATACCTGGTCTTGCTGTGTGCCATCACCTGGTGATGTTTGCTCGCTATGTTTGTGATAGGAGGGCTGGCTACATTATCTAGCTCAGTAAAAGAAACAATTTATGCTTATTGTGTTTTCCCTGTCAGGTATATTTGACATTTTGTGAGGGGATGCCCCTGGTGTTTGACTCGAAATACGATCAACTGTTTAGCACGCCACAAACTTAATCATAACACCTGACAGGAATCTTAATTGAATATCCACGCTTAGTGATCTACCTTTCTATTATTGCCATCATGCTTTTCAGCTGTTCATTGCTTTATCAATCAAAAACATACAGTCCTGAATTAGAGACGAAGACTGATTAATCAAAATGTTTTTACTTCTTTATTAAGTATCCCAATAATAGTTTAAAATTATGTTTTTCCAAAAGAAATAATGAAAATAAAAATTAAAAAAATTAAATTTCAGTTCAACCTAATTTTTATTGGTCATCTATTAAGTATATAAATTAAGCAGCTTCACAAATCTTGAGTTAAACCAGGGAAGAGTAAATAGGAGTTTATCATGACTCATATGACGGGAAGGGAGACGTTGATTGCGTTCCACTGTCTGTAGGTTATCAGCACATGACATAGGTTACATATAGCCTGTTGGCTGGATTTGTGGTAGGCTCTCGTTGATAGCTCGTCAATACATGCACTGTATCAGCCAGGCTTATAGCAGAACCTCGACATAGTTTTCTCTGATTTATTGATTGATTTTGTAATTAGACCGCTTCTTATTGATTTCATGTTTGTTTGATGAAAAAGCATCAATCTCGGTCAGAGGATGAAAATAGATTTACCAACATCATTATTATCTAGTTAATAGCCGTAACTAGAAATGGAGATGAAATAAATGTCTGCCAATAACTATTTAAAGTAATAAATGTTTGGAACTTTTGATTTATCAACTTCTAAAAAAATTAAACATATTTCATCAGGTAATGAAAAGACAGGAAAATGGTGTCAATTTCATTCAAGCTGTCAGAGAAATTGACATCACCATGATATCGTCAACAAACTGTGATGTTATCATTTATGTGCCATGGGCTATACACTCATTTATTACCTGCATGAATTATATATGATATTCCCGGACCAGTTATGACCCTTGTACACAGTGTTGCAGTTGCAGGCTGGGGGAATGATTAACTATGTAGTTTTATAGCTTGAAATTTACAATGATTTAGAAATGGGCTAACGAGATTCTGACAGGCAGGTGCAAGGGTGGTACCTGAATTAAAAATTCTCAAATTGTTTATGTTTTAAATGTAAAAACAGTTTTGTTTTTAATATTCTTTTTAGGTTAACATTGTTTGGATATGTTTATCAAGTATTATTTGACAAACTCATGTCATCTAAATGGGTTCATTATGACATTATAATTCATTGAAAATATAAATAATCATTTCTTGAATCACGATGTTTTAAAACATTTAAATGAAAGCTCTGCTGTTTTATGTTATTTTTTATGTTTGATATTTTTAGAAATAATCTTTGAGATTGACTTATTCATGGTTCATAATACTTACATCCATTATACTTATGGTTTATTATTGAAGAAAAATCTTTATTATCTTAATATCTTAGAGGCATATGGAAGTTAGTGCATGACAATTTTGAATTAACACTACACATAAAATCCAAGATGTCAGCTATGACATTTCATGAACCTGGAATTCTATCAAGTTTTGATCATTTTGTTGAATGTGGTTTACATATTTTGACATTTATTCCTTGAGGGTTATTGATATGTGTTAGTAGTAGGATTCTGTACTGACTGTTATGTCCAAAATGAAAGAAAGTATAAAAATTAACAAATGATCTGTGGGAGATATTGTTTGACAGTTTTCATGAGAGCGTTATATATGAGTTTACTATAAACATCCATCTTATAAGAGATTCTGTCATGGTCTTTATGTCATAGATATAACAAAATGTTATAAAATATGAATTAATTTAGAAAGATAAGTGGGCAGCATTAGTTGACGATTTTCACCTAAGGGTTATTAATAGGCCAGTATATACATGTTACTATTGGGGGATTATGCCTGTCGTGAGGATCCGCTCACCTGTTAATTAACTCAGGTGAGAGGAGGTTCAGGTGTTAATCAACACGCCCCTTAAGCACAGGTAATATATTCCTCGGCACACTTGTTGGGCTTTGTGATTATGCATGCTAATTTCTGTTTGTTTATTAAATATGGATAACAGCTGTTGCAGGTACATATTGATTTGGAGCAATTTGTTTCACAAATGAGTTATTGAACATAATTAATTTGTATGCTTTGAATTAAAACGAGCAAATAGAGTTTATTACTTCTGCTGTTTTTATTTATTCAAGCCCTAGGGTGTTATTCTTAATCTCAACCTTGCACACAATGATAATGACAAATTTATTAATTGAATGAATGTAAGGATACATTTTACAAAAAAATTTTTTTTTTATTTACTTGATTTTTATTTTTTTGCAGATGAATTTGTAGCCATTGGCAGCAGTGACCCACTAGCCCAAGGGCCTCCAATATTCAAGCAAGAACCGGAACCTAATTATTATGTGATGAAAAATAAACCTGTGACAATTACGTGTAAAGCCACGCCGGCAATACAAATAACATTTGCCTGTGCTGGAGAACCGGTGCCATCCAAGTCTCTAACAAACCTGAAGCTGGTGGACCAGGTAACCGGTATAAAGACGTTACAGTCAAGTATTATAGTATCTCGAGATGAGGTGGAGGAGTACTTTGGATCCGATGGGTACCAGTGTCATTGCCGGGCCTGGAATACCGTCCCCGGGTCAAGCAAACCAAAGTTTGTCGAGAGCAAGACAGGGCTTGTTGAAGTTGCATGTAAGTACAAAGTATATCTTTTAATAGGTTTAGTCTTCTATAACAGTGGTGGATCGAGAGGAGGGCTCAGGGTGTTAAACCCCCCCTTTTTGTTATATTTTTCCAACTATGCCTATAGAAAGGACGAAAGACAAAGATACCACCAATATGTCAGTTATCATTTTTCACAAACATGAAAAAGGGAAAATGATAATTGGTCAACAAATACAGGTCTTATAATTTGAATCCAAATTTGCTTCAAAATGAGTACCCATTTCTGAAAAAAAAATCTGATTGCCTCAATATTTAAAAAAAGTCTACCCCATTGGTGGTGGGTGAAGTTGGGTTACAAGATGGAGAAGATGTTAGGAGGTGAGGGCCTCAGGTTGGATTAAGGTTCCACTGATAGTGCTGGTACACTTACAGGGAGGAATCTATCCCGATCTGGTTGCGCCGTGCGTGTCTCGTGGGAAATAACGAACCAGAGAGGACACTGCCTCCCTCTATTCTCCATGGCTTTGGCGGAAGTGCATCGAGATTACATGGTCTGATACGTCATTCAATATCGCCTAAATTGTAGGATTGACGAAGCCCTTAGATATAGAAATATGATAATACTGATTTAGTTGCAGATGATGGGGAAATTATGTGTGAAAGGGGAAATTCATACTCTCTCTGGCCTATCAGAGGATTTGGGTGGATAAAAAGTCTGACTATTCAGCTTGGGCAAAATTACCAACATTACAATATGAGGTGTGATATACAAGGGTTTTAGCGAACAATGTGTATGTCAGAAAACATTACTACTCTCTGCCTTTTCATGATTAATGGGATGTAATTTCGGATAATTCAAATGCAATTTGGAAAAAAAAGAAAATCTGATAAAAGTCCCTGGATTTAGGGCTCACAAAATCAAAATTCCTGTCAGAGATCTCAACAATAGATACAGTCTGACAGAAATAATTTATGACCTGAAAATGCGGTACATGGGAACATGAAGGGATACCAGCCATTGTTGCATATCAGCCACAAGCTAGAAACAACACTGACATATACACAGAACCTCTGTCTAAACAAGCACCAGGTTCTACCCTCTGATTAACACTGGCCTCTGGTGTCCTCACTATTCCTTGTGATGGGCTATACTTCCTTGATGACTTGCTGTAACAGATTCAGAGGGAGTTTCAGGGGGTTCGAGAACTTCAAACCCACCCTTTTGAAATTTAAAAAAACCCATTGCCTTCAATGTGGACAAACCTCAAAGATGACCAACTCCCCTCCCCACCCCCCTCATTTTGTTAGGTACCCCTCCTCCCAAAAAAAAGAGAAAAAAATAGCACTTAAAAATTCCTGGATCTTCCACCATCTTGTAATTTTGTAGTATGTACAGTAGAGGATGTGGTGACTGGGTGACGGAATGTGGTTGCACCAAGTGTGTGGATGCACCCAGTGCTTCTGTCAAGGCTCCAGGAGGAATGTTGGACCCTGATTCAATATGACATCTCCAGATTCTGTATGCGTTATGTAGATATGCCAGCATTCCACATGCTTATGCTCATTATCAGACACTGTTGTCTCCAAGTTCTTAAAATTCTGCAGTTTTTTGCACCAAGTGTGAGAAGTAGTGGCATTACAAAAAAATATCAGTTTTAGAAATTTTTAAAAAAAAACTCCAGAAAATGTATGACAAAAAGAGATTCTGATATAGATTAATTAAATGCAGGTGAACTTTACTTCCTAATCTGATTATTTAAAAAAAGCAAAATAATAAATAATGGATAACCATTTTATCTTCAAAAATCCTTTTCTAACAGTAAGTGTGTCTTCAATTGAGCTTTTCTATTGTTCTTCCCCATTGTAACTGAATTAAAGAGTCTCTGTTCATATCCATGTATAAAGTATCATAGACAGTTAGTCATGGAGGTAGCCCAAACAATGTTCAATTGTGGGGCAGATCAAAACAGACAAAGTGGGAGAAAGACTCAGGTGATAGACAGAGATGAGAAGGGATGAGAAGATTGAAAGATTAAAAAATGGACTGGGCATGGATGGTTAGACAGACATGAAGAAAATAATAATTGATAGATGGACAGAGGGAAGGTGGGATAAATAGGCAGAAGGATGGAATGAAAAGCTGGAGATAGACAATGAGCTGGAGGGCTGGAGAAGAGGAGGGATAGAAGTAAGAGAATGAAGATAAATGAGTATGCTAGGAGGGACAGACAGAAAAATAGAGGAAGAGATAGACAAACAGAAAGAGAGATACAAAGACAGAGGGAGGGATAGACAGACAGAGGGAGGGAAATACATACAGAGGAGGGATAGACAGAGAGGAATAGACAGAGGTAGGGATAGATAGACAGAGGGAGTGATAAGCAGAGGGAGGGATAGACAGAAACGTAGAGGAATATAGTGAGAGTAACAGAAAGCATATGGAGAATAAATGAGTTAAATCAGAAGGACAGAAAGAAAGAAATACAGAAGGAGGGATAGACAGAGGAGGGATAGACAGACAGTGGGATGGAGGGATAGACAGAGGGATGGATAGATAGACAGAGGGATTGATGGATAGACAGAGGGATGGAGGGATGGATAGATAGACAGAGGGATGGATGGATAGACAGAGGGATGGAGGGATAGACAGAGGGATGGATAGATAGACAGAGGGATGGATAGACAGACAGAGGGATGGACGGATGTATAGACAGGGATGGAGGGATAGACAGAGGAATGGATGGATAGACAGAGGGATGGAGGGATAGACAGAGGGATGGATAGATAGACAGAGGGATGGATGGATAGACAGAGGGATGGACAGACAGAGGGATGGAGGGATTTCTCAGAGGAAGAGAGACAATCTGGGAGTATGATTTGGCCAGCTTTGGCTGCAGCCTCAGTCTTGATTATGTCTCAGTGGAGTGTGAAAGGTGGCGGAAGATTACTCATGACTGGCTTAAATCAAGCGGAAGAAACTGGGCTCATTTTGCAGGAGCTTCACACCACTATTATTGACTGGCTGTTTCATTTTGTACCACTTCACAAATATTTCATTAATCTGTTTCAGTGGGATGACTCCCAGTGAACAGCTTGCTAAATAATACTCTCTGTCTCGGCTCCCATTACACATTCTTCTTCTCTTAGTTGACCTAACAGCTTGAATCTCTTACATCCATTTTCTTATTGGCTGCTCAGTTATTTTCTATAGCTCATTCAAATATGTGTCTTTATTGTAAGTTTGTTGATTTTTTCATGATACAATATTTCCCAAAAGAACACTCTGTTTTATATCACTAAAATGTACAAATTCTTTTTGTATCTTATGTTGTGAAAAATTTGCTCTAATTTAATTTTAAATTTAATCTTAAGTGTCTTTCTAATGGTTAAAATAATCATTTTTAGAATCCCCCTTTAAAAAAAAAGAAAAAATCTTAACCTTTCAATCATCAGTTGATCAATGTAAACATTCAAACAAATCCTATTCTTCTTGTCAAGGATCAAACATGGCAGATCGGTGATCCACTTTAAATGCACTTTACTCTTCCTATGTGTTCCAAGCCTGCCTCAAAGTACAAACCACCGATAGCTGATGTTAGTTTGTCAGCCATCACCGGCTTAACCCTGAACCGTGTCTTGTCACTTTGATCAAAATTGAACAAAATTGAGTTGTTATCCTATTGATCAATTGAAAATCCCACTGACACTTGCGGATTGCGCTGGTGACAAGCAGCACTTGAGCTCTGGCCCATGGAACCAACAAGTGTCATCTAATTGTTCCTCTGTGACTTGACACAAGCCACAGCAATCGCTTGACTCTTTCAATAAAAGCTAAATTCTGTGAGAGCATCAGGAGACCAAGTCCTTCACCTTATTACTGCCTATTTGTTTCAATTGACAAATTGATCAAGCTGGAAATTGTGAGCATTATTGCCTGAGTGGAGGGTATCTGTGCTCTTTCAATAGCAACATCCGTCAAGAGATTGAGCGCACACTGAAGAAGTAACTCAAATCTGGTGGGATCTGTAGGGGTTTCACAACCAATCCTTCCCTCTGGTCGATCGCCTCAATACTCGCCTGTTGATTGCCACGGAGCGAGACTCTCCATATGAAGAAATGTCTGCTTAAATCAGCTCACTTTTCCTAACTCTATTTGCTGATTTAACTTCCGCAAGTATCACAGTGGTCTCTGATCGATCGCAGCCTCTGGGATCAGGAAAATCAAAGGGCAAGTAATCGGATGTTTATGTAGGTACAAGAGGTAAACGACAGACCAAGAGAGGGGGAAGATCAGGAATATTGGCAGATCGATGGGGCCGGGAGGAATGTTATGAAAGAAGCCAGGTCCTCTCAATGATCAATTTCCTCAGCAGTCGTCTGCCTAATTTGATCAGCATGTAAGCCTAGGGCCAAGGTCTGAAATGAAGGTGTATGGGGCTCAATGGATGGGCCCCAGTGCCAGGAATGTAGCGTTCTAAGTAAATTTGATATGTCAGTGTTTGAGCAAGAAAAGGCAAACCAAATTATACTGTGTGCCCGTGCATCTGATTCCCTGATTATAGTCCAAGACAGGACTTGGAATGAGAGTTCAGAGAAGATAAGGGATTTGTTGTTGAAGGACAGGGGTAACGCTAGAGGGTCGATGGTTCAGTCCTGATTATACCCTGGCTTCCTGTTGCTTCTGTGGCTGCTCTAGCAAACTCTTTCAGGTCATTACCGCAGCAAGAGCGGCAACAGGTTCCTCTTCTTGCATGATATTGGACTATTTCCGTGGTGGTCGGATTCAGATAAGAGTTTCCAACTCAATCAGGGCTTCTAGCTTTGTGTATCCGACCTGTCAGCATTCCAACCTGAACAAGGCTGTTTCTAAATTGCTTTATGCTTTTTGCCTGCATTTGAGACTCTTGTTGTGTCTCCTAGTGATTATAGGTTTTGCTAAAAGAAGGTGTTCCTTGCCTAGACTAATTAACTCATTGTAAAAGAACATGTTGGCACTTCCTTCCAGATATTATTGACTTACAGTGGTTTAAAACTTCTTCACCTTGGTACAAGTGTTCAAATATTTGCTGAGGTTATATAGGTTCCTTGTATTTCTCTGCTGGTAGAGTAGGACAGGCAAACTGTACCATTCATTCTGTTCTCAAACCATAAAACTTCCGTATATATTCATCCATTAGTCCAATTGGCAATGTAAACTCCAAGCCTCAAGGCTGAGAAAGAATGAAATATCCCTCAAATGACCAATAAGTGTCTGATTCAAAACTTTTATAATTGGGTAAGGATCAAGGTGTTATCATACGTAAAAGGAGTATGTGTTGTGTTTGGCGGAGGGGCAAAAGGCTTTCACCCATCTTATGTTATGTTGGAAGAAGGTTCTTAAAACCTCCAGACCTCCCCGAGACAGGGTGCTGTGAGTTCCTAGAAATCTACCCATAGAGCCTAGCTATTCCTCATAGTGACCTCCGTCCTGTTGCCTACCCCGCTGAACTTGACTGAACCGATCACTCAAATCAACCAATGTCCTACATTGCCTTCCCGATCCTATCCCATCATTGGCCGGTTTTATCACCTTCTTGCTTCACTTCACCCCCATCAAGGCCTGCATTAATTGATTTCCTCCACCCATCTACTCTCAGGGCTATTCCCCATGGTGGCTAGCTTTATAGTCCTCTATATATGCCGAATAGCCTGATTTGCATAGGCTTTCTCATAAAGCAAGTCAGGATTTATTGATAATTTGCCAGAAAGTACACATTAAAGATCATCAGAGAAACACATTCATTTATTTATGATTTATTTTACTCAGGAGAGGAGATAACCTCACATAATGGTCGTCCCACTCGCGAAATAATGCGCAAAATTAAGCTCTGATTTTGTAGTTAGCTCAGAGTTGGGTTCCAACACTCCAACATAGTTGATTGGATGCAATGGCAGTTGAGGATTAATTCTATCCTACATGAAAAAAATATTTTAGTTTTCTAGATTTTGAAAACTTATCAATGCAATATTTTCAACTCAGGTCACATAACTAACCAACATGAAAGAATAGCTAGTTTATTCTGAAACAAGAACAAACTCAAAATTTCAAAATTTAAGATTTTATTTGTATTTATTGGTGAAAACATATATCAGAGTGAAATGTGTCCAGCAAATTCCTACATAAATGGAATGATACTCCTTTCAAAAACACATGTTTTCAATACGTTGAAATGACTCAAAAGCAACACATGAATATAAGAACTACAGAGAGTTATCCTGTGTATTAAAGAGAGCCCTCGACACTATAATAAACATTTTTCTCTCTCTTCACAGAGAGCAAACTTTGCTCGTCAGTATTTGTCCGGTCCATCATCCGCCCAGCCTACATCTATTGTTATCACACCTGAGAAAACACCTCTTGTACATTTCACTCCATAGATCGCTATAATCACTCCACAGCTAAATAGACTACTGCATGTCAAGCCCAGATCACTTTTTGTTGTCAAAAACCTCCGCCCTCTTATTTAACGAAGCTTGTAGTCCTGCGAGTGGCTTAATCATCGTCTAATTGGCGTCATAGGGGATGCAACTTTTTTAGGGTATAACATGACCTGGTGAATACCAAAGAAGTTATAAACAGACTTAGTAGATGCTCATTGGCGTCGTAGGGGATGCAACTTTTTAAGGTTTTACCATGACCTGGAGATTACCACTTGAATTATAAACAGACTTAGTAGATGCTCATTGGCGTCATAGGGGATGCAACTTTTTAAGGTTTTACCATAACCTGGTGAATACCACTTGAATTATAAACAACTTAGTAGATGCTCATTGGCGTCATAGGGGATGTAACTTTTTAAGGTTTTGCAATGACCTAGAGAATACCACTTGAATTATAAACAGACTTAGTAGATGCTCTAGATTATGAAAGTACCTGAATGACTGCCTTGGTGTAAAGTCCTTTGGTGGAGTTCTTTTATGTGCCAGTCAATCTACTGTGAGAAAGCTCACACGCCTATACTTAACGTCATTGTCAGTCGATTTGGACAGTCATAGTCGATTTCATTCCAATGGGAACAACAATTGTTCACCTGCTGTCAGTATTGTTAGTCATGCTGAAAAATCTTATTGAGAAATATGATCGAACTGGTTTTGGTATTTTAATCATACCAATTTTATTATTTAATTAACTAAATGAAAAATGTTTAGAATGTATCATCTAAAAATATAAACACATTAGAAATGGTTGTCATTCTTTTCTGCCTTTCTGTTTTCAAGAATTTAAGTAAATAATTTTTATTAAAACTTAATTCAAATGTACTTTTGAAAGGTATCAATAAAACTCATAATTAACTTTTAAGGTGACACACATACCCAAGAGAATAATAATTTCCAAATTTTATTCATTATGATTAGTTTTGTATAAATTCTAGTTTTCAAAATGTCCCATGTGTTTATCAATTTCAAATGAATACAAAGAAACATTGTATTCTCTTGTAATAATTTAAAAAGACAATAAAAACATTCTCTTTGAAGTAGCTCTGGAGAATATAGATGTTTATTTCATCATGCATTTTGAATTTTTCTTTTTTATCCAAATGTTTCATTTTGCTTTGAAAATTTTAATTGATAACTAGAATGCCATTTATTTGCTATAAACTTTATTGAGTTTTAAATACATTGATCAAGGTTGAATTTATCATATGATATATTTTCATCATTCTGGAATTCAAATGAAAAGTGTGTCACAAAGAATGTTTGAAAAATATGGCAAGCTCAGGTGTTTTAAGTTGACTAACGACCTGACCAGAGTCAAACTCCGATCTCAAACAGCTCAAGTGTTCTTCTCATCCGGCCATTGTCATTTCGAGTGCTTGAATTGCAGGAAGGTGCAAGCTACCCCTCGTATTTGTAATGAGCTCGCAAAAAATGCTGTTTCAAAAGCAAGCACAAACTGTCCATGTTGATGATGCCCTCCAGTTGACAAGTGTCATGTTCATGATAATTAGTTATGTTGATTGCAGTGATGCTGTAACATTGCTATGGATCACATTTTCTGCAATAGTACAAAATTCTTGAACATTTTGGGTCAAGTCCCTTTTTCGGGTTTTAGTCCACGCCTTCCGATTCAGGCAAAACTGCAAGCACTGACAGTAGCAACAGCTTACCAACTCACCCACCATACCTCAACAACAAAGGCCCATCAAGCTGTAGTATAATTAATTACATTCATAACCCCTCTGATAGATGTAAACTTGCATACTTCCAATGGCTGAATTCATTAGAGAAACATGCCATTTACGTAAAATTAACAACAGAAACGTTATATTTGGGATCACAGCATATGTTATGGTACAAATTATGGTAGTTTTTGTCAAGTAATGAAGTTTCTGATTAATGTAACAGAACATGAAGCTTCTTCTATAGGTATAGATCTACATTCCAAGTCAGATCTTTAAGTGCAGTGTCATAGAAATGACTGATGTCTGTTTATGTGACTGTCTTTAGAATCATTTCCCCTTTCATTGAGATTTGTTATGGTAATGAAAAAGCCTTCTCTTGATGGCTTGTTAGTCGGCCTATTTAGTGCATTCCGGTTATAATAAGATATCTACAAGGCTAATGAAGCTTAAAATAAAGTCACATAACATAATCACAGTTGTTGTCTTTGCTTGTGTAATTACACAAAACAAGCATTCTTTCCTTTGTTGATGGAACTTTGTTATACATTTCACAAAGTTTTTTTACATACCAAAAAATATCTGTTTATTAAGACAATAATAACCAAAGGTAACAATAATTTAAACACACTAGAACTTGCAGTGTTGATGTGAAAGAAATAGTTGAGGTCATGTTGCTGAGTATTACAAAAACAAACAAACTGATTTTGGCGTACTTAAAAGATAAAAGATTTGTAGGTGTTAGGTAAATTTGCACCCTCATTTCAACAGGTAACACCAGGTATTTGTTCCCCCAGCTGTTCCTTACTGGTTGTTTTGTTTGTTGCAGATTTGAAGAAGCGGTTCCAGAGGGAACCAATGAGTACAAGCACAGAGATTGAATCCCAGGTGGAGCTGCAGTGTCTTCCACCTGATGGAAAACCCTTACCTGAGGTGAGTTTTGGTGAAATAACATCCAGGTAGAGAAGATGCTTTTCTAGTCCTTGAAATAGTCTTTGACTTTTTGACCAATTTGGGAATTTACAATGTCAATTTGAATACATTTTTTTGACCTGATTGTGTGAACAGTCATGATATTGTCATCATTTCTAGTCTTTGAAATAGTCTTTGACGTCTTTGGCCAATTTAGGAAAGTTCAATGTCAATTGATATGTTTGAATCATTTCTTTTTGACCTGATTGTGTGATCAGTCATGATATTGTCATCATTTCTCTAGTTATATTTTGATTCATATTTACCTTATCTATGTATTGCAAGAGTTGCTTTTTCACACGTTCGTAAATTCTGGGTGTATGTTAGATCTTGATTTGGACAATCATCAAATCTTTTTTGTCTCTCTGAGTTAAAATTGTTAATTCTTGTCTTTCTCTCAAGTTTAACCTTTCCTGAAAACCAAGTCTCGTGAATCTGAAATTCTAATTGTCTGAAACTCCTTTAAAAAAAAGTCAAATTGTGCATAGCTTTCTCATTCTTAAACTTAATTTTTTTCAAAGTTATATCACCTTTAAGTACTTTCCAGCCGTCTTTCTCACTGCAAGTGTTTGAAGTTTTTAAGAGTTGTTTAATGCAAATGCTTATATTTTGGAAGAGTTACTCAACTGCAACTAGACATTTTGTATCCAAGAGTGTCTCAGAGATAGATTGTGCACATGTTGAATATAAACATTTTGAATAAATACTGGTAGAGTTATATGTAAAGTAAAACTTTGGCAAACCAAATGGTGAGAAAGAACGAAACTGTGTCTTGGCAGTGTGTATTGAATGTAACCAACAGATGTTTTACATACTAAGAACATTCCTACTGAAAACAAAGTCACTTGTAACCAACAGTTACTGGAAATATTTCTTTACCAAAAGTAAAAGCCAATTCTTTACCAAAAGTAAAAGCCAAAGAAGGGATCATGTCATTGTTTGGGAGGAAATTTATAAACAGAAAAATGGAAGATGAAGGGAAGGAAGAAATTACATTAAATAAGGGGAATAGAGAGAAGATGTAGGATGGATGGTATACATGCATATTGTGCAGCTGTAAACCCTATAGACAATAACAGTGGATCGAGGGAAGGAAGAAATTGTGCTAGAAATTAAGAATAGAGAGACTGGAAGAATTGGAAAAGAGGGAAAGAGAAGAGGAAAATTGTTCTGGATATGTAGGATAGAGAGATGATATAAGATGAAGGGGATACATGCATACTATCAACTTATGATAATATATTATTTAATTACTTGGTGGTTAAGTGAAGGTGGGAAGAGGGAAGTGGAAAATTACGCTTTAAAAAAGGAGGATAGAGAGAAGAGGGATATTCTGGATATATGGAGGATAGAGAAAAGATACATGATGAAGGGGATGAATGCATACTGTCAACTTCAGATAGTATTAATATTATTTTGAAATAGGGGATAAAGTGAAGGTGGAAAGAGGGGAAGGGAAACTTGTGCTTGAAAAGTAAGATAGAGAAAAAAGAAAATTTTGCTGGATGTGTAGGATAGAGAGAAGATATAAGATGAATGGGATGAATGCATACTGTCAACTTCAGACAGTAATAATATTTCAAAATAGGGGATAAAGCAGAGGTGAGTAGAGGGAAGGAAAGATTATGTTTAAAAATGAGGATAGAGAGAAGAAGAAAATTGCACTGGATATGGAAGATAGAGAGAAGATATAAGATAAAGAAGAATGCATGCATACTGTACAGCTGGTGAAACATCCGCTATTTTCCCTTCCTCCAGCTTTATGGACTTGCTGGGCCTGATCTTCCCCTAGACCAAAGAGCTGTGCATTCTTTGTTTAATTATTTTGCATATTTGTCTCCGAGCACCATCATAAATCTAATAAAGGCTTCAAGTTGAAAACACCATCATGCTGTTCAATTAGGGACTCTGCTTTTATGTGCTGTGCAGCTAGACACTCAAACATTTTGCCTATTGAGTAAGCTTTTGTGAGGCAGATGTTGACATATTTCCCCGGATGGTTTGTGACTGTTCCCCATATTGGCACCGCTTCACTCACAGCTGCATTCATAGTCCACAGCGCCAAGATTTATACTGCGGACAAACAACCCTGTTCAGAACCTATATACAAGCAACGCTGTTTAGAACCAGCATTTATAAATATACATGTTTTGAAATTCAAATTTATAATGACAACTGTCATCATTAATCATAAATTCATATTGAATAGATAACTGTGTAGGATGTTAATGTTTATATTCAAAACATTATACATGTTTACCTTATTTTGAAAAAAATTATAAACATAATATTAGTTTTGAAATATGCAAATAAGTCAAAGTAGACTTTTTAATAATGGTTCTTGAATTCAATGGAAGCACACTTATAACAAGAGAAAAATATTTTTAAAAGTTAAATTGTAAACAAGCCTTATTTACAAGGATCATATTGTGAATAAAAAAAAAACCCATTTAGATTTTCTTGTTACAAACTCCTATTTTTAAATAGAACCACATTCAAACTCACAATTTTAATAAAAGCAGCAAACATCTGATCGAATTTGGTGCGGTGGTTAATTGCACTGTACATCCTCTGTAATTTGAGGCTAACCAGAAATCTGCAACAACCAAAAACATTTCAGTGTTCAAATATTTTGACAAGACAGGCTAGTAATCCTTGATCACGATTGTGCTGTTGAGAACAAGAAAGGCAGATTTGACAATACCCGTATCACGATTTCACTCTGTTTTCTCACCATTTTTACCGTCTTTACACAGTAACAATCCCCGCTTTGAAAAACTCTCTGTATTTGTTCATTTTGAACACAGAGCAAACATGCACAGTGTTTCCAAAGAAACCCATAAAAAGAAAATTATAAAATCATTAATGACTGCTCATTTTAGACACATAAAAAATAATTGTTTTTGGTTATCTTTCTTTAGGCAATGCACCAATTGGGAAGCAAAGATAATGATTAATTAAAACCTTTACAAGGTTCCCATATTTTTCTTTGTGCAAATATTTTAAAGCATTCTGAGTCACGCTGCAGTATTATATTGCTTGAGACAGTATAAAATTCTTGGTCTGTGTCTTGAATTAGCAAGAAAACAATAGCGAATTACAGGAATCTCCCCCTCATAAAAGTCAGCATTCGCCCAAGCTTAATGTATTTCTTCGTCAAGGGTATAAAAATCTCTGACTTGATCAGCACTTTCTTCTTTGATGATGCTAGCTTTGACAAAATGACAAATTCCTTTTACTTTACGAGACTAATATCCCAAATGCAGTCATTATCTCCCAGAAACATTTCTTTTTGATGAAAAAAACAAACCGTTTTATATCATTTTAATGTCTTATGTCTCATTCTGTTGCTAATGTGAAATGACAAAATTTGTAAAGACACCGAGGTCAAGGAAAAGTCTTACTAATTAAAAGGATTAAAAATTCCTAAATATTTTCAATATTTGCATTTGGAAGGTTTTATTGTTTTAAATTTTTTTATCTTTAACTTATCATCAAATTTCAACAAATCATTTATTTATTTATTAGAAAATCATTATTTTTTCTTTATATCATCATAATGAACAATTTTCTGATTTTAAAAAATAAACACCTACAATTGTAAATTTTTGTAAAAAAAAAAAAAAAAATTATTAATTTTTTCTGCCATTATAAGCAAGATTTGCAACCACCCAGCTAATCTGTTACTCATTACCTAAATTCCACATTATCCTAGGCTATGGGAAAGCTAAGACTCATCCTCATAAGGGGATACCTTGTTGAGCCAGCTATTGATGTTCAAGTGCTGACTGATGATAGACCTGAATCCTCATTGACTCCTATGAATGTTTAAAAGATACTCGAGGCACAAGCGGCAATGTTGCTTGTCACTCGTCACTCCCCCTTGCGTACCTGAGGACAGACCCCCAGGTGCAAAAGCGATGTCGGTTCCCATAGGCTCAATGCATGATATGTGCTTACCTTATGGGGAGTTCGTCAAGCATAACATAGGTGTCACATGGCTATAATTACATTACCCATCCAGGTATCAAGTTGCTGCTAAAACGCTACCTTTCCTTTCTCACCTGTGCGTCTTAACGACGTTTTGAAATTCAGGTGGCCGGTGCAGCTTACCTTGAATGCTCAACTGTCAGTCGAGGAGGTTTGAGATGGGGTATAGTTGTTTGAGAATATGATTCCTCTGTATTTAGACCAAGGGAATCTTTCTCTGATAGTATGAGTCACTTATAGATGGGGCATACAATGCAGCTCTTAAATCTAGAAACAATTCCTTCCCTTATTCTGAACTTCATTTTTCCACTTCTATCAAATCATTTTTACTCATTTGGTATTAAATGTTAAACAGTAGATTAGATTTCTCCTATAAAGTAGGTGGAAGTAAAAGTACCAGGTGTTGTAATTTTAATCCTGGTATTAATTTCAGCAATTTGTAGAAAGAAAAATATGATTTACAATTTTTTTTATGATACAAGTATTACAAGAATGTAATGTTGGCTATTTAATGTAAACATGTTACCCGAATCTATTTGATATGCATTTGAACATCATGTCTGTAATCATTTCTGTTTTAGGCACATTTGAGCTTACTTAATATAACTTAATGTACACTTAAGGTAGGCTATATGAGATATTTGAAGTTAATAATATATTTTGATGGGGTTTATCAATGATATGTCAGAGCATAACTTGTGATTTATAGGAAGCACATATCATCCTTATCGTTCAGACATATGTTTTGTAATCGTAACACCCAGAAAAATAGTTAGATGTCAAGATGAAGTTATAATTGTTTATATAATGTATCTCAAATGTTTATATGTAAAACTGTGAAAAGAAACTGGACAAAAGTTTGCTTGTTCAACCTCTTAATGATAACAAATGAGAGTTGAAGATGTATATAAAGACAGGTTTATAGATAGATATTCTTTTCCTGAAAAAGTAAAGTTTTCTTTTGGAGATTAGAAAGGTAATGATTATAGATTTGGGGCTCAATGGAGGAACTATTTAGGAATTTATATTTCTCATTTTATGAGCAACACTTTTTTAATGAGACGGTAAAATAGTTTTTCCCAGTTGGAATGGTAATTTCAATTGATCTCCTGCTGATAAGCTATTCCTTACAACAAGCCTTATTTCTAGAGGGTAAATAAAAAATGTGGATTATAAAGCTTTATCTCAGAATCAGATTGTAGACAAACGAGGAACAGTGGTAAAACTAAACAAAATTGAAATGAATTAGAGTGACATATATATTTCTGAAGGTATCTTAGGGAACATTTAATAGCAGATGTGAGTAGATTTATGAGTAGTCGTGGGGAGAGTATCATCTCCAAACTACTCCATGGATGATAAAAGACAGCCATTTTGATAACCTGTGCATGACGGCAGCTCAAGTAGAGGCAAAAAGTCAGCTTCTATGTAATCAGTAGGAACTGATAAGAATTTTTTATTGCACAAGATTCTTGAATCTAGATTTAGACATGGGAACCTTTTTTTCAGAATGCTTTTTTTATTCAGAACTAAAAATTGCAGTTTCGCAAAAGAATGTTATCATTCTCATACAAAAAAATCATGTGATCCATGTTACCAATTATATACCCTTTGAAAGTAGTGTTGATTTTCCATATTTGTTTATTTATTGATGCATTGAGGAAAGATTAACAAGGAAAATTATTATTCAGTGGTTATATAGTTTCAAGATGGTCCTTGCTTTAATATGGACGCCAGCAGTGGGATGTAAACAGTGTTTTCTCTGCATTAAAGAATCCTGTAACGTGGAACTTGGCGGCAGGAGCTGGCACTGACAGCTAGTTTGGCGAGGATTCTTTAAACAGGTGTTGCTGCCAATGACAGTTAAAACATTCAAAACCAGAGAAAGAACCCATAGATTAGAAAACACCTACTTTTATTTGGCACTCTTCTCACAAACATTCCAATTTATCTTTAAAAAAGCATCAAAACAACACAATCCCAGATCTCTGGAGAAATAAAAAGGTTTCTCCAGTGATGTCTGTTCCAGGAGTTATATGTGAAGGCATGATCTGATTGAGCGCTGAGATAAAGAGGATTTAGAGTGTGAAATAACTTTATACTTTACTTGACTGAGCAGCAGCTTCCTTAGTTTTAAGAGCGAAATGCACAAAACTTCATCATATAAACTAAAGAACGGAGCTTAAGATAAACAGCTGAAAAATTCAAAGACAATAAAATCAAAGGTATTTATAAGTCATTCCCTGATTGTAAAAACAGAGTCCAAAAGAAAAGTATCCAAGCAGCAACTGCTTGAAGTGACACATACCCTCTACAGTCAGTTCATGATAGTCCTCGTGACATATCCCCACCCCCACCTGAGAGTCAGGTGTACTTTACCTGTTGACGAGGAAACGATAGGTTCAGGTAACAACAGGTAGATATAGCATGCTGGGTCAGGAATGTACAACTCTTTATCACATAAAAAGTTATTTTACTTAAATTCTATTGATGTAAACCCTTTTTCACATCATAAGGTGTATCTTTTTATAACGTGCAGTGTATCTTATACGAAAAATGATGACCCAATGATCAGTAAGATGTTTGATGTGAAGGAGTAACACGAACTGAATACTGTAACAGATGCATCACCCTTACTGACAGTTGAGGCAAAAAGAAAGATTTTCTTCACTAAACCACTCAACCATCTTGTACAGGATACATTTTCTTAAAAATGTCCTCTTTTAAGTGGGAATGTTTACCGAACTCAAACTGACAGTTTACCTGGTAACCGTGGAAACCAAGACACACCTGCCTGTCTGTTGTCACTTGTCTTTGATGTTGAAACGAGCAGGCATTGTTGTCAGTTTGAAATGGAAGCCTGTGTTCCTGCATTGTACAGAAGCTATGAAAATAGGGAATAACAAGCAGGGAAGGGGATAAGTTCTCAACTCACTTCCAGGAGGATGCCAGACTGGAACCACCTTGATCTGGGAAATCCTCTCTCTCTATTGCTTTATGTTTGTTAGCTTTGTTATGTAGATAAACATGTTTGTCTATCGGCCTGACTGACACTATTCCAAACTGTTGATTGCAGAGGAAAGCAAAACCTTTGCTGACAGGGGAAATTTGTTACCGTGACAACTTGAGAAAACATTAGGATTTATAGTGTAAATGTTTATGGTATTTACAGGTTGGTGATTATTATGTTACACCTGTGTTTTGTTAACATCCCTTGGTGACTTTACAACATGTTGAAACACCTTTTTATATAAGTTTGAACAATGATTAATTCTGTTCTAACATCCATTAGGAATCATGTTAGATCACTAAATCATAAAAATGACATTTTTGAAAGTAATTAATGTCAAAGTTATAAAACAATTTTTCTACAAACTTTATGAAAGTTCTTTAGAAAGTTATTTGAGAATTTATGAGATTTACAACATGAAATCAAATCATTTTATACGGATTATGATCCATTACATTAGTTGAATTAGCAACTTCAATGGAGTTTGCAAGCAGTTTTAGCCGTGCCTTTCTCCTCAATGTGTGCACAGAGTGTGTCAAAAATGAGATCAGCCAGTCTTGTATAACAAGATTACTGCACAAAGGAGTTAGTTAATTATGTTCTGCTTTGCAAGCCTCTAAAGACAGGTGGGAATATCAAAGAACCCAGCGCCTTTCTCAGTGTTGTAAGCTGCTTGTAAGCGACTTTATATGTGACATGCACACTCTTTCATCTCAACAGGTGAACCACTTCCATGTATTCTTCATCAATTTCAACTTAAAAACAGCTCCAAATCAAATCTACATTATCTTTATCCTAGGTTTGAAAGGGAGCATATGAAAGCAGGTAGATTTATGGTCAGGAGCATGTGCCGTGAAATCTTTTGAAGTTTGTCAACTTTCTTGGGTAGTATCATCATCATAGATTCAGGGGGTACACCATATATTCAGGGGGTCCCGTCAAGCTTTAATCTTTTGAAACTTCATAATGAAGATTGAGACTTGTTTCTAAACTCTGCGCTGGTATTTTGAGATTTTGTGGGATAATTTTCACATGAACAAGCTAATTCAGTCCAATATATTACTCAACTCTAACAGGAGGTTGACACATCTCAGTGACATATCGTTATTTTGTAAGGAAAAGGATTTATCTTCTCTAGTTTCAAAAAGTGAATTTTAAGAAATAAGGCTAGTATTTTTGGGATCAACTTGTTGATAAACATGATAAAATCTGTGAATGAAATAATTTTGTGAAACTTTTACTTCTTATTTTTTTCTTTAAAAAGATATCTGATAAAGATCTAGCAAATCCAACCATATTAGGTTTAAGACTGAAGAGCCAAGAAAGTGGATGAAAGCTGTAAAACCAGTAATAGAATAATGTATATCTTATATCTCAAAAGTGCATTTATGTAATAATACTAATAATTGATTTGTAAAGCACCTATTTTCCAACTAAGCTGCTCAATGGTGCTGAACAAGAGAAATATTACATATCATATGCTTAAAAATATTATTTGATAAGCACGCAGTCACCAGCCTTTAACCACATCTCTGTAATGAACACATCAAAAGTGCATCAACTATCATTTAAATTCAAGAAAAATAGAAGGATCAGAGATATAAAAAGCATGTTGTATTGAAACAAGATTAGCCCACATCAAAGGATCTGAGAGCTATCAATTCACACCAGTTTGCTACCAAATCAGCTTGTCACTACAAGTACTTTGCTTAATGTAAAAAGTAGCGACTGAAATCATCTGTGTGTACAGAGATCGATCAATAAACTCAAGGGGCGAGTAAGTAGACAAACTTGTGGAAATGATTCAATTTGTAGCGTGGCCCTCAAGTGACTATGGTCGACATTTAGTAGATTTAATTAATCCTGTTGATCTTGCAGGTTTTTTGGCTGAAGGAAGGAGTGCAGATCGACACGAAGGAAGATAATTTCATCATATCAAGCGAGGGCAACCTGATCATCAACCAGGCTCGTCTTAAAGACACAGGCAACTATACGTGCGGTGCCGTGAATCCTGCAACTCGGCGCCTTAGTGAATCTGCAGTGCTCACAGTCTTTGGTAAGACGCTGACTATGAAATTGTAGCAGCATTAGAGAAACCTTTGATAATAATTCTCTGTCTCCAATTGTCACATTCCTTCGTGCACTCAATGTGTTAATAACTGTTCGGAGACTTTGAGTCTGTGATGACCGATTCCATTTAACGCTGACCGGACGTTTTTGGCACATATTGCTGGCAAAATCAGTATGATTGATTAGATTGTGCATGAGTTATTTCAGATGGTCTCGACACTTGTGTAAAGTGTTTAACACTCTCCGTGACTTTTTAGTCTATAGGTTGATGGACGTTCCTGTCGAAAAGCTTATGATACATGTTCTTAGTAATTCAGGATGATGATAACATTTTAACTCCTTCATCACTAAGAGTAGTATTTATAAATACACAGTAAATGGTCTTTCAAATGCTCAATATATCTTTTTTATTATCCAATGAGATGTTAAACTGTCAGAAGATGTGTTTGCATTTCTTATAATGTTATATCAAATTCAATGAATTTTCATAACTATAAATTATCATTTAGAATTGTTGATAAGAATCTTTTTGATAAATGTAGTTAACACTTTTTAATAGGTATTGATCATTTACAAGTTACATTTCAAAGTATCATTCTTTAATACTCATTTGTATAAAAATGAAAGTCATTGGTTTAAATGTTTTCCTGCCATTTTTTGCCATGAAATTACATCAATTTAGGAAACATTTAAACAATGAAGTTTGTTTTGATAGTGAAATTGTTTGATAAATAAAGACAAATAGCTTCATTACAAGTCCCACATTGAGCAATTTAAAAGATAAAATTCCCAGGGAGAAATACGCCAAACTTGAAATGTTAATTAACAAGAGTAATTCTCAGACTAGCATATGGCTGCAGATAAGCCCAGTTTACTCCTTACCCTCAGCATTAACAACATTACTGTCAAAATCAAGCAAGATTTCCATCTTGTACCTCTTTGACACAAATAGGCAAATTACTGGCAGCCGGCCATTGTTTATGGAAGAGGGATAAATCAAATCTGTGACCCTCTTGCAGTCTCAAACATTCAAACTCTTAGCTGATAAACTGACTAAAAAAAATTCTGTAGTGTTAATGGCTCTGAAGAGATTTCCATTTATCATTGGTTTGTTTATAAGTAGGATAAAGCATTGATGTAGAGGTCTTGATAAGTACAGAGTTAGCCATGGGTGGTGACCAACCACTCACTGTTTCTAATCATGCCTGTCAACCTGCGCCGCCCTCAAGGGATAATGTTATCATAATCTGTATAAAAACCTGCTTTACTGCCCAAATACTTTGATACTGTAGTAGGAGCTGAAATTTGTGTGTACAGGGATTATCTAATGTTATTGTTATTTAAGAAAAGGGAGTAGGCTCAATGTAAACATCTCTGTGGTTGTTACCAAACTTTTTGTAATCCTTAAATAAATGGTAAAAGAACACTTCCTTGCCTAACTTTATTTTCTTTAGTTTAAAGCAATTACCTTTATAGAAAATTCCAGGATTATCCAAATTGGTTTTTATAAGATGTAGGAGATGGGCAAATTCTTCTTTTAAATGTTAAAATATAGGAATATGATCAAATGATCAAATATCAAGAAAATGGGATATTTCTGTTGTATTTAATAGGTTATCAATGTACTATTACATTTAAATTTTGAAAGGTTCAGCTGCTCTTAAAATCTGTATCAAAAGATGACATGATACTAAAATCATTTAAAAAGATGAATTTAAGAAAAATAATTTGTTTACGAATATCAATTTGTTTTCAGAAATAAACTCATTTTAAAACAATTATCAATAATTTTCAGTTAATGGTGGTTGGTCATCATGGAACTCATGGACCGAATGCTCAGCAAAATGCGGGAAGGGAAAGCAGAGACGCACACGCACTTGCACCAACCCCGCCCCTCTCAACGGAGGAAAACCATGTGTCGGGGAGGCTGGTCAACAGAACACATGCACAGCCATTTGTTCAGGTGAGATCCTGTCCTTTGTAGTACTTACCTTTCTTAATACCCACTGATGGTGAAACATTTTGTGTTCATTTTCATCAATTTCAAATTGAATAAAAAAAAATTGTCAGTTCATATGAAATTGTTCATTTAAAACAAAATGAATACAAAATGTTTGATGTCCTCTTATAGGACGGAGAACGGTTTGTAGTCATTCAAGAATTCCATTTTCATTAATGAACTTTTTCTGAAGCATTGATAATCATATTATCTTAATTCCACTTTTAGATATTTTAGTAAAAATGAAAACAAAATGCTAAACATTACCTTGCTCAACTTTCTTTTAACATTAGAAGCATTTGATATGGTGAATTTATGCTTCTAGAATTCTAACCTGAAAAATGAATTAAGCATAAATTCACCATCACTATGATACTACATCAATTACATGCATGAAGTATAGACACCACAAACAAGTCAACATCAAAGGTATGTACTATATATAGTCCTATCAATCAAGAATGAGCCCTGGTAAGTATCTCAAAACACAAGTCATATAGATATATTTAAATTGTTTCTACGTCTCTTAAGGAAAATCATTTCAATTATCTTTAAATTAAATAATAATTAAACTCAATAGTTTTCCTTGTTTTCAAATTGTTGATAAGACTTTATAGATAATATAAATCAAAGACCCTTGTTAACACATGACCACCATAAAACAATTTTATGAACGTTTAAGATTAGTTTAACATAGAAAATTACAGGTGACACTAATCTAGGATTAGTTGAGGCTATTTACCTTAAATCATTGCCCCTGGCGCCCTGTCTGTTCATCACAAGGTTGCTGTCTGGTAGCAGAGTACACATAGCTTCAGGTGAAGATGTCACACATGACTTATAGACTGGGCTGAAGCAGGGTGACATGCTCCCTCCTTCACTGTTTTTATTCAAAGCAGATTTTCTCGATACATAAAATTTCAAATCTTAAAATCAAATATCTTATGATTTGAGAGGAAAAATAAAAAATTGTTACTTTAATGTTTTATTTTAATAAGATTAATGGGAAATTAACAGGGTGATATTCTCCCTCATTCCTTGGTTTTGATGCAAAGCAGATTTACTAACATGAAAGTTCAAATATTTCCCAAAAATACCTAAGAATTATGATTACTGAAAAGAAAACCAAAACATTTCAAGTAACTATTCTATCTATTAACCTGAGGATTTGACAGAACATAAATATATATATAATATAAGTATATTTGAGGTAAAGAGGGGTCATAAACAGGGAGATATAGTATTTCCGTATTATTAGTATAGTCAATCTACCAGAGTTAATCATGATCGATTTAGTCTAAACTTTGATAACAAAATCAAATGAATATGAATTTGTTTTTGTAAAATGATAACAGGTAATTAAATATGGAATGATTTGATTTTAACCACAGCTTCTTCTTGAAAATCCCAACTCATATCCTTTACAATCTGAATTACATATCCTTTACAATCAGGAGTAAATTTCCAGAACAAATTAAGATTGAGGACCAAAAGGATGAACAGTGGCAATTTATTTGAGGATATTTTAACTCGAGGAAACTGAATAATATTGATGAGCTCAGTTCCATGTTGAAAAGCAATCAGAGGATTTTTACAAGAACATTTCTCAGAAAAAGACGAAGTTGACACTTTGTTGGCGCCAATGAGAATCAGGATGCAATCTTCAGAGTTACGTCATTGTTTGCATGTGTCAAGCACAGAGTAGCTGCTAGTTAAGTCATAGGTGAGAATGGAAGTGTTCGAGAACTAGCATGAGGTCCGTCTGATAGACTGCGTTCTTAGTCCCAGGCTCCGCTTGTCTTCTTCAAAATGGTTTTCAAATCCCTCTGTGTATTGAATCGGACTGTCGCTTTCTAAATTATTCTACATCTGAAGAGGTATTTACATTAATGATATTAACAGTTGTCTTTCACCATGAAAGAAGGGAACTGATTTCTAAAAGGGATTATTTTGGAATTCATAATTAAACCTGTGATAAAACCATTTACATTAACAAAATAATCAATTTAAATTTTTATTTTCTCCAAACAATTTTTTGAGTGATGATCGCTTTTGTATAAGGTGTAAATTGACATGATGTTTTAATTATTGGTTTCATGTTAAGAAAAATTAGATGTTTGAGATTTTGATAGAAATTTCGAGTTATCTACTTTACAAGTAGGAATCTATTTCTAGGCACAAGCATCAGAGGTGTACACTTACTTCAAGATAGTGACTCTAATGGATTCAAAACTTTGATGATGAATTAATGACTTTATCAGTTCATGTCATTAATCATAATAAGATCTACTTATGAAACCAGTTACATTCATTTATCTAGAAAGAGCAGGGTGAGCTATCAACAGAGTACCCTTTGGTTCTAAGATATGTTGTTAGGGAAAGATTACCAGCTTGCCAAGATGGCCCCATGGCCTGGAGTTAGCCATGAAATACATTCATCATCGGTTCCTTTTGAAAGATTTTATCTCAAATCTGAAAAGTACAATCAGAATAATATATCTATGCTGTCAGGATGTCATTTTTAAAAACAAAATTCTTAGAATTGCAACTTTTGAGAGTGTATTTCAATACCAATCCATTACAATGATTAACAGTTATTTAATGTCTTTTGATAAGACAAAATATAATAAATATTCCTATTGAAATATTAAAAGAAAACTGTACATTTTGAAAGATAAGTAGTTTAATCTCTTTCATCTGAAAATAAAAATTCATCTTCTAATTTGAAATATGAAGTAAAAATTTTTGGAAGATCTTCAAAGCAAATTCTATGTCCCCAGTGAGTTAAAAGGTTAAGAGTGAGCCGCCTTGTTAGTACCCTTCACATGTAGATAGTTAAACCAGATGAAATAAAGCGCTCTTTACCCATGGAAAAACAACACGTATCCCAAGATGATGGCAGCATGCACTGGGGCTAGCTTTTACGTGACTGCAGACCTACTGGTAGGCACAAGTCAGAACAGACTCCAGTTCATTGCACAGTGTAGCCCCTCACAGCGCAGTCATCGAAGGAGGTAGAGGAAAAAATGGCGAGACCTTGATTAATTCAGCTCTCCGAACAGGCAGGACATTCTCCTAGAGTTGATGCAAACTTTGATGGGCTGAAATTTCAGGGTTCATATAAAAAGATTATGTTGCAATTGGCCTGCTAAAGGTACGAAGGAAGATCAGAGGCGGGTGTTTGTTGTGTCTTGCCGCACTTTTAGCGTGTGCCCCTGTCTAGACTTAAGCCCTCACTGGTGCCAGCGCCAATATAAGTAATTGACCGGTGATTTTAATCAAGACCATATAAACCAAATTTCCCACAATGAAATTGAGCCCAGGATATAAGGCTCTCTAAGGCCTGATTTCGGACTCTTACATTTGTTTCTAATTTCCTGGCCATTTCGTTTCCCTCCCCCCTTCTTCGTTTCCCTCCCCCTTCTCCCCATTTCCCCTCTTCTCTCCCCCTCTCGCACATTTCACTTAATTCCCTAATTTCACCCAATCAGACAAAGATCCACTCTATCAAGTGGAGAAAATGAGGAGGAACTAAGCTAAATGTGACATAAAATAGATACAGTGTAAATAAGTTGCTGGTCTTTTCAAATGAGGAGTTAAAAATGTTCAACGTCAAATCAATTAATGCAAACTTGGGCTGTTAAATGAAAAGTTAAGGGATTTAGTCACTCATTAGATTGATGATGTCAGTGAGTAATCCTTTTTTGGCTTCTTTAATTAAATTACATTTGATTAATTAGCCTGAAGTCGAGTCATCATGATTAGAGAGAGGGTATTAGTTTCAAATTGAAACTTGTCTCTGTTTCTGTCTTTGTCGCTCACCTTTTAAATTAGAATTATTTTTAATTTTTTTCTAAACTTTCACTTAAATTCATCTTATTTTTGCAAGAATATAACAGTCCTAAACCGTATTAAATAGAATATCACCTATAAAAGGTCTAAGAAACTAGCATATGTGGTTAGATATGTGAAGAGGTTTGCAAATAAGAGTTGATTAGATCATAAGCATATATGTTTAGTATCATAATAATTGTTATGAACAATATATCCTTGAAATTTAACAAACAATGATTGAACTAGAATCAAATCCAAAAGGGTAATCATTATTTGAACATTAATAAATTATTTTCATGTATTATTTATTATAAACAACAATAATAAATTAAAAAAAAATTAAATCAGTATTCTTAAAAAATCATGACTATCTTTATTAATTTTGTAATTACTGTAAAATAGAATTATAGAATAAATATGAAAGTCATAAGGTCACGCTCAAATAAAAGGTAAGTTGTATACCTATCTGTTCTTTATACTTTGTTTTTTGTATAGAAGAAAGTTCTCCTTCACAATTTGGCACTCTGAGTTGTAAGATGATTTCAGCCACTGTTTGGTTCTCTCCTGTTTACCTGAAGTGTGGAATACTAAACCTAGCCATCACATGTAGTGTTCAAACTGGTTTTATTCACCTTAGAATATGTAGTTGTCTCCCTTATTTTTGAAATTTCATATATAATGAATACTTCAAATATTTGATAATTCAAATATTGAATATTTCAAATATTAGATGTTTTGAATATTGAATATTTCAAATATTTGATATATTGAATTTCTTCTTTGTAGTCTTTTAGACTGTAGTCCCTAGATGTCAATCTATTTAATCCATTTGACCCATGTATTGTGCATGAAGATCTATGTATATAGATTGAACCAACACAAAATGTTGCATGATTTTGTGATGTGAGCAAAAGAAGGGGACATCACTCATGTTGCACACTTCAGGTAAATATGGATTCAATTTCAATAGAGGTCGTTAAGTTATCTACATTTCAGAATAAGCCTTATTTTGAGGGAGCACTGTGAACTAATGTGTAATTTTTTTTTTTCTCATTTGTATTTTTAGAAAGTCTCATTTAGATATCGTTGGTTTTCATTTCTGTGATGTAATATTTCCTATAGTATGTATCATTGTGTTTCCTTTGAAAGCACTGTTGTGAAGTTTTTCTGTATATTTTGGTTTGTGACTGCCCACTCTAGCTATGAACCTGTCTTCCTGTGACTGTTGTCATCAACCAATGTCCCTCCGATGTTCTAGCCAATCATTTGTCAAGGGGACCTTCAATTTCAGGAAAATCATCACTGGATCAAACTCAAAATTCAAAACCTAGGGCTAAAAATCCAAGAAACATTTTGAAATCAAAATCAAAACCATAAACTTCAAATCGTGCTTTGATCAGAAAGACTTTTTCTAACTTCTTCAACTAACACCAAAACTATTGGTCAGGTTTTGGAATTAACACATTAATCCCTATCGCAAAGCTAGCCTATTAACGCAGGCTCCGATATATTTTGTAGTTGACGGCCTATGGGCGCCTTGGTCGTCCTGGTCTACTTGTAGTCCCGATTGTATTCACCATCGGCGAAGGTCATGTGACAATCCCAAACCGACCAATGGCGGCGATTATTGCAATGGAAATGACCTTGACACCACGAACTGCACGGGGGGACTGTGCAGAGGTACCTCTTATTTTGTTGTATTTTTCTTTCTTTCTCTCTTTTCTCTCTTCATAGCATGCTTCAGTATCTCTCTCTCTCTCTGTATGTATAATGCTAGCTCATTCTGCAGTGGCTGTTTTAGTGTTATGGTTTCCATCTTGGCCTCTGGAGCCTCTTTTGCATCTTGCCTTATAAGGTCACAGTGCTCCCCCAAAGTAAAACAAATTTTAGACTTTATGAAAGAGGGCACATGTTACTGCTATTTATGCTTGTAAGTATGATTTGTTTATATTCTTTGCAGACAGTTCTTTGTTATATGACTATGTGCCATCATGCTTATTGTGCTTTTGAATGTGGATATTGCAAGTCTTGAACATGCTTGGTCATGCATAGCATTCATCTTTCTTTTACAGGACGTTTTGTTTCATTGATTTTGTTAAAATTATCTATTCAGAGGAGTGTCGGAAAGCAGCATCTCTGAAATGTAACTGATTAAAGCTAAATAGATTTTTTTGTACAGTATCAAGATAATATGAACAACTTTAATTTCAAATGTACATTCAGTCTTTATGAACAATAATCCACTTGCAATTAACAATTAATCAATTAGTGCTCAAACAATCTGTGTTGCAAATTTACAGGAACTACTATGAACATATGCCAATTAATTGCCAAGGTCACTGCATGCTTAAAGATAGGCACTCTTGATCTCCCCTTGGATCTGTATGTAAAGAGTCAAGCCATAGATTATTTTCTACCACTTGACTTACACGACTCACAGTACCTTTAATGGCCTCAACAGAGAAGAGGCAATCTGTAGAGAGGGTTGTCATCAGGATTATCTTCACCAACATATCTTACACAGGATTTGTGTCAGATCTTAGACATGGTTGATAAACACCTATTTCTGTGGCCATTTTGGTTTCAGTGATTAAAGAACATTTTTCTTCTGATCTCTGTATCTTTGAAAGTGTCAAGTCGTCCCTCATCTCGAGAGATTAGTTCCTACCACTCATTATTCCATCAGCATCTTGACAGGCCAAATCTTATCACCCTACACACCTGGTTACAGGCTTCATGTAAACTTCAGGCTTCTTGTCTCTTTAAATCTTTAAGAGATTCTTATAGAGCCATTAATAGTATTCATGCTGTAATATGATTAAATGAAGTATCTTAAAAGTTATGGCTTGTTAAGTACTTTTTCCAAATATTCAAGCAATATACGCTATTTGAGTGAAGAAGTTAAGAAAATGAGCTTTGAATTCCAATCTATCAATCCACTAATTTCCAAGTTATAAATAACTATCTTTCTTAGATAAGAATGCAAGATAGCAAGTTGGAGTAATCTCCCCTTGTTAAGTGTGAGAAAGGGGAGGCGACTCTGATATGCAGATGGTGAAATTCTTGGGAGGTTGTTCAATTATGCTCAAAGACGTCTCTTGCCAATCATGCCTTATGCATATTTTAGCTCAAATGTTGATTCCTCTTGCTAAAAGGATGTGTTATCTTCCAAACTGAGCAAAGAACAGAACACTCTATCATGCTGTTGACAAGCAATTGCAATTTTTCTGTTTTCATGGAGAATGTTTCATGTTTCAAACTTGTGCAACTGTAAAGGAAAGCGCTGCTAACTTGTATTCAATCTTCAACATATGAAGTCCCTGTTGATACAAAACTGTCAAAATATGGGTAATTGCCTAAGCAGTTTTGAAAGATTAGAAGTGTTTTGTTTCTGAAGCCTGTTTATCATTTGCTTGTTGCACATCAAGATCTGTGTCGCTTTGAACAACACTTAGTGCAAGCTTGAGAATTTGTTATTAATCAAACAATCATTTAAATTAGATATCCTGCGGCAGAGCATGATAATGTAGTTTCTAAAGAAATATCAACCTGAAGTTTCAAAAATCAAAAGTTCATCTTTTAAATCTGTCAGACAGTGCTTTCATCTTGGTTGATAAATGATGACAAGTTAAATTCTTGATCTATTTGTTTAAAATCTAGGCATGTTTTTCTTAAGCATTTTTCAAATGGTTGGTTGGTACCATGAACTTGTGGCCTGAAAGATTATCAGGCTATTATTACTATCACTCCAAGCTTGTCAACACACAAAGAAAATTAAGAAATTCCTCCCAGGAATGATAAAATACTGCTTGTGGTCAAGTCTGGAGATACTGACCGATATGGACTGACCTGTCCAAACTGCAGATTGGAGGGCACCAGAGTGCCCCTATCAGTTCCAAATTGAAATATATCCTGAGTATTTATTACCAGGATTGTGACACCTCATCTGCCTTATCTGATTATGAGGATATATATGCCTCTGCTTGGATGGTCACTAACTATGCAGGCAGCTGTCAGGCTGAATTATCTCCCCCAAGGAACTCTTCTGTAATTTGAGGAAGGAAATTTTCAGTTCTGAAATAGAACCCACCCACATGTGCACATGAAGGACATGAATGCAGGATTGTATTCTTACTTGAAAACAATCATTTGTGTTTCTGTTATTATATTCTAAAACAATATATTTACTGTTTATATATCTTTATTCTGTTGCCCCCCACATTAACCAAAATCACAAAGATAATTACTTATTTATGGCTATTAAAGGAGCATAGTCATTGAACCCTGCTGTAATGGATGGGACAGTCATAAAAACCAATGATAGTCATTACCATAACAGGAAATATAATCTCTAAATTGTTTTCCAATGACAGTGCCAGTATAAATGACCACATTAATTATACATACAGGTAGGCAAATCTACAATCTCGTTAGTGGTCTTTGATCTGACCCAGTAAGGTGTATCACCTGTTCGGACCTTGCAGAGTGTTATCTTTTATCACTAGAATTGCCACCAGAGTGATTTATAGGAGATATTTCCCACACCTGTGGCTAGTATTATAAGTGGAACATTGTTGAGATGGGTGCTATCACACTGTCCAGTGTGGTGTCAATCACCAGCTAGTGCTTTATCTCTTATATTTCGCTGACCGTGGGATATTGCTTTCAATAACCCCCCCTTCTCCCTTGTCCAACCAAATTTATCATGTAAATCTCAATCTATTTATAGGACAGTGTTAGAATTTCATATAATCATTGACATCATTTGGAAGGATGATTTTGACAAGAAATTGTTTCAAGTCAATTTTTCTGTCATAAAAATTGCGGGAAACATGACATATCATTCCATCATTAAAATTCCATTCCTTTCATATGAATCTGTTGAACAAATGAAACATGCAGCCTTTTAAGCATTAGAGTGATAACATGCAACTACAAACTCATGCATGTCAAATTGAAAGAATTATTCTTTCAAAATTTGTACGGAGTAGTTTTCAACTTTGTGTAAATACATTAGCTTTGGTCGGGTGTGAAATTATTTCTGTATGCCTCGTCTGTCTAGGATGTGGCAAGATCATCTCAAGGCTTTGAGCTCAAGCCTCTCTCAACTTCTAATTGACGCATGGAAGTGAGTTTTCACCATCTCATTAGTCCAGCTTTGTCAGCCCGATCAGAAATATTCATCTTGAATAAAGCCAAGTCAGTCAAGCATGAGTTAAAATTTTATTTGATGACACTGTTAGCAGTGGTCATAAAAAAATGCTGAGCACATCAGGCATTATTTGACATGCGCATGTGTGTGTAATCTGCGAGTATGCAGCTGATAATCAGCCCCTGGTCGCCTGGCTGTCATATAGTGTGAGGAGACAGGGATGCTACAGGGGTATGCTTTGACACCATCGCTCTTCAATTTGCTTAATAAGAAACGGCAGTATGTCGCAGCTAATGTCTGCAGGGCCCTGCAGGGTGTCGGAGTTAGTCAGCCAACCCCAGAGACACACCGCTATCAGACCTTCTACAAGATGGTGTCATTTTAGGACAATTTGCGATCGACTTGCATCATCTTCGTGATCCGCTCCCTCCAACAGGAAGGGATTAGGTTGGGGCTTGAAGCGTTATCTCATCCTAACATCCACAGAATTACGCACTTCATCCATCATCATTCTTTGTCTTCCCACCTTCCCTCCTTGCACTATGTTCAACAAAATATAGGGAGCTCTCTTGGTAATTTATTTTGTCGTAAGACATTGAACAAAACAATTTTGGGATTTAAAAGC
The DNA here is from genome assembly GCA_916613615.1 of Steromphala cineraria. Lineage (NCBI taxonomy): Eukaryota > Metazoa > Mollusca > Gastropoda > Trochida > Trochidae > Steromphala > Steromphala cineraria. The sequence goes on from OU744721.1 coordinate 13,494,186, forward strand.
AAAATATTTCATGTAAGGTTTGGCTTTTCAGAAAAGATACAAATTGCCCCGAGAAAGACAGTGCCACAGAAACCAGGAAAGGATACCGGTAAGGTGTAGGCAGAAGTTTGAAAGTCGTCTGCACTACTTTCTGTAGCGTGTGGTCTAGAGCTAATTTCCCTTGATTCTAGCGCCCTTTCATAACACTTCTCCCTTCGAACCTTTGCCTCCTTCATAACATTCCCCTCACAACTAATTACTGGTTTATCTAATTCACTAGCGTTTTTCATAGTAGTCCACATCGTAGTTCAGAGTACTTCTAGATCATTGGGCCACTCATTGATGCATTTACAATTTCACATTTCACAGACATCTTTCATGCATTTTTACTCACATTGGTCTCTTTTGTAAAATCAAAAATATTTTACACCCATTTTCATTCATATAGATGGCTTTTTACACCACAGACTATTTTTCTAGCATATTCACAAATTAAGCTTTTTTCCCCATTCATTCACCTTCAACATGCCATATGAACAATTCAACACAATTTCATCCCGTCACATATGGCCTCCATTTGTTACCTTACGTTTTAAATGTAATTCTTAGAAACGAACTCTAAAGAACAATTCATGAAGAAAGCTAGTTAAGATAACGATACCAAACATCTAAGCTTTTGATGTATGTGGTTGGTTATGAGAAAACTAATATTAGGAATGCATGATGGATTTTGTGAAGAAAGCGCTTTCAGAGTTCTAGGGAATGATTCCCAGGCACATTTTCTCTTTGCTTTCCGAGGTGTGTTCTTCGACTGCTGGTCACAAACTCCCAAGAACTGCCGTTAGAAAATGAGTTGCTCTGCTTGGCTGCATTTTCTATAGTTTATTGTCTACTGCCTAATCTCTTGCATCTGGTAGGGATTCTTTCACTACTGTCTTCATAGGCAAGCCAAATTGGGAGGAGAACGTTCGGAAATAGCATGTGGGATCCTAGCAATTACCTACTGCAAATAATCCTTGACCGTTTTTATGGATGGTGTGTAATGAAAGTTAACATTTATTGTAAAAACAACTGTGTTTTATTGATCATTCCATTATTAGCTGATAAAACAAACAAAATTAGACTTCTCTTTCAAATAATCTTCTAAGCTATCTTTAGTAGCGACAGCAAGAATTTATAGAAACTAAAATTAGTAATAAATTTTTTGACTTATTATTAAAGGGATGTTCATTACATATGAAATGTATATGTCTTGAATAAGAGCTGGAAAAATAAGCATATATCAATTATCATATTATATTTTACGAAAGATAAAAAATATTTCGTTTTCTCATGAAAACTTTTCAATCATATGTCACAAACTCATTCTTTCTTATTTCATTCTAGTTAAACACTTCGATTCTGCATTCATTACTTCATGTAATTAATTATGCTGACAATGTTTTCTTATTTAACTTGACGTCAGATCTCAGAACTCTTCATGATCTTATGGATTTGTATTATTATTTCAGGATCAAACCAATTCAACTCGTTCGTTGAAAAATCTCATGAAGGTTAGTGAGCAGTGTTGTGATTGGGTGTAGGGACTACGTGTTGTTTGACCTCTGACATGGTGAAGGGACTATATGTTGTTTGAATTCATCCTTTCCAAAAATCTAACGCATGCGCTACCAAGAACACTGCTGTTGATTAACAATTCTGTTTGCATTTTGCTTCCAATCTTTCTTAAGCATTATGCATGATTTCTAACTTATGTAAGGCCATCATACAATATCTAAACGATGATTCACAGCGACATCATATTTTTTTCTGGCAGATAAAGAATTTCATTTATGGTTCCACCACTTCTTGCTAGTGTTTTTTGGTGTGTGAATCGAACCAAGACCCTTTGAAAATAATGTGAAAACCAGATTTACTCCAGACCACATCAGTTAGCCATAAAAGATGAAGAAATTTTTACAGTTAGACACGTTCTCATTCCCATGGCATTTGTACAAAATATTCCTCCTTCCTCATAATTTTTGACAAGCCTCAAATCTTCAAAGTCTTGAAATATTTATCGCAATTTTATCAAACCCTTGGTTCTGGCATGGTTAGAGAAAGTGAGATGGTTGGACTGATAGAGGAAGATAAGCTGGCAAGTCGACTTTGGTTACCTCCCGACATCTGTGGATTACGTTAGAAGTGATTAATGGCAGCTCACAGTTCATATAAATCTGATTAATTCTATTTTATGATGTGAAACAGTGCTAACTTTATCTAGTTTCCTGTGCTGATTGTTATCTATCATGGCCATCCCTTTCCACCGTCAAATTCATCCTAGAAATCCATTTTTTATCCAGAAATGATAGCTCCCATACAAATTTGATATTCTAGTTTAAAATATTCAAATGAGACTTTCAAAGCACATCATTGTCTCTTTGTTTTGCATCTCAATGCATTGTGAATCTTTTGAGTTTGTCTGCTTGATGAAAAGTTTCTTCTCACATTAATTTTTAAAAATGGAATAAAATAAAAAAAGAGTGATTCATATGCAATATTTATAACAATATCAAATATAAGACCAAGTGATAGTTATAAAAATATTAGGAAAACAATACAAAATTGTAAGCCCATTTAGAAATTAAAGTTTACGAAATTGCACGATAATAAATTTGATGTTAAGTCTTTTATGATGAAGTATGTATTTTTGATAATCAACTTAAGAGATATATAAATAAATAATAATATTTGAAAGCAAAACTCCAATCTTTTGAAAAACCAATTCACATGGTTATTAGTAAATGATTTATGATTACACCTTATGAACTCTGACATGTCCAACTATGACCTTTGAACTGTCATCTAGAGGTTGGAGCTAATTAATATGCATGTTCTTATGTCACTGAAGAGTTCATGAGTTACATCAAAGTCAAGCATGACTCTCACTAATATGTTATGTCAAAACTTATGAATAATCACAGTTCTTTGAGGTCAGGCATGTCTTTCTAGAACTAGGTCCCTACAAATCTATCATTGTAGACAGAGACTCAAGCATTGAAACATCCTGGGGTGGGGGTGAGAGTCAGGGGGGATCCAGAAATTAGATTTTCGGTACCTATCGAAGAGGGGGAGGCAATTTTTTTGTGTAAATGGTTGTGACTGCTTCTTTTAAATTCCCAACTGGGGGTGAGGGTTGTGCAGACATCAGATTGTCTCCAGAATGTCGCTGACGGCAGCCTGTGTTACTGACATGTGGCAGACATTTGTCTTCTGTTGGTAACCGTGACAACTCTCAACATTTATACCCTTCCTGTAGCTACAGATGCCACAAAGTCTAGACTTTGTGACTTTTGATCAAACTTTATGTAAATAATTTCATAAAATTCTATGAAATCTAGGATTTTTAGAACAATAAAATGTTTTTTTAAATTCAAAATTGGTCTGAAATTAAAATTATAATCTGAAATATATATATTCTGAAAATATCTATTTAAATCATAGGAAGATTTTTTGTCAATTATTTCTACTCTTAATCAATTTAGTTAAAAATTCTACATAGAAAAAACAACAAAATTGGAAATTCATAAGGAAATTGTTCTTGGATAACCATAAACAGTTTAGAAGTAAAGATACCCCGGTAAGTGTCAAATCAATCGAGAGGTTTATGACATTGATCTCTTTGATGTTTCATGCAAGAAGAGTAAAAACAGATTACCGTTATATCTTGTTCCGCTCTGTGATTTTAACGAGCGAAACAAGTCTTTACTAAATGAACAAACTCATTGACAAGTGAGAAAATCAATTTTTCATGAGAGAGTAATAGTCAGATTGTAAGTTAACATCAAGGGGATATCGCCGTTATAGACTTCACGAAATAACTACAGTTAACTAAAGGCCGTATAGTTTTGTCTCGACCCAACAAACTCATTGCCTATTCCTTTTGAGCCATTATGCTGGCACCAAGCATGCAATTTGTGATCTTACTTCAAAAGAAATCTAAAAAGCCATATTTATTATGTATGGGGGAAATATAACATTGGTGCAAGGTGAGTAGACATTTGCTTTTCAATTGGTCATTTGCTTGCATAATGGAAGAGGAAGGTTCGGATTTGGAATCCATTGTCTGAGGCAGTGTGAAGTTGAATTTGTCGTCCATCGAAATATACCAGGCTTGTCAATTTCAAGCTCTATAACACAGACTCTTTGGAAACTGGAACTAAATGGATTGTTTGCTTTATGTGATACAGAGAGGAGATAATTTTTAATGGAAACACACTTATTTTGTTTGCACGTGTTGATTCTTCATAATTCGGTTGACTTTTTGTGCTGCTTCCAAATTTCTATTCATAATTAAAACTTGATGAAATTTGCAGTGAAGAACTTTTTTCGCTCTCTTTGAAAGATTTTTAATTATTCATATTTGAATTTTTTTCAGTTTTCATGATGAACAAATGGTTATAACAAACAGATTTGTATATTACTAAAAAAATCCTTATTTATCATATAAATAACAGAATCCCAAAACAATAAGCCATAATGTGTTTCTAGAAATTTGATTATTGAAATATAAGCTCTATGATTATTATTCTAAAGTAGAAATAATTCTGGAAAGAATGGATTTTATGGAATAACAAATGTCCTTCATATGCGACAAACAATTCTTGTCGACTTGCTCGAAGCTTGAAGTAGATTTCATAGACCTTGGGTGCAGCGTTTGTTGATTCAAGTGGCATTTCCCCAAAACAGAGTCACACAAATTTTAAATCTTTTACTCAACAGGAAAATGGAGTTTCAACATTGTTTAAGTTTCATCAGATTGAGCTGGGTTCAGTTTGTCTAAATAAGAGAAACAGCCCGTCTAGAGACATATCATGCATTTCACAAGCCACATCTGTTGTTACCTTGACTGGCACAGCTTAAGGCTGAAATTATGCTTGCAACATTTCCGCAGTATTGTTTGAGTTTGAATTGTACGCTTTTGCTGATCTAGCTTGCTGTATGCTTTTTTCTGCTTTTTCTTTCAAAACTTATATCTTCTTTTAAAATAATCTTTTTTAGTGTGTTCTTTAGATATTTCTGTTTATGAATTTTATCTAAATATTTTTTTAAGTTCATATTAATTTTAGAAAACTCATACATATATTTTTCATTAATTTATTTTTAGAAGAAAGTGCTAACAATTTATCACTAATGTCTTTCAAATTTCAGCTTTTTTACTAATGGTTATATATAAAAATGAAACTAACATGCAGCATGTAATTTGTTGAGATAGTTTTTATTAACTTTAATTTATTTATTTCAGCGAGTCGAGCCGAGGATGATGAGAATATCCCAGTATACATCAGTGTCTGTGTGGCAGTCGCAGTCCTCATTATCGCCATTGTTGTTGTCGTTATTGTCATGCGACGAAAGCGAGCCCAAAACAGGGGAGGCTACTCTGATGGACATCGTCCAGGTAACATTGAAATCTATCAATGATTTTTACATTTTCTTCAGAAAGGATTATGGTATTGCTGATTAAAGTGCCATCAAAGAGAAAATTTAAGTTTTATGTTGTTATGTTAGTCTTTTGATCAGAAGTGTTTTGTTCATTTCAACTTCTACATCTTGGATTCCGCTTAGGGTGTTTATCAACTGTAAGATAGAATAAATTAAGATTTGCATCATTTATTTTTTTCTTTAAAAACAGTATTTGATGTAAGACACAACTCTTAAGAACTTTTGAAATAAATGATTTACTATCAACTTTATAAAAATTAAGAAAATGAACTTGTATGCATGTTATTGTTAGATGATGTACAACTGATGTTTTTAGTTATTCTGTCCACAGATGCAAATATGGCATCTCTTGGTGATGATGAAAAGAAAATCAGTAAAAACGGTGGTAAGTGAAACCATTTTGGTACAAGCAGTTAAAAACTCAAAGTTTTAATGAGTGATGAATTCAAACAGCTTGCTTTGATCTAAATTTGCAGCCTCATTTCCAAATTTTACGAAAAACAGGCGTGTTCAATTTTGTAAAATTAATTACAAAAAATCAAGTTGAAATGCACACATCAAAGAAAACACTGACCTTGTTAAATTAACCCTTTGTTTGTTAAATGAGGTCGTCACATTAAGATGTGACAGTCAACCTTAAGTCACACGCCTGCTGAGTTTTTCTATAGTATCTCGTAATGGAATCAAGAAGCAAGTTGGGAGGTATTGTTTGACGAGGTCATTAAAGACCATGTGCCTGTACCCTCGGGAGGGTTTGAGGGTCGAAGAGGGCATGGTAGGTAACCCACAAGGTTCCCAGGCAACCCCCGGGCAGATGTGACACTGGCCCAGTCTTTCGTATTTATCTCATTAGGTCGCCTGTCACTACCAGAAGCCAATTGAAATGAGAATCACAACTTTTTTCACGTCTGCTTTCCCTCAGTTGCAGCACATGACCCTAGACCTTGTAGAAAAATGTCCGCCAAATGTCTCCAAAGACAGTTTGTCCTAAACAATCGCGGCTCTGGTCAGGCTTTAATGATTCTTAGCGCTCGTTTAATTTTTGAGGCTTGAAAATTGATCTGGTTTTGCCGGTTCAGTGTCGTGGTTCTAACTTAACAGAGTGAGACATCTTTGAATTGGCGGATGAGAACATGTTAGTTTTTACTGGTGATAGCTCTCTAATACTTGTCTGTGTAAACACTGTTTGTTAGTAGCGCTGACAAGAGTAGGAAGTTGGTGACATTGTCGATTGATTTACACAAATGAACGATTGATTTAGATGAGTCGCAAGACAAGAGTGGGAACACAGATTACTTGATTAAGATGGAAATAATTCGATAATTTGCACTTTCATGGCCAGTTTAGTTGGCTTCTTGAGCAGAGTGCCTTAAAAAATGCTGCAGAATTAGAGACCCCGGCTCTGTAACAAAGGATTTCAAAGACGTAAGGGTTACATGCCTGATGAAATGGGGAAAGTGTTAAAACAAAAAGCTATTTGTCATTGTTAAGGGATCACATAATTATCCTATCCTTAATAAACACCAAATTTATTGCAGGGCTTACAACTGATACTTTTTTGCTCATAAAAGTTGTAAAAAATGACATTACAGATTTCTCTTGGTGATAAATTGTAAATTAACTTTGTAAGTGAAGAAGAAAATATCAAGTTAAATTTGTTCGGAACAGTTTTGACATAATATGAAAAATCTTTTTATCTCTTGACATTACAGCAGGGCTACCAGTGCTTTGCAAACCAACCACATGAGAATTGGTTATTCAAATTTTTAAAAGCCTGGATCAAGTTATAATACCCAAGATCGTTTGAAGTTAGCCAAGAACAAAAGCATTCAGTGACAAGAGTAGGAAAAATCTGACCAAGATCAATTCATCATGGAAACTAAGGGGCCTGCTTATCCTCATTAAAAGCCCATTTAGAAGTAATACAATGATAGAAGCTAGGTTCCAGTTGTATCACAAGGGGAGGGAGGGGCTGTGCAGATTGGATGGAATCTTATGACTGATCGGGTGTCACTTCGCCCCGCCCTCCTGGGTTTCCTAAGATAACCCTGACAGGCAAACATAGTAGTTAAGCACTGAACCTCTTAAGAAATCCCTCTGACTCAAACATTGGGTTAAGTTGAATTAAATTTGCACGAAACTCACAAAAATTAACCCTGTTCGAAAGAGCAACAGAGTCATCTGGATTTAAAATGGTATTGGCTGTTTGAAATTGCTAATAGATTAGATTCGCGAAAATTGCCATGAACACTTCATCAAAATTGACACCTTGGACTAGCAGGACATTCAAAGAAATGAAATTCCTCTTTTTCCTCTTTTTCTTAATAAAAAATTCATTTGGCTCCTTTATAAAGATCGGTTTATAAGCTGAGAATTTCTTGAGCTCATTACAATACGCGGATGTGATACCCTGTTTCGAATGAAAAGTAGAAAATGGAAAACACATTGATTGAAGTCTGGTCTAGGATAATTAAAAATTAATTTATTTTTCAGATATGCTGTCAGTTCCGCCAGACTTGACTCAAACAGTTGTAACTGTTGCTCATGCAAACTCAGGCGACTTGCCGAACAACAACCACGTAAACACGGCTGAAAAACCACCCGCATATAGCGTACCCGACAACATTCACCGCCATTCTGGAACCCTGGGTAAAAACAGCAAGACTCTTCTAGTCGAACCAACCATTAACCACAATGTGAACAACTCGATGGAAAAACTTACAATCAAAGACAAAAACAGTTTATCGGTGCCGTCACTTCGGCCGATGTCTCAGTGTGAGTCGTTACAAGACAGTCGTCAGTCGATGATCTCGATGCAGCTCCCCAGTACGATAGATGCCGAGGCTGTTACCTGGAGTACCTTTAACAGTAATGGGGGACGTCTTCTTTTACCTGAATCAGGTAAGATATAGTTCACACTAATTATTTGGGTGATTTAATTCGGATTTAACAAATATTTTAGATATATCAAAGATTCTTGTGTATCAAAACTCAATCATTTTAGGAAAACCCTACTTAAATATCTTATTAATTTTATCCCAATTTCTATCAATTTATTTTACTTTGTTTATTTTGTGATAACAATGTTTTTTAATAATTCATAAAGTATTCAAATTTGTTTTTGCTATTTAATCAAGAAAGAAAACACTAAATCTGATTTATGAGATGATGGTCCAACTAGAAAGTAGTAGTCATTTATTCCTAATTTAGAGACCATTTGTTTTAAAACTGAATCAATTTTAGTCATTTTTCTTTTCACTGTGTGTACTTAAACTTTCAAAATTCTTGACAAGAAATAATAGTCAAGCACAAACAAATTAACAATCAAATATATGATGTGACTTTTAGAAAAAAACAGTTATTTAGATACTGTACAACTCTTCTCATCAAAGGTGCGCCTCTAACCATTGAACTGAAGGTTTATTTCGGTTCAGTTGCTTTGAAAACATTCCTGTGTTTTTGTTGTGTTGGCATTTCAAATACTTATCATTTTCACATGTGAATCAGGCATAACCTTTCCCTGTAGAATGGGACTCTACCTTCCATTCAGTGAAAGGAAAGGGAGGTTAAGAATGGTTGGCAAGCGGTATGGCACCGCTATAATTACACAGTGTTGGGAGAATGTTGGCCATTTCCTTACTCCTATCACTATTGAAAACATGCGGGGCTGGGTGCAAAGTTTAGCAGTTACCAACCTCTGGAAAACATTACCAAGTCAAACTTTACATATTTTTTCTGCTCTAAGAACTTCTTTTTAAAATTTTGAAGTAAATTTCAGAAGAATTCGAATCAAAAAGTGTTAAAGTGATTGTGTATCTCTCTATGACGCAGTTAAGTTTGATAAATAATTAATGAGTTTATGTGACACGATGTAGACATCATATTATGTGAATTATCTCCTAATATTGCAAAGGAAGAAGTACATTTACAAGTTTTTACAAGTATATATATATACAGTACATTAAGAAAAAGATGATTTATATAGATAATGTGATATACTATTTGTACTTTAAAGAAGAAACCCTTTAAGTCAGTTAGCTATTGAAGCAGTATTAAGTGATTCTTGGTAGACTGAGATAATAATTCTATTCTTGAAGAGATAAAGTTGAAAGCCATGATAAGCTAAAATTAGTTTTGGGGCGACTCTAACCTGAACCTCCATTGTTGTCTACTAAATAGGTCGCAGAGTCATTTTGAAATGTAATCAAAACACGCCCACTCTGGATATTGAAATGAATTACAAAATAAATTCTGCCTGACGCCAGTGTCTATCTGCTATGTTTGTCAGTTTATGGTTTGGCGACGTTAGTATTGACAAAACCTTTTAAATTTTCATATACACAATGACAAATCCATTTCAAATTTTTAATCCCATTTTATTGTTGTTATTCAAATATACCATCATAGGGACTGGTATAAATTGTACTAATCCATCAACCTTTCTGTTAAAAGAAAATTAAATTCTGAAGGAGAGAGAAGGAAATTAAAAATGACAAGACAAAGATTTATCATCATTTGAAAAAGCTTGTTATTGCCTTGCATGAAGTGGTTAGGTTAAATGATTCGTCTTCTACAGATTAACATTCCAAGTTTGAGTCGAATCTGACAAACTTCAAGAAAATACAGTGATGTACATCACCATAAAGTAAAAACATTCAGTCTAAGGATAAAAGAAATGAATTGAAAAATTTGTCTTTAATTTTAAACCTAGGCGTTTTAAAGAACTTTGAATCAATAAAAGAAATATTTAAACAAAATAGTTTTGAATTAAAACTAAAAAGTTTTCGTGACAAAATTTGTAGTAAAATGATAAATATGACAAAGTCTTTCTTTGAAGACTCAACAGCTGCTTCATTTCAAAATATTTTTTTTGAAAAGATTATGTCAATTAATTATGTCTAACCAATTTACTATAAAATATTGTCAAAGTTAAATGGCTTGAAATAAAATGATAGCCTAGTTGACTTTTATGGTTCATTTCAGCAACAAAATCTAATGTATTCTTCATTACTTAAACGTCTGTCAGAATTACGTTTTATGGAAGTTTTGTTGGAGGAAACGTGTTTTGGCCATATGTGCTTCTGGTTGTGTAAAACAACGAACCAAAATTAGAAGAGATATTCCACGTGCAGAACATCTTTATAGATAGAATTGCAGTAATGGAGAGAAAGAGACTACAAAATGATGCAGGCCTCAACAGGAGATGGCGCTTGGTTCCATTGGGAACAATTGGGTTGGAAAGCAATTGTTTTAGAAGAAATGGGAAGCTTTTGATGTTTGGAGCGACCCTGATGAAAGTGGCGTGAAGCTTAGTCACCAGCGTCTTGTCTGATGATGAAAAAAATATGAGTAATGGGGGGACCGAACACGATGCCACCGTCGTTGATGATCATTATAAACTCAACATTGGAATATTTCAAGAATCGTAAAATCTAAGCGTTGATGAATATCATCATGGTGATAAAGATTACTGGGTTAATCACAAAGTGCTATGTCTGTAGTCATGCAGGATGAAGGAGACTGGTTATAATTTGTGATGAGGCAATTACTAGTTTTGAATATTTGATGTTGGGGAAGCATTGCTTAGCAACATTAAAACTCCCATCATCAAAGATAATGTAAGAATTAAAATCTGCAGGTTTTAGTTATAGTTATATAGAATATTAAATTAAGTATTATTTAAAAGATACTTTACCAAAACACTAGTTTCAATTAAAAATTCAAATACAATATCTCCAATCAAAATTTACAAATTGCTTAAATAGGTTTCAAAAATAGATTCTCTTAACTTACAAATTTAAAGTTGAAGGAAAAATCCCTTCTTTAAATTTCTACAGATATATTGGAAATACATGCCATTTAGAAAGTGAACAATTGTAACTTTTTTGTTCCAAAATAAAACAATGTTACAAAGATATTTTACTTAAACAATGTAGTGATATTCCCCAATGTATCAATGATAATCATATTTATTTTTTTTATTCAAGAAGTTGAGATTTAAAAAAAAGACAACATTTGATGATTCTTAGAAAATTACCTTCACAAGTACTTATAGTGATACCTTTAATTACAGGTGTGAGTTTGATGGTACCTGAAGGAGCTATCAAGAAGGGGACCGCGGAGGAAATCTACATGGCAATATGTCGCGATGACAAGGATAGGCCTCGTCTACATGGTAATATTCTATTTTCATATTTTATTTCATATCTACATATATTTAATGTATTTAACCCTGATAGAAGGTTAAGGGTAAATGGTGAATCTGTTGATCTGAAGACATTATTGTCCGAATGTTTGCAAACAACAATTTATCTATTTCGTATACAAATTGTTCATGTTTTGTACACAGAAAAGGTGCAGCACAGGCTTTTAAGGGATTTTATATTGATGAATTATTTTTTGGCAAATTTAAAAAAAATACATTATAAATTGATAGAGTATCGTAAGGTATAAAAGAAAGAAAAAATAACAAACAAGAAGTATTCATATAAATCTCAAATATACCTAGAATATTTTTGTCAAAAATTTGTAATGAATTATAGGCCAAATGGATATGGTGGTTATCTGCTGGGACAGTCATTACTGGAGATGTTATTTTTTGGCAAATTTGTCAAAAATACATAATAAATTATTATAAATTGATAGAGTATCGTAAGGTATAAACGAAAGAAAAAATTCGAAACAAGAAGTATTTAAATAAATCTTAAATATACCGTTAAAATTTGTGTCAATAATTTGTAATAAATAACATTTGTAATGAATTATAGGCCAAATAGATTTGGTGGTTATCTGATGGTACAGTCATTACTGGAGGTGTTTGTCTGACTTTAATGGACACAACCAGAAAAATTACACAAAGTAGTACTATTGCTGATAGTGATCCAAAATATAGCAATATTACAACAATTGGTAACAACTGGAGGTGTTTGCCTGACTTTAATGTACACAACCAGAAAAATTACACAAAGTAGTACTATTGCTGATAGTCATCCAAAATATAGCAATATTACAACAATTGGTAACAATGTAATTGATAACTTCATGTGTTACATTTCAGATCGCCAGACCATCCTGAGCCCAGTGATTCTGATTGGCCCACCAAGCGTAGTGCTAAAGAAACCAGTTATCCTGTCCTTCCAACACTGCGCCAGTATGAGACAGGGGGGCTGGATCCTCTCCGTCTACAACAGCGGCACACCTGCTGACGAGCCCCCACAGTGGCAGGTAAATACAGCCACAAATAATTAAATTTAAATTAATTTTAATTTTAATTTAAAATAATTATATTTGAATTTGAACTGCATTAAACAAATAAAGTTGATTTTTTAAACAAATATACACATTTTTTAACAAAAGAAAACAATTTTGAAAAAAGACAGTAATTCATTGCTAATCATTAGTTCTTAAAAGGATTTCTTAACAAAAGATAAAAAAAATTGAAAAAAATAAAGTATTTCATTGATAATTAGTAGTTGCTATATGATATGGCAATAATTATTTATTTTAGGACATGAATTTTGAAAAAGTTTGAAGCTTGGAAGGAAGGACATTTTTTCCTCTGCTCAATCAGTTATTTGATGAAATTATTCAAGTTTATTTTTAATCAATATAATTCATATTGAAATATAGGAAAACCTTACAAATTTTTTTAAAACAAAGTTAAACAATAAAGGTACCGGTATATATCTAATCTGAATTTAAATTTGTTCATGGTTTACAAATTTGTTTATGTCATCTTTTATAAATAATTCAATCAAGGATCCATCAGGTTTTCTTAAAAACAACCAAACCACATATTTCAATGTTTAATCAAAGTGAGTTTCCAGAACCATCAAGATTTTATATGTTAAGAAAAGGCAAGTTTTCCTTTTTAGTTCTGACAATCACAAAAATTCAAACAAAATTTATTGTTTTGTATTAAATTTTCTTTTCAAATATTAAAATATAAATTGCGGAATTATAACAATTTAAGTATCAAATCAAAAAGATATTGCAAAAAGCTTTAATCTAATTGAAAATACCAGATATTTAGAATTTCCAAGCGAGCAATTAGAGCAACAGATTCTTCTCAGTTGTTGAACTTTATAAATCATCTCTGTAGTAAAACCAGTGAATGGTTCTCATAAAGGAGACTTTATTAATGGAATTCGGAGGAAAAGATGCCAAATATGAAATATTTTAATTGATCCCAAAAAATGAATTTGCTTGTACTGTCAAGTTCATTTCATCTAAGAGTAAAAGTTGATTGTATTTACGAGCGTCTTGACAGTAAAATTTGTATAACGGAATAAATTGTGTCATCCAGAGGAAAACCCTAGATATTGGGAGTGATAATTTTGATTAGAACAATATTAGGGAGTTTTATTACGGTCGCCCTTCCTCATGACTGCCGAAATATCAAGAGGTAAAATTGTCCCCTTTATGGGTCAGTAGCAGGTTTAAATGGTATTTTTCACAAGACGAAATCATTAATATAAAAATTGGTAATCATGTTACCAGCAATAAAACCGGCCTAGTGAAGGGATAACTGAGTCATACAACTTTATTACCCACGCCCATTTGAATGACAAAACACCAGCGTTTGCTGTAATGCAACGATGCTGTTGCGTCAATAAAAAGTGATCGGCTCATGCACTTCAACAATTGCGACAGGAGGAGGGATGCTTAGAAAAAGTGTTAGATGGGCAAGATAAAATATTGGTAGTGGGTTAGAGCTGCAGCTCTCCATTAAAATCCTCTTGTAAGTCGAACCTCTTTGTGTGCCTGGGAAAGTGCGAGCTTTAATTCAGGCCTTAGATACCCTGTGATACTTCTAGATGTAATATATTTTTATTGGCATGATTTTTGTTTAATTTCAAGGGTTTACAAATCAGAAATATTTACTTGCAAATGTAAATATTATTATGCAAATATAAACAAAATTGCTGTAAGATTAGCTTTTAGGGAAGTAGTTTTTATACATGTTCAAACCACATATTTTTGTGTGCAAATGTTTTCATCTATAAAAATGGAACTTCCTGAGTGGTTTTGTTGATTTTAAAAAGATTAGGTTCTGTATATTTATGAAAAACAATTTATTACAAAAATTAATTAAAATTGTGAAGATCTCCATTTTTTCCAATGTCACTTTTGAGTGATGTTTGTATCATAAAGAAACACATCACAACAATTGACAAGATAAAAATAACAGCTTTCAAAAATTTCATAGGAAAGAAATTTTAAATCAACAATAAAAAGAGATTTTTTTGCAGTCAACTTTGAAGGTCATAAACGACCAAGCTTGATACTCATATTTTTTTATAATCAATAAAAATGATAAATGATAAACAATGATAATCTGTCAATGAAAATGTTTTAAAGAAAATTTTCATAAATCAAAAACCAATATTTGAATTAAAATAAGTCTTAAGATAAATTTTGGATCACAAATTATCCTAAATATATAAATGTTACATTTATTCACTATCTAAATTGCATTTATCTAACGGCAAATACATGCAATTATGTTAAAAATAATTCAAATTATGTTCTTTTCGCAGCGTTTGGTGACACTCGGACACGAGACCATCAACACACCCCTATACATGCAGTTGGACGCCGATCAGTGCCACCTAGTGACAGACGCTTTACATCGCTATGCTCTGATTGGTGAATCAGTAGGCGGGGGCCGTGCGGTCAAGATTCTCAGACTTGCTGCCTTCGCTCCAGCCGTCACACCTTCGCTTGATTACAGTATTAGGGTCTATGTGGTGGAGGACACACAAGATGCTTTAGAGGTAAATACACACAGAAATAACTACAGTAGAACTCGGATATAACAAACTCCAAGGGACCAAAGAATTTAGTTCGCTATATAGCCAGTGTTCGCTATACGCATATAATTTAAATGATATTATATAGGGACAGGACTTTAAAATTTGTTCGCTATATCCGTGTTCTAGTAACTTCTACTGTATCTGGCGGATCCTTTAATATTGAAAGGGGAGTCTTATCTATTGAAAAGGAGGAATCGTCATAGTCTTTTTTATGCAATTTTCCAAAAAATGCTAGCATTAATTTGCATGATTATGATTGGACTCTAAGTGGATAAATAAAAAAGCATTCAAAATAGAAAATTGCACTTCCAAGGAAGATTAAAATCCTGAAAAATTAGTGTGATATATATTTCCAATCATTTTTTTTTTTATGAGACTTGTGCCTATAAACAAGATGATCTCACAATCAATTCTGTTAGATAATGGTAAATCAAATAATGGAATATCTTTATAATTACAGGGAGTTCTGCAAGTTGAAAGAAGGCTTGGAGGTCGACTTTTAGACAAACCAAAACAGATTCCATTCCAAGATGGCGGCAACAATCTCTGTCTCACTATTGAAGAGTTATCACCGGGCTGGAGAAGTAAACTAGCAGCCAACTATCAGGTAATATACAAATTGCTTATATCCTTTTATAGTCCAGCTATTACATGAGTCAATGTGTTATATGATTTTTAAGAATCAAGGGAAAAATGTTTCTAATGATACTGAAGCTATTATTCATTATTTTATCAATGTCTGATGATTATGACATTCAATAAAGGCATAAAACATTCTCTCAAAACTTTGAACTTGATCTGATATGTAAACAGATGAACAAAATTGTCTTTAAGTAGGGTAATGGAATATAATTTACGATTTAGTAAAGGCAACAGGGTCTTTTGTAAAAGCAGTGTATCATTAATTGATATCATACCACGCTTGAAATTTTTAAGATTGAGGTTTTCAGAAAGTCAGCATTAATTTCCAGAAATTATTTCCTCACTGACACTATCAAGTAACCACTAAAAAAATAATTTAAATGTTGCTACAGCTACCCTCCATTGCAAAAAAGCACATTCAGTGTATATAAACTTCCGGAGTTAGATGATCTCTCAGAGCTGTTTAATAGATACTGGGGAAAAAGTGTACATTTGTAGATAAATTGTTGATTTGTGTGTGTCAAAACATATGTTGCCTCCCTGGAGAGGGTAAATAAACTGTCCTTCCATGCTTGAAATGATGTGCCCACAGATAGCGGCCATTTTGAAAAGCAAAGTATGAGAATGATGGCAACACTGTTTAGTCCTGAGAGAAAATACTGTTTCCCTACAACTTTGTTTGTTTCTTTAGCCAATTGGCCTGGCCATATCCTGCACATTTAATGGGTCATAATAGTACATCCTTCGTGTTTGTTTGTTCCCTGATCCTCTATGAGATATCTCTCTTTGGTTCTTGCTTTATGTCAGACAATAAATACAGATTTTTATCTTTAAAAACAATTATATTTTGGACAAAAGGAGCATATGGTACATAGATCGTGTAAATATTGTGTTATGATAGCATGTAGATTAAGAACTTGAGTAAGACAGTGCTTGAGACATGGTTCATTATCTGTCTGATATCTGTGGAGGAGCGGATGTGAATTGTCGCTTTGGCTCAGAGTAAAGCTATAAACTTGTAATGTGGATGACAATCTGTGGCATTTATGGGATAAAATTTCATTTTCAGAAGAATTTTTTTTTTGAAAATGTAAATCCTTCTGTTCACATAACCTAGATTTATTCTTTACAAGGTCATTCTAGAAAACATATGCCGACTTGTTAAAAATAAATTTCTTTTAAATTGTAAAAAAAATCAGATTTTTTTAGTTAAAAGTGTTTGCAAACAAATTATGATTAGAAAATTAGGTATATACAATATATTTGAATATATATACTTAGATTAATATTAAAACTGAAATTTATATATTTATATATATATTTGAACTATTCTTATTCATAAATGGGAAGCAATAGGTAACTGAGGGGCTGTAAAACAGATGTAAATAGGTGACCTTTTCTCTCCAACAACATAAATTATTGCCCACCCAGTTTAACCCCCAGAAGGCTTGTAAGCTAAGGTTAGATCTCTGGTATTCAAGGAATAAACACACCAATATGAACCATTTCATCATGCAGGACCAAGTCAATGTGATCTTTATTTCAAAACACATTTCGAAATTTTTACGTAAATAAACGTCCGGAACCTTATCACAAGAGTCCCACCAAAGAACCAAATTTTGTTCGCTTCCTGCGACATTTTGAACCTAAAGATCAAAAGTGCACATCACCTTATAAGCATTTCCTGTAAACATGAAGAAAAAAGAATCACAAATTGATACGTTATTTATGACATTAACAAAAAAAGTTCTCGGAGATCGGAAGCCCGCCATTTCCTGGATGGTTCCCATGCCTATTGGAAACGATCCTGGGAATGTAGGCACTATCATACCTATTGGTGTACATGTGTTTTTTTTATCCGGGTTGTGAGTTGTTGATTGGAATGAAACCGATACATGACTTTTATCGTATTTACACAGATGTCTTGATTAGACACAACCTGCCCCAGAATTCACATCTTAAGGACGATGGTTGGATAAGGTTTACGTTGTAGTTATGGGGTTAACAGTTGTTTACCGACTTCAAACCTTTTGTGATAAGCCTGGTCGTCTAATAGAGCCTTCAGCACTCTTATACCGTTTTTAATAGTGTTTGCATTGGAAGATGAAATGGCTGATTTTAAGTTCACAAGTTTAAGAAAACAGCGGGGAGTTTGATAAAGTTTATAGCCCGAGGGGGTGTGAAGAAAAAATAGAAGGAAACTGCTGTGCAAGATGATTAACATTTCAACATGTCTGTATGCGTTATCTGGATTTAAAACAATATTTTCACCATCCATGTCTAATTTGCTAGAAGCCAGCATGCATGCATTTGTTTTAAGAAATACAATCCATTTTAAGATGAAATCATAAGGCAAGTGCTATTCTATGTTCCCATGTCATGTCCGTTGTCAGAAATAGTCGACAGATGTCCTTTTGTTTTCAAGTTAGCTGTCATTAATGTTTATACACACCGCCCTGTACTCAGACGTATCTTCTTTCATTCGGAAAGTTATGCTTTTGATATATACTCATGTCAATCACTTTTGTCTAAAATGTCAATCCCATTTTGAATTTGTCGGATATGTAAGATTTTGTTTCAAATTTTAACTTTATCCATCATATTACAAATTTTAATTGCTGCTGGTAGCTGCCAATCACGTTTGTTCAAAATAATAAGAATAATATAAATTTTAGTCTTTTGGTGTTCAACATTTTATGTTTTTTTTGTATGCCGCATCCATATGCCCTTCATGAACTTAAACTTAAGAGGTAATAAAAGGATAAAGCCAAAGCACATAGTTATCCAATGGGGGAAGAGGAGGGTGAAAATGTTTGTAGCAGGAAAAGAACATATTGACTAAAATTACAATTTATCAAAACTAACAATTTGTACGTTAAATTGTATTCAATTGTGTAAATGTTCTGTCCTTTTTGCAGGAGATTCCGTTCCGGCACATCTGGAGCGGTAACCAGAACAACCTGCACTGTTCCTTCAGCCTGGAGCTGATAGACCGGTCCCAGTACAAGGTGAGCTGCAAGATACAGGTGTATCAGAAGGCCATCCTCAGCAACCGACAGGTGCTTCAGATCGTCTCCAACCTTAAAGAGGTGAGCATTCAATTAATGTTAATACAGTCATAACTCCTTTCGTCAAATTCTTAGGGACAGCAGTCATTGATTTTTACAAATTTTCATTGCTGCAACATCTTTCTGTTACAAAGATAATTATTGGGCAGGAATAGAGTCAATAATTATCCAGATTTTGTAGACGAGTTGCAACTGTATCAACAATTATTTGTCCATTTTATGTCAATCAAGACAGATGTTGCTCAAGTTGGGTATGATCCTTTTGTCCTATAGATGACAAATTCTGAAAATAAATTCGTAAGACAGATAAAGAGAATAAGATATTTATTATCAATATCGGATGAAGAGTTCATGCAATTGATATGAAAAAAGGAGTTGGGGGAAAGAGAATGAGAAGTCACGATTGGGTTCCATTTTTTTGACAGATTCCCTGGAATATTCCTTAAAAGATGGTGCCCAACTTCCAAATTAGGACCTATTTATTTAAACAATGATTCTTGTTCAAAGACCAATCTGTATTCTTGTACAAATGACAAATACTAGTTTCTTCTTTGTGAGCCTGTTTCCTGTTTTACTAAACTTTTCAAATGACCATTAACCCTTGATGAAGAAAGTTTAAAGTTAGATGAAGACTTTGACCAGTATGACTGAATGTTTGTATTACCAACTATACAAACTCCTCCTTGTATCCTTCCACCAAGTACTCGTCCCCTCTGGTGTTTCTCACTTCCTCCCTCCCCCATCAAAGAGTTCCAAAACTTTCTCAGCATTTGTAGGCATTCATATCACAACAAGCTTCAACGAATCAAAGATACTAGTCGGAATCATATCAACCCTCCGGCGAAACAAACATCATCCTTCCTTAAGTATCCCAGAATGCTTTTGCTCGCTGGTTAAGACAATATACTCAGGAAGACAATATCTTGTAGAGCAAATCGTGGAGGTATCGCATCAGGAAGCGATCATGAAGGGATAGTGTGAATAGTGAGATTGACCAGGCCTGTTTTACCTGGGGCCTGTAAGCTAGACCTCAGATCTTTGGTCTGTTTGTTTGAACTGGTCTCTTACCACCCTTATAGCTTTATCTAGATGTGTCATGTGTATCCATCTGGGCTTATAGGGAGAGCTTGATATTGCTGTAGAGTTGTACTTCCATCATCCAATATTGTCTTTAGTGAGATGAAATTGTTTTTCAATGTCATAGGTATGTTAGAATCATAAGATCAGAGATGTAGATATTGCTCAAATGTTTTATCTATATCCATTATGTGTGAAATGAATTTTTTTATATCAATTTGTCAATCTTACCACTGAACATAAGGAATCATTGGTGTTGATATGGCTAAGGGATGTATCCATAATTATTTTGGGAGAAAAAGTTGTCATTTGTTTATGAAATGTACCAGATTTGTTTTATGAATGATTCTGATTAAGATATAAAAAGGTTATATAGATAACAGTTTTCTTCAAACTGAATTTTCTATATATTATGTCAAATTGTTAAGTAGATATAAAATTGTCATACAAAAAAACAAAAACATATTTCAATAAAACCTTTTTTTAATTAGATTAAACAGGTTCCTTTATAAATGTTTAGATATTGTAAAAAATTATTATAAATTCAAACTTTTTTGCAAAAAAACATAAGACCTATGTTACCATCTTCAGAATTTCAAAATGATCACCATTAATTTTCCAACAAAATTTTATGTGATAAAGTGTGCAAAAAAGAACCTCTTAACGTCAGGAAATATGTTCAACAGAGATGGGATTGTCATTGATTCCACTTAAAGAATTTTTTGTTTGTGAATTCATGTTATTTTATTTTTATATTTACCTACTTATTTTTAACAAAATGATATTAAATATAATAATAATATAATAATTTTTTTTCATTTAATCCTAAACTGAAATAAAATTCAATTTTCTGGAAAATATAACAAAAGAAGTTATCATACTTATGGTGACAGTTTTCAAGAAAAACTGGTTTTGATAATTTCAAATGACTTTTTGTATCTAACGAAACAGAGCATTTTTTGTCAGACCCTTATACAGCAAGTATAAGTAGCAGAAAGCTGAAGAGTTTAAGTGGCTGTTGCAAGTTTGTAATTACCAGAGAAGTTCTGAAGGAAACTAGACATAAATTTCAGGAAAAACCTGAAGTTTAAATTTCAACATGGACATGGTTTAAATATCATCTTGACATTAGAAAACAAAAACTAAACGAAAAGCCAAATGAGTTCAGAAGTTAGTTAGTTCACTGTTCATGTTGACTGATTTTTTTTATCTATTTGTAAAATGGAATGAGCTTACATTATGTCAAAAATATATATGTGATCATCTTTATTGTAAAATATTGATGTGGTCATTTCTTTTGTAAATTATTATGTTGTTTTATTATTTGTAAAATATTTATCTCGATATCATCATTTCAAGATATTTTAATGGTTAATTATCATAATTGTAAAATATTCATGTTGATACCTTTATTTCAAAATATTTTATGGGTTATCATACTTGTAAAATATTCATGTTGATACCTTTATTTCAAAATATTTTATGGGTTATCATACTTGTAAAATATTCATGTTGATATCTTTATTTCAAAATATTTCAATGGTTATCATAGTTGTGAAATATTTATGTTGTTATATATTTAAAAAATGTTTGCTTTTTCTTGCAGAAAATCCCTTCTCAAAACTCAACAGGGACATTAAAGGGTAGGTCGTCAACAGTGACGACCAACTCCTCCGGTACAAGTTCTGGGTTCAGCTCCATGGTTACATTAGATCCCTCAGCACAGGTGTTCAGGTGAGTACATAAATGACGAGCTATTTTAAAAATCTGAATAGAAAAAATAATTGAAAAGTGAGAAAAATGAAAAAAAACCCCTATGTTTTCAAGTCTTTAAAACAGATTTTTTAATGAAAACACAAATTATGATTTTTAGGTTTAGTATCTGTAATGAATTTTAATTGACTTCTTATAAAAATGATGTTCTAATGGGAAATTTGTTTAATAGTTCATTTTCAACTTCTTGCATCTTCATGAATTAAATGCAAAATTGTTTTTGAAGAGAATATCAAATTCCTAGTTTGAAACTATAACATTTTCTCATAAATCTAAAATAATCACCATATGGTCCCCAGAAAGTCTTACATAATAGATAAACAGAGGGATCAGTATATTTACCCAATTACCGGCGGCTGTGTACAAGACTATGGGAGGCAGTACACAATTGAAACATTAATAGACAAAGTTCAGAGGAAGTGAGGCAATAAATGTCAGTGTTCAACAGAGAGGGACTTCGTATTCATAAAGAAAATAAATTCTTCCTTGTAACCGAACAAATTGAGTTGAGCACTGATCAAAGAAAGAATGATAGTAGATAAATCTCTATGAGACCTGATCCCCAAGAAGCTGAAAACAGACCCCATCATATCAAAAGCTGTGAGCCATCGCTAGCAGTTTAATACAACAAATAGCTGAACATCCTTGTTTCATGTTCACGTAAATATTAGCCCCAGATTTGCTTTGAAGTAACAAATGATGGTGTAATCGTGACCTGTGAGTTTGTTATTTCTTTAACATTAACAGACAAGCCCTCTGATCATTTATAAGGCATAAACATAGGGAATTTGAAAATTATCTGAGAAATATACAAAGTTTTTGAGAATGAACAATCTGTGATTGGATTCTGATGTTTGTGTTGAGCAACACGACGCTGCTTCTCACTGCCAAATGCTTTCCTTCTCTGACATTTATGCTGTTGATATTTGTTACTTGATATCAAAGTAGCCTAGGTGGGGAGGTTCCTAGGGAATATTATCATACATATGTGTTTTGTAATTTTATTTGTTGAGATATTCTTCTCTGTGACATATGAGGATAAGTTTTAACACTAATTGAAAGAAAAAAGTTCGTTCCTACAGGACATAAATTATGAATTATTTTCTTTTAATAATTATCAAGTAAAATCTCCTTTAATATACCAGTCAAGAACATAAAAAAATATTGTAAAAGATCAATTCAAGTACAAGGCAACAATAAGCTAGCTCAATTAACCCATAAAAAGTAAAATCTTGTTTATAATGTGTATGATAATGATATTGTTAAATAATAAAACAATTAAATTCAAGCATAAAACAATATTTATGATGATGATGATGACGACATTGAACCAATTAATTGTTACAAATATATACAATAAGCTGCATCATTTGCAGAGTAAACCTATCAGGATATATGTAAGTAAACATAGATGTTTGTGTTATTAATGAAGCTTCATCTCCTCCAGATTACCGCCCCACATCAAGGGCCAACTGTGTATGTTGCTGGATCCCCCCAACGCTCGGGGGAACGACTGGAGGATGCTCGCACGTACACTCTCTGTAGATAGGTAAGTGCTCATATCTCTCTACAGGGCTGTACATGTCAGATATACATGTTCTTGCATTCTCTGAGAACTGTGCATGAATTTACATGAATTTGCATGAATTAGTAGCTCTTTCTTAAGTTTGTCTTTCCCACTTCCATCATATTCCCTTTACCTGCAGTAATGGTCTTTTTTTCCTTTAACAAAAATCAGTAACACCCTACTGCCCCACCCTCCAAATTGATCAACCTCTTCAAATGTATCTAAGTTTACCTCTTCATCTTCTCTGAGAAGTTGTAAGAAAATTCACAAATTGAAAAGATATGTTTTTAGTATGATATGAATACCATAGGCTTGCAAGCATATTTGCAATTTAAATCATCATTTAAGATTTTCAAATGTTGTAAAAGCAAGATTTCTCTTGTTACATGTTAGTTACTAGACTAACAAGAAAGTTTAAAAGCAGAGTGTATGGGCTATGTAAGGATGTCATTTTGACATAGAATCTGGTATTTGGATAAGATCTCTAGTTAAGTGTTGACGTAAGAGGGCTTGTACTTGGATTGATGACTCTCTCTGAAGTCTCATCCCACTTCTTTGTGCATCTATTACTTGTCTTCTTTAGACTAAGGTATGTTCAAATACTTTTCTAAGGTAGAACATACGAAGTAAATAGAAGAGACACTATTTCTCAGCCTGACAGAGACAAGAAATTAATTCTTATCTCTGATCAGAACCTGAAAATATGAACACATCTCCCTTCTTTGTGCATCTATTACTTGTCTGTTTTAGACTCGGATATGTTAAAATACTTTTCTAAGGTAGAGCATACTTAGTAAATTCAAGAGACACTATTTCCCAGCCAGACAGAGACAAGAAATTAATCCTATCTCTGATCAGAACCTGAAATTAACATCTAACGCCTCAACTTGTTATCAAGAAACTGTTACCAGGAATTTAGGTTTTAGAATATATTTTTGATAATATTGGAATGGTCCAGTTTTGACAGCCATGTTGGTCATGCAGCAGTCTTTAAAAACCTGTATTATGTTACATAACTAAGTAATATTCTGAATAATGTCTTAGACTTTTCATCTGAGAAAGAGTACAGCTGTAACCCAATCCTGTTGACATGCCTTTGTGTCCATGTGGGTTTTGACTGATTTTTATTTGGGTGAAGTCTGGTTTTCCAGTTTTGGAGTGGCGTACATTAGAATGTCTCTCAGACGGTTTCTTCCTGGTTTATTGCATGCGTTGGTGTTCAGCTGTGACTCAAACTAATTACTACAGCATGTACTCAGTCTTGTCACTTCATTCCTTCATTACTCATTTCTTCTTTCTTGCATTCATCAAGTTTTTTGGTCTATCCATCATCCTGTTTATCTGTTGTTGTCTTCATCAATTCAAATCAGTTAACTTTTGATTTTTCAAAATTTTAAAATTTTAAACTTAACACCCTTCATTCATCCATCCATTCATTCATTCATTCATTCATTCATTCATTCATTCATTCATTCATTCATTCATTCATTCATTCATTCATTCATTCATTCATTCATTCATTCATTATTAATAATCACAAAAGTAAAAGTAATACCTTGTGCAAATTTCCCGTTCTAATCATGATATTATATCATATATATAGAGGTAGATAGATAAAAAAAATAGATAGTATGTAAGAATGCATATAAGGAATGACAAGATATCAGTATCAGTATGTTACTATTGTGATGTCAGTGATCCAAAACCTTTAATGAATATTGCTCTTGTTTCAGGTATATCAACTTCTTTGCGACAAAGCCGAGCCCGACAGAGCACATCCTTGATTTGTGGGAGGCAAGACATCGCGAGGAGACCGCTATCACTGATCTAATGAATGTCCTTAGGGTCATGGGGCGAATGGACGCTGCTGCTGTGCTAGAGAAGGATATCGGGGCATGGTTATGATCCTTATGTGAACCCCGATATCATTTCATTGTGATAACAGACATTCAGAGTGACAGACAGACACGTTTGGATCATGTGCAAACATGCTTACGTTGAATCGGTGAAATTTGGAAACAAATGTGAAAGGCTTTTATTGTGTTAATATGCTTCTCATGGTCGACTTGAAACTGTCCGAATGTCGGAATCATTGTCGAGACATTTCTACGTGAACATGTCAATGTGAACACTCTGCTTATGTTTGTGCTCTCTGTCAGACATAAGAAACTGATATTGTGCTACGAAGGTGCTATAATGAAGTGAATGCCTTGAAGTAAGGGAGGTAACTGTGACAGACTGCTCAGATGAACATGAGTTACTTCCCTTGTTGGTCAAGTGTGTATATCAGAGCAAATGACTCTCTACTGCACATGCGTCAAGGTGCAAACTGTGAACAATAAGACATATGGCAGAACAGTTGTCAAGTATTATTTTCCAAAGATCCAAAGCACAGAATCATGGCATTATCAAGTGCAGTATTTATCAAGAATTGTACGATGTCGCCAAATCAGATGAAGACTTTCATCCAGTTCTCTGTGTGCCTCTTTGCTAGAAGAATTTCAACCAATCAGGATGCAAGTTAGAACCAATAGTAGGATATGACCACTCTCATACCTCAGCGTGCATGAACCTATATATGGCATCACAGCCTTCCAAAGATCAAATATCATGACCTTCCCAAGGTCATGGGGTGACCCTCCAAGGTCATGAGTTGACCTTCTTGTGTCAAAAGTTCACCTCAAGGTCGTTTTGCAGATATTTACATCTGTGGGACTATATATGCAATGTGCTTCTGTTGCATTTCATTTGCTGCCCTCAATCAGATGACAAAAATCTAAAAATATATATGTGAGACTTGTGCAAAGACAACTTGAATATTGGTATGAATGAATGCTTTTTGTGGGAATGTATGCGTGTATCTCTGTTGCAAAGACGCGAAGCTTAAGCTGACGTCTGATGTTTGTGATCTGGTGTCCATGGCAACATCCTGGATTACCATAGTTTGTAGAAATAATGCTTTTGTATATTTATGTTGTCCAGGCAACCAAACTGTTTGAGCTTCTTATTTATAGTGCCATGTGCAGTGATGAGTGGACAAGTTATTCATTTATATAACCTCTCGATCGCTTATTGGTTCCACGCAACCATACAGGTTTATACGTATATATTAAATCCTATTTTGTCCAAGTTCATAGCTTGGCATTATAATTATTAGGAATCAAAAATGTAAAAGATAATTATGAAAATTACATTTTTAAATCATTTGATGTATAGAACATACATTAATATATATTTCAAGAAAACATGAATCGTTTTTAAAGAAAAAAAAATCAAAGTTTAACTTTTGTTCTTTATAAAGAAAATCAGAACATTTTTCAAACCAATTTTTGGAAGTGATGAAATCGGCACAAATAAATGTTTTGTTTTTATATATTTTAGAATTTTATATGTGTTTATGCTTGATGGTTGTGTGGAACCCAGAAGACCCTGAATGTGAATCTCAACAGCCTCTGATCACCGAGTATGATGCCAAGAGCATTGACCGTGAACACTGTCTTTCATACTGGCGAGAGCTTACTTCCAGGAATCATCTCTACCATAGTCTTAATCATAAATTGGTTTTTAGTATTAGAAGCTTTAGGAAAAGAGTATTTTATTGTTACCATTGTGACCTAATGACCAAGTCATCATTTTGAGTGAAAGATCATTCCATTTAGATTGCATTTATTAACTACTCGGATTTTAATGAGGAATCAGATATCAGAAATTTATTTATTTCACTTGAAATTTTCATGCTTTTGTTGAGAAAATGGTAGGAGCCATGCAGCTTTCGTTGAGTCACGCTATAAACCCGTCTAGTCACTGTTAAGGGGTTGAGCTGGTGAGTTGATTTCATTGAGCTAGATAAATCGCGATCAATCTGAATATTTGTGTGACTGGGGTCAAGACAGTTGAGAATCAAAACACTGGCCTGAAAGGTGCTAAAGTCTATAAATGTGTAATGTATATTTCCTCAAGTCAGATTGCCAGTGCTCATTAGGTGTTGTGTTAATATTTGCAATACCTTTGAAGTTTAATATCATTGTTTGAAGACCAGTCAACTTTGGAATATCATTTCACTATTTCGTAAATTCACAGGTTCTATTGTTGTTTCACCAATATTGCAAAATTTTATTTGTGTTCAAAGGGAGAAATCCTGTTCCTTGACATTTATTTTCTGAAGAAGTTATTTTTATTTGTTTTAATTTCTAAAAAATCATGTGTTTCACACCATTTTTAAGAATAAACGAGAATTCTATTTTTAAGTTGACTGGCCATTAGACAATATTTTCTGCACAAATAAAATGTAAATACTAATATTATGTTTGAAAATGAAGACCAAATATATTTGTGCAGAGAGTTGATAACCATATTATAATGCCATAAAGAAAATCAGAGATATTTGCTCGTAATCTGTTTGAGCTTTTCTTTTTTTATTAAATTTAATTTGTTTATTATTTATATCACTCATGATCCAATCTGTTCACATATCTTGCATTGGCTTGGACTCGTTTGATTGGTCAGCTTATTATGCACTCAGTAAATGAAGCATTTCTATTGGTTGGTGAAGTTGACTGATGTGCATGTCGCTGCATGCTGCACGTGTAAAGTACCTGGACGTACATACCATAACGACCTGTGTACATAACGTAACATAAAGCTACTGCCCTCTGTGTGGCGGAACTAGTGCTATAGATCCATAACGAGGCTGTGCAAGATGGACACAAACTCTGTTACATGCCTTGACAGAATGTACAGTTTTTGAAAACTTGACTTGTTTGCAAAAAATTCATTTGTAAATATTATTCTAAGAAATAAATGTTTAGAAGAATGAATTCATGAATCTGTTGTTTTTGTTAAGTTTGATTTTGACCATTTATCGGTGCTTTGGGTTCTGTACTCTTTGGAGTCGAATATAATTATCTTTTATAAAATAGCCCTTAATATCAACACTACTGAAGACAGAGTCATTATGGCAGCATACAATCAAGTGACATTCAGTCATCGTTTCCAAAATGTAAAGAACCACACCACATTTACAACAATCCATTCAATACAACCAACAAATGTTACATCTTCTTATAGACATCTTAAGGGCAACGTTACTTTTGCGTTAAAATAATGAAGAATGCCTGATAGCAAATGATTAATCTGTATAAAATGAATGTTCAAACAAGGGTAAATGACATTAAATATACGGAGAGGAAGGCATACCAGGTCTTTTGGAACACCAATGCATTAATAATATTCAAAACTTTGACATGGAATTTTATCACAAAATATTTACTTGTTTTATTTTTAAAGTTAAAATTATATAAATGAAACACATTGAAAGCAGAATATTTTGATTATCGTTGAGTCTACGTTTTCAGTGAACAGTGGCGTTGTTTGGTTCAAATACTAGTACTACATTCGATTCTACTGAATTTCACACTCACCAAAAATTGATAAACACTTGACTATTATATCGTGTTATATTTCCTAAAATGACAACTAAGACAAATTATCTTTGAATGGCAATTCAGATATGGAGTGATAACAACAAAAACGTTTTAAGGACATAAACTTCTTGTTATAGACTTTTTAACTGATTCCAATATCAAGGCAATTCCTTGAATTCCTTGAAAACAACATTTTGACCTTTGTCTAAACGTCGACTATACAGAACAAAGAAGTTGAATATCTAAACTAAGCAAGAAGAGCCTTAAACTGCGAAGCAGAATGTGAAGTCATGTTAGTAGATGGAAATAGAATGTGCTTTAAAAGTTTCAATTCAAAATGACCATAATTATCAGAAAGTAACAAAATCAGCGGTGATGAAATAATATACATAAAATGTAAAGATGCAATCATCAGCGTTGAATATAGAAATATTTGTTTAACAAGAATTAATTCTTTGTACCAAAAACAACAACGATGAGATGGAATTTAAAGAAAATATGAGGATGTGTAATATGAACAAATGTACACAAAGTACGTGTAAAGGGACAGTCCTATCGGGGCATTCATTGTGGAAACAAAATTCAAGGGGACACTTCAGTTTATGCATATAATTCTAAAGATCATGATTATAACACATCTGCTTTGAAACATGTAAGTGGGGCTAAAAAATAATTGATTTATATTTGACAACTTGATAAAGAAGAGGGCACAAGTGAATTTTGTTTCAACAAAAAACCCTCGATAGGACTGTACTTTAATAGTAGACTATTTATCTAAAATGTACACCTATATAGATGAACGTTTG
Source organism: Steromphala cineraria (assembly GCA_916613615.1). Classification (NCBI taxonomy): domain Eukaryota; kingdom Metazoa; phylum Mollusca; class Gastropoda; order Trochida; family Trochidae; genus Steromphala; species Steromphala cineraria. The sequence goes on from OU744721.1 coordinate 13,523,817, forward strand.
ATATAATAGTGATGTTTCAGAGGAGTGAAAATCACACACATTGACACATGATGGATGCAGAGAAGTGAAATTATCGCAGACACTTATGTCGTTTTTAACAAGAAAACGTAAATTACTTATGTAACACCGTTTTAAATGGGCAGTAGCACGTTTTTAGCTCACCTTTACAAAGTAAATGTGAGCTTATGTCATGGCGCTTCGTCCGTCGTCCGTCTGTCTGTCCGTCCGTCCGTCCGTCCGTAAACTTTCACGAAAAAGACTACTCCTCCTAAACGAATTCAGATATCATTCTGAAATTGTAGTATGTTATACCCATGGTGATTCCTCACAGAAAGGTAGATGTTTCAGTTTTGAGAATCCAAGATGGCCGCCATGACAGCCATATTGAATTTTCAATTAGATTTCATGAAAAAGACTACTCCTTCTAAACGAATACAGATATCATTCTGAAATTGTATTATGTTATACCCATGGTGATTCCTCACAGAAAGGTAGACGTTTCAGTTTTGAGAATCCAAGATGGCCGCCATGACAGCCATATTGAATTTTCAATTAGATTTCATGAAAAAGACTACTCCTTCTAAATGACTACAGATATCATTCTGAAATTGTATTATGTTATACCCATGGTGATTCCTCACAGAAAGGTAGACGTTTCAGTTTTGAGAATCCAAGATGGCCGCCATGACAGCCATATTGAATTTTCAATTAGATTTCATGAAAAGACTACTCCTTCTAAACGAATACAGATATCATTCTGAAATTGTAGTATGTTATACCTATGGTGATTCCGCACAGAAAGGTAGACGTTTAAGTTTTGAGAATCCAAGATGGCGGCCATGGCAGCCATATTGAATTTTCAATTAGATTTCATGACAAAGACTATTTCTCCTAAACCAATCTAGATATCATTTTTATATTGTAGTATGTTATACCCATGGTGATTCCTCACAGAAAGGTAGACGTTTCAGTTTTGAGAATCCAAGATGGCCGCCATGACAGCCATATTGAATTTTCAATTAGATTTCATGAAAAGACTACTCCTTCTAAACGAATACAGATATCATTCTGAAATTGTAGTATGTTATACCTATGGTGATTCCGCACAGAAAGGTAGACGTTTAAGTTTTGAGAATCCAAGATGGCGGCCATGGCAGCCATATTGAATTTTCAATTAGATTTCATGACAAAGACTATTTCTCCTAAACCAATCTAGATATCATTTTTATATTGTAGTATGTTATACCTATAGTGATTCCGCACAGAAAGGTAGACGTTTCAGTTTTGAGAATCCAAGATGGCCGCAATAGCAGCCATATTGACTTTTCAGCTGCAGATGACACATCATTATTATTAAATTTTAAGCTTTCTTCAAGTGATCACTGGCACCATATAATTCTCTAATTTGAACTTACTTATCATAATATTATCTTAAATATGGAATATTTAAGATTGTCGTGCAAGTTGTTCTATATTTTTAAGTGTTTCTAAAAAAAATTAAGATGAAAGACAAACATATTTGATTGATTTGTTTAAAATCTTTATGGCAACTAGCTGCAAAAACCAAATCACATTAAACATGTTAAATTTTAAACAATGGGATCTCCCTTATATTCCTTTAAATACCACACATAAGGGGTCAACCAGAGTTCAGATATTCCACTATGCTGTCTAATACACATCCCAAGGCAGGCTGCTTGCATCACAGTGTCAGCTGCTAGTCTGTTGCATAATCAACCTGACCCAATTGATATGGTAGAGCATTATGCTATATGGCCATGGCCCATGTGTATGCAATAAAAGTTATGGACTTGTATTCTCATGACAGTGATATGTTTTTTCTAAGAATAACAACTTACACAAAACTTGTCTACAATAAGCTTTGTGTTTAGCAATCTACATGATAAGTTGATGTGGAATAAATATGCAGATGAAAATCGAACAGGGTTTAGTAAGAAAAGTAAGGAAATTTGATTTGTCATATCTCTCTGTTGATTTGACAATGCAAAAATGTTTACCATTATAGTACTGTATGAGTGTTAAATAAATTGATACTTTAATGAAAGACATCTCATGGTCACTTGACATGTAAATATTATGTGAACAAAATAAATGTGTCTTATGCATTGCTGTGTTTATGACTTTCCTCTCAATCAGTCATTAATTTTCCTTGAAAAATCTGTACTTCTGGGATTCTCAATATCCCATGCAGCATAACCATCAGTGAAATAATCTTGAAATCATATTAATGATTCACTACAAAACAAATGTAAGTGGCCACCATCCTGTAAGTAATGAATGACATTTAAATGGATACACCTAAACCAATCAAGATATCATAATGAAATTAATACGGATGCCCACATAAAAGTAGCATTTTGAAGATTAAAAAGTACAAGATGGTCACCAATTCAGCCATAGATATAAAAAAAAGTTATACAAAAACCTACTGCTTGTTAACTTATCATGATTATATCATTCGTGTATTAATGTTTGTTCAAGCTCTAGTCGTTTCCAAAAGAAGACTAGTATTTTAAAAGATAAAAAAATCATGATGGCAGCCATAATCAATTATATAAAAGATGGTTACATTTAAATTAAACCATTTTACCACATCATTCATTTTAAGGTGAGCTTCTGTACCCTCGGTACTTTTATTTTTGGGAAACACAAGGTGAAGTCAGGAAAATTTAAATAAAAGGTTCCAATTGAAAGACAATGTATTTAAACTAAATGACGCAGTACTAATTCAAATATATAACGTAAAGTTCAGCCATGCGATTCCCTTTTTCTTACACAAAATGAATTAAAGGTGTTCACACAAAATGGCCGCCAATGGATTTTATGTGAATCTCCATACTGTGTCCTCTTGCTATGGATGATTGGCTTGAATATTGCGATTTTTTACGCTGTAAAATTGATACATTTAAAATTAACCTACATTTATCAGTGAAACATTTGTAATATAAAATTATCAAAAAACGTGCTACTAGAAATATAAGAAACTGATGATCCAGTGACATTTCTTAATGAGAAAGGAATATCAGAATTTGGCCTGCTTTTTGGAAGAAAAGTTTAAATCCTCGATAGACGACAAGATAGTTAGTGAAACATTGTTGTTAGAAATGTTAATATTCTTTTTGTAACAGAAACTAAAGCAAATGTTGTTGGGAGAACAAGTTACGTGTTGCGAAGAAATTACAATTCAACAGACACCTAAGAAAGTTTGAAATGTACAAAACCATCAGATAAACAAAGGTGACAACTCCTCATATTTTAAAATAGATAAATTTTAAAATGCCGTGTCGTTTCATTGAAAGATAAAATTTTAATCAATTGTTTTGTAAGAAGCTAGACAAAATGGAATTCTATTGTGAGCAATAAGATATCAATAAAAATGCTATCCTATTGTTTGCAAAATAAAAATGTAAATGAAAGAGAGAGAAAATAAATCAACAGTTAGCAAAGAAGATTGTAATACGAGATTGAAGAGAATTAAAATAGACACAGTGTTAAGCGAAAAAAGATTATGCTATCGTAGATAATAACCTCAATTGATTCTCGTAAAATAAATCTGAATGCAATGCGGTTGCCAGAAATAGAATGAAAATGAAATATTCTCGCATTCTGAGACATAGAAAGTTGCTGTTATGATCAGGGGATGATGTAATCATATTTCAACATAAATTTAAAAGAAATGCTATATTTTTCAAATATTTTGTTGTCAGTGTAGTGAAATGCTATCATTTAAATCCAAAAAAAAAGTCATCTTGCAGTAATTGATAAGAAGAATATGAAATCTCGTCGTTAGCAACGATAATATATTTTTTTTCAGATAAATGTTTTTAAAAAATTATAGATAAGATGAACACAATTATCATGTTGGCAGGCATATACAAAAACGAAAAATGAAATCATTAGCAGAAAAATGATAATGAAATATAAAAAGCAAGATGATCAATATAAAAAAACTCGAAAGCATTTTGCTGTCAGAATCAACATAACCATGTATTCCTGTAAAGACATATATTATTGTGCTCATAAAAATATGAACCAACCTTGTTTAATAATGAAATTCTTTTCAACATTTTGGGAGCAAAATTCATTTCTTAGTTTGACAAAAACAATTTGATGTCACTTTTTCGATTAAATTAGTGTAAAAAATTATCTTTTATTATTTACGTAAACACATAAGGATAAAAATGTAAATGTTTTCTGAGAAAATGTAAGACAAATGCTAGTTGACAAATGTTGATGATATCTACAAATATTTAAAATATAAGTGATTCCGTGTCACGTTCTAAGGGAAGTAACTCTTTTAGGATATTTAGGTTTGTTGAAATGCTGTAAAATCATCATATAGAACACCAACAAGGATCCTATTTGGTTAAAACTCCAATCAGTCTACAGGCCTTAAAGGGACAGTAGCACGTTTTTAGGGGGAATATAGGGTGATGTAAGGAAAATGAAAATTAATGATTTCAATTGAAAGACAATGTATTTAAACTAAATGGAGCAGTAATAATTCCAATATATAACGTTAAGTTTAGCCAAGCGATTCCTTTTCTTACAAAAAATGAATTAAAGGTGTTCACAAAAAAATGGCCGCCAATGGATTTTATGTGAATCTTCATTTTTTGTCCTCTGACAATGGATGATTGGCTTGTGTAATGACATTTTTGACACTGTCAAAATAATACATTTAGCATTCACTTACAATTATCAGTGAGAAATTCAAATTATAAAATTATCAAAAAACGTGCTACTGCCCCTTTAATGACTACGGTAATTAAAATAACTTTACAGTTAAGTGATCAGGAGGATCTAGTACAGGCAAACATCAAATATATCCGGAAACCCCTATGTTTTCATTACCCCGCAACCACAATTTCCCTACAAGTTGATAAAGATCATAGCAAATAAATACCTGTCTGGCATAATGGAGTAACCCTAAAAAGTTATGTGTTTGTGGAGTGGATGTAATTGTACTCTTAAATGCAGGCAATATAGTTTTTAAAGAAGAACAATTGCAAGTTATATAGATAGTCAACTTCTTTACTGCATGAAATGCGACGTTTCGGTGTAGATACTAACACCCTTATCAAGCAAATGATGAATTTAATCGAGCAAATTATTTGCTTGATAACGGTGTTAGTATCTACACCGAAACGTCGCATTTCATGCAATAAAGAAGTTGACTATCCATATAACTTGTCCTTCTTCATCAACCAGCTTCTAAATGCCTCTCAAAGAAATATAATTTTTGCCATTTTGCGTCAGATTTTCAAAAATTACTGAACTATATTATATTATTACCCTTAAGATAAATTTCTCGAATTCTGATTGGTCAATAGCCAAAGCATACATACCCGTGTAGTCGGATTTGGCAGGGTGTACGAACTGTACATCCCGTCAAATTTGTCACGTGACAAACCAAACGGGTCATACGGATGACCTTGACCTTAGATGGAATGCGGAAGTAAAACGGCCGCTCGACTGACAATTTCAGAATAAAAATTTACAATTACCAACATCAATTGAGAGATTTTAATATTATGTCACTGTTAATTTCCATTGTGTTATTACATTCATTCAATATGAAAACATGTTTCTCTTTAATTATTTCATTTAACAACACTTTTAATTCGGATATTATTAGTCACAGAGTTATCTCCCTTTATATAACTGCCGTTAGCTCCGTACTGCGACTCTTGATGTTCACACTGTGCTGAGCTTGGACCGCAGTCCAGTTATGACTTATTTTGGTCGAAAATGAGTAACTGTGTTGAAATAATAGATCTTAAGGGTAATAAATTCGTTACACGGCGTTTTGACAGGGTGTACGGGACTGTAAGACCCTTGTACATTGTGTATTTCCTTCGGCTCCGCCTCAGGAAAATACAGAATGTACAAGGGTCTTACAGTCCCGTACACCCTGTCAAAACGCCGTGTAACTAATAATGTTAATAATCATGTTTTTCCGTATTGGTCCAGTTACAGGTCCGAGGTCTGCTGTATTGGCACGAGGCGAAGCCAAGGGCCAATACAGCGGACCGAGGACCTGTAACTGGGCCAATACGGAAAAACTTGATTAATGACATTTTTATTAATTAACTTCTTTGTGATTTACTTGAACAACATTAGAGAGTTCATTTTCATCGAAATCCAAATTATAAAAGAGATTGGTGAACTGTAACATATGTTGAAAGTTTTGAAGCGATAGCTTCGGACTTGCGCCATTTGTGTACATATGCGCATGCTCAGAGTCGTATTGGCCCAGTCTGCTCGTATTGGCCCAGTTTGACCCGTATTGGCCCAGCTTACCTGTATTGGCCCAGTTGACGAATCGTATAGTGTAGGCCGTTCAGATTGTATTAGTGCCATATCATTGATAGTTAATTAATAATACCTGTCATTTGTGTGAGCTGTTAATTCAGGCATTCAGCCATAACATATGTAAGCATGTACCACGACGCCTACGCTCACCGAGTAGCCTTTTAGGCTTCGCGGACAATAACCGTTAAACTTAGCCGTAATGTTATCGTCCCCTTTCGGACGATAGGAGGAATTGAAGTCACGATTGTGAAATCGGAAAAAAAAACGTTATGAAAATCACGGAGTGGATCTTCAACAATAAACATTGTTATTAATTAACTATCAATGATATGGCACTAATACAATCTAAACGGCCTACACTATACGATTCGGCAACTGGGCCAATACAGGTAAGCTGGGCCAATACGACTCTGAGCATGCGCATATACACAAATGGCGCAAGTCCGAAGCTGTCGCTTCAAAACTTTCAACATATATTACAGTTCACCAATCGCTTTTATTATTTTGATTTCGATGAAAATGAACTCTCTAATGTTGTTCAAGTAAATCACAAAGAAGTTAATTAATAAAAATGTCATTAATCAAGTTTTTCCATATTGGCCCAGTTACAGGTCCTCGGTCCGCTGTATTGGCCCTTGGCTTCGCCTCGGGCAATCTTATTAAAATATGATATATTTGTTACACTACAGCTATTAAGATATCTATGTACCGTCATTTTGTTTTGACAATCTGCACATAGTGGAAATGGGATGTGGGGTGTTTCGGCATATGCGTTTGCTTAATTATAAATTGAGGACCCTACTTTATCATATGCTATGTACAACGGTTTATTCTTTATATTATTATTAGTAGTTGTATTTCACATTTCTCTTTTGCTATACAAAACAAAGCAACGTGATCCCATGCTCCCAGAAGTTTTCAGGGTGTTTGTGAAGCACACATAAAATCCCTCCGATTACGGGAAACGAAATCGTCAAAAGACATAATGGTTGAAATGTATTGTCGACCTTTGACATTTCAGATTGATATGGAAATCCTTGTCTATTATAAACTACATATTAAGGAAATGTAAGATAAACTAGTATTAACTTACAATGCAAAATAAAATGGTACTCACTCAATATACAACATGCATATTGCACAGTGCGGCGTTCCAACTCCACATAACCCATTACCAAATTATCCATTGTATCAAAATACTCTCCCTCATTTTCCTCTTATATGTTGACGATATCAATTAAAATGGTACATTAGTGAAGCAGTAATACAGTTCTTGTGTTTGACATCGAGAAGAAGAAGAAACGACCATGGAAACGAAGGTCGATGTTTCATTATTCATATCCGTTCAACTGTTGAGATAGAAACATTTTGTTCTTCAAATTATCAAATAGTTAGAATTTAACAGAAAACACGAAAACCCGATTTCGAAAACACTTATTTGCAAACAACAGCATAAAACAGGCTTACACCGCAAATTTGAAATTTAATAATCTATATTGAAAATGTTATTGGCAAGTTTTCTCTTTGAACGATTTTGAACAATTGTATGCTACTTATTGAAACTTCCTTAAACTTGTACAGATAATACATAATACAAAACATTACAAGGAAAATGATGCTCATATAAAGAGAATTTTTTTTATTATTCAGAGAAAAAGAAATGGAGAAATTTGATAACAAACTACAAACCGTAAGAAAATTACGTTAAAAAATAAAGTTTACAGAACGAAAATAAATCAAACATTTATACCCGTTATGATAATGGTATTTTTTTTAACAATTCATGTAATATAACAAATGGAGCCCAGAAGATGCTTTAACTTAAGCTGAGTGATCTAGACTTGCTGCCGTAGACTTGGTTGGTCAAGTGAATATTTTTGCTTTAGGGTCTTGACAGACAACCATTGCATCAGAAAGCAGTTTTACAAGTTAAACTAGGAATCTCGACAATCAAGCTACATGGCTGGTGTATGACTAATCCATTTTGAGGTGTCTCAAATTAATTGGGGCCATTTTCTTGTGAAATATTCCTTTGACATACATTCTGCAATTGTTGAAGGTACTATGATGATATAAATAGAAACTTTTGACATCCTTAAAATTAGTCATATCCACAATCACAAACTCAGAAATGAAAGTTTCCAATGTTAAAGGAGCCTGTACATGTCATGTTCGAAAATCATACGTTCTGGTTAAATGCAATAAAAAGCCAATAAACATAACTGAAAGAAACACTAGATTGGAAGAAAGAAAAACGACCTAGAAATTGTTCAACAAATCATTGCGGAATAGACAGAATAAGATTATTATTACCATAAAATGTTAATAAATTTAAAGCGAAAGTTTAGAATTTCTTAACAATGTAGACCTCATAAAATGTTGATCTAAATGTATTTAGATTGTTACCATAAGGCAATTGAGTTGGTTCTAATTTTACTAACCTTATTTCTTAGTGATACAATAATAAATGCTGTCAATGTGAGGGTGTGTAAAGAAGCGCACATAAAATGTAAAGAGAACGGATACACGAGTAGCCAATGATTGAAACAAACTCTATAATGGAAATGTGAACACAAGCTAGAAATTTATATGCAAAAGAATAACAATAAACAAGAAATAATCAGTTGTTTTAACAAGAAAATAAACATGTCAAATTTAAAAAGAATATTACGCCTTTTTAGATTCCCTGGGTTTTTTTTTCAAATATATCCAATAAAATATAATATTAGTTATAAAGTTAATTTTTTTTACAGACACCACATGCAAAACAATAAAACTTAATAAATGATTGAGTCCTTGATTTATACTGTTAATTGGTGTCTGACAATGGTACATTGAGAGGTAAAAAAACTAAGGAAAATATTGATTTATTGCTTTCTTAAAAATAATACTAAATATATATACTATTGATGAATTTTAATGACAAACTATACATATTCCTCGTTTTCATTGTTTCATAGTGTCAAGCATTGGTTTCTTACTATTTTGTTCATTAATCACTTTTGACGATAAATCATTCCTTTAATTCGTCCAAAAATATCAGAGGTATTAATACTAATCATGGGGTTGAAAACGTGCATATCTCAAACGTCGAATTTATGAGAAACACCATAACTTATCTCACCTTTAAAACAGTTGGCATCAATATTATATGCTTATGATAATGCTTAGATAACTATCTCTTTGACTGTTGTATCTAAATCTGACATCTGCATAAGTACTTAATTCAAAACTTGAAATACTAGTGGTATAAAAATTAGCGCACTTATCATTGGTTACCAAACTACTGCTTCCAACGTTAGAACAAGTCTCATTGGTCACCAAACTACTGCTTCCAACCTTAGTACAAGTCTGATTGGTCACCAAACTAGTTGAAACTACTGCTTCAAACATTAGTACAAGTCTCATTGCTCACTACACTACTGCTTTAAACGTAATTAAAGTATCATTTGTGATTACACTGGCAGTTCCGAAAGTTCAAGTGCTCTTTCTCTAAGAAACAAAATCCACCCTTGAGATGTTTCTCTTGCCAGATTTGGTCTTCCTGCCTCAGTTCAAATACTAGTGGTGCCAAAATCAGAGCTCCTCTCGTTAGTCACCACACCACTACTTCCAACATTCGTGGACGTTTCATTGGTCATAACACTTGCAGTACCGGAAGTGCCACTGCTTTTGCTCTTAGAAACCAGTTCCATCTTGGGGGTGTCTCTCTTGCCAGCCATGGTCTTCCTACAGCAGAGTTTCCTCCAGCTCTCCCTGACCTGTTTGTTGCGGGCAGTGAAGAGGAGGAAGATGAGGAATCCCTGGGTGGAGGCGGTCACACAGAAGATGTACTGGAAGATCACCTTGGCTTCAGCCACTGCAAGGTATCCGAACACCCAGCTCAGGCCTGGAGACAAAATGAAGTTTATTAGTTGTTCATACATAAAGAAAATTGCGCTTTACTTTGAGTTCTGCAAGGTGACTTAACATTAAGCTCTGGCATGTAAATGAGTAAAAGGAGTTGATATCCATTCTAACAAGACTAGCTATTTCACTGCTTAGTTCTACTGCCTTACAGTTATGATGTTATTACATATGCATATGTATGGCTTCAGCCATTGTGAGGACTCTAAACGCAGCTCAGGACTAGAACCATTTTGCCAGTTAAATGTCACGGTTCTCCTTCTTCCAGTGACATGACAGTGTGCATTTGATTCAGTTTCAGCCTCTGTCAGATAACCACATTACCAGCTAAGGCTCTGAAAACATGAAACAGGTTTATATCCGTCTACCTCTTAACTCAATAGCTCTACTTCCTTAAAGCACATTTCATATAATGTAGTCTGGCTTCACTCGTTGGGAGGTAGACAAACACCAGTGTGAAAACCATGAAACAAAAAGTTTATCCTAATCACCACCTGGTTCCTCTTCATAACATTTTCTTCGTAAGTCTTCAATTGTCGTACTTACCAAAGAGGATAAAGCAGAAAAACGAGACCCTGGCATTCAGCATGTTCCTCGTGTGCTCCGATTTCTTCCCTCCAACCTTCCTCTTGCCACAGATATTGAAGACAATCAGGATGTAGAGAAGAAGGTTACACAGGAGGACCAGACCAATGGGAAGAGCAAAGGCGTACACAGAGGTAACCCAGGACATCCAACAGCTGGAAAAAGATATTTATGAGTCCACCCATTGTTGTTAAACAGTGTGGTAAAAAAAATATACATACAAAATGGTTAAAGTCTGTTGTGCATAACTATTTCAAATTTAACATTTAAAGATTTTTTTTTTATCATTTTAGATTGATAAACATAAAGGCCGATTTGGACCCTATGCTATGTCCTTTGTCTTGAATTTCAAAATAAGCTCAAAACCTAATTCAAACTTCTCTATATATCATAACATGGCTTAACGATGATGGTACCAAAGATACACTTGCGGAGTAAAAAAAAAAGAATACAAATTTTAAAGCTTGAATTAAAGTACAATTACTGGTGACATATTTTAATTCTTCAGTATATATTGTTTACATTTTATCAATGGGGCTATAACAGTGTTACAATCCTCTCGGTTGAAAGAGGAGTTTCTTCCGCAGAGCCTAAAACGCCAGGGTCCGAACTGTCATTTTATGCCTTGCTGCAGAGCTGTGCTGCTATAGTGCCCCTACAGACTAGAGAGCAAGCACAGAAAACTCAAGGTTATGCAGCAAGGCATAAAACTGACAGTTTGGAAACTGGCATTTTAGGTTTTGCGTAGGAAGATGAAAGAGGAGATGAACCTATAAGACAGGTGTGTGTACTCACTGTAATTCTCTCCCTCGATAGAGGTTGACGTCAATGGCCATTACAATGATCACGGGGAGGATAGGAAGACCTGGAAATTTATATCTATCATTAGTATAGATATTCAATGTGCTCTCAGATGTTACTTGTGTACAATATTATCCAAGGAGGAATAAACAACCATACCTATGGTAAATAATGATAAAGCCAATATTATGGAAACAACCTTTTTATTCAAGTTTTGCGACGTATCCATATACATGCTAAGAAAAGGCATTCTTAAACAAGTGAGAGAACGCTTGAGAAAGACATTAGTATCAATGTCCAAATATCGCAAAACTTTAAGGGAGAAGTAATATATGCCTGATTTTACCTTCATCGTTGTTTACCATATGAACTTACAGAATGCCAACGGAAGACGTTATTACTTATGTTAAAATGCATTTTAACCAACCCCAAGCGGGAACACCAGTCTTCCACATATAGTGAGGCGTGATTGTTCCAGAAGCATGAACTTTAACCAGCAACAGATAATGCAGAAATGCCTCGGCCAACATCCACAGGAATGACGCCATGATGAAGTAATGAAGTAGGGCAGCAACCAGGATACAGCCAACATGACTGTGGGTCTGATTAAAACCTGCCAGGAACACGGTCCAGGCACACAGTTGGGACAGAGACAGGTGGAATAGGGTCTGCTGGGGATCCTTCCTTAGCATTTTTCTGTCCAACATTAAATTCATTTAATTGATAATTTAATCAAAAGTTTGATATTTTTGTTATGTGAAAATGTCCTGGAAAGAGCATGGGTAATATCTGTTTCACAATGATAGATTTTTTTTATGAAATGGTGATTTTATCTATCCTTTCAGAGTGAAACTGACTTTAGATCTAGATTCTTCAAGCTGGTAACTTTAGGACAAAATATTACAAATTTCAATCTGGGGGTTACACTATGAAAGTAGGAATACTGTGATAGGAATATAAGAAGCTATTTTATATATTTCATACACAAACCAAATTGTTGTGCATCGAAATTTAATAGCATTCACATTGATGTTATCTCGTTCTTTCGCAAATTTCATTGATTAAGCGTTCAAACGAGTGTATGCACATATGACAACATGACAATATGTCCGTTTTTACTTTTTTTGTCCCTCTACTTTTTCTTGTAAAGTTAACCAATTAACGTCTTCAAGCTATTCGCCAGTTCGAGCACGTTTTCACCGATAAGCTTAGGCTGCTAACGAACCTATTTTTAGGCACAGCGCGTCATTTGTTTAGCAGATCTATAAATAGAATGAGAAATGTCCCTTCCCATAATGCAATGTAGTGTGCAGGGAATTCTGGGTGGGACCTATATATGTTTTCAGTGCCCATCAAAATTCGACAATGGCCCTTCGTTTTTTAAAAACAGTCACTACGTTAATATCATGGAATTTACATGGTTATATGTGTAAAAGGGTCATTTCATCCTTAAAAGTAAAATCAGTTGCATTTAGGCCTCTTGCAGTGTAAAGCAAATTTTAAAAATGTTTATCCAGTTAAAAATCCGTTAATTATTGTAGATTTCAGGTTATTTCATTTTGGGGCGTTGTTTCCCAAATAAATCCGCTTGACATTTCTTTCCTGTCTACTCGCATGCGAATTTCCATCGTACTTTCGCGGTCGCCCTCGACTTCGCAGTTCGCACAACCTCACTCATAGTAAAACTTTTTTTTTCTTCAAAAATATATCTTAGTCACCTAATTCACATGATGTTCGGAAAAGTGCATTACGTACTGTGTATAATTGGGAGTGCGGCGGCGCTGACGAATTTTTTGTATATTCGAAAGCCGATGCGAATCAACTATTCTTCTCAGTGTCATATTGATTGAGCCTAGACATTTTAGGTGTCATATGTAGATTTCAATAAACAATCTGTCTGTCTGTCAATTTTCTTATGCAAACATTATTAACAAATCTCCTACAATTTAAAAATCCAAGTAACTAAAACACAGACCAAACAATCAGCTTACAATAATCCTAGTGGCCGCCATGATCAAGGCTTCGAGTTCGATCGGCTTTCTTCCGCCATTTTGAATTGTTAGCATTGCGAGAAAACAAATGTACTGTATCATGCTAATTCATTGAGTAAATCGAGAAAAAATAATTGATTGATAGAAGAGGAACATGTTTACACGTGATTCATAATAAAAGTTATCAGTAAAGACAATGTTTTGTGGCAGTAAATGCCAGTAATGCATCTCACGCTCGTAGCTCCGATGATTGGCTTCATTTCACGATGTTTTTCTTTGTTTTGGGCGATACACTTTATTCTTTGTCAATTTGTTAAATCATGAACAACTGAAATGATAACCTCATGAACACATTTGAAATTAAGTGTGAAATAATCATGTTAAAATCCTATATATATATTAGTAAACAGGAAAGTCCTCCCGAATTTCGTTTCAACAAAAAATACACCGCTCGAAGTGCTTGTCAGTGGCTTTGATTATTTTCGCCATTTTTTTGTTTTGAAGGGCAGATTAGAACTAATTACCAAACTTTACATAGTTATTAACATAAAAAATATAAAACAAATCGAATATATAAAATTTGACGTGTCGTGTGCAAAAGGGAATTCCCTCCCGAATATTTGTGGAACAAAAAATACCCGGTCGAACTGGCCGTTTAAAGTAGTATTGACATATACAGTCTCAAAATATTTTTAATACCTATTTTAACCCAGTTTAAAAACTATATGAGGCACATAAAAAATAAGAAAATTCTACGACCAAAAGTGATTTGATATAATTGCTTCATATAAACATTCGTACCTAAACGTCAGATAAGTCACTACTGTAGCAGAGAGTCCAGCCATAGACAGGATGAGACCAACCATGGTGATGACCGTCAGGGGGAGGTGGTGAGCTGACTCCTCAGAGCTACCATCAAAGTCCTTGGGTGAATTAAAGGTATTTTTGTACAACAATGTAAAAATATATTTTAAAACGTTGATATTAAGGAAATTATTGTTAAATATAAACAACATATTTCATAAACATATGTGTGATACAATATCCATCTTATTCATATGAAATCGTGATAGTTATTTCGGTTGATATGATTGAATTTCAATGTTCAAGTTATAAACCATATTGCAACCTCAACGACTTGAGAATTATATAATATCAAAGCGTTTCATAAAACTTAAATGGCATTTTATGAACGCATCTCGCAGTTTCAGCCATGCAGTCATTTTTCTAGTACAATGTAACGAGGCTAGTAAAGGAGTCTCATTGAGAGTCTGTTATAGTTTTGAAGTGCCCAGCTTATATGGTTGCATAAAACGGTACACACGATCTAAATACTTGTATTCTAAATGTAAGCCCGCAATTCATAGATGTCGACCAACAACTTGTGCAAAGTAAAGACATCAGACCTATAGACCATAAAGACCTGTAAAAATGAGCGCAATTGTCACAAACAAACCAAGAAACTGTACGAATATGAAAGGCGCACTTAATGTTTGCAAGTTCATGTACGCTACGAATAAAGTTTCAAATAACTAACATGTCAGTGAAGGAATCAGATTGACCAAGAAAAAGGCAATCAATTAGTGAATCAAAGAAGTACCAACATGAATGCAAGTGAATGTAGTGAAACTATCTGACTTAGAATTTGAACTTAATCGTTTAGTTAATCAAAAGGCTGCAAAGAGATCATTAATGATAATAGAACCAAACGTAACAAGGGATCTAGAACTACCAATTGGTGAGGATACCATAGACGTACGAACTGATCGTTAGTGAGGAAATCAGTGTTTCCTATCAAACTTTGTGAGGAAAAGAAGTCCAAGACGTACCAAGAGAAGTGAACTACATGTATTATGTAATTTGTCTTGTTTTGTATGAGTTTCAAACACAACAAAAGAAAGAACGTTATGATAAAACCACAGATATACCAACCAACTGAAAAGGTAATGATAATACCATAAATAAACCAAGACAACTGATAATACCATAATAATACAACATATTTACCACGAGATCTACAATGGTAATGATAATACCAAGAAAACTGCAAAAAGATAATGATCATACCACAGGCATACCAAGAAAACTGCAAAACTATAATGAAAACACTACAGACATACCGATAGAACTGAAAGAATATAATGAGCATAACAAAGACATACCAAGATAACTGCAAAAAGATAATGAAAACACTGCAGACATACCGTTAGAACTGAAAGAATTTAATGAGCATAACAAAGACATACCAAGATAACTGCAAAAAGATAATGAAAATACCATAGATATGCAGAGAGAAATGCATAA
The DNA here is from genome assembly GCA_916613615.1 of Steromphala cineraria. Taxonomy (NCBI): domain Eukaryota; kingdom Metazoa; phylum Mollusca; class Gastropoda; order Trochida; family Trochidae; genus Steromphala; species Steromphala cineraria. The sequence continues at coordinate 13,539,740 of OU744721.1, forward strand.
TGGTAATGATAGTACCACAGATATACCAAGAGAAATGCAAAATATAATGAAAATAACACAGACCATCCAACAGATTTTCAAAAAACTATTGATAATACCACAGACATACTCGTGCCACGAGTACTGCAATGACAATTATAAAACCCAAGACATACCAGAGAGCAGCAAAAGGTAATGATAATACCATAGAGATACCGATAGAACTGCAAAAAGTTAATGATCACACAACAGGCATACCTAGAGAACTACCAAAAGATAATGATACCACAGATAAACCTAGAGAACTACCAAAAGATAATGATACCACAGATATACCACGAGAACCTCAAGGTAATGATAATACCACAAATATACCACGAGAACCTCAATGTAATGATAATACCACAGATATACCACGAGAACCTCAAGGTAAAGATAATACCACAGATATACCACGAGAACCTCAAGGTAATGATAATACCACAGACATACCAAAAGAACTGCAAAGTTGGTGAGATGATCACAGACACAGACATCTCGTCCCGCTTCAACCCCTGTATGACGACACCCATCAGTGGACCAGGACCCTGTTGTGAAGTTCCAGTATCCACAGACATGTTTGGCGCTGGCTTCGGCCTTTATTTATAATAAAAGAAACACTTTATGGTTCTCAGGAAAAGTACATATTGAAATTTTGACTGAGCCTCGTCATACTCATAACGTTAATATATGGAGCGAAGTAATATTTTCTTTAGTTTACATTAGGTCGTAGGTCGAAAAAAAATGAAGTTAATTACTTACATGTAGAATAACAAGACGACAATATTAGATCGGTGTTCTCTCAGTTTTTTTTATAACGAGTGACATGATAATAAACAAGTTTGAGAAAATCGGATATCATTGAATAAGCATATTGAGGTGTTTGTTATTTCAGTTACCATCTGACAGTTACCCTAATAATCAATATTATAAAAAAAACAAGATATGATTGGTAAGAAACAAGGTCTTTAAGGCTTGAATATTTCTTTGATCAACTGAGGAATGTTACATTATAAATGTTGCTTCCAAAACCATTTGTCATGATTGCAGGCAATACCTTCACCTTTAATAGTTTAAAAAACTGAAAATAAAAAGACTGAATTATTATAACCTCATTTGATTTGAAGATGAAAGTTACTTGAGTTCCTCCCAAATGTATTACTTCTTCGTCACCAACTAAAATCTTTGCCGAGATAACCTTGCTGTTGAGGATGTGACCTTTCTGCTTTGATGCTGTTTCACTCTTAGAGAAAAGAATAGGGTTCCTGTACAGGTTCATCGATAGACGAATACTTTTCTCTTTTGAATCTGGCAACAAAAATATCCTTCGTTATTGGTAAATTTACATTTTAGTTAAAAACAGAAACTGTTTAAACTGTTTAAATTAGAAGCTATATTGTTATAAATTCAGACTTTGAAATGTAAACGATTTGCTCCATTCTGATTGGATCTAACAAGGTAATGTGATCGGTATACATTTCAATGAACCCATTTCTCGGGGGTTCCCCTAATCTTACAGCCACATTCCAGCCTGACCCCAGTCTTGATGGTCATAACTTAGACTCACTTTTTGCAAATATTATTTTTCTGTTTATTAGCAAAACTCGACCTAATAATCTGTATTTGATGTTTGAAGAATAAACATTAAGTTGCAAATAAATAAAGTTGTACATGTACACCTCCGGTCACAGAAGTGAGGATAGTGGACGAAGTTAAACAAGGTAATGTACATCATTTCAAAAGCATGAGTTTTGCTCCATTCTGAATGACCTGACTGGTGGCAACACAGTTTCAAGGCACCCCACACCAAATAGTGTCGTGGCACGCTCTCTGCCTTTATTGACAGTTTCGAGGCCCCCGATGATCAAAACGATGTTGCCGTGTTTGAAAACATGTACTCGTCATTATCGACAGTGTCTAACATCGGCGGGCCTGCAATTGGCATTATGTCTTGAGGGACTTTAAATAACTTTATGTTTTCATTCATTGTCAACCAACAACCCAAGCACGTCGAGCTTTAAGAGCTGATACTCTACACTCGATACAGGACAGTATCAATACGCGAGTGCAAATTGTTAATTTTGTAATATTTACATTAAACTTTACATATTTTTTTAGTTTTTCCCAAAACATGTTATTGTTATTAACATGATACTCATAAAGGATTTTTTGTAGAATAAAAAAGTGTATCTTTTCCTTTTTTGTTATGAACTATTTTTGCATGCGCTTGAAACCGGTAGAGATCCGCCTTGGTCTAACTGATATCTAGGTCAGCTATAAGTTACTACAGAATCGCATTTCGAATGATATAAAAACAACTTCTGGCTTAAATACAAATTGGGAATTTATAAGAAATGAATTTCATAATATAGTTGTCCACACGGTTATAACCTGTTTGAAATTCGTAATATAAACTTTAGCATAAATTGCTTCGCAAGCTCACCAGTTATACAAGTTTATATTACAAGTTTCAAACAGGTTATAACCGTGTAGACAACTATATTATGACATTCATTTCTTAAATGATTGCAAATAACACATCTCTTATGATCACTTTTTGATTGGTTATTTTCTTTGTAACAATTACTACAATTTAATGATATCAAACCGTGCATTTAGAACTCTATAAAAGTTGAACATCATATCTTCTATTCTTACATTTATTTTATCAGTAATATTCATTTTATGTTAAGACTCTAGATAACAAAATCAAGATATATATATAATTCTTATAACCTTCTAGATAATATAGAATGAAAGATTAAATATTAAATACTATTAAAAATGACCTCTTAAAAGGTCTCACCATTGACAACTCCCTCTAAAAATTCCTGCGGAAGTACAATTGCAGAATCAGTTTTAGAATAATCTACAGTTTCATTATACAGGGTGCTCGATGAATCATTTGAACTCGGGGATTCAGACAAGGTCAGCCCAACTGGAAGTCTCGTGACATTATCACTTTTCAGATCCCAAACTTCAGATTCAAATGTTTCTGTCGTGATTTTGTTGCTTCCCGAAGGACCAGGTTTCAGCCTAGCAGTCACCTCATCAAGCGTCTGTAAAATCCTTCAACAAAAAATATAACATTTAAATAAAATAGACCCTATAATGTATCCTTTGCAAGTATATCAGTTGAATTTTTTTACTTATACTTTTTTCAAGCGGCAAAAGTGTTTAACTTCAAGTTATCGCCTTGTTATAAGAAGCCACTTAACTTCAAGATTCGATTTTTGTTAACTTTTATTTTTAACTATTTATATTTGAAAATGAGTTTAAATATACCGATTTTTTACTTTCCCCTTTTCTTCAGCTTCAATAATAGTATGACCTGCAGACTCGACTACTGTATCATACACCTCTACAATGTCCGAGGCAATCTGGAAGATAGTAATTTCATTATACAGCTGCATACCAAAAGTTTGTTCACCTGCTTATGATCTTAGTGGAAATATCATGTAATTTGGGTTTCGTTTTGACGTTTATAAAATAACTCCAGGACCACTCACAGAAGATAATCAATTGCCCATGGGTAAAATAACCATTCCCAAACCATATTTCGGGATCGTCTTGTCACTGGGTCATATTTGTGAAATTCGGATTTTCTTAAATTGCGATTAAAATCATCCATGTAAACTTTAAAGGAAACAAATCAGCACAGTTACGTTGCCTTAACGCAAAGGAACACATATGAATAAGATCTAAAGCTGTTGATCACGTATCAAGGATTTTGTAGAGCAAAATAGAAATCCGTGTTTTCGAAAGTTTGAACCCTGGTCACTTCAATGACCTGCCAAATTTCTTACAGCTATCTGCTAGGTATTACATACGAATATGTCATCATTATCATTATATGAAATTTCATCATTATCGGTTTCGTTTTCACAATGATATGATGTCCCAAAGACGTTACAAATTACATGATATTTGCACTAGAATAAGTGAACAAACTTAAGATACGCAGCTGTTAAATTAAAAATAATATGGAAGATTATCATAGTCATTCCATAACTCGAAACGCAATCTCGAAGGTTCTTCCTGATGTTTTCATAACCGTAAAATGTATAACCATATAACTGAATCATATATACAAATATTTCAGACGACTTACACATGCATTGAAATGTTAACAAAGTCTATAATTTATAACCCCCAAAATAGTTAAAATTTACACAATATCAAAGGGTAAGGAGTAATTATACAAATATTTCAGATCACCTGAAAAGGGTAAGGAGTTGTTCTGATAGTGTAATTTCTTTGTAGTGAGTAATTTGATAAAAACATTTTCCATATTCGAAATAAAAACATTAATCAATCATTTTGAATCAAGTTGAGAAATCAGTTTAGTATATAATTATTAGTAAATTCTAAATTGATGCCTCTGAATAAGCTGAACAACCAGAAAGCTCACTTGTGGAGTTATCTCCTGGAGCTGAGTGGTCTTCTCAAGGATGTCAGTCATGTAGAGAACATCTAGTTCTGTCAGGTTTCTGTCCGAAGTGATGTTGTTGGTTTGCTCCAGAACGTTCTCAATACTGGTGTTGTTCACATCCTCCTTGAAAGAAATTTGGCAAAGCAATATGTCAAAACAAAAATCTATTTAATTGTTTCTGTTTATATGATCTCATACTAAATTTGGGCTTTTCGCTGATACAGTTTAGGATCAATATTACACATTTGAATCATATGGACGTTCTTGGCTCAACATTGAAATTTGTTCTTATCATGTAAGTTAAGTACTCAGTTTCTTTTTAAAGTTAAATCAGTATGTTTACCACCAGAAGGTTCAGTAAGGAACTCGAGATTTCTGACTCAACAAGAGATGAGAAGTTGCAGGCTTGATTAAGCTGAAAAGGTCCCCAAAATGCACCGCCTTGCCCATCGTCAACACAGGCCATCTCTCCGAGTGGATTATCATCTGAGGGATTTTAATTCAATTACCGTAAATTAATTGAACCCATTTTTTTCTAAATTGTAGGCCACCGGCCCATATCTATACACTCAGGAGCAAAAGACACATACCAACTTTTCAAAAGAGTACAAAACAAAATCCTGTCGTAAATGATATGCGACTACGAAATTGTACGAATCCATGTGAAGTGCACTTCAGTTGTGAAGAAGTACTCACAATTTCAAACATAAGAGTATGATACTTTTAATTAAAAACCTGTTCAAATGCACGAGGGACCCTAAAAAAGCTTTTTCAAATTTAATTTTGGACATAATCTTTGGGATTGGAATAAAATAATTAGGTATATATAAATTGTATATATTCAAGATGTTATCAATTCAAATAACCTTGAAAGAAATATATTAGTTCTCGCATTTCGCCTGTTAGTTGATTCGAAAACAAGCAAAATGATCATTGTCACTTTCCTATCTCGTTTAGTTAAGAACATTTGTTGACGGTTTTTTTTTTCAAAAGGCGTGTTTTTCAAAAGCGTTAACAGATACAGCTTTAAAATTACAAACTTAGTTCAGCTGGCTCTTGAAGACATGAAATAACACTATTTTAATCGTAACTTTCACTCGTAGGTTAATCTATCATGCATTTTATATGGTATCGTTTCTTTTGCCCCTGAGTGTATAATGTAGGTTTAAACATTTAAGCATGCATTTCATGATGAAGCATGCCAAATTAATTATACGTGTATCATTTGATGTTTACAAGAGGACTTTTATATTTGGAGTTTTACAAGTAAAATAACCTTTAAGTAATCATGTTTTGATATTTAAAGTAATCAGTTTTTCGATCATATCATAATCATAATTCACCATTAACAATTTTCCAAACCTGGATTTGTGGAGTGTTATTTCTGAAACGAACACTATGAACACTCAGAATGAAACGTCATCATATTTACTTAAAACGCAAATACAATCGATGACAGTATGGAAGTCAATCGCAATTAATACCAACGCAAATACTAGCTATATCAGAATTGAAATATTTATTTTTGGATAATAAAGATAAGGCTTTATGTTCTTGATTTCAGACAATGAAACTATACCGGCATGGCAGATGTTGTCAGTATAGAATGTTTTCCCCACCATCGTTGGATGTCTTATTAATGTCCGATGTTCATAAATGATGACAGACTCTGGACATTCGATCACTGAAACATGATTTAACTAACTGTAAAATGCATAAATTATAAATTTTTTAAATGTCTTTTACACGATAACTTTATGTACTTAATGGTAAGAAGTTTATCTTAATTTTTCCGTTTTCCTGTTTATCCACCACATAATATAGACAACAGATTGTGAAACAATTGAAGGTATCCCCTCCTCTTAAACAAAGCATTATGATCGAAACAATGAAGCCATAGCAATATAAAATACAAGACTTTACGAACAATGCGTAAATGCGCCAAGACATGAAATGTAAACACTTACTTTCGTCACAATTTCGTTCCGTCCATCCAAATTCACAATGTCTTGGACATTTCCCATTAGTTTTGTTGCAGATATCGCCATCCAGACAGTGTCCACAACTGGATTTGCAATCCTTTCCAAACTTGCCATCCTCACATTCTGCAACATTTGTCAAATTCGTCCAACTAACAAAAGCAACGTAAGTTTTCATAGATATGATAAGATGCTTCAGGATAAAATTATCATTTGCCTTTGTCATATTTCCTTCCTGTCCAGCCATTGTTACAAGCCCCAGGACATTGTCCACTGCGTTTGTTACATACATCACCATTCAAACAGTGTCCACAAAATTCTGTCCATATTTGCCATTCTCACATTCTGTAACATTATTTTAGATAAAAGAATATGTTATCATATGAATAAGAATGTTGAATGTCATCTAAATAACTTAAGGTAAAAGCTAACTTAAGGTAAATGTTCCCCGACTACTTATATTATTAGGGGAGATTATTTTGTCTTTTGTATTATAAACATAATCATTTGTAAAATCATTATCTAATCAGTTTCATGAAAAAGTTCAAGGATGAATCAGAATTTACCTTTGTAACATTTCTCGCCAGTCCAGCCAATTTTACAACCTTCAGGGCAAATTCCACTGCGCTTGTTGCAGATATAATCGTTCATACAGTTTCCACAAACGAATAAACAATTCTCTCCAAATCTACCATCTCCACATTCTGCAACATCTTTAAATATAGTAGAAATACTCGATAAAGTATCTTTATAGTTAGCTGAGAATTATTACAACTGAAGGCATTAACATTATCAAATGTATTGTGGGAAGTCTGTCGTTTGCAAGAAAAAGTCTCTGATAAAATGTTGATTGTTTTAGAAACAAAATTCGTCACAATTTTCTACCTTTATTGTATACCTGTATTTGTTCAACGGGAAAGTGAAGATAAAACGTAAAGTAAAACTATTAATCAGATGAATAAAGCTACAACTTTTCTAACAACAGACCGAATTGAAGGTCTTACTTATTTCTTTTGAAACTAAAAGAACAGCTACCTTATCATTGTTTTGAAAAATAAGAATGAGAATATCATTTGAAAAAATTAAATGAAAAAAGATCTTCTTTACTAAAATTCTTATTTTCCTATCCTATAGAGACCATGGTCTGCTATGCTGATGTACTAAAAACAGTTATATTGTAAACTATAGTACATAAATGTGAAAACAATAGAATAATTTCGAAAAAAAACATCAATTTTATAGTAAACAGGTATTGCACACATTTCAAAATCAACGGATGGGACAGGATGACCGTGAATGTTTTGAAAATGAAAATATAATCTCATTTGCCTTTGTCACATTTCGTCTCTGTCCATCCATTTTCACAATGCCTTGGGCATATTCCACTACTTTTATTGCAGGTATCACCATCCAAACAGTGTCCACAACTGGATGTGCAATTCTTTCCATACTTGCCATCCTCACATTCTGCAACATTTGTCAATTTCGTCACAATATTTTCCACCTAAGGCATATGCACAAAGTGTATTTGTTCAAAGGGAAAGTGAAGATATAATATAAAGTGAAATACTAATCAGATGAATAAAGCTACAACTTATCTGTCCACAGTCCGAATTGAAGGTCTTACTGATTTCTTTTGAAACTACAAGAACAGCTACCTTATCAATGTTTTGAATAAAAAAGAATGAGAATATCATTTAAAAAATAAAATGAAAAAATATCTTCTTTACCAGAATTCTTTTTTTCTACAACGACCATGATCTGCTATGCTGATTTACTAAAGAACAGCTATAGTGTAGATTTTCATCAAAATATAGTACATAAATGTGAAAACAATAGAATATTTTCGAAAAAGAAAAAAATATCATTTTTATATTAGGCAGGTATTGCACACATTTCAAAATCAACAGATGGGACAGGATGACCGTGAATGTTTTGAAAATGAAAATATAATCTCATTTGCCTTTGCCACATTTCGTCTCTGTCCATCCATTTTCACAATGCCTTGGGCATATTCCACTACTTTTATTGCAGGTATCACCATCCAAACAGTGTCCACAACTGGATGTGCAATTCTTTCCATACTTGCCATCCTCACATTCTGCAACATTTGTCAATTTCGTCACAATATTTTCCACCTAAGTCATATGCACAAAGTGTATTTGTTCAAAGGGAAAGTGAAGATATAATATAAAGTGAAATACTAATCAGATGAATAAAGCTACAACTTATCTGTCCACAGTCCGAATTGAAGGTCTTACTGATTTCTTTTGAAACTAAAAGAACAGCTACCTTATCAATGTTTTGAAAAAAAAAGAATGAGAATATCATTTTAAAAATAAAATGAAAAAAGATCTTCTTGACCAGAATTCTTTTTTTCTATAACGACCAGGATCTACTATGCTGATCTGCTAAAGAACAGCTATAGTGTAGATTTTCATCAAATTACAATACATAAATGTGAAAACAATAGAATATTTTCGAAAAAGAAAAAAATATAATTTTTTCATTAGAAAGGCATTGCACACATTTCAAAATCAACGGATGGGACAGGATGACCGTGAATGTTTTGAAAATGAAAATATAATCTCATTTGCCTTTGTCACATTTCGTCTCTGTCCATCCATTTTCACAATGCCTTGGGCATATTCCACTACTTTTATTGCAGGTATCACCATCCAAACAGTGTCCACAACTGGATGTGCAATTCTTTCCATACTTGCCATCCTCACATTCTGCAACATTTGTCAATTTCGTCACAATATTTTCCACCTAAGGCATATGCACAAAGTGTATTTGTTCAAAGGGAAAGTGAAGATATAATATATAGTGAAATACTAATCAGATGAATAAAGCTACAACTTATCTACCCACAGACCGAATTGAAGGTCTTACTTATTTCTTTTGAAACTACAAGAACAGCTTCCTTATCAATGTTTTGAAAAAAAAAAGAATGAGAATATCATTTAAAAAATAAAATGAACAAAGATCTTCTTTACCAGAATTCTTTTTTACTATAACGACCAGGATCTGCTATGCTAATCTACTAAAGAACAGCTATAGTGTAGATTTTCATCAAATTACAGTATATAAATGTGAAAACAATAGAATATTTTCGAAAAAGAAAAAAAATATCATTTTTACATTAGAAAGGCATTGCACACATTTCAAAATCATCGGATGGGACAGGATGACCGTGAATGTTTTGAAAATGAAAATATAATCTCATTTGCCTTTGTCACATTTCGTCTCTGTCCATCCATTTTCACAATGCCTTGGGCATATTCCACTACTTTTATTGCAGGTATCACCATCCAAACAGTGTCCACAACTGGATGTGCAATTCTTTCCATACTTGCCATCCTCACATTCTGCAACATTTGTCAATTTCGTCACAATATTTTCCACCAAAGGCATATGCACAAAGTGTATTTCTTCAAAGGGAAAGTGAAGATATAATATAAAGTGAAATACTAATCAGATGAATAAAGCTACAACTTATCTACCCACAGACCGAATTGAAGGTTTTACTGATTTCTTTTGAAACTAAAAGAACAGCTACCTTATCAATGTTTTGAAAAAAAAGAATGAGAATATCATTTTAAAATTAAATGAAAAAAGATCTTCTTTACCAGAATTCTTTTTTTCTACAACGACCAGGATCTGCTATGCTGATTTACTAAAGAACAGCTATAGTGTAGATTTTCATCAAAATATAGTACATAAATGTGAAAACAATAGAATATATTTCGAAAAAGAAAAAAATATCATTTTCATATTAGGCAGGTATTGCACACATTTCAAAATCAACGGATGGGACAGGATGACCGTGAATGTTTTGAAAATGAAAATATAATCTCATTTGCCTTTGTCACATTTCGTCTCTGTCCATCCATTTTCACAATGCCTTGGGCATATTCCACTACTTTTATTGCAGGTATCACCATCCAAACAGTGTCCACAACTGGATGTGCAATTCTTTCCATACTTGCCATCCTCACATTCTGCAACATTTGTCAATTTCGTCACAATATTTTCCACCAAAGGCATATGCACAAAGTGTATTTGTTCAAAGGGAAAGTGAAGATATAATATAAAGTGAAATACTAATCAGATGAATAAAGCTACAACTTATCTGTCCACAGACCGAATTGAAGGTTTTACTGATTTCTTTTGAAACTAAAAGAACAGCTACCATATCAATGTTTTGAAAAAGAAAAGAATGAGAATATCATTTAAAAAATAAAATGAAAAAAGATCTTCTTTACCAGAATTCTTTTTTTCTACAACGACCATGATCTGCTTTGCTGATCTACTAAAGGACAGCTATAGTGTAGATTTTCATCAAATTATAGTACATAAATGTGAAAACAATAGAATATTTTCGAAAAAGAAAAAAATATCATTTTCATATTAGGCAGGTATTGCACACATTTCAAAATCAACGGATGGGACAGGATGACCGTGAATGTTTTGAAAATGAAAATATAATCTCATTTGCCTTTGTCACATTTCGTCTCTGTCCATCCATTTTCACAATGCCTTGGGCATATTCCACTACTTTTATTGCAGGTATCACCATCCAAACAGTGTCCACAACTGGATGTGCAATTCTTTCCATACTTGCCATCCTCACATTCTGCAACATTTGTCAATTTCGTCACAATATTTTCCACCAAAGGCATATGCACAAAGTGTATTTGTTCAAAGGGTGAGTGAAGATATAATATAAAGTGAAATACTAATCAGATGAATAAAGCTACAACTTATCTACCCACAGACCGAATGGAAGGTCTTACTGATTTCTTTTGAAACTACAAGAACAGCTACCTTATCAATGTTTTGAAAAAAAAAGAATGAGAATATCATTTAAAAAATAAAATGAAAAAAGATCTTCTTTACCAGAATTCTTTTTTTCTACAACGACCAGGATCTGCTATGCTGATTTACTAAAGAACAGCTTTAGTGTAGATTTTCATCAAAATATAGTACATAAATGTGAAACAATAGAATATTTTCGAAAAAGAAAAAAATATCATTTTTATATTAGGCAGGTATTGCACACATTTCAAAATCAACGGATGGGACAGGATGACCGTGAATGTTTTGAAAATGAAAATATAATCTCATTTGCCTTTGTCACATTTCGTCTCTGTCCATCCATTTTCACAATGCCTTGGGCATATTCCACTACTTTTATTGCAGGTATCACCATCCAAACAGTGTCCACAACTGGATGTGCAATTCTTTCCATACTTGCCATCCTCACATTCTGCAACATTTGTCAATTTCGTCACAATATTTTCCACCTAAGTCATATGCACAAAGTGTATTTGTTCAAAGGGTGAGTGAAGATATAATATAAAGTGAAATACTAATCAGATGAATAAAGCTACAACTTATCTACCCACAGACCGAATGGAAGGTCTTACTGATTTCTTTTGAAACTACAAGAACAGCTACCTTATCAATGTTTTGAAAAAAAAAGAATGAGAATATCATTTAAAAAATAAAATGAAAAAAGATCTTCTTTACCAGAATTCTTTTTTTCTACAACGACCAGGATCTGCTATGCTGATTTACTAAAGAACAGCTATAGTGTAGATTTTCATCAAAATATAGTACATAAATGTGAAAACAATAGAATATTTTCGAAAAAGAAAAAAATATCATTTTTATATTAGGCAGGTATTGCACACATTTCAAAATCAACGGATGGGACAGGATGACCGTGAATGTTTTGAAAATGAAAATATAATCTCATTTGCCTTTGTCACATTTCGTCTCTGTCCATCCATTTTCACAATGCCTTGGGCATATTCCACTACTTTTATTGCAGGTATCACCATCCAAACAGTGTCCACAACTGGGTGTGCAATTCTTTCCATACTTGCCATCCTCACATTCTGCAACATTTGTCAATTTCGTCACAATATTTTCCACCTAAGTCATATGCACAAAGTGTATTTGTTCAAAGGGAAAGTGAAGATATAATATAAAGTGAAATACTAATCAGATGAATAAATCTACAACTTATCTGTCCACAGTCCGAATTGAAGGTCTTACTTATTTCTTTTGAAACTACAAGAACAGCTACCTTATCAATGTTTTGAAAAAAAGAGAATGAGAATATCATTTAAAAAATAAAATGAAAAAATATCTTCTTTACCAGAATTCTTTTTTTCTATAACGACCAGGATCTGCTATGCTGATCTACTAAAGAACAGCTATAGTGTAGATTTTAATCAAATTATAGTACATAAATGTGAAAACAATAGAATATTTTCGAAAAGAAAAAAATATCATTTTCATATTAGGCAGGTATTGCACACATTTCAAAATCAACGGATGGGACAGGATGAGCGTGAATGTTTTGAAAATGAAAATATAATCTCATTTGCCTTTGTCACATTTCGTCTCTGTCCATCCATTTTCACAATGCCTTGGGCATATTCCACTACTTTTATTGCAGGTATCACCATCCAAACAGTGTCCACAACTGGGTGTGCAATTCTTTCCATACTTGCCATCCTCACATTCTGCAACATTTGTCAATTTCGTCACAATATTTTCCACCTAAGTCATATGCACAAAGTGTATTTGTTCAAAGGGAAAGTGAAGATATAATATAAAGTGAAATACTAATCAGATGAATAAATCTACAACTTATCTGTCCACATTCCGAATTGAAGGTCTTACTGATTTCTTTTGAAACTAAAAGAACAGATACCTTATCAATGTTTTGAAGAAAAAAAGAATGAGAATATTATTTAAAAAATAAAATGAAAAAAGATCTTCTTTACCAGAATTCTTTTTTTCTACAACGACCATGATCTGCTTTGCTGATCTACTAAAGGACAGCTATAGTGTAGATTTTCATCAAATTATAGTACATAAATGTGAAAACAATAGAATATTTTCGAAAAAGAAAAAAATATCATTTTCATATTAGGCAGGTATTGCACACATTTCAAAATCAACGGATGGGACAGGATGACCGTGAATGTTTTGAAAATGAAAATATAATCTCATTTGCCTTTGTCACATTTCGTCTCTGTCCATCCATTTTCACAATGCCTTGGGCATATTCCACTACTTTTATTGCAGGTATCACCATCCAAACAGTGTCCACAACTGGATGTGCAATTCTTTCCATACTTGCCATCCTCACATTCTGCAACATTTGTCAATTTCGTCACAATATTTTCCACCAAAGGCATATGCACAAAGTGTATTTGTTCAAAGGGAAAGTGAAGATATAATATAAAGTGAAATACTAATCAGATGAATAAAGCTACAACTTATCTGTCCACAGTCCGAATTGAAGGTCTTACTGATTTCTTTTGAAACTACAAGAACAGCTACCTTATCAATGTTTTGAAAAAAAGAGAATGATAATATCATTTAAAAAATAAAATGAAAAAATATCTTCTTTACCAGAATTCTTTTTTTCTATAACGGCCAGGATCTGCTATGCTGATCTACTAAAGAACAGCTATAGTGTAGATTTTAATCAAATTATAGTACATAAATGTGAAAACAATAGAATATTTTCGAAAAGAAAAAAATATCATTTTCATATTAGGCAGGTATTGCACACATTTCAAAATCAACGGATGGGACAGGATGACCGTGAATGTTTTGAAAATGAAAATATAATCTCATTTGCCTTTGTCACATTTCGCCTCTGTCCATCCATTTTCACAATGCCTTGGGCATATTCCACTACTTTTATTGCAGGTATCACCATCCAAACAGTGTCCACAACTGGATGTGCAATTCTTTCCATATCTGCCATCCTCACATTCTGCAACATTTGTCAATTTCGTCACAATATTTTCCACCTAAGTCATATGCACAAAGTGTATTTGTTCAAAGGGAAAGTGAAGATATAATATAAAGTGAAATACTAACCAGATGAATAAAGCTACAACTTATCTGTCCACAGTCCGAATTGAAGGTCTTACTGATTTCTTTTGAAACTAAAAGAACAGCTACCTTATCAATGTTTTGAGAAAAAAAGAATGAGAATATCATTTAAAAAATAAAATGTAAAAGATCTTCTTTTACCAGAATTCTTTTTTTCTACAACGACCATGATCTGTTATGCTGATTTACTAAAGAACAGCTTTAGTGTAGATTTTCATCAAAATATAGTACATAAATGTGAAAACAATAGAATATTTTCGAAAAAGAAAAAAATATCATTTTTATATTAGGCAGGTATTGCACACATTTCAAAATCAACGGATGGGACAGGATGACCGTGAATGTTTTGAAAATGAAAATATTATCTCATTTGCCTTTGTCACATTTCGTCTCTGTCCATCCATTTTCACAATGCCTTGGGCATATTCCACTACTTTTATTGCAGGTATCACCATCCAAACAGTGTCCACAACTGGATGTGCAATTCTTTCCATACTTGCCATCCTCACATTCTGCAACATTTGTCAATTTCGTCACAATATTTTCCACCTAAGTCATATGCACAAAGTGTATTTGTTCAAAGGGAAAGTGAAGATATAATATAAAGTGAAATACTAATCAGATGAATAAAGCTACAACTTATCTGTCCACAGTCCGAATTGAAGATCTTACTGATTTCTTTTGAAACTACAAGAACAGCTACCTTATCAATGTTTTGAAAAAAAAACAGAATGAGAATATCATTTAAAAAATAAAATGAAAAAATATCTTCTTTACCAGAATTCTTTTTTTCTATAACGACCAGGATCTGCTATGCTGATCTACTAAAGAACAGCTATAGTGTAGATTTTCATCAAATTACAATACATAAATGTGAAAACAATAGAATATTTTCGAAAAAGAAAAAAATATCATTTTTACATTAGAAAGGCATTGCACACATTTCAAAATCAACGGATGGGACAGGATGACCGTGAATGTTTTGAAAATGAAAATATAATCTCATTTGCCTTTGTCACATTTCGTCTCTGTCCATCCATTTTCACAATGCCTTGGGCATATTCCACTACTTTTATTGCAGGTATCACCATCCAAACAGTGTCCACAACTGGATGTGCAATTCTTTCCATACTTGCCATCCTCACATTCTGCAACATTTGTCAATTTCGTCACAATATTTTCCACCTAAGTCATATGCACAAAGTGTATTTGTTCAAAGGGAAAGTGAAGATATAATATAAAGTGAAATACTAATCAGATGAATAAAGCTACAACTTATCTGTCCACAGTCCGAATTGAAGGTCCTACTGATTTCTTTTGAAACTAAAAGAACAGCTACCTTATCAATGTTTTGAAAAAAACAGAATGAGAATATCATTTAAAAAATAAAATGAAAAAAGATCTTCTTTACCAGAATTCTTTTTTTCTACAACGACCATGATCTGCTATGCTGATTTACTAAAGAACAGCTATAGTGTAGATTTTCATCAAAATATAGTACATAAATGTGAAAACAATAGAATATTTTCGAAAAAGAAAAAAATATCATTTTTATATTAGGCAGGTATTGCACACATTTCTAAATCAACGGATGGAACAGGATGACCGTGAATGTTTTGAAAATGAAAATATAATCTCATTTGCCTTTGTCACATTTCGCCTCTGTCCATCCATTTTCACAATGCCTTGGGCATATTCCACTACTTTTATTGCAGGTATCACCATCCAAACAGTGTCCACAACTGGATGTGCAATTCTTTCCATACTTGCCAACCTCACATTCTGCAACATTTGTCAATTTCGTCACAATATTTTCCACCTAAGTCATATGCACAAAGTGTATTTGTTCAAAGGGAAAGTGAAGATATAATATAAAGTGAAATACTAATCAGATGAATAAAGCTACAACTTATCTACCCACAGACCGAATTGAAGATCTTACTGATTTCTTTTGAAACTAAAAGAACAGCTACCTTATCAATGTTTTGAAAAAAAAAGAATGAAAATATCATTTAAAAAATAAAATGAAAAAATATCTTCTTTACCAGAATTCTTTTTTTCTATAACGACCAGGATCTGCTATGCTGATCTACTAAAGAACAGCTATAGTGTAGATTTTCATCAAATTACAATACATAAATGTGAAAACAATAGAATATTTTCGAAAAAGAAAAAAATATCATTTTTACATTAGAAAGGCATTGCACACATTTCAAAATCAACGGATGGGACAGGATGACCGTGAATGTTTTGAAAATGAAAATATAATCTCATTTGCCTTTGTCACATTTCGTCTCTGTCCATCCATTTTCACAATGCCTTGGGCATATTCCACTACTTTTATTGCAGGTATCACCATCCAAACAGTGTCCACAACTGGATGTGCAATTCTTTCCATACTTGCCATCCTCACATTCTGCAACATTTGTCAATTTCGTCACAATATTTTCCACCTAAGTCATATGCACAAAGTGTATTTGTTCAAAGGGAAAGTGAAGATATAATATAAAGTGAAATACTAATCAGATGAATAAAGCTACAACTTATCTACCCACAGTCCGAATTGAAGGTCCTACTGATTTCTTTTGAAACTAAAAGAACAGCTACCTTATCAATGTTTTGAAAAAAACAGAATGAGAATATCATTTAAAAAATAAAATGAAAAAAGATCTTCTTTACCAGAATTCTTTTTTTCTACAACGACCATGATCTGCTATGCTGATTTACTAAAGAACAGCTATAGTGTAGATTTTCATCAAAATATAGTACATAAATGTGAAAACAATAGAATATTTTCAAAAAGAAAAAAATATCATTTTTATATTAGGCAGTTATTGCACACATTTCTAAATCAACGGATGGGACAGGATGACCGTGAATGTTTTGAAAATGAAAATATAATCTCATTTGCCTTTGTCACATTTCGTCTCTGTCCATCCATTTTCACAATGCCTTGGGCATATTCCACTACTTTTATTGCAGGTATCACCATCCAAACAGTGTCCACAACTGGATGTGCAATTCTTTCCATACTTGCCATCCTCACATTCTGCAACATTTGTCAATTTCGTCACAATATTTTCCACCTAAGTCATATGCACAAAGTGTATTTGTTCAAAGGGTGAGTGAAGATATAATATAAAGTGAAATACTAATCAGATGAATAAAGCTACAACTTATCTACCCACAGACCGAATGGAAGGTCTTACTGATTTCTTTTGAAACTACAAGAACAGATACCTTATCAATGTTTTGAGAAAAAAAAGAATGAGAATATCATTTAAAAAATAAAATGAAAAAAGATCTTCTTTACCAGAATTCTTTTTTTCTACAACGACCACGATCTGCTATGCTGATTTACTAAAGAACAGCTATAGTGTAGATTTTCATCAAAATATAGTACATAAATGTGAAAACAATAGAATATTTTCAAAAAGAAAAAAATATCATTTTTATATTAGGCAGGTATTGCACACATTTCTAAATCAACGGATGGGACAGGATGACCGTGAATGTTTTGAAAATGAAAATATAATCTCATTTGCCTTTGTCACATTTCGTCTCTGTCCATCCATTTTCACAATGCCTTGGGCATATTCCACTACTTTTAATGCAGGTATCACCATCCAAACAGTGTCCACAACTGGATGTGCAATTCTTTCCATACTTGCCATCCTCACATTCTGCAACATTTGTCAATTTCGTCACAATATTTTCCACCTAAGGCATATGCACAAAGTGTATTTGTTCAAAGGGAAAGTGAAGATATAATATAAAGTGAAATACTAATCAGATGAATAAAGCTACAACTTATCTGTCCACAGTCCGAATTGAAGGTCTTACTGATTTCTTTTGAAACTACAAGAACAGATACCTTATCAATGTTTTGAAAAAAAAAGAATGAGAATATCATTTAAAAAATAAAATGAAAAAAGATTTTCTTTACCAGAATTCTTTTTTTCTATAACGACCAGGATCTGCTATGCTGATCTACTAAAGAACAGCTATAGTGTAGATTTTTATCAAATTACAATACATAAATGTGAAAACAATAGAATAATTTTGAAAAAGAAAAAAATATCATTTTTACATTAGAAAGGCATTGCACACATTTCAAAATCAACGGATGGGACAGGATGACCGTGAATGTTTTGAAAATGAAAATATAATCTCATTTGCCTTTGTCACATTTCGTCTCTGTCCATCCATTTTCACAATGCCTTGGGCATATTCCACTACTTTTATTGCAGGTATCACCATCCAAACAGTGTCCACAACTGGATGTGCAATTCTTTCCATACTTGCCATCCTCACATTCTGCAACATTTGTCAATTTCGTCACAATATTTTCCACCTAAGTCATATGCACAAAGTGTATTTGTTCAAAGGGTGAGTGAAGATATAATATAAAGTGAAATACTAATCAGATGAATAAAGCTACAACTTATCTACCCACAGACCGAATGGAAGGTCTTACTGATTTCTTTTGAAACTACAAGAACAGCTACCTTATCAATGTTTTGAAAAAAAAAGAATGAGAATATCATTTAAAAAATAAAATGAAAAAAGATCTTCTTTACCAGAATTCTTTTTTTCTACAACGACCAGGATCTGCTATGCTGATTTACTAAAGAACAGCTATAGTGTAGATTTTCATCAAAATATAGTACATAAATGTGAAAACAATAGAATATTTTCGAAAAAGAAAAAAATATCATTTTTATATTAGGCAGGTATTGCACACATTTCAAAATCAACGGATGGGACAGGATGACCGTGAATGTTTTGAAAATGAAAATATAATCTCATTTGCCTTTGTCACATTTCGTCTCTGTCCATCCATTTTCACAATGCCTTGGGCATATTCCACTACTTTTATTGCAGGTATCACCATCCAAACAGTGTCCACAACTGGATGTGCAATTCTTTCCATACTTGCCATCCTCACATTCTGCAACATTTGTCAATTTCGTCACAATATTTTCCACCTAAGTCATATGCACAAAGTGTATTTGTTCAAAGGGTGAGTGAAGATATAATATAAAGTGAAATACTAATCAGATGAATAAAGCTACAACTTATCTACCCACAGACCGAATGGAAGGTCTTACTGATTTCTTTTGAAACTACAAGAACAGATACCTTATCAATGTTTTGAGAAAAAAAAGAATGAGAATATCATTTAAAAAATAAAATGAAAAAAGATCTTCTTTACCAGAATTCTTTTTTTCTACAACGACCACGATCTGCTATGCTGATTTACTAAAGAACAGCTATAGTGTAGATTTTCATCAAAATATAGTACATAAATGTGAAAACAATAGAATATTTTCAAAAAGAAAAAAATATCATTTTTATATTAGGCAGGTATTGCACACATTTCTAAATCAACGGATGGGACAGGATGACCGTGAATGTTTTGAAAATGAAAATATAATCTCATTTGCCTTTGTCACATTTCGTCTCTGTCCATCCATTTTCACAATGCCTTGGGCATATTCCACTACTTTTAATGCAGGTATCACCATCCAAACAGTGTCCACAACTGGATGTGCAATTCTTTCCATACTTGCCATCCTCACATTCTGCAACATTTGTCAATTTCGTCACAATATTTTCCACCTAAGGCATATGCACAAAGTGTATTTGTTCAAAGGGAAAGTGAAGATATAATATAAAGTGAAATACTAATCAGATGAATAAAGCTACAACTTATCTGTCCACAGTCCGAATTGAAGGTCTTACTGATTTCTTTTGAAACTACAAGAACAGATACCTTATCAATGTTTTGAAAAAAAAAGAATGAGAATATCATTTAAAAAATAAAATGAAAAAAGATTTTCTTTACCAGAATTCTTTTTTTCTATAACGACCAGGATCTGCTATGCTGATCTACTAAAGAACAGCTATAGTGTAGATTTTTATCAAATTACAATACATAAATGTGAAAACAATAGAATAATTTCGAAAAAGAAAAAAATATCATTTTTACATTAGAAAGGCATTGCACACATTTCAAAATCAACGGATGGGACAGGATGACCGTGAATGTTTTGAAAATGAAAATATAATCTCATTTGCCTTTGTCACATTTCGTCTCTGTCCATTCATTTTCACAATGCCTTGGGCATATTCCACTACTTTTATTGCAGGTATCACCATCCAAACAGTGTCCACAACTGGATGTGCAATTCTTTCCATACTTGCCATCCTCACATTCTGCAACATTTGTCAATTTCGTCACAATATTTTCCACCTAAGTCATATGCACAAAGTGTATTTGTTCAAAGGGTGAGTGAAGATATAATATAAAGTGAAATACTAATCAGATGAATAAAGCTACAACTTATCTACCCACAGACCGAATGGAAGGTCTTACTGATTTCTTTTGAAACTACAAGAACAGCTACCTTATCAATGTTTTGAAAAAAAAAGAATGAGAATATCATTTAAAAAATAAAATGAAAAAAGATCTTCTTTACCAGAATTCTTTTTTTCTACAACGACCAGGATCTGCTATGCTGATTTACTAAAGAACAGCTATAGTGTAGATTTTCATCAAAATATAGTACATAAATGTGAAAACAATAGAATATTTTCGAAAAAGAAAAAAATATCATTTTTATATTAGGCAGGTATTGCACACATTTCAAAATCAACGGATGGGACAGGATGACCGTGAATGTTTTGAAAATGAAAATATAATCTCATTTGCCTTTGTCACATTTCGCCTCTGTCCATCCATTTTCACAATGCCTTGGGCATATTCCACTACTTTTATTGCAGGTATCACCATCCAAACAGTGTCCACAACTGGATGTGCAATTCTTTCCATATCTGCCATCCTCACATTCTGCAACATTTGTCAATTTCGTCTCAATATTTTCCACCTAAGTCATATGCACAAAGTGTATTTGTTCAAAGGGAAAGTGAAGATATAATATAAAGTGAAATACTAACCAGATGAATAAAGCTACAACTTATCTACCCACAGACCGAATGGAAGGTCTTACTGATTTCTTTTGAAACTACAAGAACAGATACCTTATCAATGTTTTGAAAAAAAAAGAATGAGAATATCATTTAAAAAATAAAATGAAAAAAGATCTTCTTTACCAGAATTCTTTTTTTCTACAACGACCACGATCTGCTATGCTGATTTACTAAAGAACAGCTATAGTGTAGATTTTCATCAAAATATAGTACATAAATGTGAAAACAATAGAATAATTTCGAAAAAGAAAAAAATATCATTTTTACATTAGAAAGGCATTGCACACATTTCAAAATCAACGGATGGGACAGGATGACCGTGAATGTTTTGAAAATGAAAATATAATCTCATTTGCCTTTGTCACATTTCGTCTCTGTCCATCCATTTTCACAATGCCTTGGGCATATTCCACTACTTTTATTGCAGGTATCACCATCCAAACAGTGTCCACAACTGGATGTGCAATTCTTTCCATACTTGCCATCCTCACATTCTGCAACATTTGTCAATTTCGTCACAATATTTTCCACCTAAGTCATATGCACAAAGTGTATTTGTTCAAAGGGTGAGTGAAGATATAATATAAAGTGAAATACTAATCAGATGAATAAAGCTACAACTTATCTACCCACAGACCGAATGGAAGGTCTTACTGATTTCTTTTGAAACTACAAGAACAGATACCTTATCAATGTTTTGAAAAAAAAAGAATGAGAATATCATTTAAAAAATAAAATGAAAAAAGATCTTCTTTACCAGAATTCTTTTTTTCTACAACGACCAGGATCTGCTATGCTGATTTACTAAAGAACAGCTATAGTGTAGATTTTCATCAAAATATAGTACATAAATGTGAAAACAATAGAATAATTTCGAAAAAGAAAAAAATATCATTTTTACATTAGAAAGGCATTGCACACATTTCAAAATCAACGGATGGGACAGGATGACCGTGAATGTTTTGAAAATGAAAATATAATCTCATTTGCCTTTGTCACATTTCGTCTCTGTCCATCCATTTTCACAATGCCTTGGGCATATTCCACTACTTTTATTGCAGGTATCACCATCCAAACAGTGTCCACAACTGGATGTGCAATTCTTTCCATACTTGCCATCCTCACATTCTGCAACATTTGTCAATTTCGTCACAATATTTTCCACCTAAGTCATATGCACAAAGTGTATTTGTTCAAAGGGTGAGTGAAGATATAATATAAAGTGAAATACTAATCAGATGAATAAAGCTACAACTTATCTACCCACAGTCCGAATTGAAGGTCCTACTGATTTCTTTTGAAACTAAAAGAACAGCTACCTTATCAATGTTTTGAAAAAAACAGAATGAGAATATCATTTAAAAAATAAAATGAAAAAAGATCTTCTTTACCAGAATTCTTTTTTTCTACAACGACCATGATCTGCTATGCTGATTTACTAAAGAACAGCTATAGTGTAGATTTTCATCAAAATATAGTACATAAATGTGAAAACAATAGAATATTTTCGAAAAAGAAAAAAATATCATTTTTATATTAGGCAGGTATTGCACACATTTCTAAATCAACGGATGGGACAGGATGACCGTGAATGTTTTGAAAATGAAAATATAATCTCATTTGCCTTTGTCACATTTCGTCTCTGTCCATCCATTTTCACAATGCCTTGGGCATATTCCACTACTTTTAATGCAGGTATCACCATCCAAACAGTGTCCACAACTGGATGTGCAATTCTTTCCATACTTGCCATCCTCACATTCTGCAACATTTGTCAATTTCGTCACAATATTTTCCACCTAAGGCATATGCACAAAGTGAATTTGTTCAAAGGGAAAGTGAAGATATAATATAAAGTGAAATACTAATCAGATGAATAAAGCTACAACTTATCTGTCCACAGTCCGAATTGAAGGTCTTACTGATTTCTTTTGAAACTACAAGAACAGATACCTTATCAATGTTTTGAAAAAAAAAGAATGAGAATATCATTTAAAAAATAAATGAAAAAAGATTTTCTTTACCAGAATTCTTTTTTTCTATAACGACCAGGATCTGCTATGCTGATCTACTAAAGAACAGCTATAGTGTAGATTTTTATCAAATTACAATACATAAATGTGAAAACAATAGAATAATTTCGAAAAAGAAAAAAATATCATTTTTACATTAGAAAGGCATTGCACACATTTCAAAATCAACGGATGGGACAGGATGACCGTGAATGTTTTGAAAATGAAAATATAATCTCATTTGCCTTTGTCACATTTCGTCTCTGTCCATCCATTTTCACAATGCCTTGGGCATATTCCACTACTTTTATTGCAGGTATCACCATCCAAACAGTGTCCACAACTGGATGTGCAATTCTTTCCATACTTGCCATCCTCACATTCTGCAACATTTGTCAATTTCGTCACAATATTTTCCACCTAAGTCATATGCACAAAGTGTATTTGTTCAAAGGGTGAGTGAAGATATAATATAAAGTGAAATACTAATCAG
The DNA here is from genome assembly GCA_916613615.1 of Steromphala cineraria. Classification (NCBI taxonomy): domain Eukaryota; kingdom Metazoa; phylum Mollusca; class Gastropoda; order Trochida; family Trochidae; genus Steromphala; species Steromphala cineraria. The sequence continues at coordinate 13,563,596 of OU744721.1, forward strand.
ATGAATAAAGCTACAACTTATCTACCCACAGACCGAATGGAAGGTCTTACTGATTTCTTTTGAAACTACAAGAACAGATACCTTATCAATGTTTTGAAAAAAAAAGAATGAGAATATCATTTAAAAAATAAAATGAAAAAAGATCTTCTTTACCAGAATTCTTTTTTTCTACAACGACCAGGATCTGCTATGCTGATTTACTAAAGAACAGCTATAGTGTAGATTTTCATCAAAATATAGTACATAAATGTGAAAACAATAGAATATTTTCGAAAAAGAAAAAAATATCATTTTTATATTAGGCAGGTATTGCACACATTTCAAAATCAACGGATGGGACAGGATGACCGTGAATGTTTTGAAAATGAAAATATAATCTCATTTGCCTTTGTCACATTTCGCCTCTGTCCATCCATTTTCACAATGCCTTGGGCATATTCCACTACTTTTATTGCAGGTATCACCATCCAAACAGTGTCCACAACTGGATGTGCAATTCTTTCCATATCTGCCATCCTCACATTCTGCAACATTTGTCAATTTCGTCTCAATATTTTCCACCTAAGTCATATGCACAAAGTGTATTTGTTCAAAGGGAAAGTGAAGATATAATATAAAGTGAAATACTAACCAGATGAATAAAGCTACAACTTATCTACCCACAGACCGAATGGAAGGTCTTACTGATTTCTTTTGAAACTACAAGAACAGATACCTTATCAATGTTTTGAAAAAAAAAGAATGAGAATATCATTTAAAAAATAAAATGAAAAAAGATCTTCTTTACCAGAATTCTTTTTTTCTACAACGACCACGATCTGCTATGCTGATTTACTAAAGAACAGCTATAGTGTAGATTTTCATCAAAATATAGTACATAAATGTGAAAACAATAGAATAATTTCGAAAAAGAAAAAAATATCATTTTTACATTAGAAAGGCATTGCACACATTTCAAAATCAACGGATGGGACAGGATGACCGTGAATGTTTTGAAAATGAAAATATAATCTCATTTGCCTTTGTCACATTTCGTCTCTGTCCATCCATTTTCACAATGCCTTGGGCATATTCCACTACTTTTATTGCAGGTATCACCATCCAAACAGTGTCCACAACTGGATGTGCAATTCTTTCCATACTTGCCATCCTCACATTCTGCAACATTTGTCAATTTCGTCACAATATTTTCCACCTAAGTCATATGCACAAAGTGTATTTGTTCAAAGGGTGAGTGAAGATATAATATAAAGTGAAATACTAATCAGATGAATAAAGCTACAACTTATCTACCCACAGACCGAATGGAAGGTCTTACTGATTTCTTTTGAAACTACAAGAACAGCTACCTTATCAATGTTTTGAAAAAAAAAGAATGAGAATATCATTTAAAAAATAAAATGAAAAAAGATCTTCTTTACCAGAATTCTTTTTTTCTACAACGACCAGGATCTGCTATGCTGATTTACTAAAGAACAGCTATAGTGTAGATTTTCATCAAAATATAGTACATAAATGTGAAAACAATAGAATAATTTCGAAAAAGAAAAAAATATCATTTTTACATTAGAAAGGCATTGCACACATTTCAAAATCAACGGATGGGACAGGATGACCGTGAATGTTTTGAAAATGAAAATATAATCTCATTTGCCTTTGTCACATTTCGTCTCTGTCCATCCATTTTCACAATGCCTTGGGCATATTCCACTACTTTTATTGCAGGTATCACCATCCAAACAGTGTCCACAACTGGATGTGCAATTCTTTCCATACTTGCCATCCTCACATTCTGCAACATTTGTCAATTTCGTCACAATATTTTCCACCTAAGTCATATGCACAAAGTGTATTTGTTCAAAGGGTGAGTGAAGATATAATATAAAGTGAAATACTAATCAGATGAATAAAGCTACAACTTATCTACCCACAGACCGAATGGAAGGTCTTACTGATTTCTTTTGAAACTACAAGAACAGCTACCTTATCATTGTTTTGAAAAAAAAAGAATGAGAATATCATTTAAAAAATAAAATGAAAAAATATCTTCTTTACCAGAATTCTTTTTTTCTACAACGACCAGGATCTGCTATGCTGATTTACTAAAGAACAGCTATAGTGTAGATTTTCATCAAAATATAGTACATACATGTGAAAACAATAGAATATTTTCGAAAAAGAAAAAAATATCATTTTTATATTAGGCAGGTATTGCACACATTTCAAAATCAACGGATGGGACAGGATGACCGTGAATGTTTTGAAAATGAAAATATAATCTCATTTGCCTTTGTCACATTTCGCCTCTGTCCATCCATTTTCACAATGCCTTGGGCATATTCCACTACTTTTATTGCAGGTATCACCATCCAAACAGTGTCCACAACTGGATGTGCAATTCTTTCCATACTTGCCATCCTCACATTCTGCAACATTTGTCAATTTCGTCACAATATTTTCCACCAAAGGCATATGCACAAAGTGTATTTGTTCAAAGGGAAAGTGAAGATATAATATAAAGTGAAATACTAATCAGATGAATAAAGCTACAACTTATCTACCCACAGACCGAATGGAAGGTCTTACTGATTTCTTTTGAAACTACAAGAACAGCTACCTTATCAATGTTTTGAAAAAAAAGAATGAGAATATCATTTAAAAAATAAAATGAAAAAATATCTTCTTTACCAGAATTCTTTTTTTCTACAACGACCAGGATCTGCTATGCTGATTTACTAAAGAACAGCTATAGTGTAGATTTTCATCAAAATATAGTACATAAATGTGAAAACAATAGAATATTTTCGAAAAAGAAAAAAATATCATTTTTATATTAGGCAGGTATTGCACACATTTCAAAATCAACGGATGGGACAGGATGACCGTGAATGTTTTGAAAATGAAAATATAATCTCATTTGCCTTTGTCACATTTCGCCTCTGTCCATCCATTTTCACAATGCCTTGGGCATATTCCACTACTTTTATTGCAGGTATCACCATCCAAACAGTGTCCACAACTGGATGTGCAATTCTTTCCATACTTGCCATCCTCACATTCTGCAACATTTGTCAATTTCGTCACAATATTTTCCACCAAAGGCATATGCACAAAGTGTATTTGTTCAAAGGGAAAGTGAAGATATAATATAAAGTGAAATACTAATCAGATGAATAAAGCTACAACTTATCTGTCCACAGTCCGAATTGAAGGTCTTACTGATTTCTTTTGAAACTACAAGAACAGATACCTTATCAATGTTTTGTAAAAAAAAAGAATGAGAATATCATTTAAAAAATTAAATGAAAAAAGATCTTCTTTACCAGAATTCTTTTTTTCTACAACGACCATGATCTGCTATGCTGATCTACTAAAGAACAGCTATAGTGTAGATTTTCATCAAAATATAGTACATAAATGTGAAAACAATAAAATATTTTATAAAAAAGAAAAAAATATCATTTTTATATTAGGCAGGTTTTGCACACATTTCAAAATCAACGGATGGGACAGGATGACCGTGAATGTTTTGAAAATGAAAATATAATCTCATTTGCCTTTGTCACATTTCGCCTCTGTCCATCCATTTTCACAATGCCTTGGGCATATTCCACTACTTTTAATGCAGGTATCACCATCCAAACAGTGTCCACAACTGGATGTGCAATTCTTTCCATATCTGCCATCCTCACATTCTGCAACATTTGTCAATTTCGTCTCAATATTTTCCACCTAAGTCATATGCACAAAGTGTATTTGTTCAAAGGGAAAGTGAAGATATAATATAAAGTGAAATACTAACCAGATGAATAAAGCTACAACTTATCTACCCACAGACCGAATTGAAGGTCTTACTGATTTCTTTTGGAACTAAAAAAACAGCTACCTTATCAATGTTTTGAGAAAAAAAGAATGAGAATATCATTTAAAAAATAAAATGTAAAAAGATCTTCTTTTACCAGAATTCTTATTTTCTACAACGACCATGATCTGTTATGCTGATTTACTAAAGAACAGATTTAGTGTAGATTTTCATCAAAATATAGTACATAAATGTGAAAACAATAGAATATTTTCGAAAAAGAAAAAAATATCATTTTTATATTAGGCAGGTATTGCACACATTTCTAAATCAACGGATGGGACAGGATGACCGTGAATGTTTTGAAAATGAAAATATAATCTCATTTGCCTTTGTCACATTTCGTCTCTGTCCATCCATTTTCACAATGCCTTGGGCATATTCCACTACTTTTAATGCAGGTATCACCATCCAAACAGTGTCCACAACTGGATGTGCAATTCTTTCCATACTTGCCATCCTCACATTCTGCAACATTTGTCAATTTCGTCACAATATTTTCCACCTAAGGCATATGCACAAAGTGTATTTGTTCAAAGGGAAAGTGAAGATATAATCTAAAGTGAAATACTAATCAGATGAATAAAGCTACAACTTATCTGTCCACAGTCCGAATTGAAGGTCTTACTGATTTCTTTTGAAACTACAAGAACAGATACCTTATCAATGTTTTGAAAAAAAAAGAATGAGAATATCATTTAAAAAATAAAATGAAAAAAGATCTTCTTTACCAGAATTCTTTTTTTCTATAACGACCAGGATCTGCTATGCTGATCTACTAAAGAACAGCTATAGTGTAGATTTTTATCAAATTACAATACATAAATGTGAAAACAATAGAATAATTTCGAAAAAGAAAAAAATATCATTTTTACATTAGAAAGGCATTGCACACATTTCAAAATCAACGGATGGGACAGGATGACCGTGAATGTTTTGAAAATGAAAATATAATCTCATTTGCCTTTGTCACATTTCGTCTCTGTCCATCCATTTTCACAATGCCTTGGGCATATTCCACTACTTTTATTGCAGGTATCACCATCCAAACAGTGTCCACAACTGGATGTGCAATTCTTTCCATACTTGCCATCCTCACATTCTGCAACATTTGTCAATTTCGTCACAATATTTTCCACCAAAGGCATATGCACAAAGTGTATTTGTTCAAAGGGAAAGTGAAGATATAAAATAAAGTGAAATACTAATCAGATGAATAAAGCTACAACTTATCTGTCAACAGTCCGAATTGAAGGTCTTACTGATTTCTTTTGAAACTACAAGAACAGATACCTTATCAATGTTTTGAAAAAAAAAAGAATGAGAATATCATTTAAAAAATTAAATGAAAAAAGATCTTCTTTACCAGAATTCTTTTTTTCTACAACGACCAGGATCTGCTATGCTGATCTACTAAAGAACAGCTATAGTGTAGATTTTCATCAAAATATAGTACATAAATGTGACAACAATAGAATATTTTCGAAAAAGAAAAAAATATCATTTTTATATTAGGCAGGTATTGCACACATTTCAAAATCAACGGATGGGACAGGATGACCGTGAATGTTTTGAAAATGAAAATATAATCTCTTTTGCCTTTGTCACATTTCGCCTCTGTCCATCCATTTTCACAATGCCTTGGGCATATTCCACTACTTTTATTGCAGGTATCACCATCCAAACAGTGTCCACAACTGGATGTGCAATTCTTTCCATATCTGCCATCCTCACATTCTGCAACATTTGTCAATTTCGTCACAATATTTTCCACCTAAGTCATATGCACAAAGTGTATTTGTTCAAAGGGAAAGTGAAGATATAATATAAAGTGAAATACTAACCAGATGAATAAAGCTACAACTTATCTACCCACAGACCGAATTGAAGGTCTTACTGATTTCTTTTGAAACTAAAAGAACAGCTACCTTATCAATGTTTTGAAAAAAACAGAATGAGAATATCATTTAAAAAATAAAATGTAAAAAGATCTTCTTTACCAGAATTCTTTTTTTCTACAACGACCATGATCTGCTATGCTGATTTACTAAAGAACAGCTATAGTATAGATTTTCATCAAATTATAGTACATAAATGTGAAAACAATAGAATATTTTTGAAAAGAAAAAAATATCATTTTTATATTAGGCAGGTATTGCACACATTTCAAAATCAACAGATGGGACAGGATGACCGTGAATGTTTTAAAAATGAAAAGATAATCTCATTTGCCTTTGTCACATTTCGTCTCTGTCCATCCATTTTCACAATGCCTTGGGCATATTCCACTACTTTTATTGCAAGTATCACCATCCAAACAGTGTCCACAACTGGATGTGCAATTCTTTCCATACTTGCCATCCTCACATTCTGCAACATTTGTCAATTTCGTCACAATATTTTCCACCAAAGGCATATGCACAAAGTGTATTTGTTCAAAGGGAAAGTGAAGATATAATATAAAGTGAAATACTAATCAGATGAATAAAGCTACAACTTATCTGTCCACAGTCCGAATTGAAGGTCTTACTGATTTCTTTTGAAACTAAAAGAACAGATACCTTATCAATGTTTTGAAAAAAAAAAGAATGAGAATATCATTTAAAAAATTAAAAGAAAAAAGATCTTCTTTACCAGAATTCTTTTTTTCTACAACGACCATGATCTGCTATGCTGATCTACTAAAGAACAGCTATAGTGTAGATTTTCATCAAAATATAGTACATAAATGTGAAAACAATAGAATATTTTCGAAAAAGAAAAAAATATCATTTTTATATTAGGCAGGTTTTGCACACATTTCAAAATCAACGGATGGGACAGGATGACCGTGAATGTTTTGAAAATGAAAATATAATCTCATTTGCCTTTGTCACATTTCGCCTCTGTCCATCCATTTTCACAATGCCTTGGGCATATTCCACTACTTTTATTGCAGGTATCACCATCCAAACAGTGTCCACAACTGGATGTGCAATTCTTTCCATATCTGCCATCCTCACATTCTGCAACATTTGTCAATTTCGTCTCAATATTTTCCACCTAAGTCATATGCACAAAGTGTATTTGTTCAAAGGGAAAGTGAAGATATAATATAAAGTGAAATACTAACCAGATGAATAAAGCTACAACTTATCTACCAACAGACCGAATTGAAGGTCTTACTGATTTCTTTTGAAACTACAAGAACAGATACCTTATCAATGTTTTGAAAAAAAAAAGAATGAGAATATCATTTAAAAAATAAAATGTAAAAAGATCTTCTTTACCAGAATTCTTTTTTTCTATAACGACCACGATCTGCTATGCTGATCTACTAAAGAACAGCTATGGTGTAGATTTTCATCAAATTTCAGTACATAAATGTGAAAACAATAGAATATTTTCGAAAAAGAAAAAAATATCATTTTTGCATTAGAAAGGCATTGCACACATTTCAAAATCAATGGATGGGACAGGATGACCGTGAATGTTTTGAAATGAAAATATAATCTCATTTGCCTTTGTCACATTTCGTCTCTGTCCATCCATTTTCACAATGCCTCGGGCATATTCCACTACTTTTATTGCAGGTATCACCATCCAAACAGTGTCCACAACTGGATGTGCAATTCTTTCCATACTTGCCATCCTCACATTCTGCAACATTTGTCAATTTCGTCACAATATTTTCCACCTAAGTCATATGCACAAAGTGTATTTGTTCAAAGGGAAAGTGAAGATATAATATATAGTGAAATACTTACCAGATGAATAAAGCTACAACTTATCTACCCACAGACCGAATTGAAGGTCTTACTTATTTCATTTGAAACTAAAAGAACAGCTACCTTATCAATGTTTTGAATAAAAAAGAATGAGAATATCTTTAAAAAATAAATGAAAAAAGATCTTCTTTACCAGAATTCTTTTTTTCTACAACGACCATGATCTGCTATGCTGATTTACTAAAGAACAGCTATAGTGTAGATTTTCATCAAAATATAGTACATAAATGTGAAAACAGTACAATAGTTTCGAAAAAGAAAAAAATATCATTTTTATATTAGGCAGGTATTGCACACATTTCAAAATCAACGGATGGGACAGGATGACCGTGAATGTTTTGAAAATGAAAATATAATCTCATTTGCCTTTGTCACATTTCGCCTCTGTCCATCCAGTTTCACAATGCCTTGGGCATATTCCACTACTTTTATTGCAGGTATCACCATCCAAACAGTGTCCACAACTGGATGTGCAATTCTTTCCATACTTGCCATCCTCACATTCTGCAACATTTGTCAATTTCGTCACAATATGTTCCACCTAAGTCATATGCACAAAGTGTATTTGTTCAAAGGGTGAGTGAAGATATAATATAAAGTGAAATACTAATCAGATGAATAAAGCTACAACTTATCTACCAACAGACCGAATTGAAGGTCTTACTTATTTCTTTTGAAACTAAAAGAACAGCTACCTTATCAATGTTTTGAGAAAAAAAAAGAATGAGAATATCATTTAAAAAATAAAATGAAAAAAGATCTTCTTTTACCAGAATTTTTCTACAACGACCATGATCTGCTATATATGCTGATTTACTAAAGAACAGCTATAGTGTAGATTTTCATCAAAATATAGTACATAAATGTGAAAACAATAGAATGTTTTCGAAAAAGAAAAAAATATCATTTTTATATTAGGCAGGTATTGCACACATTTCAAAATCAACGGATGGGACAGGATGACCGTGAATGTTTTGAAAATGAAAATATAATCTCATTTGCCTTTGTCACATTTCGTCTCTGTCCATCCATTTTCACAATGTCTTGGGCATATTCCCCTACTTTTATTGCAGGTATCACCATCCAAACAGTGTCCACAACTGGATGTGCAATTCTTTCCATACTTGCCATCCTCACATTCTGCAACATTTGTCAATTTCGTCACAATATTTTCAACCTAAGTCATATGCACAAAGTGTATTTGTTCAAAGGGAAAGTGAAGATATAATATAAAGTGAAATACTAATCAGATGAATAAAGCTACAACTTATCTACCAACAGACCGAATTGAAGGTCTTACTTATTTCTTTTTAAACTAAAAGAACAGCTACCTTATCAATGTTTTGAAAAAAAAAGAATGAGAATATCATTTAATAAATAAAATGAAAAAAGATCTTCTTTACCAGAATTTTTTTTTCTACAACGACCATGATCTGCTATGCTGATCTACTAAAGAACAGCTATAGTGTAGATTTTCATCAAATTATAGTACATAAATGTGAAAACAGTACAATAGTTTCGAAAAAGAAAAAAATATCATTTTTATATTAGGCAGGTATTGCACACATTTCAAAATCAACGGATGGGACAGGATGACCGTGAATGTTTTGAAATGAAAATATAATCTCATTTGCCTTTGTCACATTTCGTCTCTGTCCATCCATTTTCACAATGCCTTGGGCATATTCCACTACTTTTATTGCAGGTATCACCATCCAAACAGTGTCCACAACTGGATGTGCAATTCTTTCCATACTTGCCATCCTCACATTCTGCAACATTTGTCAATTTCGTCACAATATTTTCCACCTAAGTCATATGCACAAAGTGGATTTGTTCAAAGGGAAAGTGAAGATATAATATAAAGTGAAATACTAATCAGATGAATAAAGCTACAACTTATCTACCCACAGACCGAATTGAAGGTCTTACTTATTTCTTTTGAAACTAAAAGAACAGCTACCTTATCAATGTTTTGAAAAAAAAAGAATGAGAATATCATTTAAAAAATAAAATGAAAAAAGATCTTCTTTACCAGAATTTTTTCTTTCTACAACGACCATGATCTGCTATGCTGATCTACTAAAGAACAGCTATAGTGTAGATTTTCATCAAATTATAGTACATAAATGTGAAAACAATAGAATATTTTCGAAAAAGAAAAAAATATCATTTTTCCATTAGAAAGGCATTGCATACATTTCAAAATCAACGGATGGGACAGGATGACCGTGAATGTTTTGAAAATGAAAATATAATCTCATTTGCCTTTGTCACATTTCGTCTCTGTCCATCCATTTTCACAATGCCTTTGGCATATTCCATTACTTTTATTGCAGGTATCACCATCCAAACAGTGTCCACAACTGGACGTGCAATTCTTTCCATACTTGCCATCCTCACATTCTGCAACATTTGTCAATTTCGTCACAATATTTTCCACCTAAGTCATATGCACAAAGTGTATTTGTTCAAAGGGAAAGTGAAGATATTATATAAAGTGAAATACTAATCAGATGAATAAAGCTAAAACTTATCTGCCCACAGTCCGAATTGAAGGTCTTTCTGATTTTTTTTTAAATTAAAGGAACAGCTACCTTATCAATGTTTTGAAAAAAAAGAATGAGAATATCATTTAAAAAATAAAATGAACAAAGATCTTCTTTACCAGAATTCTTTTTTTCTATAACGACCATGATCTGCTGTGCTGATCTACTAAAGAACAGCTATAGTGTAGATTTTCATCAAAATATAGTACATAAATGTGAAAACAATAGAATATTTTCGAAAAAGAAAAAAATGTTATTTTTATATTAGGCAGGTATTGCACACATTTTAAAATCAACGGATGGGACAGGATGACCGTGAATGTTTTGAAAATGAAAATATAATCTCATTTGCCTTTGTCACATTTCGTCTCTGTCCATCCATTTTCACAATGCCTTTGGCATATTCCATTACTTTTATTGCAGGTATCACCATCCAAACAGTGTCCACAACTGGACGTGCAATTCTTTCCATACTTGCCATCCTCACATTCTGCAACATTTGTCAATTTCGTCACAATATTTTCCACCTAAGTCATATGCACAAAGTGTATTTGTTCAAAGGGAAAGTGAAGATATTATATAAAGTGAAATACTAATCAGATGAATAAAGCTAAAACTTATCTGCCCACAGTCCGAATTGAAGGTCTTTCTGATTTTTTTTTAAATTAAAGGAACAGCTACCTTATCAATGTTTTGAAAAAAAAGAATGAGAATATCATTTAAAAAATAAAATGAACAAAGATCTTCTTTACCAGAATTCTTTTTTTCTATAACGACCATGATCTGCTGTGCTGATCTACTAAAGAACAGCTATAGTGTAGATTTTCATCAAAATATAGTACATAAATGTGAAAACAATAGAATATTTTCGAAAAAGAAAAAAATATTATTTTTATATTAGGCAGGTATTGCACACATTTTAAAATCAACGGATGGGACAGGATGACCGTGAATGTTTTGAAAATGAAAATATAATCTCATTTGCCTTTGTCACATTTCGTCTCTGTCCATCCATTTTCACAATGACTTGGGCATATTCCACTACTTTTATTGCAGGTATCACCATCCAAACAGTGTCCACAACTGGATGTGCAATTCTTTCCATACTTGCCATCCTCACATTCTGCAACATTTGTCAATTTCGTCACATATTTTCCACCTAAGTCATATGCACAAAGTGTATTTGTTCAAAGGGAAAGTGAAGATATAATATAAAGTGAAATACTTACCAGATGAATAAAGCTACAACTTATCTACCCACAGACCGAATTGAAGGTCTTACTGATTTCTTTTGAAACTAAAAGAACAGCTACCTTATCAATGTTTTGAAAAAAAAAGAATGAGAATATCATTTAAAAAATAAAATGAAAAAAGATCTTCTTTTACCAGAATTCTTTTTTTCTACAACGACCATGATCTGCTATATATGCTGATTTACTAAAGAACAGCTATGGTGTAGATTTTCATCAAAATATAGTACATAAATGTGAAAACAATAGAATATTCTCGAAAAAGAAAAAAATATCATTTTTATATTAGGCAGGTATTGCACACATTTCAAAATCAACGGATGGGACAGGATGACCGTGAATGTTTTGAAAATGAAAATATAATCTCATTTGCCTTTGTCACATTTCGTCTCTGTCCATCCATTTTCACAATGCCTTGGGCATATTCCACTACTTTTATTGCAGGTATCACCATCCAAACAGTGTCCACAACTGGATGTGCAATTCTTTCCATACTTGCCATCCTCACATTCTGCAACATTTGTCAATTTCGTCACAATATTTTCCACCAAAGGCATATGCACAAAGTGTATTTGTTCAAAGGGAAAGTGAAGATATAATATAAAGTGAAATACTAATCAGATGAATAAAGCTACAACTTATCTGTCCACAGTCCGAATTGGAGGTCTTACTGATTTCTTTTGAAACTAAAAGAACAGATAACTTATCAATGTTTTGAAAAAAAAGAATGAGAATATTATTTAAAAAATAAAATGAAAAAAGATCTTCTTTACCAGAATTCTTTTTTTCTAGAACGACCATGATCTGCTTTGCTGATCTACTAAAGAACAGCTATAGTGTAGATTTTCATCAAATTATAGTACATAAATGTGAAAACAATAGAATATTCTCGAAAAAGAAAAAAATATAATTTTCATATTAGGCAGGTATTGCACACATTTCAAAATCAACGGATGGGACAGGATGACCTGTATGTTTTGAAAATGAAAATATAATCTCATTTGCCTTTGTCACATTTCGTCTCTGTCCATCCATTTTCACAATGCCTTGGGCATATTCCACTACTTTTATTGCAGGTATCACCATCCAAACAGTGTCCACAACTGGATGTGCAATTCTTTCCATACTTGCCATCCTCACATTCTGCAACATTTGTCAATTTCGCCACAATATTTTCCACCAAAGGCATATGCACAAAGTGTATTTGTTCAAAGGGAAAGTGAAGATATTATATAAAGTGAAATACTTACCAGATGAATAAAGCTACAACTTATCTGCCCACAGTCCGAATTGAAGGTCTTTCTGATTTTTTTTGAAATTAAAGGAACAGCTACCTTATCAATGTTTTGAAAAAAAAGAATGAGAATATCATTTAAAAAATAAAATGAACAAAGATCTTCTTTACCAGAATTCTTTTTTTCTATAACGACCATGATCTGCTGTGCTGATCTACTAAAGAACAGCTATAGTGTAGATTTTCATCAAATTATAGTACAAAAATGTGAAAACAATAGAATATTCTCGAAAAAGAAAAAAATATTATTTTTATATTAGGCAGGTATTGCACACATTTCAAAATCAACGGATGGGACAGGATGACCGTGAATGTTTTGAAAATGAAAATATAATCTCATTTGCCTTTGTCACATTTCGTCTCTGTCCATCCATTTTCACAATGCCTTGGGCATATTCCACTACTTTTATTGCAGGTATCACCATCCAAACAGTGTCCACAACTGGGTGTGCAATTCTTTCCATACTTGCCATCCTCACATTCTGCAACATTTGTCAATTTCGTCACAATATTTTCCACCTAAGTCATATGCACAAAGTGTATTTGTTCAAAGGGAAAGTGAAGATATAATATAAAGTGAAATACTAATCAGATGAATAAAGCTACAACTTATCTGTCTACAGTCCGAATTGAAGGTCTTACTTATTTCTTTTGAAACTAAAAGAACAGATAACTAATCAATGTTTTGAAAAAAAAAGAATGAGAATATCATTTAAAAAATAAAATGATAAAAGATCTTCTTTACCAGAATTCTTTTTTTCTACAACGACCATGATCTGCTATGCTGATTTACTAAAGAACAGCTACAGTGTAGATTTTCATCAAAATATAGTACATAAATGTGAAAACAATAGAATATTTTCGAAAAAGAAAAAAATATCATTTTTATATTAGGCAGGTATTGCACACATTTCAAAATCAACGGATGGGACAGGATGACCGTGAATGTTTTGAAAATGAAAATATAATCTCATTTGCCTTTGTCACATTTCGTCTCTGTCCATCCATTTTCACAATGCCTTGGGCATATTCCACTACTTTTATTGCAGGTATCACCATCCAAACAGTGTCCACAACTGGATGTGCAATTCTTTCCATACTTGCCATCCTCACATTCTGCAACATTTGTCAATTTCGTCACAATATTTTCCACCAAAGGCATATGCACAAAGTGTATTTGTTCAAAGGGAAAGTGAAGATATAATATAAAGTGAAATACTAATCAGATGAATAAAGCTACAACTTATCTGTCCACAGTCCGAATTGGAGGTCTTACTGATTTCTTTTGAAACTAAAAGAACAGATACCTTATCAATGTTTTGAAAAAAAAGAATGAGAATATTATTTAAAAAATAAAATGAAAAAAGATCTTCTTTACCAGAATTCTTTTTTTCTAGAACGACCATGATCTGCTTTGCTGATCTACTAAAGAACAGCTATAGTGTAGATTTTCATCAAATTATAGTACATAAATGTGAAAACAATAGAATATTCTCGAAAAAGAAAAAAAATATCATTTTCATATTAGGCAGGTATTGCACACATTTCAAAATCAACGGATGGGACAGGATGACCTGTATGTTTTGAAAATGAAAATATAATCTCATTTGCCTTTGTCACATTTCGTCTCTGTCCATCCATTTTCACAATGCCTTGGGCATATTCCACTACTTTTATTGCAGGTATCACCATCCAAACAGTGTCCACAACTGGATGTGCAATTCTTTCCATACTTGCCATCCTCACATTCTGCAACATTTGTCAATTTCGTCACAATATTTTCCACCAAAGGCATATGCACAAAGTGTATTTGTTCAATGGGAAAGTGAAGATATAATATAAAGTGAAATACTTACCAGATGAATAAAGCTACAACTTATCTACCCACAGACCGAATTGAAGGTCTTACTTATGTCTTTTGAAACTAAAAGAACAGCTACCGTATCAATGTTATGAATAAAAAAGAATGAGAATATCTTTAAAAAATAAAATGAAAAAAGATCTTCTTTACCAGAATTCTTTTTTTCTACAACGACCATGATCTGCTATGCTGATTTACTAAAGAACAGCTATAGTGTAGATTTTCATCAAAATATAGTACATAAATGTGAAAACAATAGAATATTCTCGAAAAAGAAAAAAATATCATTTTTATATTAGGCAGGTATTGCACACATTTCAAAATCAACGGATGGGACAGGATGACCTGTATGTTTTGAAAATGAAAATATAATCTCATTTGCCTTTGTCACATTTCGTCTCTGTCCATCCATTTTCACAATGCCTTGGGCATATTCCACTACTTTTATTGCAGGTATCACCATCCAAACAGTGTCCACAACTGGATGTGCAATTCTTTCCATACTTGCCAACCTCACATTCTGCAACATTTGTCAATTACGTCACAATATTTTCCACCTAAGTCATATGCACAAAGTGTATTTGTTCAAAGGGAAAGTGAAGATATTATATAAAGTGAAATACTAATCAGATGAATAAAGCTAAAACTTATCTGCCCACAGTCCGAATTGAAGGTCTTTCTGATTTTTTTTGAAATTAAAGGAACAGCTACCTTATCAATGTTTTGAAAAAAAAGAATGAGAATATCATTTAAAAAATAAAATGAACAAAGATCTTCTTTACCAGAATTCTTTTTTTCTATAACGACCATGATCTGCTGTGCTGATCTACTAAAGAACAGCTATAGTGTAGATTTTCATCAAATTATAGTACAAAAATGTGAAAACAATAGAATATTCTCGAAAAAGAAAAAAATATTATTTTTATATTAGGCAGGTATTGCACACATTTCAAAATCAACGGATGGGACAGGATGACCGTGAATGTTTTGAAAATGAAAATATAATCTCATTTGCCTTTGTCACATTTCGTCTCTGTCCATCCATTTTCACAATGCCTTGGGCATATTCCACTACTTTTATTGCAGGTATCACCATCCAAACAGTGTCCACAACTGGGTGTGCAATTCTTTCCATACTTGCCATCCTCACATTCTGCAACATTTGTCAATTTCGTCACAATATTTTCCACCTAAGTCATATGCACAAAGTGTATTTGTTCAAAGGGAAAGTGAAGATATAATATAAAGTGAAATACTAATCAGATGAATAAAACTACAACTTATCTGTCCACAGTCCGAATTGAAGGTCTTACTTATTTCTTTTGAAACTAAAAGAACAGATAACTAATCAATGTTTTGAAAAAAAAGAATGAGAATATTATTTAAAAAATAAAATGATAAAAGATCTTCTTTACCAGAATTCTTTTTTTCTACAACGACCATGATCTGCTATGCTGATTTACTAAAGAACAGCTACAGTGTAGATTTTCATCAAAATATAGTACATAAATGTGAAAACAATAGAATATTTTCGAAAAAGAAAAAAATATCATTTTTATATTAGGCAGGTATTGCACACATTTCTAAATCAACGGATGGGACAGGATGACCGTGAATGTTTTGAAAATGAAAATATAATCTCATTTGCCTTTGTCACATTTCGTCTCTGTCCATCCATTTTCACAATGCCTTGGGCATATTCCACTACTTTTAATGCAGGTATCACCATCCAAACAGTGTCCACAACTGGATGTGCAATTCTTTCCATACTTGCCATCCTCACATTCTGCAACATTTGTCAATTTCGTCACAATATTTTCCACCTAAGTCATATGCACAAAGTGTATTTGTTCAAAGGGAAAGTGAAGATATAATATAAAGTGAAATACTAATCAGATGAATAAAGCTACAACTTATCTGTCCACAGTCCGAATTGAAGGTCTTACTTATTTCTTTTGAAACTAAAAGAACAGATAACTAATCAATGTTTTGAAAAAAAAAGAATGAGAATATTATTTAAAAAATAAAATGATAAAAGATCTTCTTTACCAGAATTCTTTTTTTCTACAACGACCATGATCTGCTATGCTGATTTACTAAAGAACAGCTACAGTGTAGATTTTCATCAAAATATAGTACATAAATGTGAAAACAATAGAATATTTTCGAAAAAGAAAAAAATATCATTTTTATATTAGGCAGGTATTGCACACATTTCAAAATCAACGGATGGGACAGGATGACCGTGAATGTTTTGAAAATGAAAATATAATCTCATTTGCCTTTGTCACATTTCGTCTCTGTCCATCCATTTTCACAATGCCTTGGGCATATTCCACTACTTTTAATGCAGGTATCACCATCCAAACAGTGTCCACAACTGGATGTGCAATTCTTTCCATACTTGCCATCCTCACATTCTGCAACATTTGTCAATTTCGTCACAATATTTTCCACCTAAGGCATATGCACAAAGTGTATTTGTTCAAAGGGAAAGTGAAGATATAATATAAAGTGAAATACTAATCAGATGAATAAAGCTACAACTTATCTGTCCACAGTCCGAATTGAAGGTCTTACTGATTTCTTTTGAAACTACAAGAACAGATAACTAATCAATGTTTTGAAAAAAAAAGAATGAGAATATCATTTAAAAAATAAAATGAAAAAATATCTTCTTTACCAGAATTCTTTTTTTCTACAACGACCATGATCTGCTATGCTGATTTACTAAAGAACAGCTACAGTGTAGATTTTCATCAAAATATAGTACATAAATGTGAAAACAATAGAATATTTTCGAAAAAGAAAAAAATATCATTTTTATATTAGGCAGGTATTGCACACATTTCTAAATCAACAGATGGGACAGGATGACCGTGAATGTTTTGAAAATGAAAATATAATCTCATTTGCCTTTGTCACATTTCGTCTCTGTCCATCCATTTTCACAATGCCTTGGGCATATTCCACTACTTTTAATGCAGGTATCACCATCCAAACAGTGTCCACAACTGGATGTGCAATTCTTTCCATACTTGCCATCCTCACATTCTGCAACATTTGTCAATTTCGTCACAATATTTTCCACCTAAGGCATATGCACAAAGTGTATTTGTTCAAAGGGAAAGTGAAGATATAATATAAAGTGAAATACTAATCAGATGAATAAAGCTACAACTTATCTGTCCACAGTCCGAATTGAAGGTCTTACTGATTTCTTTTGAAACTACAAGAACAGATACCTTATCAATGTTTTGAAAAAAAAAGAATGAGAATATCATTTAAAAAATAAAATGAAAAAATATCTTCTTTACCAGAATTCTTTTTTTCTATAACGACCATGATCTGCTGTGCTGATCTACTAAAGAACAGCTATAGTGTAGATTTTCATCAAATTATAGTACAAAAATATGAAAACAATAGAATATTCTCGAAAAAGAAAAAAATATAATTTTCATATAAGGCAGGTATTGCACACATTTCAAAATCAACGGATGGGACAGGATGACCGTGAATGTTTTGAAAATGAAAATATAATCTCATTTGCCTTTGTCACATTTCGTTTCTGTCCATCCATTTTCACAATGCCTTGGGCATATTCCACTACTTTTATTGCAGGTATCACCATCCAAACAGTGTCCACAACTGGATGTGCAATTCTTTCCATACTTGCCATCCTCACATTCTGCAACATTTGTCAATTTCGTCACAATATTTTCCACCTAAGTCATATGCACAAAGTGTATTTGTTCAAAGGGAAAGTGAAGATATAATATAAAGTGAAATACTAATCAGATGAATAAAGCTACAACTTATCTGTCCACAGTCCGAATTGAAGGTCTTACTGATTTCTTTTGAAACTAAAATAACAGATACCTTATCAATGTTTTGAAAAAAAAAGAATGAGAATATTATTTAAAAAATAAAATGAAAAAAGATCTTCTTTACCAGATTTCTTTTTTTCTATAACGACCATGATCTGCTTTGCTGATCTACTAAAGAACAGCTATAGTGTAGATTTTCATCAAATTATAGTACATAAATGTGAAAACAATAGAATATTTTCGAAAAAGAAAAAATATTATTTTCATATTAGGCAGGTATTGCACACATTTCAAAATCAACGGATGGGACAGGATGACCGTGAATGTTTTGAAAATGAAAATATAATCTCATTTGCCTTTGTCACATTTCGTCTCTGTCCATCCATTTTCACAATGCCTTGGGCATATTCCACTACTTTTATTGCAGGTATCACCATCCAAACAGTGTCCACAACTGGATGTGCAATTCTTTCCATACTTGCCATCCTCACATTCTGCAACATTTGTCAATTTCGTCACAATATTTTCCACCAAAGGCATATGCACAAAGTGTATTTGTTCAAAGGGAAAGCGAAGATATAATATAAAGTGAAATACTAATCAGGTGAATATAGCTATAACTTATCTACCCACAGTCCGAATTGAAGGTCTTTCTGATTTCTTTTGAAAATAAAAGAACAGCTACCTTATCAATGTTTTGAAAAAAAAAGAATGAGAATATCATTTAAAAAATAAAAAGAACAAACATCTTCTTTACCATAATTCTTTTTATCTATAACGACCATGATCTGCTGTGCTGATCTACTAAAGAACAGCTATAGTGTAGATTTTCATCAAATTACAGTACATAAATGTGAAAACAATAGAATATTTTCGAAAAAGAAAAAAATATCATTTTTACATTAGAAAGGCATTGCACACATTTCAAAATCAACGGATGGGACAGGATGACCGTGAATGTTTTGAAAATGAAAATATAATCTCATTTGCCTTTGTCACATTTCGTCTCTGTCCATCCATTTTCACAATGCCTTGGGCATATTCCACTACTTTTATTGCAGGTATCACCATCCAAACAGTGTCCACAACTGGATGTGCAATTCTTTCCATACTTGCCATCCTCACATTCTGCAACATATGTCAATTTCGTCACAATATTTTCCACCAAAGGCTTATGCACAAAGTGTATTTGTTCAAAGGGAAAGTGAAGATATAATAAAAAGTGAAATACTAATCAGATGAATAAAGCTACAACTTATCTGTCCACAGTCCGAATTGAAGGTCTTACTGATTTCTTTTGAAACTAAAAGAACAGCTACCTTATAAATGTTTTGAAAAATAAAGAATGAGAATATCATTTAAAAAATAAAATGAAAAAAGATCTTCTTTACCAGAATTCTTTTTTTCTATAACGACCATGATCTGCTATGCTGATCTACTAAAGAACAGCTATAGTGTAGATTTTCATCAAATTATAGTACATAAATGTGAAAACAATAGAATATTTTCGAAAAAGAAAAAAATATCATTTTTCCATTAGAAAGGCATTGCATACATTTCAAAATCAACGGATGGGACAGGATGACCGTGAATGTTTTGAAAATGAAAATATAATCTCATTTGCCTTTGTCACATTTCGTCTCTGTCCATCCATTTTCACAATGCCTTTGGCATATTCCATTACTTTTATTGCAGGTATCACCATCCAAACAGTGTCCACAACTGGACGTGCAATTCTTTCCATACTTGCCATCCTCACATTCTGCAACATTTGTCAATTTCGTCACAATATTTTCCACCTACATGTAAGTCATATGCACAAAGTGTATTTGTTCAAAGGGAAAGTGAAGATATAATATAAAGTGAAATACTAATCAGATGAATAAAGCTACAACTTATCTGTCCACAGTCCGAATTGAAGGTCTTATTTATTTCTTTTGAAACTAAAAGAACAGCTACATTATCAATGTTTTGAAAAAAAAATAATGAGAATATTATTTAAAAAATAAAATTAAAAAAGTTATTCTTTACCAGAATTCTTTTTTTCTACAACGACCATGATCTGCTATGCTGATTTACTAAAGAACAGCTATAGTGTATATTTTCATCAAAATATAGGACATAATTGTGAAAACAATAGAATATTTTCGAAAAAGAAAAAAATATCATTTTTATATTAGGCAGGTATTGCACACATTTCAAAATCAACGGATGGGACAGGATGACCGTGAATGTTTTGAAAATGAAAATATAATCTCATTTGCCTTTGTCACATTTCGTCTTTGTCCATCCATTTTCACAATGCCTTGGGCATATTCCACTACTTTTATTGCAGGTATCACCATCCAAACAGTGTCCACAACTGGATGTGCAATTCTTTCCATACTTGCCATCCTCACATTCTGCAACATTTGTCAATTTCGTCACAATATTTTCCACCAAAGGCATATGCACAAAGTGTATTTGTTCAAAGGGAAAGTGAAGATATAATATAAAGTGAAATACTAATCAGATGAATAAAGCTATAACTTATCTACCCACAGTCCGAATTGAAGGTCTTTCTGATTTCTTTTGAAAATAAAAGAACAGCTACCTTATCAATGTTTTGAAAAAAAAGAATGAGAATATCATTTAAAAAATAAAATAAACAAACATCTTCTTTACCAGAATTCTTTTTATCTATAACGACCATGATCTGCTGTGCTGATCTACTAAAGAACAGCTATAGTGTAGATTTTCATCAAATTACAGTACATAAATGTGAAAACAATAGAATATTTTCGAAAAAGAAAAAAATATCATTTTTACATTAGAAAGGCATTGCACACATTTCAAAATCAACGGATGGGACAGGATGACCGTGAATGTTTTGAAAATGAAAATATAATCTCATTTGCCTTTGTCACATTTCGTCTCTGTCCATCCATTTTCACAATGCCTTGGGCATATTCCACTACTTTTATTGCAGGTATCACCATCCAAACAGTGTCCACAACTGGATGTGCAATTCTTTCCATACTTGCCATCCTCACATTCTGCAACATTTGTCAATTTCGTCACAATATTTTCCACCAAAGGCTTATGCACAAAGTGTATTTGTTCAAAGGGAAAGTGAAGATATAATAAAAAGTGAAATACTAATCAGATGAATAAAGCTACAACTTATCTGTCCACAGTCCGAATTGAAAGGTCTTACTGATTTCTTTTGAAACTACAAGAACAGCTACCTTATCAATGTTTTGAAAAAAAAAGAAGGAGAATATCATTTAAAAAATAAAATGAAAAAAGATCTTCTTTACCAGAATTCGTTTTTTCTATAACGACCATGATCTGCTATGCTGATCTACTAAAGAACAGCTATAGTGTAGATTTTCATCAAATTACAGTACATAAATGTGAAAACAATAGAATATTTTCGAAAAAGAAAAAAATATCATTTTTCCATTAGAAAGGCATTGCATACATTTCAAAATCAACGGATGGGACAGGATGACCGTGAATGTTTTGAAAATGAAAATATAATCTCATTTGCCTTTGTCACATTTCGTCTCTGTCCATCCATTTTCACAATGCCTTTGGCATATTCCACTACTTTTATTGCAGGTATCACCATCCGAACAGTGTCCACAACTGGACGTGCAATTCTTTCCATACTTGCCATCCTCACATTCTGCAACATTTGTCAATTTCGTCACAATATTTTCCACCTACATGTAAGTCATATGCACAAAGTGTATTTGTTCAAAGGGAAAGTGAAGATATAATATAAAGTGAAATACTAATCAGATGAATAAAGCTATAACTTATCTACCCACAGTCCGAATTGAAGGTCTTTCTGATTTCTTTTGAAAATAAAAGAACAGCTACCTTATCAATGTTTTGAAAAAAAAGAATGAGAATATCATTTAAAAAATAAAATAAACAAACATCTTCTTTACCAGAATTCTTTTTATCTATAACGACCATGATCTGCTGTGCTGATCTACTAAAGAACAGCTATAGTGTAGATTTTCATCAAATTACAGTACATAAATGTGAAAACAATAGAATATTTTCGAAAAAGAAAAAAATATCATTTTTACATTAGAAAGGCATTGCACACATTTCAAAATCAACGGATGGGACAGGATGACCGTGAATGTTTTGAAAATGAAAATATAATCTCATTTGCCTTTGTCACATTTCGTCTCTGTCCATCCATTTTCACAATGCCTTGGGCATATTCCACTACTTTTATTGCAGGTATCACCATCCAAACAGTGTCCACAACTGGATGTGCAATTCTTTCCATACTTGCCATCCTCACATTCTGCAACATTTGTCAATTTCGTCACAATATTTTCCACCAAAGGCTTATGCACAAAGTGTATTTGTTCAAAGGGAAAGTGAAGATATAATAAAAAGTGAAATACTAATCAGATGAATAAAGCTACAACTTATCTGTCCACAGTCCGAATTGAAAGGTCTTACTGATTTCTTTTGAAACTACAAGAACAGCTACCTTATCAATGTTTTGAAAAAAAAAGAAGGAGAATATCATTTAAAAAATAAAATGAAAAAAGATCTTCTTTACCAGAATTCGTTTTTTCTATAACGACCATGATCTGCTATGCTGATCTACTAAAGAACAGCTATAGTGTAGATTTTCATCAAATTACAGTACATAAATGTGAAAACAATAGAATATTTTCGAAAAAGAAAAAAATATCATTTTTCCATTAGAAAGGCATTGCATACATTTCAAAATCAACGGATGGGACAGGATGACCGTGAATGTTTTGAAAATGAAAATATAATCTCATTTGCCTTTGTCACATTTCGTCTCTGTCCATCCATTTTCACAATGCCTTTGGCATATTCCACTACTTTTATTGCAGGTATCACCATCCGAACAGTGTCCACAACTGGACGTGCAATTCTTTCCATACTTGCCATCCTCACATTCTGCAACATTTGTCAATTTCGTCACAATATTTTCCACCTACATGTAAGTCATATGCACAAAGTGTATTTGTTCAAAGGGAAAGTGAAGATATAATATAAAGTGAAATACTAATCAGATGAATAAAGCTACAACTTATCTGTCCACAGTCCGAATTGAAGGTCTTATTTATTTCTTTTGAAACTAAAAGAACAGCTACATTATCAATGTTTTGAAAAAAAAATAATGAGAATATTATTTAAAAAATAAAATTAAAAAAGATATTCTTTACCAGAATTCTTTTTTTCTACAACGACCATGATCTGCTATGCTGATTTACTAAAGAACAGCTATAGTGTAGATTTTCATCACAATATAGTACATAAATGTGAAAACAATAGAATATTTTCGAAAAAGAAAAAAATATCATTTTTATATTAGGCAGGTATTGCACACATTTCAAAATCAACAGATGGGACAGGATGACCGTGAATGTTTTGAAAATGAAAATATAATCTCATTTGCCTTTGTCACATTTCGTCTCTGTCCATCCATTTTCACAATGCCTTGGGCATATTCCACTACTTTTATTGCAGGTATCACCATCCAAACAGTGTCCACAACTGGATGTGCAATTCTTTCCATACTTGCCATCCTCACATTCTGCAACATTTGTCAATTTCGTCACAATATTTTCCACCAAAGGCATATGCACAAAGTGTATTTGTTCAAAGGGAAAGCGAAGATATAATATAAAGTGAAATACTAATCAGGTGAATATAGCTATAACTTATCTACCCACAGTCCGAATTGAAGGTCTTTCTGATTTCTTTTGAAAATAAAAGAACAGCTACCTTATCAATGTTTTGAAAAAAAAAGAATGAGAATATCATTTAAAAAATAAAAAGAACAAACATCTTCTTTACCATAATTCTTTTTATCTATAACGACCATGATCTGCTGTGCTGATCTACTAAAGAACAGCTATAGTGTAGATTTTCATCAAATTACAGTACATAAATGTGAAAACAATAGAATATTTTCGAAAAAGAAAAAAATATCATTTTTACATTAGAAAGGCATTGCACACATTTCAAAATCAACGGATGGGACAGGATGACCGTGAATGTTTTGAAAATGAAAATATAATCTCATTTGCCTTTGTCACATTTCGTCTCTGTCCATCCATTTTCACAATGCCTTGGGCATATTCCACTACTTTTATTGCAGGTATCACCATCCAAACAGTGTCCACAACTGGATGTGCAATTCTTTCCATACTTGCCATCCTCACATTCTGCAACATATGTCAATTTCGTCACAATATTTTCCACCAAAGGCTTATGCACAAAGTGTATTTGTTCAAAGGGAAAGTGAAGATATAATAAAAAGTGAAATACTAATCAGATGAATAAAGCTACAACTTATCTGTCCACAGTCCGAATTGAAGGTCTTACTGATTTCTTTTGAAACTAAAAGAACAGCTACCTTATAAATGTTTTGAAAAATAAAGAATGAGAATATCATTTAAAAAATAAAATGAAAAAAGATCTTCTTTACCAGAATTCTTTTTTTCTACAACGACCATGATCTGCTATGCTGATTTACTAAAGAACAGCTATACTGTAGATTTTCATCAAAATATAGTACATAAATGTGAAAACAATAGAATATTTTCGAAAAAGAAAAAAATATCATTTTTATATTAGGCAGGTATTGCACACATTTCAAAATCAACAGATGGGACAGGATGACCGTGAATGTTTTGAAAATGAAAATATAATCTCATTTGCCTTTGTCACATTTCGTCTCTGTCCATCCATTTTCACAATGCCTTGGGCATATTCCACTACTTTTATTGCAGGTATCACCATCCAAACAGTGTCCACAACTGGATGTGCAATTCTTTCCATACTTGCCATCCTCACATTCTGCAACATTTGTCAATTTCGTCACAATATTTTCCACCAAAGGCATATGCACAAAGTGTATTTGTTCAAAGGGAAAGCGAAGATATAATATAAAGTGAAATACTAATCAGGTGAATATAGCTATAACTTATCTACCCACAGTCCGAATTGAAGGTCTTTCTGATTTCTTTTGAAAATAAAAGAACAGCTACCTTATCAATGTTTTGAAAAAAAAAGAATGAGAATATCATTTAAAAAATAAAAAGAACAAACATCTTCTTTACCATAATTCTTTTTATCTATAACGACCATGATCTGCTGTGCTGATCTACTAAAGAACAGCTATAGTGTAGATTTTCATCAAATTACAGTACATAAATGTGAAAACAATAGAATATTTTCGAAAAAGAAAAAAATATCATTTTTACATTAGAAAGGCATTGCACACATTTCAAAATCAACGGATGGGACAGGATGACCGTGAATGTTTTGAAAATGAAAATATAATCTCATTTGCCTTTGTCACATTTCGTCTCTGTCCATCCATTTTCACAATGCCTTGGGCATATTCCACTACTTTTATTGCAGGTATCACCATCCAAACAGTGTCCACAACTGGATGTGCAATTCTTTCCATACTTGCCATCCTCACATTCTGCAACATATGTCAATTTCGTCACAATATTTTCCACCAAAGGCTTATGCACAAAGTGTATTTGTTCAAAGGGAAAGTGAAGATATAATAAAAAGTGAAATACTAATCAGATGAATAAAGCTACAACTTATCTGTCCACAGTCCGAATTGAAGGTCTTACTGATTTCTTTTGAAACTAAAAGAACAGCTACCTTATAAATGTTTTGAAAAATAAAGAATGAGAATATCATTTAAAAAATAAAATGAAAAAAGATCTTCTTTACCAGAATTCTTTTTTTCTATAACGACCATGATCTGCTATGCTGATCTACTAAAGAACAGCTATAGTGTAGATTTTCATCAAATTATAGTACATAAATGTGAAAACAATAGAATATTTTCGAAAAAGAAAAAAATATCATTTTTCCATTAGAAAGGCATTGCATACATTTCAAAATCAACGGATGGGACAGGATGACCGTGAATGTTTTGAAAATGAAAATATAATCTCATTTGCCTTTGTCACATTTCGTCTCTGTCCATCCATTTTCACAATGCCTTTGGCATATTCCATTACTTTTATTGCAGGTATCACCATCCAAACAGTGTCCACAACTGGACGTGCAATTCTTTCCATACTTGCCATCCTCACATTCTGCAACATTTGTCAATTTCGTCACAATATTTTCCACCTACATGTAAGTCATATGCACAAAGTGTATTTGTTCAAAGGGAAAGTGAAGATATAATATAAAGTGAAATACTAATCAGATGAATAAAGCTACAACTTATCTGTCCACAGTCCGAATTGAAGGTCTTATTTATTTCTTTTGAAACTAAAAGAACAGCTACATTATCAATGTTTTGAAAAAAAAATAATGAGAATATTATTTAAAAAATAAAATTAAAAAAGATATTCTTTACCAGAATTCTTTTTTTCTACAACGACCATGATCTGCTATGCTGATTTACTAAAGAACAGCTATAGTGTAGATTTTCATCAAATTACAGTACATAAATGTGAAAACAATAGAATATTTTCGAAAAAGAAAAAAATATCATTTTTATATTAGGCAGGTATTGCACACATTTCAAAATCAACAGATGGGACAGGATGACCGTGAATGTTTTGAAAATGAAAATATAATCTCATTTGCCTTTGTCACATTTCGTCTCTGTCCATCCATTTTCACAATGCCTTGGGCATATTCCACTACTTTTATTGCAGGTATCACCATCCAAACAGTGTCCACAACTGGATGTGCAATTCTTTCCATACTTGCCATCCTCACATTCTGCAACATTTGTCCATTTCGTCACAATATTTTCCACCTAAGGCATATGCACAAAGTGTATTTGTTCAAAGGGAAAGTGAAGATATAATATAAAGTGAAATACTAACCAGATGAATAAAGCTACAACTTATCTACCCACAGACCGAATTGAAGGTCTTACTGATTTCTTTTGAAACTAAAAGAACAGCTACCTTATCAATGTTTTGAAAAAAAAAGAATGAGAATATCATTTAAAAAATAAAATGAAAAAATATCTTCTTTACCAGAATTCTTTGTTTCTACAACGACCATGATCTGCTATGCTGATTTACTAAAGAACAGCTATAGTGTAGATTTTCATCAAAATATAGTACATAAATGTGAAAACAATAGAATATTTTCGAAAAAGAAAAAAATATCATTTTTGCATTAGAAAGGCATTGCACACATTTCAAAATCAACGGATGGGACAGGATGACAGTGAATGTTTTGAAAATGAAAATATAATCTCATTTGCCTTTGTCACATTTCGTCTCTGTCCATCCATTTTCACAATGCCTTGGGCATATTCCACTACTTTTATTGCAGGTATCACCATCCAAACAGTGTCCACAACTGGATGTGCAATTCTTTCCATACTTGCCATCCTCACATTCTGCAACATTTGTCCATTTCGTCACAATATTTTCCACCTAAGGCATATGCACAAAGTGTATTTGTTCAAAGGGAAAGTGAAGATATAATATAAAGTGAAATACTAACCAGATGAATAAAGCTACAACTTATCTACCCACAGACCGAATTGAAGGTCTTACTTATTTCTTTTGAAACTAAAAGAACAGCTACCTTATCAATGTTTTGAAAAAAAAAGAATGAGAATATCATTTAAAAAATAAAATGAAAAAATATCTTCTTTACCAGAATTCTTTTTTTCTACAACGACCATGATCTGCTATGCTGATTTACTAAAGAACAGCTATAGTGTAGATTTTCATCAAAATATAGTACATAAAAGTGAAAACAATAGAATATTTTCGAAAAAGAAAAAAATATCATTTTTATATTAGGCAGGTATTGCACACATTTCAAAATCAACAGATGGGACAGGATGACCGTGAATGTTTTGAAAATGAAAATATAATCTCATTTGCCTTTGTCACATTTCGTCTCTGTCCATCCATTTTCACAATGCCTTGGGCATATTCCACTACTTTTATTGCAGGTATCACCATCCAAACAGTGTCCACAACTGGGTGTGCAATTCTTTCCATACTTGCCATCCTCACATTCTGCAACATTTGTCCATTTCGTCACAATATTTTCCACCTAAGGCATATGCACAAAGTGTATTTGTTCAAAGGGAAAGTGAAGATATAATATAAAGTGAAATACTAACCAGATGAATAAAGCTACAACTTATCTACCCACAGACCGAATTGAAGGTCTTACTTATTTCTTTTGAAACTAAAAGAACAGCTACCTTATCAATGTTTTGAAAAAAACAGAATGAGAATATCATTTAAAAAATAAAATGAAAAAAGATCTTCTTTACCAGAATTCTTTTTTTCTACAACGACCATGATCTGCTATGCTGATTTACTAAAGAACAGCTATAGTGTAGATTTTCATCAAAATATAGTACATAAAAGTGAAAACAATAGAATATTTTCGAAAAAGAAAAAAATATCATTTTTATATTAGGCAGGTATTGCACACATTTCAAAATCAACAGATGGGACAGGATGACCGTGAATGTTTTGAAAATGAAAATATAATCTCATTTGCCTTTGTCACATTTCGTCTCTGTCCATCCATTTTCACAATGCCTTGGGCATATTCCACTACTTTTATTGCAGGTATCACCATCCAAACAGTGTCCACAACTGGATGTGCAATTCTTTCCATACTTGCCATCCTCACATTCTGCAACATTTGTCCATTTCGTCACAATATTTTCCACCTAAGGCATATGCACAAAGTGTATTTGTTCAAAGGGAAAGTGAAGATATAATATAAAGTGAAATACTAACCAGATGAATAAAGCTACAACTTATCTACCCACAGACCGAATTGAAGGTCTTACTTATTTCTTTTGAAACTAAAAGAGCAGCTACCTTATCAATGTTATGAAAAAAAAAAGAATGAGAATATCATTTAAAAAATAAAATGAAAAAATATCTTCTTTACCAGAATTCTTTTTTTCTACAACGACCATGATCTGCTATGCTGATTTACTAAAGAACAGCTATACTGTAGATTTTCATCAAAATATAGTACATAAATGTGAAAACAATAGAATATTTTCGAAAAAGAAAAAAATATCATTTTTATATTAGGCAGGTATTGCACACATTTCAAAATCAACAGATGGGACAGGATGACCGTGAATGTTTTGAAAATGAAAATATAATCTCATTTGCCTTTGTCACATTTCGTCTCTGTCCATCCATTTTCACAATGCCTTGGGCATATTCCACTACTTTTATTGCAGGTATCACCATCCAAACAGTGTCCACAACTGGATGTGCAATTCTTTCCATACTTGCCATCCTCACATTCTGCAACATTTGTCAATTTCGTCACAATATTTTCCACCTAAGGCATATGCACAAAGTGTATTTGTTCAAAGGGAAAGTGAAGATATAATATAAAGTGAAATACTAACCAGATGAATAAAGCTACAACTTATCTACCCACAGACCGAATTGAAGGTCTTACTTATTTCTTTTGAAACTAAAAGAACAGCTACCTTATCAATGTTATGAAAAAAAAAAGAATGAGAATATCATTTAAAAAATAAAATGAAAAAATATCTTCTTTACCAGAATTCTTTTTTTCTACAACGACCATGATCTGCTATGCTGATTTACTAAAGAACAGCTATACTGTAGATTTTCATCAAAATATAGTACATAAATGTGAAAACAATAGAATATTTTCGAAAAAGAAAAAAATATCATTTTTATATTAGGCAGGTATTGCACACATTTCAAAATCAACAGATGGGACAGGATGACCGTGAATGTTTTGAAAATGAAAATATAATCTCATTTGCCTTTGTCACATTTCGTCTCTGTCCATCCATTTTCACAATGCCTTGGGCATATTCCACTACTTTTATTGCAGGTATCACCATCCAAACAGTGTCCACAACTGGATGTGCAATTCTTTCCATACTTGCCATCCTCACATTCTGCAACATTTGTCCATTTCGTCACAATATTTTCCACCTAAGGCATATGCACAAAGTGTATTTGTTCAAAGGGAAAGTGAAGATATAATATAAAGTGAAATACTAATCAGATGAATAAAGCTACAACTTATCTGTCCACAGTCCGAATTGAAGGTCTTACTGATTTCTTTTGAAACTACAAGAACAGCTACCTTATCAATGTTTTGAGAAAAAGAGAATGAGAATATCATTTAAAAAATAAAATGAAAAAAGATCTTCTTTACCAGAGTTCTTTTTTTCTATAACGACCACGATCTGCTATGCTGATTTACTAAAGAACAGCTATAGTGTAGATTTTCATCAAATTTCAGTACATTGATGTGAAAACAATAGAATATTTTCGAAAAAGAAAAGAATATCATTTTTGCATTAGAAAGGCATTGCACACATTTCAAAATCAACAGATGGGACAGGATGACCGTGAATGTTTTGAAAATGAAAATATAATCTCATTTGCCTTTGTCACATTTCGTCTCTGTCCATCCATTTTCACAATGCCTTGGGCATATTCCACTACTTTTATTGCAGGTATCACCATCCAAACAGTGTCCACAACTGGATGTGCAATTCTTTCCATACTTGCCATCCTCACATTCTGCAACATTTGTCCATTTCGTCACAATATTTTCCACCTAAGGCATATGCACAAAGTGTATTTGTTCAAAGGGAAAGTGAAGATATAATATAAAGTGAAATACTAATCAGATGAATAAAGCTACAACTTATCTGTCCACAGTCCGAATTGAAGGTCTTACTGATTTCTTTTGAAACTACAAGAACAGCTACCTTATCAATGTTTTGAGAAAAAGAGAATGAGAATATCATTTAAAAAATAAAATGAAAAAAGATCTTCTTTACCAGAGTTCTTTTTTTCTATAACGACCACGATCTGCTATGCTGATCTACTAAAGAACAGCTATGGTGTAGATTTTCATCAAATTTCAGTAAATAAATGTGAAAACAATAGAATATTTTCGAAAAAGAAAAAAATATCATTTTTATATTAGGCAGGTATTGCACACATTTCAAAATCAACAGATGGGACAGGATGACCGTGAATGTTTTGAAAATGAAAATATAATCTCATTTGCCCTTGTCACATTTCGTCTCTGTCCATCCATTTTCACAATGCCTTGGGCATATTCCACTACTTTTATTGCAGGTATCACCATCCAGACAGTGTCCACAACTGGATGTGCAATTCTTTCCATACTTGCCATCCTCACATTCTGCAACATTTGTCAATTTCGTCACAATATTTTCCACCTAAGGCATATGCACAAAGTGTATTTGTTCAAAGGGAAAGTGAAGATATAATATAAAGTGAAATACTAACCAGATGAATAAAGCTACAACTTATCTACCCACAGACCGAATTGAAGGTCTTACTTATTTCTTTTGAAACTAAAAGAACAGCTACCTTATCAATGTTATGAAAAAAAAAAGAATGAGAATATCATTTAAAAAATAAAATGAAAAAATATCTTCTTTACCAGAATTCTTTTTTTCTACAACGACCATGATCTGCTATGCTGATTTACTAAAGAACAGCTATAGTGTAGATTTTCATCAAAATATAGTACATAAATGTGAAAACAATAGAATATTTTCGAAAAAGAAAAAAATATCATTTTTATATTAGGCAGGTATTGCACACATTTCAAAATCAACAGATGGGACAGGATGACCGTGAATGTTTTGAAAATGAAAATATAATCTCATTTGCCTTTGTCACATTTCGTCTCTGTCCATCCATTTTCACAATGCCTTGGGCATATTCCACTACTTTTATTGCAGGTATCACCATCCAAACAGTGTCCACAACTGGATGTGCAATTCTTTCCATACTTGCCATCCTCACATTCTGCAACATTTGTCCATTTCGTCACAATATTTTCCACCTAAGGCATATGCACAAAGTGTATTTGTTCAAAGGGAAAGTGAAGATATAATATAAAGTGAAATACTAATCAGATGAATAAAGCTACAACTTATCTGTCCACAGTCCGAATTGAAGGTCTTACTGATTTCTTTTGAAACTACAAGAACAGCTACCTTATCAATGTTTTGAGAAAAAGAGAATGAGAATATCATTTAAATAATAAAATGAAAAAATATCTTCTTTACCAGAGTTCTTTTTTTCTATAACGACCACGATCTGCTATGCTGATCTACTAAAGAACAGCTATGGTGTAGATTTTCATCAAATTTCAGTACATAAATGTGAAAACAATAGAATATTTTCGAAAAAGAAAAAAATATCATTTTTATATTAGGCAGGTATTGCACACATTTCAAAATCAACGGATGGGACAGGATGACCGTGAATGTTTTGAAAATGAAAATATAATCTCATTTGCCTTTGTCACATTTCGTCTCTGTCCATCCATTTTCACAATGCCTTGGGCATATTCCACTACTTTTATTGCAGGTATCACCATCCAAACAGTGTCCACAACTGGATGTGCAATTCTTTCCATACTTGCCATCCTCACATTCTGCAACATTTGTCCATTTCGTCACAATATTTTCCACCTAAGGCATATGCACAAAGTGTATTTGTTCAAAGGGAAAGTGAAGATATAATATAAAGTGAAATACTAACCAGATGAATAAAGCTACAACTTATCTACCCACAGACCGAATTGAAGGTCCAACTTATTTCTTTTGAAACTAAAAGAACAGCTACCTTATCAATGTTTTGAAAAAAAAGAATGAGAATATCATTTAAAAAATAAAATGAAAAAATATCTTCTTTACCAGAATTCTTTTTTTCTACAACGACCATGATCTGCTATGCTGATTTACTAAAGAACGGCTATAGTGTAGATTTTCATCAAAATATAGTACATAAATGTGAAGACAATAGAATATTTTCGAAAAAGAAAAAATATCATTTTTATATTAGGCAGGTATTGCACACATTTCAAAATCAACAGATGGGACAGGATGACCGTGAATGTTTTGAAAATGAAAATATAATCTCATTTGCCTTTGTCACATTTCGTCTCTGTCCATCCATTTTCACAATGCCTTGGGCATATTCCACTACTTTTATTGCAGGTATCACCATCCAGACAGTGTCCACAACTGGATGTGCAATTCTTTCCATACTTGCCATCCTCACATTCTGCAACATTTGTCAATTTCGTCACAATATTTTCCACCTAAGGCATATGCACAAAGTGTATTTGTTCAAAGGGAAAGTGAAGATATAATATAAAGTGAAATACTAACCAGATGAATAAAGCTACAACTTATCTACCCACAGACCGAATTGAAGGTCTTACTTATTTCTTTTGAAACTAAAAGAACAGCTACCTTATCAATGTTATGAAAAAAAAAAGAATGAGAATATCATTTAAAAAATAAAATGAAAAAACATCTTCTTTACCAGAATTCTTTTTTTCTACAACGACCATGATCTGCTATGCTGATTTACTAAAGAACAGCTATAGTGTAGATTTTCATCAAAATATAGTACATAAATGTGAAAACAATAGAATATTTTCGAAAAAGAAAAAAATATCATTTTTATATTAGGCAGGTATTGCACACATTTCAAAATCAACAGATGGGACAGGATGACCGTGAATGTTTTGAAAATGAAAATATAATCTCATTTGCCTTTGTCACATTTCGTCTCTGTCCATCCATTTTCACAATGCCTTGGGCATATTCCACTACTTTTATTGCAGGTATCACCATCCAAACAGTGTCCACAACTGGATGTGCAATTCTTTCCATACTTGCCATCCTCACATTCTGCAACATTTGTCCATTTCGTCACAATATTTTCCACCTAAGGCATATGCACAAAGTGTATTTGTTCAAAGGGAAAGTGAAGATATAATATAAAGTGAAATACTAATCAGATGAATAAAGCTACAACTTATCTGTCCACAGTCCGAATTGAAGGTCTTACTGATTTCTTTTGAAACTACAAGAACAGCTACCTTATCAATGTTTTGAGAAAAAGAGAATGAGAATATCATTTAAAAAATAAAATGAAAAAAGATCTTCTTTACCAGAGTTCTTTTTTTCTATAACGACCACGATCTGCTATGCTGATCTACTAAAGAACAGCTATAGTGTAGATTTTCATCAAATTTCAGTACATAAATGTGAAAACAATAGAATATTTTCGAAAAAGAAAAAAATATCATTTTTGCATTAGAAAGGCATTGCACACATTTCAAAATCAACAGATGGGACAGGATGACCGTGAATGTTTTGAAAATGAAAATATAATCTCATTTGCCTTTGTCACATTTCGTCTCTGTCCATCCATTTTCACAATGCCTTGGGCATATTCCACTACTTTTATTGCAGGTATCACCATCCAAACAGTGTCCACAACTGGATGTGCAATTCTTTCCATACTTGCCATCCTCACATTCTGCAACATTTGTCCATTTCGTCACAATATTTTCCACCTAAGGCATATGCACAAAGTGTATTTGTTCAAAGGGAAAGTGAAGATATAATATAAAGTGAAATACTAATCAGATGAATAAAGCTACAACTTATCTGTCCACAGTCCGAATTTAAGGTCTTACTGATTTCTTTTGAAACTAAAAGAACAGCTACCTTATCAATGTTATGAAAAAAAAAGAATGAGAATATCATTTAAAAAATAAAATGAAAAAATATCTTCTTTACAAGAATTCTTTTTTTCTACAACGACCATGATCTGCTATGCTGATTTACTAAAGAACAGCTATAGTGTAGATTTTCATCAAAATATAGTACATAAATGTGAAAACAATAGAATATTTTCGAAAAAGAAAAAAATATCATTTTTATATTAGGCAGGTATTGCACACATTTCAAAATCAACAGATGGGACAGGATGACCGTGAATGTTTTGAAAATGAAAATATAATCTCATTTGCCCTTGTCACATTTCGTCTCTGTCCATCCATTTTCACAATGCCTTGGGCATATTCCACTACTTTTATTGCAGGTATCACCATCCAAACAGTGTCCACAACTGGATGTGCAATTCTTTCCATACTTGCCATCCTCACATTCTGCAACATTTGTCCATTTCGTCACAATATTTTCCACCTAAGGCATATGCACAAAGTGTATTTGTTCAAAGGGAAAGTGAAGATATAATATAAAGTGAAATACTAACCAGATGAATAAAGCTACAACTTATCTACCCACAGACCGAATTGAAGGTCTTACTTATTTCTTTTGAAACTAAAAGAACAGCTACCTTATCAATGTTATGAAAATAAAAGGATGAGAATATCATTTAAAAAATAAAATGAAAAAATATCTTCTTTACCAGAATTCTTTTTTTCTACAACGACCATGATCTGCTATGCTGATTTACTAAAGAACAGCTATAGTGTAGATTTTCATCAAAATATAGTACATAAATGTGAAAACAATAGAATATTTTCGAAAAAGAAAAAAATATCATTTTTATATTAGGCAGGTATTGCACACATTTCAAAATCAACAGATGGGACAGGATGACCGTGAATGTTTTGAAAATGAAAATATAATCTCATTTGCCTTTGTCACATTTCGTCTCTGTCCATCCATTTTCACAATGCCTTGGGCATATTCCACTACTTTTATTGCAGGTATCACCATCCAAACAGTGTCCACAACTGGATGTGCAATTCTTTCCATACTTGCCATCCTCACATTCTGCAACATTTGTCCATTTCGTCACAATATTTTCCACCTAAGGCATATGCACAAAGTGTATTTGTTCAAAGGGAAAGTGAAGATATAATATAAAGTGAAATACTAATCAGATGAATAAAGCTACAACTTATCTGTCCACAGTCCGAATTGAAGGTCTTACTGATTTCTTTTGAAACTACAAGAACAGCTACCTTATCAATGTTTTGAGAAAAAGAGAATGAGAATATCATTTAAAAAATAAAATGAAAAAATATCTTCTTTACCAGAGTTCTTTTTTTCTATAACGACCACGATCTGCTATGCTGATCTACTAAAGAACAGCTATGGTGTAGATTTTCATCAAATTTCAGTACATAAATGTGAAAACAATAGAATATTTTCGAAAAAGAAAAAAATATCATTTTTATATTAGGCAGGTATTGCACACATTTCAAAATCAACGGATGGGACAGGATGACCGTGAATGTTTTGAAAATGAAAATATAATCTCATTTGCCTTTGTCACATTTCGTCTCTGTCCATCCATTTTCACAATGCCTTGGGCATATTCCACTACTTTTATTGCAGGTATCACCATCCAAACAGTGTCCACAACTGGATGTGCAATTCTTTCCATACTTGCCATCCTCACATTCTGCAACATTTGTCCATTTCGTCACAATATTTTCCACCTAAGGCATATGCACAAAGTGTATTTGTTCAAAGGGAAAGTGAAGATATAATATAAAGTGAAATACTAACCAGATGAATAAAGCTACAACTTATCTACCCACAGACCGAATTGAAGGTCTTACTTATTTCTTTTGAAACTAAAAGAACAGCTACCTTATCAATGTTTTGAAAAAAAAGAATGAGAATATCATTTAAAAAATAAAATGAAAAAATATCTTCTTTACCAGAATTCTTTTTTTCTACAACGACCATGATCTGCTATGCTGATTTACTAAAGAACAGCTATAGTGTAGATTTTCATCAAAATATAGTACATAAATGTGAAGACAATAGAATATTTTCGAAAAAGAAAAAAATATCATTTTTATATTAGGCAGGTATTGCACACATTTCAAAATCAACAGATGGGACAGGATGACCGTGAATGTTTTGAAAATGAAAATATAATCTCATTTGCCTTTGTCACATTTCGTCTCTGTCCATCCATTTTCACAATGCCTTGGGCATATTCCACTACTTTTATTGCAGGTATCACCATCCAAACAGTGTCCACAACTAGATGTGCAATTCTTTCCATACTTGCCATCCTCACATTCTGCAACATTTGTCCATTTCGTCACAATATTTTCCACCTAAGGCATATGCACAAAGTGTATTTGTTCAAAGGGAAAGTGAAGATATAATATAAAGTGAAATACTAATCAGATGAATAAAGCTACAACTTATCTGTCCACAGTCCGAATTGAAGGTCTTACTGATTTCTTTTGAAACTACAAGAACAGCTACCTTATCAATGTTTTGAGAAAAAGAGAATGAGAATATCATTTAAAAAATAAAATGAAAAAAGATCTTCTTTACCAGAGTTCTTTTTTTCTATAACGACCACGATCTGCTATGCTGATCTACTAAAGAACAGCTATAGTGTAGATTTTCATCAAATTTCAGTACATAAATGTGAAAACAATAGAATATTTTCGAAAAAGAAAAAAATATCATTTTTGCATTAGAAAGGCATTGCACACATTTCAAAATCAACGGATGGGACAGGATGACCGTGAATGTTTTGAAAATGAAAATATAATCTCATTTGCCTTTGTCACATTTCGTCTCTGTCCATCCATTTTCACAATGCCTTGGGCATATTCCACTACTTTTATTGCAGGTATCACCATCCAAACAGTGTCCACAACTGGATGTGCAATTCTTTCCATACTTGCCATCCTCACATTCTGCAACATTTGTCCATTTCGTCACAATATTTTCCACCTAAGGCATATGCACAAAGTGTATTTGTTCAAAGGGAAAGTGAAGATATAATATAAAGTGAAATACTAATCAGATGAATAAAGCTACAACTTATCTGTCCACAGTCCGAATTGAAGGTCTTACTGATTTCTTTTGAAACTACAAGAACAGCTACCTTATCAATGTTTTGAGAAAAAGAGAATGAGAATATCATTTAAAAAATAAAATGAAAAAATATCTTCTTTACCAGAGTTCTTTTTTTCTAAAACGACCACGTTCTGCTATGCTGATCTACTAAAGAACAGCTATGGTGTAGATTTTCATCAAATTTCAGTACATAAATGTGAAAACAATAGAATATTTTCGAAAAAGAAAAAAATATCATTTTTATATTAGGCAGGTATTGCACACATTTCAAAATCAACGGATGGGACAGGATGACCGTGAATGTTTTGAAAATGAAAATATAATCTCATTTGCCTTTGTCACATTTCGTCTCTGTCCATCCATTTTCACAATGCCTTGGGCATATTCCACTACTTTTATTGCAGGTATCACCATCCAAACAGTGTCCACAACTGGATGTGCAATTCTTTCCATACTTGCCATCCTCACATTCTGCAACATTTGTCCATTTCGTCACAATATTTTCCACCAAAGGCATATGCACAAAGTGTATTTGTTCAAAGGGAAAGTGAAGATATAATATAAAGTGAAATACTAACCAGATGAATAAAGCTACAACTTATCTACCCACAGACCGAATTGAAGGTCTTACTTATTTCTTTTGAAACTAAAAGAACAGCTACCTTATCAATGTTTTGAAAAAAAAGAATGAGAATATCATTTAAAAAATAAAATGAAAAAATATCTTCTTTACCAGAGTTCTTTTTTTCTACAACGACCATGATCTGCTATGCTGATTTACTAAAGAACAGCTATAGTGTAGATTTTCATCAAAATATAGTACATAAATGTGAAGACAATAGAATATTTTCGAAAAAGAAAAAAATATCATTTTTATATTAGGCAGGTATTGCACACATTTCAAAATCAACAGATGGGACAGGATGACCGTGAATGTTTTGAAAATGAAAATATAATCTCATTTGCCTTTGTCACATTTCGTCTCTGTCCATCCATTTTCACAATGCCTTGGGCATATTCCACTACTTTTATTGCAGGTATCACCATCCAAACAGTGTCCACAACTGGATGTGCAATTCTTTCCATACTTGCCATCCTCACATTCTGCAACATTTGTCCATTTCGTCACAATATTTTCCACCTAAGGCATATGCACAAAGTGTATTTGTTCAAAGGGAAAGTGAAGATATAATATAAAGTGAAATACTAACCAGATGAATAAAGCTACAACTTATCTACCCACAGAACGAATTGAAGGTCTTACTTATTTCTTTTGAAACTAAAAGAACAGCTACCTTATCAATGTTTTGAAAAAAAAAGAATGAGAATATCATTTAAAAAATAAAATGAAAAAATATCTTCTTTACCAGAATTCTTTGTTTCTACAACGACCATGATCTGCTATGCTGATTTACTAAAGAACAGCTATAGTGTAGATTTTCATCAAAATATAGTACATAAATGTGAAAACAATAGAATATTTTCGAAAAAGAAAAAAATATCATTTTTATATTAGGCAGGTATTGCACACATTTCAAAATCAACAGATGGGACAGGATGACCGTGAATGTTTTGAAAATGAAAATATAATCTCATTTGCCTTTGTCACATTTCGTCTCTGTCCATCCATTTTCACAATGCCTTGGGCATATTCCACTACTTTTATTGCAGGTATCACCATCCAAACAGTGTCCACAACTGGATGTGCAATTCTTTCCATACTTGCCATCCTCACATTCTGCAACATTTGTCCATTTCGTCACAATATTTTCCACCTAAGGCATATGCACAAAGTGTATTTGTTCAAAGGGAAAGTGAAGATATAATATAAAGTGAAATACTAATCAGATGAATAAAGCTACAACTTATCTGTCCACAGTCCGAATTGAAGGTCTTACTGATTTCTTTTGAAACTACAAGAACAGCTACCTTATCAATGTTTTGAAAAAAAGAGAATGAGAATATCATTTAAAAAATAAAATGAAAAAATATCTTCTTTACCAGAGTTCTTTTTTTCTATAACGACCACGATCTGCTATGCTGATCTACTAAAGAACAGCTATAGTGTAGATTTTCATCAAAATATAGTACATAAATGTGAAAACAATAGAATATTTTCGAAAAAGAAAAAAATATCATTTTTGCATTAGAAAGGCATTGCACACATTTCAAAATCAACGGATGGGACAGGATGACCGTGAATGTTTTGAAAATGAAAATATAATCTCATTTGCCTTTGTCACATTTCGTCTCTGTCCATCCATTTTCACAATGCCTTTGGCATATTCCACTACTTTTATTGCAGGTATCACCATCCAAACAGTGTCCACAACTGGATGTGCAATTCTTTCCATACTTGCCATCCTCACATTCTGCAACATTTGTCATTTTCGTCACAATATTTTCCACCTAAGGCATATGCACAAAGTGTATTTGTTTAAAGGGAAAGTGAAGATATAATATAAAGTGAAATACTAATCAGATGAATAAAGCTACAACTTATCTACCCACAGACCGAATTGAAGGTCTTACTTATTTCTTTTGAAACTAAAAGAACAGCTACCTTATCAATGTTTTGAAAAAAAAAAAAGAATGAGAATATCATTTAAAAAATAAAATGAAAAAGGATCTTCTTTACCATAATTCTTTTTTTCTACAACGACCAGGATCTGCTGTGCTGATCTACTAAAGAACAGCTATAGTGTAGATTTTCATCAAATTATAGTACATAAATGTGAAAACAATAGAATATTTTCGAAAAAGAAAAAAATATCTTTTTTATATTAGGCAGGTATTGCACTCATTTCAAAATAAACGGATGGGACAGGATGACCGTGAATGTTTTGAAAATGAAAAATATAATCTCATTTGCCTTTGTCACATTTCGTCTCTGTCCATCCATTTTCACAATGCCTTGGGCATATTCCACTACTTTTATTGCAGGTATCACCATCCAAACAGTGTCCACAACTGGATGTGCAATTCTTTCCATACTTGCCATCCTCACATTCTGCAACATTTGTCAATTTCGTCACAATATTTTCCACCTAAGTCATATGCACAAAGTGTATTTGTTCAAAGGGAAAGTGAAGATATAATATAAAGTGAAATACTAATCAGATGAATAAAGCTACAACTTATCTACCCACAGACCGAATTGAAGGTCTTACTTATTTCTTTTGAAACTAAAAGAACAGCTACCTTATCAATGTTTTGAAAAAAAAAGAATGAGAATATCATTTAAAAAATAAAATGAAAAAAGATCTTCTTTACCAGAATTCTTTTTATCTACAACGACCATGATCTGCTATGCTGATCTACTAAAGAACAGCTATAGTGTAGATTTCCATCAAATTATAGTACATAAATGTGAAAACAGTACAATAGTTTCGAAAAAGAAAAAAATATAATTTTTATATTAGGCAGGTATTGCACACATTTCAAAATCAACGGATGGGACAGGATGACCGTGAATGTTTTGAAAATGAAAATATAATCTCATTTGCCTTTGTCACATTTCGCCTCTGTCCATCCATTTTCACAATGCCTTGGGCATATTCCACTACTTTTATTGCAGGTATCACCATCCAAACAGTGTCCACAACTGGATGTGCAATTCTTTCCATACTTGCCATCCTCACATTCTGCAACATTTGTCAATGTCTTTACAATATTTTCCACCTAAGTGATATGCACAAAGTGTATTTGTTCAAAGGGAAAGTGAAGATATAATATAAAGTGAAATACTAATCAGATGAATAAAGCTACAACTTATTTACCCTCAGTCCGATTTAAGGGTCTTACTGATTTCTTTTGAAACTAAAAGAACAGCTCTTTTATCAATGTTTTGAAAAATAAGAATGAGAATACCATTTGACAAAATAAAAAGAAAGAGATCATCTTTACTAAAATTATGTTTTTCATATAGAGATTATGACAGCAGACCTAAATTGAGGGTAATATTTTCTTATGGCATTGTAAAAAACAGCTCCAATATTAATGTCTTAATAAATAAGGCACCTTTACACATACTGACTGACCAGTTTCAATGAGGTAGGTCTAGTAGTTTAGGATTTATGGCCCCGGGAACAAAATTCTAAGTAATGTTTCCATGGAAAATGTCAAAAATAAAAAGTCGAAAAAGTTTTTAATTTCAAAAGCGACTACAGATGCTAACGGATCCATATATAAAGTTTCAATGACCTAGGTCATACAGTTTTTGGAATGTTACCCTGGAAACAAAACAATTTTGGACAGACCGTATCATATACTGTTGGGATAAAAATGAATGAACAACTAAAGATATGTGCATGTGATGCACTGTGCGGTCTCTGCCCCAAAGTTTAATCTCATCATTTTGTCCTTATTTACTAGTGAAGCTAGTTACATTCCATAAAGACAAAAATAAATATGTAGCCAAAGGTGTAAAAATGTCAACTCCAGCTATGTCAACCATAATTTAAGCCACGTAAAAATTAAAGAGAAATATTTTGAGATATGGCCTTGATACTGACCCTAGCATATGCATAAGTTCAAATAGTTCCCACAGAAACCAGAAAAATAAAAATTAAGAATTACCAAAATACCAACAGGCACCTCTTCACCACTAGATCTAACCATAGTGCAAGCTATGTAAATAGACCTGCCCCAAATATGCACTGAGTTATTTTTTTCTCTCAAATTCTTTCTCACAAAGGCCCAAGTTTAGTAAAGAAATATCTGCGAGATCTTGGCGTATTCTTGGACTCTGAACTAAGTATGTCATATCATAAGGATATTAGTCATCTTTGCATGACCTTATATGTCCAGCTCAGAAATATTGGTTAAATCCGACCTTGTCTCAACAAATCCACTGCAAAACTCCTGTCTCTCCCTTGACATGACAAAACTTGATTATTGTAATAGCTTTCTAATTAACTTATCAACCTTGATAGATTACAACGTTTTCAGAACACGGCAGCAAGAATTGTGACTACGTTTAAAGGTTTAATCATACTCCTATACTCAGACAGCTTCAATGGCTCCCGATCGGAAGTATATTTTGTGTATTGTTCAGTGCTCAGTAACTCCTCTGCTTCTTATCTGTGTGGAATGGTAAAGTGTTGCAACAGATGCTACCGGACACGGACCCTACCCCTAAAATTTTTTCCATGAAAACCAGAATTTTAAAAAAATCGGAATGACCAAAATAGCAAAAGGGACCACTTCAGCACTAGATCTTACCACATACCAAGTTTCTTAACAATGGACGTTTCTTTACGATATGGCCTGGAAACAAAGTCCAAGGAATGACGGGACCAGGGGAAAACAGAATAACAGATGCACAAAACATTATGTCCACACAAAGCTTTGTTGGGAACATGATAATTATCATATTTAGAGTTTTTTCCACACATTTTAACATTAAAGCCTAGGATATCATGGCCCTTATTGTTTAGACAATGAAAAAATTATTTCATTTGTCTTTGTCATATATCTCCTCTATCACTAATTTCCATCCTCACATTTGCAACATTGTATTTACTCACATCCTTTTCAACGCATACCATGGGCAAAAGTGTCTTTGTCCAAAAGTTA
Organism: Steromphala cineraria; assembly: GCA_916613615.1. Taxonomy (NCBI): domain Eukaryota; kingdom Metazoa; phylum Mollusca; class Gastropoda; order Trochida; family Trochidae; genus Steromphala; species Steromphala cineraria. Next base: position 13,607,285 of record OU744721.1, read on the forward strand.
AGTAGATGTTAGTTTTGAATAAATTCATAGTATACCTTATATAACATTATTACCCATATGGTTTAAAATAAGCAGTGGCATATTTTCAATATGAGCACATGTGCACATATCACTTTTGCCTAGCAACGATTGTTGTAGCGCGAGTTCGCCTGTGACGTCATGCAACCATTGCTCGTGACGTCACTGTTGCTGACCGTCGCAAGGAAAACGGTCTGTTTCCTTGATAGTTTTAAGAGATTAAATTAGAATAAAATCGGTAATAAAGAAATTATTACCCTCGGAAGTGTGTCATATGCCTTTACGAAACTAGTGCAAATTTGTGTAAAACCCTCGCTCTCGCTCCGGCATTACAAAATTCACACTCGTTTCGTAAAAGTCATATGACACACTTACTCGGGTAATAATCTCTATATATTTACATAAAGAACAACAAGAATAACCAAATAGGGCTTATTACACACATTTCAAATCAATTATTTGATACAAACATGAAGAGTTGTCAAACTCTGGAAAAACTTTACCTGAAATACCGGATAAGTCATCGTCGATGTCTCCGGATCCCATCTCAGCGAATCCAATATTCTTGTTGTTGTCATCATTCGACTCTGAAACATGTTCAGGCATTATATATATATGTTAAATGTATTTGTTTATCCATCCAATCACTCATTCATCTTTTCTTTTATTAGTCCAATCAGTTCATCTATCCATTCTTTCGTTAAAATCCGTCACATGCTTAAAGAGGTTATGTAATGTATTTTTTTACGAAAGGATAAATCATTATCTCCAGTGCCATTATCTATGGGAATGCAATAAACATAAAATTTAGACAATATACACATAAATAAGACTTTAATCAGCATTTTATACCCGGTTTTTGGAATGCCGCCGACAGTAACAGACGAACGCTTTGAAAACTCATTAGCGTGACTATTGCCCCAAAGCTGGGGATTGTCTCCATTTGCGTATCTACCATAATGTTGGAAGAAAAATCTTGATTATAAAAAAAGTCAAAAGCAAGTACAATAACATCTCAGAAATCTGTACTTGAACTTAATGAAACGGCGAGTCGGCGAGTCGATTTTGTTATCGGATTCGCTTCAGTGGATGTGATTGTACCAATATGTGGAAATTGATTATGCAAAACAGTGTGATCCCAAATATACCATTGTTGCATTTTCAATACGAATCGAAACCTTATACATCTTAAATAAATCAACCACTGGTAAATATAATGTACGCTTAATTATTTTATTCTTGATATGTGTTGTATATAAAAATACGGAGATTGATCATAACTTACTATAGATTATCCACTGTAGAACCGATCTTTTCATAATAGAAAAATATCATAATAAATAACGTTTAACCTTTCACACGTTTCTTTCCTTTCAAATCTTCGAGGTAAAATTATCCACCGTCTAATGGCCACTTTAGAAGATATCTTTATATCACAGTAAACTCACACAAATTTGTTAACTGAAAATATAAACGATTTGTTATTTGTCACCGTCGGAAATAATAGTCAGTGTATGTTATGTACGATTCAGCAAACAACAGACCATCAGATGATCACTTTAAACAGACACGTCTAGCCACAACGCGACAATTTAACAAGGCAGTCTATCAAGATTACATCTTGTTGCGTCATTTGATAGGGTTTTTGAAATATGCATTACTACATGTTTATACAACAATTATTGGCTTGAATAAACCGTTATTGAGCCGTCGGATGTCTAAGCTTTCGGAATATTGAAAAAATGTGTGTTAATTGTGAATATTTGTATATTAAATGAACGATTAAAAGGTGTCATTACACGTTAAAATATGATCATTAGGTGGAACGACTCCCCTTCTGCTACGTCATGAAGGTAGACACGCTGGGGACACGCGTCAGTGACCACAGATTCTGTTCGCCGGGACTAATTAGGTATTGTATTTTAAAAGCCGAATTGAGGCAGGTTACGGATTTCGAAAATTCAAAGTTGAATCTAATTCAAATTGCAAGCCCCTTTTTTATGAATCCCGAAAGTGACCATAGACCATTTCAGTCCCTCTTTAACAAGAGAAATTGCCTCTCAATGGTTTAAAAATGGAATTTGAAAGAAAATCTGAAGATCTCAGTTAGTTCTTTCAAGAGGTTTGATTTTAAGCAAACTGCATATAATCCATTTAGGAGATAAACATACTGTCACAGGCATATAACAGAATTATAAAAGCTCTAAATTTGATTTAAAGTCGAATGTGTGGCGGGATGTTTTAAATGGATTATTGAATGACAGACCTTGCCAACAGGAAATTTGAACTGTTGTACATTTTGTGTAGTTTGCCAGTTTTGACAGCATTCAAACATTAAGCTTGCGGAAAGTTTCATCAGTTTTGATAAATGAAATGCATAAACAATATCATGGCTCATATTTTTTTTCACATTTCCAAAATAACAGCAATACTTAAGAACTACTGTTGCTAGGCAACAAATGAATTCCTGCGCATTAGACGAAGTACCCTATAACCCTATTACTTTCACGATAGCGAATCAGAAAAGAATATTTTGCACATTTGTGGTAGAATTCAGTATGACCTTCGTATGAGACAGTTCATCATCCATATAAACTGACTGGCGAAAGAAGGCACTTTTTTAGTTGATTTTGAGATGATATTTTTCACAAAAATACCCGATACATGGCCCAACAGAATGAAGATTTATTAAATGAACAAAAAAATAATTCTTAACCTTTATCAGATAGAGCCAAAACAGTATTCCTAATTTCAACAGGTTATAATTTACCAATCGGAGAAAAAAAGGATGTTAAGGAATACAATTGCTATTTGATGTTACCTTATTAGCTGATGTCATAAAATAGCCAGGTGTTGATAATTGTGCATTATATAACCTATCTGCTACAGTCATCATTTAATAGCTTTTAATTAGGAAACAGACAGGAAATAAGATAGACAGTAAAGTAATTGTGTAATAAGTGAATATCTGATCTAAAGAAAGTGAATAACACCTGCAAACCAATGTCATTGTTTCTTCAACATTTTGACACAACGCTCAAATCTAAATGTGAGCATTGTAAATTCGGATTATTGCCATAAATCAGCCCAATCTTTGTTTTATATTTTACTAATGAGAAAAATATTTTTTTCTCTACATGCCAAACTGTTCATTCAGTGAAAATGCGAGCTCGAAACCCAAATTCGGTGTAGTGATCGGAACACGTGAGTTCGATGTAGATTGTCACATAGCTCTCTTTGACCTAACACAGCGGGTCAATTTGGCGTTGAACGATCAATGTGATGGGAATTTGTCTACGGATACTTCATCAGGAGATATTCTAGGACAGTTGACAGTAACACAATGATATGACATACTGTTAATTAATCGCTTGGAAAACGCAGAATTACGGATTTCGCCTATCAGTTTCAATATAAGCAGACGAACGCTTCACCTTCTGCCAAGTCATTTCCGGTATCCCCTTCCCGTGGCCTCTCAGCTGTTTGTTTGTCGCTGGACGGTGACAGGCAGACGCCTTGTTACGCAATGTTTACTAATCTGTAGTTTCATTGAGAAACTGTGTATCGTTATTGTTTTGGCCTAATATTTAGGTTATATGGTTATTTTACCAATATCTTATGAAAAAGGTATATAAAAAAGTTTATACAGCGTCTCTTCAACTAGATTGACGGCTGCTATGCTTCAAGTGTCTCAAAGGCCGGGTAAAATCCGGAGCTCCGGATCTGAATACCCGGATGAACATCCTTATTCTGACTATCATCCAGGCAGCAGCACCACACTTACAACAATGTTCTTGTATCTCTTCACCGTATGGACAATATATGTGATCCCAACTACCAGTATCCAGTCTGATGTTAATGACCTCCAAACGTAGAAAACTCAGAAACGTAAGGACTATGCGCCAGTAACAGTGTTACTTGTTGTATAGCCAATAGCATCTCGCTCATAACCTCTATGTAACCTATATTCCACTTCCGTGTCAAGTAAACCACGCTTTACCGAGAAGACGTGTTTGTTGTTGTTGTTGGTTGTTGTGGCCATACTGGCGTGGTGGCAGCGCTTCAAAACTCACGTCTACCTGCGCTACATATCAACTAGCTCGTTACGGCCAACATTTCACGCATAGGTGAGCGATCAGCCAAATAAGACTATTTTGGTAAGGACACAACACACGTGCTCGTATCGTTCGGTTTTCGATCACCTGAAAAGTTGACATTTTGTGCCATACTGAACACTTGAGTTACCTTTGAAACCATAATGGCTCAAACACATCGAGCTCCAAAGCAGTGGTGTCTAAGCAAAAGCGAAAATGTGAACTCTTTTGAAAATTGGAAGAAAAATCGTACACTTGATCAGAACTTTGCCCCATTCCTCGTTCAAGGGGCAAAATGGGGTAAGAAAACTAGAGCTGCTCCCTTAAGGGGATTTGTGAACGATGGAGAGAATGTACGGGAGGCCCGTAGACAAACAGCTGAGCAAAAAGTAAACATGCTTGAGCTTATGCTTGGACAAATAGCTAATTATTGCCCAATAATTTCCAGACAAACTATTGTGAAAAATTCTACCTCCACATATAGTATTTGGCAAACTATCAGACTACATTATGGCTTCCAGTCCACAGGCGCTCATTTCCTGGATTTCTCGGACATAAAACTCCAACCAGATGAAAGGCCGGAGGATTTGTTCCAGCGACTCAACGCTTTCGTGGAGGACAACCTACTTGTTCGCAATGGAGGTATAACTCATCATGAAAACGCTTTTGAAGAAGATGAAGAGATGTCCCCAACGCTGGAGAACTTTTTTGTTCTTACTTGGCTCCAACTTATTCATAAGGATTTGCCACGTTTGGTGAAACAGAGATACGGCACTGACCTTCGATCAAGAACTCTGGCCTCTTTGAAACCGGAGATCTCGCAGGCACTAACATCCCTATTGGATGAGCTCCACTCCTCAGAAGAAATCAAGGTTATGAGGTCAGCTACCTCTCGGTTCAATCCAAGATCTCATCGCCAACAGTCTTCTCGTTTCAAGACAAAATCACCATCCTCCAAAGCGTGCCCTCTATGCAAACAGGCGGGTAGAAGTAACATTGGTCACTTCCTTAGTCAGTGTCCATTCCTACCAGACCATGACAAGCGTTACATGGCAAAAGCACGGAGAATTGCCGATATTCTAGATTGTCCTGACAGCGACATCTCTGACAAAATTGACGACACGGAGTTACAACGCCCTATTGAACCTACACCCCAGGCTACTGTGATGCGAATTCAAGTTGGAAATTCCCCATCCATGACAGCATTCTACGATCACCGGGAAGCGAACATCACCATCGATTGTGGAGCCACCGGCAATATGGTCCGTCTCTCAGCAGCAACATATCTAGGTGTCAAGATACAGAGCACGTCCCAATCTGCCAGACAAGCTGATGGTATCTCTCCTCTCAAAGTTACGGGTGAAACCCGCTTCTCACTCATCAGAGATGGCAGAGAGTTCCAATTTGAAGGCCTTGTAGTGGAGGATTTGGACGTTGACATCCTTGCAGGAATTCCCTTCATGGAATTAAATGACATAACTGTCCGCCCAGCAAAACATCAGGTCATACTTGGTGATGGTACCACTGACCTATACAGCCCTTCAAAAGATTCTCCAGCTTCAACACAGTGTCAGAAGAACGCATGTCCTCCGTTCCCCAAACCAAAACACTACTATTTGGCCAGGAGAGTTTATGGAAGTAAGCTTACCAGAGGACTTAGGTCAAGTCGACTCTGTCTTTGCCATCGAACCTAGATGCAATCCAAACAATAAATCTCTTCATGGCCAACAGTGGCCAAGCTCCGACAAGATGACCAGTGTAGCTGGTAAGCTACGCATACCCAACATGACTGACAGTCCCATGATTATCAGACGCCATGAACATTTATGTCAAGTTCTCACTACATCGGTTATCAGCCCTACAGACCCTTCAACATCATTGCAGGACAACTGTGCAGAGAATTGTGACCAAACCATCAGTCCCCCACTCTACAGCTGTACAAGTTGATCCCGACAATACCTTCCCTCCAGAAACCAGGGATAAGTTCCACTCATTACTTCTTGATTACGACGAAGTATTCAATCCTAACATCAAGGGTTATAATGGCGCCTCTGGCCCATTCAAAGCCGTTGTCAACATGGGGCCTGTCCAACCTCCTCAGCGTAAGGGTCGATGTCCTCAATATTCCAGAGACAAACTTGTACAACTCCAAGACAAATTCGACACTCTAGAGAGCATGCGTGTCTTCATCAAACCGGAAGAAGCTGGAGTCACTGTAGAATATGTCAACATTTCCTTCCTCGTCAAAAAATCCAATGGAGGGTACCGTCTCGTGACCGCTTTCACCGACGTAGGGCGCTACAGTAAGCCACAACCTTCCCTTATGCCAGACGTGGACTCTACACTGAGACTGATTGCTTCATGGAAGTACATTATCACCACAGACCTTACACTAGTCTTTCACCAAATTCCTTTGGCTAAAGAATCTCTCAAGTATTGTGGTGTCTCAACCCCTTTCAAAGGAGTCAGGGCTTATGCTAGGTGTGCAATGGGCATGCCAGGTTCTGAGACCGCCCTAGAAGAGTTAATGTGTCATGTCCTGGGTGATCTGTTAGCCGAGGGAGTGGTCGCTAAGCTCGCAGATGATCTGTACTGTGGAGCAGATAACCTTGAAGACCTATTCAACAACTGGCAACGCATGCTTGAAGCCCTTCGACGTAACAATCTTTGCCTCGCGGCTCACAAGACTCTCATTGCGCCAAAATCGGTAACCATTCTGGGTTGGATATGGCAAGAAGGCACTATCACAGCAAGTTCCCACAGAATTGGTACGCTATCGTCTTGTGCTCGTCCAGTCAATGTGAAAGGACTCCGTTTGTTCATAGGAGCATTCACGGTCCTTGCTAGAGTGTTACCACATTGTGCCTCCCAAATTGCGCCACTTGATGAAGTCCAGACCGGTCTGTCTTCCCAAGATGCCATGAAGTGGTCTGACTCACTCATAGCGCATTCACTAACGCTCAGAAAGCCTTAGTAAATACCAAGACTATAACCTTGCCAAGACCAGAGGATCAACTATGGATTGTCACTGACGGAGCTGTTAAGCGATATGGTATTGGTGCTACACTTTACATCACTCGAAACCAGAAGACAAAATCGCAGGTTTTTTCAGTGCCAAACTACGAGGCCGTCAAATCACTTGGTTGCCGTGTGAGACCGAGGCTCTATCAATAGCTGTAGCAGTGAAACACTTCTCCCCCTACATCATTCAGTCAAGACACAAGGCATGTATACTAACAGATAGTAAACCTTGCGTACAGGCCTTTGAAAAGCTCTGCCGAGGAGAGTTTTCTGCCAGTCCCAGGGTGTCTACCTTCCTCTCCGGCGTCAGTCGCTACCAGGCTTCAGCACGCCACTTGTCAGGTTCTGCAAACATCCTGTCCGACTTTGCAAGCCGCAACGCTGAAGAGTGCCATCATCCTACATGTCAATTCTGTTCTTTTGTTCAGAAAAGTGAAGATTCTATTGTATCCCGTCTCTCAGTCCAAGACATCATTAAGGGTGACAGCAAACTACCATACACCAGTCGTGCAGCTTGGCTTGCTCTGCAGGAGGAATGCTCAGATTTACGACGCACACATGCCCACCTCACGCAAGGCACCAGACCATCCAAGAAGAAAAACCAACGTGAAGGACGTCAAACGGTACCTCAACGTCGCCACTATCGCCAAAGATGGCCTCTTGGTCGTTCGCAGGTCCCAACCACTAGTATTGACTAGAGACTGTATCATAGTGCCACGATCAGTATTAGAAGGTCTTCTTACTGCAATTCACATCCAGCTTGATCATCCCTCCTGTCATCAAATGAAACAGGTGATGCATCGCTACTTCTATGCACTTGACATGGACAGAGCAATTGAACATGTGACAGGGAGCTGCCATCCTTGTTCCTCACTTGCTAAGGTGCCTCATTACCTCACTGTCCAGTCAACCAGTGACCCCCCAGAAGCCATCGGGATACTCTTTGCAGACGATGTTATGAAGCGGGAACGACAAAGCATACTTGTGGTACGGGAATTTGTGACCTCCTACACCTCTGCATGTATCGTGGAGGATGAGAAACATCTTACCTTGTGCGATGCCCTGATCAAAATGTGCATTGAACTCAGACCATTGTACGGTCCTTCCTCAGTGATACGTGTTGATCCTGCTCCGGGTTTTGTGGCCCTTACCAATGACCATCTCCTGAAGCAACACAGGCTTACAGTTGAAGTAGGGAGATCCAAGAACAAACAAAAACCCAGTGGCAGAGAAAGCTATTCAGGAGCTTGAACAAGAGCTCTTACGCCAGGATCCACTAGGCGGTACGTGCTCGTCTCTGACACTCTCATTAGCCATCGCTAGACTCAACACCCGTATCAGATCAAGAGGGTTATCTTCAAGAGAGATGTTGACACAACGAGACCAGTTCTCAAACACATAGTTACCTATCTCGGACCGTGACCTTGTCGAAGAGCAACACCAACAACGCCTTCGGAACCACAAATACAGTGAAAATTCAAAGTTCCCAGGTGGGAAAATGTACTCTCCTAACAACATTTCTATTGGTGACCTTGTCTATCTCTTCAGTGATGGATCCAAACTGAACTCCAGGAAACGTTATCTCGTCGTCTCCGTCGAAGATTAATGGTGTAATGTGAGAAAGTTCACAGGTCATCAACTCAGGAGTACGTCATACCGTGTGAAGCTGTCCGATTGTTACAAAGTCAATGACCAAGGCCTCTCACCTCTGACTTATCCACAGGACTCTGCTGACCATGACTCCGATGATGATAACCTTACTCCTGTTCCAGCTGAGATCTATGCTCCAGATACAGCTCATGAACATTATGACTCCCCAGAAAACCAACCCCCTGATGACGCTCCATCAGAGACGACCGAACAGCTACCTCACACAACCGACTTGACCTCTCAAACTAGAGCGGACGACAACGCCGGTGATCATCCGTCCACACGCCCCAACCGAGGGAAAAGCCTACCAGCCAAATTCGCTGACTATTACATGAACTTTTAATTGCCTTTTCCGAATTTTCTTCCCCTAGTCACTAGTTTTTATGTTGTTTATTTCATAATATTACATGACGATTGTGCCGGTTGCACTTATGTAATTTATGTATGTAATTTTCTTCAATTATCATAATGGTAAAGCCTTCCTTATAACAAATAAGAAGAGGTCACGCCAGTAACAGTGTTACTAGTTGTATAGCAAATAGCATCTCGCTCATAACCTCTATGTAACCTATATTCCACTTCCGTGTCAAGTAAACCACGGTTTACCGAGAAGACGTGTTTGTTGTTGTCTCTGGTTGTTGTGGCCATACTGGCGATGATACTCTAAAAGCTAAAAACAAGGACCAAAAAGCTCGAGGATGCTGCGAGGATGCTGCAAAACAAAATATTGGATAATCGTGGGTCTGGCAGAAAGTAGAGTGAAACATGGTCTAAAACCAAGGCAAGGTCTGGAATTTTCTCGTTCACGATCTCGAAATAAACAACATGCATAGAAAAAGAGCCATTTACTCTTCCGGTTTAATTTGTGTACAGTTTGGTAGATTCAAAAATAAACTGAATGCTTTGCAGACTTCTCGTGACTTGAGGAGAAATTTGACCTCTGAAGAATTTACTAGGTGTTAGGTTTCAGTCAAAGAAGACTTCAGTCAGGATGCACGAGATAAACGACGTAAACTCTGTCTCTATATGGAAATAGCCGGAGAGGTGTGTGTTACCAAGTCGAAGATAATGCTGCGCTGCCACAAGCTACTTATTGACGGTCGAGTGTTAACCATAAACTCCACTGCTAATGTCATTTCAGATCTGGATAATCACCCAATACCATTTAAACGATTAGACAACAAGGCCCGAATGGTCTAACTTACTTAGATCATGGCCACAAACTTGATTTATCAAACGCTATGTTAAACCAAAAGTTTATATCAATTTTGTTGTAATGATTGCGAACTATTTGATGGCGACCGTGTCACACATGTAATTGACATCAAAACAAACCATAGAGCTCGTGAATTTGCGTTAAGACGCATCCTCACGAGATGCACGCGCAGCTTCAATCTCGACATGCGCATACTGTAATTCTGTCATTTGGAAAGGATCGGACGTATATTGACAAAGATCTAGCCTACGCATGTGGAGCCTTAGAAAAGAAGTTGTGCTGGTGAATATGGTGAGTATTAAAACGATAAACAGTAATTAACACAAATCGTTCCAAGAAACAATAGTTGATATATTATTTGAAGGCCACATTACGATATTTGTAAGTGGTGACGGGGCGGACCACAAACACTTATGACCTTGTGTTCCGACATCCAAATTGACCGCTGCTTGGATAATGAACTGTTTCATACTGTTCGCAATGGTAACCTCTCTGTAAACATTGTAAAATCTGCGTTTGAAATGTTGTCATTCTTTAACTGTATCAGGATATGAAAGTCTACAGTCCTGATTTCGGTGTTTATTTTCATTTACAGATTTGGAGAAAGCACTGTGCAGTCAACTCAATGCTATTACACGAATGGCCTAAATACGGATGATATATGCCGAAATTCGACGGAGGAAAACCACCGGAATTGATTTAAAGGGTACCTTTTGAAAGCTGTACATGCTTTTCTGCTAAAGGAAAAGCTGCTCAATCTGTATATTAAATTTATGTAATAAAATGCATATTTTTGTTATGTTGTTTCTAAGGGAAGTTTTTTTTTATCACGACATAGCCCAGTCTGATTAAAATCGACCGTACTCCGAGGAATAAAATATAAAAAATATTGTCTCTATCAGGGCTCGAACCAGCCAGAACATCCTTTCCGTCTCGGTCTGAATGCACCCACCTCTATCGCATGTTCCTATGACCAGTTAAGCGCAGACAAACTCAGTCATAAGCTATCCAATCACATCCTCGTTTTTAAATAGCGTTTAGCGGCGATTATGTATAACGAATGGTACACTGGAGTTACCTGCCCCTGCATGATACCGAAGCTTTTACTGCGCCCCTTGCGATTGGCTAGATGAGCTTGCGTCAGAACATGCGGGTAATAGGGGTGCCTTCAGACTGTGAATGAGAGGAAAGCCGGGCTGGTTGAAGTTCAAACCCCACTAGAGACAATATTTTTACACTTTTTTCCCTCGAATCACAGTCGATTTTAATCAGACTGGACATAGCCTTGGTCATAAAAAGTAGTTCCGTCCGTTGTTTAACTGAAATTGGCGTTAGTTATACCATGGTACACAACAAAGGAGCCATGGTCTAATCATTGTTATCCTTTCTCAATAACTTTGATATTTAGTGAATTTCTTCGAAACATGTTGTGATAATATTCAGGACCTAAATGATCTTCTCCCAGGCTATGAAAAATTTTCCTTGGCCAGAAACTACAGTGGAAAAGGTAGATCAGGGGGAGATTTGTGTTTACATTTTTTAAAAAATCTCATGAATTGAAGAAAGGGAGAAAACCCAATCATATGTCACATGTGCCTTGGTATAGTTTCATGGTTATGCAAGTGAAATGATGCAGCATTCCAGGAACCCTTATTAAAATTCAACTGTGAATCAGAGCTGTAGTATCAATGGAATGGAGATAACCCAGTGAAATTTTATATGTTCACAATATTTCTTGATGGGAATTTATTCTTTTTACTAGTGCCTTAATGAAAAGAAGGTAATGCAAATCCACAGGAACCCGATATCGTAAATAAAATGTAGGTACAACGTAGATAAGAAAGACCCACCCCTCTATATAATTGAGTAAAGCAATAAACGCATCCATCTTGCCGATCTCGACTCGCTTCCGAGAACACAACACGCTACACAAGAACCTCTCAGTTATATATTTTCCCCTCAAAATCGGCTTATTTCCAACACATATCACCCTTCAAATAACTTTTGTATCTATTTAAATTCGCAAAACGACCGCAGAAACCTCTGGTGTGAACGTTACTCTGCATCAAACGCCGCTCGTGCGATCCGATAGGCCGTTAAACGTATTTTCAAGCAAGCTTGTGTCAATGGAGTCAAAAGATTATTTATTTTGGTATGTAGAATCATTTTTGCACTAGGGGATTGGGACGGTCAAGTCTCTTGTCTTCACACACTGTAGAATTAATAAATGGAAATTTCCATTTCATTATTTTAAAAAGAGAAGTTCAAGATTTGTTTATCTTATGTGTATAGATACAAGAAAACAATAAATATTTGAATAATTCATAATAGGCCTTCTATAGTTTACATATCAGTAAATATAAATTAATTTATTATTACCAATATATCAATGAATTATTTCAAGTGAATAAAACACAACCACAACATTGAGTTATACAAAAGTGAATCAACATTATTAACACAATCTGTGGAATGAAAAGTCTACATAATTTCTGAAATTGTGATTTGATGGTTCTTACCAATTACGTTATGTAAAAGATAGCTTAAGCATATGTTTTATTGATTTCAATTTGGAATCAAAGAAATACTCTTTTATACCAAAATTGTAAATTAATGTTTTTGTTAACTTGAACACCTAGTGAACATGCTGGCAATCATTAATACTTTTCAGACAGACAGATTTGTTTGGTAAATGCTAATTTAACATTATTTAATAATTAAACAGCCTATTGATAATAGTATTGACAAAAGGTTTTGATAATTGAGAATGTTGTTGTTCATGACACTGAAAACCGACAAATACAAATATCAGAATAAAACATAAGAAATTGATAATTAGATATTTGACATTGATATTTAGATAAAACACTGTGGAAAATCACTCTAATGTTTCTTCTCATCACTGGACAGAAAGTTTGGCAATTCAACTTTGGTAAAACGTACATCACTGAGCCAAGCCCAGTCCTGAAAAGTGTTGACATGTTCATTGACACTTTCTTTCAATTTTTACGTAAACAATCAAGACAGTATTACAGGTGTTTTTCTGGCCAATGATAACAACAGAATATTCATTTTCTACTAAAAACACAGCACTCTTCTGATCAGAAATTGATAGCGTAATCATTCCCGAAACATTGCACTGTCCAAACCACGCCGTTTTGTTTGTTATGCGATGCTTAAAATAAATTCGCCTAACGGACCAATCAGATCGCCCTAGAGGCGGTAGATGCGGAGTAACGTTCACCCCAGAGGTTTCTGCGGTCCTTTTGCGAATTTAAATAGATAAAAAAGTTATTTGAAGGGTGACATGTGTTGGATATAAGCTGAGTCTTTTTGGGGGAAATGTATAACTGAGAGGTTCTTGTGTATGTGTATGAGATGTCACCAATTTGAAGCGATAATTTTGACGTAACTCGGAAGCGAGTCGAGATCGGCAAGATGGATGCGTTTATTCCTTTACTCAATTATATACAGGGGTGGGTCTTTCTTATCTACGTTGTACCTACATTTTATTTACGATTTCGGGTTCCTGTGTGCAAATCATATTCCACATGTGTTTTTATATTTGCTATAATCACTTATACAACATGTATGCTTTTTATAGCTTCACCAAATTATTGCATAATTCTTGTAATGCTATTTCTACTTGTATTACATAAGAAGTGCTGTGAACAGCTTCACCAAAACATTGTATAATGCTTGTACTCTCGGCCTAAGGTAATTTTATGAAAATTGAATAAACCTGGTTATTTTTGCACATATATTTATAACCTTTTAAACAGGGAAGGCGTCATGATAGTATAAATTCTTCTTCTTTCCCTTGTCTAAAAAAAATTAAGATATTTTGACAAAACATTAACAAGACCAACCATCAAACTACTGCAAATGTATGTGTTACTGTTAACGTGCCAGAACTTAAAACACTAAATGCCTCTTAGATATAAAGTAAATTTAACAACTGGAGTGGGTACTTCCTTTGCCTGGCGGTATATTTAGAAGTCCCTTTCAAAACAGTGATTTGTCCGCAAACTAATCATATTGATGTAAAGATTGAAGCCAAATTTGATATTACCTTTCTCATAAGCACACACCAAGGGAATATTCCGACCAGCTGGTGGTGTTATCTCTGAAACGTAAAATATTCAAAATTTTATGAACTGAAATTAAACAGAACTATTAGAACAATATCAAGTGTTCTAATGCATACACTACACTTTCAGCGGAGGTAATCATTGGCTCTGTACATGTAGTTCATCAGGCTTCATATTAATTTTGCTTTAGGATGTGACAAATGTGATTCCCCCTTTGTAGGGGCCACATGGTCATCATATGTAAAATTTAGAATCCTCATTGGGTTAGACCAGGGTAATAATTCAGGGAGCGCCTTGAGCATGCATTCGGTGTGGATATGTGCGCTATATAAATACCCTAATTATTAATTATTATTATTATTATCTAACTAAAGGAGAATGAGCACAAGGTTTCAGCTTTTCTCGGTCTTATGCTTCTGGAGAAGAAGATGAAAAGGCTTTTAGGTTGTGACCTCTGTGACCATTATTTGGGGCCATAGGACCATCAAAGCTATACATTATAGTCCTCACTAGTCAAGGAGTCTGAACACAAAGTTTCAGCTTTCTAGGCCTCATAATTCTTGGGAAAAAGATGGAAATACGTTTTAAGGGTGTGGTGAAAGTTGCTTTATTGGGTCACCACAGCTATGAATTACCTCACTAGCCAAGGAGTATGTACAAAAAGTTTCAGCTTTTTAGGAGAAGAATATGAAAATGTGTTTTAAGGGCATGGCCCCTATGGTCCCGTATTTGGGGCAGCAGGGCCACCAAAGCTATAAATTATAATCCTCATTAGTCAAGGAGTCTGTACAAAAAGTTTCAGCTTTCTAAACCTCATGCTTCTGGAGAAGGAAATGAAAATAGGTTTTAAGGGCATGGCCCATGTGGTCCTTATTTGAGGTCATAGGACTATCAAAGCTATTAATTATAATCCTCAATAGTCAAGGAGTCTGCACACAATTAAGTTTCAGCTTCTTAGGCCTTATAGTCCTGGAGAAAAAGTCGAAAATGCAAAAAGTTTACTGACGGGCGTCTGACCCCATGTCATGCCCTAATCTCATCGGCCCTTACAGGCTAGATGCGCTAAAAGTTAACTTATTTTCAAAGATTATTAAACAAACTTCTAAGACATCTTCAGAAGCCGATATGTTACGTGCCATTTGAACGTTTACATTATACAATAATATGAAACACTACAGCTGCATACCTTAAGTTTGTAAACTTCCCTTTGTAGTCTAGTG
Source organism: Steromphala cineraria (assembly GCA_916613615.1). NCBI lineage: Eukaryota > Metazoa > Mollusca > Gastropoda > Trochida > Trochidae > Steromphala > Steromphala cineraria. The sequence goes on from OU744721.1 coordinate 13,622,595, forward strand.
CAAATATCATATAATTTTGAATGGCTTTAAGGCATTCTAGCATTGCAAAAACGAAACAAATTATATTGATATTTCACTACATGAGTTGAGACTCATTTTGTGTTAACATATTCGTATGTTATTCCAAACAGCTATCCGTACGAGTTTTGGCAGGATATCGAAATGACCAGGGGTTGCAATTTTAAAAACACTACTTTTTATTATTTCTCTATAAATTTCTTCATTTTCTTCAATTCCTTTGCACTATGATGTTGGTTATTTTCTAAGGGAGTAAATATGAAACCTTTTCTTACGCCAGTAACGCTGCATTACCAGATTTCCGAGCATACATCATGATTTTATCTTACTATACTGACGCAAAAGCATTTAAATAATTAATGATTTACAGGAGCAGCCACAAAATGTTCAATAGATTTGAAGAAATGACATCTTAAGTTGAATTGAAGATAATGAGACAGAAATAATTCCTCCTGAAATGAACTGTAATTAATTTTAAAATAGCCTTACCTTTGCAGAAAATATCATCAATTATAACGGGGCATAGATCAGTAAGCTCTTTAGCAATCTGTTTCCTGAAGTTCATCTTGATAAGTTTGATGTTGTTGTCCTTCGCCTGTTTCACTGATGTGTTTGCTAGGGTAGAGGATCCACATGTGATGAGAAGACATACGTTGATTGCATCAGGGCGGTCTCCTTTACCAGCGTCAAACATGGTCGCCAACACCTCAAGCAGACTCGCGTCGTTGGCAATCTCCTCTTTGGACTTCGATCTATCAAAGCTTGACAGGGTTTCGATTGCTCCAGAAAATTCATAAAACGTTTCAAGGTGAAGGACAACAGAATATGTCACTGTTTTGATCACAAGTCCAACATGAATGTCAGTAGGCAATGCGAAGAACTCAACCAAAGCCCTCTCCACCCATTGCAGAAAGATCTCTGACTTGTTAGTCTCCGCAGCTTCCAAAAGAATTACCAGATCAAGCGCAGGTCCGTGAAATGAAGATTCTGTAAACAGGAAAATTGGTGTCTATTATATAAAACATCATTTAGAAATCATATTCTCTTAATAACTTTGTTATATGAGGCATGCACTCCATCACGACAGAAGCTTCACAAATCATTGTCTCACGTCCTCTGTGTTGCAATCTCTTGCAAATTATTCGTTGTAAACTGCCAGGCAACAAAAAGTGAACACCTCTTTTAGAATCACCGTGTGGACAAACAGACCAGTAATGCTTTGACCGTAGCGATAAAAATAATTCAGGCATGCCTGGCAAGTATAACTGAATAGAGAAATTCAAATATGCTTAAGAAAAACAGAATTTAGGCCGTTAAGCCGAGGAGTTTATGAATCACGTGCGCGAGGGTTCATCTAACTTGAACCCGAGGTCGAGGTCGGTAACTATTTTACACATTAGCTCAACCCTATATTAATCCATTTTCAACATGACATAATTCCGAACTGCATATCTTGTTTTATGAATATTGGAAAGGTGAAACATTGACTCTGATTGAGAAACAATGTCACTTTCAAGTAGCTGACATTGGCAAGAGCCTCTCGTGCTGCACTGCAATCCGTATGGGACCGTACAAGCTACAACAATAGATTGATATGAAAACAGATGACACAAAAAATAATCTAATATGCATATCAATGTACACTCGGTTTGTATGATGAACACCTCGCCACGTGCATTTCACAGACAATAGGAGTTGGTATGAAAAATTAATACTCGGACAAAACAAAGGAGCTAGTGTGTACAAGGATATATCCACTGGTTTCACTTGCACACATTTCAGTTAACGGTCACTCGTTTTGTTCAACCAAAATGACGCTTCATATCAGATTGCGTATTATGTTCACAGTTTACTTCTAGAACCTAAACTAAATCCTTAAAGAGTCGCCTCCCTTGAATAAACCTTGGGTTTAGTGTCTCGTTGAAATAAATAATTGAATCAGCCTGGTTTGATTAAGGAGGTTGGATACCTTTGCTACTGCACATCCGCAACAGTCAGATTGTGCTATTTTAAAGTTTATGCTGTTTTGTTTATTTTTCACTGAAAGTGTGAGATACAAAAATTGAAGAATTAAATAATGATTTAGTTTAATAAAAAACAATGACTATGTTATATTTGTGAACATAAGTATCTGTTTTATGATAAAATTTATTTCACTAATTAACCTTAAGTACTAATGAAAATTTATAAAAAGGGTATTGTTGACAATGAAGAGTTATCTCCCCTGAATGTTAATTTTCATTGATGTGACTAAATTGAATGTGAATATCTCTGTTATCCCCTGGTGACATATTGTTTTTTCTTTTTAATCTTATTCTAGTGTGTATTAACTATAAAATATATAATTTTCAAAAAAAATCTTAATACAAGAAATCAATTTTTTTCATAAAAGAATAATTTTTTACAAAAATAATCATACAAAAAAAAAGAGGTTATTTGTATGAATTTACTTCATATTATTTTCAAGTTCCCTTTTTTCTGACTTAGTTTATTTCCATACTGCAATGCCTTAATAGAAAAACATTTAAATAACAATAATATTCAAAAGTTATCTTGAAAAGGAGTTTTTAAATTATTGTATTTTCATAATTGGGTGCCCTAACGGATTGGCCCTTTTTCGAACAAAAACTGTGGTGACATGGTATTTTTATGACACAATTTGATTCAAGACATATTTTTCAACAAAATAAGACCAAATTTAGCTATTTCTTAATACCTCGATATTTTGTATCCAACCTCCTTAAGCAATATGAACTACCTTGGTACTAGACTTTATTTTGTTATTCAGAATAATAAAATTGCGATTATAATGCTTTTGCTTCATTCTATCCAAATGCATATATACAAGCACACTATAGTTTCGTAAAGAATAATCGCCTGCCTCGAACAGTCTCCTGTCTTAAATATTCTCCTGGTCAATTCGGTGGTTGAAATTATTAAGCGCCCGGCGATTATTAAGGGATTTAATGTTATTAGCTTTTAAAGGGGCAGTAGCACGTTTTAGGGGGAATAAAAGGTGATGTCAGGAAAGTGAAAATTAATGGTTTCAATTGAAAGACAGTGTATTTAAACTTAATTGAGCAGAAATAATTCAAAAACATAACGTAAAGTTTAGCCATGCGATTCCTTTTTCTTACAAAACATGAATTAAAGGTGTTCACCCAAAATGGCCGCCAATGGATTTTATGTGAATCTTCATACTTTGTCCTCTGATTTTGGATGATTGGCTTGTGTAATGAGATTTTTGACACTGTCAAAATAATACATAGCATTCACTACCAATTATAAGTGAAAATTTGAAAATAGAAAATTATCAAAAAACGTGCTACTGCCCCTTTAATATGACATCATTTACTTACGTTCATCGCACCTGTCTCCGCTCCACTGCGTCTCACAATGGTTTGGACAGGACCCGTCGTTCTTGTTGCAGATGTCATGATCCCGACAGAAGCCACAGTTAGACGAGCAGTTCACACCATATCTCCCGTCTTCACAGTCTGGGGAGAATAGATCAAAACCGTCTTCATAATATTATATACATGGCATGAAAGTTCATGAGTAAGCCATCAAGCGACATCTTCATAACATTTAAAAGTTGTATTTAGGATCTTTATTACTGGCAAAAGGTGTTAGAGATCTTCATAACGATTGAAATTAACAATAAGATCTTTATAAATAATAAATGCTGTCTAAGAAATTCTTAATACCAATTGTCTGAATTAGCTGTTTATCTAAATAATTCCGGATGTTGACCTTAACTGAAATTTACAAACATCCTACCAGTTCCTTACAATAAATGGTAAATTGATTACATGTTGATTTTAATCTAGGTAAAATACTTGGTTTTTGTCCGAAACCTAAAGCTTTTTGTACCCAACATTTTACCAATTTCAAATTACGTAGTTGACATTGATAAGAAACTATTCCTCCTGATTTGGAAACAAAGGTTTAAGATAAACTAGATGTTCACTGTACAAAAACTATTCAGAAAGAGTTATAACATAGCCACGATAGTGTTGCGGTCTTTCTGTGATATAAGTAAGAACTACTTGAAAGCCCCAAAACACCCCCACCTTACATGTAGTTGTGTACACCACATGCACATATCGATGATAGGAATTGTCAATCTCTTTTCGCAGAGGCTACTCCTTTTCCCCCGTAACCTCTGGAACAAGGGCCGTATATTCACCGTGGCGAATCCTACATGTAAGCATTGAAAACGCCCATACCGTATATATATCTGTAATCAAATCAAATAACATCTACGATTCACTTCTGACGTTAAGAATCGGAAAGATGTGCAGATATAAAGTTGTCTAAAGTACTCGTGATTTTCCCGACTATGAAAACGTCCCCGGAAACGAAACTGAAGTTGGCATGAGTTGGTTTCACTCGACTTACTTGAGAGCAGTCGCGTATGCTTAGCGGCTGTCTCCCATATTTCATCTGTGCAAACAAGATTTAATTCAGAAATTGCTTGTAGGCGTTTGCATATGCCATTTCGAATCTTATTGCAAAATAATTTAGTATTTGCATAACTTCGAGAGTGTTTACAATCTCATTGAAATCAATTAATTAATTCGCTCCCTTGTTTGATATATTGTTGTTACTTGTCTCTCTTCTCTGAAATTGAATTTAGAGAATTGATGATAGATGGCATCCTAGCTATTAGCACCGAGTTAACGCAGACTTTTTAAAATCGATCCTTCAGTAATTATCATCATGTCACGCATCACTGATTTCACCGCCAGCGTAAGGCTATGTCCGAGATTCTTGGACATGCTGACGGAATCTCTTTGAGGTCCGTGTGCAGGTGAACTGAACAGGAAATGACCCCGAATGGGACACCAAATCAGATTGTAGGGCCGATCCTGATGCGACCAATCAGATGACAATTTTCTTGGTCATTTCGGCATATCGATTAATATTACTAAACCCCGCTATAGATGCTCTGTAGTGATATCCATATCCACACAACCAACACATGAGTGTCGGGAGTGGGCTGGAAGCACTTAAACATAAATCCTCTAAAAACCGCGCCGGTATCATTTCTCAAATCCTACAAATCATTAAACAACTAAATCACAAAGGTAAAACTATTAAAGCTCTCTGGGTGCCTGCCCACGTTGGCTTAATCGGAAACGAGAAAGCGGACCAAGCAGCCAAACAGGGATTAAAACTTCCTAATCCCACCATTCTTATTCCTCAATCTAAACAAGAGGTCAAAAGCCTCGCAAAACAACACTTTAAGGCCATCTGGCATAAACAATACTCCAACAGTGCTAAGGCACAACACACTAAACGCATACTCCCTAAACCACTCCCCAAATTTAAAATTTACAGCAACAACAAAAACATCGATAGGGCCATCACAAAACTACAGACAGAGCACACCAAACTTAAATCTTACGCCACCAACCCATCCAAATGCACTCACTGCAAGCAAACAGATTCCATCGAACACGCACTGATACAATGCACGCACTACAACCGCACTCACTTACACAACATTCTACCACAACACAACCTAAACCCAAATAACATACAACACATCCTTAGCCCTACAAATAACCAACAAATGTTCAATGCCCTAGGCTCCTTTATTAAGGATTCGGGTCTCTTGGCCCGAATCTAAATTCCAAAATGTTCAATCCCTCATATTTCCATCCCCTCCCCCTCCCCCTTCACACTTCCTCCTCTTTAAATAATTCAAAATTTCAAAATTTCAAAATTCAAAACTTTTCGGCCACGGCATCAAAATTCAATTTACCACTCTTTATATCCTTTTATTAAAGGTCCTATGACCCAAGTGCGAAATCAGCTCCGCTGAAAGCGCTTGTAAAATCTCCAATTTAAGTAAGAAGTGAGTGTCGGGTTACTGTATACACTACTGATGGGTGCATGGGTGCCTCCGTATTGCACGGGGTCCACTTGATTTGAACCCCAAGTAGAACACTTGTTTTGGACAACAACAACAAATTCTGATAACTTCTAACGGAGTTTTGCACTTTCGTTAAAAAAATGTCATTTATTAAAATATGTGTGAAAACGAATAACGCCATTGGCACAGGCAAAAAACTTCTTTCTTCTTTACAAACCTATAAAAATCCGGAAAGCTTAAGTTAATGTTGATACTTGAATATATAAGAACTTTGAAAAGAAAAGATAGAATAAAAGTCGAATTCCATTAAATTTAATAGTGTTTTGGATATAAAAGTGTATTTGTAAACATTTCGAAGAACTCAAAACTCGTATTCCTGTATTCCTGAATCTTCATATGCATTAAGTTTCCACGCAAAATATAAGTGACTGAAGTGTTAAAAGTAAACAATACAATAATCAGTTTAAGATAAAGGTTCCGATTGATAGAAATACGTAATTAGGGTTCCTTAAATTTCTGAATAAAGTTTGTATTCTTTTGATTAGATCACTGTTTTGGTTGTATTATCTTACCTTACAGTAAAATACTCGTTTTTGATTGGCTGATCATCGAATCGTTTTATCTCATGTACCCCTCGAGTCTCACTTCTCACGGTGTACAAATTCAATGTACACCGCTGCCATAGCAACAGCTCCTCTCCGAGAAGAGGTGTCGCATAATGTTAAGATGACGTTACCAAATGACGCACGCAATGTACAGAGTTCACATAAGTTCGATTAGCTGTTTTCGTGATTATTAACTATAAATTTGTTATCTCATCATTCTATGTTTTATTTCGAAACAAATTCCGCATTATATTACTTACACACGCTATAGAATTAAAAGCAAAAGGTTTTTAAACATGTTTAGCCGAGTAGTTTTACGTAACACGATTCATAAAATTTCAGTCAGGTTGGTTGACGCCATTTTGTTTACATTTGGGGTCAAGGCCGTCAATATACGGTGATGGCTCATCCGTTAACGGCAGTCAAACTAAAATTGATGTATTTTTTCTGTCATGACGGTAAGATAAATACGTTGTATGCTTCTCTCTCGGGTAATACGGTCTGATGTACCATCTTTGCAGAAATGTCAGCCCTCGCCTTGCGGCTTACCCTCGTGAGAAGCATACAACTTATAATGTATCATAGGAGTATACATTTTACACTAAATAGTTTTTTATATATCTTAGATTTACACACATATCTTATCTAGTTTCCAATAATCTGATTAGATTTTAATCACTTTTAGGACATATGCCTCCCTTTTCATGAATATTCCTTAAAAACTTGAAACAGTCCATAAGATGAATAATCTTCGACAGCTATTTCATATTCATTTATGGAAAGAAAATGTTCTCAAAATAATTGATATTTACGAACAGATTGAAATCAAAGTTTTTTTGTATCAAAAAAGGTCGAACAAACCTCTTGGGTAAATTTCATTATTTAATTTTATTATTGTGATCTTGACCATTGCTATTTGGTTTGAATAATATTTGATACTGCCTTATATCAATTATGTCTTCCAGAAACGAAAACGCAATACGTAATCTAGCACTCTTTGTAAAACATGCTGTTATCTTAAGAAACAATCTGTTATCAGAATTGTAAATTATATTTGTATAATGTATGCATATATCTTTGTACCTTTGTACCATTTGTATATGGGCCGGAGGCCTAAAGTACAATAAACTTCTTTGACTTTGACTTTGATACCCAATCGAGCATCAATGCTCGGGGTCAAGTGTAGTATACCAATAAACGAAATCATATCGCTCTTGATCTAGATCAACGATCAAAGACCACTAAACTGATCTGACAGGAAATAACAATCGTAACAAAGTAATTATAAACATCCCCCTCCATATAAAGGAGTCGATTTCAAAACATCATAATTTGAAATGTGATTTCAGAAAAATAAGGAAATAGGAGCTTACTTTACTATTAACATACAGTTTATAACATTCTCAAATGACATTATTATTATTAATCAAATTTAAGAATTTCATAAATACCTGCCAAATGTGTTCCCGTAGTTCTACGAGTATTATTAATCTTTAATTGTTTGATGATTAATTCATCTTTCTTCATTTACTCAAAAAATAAGTGTTCGGTACAATGATAATTGACTGAATGCGTCGAATTTAAAAGAACAACATGACAGATATTACAAGACATTTTAGCAAAGATATGTTTTTGTTTAACAACTTTATTAGTTATAGACAATAGTACATTTGATCACAGACTACGTAAAATAACGGAGATGAGGTTGCATTTGCAAGAATAACTAATCGGTACATACCTGTGTTTACTAGAGCCCCAAGACAACCCAACACCACGAGGCAGCCTAGGCTCTTCATGTTCAACTGAAAACCAAAATATTTGAAAATAAGAACATGTATGTTGCATTTGTTAAACTCCTAGAACTTAGAATATAATTATATATTTAGGAAATCAAGTCACAATGTGATGACAATTTCTTTAAAAAACTTATTCTTGATTAATATCTTATTAAAATCCGATTTGAAGTTATGCTGAAAATTGTTAGACACATGAAGGTTCAGAATTGCGATGCTTTAATGCTTTAGAAGTTACTCGATTGTTTCAAATTGATCCAGTCGCCATATATTGATTAAATGTAAAAAATCTAAAAAAAAGATGAAACCGGTCTCAAAAATGAATCAATTGAACATTTTGATATACATTCTGTGATATTCTTTTTTTTATTGAAAACGATTGCAGGGACAATACTTTAAATCAGTTGATCATTTTCTTCAAACCAGTTCAGTAAGTTACATTTAGACCTACGAGATTGTCTTATATTTGTTCAAGAATTTCGGTAGCAAATTGAAGAAAGTACATGTACAAATTCATATAACAACTTCCTTAATATCAAGAACCTTAATATTCATAAAACTTACTTCAATATAAAAGAGTAAAAATAAAGTAACTTAAAACCATATCCCCTTCAATTGTAGAATTTTTGACTATTTGTTTTTGGCCTTACAAATCAAATGAATCTAATATTGAGACGAAGAGAGAAATAGATATAGAAGAAATAAAAAGCTTACCTAGAGTTTGTTACGACCCGTCGTTGATGCACATTGTGAACCATACGCATGTACCACTGCATAAGATGACGTTTGAAAGCTTCCTATTTTGAATTATGCATCCGTAATGATAATACCAAGTAAACCATGACATCTCTTCGTTACTTCCCTGTTTGGCTGTACAGATCGCTGTTGATATATAAGTCCATGTCTATGAACTTGATATAGAATATATTCTTCTCACTATTGGCTAACTATCAAGCTTTCTGTAGAGAGGGTAGTGTTACTGTATAGGAATACTTCCTTGATGTATGTTTTTTGTAGATTAATGGTAAGATGTCATTGTAAAATATACTTTTGTGTATTTGCCAAATTTAATGTTTACACTTAGATATTTAGGTTTGGCTTTGAAATACTTAGAGTCATTACGACTGATGTGGAGCATATCTCCTTATCAAACATGTACATTGTATGTGAAGTAGTAACATGTTTCCTCCAATTAATAAACCCATATAAATGTTAAACTCTGGTTTTTTTTCTCATATTTCACTTGGGCTTCTACGACCCCGGAAGCCAAATCCGTAAGAGGGTTTCTAAAATAAAATGTTGATAAAAAATTAAAAATGTTTTAATTTACATTTACAAGAATTTTATCGGACTCGAACAGGTCCTCGAGTGGAATGATGGTAATGCGTTCGGTTTAGAGAGCGAAGGGGTCCACGATCGAATCCAGCAATCTCTACAATGAAAATATAATTTTCGATTAGACATCTTCTGTGATAGAAATTGGTCTGCCAAATGCATACTTTCAATTTGAATCTGCTATCATGTCTACCTTTCAAAAGTATAACTTCATACGAGGTATTTCTCGGAAGTAAAACCACTGATGAGGTTATCCCTTGAAAACAGCAACCTACAGAACAACAAAGAGATCCTGGTTTATAAGGATGAACGCATTCAAAGAATCCAGTTATGCAAGATAAACACTCGAGCTTGCTTTGTGATTTTCAGGGCATTTGAAGTGCCAAAATACCATTGAGAATGAAAGCATGGCATAAATTAATCCGAAATACATATGAAATAATAGTCTTCAATTAAAACCTCTGACCTATCACAGGGGGTACTCGACTGTACAGGTAAAGCGGAAGTTGCACCTCTGCAACGTCCAATTCCTCACTGTACAGTGAAAACAAAACAACCCCGACTCCACGTTCACGGTTAGTTCTAGTTAATACGTTGTTTATAACAGATTTAAACTGTCTTGGTGGACCGATGAAGCTTTACTGCTTTGTAAACTACTGCATTTATAATGTAACATAACTTCGGTCTCTGTATAATGATGATTTTCAGCTGTCCTTGAGATCGTGTTCGAAAGCCTAACGAAAATATGTCTAAATTTGCCAATCACAGCAATTTAGATGAACGGAGTCATTCAAATTAACCTTTCAAATGTTGATACAATGTGGATATCGTTATATAAATGCCCAATCAAGTATTTCTGACTGTTTCGGCCAAATATTTCGACTAGCGCACGTAAAAATGCAATCAATTTAAGATATCTTACTTAATAAAGAAACTGGAATTTTGAAATGTGCCAAAAATGAGGATTTTCCAAAAATCGCAATATTCAAGGACCGGTCATGGACAGAAAAAAAATTATCCTGACTTGTTGATATTTTTTTCTGTCTACTCATTACATCTGCTTCACAAAACATCAGGAACAGTAGGTACACCGTACATGTAGCCTGAAAAGTAAAATAAATCCACCTTAATGTATTGGGGACATGTATCATAACGTACCAACTTCCCGTACAGTATAACTGTAATTAGATGTAACTCCCCGTACAGTGCCGGTGCAACGTCCATCAGGGCGTACAGTCTATAGTTTGTCTTGTTTCTTTTTAAATGTAATGAAATAAGCATTGATACACCACATGGGCCTTTGAATACGCATTATTTTACTGTATAAGTTACAACAATCATCAAATGACCTCTACATAGTCCGCAACATGAGTTAAACAGTCAATTTCGCGATCACTACATTAGCTTCGAACGGGCAGTCACTTGAAATGGGCAAGTATGACAAGAATTGAAACATTATCGTAATTATGCCTTTAGAAATAAGTAGAGAAATACTTAAAAGTTTCATATTTTACACGTTTCAACTCTCAGAAGGTGAATATTACTAGAACTAACCGTGAACGTGGAGTCGGGGTTGTTTTGTTTTCACTGTACAGTGAGGCATTGGACGTTGCAGAGGTGCAACTTCCGCTTTACCTGTACAGTCGAGTACCCCCTGTGCCTATGTTTATCTGCAGAAGTCGGAACCGTACCTCCCGTGTACATAATCAACAGAGTTGAAACCTTTCCAACCCAAGTTAAATCTGTCACGTCACATATCATACATTCTATTTAACATATTTAGCGCTCAACACCGTTTCTGAGGTCGTTCTTCTAAATTTACATGTCACCTACAATATCTTTCTTATCATCAAGTTATTTATTTTTTAAATAAATGGTTTACATATTTTTCCTCGAATTATTTTAGTTCAACGATAACGATTTGGAAGTACGACCGCACTGAGCGAATACTAACACAGATTATAAATAGCTTTCGAGTCAATATTACCAAAGAGTCGTATTACTTTCTATAAGATCTATACCGTACGTTATAAACGACATTTCACTGATGGTTACGGAAAAATATATGTCTAGTAGGTATTACAGATTTGTCGTCCTAGCCGAATTTAAAAACGGTAACCAGTGATGTGCCATCCTGAGGGCATCCGAAATAATAATAGATTTTTTTCAGACAATGTTTATGTGCAATGGTTTAGACCTTCATGTATTTGTGATTTTATTCCACGAAATAATTATTGTCAGTTGGTTGCCTGCGAAGCGCACGTAAAATAACTTTGAGCGTGGACAGTTAAAATCTGCTATAAATTAGTCACGGGGAAAATATGTCAAATAATATTTCGAGTTTACACATTTTTCCAAAAACTGCACAAGACATTGTAGATGATAGGGAAAACTCATTTTGAGCATAAATCCAGAAAAACTACCTGAAACCTCATGTAGAGCGATAATAAAACTTTCGGGCGATAGTTTCGGTCTAACTTGTGGCACTGATTAGACGAGATGTTAATAGATCACCCTTTCCTTTGCTTCTGTGTCTTTGGAGTCCAGCCAATTTAATCAGCAATCTGGGAGAGGGGTCATTCCGTACTGTAGTTTTCTATTCAGGATGAACTTTAAAAAACATTGCATATTCTATTAACTAATAAAAAACGTGAAATTATCAGTTTCCCGGAATATGTTATGATCAAACATTGAATAATTAAATCATTTCATTTAAATAACTGTCGAAGATAACCCTATCAAAGATGTGATCTTGTCTGTATTGAATTATAGAGTCATTCTGCGAGTTGGGGTCACATGTGCCAGAATATCAATTGTGTCATTTGATCATGATCGAAAACCGGACAAAGACGCGCGTCAATCATTCTAATCACGTAATTTCGGAAACTTATCTAAAGTAGTCAGAATGGTAGTTAAGTTAACAGTTGATAATGTTTGATAGGTTATATAGCTAGTATGTATGTAAAATATAAAATGCCTGGTTTACCGCATAAATCTAAACCTTAATTTAACAATTAAAAAATCATGCAATTCTACACTTAAACTATAGGCAAGAGTGTAGGGAGATAATTTAATAATGACATTTGTTTAAACTAACACCATCCTGTTTTACATCTTCTGTTCACGTTAATTGTCATGAAGATACGTTACGCTAATACATGTAAAGCGGTTATATCATATCATAGTCATATCATACATGAAGAAAAAGTGTTGCAAAACCTAAAAATCCTGGTGCATGCCAATGTTCTTTATAACAAAGTTATTTTTGGGATCACACTATCTTGAATAGTACAGATTCTTGTACTTTTCGGGCCGGGTCCCATGCGAGATTCGAACCCACACCCTCAAAGTCAGGCAACAGCGCCAATGGCCATATCAATAGTTAACCAACTCGCCCGTTTCGCCATCCTCAATCGGCTAAAATTATTCAAAACTAGACATCTGTTGAAAATATTTCATTTGAATTACAAAGTAGCTATTAATAACATGATTTAAGTCGTGAACTAAAAGTTAAGCCAACCCTTTGCAGACTCCCAAAATTGAAGTTGAAAAGAAAAAAAAACAAAAGCGATATCTCAATACCACCTAGTAAAAAAACCCAGCAAAGTTTAAACAAAACTAAAGTAAATGATTGATATTCAAAACCGTTGACATAAAGAGTCAGATTTTACTTATACATTTGATAAAATGCTAAGAGCATCTATCATAAAGCAAGTGACAAGATTTACACAAATCAAAAGTTGATAAAGGAAAAAAGTCGGTTATATTAACTTATCATTAATATCATTTTCGTATTACATTTTCTCAACATTTTGATAGAAAACATTGGTTAACTTACAGTTCTTGCAAAAATGTCATGTCCCTTTGAGTCCGTGACATGACACAGTTTACACTTTATACAATGAACAGCAACATAATTTGTGAACATTATATGTGTAAGGGGAAGATACATTTATTGATAAAACAATATAATGATTCTTGATATTGGGAATTACGACAATTATTCAAGTTATTTAACATAGTTAACAATTGTATTTAATTCTACAAGTAATTATGAAACACAAAAGTATTAAAAATACACACATACCAAAACTTAATTATAATTAGTTATATCAAACATTTTCTTTACAGTTATCAGACTTTTAAGAAATTGGCCCTTTTTTGTGGCCTTTTTGACTTTTGACTTTGGCCCTTTTGACTTTTTGATTTGGCCTTTTGGACTTATATCGTCGGCCCTTTTATCTCTCGGCCCTTTTGATTATCTCCCAAATCCAAAACATGGGTGTGATAAATGGTATTTGAGGTGATAGGTGAAAATATCCCGTTGGGAGCCTATGCCTCTGTGTATAGGTTTGCGCGAGAGGTCCTGTGGTAATGTATCTCGTGAACCCATCTCACCCCCAGCTCTGGTCGCAGGTCGCCATGACCACACTTACCAGGAGAAGGAGGTTTCAGAGATCAGTCTCGCTAGCGTAGATTCCTCCTGGGAGTTTTACATGTGGGGTGGTTGTAAGGGTTGGGTGATTCTTTATTTGGGTATGAGGATATGGGGTGGGTAGGTAATGGTTAGGAGTTTGGGTGTAAGGCTTGGTGGTTATTAAATATAAGGTTTTATTTAATTTAGTTTGTAGTAGGAGTGTTGTTATATCAATATTATAATCCAATGCAGTCCAAAGTTATTGTAGTCTACGGAAACATTCTAGTGCCACAGTCAAAATCTTTTTATCCTCTTATCAGGAGATAATATCACCTAATAGGGAGATACTAACTTCTAATTAGTAGTAGTAGGAGATATTATATCTTACGTAAGACATACCTATTTGGTTTTGCTCTGTCAACCATGTGAGATCTTCTTAAAGTGTTGTTTCTCTAAAATACCAATATTATAATCCAATGCAGTACAACGTTTTTGCAGAAACCACAGGTAAGTGTGTAGAAAAGTCACCTCTAATTGTAAGAATCCGTAAAGCAAGGTGGTGTTCAAGTCAAGGAAGCAAACAAAAAATTATTATGCAATGTTTCTGTGTTAACCCTTTGATCATCCAACCAATTCAATATGATATTTTTTATTGTTCAACGTGTGTAACTTAAACTGTCAAATTAAAACGTGTTTCAATACAACAAAACTGTAAATATGGCCACGCACAAATGACTTCATTAATCTGACTTCAGTCAATCAACAACCATCATGAATATATCTGAAAATGGATTTCTGGATTTCCCGGACATGACTGCCGTGTCCTTGGACTCCAGCCAGGTTTTGGACTATTCAGAGCTTCTGTCAGTTAGTTTCAGTGTCTGGGACACTTCTGATGCTGCATACTGTAGTATTCTATTTAGGGGATACTGGAATGAAAGGACATTGCTTTGGAACATTGACATTGGATATCTGTAGAAATTTCAATTTTCCACTGAGAAAGCTTTCGTTATATTACTTAATTAAATCTGTTTAATAATAAACCGTTTTCACTTCTTAATGCCATTAAAAAGTAATGGCGTAATTTGGCAAAGAAATCAAATCGTCTTTTGGCTTTTTGAACCTCACCTTTAATTCCAGACATTCCCATGAATCAAATTCGTTTTATTTCCCTTAAATCTTTTAATCACACTCATTGTTGAATATCATTACACATGTGTAAAGTTTCAACAAAATCCATAAAAAGTAACTTTTCGTCGAAATTCTGAATCTAGAAGGTCTCAAGGGACGGAACTGGATGACAAACAGTCGTTACTAATAGGACTCTCTACTAGAGGAGGAGAGACTTCACATCCAGAAAGTGGACAAAACTTACTTTCTGACCTTTATATCTTTATACATTCTCTCCCCACAGAGACAGATCAAGACATGAAATTTTGATACAGCCTCTGTTCTATTACGCCGAAATCCCTGGGTTATGGCAGTTTCCCCTGGCGGTAAACAATTACAGCACAATCAATTTGAATTTCTTTATCAAATGACAACGCCTCTCGCATGGAAAGGGTGGTTCATAACACAATGCCTTGTCATGATTCAGTAGCCAAAATTATGATTTTGGAACAGCGTCGCTGATTGCACAACTAACTTTGATTGCCTCCAACCAGACATTTCCAGTTCTATCCCATAGGTCGGCGTAATAGAACAGAGGCTGTATCAACATTTCATGTCTTGATCTGCCTCTTTGGGGAGAGAATGATCTTTATATATACATATCTTCAAATTACAGTCGGTTGATCATTGACCATGTTCATGTTTGGTTCAAAATGTCATGAACAGATATTTATGATACAGTTTAAGTTGAAATTGAAGTGTATTCAACGTTGTTAACTATTAATGTAACTCTGTTGCATATGTTCCCTGATATATACTCGCGTCCATAAGAAACTTGACCCCTAAGGAAATATGTATTGTGGGCGGAATATGACAACTTAACTACTTAAACTTATTGAAATACAAAGATAAATCAATTGACAAGCAAAACACCAAAGTTCATTAATTTTATTTTGTATTTGTAAATGCAATGACGTATTATATTCAGGAGGGGTAAATATTGCAGTTTACAAAACCAAGGCATATAGAGATTTCAGTTTCATAAGAGTTCTGGAGCGGTCATGCTGCAATGTCAATAACGACTATGTCCTTGTGTCTGAATACAAACGCACACACGTCTACGCATTGATGACGTCAGGCGCCTGATGACGGCATTGGGGATTGTTTGCCACTCTTCCCTCAGATCTTGAATTAACTGCTGACGAGTTAGTGGGGGTGGCTGACGTTGTCTGATACACCGATCGAGGTGGTCCCACAGGTGTTCTATCGGGGACAAATCAGGGGATCGTGAGGGCCAGGGCAGTACATTGATATTGTGTCTATTCATAAAGTCCTGCACCAATCTAGCAACATGGGGCCTTGCGTTATCGTGTTGATAGAGAGTTCCTTGGTGCTGCTGCCGTAGAAAGGGGATAACGACTGGTCTCAAGACTTGGTCAATATAGCGTTGACCTGTCATTGTCTCGTCAAACATGATGAGATCAGTAGTTCTGTCGGCTAGATTCCCACCCCAGACCATCACGCTCCCTCCACCAAAAGGCTCAAGCTCCTGGATGCAACATGGTGTCATGCGCTCCCCCTGTCGTCGATAAACTCGGGTCCTCCCATCATTATTGAACATTCAGAACCTACTCTCATCAGAAAAGGTCACCCTTTGCCAGTCACGTATCTGCCAGCGTCGTACTTGACGTGCCCAACGTAGTCTTTCTTGCCGATGTCTTGGCGTCAGAACAGTTCCTCTGTAGGATCTATAGTTCCTAATACCGTAGGAATGGAGACGTCTGGCTACTGTCTGTCGGCTAAGACGGCGACCCAGCGCAGTTCTTGCCGTTGACGTTGTCGTCAGGAAGCGGTTACGTAGGTGCAAAGTACGCATGTACCGGTCTTCCTGCGGGGTTGTGATGCGGGGTCTCCCTGATCTAGGCCTGTCTCTTGTCTGACCAGTCTGCTGGAACCGTTGTATCAAGTTGGTAATCGCTTTGGTGGAGCAGCCGAAGGTTCTGGCAACATGACCCCTTGAAGCTCCCATGTCGATCATTCCTATGGCTCGTTCGCGTTGTTCTGCTGTGAGTCTCGGCATTCTTATTGTGGTTTTCCAATGACAATGAGGACAGTGGATTGTGTCAGAGCATTTTATACCAAAATCTGCACGTGCGGATCGTGCAACAACAAAAAAAATCGATTTTAACAGAACCTTGCACGTGAAGCCTAATAAAGAAATGTTGTGTTTCTGCAATGCATAAAACGTGTCCATGAACACTGGCGAACTCAGGAAATACCAATTTAAATCATTAAAATTAATACATTTTATTTGAAGTAAAAAAAAAATTAGGGGTCAAGTTTCTTATGGACGTTAGTAGCCTATATAATGGTACTTTCCGTATGAAACCACTTTTTTGTCAACGACCATCACATCTGGGACCTTGGAGCCAAGCCAGCGTCCAGGTTATTCAGAGCGTGTGTCAGACTGATTTAGAAGTGTCTGGGACATTATCAACGTAATGTGTTGCAGTATTCTGTTCAAGACTAGTGTGAAATCACATTGCTCCAAAATATCTTGATATTCCTTTTCTGTAAATGCCGAAAAAAGCTTTCATTTTAATACAAACATTTACCCAAACAATTTCATGAATAAATAATATAATGTGTTGAATTTAATATTTTCACATTTTAAATAAGTGAAGACACTAGCTATCAAATTAATGCTTGGCAATGGATATTGTTTTCGAAAATTCTAATCAAAAATGTTTAAAAATTTAAACAATATTATAAGGTACAAGGTGTATTAACAGAATCATTTCAAGCACGTTACTTTCATAATATGTCTTTCACACAAAGAATTTAACTGCCTACGTTTCTGCATTAGTCATCTCAAGTTGTAGTTTACATCTCTCAACTCACAATTGAATTCGTATGAAAATCGTAAAGCTGTTTTATTTGAAAAATGTCGTAAAGCCTTTTTTTGCTTAAACGTTTTAAAAATAAACAATTCGAAGTCATGACTCTAGCAACGATTCTTTTGGTTGTGCCGTTTCAACATTCTATAATCAGTCAGGATTTGGTATAGTAGAAATAATGATATACAATCATCAAATGAAAGATATTCTTTATTTCTTTATTCAAACTTATTATGAAGAAATATTTACTATGATTCAATATTTGAAGCTTCTGGGTTGAGCATTTATTTACTGAGTTGTTGTGTAACATAATTACACTACGAACTGCATACTCTACATACTCTACGTACTCTACGTACTCTACATACTCTACATACCTTACGTATTCTACATACCTTACGTACTCTACATACTCTACGTACTCTACATACTCTACGTACTCTACGTACTCTACATACTCTACGTACTCTACATATTCTACGTACTGTACATACTCTACATACTCTGCATACTCTGCATACTCTACGTACTCTACGTATTCTACGTACTCTACATACTTTACGTATTCTACGTACTCTACGTACTCTTCGTACTCTACACACTCTACATACTCTATATACTCTATATACTCTATATACTCTATATACGCTATATACTCTATATACTCTATATACTCTTTATACTTTTTATACTCTTCATACTCTATATACTCTATATACTCTATATACGCTATATACTCTATATACGCTATATACTCTTTATACTCTTTATACTTTATATACTCTTTATACTCTATATACTCTAATAGGGGGAATCCTTCATTACATCAATACATCATTCAAAATCTTCATACAGTATTCGAAATATCAAACGATTCAGTGCCAAGCAAGTAATTACATTACTGTAACAATAAACTATTTTCCCTTTTAGTCAGTACAACTGCTAAATCCTCAAAGAGTTAGTATCTCACCTTGCAGTACTCAAGCATCACTAAGGCTAATCCTGTCAGAGAGGGGGATTACATTGTCTATTATGTTGAACCATTAACCTGATTACTTGAGTTTCAAGTTCACGTGGGGCCACGAAGGTTTACAGTTTTAACTACATTGTATACAGACCGATTGAATACTACAATCCATAGTGTCATGATCACATGGACCAGTTATTCATGATATTCTTAACCACTGTTTAGGAAAGTCCACAAGGTCCTTTTATCCTTTTTACAGATAAACGATTTCATGAAATAAAAGGGAAAACATTTCTTAACCAAACCTCAGTAAATGAGTGTGAAAATGTTCTTATCAAAACCTTGTGTCGCCATTGTGTGATTTTGATTGACAGCATGTCTCCTAAAGAATTACTCGATAAAGGATTCTTCTTCATTGATGGGTATTATAGAAGTTGCGTTGAGGAAGAATGATGAGACAAGTTTATGGATAAAAACTTCTATATTCCAGAAAATTAAAGGCGACGTTTCAAATAATGTCTTGTTAGAAAACCACGTTGTAAGTTACAACATTCCGTGGCGGGCATTGGGAGATATCCTCTCCATAGTTATACAACTCGCCGCGGAGGGGATGATATCAGTTTTTATCCATGGTCACGTGCATAAATCAGAAATCGAGATTCTTACATGAGGTAGAATAATGGTGTTTGTGTCGTCACGTCGCTGCTCCGGAATAAAGAAGTTGCATATCCATAAGCTTGCCTTCATCATTCTTCAAACGATTTAAGTTTGTTAATCATAAATTGACATCAAAGAGAAATTCCTTCATGTGCATAGTTATAGACCCTGGGGTCTACTTCGTGTGCAGATACCAAGCCACTAGCCAGATCTCTTAAGCCAGTAGTGTGTTCGACAAGAGGTTCGAGATGATCACTGACTGAAAATAAATTGTATGATTATGGATTACCCAATCTATTTTGCGTTTTGTTCTGTTAAAAAATTGCCTTTGACAAATGCATAATAGGTTTTAGTTTCATTTATGTAATTAATGTTGACGTGTTTTTTTTCTCTCCAAATATGTGAAACAGTGAATAAGCAATACACTGATAAAATAACGGCTGCATTTCTACACTCGTGGATACGACATTAAATCTATCATGTTTGGAAATCCTACATCAACAATCTTTTATAAACTTTTTAGAACCTGTTCATTGCTACATAGAACAAACTGGCAGATTTGGCAAACGTTAAAATTAGATAAATTATTGTTCTTAAATGAGTGTTCTAATTAAACACTATTTTTGTTATTGTAACCTATGTACGGAATGTGCTTATCTATATGATGTTATCATTCGCAAAATTATTATTGTGCTCTGATGAGGACAAGCATTTAGATAAGCCTTTGGCTTGTTTGCGTGTCCTATGTCATGTATAATTAACATGAATAAACATGATAAACCAAATAACGGAAAATTGGAGGCATCAATGACCTTAATAATTCCTTATAAGAGAAACATGTTGATTAGAAATCAAACTTTATCAATTCCTTTCGCAAAAATGATAAATATCACGGAATATCATTGATTTCATTTAGTATTAGATAATTGAAAAGAGTGAAGATAACAATGAGTGGATATTGCAGATACAATGTCAGATATTTCCCTTTCAGCTATAAATCGTCATATCAATAAGCTATCACTCCTTATCACATTACCAGGTCAATAGCGATAACCTTCAGGCAAATCAATTAACATCACGTCATAGCAAGATAAATACGAAACCACAGAAAGCTAGTATATCTGTTCGGGTCACACAGTTCTCATTAACGTGAATTGTTTAATGGAATTATAAATTTATTTCATGATTTGTTTTAAAACGTTTACAATATGAACGTTTTACCTAATGTGCATAAATGCGCATCAATGTATAAACGCTTAAAACGCATCTTCGATATCCTATATAAGTACCGATAAGAGGGAGAAAGAGAGAAATGATGAATATCAGAAATTATGCATATGAAGTATATATTTATCATTAGGAACCTTCAACAGCACATGTTATCTTGCCATATATCGTGAATGCAGTCTAAATAAACCTAGCCTAAATATTATCCGTTTCACTCCTATACTGAGTCTAGAAAGGCCTAGTAGAGGGTCCCGTCAGCTCACGTATCGAATTGACCAATCAGAACTCAGTTTACCTACATGTAGCCACAATAGTCTGCCTTCGCACGTATAACGTTGGAGGGTCATAGGTCGCAGAAAGGTCGGCTGACGCGACCCTCTACTAGACCTTTCTAGACTCAGTATAGGAGTGAAACGGATAATATTGAGGCTAGGTTTACTTAGACTGTCGTGAATGTGACAAAGCATTTTCGAATTGCAAATCATTTAATAAGACTGTTTGCATTCATGTTCTTATGCCTTTCATTCATTTCCTTAAAACAATAATCCTGGGAAAATGTAGGTATAAATGAACTCCTATTCCACAAAGAGAGATTAACATCCGTTGTTAATCCAATATAAATTCCCTATTGATGCACTCGAGCGATTTTGCATTGAATATGGTATGGATTTTAATCTAGATAAAACTACAATTGTTGTTTTCAAAAGAGGAGGGTCTTTTTCTCGAAAGGAAAGGTGTTTTTATGATGAGGAAAAGTTAGAATGTGTTAACTCATATAAATATCTCGGTGTTACATTTACTAGAGCTCTGTCTTGGTCTAGTCATTTTATGAATGCTTCAATCCAAGGTAATTATAAGAAGGCTTTGTATGCAATCTCTCAAGCCCTAAGACATATTAACGGTTTACCTTTCAAACTCTTCTTCAAAGTATTTGATCTGAAAATTGCTCCTATTCTTCTTTATGGTGCTGAGGTATGGAGTCTCCATCAAAATGATTATATCGAGTCTGTTCATTTGTTAGTATGTAAAAGATTTTTGGTAGTTAAATCATCAACTTCTAATAATTTAGTTCGTGGCGAATGTAGTCGTTTCCCTATGTATATTCTGGCTTATAAAGAGTAATTAAATACTGGTTAAAATTAGTATCTATGCCTTGCTATCGTAATCCTAAAAAATGTTATGATATGTTGGTACAGGCTTCCAATGCAGGTGAAGAGAACTGGGCTAATAAGTGTAAACGTTTGTTGTTTAGAGTTGCAGCAACGGAAACGTTCCCCGGGTAAGTTCTGCAGAAAAGAAAAGTGAAACCTCTATTTCAATCATTTGTAAATGAAAAGGTTGATGATAACGCTTATGAAACTAGATTACGTCTTCTGTGGATTTCATTTGGCTAACTTTACAAAGGAGTTTGTATATTACCATGGGTATTGTCTCAACTAGTACAATTTGAAAGTGATGTCCCCTCCATATCCAAATGTGTCCCCTCCATATCCAAAAAGTTGCAAAAACGTCCCCTTACTACCCGACTGTCTGGGTCCGCTCCGCCGATTATTCGGCGAGTCCACTCCGCTGCCCATCCTCGATATTCCAGCGCTTTAGTTCCGATAAATCTACACTACAAGCCTTGGAAAACTTTACCTGGGTTTATCTCAAACCCAATTACCTCCCTTTACGAACATGTTATCCAATCAGAAACGAAACGCAGACACCAAGTGCGTAAACAACTCAACCGTTCGCGACATCAAGTGAGTGAGTGAGTTGGGGTTTAACGTGTTGTCAGCAATTTTTCAGCTATTTAACACGTGGATGGTGCCATCCAAAATAGAGTAGACAGATCGGGAGAAACGGAACGATTATGATGAGGTAGAAAAGTGGTTTTAGAAGTGATCTCATTGTTTGTTAAAAAGCAAGCGTTTAGCTGAGTCATTGCAAAGGGAGATAATTGGGTTTGAGGTAAAACCCCGTTAAGTTTTCCAGGGCTTGTAGTGTAGATTTATCGGAACGAAAGCGCTGGGTTATCGAGGATGTCCGCTGCCATGTTGATTTGTTATTTTGACAATAACTCCGTATTTTCTGAACCAAATTAGTTCACGTTGTACAGAAATCTTTATTATAACCAAACACTGATATGCGCGACAATATGTATGAGATCACCGGTCGTTAAGGGCATGAAAAAGTCATTTAAAAGTTTCCTCTCCGCTTCGAAAATGAAAGTGTGATAAACATCAACTTGACATCTCAAATATGCAAAGTTCATGCAGTTTGTGAACCAAAACTCATAAGGAATGTATTCATGATTCTATTCCTGATTACCACAGTTAAATGTGACCATCTAAACCGCAACGATTAGGAGAAGGGAGCACTGAAAGCAGACACCTAGCTACCTCTGTTGACTTGTCCCGTCCGCCATTTTGATTTCTCCTCTCCATACCGGGTTCACGACAGTGCTGATTTCGAAGAAAGAAGAATGTCAATTTATGCTTCTGACAGATCACATCAATAAAGATATATTTCAGTTCGATTATTGTTGTTAGAAATTGACGCTACACGATAAGTCTTTTATCTGTGTTTACCGTGACCAAGTACATGTATCCATACTCGCTTATACGAATCATTTCGCCATTGACGATGTCTTTGAATATTCTATTAATCGTATATCTGTCTTTCTGACGTTATGGACGGAAAAGAAACATTATATGACATATTGTTTTTACAACAAGAGTAAAATGAATATCTCATATCAATGTTGTAAAACTATGATGATATCCCGTGTAAAGATATGACATCTCTGCTTAGGTATTAATCTCTATCTATCACTAGTTGATTGATTGTCGAGAGGAGATAGACATCCGAATGGACATCAGATGAACTGAGTTTGAGCTGGTCTAGTAGACCAATGATGATGCCTGTGCCAATTCCATGATTTCTCAGGGGATAGCAATCTGGCAGATTGGCACAAGAGAATAAGAAGGTTTTGCTGTCTTTCTCGTAAATAGTCTTCGATACACATTGGTTATTACTGATTTGTATGTGCTTCTCTTTTATCTTAGCCATTGCCTCTTAACTCTTAGATCATATTGAGGTCATAATGAATAAAGTCACCGCAATTTATGTCATCAACTTATTCATAACAGGTGTTATCGACATAAAACAAAGCAAAACATTTAAATAGCCTTGAAATGTGTTATCAATTGATATCGTGAATGGGTTTGTATACAAACAAGAATGAGCATTTATATTATATATGATTTAGAAAAATGTTGTACTTGCACATGACTGTTATGTGTGGCAACCAGTAATAGTGTTATATGAAAGCCTTAGTATACATAATCATTTCAAATTTGTGTTTTTTCTACGCTAAGAAACAAATCTAATAGGTTAAATATTACAGTACTATTTCATAAGCTAAATGAGGAAATTAGGGGATAAATCCATTCTGTTTTTTATTTTGGGGTTGTATGTCGTGCATTCTTTACCCCTAAATATAATTTCAAACCGAGCTTGCGAGGTTTGAAATGTTTATTTAGGGGTAAAGAATGCACGACATACAACCCCAAAATAAAAAACAGAATGGATTTATCACCATTCTAACATGACTAATTAGTAAAAAAAGGTGGAACTATTTTGACTTGCGCAAAAGCGATGTGATTAGGTCAAACAGGTGCAGACCGGTTCCACTCGCTTGCAAAACAACGGTACAGTCCACTTTCATAAAGATCACATAACGATTAAAATGTCATTACATACAGAAAAAAACGTGTTTGAATAGACTCATCTATAATCAATTGAGCCTATTATCAATTGAAAACAGATTTCAATATCGTCAAATTTACGATTTTTTACCTAAATACATGGGTCGACCCATCACCCCTACAAGAGCGACAAGGACTGACCAAATCAAGGGACGTTACTCTGAAAATAGCTGTTTTTTAGATCTAGCCTATGTGACGGTGAACTGTTTTAAACTTAGTGGAACTGGAAGCTGTCAAGAAAGTTATATTTTGTGTCATGGTTGGGGACACTGTGACATGAAAAGTGGTCACTTATAAAATAGAGGTAGGGGCAGTGACAGCATTCAGCGAAATTAAAGAATAAAGTCGTTTCCGTTCATTTGACGAATCGCTGTATTAGAGGTGTGCGATCGTTGATTTTGTTTATAGATCTGTGGACTGTGATTAATTTACATCGCGAAGCAGTAAGAAACACTTCAAACGGGAACCAAAAACATTGTTATTCGATTAAAATTTGTTTCTGATATTGAAATTTAAATTGTCGTCGACATGTAACAGAAACAGAAAGCCGCTAAGTGCAGATTGTATACGCGTGCGCGGAGGAATGTGAAGCGGTCGTAAATATTTAGAGGTGATTATCGGCGAAATAATTACTCCAAAATGTTAACGAGTAACCAATCAGAAGGCAGTATTTTCAAACTAGTTTTCGTGTCATGTTAGAATGAGTAATAGAGTTATAGAGTATAGAGTAACAACGCCTTTACAAATACTTTATTTTAAATGTGCTTAACTTACTGGGTCCACGTACTGTCCTTCACAGCGGATGCTTATAAAAACACCACCCTTACCGTTGAGCATTGGCTTGTCTTGTTGTTATCTTCAAAGTTGGTACCAGTCTTCATCTGGGGAATACGCAGACCTGAAAAGCTTTTGGTGACCTTGACTTCATTTTCAAGGTCACAGCGAGACTTTGACCATTTTTGAAAATGTTGTTAGCGCGATATCTAATGAACTGCTCAACCTAAAATCTTCAAACTTGGTACCAGTCTTCATCTGGGGAATACACAGACCTGAAAAGCTTTTGGTGACCTTGACCTTATTTTCAAGGTCACAGCGAGACTTTGACCAGTTTTGAAAATGTTGTTAGCGGGATATCTAATGAACCGCTCAACCTAGAATCTTCAAACTTGGTACCAGTCTTCATCTGGGGAATACGCAGACCTGAAAAGTTTTCGGTGACCTTGACCTCATTTTCAAGGTCGCAACGAGACTTTGACCAGTTTTGAAAATGTTGTTAGCGCGATATCTAATGAACTGCTCAACCTAGAATCTTCAAAGTTGGTACCAGTCTTCATCTGGGGAATACGCAGACCTGAAAAGTTTTCGATGACCTTGACCTCATTTTCAAGGTCGCAACGAGACTTTGACCAGTTTTTAAAATGTTGTTAGCGCGATATCTAATGAACTGCTCAACCTAGAATCTTCAAACTTGGTACCAGTCTTCATCTGGGGAATACGCAGACCTGAAAACTTTTCGGTGACCTTGACCTCATTTTCAAGGTCGCAACGAGACTTTGACCATTTTTTTAAATGTTGTTAGCGGGATATCTAATGAACCGCTCAACCTAGAATCTTCAAACTTGGTACCAGTCTTCATCTGGGGAATACGCAGACCTGAAAAGTTTTCGTTGACCTTGACCTCATTTTTAAGGTCGCAACGAGACTTTGACCAGTTTTTAAAATGTTGTTAGCGGGATATCTAATGAACCGCTCAACCTAGAATCTTCGAATTCAAACTTGGTACCAGTCTTCATCTGGGGAATACGCAGACCTGAAAAGTTTTCGTTGACCTTGACCTAATTTTCAAGGTCACGGCGAGACTTTGACCAGTTTTGAAAATGTTGTTAGCACCATATCTCATGAACCCATTAACCTTGAGTCTTCACGGGGGACATAGTATTCAGCTCTGTACGTCCGTCCGTGCCGCTTCTTGTTGTTAACATAAATTTGCGGCGGGGGATCTTGTCACCTTTGTGACAAATACTTGTTTTGAATGGTTCGACGAAAGGCTGTGATTGGTATACTTAACTGTATTTATTCGATCTAACATCGTTTCTTCACAGATAACATTTATTGAAATTATTATACAATAAAAAAAGAATAAAACAATGAAGAAGTCAAAATTAGAACTTACGGTTATCTTTTTGATTTTCATATTTATTCATATTTTTAGATTCGCTATTTCACTTTGAATGAGGAAAGTAATAATAGTTCACAAAACAAATATTATTTCAATATTTCAAACGAAATGTCATTTGTGTTGCTTGATTCTAATTGTCTGATACTGTTGCCATTATAACCGACATTATTTAGTGACGAAGGAACAAGAGAAGCCCTCTCCGCTACAAGGAACAGAATTGTTATCAAATAGGTTGAACCATAGGTTCTTTGGAAATATTTACAGTGCATTGCGAAATCAGTCTATTCTAGAAAGTCGCCAATAAGGTTCATCACGAACATCCGAGATCGATAACTGTCTGTGAAAGTGTTTGGTGGTTTTTTTGCAGTACATGTGAGTAACGTTTGTCACGCAAAGTTTACAGCAACACAATTTTATAAAAAACAAACAAGTTTTATCAACAGCCTAAATGTACAAGAAAAATGGTGCTAGGATGATTGGATGATGGGTGCTTTGAATTTATGATATCAAATAATGTCGGATATTACTCAAAATTCTTTAAATTCAGAGTGTAATTCTGAGAAACTAATTTTGTTTAAACCATAATATGCCTATAGTTTTGATGAGAGTGTTCGAAAAAATACTCAACTTTCGATTTGTTTGTGTAAGATCTTCCATTTTTTGCTTTGTCTGATTGTTTAAAGTTATAAATAGATCTTCATTCGTTACCTGTAGGCGTTTTACATAACAGTTATAAAACAACTATTTTCTTATCAGTTTGGAAAAAAGAAGCCGATGTAATGATGATATTATTTAGAACGTGGTCAAATTACTAGGTTGAACTGTCAAATTCCCTTCAAGGGGCTGTAGCACGTTTTTAGCGGAAATATAAGGTGATGTCAGGAAAAGGAAAATTAATTGTTTCAATTGAAAGACAACGTATTTAAACTAAATGGAGCAGTAATAATTCAAATACAAAACGTAAAGTTTAGCCATGCTATTTCTTTTCCTTACACAAATTCAATTAAAGGTGGCCGCCAATGGATTTATGTGAATCTTCATACTTTGTCCTCTGACTATGGATGATTGGCTTGTGTATACAAATGAGATTTTTGACACTGTCAAAATACTACATTTAGCATTAACTAACAATAATCAGTGAACAATTTGAAATATAAAACTATCAAAAACGTGCTACTTCCCCTTTAATGTCTTAAATGCCAACACGACATGAATACATTGGTAAATACAAAAATAAATGTTCATGAAATGGTTTCGATAGTGTACATGTACAAGTTGTGTGTAACGTTTTGGTATCACTTCTAACCTAGGCAAATTTTAATTGTACATCTGCGTGTTCAAATAAAATGGTGACTTTTTTTAATTGGTTGATCCAAGATACTTTCGGGTGTTGGGTGGATATTTAATTTGTAAGCCTACGTTGAACAAAGGCCGCCTCATCAACACTTGTCATTTTAGGATTAAGATTCAGAAAGTAGTTGAATGAAAAAAAGAGTTTGGTAATAATCACCTAATCTGTACATTACAACATAAAATAGTAGTACAAATAGATGAATAAATAGTATCGACCGTTAGGAAACATTATAAATCAATATCATAATAAGTTGAATCTCATCGGTTTCTAGTGTTTTTGTCTTAGAAGAAAACATAAAAGCAGTGATGGTTTAAAGCTATTATCTGAGTTCTTTACAGTTCGAGACATATGGGATTCCAGATGATCAAGACTATAAATAATTCCGTGATTGAAAAATTATTTGTTTTCAACTCACACTTACTCGTGTTACTTACACACTAATATCGTATGAAGGAAGTAAATTACCTCTGATGTTCGTGTTGGGTTGATAATTGACTTCCTAGAATAGTTTGATAAAGGATCTAATATATCATGTGAAGCTAAAGTTAAAGCTTGCAGTCTTTTTTTATTCATTAACTTTGAAATTATCTTAGAGCATTAAATAACCAACTCGGATAATTTTTGGTGTCAAGACTGTTTTATGACATACAAATGAACCAAAGTTGTCAATACATCAAAGATACTACCAAATTCCATATCAAAACAAATTATTTTTCCAAAAACTATACCACTAACAATAAAAGATATTACTAATATACCATTCATAATGAAATAAAATTACAAAATAAGTTTAAGCTATAATTTTTTTTTAATAATTTAGTTTTTGGCTAGAATATTTGTAATCAATATTTTAAAAATATGAAATGAAGAACTTTTATGGATACATGTTATTGATATTTTAATTTGTTTACTGTAGAACGCTGGAAAACAAGCCAAAATCTGTTATCACTATCCTGCATTTATATTGCATCGTTTCCTTTGCCCGTAAGTGTATGGTGATATTTCCTCATATTTCAACATTGGTGTATGTTAAATGTCAGTAACTTCATCTTATCTTCATTAGCGGACAACAATTTATCCAAACATTAGGCTCCAAAACGTCTTCGTTTTTAATTTAAATAGAATGATAAACAACAACATTCAAGGCTTTCAGCTAAGTTAAGTTTAAAAATCACAGGCAAAACCAGGAAAAGAAATGTCACTAATAATTATTACGAGAAAACAACGCATTTCTCAATAAATATTTGTTTTCACTATGAAATATTGCTAAGCAAAATTCCTGATAGAAGCATGATTGCCAAGGGAATATTTCCATTTGCTTAAGTCAGCAAGTTTTATCACTTGAAGTATACAAGACACTTGAGTCACCTTTCATTGTGTCTGTTCAATCTGGTCTACCTTACTTCAAGTAAGGAGGGAAATGTGAGATCAGATCAGATCACACTGTCCACATAGCCTCAACTCCTGTATGTGTGCACGTTCTGGGAGTCTGTAGTTAATCTAGGAGATTAGTCCGGACGTGTGCGAGACAATTGCTGTATTATAATGAGTTACTGTGAGACCACTATCAGCACAAACCAGAACCTTTCAGTGTCTAGGATCAAATGGATGGGGATCTATTATGTTTAAAACCAAAATCATCACTTGTCAAAACTCTGAAGTTCTTTTTTTATATCAAATGATTATTGTTTTGTTTTTTTCTGATCTTTTGGGGAAATCTTTAATGTTGGGTTAAATGATTTCGGTATATGTAATGGCTAATCAATGATGAACTTTGTGTATAGGACATGACCACCTACAATGTGAGTATTTTCGTTCCAATTCCTGTTCATATTTGTTTCCAATATAAAATTGTATATATATATATGTGTTCAACTATTTCTTTTACTATTTGCGGATGACATTGTCTTGATATCAAGTACAGTTATGGGTCTACAAAGGCAAATATATGAACTCGAAAACTTTTGTATGCAGTCAAAACTAACAGTAAATCTAGATAAAACAAAAGTAGTGGTATTTAAGAATGGTGGAAAGTTAGCAAAACATGAGAGACGGTACTACAATAAATGTAAACTTGAAACCACAAATTCTTACAAATATCTTGGTGTATATTTCACAAGCCAATTATCCTGGTCATTACATGCAAAGTACGCAGCTGTGTAGGCGAAGAAAGTACTGTTAGGAATCTTAAGACAACTTCGTATATTAGGTGATCTCAATATGAACTCTTTTTTCAAAATATTTGATGTTAAGATAAGTCAAAATGTTTTGTATGGGGCAGAAATTTGGGGATTGAATACATTTGCAAAATTAGAAATGGTTCATCTATATGCCTGTACAAAGTTTTTAGGTGTTAAACAGAATACTCCAAGTGTTATGATATATGGTGAATGTGGCAGGTTTCCCTTATATATTTACTCTTATTGTAAGGTAATTCGGTATTGGATGAAATTAGTATATATGCCCTCATATCGCTTACCAAAGAAATGCTATGAAATGATGCTGCTATTTGATAGAAATGGACATACAAATTGGGTGACAGATGTAAAACAACTATTGTTCTCAACTGGCTTTGGAAATATTTGGCACAATCAGGAAAATGGAATATATCCAGAATTCATAAAAACATTTAGTCAAAGATTAAAAGATATATATTTTCAAAATTGGCAGGCGAAACTATCTCTTTCAAGCAAATGTGGCACATATCAACTGTTTAAAAGAAATATTCATACCGAATACTATCTATCTTGTTTAAATGTTAAGAAGTACAGAGTATGTCAAGCACGTTTTCGATGCTCGTCACACGAACTGTACATTGAGAAAGGTAGATATATAAATATTAGTAGAGAGCAAAGAATCTGTCAATTATGCCAATCAAATGAAATTGAAGATGAGTACCATTTTTAACTTGTATGTCCGATCTACAGTAGCATAAGAAAGAAATATATTAAAGAAAAGTATTATGTACATCCAAACATGCTAAAATTTTCCAATCTATTAAATAGTTTAGATAACAAAGAAATCGAAAACCGGTCCATGTATATATTCTACGCATCTGTATATAGAAACCATATTGTTACATAAATAGTATATGTAAAATCAAATGTATTATGTATTGTACTATAGGCCTGTGGCCTTTTCAGTACCGGAAATAAAGATTGATTGATAAAATTGTATATAAATGTGTTTGTCAATATGTTTAAGGTTGGATAAATAAGCAACTAACACGTCCAAATAATTACAAAATGGTTTTGTTACACTAATTTCCGCGATTCTGATTGGACGAGAGCGCTCAAAAATCTGCTGCCATTTCTCGATGAATGCAGAAAAATTTGCAACCATACCATGTGCATTCATTCCTTGTGACGTCACAATCACCTGACGCAATAAGTCCGGTTTTGACAGTTGCGAGTTACGTTCTGTTGCAAAGACAGATAATAACATATCTTATCACTTCTCACCTGCGTTTGTAACAAGTAAATACATTCTTCTCCCTAACACAATCCATACATTCACCGGAAAGACTGCATTTTAATAACTACGAGTCCTCAAGCTTGTTCGCTCCGAGCGTCTCCGAACAGCGGACATTTTGAACGTCGTGTGATATGCTAATTAGGGTTATTCCGAAAATGCGGATTCCGGTTAAGACGAATTGTGATTGCATGGGTGTCAATGGTTGCAAAAACGAAATTAATTCTTCGGCCGTTTTAGTTTATGGAGTTCTCAATTTTGATTCAACTTTGTATTGTTTCGTGTAACAAACCACAATTTCACGACATTGATGACAGATTTTTTGAAAATAATTAGGAAAAACTTTGTTACAATGTTGATTTTGTAATTATAAGGATTGTTTTACATGTTTTGTGCCTCTATCGATGTATAACAGCAACAAATTTTGTATAAAATCGCTGCGCTACGCTACGCGATTTTATACAATTTGTTGCTGTTATACATCGATAGAGGCACAAAACATGTAAAGCAATCCTTAAATAATTACAAATGGATTTGTTACACTTATTTCCGGGATTTTGATTGGACGAGAGCGCTCAAAAACCTGCTGCCATTTCTCGATAAATGCAGAAAAATTTGCAACCATACCATGTGCATTCATTGCTTGTGACGTCACAATCACTTGACGCAATATAGTTCGATTTTGACAGTTGCGAGTTACGTTCTGTTGCAAAGACAGATATAACATATCTTATCACTTCCCACCTGCGTTTGTAACAAGTAAATACATTCTTCTCCCTAACATAATCCATACATTCACCGGAAAGACTGCATTTAAATAACTACGAGTCCTCAAGCTTGTTCGCTCGGCAAACGGCGGACATTTTGAACGTCGTGTGATATGCTAATTAGGGTTATTCCGAAAATGCGGATTCCGGTTAAAACGAATTGTGATTGCATGGGTGTCAATGGTTGCGAAAACGAAATTAAATCTTCGGCCGTTTTAGTTTATGGAGTTCTCAATTTTGATTCAACTTTGTATTGTTTCGTGTAACAAACCACAATTTCACGACATTGATGACAGATTTTTTTTAAATAATTAGGAAAAACTTTGTTAAAATGTTGATTTTGTAATTATAAGGATTGTTTTACATGTTTTGTGCCTCTATCGATGTATAACAGCAACAAATTTTGTATAAAATCGCTACGCTACGCTACGCGATTTTATACAATTTGTTGCTGTTATACATCGATAGAGGCACAAAACATGTAAAACAATCCTTAAATGTTGTTTTTCAACCTTATGATCGATATCTTACTCATACCATAAATAAGGCTTGTTAAACATTTCCATATGAGTCTCTATCGATAATAAAATGGCTTGGAGAAGCATGGATCATGAGAGTAAGCACATCTTTCATAATTTGTATCCATTTCTTAACAAAATATTTTACAGTCAAACATCATAAATCACTTTAAATTGGTTCGAAATTATTATTTCATGAGATAATGAACAAGTGAGTTTTCACATTTTGACCCGTATGTTGCTGGAATACCTGCTAATTATGTTCATGCGCCAATCCTACCGTAAATTTGCAAAATTCTCGTTTCTGATTGGATACCGTGAAAAATCAGAGGGTGTATAATTTGGTTATACGCGCTCTGTTTACTTCGTCTAATGCGTAGGAATTCAAGTGTACTCAGCAACAGTTCTTCGCAAATATTGCTGTTGTTTTGAAATGTTTAAAAAATAAGTCATATTTTTGGTTTAAAGGCACCCTTTTCATTAAATTCAATAAAACTTTCAAATCGGCAAACAAATCGGCTGTTTACTGTTATGACCGGCAAAATACACGAAACTGACAACAGTTCAGATTTTCTGTTGGCAAGTTTGTCATTCTGTAATAAAGCGTTGAAAAAGTACAAATTTCAAACAACTATGATTCGAAATACGGAAAACTGACTGATTTTAAACGCTGACAACGGTCGCGATATTCGAACGTCTACTGAATAGAGTAAGTTCCCTTTGGAGCATTTGGATATATGTCAGTATGTTCCGAGGCCACCTGAAAGTAACGTCATTCGAGATTCCCAAATACACCAATATTGTATGAATGTCGGTCCGTGAAAATCGTGCACGGGCATCACAAAACTACACACCCGAGTCCATGCGAAAGAATATAACGGGACATAACGGTATTATTATAGCTCTAAATTATCCATTTAAAGGGGCAGTAGCACGTTTATTGATAATTTTATATTTCAAATGTTTCACTGATAATTGTAAGTTAATTATAAATGTATTATTTTGAAAGTGTCAGAAATCTCATTACACAAGCCAATCACCCATAGTCGGAGGACAAAGTATGAAGATTCACATAAAATCCATTGGCGGCCATTTTTGTGTGAACACCTTTAATTCATTTTCTGTAGAAAAAGGACTCGCATGGTTAAACTTTACATTAAATATTTGAATTATTACTGCTCCATTTAGTTTTAATACATTGTCTTTCAATTGGAACCATTAATTTTCATTTTCCTGACATCACCTTATATTCCCCCTAAAAACGTGCTACTGCCCCTTTAAAGCCCGCGCTACGAATTTGACTTTAAATTAAATTTGAGCTATAATAAAATCCAATTTTCCGTTATATATTCCGCTGATTTCCAAACACAGGAAGTTTATGAGTTTCATTGGATGATGTATTCTTCATGTACTGCAAATTTCATAACCTTTGGTGGGTCAAACGAATAATATATTACAGTTTTTATGCACTCAGATTTAAATAATGAAATGAACGTTTCTTGAGCAGCTGTAGGTGAAGAAAGAAATAGCTTTAAACTGAAAAATAGGTAGGTATGTTCGTATCCTGTGAACCATTTTGATTTGTCGTGAGAGTTTTACGAGGTAAATGTGTCTCACGACCTTTTAATTTGAACTATGAAAAAAGCTTGAAAATGTTGTAAAATGACAAATAAGAATAAGTTTCATTTAAACATTAATTTGAATAAAAACATTTTTCACAAACCTTTGTATTTGTTTATTTTTACCTTTGTCAATTGACAACAGCAGACCGTGATAAGTCTGATCGGCTATGGAGTTCCATTCAGAAGAGAATTCTGTTCTTAAAACACAATTACAGAGGCCAAAACATGATAAGAAACACCATTCTTCACACCAACAAAATCTTGGTGTGATTTAACTTACTAATTTTAAATATCGCGATTTGAAGGTAGTTTTGACGATCAAAAGAGAACAAAATGTCAGTCTCCATTAAACATCTTAACTAATTCTTCTAGACTAGGTGATTTACGAGGTAGCGGTTGTATCTTACCAAAGTGTTTATTACGTAGTATCTATCATTGGACTCTCTCATGTTTTGTCTACCCTTATTTACCCGGAAGGCAAAAACTATTTTCAACCGATTTTCTAAGCTTCCATCATGTCACTGGCTCATGTTGGTCATAGCACTTTATCATCGTTACTCTAATAAGATCATTTGTTCCTTGGCCCTGATTCATTGGCACTACGAAGAAAACAGATGTTATCTCCTAAATCCATTTTAGTGAATAAAAAATACTTCATCAAGTTTGGCTCAATTTTAATGAGTTTCCAGTTCCCAGCCGATATATTCACAACTGATTTGATATTATTGTCTTTCATACTTTATAATTTAGTGAAAGAGTTGGAGCTTAACGGCGCTTGAGTTATATTTCAGGAAGGAGCCATTTTAATTTAAATGTGTCACATAACAAGATTGTATGTATTTCAGTAGATTTAGCTTCATATACAAATCATTGCTTTAAATCTAGTGAACAGTCTTTATTCTATTCCATTTGGATAAGATAACGATATGAAAGATTAGAAAGATAAAGCCATTAAAAGAGCATTTGAATATTTCCTTTAAGACAGAGGTTCATTCACTTTATTTCTGGTCTATTTGTAACGGAACTTTCATTGAAATTATGTATAATATTCGTACATGTATATGCATATTTCGAAGAAAATTGTGCCCTCTTGATCAGGTAAAAGCGGTTGAATATAGATGTTGATGGGGATGGGGATATAGCTTTGTCTTGACCGGCGATAATGATTGATCTGTTCATCTGTATTAAAATGCTCATCATAGATATAATTCAAATATAATCAAGTATCCTTCCACCATTCAAAGTGATAACGTCAGCAAAGGAAAAACACAGAAATGTAGGTAATCATTTGAACAAATGGATATTCGTGAATAAAAACGTAACACCTATCACTTTTGAAAACAACAGGATCATGAACACTCAAAGTTTTAGCGGCTTGTGGCCACCAAAACAAACTGAAGATGTCAGTGCCAAAGACGTCAACAACATATAGATGTGAACATTGGAGAGTATAATGTTAAGACAAGAAATCAAAGTGTGTATCAATTTTATTTGTCCATTATTCCAGCTATAGTGTCCTTTCAAGATGTTCTATATACGTGTCCGTATTGACTGAAACTGTATCTTTATAATAATTAGCTTTTCTATTAAATTGAAATGTGATAGGCTTCTGTGTATCTTGTTCAAGTTATTTTCCTATCTTTGCTATTTCATGCGTTCACGATCCAAATTGATTAAAGTTCCCAGATAGAATTATATATAAATTGTATACTAAAACATGATACAACATCAACTAGTTAAAAGTCACTTTGAATTAAAACCAGTACAAGATTACAAACTTTACATCATTTACATGACTACTTGACCTTCTGACCACCGAAAGAATATAAAAAATTGCTTACTTACCAGTGTCCTGCTTGTGTTTCTGATTTTATCAGCATGTAATACATAAATCATTTAACAAATAAGTTATCCAAGAACAAAATGTCACCAAATTTTCTACAGCCTTATAATATTGTTCATCAAAATAAGATTCTTGAATAAGCAATTCCCACTGTCTAAACTATGAGCAGAGTTACAGGGAGATTTGATCGCCAACTTGTCACCCCTTACTTGTTCAATATCTGACTTGATCGCATCAGCTCTGTAAAGGGGAAATGTCATCATGATCCTGTCAACAGGACATGTTCCACTGAAGCCTAGTCGATCTCACATGCTGTCCTATCCGCCAAACCAACGTCGTAAGCGTCGAAATATTGACTACTGAATATTTATCTACTAAAGGAGAAAGCAACTTTTTTTAATGTCAATTTTCACACGTTATTTGAGAATCATCTGTTTAAGGCGTCATTTAATAAATAGCAAATCCGCGTGAAGTAATGTGTCTCAGATTCTCACGATGGCCGTCACTAATAAATTTAATGAAGAGTTTTTTTCATGTGTATTCTATTCGTTATTTTTGAATAATAAATCTTGGTAAAACCGTCTTATCGTTATTATTCAATACTATTAAGTGTATCAATTATTTACACTTTTATAGAGAATGAATATTAATATTTTCATATATAAAATAGATAAAAGGGAGTAGTCAAAATAAAAGTGAACACAAATACTAAAGTGATTCATCATAATAACTATTTTTTAGGGCCCTAACCATGTTATTTCCCATAATTTCTCCTTAGCGGGAGTATATGATCTCATTGTCTGGTCTTGGTTAGATACGATACTAGAATAACACTAGATTTGATAATTTGATAATTGGAAGAAATTCTAGAATGCACAAATAAATTGCAATCAAAGTTTTGAAAAAATTAAGTCGCTTCCTGTTAGTGAATATCATGTATTGAAGGATTCCAAAGATAGAATCCAATTGCTCTGCCACCAACCATTATGTAGGAAATTACTGAAATTTCAATATTCGAAATTGGAAGCAATTAATAAAATCAATCATTTACATCCAAGATTCAAGATTGCACGTTCTTTAGCAAGAAATATACATCAAATGTATTGAATCACATTAAACTAACCTAAAAATAGCTTACATTTACAATTACTTCATTATTGATAAAATTTGATCATGATGTTGTTATATTCAATGCGAATTCCAGTTCAAACATTATACGTTGGCCAAAATTTCCCTCCATCAATAGACAGTTTTTGTTTACCTTTTAACCCCCAAATCTTGGGAGTTTGGGGAATCATAACACATCTTCAAAAACACCGAAGGTGTCAGAAACAATATTGTGTCATACAATACGTGGTTCATAATAATTGTACTCCACAGGATTGATCAGATAAAAAATTTATTGGACAAACTATGTTGCTTACTTTAATAAATTTGTCCCCCACCGCAAAGCAGAAAGGGGGACATTGTTTTCAGCGGCGTCTGTCCGTCCGTACGTACGTCTGGATTCTTGTTAACGCGATTTCTAATGAACCGCTGGACCAAATGTCTTGGAATCACATGTCAAATTTTACTTTGGGGTATTACGCAGACACCCGTAACTTTTGGTGATCTTGACCTTATTTTCAAGGTCACCACGACACTTTGACCGATTTTGAAACTCTTGTTAAGGCGATATCTCATGAACCGTTTCACAAGAAATCTCCATATTTGGTCATAGCCTACATTGACAGACTACTTTGTAGTGACTTGATTTCTTTAAAATGCGTCAAATGAGAAAATAAGTGTATATTACCAAATATCCGCTGTTTATTACAATCAATAACCCTATTTCTAAATATCTGAATAAATAAAGAGACACTACCGACAACTTGATTAAACCAAACAAAGCCAAAACCATAGGAATTTAACAAATATTTCAATTACGTAGCCCAAGTTACTCTACCAGCTAGATCCAACTTTCTCATATTCAAATACGATTGTTTTGGATAGCGATCATCGGACATCCTCAGTAATGTACACCAATAAGTAATACATCTGACATAATAATAATTGTAACTTGCTTACCAACGCCCAGAACATATTCACAAAAGTTAGTATGAAATATTTCAACAGATTTCCTCTCCTCGAACCCCCAGACTTCAGATCCATACAATAAAACAGGTTCAACTTTACTATCAAACAACTTAAACATTAGTTTTACAGGAACGCTAGGACATTTAGTAAACATAGATTTCAGTGCAAACAGAGCTTTACTAGCTTTACAGACAAGCGTTTGATTACACCTTGTCCAAGACAATCTCGTGGAAAACAGAACACCATGCAAGATAACTATAATATGTGAATGCAAGATCACACTGAACACAATCAAGATCCACTAATTTATAATACTCTTTACTCAAAGGTGAAATTAACCGGAGCCAGTGTGGGTTGTAATTCAAAAAGGATTTGTCAAATATGATCTAATGATCTATGGATCAGATGTTTTTTATTTACAATTTTCTTCAAATTTATGGTATTACATATGAAAGAATTTCACTTTACATGCTAAGTTATTAGGACATTCTCGTGTTACAGACATTTTTCTGTAAGGGACTTTATCTTTGTTAATATCAAACCATTTTGAAAAAAACAATTGTTCAAATATTTCAATTATTAGACATTTTCATATGATGATAATATTTAATTTTCACTTCAAAGTTCACATTTTCTGCCAAAGTGTATGCCCATTAGAAGATTAAACTATCAAGTATCATATTTGAATTTAGTACAATAATCAATGCAAATCTGATATAAATTAAGACTAACTCACTTGAATTCCTAAATCTGTGTCCTTTAAACAATATGAAAATAAAAACGTAAAACTCAATGGAATTGAAACCAGTATAACTCTTTTTCTTAAATCTATTCTTGAAAACTATTTCTGAATTTCGTGTCTTTAAGAAATTCAATCGGAAAATGTCTTGAACAAGATCGTATTGTTGCCATTTATAAACATAATGGATCATCAGTGTTAAAAGTAGACAGAATGTAAAGATATTGATACTGTAAAACTAGATGTCTTTAAGCACGATAAAAAAAACTTGTCACAATGAAAGAGAGAAATGAGACACTACCATAACATACCACTACCAAATATAGAAGTAGAACGTACAATTTTCTATCTGTTTAATGACTATTATGTTCTTATTATTCATATTATTTTTCTTGATTACTATCTCATTGTCAACAGTTAGATCGCAAGTTATGAGTGTTGTAAGAGAGTCTATTTAAAGAACAATGAAGCATAGAATTTTTAATCCTATTAAAGGGACAGTAGCACGTTTTTTGATAATTTTATATTTGAAATATTTCACTGATAATTGTTAGTTAATGCTAAATGTATTATTTTGACAGTGTCAAAACTCACATTACACAAGTCAATCATCCATAGTCAGAGGACAAAGTATGGAGATTCACATAAAATCCATTGGCGGCCATTTTGTGTGAACACCTTTAATTTATTTTGTGTAAGAAAAAATAATCGCATGGCTAAACTTTACGTTATATATTTGAATTAGTACTGCTTCATTAATTTAAATACATTGTCATTCATTTGGAATTTTCATTTTGGTGATACCACCTTATAATCCCCATAAAAACGTGCTTGTTTGATGTTTAGATACCTTCACAAACATGGTTGCATGTTGCCTAAATGAATGATATTAGTTTCTTGATATAGGTATTACTTTTGTAAACAGGAATCTCTTAATCCAAAATGCATTTGATAAAAGCCAATAATTTCAGCAAATGAGGCAGTCTGAAGCCTATAGTTAAATAATATTCTTGAAATTCATTTTATTATCCATATGATGTGACGTATATACATGTTTCATATTATCATTTCATATCTCACTCTGACTGTTTTGTACATTTATATAAATTCGCATATATTGCTTTAAAAGGGAGACAAAATATTTGTAGGATCCTAAAAGAGCACGAAATTTGTTGGCCAAAATTAGGTTATGTTATGCTTGTTTACTCAAATGGTATGACTTTGGCAACCTCAGGAAATCAAAGGGGGTTATGCTGTTTTATCAGACAGTTGGTAAAGTTAAAATCATTCCTTAAGTACATTATTCCTGGTCATGATATCATTCAGAACACGTGTAATTTCAATCTGGACATTGGAACTAAACTACTACATATCATTTGTATAGATCATATAAGGGATTATTCAAATCAGAATTTCATCATTCATAATCAAGAGATACCATATGCCATTTGTGAATGTTGAAAAATCTTTCAAAGACTTATCTTTAAATAAGGGCAGTATAATTCCAGAAGAAAGAATCTGCCCACGATGTGAATTTGCTGTTGAACATGACGCAAATGTGATGCTTATCCATCAAGTCTTCCTGAAATGCATATAAACTTATCTTTTAACATTTGTAGACTTTGACAATTTTTTATCTGAATTGTACGTTTTGTTGTTATGTCTGTAAATATCTGTTTATCTGTATATGTAAATATATGTCATGTAAACACGGACCATTTGTATATGAACCGTAGTAAATAAACTTCTTTGACTTCGACTAGATGGTTTCCTAAGCGGCAAACTAACATAGTCCTTTTTCTGTAATGAATATAGACAACAATGTGTCTATAGATTATTTCAATTGTTGCTATCCAGGACATACATACATACTCTGTATAATTTGTATATCTGTATGTAATTTTGTGTCTATGCATTAAGTGTTGTTTAAACTTTCTCGATAATATTTATATCACAAATACATTATAAAGATACATGATAGCTAATCGAACAAAATGCTTACTCCTTCATGGCGTTTGAATTTTCTTGCCTACTTCAATGTTGAAATATAAGACTGGTCTCGGTATGAAAGAAAATATACATTATTCAACCGTTGAACGTACAGTACTATTTTGTCTTTTGTTAATTGAAAAAAATAAAAGATGCATCACAATTTTCCCAAATGATCATCATGGAAAACTTAGCTATACCAATTTTGTTTGCAGGAGTAACCAATTCTTTTTTTCAAATTGTTATTCCCGGTTTAATATGACCTTCAGACGCGAAGGAATCAATACTCTGAATAAGAAGCAGAGTTGGATGTTTTGAGAAAG
Organism: Steromphala cineraria; assembly: GCA_916613615.1. Lineage (NCBI taxonomy): Eukaryota > Metazoa > Mollusca > Gastropoda > Trochida > Trochidae > Steromphala > Steromphala cineraria. The sequence goes on from OU744721.1 coordinate 13,664,135, forward strand.
GTTTATGGAAAACGTCCTGTATTCTAAAAACCAGCGCTACAAAATGCGGTGCATACCAACATATAGTAAGGAAGTATCTGAGTTATGAAAGCTAAAATTATTTTGCTGATAAATCACAAATATATATTTCACTTTTTACTTTGGAATATCTGAATGTCTGATTAAAATATTATGTAGTGCACCTAGAGTATAATGTTGAGGGAAGAAATCAAAGTGTGTATCAATTTTCTTTGTCCATTATTCCAGCTATAGTGTCCTTTCAATGTGTTCTATTTGCGTGTCTGTATTGACTGAAACTGTATCTTAATATTAATTAGCTTTTCTATTGAATTGAAATGTGATAGGCTTCAGTGTATCTTGATTAATTTATTTTCCTATCTTTTGATATTTCATGCGTTGGTGATCCAAATTGTTTTGAGTTTCCAGATAGTATAATATATATTGTATACCACAACAGGATACATCATCAACTATTTAAAAGTCACTTTAAATCAAAACCTTTTCATAACGACAAACTTTACATCAGAATCATGAAAATTCGATCTGAATGTGAACAAAATGGCATAAATCAATCAGTGTTCTGCTTATGTTATGTCGTCATTTCGCCTATACACTTTATCTCACCATGTTATTACCGATTGAGAGTTTATTCAGTAACAGAGACCAATTATATCTCAGATTGTAAACATATTGTTGACATACATAAGAGCACCATGATAAATAACAGATACACCACTGTTTGTTTATATTGGTTACACAGTTTATAATAAAATTTAATAAATTGTTTTAATGCCAAAAAAAGTTTTTTGCAAAGGAACTTATAACAAAAGTATTCTTTGGTGCAAATAATTGGGTTAATTTAACTTCCGATTGATGTAAATTGTCTTATAAAAGAAGGGTATAGCATTTCAATTTCGAATGAAAATGACATTAAAAACAGAAGTGACACTCAATTTACATATTAGGTACAATACAAAGCGACCAAAGGAGATCTTCTCTTTTAACACTTAGATATTTACCATGCTATATCATTAGATTATGATCTGAGCAGCGAAATCTACTGATAAATATGCGAAACTGTCTAACACTCATTAACAATCATTAGAAATCATTTAAAAAGTAGCAATTCATAAGATTTGAAACATGAATCAATGCATACCAATATTAGTTTGTTGAAAGACTTTTAAGAGTGCTTTGAATGAAAACATATTCAGAAAGTAAACTTATGTAATTTAATCATTATCTTATTGAGGCGTCATTTGATAAACCCACGTCCGCAAGAAGTTATGTGTCTAAGATGGTCATGAAGGATGCAACAATTGACATAAATGAATATTTTCATATATTTTACAAGTTATATTCGCTTACTTTGAAAGGTTAATCTTGGTAAAGTGTTATCTTCATTAAAAAATACTTATCTTTTAACAATTTACTCTTTTATAGAGAGATAATAAAAGCAGAAGTGAATAAATAAAAGAGAGTAGTCAAAATATCAGTGAACACATGAATTAAAGTCATTCATCATCATTAATAGTAGTTTTCATGGCCCTAACAATGCATCTCATCATTTCTCGTTATGTCCCATCATTTCTCGTTAGCAGAAACGTATGATAGTTATGGTCAAACTGCCTCTATTGTCTGGTCTTGGTATGAGTAAATACAAGAATAACAATAGATTGTCATCTATTGAGTCAATAGTAGATAGTCTAATATAGTCTAGTAGATAGAATATCATGTTAAGAGTGTGTATCAATTTTCTTTGTCCATTATTCCAGCTATAGTGTCCTTTCAAGGTGTTCTATATTCGTGTCCGTATTGACTGAAACTGTATCTTTATAATAATTAGCTTTTCTATTAAATTGAAAGGTGATAGGCTTCAGTGTAGCTTGATTAATTTATTTTCCTATCTTTTGATATTTCAATTGTTTTGAGTTTCCAGATAGTATAATATATATTTTACTTTAAATCACATTAACATTAACATTAACATTCAACTTTTATTTTATATGAATAACACTCCGGTTTAATAGAATTCAAATTGCACAAAGGCATGGTTCAATTAAATAGTCCTTAAAAGAAAAACCCTAACCTAAACTGTACCCATCAGAACCATCTTGCCAGAACAATCTTTATGCACGTGGAAACGTGGTAGTTTATTTCCATATGCATTTCCCTCATTATCTTATGTACGTGTACAAATGTTAATGATTTATGAGATACAGCAATGGCGTCACTCAAATTTTGTTAAAAGCTTCAACCAAATTTAACACGTTCAGTGCAGAATTTATAATAACTTTTCTGACCAAGAGTTGATATTAATGTTGTTTCTTTTCCAGATTATCCGACGGTACTAAGAAAAAGTACAATGAGTTATTGAAACAAACAAAGACTATGCCGACGGTAAAAACACCTTTAAAGAACATCAAGGAAAGAAAGTATAAAGGAGAAGACTTTCGCCCTCAGTAGATTCATCTGAAAAGTGAGCAGTACTGATTTCCTTGGATCGACACTTTACAAAATGTTAACATTGATCCAGTTTTTTTCGCAGAGAGTTTGATGAAGATGTCAATTTTTTCTCTGAATTAATGTTGATCAGGTGAAAATACGCTTGATATTCAAATGAGACACAGATCTGTTGATAGAAGTGGTTGTCGAGATATCAAGTTCACGTATTCTACATACAATAGAAAAAATTACGTAGGAATGTACTTGTGAGTGAGGACCCAGGCTGTTCGATCTTCCTGGTATGAACTTTGCCTGAACAACAGTAAATAAATATAGTCCCTACAACTGCAACATTAATAAACTCTGATGACGGATTCCAGAGCTACTGCATTATATAAAAGATGCCTAAACCCGGACGAAGTTGCATTTTCAATGTCAGTAGCAAAGTCAACCATATGTAACAATGTTATATTCTGAATGATGGTGTATGATTGAAACAATACAGTGACGTCACTGCTGTATTTCGACATCATGCATCATCAACAACAGAACAAAATTAAAAATAATTTCTTTGAAGTCACTTGATAAAAATGAGATAATTTCAGAAAGCACAAATAGACTGCAATCAAGATTTATAAAGTAATGGTTATGCAAATTGCTTCCTGTTAGTGAAAATATCGTATTGAAAGATTCCAAGGATAGAATCCAATTGCTCTGTCATCAACCATTATAAAGGAAATTACTGCAATTTCAAATACTCGAAATTGGAGGCAATTAATCAAATCAATTATGAACATTAAAGATAATTAACAGACGGTTTGAGTGCAATTTCTACAGTAAGCATTTAAGCATTAAATGTTTTAAATCACGTCAAACTTTATCAGTTCAGTTTATATTGTATTTTATATTGGAAAAAACATATTGATTGCTCTGATTATGAATCCAATATTATCATGCTTTGATTTTAGAATCCGATATTATCATGCTTTGATTTTAAAATTGGATATCTTCATGCTTTGATTTTAAAATTGGATATCTTCATGCTTTGATTTTAAAATTGGATATCTTCATGCTTTGATTTTAGAATATGATATCCCCATGCTTTGATTTACAATTCTAATTTCTATGGTAACAAGACAAAATGATTGTCCACGAGTGATAATTACGCCATAAACAGCGTCCATTTTTGTATAAAGAAGCCACCTAAGCTAAGTTATGCATTTTAAAACAGATTCATTTCACTTTTCCGACTTCAAGAATCGTTTTGGAATCTACTTAACTAGACGATATTGAAAGGCAAAAGGGCGTGTTCTGACTTCGAATATTACAGATGAGCTTAAAATAATTCCATGAAGGTTGCCAACATCTTATATTTTGATTAAATTCTACTTTATTTTACTTTATTGATATACTTTTTCAACACTCTGGGAACAACCTTTTCCGGACCCCAAGTCTACTTGAACAGTCAAAAATGTACAAGTATCAAAGTTTGAAAATTTAAAATGTAAGTACGTCTTTACACATGTGCCTATTGCATATATTTTTTTTAAATGGCTTTACTCCGACAACAGTAGTAGTTTTTTTTTATTTTTCTTGCATATTTGGTATCGTTTCTTGAGTGTATGCATAGACAACCCACGTTCCACAGAGATGAGAGGGCAATCTTGTCGTATGAGTCGTATGTTTTATCACTTGAAGCACATGAATGAATGTATAAATGAATGAATGAATGAATGAATGAATGAATGGTTTATTCTCATGAAGATCACAAAAAGTGACATAGAGAAACAACACAAGTATACGGGTTGGTTTATGGGAGCATACGTAGACAGGTTTTAACATAATTGCATAACTTTAATTGAAGAGCTGTATGCTCACATGACATAAATGATATATGCGACACAGGCACAGGGAAGAGAAGACAATCTTACAATAATTGCGTGTCTCTTTTCTGCTTATTGTGTCTGTTTCAATCTGATCTACCTTATTTCACGTTAGGAGGGAAATGTGAGATCAGATAAGATCAATTGTCCACGTTTCAATACCGCTCTCTTTGTGCACGTTCTGGGAGTCTATCCTTAATACGGGAGTCTATAGCTAATCCTTTGGTTTATACAGGGCGTGTTCGAGACAATTGTTGTTTCATCTTGAGTGAATGCATGATCACACTGAACACAATCCAGAACCACTCACTGTTTATACTCGTTACTCAAGGTGATCTTCAGAAATTCACCAGAGCCTGTGTGGGTTGTAATTCAAATTAAATATGTCAAAGGAGATCTTATATCATTGATCAGATGTTTTTGTTATTTACAGTTTTCTTCAAACTTATGGTATTACCGATGAAATAATTTCAATTTACATGACTATCTTTCATGACACGTTATATATTTGTACAATTTCTCTACTATTCAATATTAAAAAACTCTTTCCCATGTCTGTTCACGATATGTCAGATCACTGTGATCAAATGGCATCTCTTTCTATTCAGGCATCATCGAAAACAAACAAAAGATAATTCCTTCTCAATCATTTGAGAAGATTCCAGATATCACAAATAGATCAAACATCAAACATTAGAAACAATATTATGCAAGTTTCTTCCTGTTCCTGATAATTATATACTGAAGGATTCACTGAAACATATTTAAAGACATTACTGCAATTGTAAATACTCAAAATGGGAACAAACAGTGAATATTATGCACTTTCTATGTTAATCAAATTTACATCAAATCTGTGCAAATTACACTTTGTGTATCTTTTTTAGTTAATATCACATAACAGGGAATTTTGAATTGCAAACAACTATCAATGCTTAATTATATTTTACGTCATATAATATCCCTTGGTCAAAACGACACATGCTCAAGCCAAATTTTCCACACTTGATGGATAGTTTTAGTTACATTCAATCCAAAATATTTGGTGTTTGAATTTTCACATAGACTCCAAAACACTGCAGATGTCAAACTCAAAAAGTTATGATTCAGAAAAAATGATTAAAACTTAGGAGTTGTCATTTGTGTCCGATAAATGGTTATCTGGGGAAAGATATTGCATTTATGTTATAATTCTTTATCATCCAAAACTGTGGTCCACAGGAGACATCGCTTGTGGTAGAGCAAGCGATATCTCCTAGGAGAAGTCGTTTTGACAGTAAATTGTAAACAATGCCCTGTAATCGTCAGGCCTCGGATATTTGTTACTTTTCTTCATACCATAGAAATATGTTACTTGTTACGATTGCAGTAATGTCTTAAAACTGTATGATTGCATAGAGAATTGATTCTAAATTTATCTTTGGAATCCTTCAGTAGATAATTATCGGGAAGAAATATGTTTCATTATCATATTAGACGAATGCTCCAATTGAAACTGTAGAGATAAAAACCCAAACATGTTAGACTAGGACTGAAGGACATTAACGAAAGACAAATATGAACATTGAAATATGATTGCAAATTTAATCTTTTAGCAAAACCAGTATGACATTTGGTCGTTTTAAATTGATAATTATACTATTAACAAATTAATCGTAATGATAGAATATGAAATAATAACAAGCTACCCTTTGATCTCCATTTATATCTGACACTTCTATTGAACTTTGAATCTCAAAACTTCAATTTGCAACCAGGAACATATATAGGATGTTACATTGATATTTTCTGAGACTCGCAAATCACTGTGTAACTGTGTAACTTTAGATTGTCCCCACATTCTTGAAAACTATATCTGAATTTCGTGACCATAAGAAATTCAATCGTAAAATCAGACAAGGACGGGTAAACTGACCTCATGATCAGATATCGTAACAGTCAATACAAGAATAATTGTCATATTTTGATTTAAAGTCACACAACACATTTACATCACTGATATTCTTTCCATTGAGTTTTTATTTCTATATGCAAAACATTTCCCTTTTCCCTTTTTTATATGAATGCTATGATCAGTGCTATACTGATAAAAGTCACACTTACAAACTTAAATCCTTAGATCCGTTAACGTATTTTTTTAGCAAATTATTCCTGATATCAACCTGAACACGTGTCATTCAAATCTGGACAATAGTTCTAAAAAGATTACTTATCATTTGTATAGGTCATATAATGGTTTATTCAAATCAGAATTATATCGAGATATACGATATGTCATCTATCAATTTTGATAATTCTTGAGATGATTTATCTGTACATAAGATACATAAGAAAGAATTTGAAGAACATGCCCACTTTGTGAATCTGCCGTTGAAAATGTCACAAACGTAATGCGTATCCATCAAGTCTTTCTAAAATGCATAAACTTACATTTTTTTCAAACATTTGTACAATTTGACAATTTGTATCTGAATAGTCAATTTTGTTGTAAATGTCTTTAAATATCTATATATGTAAATATATGTCAACCTTGTAAATTGTACCACTTGTCTATGAACCTGATTTCGACTAGATGGTTTCTATTGCGGCAAACAAATAGGGTCCTTTTTTATTATAGATATAGATAACAAACTGACTATAGATCATTTCAATGGTTGCATTTGGAACGTTATAATGCTCTCCAGGACATTCATTCATAATATGTATAATTTTGTATCTAGGCATTTAGTGGTAACATATACAAGGGAAGAAACAATGTCTCGATAATAATTTATCATAATTACATTATCAAAATTACACAGTTGGACAGTAGGCTTTTGTTTACGGTTTCGTTCGGTCAGTTTATTTTCTTGTCTACGTCAATGTTGAAATATCAAGACTGATGCATTTATCAATCGTTAAATGTACAGTACAATTTTGTCTTCTGTAAATTATAAGAAAATGATAATAAATGAGTCACAATTTTCCAAAAAGATCCAAATAGAAAATACAGCTATACCAATTTTATTAACAGAAGCTACCAATATTTATTTTCAGAGTGTGGTGATGTTTCCCGGTTTAATATGACCTTCAGACGAGTAGGAATCAATACTCTGAAGAAGAAGCTAAGTTGGATGTTTTGAGAAAGGTTTTTGTTGTTGTATTTTCATCGAATTTCCTGTATCTTATAAACCGGAAATACGAATTGCAGTGCTTACCAACACATAGTAAGGTAGTGTCCAGCTATAAAAGGTCAACTGATTTTGCCTAATAAAAAATAATGTTATTAATAAACAATGATGTTTTCGAACCATTTCTATAATTGTCATTGGCCCATTTAGGTTGCCACATCTCCAACGTAAGTAAGTTGAGTCGTCACACCGTTTTATCTTCATTACTCTGGCTTATGAGATTATTTGTCATTTGGTATTTGACCATGATTCATTATCGCTGCGAGGAACACAGATGTTATCCATCTTAACCATTACTGTCCACTCTCGGTCAACATGATTAGTTTCAGCATTTAAACAGGCTTATTACTAGGGGGAAAAATGAAGTTGTTGAATGAGTGTATGTGATTGTCTGTCAGCCTTTTAATTCCGCAATAAAGTTTAGTTTTTGAGAGACGTCACGAAACAATGGCCCATGACGTCAATAGCAATCGGCTATGACGTCACTAGCCCTGGCTCTAATCGAGTATGTTCAATTCGCGGCAGAATGTGATTTATGAAATATGTTTATTTTGGAGTAGAAATAGCTTAAACGAGTTAAAGTCGACATACTAGAAAAGTAGCCCTAACCATCATGTGTTTTGCAATAAAGTATAGCTTTGCCCTGAACTATTATAGTTAAAGAACGAGGCCGAAGGTCTTTTTCTTAAGAATAACAAGTACTCCTATCCACCATGGGTCACCAATACTAGAGTAGAGCCGTGATATTACTAGTAAGGTGGATGCCATTTGAAATAACGCCACGAGTGTTCATTACCAGCTATTATACTCACCCCCTTTTGCGCATGCGTGAGAATCCCACTCGCCAGAGCTATGCGTTTGTAGAAGATTACTGTAGAAGCAGTTCTTAATACTCATGTAACTTAATAACAAATATGGTTAAAATAAATTCAAGGTTATATTCGTAATGATCAATTTATGCTCTTTAAGATGGTTATTTTAGTTTTCAGAAAACAATTTTTCTGATTGTTCCCGAGCGTTTTTTCAAAAGTCTGTTTCATTTTCATATCGGCCCTTATAAACATGTATATTTGGATGAAATTTTGTCGAAGTGAGTATCTGTCACGGGCATAATGATATATTTCTGCTTTTAGGATTTAAAATTCAAGGTCTGGGTTCCAAAGATAAAATATTCTTCTTCAATTAGGTGAAATCAAAATCATTTTAACGTAAATACCCATTGTTCCCAGATCATTAGAAAATTGAGAAAAACTGAATAATTCTGTGTCACGCCTCGCTAATCACGAGTCCCGGCCTGAGTGGTCTTAGCTCGTCACAGTGGGTATTCTTTAATTATGTTTTTATTGTAATATAACCCTGTGCTGCTTATCTCACTTTGAGCACATTGTGTAAGCTCACATTTAGAAATCTGCAGAAACTGTGGTAATGTATGAATACTTGTGATATATCATTAAACAACTCTGATGTTCCAATCAATTTGTTGAAACAAAATATATGAATTAAACAGAGTTTCAATTTAATAATAATTAATAAGAATTTCGATTTTGGATTTTAAAACCTGATTGTCCCCATATGTGGCGAGATGAATTAAGCCTTCCTACAGACATATGTGCCCGAGATTTACATCGACATTTACTCATTAGATGTTACTGCTAATGCAACTGTATGTTACCTAACAGCTTAACTTTATCTTATAACTAGCGACAGTTGACAATTTTTGTAGGGAAAAGGTCATATACAAAGTCTATCCCTTACCAAATAAGGGAATACACATGCAATTCGCAATGCAACTGAGTATCTTAAATAGATTGCATTCTGTAATCGGAACACAATTTGAGTGTTGCCAAAAAAGCACACATCAGTTGATTGAAGCAGATACACTTTTGAAAATTTCAGGACCAACTCTGAACATGTAAGTTTTCTTGTTCTATTATATCACTTTAATTAAATATGTGAATATGTCGTCCTACATACAGTACTTCTCCACAGTCGTCCAGATATGGTTAGCAAGTAAATTAATGCAAAAGTATTTTTTTTTAAATATTAATTCGTGTTCCATGTGTCTTTAACGCAAGTGTCTAACTCAGTAAAATGCAATTGTTAGATATACTGCTACAATTTTAAATCAAATTCATTTGTATTGTTAAAAACGCCACCAATAGATAGAACAATACATAGCTCCAAAGATGGACAGGAGAAAATATCATGTAATGAGTAACAATAGTCTGACGATGAGATAAAGTATTGAATACCACTGCGTATCTCGACAGACAATACAAAGACCAATCGGTTTTATGTTAAATGTCCAGTTACCTTAAGCAAATATAACTATGTGAAAAAGGGAACTTTGTATATCAATTTGCATTTAACATTCGTGGTAAGAGTGAAATATTAAAATACCTTCATTCATAATATTTTTCTTTAGGCTTTTCATTTCAAATGAAGACTAGCAGAATTAGGGCCTAGACTGTATTAAAGGCTCGTATCTAATGCACCGTGGTTGTGGACAGATGATGGTTTAGCTATACTTGTTACCATGTTAGACATAAACATAACGGACATTGTCATTTGAGGATATTGGAATTTTAATGAAATATCAGCTTATAATCGAATAAATAGATCATTATTCATAATGACAAATATTGCAAATGAACCTAACTTACTTTATTTTTGGCTAGAATATATTTATTCTTATATGGAAAAAAGATATTGCTCATTTGAATGAGCATGTAAAGCTTAGTTTTTCATCCAACAATTGTTTCATAAACGAAGATAATTCATATGGACTTCAACTATACAATTTTATTTTGCAAAGTGAGTTATATTCCTTCAACATACCAACTTCTAAAAGACCACTCAAAGAAGTCAATTGGTGCATATATCATAGCTACTTAGTCAATAATCGGTCAAATTTGACACAAGTATCTAAATGCAATGCATTACCGGACATATATGGTAAACAAGTGGCTATCAAGAGAACAAAGAAGTAGAGACCGATTAGGCTTGTTGGGCGACGTTGTTATGAAAGCGTTCTGAGATTTATTTTTCTATGAAATATTTTTTATGCTTTCCTTTATCTTATCTTTTGTAATGAGCGATGCCGACATGAGGAAGTTATTGAAGTCACTAGGCGTCAATACAAAAGTTCGTAAACGGGAGAAGCTTATTCACATGTTGAATGAAACGAGACTTTAGATAAATACAAGAAGTCACTTCCGAATAACTTACATTCAATTCATGATGACCAAAAACTTCCTTGTTTTTTTGCTAATTATTACATGAATTACAGACAAGTGTCACAGAGTTTTCCTCAAGGCATACTGAACATTCAGAGGAGCTACCTGATGTACTCACTAACTGAATCAAGATTCAAATTATATTAAATGTGTATTCTGCCATTTAACGCAAACGATATACTTTTAATACACCATATAGCACCAAAATAAACAATAATCAGCAATCTTAAATGTTCAAACGCGATTTTAATTGAAATAGAAATAAAATGCTGTACAGTTAAGTGGCATTCCCTAATACAATGGTTGTATTCGAAACAAACATGAATGTTAATAAATTTAATGCTATGGATTCAAATAAAATGTGTAAGACCTTATTTTCTTTTCCTTTAAAAGAACATTTTTAAACGCCAATATTACATTTGAATTATTTGTTTACCAGATTGACAAGACATTGACAAAATGTTTTACACAACACAGAAGACTTAAACTTAAAGAACACATAGAAAAAATGTACCTGTGAATTCATTCTGTGAATTTAATTTTTTTGGCTATCTTTATCGAGATTTGCTACTGTATGGGACAGGTATCAGGGCTTCAACCAAGACATATAAATGTTCAATCATATCCCTAATTCTTTGAATCTTATTCTTGAATAATTGTAAATTATCAAATAGACGAACTATAAAGAGCTTAGAGTAAAATTTAGTCTCAGAAGAATTTTTTCAATATTGGCAATATTTTTTAACAATACATTTATTAGAACAAAATGGAGCCCAGAAGATGCTTTAACTTCAGACCTAAAACTGAGCGATCTAGACTTGCTATACTTTTCTAGACTGGGTTGGTCATGGATTAAATAGTTCCGCTTTAGGGTCTGGATGACAGACTATTAAGAGCACGATTGTACATACGCTAAATTTGACCAAGGAGAGGAGCTCAGTCTGCCCGATAAGCGATGCTTGTTTACTTAACCTATATGATGCAACGAGATTAACCCCCTGTGGGGGCTGCACAGCAGCACTGGCCGCCGTTCATCCGTAACGCCGGGCGCTTCAATTTGACTTTATGAGCCAAGGGCAGATAATTTCAGAAACTGACTCTAATAGCTGGTAATGTTAATTCCTCGGGTGTACGGACAAGCGTCCCTCTACAATAGTTTCAGCTTGTTCTGAATATCTGATCAACAATGTCTGATCTTACCCTTAGGAAAAGAAAAAGGTTGTTGGATGTTTAATGGTTTGCCATTGTCAAATGTAAAAAGTGTCAATTACGAGACTTTGTGAATGGTGATTCTGTTTTATATATTCACTAAATATTGAGCATATATCTGGCTTTCTATACCAATATCGGGATTGTAAATAGTATATGTTATTATGTTAACATTAATGATCTGATTATATAATATTAATTTTGTATTACGGTTATACATCATAAAATTACTGAAAGCCCCTTTAGGCAATCTATTAATATTTTAAAAGTGAACGTCAGTAATTAACTTCATTTTAGGGGTTTTATGCAATTTTAGACATACTCTTTTAAAAAATGAATGAGGTAGCCATACTTTGGGCACTAGGATTTCCAGTCTAAGTAAACCTAGCCTCACTATTATCCGTTACACTGCTATACTGAGTCTAGAAAGGCTTGGTTGAGAGTCGCGTCAGCCCACGTGACCAAGTTGACCAATCAGAACTGATCTTACCAAGCCACAATAGTCTGCCTTCGCACGTATAACGTTGGAGGGTCATAGGTCGCAGAAAGGTCGGCTGACGCGACCCTCAACCAGACCTTTCTAGACTCAGTATAGCAGTGTAACGGATAATAGTGAGGCTAGGTTTACTTAGACTGTAGGATTTCTAAAATGTCATTATATGAAGTAAAACGTTGTCTTATATGAAAAAGAGGCTCAATAACTATTTTTAAAAGAATGTCTCTGAATAATCCTTAGCTTTTACTATTTTCCAAATTATTATTTTCAAATGTTGACGTTTTGAATCTTCTGAAATTGACATGTGTTTAATGTGTTAATTAAGAATGTCACCGTTGAAGAAAATGTCCACAAAATAAAAAATGGAAGTGATGTGAAGAATTCAAGAGAAAAAATAATAAATTCAGGAGAATATCAAATCAACTTATTCTATTTGTGTACATGATAAACTGTAGCTGTAGGATTTTATCAGTCCTCTATTTGCTTGAAATAGAAATCTGAAAGGGATATTTTGATTAATATTTCACTTCATGTCAGACTGTATTACAATCCACATTGACAACGGCAAATAGTATTTGATTACAAATTCAATTCAAAGATGATTTAAAAAGAATCAGTTTTAACTTTACACGAAAGAATTCATGAACAAAACTGCTTATGTTTCTTAGCATCTAAATGCAATTTTTGCACCTTTTACAAAATATGAAAAATGAAAAACCCTTAATTTATCTCAACTTTTTGTTGTTTGTTATTCATCTTCTGATTTCCTGATTCATTTAATGGTGTGTGTCATGCATGAAGGTGTGAATACCATATCACAACTGGTTTATTCTGGATGTAGCATTTATTTTGCAGTCGACGTAAAAGATATAATACCTAGGATACGTTTGATCGACGTTCAATAATACGACTAAAAACACGAAATAACCTGTAGAGAAAAACTAAGTAGTTTAGCACTGGATTGCCTGTGAACGTTATGTCTGTCACTGACCGCATGGTCCCATTTGATTTACTATCAAATGTGGGGTAATCTAGTAATGATTTAAAATATGTTAAAACTTTGACGATAAAAAGAGATCAGACATTGAATGGAATCATTGTCAATTTTTAAAATGGATTATTGATGCTATTGTCAAAGAGTTGAATGCAGTAGTTAGCATAACTCGCATCAACTGGAACTAGCCATAGCCATAGAATACTCAATCGGTGTTGAGAGTTTTACTATTTGTGGATATAGAGAGATTTACAAGTATTGTAAATGTCTGGGAGGGGAGACTTTAATCCGCTCAGGCACGTATTTAGCTATATCAAGCTGATCTCGAGAGAGGGAACCGGCCAGCAAATATTCACTATTGAAGATCTTATCCGTGAAAATGGATAAGACTCTATTAACATTAAACATCTGATCGGAGAAAGTAGATATTACTACTGTTTATTCTTACCCAAGCGGGCAAGGATATGCCGGGTATTAAAGTTTGCATAATGGTCATGGGAATTACAGTTTTCCTAAAAATAACTCGCATTTTGATTGGTTGACGGAACTTTTTTACACCCATTCATGATTCTCTCGGATTTTCTATTTCAATCGAGGGATATAGATGACAAATCTTATACCTAAGTTGCGAAAGTCACACATTACTACAACATTTTTAATGGGAAATCAAGAGCTTTTGATGTTTTCTTTGCAGTAAATACTATTTCAAATCTTCAGGGCGGCGCTATGTGAGGGAGAGTCGCCAGCCGAACTGCAGTTACGTCATAGCTCTATGACGTCAAACACTTACGTCATAACATTCCTCGCTAGGCTTGTAAAACGTAACGAAAGCTAACGACGTCTAACTTTTTCTTTCTGGTTGTGCGCGGTCAATAAATAGATTTTTTGTCACATGAGACAATATATTTGTGATAAAATGTGACATAAAAATTATTAACTATTTAAAATTAGAGCGTATTTTGCGAACTACTTCGAGCCGCCCATCTGGAAGTAGTGAGCAACATTATGAATGGAGTATGAGTACAATTTGTATTTTACCGGCCGCGCGTAGTTTTTAATGTTACTCTTTTTTCCCCGTTTTATGCATTAAAATGATCTTGGGTAAGAAAAAGAATAACCAACTCGGTGCTCGTTAATTATTGTGTCAAACTCCTCGCTGAAGCTCGGAGTTTATCGCAATAATTAACTCTAGATAGGATTCTATTATTATTAAACATCTTATCAGAAAAATAAGGTAGGACTCTATTATTATCAAACATCTTATATGAGAAAGGAGATAGGACTCTATTATTATTAAACATCTTATCAGAGAAAGAAGATAAGACTCTATTGTTATTAAACATCTTATCGGAGAAAATGGATAAAAATCTATTATTATTAAACATATCATCAGAGAAAGGAGATAGGACTCTATTATTATTAAACATTTTATCAGAGAAAGTAGATAGGACTCTATTATTATTAAACATCTTATCAGAGAAATTAGGTAAGACTCTATTATTTTTAAACATCTTATCAGAGAAATTGGGTAAGACTCTATTATTATTAAACATCTTATCAGAGAAATTGGGTAAGACTATATTATTATTAAACATCTCATCAGAGAAATTGGGTAAGACTCTATTATTATTAAACATCTCATCAGAGAAAGGAGATAGGACTCGAATCCATAACTGCAGAAAACATCTACTGTATAGGGTTTATATTTTTGTGTACCTTTAAATGCTATAATGATTTATCGTGAAAAGGGGACTATGACTATGCAATAAACATTATAACTCGCAACTGCTTCAGCAGAACTGGTAATAGTCATTCGGTGTTGAGATTTCACTATTTACGGACAGATTTACAAGTATTGCAAATGTCTGGGAGTGGAGAATTTAATCCGCTCAGAAACGTATTTGGCTGTATTAAGCTGTTCTCGAGAGGAACCAGTCATCAAACAGTCACTATCAAATATCCTATCGGGGGAAGAAGATAGGACTCATATTCATAATTGCAGAAATGCATCTACTTTATAGGGTTTTCATGTTCCAGCTTTGATTCAC
Organism: Steromphala cineraria; assembly: GCA_916613615.1. Lineage (NCBI taxonomy): Eukaryota > Metazoa > Mollusca > Gastropoda > Trochida > Trochidae > Steromphala > Steromphala cineraria. The sequence goes on from OU744721.1 coordinate 13,679,616, forward strand.
TGACATTCTCCACCTGTCTCTGGTTATCTTTGTACTGTATTTGGTCTTATACTAAGATATGCTTTGCGTGGAGATCTTTTGATAAAATGAATTTGATGTATTAGAATTTAAGATTTATTGAATGAAAAGTATTTAAAAGTAACAATTTTAACTATCACTTAATAACAGAGAAAAGCGGTTGAAAAACGTGTAATGAAATTGTGTTTAAATAAATCTATTGAAGTTTCAATATTCATCACATCTAACAATAACAATGTCATCATTTTGAAAGAGTGAAATAGCTGAAGCCTAACTCGTGGTGTGTGATATACTGAAAAATACATTTTGAGCAACACTAAAACAAAAACAAACATCTCCGCTATAGAAATTTGTAAAGTCGATGTAATATCATGCTTTTCGACGTAATACTGAATACGTTCATCAGATAAGGGTTGGTTAACTTAACAAATATAATTAAAAGTGACTAGTATTATTAATAATAGAAAATATTTTATAGGATAATATTATGCACATTAGTCTTTAACTAACCTTCAATGCCAGTGGTTCTGAAAGTAAGGCTATGAAACTAACCATGCACTGGTTATAAATTTTTCTCCTCAGTGCCTCTACATGTATGTCTCTTCCTTAACTTAGGTTTGGGTGCAATGCTACACTGAATTTCAGTGCAGTACCACCCATGGTTTGCTAGTTCCAGCCAATGCTCGCAGGTTTCACCGCAATACGTAGCCGCAATAGTGTTGCGGGGTTTTCTCCTGGCAATAATACTAGCAGCCGCGATATAAGTGAAATACTCTTGAAAGCGGTGATAAACCCCATACCACCTTCCTTAACTCGCAATACAACCATGAACAATAAGGACAATTCTTATGGATGAACAACTTCTTTATTCTGTGTTTATCCATAAGAATTGTCCTAATTGTTCATCACACCAACTTCTAGAATGTCAATCAAAGAAGTCGCAATACAACCGAAATGTAAAGGAGGCGACAATCGCTTATAACTTGCATTAGAATCTACTAGCATAATAATTCAATAGTAGAGTTACACACTTTTGTGCTACTAAGTGCTGCCAAGGACATATATATTCACAATTATCTAGGAATGGAGACTCTAAAGCGCTCAGTAAGTGATGAGACACTATTTAGTTAATATCACCGAGGAAATGCGTCTTCAAATATCACCACTTAAGTCAAGTTCAGGAAAGGTGGATATAAGTCATATCTTCATCTACTTAATTACATCAACTGTACAGATTAGCCATGTTGAAGTTTGAATTTGATGAGCAACCAGTGTTTACGATGAAAAGTAAATAAAACCTTTAAACGGGCAGGCGCACGTATTAGGGGGAACATAAGGTGATGTCAGAAAAGAACTGAAAGACAATATAATTAAACTAAAATAAGCAGTAATAAATAAAATATAAAATGTAAAGTTCATTCATGCTATTCCTTTTCCTATACAAAATGAATAAAAAGGTGTTTACATAAAAATGACGGCCAATTGACTTTATGTGAATCTTTATAATTCTTTTTCTGACTGTGGATGATTGGTTTGCGATATGAGATTTTTTACACTATCAAAATAATACATTTAGCATTAACGTACAATCATCAGTAAGCAATTGAAAATATAAAATTTTCAAAAACGTGCTATTGCATCCAGATCTCAAAGGTCAGGGTAACAAACCGGAAGTATTGTTTTTAAAACATGCATCATCAATCGTGTCAGTGCCCCGCTTAGCCAATTTCTTTTTATGAACGCAGCTCCTGAAGCATAATTCCCCATGCAGGACACACAAGAGAACAGTGAGTGAATGCTAATATTTCAAATAGATGTCAATCTATTCTTATATGTAATGATCAAGAAAGCCGCGATACAATATTGAAATGTTTTTCGACGATAAAAATTTCATACACAAAATCTTATATAAATAAGGTAATTATGGATATATACATGTACATTTTTGGCAATTACTTTGACTATAGTTTTTATAAATCTACATATTATTTGATAAAATGTAACATCAATATATGACCAATACGGGTGAGGACACACGAGTGGATATTGTTTTGATATCTGCACATGTGCTTTTTAGTGATTCCCTCGTTGATTCTTAGTACTTCTCCATAAAATGACACAATTCATAAAGTTTTCCAAAGTGACACTTGCTTATTCAACACTAGATTTGATACAATAATTCCGGCCTCCTCAGACTTGCTACTAAAATACAACAAATAAATGGTGAACCCCGAATTCCGAATTTTTCATGATTTCCCAATAAAGACTATTTCTGTACCCGATTGACAAGTGAGGATGAGCACCAGACATCCTGTGAGTGGCGTTCAGACAGCATTGTATAAGTAAATGAAGATATCACCACACGTGTCTGGAGTAAAGGTGTGACTTCCTCTTAACGCAACACTTATTCTGGCACTGTTACACATCCACAGTGAAAAGACCATAACATTTAATGAAATCATTAAATATGTGACAATTAACGAATAACGCCTAATGATCTAGAAGTATTTTTCATTCTCAATCTTTAAGATTGTGAAGAGAATGGATGAGCAATCAGATTATGTTGATTTGATAGATCATCATTTATTTCTAAAGTTTGCTACCATTTTCATAGTTGCGCATGCGTTCTAGCACACAACATTGACTTTCAAACTCTTCAATTGTCTGAAAAGGCGACTCCGTGAGTTATCAGGGGTCATATATGCCAAACTTTTCCAAAAGTGTAGTCTGATCGGGAAGTATCCCTTGTTGAAGGGAAGTATCATGATCATGTTTGATAGGTTATATAACTAGCATTCGTGTAAGTTTGACGTGTGAAATTGACTTTTGCGAATATATATGACTGTTTTAAGAATTTCATTGAAAACAAGTTTTCATCACATAATTGGCATTTGGGAATGAATATGAGAGATATTTTGAATTGACATCATGAATTATGCCATTTTCGTTCGTATCAAACAATATGCCACGGAGCTACATGTAACTACCTGACTTCGCAAATTGAAAATAGAGTCAATGAAATTTTATAGCTGAAATGCATTTGGAACGGCACATTCTAACCTAAAGCAGATAAAAGAAGTTGTAGGTTTGATAAGAAATGCATCATTGATAAGTATCGGCGATACTGTAAATGGATTCAAAATCTCGAATTGACTCTAACGGGTGTACTTGATTTACTTGGAACGCATAGATTGTTAAACTGTGTCTATCTAAAGTAATAAACCTTTAACTTTTTGAAACCAACCATTTGCTTACTTAATGATCAGTATGAGACAGGCTACTCCTAGGTAATAATATCCCACTATAAGTTAAAAGATGATGACATCTTGATCATGCAAGGTCTGTCACTGAAATTATATAGATCATCATGTATAATTTTCTGATGAAATGTCTGTATACCTTTGCACTTAACATCTCTTTAGTGAAAGTGGATAGGACCCACAAGTACGGTTGGTGAAATTCAATATTTTCTACATAACAGGCTCATAGGCATTAGCTTTTACTTGTTGAGCAATATACATTTACGTATGTTGGCATATATTTCATATACTCTCATTTAAGAACCATATGTATTATGTTGATAACTTTTAGAAAGTGAAATTTGATGCAAAAATACATTTCAGGTTGATAAATTTTCATCGTTTATAATTACAGATTGACATTAACAATGGAAGATTTTTCAGATTGACTGATTCACTGATTTATAGCAACCATCATGTAAATGTAAATTACTTCCTGAAATAGTATCTTTATTCAGTGCATTATGGTTGGGACAACTCCTGTTATTTAGTTCCTCAGCATGCGTCATAGTATTCCATTTAATGTTTAACAATGGAAATCGTGTTGGCTACGAAGTTGTTTCTTTAGCTATGAATCTTTGAATCAATTATTGATTGAATGTCACTTTGGGTATAAGAAACCTTTGATGAAAATCTGAAATTAGCACAATGATGTAGTACAGAGATGAACATTTTTCATGACAACGAAATAAAAAATGATTTTGGATGGAAAAAAGAAATTCATTCTCGTGGTTTCCAGAAAGCAATTTCATAAACAGGCGTTACTTTTTAATTCATATTAACATATTTGATATAAGATGACACTTTTGTGAGATTCTCTATATCCATGGCTCTTTTCTGTGCTGTGTTCATGTTCACTTGTTTAGGTTATACGCCATACATTTGAGTTTAATGGGTTACCAATAGCTTACAGGGCAATGGCAGTGGTCTTTCAGAAATATAGTACTGAACATTAAAGGACACCATGAATCACCTCAAGCAATGACAGATGACGTCTTTATCTTTTATTCTCTTTGAAGTCTTTTCCAGAAAGCGAGGCATTATCAGCCAAAGAAACCTTCATATAATCTATGTTATTTTTCTGTTTGACCTAAAAATGTTGATTTAAAGTTGATCTTGTTTTATCTTTATCTTTCAAAGAAACGTTGGCCTTTCTTATAAATTCTGATGTAATTTTGATGGTCTAGACTAAATATGATATGTAGACGAATATTTTACATTCCATACGTCAGTTTTACATGCTTCACTGAAATATGATTCTTTTTAAGCTTTCACATGGTGCAATTGCGATTTATGGATAAAAACTGACTTTGTTGTATATTCATTCTTAATTTCGGAGATAGTCATTGCCAAATAATACTTTTACAAACAATACATCTTTTAAGCTCCATTTTCAACTTAACCGTTATAAACAATTTTAATTTGTATTTTGAAACCGTTAGATATTTGCGTTTTAGAATGATAGGTCTATTGATGACATTCTCAGCACAACAGTTAATAACAGAAATATCATATTTTTTTATAAAACATAGAAGAAAAGACAATCGATTCACTGATTGTTTAGTAAGCTTAGCTTTTATATCATAATTCGGCGTTTTTCACCAGGTCAATTAAGCAGCGACCTCTTTATTAAGAAAAACTATCTGATCTGTGAAATTAAAATAAAATGAAGGGTTAAAGTGAGATAAATGATCAAAGTATACCGAACTGTGCATGCCAATAAGTCAAACATAAGTTTGAAAACTTATTTGAAGCATATCATATGCTTGATAACGGTATAAGAATCTATACCGAAACGTCGCCACCGTCCAATAAAGAAGTTGTTCATCCATAGAATTACTCTTGTCTTCCTTATACCATCAACTTCTAGAATGCCACTCAAACAGCTCATAAAGAAAGACGTTTAACACTTTTTTTACCGAAGAATTGAATATAAAAAACTTTACATAATTTCGATGACTTGAGTATGATCCATAATAATACCCGAATGACAAATTTACATGAGTTTCGTAAAACTCATTTTCACATAATTCCTAGTGTATTATCTGTGCACAATCGTTTCTCGTTGAAGAAAAAGGAAATTCCTATAGTATATTATTTTTATTATTTGATAAAAGGTAACATCAATATACATGTATAACCAATACGGGTGAGGACACACGAGTGGATGTTGTTTTGATATCTGCACATGTGCTTTTTAGTGATTCCCTCGTTGATTCTTAGTACTTCTCCATAAAATGACACAATTCATAAAGTTTTTCAAAGTGACACTTGCTTATTCAACACTAGATTTGATACAATAACTCCGGCCTCCTCAGACTTGCTACTAAAATACAACAAATAAATGGTGAACCCCGAATTCCGAATTTTTCATGATTGATTGACAAGTGAGGATCAGCACCAGACATCCTGTGAGTGGCGTTCAGACAGCATTGTATCAGTAAATGTAGATATCACCACACGTGTCTGGAGTAAAGGTGTGACTTCCTTTTAACACAACACTTATTCTGGCACTGTTACCGTCCACAGTCGAAAGACCATAACATTTAATGAAATCATTAATTATGTGACAATTAACGAATAATTCCTCATGATTTAGAAGTACTTTTCATTCTCAATCTTTAAGATTGTGAAGAGAATGGATTAGCAATCAGATTATGTTGATTTGATAGATCATCATTTATTTATAAAGTTTGCTACCATGTTCATAGTTGGGCATGCATTCTAGCACACAACATTGACTTTCAAACTCTTCGGTTGTCTGAAAAAGCGACTCCATGAGTTATCAGGGGTCATATATGCCAAACTTTTCCAAAAGTGTAATCTGATCGGGAAGTATCGATTGTTGAAGGGAAGTATCATGGTCATGTTTGATAGGTTATATAACTACCATTCGTGTAAGTTTGACGTGTGAAATTGACTTTTGCGAATATATATGACTGTTTTAAGAATTTCATTGAAAACAAGTTTTCATCACATAATTGGCATTTGGGAATGAATATGAGAGATATTTTGAATTGATATCATGAATTATGCCATTTTCGTTCGTATCAAAGCCAAACAATATGCCACGGAGCCACTATCTGACTTCGCAAAGTCTGAAAATAGAGTCAATGAAATTTTATAGCTGAAATGCATTTGGAACGGCACATTGTAACCATTTATGACTTTAAAAGCAGATAAATGAAGTTGTAGGTTTGATAAGAAATGCATCATTGATAAGTATCAGCGATACTATAAATGGGTTCACAACGTATTACAATCGCGAAATGATTCTAACGAGTGTACCTGATTTACTTGGAACGCATAAATTGTTAAACTGTGTCTATCTATTAAACCTTCAACTCTTTGAAACCCACAATTTGCTTACTTAATGATGAGTATGAGACAGGCTACTTCTAGGTAATAATGTCCCACTATAAGTTAAAAGCTTATGATGACATCTTGATTATGCAAGGTCTGTCACTGAAATTATATAGATCATCATGTATAATTTTCTGATGAAATATCTGTATACTTTTGCACTTAACATCTCTTTAGTGAAAGTGGATAGGACCCACAACTACGGTTGCTCAAATTCAATATTTTCTACATAACAGGCTCTTGGGCATTAGCTTTTACTTGTTGAGCAATATACATTTACGTATGTTGGCATATATTTCCTATATATATATACTCTTATTTAAGAACCATATGTATTATGTTGACAACTTTTAGAAAGTAAAATTTTAATGCAAAAATACATTTCAGGTTGATAAATTTTCATCATTTATAATTACAGATTGACATTAACGATGGAAGGTTTTTCAGATAAGTAACACACTGATTTATAGCAACCATAATGTAAATCTAAATTGCTTCCTGAAATGGTATCTTTATGCTATGCATTATGGTTGAGACAACTCCTGTTATTTAGTTCATCAGCACGCGCCATTGTATTCCATTTATGTTCACCAATGAAAATCTTTTTTCTTTTTTTTTTCTTTTTCTTGTTTTTATTCCCAATGGAAATCTTGTTGGCTACCCAGTTATGACTTGTCTCTTTAGCTATGAATCTTTGAATCAATTCTTGATTGAATGTCACTTAGGGTATAAGAAACCTTTGATGAAAATCTGAAGTTAGCACAATGATGTAGTACAGAGATGAACATTTTTCATGACAACGAAATAAAAAATGATTTTGGATGGAAAAAAGAAATTCATTCTCGTGGTTTCCAGAAAGCAATTTCATAAACAGGCGTTACTTTTTAATTCATATTAACATATTTGATATAAGATGACACTTTTGTGAGATTCTCTATATCCATGGCTCTTTTCTGTGCTGTGTTCATGTTCACTTGTTTAGGTTATACGCCATACATTTGAGTTTAATGTGTTACCAATAGCTTACAGGGCAATGGCAGTGGTCTTTCAGAAATATAGTACTGAACATTAAAGGACACCATGAATCACCTCAAGCAATGACAGATGACGTCTTTATCTTTTATTCTCTTTGAAGTCTTTTCCAGAAAGAGAGGCATAATCAGCCAAAGAAACCTACAAATAATCTATGTTATTTTTCTGTTTGACCTAAAAATGTTGATTTAAAGTTGATCTTGTTTTATCTTTATCTTTCAAAGAAACGTTGGCCTTTCCTATAAATTCTGATTTAATTGTGATGGTCTAGACTAAATATGATAAGTAGACAAATATTTTACATTTCATACGTCAGTTTTACATACTTCACTGTAATATGATTCGTTTTAAGCTTTCACATGGTGCAATTGCGATTTATTGATAAAAACTGACTTTGTTGTATATTCATTCTTAATTTCGGAGATAGTCATTGCCAAATAATACTTTTACAAACAATACATCTTTTAAACTCCATTTTCAACTAAACCGTTATAAACAATTTTAATTTGTATTTTGAAACCGTCAGATATTTGCGTTTTAGAATGATAGGTCTATTGATGACATTCTCAGCACAACAGTTAATAACAGAAATATCATACTGTTTTGATAAAACATAGAAGAAAAGGCCATCGATTCACTGATTGTTTAAGACATGTGCAAAATTTTAAATTAATCGGATAAATATTTTTCCAGTAATAGGTCGGACAAATCTGATATTGGAAAATGACTCAGTTCAAAACATGGAAATTTGTAAAAAAATAATAAAAAATTCAAATGTTAACGAAATTTGCTGTAACTTCGCACTGCACCCCTCCTAGTATGATAAAAGACATGTGCAAAATTTGAAATTAATCGGACAAATGGTTTTCCCGTAATAGGTCGGACAAAAAATGTTCTCGGACGGACACACACACACACAGACGGACGGAATCGTTGGTATTACTAGATACCCCGGACCGTTGGTCGGGGGTATAACAACAAAACTGCCTAGACCAGTAGAAGTACAATAATGGATAAAGCATTATTTGAAGGCAAACCTAACGTCGCTGTCAGTTTTTTTAAGTTTCGTCATGGTAGCACAGTATACAAATATGTTTCAAAACAGAAATGAAACATTAAACCGATTGATTCTATGGATATGATTTGATAATCTTGTGTAGGATTAATGTATTATCGGTGATAAAAAGCTTTAAAACGTGCACATTACTATCTTTGTTTCATTCTATATGGTTGATATGATCATATAACGCCCTCAGCTGACCTTTTCACTGACCGTCTTGTTACTCTGAGACGTACAAATGCTCCTATGTGAGGCTATTTTAACCATAGAAAACATTCAATTTTCTTCAGATACTTCTCAGAACTAAAATGGACGTAACTATTGAGAATAATCGAGTTTTCGAGTTAAATGACACTAAAAATGTTCAATATCCTTTGTATTACATTGTACAGTAGTGTTCCTTTTTATATACGTATGTATAATGTATTGAATTGGATTGACAACAAAGCATGAACGTTATAAAGGAGAAAATACATATACGTACATCTAGGTTATAAAGATACATACGGATAATACTGAAACTGATTTGATACCATGATATCTGCTCAGAAAGATAAACAAGATACATTTGAAAATTTTCTTCAAGTTAAAGTTGAAAGCTATGTATTTTATTAAGGTATATTACCGTTTGAAAAACATTACATAGTTGTTTCTGTTTCAAATTCTAAGAATACATGACTTGTGAGAGGAAATTACAGAATATTCAAGTCGTACAATGACTCGTTGTTGTTTTGATGGATATAGCTGTGTTTTAATCCATTGGTTTTATATTTCATTGAAAGTTATATGTATTTGGCATATCTCTCAGATGAATATTTACAGCTTTTATCAGTGGTGATAAAATTAGAAATATACAACCCCTTTGTGCACCGATAATAAAGCGTTTGAATCGTATCTTTTCATTCGCTGTAAACTACTTTATGAGATAACGTAAACATTTACATTCATAAATTATTATTAAAAGGTTTATATCTTCTTCTTTTTTTAAGATTAATTTTTTAATTCTTCAACGTTAAATAACAAATTAAGAAATTGGAAGGTGTGGTGACATGCAAACATATTTAAATGTTGGCCATACATGCTTTAATACAAAGTTTGAAATTCTAGGCTTCTGGAACGATGAAGACACTATAATAGGTTAAATGGGCAGTAGCACGTTTCTAGGGGGAATATAATGTGATGTCCGGAAAATGAAAATTAATGGTTCCAATTGAAAGACAATGTATTTAAATCAAATGGAGCAGTAATGACTAAAATATATAACGTAAAATTTAGCCATGCGATTCCTTTTTCTTACACAAACAGAATAAAAGGTGTTCACATAAAATGGCCGCCAATGGATTTTATGTGAATCTTCATACTTTGTCATCTGACTATGGATGATTGGCTTGTGGAATGAGATTTTTGACACTGTCAAAATAATACATTTAACATTAACGTACAATTATCAGTGAAAATATAAAATTATCAAAAACACGTGCTACTGCTCCTTTAAGCAACAGTGATAAAAAGAAATAGAACCCTTATAGCTACAGACAAAGCATAAGAACGGCGCTGCGATAGGTAAAAGGTAAATAAGTCTGTAATATACACTTGTAGGCCTATATATATTGCAGATGTCTGGCAGTTGTATACTTTGTTCTGGAATTTAAAAAGATTTAAATGTTATCTTATCTACAACCAACTACTGGTACTATGATAACATCTCTTACATGCGAATAATGAACATTTTATAGAATTCATAGAAAAAGGTTATGTAAATGACTGAAAATCTGAAGTTTGATTCCTGCCGGTATACAGATAGAATTTAGAATTAAAGATATTGCCAAATTGTTTGTTTTCATCTGTGCGTCAATATATATTTATTCTAGTGATCTTATTGCTTTGATTTTTTATGTCATACAAAGGATTATAAAAGTAACCAGTCAAAGGAAAATGCATGACAACATACAATATGTTATTCTTTATTTGATTTAAATATTATTCATCGAATACATATTTTAAATGATAGCAATTGTATCTTTACACTTACACTCTTTACACTCTTTTTAAATGACATTCTTTCATAAGCTGATTATAAACCAAAACAGGATCATTTGAGATGTTGTTGGTTATGACTTGCTACTGAGTAATGTCTTCCTTTGGCATTTACTTGATGAAATAAAATAATTCATGTGTTAAGAATTTAATCAAGAAACAACAATAATCAATATTAGTTCATACAACTTGCCGTATAGAAAACAGGAACTGTTGGGCAATCAACCCTTGCCACTCAATCAATGTGAAACACATCTGCCTCGTTTCTTAGTCTTCCATTTAACCAGGGCTAAATAGTGAATAGTCCAGTTAAAAGCAAAACTGAAACGTAAGAAAAACATCAATCAGGTCATTGATCAAATCTTTAGCCATGTCTAATAGAAGGATGTAACATTTTTCGGATGTTTAGTCATCTGCCTAACTTCGACCAAGATACATAGCAAAAGGTTTGCCGTGTCTTATCTCTGGTTAGACGAGAGTGTTAGCGTACACAATATATGTGGTTATTTACGGGTTTTGTTTGTTATAAGTAAGTGTCATTTACTCTTCATACCTCGTAATTAAAGATGAAATACTACTAAAAAAATGAAGTACCAAAAAATGTTCTTCAAAGATACTTTTCTTTTTTCGCAAAAGTAAAAGTTCTTCGTAAGGATGAATAATTCTGCTGTGTATGACAACAATTTCTTTGTAACTCTACCTACATTTAATCTTGTTTTGAATTTGGAAACATTGCTGATAATAGTATTTTGGTGGCCTACCTGAATTTAGTTTGTCAAACTTGCATGGGTGTGCTAAAAAGTTGTCACGGATAAAGGACATACAAACCTCTGTTGATTTGAAACCGTTTACAAATGAAATCTGATTCTACAGCATGTTTACGGGAACTATTGAAGTACTTCAAACATAATATATTCAAATCTCACCGACGTCTTCCAAACCTCTTTACTGATTGGCTTTCTGATATAGCCCTCAGAACTAATAGTCTGTAATCCAGACCCCAAAGCAAAAGGAATCTTCTTCATTCTAGAAAATGTTAGCAAGTCTAGTTGTCTCAGCTTTAGCCCTTGGAGTTAAGTAGTCTTCAATAAAACATGACTCATTTTGATTTTATTTCAAATAAAAAAATTAACATAATCAAATCAGTCATAAACTTTTCACGGACTAAATGTCTGTCACGATTTTGAATAACATGAGATGAAAATGCGAGTAAAATATTCGATACATGTTCTTGAAGTTTTTGAATTTCAATAATTCTGTCTATTATAAATTATTTATGATCTTATGAATGACAACTATTGCACTTTATTGTCCCTGTTGATGTTACTTGAGTTAATGGTAGTCGCATCGTATAAAGTTCAATTCTACTCAGACATGATGAGTGCCTGGAGAAATGCAAGAACTTATCTGGTCCCTGAGCTAAATGGAAGGTGATAAAGTTATCTTCTCTTTATAATGTTCAATCCATGCGTCATGCTAAACAATAGCAATGATTATGGTCAATTATTTCATAAAACATTAGCGATATTTGATTTGATGATATAATCATGGGAATAAGAAGGATTTGAGATTGCTAACGAAAGTGGGTTGATGTGAACAAACCCTTGAATTGTTTTCAAAAAATAAAGCTTAGACATTGTATCTTGTCCAACCTTCTTTAATTACTAATTAATCATATTGAAATTTCAATATTACATATTTTAATTAATTAAATCAAATATCACTCATACAGAAATATCAAATATTCAAATTATGAAAAAATAGAGCCAGTGGCTCTGTAGCTCATCAGGCTTCATATCAATTTTGCTTAAGGGTGTAGCAAATGTTGTTCCTTCCTTACTTTGGACCACAGGGTCACCAAATGTACAATTTGGATTCCTCCTTATCTAACTTGGAAGTTTGCACACAAAGTTTCAGCTTTCTAGGCATAATGCTTCTTGTGAAAAAGATGAAATTAGGTTAACGGGTGTGGTCCCTGAGGCCCTCATTAGGGGCCACAGGGCCACCAAAGCTATAAATCATAATCCTCACTGGTCAAAGAGTATATTTACAAGGTTTCAGCTTTCTGGGCCTATTGCTTCCGGAGAAGAAGATGAAAATAGGTTTTAAGGGCGTGGTCCCTCTGGCCCTTATTAGGGGTCACAGGGCCACCAAAGCTACAATTTATAATACTAACTCGCCAAGGAGTCTGTACACAAAGTTTCAGCTTTCTAGGCCTCATGCTTCTGGAGAAGAAGATGAAAATAGGTTTTTAGGGCATGGCCCCCGTGGCCCTTATAAGGGGTCACAGGGCCACCAAAGCTACAATTTATAATCTTCACTAGCCAAGGAGTCTGTACAGAAAGTTTCAGCTTTCTAGGCCTAATGCTTCTGGAGAAGGAGATGAAAATAGGTTTTAAGGGTGTGGTCTCTCTGGCCCTTAATAAGGGTCAAAGGGCCACCAAAGCTACAATTTATAATCCTCACTAGTCAAGGCGTCTCTACACAAAGTTTCAGCTTTCTATGCCTTATGGTTCTGGAGAAGAAGATGAAAATAGGTGTTTAGGGCTTGGCCCCTGTGGCCCGGGGCCTTATTGGGGGTCACAGGGCCACCAAAGCTACAATTTATAATACTCACTCGCCAAGGAGTCTGTACACAAAGTTTCAGCTTTCTAGGCCTCATGCTTCTGGAGAAGAAGATGAAAATAGGTTTTTAGGGCGTGGCCCCTGTGGCCCTTATAAGGGGTCACAGGGCCACCAAAGCTACAATTTATAATCTTCACTAGCCAAGGAGTCTGTACAGAAAGTTTCAGCTTTCTAGGCCTAATGCTTCTGGAGAAGAAGATGAAAATAGGTTTTTAGGGCTTGGCCCCTGTGGCCCTTATTAGGGATCACAGGGCTACCAAAGCTACAATTTATAATCTTCACTAGTCAAGGAGTCTGTACACCAAGTTTCAGCTTTCTAGGCCTCATGCTTCTGGAGAAGAAGATGAAAATAGGTTTTTAGGGCATGGCCCCCGTGGCCCTCATAAGGGGTCACAGGGCCACCAAAGCTACAATTTATAATCTTCACTAGCCAAGGAGTCTGTACAGAAAGTTTCAGCTTTCTAGGCCTAATGCTTCTGGAGAAGGAGATGAAAATAGGTTTTAAGGGTGTGGTCTCTCTGGCCCTTAATAAGGGTGAAAGGGCCACCAAAGCTACAATTTATAATCCCCACTAGTCAAGGAGTCTGTACACCAAGTTTCAGCTTTCTGGGCCTTGTGCTTCTGGAGAAGAGATGAAAATAGATTTTTAGGGTGTGGCCCCTTAGGCCCTTATTAGGGGTCACAGGGCCACCAAAGCTACAATTATTAATCCTCACTAGTCAAGGAGTCTGTACACAAAGTTTCAGCTTTCTAGGCCTTATGGTTCTGGAGAAGAAGTCGAAATTCCACAAAGTTTACGGACGAACGGACGGACGGATGGACGGACGGACGCCGGACACCATGCCATGCCATAAGCCCATCGGGCCTTACAGGCCAGATGAGCTAAAAAGTCATTAAACGCTAATTATCCATCAACTTTCATTCTAAATTATGAAAATAACTCATTGAACATTGAATGATAATCAGTTTCCTAAGATAAATTGATTGCTTTGATAGTCCTTACATATCTACATTGAATTCAACTAAAGCTGAGATCTAGATATAAAATTGCTTATAAGTTGAAATATAAGTTGTCTGGAGTTTATGAAAAAAGTTTTTCAAAATTAATCGAACGTCACAAAAATGAACACAGTATTTGTACACGACATTCAATAAAGAGGAAAGATTTTGAAGTATCCTTGTTCTTTAAAGTTAATTATTTCAAGTAGATTGACAACCGTCTCCGGTTTCAAAATCCAATACATAATAATCTATTTTGCTTATCTCCTAGAAACAGTTACAAGACATACAATGCAAAAGGTCATCGGAGATCAGAAAACATACGATCTTTGAGGTATAGATGTCTCTTTTAGGTGAACCAAACTGTATGACAGAAAACCTAGTCAAATGCCTAACATAAGTATAATATATCTTTTTGTCAATTACCCATACTATTTATACATGTAGCTACTTACAAGATTATAATTAATTCTTCAAAACATGAATTTAAACTAGGGTAATTTCGCACTTACAACATTTAAAGGTAAAACAATTCCAAAAAATAACTTTGAATGTATGATAACTGATAATGAAAACACTTCATTTCTCTGATATTTGATTTTGTTACGAATGAATTTGGGAAAGTAAAATGTCCCCAGTCAAACCAGCAAAATATAACAAACAATTGTATTTGATAATTACAATGTTATTAATCTAATTATAAACAAGGTGTTTAAGATTACAGTATCAAGCTAATACGAGTTATAATACAATGTCAAATGAGTCACACAAATAGTCTAGCTAAATATAGTCACCAATCCTTATGAATCACAAGTTGATGAATGATGAAACTGTCAGTAGTCTTGAATGTAGATAGATGGATCCAACTTGTTACGGTGTCCAAAATCAGTGGCACGGCAGATGGTCCCAAAATCAAATTGTAAGAAGCAAGGTGATCTAAAGTTCAGAGGCTTTATCGTCTCTAATAAAGTTCGCTAACAAATAACCGGAGGACAAACAACTTCATTTGTCTAATTACGTTTGACTTTAACTGATTGATTCTCATAAAGCATTTCTCTGTCGATAAAACCTGTAAACTTTGTTAAAAGCTGTAAAGCTGATCATCAGATCTAGTTCATAAACACAAATAGAGGTAAATGACATTTCAGGATCTTCTCTATTCTGCTTCTTTCACCTCAACATATGTGTGGAAGTTATTGCTTAACTTTCCAAACAAATTAGGTATATGTAATTCGACATACAGACATGCTATTGTTTTCCTAAATTAATGATATTAAGTTATGTATCTAATCTTCTGCATCCATAGACGATGTCGTGATTGCACGGTAAATGGAAACTTTAACAATCTAATCTTCTCCAGAAACTTTAAGCATAAATAACCTTTGAAATTAATTTCATATTTTGAAGCCTATTACCCTTAAATTAATAGATGATAAGTGTAGGTGTTTTGTAGACTGTTCCCCCTCTCAGCATAATCAATAGAAACATTTCATCATATTCCATATTACATATCATGATTCAGATTAATCATGAATCTTGCAAACTTAAGCTGCAATCAAAAGTTATAAAATTATGGTTAAAATTACAATTAAATATAATTATGAACTTTTTACGTCACCACCCACTTTTTTCTGTCTACCAGGTTTACCCTAAAACACTTACAAGCTTACATGAAGTATGTAAGGTTTGGCGGTTAGATTTTGTTCTGTAGAAAAGATTGCAACCCATTGATGGTAAAGTTGGCGGTAGGCGCTGAATGATTTGAAGAAGTGTCTAACTTAAAAGAACAATTCTGGGTGACAATAACTAATAAATTTCGAATGAGCGGAGGAGAAGGAGAGAAATATCGTTTATAGCATAGAGAAATATCGTTTATAGCATAGAGAAATATCGTTTATAGCATAGAGAAATATTTTTTATGTGTTAAAACAAAAGAATTCACTGACCAATAGTAAAATTATCATACAAGAACTCTGTACACTCAATTCAATCATCTATTTAAGCACAACGACCAAATATGATTTTATTGCTAGTTTTATTTGGCAAGTGTATTATTATGGCCCATGAACTTTTAGTATTATTTACATAAATTTAGAAGAAAACATCGAATTTGAATGAAATATAACAATGACAACTGACTACGATAAACAATGTAGACCCTAAACCAGACCTCCCTGAACTGGTTCCCTGTAATTGTAGGATCAAGACAACCTTAAAGGGGCAGTAGCACACTTTTTGATAATTTTATATTTTAAAATTTTCACTGATAATCGTAAGTTAATGCTAAATGTATTATTTTGACAGTTTCAAAAATCTTCTTACACAAGCCAATCATCCATAGCCAGGGAACAAAGTATGAAGATTCTCATAAAATCCATTGGCGGTCATTTTATGTGAACACCTTTAATTCATTTTGTGTAAGAAAAAGGAATCTCAAGGCTAAATTTTACGCTATATATTTGAATTATTACTCCTCCATTTAGTTTAAATATATGGTCTTTCAATTTGAACTATTAATTTTCATTTTCCTGACATCACCTTATATTCCCCCTAAAAACGTGCTACTGCCCCTTTAAAATGTGATTTAGTCTCTAACTTGTGCTTTCAAGTCATTCACAGAATGTTCATCATAGGTTAATTATAACACTAACGTTGAACTATTTCTTTACTGCTGAAACTTATACACATTAGCGTACAAATATAAACGAACAAAAACATTTATGTTTGTAGATCCCAATGTCACTTTTACTACAGCCACAGAATATGTGATTACAGAAACATAAATCACGATTACCAAATAAGAGAAATTATCGGATTTGTGTATCTGAAAAATGGTTATTCTTATTTTCACTACTTACTTATTCATTCACAACTGTTAGACTATCAGTGTTTAGCAATAAGATCAGTCATCAAATAAGTACTAATCTCTGATAACGTTTCACACGTCATGGTTAGTGTCAGGATTAATGTCGTGGGCAAGCATTCGTCAGTTGCTTTCGAATGTTATTGCATAAACATATAAATACAGTAGAACACGGATATAACGAATTTCAAGGGACCAAAGAATTCAGTTCGCTGTATCCGGTGTTCGCAACTCACGTTTGGCGGCATAAGGCTCTTGACGGGACTGAACAATTCGTTCACCATATCCGATTGTTCGCTATATGCGTGTTCGCTATATCCGTGTTCTACACTCATTCAAGGGTCCGGTGTGAAAGCGTTTTATAAACTTCCATTTTTCTTTGATACAGACTAGGAGTAGGACATACTAAGATCTTGAAGTGATATACTAAGATCTGTTGCACGAATGACCACTTTATGTTTCTTTTAAAATAAGATTTACCGTGTCTCATTTGATTTAAATTATTTCATTGTCAACAAAGGATAGCTCGGAACAGGAATCTCTAATGATTGATGGAGTGGTCTGTTTAAACTTTTAATAAACTGTTTGTTCAATGTGTACATGATTTCAATTGATTAACGATATGGTCAATGTACAATATGTTTGTGATACTCTTGTATATGATTGTGGGGTTCCACCAAATGTTATAAGCAGTCATATTCTACGAAATTCCTAAAATTTACAAGGCACTCCTATCTTCAATCTATACTGTTAATGCTTGGAATTCGCTGTATACAAACATTAGATATTCAGCGTCTCTGACACAATTTAAAATTTTGATTTCATGTAACAGGACATTATCTCCTACATCTACAAATAATACATCTTATGGTCCAAGACCCAGTCAAATTCTTCTTTGCCGGATGCGCCTCGGTTGCAGCGATCTCAATTCACATTTATTTAGTAGAGGGTTGTCAGAAAATAATAATAATAATAATAATAATAGTTCATTTGTAACGCGCGTGACTCCATGACAAATCATGCTCTAAGCGCACAGATCCAAAATTCACTCATCAGAGAAAGCTTGGCTACACAAATGAGTTTTTAGCCTGGACTTAAACAAGTTTAGAGTTTCACAACTTTTTATGTCATTTGGTAGTTGATTCCACTCTTTTGCAGCAACAAATGAAAATGATCTATGACCATAGGTAACTGTTTTTGTAACTGGGACAATCAAAAGATTCTGAGACTGTGATCGCAATGATCGAGTCGGGGTGTATGGCACAATACAGTCACAGAGATACTTCGGAGCATGTCCTGAGAGACACTGGTATACTAAGCACAGGATCTTGAAACGAATTCTCTGTTGTACAGGAAGCCAGTGGAGGGTACGGAGAATCGGGGTGATGTGCTCGTATTTCTTGCAGCGCATTACTATTCTGGCAGCCGTATTCTGAATACGCTGAAGTTTGTTTACAATTACCTTCGGTGCATTACCGAGTAAACTATTACAGTAATCGAGTCTTGAGATTACGAGTGAAAGTACCAGGGTTGCAGCAGAGTCTTGGCTGAGAAATTTACGTATATTCCCAATATTGCGGAGTTGATACGAGCAGGCTTTGGCAATATAGTTGACATGCTTGGACATCGATAGTTCACTATCCAGGTACACTCCCAAATCTTTTACTGCTGAAGATAGTGGAATGAAAGAGCTTCCTATCTGTAGACCTTGCAGATTCGACTGCTCACACCTTGAACGTGGTCCTATAAGTATGCACTCTGTCTTTTCGTCATTCAACTTCAATCTGTTCCTATTCATCCAACTCTTGATTTGGGCACAACATGAAGTTACACAATCAGCGGCTGCAGAGGCTTCTTCTGGCTGTGGTCTGAAGACTGTGGATATCTGAGTATCATCAGCGTACTGTTGACGTGGCAGCTGATATTGATCCACAACTTCCCCAAGCTGTTTGGTATAGAGAGTGAAAAGGATCGGTCCAAGAACCGATCCTTGTGGAACACCACAACTAAGATGTACTGGATCTGATAGCTGACCATCAATGAGCACAGACTGTGTTCTATTTGAAAGATAGGACCTAAACCACTCCAAGGACGAACCTGCAATTCCAAAGGCATTTTCTAGGCGAAACAGTAGTCTTTCATGGTCGACCGTGTCAAATGCGGCGCTTAGGTCAAGCAATACCAGCAATGCAGCGTTCCCTGAGTCGATACCAAGTCTCAGAGAATTCACAATGTGAAGAAGAGCAGATTCTGTAGAGTGGCGTGGGCGATATGCAGATTGGTATGGATCATAAAGATGATGTTCTTCAAGATGATATGCCAAGCGATCACGAACAGCCCTTTCTATAACCTTAGAAATAAAAGGAAGGTTTGAGACTGGCCTATAATGTTTTAAGACATCATTATCTAGTCCTGGTTTCTTGAGTAATGGCTTCACAACAGCATGGCGGTAAGATAAAGGCATGGAACCACTCATGATACTACAATTCACAATGCCTGTAATAACAGGCAGAAGTATATCAATGTTGCTGATCACAACTTTGGTAGGAACTGGGTCCAAGATGCATGACGTGGGTTTAGATGCTTTTATTATCTTCAAAACGTCGTCTAATTTGTAGGGACTTAGAGTCTGGAGCCTTTTGGTACTATCGAATTCATGTTGAGCCACAACATCCACAATGTCAGTTGAAGTGTGATCCTTGGTAATCTGAAGCTGAATGTCTTCAATCTTCTTCCGGAAATAGCATGAAAACTGTTCAGCAATCTGGGACGGAGATCCAATGTCAGGGAGTGAGACATTGTCTTGTTTACCCATCAGTTTGAACATAAGTTCAAACAGGGCTTTAGAGTCTGATTTGCTCTCCAAAATTTTTGAGTTCATAAAATTCTGTTTTGATTTCTTTAGTAAAACTGTGACTTTGTTCCGAGCAGCACAGTAGAGTTGTCGGTGAATTTCAAGATGGAATTTCCTCCACTGTCGTTCTGCAACCCTCCTTTCGGCCTTCGCTGTTTTCACTTCAGACGTGAAAAGCCAACCAGCATCAGGTCTTTGAGGCAAGTTTTTCACCTTTTCAGGAGCATACTTGTCTAACAGCTCTAGAAGCACAGAGTTGTACAGTTTCACATATTCATCCGAATCAGTTGGTGAAAGTTTGAGAAGAGCGGAATCCAATAAGTCAGAGCGGAAAGACGCCATATCCGTGCCTGTTCTTGTGGGGACATTCGGGAGGATCCTTCAAATTACTTCTTTAAATGCCCATAATATGATAGATTGTGATCAAATCAATACTTTTTTAAAAACGAAACATAAAAATTTATCTTAAGCGGATCCACAAATCCAGAGAATGATAATGAATCCTCTAATAATATCTGTAAACAATTTCATATAACCGATTTTCATAGCTTTTTCCTAAAATCTGTACAAAGTCCATTTTTAGACAAGGCTAAATATTATTTTGAATTTAGTAAGAATAATTGCAAATATTATATTGCCATTTGATTTGATATCTTAATCGTTTTATGTGTTTTCATGAGAAGCATTTGCTGCCTGTTGGCTTATCATTTTTCCTTATTATATATATATTCTGAATGTTGTGTATGTAGTGTAATGTTGAATGGAAATAAAATACTGTTTAAATCATATGATTGTGGGCGTGAAGACAATAAGTGGTGAGCTGTCTACGCGTTATGTAAACCTCCATTCATGTTTATCGATTACTATATGTAATATAATAAATAATAATAATAAAAATGCCCCTCAAAGAAATTACTTTATTTGAGCTTAATAAGAATGAAAATTCCCTACACACAAGAAGTATACATTCAGAACTTATTTTAAAACTTTCGATTGAAAAACGAAATGATTTATGTCAAATTGCATTCTGAATGGATGACAAGTTAGATTAATGGCATATCTACCTTAAATCTTTTCAGGAGGCGTCTGCTTCAATAAATGAACTAAACGTAAAGTAATTGGGCATCTATGACCACACACCGTGATTGTCTCATCTTTAAAGCATACATAATAATTATGATCCTGCTTTGACGAAACTTCATATAAAAAAAATCATATAAAAAATCAAATAACAACCAAAAAAAATCATTGGATAATTAGAAATCTTTCACTTCTTGACAAAACCATCTCATCTCATACAAAAACACTATAATTATACACAATGTTAGTTACGTCAGAAGAGGAATCAAGTATAGTCACGTGCACGATTTAACAGATTACATTGATTATTTGTGCAACTCACTCCGACAAATGTTGTTGGTTCGTGTGCATACATCTCTGCTATATATTGTATGACACATATGTGGTTTACAGAGTGAATACTTTAAAACCAGTAAGGCTAAAGAGAACGTTCCCATTCTAGTTTAGGATATCCAAACTCCAATCTTAAATGACTTAAGAGAAAAGTTATGTTTTAACATGATCAATGAATAGTGTTAGACAAAGGTCCAAACATTTTAACAATATGCAACTTTTTAAGTAGAAACGTCGAAAATAACGTGTTTGGTGAGACTCGATTTCAGAAATTTCCCGAGAGTTATTTAGATGATATATCTTGGCTCAACCTAAGTAAATTTAAATTGAAGTAAATAATAAAGACATTTTTATCTCAAGAGTTCTAAGAATGCTGCCGCTATTTTACTGAATATTTCAAACATAAATGGTAAATTTAACTTGATATTAACCATAATTCATATATCTAACAAAAGGTGTATATTAGAACTGAATTCGAATGAATGCCGGGTGTATACCACCATGTTTGATATCAATTTACCTTAATGTCTAAAAAAGATCATACTTAATTCAAATTTGTTGTCGGAATCAAATGGTTTTTTTATTTTTCTACTTCACTCATTTTCGACTCAAATAATCGAAAGAGTTGCTTAAACCCTTGGCCGAAAGGTCCACATTTCTAGGCAAAAATCCAAACTTCGAGTATCATTATTTATATGTGTTCTTAAATCTTGAGCGAGTCACTGCAAGGTCAACCCGACACTATACAGAGTAGGATCATAATTCAACTATTCTTATCTGTGTTCCATTAGCAGAACGTTAATCATATAAGTGAAATAAAACATTTTCTTAATTGATATTTATCCAATTATTCTTTTGTTCACGTGTATATTAAATGTTTGATGGGAGAAGCCGGTATTTCAACGAGTATGTTAATATTTACAAGACAATGAAGAAGATGTTATCAAGAACGTTTTAAGTAACTCATCCATCAATGACTTTGATTGTGAACATAAACAAGGTTTATGAGTATATGCTTACCCATTCACCAAGGAGGCGGAGACAAGGAGTAAACAGATACTTTTATGTCTTTATTTTCACAATGAAGAATTTGTATCAAGGACATCTTGCTTTCTAACCAAGTGCAGATGAAGCATAAATCAAGCATGTCAACTATTACTTAAAATATACATAGACTCGAAGACCTGAAAAGGAACTCTTATCCTAATCGATTTCCGATTCTAATCTTAGCTCAGTCTCGTTGCGCTTCAGTGAGTGGTGCGTTTCCATTAGCGGTTTTTACACGAACCACTTCTAATGAAGTGTCTTTGGGGATAGGGGCTCTAGAAAAAACGAAGCTTTTGTGTGTGTACTCACTGTGTATCAAGGACATATTTGTACATGTATGTTGAGAAGTTCGATTCCTATCACAGCATCAAGATTAGATTACCATCAAATATAGCAAATATTGTAGTATATAGGTCATTGAGGAGTCAATATAAATTTGATTATTAATGGATTTTCGACAATATCAAGGTGTAGTTCCTTAAGTGTCATGGGTATAATTGATATTATTGATGAAATATCACTTATATATCATCATTTTGTTGACAAATAATATATTCTGGGTTAGAAAATAGAATTATATCCTTGATCTGATTCACTATAGTAAGCCATAAACATAATAAAGTGACAAAAATTCGTATTTCAATCAATAAATGATATATTTAAAACTACACAGGATTGACACAGCTGTACAAGAAGTGAGTAGTGCTAGAACAGATAAAACAACTCATCTACAACCTTTATAACACCATTACCATAATGCTACCTGATAAAATGATGTGTATTTTTCAAGAGCCACATTACATATACAAACAATTCCCTTGCCACAACAGTATCCCTTACTTAAAAGGAAACCCATGGCTGTTCCGCACGGGTTTTCATGTACTTGCAATCCCCGGAAGTGGATCGATAATCAGAGTTGTCTCCCTTGGTACCTTGTTAACGATCTGTCATTTCAGCAACAATGAGATGCAGCTTTAATATCTCAACAAAAGGTCTGTTTTACAGTTGCTGACCTGTTTCACGGAGCTGGATAGATGTAAAATGGGACAGCATCATATGATACGAGCTTGGATTGAGGCCCTATGCTATGTTGTATTTGTGAGATTAGTTCATGTTCTACCAGCATAAATCAATAATGGATCGTAGGCCTTGTGCTGTACATGTTTCATTTCAACATAAAATGTACAGATTCCCTTTGACTAGGATGATCGTAATTCAACGCTTTATTATTGGTTAAGGGCACCTTGGCACTAAAAGATCTATGTGTAAATAGGGCCTGATAGGCATGCGCCTGAAGGTAATGGCACACTGTAAGGGCAGAGAGGTGTAGACGGATAGTAAGACAAATAAAGAGTGACAAGTTTTTAAAAAAAGAGTAAGGAGTGAAATAAGGCAAGGGGCATGGTGACAAATTTTGAAAAACAAAAAAAGTGTAAGGAAATAGGCAAGGGGCATGGTGACAAATTTTGAAAAACAAAAAAAGTGTAACGAAGAAGGCAAGGGGCATAGTGACAAATTTTTAAAAGCAAAAAGGTGTAAGGAATGAAATAAGGCAAGAGACATGGTGACAAATTTTGAAAGACAAAACGAATTACGGATTGAAATAAGGCACGGGGCATGGTGACAAAGAAGAGACTGAGAAGAACCTTCATCAAGTCATTGACGAATCCCGAGGGGTTGCGTTCCTCTCTCAAAGAAGTTCCTAATATAGTACACGTTGGGAATCGTATTTCACTTGCACATTAAACGTATACAAGAAAAGGTGCAGGACAGACAGGAAACTCTTATTTATCAAACAAGCTAGACACATATCAAATGATCCTAGGCAATCATTTAAATAGTTTAAACACCACTCCCAATAAGGCAAATTCTGTTTCGGTCTTTGCATGTACACCTCTTTATTTTATCCTTTTTCTCGTGATCTTTCAACGCTCTGTTTGCGTTTATTGTATTTTTATTTCAATAGTTTTGAATTGTGATCTACAGAGACCGTTTTGAGAATTGATATATTGAAATTGTTCCAAATACAAACAATAAAACGTGATCCAAAATTATTATTGTAATACAATCGGGTTTTTTGGTTTTAAAAGCCCAGATTCAAAAGAAGATAGCATGGTATCCACAGCAAAGATAATTCTCGTTTGTATTGGATCAAAGTCACTACGCTGGATGAATATGAAACAAAGAGATAAGACATGAGTCACTTGGGATTTCACTCCACACACCATCACTTCCAATATTGTGTAGGGACGGAGTTCCAGAGACATTTAGTTCAGGGTGACATGGACATTGAACAGGAACATCACCATCGACCATACGCAGTGGCTTTGTAAATGAGTTGTGATCTCCTTAAGCTTTATGTAAGAAGGTCTTACTTGGAATATCCATTACACTGTTTCAACATAGTATTCATATTAAAACAAAATGGAATAAACTTATATCCAATAATCTATCATCACAAGATTTCGCAAAAGGTTGGTTGTTCTGTGTCTAATGATACTGATGGAGGTATATGTTACTGTTTTTAAATGTGTACCTTATTTCCTCGAATATAACCCCGGGGTTCTATTTCACTCAGCAGTTCATACCGATACTTTGAAAGAGAAAAGGCCCGGGTTATATTCAAGACTATTATTTTCGAGGCCTGGGTTGTAATCGAGGAAATACGGTCTACGTCTAACACATCACACGCAGTATTGACAACATATCAAGGAGACAATATTCTAATCCAGTTTGACGATTGGATTTATATAGATTTAACTAGTACTATAAACATAACTTTATTATTCAATTGAATAATTTATGAAAATATTAAAATTCATGTCTTCTAACATTTCAGCTGCATGTAAAAGTTTTCGCTTATTCATCAACAAAGTGAATATATGTTTATTTTAGATATAAATTAAATGTGATACAAGAAAGGATTGCAGTTCCTATAAAACATTGGTATTCATCTCAAGCAAAAAGGACTTTTCGATACATTCCACTACAAGTTCTGAAATGTTTTAGAGAAAAATATATAATTACATTCTTAACCTTTTAAATATTTAAATATGATTCAATAAAACATATTGTAAAAAATGTCTATCGCTGAGGGATCCAAACCCACATCCTAAGATTCAACCTTCTCTACATGATTTTAGTTTAACAATAAAATGTTAACAGGCCATTTACATTCTCAACACAAGAGTGAATGCTTAAAGTGTCGATGTAGTGGGCGATTGAACACACATGACCTTTGACCCAATGTCAAAGGTATAAGCAAACAACTTCATGCTCGCGAGTAGATAAGGGCTGTCACTTATCACCTGGGTTAAAAGCATCTTAACGTAGGACTGTTATCTCGCCGTCACCCCGTACACCTGTACATGTGTACACCTGTATAGTGATGCGTCCAAAAAGTGCGTTCACCTACTTTCAAAAATTCTATGTAGACTTATTTTAGTAAAAGGGTAAAATAAAAATATTACTAGTGCAGTAAATTAAAACACTCTAGTGTTCACAACACAATGTGTTTACAATAGGACTTTTATTCAATTAAACGTTACTGTTTCAAATTTAAACGTACTTAAGATAATTATCGGTTTCATTAGGATGTCAGTGCAAGTTATTCAAATAACTTTTCTTCCCTTTGACTATAAGCTATATCTGTTAAATTGAGAAAAATATATTATTATTTTAACCCTCGTAAATAACCAATACTGTTTTTACAGCGAGTATATATTACTTATTTGTAACAAATTGTTTATGACGATGAAACACAAAAGAATAAGTTTTTAACGACTTCAGCGTATGCATAAATGGTAAATGTCAGTAGTTTTGCATTAGCTGTGACAGTAGGTGAACCTACTTTTGGGACGGAATGGAAGTGTAGTTGGGTGTATATATGTATACGAATGTATGTCTCCCCCTTTAAAGCCCACTCAGCCTTAAGTGCTTGTAATATAGGTCATCAGCGGTTTGTAAAATTAGAGACCAAAATATAAACTTTGGGTTTCATCAAAAGTGAATTACAAGCAGCTTCATGTATGAACGACAGATGCAGTATAACAGAATTATATATATATATATATTGGACAGTTAAGGATTTATGTTTTAGAAAATAAAAAACAAATTGTGTCCTAGTCACACTCATGAAATATTAATGACAAAAATTCAAATATCCCTCACTTGTTTTGTCCCTTATATTATAATATTTATTATTTGAATTGTCAATTCGATTCATCGTCTTCGTATACGTATATTTTTTCATGCATCTGCTACTATCAGATGAACTATCGGGTTAACTTGGTTTGTCAGTAAAATAAAGGCAATCGACTCTGCACATCATTTTTAGATTTTTTTCCATATCCTTATTCCCTTTTCGCGTGGTAAAACGGTAATTTTCTAGCTGTAGGTAGTAGTATATATGTGTTCATGCTTGGCTAAGACTGAATCAAGCATACATTACCAGTTGGATCCCATTGACTGATTTTTATCTATCTGAGCTGATAACAATTACAACCAACAGCGCCACGCTAGTAGAAGTAATAACAGCAGCAGCAGCAGCAGCAGCAGTAGTAGTAGTAGTAGTAGTAGTAGTGGTAACAGCAGCAGCAGTAGTAGCAGCAGAAGTAGTAGTAGTAACAATAATAGTAGCAACAGCAACAACAGCAGCAGCAGCAGCAGCAGCAGTAGTAGTAGTAGTAGTAGTAGTAGTAGTAGTAGTAGAAATTGTAGTAGAAGTAGTAGTAGAAATTGTAGTAGAAGTAGTAGTAGGCCTAGGTCCGTATTTAGAAGTTACAAATAAATGGAGCAGGGTCAATTGTTACAGGGGCGATTACTCCAAATGTTTACGTTCAAGCAGAGTTTCCGGTAGTTTAGCGTTAGGGTGTTGATCGTCAGTTTCCCCGTTACATGCCATTAAACAAAACTACCCTACTGTTGCAATTGCCCAAACGTCGGGTTCAATTATTACATTTAGGGTACAATATTGAAATGATCATAACTTGAAACTACAAGTGAAAGAACGACAGATGACACTCAGATATTAGCCTAAGTTGAGATGTAAATACCATTGTAGTACAGGTTTACTCATATATATATCTATATATATATAGATAAAATTGGAAAAGTTTACTGGTATACAGTTTTACATAATAAAAAGATAAAAAATGACACGAAGCCAATCAAAACTCCAACATGTTTCAATGGTATCATCAGGGAGTATATATATGTACAGCATGTGACACATTAATAAAATACTCTTCTTCTTCTTCACTGATCGCTCGTGACACATACAGCAAATTCGGGCAAATTAAGCAAAAGTGTTATAATTGCAAGAAACTAAAATTTCATCAAGCGTTTCATATGTTATATTTTTCATAGACTACAAAATGCTTAAGTTGGATTCATATTAGTGATAGTAGTACTTGTAGTACTAAATATATGCATTACAAAGGCACACATTAAGGGGCGAACCAGAAGACAACTTTTTACAGGCTTGAGTATTTTCTACAGTGCTAACAATACACATAAACATATTAATTTCTTTGAAGATGCATGTCCTTATTATTTGTATATTTTGAAAAATTATCTTAAGATATATGAAAATTATATAGGTCGATAGGAATGAATTGTATTTTGTACACAGAATAGGATATAAAAAAACGTTTCATTTCTGTTAACTTTTTCCTTTGATAAATTCATAACGTCTAAATTAACAAGTTGTAATGTTACAGGAAATATTCTGATACGACAGTGTCTATTATCCCAACCACGTGTTTCAAGGTCAGTGTCGCAATGCCCGCCCACCTCGTGCTGAGAAATGGGACTCGTCCACCCGTTCAGTCACGATTTCCACCCACGCATGCGCGGGCTAAGGAGGGACTCAGTTAAATTTCCGCTTTCGCAACAACAAGTAGATCATAAACGTATAATGTTAAACAGTGATATCTCATCGTTGAATTGTAATGGTTGATATGGGAAGGGGTGCAGTTTATTTTTTTATATTCATTTTCCCTTAATCTTTTAAAACTTTTATCACTGTATGTATCCGTCAAGTCATCTGTTTTCAGTCATCATGTGTTTTCGGTCAGTCATTTTGACTCCCTTTTGTGAACATATCCAAAGGGATATTAACGTATCTTGTGGATTATTTGCAGCAGAGGGTTCATAGGTGCATCTAGGAATAGTTATTTAAAATATAATTTGCTTAAGAAAAAATATTATGGCCAAAACATAAAAAACATCACATTTTAAAGCAAATTTTCTAATACCAATTTTCTATGGGAAAGAAAGTTTTTTTATTTTCAAACCTTGCTCTAATAACTGTCCAACTTATTTCCTTGTAATTCTTTACATAATGAGATGTCTTGATGTGATAATATGTATGGTCACTTGCCATTTTAAGAAAAAATATATTCATCGTTTTCAGTGTTTTTTCTTATCAAAATTATTTTAAAAACTTTAAATGTTATCTCAGTGGTTTTGAATGATTTTCCAATAGTGCACAATACATTTTAAAAAATATGGACAAACTCCAAGAGAAGCTTTTATCAAAGCACCTTAAAGTATCAGAACTGATATTCCTGTCGGAGAAATAGTTAGGTCACCCTCTAAACCCAGTGTTTTATGTTTTTCGATTTTTCATTATGAAATATGATGAATCAAAGTTTTTTTATTTAGAATAATATTTACTTTAAAAATATCAATTAAATATATTTAGTCAGACTTTTGTCAACTTTCTGTGTCATTATGAAACATAAACTTTGAAAAACTGTCCTGCATATTCTAAATAACAGAGGTTCAAAAAAGTGACTGAAAACACATGACACTACTTCCAAAGTTATGTTAAAAGCATTCTATTTTGTACAAATGTTAAATATAATTGGTTTTCATAAATTTTCTATTAGATAACATGGCAATGAATGATTAAGAGTAATTTCTCATCAATACCTGTGGTAATTTTTCAAATACAGGTCTTTATTCCTTATCTGACTGAAAACCCATTACACAAGGATACTAAGTATAAACAATTAGATAATGACTACCACAAACGTTTACATCCCTTCGAAATATATATTGTAATCCATTCTAATGATATACAGCATTGGATTGTTTGTTTGTTTGTTGGATATATGTTGATGCTTATATTATTGAAATATCAATAACCCCATGCCAGCACCTAAATATATAGAAAACATAAATGATCAAAATATTAAAATCACGTAACAGCTTTATTGTAAGGATTATTGAATTTTCTTTTAAAGGGGCAGTAGCACGTTTTTAGGGGGAATATAGGGTGATGTCAGGAAAATAAAAATTTATGGTTCCAATTGAAAGTCAATGTACTTGAACTAAATGGAGCAGTAATAATTCAAATATATAACGTTAAGTTTAGCCATGCCATTCCCTTTTCTTGCACAAAATGAATTAAAGGTGTTCACACAAAAATGGCCGCCAATGGATTTTATGTGAAGCCTCATACTTTGTCCTCTGAATATGGGTGATTGGCTTGTGTAATGAGATTGTTGACACTGTCAATATGATACATTTAGCATTTACTTACAATTATAAGCGAAATATTTAAAATGTAAAATTATCAAAAAACGTGCTACTGCCCCTTTAAAAACAAATAATAGTTATATATATATGAAAATAAAATACTTCAGACGACACTTGGTGTAGATATCATTTCAATGATGACTGGATGCATCGCATTTCGACTTGTTTACAAGTCTTTTCAACAGTGTGGAGAGACGATAACACATAACGTTTGGTTTAAACATGTTTTATTTCCAAGAATGAAACAGGATTGGCAAACAAGAAAATAATGCAAGCTGGCATAATCTGGCTTATGTTAATGCTCCTCCCTACAGTTGGTGTTATAGTGACGTGATGGGCAGATTACAGAATACATACAATATATAAAGAGACAATATTGAAACAATGATGTTTGCGAATTAGCAATTAACAATATAACAATTAAGGCTTATATTCATATATAATATTAGAGTATTTTAACATAAGCATGTTTCAGCAAGGCAAGAGCACAAATAAAGTAAAACCATTTAAACTTTAATCCGTGACTTTGATCGCATCAGAGCATAATAAAAGGTTTATTAGATCGTATGCACTTACAGTAAAACAGTAACAAGCCCAACATTTTAACATATACTGTCATTAATATTCATTTTGAAAAAGTGGAGGGTTAAACGAATACAGGAACTTAAAAAAAAGACAAGTTTTGTGGGCCTTATTTATCAATGAAGTCTCCATTGACGTGACTTCGTGTTCTTGATAAATGTCTTGCTTCGAAACGCTCTCCTTGACTAAAACAAGCAAATAATTTATCAGTGAAATCAAAACAGCCATAGAAAAGTGTAATTATTCAAATATAACAAGAACAGATAGGTATCTACTGATGTCAGTATTGTCCCAATCTTGAAATCAGTCTTCGAGCTACGCGAAGACGCAATAACAAATACTTTACTACAAATTTCTTAACTCGTGACGACTTTCATGTGAGGCAAAGCGAGTTTTAAAAATACATTCATATGTAACACAAAGTAGCAATTGTATATTACCAACATACCAAAGCAACACATACTGTATCAAGAGAGGTTTGTGAATGGCTGATATCAGTAGGAAGAATAAGAAAACGAAGAAAATTTCTGTCTCACACGTAGGCTGTACACATCGTAAAAATACATAAATGATTTAAGACATGAATTAAAAGTAGTTAATCAGTGGTTAATTTTAATCACACGTTTCTGTTTTCCTTTTCCCTTAACCAATAGCTTAAGCAATATATCCATTTGTTAAAACATATACTATGACATTTTCACACAAGTCTATATACATCAATTATCTCTTACGCTTTTAAATTTACTTGATCTGATCAGAATCTAATAAAAAAATAACGTCTTCAAGACAATAAAGTTTTGGAAATAAAGCAGTGAAAAAGATTTTCTTAGCACTGATGTTTGTCTCAATGTCATTTTCTTAACACAATACTTAAATGCAGTTGTTTGCTGCTTCACATAATAAATACGTCTGTTCTTTTATCGTTTCCAACCAAGAAACCAACCAACTTTAAATACCACATGTGGAGTCGTCATACTAATATGTGTAAACATCAAATGTACATAATCCGTGACAATGGAAAAGCTGGCACATTTATCGACGATCAATGTGATTAAACTGTTACATAAAGTCACCTGCAATTAGAAGTAGCCCATGATGGACGCGGTCTCACTGTAAATAAACCCCATAGAACAATACATTGCAAGTTTGCAGCACCGTGTTATACCTAAGTATAAACGATTACTTCGCCTTTGTTCTGATATTGATACACCTGCTTGTCCCCACCTGTCTGTTGTATAATCTAGATCGATGGAACTGTTTTACTTTCAATAGAGAGACGTATTAGTGTTTCCCATGGACTTACATTTAGACTCAGAAGTATATTATATAGTATATAGTATATTTTTTAACAAATCGTGTATTATAACAAAATGGAGCCCAGAAGATGCTTTAACTTCAGAAAAAGCTAAAAAGCTGAGCGATCTAGACTTGCTATACTTTTCTAGACTTGGTTGGTCATCAATTAAATATTTTTGCTTTAGGGTCTGGATAACAGACTAGTGTTTCCCAGTAAAGAGCATATAGATGATGAGGAATAGCCCTGCTCTTGTTGCATTATTGAATGAAGGGGGTAGTACGGACTACCTTCCCCATTTCATTCAATACTGTAATAAATCTATATAAATACAAGTGAATATTCTAGACTCATGAGTCACATCAGTCACCCGAGGGGGTACACAATGCAGAAATGTATACAAAAAAACCATTGAGGTTTCTTGTCCTGCCTGTTAGGGTTCTTGAGGATTCTTGATTGACTTTTTATACACAATTAAACTCATGACACATAAATCTAATCTTACAGAGTGAATGACTTCCTCCACATTATCTGCTTAAACAATCCCATCTTAGGTCAGTTGGCATTTTTGAGATTTGAGATTTTTGTAATCATAAATATTCCTACGTAAAAATAAAACAAAAAATGCTACAAAGGAAGAATTCAACCATAACGAAGTGGACATTGCCTAATTGGATATACTTTAATACTTAATACATAAAATCGTAACATTATGCTGTAAAACCACATAGCATCACGAAAAGGTTGAGATCTTTTAGGACATCGTTCAAACTTGAATTATCAGTTGAACTCAATTTTCACTACAAAATATCATTTCTGAATTCCTTTTAACAAATTTCAATGAATGCTGACGGATAAAGCTCAGATGTTACCAGAACCTTAAACCGTTTCTACAGGCACACGTTCGTTCAGGAAGGCCTGATGAGGTTGTCATAAGTACGAAACTCACCAAATCACTCTGAACGACTTTCTTTATTTACGGTCAGGCAAAGTATATTTTAATTTTTCCTTTATCATACTCAAACACAATTAAACAAGACTTAAACATGACATTGTTATATCAACAAAATCATCTCTATTTATTATTTTGATAAAATGTATCTGAAACGTTTCCAACCATGCAACTGTTTTGGAAATATAAGTTGGATTCTTATAAACAATTTCGTGTAAATATGATGTGTTCTTTGTTATTTCCTCTATGCACATTATTTAGTGATCTGATCAATTAAACAATCGCGTTTCCTGTCTCTTAATTGTTCCCTCAACCAATGAACGCTTCCCCTCCTAGCGAGTGACAGGTCGCTTGACCCGTGTCCTCACACAACGTACGACGGAAATACAATTAACTCGGACACTGTCTGACCATTATCGATTCCCATGTTCCATTGTCCCTAACTCTCTGGTCTTCTCTTCTCTCTCTCGACTGTCTCCATTTTCACTGCTTTCCATTGATTGATTCATATGTCGTCTTCTCCACTTTCACTCTGAATCAGGACTTTATATATACATTGTATACAATGTATATATATTAGTAAGTGTGTGTATATATATATGTATATATATATATTAATAAGTGTACTGTTTCTTGAGAGGAACCGAAGAGATGTTTATGTTTGTGCCATTTATAAACAGTATTTTATTTCCAGACAACATGTAATACACAAAGCTATATATACTAAAGAAAACAAATTAGCAATCGACCAACAAGTGCCTACATGTATATCAATGATTCTTCTGAAACAAACATGAAAACGATGGAGATTATATACTAAAATCCAAAAGAAACGTCCCCTTTTGTTTTTCACACACATCACAAATCACGAAAGATAATTAAAAAATGACACCATTCTTATATATGCCAAGACACTATCCGAGGAAACACATCGCTTAAACCAACAATATGCAGTGGTTAAGGTACAAAAATATCGTTTTGTTATATGTTTTGTTCTATCGAGAATCGAGAATCAAATATTGAGGGGACGTTTATTTTGGATTTTAGTTTAAATACTTGTGGAAAATGCAATATGCCATTTTCTGATAGGCCTATTCAAATCTAGTGAATCCCTTCAAACTATATGGCATAAATAACCATATCCAACATGATTGTGACATATTTTCATGATGAGCACATGTGCACATATCACTTTTACCCATCAACGTTTGCTCTGGAGCGGCATATTTCGTCTTTTGTGGCGTCATAAAACCATTTCGTGCCGTTGCTGTAGAAAGCCGTCACAAGGAATCTACATATCGCAGTTCTCGGGATTTGCCTATTGGCTTTTAAATTGAAAATAAGTATTATGATTATTAGGAAACAAAATATAACAATCTCCATTCTTATAATTCATTTGACGCACTTCCTCGGATAATCTCTCTAGATATAAGATAAAGAGGTAGGAGGTTTATTAAATTTTCTGACTTTCAAGTAGAATGTTTTATAATGATGAGTCAATGTTCATGTTGTGGAGAAACAGTTCTTTGTTGTTTTATGTGAGTAACTTAAGAGATTGTAAACTTTCACATAATAAAATTTCAATACTTTTTATTTATCCCCATGCATTTGCTACAAGGCCATTATATCATTGATTTACAACGGGGCACATATAGATTTCAGACATAAAGTACAAGGCTGAGGACAGGATAAATACACTATAAACATATATGACTTTCGATAAAAAATAATGTTCTTATCTTAAAATGTTGACATTCAGTTTTGATTCAACTGTCACAATACGAATATATACCGATGGTGATGTTATATTTTATATGGATAACCAAGTCAAATAATTGATATGCCCTTTAAGGTCTAGGGTATGTTTACTTAAACCATGTTTCTAATATTAAAATCAGAGTAATAGGTCATTTTGCTATCATTGTAAATGAAATGTGACAGGTAAAATCATCAAATTTAAGGTAAATGCCTCGCATGACTCCATATCTAATACACCTTCATTAATTTTAAACTTGCTATTAGAAAGGGGCATTGACAATAAATCTATAAAACGAATGCTTAAGATATATTGGTTGAACTAAATATAAATGAATGTAACAATGATTTGAATTTGTTATAGTGAATGTTTAAGATTATAATTAAAACAAATCCTTAGCATAAAGCTAAACATTTAATGTTTAGAACTATAGAACATCTACTTGTCTGGAATTATTGAATATACACATATGTGTAATAACATGGTAGAGTTATTAAACAGTGATATCTTCAACGGGAAAGTAATAACTATCTGAACTGAAATGCAGACTATCGAATACTAGATATGAAGGCCAGGTTAAACACTATCATGAAGGTTAATAAGTTTAAGTAGACATACGGCCTTCAGACTTCAATTCTAAATGATTTTGAATATTATATGCTTCAGATGCTATAGCCGATTGTAGCGGATTTTTCATGAAAATTTAAGGTCAATCAGTGGAATCTTTTGGGAATTTCTATTTGGTCGATATTTTCCCAATGATTATTACTTAATGACAAATATATTAGCTTCAAAGATCTTTGTATCAAACCGACTATCCGTACTCGTAAATAAATTATCAGGTTTGAAACAAAAACTGTCGGCGGCTCTTTTTGAGTGAAGAATATCGTCTCTGAACACCTAACCAAAACATAGGGCAAAGGATTCGCGTAGTTTAAACGAATATGGTTGGCTCGTTTTTTGAACTGCTACTTTTTTTCAAATGTTGTCTTGCACCTGGTAATCATTTTTATGGTTACGTTAGATCCATCTTTACCTAAAACACGTGCTACCGTCCTGTTGATGTACAATCTAGAGCTTGTTCTTACAACAAAGATTGTTAAAAATGGTGGAAACTGAGGTAGAAATAATGTATGCTACATATTAAAGTTACAACTTAAAAAGTTAATAATGAACACTAATTAATTAATGTATATACTATAAGAAAGGAAGTGTGGTATTGGCGACTTGTTAAGCCTTCATGTTTACAGTTTCTTGATAATCTCATGTCTAAAGGTATTGCCCAAGATAAACATACCAAACATATTATGTTTGTATATATGTATTGATAGGGTTTATTGTATGGTATTTTATATTTTATTTTTAAGAAATTTCTAAATGTTTGTTTGTGTCTCATAGGCCTGTGTAGGCCGGGCTCTGTTTCAGGGCGTGACACTTTTTTTGTAATAAACTATTCTTCTTCTTCTTCTTCATACCCATTATAATATCGGGTGGTGAGGAAACGTCTATTATTTCTAATTCTATCAATGTTTGTATAAAAGAAATATAATATGCTCAGAGAATACACGTATATCAAAGGGACTGATTCCAAACTGTCGACTGTTTGACATCATTATCGAGGCCTTTATGGGCGAGTAAATAATCAGTTAAGACAATCAGTTCGAATCTCCAAAACGGAAAGGACATTTGGTCTCTTCTCCAGACTCTATAGCAACAACTGATTAAGGAGGCTGAAGCTTCTTAGGTCTTGAACCATCCTGTCTCAGGGTACGAACGTTACGCTAACTCCACTAATCTGTACCCTGGACTCAGAAGCTAGATTCGCTCGCGCGGCCCACCATCATAGGATATAGCCAATCAAATCATTTTCTCGCCACCTTCTTTATAAAATTTCAACGAGAAAGTCGGACCGCGCGAGCGAATCTAGCTTCTGAGCCCAGGTCACAGATAAGTGGAATTAGCGTAACGTTCGTACCCTGAGACAGGATGGTCTTGATTTGTTGGCAAGTCTAGATGCCTCAGTTCGAAAATTAAGTATAATTCATTACTTTTTTTAAAATTTCATATCTCACACCAAAAAATAAAATTTCAGTAATAAATCTTTTTTTTCAGGGAATGTTAGTCTACAATGCATTGTAGTTTAATCTAAATGTAACACTGGTACGTTTTCTGAAAAGGGTGTTATATAAAAATATGCTTCCACTAACATTTTTCTAGGTTATGTAAAGTTATTATTCTCATTAGTATCGTACATGCCTTAATATGGATCATCAATCTGAATAGCATAAACGTCGCCTTCAACAGTAATAAGTGACAGCGTCACTAAATATAAGTGTTAATACACATACATGAATTTGAAATTATGTAACATTTCTCTATATATATTTAATCTTTATTCATCGTATTTGTATGCTTACTTGTTATCATTAGTGGCATAGGCCACTATTGGCCGGACAGCACTTGTATTTCTCCTTGTTTATGCGATGTATGTCATTTGCTGTGTGACACTTAATTTCGTCTTCTTTTTCTATATATCTTTCATCATTTATACAAGGTATAATAATGACAAAACGTCATATACAAATAACAAGCATAGTAACAAAAACCATATAAAGAGGTCGTGAAATCTGACCCCCAACCTTGATAATCACAATTATTATAGTTGCGTCATACCTGTGAACAGCATCACGTCATCATTCACATAACCGGTTTAAAGAATGACTCAGTGAGTTATTTAGGATCATATATGCCAAACTTTTAGAAATGGTGTAATTTGATCGAGAAGTACCAGATGTTGCTTAAAGAATTATCATAAGGTGATCGGTTTTGATCGAAAATGTTATCACTATCACGGAGTGGCTCTTTAAAGACACGGTGGAACCTACTCGTCGCTCTAAAAAAAATGCCTATTTTAGAGCATTTGGGGCATGTGGACTCACGTTAGCTTTCTATCGATGCAATATGTTGCTTATTATTCTTGACAATTAACTAACAATCAATAATGTTCATGTTGAGACATACGAAGTTACTAATTGATACATATAGTATATAAGTATAGAGAGCAGCAAATGAAGTGACTTCTGAACTAGAAACTGGTGTTTTTTAAATATGAAATATTCTTTATTAAAGGGGCAGTAGCACGTTTTAGGGGGGATATAAGGTGATGTCAGGAAAATGAAAATAAATGGTTCCAATTGAAAGACAATATATTTAAACTAAATGAAGCAGTTATAATTCAAATATATAACGTAAAGTTAAGCCATGCGATTCCTTTTTCTTAAACAAAAAGAATTAAAGGTGTTCACACAAAATGGCCGCCAATGGATTTTACGTGAATCTTCATACTTTGTCCTCGGACTATGGATGATTGGCTTTTGTAATCAGATTTTTGACACTGTCAAAATAATACATTTAGCATTAACATACAATTATCAGTGAAACATTTATAATCTATAATTATCAAAAAACGTGCTACTGCCCCTTTAAGGTGTGTGCATCTGTGGTTACATCGATGTCTTAAGCTTGTAGAAGCACTGTTTCTGTGACAACTGTAGCCTTTGATCATAAAGATTGTTCGAAAATTGTTAGTGTTTCGATATCGTAGAACATGCGGATTGAATGCTTCCGTATTTTGAAACCTAAAGAAGTTCAGATTTTCCTAATAACTTTCGTAAAAGATCACTCGAGTTTGAATATTCGGAAACATGGAGAGAAATGTATAACTATTTGTAATATATATTTACGAGAGATGTCAATGAACGTCAGGCCTTAAAGATAATTCTAATAACACGGCCATAGTTATAACTGTAATTTTTGTGTAATAATAAATACATTCATCACGAAATATACACTAATCAACTGTGAGCCGAACAGTATCGTTATTATCCGTGTAATTAACTAAACATAATCACGTCATCATTCACACGTTACCAGCAGAAACAAATTTAAAACCACCTAAACGTCATTGGCGCTAAATACGATAACGTTATCCTCATTATCAGCTATCTGAAGGTTAACAAACAAAGACAAACATCAAGATCAATTTTACATAATTGTCGATATCAACATCAAGGGATAATTAATATGGAAGAATATAGCATAGCATTGCATCATGTGCCGCACTTAGGAAGAAGTAAGAAAGACACATTAAAATACAAGAAATATGTAAAATGCAGCAGTAACATAGAAATGTACGAACTTGTCCATGCACGCATTTCAGAATAACAAATGGAGTTTCTGTTGTTATGAAATGTTGGTAGGTCAAAATGACACCTGGAAATATCACAGTTATGTCAAATGAAACAGTTATATATAGATATACAATATCGTCCGTTCATGCATATCAGAAGAAGACATATAGTCTGTGTAGTTATGAAATGTTGGTAGGACAAAATGACACCTTGAAATATCACAAATATGTAAAACGCCATAGTTTTTTCAGGTATAAAAAAATGCGTACCAAAGCATAAAATCGAATAAAGTCTGTTTTTCGTTGATAGTTTGTCAGGCCAAAATGACACCTTACAGTGTTATAGATATGTAAAATGCAATAATTACACACAGACATAGGATATGTTCAAATATATACATCAAAATACCGTATAATTTTTTCCTAGCATGTTGGTAGGCCCAAATGACACTTTGATTTATACCTAATAAAAAAATCCAAAAGTTATACATAGATATACCGTTGTCCATTCGACCATACAAGAATACAAAATATAGTCCGTTTGCAATGTTAGCAGACCAAAATGGAACCTTGAAATGTTACAAATATGTCAAATTCAATAGTTATATGCAGCTATACGAATACGTTCATTTGTGTCCGGAATATTTAAAATACTTTGGTCTGTTGTCTATTGAGATGTTACCAAGTGTTGTCGTATCGTCTTGTTGATAAGAATATCAGTGTGTATTGTTTCAACACCAGGTTGATGTATATCCTGAACCTAGCAATGTTAATTGTTTCTGTAATGTTTATTTCATATCATCATAACCGTAAGCAATATTTCACAGGGACTATACGTTCGTCTACACATCCAATAAACGGAGTGGTGAACATCATCGGTAATCTGTACAAAGTTTTGTTTTTTCTTGATCCCTGACAGAAGTTTTCACAGATCGTTTTGCAACTGAACTCTCGCTATGCAACGATAGCGTATTACATACAAAGCTCCTACAACATCCTGATATACACCATGTCAATTGTCTGGCATTGGTGAGCCGTGGTTATGAGAATCATTTAAAATTTCAGTCAAATATATATCGTCATACGTCAATCTCTACGTCAAATATGTCGAACTCGACGGCCTTTCTTCCGGATGGTGCTGTTATTAAAAGGGAGGTAATTTTATCGGCTGGTGCTGTATAGCGATTCGAGGCATTTGGTCGGTTAGATATCAGGGATTTGTAGAAGGTTCGCAGATACAAATACGTTGATAAACGATTATTTCTTAGAGCTAAACTTAAAATACGATCAAACGATTTCCGTTCTTTTAATATACACTGTAGATATATAGGATCCATTGCGCGCCTATTTCCTTGATGTTTCTGACCAAACAGTAAATAACGATATTCTCATTTCCTGCACCATTCATCTTAAATCTTATAATATTTTACATTTCTTACAATTTTACATTGAAAAGAAAATACATTTGTTATTGGATTATTTCTATATAAAGAGGAAATGT
The DNA here is from genome assembly GCA_916613615.1 of Steromphala cineraria. Taxonomy (NCBI): domain Eukaryota; kingdom Metazoa; phylum Mollusca; class Gastropoda; order Trochida; family Trochidae; genus Steromphala; species Steromphala cineraria. Next base: position 13,720,045 of record OU744721.1, read on the forward strand.
CTTTACCTCCGATGATGGAGAACGCAAATTGCCGATCTAATTGTATTGCTAGGTATTATTATTATGAAGAATGAAATCAATGAAATGTTACCCGACATACAAACTAGTCGATTAATATAACATTATAATCTATTTCATTCAATGGTACATAACTAAAAGCATTGTGAACACAATATAAAATATTACTAAAGATTAAATGAAAAAACAAAGTGCCTAAAAGTATAATTTCAATCTACATTTACACAAGATGTAGCCTACAGTTCATTGAAAATGCCGAGTGCCAGACGAAAGATGATACCCATAATATATGACAAACATAACGACGCAGTCGAGTTCGTTTGATAGTGTACTTCAGGAATAGATAATAGCATCAATTACACCCTTAGGTCCAGGTTCGAATCCGAACGGGTTCCGAGAGGGTGTTGCCCTGCATCTGGGTGATTGATCATTATGGTACGACTTATTCGTCCTCTCGTAAAATAGCGCACATATCGCCCTCCAAGAGGTATTTCAATAACAGAACTCTTAATACACCAACAAGGATCGTTATATGAAATCATGTTTACTCAGTGACAATAACTTGCTGACTATTTCTTGGCTAAAATATTTTTTTGGAGTTGAAAGGTTAAACCTTTTGGAAACAGAATGTCCTTGTCCAAGACATACTTCAATTACAGAATCAAATACAACTGGTAATTTCATCCTTATGGGGCATCGTTTTTCATTTATTTGGAAAACCTCAACAGAACCAGGGACCATAATGTCCCTGCAAGAATTCAAATACGCAATCACAGCTTATCCGAAGAAAGACAAAATATCCTCATTGCTCTTTTATAAAAAGTAAAATTCTAACAATTTTTAAATGTTATCCTCCTATTTTATAAGAAACATAAAGGAAGGCACATTATTTAAATAATCCTGTAATGTCACATACCGACTTATCGGAACGGTATAGTTGGTATTAACCCCTTTGCGGCAATGACTGAAAAGCGGTACATCGTTCGTATGAATTGTCCTTATTTAAACGCCTTTATATCCATATATTAGTATATTCCGGCTGTATATTTCTGTTTTGTTTCCTATTGGTGTATCACAGTATTCACTGCAACAAATTATCACGAAAGGTTAGGGCAAACAAATGGTTGTTATGATACGTAAATATTTTAAATCTTTTAAACATGGTAATTAGGTCTAATCGATTGCAAAATTTACATTTCACATAGCGGCAGTTAACCAGCTACTTTGATCTTACTTTTATATAACGCAATATGCATACATAAATGGATCACACTTCAGTTCATGCTGTACCTAAATGATAATATTGATTGCAGCAAACGGTCACTTTATAAATCATGGTTTTATATATGTGCAAATAAACAGCTAATTGTTCCGTGGACATTTCGTCTACATTTAACATATTTCCCACGGTGCACGTGCATTATCATCCCAATTTACACGAAAAAATCAGCATAAGTGGAAGAAAATCTCATAACTTATGGCCCAGTGTCTGATCTCGCAGTACACCGAACAGATACGAGAAAAGCCGAGAGCCTGCTCAGCGAGTCATTTAGCATTCAACATGGCGGCGCAGACTTCGACAGGAAAATTTAGTGATGTATACGAATTGAAAGAAGAATTGGGAAAGTAAGTAGCGTCATTTGATACTTTCAACTCTGATTCCACCCGATTTTGATGAAATTCATACCTGGATGTATCGAGAAAGGGTCTGTGGAATGGTGAAAAAAACAGTGAGGGAACCTCGACTGCATCACGGTGGCTTTGACAGGAAAATGCGGATCGACATACGAGCTAACTATCGCTATGTTGCCTTGTGTATGCTGCATATATCTGTGTTAATCTACTACATTTTGTGTGTAAAGTGTTTTCATATTCTCCATTCTATGGATACACCCTACAATATTTCTGTTTTTCCACAGGGGTGCGTTCTCAATCGTTAGGAGATGCGTACAGAAGACCACTGGACTAGAATTTGCTGCTAAAATAATTAATACGAAGAAACTGTCAGCTCGAGGTAGGTTTATTTTGCTCTCAAACTACAACTGTCAGTTTGTTTGTCTCAATGTGGGTTCTAGTTGGGGACCGGTAAGACGAGGTTTTGTTGCCTGTCAGAGCGTGGGGAAGTAATAATTTCAATGGGGAAGTGATAGTGGGAGAGTGTGTAGGTGCACAGGTCAAGCGAGGTCCGCATTCTTTGGTCCGCTCCTGTTAGCAGGACATCACAGGGGGAGCCGGTGACACTCGTACACCTGTCACCGAGACAGATCCTCTCCCATTTCATATTACACAACTACATATATTAGATATGGAATCTCCCTGAGGATATATGGATATTATGCTTGAAAAATCAATCATATCTGATTGTAATATACAAACAAATTAATCATACTGAAAACATTGTGTATTAATGAACTTCCACAATCGGCAATCCAATCATGCATTATTGATGGTTACTTCATCTAATATCAACCTGGCCACACTTATTGCATAATGAAATGACTGAAAGGGTTGAGTAGGTGGTCATTGAGGCTGCATTAAATGTGTCAGGTTCTGAATAACGACAATGGATTGAAGCATTCACCACAAGCTAACCTGCCGAGAAGGGAGGGAGGGAGGGAGGCAGAGTAGGAGAGGGAAGCCGACTGGCAGATTACTCCAATGGCACTGGAATAACTAGTCATGGATTCCACTATTGATCGTCAATACGCCATGCTCTCCTCTCAGTCTCTCTCCCTCCTCGCGGGCTCGGATATATTCGTATGTTAATGTAGTCAGTGTATCTAGCCATAACTGTGTTTGTCCTCTTCTCTCCATACACTGTCTGCTTCCCTATGTTGGTTCCTGCTTTCAATTTCCAGGCAGGGTGCTAGGATTCCACTGTACTGTAAACAATGGCCTTGGATATTCTCCTTGTTTTGACCTGAAAAGCAAAGCATTATTGTGATAGGGTGTTCAGGACAGTTAAATTAAAGTGTTAGTGTTAGAATTAATAAGATAATCTTTATCAACTAGGTCAATTTGTAAAATTGATTTTGTGGTATATTTCTGCAATATTTCTACTTGTTTTGACCTGAAAAGAAAATATTATGATAAGGTCAAGGAATGTCAAATTTCAGTATTACTGTTAGAATTTATGAAATGTTCTGTTTAAGCAAAGTCTGATTTGTAAAATTGATTTTTGACCATATCTTTTAACAGAAATTTTAATTGATATGTGTTTACTAAATATGTTATTTCATTAGGTGTTTTGTTTTGCTCTGAGTATTGTTTGTATATTATTATTTATAGTTTTCCATGTTGTCTGAGTACAGTAATTGAAATAAATGTGTGATGAAATAAAATACAAACAAAAAAAGCATATTTGAAATTATTTTCCGAACATTCCTAACTGCAATATTGATATGTGATCTTTTGTGTAACATATTGTCATATTTCAGTTAAAGAATGATAAATTGTAGCACTTTGACACTTTTGTTTTACAAAATAAAGTATGTTGTTATATGAGATACAATGTTGCACATAATGTATACGTTATCCTGATATGTTTGTTAATGGCTTCTACAGAGACAAAACAATGCAGAAATGGATCATTTCCTACTTTATTCGAGTAGTTATTGATTGTGATTGTGTTATTGTTCTCTTATCATAGAAAGTCGAATTGCAAGCATCATATATGAATCAATAATTCACAAAATGCACTGACCTTTCATGCTATTCTGATCAACTGTTTCCATTTTGACCTTTTATTTCAAAATAAGCAATAGAAAAGCATCTCATTGACTTCTAGGTCTCTTATGTTTTATTCAAAATTGCCTGAATAGGACTCAAGATAGCGGACCATAGCCAAATGAATAATTATTCTGTTTATGTTTTCAAAATATTTCAGTTCCATTAACACACTGAAGATGTTATAAACTAATTTGGATGTTTATTTTCCAAAGAAACAAGATACTTTTTGCTCACATTCCTAAACCTTTCTGTATAAACGAATTGAACACATGGTGACATATATATTTCCAAAAGAATAGATTGTGGTCATCCTCAGAGTTGTGTGGATGTTTGTGCTTGTTTGAATCAAACTTTTGACTTATAGATTAAAATTTATTAGCAATTCATAAATTGGTATATTGCAAATTAAGTATCAAAACAAAACTGATATAATTAGTAAATTCACAAGGATATCTTCATTTCTGAAAAGTGATGGAAATTTATGCTGATAAATTCAAATTTAAAAGCAATTCATAAAGTTTGATATTGCAAATTAAGTATAAATTTCTTTTTAACGGCTTAACTAAACTTATTATTCCATTTGCAAGGATACCCTCAATGTTTTTCAAGTTGTAGAAATTTATTCTTGTAAATTAAAATGTAAAAGAAATTCATGAATTCAATTCAATGTATTGTAAATTAAGCTTTGAATCCTTTTTAATGGCCAAAAAGATATTCTATTCACATGGATACCCTAAATTGGTGAAAAGTAACGGATAAGAGGGGAAGTGTTGATAAACATGAGAGTGATACTACAACCATATGCTGTACAATCAATGGAACAACCAACAGGGTGATAGCCTTACTGTTGTACCACACAGATAAGACAGTGAATTTTATTGGCTGTAACAAAGCAGGATTTTGTCACTATAGTTTGATTGGCTGTCACTGATAACCTCCGACCCCAAGTAAGACTGCATGGGAATCTAAGGTATTTGATAGTGATGTCTGGAGGACTTCCAAAGAAAGTCAAGTTTTTCTCTCTCTTGAAGTAGACTTTGCAGCTTTCTGTTGGGATTTGTTACATTCAAGATGTTATTTCACTTACACCTGCAGTGTGCATATTATCTCATGTTGTTATATGATTACTGGCAGTTTATTGATTAGGACTTAATGGTTGTTAAATGCAGGTATATTACTTTCTCATTTTGGTTTTAGTTTACCTTGCATCAATATAAACCTAAAAAGCAATCTTTTGGTTTGAAGATAAGAATTGTGAACAAAACTTTAACGAGGTAGCTGGTTGATACAATCTAAGAGAAACATTTTCTTGTACTAATAACTTACTAAGAAAGCAGTCTACCATTTCAAAGTTTTGACAGGATTTGTTATGTTAATACATTCCTCTTTTTTCTAACAAGTGAAAAGCCTTGAGACAATGATAAATGAGGTTTGTCACATCTTGTATGTTTGATTTGATGCCATTTTTAACCACATAGTTCAAGGTCTGTTTGTAAAAGGGTAAATGGTAATAAGAGGTGGATGTTTGTTGTGGTATGTGAGTGCCATTGTTTTTCTCCAAAGTACCTTCCAAATCAAAGATAGATAGGGTTATCTTTTTCTATGATTGGTTGAATTTGAATATTTCCACGACCACTGAATTACAGGTATTTCAGTAGAAAAAAGCAGTCCTACCAACTATTAGATCATATATTCATGTCTGAGGTTGTAACTGTAAATATTCGTTTCTCCCAATAAGTAAATTAAAAACATAAAAAGGTATAAAATGAGCAGTTACCAAGCAATTTGAACAAAAAAAAACTATTCTTTCAAATTGCACACAGATGATTTCTCATAACGAAATATTCATTAACTTTGTTTGTTGCATTAATGAACACCATCTGTTGATACTTACCATAATTGAAAATATCAACAACAAAATTCCAGTGAAACTGGTTTAATATTGCTGCATTTATCAGCAAGAGCACAACAATGAGAAGAAGTGAGCAAGTTAAATAGATTCTGCTGCACCAGCTGTGTGGAGAGTTGATCTGTGGCTGTCATCACAAGGTCTCTCATCCATTTCTGTGTGGAATCATTTCAAAATATGAAATATGATATTTCATTTTGCATACACTTGAAAATGTTATTAAAATTTAATGGAAAATGGATAGATCTGAAAGATTTTTGTTTGAGTCGAAACAGGCATCTAAAATGGCAAGAGTTTCTGGATTTTCTCATTACCCGAAAAGGTTTAGCATTAATTGATTCAATGATTCAATAACAGCATTTCTTAGATCCATCCCTTATATTTCCAAAAAAGAAATTTACCAATGTTAAAACTGATTCTTATTCAATTTTACAACAATCTAACTATCTCCCTGTCTCTTTCTCCCTCGATCTCCCTCTCTCTCTCTCTCTATCCTAATACTGAGTGGTTATTACTATATAGCTTCCTTACATACCATAATGGCCATGTCATTTATATCCTGGAGGAAACGTTAATAGGAAGTGATTTGACCAGCTAATTTACCATTTGTAAATGTCACAACAATCAACACACTAGTCATTACAAAATATTTAGATTTTTTGTATTGTTAATTTATAAAGATCATTTTGAAACAAAACTTTGAACTGAATCTTTGAGAAGGAGAACATCTTTATTTCTAAGGTTAATAATAATAATTTTACTTTGTCAATTGAATAAGATTCTAAGGAAATAAGTTTTAAAATAATGTTGATAATTTGTTTAGTAAATAATTTTATGATCAAAATGATAGACGTAACGTCATTGAATTTACCCTTTTTAAATACATTTGAAGGAAAAATATGTTTAGGATTATGGAGAATGTTCTGAGAAAGGATATACACAAATTCTTGGACTGTGAGAGGAACTAGATTCATCAGAATTTGTGAGATAAGTTCTCCCAACAAAAACATGTTCAATCCACGCCCAACATTAATGCACTATCTGAAAGATAAAGTCTAAACATTTAGAGGCAGTTAAGGCATGACACATAACAGTAATACTTGATTCATGCCAAACTAAAATCCTCTATAGAGTTAAGATAGATAACTGAACTAAGATAACCAGGTGCTTGTTAATCAGTAAGTGTTTTGTCTACATCAATGTTTTTATGGGATGTGGCATGTGTAAAATAATACATTATGTCCTATCATATGATCCTGTTTAGTTAGTTGATAGCCAAGGCCACGAAGAAATATATTTCTGATGAAAAGTTGATGTATATTGATTGTGTTAGTAAATGATAAGAAATGCTTTGTTTGCATTGTTGTAGTAAAGCAATACCGTGGCAGTATTTTATCAGATTTACCATTGTTATATGAAACGTTGGTTGTTCTGGAAGAAAACATCACATGATGTATTTCAGATTATCAAGATAAATAATGCAGCTATGGAAACAACAAGTTCCTTTCAATGACTGACGGATATTTCTAAGTGAAACCGCAGGTTCTCATTGTGTAAAACTGCAGTAGTTTGAGTTGAGAGATAAAACATCTGATATTCCTCAATGATTGTGCCAAACCATAAAAATCCAGCAAAACAGCATATCTTATTAGCAATAAAGTATTAAGACCCTTATAGTCGTTGTATTTCCTAAGATGCATCCAAAAGAAACAAAGAAGTTAATATGGTCTTACAGTTCATTACCTCTTTCAAAACCTTTTGTGATGATTCCATTACCCTTAAGATTTTTTATTTTGACATAATTTATTTATTAATTGCCCTTATAAAGACTTAAATATTTATTAATTTTCCACATGAAGTCATACCCAGTCTCTTATACATGTGCAGTATGCAACATACGTAACGGTAACATGATACAGAGTATCCATCATTTACCAAGGGAGATAACTTAAAATATACTCCTCACAAAATATTAAGCATCAAGAATATTTGTTCAGAAAAATATGTACACTCTAGGTAGCCATTCACTAAGATAAAATGTAAACAAAAAGACTTTGAAAATGCATATCTTTAAGTCAGTTCATTAAACAAATTGCTTGAATACAATCAACCAATCATAAACATGACAATATGAAAATGTACCAAATGATACATGTTGCTTTTTTTTGTGTAAGGAGTATATTAAGACCTTTGAATATCCAGATTTAGGTTGTTCAAAATTAAAAGAATGAACATGAGACGCAAGTGTTAAATAATGCAGACGTTACAAACAGTGTATATACATTAAAATTGCTACTTGTTATTTGTTCCTGGATAGCGCAATGGTTAGCGCTTTCGGCTTCAGATCAAGAGGTCCTTAGTTCGGATCTCGCCAGGGGCTCGGCAACTTTGTCTGCAGCGGAGAACTGTTGTACATGCAGTAAGGTTTGGGTCAGTGCGATGCTATTTCTATTTCATTACACTACCACCCATGGCTCATAGTTCCAGCCGATGCTTGCAGGTTTCACTGCAATATATAACCATAATAGTGTTGCGGGCTTTCTCCCTGCACTACCGGTAACACTAACAGCCATGATTTAAGTGAAATACTCTTGAAAGCGACGTTAAGCCTAATATCACCTCACTTCACCTTTATTCGGGGGCAGGATAGCGCAGTGGTAAGCGCGTTCGGCTTCGGATCAGGACGTCCATGGTTCGAATCCTGCCAGGGGCTCGGCAACTTTGTCTGCAGAAGTGAAATGCTCTTGAAAGCGGTGATAAACCCCACATCACCTCACCTCACCTTTATTCTGAAGATGCAAGTCAACTAGCTGTTTTACTTCCACAAGTTACACATTTTGAATATTGGATGTTTTTATGTTTTTACCCTAAGCTAAGAGGATATTGTTGACCAGTAGAATCAAACAAGAATAAGAACCAGTGAAGCTCTGGATGTACAATGCAAGCAGATCACTTGTGAACATTGGGAATACTTTAATGGTTTGGTTGCATCGGTTGTTGCTCTTCTGTTCTCTCTGGGAAACCTGACAGATAGTTTACCATTTAGGGACTATGATCAAGAGGAAAACACTGCTGGAGTAGTTTCTCTTTTGAAAACCACTCGAGGTATTGTCTTTATGCAAAAATGTGTGGAAAAGCTGCTTATCACAAAGTGCTGAAATCAACTTAAAAGCTGTAATATAATTACACTTTTCATTTGAGAATTGAATTTTTGCAGTTAATGTTTATCAAATTATTTTGTGGATAAGTAGAATAGAATAGGAAACCGGGAGAGTTGTTGATGTTCGGAACAGTTTGCTTGTAACATCGGTAGCGTTTTTATGACATAATTCCATTACTCTTCCTACTTTCTGACAGTTCCATAAAGGTTTTTAGTAACTAAAATAAATCTCATCTTACTATTTTTGTAAGGTGTTTATCAAGTCAATATACGTTTAGTTCCTTCACATTATATATATGATACTTATTTGTTGAAAAGCACTACTCCCCCATCAATGGATGAACTTTCTTTGATCAATGATTTGATCAATAATTTGGTATGTTACTTTGATTTTCAATAATTTTTACAAAACTGATGTCATAACCTTCAGAAGATTGATACATGTCGTAAAAGTCCATAGCAGCTTATCATTTAGGGCTTAAAAGGGGTCCAAAGTCGTCCAAATGCATCATAAATAAGTAGCACTACCGATACATTGACATCTGAGAAGGAGAGGTCAACATCAATGGCGGCGTAAGCTTGCTGTAAGACCACACGGAAACCAGAAATATGGCTCCACTTTCTAGCAGCACAAGGCTGGCTAACTCAATTTGCTATCTTCTGATGGTCGATCGTTTAATTTTGAAAGACAACTATGCTTTTACATCAGCCCTGACCTCAAGACACAGAAGCCCAAAGGATCTAGCAAATTGAGTTTAGGGGCTGTCCTCGGTGCTTGGCTCTATCAGCATCGTGCAAATTGTACATTTCATAAGGTCATGCTAGGTTCAATAGATGAGTGTTGTAATTTAGTTCCTTTGGATATGTGGGGTTGTTGTGTAAATTAGGTTTTAATTGTGTTCTTGATTTTCCCTTAAACATCTTTGTATAGTTTATGATTGATAGATTATCTTGTTAATTCACATATTTTATGCAAGACAAATATTATGGATAACAACTTCTTCATTGATTTCTCACAACGTTTCTGGGCCAATTCTTGCCCCTTCTTCAGGTGACAGATAATGAAATATACAGTATGGTATTTATATACGTGTTTTACATGAAGCCAATTTAAGTTATATTCTTAGTTTTATGTTATCTGGAGTGAAGGGTTTGCTGTAAACAGTAAATTGTTGGCCAAGAAATTAGATTGATATCCTTCTGTATATGAGACCTCAAATTAATTCTAAATGTTGCATATATGTTTTTAAGCTGATCTCAATGATTATTTTTAGTGTCAGATTTTCTATTAATGACCTCAAAGCATTTATAAAATCATTACCCATTTAGACTCTTGGTCCACAACCTGAGAGTATTTTCAAATCATTACTTATTTTTGGTAGGGGGAATGTTTCTGTATCAATTGTTTGACACTTATTTATTCAGCATGAAATGTTCTATCTATTTCAAATTCAAATAAGTAATAAGGATTCCGTTTCTTCCAGCATTTGATCTCTCAGTGATCAATTCCCCCATTTATTATAACAAGTGAACATTAAACAAGATGTATCTGAATAACATATTCTCATTCATAAAGTTATTTCATATGACCCTTATTTAGTTTTTCTGCTGCATCAGCAATTAATACCAAATGGTAGCTTAGAATGCTATATTTATATCTTTAATCTTGCTCCAGAGGGAAATGTATTAAATTGCTTTCAATATAAGAGATAATTTATCTTTTCTTGTTATTCTCCAAGCCAGCTCTGTTTCCACATTATCATGACACCATGCTTGTCACTAATATGTGTATATTTGTCAAGCTGTATTTAAAGTTCTTGAGCAAAGCAAGGGCTCCATTTTTTTCTGGCTTGACTATTGATTTTTGTGTAGCTCCAGGAATGATAAGTGAGTTATATATGGAGATGTAAGCGTCTGCGGAAACATCTGAAAACAGTGAGATCAGGCCTTCTCTCTGTAGTTCAGTTTATATGCGCACACTATTCTGTACTGAAATTTATTAGCCATTACCACTTATACATACATCACTGATGCTATTTGGAAATGGTCTGATGTTGCCTCAATGGATATTGAAACTACGAAAGGTCACTTTAATGTAACAGATATTATCTGACAGAAATGGCTAAACTTAAATGTTTTGAAAGATGATCTCAAATGTCAAAATAACATTTTATTAATGTTTGGATTTGATGAATCATCATCTGTCCAATAAATAATAACCAACAACAGTTCAATTTTATAGAACGTCTAAGAATAAGTTAAACTGTATTCTTTTCTATTTAAGTACTGAAGCGGTCCTGGAAAAACAAGTGGATAAAAGTCAACTGTAGAAATAAACAATTTTTTTAAAGTTAGCCATTGTTCTCTTATGAATGCATTTGAAGGCTTTAGATGAATTCCATTTGTTATGAATGTTAATCACCAGAACTTAAAAACAAAACGTTTGACTGTAACCAATTTATGAGCATATGAATGTTAAATGTAAATGTCCCTTGAAGATAATGTTAGTTGACCGCTGAGGAATTTGATTTTTAATTAATGGGATAGTAGCTTATCTTTAAGGAAAATGATTTAAACGTATAAAAGGTATTCACACAAAAATGACCACTAGTATGTTCTGCTTGATACTTTATAATTATGCATTATCTGGTTGAATATTGCAATGCATGACACAATGAAGGTAATTTATTTGACAGAAACTGATATAAGTTGGGAAAAATGAAAAAAAAAATCAAAATTTCACGTAATGTGCTTCGGCCTCTTAATTTTTTCCAAGGCTTACCAGTACACTGTAATGAGAGTGAAAGCTATATTAATGCCGAGGACAAACTATACGTAACAGTGTACATTAAGTCACTGAGAACAAAGCCAATAGCAAATAGTCATTGAAAATGTATTAAAAAGGACACTGTCATTTGGAACTACTTTTCCTACAAAAGAAGTATATGAAAATCAGATGAAGCAGTGTATTGAATAAGATAGATCAGTCGCATTTTGTCAACTTAACTCGTAAAAAAACCTTCTTTAATAGTTGCTTCAGCGCCAATCTCATTAAAATGATATCTTAATTGCTTCACTACGTTACGCAGATTAAAGATCTCACAAGGCCCCGTAAGTCCAGCCGTCAGGGTAACCTTTGACCGCTGGATGTGAGGAAGATTTCATCCACCAATCAAATCGTACCTTTCTTAAAGGACAATTCAAGAGATTAAAGCAATTTAACACAGTACAGCCCAAATGATAAAATGATAACTTATGACCTTTCGATTTTCCCAAAAAGCAGTGTTAGGTAATTTGCATATGTCGTAACATTCGCTAATTCACTTGTATTGTTTGACTATTTGACAGAACTAGATTCTTTCTAATTTGCATATGTACATCGAAAATGTGTGATATCAAATCAACAAGACTTTATCTAATGTTTGTATGTCAGTTCTGGTCTTCTCATTTGTGTCAGTATATTTATGGCTACAAAATACAACGAATTTGATGAGCATAAATCGTTTCATATAAGATTTAAAAGGAAAGGTTTATATAACGTAACTGTTCCAAAAATAGCATCTACAGCTTGCTGTTTGAATTTGCCAAGTTTACGGTGATTTCTTCGATAATGATAACATTTAAGTATTTACCTGGACGTTTTTGGACCAACAAATTGATAGGAGCGATATAAAGCACAGTTAGAGTAATTCATTCATACATGACAGGAAAGATTTGTTGTCGACATTTAGAAATAGTCGGAAATGTTCGTTTTTCGAGTTCTGAAGATTAGATATGAATACCTGTCGCCAGCAACCCGAGTTACGGGGCAAAGTCGCTGATTGGCTGAGTCAAAGGATACTCTGACGGCTGTTATAACTGAGCCTGGTATGATCTACATGCGTAGCGTAGTGTAGCAAATAGATCATATTTCAATAAGATTGCTTCAGCGCAGTACCACCCATGGTTGGCTAGTTCCAGCTAATGTTCCCAGTTTCACCGCAAAGCATAGCCACTAGAGTTTTGCAGGCTTTCTCCCTACAATAATGCTAGTAGCAGTGAAACATTCTAAAACCCAACTCATCTCACCTCACCTCACCACAAAAGTTTCAAGATTATGGGCCATCATATACTGACACTAAACTTTTAGTAAATAAGATTCTGATTACATTAAGAATATAATTTTTATGATAAGTAATCACAGCCTGTCAGACTTGTACAATCATTAAACAAACATGGATTAACAAGAGTTAGGCATGTAAAGCTTTTAAATTGCTTTGTCCATCAGGGTACAGTTATCAGCATGGAAAGTGATGTTTAATGTAGGAATTCGCTTTACACATTGTCTGTAAGAATAGTGAGATCACAACGTTTTTACAGCACATTGATGCAAGCTTGTATTCAAATGACTTTTTTATGACAGTAGAGCATGTTTTACAGACCTCGTTAAATGGGACTCAATGAGTTGAGTTGTATGCTCCAATTTTATAAAAATTGTCATTTTATCTAATAGTAAAACCAGTCATTAGTAAAATACCAATAGTAAATTTTTAATTAAAAGCTTATCAATACTGTAGAATGACAATATCAAGGTATACATTTGTGATTCTGATTTAAAATCCAACATTTGTGTGAAACAATCAATACTGCAAAAATTTTATATTTTTATTTTTGCTAAGAGTTTGAGTTGGAAAGGTTATATACAAGTTATGTTGGGACATGTTATTTTAGAATATTTGGGACATTTCTGTTGTTTAGACATGTTTGAAATCTAAATAAGAAAATATGAAAATCATGGAGTGTCACTATAAGTGTACAAAACTTGTTTGTTTGAGAGTTTTGGATAGGCCATTGTGGTTGTTCAGTTATATTTGCCATTGTGAATTTTCAATTGTTGAAAATTTCGGTTTCTAAGCTGTGATCACAATCATGGCATATTGACAAGTGTGAATGATATATTTTCCAACCTATAAAGTAGATTTACAATCTTGTGAAACATCAGAATATGAATGTTGATTAATTGCAATGTAATTCAAGAACCCCTTGTTCATGTGTGCTCCCATTAATCATTCAATGCATATTTCGAGCAGCTTTTATGTCAGAGTTAAAAAAAACCAACCATTCAATAAAACAGAAACAGAAATAAAATATTTCAATAATTAACCTTTTCTGGCAAGAAAAACCAAGAAATATCAGCTTTAGTGAATATTTTATTCATCTGTGATTGTTATTCCTTACAATCGATACTTTAAAAGGTGATAGTCAGGATTCAATAATACAGTTTCATTTAATTTACATATCTCAATAACAGATAGCAATAATTAAAGAATATTCATAAAATTTTAACCTTTCTGTTGTTGAAGACTACTGACTTATTCTCAATCATTACAGCAAGATAAATGTAAAAAAATAGAATAGAAGACTATTGTGTCAAGAATAGAATGTTTTGTCTAAATTTAATCATTAAATAATATGCTCAAGATAAGGTTTTTCAATGGTTTAATAGAAAGTTTAAGATTCCAGGTGATAATATGACGCTCAATAAGAAGTCCAATGCTGGTTTTCATTTAAATCTGTTTTTGGTGAAACTTATTTCTGCTCATATCTTTTAAGGTATCAATGTTTTGTTTTGAATAATTAATCTACCCTGCATTACTAAAAAGTGAAGACATGTTACAAAGAATTTTGTTGAGCATATCTAGATCTAATTATGAAGTGTCAAAACCTTGTGATATTGACCCAGGAGAATAGTATTTGAATGAACAAGTGAGAAGTTATTCAGCAGCATCATCCCTTGCAGTAAGTTGTGATATACTGGTAAATGTGTTATCGTGTGATGCAAGCACTGGATGTGCAAGCCTGGGGGGATAGGTTATAGAAGGGAGCAGGTGAAGCTATGATAGATAATGTTTGAAGTTTTTAACTTTCTTCCACTAGATTTCTCTACTAGAGGGGTTAGATTAAATGTGGAAATTTTGTATGAGAGGCTCTTTGAGAGCGGAGTATTTTCTTGAATTTTAGTATTCAAATATACTTTTAGGCTGGCAAATTGAAGCTTATTTCAAATTGTTTGGAACTATCTTTCACTCTAGTCCTTCTTTTGGTTGTTGTCGAAATGACTACAGGTACAAAATGGCCTCAAAACAATTAGGTAAAGATGGCCACAAGAAGATGGCCATAGCCCCTAGTCAAATTATCTAACTGTAAAGTCAAGATGGCTACAAACCACAACCATTGTGACCAGCACCCTTTCTTTAACTCATTACATGTATCTCTACGATTGCCAACTGACATAAGCATTGCTGCTTGAATAAAATTGTCTCTAGTCAGATACAATCAGAACACAGTCAGATGATGTCATAGGGGCAACAGTGTCATAAAAAAATCATGAAAGGCTTGAGAGCGGTGAGCGTTTGTATCATAAACTATTTGGGCACATTTATGATGTTGACATTGTATTGATCATGATGTCATGTCACCATGACAAATGCATTTTACCGAGGCCATCATATTGAATATAGGGCAATAAATGAACCCATATATTAAGTCAGAAAATGTCGATCTCTCAAAATATTCAGTTGACAAATGATTAATAAAAAGAATACAAATGATATGAAATTGTGATATCATGATTTCAGATGGTTACATAGTGGAACACATACTTCTCTTCTACTCCTAAGCCCTTGACACTAAGATATTAGTTGTCTTACTGAGGCACACCTGCCTAGACAGATATTTATGTGTGTATGTATACTTATATATTGAGAGAGCACCTGCCAGGTAATTCAAAAACTTCAAAAGCCATTTAACATGGTAGATATGTATGTGAAGGTGAAACTTCTGGTATGCAATTGAACAATGGAGAAGAGTTACAGATAGGTGACCCTCACAGCATGGTTGGGGATGTGTGACACTTATTGAAATCAAATCACAGCTGGACTTTGTATTTGCACTGTCAGCTTGAAGATTTGTAAGTTCATACCCCAGTTGTGTCTCTGAAACGGCATTGAAAGTGAGACATTAAACAGCAATACCCCTTAGGTAAAACTTGTATGTTTGTTGACAGTATAGTTGGGTTCACAGGGGTTGTATAAATTTGTGAATGTGGTTTGCTGTCAAATCTACAATGCAAATTACCCAGGTAGCTCAGTTGGTAGAGTGTCCACTCTTCACCTGTTTAATCAGGGTTTGAATATCCAAAGAAGTTACAGGAGGGGAGTGGTTGTTGCCTTGCTTAAACCCTCAGCTTGAAAGTGCTGTTTTTGATTTTCATTATAATTAATTTTGTTTTGATACAAATGTAAATGGAAAATTCATTATATCGATAAAAACAATCTCATATTCATTTCATTGTTGCTACTTTTCCTCTTGAAAGCGGCGATAATCCCAATTTCACCTCACTACCTTTCCTTTAAAATAACTCTAATAATGACTGTGTCGTTGTCTTAGAGAAGTGCTTGTTCACCTGTGTTTTCCTCCTCTGTTGGCTGTCAATACCTATTAATGATTTCCTCCACTCATTAATGAACTCTCCTTATGTCTATTTGCAGATCATCAGAAATTGGAAAGAGAAGCCAGAATTTGTAGATTGTTAAAGCATCCCAATATAGGTAAGTAATTATCTTCGTTCTGGATCCATATTGTTACAGTACATAATCAAATTGATTAAGATTTTTTATTGGTTTCTGTAACAATTGCAAATGCAATGTTTTATTCATGACAGGTAGGTTATTTGTTGTTATGGCAATGTATATGTTAGTGTTTTCTTCTACACTCTTGTTCACTACTACATATAATACTTAATGGTTTAATGAATAAATGCTCGGCTCTTTTCACAAAACACTATGTTAATTCCAAGCCCTTAATGTTAGCTTGCTATAACCTTAAAGAATGGGTGTCAAGATTAACCTTTGTGAAGATGTTCTCTGAAAAGAGTTGATTTTTAGTTTGTGCACTATGATGAAATACCTAAATTAAAATATTTATGTTTGAATATGATTGATTGTTATTATTATGAACATATGCCAAGAAAGCCACTTTCTTTTGTATTTTATAGAATATGTTTATGCATGATGCATGACTTTTGAATCTTGTACCATTCATGTTAACAAAAATATTTTCTTTTCAGTATAACTCATTTGGATAACAAAACATTATCTTCTTTATAGAAGTTTATAATAGATATATATATATATATCAGACAAATATCAATGTTTTTTGAGAAAATCCTCTTGAAACGTTTATATGAATGAAACAAAGAAAAAATGAAATTGATCTGTATCTTTATGGTGTGATACTCACCAAATCTTGTTATAGTGTGAGCTCACTCAATCACGGAGGTTTCTCATTGTGGTTAGTTGCAATAAATGAATAGGGTTTCTTATTATTAAAAAATATTAGGATCAGGTGTTCATTAATGCATGAGATTTTAAGATGTTTTAGAATTACCATGTACATGTATGAATATATATTATTGACCATGTACAAGCACTCTACACCACATACATACACATACACCAAAATTGCTTACATTGACATAACATACATTTGCACTTGGGAAAGTTTTGTAAATGAAGGTATTGATTCTAGCTAATGGATGCAGTTTAGCTGTATATAAGTTTTTTCCTCCATATCCTGACAGCCACCATGCTTTTGACAGGTGCTCTTAAATTTCTAATTCTATCAATACTCTATTAGACATTTCTTGCATGTCAAACAAGTCCAGTCCGATGTTCTGAACCATGTTACTATGTAAAGAAATGGAGGTTTTTTTTAATGATACCACTTCTGTGCCACCTAAGACTAAACAGCTCTTCTGACTGAGTGTTCTCAAGTCTCATAACTTTGTCAACCAAAGAGTTTCAAAATGCTCTGACAACCCATTCTTCTCATGACAGAGCATTGCACCATTTTCGTCTCCCCTATCCTCTGGACTTTAAAGCTATTGGTCATTTGTAACACCATGTTTTCACAAGACTGAATTTACATCTAGTTTTGTAGACCCTATGTTCCCAAGTTCTTAGCCTTATGCAAGTTCTGTGTACCTAGTTAAACAAAGACAGTGCTGTATTCATTTCTTTCAATCTAATGTTTGAAAGACAGATCTTTAAGCCAGTTCTGCCAACCCAATGTACCAAAGCTGGAGTTGTGGCAGTCTCTTATCCCTGGAAATGAGACTAGAATTGCATCAGTGTTGTGTAATTGATTCTATCAGTAGCAACATCACTCCGAGGAACAGTGATGCTGATTCCACACAACTTGTCATTACCCATGCATCGAACACTGGCTCTCTGGCCATCTTGCTGGGATTCTCCCATTAGGTCTGCTTTGATTTCTGGTATTAGGAGTGTAACTATCTGGCCCCTAGCTACAGAGCTGTGAACTGGTCTCATCCTGAGCCTCCTCCTGACACTGGGTAATAACAAGAGCTGCACCCACCTTTCAAAAGAAACAAAGTGTTACCGTAGGGCCATTACACCTAATAACATCACATGTTGCAGTCAATGTTACACTCAGTGCAATGTTTTGATTTGGACATGCCAATAACAATATATCTCCCATCTGAGACCTCGGTGTTGTCACACATTGTGTAACATTAGGTTCCAACATGCGAGAAATAATACCTCAGGCACATGATGGCATACATAATTAAGCATTGATAAAAGAGATTGAACATTGGCATAACAAAATTTGCACTTACTGGTAGTGAAAAATAAAAAGAATTCTTTTTTTTATGGCTATTGATCATTTTGGGATAAACCAACAAAAGAATATGATTCTTTAGATTTGATCAAGGACAAATTTGTAAGTAGTTTGCAACATACTTCATTTCTATTAAACCTTCACAAAAATGATGCCATGTAATGTCCAATAACTTGACTTTGGTAGACTTTGCAGTATGTTTGCTTGCTCAATCCAATAAAATATCTTTGCTTTCAGTTCTATTTATAAAAAAACCCAACAAGTAATTTTTTATGCAAACACACAACATTAGCAACATTCTATTCCCTCAAATTAAACAAGGTTGAAACAATTTAATTATGAAGTTTTATCAAAGTTAATGTCTTTAAAGAAACTGCACATACGGATTTTAAAAGTCTAATTTCTAACCATAAAGAAAATGTCCATGAAAGAAACTTTCCATGTAAACATCATAATGAGAGGAAAAAATGACACTTCAGAATCAGTTTTCTAGAAATAATTTTATGACACATGCTATATTTTCTTTTCTTGTAATGTGAGGCAATGACTGATCAAAGTGACAAGTAATTCATCAACTCTGCTGTTGTAATGTCAGTAGTCTCACTTTCACAATCGTTGAACAGCTCTATCACATCTCAATTATTCTGTGCTATTCACTGGAACCCAGCTGCAGGGTTAAGCGATATTTCACTGTATCCAATTGTTAAGCAGTCGTAATTAAAGTCTAGTTTCTCCTGTAAACATTTTGGAATTGGCTAAAATTTCTTTTTAAGAAAATGAGAGAAGTTTATGTTGCGTACTTGAATTAGAAATAAAGTTTCTTAGTGAAAATTTATTCTACAGGAGTTTGATTTGATATATTAGGCATATGAGAAACAATGGTATGCTAAAACGTTTAAAATCTTATTATGAATTAAACCTTACCAATCTGTATGTCGATGAAATTGGGGTCGATAAAAGTATATTTATTATATTTTTTAGGATGACAGCCATGAAAGCTAAGTTGTTTTAAAGTATTGATTGGATGACGTCCGTATTTGTAAGAATTTCATCATCAAAATTCTCATAAATTTTTTTAAAAAATTCTGATAATTAGGTACATAAAATGCTGTTTTACATGCAACAGCAGCCTCTTACTTGAACATCAAAACCATCCACAAACACAAGTTTGTTTAGCTCTATTTGAAAGGTACAACCAAAATAATCATAGCATCATTTTGACACATTTTACACAAGTAAGAAACCTTGTATGATGATATGCCCTCAGTCATCATGGCCACTTTTAGACACTGCAAATTTTCAACAGTCGAGTTGATGTACCTTCCCCTGTATTGTAACTGTTCTCAAGATGTGAATGTGTACATGCTAGCCTCTCCTATCCATAAGGCTGTCCCAGGTAGCAGGTAAAGAGCTAGGACATTTATCAGGTAGACTAAAATTTAGTCTATGAAATATTCAAAATAATTACCGTACTGTAACTTCATTTATATTATTTTATTTCTTGAGGCTTTTTTTGTGTATTCAGTCAATCTAGACTTGCAGAATTTAGACCTAGACTGTATAAAGGCTCCTATATAATACATAGTCATGAAGCAGGACTATTTATCAGGCTACATGACTTCAGAATGCTGGGGTGAAGGCTGAGACAACACAGATGTGAGTAATAAGGGGAAGTTCTTTATGTCCCCCATCCATCCATCCATCTAGTTGTTCTTCCACCACTGCAGGAATGATATGTGACTTGGAGGTACAGACTTGTCACTGTCTGCACTAACCAGCTTCTACATAGCATTATGCTTGTGGACTATCACCGCTTGACTGATGGTGTCTGGTAACCCATGTGCACTCTGTCATGGCTTTATGTGAGGAGTTCTATGTCTTTGGTTTATTTGAGGATTTCTATGTCTTTTGTTGATATGAAGGTTTCACTCTCCTTGGTAAATGTTAGGATTTCCTCTACTTGTTTTATGTGAGGTTTTCTCTGTCCTTGGTTTATGTGAGGATATCTCTGTCATTGTTTTATTTGAGAATTTCTCTCTTCTGGGTTTATTTGAGGATTTCTCTGTCCTTGGTTTATGTGAGGATAACTTTGTCGTTGTTTTTTTTGAGAATTTTTCTCTTCTGGGTTTATTTGAGGATTTCTCTGTCCTTGGTTTATGTGAGTATTTCTAAGGTTTATTTGAGGATTTCTCTCTTCCGGGTTTATTTGAAGATTTCCCTGTCCTTGGTTTATGTGAGGATTGCTAAGATTTATTTGAGGATTTCTCTCTTCCGTGTTTATGCAAGGACTTCTTTGTCCTGTTTTTATCTGATATTATTTCTGACCTTGGCTTATATTAGGATTGCTCTCTTGTTGGTGTCTGTGAGTATTTCCCTGTCCTTGGATGAGGGTGAAGGACTATTGGCATGCCCTAACTAGCCTTCAGTTTTGACATTGAATCTTTGTGGTTGAAATGTTACATGGAGTTTACATATCCCCTTAGCTCAAGAGATTGTCTTCAAGTTGTTGTATAAATGGTAATAGCTTCACAACAAAAGCTGGTTGTCTAACATAGTTCTCTAGACTACAGTAAACACAGTGTTGTTAAATTGGGCTACAGTTCCACTGAATGATGCAATCTCTCACAACATGAGTAATGCCAAACAGCTGAGCCAATAGGTTCAGTGCCTGAAGTAGATTCATTGTCCTTCACAATTGTAGAATTTCATCATGGATTTTACTTTCTTTCCTTGTTCAGTTGTTTTATCAACCTGTGTACCAAAACACAGTTTGAAGATGATCTTTAAATTGAATTGAGGCTTATTTAAACAGTTCTTTTCACATTGTAGTACTCTGAAGGAACATGGAATAGTATTTTCATTTCCCTGACCTCTGTCTATGTAGAAGTTAACCCTTTCTTTCCTACAAGCTAACAATCAGGATCAAAATAGAATCTGTGTCTGGTTTCCTAGATGTTAAAGGGTTAAGCACATATCTGACAAATATACACAAATATGTCAAGAATTTGAGGTGTCAATACATAATCAATATTGTCATTGACAATATATGGAGAAGTTATGCTGTATCACATAAGTATGATGTATAACTGTGACCTGGTTTACTTGTTGTGACAGTGTAAGAGATGACAGCTGATAGGTGTAGAGGAAATCGTCAGTGACGGCACTATGTGATGCCAGGTAGCGAGACATGCCGGCATGTCGTGTGTGGCAGCACATGTTTCCTTCTTCCTGTTGTCACTCATACATGTGCATGTGTACACTCAATCATCTGCCTACTGACATCTCCATGTCTAGTGTTCAGGGTAGTAATCTTGTGAATTTTGTGCTGAAATGATAAGAAAAATAGGGATTGTTTTGTTTATGAGTCTTGGCATTTATGCATTGAGAATTTGGAAACGAGAAATGAGAGAAAAAGGACTTTGTTTTGTCTTGTGAAATCTTGTGCATTTTTGTGTGAAATGATATGGAAAATAGTGTTTATTTGTGTTGGCATTTATACACGAAGATGTTATATGAGATAGGAAATACTTTGTTTTGTCTTGTAATGATGTTCAAGGCAAAGCTCTTCATGGGAATTCTTTGATAATATAAATGTTTTGAACACTAAAATCTAGAAAGTGAAACACAGGGGGGGCAGGGATAAAAACAAACTACTAGTATATGTTGTCATAATAAAAGCATTTCAATTCATGTTCACAAAATTTTGTTATGATTATTACTGAAATAACTATTTTGAAAAGGAAAGACAAATGAAAGAAAAACAGTGTACTGATAAAAACTGAATTCAAACCAAACTCAGAGAACCAATGGTATCGGTGAATGTTTGTTTGGAGTGAGGCTGTTAGTCTGATAAACAGCTATTGAGATATCAGACGTGCTCTATCAGCACAGCCTGGAGCCTCCACTAGACTGTATTCCTCATCTTTGATCTATTATTAATGTATAATCTCCTTCTGAAAGTGATGTAGAGGGTTACAGTATTTCTTGGCGGTGTCGAACTTGCTGTTGAAAGACTGAAGTATATTGCCACTTCTTCTTCTGGGCGAGATGGATTATGCTGCATTATCACACTCCCTTGTGAAAACCATGATACATCGTCATAGCAACCGTAGACATTGGTCTTGTCAATCTCTTGAGTATGTCCCAATAGTTTCCAAATCTCATTCATAATTGATAGACTCATCTAATCCTTTACTTCCAATTCCTCAAAATCAGGCTGGCTGTGGAAGATGTGCAAATTTAGACAGGCAATGATATACGGTTCCACAAACATCACCTTGAAAGATGTGAGTTACAGAAATAACTGTTTCAGGCTAAAAATATATTAAGATGGAGTTGTCTAGATAAGTTGCTAATACAGCAATGTCGTCATGATTCCAGACTGGTTTTAAAGATTTTCGAAGTGATAGACAATTTCGTTTCTAGACATTTAAGATTTAAAAGAAGTATGTTTATGATTTTAGATAGTCTGGTTGCCTTTTACTTATCACATAATGTTTATGTTGGCAAGATATCATCATGAGCACAGAGTAAACACTTTTGAAAGGAAAAATTAGGGAATTTCAGAATTTGTCGGGGAAATTGTTTTTCCAGAATGCACAGATACAGAATATAAAAGACAGAACCCTGGATTATTCAAAAAAAAATTCAAGATATATTTTTGCATCAGAGTATAGCCAGGCTTGCTTTTTTTGGAGCAGCTATTCAGTTGCTGTTTAACTTTTCTTAGTACGGAGACTGCAATGGTCATTCTTGTTTTGCCATGGAAGGTTTCTTTTCAGTGGAAAACAGCAAAAGTGATTAATTATTTTGAATATTTTTAATCATTGGATCAACAGCTATGGTATTTTGTACCTGTCACATACCTTTCCTCAGGAGGGAAACAGCAATATTATTGAATTTCTTCCTATAGAGAATAGAAATCTTACTGGCAAATAAGCATTGATAAGCCAAGTTAACTTTCTGTTAAAAAAGACGGATGATATTCCAGTTGTAATTGTCCATAGAGAAATATATACAGTAGAACATGGATATAATGAACTCCAAGGGACCAAAGAATTTAGTTTGCTATATCCGGTGTTCGCTACTCGCGTTTGGCTGCCACACATAGGACTTAAAAATTGGTTCACTATATCCGTTTGTTCGCTATATTCAAGTTTACTATATCCGTGTTCTACTGTACTATCAAATTCTCGACCATATGTAAGATTTCTCACAATCGACTAAGAAGTTAACCAGTGTTGATCGTATGTAATGTTTCTCATTTGATAAGTAATGATCCACGGCTGAGCGAGAGTGGAATCCCGTAGGTAGAGGAGGATTGAGTGAGAGTTACCTCAGCAGTCTGATGGAGGTTGTGATGAGGAAATACTGGTAATTGTTGAGTGTTGCTTCTGTACCATCTGACTGCAGTGAGGCAATAGGTTCTCTTTATATTGATTCCTGTATCCTATTGGTGCATTGTTGGATTAATTGTCTATGTATCTATTCATGATACTCGTGCAAATATCCATGCACTCCCATCTCACCTAAAGTCTTGCACCCAACCTGCAGGTCTTATCCCCAAACCTTTTCTAATTACCATATCAAATAATATGGATTTTGCAGTTTCCATGGCAACCTGATCCTTGAGACTGAATTCCAATGCACTTTAAGCTTGTTAATTTTGCACAGTTGCAGTTTGTGGAAGTGGAAGGATGACAAGTATTATCCTTCCAACACCTTCTAATGGAGGCATTGCTTCCTGCGACAGCATGCCCATTAGTTTCTTCAAATCCTGCGACAATAATTGCTCCTTAGTTTCTTGAAAGCTTTGCAGAGAATAATGTTTTTGTCTTGTTATACCCAAAAAGATATTTTTTGATGCCACAACTTTGTCATTTTGCATGCTTTGAGATAGTTTGGATTATCAACTTTTCGTATTGTTTCTTGTGATTCACATTTTTTCAAAGATCTCTATAAAAAACGGATGGGAATTGCTTCTGGTAGCTTATTAAGGTAATTTTTTCTTTTGAACTTGAAAGATGTTTTGGTTCAATACTGCACAAATCAATATCAATATTTTGTTCTCATTTGTGAATACATGTGATCAAGCAAGTTATAATTTTTAAATCAATCTTTGTAATTTCTAATAAACACTTCTTATAACTACAATCAATCAATTTGTACCACCAGTTTCACTATAACATTATAAAAAAGCATCTACATAACCTATCATTAAGATTTGAGAACTGTCACTTTCTTTGGATCTTAAGTCCTTCAATGTGTTTAGCTTTGTTACAAAAGAAGAAAAGTTGCCCATGGCGCTCTGTTGACATTTCAGAATTTGTTCTGGAGAAGGTTTTCCAAAGGTCATTGTCATCCTTGTGTGAACACAGAATATTGACAAGATAAAACCTGCAGCCATTTGGATACTTTTTGTCTTTATTTCAATAAATTACTTTAAGCAATGGCATAAGAGACGCAGTTTACTAATCAATATATGTCAAAATGACAATGGAATCAGTTTCACTTATTGGAACTAGATTAAAAAAGGTTCTTAACAAGGCTATTTACTATTTCAATTTGAAAGTTGTGTTCTCAATTCAATTGTTGTGATGAGATGTATTTAATTTCAATAGTTATGTTGGTATATCCAAAAGAAGTAACATGCTTCAAGAAATAATTTGTGTGTGAAGTTCGCATGAGGTCTTGAAAAGTATAAATGATTGATCTGAAGGTCATCACTAGTTGGCACCACAAGGTGACAGGAACAACGATGCTTCTTATACATGATATTTTCAATTTGTCTATTTTTTCCCTTGACATAGTGACATCAGTTTGCTTATTTGTCCATTATCTGTTTATTTCTTTCATATTTACACTGACCAACCTACACCTCAACATTCTATTTCACTTGTCATCTGTCTTTTCATATATCCATTTGTAATTCAGTTGTTTCCCCCATCTGGATAAGAGAATTTTCAGCATCTCCAGTGATTCAATCCATTTTGGTTTACACTGAGTAGATTTTGTATTATAGGTGATAATCTTGGACCATGAAATTAAAATTTATATTTTATTCATGTCCATCCATCCAACCATCAACTCCATCCATCCATTCTTTCATCTATCCACCCACCCTTACATTCATCCACCCATCCACCCACACATCTATTTATCCTTCCATCATTTTCTTTTCTCAATGATGAGAAGTCCCCTTGTAGAAAAAGGCCAGAAAGCAGGAGAAGCAGGGATGGAGGGACAGCCAGAGCAGCCATGCTGCTTGGACAGATCAATAGCCAGGAAGCTAAGACAGAGTGTTTCTCAGAATAGAACAAGGATTAGGCTGCCTAAAGTTGCTTGTCAAGGAATTCCCGGACAGGTCTGTGGTGCTGTATAGTGTTGCTGCATATCATGCTGACCTGGCGCTCTTACTGTCTGGATGGAGAGAAGGCTTTATTGTGGAGAGCCAAAGGGTGGAAGTGGGTTGGACAATTGATCAAAGGAACAGCAGTGACTGGATAAATGGGGTGCCAAAGGGTGGATGGAAGGACGGGAGAGTGGAATATAGGACTGATGTGAAATTGGAGGGTGGAATAGGACTGGAAGATAAAAATGAGGGGAGGAGGGTTAAAGGGGGTGCCAAAGGGTGGAAGGAAGAACTGGAGAGTGGAATATAGGGCTGATGTGAAATTGGAGGGTGGAATATAGGGCTGGAAGATAAAAATGAGGGGAGGAGGGTTAAAGGGGGTGCCAAAGGGTGGAAGGAAGGACGGGCCCAGAGTGGAATGCAGGGCTGATATGAAATTGAGGGGAGGAGGGTTAAAAGGAGTGCCGAAGGGTGGATGGAAGAACTGGAGAGGGGAATACAGGGCTGATGTGAAATTGAGGGGAAAAGGGTTAAAAGGAGTGCGAAAGGGTTGAAGGAAGAACTGGAGAGTGGAATATAGGGCTGATGTGAAATTGAGGGGAAAAGGGTTAAAAGGAGTGCTAAAGGGTTGAAGGAAGGACGGGAGAGTGGAATACAGGGCTGGAAGATAAAATGAGAGGAGGAGGGTTAGATAGAACGCCAAAGGGTGGAAGAAAGGACTTTGAGAGTTGAGAAAAGATACAAAAGTGGAATGGAATGTTAGAGAGTTGATCAGGCGCCAGGGTTTTGAAAAATGATTCACCTGTTATTCGGCTAACCATTATCATATATAAAACAGCACATGCATAAAGATTTCTATATTGGCATTTATACAATCAGAACTTAAATGGATGTTTATCTGTGAAAAAAACTTCAGATTACACGATCTTGAGTTACCATTGTTTTGGTTTAGACACTTCATTACTTGGGGACTTTGATCTTATGCTTCTTCTTCTACTTGATCCCTTGTCACATGGTTCATGGTTCTGAGCAGTAGATGATCACAATGGTGTTGAAATACTAGCTGCAATAATGCCTGTAAAATGCTCTCAAGATGGATACATGTCAACTCTCTTCTCTGTACAATTCTTATCAATGAACCAAATTTAAAATCTAAAGTCATTACATATTGCATAATAAAATAACATTTTCTCACTTGTGCCTAAAAAAATTTGTGTTGTGGATTTATACATATCTTGGTCGACATTGTGTCAGAATTGATAACTTCTTCAGTGACATGAATCTACTACTGTCTCAAAATCTACTAATGTCTCAAATGGAAACAGGTTGAATCCTTTAAGGATAAAGTAACTGGGAAGTCTATTCTCAAGGTACCAATTTCAATCTGACTTGCATGCAATGATAATTCTAGTACATTCTATGTCAGATTATTGGTCTGTTAGAAGTATTGTTCCAGACTGCAGAACTCTCCAGGCTGCTTCTCTATTGCTTTTGATTAAGGGATTCTTATGCATGCTTTGACATTGTACATACCCTTGTGACTTATCAGTCATTCAATATGAAATCCATTTCATCATTCGCTGAAATATTGCCTTCTGACTCACATGATATGAATTTTGTACAGACATTATTCGATGAAGCACAATAAAGCATTGAAATTGTATATACCCTTGAGATTTATGAGTCATTCAAGATGAAACTTAAAGAATTTTCATATTGCATGAAATCATTCCTCAAAAATGGTAGTTCTGCCAACATATACATCTATTGCCCATGTTAGTTTTACGCTATCAAAACCAAACGTCTCGTACAAGATGTTCAGAGAAAAGTTTAATAACATTAGTGTAGATTAGAAATTTTGGCTAATCTTTTTTTCCCCTTTGAGTACAAACAGATTTGTGCAAGGAGCAAAAACTAACTAGTTATCTGAGGACTTGCAGGCTATGAAGTTTGGAAGGATTGGATGGGTTTATATACAGCCGTTATTGATTCAGGCAACCAGCTCCTTGGCTTTCTGGCTGCTGACCAGCAAATTAATGAGGCTTAGACTTGATTTCAATGGACTTTTATCTTCCCAGTGTGCTCACTGACTTGGGATTAATTTGAAATGGGGAAGGACAAAGTTGCACCAATTTGTTGCAGCTGAGTGGTAATTTAGAAATGTTAGACATGACAGTCATTAATTGAGGTTCACAAGGGCATTAAATTCACTTATAACAAAAATTTGGTTTTGCTGTAGGTCTATCAAAATATTTTAGAAATTCTATAAAGTTATTATGTGTTTTCTATGCGCAGTTAAAGGCTTTATTGCGAAGTATTTTGTTTTTTCCTTTACATACCCCTTTGAGTTGTTAAAAGGGTTCCACCTTAACAGTATATATTTGTAAGATTTAAAGCATAAACAGTAACCCATATAAACAACATGAACATTAATATGAAGTTCTGCTTCTCAAATAATCTGTTGACCCTTTCATTGCTCATGTGTGTCCAAGACAAGAGATACCAGGGCATTATCAATATCCACATTTGCCAAAAGGGAATCAAAGCATATCATTATTGAAACCAATCCCCAAGCATTGTCGCGTGAAGATCAAGATTAATATGTCTCTCTATTGAGTGTCATCTGCCTGTCATTACTACCGTACTAATTGATCCTAGAATAAAAGATGTCATTCACTGCTATGATGTATTTCCTCCGTGTCAACTACCATTATCTTCAATCAAGCAGTCTTCTCTATTCCATTGTTTCTGAGGATTTGAAACATCCATCCAGCTGCTGTTAGTTCAATAGTGAAATGGATGAGGTCTTTGTGGTTGGGTGGCTAAGCTTTTTGTACATTCAGTGATGGTCGTCTCCCGAAGTGTTTCTGTAGATTTGAAAGTGTTTCTGTAGATTTGAAACATCCATCCAGCTGCTGTTAGTTTAATAGTGAAATGGATAAGGTCCTTGTGGTTGGGTGGCTAAGTTTTTTGTACATTCAGTGATGGTCATCTCCCCAAGTGTTTCTGTAGATTTGAAACATCCATCCAGCAGCTGTTAGTTTAATATTGAAATGCTGAGGTCTTTGTGGTTGAGTGGCTAAGCTTTATGTACAGTGAGTGATGGTCGTCTCCCCAAGTGTTTGTAGATTTGAAACATCCATCCAGCTGCTGCTAGTTTAATAGTGAAATGGATATGTTCTTTGTGATTGAGTGGCTAAGCTTTTGGTAAGGTCAGTGATGTAGGTCTGACTCTGATGGTGTGGGATTCGAACCCTCCTAGTTCTAGAACGTGTACTATTTCAGACAGTGTGCTCGCCGCTAATGGCTGCAATATTGCCCAAGTGGCGCTAAACAATAAGTCACTCACTCACTCAGACAGTGTTATATTTGTTCAGAACCCAAATGGTGTGTATTTCAAGTGATATTGACAGTACAGTCGATAGCGTGTTGATCATCATTAAGAGTACTGTGTTTGCAATTTTGTCAGTTTATTCCTTTCTCTGCTTTCTTTCCAATTTTATTTTTTAATTTCAGTTTAACCCAATTATTCAGGATATCACTCACTCCATAATATACAGCCATATTGGTCTTTCACTTTCCTGTCAGTAAATAGCACCACACTTCTTGAATTCCATGAAGTTCTACCGCCCACTTGCTAAACTTTGGCCAATATGTATTTGTAGACATCTATATGGATTCATTGCTATTTTTGAAGTTATGAATCATGTGAATGTCACAATGCAATATTCAACAGATATAAGGAGGTGATTTTCTTACATTAAAAATATACATTGTTTTGTTATCGTGTCTTAGACTAGTTTTCCACGCAAGCGAAAGGGTTTCTAATACAATTGGTATAAAATATAATATTGTTACCCGAGTACCCATTTGCTGGTATCTGGCATCAAGTTTGTTAGATAAAGCTGACTTATTGTTCATCTTAGGGCTGTAACTAACCAGCTGGGAGTGAGCTTAGTAAGTCATTAAGTTATCACCAGTTTATTTGAATTGTCACAACATGACATGTAAAATACGAATAAGTAATAACATAGTTCAATTCTTTTGCCAGGATGGTGATTCAATGGTTACCTGGTCAAAAACAGTACTTTGTCAGAATAGGAATCTTGGTCTCATCAAAACTTGGCTACAAAGTTTCTTAAAAGATTTGATAAAATTCAGGTGCAAGTCATCAATTGCTGAAATTTAGATAAATGTTATTGGAAACATCTTAAAATGAAACAAAATGAAGTACAGAACTGTCAAATCCTCTTCTCTCACCACCTCATCCTATCCATAACGTGTAGGAAGAGAGAGAAAGGATATATATGATTAGGCCGACCATGGCGACAGAATATCAACTTATGAGTGTTTATGTGTCAATACACCAGGCTAGGAATCTGCTCCGGATCCAGTGTCCATATTTGTTCTTGCAAGAAATAACACATGCGGTCATGCTTATGAATTGTTTATGGGCAGCCTTATCCAAATCAGTGGTAGACTTTCGAGAGGTTTGCTATAGACAGGTCTGTAGACTATCAAAAGGTTGTCAGGTTGACAAGGTCACTTGTGGAGTGACATCCTAAACTAGGACTGATTCGGCAGTTTGTCATTGAAATCAGTAGTATATTACCGAGATGTTTCTAGGTTGACTAGACAAGTTGTGAATTAACGTTAAAAACTGTGTATACAGTTATCAACAAAATCAGTATTAGACTATGAAGAGGTTTCCTGCTTGATAAGGCAAGGTGTGGCTTGAAACCATAAACTGTGTTATTGGTAGTTTGTCAATCCATATTAGAGGTTTGGCTATCCAGAGGTTTCAAGGTTGACAAGGCAAGATGTGGATTGACAACATGAAGTGTGAATTATACATTGGTCTGTCGTCTCAATCATACTAAATAATCAAGCAAGAGGTTTTCAGGTTGACAATGCAAATAAGTTGTGGATTGACAACATGAAGTGTGAATAATACATTGGTCTGTCGTCTCAATCATACTAAATAATCAAGCAAGAGGTTTTCAGGTTGACAATGCAAGTTGTGGATTGACAACATGAAGTGTGAATAATACATTGGTCTGTCGTCTCAATCAGACTAGATAGTCAAGAGATTTTCAGGTTGACAAGGCAAGTTGCGGGTTGACACAAAATTCGAGTAATACAGTAGTGTCCAGATCCAGATCAGTGTTAGATTAAGGTGAGGTTTCCAGATTGGCAAGGCAAGTAAAGGGTTGAGGGTTTATGAACTACCAGTAATACAGTAGTCTGTCCTCGCCTCCCTGCCTGCTTGCCTCGGTTAAGGCAAATATAAACAATTACAGAGTATTGATCAGACGACCCGGCGTTATCTCAGTTAGTCTGGCAACTGAGTTGAGATGAACCGCTTGATGATACAGAGAGTGTCCGTGTGCTAGTCTGTTGTCGTAGTGATCTCTGGTCGTCTTACTGACGTCAATCCATCCTCTAGGATCACTGTCCTTGTGACGTAGTGATCTCTGGTCGTCTTACTGACGTCAATCCATCCTCTAGGATGACTGTCCTTGTGTCGTAGTGATCTCTGGTCGTCTTACTGACGTCAATCCATCCTCTAGAATGACTGTCCTTGTGACGTAGTGATCTCTGGTCGTCTTACTGATGTCAATCCATCCTCTAGGATGACTGTCCTTGTGACGTAGTGATCTCTGGTCGTCTTACTGACGTCAATCCATCCTCTAGGATGACTGTCCTTGTGACGTAGTGATCTCTGGTCGTCTTACTGACGTCAATCCATCCTCTAGGATGACTGTCCTTGTGACACCAGATTCACCCCTCAGACTGACGTCAGTATATGGCAGCAGACTTCCATTTTACTAACTTACTTGATCTTTCATCATTATTTAGTTCAATTAGCAATCTGTAATTCAGACACAGTCTTGATTATGCTGTGACATTTAATCTTGCGACAACCTTATTATATCTTACTTTATATTCCAATGAAGTCAAATAAACACACTTTCTTATTCTAATTTGTTCTGTTGATATTGCAAGTTACCTAACAACCTTATGGTTTATCTTCAACATATCACAGTTTTACAGAAATTTTGTGATGACAACCTCTCATTTAGCATCCCAATCAAGTTGTTCGTCAGCTTTTGACATTCTATTTTTGAAAATCCAGATTTGTTTCTCCTATGGTAGGCTATTTGACATTGACAATTTCCTGAAATCAAAACAACGATTCTGTGAATGTACTGTCATCTTATTGCATAGACGCAAGGGTTCTGTTTGTTACATTTTTACATTAATGGAAACATAATGAAAATATGTAACAAAACAGCAGTTATCTTCCACATTTATAAAACCCACTTTATGTAAATTGGCTTATGTTAAAAACTAATTTCTTTGACAAGCAATTCATAAATTGCAGTAGAGCTACAGCATGGAGCAGAGATGCAATATTCAGTTCAAGGCCCTGCAGTTTTTAGTTGCACGAAAGTGGAAGCTTCAAACGATAGTATCGGCATGACCTGCTGGGAATCAGGTGGAATGGCTTCATACTCTTTGGGGGAATTATTAGTTCAAATTCCAGATGTAATTAGAAGTGCCAAAACCACTGACAAGATGAGGTGAGAACTAGCCCAGCCTCGGGAGTTCCATGAAGAGAGTGTAAAAGTGAGGTGTGCATTCTGTAGCTTCAAGTGCAGTTCAGAGATGTTAATTGATGCCTTAGCTTCTAAAGTAAGGTGGAATGTGGATTTCTCTGTTTCTTAACTAGTCTAAGTTCATCTTTCTTTGTTACCGTGAATAATGTATGTGTTCTAAAAGAGCAGCGTCGCCAAATCATGAGCATGTTATACTCGAATCAAGAGATTCTTGTTTGTAATAATGTCAAGGGCTGTACTACTTACTCTGTCTTTGCTGCAGTAATGTTTGGATGCGATTCCATCTATGGCTTGCTAGCTTATTTGATTTTAATGTTTTATTTCTACAGTAAGGCATTGGAATTAAACTTGAGTTAGGAGGGGATTCAAATATTTGAAAAGTTGGGCCCCTAGGGTAAACTTTTGCCTTTTTCAGTCGGTGAACACCACCATACACCCCATCCCCCCACACCTAAAATTTCTGCATCTGCCGCTGAATTTGTAATACAGGTTTTCTTTCTGCCAAAGAACCAGAAACTATGATGCAAGTAAAGTACTTTTGCATGCAGATTTAACTAAGTAATCTCACCAAGACTTACAAGGGGAGTTGCTTGGTTATGAGGTTGGTTTATAGGGCGTACTTTTATCGAAAAGCAATTGCCTGGGTTTTTCTTTAAAAGATCATTAGTAATGTTTTCAGCCCAAACCACTCTTTTTGACTGTAAATTCTCTTTTAATGAGAACATAAATTACGATAATTACTTGTAAAGACTGTTGACAGTAAAATTAGATGTTCTCGGAGGCATTTCTTATTAATCATTGGCACGAATGTAATGAAAAGAGGTGAAGCCAGGGTCGTTATGGAACAAGATACTCAATGATTTGATAATGCAATCGTAAAATGATTGGATAATTGATGTAGTATTAGCAAATGTATCTCTTTAAGAGGCTATCTATAGAGGTGCGATGCAATACATACTGGCAGTTGTAACTGATGCTAGGATTTTTGTGAGAGGTAACCTGTGTGTTAGCTCCTTGAGGCAGGCAGTTGAACATGTTGCCACATTTTAGCTCTTATCCAGGAATGTTGATGAAGTTAGCACCATGGTTGGTAGTTGGAGCTATATTCTAGTACTAGGAGCCTTGTGGAGTCTACAGAATACAGCTGTACTACACGTGTATGCAACATAACAGCTCATATACTCTGTACCATGCTGGCTTATGCCTATACCTGATAGGTACTTTCATTTCACCTTTCTGATTTCTTCCTTACCATCCTACATCTTACAATATACATCCTTTGAAATACTTGTCCTAACTTTGACACTTGTCTTAACGTGTATATAAGTATGTAATCACTTATCTTTGACAGAGAATATAAATAATACCTGGCTTACCTTTATTTAAATATGTTAGTTCCCCTTCCTGTCTTCAAACAATGTCTATCAGCTTACAGTAAAAATATATTAATGTTGTTCTGAGATTCACATAAGTTACAATTTATGTACAAGACAATAATTTTTTAACTAAGACACTTTACTAGGTGTATTTCCTTCTTCTGTCATTTATAACTTTCATTGTTTGCATTGTATTCTGTGCATTTCTTTCTTTTCTGCCAAATGGTCTTAAGGTCAAAAACAGTTCTTTTGTGAACAGTGGTATTCAGCATGAAGTTTGAAAACCAGGTTTTGCAGTGTAAGGCTTCATATTTTCCTTCATCAAGAGTCGGTATGTTGCAATACAATTTCCATCAAGTATTGCCCAGCAGGTTGTGAATGACAGTTTTGCTGGACAAGTGATGAAACTGTGATGTTTATGGATACAGTGAACTGGCTCCATTCACTTAGTCGGTACTTCAGATTTAGTAGGCTATTAGAAGTGTTAAAAAGCCCATTGTTGTGTCTTAAATGCACTATGGAGACATGTCATCATTCACATCAAACTGGATAACTTGTTTGAAAAAAGATGCTATGTTATCAGCCATCCTCACCAACAAATCCTACTCTATGAAAGTTATTTCTGCATCAGGAAAATCTATTTAGTTGTGAACTTGTTAAATGTTACCTGATTCAAGAAAGATAATCAACATTATGGTCAATCTGCCCATCCAATCAACTATTTATAAGAAGAATTCTGGTAAATTGCATAGGCTTGGACAGTCTTTTCAATTATTGCTAGGTTGGTCGTGAATAATTCAGCAACAATTCACAAATATTAATGGCAACATGCTCATTGCTTATTAATTGATATTACTGTTAATTAGGAATTGAGAGATTTGATCAATAAGAGATATACATAATCATAAAATTCCCATTGAATTTTATAGATCACTTGCTACTGAAAGAACAAGTTTCTATCAATGAGGTAAATATGGTGTCAGTTTTTTAAGCTGATGATATCTTTGACATGCCACTAAGTCTTTGACCTTTTAATTCTGGACGCCAATTGTGAGGAGTTTAATTTGCTAAGCACATTTCTAAATAACGATAAAGGTTTCAAACTTCTGATACTACAGAGATTATTGTCATGGGCATTAAAGTGACCATCAACAAACAAGCTATTTAATTGGGAATTATTCTTGTCTTGTGTGCAATTTCAAAGTTATAAATTTCTCATTCTTCACTGTTAGTGTTCAGATTCCAGTCACATGAGACTTTCTGATGGCGTAGCAGTGCTCTTCTTGAGAGCGGCTGGTCTGGGATCTACAGACTCTTCAAGATGTTTGCTCTGTATTGACTGGGACCAGTTACAATCAGCTTACCTCATTTGTGGTCATTATTTTGTTACTAGGAGTCAACTAGGGTCCCTTGCCCATCACTCCCAAGGCTACTTATTGCCTCCTCAACCCTTGAACAGCTTATGGCCAAGTCGTCTGGCTGGTAAATTGGGGAGCAAACATGAACCCAGGAAAATAAAAGCAAATTGTCCCTGAAATGATAAAAGCTAAGTTTTTGATCTGCACCCTCAAACTATCGAAGTCGATATATATTGTGACCGGAATAAAAGCTGATAAGTGAAAGTTTTTAAATCTACACTACCCTGAGTGGTAAGTTAGTGGATTACGTGTGTGGCCATGTTGCTGTTACATCTCTGCCTGCCTTTGATGTTAACAATCATCTTGAATGTGCAGGGAGAGTTTTTGCAGGTTGACCTTCAGTTAATCATGGTTTGCTGTCAGCATCTTCCGTGAGACGGTGCAGTCTTTACTCGGGCTCTGATGATGCATATTCAGTTACAAGGCTGAGTGGAATCTAATAGTGATATAGTGGCCTCAATCAACACTTCTTGCCCACAGAGCACATGGGACTTGCACATGACAACATATGGATGTCTTTCTCAAACTTTCTTTATTCTGTTGATGGAATCTTTATTGCATCGCTCTTTGCGTAGTCATGCGTCAGAAGCTGTTCTCTGTTTTCAAATGAGGTAAAGGTTTCTAATCCCTATGGATACTTCTCATGTTCAGTGCAATTTATTTAGCATTAATTTACTTTCTTGAAGAAAGAAAATTTATTCAACTATTTATTAACAAAGGTTTTGTTTAAATACATTGAAATGTAACATATGGTAAAATTTAATGCTGCAAAGAAAAATAAATGTAATATATCATTTTACTTTAGTTACTTCACATCAAACATGGCATTGCAATGATACAATAGAAAACTTCAATCAAGCATTGATACAATGGAAAACATGATCAATTACTCCTAGCTTGCTTAATTCGTGACTCTAATCATTATCTATTGGAGGGTTCAGTGTAAATTCTGCATGAGTTTGATAGGCTTACATGTGAGGCTTATAGAGATGAACAAATGAGGCTGTGAGTGACCGGATGAGATTGTATCGATCACGACTCTAGTGTTCGGGCAGGATGGTTCGGAGGCTGGCTAATTCATGCTGATCTATTGACATCCCTGTCATCCTGCGTGCCCGCTAATCAGGTCAGAGTTACCGCCAGCTGGGACAACACATGCCTCGAAGGCACAAACCTGAGACCGTCTCAACCAGCATCTAGTGTACAGTGACACTTGGGAGCATGTTCACATACACCAGACAATGGACTGCATCTCATTATCAAGGCCATCAAAACCAACATCTTGAACATGGAGAGTGACACTTGAAAACATGTTCACATATACCATAGTATGTACTGCATCTTATATTGTAGGCCTTTAGAGCCAACATCTTGAACATGGAGAGTGACACTTGAAAACATGTTCACATATACCATAGTATGTACTGCATCTTATATTGTAGGCCTTTAGAGCCAACATCTTGAACATGTAGAGTGACACTTGGGAGCATGTTCACATACATCAGACAATAAACATCTTATTTTGAAGACCATCAGTATCTTGAAATGTTGAATGACACTTGAAAACATGTTCACATATACCATAGTATTTACTGCATCTTATATTGTAGGCCATCAGAAACATCTTGAACATGTAGAGTGACACTTGGAAGCATGTTCACATATACAAGGCAATGGACTGCATCTTGCTATGAAGGCCATCAAAAAAGTATCTTGGAAATGTGCATTGTGTAAGGCATTGTATTGCAAAGGTCAGTCTGTCAAAAGTCTGAATGAATGTTTAACTACTAACTCTATGACAAGTTAAACATAAACATAAGGAACAAAACAGTATCACTGAAATACTGGTTTCACTTGTATTGGCCTTGAAATTACAATTCAAAAGAAACATTTTTGCTAAGATGTTTGTTTGATGGTCAGTCATGATTCTAATTCACTTTTATTGCATTCAACTAAGATCCTTAGACATTTCCCAAGAAACATACCAACATCACTTCAGTTTTAAAAAATTGAAAGAACAGTAATTCAAACCACTGTAATTTTTTAACGCCATTGCAACAGTGACATTTTGGAATCAACCAAAGTCTTGAGACTACAATAAAATGGCTGACAATTATCTTGGACACATGAACACAGTGGATTCTTTGGCAATCCATTTAGCAAATGGTCTAGACAGAGGCTGCATGCACACAGCAGCTTTATTTAGCAAGGCAACCTCCGGAATAATACTGAAAGACTATGTTCTAGAGGGGACTGTCTCAGAGACAAAATCAGAGGAAGACAAAGTTCCTGGATCAGATTATAATAATCAACAAGGAAGATTATTTTATGGATAATCAACTTCTTTATTCTTTGTAAGCGATGTTTCGACATAGATCCTAATGTCGTTGTCAAGCAACGATCCTTGTTGATCATCACACCAACTTCTAGAATGCCAATCAAAGAAGTCAGATTATGATAGTTTACTGGTCTGGATTCATTTTGTTGATGGTCTTTGGGAAAGTTGCTTATCTTCAGATCAGTTTTCTATTAACTATTTTATTCAAAAAAGATCTTGACCCCATGAGAGAGTTAAAAATGTTAAGTAGCAGCCCATGTATCAGCCCATTTTTCCCAAGTCAATAGGCATCCGACAAATCATTTAATAATACAAACCAAATTTTCTTCCCAGAAATAAAAAAGTGTTTCTTTGTGATAATGATCAACGCATATATGGATTGACACTTTCAGAAACATGTTTCTTGCATACAAAAATGCAGATGCTGCATTTTATAGGTTGAAAGTAATCCTTTATTCAAACATGAAGCAGTCTACCCATTTTGGCAGCATGTAGACATTTAGTCCCTGAAATTCTACTAATTCTATTATTTTGATTTTTTATCAAAAAAGAAATAAAAAGGAGCCCTGAACTATTCTTAATTTCAGCTGAGGCGTCTAGATTGTCAATATTTTCTAGACTTAAGAAGGCTCCTTTAATTTTTTATGCTTTAGGGTCTGGATAACAGACCAGGCATCATGCTGCAAGGTAACTGTTAACCACAGATAGACAGACTTCTCCTGTCACATGTAGAATATTCCATTGATCCAAAAGATTTGGCTCACACTGCCAGGTTAATCTGACTTGGTTTGAGATCTGTGTTGTTGCTGTCACGTTTGGCTTGCTTCAGTTTGCCTGTATGCACGCATCCATGTCCAAAGGTATTGATTGTCTATAGAAGACTTCAATAGGCCAGGGAGGAAATCTCGGCTTCCCATTAATAATTGATACTTGAGTGTTCATATGTTGTTATTCATTGCTTCATTAAGGTGAATATGGCTTTGGACTAAAACTCACTTAAGTGTACGTAATGAATCGTGATGTGATATTTCAAAAGATCAAACATTTATATTACAATTGTTGCAACTATTATATGATATTCATGAATGAATTGTTACTTTAATAAAATCAAGTAAGAAAACTAAAAATGTCTAGTTTATGATCATTGCGTGCGTAAGCAATCGCTAAAATCTGAATAGTTAACATAATACAATTTCGGTATAGTCTTCTTGAAGGTTGATCCGTCTACCAGTCTTCAACGATGGCCATGGACCTTCCTGACATTTCATTACCTTTGGTAATAAGTTTGGTAACTTTAAGAGCTTCTTGAAAATTGATCTCTTATTATCTATTTGGTCTTGCCTTTGAAGATGACAATCTAAACATAGGTGCAGGCATCTTAATTTTCAGCTTGAAGGATTTGATAGTGGTTTGAAATTGACTCCAGCAAGGAAATTAGGTTTGTATCTCTGTTGAGCAGAATGTCAAATGACAATTGTCAACACTTTAAAAATCAAGGATTGACGGAATGATGTTCTATATCAGATTCTGGCATTATTAAGTAGGAATAAAATGAACCTGATTATAAAATGTCCGCAAGGATGTGTTGATAGAGCTTGTGCAGATTTGAGACTCCAATGTACAAATTGTTGGTTCAGTTTTTGTCTTGTTTTTGCTTTCTTGTACATAATATTTACATAAAGTTGATGAAAGTTATGAAATCTTCTTTGCATAAGTTTGAAATGTCATCATATGTGACATACTTAGGTCACATTGCCTTTCATAGAAAGAAATAGTTTGGGCTAGAATATTGGATTTAATTTCTTTATCGCTGTATAATAAATGTTTCTTTCTTTCAATGTTACATTAAGATGCCATTTAATTTACCTTAATGGAAGTCAAATGCGGAATTTTCTTCTGTTTATGTTGATGTCTTGAAAATGAATTATTCATACATTTAAAGCCAAAACATAAAAATTGAAATTTTTACTGATAAGAGGAGAACAAATTGGAAAAAAGTTTCATGTGACTTTGATAAAAAGGGAAAATCATCTATTCAATAGTTTTCAGAAATGACTTTGCTTGTTGGTCTAAATCATGATGCCTGCTACACTGTTAGATTATTTACAATGTTAGATGAAGCTGCTCTCCCAATCATGAATATTTTAGAATCAATATAGGAATAAAGACTCAAAATATGATATTGTAGCCTATGAAATGTGCCACTTGTATATGATCCTGAGTCGAAATGTTAATCCTCTGTTGTATGTAGACGGCACCATCCTAAACGAACACTAGAGTTAGTTCATAAGTTCCTGTATTGCTATGGTAGAATACAGCTAGTAATAAAGAAAAAGGAATTAAGTCCACTGCCTCTTACAGTTTTGATTAATGTAAAGGTATTAAAATGTCAACGTAGATTAAAATTTAACCAGAAATATTTTACCCATGTCAAAAGGTCTCCAACCTTGAATAATAAATAATTATTCATCAACTCATTCAATCAATTATCAATTATTCATTCAACTTGCAGAATTATCATCAAAGAACAACTTCTCAGGATACATTTGTTAAACTTTGTTTGTAAATAATAAATATTATTTTACAGTAGGTTTATTTTCTATTAAATTATACAGAAGAAGAAGATAATTGTTTAATTAAAGTGTCACATGTTGCAATTCAAATAAATTCAAATATCACATGGGGAATGTTACATCCGGCCTTTAGGCCTACGAGACACTTAATAACATTAAAACTACGAATTGATATTAATATATATATATATATATATAATTAAAAGATAAAAAATGACACGAAGCCAATCAAAACTCCAACATGTTTCAATGGTATCATCAGGGAGTCTGACAAAATACAGTTATGTATATACATATTCCAACAAATAATCTTTAAAAACATTTCCTGTAATTAAGGCCTGACTCTGCCCAGCATGTTTCACACTAAACCCAAAGGGGGCAGGGAGGTCCCGTTACTTGAGTCCACTTGTCTCTGGCCCAGTGGGTTTATCTCTGTGTATAATAAACAAGGTTCAGCTACCAGCAGCCTTCTACACCCGATACAACTAGCAACAGAAACATGCAGCCCATTCTCCTGACTCTATCAATAGTGTCTGCATGTTGGAGATCGGAGAAACATATCCAAGATTTGTTCAGGATTTTCTCATGTACTTCAAATAGTTTTGTTGGTGATATTTGCTTGATATCTGCATGTTGAAGGTATAAGACACACTACAGATTTGTCCAGGATATACTCGTGAAGTTCAAATTGCTATGTTAGTGATATCGGCTTCATGTTTTGAGGGTCAACTCCCCAAAGCAAAAAGGAACAGTGCGTCATTTAGATGTACAAATCTTTGACATGAGGTGTAGTCTTGAAGGGCATTTGTGGGTGGCATGAGTGGTACAATTTATTGTTCAACAACATTTTTGTTAGAAAGTTGTGGTGATTTCAGATGATAAGCTTAGCCTTAGATTTTTCATTTGCAAATTGCATAAGTAAAGGGCAACAAGAAAGTGACCTTTAGCGATTTAAGAAATTGTTGAATTTGTATACAGATGATAATAATTTATGGAAGATATTCTTTGATAATACAAAACTGACCTATTGACATACATTTGTTAAGCCTTTGCAAGAATAGTATATACACCTTTGAAATATTCATTGCTCACAACTCTGACTCTTATATTG
Source organism: Steromphala cineraria (assembly GCA_916613615.1). Lineage (NCBI taxonomy): Eukaryota > Metazoa > Mollusca > Gastropoda > Trochida > Trochidae > Steromphala > Steromphala cineraria. The sequence continues at coordinate 13,761,329 of OU744721.1, forward strand.
ATAAACATGTTCAAATATTCCTCAATTAATGTTTAGTACAGTGAAAACATTTGATGTGCGAGTCATTAAGAATTCATTTATAAAAATTATACAACTATACAAAACTGAAAATAATCAATATTTATGCATATTTGAACAAGAAGTGTATCACATTAGGGAATAATTAATGCATGTAATGTGTGCTTGCTGTGTTCAATGTGTGTTCAGTCCCTGAATAAATCTATCCCAGTGACTAATGGCAGTGCAAGTCAAGCAGCATGGGTTAGTGTGTAAACTCTATTGCTTGCATGTCGCTACATGCAGGCTGGTGATGGAAGAATGCTCCGATGACAATCAATAAACAACAGTCTAGTATCACTCCCCACACTATTGTACGCGGACAACTGTTAATCTTCAACTACAATTGTGGATGAGTTGGCAATGGCTCTATGGTTGGGTCTGTCATTAACTGTCATCCCATTAATTCCTTTTACTCAGGGCTTCCTATAAAGTCAGATTCTCATTACATCTTCTCTACAACTGATCTCAGTATGGTATGCTTAGTTTTGCAATATAGTTCCTGTTACGGGTTCTGCTGCAGAGACTTGCAAAAATTTGTTGACTGGTTGCAATGGCTCTATGGTCGGGTCTGTCAGTATCTGTCCTTTCGTTATTTCCGTTAATATTGTTCTAGATTCTCTTTGGATCTCCTCCAAAGCTGATTTTAAGGACAATGCATAGCATGAAATATTATGTCTGCTTTCCCCTTGCAATATAGGTATTTTCAAGAGGTTTTTTTAACTGCAATCATCAAGAAATGTACCAAATTGAGGATGAGTTTGCAATGGCTCTATGGTTGGGTCTATCATTAACTGTCGTCCCATTAATTCCTTTTACTCAGGGTTTAGTTGAATTTGTGGACAAGTTGCAGTTGCCTATTTGGTTGGGTTTGAAATTAACTCGCATCCCATTCATTCATTCATTCATTCATTCATTCATTCAGATGTTCTCTACGGATGAGTTTAATGATATTGTTAACTAAAATCATGCAGTAAAAGTTCCTACAAGGGGTATGCATTTCTGCTTTGGAAACCTTTTCAAATTACATTAAGATTCAAGTTAAGTATACCACTAAAGTTCATTTACCAGCCATGTTTCGCTAAATTAAACCAAAACTTGCAGGTTTCACTGCAATATATAGCCTCATATGTATTGTTGGCCTTCTTCCTTTCCTTGGCATTAAATTTGGTGTATTCTTGTTTCCGTCCGATTGACTTGAAATCCTGGATTTATCTGAGGTGGCAACCATAAAAAATGTTCACCAGATTCAGCTTCCCTCAAATTCATATTTTACATGCTCATCTCCAAGTATTCTGTAACAAGTAGTTCAGATTCTATATTTCTAAAGAACAGTATTTCATTTGACATGGGAATAGAAGACTTCAACAGCCTGACATTCACATTTAGTTTTTCATAGTCACCTTTCACATAAGATAGCTAAATCCATCTTAGCCAGCCAGAATTTGACTCTTGAACATTTCAATTAAATTGATCCGAGGATTGAAGATGACATGAAGTTGGTACTAACACTGAACCATTTCCAAAATAACTTCTAGGATGTCTGACAATCTAAATCCAGGAACCAATGAAAGAGAGGCACACACAGAGCTCCGTGCAGGGTTAGATTTGTAGCATGATATGTCATGAAGCCCAAGAAGAAGCCGTACTACCAAACAAACTCTGCCACTAAGGGACCATGTGCAGTATCTTGGCAACACACACAGGGATCAGCAAAGGTCTTACATTTTAATTTATTATCAGTGTCCTCCCTGTGTTCAATACTCGGCGAAGCATTCTCCAGAGACACATTTACCACCATTCCTGTTACCATGATGAGGACGAAAGTAAGCCTATACTCTCTGGCTTTTGCTAGATTGGATTTGAATGTCATGATCTTTTCAGACATTTATTCAAGATACAGACATTTTTCAATTGGAGTTTCTGTTGTTTCAATTTATCATTAAAGGCTAAAATCAGGACTTGTCTGTATAAGATAGATTTTCAAATTGTAAGATTTGTCTTCAAATTATTTCATTTGAAAATCTTATTTTTTACTCAGGACAAAATGAAAAAATGAAAATCAATGCTTAATTTCAGCATCAATGTTAAGTCCAGTGTAAAATATCAGATTAAAGCTGTGAAAAACTCAATTTTCAATAATTACAGTTTTTGCTTGCTTGCAATTTCCTTTCGAAGAGAACAGTTGCTTGTCAAATCTTGATGCTTAATTGGCTAACATGATTGAGGCTCAGCTGTCATATTTCCAGGATATTTTACAGGAGAATTGCTTTTCATGCATAGTAAATGAGAAGTGCAAATGTCAAACTGTGAAACTTATTGAACTTGATCACAACTAGGTCAGGTCATATTGATCTGTTCAATAAATTGCTTTAACCACAGTCTCTTTAGTTGCCATTTGTTCAAGCAGAAGTTGTTGTGTGTAAGAGCATGATATGTGAATAGAAAAATAAGAAATATAGAAATATATAAAAATAGAAAAAATAAATTCAGATCCTACATTGAAGCAGATATACTGTTTCATTTATTGTTTGCTTCGGCCTTTATGCACAGCATTTTTATACAAATTATGCTCCTCTAAAAGAATGTTTAGTGTTTACAACCCTTTTTAGAAAGTTTGTTGTTAGATTTCTCTTCTTTATATAAATGTTTTCCATTTTGGGAAATTAATAGGGTTAAGTCATAACCATTTATGCTAATGGTTTAAGTTTGATTTTCAGAAAATTTATACATGCACCATTTAAACGAAAATAATGATGTTTCCTAAGGATAACAATTCTTAGATATTTAGAACTTGGTGTTGCATTCCAATGTGGCAGCAATGCTTGAGAAATAAAAAATCATCCAACCCTGCTCATTCACTCACTCACTCCCTCACTCACTCACTCAAAATATTTAAAAATATAGATGAGCTTCTGAAGAGGACTACAAACAGCAGCATTGCGGTGACAAACCCATATCTTCTGTTCCGATTAGCCACTGGCCGAGAGGGCTGGTTCTAGATGACTAGGACCATCACTGACATGATGTAGTGGGACCAATATACATCTCCTGTAACAGACCTTCCTGTCAGTTGAACATTAATGACTGTTTTATTGATGTCCGAGCATGGCCGGCTAGTGGACTGGCCGGGTCATAGCCTTGCCTGTCCAGCCTCCATCAAGCTCTCCGTCCATTGGTCTCACTGGGTTATTGGGAGTAGGACAGGTGCTTGCCGATAATTATCATACTTCCCCTCCCGAGGCAGGCGTTAACTTCTGATATTCTACACTCCCAGCTTATTATCTGTTCAGGATTGGAAGATTTCCTGCAGGATTTCCTCAATCCATTTCCACTGACCGCTGCAATAGTAGAATCATTAAACCTTTCAATAAGTACAGTGATAATTTGGAGGACTATCAGTCTTGTTACAGCAATGAAATTAAAAGATCAGTTAACAAAACATCATTGTCTTTCAGTTTCATGAGCATGCATCGTACATTCAAGGAGATTAATTTGAAATAATTAAGATCTGAAGTAGTAACTGTTAGTGAAAATTATAGAATCATAGCCTTTTCTAATTGATTTGACAGAATTGCAGTTCACTTAATCTTTAAAGTAGTGCCAAAATTTTCAGGGCTATTCAGGCTTAACATCTGTTCAATTTATTGTATGAAAGAAGCAGTTTGTTCAACTTCAGCCCTTCCCCAGCTTACGTAAGTAGGTAAACAGAGTAATGAACATGATGGACAGGCCATTATGAGGCGACTGAGAGATGTCACAGGCTGGTGATTCAAAACCATCTCCACATTAGACAGCAAATGATTAGTTATTGATAAAATTCCACTCCATGCGGTATTCAATTCAGGAAACTGGAAAGGTTGCTGTTTATGCATGTTGCTCATCCTAGCAGAGTAGATTTTCTCCAAAACTTCATCATCCAACAGACGATTCGATAGATGCACATCTCTGATTGCCCTGAACTAAAAGATCCCTGTCAGTGTTCAGCGCCTCTGAATACCCTTATATAAATGAGTTAAGGACTTGTAAATCAAGAAACATGTGTCTCTGACTTAACCTAGGAGTATTGAAAGACTAATTGGGCAAGAAAATGCATCTCTGAATTCCCTTTGCACAGAGGGCTACTAAGAATCAAGAAATAACTCTAAATGCCCTAATACTATGTAATAATATGTGTCAAGAAAAATTCATCGCTGAATGCCCTGAGCCTTGGAATTGATGACTAAAGAAGTGTAAAGCAAGTTCAGGTACATACATCACTCAATGCCCTGAACCAATGAACCAAGGACTACAAAAACATGAGAGAAGTATCTCAGAATGCCCTTTTACCTATGTGTGAAACTTGATGAATCAAGAAGCATTCATCTTTGAATGCCCTTAAACCAATGTGTCAAAATTAATTAATCAAGAAAAATACATGGATCTCTGAATGTCCTGAACCTATGAACCATGGACTAAAGAAACATTTGATCAGTAACAGTTACCGAATGAAACAGAACAAAAGTCCAGCATCTCTATATGCCCTGATATCTATATACGACACACCTCTGAATGCCCTGATATCTATATACGACACCTCTGAATGGCCTGATATCTCTATGTCTAGGACTAGAGAATCAAGAGACACCTCTGAATGCCCTGATGTCTCTATGTGGAGGACTAGAGAATCAAGAGACACCTCTGAATGCCCTGATATCTATATGTCGAGGACTAGAGAATCAAGAGACACCTCTGAATGCCCTGATATCTATATGTCGAGGACTAGAGAATCAAGAGACACCTCTGAATGCCCTGATATCTCTATGTCTAGGACTAGAGAATCAAGAGACACCTCTGAATGCCCTGATATCTATATGCGAGACACCTCTGAATGCCCTGATATCTATATGCGAGACACCTCTGAATGCCCTGATATCTCTGTCTAGGACTAGCGAATATAGAGACACCTCTGAATGCCCTGATATCTATATGTCGAGGACTAGAGAATCAAGAGACACCTCTGAATGCCCTGATATCTATATGTCGAGGACTAGAGAATCAAGAGACACCTCTGAATTCCCTGATATCTCTATGTCGAGGACTAGAGAATCAAGAGACACCTCTGAATGCCCTGATATCTCTATGTCTAGGATTAGAGAATCAAGAGACACCTCTGAATGCCCTGATATCTCTATGTGAAAGACTAGAGAATCAAGAGACACCTCTGAATTCCCTGATATCTCTATGTGAAGGACTAGAGAATCCAGAGACACCTCTGAATTCCCTGATATCTTTATGTCGAGGACTAGCAAATCAAGAGACACCTCTGAATGCCCTGACATATAAATGCGAGACACCTCTGAATGCCCTGATATCTCTATGTGGAAGACTAGAGAATCAAGAGACACCTCTGAATGCCCTTATATCTCTATGTCAAGGACTAGCTAATCAAGAGACACCTCTGAATGCCCTTATATCTCTATGTCAAGGACTAGCTAATCAAGAGACACCTCTGAATGCCCTTATATCTCTATGTCAAGGACTAGCTAATCAAGAGACACCTCTGAATGCCCTCATATCTCTATGTCAAGGACTAGCGAATCGAGAGACACCTCTGAATGCCCTTATATCTCTATGTCAAGGACTAGCTAATCAAGAGACACCTCTGAATGCCCTCATATCTCTATGTCAAGGACTAGCGAATCGAGAGACACCTCTGAATGCCCTGATATCTCTATGTCGAGGACTAGAGAATCAAGAGACACCTCTGAATGCCCTGATATCTCTATGTCGAGGACTAGCGAATCAAGAGACACCTCTGAATGCCCTGATATCTCTATGTCGAGGACTAGCGAATCAAGAGACACCTCTGAATGCCCTGATATCTCTATGTCGAGGACTAGCGAATCAAGAGACACCTCTGAATGCCCTGATATCTCTATGTCGAGGACTAGCGAATCAAGAGACACCTCTGAATGCCCTGATATCTCTATGTCTAGGACTAGCGAATCAAGAGACACCTCTGAATGCCCTGATATCTCTATGTCGAGGACTAGAGAATCAAGAGACACCTCTGAATGCCCTGATATCTCTATCAAGGACTAGCGAATCAAGAGACACCTCTGAATGCCCTGAACCTATGAGACCAGCATCCCTGAGTTGAGTCTGCCAGTCTATTAGTGTACATCATTGTGAGACCATCCAGCTCAACACAGTAATTTCGGCAGAGGAAGTTGAGTACTTGTGGGGAGATTCTGTTAAAGCAGTAATTCGCTGTAATGGCACCTTGGCTTATAGAAAATCAATAGAAAAGGAAAGTTTCTTGAACCTCGCCGACTGTTGAATTTGATTCTATAAATAAGTGAGAGTAGTCGATGGGAATATACATTATTTCTTGTAAGCGAAGTCGGCCCGACACAGGAACATCAATATTGATATAGTAGCCTCCCAATACTATTTTTGTATTGATAACATCAAGAATGAATAGCTTCTTTGTGTGGTTATTTTTACAGATAAGTGATCTATTGAGGTCAAAAGAAAAAGCATTTCTGTTTTTAAAACAGATTTGGAATAACTAAGAAGACTTGACAGATGGTTGTGAATTTGATTCTGTTGGGAAAACTACTTGTTATTTATCATAAGGTCTCTGGAGAATTATTTTCTTCTCATTGTATTGATGCAATCATTATTTCATCATTGAGGTCTGTGATCATAAATAACAATACATTTCCTGTTTTTATTTTTAAATTCTGTGTAATACATTGAATTCAATTATGTAATTCTCTGGCCTTTCATTGCTGTATCAGTTTCATTTGTTTACTGATTGATCTTCTTTGAAAGAGTAATAGAAACTGAAGAGTTAAGACAATGTGTGGGTTTGGATGTGTTGTTGTTGATTGTGTGTGGGTGTCACGATGCTATTCCTGATATAGAAAATGAAAAATAATAATTAGCTTTGTTATATCATAGTAAAAAGAAGTTGTTTACGTGCAGATTAGTTGGTGTACTCCTCGCAAAAAAAAATCAACAAGGATTTTTTTAGCCAAATAAGTTTATCATTCTAGAGAAATACATCGGAAAATAATGTAGGCAGAGAAATTGTTAAGATAAATAACCTTAATTCTGATCATTGATCACATTGATTGAACACAACCATCCTTACAAACATGCAAAATAAACAAAATGTTTGCGTAACAAATTTTACATGTTGCTTTATTATTTGTGAGGAGTATATGTACTATTGTAGACACAGAAACTGGCCTTGTTTATTTTTACACACAAGCCACTCCTCCAACTCTCAAGTAACATTTAATCAATTATGTATCAATTGAATCAGGAGCAATTTTAAATGATATGGGTTCCTTTCATGAAGAGCTTTCGATACTTTTTAAAGGTAAATATTTTTAAGCCAATGCAAAATACACCTGGTCTGACCACATGGTTGAAAAGCCCAATATATATTTTACATGACTCCAAACGTACATCTTAGTTTTCTAATCTGGTGAATGCTTATTTTGTCAATTATGGTGCATCCGTTCATTTTACATTCGATTATATTTTAGTGAATAACTAACAATGTTAACATGTGGCACCAAGACTTGGAATTTTTGTTTGGAAATCCACCAAAGGATGCATTGATCGATGTGCAATCAAGAATATAAGACACACCATGCAGAGTTGTTTTATATATTTGATGTTTCTATTCATGTGATATTTAGTTACCTTCTATCTAATTACACTGTTCTATTTATGATAATTATCAGAGTTAAAAAGAGGGCGTTTGGTTGTCAAAGGCTTCAATGTTAAAACATTCACCATTCAATTGCAAGTGAACCTTGGTAGGTTCTGCCTGAAAGGGTTTTAGTTGAGAGTTTAGTGAAGTAGTTGCTGGAAGGAGGTGATGTGCAGTAGACAGCTGCTTTGATGTTTCTCCAGTTAAAACTGACAGAAAAAACTACCGAGATGTTGTGAGGGTGTGTAAAAAATATGGGCCTGATAAGGAAGCTCCAACTCCCAATCAGAAAACATAGCTGTTGAATTAATTGCCTAGGGCTTTGGTAAGTTTACCTACATCAGCCCATCTCGTCCTGTCTGTCAGTCTTGCTGAGACAAGCCGGGCGATTCTGATTATATACCTCTCAGATAGCTATCTTAATTCCATCCCCAATGGTTATTGTGAGTCTTAACACTTGTCCTCCGGCTAGAAATAAATCAAGAGTTTTATAACCGATTAGCATTCAGACGAGGCACTGGTATCCATTAAAACATATTACCTCAGAAGAAATATTCTCAACATTTCTATAAGGCATCATGTTTCTGAAAAATGTTCAAATTCTTGACAAATAGCTACACATGCAATTATCAATAGTGAAAGTACAGCACTGCTGAAGAGGGTTTTTTGAGCTCGTATTGAAGAGATAACAGCCATACACACATGCTCAGCAGTGATATTCTCAACATCACAATATTTCTGTTATATATTTGAATTCCATGACAAATAGACACACATGAAATTATCAATACTGAAGTGCAGCACCGCCATGAAGAGTTGCTAGTGTTGAAGAGGTAACAGCCAATAGACACGTTGGGATCAATCATAGCCGTGTGCTGGTGTGGATTGCCCAGCTCTCTGGGCTGCTGCTAATGTCTCCTGCCTCCAGTCTGCAGTCTCTCATCAGACCATTACACTAGAGCATGGTGTGTGAATCTAGCTAGGATGTTATTGGTCGTATTCCTCCACTGGCAACAGGTGCTTGCTGTAATCTATAATTCTTTCACTACAATGGACATATACTATTTGCAAGACAAATAGAAATAACTGAAATAGAAATAAGCTGATGTTATGTTAAACATTTTATATTCCTGTCAGGTATTGTTGATTTTGAAGCTGGTACAAGTTTGTGAAATTTATTGATGTGCTTCTGGTCACTGTGGCGTGATAAATTATCAAATGTCCTCATTCTGAGAATGAGCCTGAGGCAGTGGTGATGTTCCACATTCCAGTGTAGTAGTTGAAGATGTAGTTTTTGACTTCTAGGCAATGGAACCAACCCAAATTTGGAAAGATATGAGACGTTCACTGTCAACATTGCACAATAGAACCCTCAAATAGCATGGCAATATAGATGTTACAAGTTTCTCGGATGAGATCCATATTCTAATGATAATAGGTATTTAACCCAAGAAACAAAACAAACAATATGATTATGCTCAAAGGCTGTTGATTAGGGGTTGTTTTCTCACAATTCTATTATGATAGAATGACATAGCTGCACTGATCGGCAGCCAATGTAGAAATAAATACAAATAAAAAGGAAGTATTTTTTACCTAAGCAGAAGAGTTTAACATTGATTTCCTGGAAATAGGATCCAATTCTTAAAAAAACAATGGACACATTCCTCGTAGAAATAAGTTTAGGAGTTGTTGCGGAAAGAGAATTTTTGCATTGCTATCACCTGACCTTTAGACAAGGCTGTATTGATTGAGTTTACACAGAATATTAATGTTGCAATCGCTTCATGGAAAGGGCAAAGGCAAGCTGCTAAGTCTTCTGCTAGTCAATCAAGGGCACATTTGACAGTTTCGTCTACTTCGACAGCCACAATTGCCGCTAATAATCCTTCAGTTCAATTTTCAGGATAATAGACTGTAATCTTGGAATTATTTCTAATAATACCCAAAAGAAAGCTGTGTTACTGTGAAGAAGATTTATTATTACCTTGGCCTGGAATGGTCTTAGCATGGTCATTTAGAAAAATCAGCCAATCGTGAGCCTCCTTCTTTTCATTAGGCTAGTATGATCAATCAAATCATTTGTCTCTTTTATGGCCTCTCATTGGTGAAGTTATTCAGTGGATGAAAGCACGGTAATGAGTGTATTGAATTAATGATGTATTAGGTTGAGGATATTAACTCCTCCTGCACTAGCCAGTACTCTATGGTTTCAACAATGTCATAGCCGCCAGTATTATATATATATGATTACATTGATCGCCTCTCCAAACATAAATGTGGCTATCGTTGGATTACAGTTGCCCAGAAATATGAACTCAATCTAGCAAATGATAAGCAATGATAATTTTCAACAAAAGAAGGGTGCAAAAATTTGCATAATGAAGCAGGCTTGCAATTGAAAAGTGATATTGTACCCTATGTCTACTTTTGAAGAATCTGATCTGTTTCAATAACCCTTATGGGTAATAAAACATATCTCAAATAGATTGTGTACTTAGTTTTACTTAGGTTTTAGATGCAGTTTTTTATATCTGATGTTTGCATTATAGGATATATTGGATAGGGCTGTAGCAACAAATATACAACCATGGAATATTTTTAACCAACAAAAGAAGTCTTCAAAATCTGCTTTATGTGTGTTGACTTATGATTTTTTCAAAGTTTATGTGGCTTTCTTGGCATATAGTTTCAATTTGTATTTGTCTTAGTATTATTTGTTACCGTACATTAATTCCTACAGAATAATAATTTTGCTATAACTGTATTTTAATTGTGTTTCAGTCCGCTTACATGACAGTATACAAGACGAAGGATTTCATTATCTAGTGTTTGATTTGTGAGTATGATGTCTTTGTCAATATAAATTGGACAATTGAAGGGAAATAAAACTTCAAAGTTATCAATAATATTCTACTAGATGAGACATTGATAAAAATTCAAACAAATATACAGTAGAACACGGATATAGCGAACTCGGATATAGCGAACATTCGGATATAGCGAACAGATTTTCAAGTCTCGTCCCTATATAATATCATCAAAATTATATGCGTATAGCGAACATATTCTACTGTATAATTTGATTCATCCCGAACTTGGTTTGACCATGAGGTATTCCTTCATTATATAAAATCTAACACAAGTGTTAAACAAGCTCAAGCTTAGGTAAAAGTTGCTTGAATCTTTTTTTCAATAGTAAACAAGATGCTATGATTTATTCACTGTACCATGTTTTGCTTCCTTGCTTCAGGGTCACAGGAGGAGAGCTGTTTGAGGACATAGTAGCCAGAGAATTCTACAGTGAGGCAGATGCCAGGTATACCTACCTACCTACATACATACTTACATACACATTTACAATGTCTTTTTGGGACAATCTATATCCTATGTCTTTTTGAACAAGCAGAACTTTTGAGATACTTTTTTTGATAAAGATTATCAGATTGCTGAAATTCCTTAGGAATACATATTGACAACTACGGTAATACAAAATCATATTTAGTATCAGAATGTTTTTGCTTAATAATTCAAGAAAGCATCAGTTTTCAATAAAGAAATTTCTGTTTGTTTGAAATAGTATTGTAACAAAATGATGCTGGTTGAATTTTGTTTAAGGAGACTAGGATTTGATGCTTTTTCATGTTTATGCCATGTAAAGAAATATTTATTTGAGATCTAAGTTTAGTTTCTGAAATATTCAAATTAAAACGAACTTGAATAAAATACTCTTGCAGTACGTCCTGTTCTATTCACAAAGAAAGAAAGCATTTTGAAAGATTTTGGATGATGAATAGAATTAAACAAAATTTCAACAGAAAGTTTGAAATCTGTTATCTGGTCAAGGACACAAGGAGTTGGTGGGGAAATAGTATTTCCGATGTCTCAATGTGTGGCTTCCCATGCATTATTTCAGTCACTGTATACAACAGATTCTAGAAGGTGTAAACCACTGTCATCAAAACCATGTAATTCACCGGGACTTAAAGGTGGGTGGCCGTGCAAATCCAAGCATGGAATCACCTGTGTAGACCAAACTGAGTGTTTTGTTTAGTTTGCTTTAACTTGCCACTCACTCTTGTTGAGAGTTATCTCCCTTTGGTCTCAACTCCCAAAGGTCAAGGTTACTTAAAGTATTTAATGTGTTGGTATATTAGTGTAAATAACAATGTAGATCTTAACAAACATGTATTTTCAGAAAAGAAAATTCTCTTTATTTAAACTTAAAATAGTAAAGCTCAGCTTTGAAAATAAATGTTGTTTCAAATAGATTCTTTATTCACGGTAAACCATGTAACATTTATTATATTGTAAGCACAGCATTGAAAATATGCATTTAAATATTCCTAATTCAATCTGAAGTTCATTGAGTTTGTAAGGTATTAATTGAAATAGTTGATCTCTTTAGGTTAGATTTCTGACAACAAAGGGTGATGCTCTTCATAAGAGTGGGTGGCTTAGGTCTGATATTTTAAGTCTAGATGTTTGAGCAAGAGAATCTGCATCAGCCATATCAGACCAATCTATAACAGTATCTTGTCTTCATTTGGTGACCTATCTTGCCTATCTTATCTAACTTATCTTATCTTACTTACTTTATCTAACTGGATCAACAGCATTTCATCAAAGAGAGGTGTAAGAATAGTGATATAATGAAAGGTAAACATGCTAATATGTTATCAAGAAATATCTGACCTTTTATCTATTTCCCTATTGTAATGTATGTCAAACTTGTCAAATAGGTAACATCATCAATTGCTTTAAAGAAATGTTTACAGTTAAACAAATAATCTTAATTATTTTGATAATTATCTGTCTTAGAGACATGTTTACACATAATTTATGTTCACTTTGAAATCCATAATTTGTAAATTATAATTTGAAATATCAATGAAAAAGATATGAATATTCAGTCTGAATGAGAAGCATGACTTTGAAAGTGCTATGCAAGACTAACATGTCAGTCACATTTGAAGACATTCATAGGACTAACCTGTGATGGTAATGTGAGAATGATGATAATGCCATGTTGTATGATAATGGTAATAGAGATAATGGTATGATAATAGAATTGGTTCTGATAGACTTTATCGATGATGTGGCTGTTGTAGGGAAAAGACTAACCTCCGCCTGTCAATGGTAATGTGAGAAATGATAATGCTATGCTGTATGATAATGCTATGGTAATACTAATAATGGTATGATAATAGGAAAATGATGATTTTAATTGGAAGACTGTATGATGTGGCTGTTGCATGTTGTCTTGTGATGTGTAGAACTTAACTCTAGATGGCGCCGCTGCCTACCTCTGCTGATGTGCTGTTCCCATGTTATATTTCAGTCACTGCATGCAGCAAATATTAGAGAGTGTTAATTATTGTCATCTCCATGGTATTGTGCACAGAGATCTCAAGGTAAGTCCAGCCGGTCATATGACCCTCACTATCCACGCAGTATATGTCAGACATTGGCGCTACGTAACATACATCCTCCCTATAAGTACATCCATAAATATCTCTTTGCACTCATAGAACTTCTTTATTCAAAATATAACTTTTTGAATTAAATTTTTGAAATTCAAAATATATTTTAATTAAATGTATTTTTTTTTAATTAAACTAAAATATCATTAACAGTAACTATTGTTTGGTAATGTAGGATTAAATGGATAAATTTATATTATTTTATTCATTTTCTTTTCATTGTGTTTTGTACTAAAAAATGTATAAAAGTAACAATTCCTAATATAAGTTGCGTACGTACAACATTATGTAATTTGTAAAAAAATATCAAGCCATCAAGATGGTTTGTCCATAAATCAAAAATATTTCACCGATTCTTTTGCAATTAGAAAAAAGATAGATTAGATCACTTTCAGCAATGCACAAAATTATATTAGTAATGTTTTATTAGATATATATTTATTAAATGTATTTAAGATTTATTTTTTTGGTAAGATGTATGGGTTAGCATGTTCTGCTGCCAAAGAGTTAAAATGGATTGTACTTTGAGGTTATGCTAAATGCTTTAAACATTGTTCATTATAATCAATAAAAAATAATGACGAAAAAACATCCGTCACTAAGAAATAATTATCATATTAATTGAGCATGTCTTACATGTGAATGTTTAAAGCCAATCAATGATGCAGTTGTTTTTTAATTCATATGTTGTTACATTATATGCATTATTTCATCTGATAATGTTTACTAATCATTCATTTACCATTCAATCATGAACATTACTTACATTAATCTACCAGGGTTGTATCTTTGTGTTTTATGTGCTAATATGTTGATTGCCAATAAATATGTCCCATGATTCTAATGGTATCAATGTTGAAGGGTTCTTATTGATTCATATAGACCACCTTGCTATTGATTGTTAACATCTATAGGGAGTCAGCTAGGCATAACGAGTGATATGATCCTTAACATCTTTGTAACTGATACTGGACGTTGCAACAAATCATCCAAAACGTTTTTGTCCAACACTGTTCAATACTTTGTTAAGCTTTCCTTATATATATATATATATATATATATATTCACAAAAAGTTAATTGTCCAGGTGTATGGTCCAACTTCGTCTAATGAATATTAAATAAAAACATAATGCCGGATTTTTCTCCTACCGGTTTCATTTTTAATCTTCTTTATATATATATATTGTTACTCTCCTAACAACAACAAAAAACCACACACAAAAATCTCATTGTAAATTTTATCTTATATCACTGTAGTTGATAAGTGACACCCCATTCTGTGATACCAAATCACAGGAATCACAACCAATCAAATGATCGAGGTTATTGGTTAACCATAGGCTTTACTGGATTACTCGGAGACTGCAGGTATAAATAATTGAGTTTGTCTCTAATTGATGCAGACAACACTATTGATTCCTTATAGATTCCAGGATTGTTCTCCTTGCTGGATTAATCATTCTATTTTATTTATTATGAGTTGTTAATTGGGTCATACCTTTTGATTATGATTGTGAAGTGGTTAAACCCATCTTAGAAAAAGGTTTAAGCAGATCTTTCATAGCCATAGGAGATTTTTCTATTTTGTAGGACATACATTTTAGTTTGAGTGACCATTATGTTGCCAAGTTTTATGAAAGAAAACTCAGTTGTAAGGAACTACTTGAATGATGATGCTTGAATTTCTGTTGTATAATTTTATCGTATGAATTGACTTTTAAAGTTTACTTCACATACTGAAGACCTTTGGGGTGTACAGATATTCAAGTTACAGTCAGATGCCGCAAGTGATTGAAATGTTTCCGAAATGCCACATAACAATAACTTCTCACATTCAAAGCTCCCTACAGATTGATTCTTTGTTTTCTATAGAAGAACATAACATGTATACATACAAAGAACAACTTCCATTCTGCATAGTCCTGTCTAGTTCTATTATATATCCTCCTGGTAATTAAAAGTATGGAAGATCGATCCCATTAGTTGAGTTTCCTGTCACATGGTTGACTGTATTTGCTAGACTCCATTCTGGCATCTGTAGTTGAACAAAGCACATCACCCCCTGCACATGTGCTTCTTCTATGTGGGTTAATCGAAAGGCTGTCTGTCAGTATTGATGTTGCAAATAGATTCCAATAAAGAGTATCAGATCCTGCAAACATCACAATCATCCACGTCAAGCCCAGTATAAGCTCGTTAAGATTCAATCCAGGCCCAGACTTGTTGTAAACTCATTAAGTAGAGTCCCATACAGCTAGTGGATTTGAGGACGTAGGTTGCCGGACTGCATGCTTCAGATGCTTGTCTGAATACTGGTCAATTTTTGGGACTGGCCTCTCCATTAAATATTAAAGCCACAGTTTGTCTCAGAATACTTTTTGGATTTAAAACCTTGGTTACTGGACTGGGCTGGATGCTTGTTCTTTCAGGTGTTTGATCAGTGGACAGTGAATAGTGGACTTTATTTGGGACTTTTCCCTCCATTAAATATTAAAGTCACAGTTTGTCTCTAAACAGTTGTTGGATGTGAGACCTAGGTTTCTGGACTGCACTGGTCAGTGCTTGCCTCCAGCAGGTGCTTGCTCTCAAAACTGGACACTGGTCAATTTTTGGGACTTGTATCTCCAATGAATATAAAAGCAATTTTTCTCAGAATGGTCGTTGGCTTATGTGTGAATTTTTTTCAAACAGTTTGAGCAAGTTTTTAAATACCAAGTTTGAAAGCTACCCAGAAGTACACAATCTTGACCCTTGGCGCATTCTTGAGCAAATTATCTTCTGTCCTTCAGTAAAGTCTTTTTTGTTGATAAAGATGTTTGCTTCAAAGTGGGCTTGATTTAATGGTTGGATCACATATGTACCCAAGGTAACTTAGTGGTAAGATTCAAGTTTACATATAATAAATATATGGTTGGGTCAAAGGTCTGATAACAAACAAAAAATATATATGTTAGCTCTTTGAGAAGTAAATGGTTTGGAAGCAAACATTTGTTGTTGAAAGGAAATGAACTTTCATTACTAAAATGGATATCATTATTACCATAGTTCTGAATAGAAGATTTGAATAAATAATGATTGAAGAATAATACTTATTGATATATTTACTTTAAATTAGGTTCATTATTTATATTCTCTGATATTATTGTAGATGACAACCTGAAAGCTAGGTGATTCATGCTAATGAAATAATGATATGCAATTTATCCAATTACACTTTGACAATTTTGTTTCGAATCATTTTCAAAAGTTATCTTGTTGATGTGTTGTGAATAAAGCTCTTCTTCTTCTCCTAATTAACAATAGCAAAGGTTACAGGTGTTCAATTATTTTCTATCCTAACAGAAGTCAATATAACATAAACACAGAGTGCAATCATCAATAGATTTAAATGTTATATTGGAAACAAATTTGTTCATGACTTTTTTATCATCTTCACAAATACTTCATTTGTTCTTACATTATTATTGATTTATTATTTTCCCACTTCAGCCAGAAAATCTGCTTCTGGCCAGTAAAGCAAAAGGAGCTGCTGTCAAACTTGCTGATTTTGGTCTTGCTATAGAGGTACAAGGAGACCAACAGGCATGGTTCGGTAAGAGTTGCTTGCCTTTACTTGCTAAACTCCTCACTGCTCTGTCAACAGCATGGAGTGCTTGGTCTTTTGAACTTGTGGATGTAGTTTTATACTTGTTGAAAAATGTTGGGGCGCTCAATAAATTTAAGATTTCTTTCGAAGAGTTTAAGAGTTTCTATGTATTGATCTTTTGTAAATAATATAACCATGTAATTACTTATCCCTGTTCATGTCGTTCTGGTTATTGTGGAGATTTTATGAGTGCTTCCCACTTAACAGATTTCTCTATTTGTTTATCGATTTCTCATGAACTGCTTTTGAAGAGAAATGAACTGATAGAACACATTCTTGCTTCTTATATCTAACATGTTATTATTTTGGGTTATGCTTGGATAGAAAATACATTTGCATCTTCTCTACCTTATGGTAATTCTTTCATTCCAGGTTTTGCTGGGACGCCAGGTTACCTTTCTCCAGAAGTTCTCAGGAAAGACCCATATGGAAAACCTGTAGATATCTGGGCATGTGGTGAGCAATTATAACAATGCTTTAATTGGTCCACATAATTACTGATCAATGTCAACAAACAAATGCAAAATAAAACTTTTGGTTAGCTTGAATTTAACCAATTTTCTACGCAAATCCTTAAACGCCAGTTTCTGAACTGACATTTTATGCCTTGCTGCAGACCTTTTACTTTTATGTGCTGCTATAGTGCCCCTACAGGCAAGAGAGCAAGCACAGAAAACCCAAGGGTCAACAGCAAGGCTTAAAACTAACAGTTTGGATGTTTATTTTTGAGAATATTTATAAAGTTTGTTTACCCCCAAAACTATTCAAGATTTAGATATTTACATGTAACTCATATAATCACCAATGTGCTTACTTGGGGAAACAGTTACATTGCATTCTCATAGGTCATTTTTGTGATACAGCGTTTTACTAGCTTTTAACTATATGACATTACTATTAATGAACTCATAAGTTGGACATGAATTTCTACAATACTTGTTAATTTCCCTAATCTTTTTAAGATCATATACTTCCTAAGTAAAAAGACATAAGAGGATATTGAACCTTGTGTTGGTCTTTGGTATTTGAACATACAACTCGTTTTATCCATGCCTCAATGATAATAGACAAAATTAACTTAAGAATGATTGACAGTTATAACGAACCTATTACATTTTTTACCTGAACCTGATGTGATAAATCATGCAAGAACTGCAGAGCTCCTGAGCCAAATGCTCTATCCTTATTTATCAAACTATTTGGTTTAAACATATCATAATACACAAAATGAAATAATGATTGGTAAACAAGTCATTAGGTGTATTTGAACACCTCTCCTGTAGTACAACATAAAGCTCGAAACAAAAGGAAAGATAGGAAAATGTAGCTGATGAAAACACCATTCTTTAACTGAATTCTCATCTGCTGACTTGACATGTTTCAGGTGTGATATTATATATCCTGCTGGTGGGTTATCCCCCTTTCTGGGACGAGGATCAACACCGGTTATACGCTCAGATAAAGGCGGGGGCATATGATGTAAGTACCATACTAGCATCAACTTGTGTTTGTATATGTTTTTGCCAGATCCCGGTCTATAAGGACAAGACTCCTTGGGATTGCAAGTAAGGTTTAGTGAACTTGAACCAAAGGGGCTACACCCTATAACATCCTAAATGGAGATTATATTTGTGTGATTTCAGTCCTCTCATTTGGTTACCTTTGAATATTTGTATAAGAAAGTGAAAACCTAATGAGCTACAGAGCCAATGGCTGTATCTTTTTGCAGATTTTGTTATGCTGAACTTGAGCAGTGGTAAAAGAGTTTTTAAACAACCGCTTAACTTGAATTTTTAGCTCATCTGGCCTGTAAGGCTTATGGCATGGCATGGTGTCCGGCGTCCATCCGTCCATCCGTCCGTCCGTCCGTAAACTTTGTGGAATTTCGACTTCTTCTCCAGAACCATAAGGCCTAGAAAGCTGAAACTTTGTGTACAGACTCCTTGGCTAGTGAGGATTATAAATTGTAGCTTTGGTGGCCCTGTGACCCCAAATAAGAGCCACAGGGGCCACACCCTACAAACCTATTTTAATCTTCTTCTCCAGAACCATAAGGCCTAGAAAGCTGAAACTTTGTTTGCAGACTCCTAGACTGGTGAAGATTATAAATTGTAGCTTTGGTGGCCCTGTGACCCCTAATAAGGGCCACAGAGGCCACGCCCTAAAAGCCTATTTTCATCTTCTTCTCCAGAACCATGGGGCCTAGAAAGCTGAAACTTTGTGTATAGCCTCTTTGAAGAGTGAGGATTATAAATTGTGGCTTTGGTGGCCCTGTGACCCCTATTAAGGGCAACAGGGGCAACATCCTAAAAACCTATTTTCATCTTCTTCTCCAGAACCATGAGGCCTAGAAAGCTGAAACTTTGTTTTCAGACTCCTTGACTGGTGAAGATTATAAATTGTAGCTTTGGTGGCCCTGTGACCCCTAATAAGGGCCACAGGGGCCACGCCCTAAAAACCTATTTTCATCGTCTTTTCCAGAAGCATAAGGCCTAGAAAGCTGAAACTTTGTGTACAGACTCCTTGACTAGTGAGGATTATGAATTGTAGCTTTGGTGACCCTGTTGCCCCTAATAAAGGCAACAGGAACGTCCTTCAAATCTATTTTCATCTTCTCCTGAAGTATAAGGCCTAGAAAACTGAAACTTGTCGCCTATATACTTAATTTTATGATTGGTGCCCCTGTGGCCTCTACAAAGGGGGAATCACATTGGCCACACTCTACAGCATAATTGATGATGAAGCCTGATGAGCTACAGAGCCAATGACTCTATTTTTAACTTTTTGATTTTCCATAAAAGATATTTCAACAAATTAAGAACTGGGATTGCTCTTTGTCAAGTTTTCAATAAGCACCTTTAATTTGCCTTTCTTTAAGACCACATAATTAACAACTGAAAAAAAAACCCACCTTGGCTAGGGGCTAGGGGCCGTCGAATTCTGAGTGTGACGTGTTAACTAGTAGGGATGTCACGATACAGGTACCTCACGATACAATAAAAGTGTCATCATTATCGTGAGATACAATTTCACAGATCTAAATTTAATAATTCTCAAAAGAAATATTAAATTTAGATCTGTGTCACGATACAGGTACCCCACGATATTAAGGTCACGATACGATACATATCACGATACAATAAAAGTGTCATTATTACCGTGAGATACAAATTCACAGATCTAAATTTAATATTTCTTTTGAGAATTATCATAGTCACCAACATTTAAACACAAAAAAAGTCAACGTTTTTATGAAAATGTCATTTAATCTTCTGTTTTCAACTTGAACATGAACAGAAAGGCTTTCTCTTGATTTCTTGATTTGATATTCACAAAAAAGTTGAACGATATTCATCAAAACTTTTATCACGATAAACTGTAACTGTATCGGGTATCGTATCAATCAATCAATCTTTATTTCCGCACTGAAGAGGCCTCAGGCCTATAGTACATTTACATTGATAGTTGGGATATACATGAATAAGTATTTAGTTATTAAAGTGAAATGACATGTTTTCTATAAATCATTGCATTATGGATATACATGGCAAGTATCATGAACCGTACCAGGACAATGCATCAATGCATCAGTGTATTATGACATCCCTATTAACTAGACATTTCAAACTGACACTTCATTATTTCAACTGAAATACCACCTTAATTACTTGCCATTGATGTGGTTATCTTTATCACACCAAATACTCAATATTTCAAATGACTTATCCAACTAAGAGGTCAACATTTCCTGACAAAAGTTAATAATCGGTTGCCCATCCAAAGTGGCATTCAAAAACGGCTATAATTACCAAACATAACATATTTAAATAGTGACCTTTAGCAAACTATATAAGATCTTAATCACACATTCATATATTCCAAAGTTAATTGCAAAATATATTTGTGATTATAAGAACTTTGAATATTTTAGTGTGAAATTGAGGATATTATACCCCACTAAACAAAGTTGGTATTTAGAAATGATCACCCTCCGTCTATCTGTCTGTCCGTGAGTGCATGCTGTTCTTTTCTGGACCAGAATTAAAAATCCAAAATGTCCATCTCATTGTAATTTTGTATGAAGAACAATCATCATGTTGGATTATTCAACTTCTTCCTACCAATATGTTTAGCTGGTTCCATGGAACAGCAACTTAGAATTTGGTTTCTTCTAAAATGACATTGCCTAGCTTATTGCAACTAAATATATGGAGCAATCATCATTATGAAGATTTCAAGTGTGAATTATTTTTCAAAATGTTTCCTACTGATCATAGTGATGAAGTAGCTTGAAAGTAGACAATGTTTGATAGTGTGTGTCAATGAGCCACAAGCTACTGCTCATTATATCCCTCGCAAAGCTTTGCGGGAGACATAATGTTTTCAGTCCCGTCCGTGGTTCCGTGGTTCCGTGGTTCCGTGGTTCCGTAACGCTTTCGTTTCCGGACCATATCTCCAAAACCGTTCAATATTTTTTAACGAAACTTGGCATGTGGTTAGATCTAGTACTGGAGTGGTGCCTTTTGCTATTTTGATTATCCTGAATTTTTTATTTTTTATGGTTTCCATGGAAACAATTTGAACTTAGTGCATATTGGGGGATGCTTTCGTTTCCGGACCATATCTCCAAAACCGTTCAATATTTTTTAACGAAACTTGGTATGTGGTTAGATCTAGTACTGGAGTGGTGCCTTTTGCTATTTTGGTTATTCTGAATTTTTAGCTCATCAGGACTGAAAGTCCAGATGGGCTTATGGCATGGCCCGTCGTCCGGCGTCCGTCCGTCGTCCGTCCGTCCGTAAACTTTTGACACTTTCGACTTCTCCTCATGAACCATACACATTAGAGAGCTGAAATTTTGTGTACAAGTACCTTAGCATATGGAGATTCTAATTTGTAACTTTGGTGACCCTGTGACCCCAAATAGGGTCACAGGGGTCACAACTTTAAAAACCTATTTTCATCTTCTTCTCCAGTTCCAGAAAGACTAGAGAGTTAAAAATGATATGTGCAGACTCCTTGGCCAATGGGGATTCTAATTTGTAACTTTGGTGACTCTGTGACCCCAAATAGGGTCACAGGGGTCACAACCTTAAATACCTATTTTCATCTTCTTCTCCAGTTCCAAAAGGAGTAGAGAGTTAAAAACGATATGTGCAGACTCCTTGGACAATGGGGATTCTAATTTGTAACTTTGGTGAACCTGTGACCCCAAATAGGGTCACAGGGGTCACAACCTTAAATACCTATTTTCATCTTCTTCTCCAGTTCCAAAAGGAGTAGAGAGTTAAAAACGATATGTGCAGACTCCTTGGACAATGGGGATTCTAATTTGTAACTTTGGTGAACCTGTGACCCCAAATAGGGTCACAGGGGTCACAACCTTAAAAACCTATTTTCATCTTCTTCTCCAGTTCTAAAAGGACTAGAGAGTTGAAAGTGATATGTGCAGACTCCTTGGACAATGGGGATTCTAATTTGTAACTTTGGTGAACCTGTGACCCCAAATAGGGTCACAGGGGTCACAACCTTAAAAACCTATTTTCATCTTCTTCTCAAGTTCCAAAAGGTCTAGAGAGCTGAAATTATATGTGCAGACTCCTTGGCCAATGGGGATTCTAAATTATAGATTTCGTGACCCCATGACCCCAAATAGGGTCACAGGGGTCACAACCTTAAAAATTTATTTTCATCATCATCTTTAGCTCCTAAAGGTCTATTGAGCTGAAAGACTGCATGTAGACTCCTTGGCCACTTGGGATTCTAAACTGTAGGTTTTGTGACCCCATGACCCCAAATAGGGTCACAGGGGTCACAATCTTAAAAACCTATTTTTCTCCATTAGATGACAGTCTTTAACAAATTTATTTCTCCTTGGATATTTTAGTGTGGACTTCTTTCACTGTCTGATATTGGCGATCTAGAAAGTGTTGAATAATAATACATTTGTTTTGTAAATTTTTTATAGGTTTTCTTGTAATAGGTAACATCAGTTTCATTTTTAGCTCATCTTGCCTGTATAAAGCAAACTTGATATGATGCCTTATGAGCTACAGAGCCAATGGCTCTATTTTGTATTTTTTATGGTTTCCATGGAAACTTTTTGAACTAAGTGCATATTGGGGGATGCTTTCGTTTCCGGACCATATATCCAAAACCGTTCAATATTTTTTAACGAAACTTGGTATGTGGTTAGTTCTAGTACTGGAGTGGTGCCTTTTGCTATTTTGGTTATTCTGAATTTTGTATTTTTATGGTTTCCATGGAAACATTTTGAACTTAGTGCATATTGGGGGATGCTTTCGTTTCCGGACCATATCTTCAAAACTGTTCAATATATTTTAATGAAACTTGGTATGTGGTTAGATCTAGTACTGGAGAGGTGCCTTTTGCTATTTTGGTTATTCCGAATTTTTAATTTTTTCTGGTTTCCATGGAAACTTTTTGAACTTAGTGCATATTGGGGGATGCTTTCGTTTCCGGACCATATCTTCAAAACTGTTCAATATATTTTAATGAAACTTGGTATGTGGTTAGATCTAGTACTGGAGAGGTGCCTTTTGCTATTTTGGTTAATCCGAATTTTTTATTTTTTATGGTTTCTAAAGAAATAAGTTGAACTAGGTGTATATGGGGGGTAAGGTCTGTTTCCGTGTTTTAGCTTAATAAATATTCAAAATATTTTTACTAGACTTGATATGTGGTTAGAACTACTGGAGGAGTGGTGCCTTTTGCTACTTTGGTTATTCTCAATTGTTATTTTTCTGGTTTCCATGGAATCAATATGAAATTTGTACATAATGGGGGTAGGGTTACTTTCGGATTAAATGTTAGGGGGGGACATCACAGTGCATCACATGCACAGATTTCTAGTTTGTTACTGTTAAAAGTTTATGATGCCATAAGTTTGTCCAAGTTTATATAAATCTGATAAATTTTCAATTACGGTAAGCTTATAAGATTTATGAGCTACAAAGCCCATGTCTCCTTTTTGGTCAATAATGTGAGTAGTTTTTAAAAATATTTTGATTTAAACTTTTATTTCAAAATACAAAGGGTATCAATCACATAAATCATTTACATAAACAGAAGGACAAGAAGACCAGAATCTATAGAACATATTGCATAGGCGTAGGAACAGGGGGGGCACAGGGGGGCCCGGCCCCCCCACTTCCGAACCTTTCACCACCTTTCAAGATTTTTTTTTATAGAAAAAGTCACTTTAACTCTGTATTTTAGGGGGAAGGAAATTTGAGATGAACGGGCCCCCCCACCTTTGAAAGTGGGGGGGCCGGGCCCCCCTCCCTGAACAGTAAGATTTTCGGTTGACACTTTTTTTAAAGAAAAGGGGGGAGGGGGTGTGGGAGAGGGAGAGCGAGGGGATTTGGATTGGGATGGGAGAAAAAGGGAATCCCTTTCCCCAACATTTTATCCTTTTTAGGGATCTACCCTGTAATTAGAATTGTAAATAGGAAAGGGTTCAGGTTTTGTTTACCTCGAAAATGCGAGGATATTTAGATATTACCCCAACCTTCCCAGGGGGTGGGGCATAAAAGCTCAGGGGTCAGGGAAAGTAGAAGGGTCTACCCCATCACCACTGAAACGGACATATGGGCAGGAATGTCCCTTTAATACTTTAAACACTTTTCCTAAAAAACATTTGATCTTAAACATCATTGAAAGATGTGTGTTTCATCTTTGAAAGAAAGAGACTTTGAACTTTATATGGCAAATAACAAAATGTATCGGTTTGTCTGCGTGCCTGTCAGTTTGTCTGTATTTAATATGTCTGATATAATGTGAAACATAAATTTGAAACATACATGCACGTGAATTACCCCCATGAATTAGGGTTTTTAATCGTTTTAAAGGAATTATTTTTTCTTCCTTTTAATTACACATTCATAGATAATTTATCTTGCAAAAGTTTTAACTACCTGCTGATGTGAATTAGTGAGATCTTTTCACTGGGGCCACACCCTTAAAATCTAAATTTATTTCCATATTATTTAAAAGGCATAAAAAACTGATTTGTTGTATACAGACTACTTTAAAAAATATGATTAGAATTTGTGGTGAATTTGTTGCCCCTAATAAGGACAATGCCCTTCGGAGCTTTAAAGCTTTATAATATCCATTTTCAGAACAAAATGCGATCCTTTGAAGTGAATTCCATTTTGCAAGAAACATTATTTTCAAAGATATTGTGACCCTGTTGTCTTTAACCTATAAAGGCTAGAAAATAGCTGCAAAAAGCCAGATGAGGTACAGAGCTAAGGCTATACTTTTCTATTCTTACCTGGAAGACGTATTTGACCATTTTAGCTTTTTGTTTCACGTTCATCATTCACGTTTTTAAGTGTGATATTTAGGCCAAATTTAAAAACTCAAAACCATTAATATGATGAGAACAAAGACTATGTAACAAAGTTCCCCCTTAAGCATTCCTATAACGTTTACTCATAGTAATTTTGATCTTGTCACGTGACTGAAAATATCTGAGTATATCAAAGCTGTTATGAATATTTAAGCTATTAAAACATTTTTGACCTATTCACAGAGTAAAATTGACATTTGAGCTTATTTAAGTTTCTGAGACCAAAGGAGTTAATGAAAAACAAGAAGAAATGATGGAGATAAACTTACAGAATTTGGAGAATGCTTCCTATTTATTTCAAGGTTATAAGGTCAATTATTATTATATTATCGATACCAATAACAAAATTATCATTATCATCAGTTATCATTAATCACTCTATGAGTCATAAATCATCCATGAATTACTTCCATCATGAAATCCATCAATCATCCATCTACGACTATGAGTCATAAATCATTAATTCATCAAGCATTAATCAGCAATTTTCAATCATTCGTTATCAATTCATGATCAATCAAACATTTACCAATTATCAAACACTAAAACAATCATTATCTTCTATAATCAACCATTCAACACTTAAAGATTATCATTTATCAATCTTTCAACACTTAAACGAAGGGGCCCGTAACAATCATTCACCAATCATCAATCAATAACCTATCAATCATAAATCAATTATTCATCAATCATTGTAAATAATTCAACACTAAACAATCAATAATTCAACACTAAACAATCAATCATTCAACACTAAACAATCAATCATTCAACACTAAACAATCAATCATTCAACACTAAAAACCATCAATCATTCAACACTAAAACCATAATCATTCAACACTTTAAAAACATCAATCATTCAATATTAAAATCATCAATCCATCAATCATTCAACATTAAATCATCAATCATTCAACACTTCAATACTCTTTTGTCCATAAAATTTCACATATCATTAAACCAAATTTGGGTCCCCACACAGGAATCCATATAAATCATTTTTATATTTTTTGGAAAGGCAACCCCCGCTCTCACAAAAAAAGTGTGGGCCCCCCCAACTCAGCAATCCATATATATCATTGTTTGATATTCCCCCCCCCCACCCCTGCTCTCACAAAAAGAAAATTTGGGCCCTCCCCACTCAACAATCCATTTATATCATTGTTTGATTTCCTTGAGAGGCCACCCCCCGCTCTCACAAAAAAAATTGGGCCCCCCCACCCCTCAAACCGTTCCTACGCCACTGTATTGGCTTTAGCATTCATTTCAACAGCACATTTTGTCAGATTACCGGTATGGTTATCACAGACTTTAGATATCAATGATTTAAAGGTTGGCAGCTGTTTTTGCTTATTATCATATATAGCTTTTTTGAAGATAAAAATGATTATATTTTGTAGTAACAACGAGGCAGATAAAAATTAAGTTGTTTTTCGGAATAAGAAACAAATTTAAGTATGTGTTGATTTATTGGGAAGAACTTTAACGGTATGAAATTACTCATATTACCTTATATAGAGAGACTGCAATTTGACCTTGTTGACATTTTGTGAGAAGAAATTTCAATTTCATTGCGTAAATCAAAATCTGTTTAAAAATATCTGTTATGTTAAAGTTATTGGGTTGTTGACTTTTCTGCATAGTGCACAAGATTAGTTTCAAATGTTTAGGTTTGATATTACATTAAAATAAGGCAATTATTAGAAAAAGATTTCATAATGTGTTTGTTCCCTGGTCTATAAACATTTTTAAAATATGAAAGCAAAACTGATATAATAAGTTTTTCTACAACATTTATATAACAGTGGAATTTGAACTTTCAAACTATTTCTTTGCTTGTGAACAAAGACATCATGAAATCAATTTCTAACAAACACATTATGAAATCAATTTCTTTTAAAATTAGCCGTGCAATTTAAGGAATGTTTGAATTATTTACAAACAACTGAATATACTTTCCTGTAGCTAAATAGCCCCTTACAACTCGTGTCAACATGAACAAAGACTAGTGCTCAGAGAAATCATTACCAAAGTAATTAATTAGCAGTAATAATGAGCAGTATAAATCATACTTTACACCTACGATGAATAATATGGCTCAACTGAGCAAGTTTACAGTGATTAATAATAAAGAATCTGGTGGTAGCTTTGTCATAACTGTCAAATGTTTCAGTGATAGATTGATACTGAGGTAATATATGATATGATAAAGATGAAATAATGTTGTCAAGCCTAAATGAATGAATACACCAAATTATTTCAATATCTGAACATAAAATCCAATCATTCATCAAGGGTGTTCTTGTAAGAAAATATTGAAGGTCCTTGAATGGTACAATTTACACCTCATTTAAACAATAGGAATTAATTTGAAATATAATGAATATAAGGTTGGACACAGAAATATTTGAGATAAAAATCTAAAGCATTCTGGTATATACTGATTTATCAAACAGGATATAGAATACTGCTAACATATATAGATAGATGCATATACCAACGGAATAAGCTAGTGTAGTGTATCATCTGTGTCCTTAATTTGCAAAGTGTAAGCTTTAATGAGCCACTCCGTGAGTTGTCGGGGGTCATATATATACCGGGGGCTCAATGGTAGAGTGTCCGCTGGTCACCCGGAAGACCGGGGTTCGATTCCCGGTCGCGTCAAACCAAAAGATGGGAGTTGTTGCTGTCTTGCTTGACACTCAGCATTGTAAAGGCAGAACAATACATTAACTGGCGCTGCACCGTGGCTGCCAGGTGCTTTTGCAAAAGACAAATTTTCAATGTATGTATGTACTGAGGACAATAAAGTGTTACTATTATTATTATTATGTAGCCAAACTTTACCAACAGTGTAATCTGATAGAGGAGTTTTAATTGTTTCAGAGAAAGTATCATTTAAAGCTTATTGATGTTGTATGGTGACAACAGGAAGGCTTGAATTCATGATTGTGATAGAAAACCAGACATTGACGTGCTTTAATCAGTCAAACGTAATTTTGAAAACTTATCCAAAGCAGTAAGAATAAAAGATACGAGTTGATCATGTTTGGTATGTTATATAACTAGCATTCATTTAAGTCAGACATGTGAATTTGGCTTTGAAAATATATCTGACTGTTTGAAGAATTGCATTGAAAAAAAGTTTTTATCACATAATTGGCATTAGGGAATGTGTATGTGAGATATTTTGAATTCATATATATAATGAATTATACCAATTACGATCATATCAAAGCAAAACAGTATTTGATGGAAATCACAGAGTTGCTCTTTCTTGTGCAATCAGAAAACAGTTAATCAGTCTCCATTTCATTAAACCTGTATCCTCTCTGTAAAGTTGAATAGTCATCTACTCTGACAGGATAATTAAAGAAAATTGTTTATGTCATCAAGTTTAATAGACTTCTTTTAAGATGAAAGAAAAAGATAAAAAGTAACATGATGCAGTCGAGCAACGAAGGAAAAGTTTGTGTTAGGTCACTCATTGTCCTCTATTTCATATCTGAACCTACCTCACTTATTTATGGTCATCCTGTCTCAGGGTACGAACGCTATGCTGACTCCTCTAATCTATACTCTGGGCTCAGAAGCTAGATTCGCTCACGCGGCCCGACTTGGGATATAACCAATCAAGTCAGTTTCTCATTGAAATTTTATCGAGAATGTGGCGAGAAAATGACTTGATTTGCTATATCGCCGCGCGAGCGAATCTAGCTTCTGAGCCCAGGGTACAGATTAGTGGAGTTATCGTAACGTTCATACCCTGTGACAGGATGATTTATGGTATAAAAACCTTCCTTATACTCCATAATATTCTGTAGTTAGCATTATCAAAATTCTTTCAACTGTCTGCTATTCATAGCTATTAAGGACTGAAAATGGACTCAAGTAATTATCATTGTTTCTGTGGAGAATCAGGTCTGTCTATGGTATTATCATTGATGAAGAAAATTTATTGACAACATTGTATCACTGATGATAAACAGTGATCATCTCAGAGGTTTCTATATTTAAAGGTTAATTGCCTCCTTTAGAGTCGTTAGATTATGTTGTAATCAGTTTGGTGGGTGATATTTAGCTTCATATGACTTCATGATTGGTGACGATAATTATCCAGCATGTCTCACAATTTTCCATCTTCCTACGCAAAGCCTAAAACTGCAGTTTTCCGAATATACCCTTGAGTTTTCTGTGCTGATATCAGCACCCTACAGGTGATTGTTAGCAACCTCCAGTTACTTTCTGATTGACTATTGCTTTCTCTCATAGTAAGCTAGAGAGCAAGCACAGATAACTCAAAGGTAATGCAGCAAAGCATAAAACATAAAACATAAAATTTCCAAACCAAGAAGAAGGTCAATTTGTATTAACTGACAGAAAGTTAGGGTATAAACAAGTTTGGTAAGATAAAAAAATAAAAATAAAACAAGTTTG
Organism: Steromphala cineraria; assembly: GCA_916613615.1. Classification (NCBI taxonomy): domain Eukaryota; kingdom Metazoa; phylum Mollusca; class Gastropoda; order Trochida; family Trochidae; genus Steromphala; species Steromphala cineraria. Next base: position 13,791,047 of record OU744721.1, read on the forward strand.
GACAAGAGTTCAATAATTGAATGTTCCAGTCATCAGGGTCTACATGACAAGTCAGATTTATGAATTTGTCTGTGGTCAATCAGGAGTCGTCCATAAACACTTCATATTTTAGCTCATCTTCCCTGTAAGGCCCGGCTTATGGCATGGCATGGTGTCCGGTGTCCGGCCGTAAACTTTTCACATTTTTGACTTCTTCTCCAGACGCATAAGGCCTAGAAAGTTGAAGGTTTGTGTACAGACTCCTTGACTAGTATAGCTTTTGTGGCCCTGTGGCCCCTTATAGGGGCCACAGGGGCCAAGCCCTTAAAACCTATTTTCATCCTCTTCTCTAGAAGCATAAGGCCTAGAAAGCTGAAACTCTTTGCACAGACTCCTTGACTAGTTAGTAAATTGTAGCTTTGGTGGCCCTGTTGCCCCTAATAAGATCTCTAATAAGGTCTCTAATAAGGACCATACCCTTAATAAAACCTATTTTCATCTTTTTCTCAAGAAGGCCTAGATAGCTGAAACTTTGTATGCAGAATCCTGAGTTAGAAATTCTAAATTGTACATTTGGTGACCCTGTGGCCCCTACTAAGGAGGGAACCACATTTGCGACTCCCTAAAGCAGAATTGATATGAAGCCTGATGAGCTGAAGATCCAATGGCTCTATTTTAAATTATTTTATTTGAACCGAAATTAAAAGGAGACTTTATCAATACTGTATATTAGTCCTACGGTTGAGGTCAACATTTTCTAGTGTTATGAACACTTATGACTACAGATAGATGCAAGCATTGTATCATCTGTTCATGGAGCTTGGAAGAAACTATCTAAAATTTAATCTAAAAATTATCTTAACTGTGTAAATGGCTGCAATCCAAAGTTTTGAAAAAAAATAGAGAATAACAGATTAGCGTAAAGTTATCAAATCAGTTATGCAGTAATTTTTAAGTGTCAAAAATAAAAAGTGATGAAGCTATGGCTTGAAAATAGAAAACATACAAGCTTTTGGCAAAACATTTATGGTCTACTTTGAAAACTCCAGTTTCCTAATGAATCGATGTTACTCAAGTTTCAACAAGATTTGATCTGTGTGCTCAAGTTCTAGATAATGTCAGAGTATGAAATGAAAAGTTAAATGACTTTCTTAACCCTTTGATATTTTGTCACTTGAGAGTTTGAGATTGTTTTTGAGTCTACAATATGAGCTGTTTTACTTTACAATGTATATACAGCATACATTGGACATTTCAAATTTTTCCACATTTACAACACTAAATTTATGTTTAGTAGGTTAATTGGAGGGTTTTGAAAAGGATAATAGTTGGTAAAGTTCAATTTTGAATATTAACCCTTAACTTGCAGGTCCCGGAATATTCCGGGCTGCAGATAAGATTGCGAGTAAGCCTACTAGGGGTCTCCCTTATTAGGTACTTCAACTTTCGTGAGAGAGCTATTATTGAAATTAAGCAGTCTAGGCGGTAATCAGATTTTCCTAACCATGACTTTCTTCAGTCAAAAACTTGTAAATATTTTGACGCCTCACTGCAACGCCAATTAATGGATCAAATGGTGTGGGAAGTTTCAATACATTGTTTCACCTATAACACAATGAAAAACACTCATGAAAATTCTTTATTATATTTGGAGTCACTGGATTGTGTGTATCAAGCTGTGGTATTTATTACCCATGTGTGTAGGCATAGACACAGGATTATGTTGTTTGCAGACTTTAGAAAAACTAACCTATCTTTCACATGTTGTAACAAGCTAGAATAACATCAGAATAAAGAGTAAAGTATGATCTTTTATTCCATGTTAAGTTTGTGAATATGATAAAAATAACTTTTCACATTGCGAGCTCCGCACAAACAGGTACTTTCTCCATTCATACAAGTTGAACTGTGAACCGATTTAATTGTATCCCTTTCTTTCTTGCTCGATATTTTTTTAACCACTCAGTGTTTATCATTTTTTATGTCACAATGAATACCCCAAAAAATTATTTGTCATAATAAATTTTATCAGGTTTTGATGCGTTATTGATCACAATTTATTAATGGTGGTAATGAAGACAACTTAACTTTCAATATTGAAACAGTTCCAAGTTTGATAGAAATTTCATTGAAAGTTTGGAATATGTATTGGCCTTTTTTTAATGGGATCCCCAATTAGAATTGTATGTAATGAACTTTTTTGTACCCCCTTTGCAATGGAACTATTCAGCAACTTGAGGGTTAGAACAATTATTTCAATATGAGAAGTTGATTTTTTACAGAACCTGATGGTCGTGGAGATTTACAGAGTGTTTCCACTGTATCTTAAATTAACAGATAAATGTTTAAGATTCAATGAATTCATCCCCAACTTATCAGCTGTGTGTTTTGTGGTTTGAAACAAAATGGTTAATTTACTTGGAATGTACATCAAAATACTGTTGAAAGAATTTCATTGGTTTATTACACTGTTCTTTCGTCTTTTGGCTTGCTGATAGGAAAACTTTCAATAAGCTAAGTTTGATGGTTGCCTGTTTGGTATATTTATTTCTCTTTAAAGGTCATAGCTTACGGAGATTAAATGCTGTTGAAATAAGAATTTGTAATTCAAGACAATACCAATTTTCCTGAGACGTAATTACATGAATACTTTGCTCAGCATCATTTTTCCAGCTGACCTTTTGTTAAGCAAATTCATGTTAGTATCAAGAATTAGACTCAACATAATTATGTGGTTGAAAACTGTCGTGTTCATAAGAGAGAACATCGTAACTCAATCTTTTCACTTTAGCTGTCAATGGACACCAGATTTTGTTTTTGTCAAAACAACAGCCAAGGAAAATCCCTCCTGTTCTCTACACAATTCTTCCCAAGCTGTTCACCATTGTTATCAGTTGAGAGGACATGAATTTAATTATCAAATTGTTTCAAATCAAACCGCTAAAGTATTAATTTGAAAAAACTCGCTCACTTATGGCATTCTTTGTTAGCAGCCAACTAGAGACACATTTAAGAATGTTATTATTGGGATCACACTCTCTGCAATAGTACAAATTCTTGAACCTTTTGGGTCCAGTCCCTTGTAAGATTCAAAGCCACACCTTATAGTCAGGCAAGATCACCACCAAAGATAGTCTGTCAGCCAGACCCAAAAATAAAATGCAAGCCTAAGACAGTCTATTAAGTCTATAATAAGACTTGAGAGTTCAATTTGAAGAAACTTCGGTCACCTTTTCATCCTTTTTTTCCAAATTTCAGATTTATTGAAAAAACTTCATTTCAGAGTCTTATTGTTAGACTACACCAATGACTGTACCAGCTGGTAACCAACTTTCCTATCTTTTCTTGACAAGATTGCAAATAGTATGATTCCAAATATAACACGGTTAAATTAGTTACTAAGATGATTTCTCTGAAAGTTTTATCTGACATCAATTTGTTTTTCCTTTCAGTACCCATCTCCAGAATGGGACACTGTCACCCCCGAGGCAAAGAACCTGATCAACAGCATGCTCACAGTGAATCCTGCCAAGAGGATCACTGCCTCCGAGGCCCTCAAACATCCATGGATTTGTGTAAGTAGCCTTCATGATGGTCCCCTTACCTCATTCATCCTTCTCTCTACAGCTCATCTGTCATTCACCCCCTTCCTGGGGACTTTGAGACCTCGGTCTTGGCATCAGGATATCAAAAACCTTACTTTCCTTGAATTGATTGTCTCTCATCTCATCTCATCTCCAGCCAAGGACGTTTTGAACCATCATTGGACTTTTGGATGTGTCCAGAGATATTTTAAGGCTTACTCTCTTTGAGTTATCTTTTTATACCCAGCTTGGATTGTTTTTGCACAGAACCAACTTTTGTCTGGCTGTTGGCATAAGAGATGTTTCACAGATATCTCTTTAATTTTGATAATCATTTCTAAGCTCATTACAGTTAATTTATTTCCAGCATATATTTCAATGACCATCCGAGAACAGATTTGCTGTTGATTTTGGCACCAGAGGTGTTCACAGACTTCCGTCTTTATTTCAATCATCTTTTCATCACAAGTCAAGATCCCTTTTGGACTTCAGAGAATCGATGTTGGTTATGTCTTGGAACTAGGGATGATAACTGCTTTCCTTTAATTAATTCATTATCAATTCATCTCTTGCCAGGGTTGTTTTGCAACCATCAGAGATCAGACTTTGCTCTTGGTCTTGGCACCTATCCTGTATCTTCTTACCGAGTCCTTTCAGGACCATCAGGGAACAGAATTTGGTCTTGTTCTTGACACTAGAGATGTTTCACTGCTAATCTCTTTACATAATTATCTCTTCTACTGGTCATGATTATGAATTATTTTCATCCTGGGCCCTTTTTAGACCATCAGAGAAAAGAATTCGGTCTTGTTCTTGGCACTTAGAGATGTGTCACAGTTAACTTCTTTGAATAGATTATCTCTTCTTCAGTTTGCCTCGGTGAACCCTCTCAAGGTTCTGTCCTTAAGTTACCATCTACAGCTCATCATGGTAGATTATCTCCAGACTGTGTCCTCCTCTGACCATCAGAAGACAGACTTTTGTCTGGGTCTTGGCGCCATAGATGTTTCATGGATTACCTTCTTTTACTTGATCTCTTCTACAGTTCATCATGTTGAATTTATTCCAAGCCTCTGTTCTTTTGGTACATCAGAAAAGAGACTTTATTGCATTTTTTTGCACTGAAGATATTCCACAGATAACCTCTTTGATTTGAGTTTTGCCAACTTTATGTGTTCCTCGGTTCATCGAAGATGTTCCTCGTTCATCCTCTCATCCAAGCAGAACATGATTCCACAACAGAACATATAAGTTCTTTCCTCTTTGTTCTTGTTCTTTAACCAATATCTCCATGATGATTTCTCTAGCTTAAATCTATCTCCATTTTTCAATCATGAAGACATGAACCTTCCATCCTTCATGAAGACTTGAACCTTCCATCCTTCATGAAGACTTGAACCTTCCATCCTTCATGAAGACTTGAACCTTCCATCCTTCATGAAGACTTGAACCTTCCATCCTTCATGAAGACTTGAACCTTCAATCCTTCATGAAGACTTGAACCTTCCATCCTTCATGAAGACTTGAACCTTCCATCTTTGCAGGCTCTTTCCATTTCAAACCTTTGAAGACACATTCTGTCTTTGTCACATATCAGAGGAATAACACAACTCAAGTGGTAATGAAAAATTAATTTACAAAATCCAAATAAATTAAACACACTTGATAATCTTTCCCCTATCTTAAAATTAATTGCTTTTTTAGGTAGACTGTCTTATGAAATTGATCCTGTTCATTTAGTCACACATTCATATATGTTTATCCTTTTACAACACCTCAGTGACATTTATGTCTTGAACAAGTAAACTTTATGAATATTGCACAATAGCTGCTACTAAATTGCATTTCTTCTTGACAAAAGTAATTTTCAAAGAATATAATTTGTGTTGTTTGTAAATATCATTGTTCTTTGATGAATAATTGACTTTTTACTGTTGTAAAATTTATGGAATTTATTTTGTATTAAAAATATTCAAACTTTGGAAAAGTTAATCAGATATATCAGTTTACATATAGTTTGTTTGGAGAAGTTTGTTCGTACTGAATTTAATGTTTCTTGTTTGATCTATCAAATGCAATTTTTTTTAAAGTTATAGTTGTTACAAAATTCATAAAGAAAAGTATGTGGCTTTCACTGACATTATGGAAATGATATTTCCTTTTAAAGAATATTTTCACTTTAGTGTATATATATTACATTCACATATGTTATAAAGATTCATCAATGTTTGTTCAAACCTAAACAATGGATTCAGCAAGAAAATGCCAATATTCTCGCATTTCAATATTGTAAGACAACGGAATAGTCTCTTGGCCAGCAAGCCAAACAAGACCAGTGAAATCTAAGCTTTATTGTCGGAATCTTATTTCAATTTCATGATATTTGAATCAAATATTTAATGAAATGAGTAACAATTTTTCCTCGCCCACTCACGGAGGCAATGTGAGTGATGTTACAAGCAGTGTGAACTTCTTCACCATGGAAGGGCTTCAGTTTCCTTGTCTACATTGACTTGTGACTCTCTATCCTATGTAGGCACATTGTCTGCCATTAACAGTTTGCCTTCCACAAAGTCAAAGCAATGCTTGGACTCGACTTGGAGTAGTTGTATCTTTTCACCACGAGGATGATGGAACTCTCTAGCATGTTCTGATCTGTGCAGTTTTCATCATGAAAGTGGCAGGGGAATCTTCCAAAAATGTGATTCACTTTTGGTCATTGACCTTTCTAGGTCTATGAGTTTAGAAACTCTACACAATTATGTTTATATATGCTTTTTTTGTTATTTTCATTTCACGAGATTGATTCTAAATGAATGCTATCTTATTTTGTTACAATTATTTTTCATTTTCATAGTTTTAAATTGATTCTCAAAAGTTTTGTTAAGGAAATGATATCTAATTTGTTTATTGAGGTATAATTTGTTGCATATGTTTTTCATTTAGTATTTGTTTTGATATGCATATAAACCTCAGTTTGAATTAAAGTAACCCTAGACTTGTTTCAAATTGTAATAAGTTGTATGTTAAACTCAAGCCTTTGTTTGAATTATAACGAGTTGTTTGGTAAACTCAAGCCTTTATTTGCTATATAATGAGTTGTTTGGTAAACCTCAAAGTTTATTTTGAATTATAATGAGTAATATTGTAAACATCAAACCTTACTTTAAATTATAATGAGTTGTATGGTAAACCTCACACCTTACTTTGAATTATGATGAGTTGTTTGGTAATCTCAAGCCTTTGTTTGATACATAATGAGTTGTATGGTAAACCTCAAACCTTACTTTGAATTTTGATGAGTTTTTGGTAAACTTAAGCCTTTGTTTGATACATAATGAGTTGTATGGTAAACCTCAAACCTTACTTTGAATTTGGATGAGTTTTTGGTAAACTCAAGCCTTTGTTTGCTATATAATGAGTTGTATGGAAAACTTTGAATCTTAGTTTGAATTTTGATGAGTTGAATGCTAACCAAGTTGTTTGTTGACAGGTGAGTGCAGTAGAGCCCATTTCAGGTATAAAGTGTAACATACTGGCTTTCTAACTGATCTAAACATTTGTATTCCAGCAGCGGGAACGTGTGGCTTCTGTGGTACATAGACAGGAAACAGTTGATTGTCTCAAGAAGTTCAATGCTCGCCGGAAGCTGAAGGTAAGTACCATCATTTTTTAACTCCTTAGAAGCGGTGCAGGGCGTGAGGTTTGAAAAATATACAAGCCCTCCCAAAAACATGACAAGGTCTTCAATGTGAATGCAGTTGTTATCTCTAAAACTGCACAAACCAGCCGGCTTGCTGAAATCTTCTCCCAATCTTAAATCTTAAAGTAACCAGCTATTGGCTGTTTGGCAGGCACTATTCTGAACACTTAGTACACACCAGGGTCTAGATTCACTAAGCTCTTAAACAGCTCAGAATGTGAACGTCAATGATAAAAAATGATAATTTGGAGTAAAGAAAACTTTGAAAAACTAGACCCTTACCTTTAGGGCCATATTGGCATTTGACATGGCCAAGTGGTAATTTTCAGTTATTGATAAAAAATGGACAAATACATGTGAAGAAATTTAGTTACGAAAATGTTTGAATATATGTTTGCATGGCCTTATAAGTGGACAGAATGGACAAATACATGTGAAGAAACTTAGTTATGAAAATGTTTGATGAATATATGTGCCTTATAAGTGGTAATTTGCAGTTATTGATTAAGAATGAACAAATTGACTTGGAGAGACCTTGTTACTGGTTGTAACGTGTTCCCAACCATGTCCCTTGTGTATGGTTTCTATATGATGACTTTATTACCTGATTAGCTATATTGTAGCAGACCCAGTTTGTATGTCGTTATATGAGGACCTATTCATACAGTCTCTGTATGGGCTTGTGGTCAGATGTAAACACTTCCATCATGGATACATTCTGGCAGGATATTTTGTATGAGGTACTCCATTTCATCATTATTTAGTTTCTCTGTAATTCAATGCCGTTGAAGTTTTTTTATGAAGGTCATCTAGCATTTTTTGTCACATGTCTGGTAGGACTTTCCTTTTTTAATTAATTTTTTTTTAAGAGAAGATATTTTTAATTTTTCTAATTTCACACAACTATTTTCTTGTAATAGGACATTTTGTATGAATAACACAGTTTCATGGTTATGTGGGTCTCATTATTTCAAATATAATTTAGGAAATCTTTAGACTTGAACTGTGATAATTCTATAAATTAACAAAACTATTTTGATCTGTAAGACATTTTATAGAGATAGTCTTTTATAATGATTATATCAATCATTTTTGGATGCAAATGCATTGAAATAAAGCTTTAAAGTTATTTCCACTGTTAAACTTCAACGTTCCTGTTACTTCACAAGACCATTTTAGGGCGGACATTTGATGTAGGTCGTTCTTTTCATGATTCTTTGGATATTCATGTGTGAAATGAGGAATTTATCTTATTTCAAAGAAAAGTAATCTGTAGCAACACTTAGAAAACTGCAATGATTATTATTATTTCATAAAAGCATTTTCTTTTTGAAATGGTATTTAAGTGTTAAGATCATTTTCATGACGTCTTCATTTCTATTATTCCGCTATCCAATATCAACCAATGCTCTAAAGGCCGTTTTTTAAAAGAATTTAAAATACAGTAAATTTGCAAGAATTCATAAAAAATAGAAAATAAAAACATTTCTTAACATGTTAATTAAGATACTAGGAATATGGCCCTATGATTTATAAATATTTTAATTCAATAAATGACATACATATCAGCATGAAGACCATAATGATTAATTATGAATAGGTTATAAATTTCCTTTTTTTTCTTCACATGACCACCCCTACTACACTGAGTAAGGTAACTGCAGTTACCTTCTAAAAAAATGGCGGAACAGCAAAACATCGCTGATTGTGACTTTTCTTCAAATGCATTTCACAACAATACAAGGTTATTTTCAGTCATATAATCTATGCGCATGTCTTGGGCATGTATCAAGGATTCATTATATGACATGTCACCATTCATAGAGTGTGTAAATAAATCACAATCTTTGTTTTAAAAACTCAAGCGAGAGTAAGGTAACTCGGTTATGTGGAGTAAGGTAATTGTTAGAAGAATTGAAACATTGAGAAAGGTAACTGTAAAATGATCTTTTCTCCAACGTGATAGCATGAATAATGACTAATGATACATATCATTTACACTGATGAAGTTCTACACAAGAAATGATGTATAGGTATTTCAAAATGATATCCTCGTAAAAATCACCTTATTGTTATAAAACATTCATCTTTTTTTGTATAGGGAGCACCTCAATAGATATCAAATAAAATGATTTATATGTAACACAACATTTTTACACCTTAGAATAGCATTATTTTTTAGGGATGAGCGCGACATCGTCTTTTTACTTTGTTTAAGCTACTCAAAAATATGTAATCTATTCATTAATGATTAAATTGACTTATAAAACAAATTAGATAAGCTTGGACAAACAAAAAACAACAAACAAACAATACAAATTGTTTAATAAATGCAGGTTAGTCCATTTGAACGATAAGCAATATTGTATTGTATATATAAATGAAAGGATCATACTTTGTACAAAAGTTTTTTTACAAAACATGATAAATGAACCAAATAAAAACAAAACCGTCATAATTAATGTGTACCTTGCATGATTGTCTTCTTCTTGTGTTTCAAAAACGTGTAATTGTGATGATATATTTACAAAGAAAGATAAACAATTACAATCAATGTTTATAACCAAATCCAGGTAATAGCTTTCAGAGCTCATATCAGTGTGTTGCCGATTTATGGATTCCTTTCATTCATTCACTATTCTTATTCATTTATATTTGACACTGGCGATTAAAAACGGACCTAATTAAGGCACTTCTATTCACTCGCTCATTCTCATTGTAAGTGCACAATTGTATATGTATTTTTCACAAAAAATCCAAAGTCAATATCAAAACGTGTTATAGATTTGATTAGGCCTATATTAAAACAGTGCTATTAACTTAACAAGTTTAAGTGTTAAAGCGATCATGCATTTTGTTTAATTTAAATGTAAGTCTATTTTAATGTATTTATATAATTTCTCGCCTTTGCTAATGAAGGAATCTGTGAAAACATAAAAATAAACTAGAAAATGTGTCAACAAGAAATTGAGGCTTATTAATCCAAACAAACCAAAGTCACTTTGAAACGATATATTCAGTTTCTATCTACATTTTGCAAGCTGAAGAGTTTTTTTACCCTTTCAAATCAAATAGATAACCTCTCTCGCAAGAACTAGACAAATTATTTCAGTATTTAATTACGGTACTAATTATCTAAAAACACATACCTTGTTTCCGGCAGGCTGAAGATAACTATTGCGTAGTATGTCTTCAAGCCGCCCCAAGCCTGGAAAACAATTGCACATTAAACAAGAAACTACAGTGATATACGTTTTTTTATCATTTTTTATTTTGTTTCAAATATAACTATTTTGTTTGAATTTGATCGGCCCGTGATCGAAGAGATCGACCGTCGCATGCTCATAACGTTAAATACAAGACCGTTTAAGCTTATAATAAATATTGTGGTATCTAGGTCATGGGATTTTGTATTTGTCATTTTACATATTTAAAATCGAATTGAGAAACAGACAGAACTTTACATATTATCCTATCCCGAATAGCAACCAGGTTTTGGACATTACTAGGCCTATTTATATATTTAGAGGGCCTTAAGTGTAGATTAAAATCATAAACATATGAGAATTTCATTTTATCAAGAAAAAGTGACTTTCACTTCAATAACATGTTCTTTCTTACATTTCTGGTCCTATACACTTCCCGATCTCTACAATACCCTCCGTGTTTGGTAATTGGGTATAGATACCATATGCAACCATAACGTAAATTACACTACGTAAATTTAAAAGCAGGTTTTCTTCGAGTCAATTTTTTATGGCTACGTTGGAGCGATCTTGTTTCCTTACAAGCAAACTTAAAAACTGTTTACATCTTAGGAAATGATTTTAAGGACATTAATATTTACAAAAATTCTATAACGTGGATAACAAACTTACGTCTACTCCTTAGAGGATATTTATGTCAGAAACACTAGCAACTATTTTAGACTATTGCTTGGATTTTCTTTTTAATCACTTTACAACACAAGGAAAAGAACTGATATATACTTATGTTCCCTGCGACTATTCTTGTCTTGTTAAAGCTGATTTAAAATCTATAACGTAAATTACATAAAAAAAACGGCGACATTAATAAAAAGCTTAGTAAGATAAGAATGTGTCATGTCCCAAGGCATTTAACGTTATTCTATAAATATGAGAAGTAAAATACTTGTATTGTTCAATATATTCTATAGCTTAAAATATTGATATAAAAGTACGACAAAGTAACGTTGTATTTTTCGGTAATTCAATCTATTTACCAGGACAACATCATTTTTTGCTAATTGTGCACTTTCATCCAGAATGAGTGCAGTGCTTCCTGCAAAGGTCAATAAGAATATTTGCATATTCATGGAAATAACACATTCCGAAACCCCTCTCAGTTACCTTTCTCCCATCTTTAAGTTACCTTACTCATGTCACAAAATGTTTACCGAGTTACCTTACTCTCGCTTGAGTTTTTAAAACAAAGATTGTGATTTATTTACACACTCTATGAATGGTGACATGTCATCTAATGAATCTTTGATACATGCCCAAGACATGCGCATAGATTATATGACTGAAAATAACCTAGTATTGTTGTGAAATGCATTTGAAGAAAAGTCACAATCAGCGATGTTTTGCTGTTCCGCCATTTTTTGAGAAGGTAACTGCAGTTACCTTACTCAGTGTAGTAGGGGTGATGACACTATGTGTAGATCACGATCATTTGATTAAATCTGAGAGGAAGGGAACCATTTGTCCTAGGGATACTATTGAATAAGCAAGACAGTATTGGCCTTACAATGCCTAAGGGGCAAGTGGTCATTACTTAGACTAAGTTATAGTTACTAGAGTTATAATTTCAAGATCGTGGGCTGAAAGTTCCCACCGCAGTTTTATTTTCTAGAAACTATTGATTATGAAATCTGATAGAGGTAATGTTATGATGATTTCCATAGTGAAGAGTGAGAGTCCCAGCCTAACAATGCTATAGCTATGTTACATTTATCATCATTAGCAACTTACACCTAACTGTACTCCTTATCAGTCAGAAAAACCCTTTAATTGAACTGACAGGTTTACTCTATTCTGAAAGAGAAGTTTATCAGCTTTGAAGAGCTTGAAAGAGTGTTGTTTATCAACTGGAACATATTGGGAATTTATAGTATGTTAACTTATATCTTTGATGTAGCTTGTAACAGGAGTGTTAATTTATTTTCCAATGTAAAGCTTTGAAATTTAACTAAATTAAATATGTTAACTGAAGTTTCAGCGATAGGTGTCTTCTAAATGGTTTGTTTTGAACAATATTTCGACAGAAATTCTTCAAATTACAATATTCTGAAATATAAATGCATTAATTTGTTTCAATTTAATCAGTATTTCAAAGGCTGCTATATTCTTTTTTATGAACATTATATGTTCTAAATGTACTGTAAATTAATTTTGACGATGTTCTTAATGTGAGGAAATTCTGAATTATATTTTTGTTTCAGGGAGCTATCCTCACCACAATGCTGGCGACAAGAAACTTTTCAAGTAAGTGCTATGTCCATTTGAGCATTTCAACGTTTTATCTGTTGTTAGGGAAACATTACTTCCAAGAAATACAGCAGGTTGTCTCCTATACCGAACCTTTCCTCTAGCTGCCACCACGACTAAACTGTCTGGACATGGCGCCATCTATGTTTGTTACTATGGTAACCAAAACATGTTGTATGTAGCCTTTCTGTCAAATCCCCTGACTAGCTGTGTCCGTCCGTCTGTCCATGTTCAGCCTCGCTTCTTGGTGTTATATCCCATATCTCATTCCTGTCCGTGTTATACAGACACGTAACCATGGCAATCCCAGAGCTAATAGCCTTTGTTCGTGTATGTATCTATCCCATTTACATGTGTGTAGATCACGTCTTTAACCTGTTTTGTGATTGTCTGTAACAATGCTGAGAGTTTGTGACATACCCACACAATTGAAGATGTCGCAAAATGAAAGAATAATCCCCAAATGATCTGTGAATAAAAGTTAAGATTTTGAGGGAAGATATACATGATGATCTGGAGAAAGTTAACTATCTTTACAAAGCATGTTTGTTCTAGTATTTGCCTGTTAATAATAGTGATAATCTACTGTATATATGTATAAGTAAATGAACCTTTTTCAAAGAATCAGTTCCACATTGCTGAACATATATTTTGATTGTAAAAGCAACATTACCAAAACATTATTGAATCGTTGTTTTGCAATATTCAGAAGAGGAAATTTGTTTTTACAGTTTGAACAAAAGTTTCATTATAAAATATTTTTGGTCAAAGTACCAGAAAAATCAGCCATGTTTCTTTGGATAATTTCTTTAACGTGATTTAGATTATCTTCAAATGCAATGGACATGATATTTTGGACAATTTAAAATCAGTTAAAATATTCCATGTTTTCAGAATAAGGCATGTGATTAAGAAAGCTAGCTAGATGTTATGAGTAAAAACGCTTCCTGAGTGTTAGAGAGTGAGTGAAATTATAGATATATGTAGTAATCTGAATGTTTAGTTAGTCCCCTGCTATGTTTGGAGCCTATATTGACTTCTGTTACCCAGTGCTGGCGTTCAGACAATTCCGTATGGCAGCTAATTAATTTGATTTTCAATCGATGCTTGAGAAGTTATTGCTACTGATAAATAAGATCCTGAATAGAATTACCTCCCTTTAATAGACCAACGTCATGATCTATTAGTAAGGCATGCACTGTCAACTATAAATAGATGTAATAATTAAGACACTCCACTGGTTCTTCCTTAAAGATGACCACTATTGGAAATTGTTGTTGGTTACCTTTTGTAACTCTATGGTTGTCTTGCATATATGATGCTCACGTTGTCTGGGGAGATTAATACTAGCTACATTTCTTTATAAATACTTCATGCTGATTGAGCCTTTGAAAAAGCATGCTCAATGTTGAAATATATAAACCTCATAACATGCCCATTCTTTAGAAATTGTTTGATAATGTAAGTGTAAAATATATGGATATGCAGAATCTGAAATTTATAAGAATTTTTAAAACCAAAAATGCCCGAAAGTGCAATGACAGCCCTGTTCTGGAGCATATAAATTCTAAAGAGATAGTCACTCCTCTCAGAAAATCATTATCTGATCTTAATGCAAGTTTTCAAGCAAGATGACTTTGCTCTTTGTTGATTGCAACAAAAATTTTAATATAACAATTTTAAATAAAAGGTTAACGCCCTCAGACAAAATAACCCTTACAACTTTTCTGGCTAGGTATATTTTGTGACACATTTTTAATATGAGCACTAGTGAACATATCACTTTTGCCTAGCAACGATTGTTGTGGCGCGGTTTCCCGTATTATTTCATTTGTGATGTCATAACACTATTGTTTGTGACGTCACTGTAGCCGGCTGTAGCAAGGGGAGTGGCCCGTTTCTTGGATATTTTTAAGATGGTAAAATGGCAATAAAGAAATTATTACCCTCGGAAGTGTGTCATATGACTTTTGCATAACTTGTGCAAATTTGTGTATAACCCTCGCTCTCGCTAGGGCTTTACTAAAATTCACACTCATTTCGTAAAAGTCATATGACACACTTACTCGGCTAATAATCTATTTATTACTGGTCTTCTTTGATAATGTATTCAAAAGTTTTGAAAATGAAGTTTTCTCCCAAGACATGTGAGTGTTGTATGTGCCTTGTGTACTATTCCTTGAAGGTTGTTTCTACATGCTGACCACTGAGTCTGTATCAGTCAGTGTGACAATCTCACCTTGCAGTCTTTATCATGTTGATTGTACCACAGTAACTGACATTGTATGCTTTTATTGACGGCTCTACTTTATGCAACCTCACAAGTAAAGTCTTCTCTCATGATATGTAATGGGTTCTCTCTTGTGTGCAAGCTTACATGTACAAGCCATGTGACACTACGTCAACTCTGGAACTCACTATTGATAACTGTTCAATCTCACCACGATTCTCTAGCTTTTGTAAGCATGTCCGACGCCAGTGTAGATAATGTGTACTCTTGTTGTTTTTTTTGTGCTGTCTTTGTGTGCTGTAGTAAACAAAGGTAAGTCTTATCACCACATGCATGTGCATGGCAAAGGTAGATGATTAGATAGATACATCACTCTTCTTTCAATCTTTTCGTTGTTGTTCTTCATTGGATCATTGTAGTTGAATCTAACCCTTGTTGTCCAGTTCCAAGTTTAGCAATAGCAGCTTTTATCATTCCCTAGTTGACATCTCCATCTTTCTAAGCCGGAATCTATATATGGATATACACAAACTCCTCCAACCTGAGATCTGGATTCTTTCATGGGCATGTCCTGTCCAACCGTGGGCGCCTGTCGAGCTGGGTTGTCTCTGCTATTTCACTATAGAACACTGCTATACTGCTTTCATTCAGTGCAACAGAGATCACTTGCTTATGCGTAGACGGAGTCCTTGGTCTGTATCATCCAGTGGCTTCCCATCATGCCATTACCCATATCATCTAGTTGTAGAAGTCAAAATCCAGCGCATGAATCACTAAACTGTTTTTGTTCAAACCTAATCAGGCAATGTGTATTTCAATTTGCAAGAGTTATCTAACACATCTATGAATAGACTTATAAACAACCAGTCAGATCACTGTTCAAGGACAAGTTGACCTTGTATTCTTTGCTACCATTACCCACTTTCACATACCATATTTCCTCTAATAAGCGCCAGGTCTCCAATAAGCACCGGGCCTCTAATAAGCACCGGGTCTCCAATAAGCACCGGGCCTCTTATAAGCGCCGGAGGTCATAGTTAGTTGAGAAAATAAGCACCAGGCCTCTTATAAGCGCCGGGTCTCTAATAAACGCTGGGTCCAAACCATTGAATGTCCCTTAGTAAAGATTTTACAGATATTCATTGTAAAATACTGTCTTACACAAACTTCAATTTTCTATAAAAGAAATAAGCGCCGGTTCTCCAATAAGTGCCGGGCCTCTAATAAGCGCCAGGGGGATAGGGGGTGCTGAAAAAATAAGCTCCCGTGCGCTTCTTAGAGGAAATACGGTAAATGGTAAGATAGTTTGAGCAGCCAGTTTTTAAAAATGAATGCTTGGTGAAGAGGTTTACCTTTGAACCATTTGTCCATCTGAAATTATTGTTCAGTTAACAGTCAACCAATCCTTTTACTGTTAGTCACAGAAATAGAAAACTGATCAAAAGTATACTTGATTTAGAGTTTTTTTTATTGATAACACACAAATAAGTTGTTAAACAACAACACTACACTGGATATATTGTTACATAGAAATTCAAGGAACCTCCAAATAGAACTTATTTGTTGTTCCGCCGCTAATGACTGAAATATTGCCCAAGCAACATTTAGCGTAAACCCACTCACCAATTTGTTGTTAAAAGATTTGGTTCAAAAGCAATGGAACTTAATAACTACAATAAGTTTAATAAGATATAGAATTTCAAATTCAAGACTTTTCCTATGGATTCGATAAAAGTTTAAGTCCATGCAGAAAATAAATTCATAGAAATAGTCTTATGCTCTCAATGTATTGAAAAGATTCTTATCTAATAGATATAACATACAATTATCATTAATAATCCAAGTTAGTGCAAATATTGTTTTCATAAATGTTAAAAAATATTTTTATCGTTTTTATACCTTAGTTCAAACATAATCTGATACAAAGATTACCAGATTGAGACACTTAATTGCAAAATGAGTAATTCTTAAGTCTCAAGTTATGATTGGAATAACTTTGATCAAACAGTTGAATATGAAAGAAAATCTTGGATAAGATGAAAAGGTGCTAAAAGGTTGATTGAATGAGAAACTTGAGAAAGGTGAATGTCAATCATACACATTGCTATTTACTTGACCTATTAAATGTATAAGAACGAAATGAAGAGCATATCTATTATAAGGAAACTAACCTTGCATTGAAGTTTGTAGTACATTCTTGAAATGTGAAAAGTCAATTTGCGTGTTCAGTCTAAGTTCGATTTTAAGAAACTTGAAATAGTCTTTATTAGCAAGCTCAAGCAACTTAACACAACACTAATGGCTTATTTAAAATAAAGTCCAGTGATGCAATAGAAATATTCGCTTTAAAGAAAGTCATGACATCCTTCTTCTTTTTAAAGTAAGTTAATACCATTAAGTTTTATTTTGTTAGCTATTCTAATAAAGAATATATTATTTGAATCTGCATTTATTCCAAAAGTGTAGTCCCAAAATTATCAAGGCCTAAAATCTGTGAGTAAAATTGTCAACATGCCTTCAGTTCTTACTTCTCATCCCAGAGTTAGACAGGATGGCAAATTTGTTTTTATAGGCCAACTGTATGTTTTTCTTGTATCATAAGAAAATATAATTGTAAAACCAGTGAATTGACCAATCATTAGTTTAGTACTATGATTTCAGCAACTTAGTGTTGATACTATATTTTTTAAAAGTATATTCTTCTCTATTGTATTTTCTTATCTGAATATATTTTACCTTGTTGACATTACTTTGGTAATTTTTCTGGGTTTTTTTACAAAATATTTCATCATTGCTTGCCTTATTTTAATAATATTCTAGTAATTTTTCTAGTGTTTTGCATGATTGAAATAGTCCTTAAACTGCTTTTCTTCATTGCTTTAATTGTTTAGAACTGTCATGAGTGAGACATATTGTCTTGAAGCTCAGAGGTTGGTTTTTAGTGTTTATGATAAAACTTATTTTCTCCAATTCCAATGTTTTGAGATTTTTGCATCTTTTTTCATGTCTCTTCTTTCTATAAATTTTCAAACAATTTACTATGTATCTTGATGATATGATCATGTTGCAATCTAATCCACAGATATTTAACCCTGAAATATATTTTAGTAGTAATGATATGATTATATACAAATCATCAAAACCTTGCAGGTTACATTATATTCTTACATATATGATTAAAAATTGCTGATGACATGTTAAACCCCAACTCACTCACTCACTACATATATGATTGAAATGCATGTATTGAAAAATACTCACATGGACTTCTGAATTGATGGCCCATGAAAAATATGAGCAAGTGATTCATTGAGAAATACTAGTATTTTGTGTTTAGATATTTACAAATACAAGGAAAACTTTGATAAGTTGATGTAATTCGCTTCAATGAGAAATAATGTTTTCATGAATACAGATGGTTATGTAAAGAAATATTAAATATAAACCACCAGCGTTTTATATCAATCTGTATGTTGAATGATTGCAATAGTACATTCAGATTAGATGTTGAAATACCTACATATGAAGGAATGTTTGTGATGAGTGGCTAATGCAGATAATTAGTATGTTTTAACAATTGAATTATCCTAGTATTTCACAATATTTATAGGCATGAACGGTTATAAGAAGCTAGTTCACAGCTGATAGTTGTTGAATTCGAAATTATTCAAACAATTGAAAAGGTAAACACAAAAGTTCACAATTTTGCTGGAGAGAAAAGGTTAAGACACCTGTGTGCATCTGATAGTTGTTTGAATTCACAAATATTCAAACATTCGAAATAGTAATCATTAATGTAAGCAATTTTGCTGGAGAGAAAAGGTTAAGACGCTAGTTCACAATTGATTGTTGTTTGAAGTTAACAATTATTCAAACAATTAAAAAGGTCATCACAAAAGTTTACAATACTGCAGGACAGGAACTATTTAAAAGCCAAGCTGATAGTTGTTTTTATTCAGAGTTATTCAAACAAATTAAATGGTCATCACAAAAGTTCACAATATTGCTGGACAGGAAAGGTTAAGCCGCTAGAGCCCAGCTGATAGTTGTTTAAATTGATTTCTATTGAATATATTGAATTCACAATTATTCAAACAATGGATAAGGTCATTACAAAAGTTCACAGTATTGCTGAACAGGATATTTTAGGAAGCTTGAGCCCAGCTGATAGTTGTAGATTAGAAGGCGTCATGGGCCGAGACCTGATGCTCCGTGTAGGATGAAGATTAATCCGAGAGAAGGAAACGCTGGATCGCTGCAAGGCTCTAGGCTTCATGCAGAGTCACGCTGTCAGCCTTCAGCTTCTGTATTAGCCGCTGATAATACACGTTAACAAATTTGTGTTTGTCTCAAATGAGAACCTGTTGTCATTTTTCTCAAAACGATGAAACATAATGATTATATACTGGGTAAAACAAGATAGGGATATTATAATGTTTGTGATTAATAATATATCTTGCGCTCAATCAGTAAATAAATAAATTTTCAATATTTTAATTCCCTTATTATTTTTACCTGATGAATGATATGTTGAAGTTATTTATTCTGGTAACTTCATAAAGGATGACATAAGTTTAGAGAGAGACAAACTTCCTTTTTGGTTCAATGTTTATAAAAACAATTCTAAAATGGTTATAATTTTTTTCTGACAACTGCATAATTTACAATGCATTTTTGTTCAATTCTATAAAAGAGTTATGAAATGTTCGAAGTATTGATTCATTCTGTTACATTCATGAAGTCTGGAAAATAATATATGTTTCTTATATCAATTGTTGGGGATTGTTTTTTGGGGGCGCCAAAAGATTAATTTCACTTCTAAATCTGACATTTGACATCTGACACCTGACATCAATATTAAAATCTTAGAATTCAGTGATTTACTGCATAAAATTTCCCACTGTTATTATGACTAGATTAGGAGAG
Source organism: Steromphala cineraria (assembly GCA_916613615.1). Taxonomy (NCBI): domain Eukaryota; kingdom Metazoa; phylum Mollusca; class Gastropoda; order Trochida; family Trochidae; genus Steromphala; species Steromphala cineraria. Next base: position 13,810,979 of record OU744721.1, read on the forward strand.
ATTAAGTTGAGTTAAGGAAACAATGACGCAATCAGTGAACATGCAGGTTTCAGTACTGAAGTGTTTACGTATCATGAGACAAGAGGCCTTCCTATGATAAGAAACATAAAGGCTCGAGATAACAGTAACTAAACATGGCCACCTCATCGCTCAAAGGTAATATTGCTGCAAAATTGTCTCATTTCCTGTTGAGATCAAATATGTCTTGTTATTGTACACGTATTTACCATGCTGGGATTTGGAGTTGAATTTGACTGGTATTGACATCCTGGTTCTCTTTCATAACAAATGTGACAGGTCACTGGATTGCTTTGTTTCAAAGTTCATAACTAATCATGTCAACTTACTTCTTTGATATGTAGGGTTTTCTTGTATGTAAATGAGGAAATATTTTGAGCAGACCTGACAATGAGCTCTTTTTACTATTTCATATAACTTGGGTGGGTTACAATATTGCTTTAATTCAAAGTTCACGCCAAATCAGGTCAAATTTACTCTTTGTATAGGGTTATCTTGTGTTATAGATAATCAGCACAGGCTATGAAATTGTTTTGTCAGAGACATAGAGGATTGAGAGTGACATTAACGCTTTGCGTCACATGACTGCACGTGTTGTATGCTCCCCCTGGAGTCGAGATGGTAAAAGAACTGTCATAAAGACTGATATCCAATGATCAAGGGAAAGCCAAAGCGCCTTTGAGCAGCGCTCTCTGAGCTGGATATTGGCGCTATTCAAATACTTAGTAATAGTATTCGTGAAGTACTATGCTAGATGAATGCTGTGAAATTATTGCATAATTATAAATCTATAAAAGGCGCTATATGGCTTAAAGTTTGTTGATTTTGCTCAAGACAATATTGTAATGTAGCATAAGAATACTGACAATGTCAGATAAATGCAGACAAGTTTTAAATTGTTATGATGCAGCCTTTAGCCAAAAGAAAGTATTTCACTATTATATGACATTACTACAATAATCTACTGAATAAAATTATCCAAAGAAACTTTGTAAAGTGTATTATATTTTGCAAAGATGTAGAAGTGTATCATTCTAAAGAAAACTTCATTGAATCAATCCAGCAAAGCTCTGCAAAGCTTTCTGCATTAGAGAACTTTCTACACACAGTAAGGTTTGAGTGCAATGCTACACTTCATTTGGTGCAGTACCATGTTTTGCTAGTTCCAACCATTGCTTGCAGATTTCACTGCAATTCATCCAATCAATGCTAAATGATGATGCTGATCATTTCTTACAATGGACTATCTAGATATTATAAAAAGGATGGTCCTTGAATTATTTTCTTGAGTATATGTCTATAAGACATGAACATATCTGTAGTTACAGCCGACCTTGTGTGACTGTTACAGTTTTAACAAGAATGACTTGTTATTTTTGTACTTTTGTAACAGTGCATGTATATCAATTTATCTAAAATATTGATAAGTTACATTTTGTTATTTGTTTATTATTTTGCTTGGACAGTGATCTGGCTTGAGTTTGATGATTTAACTTTGGTTTATGTTACGTTAATCCTAATATCTAGCCTTGATTCTTTGAGGAAAAAGTCTCATTGCATTGCATTTTGAATCACTTCTGGTTATTAACATATTGCCATAATGAGTAAATTTGACCATGTTGTCAAATACCAAATTGTGTAAGAAACACCACTTAACATTGTTTTTATTATTATTTGATGACCTTATTTGTGTTCTATCCTTTAGTGTGGTAATTACACTGTAAAACAATGTATTGTTTTAATATCTTCTTGTTTTGTAATTTGTGTTGTTCTATTATGTTATTTGTACATTTATGTTTAAAAAAGCTTTTTTGTGTTTCTGTTGATCCTGTAGACAAAACGGATTTTTTATGAGCATAATGAATAGACAAACAAAATTCATATTTGTAAAATATAACCATCATGTTTCCAAATAATTGACATATTTTATCTTTTGACTTCTTAGGGAGTTATCTTAACTTTTCTTAACAAATTTTGGATTGTTGTCTATTGCATATTGTCTTAACAAAAATTAATTCTAACAGTCATTTCGTTTTTCAATGTGCATTTGTGAACTAACAACAAATTATCATTGTAGTCCAAAGTAAAGAATATTTCATTAAAATCATTCATTATTATCTTTGTTTTGAAATAATAACACATGTTTTTATTAAATTAAATGAAAAAGAACATAATTTTTAAATAATGTAAAGCAAAATGATTTTGTATATAGGTTATTAAGTTTTTTTCAATTGTTAACAATAGCTTTAAAGCTTCAATCATTTTTGTAATCTATTGTTATTTTCAACCTAATTATAGTCTGTTGCATTCAGTTAGACAACTTGACACAATGTTGTTTGTATTGATTTAACCCCAAGTTGAGCATGGGCATTCAGTACCAAGTGTGATGACGTCGGGCGCAAAGACAAACATATATTTGTACATGCCTGTTGTAACCACAGGGGCAATCAAGATTACCCAGAGGAACTGCTTATGCTTTTGGATAAATCTTAATATGGGTGAAAACAGTTTCACCTTTTCAAAAATATCAGAATGAACAAATTTGAAGAAAACTGAAAATTTTGAAATTATTATTTAATCAACTCATAAAATGGACTAATTGTTTGGAACTGCATACAAAAAACTTCAAATGAAATTGATAAGAGAAGTAAACACACCACAGAATTATGATCTTCAAGATTTGGTGAGATGTACAGTGGGTTGAACCCTACCAGTTCCTGGGTGTCTGCCTATCTGTCCATACAGCTGGTATAACTGATTGGCTATTCTGTCAACTAGGTAATGTGCTTCAAACCGCCGGGAATGGCTCGCAAGTGTCGGCACCTGCAGGTACGTCTGTCGGTCGGTCTGTCCGTCTTTGAGTGCGTGTGTGCGTGCTTGCGTGGTGCGTGCATCCAATCCATGACTCTTGTTTGTAATGCTTCATATCCACACTGACTTGTCTGTGACCTGTTCAAAGTGCTCATTCCACTGACAACCGCTAACTGTGCTGGTGCCTTCTCTCCTAGTTGTGTTGTGTGCCTCTAGATCTACTCACCACCAGTCATGACATAGTTACCTCCCTTGATGCAAGGTGCAGAGTTGTTCCCCTTGGTAGCAGGCTACCTTGACCTTGTCATCTCCAGTCAAACTTAGTTACCTCCCCTTTACTAGGCTACAAGAGTTGTCCCCCTTGGAAGCAGACTACCTTGACCTTGAGATCTCCGGTCAAACCTAGTTACCTCCCCTGTACTAGACTACGAGAGTGGTCTCCCTTGGTATTTAGTTTCCCTGACCTCTTTGGACTGAGTTTTACAAGGTTTGTTTTGTATTTTGTTCTGACAAGTGAAAATAGATATCTTGGCCTGAGGGAGTAATGAAGCCTTCCACTGCAGACGTCTCCTTTCCAAGTCCTTGAACCTGTTTTCCATGACAACCTGTTTCCTTTTAATGAAGTTTTCCATTTCAGTCAAGGTCTTTTCTCAAGATGTGTGACTGTTTATCATGTAGAAATTTGTTCAGCTATAATTGTTTTATGAACTGAGTACCTATAGGGATCTTATGATACTGATTAATGATAAGATGATACACAAACTATCTTTGAGCTTTTAAATGACATGATAGTGAATAAAATACCAGATGCTAAAAAAATAAAGTCACTTCATGCTTCTGTTTTATTTATTTTAGGGGAAAATCAATTTCCAATTGATTTAAGAAATAATGGATAAATTTCAGTTTTAGTTTATGAACAATTAATGATGCTCCAAGTAACATAAAAATTGCAGCACTAAGATAATTTTCTAACGTAAATTTGAGTGCAGTTTTCTTGTTAAATGACAAATAAGGTATATAGAAGTTATTGAAAAACATTGTATAAACAATCAAGTTTTCAATAGTTAAGTGAAGAAACCCCCATTTGAAATACATATTAAGCTAAGCCAAACCAATTACTTGGTTAATTAAAACCTGTGCTTTCTTAATGTTAAAAACTAGCACTCTTGAATGTTTTTCTTAATCACAAAAACCCTTTTTTCGAATAATGTAATGGCAGGGCCTAAAGTCATTTGAAGATTTTAGTCAAATGCAATACAAGATGATGGGAATTGTAATAGACTTGCTGCAAGAAATCTGCATTGAAATGGTCCTTGGTATGTAAGTTAAAATATGCAAACATATAGCCCTCTGACAAAATTACATGTATTTGATATAAAAAAAGTCTTGAGATCAAAGAAATGTTTCACTCTATTCTGTAGTCTTTAACTTGCTTTTCATCAGTTCGTGGTATTCTCTAACTTTAAGCACTTCCATGGTTTTGTAGTTTTGTTTTGTCAGCAATTTATTTTTCGATCAAGTTTTCTCTGCTTAAATTAATGTTGTCTCTAGTGTACAAATTCTCTGGTTTCTATGTGACATTTATTCAAAGTAATCATACCTCAAATTCATGATAGTTTTATGGACATGGGTGATAATTTTTTTGGTTAATGATTATATCCCTTAACAAATTCAGACATTTCAATCATGAAAAAGTTTTATGATAATTTTTTTTATTATCAAATTAGTAAACCCAAATTGTTTGGTGCATTGTATGATAAAAGACTAAAACCTTTGGTGACATTAATGACTGTTAAGGAATCAACTTTCTTTTTCAAATACAGTGTCTTAAAACTTTCAGAAATGGAATTGTAAGTGATATGAAAAACAAAAACATAATTAGCTATTTACCATTTCGTTTTTTTAGATAAACATTTTTTGCATTAGATGTCTTTATAGTTTATGAAATAATATGCTAGGCCTACAGTAAGGGACTTCCAGAACAGCTTTCGAAAGGTTTCATGTTTCAAATGCTGACTTTGCGTAACATTAAAATTTCTTTCCTTTTCTTACATTAATATCTTCAGTTTGACATTTTACAAATCATACCTTCGGAGGATTTTGAGTGTTTAATTTCTCAACTAAATAGGTATCAATTTCATAAACTCATGAAATTTCTATTTGAAATTATCGCTGAAATATTGCCAAAACGCTAGTATATAAGAAGACAAGTAAATTAATGAGAGTTTAGAATTTGCTATTAACAAAATATAACAAAATAACATAAGGTGTATTTCAAAGTTATTGTATGGTTGTTTGATGAAAACTACAAGAATATGTGAACTATTTGACACTTGAGAGAAGACAAAAGGGAAGACAGCGGAAACTTCTAGAATGACACAGTTCAGTAACAAAGAGTGACAAATCATGGCGGTGCCCATTAACAGCTCTGAGGATGTATGTAATGTTTTGTATAACTCTTAGAAGAAATTTTCTGAAGAATTTTCAAGCTATTTGGGGGAAGTTGAGTTCAAACACTCTTGATAATACTCGTATACTAGTTATTCTTGATAATAATTCAAGAAAGTTGTGCTTAAGTCAAGATATGTATGTTTGGTTATTTGCAAACGTTGCAAGAAAAGAGATAAATTCTTATGAGGAACTTTCTTTTAGTTCTTTCTAATATACCATCTTGTTACAAACAAGAGATTCAGATATGAATATGTATATCACTAAAATAAAAATGAGAAATATGATGTGAAATAATTCCAAAAGTTGACCATGAAGGTCTTTACATCTATTGATGACACTAGGCGATGTCTTTATTATTGTATACAAATGACCATCTTGTCACGAGTAAAAGCTGCATGCTTACATGCGTACGTACATGACGAAGAGCTCACCGAGACAAGAGACTGGTTGACAATAGTCGGTGAGCTGTTTGAAGAGTGATCCAGCCTCACAGCCGGTAGCTCAAAAATCAATGAGAGGCAGGCTCCATTACATCCAAACAGTGATTTGTCAGCAGGCATCATTGATTCTGATAAGCAGTGCTGAATGCCTTCTCAACCAATTGGTCACTTAGGCGTCACAAACTTCATAACAGTCGCTAAACTCCTTGCCAGAAATTAGCTTGGAGATGATTGGAATCGAGACCTGTTGAGGTCCATTTGTACATCCGTCTGTCCGTCCGTCCATCCGTGGATTCTTCTCGGCCATGTCCAGACATATTTATGCCTAACTACGCAGGACCGATAACTATGCTTGGACTAGGCAGCAGTGCACAGATTGAAACTAGGCCTTTATTACTGCTTGGAGCTGATTCAGCTTCACATACAGCTAGTCAGCTCTTTCTTGATTAGCTTTCTTTTTTTGCTATGGTCAGCTTTCACTGAAGTGATGTGAGAGTTACTTTGAGTTGAGTTGAGTGAGTTGATTCTGGGATGGATTTTACCTCTGGAAGGATGAGGCCTGGTCACGGGGCATTTCACCACCTCTTTCATAAGAACCTCAAAGGTAACGACTTGTTGCTGGTGTGTTGCCTGCTTGCAACTGGCTAGCTTCTCTATCTGATTGTGTTTATACATGCAGTGACCAGCAGTCAAGGTACAATATATATATTCATATGCTTCTGGACTATTTGTTACCTAACATTAACTCCACCATGTACTCAGATGGACCGATATTAATTAATGACATATTTGATTACATTTCTATTTTCAGAAGAGCTCATGTCAGGTATTCACAAATAATGATCATGTTGCCATAACGATAATGCTTATCAGGCTGTATTACATCATATTACTGTTTTATTAATTTCTCTTTTATGTTTATCAGTCATTTAAGTGTCTATTAAGATATTACTCTTTTTTTTAAATTTCATTCCATAATGTCATTAAGTAACTTTATCTCAAATTCATTTTCACATTCTAATTTCATTCAATTACAGATCAATTTTAAGTTAAATGAGATCCAAATTTTTGATAATAACTAAGAGGCAATATTTTATCTTTTATCATACTTCTTTCTTTTAAAATGTTGGTAGGCTTATTCAAAAGATAAAGTAAAATCTACTTTAAATTATAAAAATATTGAACACAGACTTTCAAGTATTCAGAATAAGACGATCTTAACCCAAATGATTTTAATAATTATTCAGCAAAAGAGAACACCCCTGACCTTGAAGAAATGGTCTTTGAGGAGAGAAACACCACTTTAGTGTTGGATATGATGCAGAGTGTTTGTATTTGCAGGTCGCAGCCTAAATGTGAAGAAGAACGACGGAATCAAGGAGTCGACAGACAGCAGTACCATCGAGGATGAGGACACAAAGAGTGAGTCCACAAGTAATGCACACTTTGCTTTATATCTGGGAACCACACACCTCATGCGCTTGTCACATCAAACTATTTGGAAATGATGAAAATGATAGGAGACATTTGTTTCTGTTTAAAAAGACATGACATTGTAATGGTGACATTGTTTAATTTGGGATCACACTATCTGCTATCGAACAAATTCTTGTACTTTTCGGGGTAATGATTGAATGATAGATATTCATTGTAAGTAAATTATTATTTATGGCTGGATATATATATAAATTTAAATATTCAAATTTGGGTTGGGCATCTCTTTATCCTTTCCTTCAGAACAAACATCAATTCATCAAAATTACCTATATCAACCACTTACATATCCATTCCTGTCAATCTTCCAACCAACAACAAAAACAATCCATCAGTGTTTTTGTACCAATCAACTCATCAATAAAAACCCATTCATTCTTATCAACCACCCCAGTATTCCATTCATCAGGCAGTAACTAACAACCAAATTACCAAACATCCTGTCTTTACCTATCCACCCCATCATTTCAATTCATTCAAACATAAACAGTCCACCCAACCATTGGATCAATCCTTCCATCAATTCTATCCATCTTCCTATCCACCAATTCATCTAAAGCAATCTCTCCATCCTTCATCTTGCTCCAGAAAAGAGACTGTTTTCTGAAACCTGAAATTCAAAAGTCCACCCGACAATTTGATTGCAATCCTTGTCCATCAATCCAGTCCATACATAAATTTTTTTTATCTCTCTCTCTCTGTCTCCTCATTGCTCTTGAAAAGAAAATGTTCAGTAATTCCTGAGAAGCAAAATGTCCACCTCAACCATTTGTTATGAATGCTTCCTTCCATCCTTACCTACATCCCATCAACTCCATTCATCAAAAACAATTAATCTCTCTCTCCTTCTTATTGTTCCAGATCAAAGATATTTCGTAAAACCCAAAAACGCCCAACATGTCAACCACCCAACCATTTGTAATGAATGCTTCCTTCCATCCTTACCTACATCCCATCAACTCCATTCATCAAAAACAAGCAATCTCTCTCTACTCCTCACTGCTCTAGTAAAGAGAATGTTTTGTTATTCCAGAAAATAAATCCCCCCAACCATTTGTTATGAAGCCTTCCATCATAAACAAACAATCTTTCTCTCTGTCTGATTTCTCCAGAAAGGAGGACGTTTCGTAATACCTGAACACCAATAAATCCACCCAACCATTTGTTATGAATCCTTTCATACAGAACAAACAATCTCTCCTTTCTTTACTCAAGAAATTTTGTAATACCTGGAAATCAATTCTAAGAGATGTAGAGAAGCAGACTAACACATAGTTCATCCTTGAGGCATCCTATATCCCAGCCTGCCAGTCAAACACTCTAGTTATTGACCCATACAGCACAGCAGCCATCTAAGCAGCCACCGTGTTTGTGATTTTTCTATATTGAATCTTCTGAATGATCGGCCCGTGAGGTGTGTGTGGTTGTTCCCGCTTAACCACTTACATGTTGTCATGGCTGTAGAAGTAGTCAAACATCCGTTATGTTACGTTAGATTCAGCCATTGGTGGACTAGAGAGATTGAGGCAGGCTAGCACTCTAGTTCCTTGTCACTGTGTTTATGTGGGCTTGTCCTTGAGATAGGAATAGACTTATTGTGGCTTCTTTACCTGCCCACTGCTCAGATCCTAGAACGGCTTCTTCCTTCCCTTTTGTTTTGCTGCAGATCAGGTCGTCTCTTATTTTGCAATAATAATTTATTGAAATTTGTTGTTTGTGACATGAAATAAAAACATGCCGATGTTGCCCAGGTAAGAATTGAAGGAATGGGTGTTTTTTGTGCAATAATACTATTTCTCTGCAGGTTTGTTATCAAGCTTCAGATATTCTAACATTATGGACGACATTACTGCAGTATTTATTGACTTGATGTTGTTCCCAAGCTTCTATACATGTGATTCATTAAGAGCATGCTAATGTCATCCATATTCAGTTTATATTTTACTACACGTATATTCATTCTTATATGATTTTGGTAACACTTTGTATTTTTCACATGCAAGATCTCAGTGCCTACAGAGAGATTTGGTCGCTATTCAGTATTTGACTATCAAGATCAAACTGATTATTTTTTCTCCTGAAACTCAAAATAGTTCAAATCAATCAATGACCATCAGAAGCATTTGATAGTCAAAAGATCATGCAAAAATTCTATTTCTTTATAGAGTGCTCACATTATCAAGCATGTCTGATTTATTATATCTGATCACATTAGCAACATACATTCAAAGTGTGCATGGAGATTTTGTGTAGAGTTTACGTTGAGAAGACCTTTGTTTTAAAAGTATGATGTCTGCACATATTGATGAGTTTATCTTCTTCGTCCCTTGTTCTTCGAACACGTCGATGTGGTTCTTCAGCTATCAGCTCACACCCCATCTCCTTTCCTCTCCTCTCTTCGTCAGGCAAGCCAGACATAGACAGTGAGTATAGCCCACCACCACTTCACCCACCAGAGTGGTCTCCCTTTACACCCTGCCCAATGGCCGCCGCCTTGTTCACTGTCAGACTTGCTTGCACGGACGACAGGCCTGCTTCACATGCTTTGCTCTGACTTTGTTTTCTGTTTAGACATCTGTTTGGAAGTTGTTCAGGGACATGCTACAAATAGTTCAAAATCTGTTTTTGGGGTTTCCAAGTACACCTCTGTAACCTTTTCAAGAGTATTGTCAGAATCAAGTGCAGAAACTTTCAAAAAGTGCGTTCAGAACCAGGTTCTGAGAATTAACCTGGAATCTGTTCACAAATCAGAATAATATATGATAAAACTAAGTAGAAACCCTGTTTGGATACAAATCTTTTTCAGTAGTCTGCAAAGAAACCTCTCTGAGAGCTGCTCTGGAAGAAATCCTCATTGGAATCTATTCTGAATTCTCATAGGATACATTTTCAGATAAATGCACTGAAATATTCTGAAATCTATTCTGAATCCTGTTTAGTTCAATCTTCAAATACATGCTCAGAACTGACATCTATTCCAAAACCTCCTGAGATAAATTTACAGAAATATACCTAGAAATGTTCTTTAATCTGTTTAAAATCCTATTTAGGTAAAACTTCAGATATTGCTCAGAAACTGAATTCTGTCATATTATGTCCTTCTTGAATCTGCACTCACTACATTTATTTTCACAAGCATGTTCTCCAGATATGTCCCAACTTCTGTAGTCCAGATGCTTTTCTTGCCATGGATTTTCTTTATCGTTTGTTGCATGTTTTCTCATGGTCACCGATGGTTTCATTGTTTTTCCTTTGTTTTGTTTTGAAGCATCACTGTTGTGGTTATGTTTTCAGCTTGTTGGAATCCATGATTTTATCCCTTCCTAAGCCTTAGCAGGACATTAACAACAGAAATGGAAGGGCACCTGTTGAAAGTATACCCTGGGGGTCATTGCTTGTGTTTGTCTTACATTCCTAATTTAAGTCTATATATAGCCTGGAAAAGATATTTGTTCAGATAATAGCATGAATATCATAGTGACTAACTCCTATGGTACGAGCTAAGAGAGAGATATTGCAAGTTAATTAGGAGAGATATTGTAAGTAAATTGCTCACTGCTTGAGTATATTAAGCTTCAAGTATGTGTCCTTGGTCAGCCTCTGTAGTCTGTGTATTTTTAGTCTTGACTGTGACAGTATTGATTTATCTGTCCAATAAAACTCCTTTTGTAGCATGATTTAAGTGCCATCTTGTCTTTCAAGCCCTTGTAATGAAATCGAAGAATAAGAGCATACATTACAGTTTTGTTTCGACATAGCAATATATTGTAGCCATTATGTCTTGTAAATTGGTAAGATTATCTGTTAATGCTTGCTGGAATGTTATTTACGAATGAACTTATTTACAGAATCTTTGCAAGCATATATTGCATTATAAAGTACATGACTTTGTGTCTTTAGCAAAAGTTTTTTAATCACTTATTAGTATTTTATTTTATTTTAACCTTTGTGGTCAAAAATTATCTAGTATTCAGTTTTAGTATTTTCAATATATGATTCATGAAATTTAATTTTATTTACCAATATTTCCTGTTTTGTTCACTTTGATTGCAAGCCAAGAGGCGTGTGGTTTCTAACAAGGCTGTAGCTGGTAAGATAAGACGAGAACTTGGTAATGGATCCCGACCATATATCCATCCCATGATGCACTTCCAGGTCCCTTATATCAATAAATATATCCTCATGCCCTCATTATCATCCCCTGGGTTACTCTATCATCCTCTTATCCTGTCTCTTCTGGTGAAGCTAGCAGGATATTGATAGTACAGGTGACAAAATGTTATCCTTTTAAATCATATCCAATAGGTTTTGAAAGTATATGAATTTAAAAACTGAACCCATATGTCTTCGCAATTGTACCATAATATCACAATATGTTTCCTTTTAATGTATATCCAATAGGTTTTGAAAGTATATGAATTTATAAACTGAACCCATATGTCGTCGCAATTGTACCATAATATCACAATATGTTTTCCTTTTCATGTATATCCAATAGGTTTTGAAAGTATAATAGTATTTGAAAGAATTTATGAACTGAACCCTGACCTGCTTGTACCAATAATATCACCCTTTTCACCTCACGGTTCAGAAATTTATTTTGCTAATCCATGAATTACGGTAAATGACTACTAGTAGTTATGGAAGTACTGCTGTCAAGGGAAGTTCCTTTCTTGGAAAAGTCGTATTCCAGAGTGGCTGAATGGTTCAAATTTAGCTAATTTCTTTACTATTCTTAAACGCATTGAAATCTTTGTGATCCTTGAGTCCAGAAACAAATGTATTTCAATATTGAACTTAATTCATGACCTACATCAAGGGATTCTGACATGTTGGCAAAGATTTATTTATAAGGTTAATCTTATTATCATTATGTATACATATCAATATAAGACTTATTTATTACCTAGATAAAAGAAGATTTTGACATGTTGGCATAGATTTTCTTTTAAGGTCAATCGTATTCAGAAGTTAATCATTTCGTTTGATTGAAACCTTAATTCCAAGAAGAGAAATATATAAAGCAGATGGCATTGTAAATTGTCTGTGTCACTTGACATAACTTAACCGGGACCTATCAAGTTGTTATTCATATTCTTGTGGGCTGATTGCAATGGAAATAAGCAGTTTTGGAAACATCATTGGATTTCTCCAAACATGACTTCTTTTGAAAATAAAGCTTTGAGGTGATTGATTCATAACATAACTTATTTGCAAGATGATGGATTTACATATTCAATATGTAGCTTGAAGAGTTGTCAAGCAGAGCACTTTTAAATGGACTGAGGGATATCTGGATATCCATATCAGTGTGAAGATTGAATGTTGAGTTTGAAATGTGTTTGCCAGCACCTTCAGTAATCCCTTGACAGCAGTGGTTTCATCCACATTCCGAGCGCTAATGGACGTTGCTTGAGCTTAGTGTAAAACTGGACTGATGAATATCCCTGAATAACTAGACTGATATGCGTCTGACATTAATCCTTCTTCATATGTAGTGCTAAGAGGCCCAGATCGATGAGATTATGTTCCCTGCATGAAGATTACAATACTTCCACCCATTTTTAGCATGGAATCGGAGAAGTATATCAAAATATGCATTCTATTGACATTTGGAACACAGTAAAATACTCTCAGAGATTATGTGAAATGAAATGTATTTTGTAATCTTATGGCTTTAATGCCCTCTGAACATTTTTAACGAAGTTATTGAAGTTATCATGTGAATTAAAATTTAATGTTATAAAGTTAAGCCTTAATAAATAGTTTTAGTTTATTACATAATTTTATGACTTCAAGTCTGGGTTAATCTTTTGCTTGACAAAACTAATTGTTGGAAAGTAGAGGTTTATGCAGAAATATCTTCAGTTGAGTGATGGTTTGGGGTGTTCTACTTCATGTCATTTACGAACAGCTAGGTTGGTTTGATATTTCTTGGCGTCCTTAGGGAGACGGAAAACTATCAGCATCTTAACCATAACTTTGAAAGCTTTATGTTTCTGTAGATAAGTTTGGCTGTTAGACACAGAGGATTAAACTAAATGTCAACCCACATTTTATCTTTAACCTTTTGAATATTTCAAACATGTCATAAAAGGAAATGACAGATTTAAGATAAAGTTTTGACTCAAGGTTTTTGAATATGAAGAATGTCACTTGAAATGAGGGTGAAAGAGGAACACCTTACCTGCTAATTAATTTCTTTAACGCCGTACTTTTAAATAAGTAGAGTTTGATTAGCATTTATATAATGCATATTTATGTCCAGGAAATAGCGTAATTTTAAAGGGGCAGTAGCACGTTTTTAGGGGGAATATAAGATGATGTCAGGAAAATTAAAATTAATGGTTCAAATTGAAAGACAATGTATTTAAACTAAATGGAGCAGTAATAATTCAAATATATAATGTAAAGTTTAACCATGCGTTTCCTTTTTCTTACAGAAAATGAATTAAAGGTGTTCACAAAAAATGGTCGCCAATGGATTTTATGTGAATCTTCACACTTTGTCCCCTGATTATGGCTAATTGGCTTGTGTAATGAGATTTATTACACTATCAAAATAATACATTTAGCGTTAACTTACAATTATCAGTGACAATTTTAAAATATAAAATTATCAAAAAACGTGCTACTGCCCCTTTAAGCGATAGGTTGAAGGTAGATCAAGAAGCTGCCGCAACCGGCTTTGTTTCAGTCATGTCAACAGTATGGAGTGACGTCAACCTTTGACGTCATAATCACAAGACATTATGACGTCACAGTGTTGACCGAAGCACAACTGACGTTACGCGGTAGAAAAGAAATGACATTTAAGACGCTAAAATAAACTTATCAATGGAGATAAACCTACTGTGTTTTTTTTTTTTCGTGGTTTAACGTAGATTTGATACCGTTGATGTAAACGCGTTCGGCTCCGAATGACATCAACAGGTATCGGATCTACGTTAGACCACGAAAATTAAAAAACACAGTAGATTATCTCCTAGATTAGCTACAAATCCTGAAAATGGCCCATTGTCTTTGATGTCTTTCCCAATCTCTTATAGTAGGAGAAGACATTGATTGCCTTGTACAGTGATCAATGTTAATGACGGACTCAACTGACAGTTATAGCCAGTCTCTCTTTGAGTATCCTATGTACAACAATTAGGGTGTCAGCTCATACAAGATTGGGACTTTTATTTTGATATATTGTTAAAATATCCCTTTCATATTCAGCTCTTGAAAATCAGATGTGTAGGTTTATGCAATCTTTATTATCTCTTATGTCTCTGCTATTGCTTTGGAAGAAGATATATTTAGTGTTAGGAATGTTAATTAATTATCTATAATTTCTGTACAATTAATATGGACATTGAATTGTATTAATGTAATATAGAAAAAAAGGGCTCAGGTTCATAATTTGATATACTTAGTTTATTGGATATGCCTATATTCAGACATAATTGCACTTAGTTACTTCTGGTCAGTGATCAACATTATTTATTGCAGACCTAAAGACCAATTAGTAAATTCTGGTCAGATCAATGTTATTATTTTATTTATCATGTTTATGTTGGTTGCACTCTTGGAAATAAGGTGGCACATGTTTCAAGATTTCATGACATTCTGGGAATTTTATGTTTGATTCATAATCCTTCTTATATAAATTCTCTTATTCTTGACATGCTCAGTTAATTGTGATAGTTGTTTAGATTTTATGATGGAAGTTATGATCATTTATCTTATTTATCAAAACCTAATAGTTGGACTATTGATTTTTTATTAGATGTTTTCTTTCTGATTCTCTTTATGACCCTAGGAATTTGTTTTAAATCATCAGCTTAATAGAATTTATATGTATTATGGAATAAGATTCTTCATAAATGAAGGTGAAAATTATGTTCTTTAAAAATCAATTAAATAAATGTGTTATTTTAAAATTCACTTACTTTTACTGTTACTGTTCAATTTCAAATAAAGAAATTCTCTTTGTTTCTTTGTAATGGAAATTATCTGATATTGTTTTACCAATACCAATTCTAAATATTTGAATGTTGAACATGATTCCCTATTTTAAAAAACAATTAATCCAAGATATTAAATATTAACAATATATAATGTTTTCACTCTATAAAAACTTCCTTAGTTCTCGTATATAAAAAAATATTCTTGCTTCTTAGAAATGTCAAGACTTCTATTTGATAGCATGTCTTTTTCTTTTTATGATTGATTGACATATTTCTTTTGCACTTATGCACATTGGTATTATGTGAAATTCAATAACTGTAGGTATTATAAGTGAAACTTCATCCACCAATGTAAGCTGATATTGCTTAGGACAAGCTGTGGGTTGATAAAATTGATTTTGTATGGTACACAATCTTAGTATGAAGTAGTTTGGAGTATGTGTAGACTGCCCTGATTTGTTGTGCTGGTATTCCGAGAGAACAGAGTTTACCAACAACTCGTTGGATTCATGTGGAATCTACCTCCACAGATAAAAGAGCTCCTTGTTGAATTCTTTGTAACATGTAGTTATATATTATTTGGTATTTTTGTCATGATTTTGACGTTTAGGAATTGTTTTTGTTTGAAATGTGATGAGTTTTTAATCCTTTGATGACAAATCAGTTAGGGTATTTACTTGTTGATTATGTGGTTAAATGTTTTGAAATTAAATGTGATGAGATTGTATTCTATCAAGGACAATGCAGATATGATATTTATTTGTGTAGCTGTTTTGTCTATGAAATGTGATGAGAATGTATTCTATCAAGGACAACGCAGATATAGTATTTATTTATTAAACTGTTTTGTCTATGAAATGTGATGAGATTGTTTTCTATTGAGGACAACGCAGATATGATATTTATTTGTGTAACTGTTTTGTGTATGAAATGTGATGAGATTGTATTCTATCAAGGACAATGCAGATATAGTATTTATTTATGTAACTGTTTTGTGTATGAAATGTGATGAGTTTGTGTTCATTTCTGTTGCAGGCAGGAAACAGGAGATAATCAAGTTGACAGAACAAATGCTTCAAGCAATCACAAGCGGAGACTATGAAGCTTACACGTGAGTACTTCTCTATATTATATGATCGATGTGACATGTTCAGGTGAAATCTGTAGACTTCTGTGTTTACTTGCAATTTTATTATTCACGTTGATGTATTAATCATCAAAATTGTTCAATCTTTACATTTTTTGATAGTTTATTAGTTGAGAGATCACTCATGCAATAATTCATGTACATTCTTCATGATAAATGATATAAAAATATTGAAATACCAGGGTATTTTGTAAAAAAAAATTTGGAATATGTGATACATTTTTTAACAAATAATTAATAATGTGCCCTTTGTTAATTTTCATAATAGATAAAAAAAACTGAAGTCAAACAACAATTTAGTCAAATTACCATTGAATGAAAACATTATGATAATAAGAAGATAACACATGGTTGCTAATTAGTGCCTCGTTAAATTTCATAATATCATGAAGTGAAAACATTGACATTTAGAAAGATTACATATGGTCACTGATATTAAACACAAAGAGCCATTGCATACAAGCCATATTTTACTGTTTCTTATGAAAACATTGACATTGAGAAAGATCACATATGGTAGCTTATATAAAACACGAGGAACCATTGCATACAAGCCAAATTTTACTGTTTCTTATGAAAACATTGACATTGAGAAAGATTACATATGGTAGTATATATAAAGCACAAGGAGCCGTTGCATACGAGCCATATTTTACTGTTTCTTACGAAAAAATTGACATTGAGATAGATTACATATGGTAGCTTATATAAAACACGAGGAACCATTGCATACAAGCCAAATTTTACTGTTTCTTACGAAACATTGACATTGAGATAGATTACATATGGCAGTATATAAAACAAGGAGCCATTGCATACAAGCCAGATTGTTGCTTATATAAAACACAAGGAGCCATACCTTTCGGTACGTGATTTATCCGCTGCTGCTCGATGTGTCTACACCAGCTGGTGCTAATAGCTCGTTATCAGGCAAACCTGTTGGTCGGCCGGGTCATTAGACACCCAAGATGAAGATTGTCCCATTGATCTTGATTTGGGACTCATATTGCCATCAGGTGTGAACACCTTTGGGTTCAGATGTCATTATACCTTGTGAACTTTATTTGGAGTAGAGCATTTGTTATCTTGAGAAGTTTAGATCATCCGATGTTCTGTCCATATTTAGTACCACATATAATGTTTTCTACTGTGCAGAGTACAAATCGTCGTTCGCTTCAGTGAAAGAGCCACAAAGGTGCTTGAGGCTTCACAGTTGGTGCCCACTAACTCAAACCATTCTTGTTTGCAAATGTTGTTCAGTCAATGTTATGAAGTAGTTACTTAAGAGGTTAAGTGTATACTGTTTGAATTGGGGGTAGGATAGGACACTGGTTAGCATGTTCAGCTTTGGACCAGGAGGGTTTCAAATCCCTCCGAGAGCTCGGCAACTTTGGAGAAATGGCCTTCTTAAAACAAAAAGCTGTTTATCAGAAAATGTTGCCATTGTAAGCTTTACAGAATATAAAAGTCATTTAGTAACAAATCTGTGTAAAAATTCGACAACTATGAATTGAAAATAATTGGAATTTAGAAAGCGGAGAACAGACAAACATTCAGGGTTACATTTATTAGTCAACTTCCAAGCATCCATTGCCAGTAAATAATCAATTGCTCAATTGATTCTCAAGATAGACAGATCAAAGGCAGAACTGATTCAGTTTTCATTCTTTTAGAAATTCCTGTTATGGAATCTCTCAGCTTAAGTAGAGAGTTATGTTGTCAGAGAACCAAATTACTCGCTCACCTCAAATCAATAGTCAACTCTGAACTCTCTGAATAGAGTGTGGTAGAAAGCTTTCATAAGTGGCATTGCTATGAGCGAGATTCAATCATCTTTATGAATAAGATGAGATAACATGGTACATTTATTTGTCAAGAGAAGAACCTCTTTACTATCAAGTCGAGTTTAACATGGTACTTAATTATTGAGCTTTGGATCCCTTTTATCATATGACATGGATGGGATAGTACAGTGGTTAGCGTGTTCCGCTTCAGACCAAGAGGTCTGTGGTTCGAATCCCATCACTGGCTCAGCAACTTTGTCTGCAGTAGAGAACTGTTCTACACGCAGTGGTTTGGGTGCAATGCTAGATTGAATTTCAGCTATGTTCATCCCATAATTGACTAGTTCTAGCCAATGATCTCAGGTTTCCCCGCAATGCATAACCACAATAGTGCTGCGGGATTTCTCCCTGCAATAATACTAGCAGCTGTGAAATAATAAGTGAAATAATCTTGAAAGGCGTAAAACACAAAATCACTTAGACACTTTTGTAATTCATGTTGAAATTGAACATTGTATATATGTTCCCTATACAGACTGGTATCACCAAGCTTTGTGACATTGTAGTATCGTTCTGATGAAGTCACATGTGTGGGAATAGAGCTCAGAAGAGTGGCAGTAAGATTCCTGGCGTTGTAGCAAGAGAGAGGGTATATATTTGTCTGCTACAACAGTATGGCACTTTCCTTTCTTATGATGAATCTTATCACAACTGATAATGTCGCATGTGTGGGAACAGAGTTATCGGCACTCAGAAGAGTGGCAATAAGATTACCGGTGTTGTAGCATTAGAGAGAGGATATATTTTTCTGGTAGAACAGTATGGCACTTTCATTCTTATGATAAACCTTAACACAACTGTAACTGTTCAATATTTGTATCATTGATTGCATGTTGATTTATATGTTGCAGAAAGCTCATTGACCCCCACTTGACCAGCTTTGAACCTGAAGCACTGGGCAACCTCATAGTGGGCATGGACTTCCATAAGTTTTACTTTGATCATGGTAAGTTAATGATCAAATAATGATAATACTTCCTTGTCCTTCCTGTGTTCACGCAACCGTAGAGGTCCATTTCTGTGTACCCGTTTGAAAAGCTCGATAGACTGAGTGCAATGTGGATGAAGTGCCTGGCCCATGGACAAAATAATGCCTCTTTCACAGATGGCATCTGAACACAAGCACAAGCTAGGAGGCCAGATACACAATCTTTGTAATGAAGAAGTTTTTAAAAACTTATAGAACTGATTCCAGAATATTCCACTTTTCTTATGTAACCATTTCCAAATGCCCTTCAAAAATGATTCATAACTAAAGCATGAATGTAGAATGCAGTGTTTGAAGTAATCTTTTAAAGTAGTCTGCCCAATATTTCATTTAAAAATTTCATTGTTTTATTGAAAATCCCTTCAAGTTTTACCAACCCTGACCAAATGTTTCTCAGTTATGAACTGTTGAATGTAGATTTTCTTTGATTGTAAGGACTAATTAACAAAACATTTTGTGTATTTTAGTATTGTCAAAAAACAACAAGCCGGTGAACACAAGCATCTTGAATCCCCACGTGCATCTGCTTGGAGACGACGCGGCGTGCATCGCCTACATCCGCCTCACCCAGTACATAGACAGGTCGGTCACGTGAGTTATTTTCAGTGTACTTTCAGTTTGACCACTTACTTTTAACCTTGCTCACAGTTACTGTCTAACAGCGACAGAGAGATGGACACCTGTCTGTCTGTCTGTCCGTCCGTTCATTCCTTTGTCACCCTCTCTGGTATCATTTGAGTTCATCTTTCTAACACTTACTTCTTTTACAGTTTCTCTGTACTACTTAGTTTCAGACTTGTTCGTTGCACATCTGGATTTGGGTAACCTAGCTGTTGTCAGTGAACTAATTTACTAGAATTATTTATTTATGAAGAAGGTACTAACTTGTAGCATTAAAGGAAATTTTCTGTCATTAACCCGGCGTTACTTAGCAATAATATTAACTCGATCCTTCTAATCCTTGCTTGTTCATATATATGACTTTTTCCATGTTATTTTCTTGATATGACATAAATTTAAGTTCAAAATCATCATTTAATGAATCAATCTGACTACATGAAAGACAAATTTAAAGGAAAAAGATATTATTCATGAAAAAAAAAATGTTAAAAAAAGATAGTCTTTCAGTGTGAAAAAAAATTATGTACACTGAAAAAAAATTATGTAAAGAAATCTATAACGGCATGAAAATTAGTGCATGAAATAAATCTATCATCCTTTGTTTGTAAGATAACCACATTGTCAGTTAACATGTTACATGATGTTCTTGCTGTGTTCCTAGGAACGGCCTGCCAGTGACGATGCAGTCGGAAGAAACACGCATCTGGCAGAGGAAGGATGGGAAGTGGCAGAATGTACATTTCCACCGGTCCGGAAGCGCTTCGGCCCCACATGCAAAATAGACACTCAATGGTTCACTCACGCTGGTGAGCTCTGGCCAATTCAGCTTTTGGACAATTTTTAGCTTTCTGAGGCGTATTGATGCCGAACTGTCTTCAACTCATCTCTGTTCGGTATTCTGTGATTGTCCATGGAAAAAATCTTTATTCCATTTAATTTTACAATTGGTGCATCACCAAAATGGCAAACCTGGGTGGTAGAGGAGGGTTTGATCGATGCATGTTTCACTCTACGAGCTATGGACATTCGTCTGAGAGCTAGTGGACATGTGCTTGAAACCCGAGACGTACGGCCATGATGTCATCATTGAGTTGCCATGGCAGATGTTGCTATGGAGATGGGGAATCGTCGATTGGAATGTTGAACAAGAAGAGTCTTGAGTTGGATGGGTGGAAGGATAGCGGACGAGTTCGAATCTGTGATCCAACTTTGCAAGGGTTTGGCAAAATCAAGAAGACCGGTCACTGATATTACTTAGGGGAAAGCGACTTTTGTTTCTGTAGTGCATTTAGCAGCTAAGAAATCCCTGTTCTCAGTAGAGTGCAATACTGGTGTGGGTGACGGCTCCTGCTTGGTACTTGGCGTGTGTGTTTGTTTCTTAAGGTATGTTCAGTCTCTACTCTACAGGGCTGAAGCAGGCCATGTGATTTATCTGTTTAAGCTTCATCTCTGGTCTCATTTGTTCCAGAATTCAGTTGTTATGGCAACCATATTTAATTCTGTTGTTATGTGACATTTTAATTCTGTTGTTATGGCAACCATTTTACATTAGATCCATCAGCAACTGTTTTAATTAAGTTGTTTTTGCCACCCTTAAATCCAGTTACTGTGGCAACCAACTACTTCAGTTTTTGCAGAAACCTTTTTGTTTGGTTTTCACAATAAATGTTTACCTGTTTTACTGTAAAAGACCAGTGTTTAGCCTAAAGCAAGGAGTATGTGTATTGAAAATTGAAAGCAACTTCTGACCACATGCCTGCCATTTGGTGCTCTTTGAAGCAGAAAGAGGTATCACTTAACACTAGGAGACGCTTGTCATTTGTAGTGAGATGGGATTAGTTCAGATAACTGCATAATATAGTATGGGTATTGGTAGGCATTTGAGGGAGGGAAAATTTAATATCAGCTTGGATGGCTTTTTTTGCATAGCTCAACAGAAGCTTTAAATTCAAATTATTAGATATAGATTTTGCTTTGTTACGTAGATACAATCATTCACAAAATTCTTGTCTGGATTGTAATTATGCTTTTTAGTGATAGCTGGGGCCGGGTTTATGAGAGTTGGAAGTCTCTTCTATAGAACCTCTGTAGGTAGGGACTGAGGGTGGGTGTTAATCATAGACAGAGGTACTGTGGGGTGAGGAGAGGCATAGTTACTGGTGCCTGTTTGTATGTATATATCGCTTACTTGTAGTCCCTTGCTTTTACCTAGGCTGCCCTGCTCTTCAGACAGTGTTCATATTTTCTCAGGAAAAGACCTATCAATTTCCACTGTCAACTGATTTTGTTTTGTAATTTTTGTTGAAAATATTACTCTTCATAATTTATTATGCATGTTCTTATGTTTTAGTAATCGATGATTTTTTAACTTACATTTGAAATTTATCTTGTGATTTTTATCAATCCTTCTTTTATCAGCTGTTTGTTTGATTTATTAGATTTTAGCCGTTAATTGATTAATTTCAAAATGTTTAATTTGCTGAAGATGATTTCTCTCTTCCTCTTGTACAGACAAAATTATAGGAATGAGATATAAAATATCCCATTACAGAGTATATAGCATACCTACAGGTATATATATTTGACGACAATGTGTATAAATATTTCCAGATCAAGCAGCTGTTGACTAATTGTACAGCTTGGCATGGCGTCTAGCTAATTAGGCATCATTAGCATTATCATATATATATACATAGATAAAATACATAAGTATGTAGACACATATGATGTATATTTCAAATCATAAGATTTCTCTTATAAACGAAATGAAGGATATGTGATCCAGAACAATGTCTGAAAAATTAGTCAAAATTATTTTTACCAGCTTAATTATGAAATTTTGTCCTTGTGTGTAAGCACAAATAATGTTGTATTGACAAGACATCATCAAATCAGTGTTCAAAAAATGCATAATACACTAGTGTTCATTTACAGTTGCTTGACTGAATGGTGATTGCGCTTTCCTCCAAGATTTTACTTACATTTTTTTCCCAAAAGAGGTTCCTCTAAATCGTGAATTTTATTTACATATTAACTTAAAGGTTTTAATCTTACATTTTGTTTTATTTTTAATGAAATGTCATGTTTAAGCAAGAAGCCACTGGCCCGGTTGCCCTGTTTACTTATTGTAAATTGATATATTTGTAACTATGTTTTAGTCTTTATTCTCAAACTTGCTATCTTTGAGGTTTTTAGGTATGAATGCCGAGCCAGACACAATTTCTTTGAGATGTTTTAACTTTATGAATGTTAAGATTTACCTGTGAATAGTTAATAAATTACACACCTTTCTGGAGAGTCTGCTACAAGATGAGACGATGATGTTTTTACACAAACATAGATGGTTGATGTAGTTTAATGATTATTCAAGTTTTGACCTGTATAAAGCATATTATGATTTTGATGATTATATATGATTGGTAAATGTTGAACATAGGTCTATCTATGTGTGTCCCCCTCACCTATTGTCATCTCCGCACTCAACCAGGGCTGTGACCGGTAGGCAAAACTGGAATCGAAGTTTCTACATATGTTATGGACCCCGTTTTATAAGGGAAAGGAAAAATCTGTCATTTTTTGTTCAAAACCTAGAGCCCTACTTGCTTTCAAAAAGCGTCCTTTAGTGCTAAGGATGTTTCAATACCGATTGTTACAACAGTGGAGTTTGTGTAAGTGGGAATAATTGAGGAAATCAATTTCAGGATTTTGAAACTAAATTTGGCAGACTTGAAAATTTAGCAGAATTAATATTGCTTATAATCTTATCAAAATATTTCAGCAATTCTTGAAACTGATGAAAAATCATTTGAAACACAAATTACCTGGCTGAAGAAAGAATTTGGGTTTATGTGAAGTAATAGTGGAATAATACTGAAACTGGGATATTTTAGGAATGTTTAAATAAAGATTGACAGTGGCTTGAACTGAGGACATTAAATGTGAAAGAACGATTCCCTTTATTGGTTTCCCACCTCAGTTCAATTTTAGAAGCAACATATTCATTGTCAAATACTTTGACATAATCATATATCTTTATATAAGCAGACCAAGATTCTTGTGTGCTAGTATCTGTCACAGCTCTTTATTCCACATCCTCACTCACACACGCAAAATCACTGCATCTCCATGTTGCTTTTCATTTTCAGTCTGTTATATGTACATCTATGAAAAGATTATTAATTACAATTTACCAATTTTATGCTTAAATATCAGTAAAAGCGATAGCAAATTCTATCAAATTGTGGACTTGCGAAAGATTTCATGTAATTTCCCCTTCATATATGCTGGAATTGAAAACAATTTATAAGCTTTTATCCGGTCAGAATTCTTGGTTATATAGACAAAGACGTCGCTCCCAAACTGCAGCTGCATGTGTGCACAAGTGCGTGTGTGTGTGTTGATGTAGACTTGATGTAAGGGGAGTTTGCTGAAGCCCAGCTGCTGCCAGTTGTTCCAGTGTGTTTTGGAATGTCGCAGAACCCTAGCTCTCTTGACTAGCCAATCAGACGGCTCGGTCGCAGGGTCGCGTGTTAGTTCACTGTTGCTACCCAGGGTTGGTTCGAATCTTCTTGGTGATAACAGGGGTTAAGAACAGTGAATCCTGTCGGTTGTGTTATCGAACAATTTGAATATTTTCATGTGTTTTTTCTGTTTTTTGAAAAGTTCTACTGAGACTGTTAACAAGTTCCAAACTGCATCACTTACTAATTTTCATTCAAGCTTTGTACAAACACACTAGACACTTGCAGCACATTTTTAATATATGCCAATTTTTATGCATTTATCATTGTCATGTTTCGGCCTCGATGGCCGGCCCCACTCTGCTCATATCTGTATTCATGTATCCGTTACCATTGCTCTCCACGTGAGACTCACTCAATCACTCACTTCATTCTTGTAGGTTTTACGTCCCTTCCCTCCCAATTCCATCACTCTGTAGGTGCTACTCAATCATGCTTATCCTTACACTTTAACCGCCAATATACCCTAGACAGATCAAAGCTAACTTTTTTCAAGTAGATGACGTAGTTCAATTAGACTTGAGTTTCTGATGCCAGGTTCATCTTAGCGCTAAGGAAATCATTGCAACCCATATATTTGCTATGATAATCTCAGTGCCAAGGACACAAATCTGCGAACTGATTGGGTTGAGCCTCCTATAGGAGTATGGTCTCACCCATTTTGTCTATCAAGTTTGACCCACGACCCCTTCCCCCTGCGTAGACTAATTCCAAACTAAGTTTTTTGAGATTCCATGCAAAACTGCTTTGTATGCACTTCATTGATTCAACCATTAACATGTTGATTTTTTTATATAAGTGTCCAAACAAGTCCGTGATAATTAAGAAACTTGATGACTACAAGATTATTTATCTATATGAAGTTTTGCATTTGCCATTTTACTTACGTGAATCTCGAAATGTCAAGTGGTGGTGTAAGAAATGGACACTAGAGCACATGTAATAATAGGGAGAGTTATCTGTGCTTTGTTTGAGTCTTTTGTGAGTTGGGTCAGAAGAGGTTCAAGTGCTTTGCTTCCGCAGTTGTCTTCTCTTGACCTTACTTTGAGAAAGATGGACCAAAGAGGAGGTAACTCTGCCAAACTCACATCTTCATGTTTTGATCACTTAAACAGTGTAGTGCTTTCAATATATTGTCCTTTCAATCTTTGAATAAAAACTCCATTACCAATTCTGTGTTGTGTATTTTATGTTGATGGCAAACAAATGAGTATTTATTGCACTTATTGAAAGTGTTGAAAGATTTCATATTTTAGTTGTGAAAAGCGATATTGCTTGTATTACAAGGGTGTTGGAGAGACTGTTTCCAATGTGTAAAGTACTTGCATTGCCTTGTTAGGAAACCCACAAAATATCCTCCATAGCATTATCAGTCACCGTGATGTATAACACTTCATTGTCCTCAGTACATGTACATTGGAAATTCGTTTTGTGCATATTGCACCCGGCAGCCACTGTGCAGCACCAGTTAATGCATTGTTCTGCCTTTACAATGCTGAGTGTCAAGCAATGCAGCAACAACTCCAACCTTTTATCGTCATTTGGTACGACGCGACCGGGAATCGAACCCCGGTCTACTGGGTGACGAGCGGACACTCTACCACTGAGCTATCAAATCAATGTCTTACCAATGTCTGAAAACTTTTGAATTCCATTAAAGCAGTTTCAGGGATGAGGTCCATAGAAGGTTACTCAATCATTCTTATCTACTTAAGGACTGCTTGAATTCTTAAACAGAACAACAAGTTATAGGTATACCCACACTTCCCGAGGTGTATCGCTCAATAACCTCCTGTTTGAATCATGGGTCTCCGAGGCGTAGCAGAGCCGAGGAACCACGATTCAAACAGGAGGTTATTGAGCGATACACCTCGGAAAGTGTGGGTATATCTGACTTATACCCCACTCCGGGCGAGTCATATTTGAAGAAAAAGATCATTCTTTAAAGGGGCAGTAGCACGTTTTTTGACAATTTTATATTTTCAATTTTTCACTGATAACTATAAGTTAATGCTAAATGTACTACTTTGATAGTATCATAAATCTCATAACACAAACCAATCATCCGTAGTCAGAGAACAAAGTATGAGGATTCACATAAAATCCATTGGCATTCATTTTGTGTAATAAAAGGAATCGCATGGCTTAACTTTACATTGTATATTTGATTTATTACTGCTCCATTTAGTTTTTATACATTGTCTAAAGATTGGAACCATTTATTTTCATTTTCCTGACATCACCTTATATTCCCCCTAAAAACGTGCTACTTCCCCTTTAAGTATACAGCTCTTTACCTACAATAAATAGATCAAAAGAATATTAACAATACTCTTCTAATTGCGGTTTAAAACCATAAACTAACTTCATTACATTAAAATTGGTACAGACATAGGCTTATATATAAAAAATACATAAAACAACAGTAAATACCTCTGCTTGCATCAATCCTCAATAGCTCAGTCGATAGTCTCTGCTCAACAACATAAAGGTCCCTTTTTCGATTCCCACCATCTTTGATTATAATTCTAAATTTGACAAGTTCGTTTATGTGCCAAACGTTGAAGATCTCTTCTCCTGACTAAGTGTTGATTAACAATAAAGAGTTGGTGTATTAGAAAAGTAGGTGTGTCGGTGGATAACCTACAGTTACAACATAGAAAGGAGAGGTGTATCCGTCAATACACCTACAGTTAGAACAAAGGAAACCATATCAACAAGACCCGAGGTGGGGTATAATGGTGGTTACCATACACATCACTTGTTGAGGTTTCACACATGATCCATATAGTTTAGAAACTTCAAATAGATATGGCTTTTATAAGATTATCATTGAAAACAGGAATTTATAATATAAGTGCCATTTAGATATGCATTTGTGAGATTTTTCAAATTCATATAATTAATTCTAAGCAAAGCAATAATATCGCGGATTTGACAATTTGATTCTTGTGATATCTACAAATGAGATATTCCTTGATCTCACACAAGGACAAAACCTGCTTGATAAGAAAGAAGAAACAGTATAAGTATTGAAACCTTTTATTTCAGCTTGGCATATTAAAAGCAACAATATTCAAACAACCCAGGATATGAATATGACAGAACTTTTAAATGCATAAAGTACAATATTTATCATACTTTCAAAATATTTCCAACATTTTCCGAGATAAAGAAAACCATGACAATTAATTAAAGCATATGGTTTGAATGATAATTAAATACAGTTGATAGGTTTAATTATACCAGCATAACTGAACTTAATGACAAGATGTTTTAACTTTAATTCAGTTCATTGATTATTCTGAAATTAACATTATAACCACATATCAATCAAGTTGTAATATCAAGACAACACAATCACATACTTTCAACACAACCAAGTTTCACACAACAAAATATCATTTGTTCATAGAACTTTTAACACCTTTGACACTTTCAAGATAACTTGGATAAAACATAATAGGAAATGGAGCTTTTGACAGGCTGCTTGTTTGTTTTAAGTATGTATATATAAATTTAGCACTCAAATGTTCACAACAAAATATGTAAAAGATTTGAGCAATCGGCTCTGTAGCTCATCAGGCTTGATAATTGATTTTGCTTTAAGGTGTGGCCAAAAGGCCTGATGAGCTAAAATTTAAATGATAAATCAATAATTGCTAAATGTGGATTAGAATTTAAATATCTTTTTTATAAAAAAACAACTTATTCATTGATATTTTAGATTATAAAGCAAAATATAATTTCTTATAATCAATACAATGAAGTATTTAAATCACACATTACATGAACATATTGATTTTGTTCATTCTATGAGATTCATGTACACTTGATTTCACACATAAATATGACTAAAATCCTTTTTCATTGGTTAAAAAAAATCCAATATTTACCGGTACCAAACTCAAATCATTGGAAGCAAAGATAATATTTTGCTCATAGCTGAGAATCAATCTTATAAAGATATTTATCATGAATGAACATTTGACAAATATGCAATTTTTACCCTTTATCCATATGAGGTAGAAACCAAAAGGTTAAAATTAAGACAAATTAAGTGCTTGTAGAAATATTTTTATTATTTACTACAAAATGTAGTGTCAATGTGAAACAATGTTTCATCAAAATTTATAATTGGATAAACATTTCAGTTCACAAGATACTTTGTAAAAGGTTCATTAAAAAAACATCCAAAATTTTGGCAAATATGTGTTAGGGATTTTGAAACATTTATAATTTCATAAATTTATGCACCAAATGATAGACAGTTTTGATCAAACAAAATTAATAAACTCTTCTTCTTGACTGAAAAATTCTCAAACAGTAACAATAATAATGTAAGTACATTTCGAAACAAATTTTTTTCAACAATATCATAAATTTTGTTACAAAATATAACTCCTGAAAATAGATTTGTGAACATTCAATTACGGATGAGAAAAGGTATCACATTTAGTATGATGGATGGAACATATTTTCTTTTATAGTAAATCTCCTTTTCTTCCGGTAATTGGTATAATGAGTTTCCAACAAGGTTGCAGATTCTTTGAAAGTGATCTTCTACACCAGCCAGTAAGAAAGCAATACCTTAATCTTTGCTATGGAAGCCATAGGCAGATAACATCTTCCTTGTGGAGCACAGTGGTGAAGTGTTTACAACAGCCTGGGTTCAAATCCCAGTGGAAACACCAAAAATTTCTAACTTGGGCCATATGCTATGTTATGTCATTGGGCAAGCCAAGTCATTCACATTGCACTCAGTTACCCAGTTACACCCAGCTGTTTATATGGGTACCTGAACAAGGGGGAAGTAAGGACTTATACGGTCACACAGAGCGCTTGTCAATCTGCGGCACCAAACATACTATCCCTCCAGGGTAATAATACTTATGGCGCTTTGAGCATGCTTTGTCATGGATATATATGCTTGGTACAAGAATGCAAAAGAAACTGAAATCTTATTGAAATAAGATAGCAGGCACTCGCACTAATGTGATAGACTTGGTCTGAATTTCAATGAGATTGAAGCATAACCAACCTTTCAGAGTTGATGCAATTTGTCATTCTCTCCCCCAACAGACGTACATCAAGTCATGAAATGTAGATCTAGCTTCGGTTGGAATTTGCCAAGTTTGTGGGGGAGAAAGGGAGAAACCTGCTTGGATTGTGCAATCAGCAATTCTGTTCAAATGGCATCCTCTTGGCTACTAAATCAAGGCCTTGAGAGTAGAACCACCCAGCAAAACCAGGGATTTGGTCTTATTTGAGCAAGGTTTGATCAACGTTTTATGATTCGATCTACCTCGGGGGAAAAGGATGGCGATTAGTATTTTGAACAAACCCTCTTTATTCTTGATGATGCATATAACCCTTCCAAGTGTAACCTTTGAAGGATTTTTTTCACAGTAAGCAAAATTAATGTTTATGGCCTAAATAGCAGGGTAGTCTTCAAGACAAGGAAATGTTTTTATGTTGTTGTTTCCCTGAAAACATATTAAAAAAACTGTCATGATACTAAATACTATACAAGATTAAAGTTTCCTGTTCAATATCAATAACCTTTACACACACACACACATAACTTCTGAAGGACTTTTACACAGTCAGTGAGATTAATGTTATTGGCCTAAATGAGCTTAAACAGGGTAGTCTTACAAACAGAGATATTTTTTTCCCCTTAAAATATATTTAATACTTGTCATGATACATAATACTTAACAAGAATAATTCATGTTCAATGAAAAAAGAAATGACATGAACAATAAAGCAACTCAAAATATGTAAATGTCAATATAAGCAAGATTGTCATGAAACCTTGCAGTTGTAGCGTTATCAAACTTGATAACAAGATAATGTCAATATTACAGCCAACTGTATGGAAGCAGGTTGTGTTCATAGTGCTAAACTAAACTGTCAAACCAGCACCTGACCTGTATTTTTAATAAATATCTGTAATGCCCAAAATAATAAATATAATGTTTTTGGTATTCACATACAGGCAAAAATTATGTGATGATGCAGATTCTTTTTGTTTCCAAATTTTGATTATTATTGAAAATGGAAAATTTTCAAAAGAATTTAAAAAAATATATAAACCTTGTCTCAGTCTTCTTTCACTTTATCCCCTTGAAGGCTAACACAAACCGAACCAATTTAACATTCTAAAAATCATGTTTCAAAGTTTTTCTAGGCTATGGGAATAAATTGTCATTTTCCCTGTCAAAATCTGGTAAAAGAGGGCTTGATGTGTGGGTTTGAATTTGGCAAATGCAGAAACAAATCTTTGTTTTCTAGGCCTAAGGCTTACAATTTAATCTTACCAATCATATAACACAAACAAGACTAGATTATAGTGAAAAGGGTCTAGAAGAATTCCAATACTTCAAGGTATGATAAAACGAACAGGTTACATTATACATGACTTGCACGAAGACAGCCTGTTTTCATTTAAGACTCGCTGCTGATGGCTGAAATATGGTCCAAGCAGCGGTCAACAATTTAAGACTTGTGAATGTGAGATCAGGAATGAATGTCATCAAACAACATCACCGCTCATTGCAGACCAATTGCAGACACTAGTTTCTATTTTTCTATACTTCAAGTTTTAAAGGATGTCTAATATATACCCTTATGTTTGCTTCTGCAGTATGAATAATGATGAAAATACTTTAAAAGTTCCTTATTTTACAAAACAAAAATCGATATCATTTTCATTACAAGTAAGGCACAACTATGGTTTAAAGATAGGTTCGCCAAATTTATAATAACTGCAGCTGATTTTTTTTACCTCAGGAATCCGACACAAAGAAAGTAATTTTTACTTTTATCTTACTGGTGAATCATCCCTAAATCTTAGCAGATAAATGTGACTCATTTTTATTTAAAGTTAAGTCCATAACAACTATTGAAATTCAAGTACATCATGAGGAATGTGACTTTTAGCTGGAGATTGCGAGGGACTCAGCACGTCGACACTTGATCCACTGCCAGACGGGATGTATGAACGTGATGGACACCAGGAAGAGGAAGAAGTAGTTCACCTGGGGAGAGATATATAAACATTGTTGAACAAATGTAGCACAGCACATATATACCCCTGCTCCTGTTGTATTGTTGACAAAGAGGCCATGGTATGAAAATAAGTTTAGTGTTCCCCTGGCCAGGAAGAGCCAACAATAGTTCACCTGGGGAGAGATAAACATTGTTGAACAAATGTAGCACAGCTCATATATACCCCTGCTCCTTTTGTATTGTGGATTGAGAGGCTGTGTATTAAGAAATAAAGTAGCCCTAACCATCAGGGCCTAGATTTTCAAAGCTCTTTTAAGTGCTAAGATAGTCGTAGGCCTATGTTAATGTATGGTACTTACGACTGTCTTAGCACTAAGAGAGATTCGAAAATCCTGGGCCAGGTGTTTTGCAATAAAGTATAATTTTGCCCTGAACTATTATTTTTTTTTTTTGTAATTGACTTTTTATTACAGATATCCTGTTACAATAAAAGGGGACTCCTGCCCAGGAACGCAGAAGCCCCATTGAAATTAAAATGGTGAAAC
Source organism: Steromphala cineraria (assembly GCA_916613615.1). Taxonomy (NCBI): domain Eukaryota; kingdom Metazoa; phylum Mollusca; class Gastropoda; order Trochida; family Trochidae; genus Steromphala; species Steromphala cineraria. Next base: position 13,842,824 of record OU744721.1, read on the forward strand.
AGATTTCTGTTTTTTTTTTTTTTTACCGACAAGGACACAATAACAAACATTACATTCACTCACACATTCACCCCGTTAATATGTGTACATGAAATCATTTTTTTTTTATCTGTTTTGCAAGAAGAAATAATTCAGGTGGAAGGATTTGCAACATCATGGTATAACATCCATTTTGCATAGAACTTATCTTGTTTGCTTTTGCTATATGCTATATTTTTTTCAATAACATATCTGTTGTACATATAATGTCTAAAATGCTTAAAGTCTAGTTTAGATTTTAAAACCTTACACTTGTATATAAAAAACTTTGCTAACAATAATAGTAAATCAAAAACATCATCCGTGTATACATTTTTTCTCAACCCAAAAATAACAAGCTGCAAGTCAAAGTTCAAGTTGTAGATATGGGAACATTTTTCATTTAGCAATTTAAGAAAAGATTGCCAAAATGCCTGTACATGTCTACAATCCCAAAAAAGGTGTGAAATGGTCTCAACTTTGCATTGACAAAATGTGCAAAGGTTGCTATCTGCTATTTTGATCTTAAATAGGAAAGAGTTAGTTGACAAAATGTCATGTATTATTCTTAACTGAAACCACCTCAATTTAGTATCTGTTGTAGTCCTTAAAGGTTTCACAAATATATTTTCCCAATCTAATTCAGCTAGAATACACTCCTCCCATTTGTACTTGAATTTAAGGTTAACAACAGATTCACTTAGAATATAATAATAACACTTGGCACCTTTTTTGACAGACAAAAGTTTTCTGATAACATTATTATCATCTAACTGTTCAAAAGAAGTAGGCTTTGTAATGTTTAATTTATCCTGATAAATCTTGAAAACTTTAATAAGTCCATTGTAATGGAGAAAGTTAATGTCAAGTTCATAGGTATTTTGGAATTCTTCAAAAGGATAATAACCACCACTTGGATTGATAAAATCGCAAATTCGACTTACACCTCTATCAAACCATGACGAAGAAAAAATTACCTCATTACCAATTTTTATATGTTTGTTATAATAAATTGGCTCTGTTATGAATTCATCATATGACTCTGGCTGAATCTTATGTGTAAACCTATCGAAAGCAACAATACAATCACACCAAAATTCATTCTTAGTTTCCTTGGCAAGTTTACTTGGAAAAGAGTTACCGAAAACAGCTAGATTGTGAAACTTTGGAGAGGAGGCATACCACAAGTGTTTCCATTTTGATTCATACGTAACATCAAGTGACTTTCTCATCCAAGACAACTTTAAAGAACTGACATAAGAAAAAGCTTCAATCATACCAAGCCCACCATCTTTCACAGACTTACAAGCAACAACTCTTTTGATCTTATCAGGTTTTCCACTCCAAAGAAATTTAAAAAGCATCTTGTTTAATTCTTGAAGAAATGTACCTGGTGGATTTGGGAGAGTAAGAAAAAGGTAATTCAGTTTTGAAATAAGCAAAGATTTGATAATAGCAATTCTACCAAGAGGTGTAATTATTCTTTTCATCCATCGATTGATAATTACTTGAATCTCAAATAACTTGTTTTCAAAATTCTTTTTGGCCATTACATCCAGATTTGTGGAAAAGAAAACACCTAAAAGTTTAAAATATTCCGGATTCCATTGAAGACTTAAATAAGGCAAATATCTGATAGAACTATTCCTTCTTGCACCTATCCAGACCACCTGAGACTTATCATAGTTAATTTTAAGACCTGATATGTCAGCAAAATAGTTCAAAGTGTCAACCGTAGCTTCAAAGGACTTTTGAGAACCATCAAGAATAAACTCTGTATCGTCTGCATACTGCGTCAACAAGTACTCCTCATCATCAACTGTAATTCCTTTGATATCAGGATTCTTTCTTACCAAACCTGCCAGGATTTCGACACAGAGGATGAAGATGTACGGCGAAAGAGGATCACCTTGTCTGCAGCCCCGTTCCACAGAAAACCACGGAGACAATGTGCCATTAATATTCAAACAAGATCTAGCATCATTATAAAGGATATTGAACCAGTTAATAATGTCCTCTCCAAAACCAAAAAATGATAGTGTCTTATTTATGAATGACCATGAGACAGAATCAAATGCTTTCTCAAAATCTATTAAAAACAACATTCCAGGAATATCATTGGATTCTGTGTAATTCATCAGATCATAAATGAGTCTAATGTTATCACCAATATATCTGTTGGACATAAAACCAGTTTGATCAGTACTTATCAGTTTTGGAAGAACACGTTTAAACCTCTCGGCTATAACGGATGAAAGAAGTTTATACGCAGTATTAAGAAGTGAGATAGGTCTCCAGTTCTTCAAAAAACGCTTAGGCTTATCTCCTTTTGGGATACAAGTAATAATACCTTGCCTCTGTGTCACTGACAGGCTACCGTTGGAAAAGCTGTAATTGAATGACCTCAACAAGAAAGGAGATAAATCTTTCCAGAAAAACTTATAGAACTCATAGGTAAACCCATCAGAACCTGGACTTTTATTATTTTTGGCCTTCTTCAAACATTTCAGGACTTCATCATGAGTTACTGGACCTTCTAATGAGTCAGACTCCTCCTTACTTAGCCTATACAAATCTTCTTCAGAGAATAGTTCATCAAGGTCACAATCTTTCAATACCTGCTCCCTTGAAGAATATAATCCTTCATAAAAAGACTTTGCTTCAAGAACAATATCCTCTGTCCTCTCTACAGTAGATCCATCTTCTAAAACTAACTGTGACATACCTTTGCTCACATAATTTCTATTTTCTAGATTACAAAAATAGCGGCTGACCTTCTCTCCTTCATCTATCCATTTGGCCCTTGAGCGAATAATGATGCCCTCCATCTTAGCTTTACGGATCTCCTCCAATTCTTTTCTTTTTTCCTCCAATTTATTGATCTCAACAAAATCAGTTTCCAAAAGCTTAATATCCTCCAGTAAATCTTGTTCTTTTTTCAATTTAGATTTTTTCAAAAATGATGAATAAGGAACAATTACATGTATTGTTAGTAATTATTAGTAAACTCACCTCTGGGACGAAGTTAGCCCTTCTCTTCGTTCCTCGGAACGTACCTGTAGAAGTCTAGATTAAAAATATAGAGAAAAAACCTAAGTCATAATTACCATTAGTGGTATGCAGCTCCCTTCTTCTGGCTGGAGTTCTCTCCCTTGTCTGAGTGATGATGTGACATATTCTCGTACTGCACGTTCAACATCAAAAACCACATCACCTGGAACACATGCGGGGAGGAATTAGAGATATGTAAACTCTGGGTGGGATACATTGTTCGTCCCAGAGGTGAGTTTACTAATAATTACTAACAATACATGTAATTGTTCCTAATTATTGGCATAAACTAACCTCTGGGACGAAGTTAGCCCGAATTACACATAACGGAGGAGGGATCCAGGCGATGTCCCTTTACTTTAATATGCCAATAACTAGAAACAACTTCAGTTACATTACTCTCAATAGTCAGGATCTTAGGTTAAATATAATTCTTGTAAGAATAACACAAACAACCAAGAACTGACCTCATGCTAAACATCGTTTATTATCACTTTCACCTGAGTAATTCATGTTATTGTGAGTGCATACCATTAGGTAATTATGTTAGGTTCTTTCCGGTCCGGATATGACGTAATTCCTTAAAACCTTCAAATATTCCGAAATTACTTAAATCTCTTAAACTACCTATGACGTCACTTCCGGTTCTGACGTCATTATGACGTCACTTCCGGTTTATTATGACGTCACTTCCGGTCTATTTATCCATACGTCATATTCGGATAAGTGTTAGAATAAGTGTTAGAACAAGTGTCGGAGTTTGGTGGATATACCGGTCCACAACAAGTGTTACCACACCCCCGTTCCTAGAAACACGCTGCAACCATCACCAAACTTCAGTCACAGTCAAACCTCACCTTAAATGGAGTCAAGTAGTACTTTGGAGATCGGGCGTCGAATATCCTCCCGACGACCCCGACCCCCCCCCCCCTCTCTTTTTCCTATCCTTGAGTTACGCGCTGAGCCGCCACTAGTGGGCCCAACTCGCTGATTCCTGATAGAGAAGGTGTTATATCCCGCAGGTATGAAGATATGAACGTATTGGATCCTTTCCATTGGCAAGTGGCTACGAGTTGTTGGATCGAAACTGATTTCCAAGCTGATAGTGAGGAAGATAGCGCTCTAATCTCATGCGGAGAAAACTTGATATTCACCGTATCTTGGTCTATGATCTGATAGGCATACACGATAGTCTTCCTAAGCCATGAGGATATAGTGTTCTTTGAAATCTCCGTATCCATTGCTGTTTTACATGATAAAAACAACCTTCTCCTGTTTCTTCGAAAAGGAGCTGTTCTCTGGAGATACCATCTCAAACATCTGACTGGGCAGAGTAACCTTTCCTTGTTAGAGCGCGAAGTAGAGATAGGTAGAGCTGGTATTCTATACGTTCTCGTACCTAGTGGTCCTTCAGCTGAAGCCTGGTTCTTAGCTAAAAATTCTGGTAAAGCACGGCAAGATACTTCCGACTTGTCACTAGCAAATCTTATGGAGGAATTGTCGATAGCATGGAGTTCAGAGACACGTGCGGCTGAGGCGAAAGCCAGTAGAAAAGCTGTTTTAAAAGATAAAAACTTGAGGGGAGCAGAACTCAGGGGTTCATACGGACCTTTCATCAAAGATTGGAGCACAATGCATAGATCCCACTTGGGAAAAACTGAGGGAGTGGTGATATCCTTGATCTGGAATGACCTAATCATCCTGTGTAATGACTTGTCTGGCCCAACAGAAATTCCTTGAATGTCACATACTGAGGCTATCGCAGACCTGTAACCCTCTATCGTGCCATGTTTCAGTTTTCTCACATTCCTTAGGTGTAGAAGGAAATCCGCGATCATGGGAATCGTAATCTCAGAATCTAACAAGTCTCGTTGTCGTCTCCACTCTGTGAAGATTCGCCACTTAGCGTCGTAGAGCCTTGCTGTGGATGGTCTGACAGACTTGACAATAGCTTCCGAAGACTCTCCCCCGAAACCTTGTGCCTTGAGGGATTGGACGATAATCTCCACACGTGAAGGTTGAGTGTTGATAGATTCCCGTGATTCCTTAGAGAGTGCGGCTGAAATAGCAGGTTCTCCCAGAGTGGTAGATTGAGAGGGAAGTCCGTCAATAAGTCCAACAGATTGGGGAACCACGGCCTCGTGGGCCAAGCTGGGGCGACTAGATAAACTAGGCAGTCCTGTGACGCAATCCTTGCTAATACGTCTGGAATGATCTTGATTGGGGGGAACGCATAGGCTACCATGCCGTCCCAAGAGGTGGAGAGGGCGTCCACTGCCCAGGCAAGGGGATCCGGTATGGGACTGATGTACGTAGGGAGTTGATGATTCCGACTTGTCGCGAACAGATCGATGCTCGGGGTCTCCCATCTGTCTGAAATTAGCTGGAAGGCTTCCTTGTTCAATGTCCATTCCGTTTGGATTACTTGATTCCTTCTCGACAGAGTGTCGGCTCTCACATTCAGTCTCCCGGGAATGTGTCTTGCCCTGAGGATCACTTTGAACTGGTCTGTTAGAGAGAACAGACGACGAGTTAAGGTCATCAAGCTCTGGGATCTGGTGCCGCCTTGCTTGTTGATATAAGAGACCACCGTCGCGTTGTCCGACGCGATCATGACGCTGGCTTTGTACAGTCTCCTCCACCACGTACTGAAGGCTCTGATTACTGCGAGTAACTCTAACAGGTTGATGTGAAGTCCCACTTCCTGTTGCGTCCATATGCCCGATGTCTCCAAATCGTCCATGTGGGCACCCCAGCCCTCCTGCGATGCATCTGTGAAGATGGTAAATTGCGGTTGGGGATCCGTGAACCTTGTTCCCGAGAGTACATTGGACTCCTGAGTCCACCATGTGAGTTCTTGACATACATGAGGGGGGCAGGTTATGGCTAGATCGAGATGCAAACTCCTGTTGTCGTTTATCCATGTCTGTGTGTGTCTTAGGTTTAAACGACCCCGAAACGTAAAGGCCTGAATGGAGGTGAGGAATCCTAGGAGCGACATCCATTTCCTTAGAGTGGCCGATCGCGTGGTCAAGAGAGAGAGGATTAAAGTCCGTGTCACTAGCCAACGGTCCTGGAGAGGGAAGATATAACCCTTGTCTGCGTCGAGGATAGCTCCCAGAAACTTGATCCTGGGGGTAGGAGTAAGCTCGGACTTGTCTGGGTGGACTAACCATCCGAGATGAGAGAAGACATGAATCGCAAATCTGATGTGTCTGATTAGCATCGATGTCGACAGATGTCTCGCTAAAAAGTCGTCCAGGTAACCGTGAATGGCAATCCCTCTGAGATGTAGAAAGAGAAGTAACGGTTTCATGATCATCGTGAACAACCACGGAGCGATGGATACGCCGAAGGGGAGGACGCGAAATTGGAACTTGCGGCCGTTGACGGCGAACCTGAGGTATCTCTGAGATAAAGGGTGAATAGGTATGTGGAGGTAGGCATCCTTTAAGTCCATACTCACAAACTTGCTTCCCAACTGTACTAGCTTGCGTACATTCTTCAGAGATTCCATGGTGAATCTTGGAGGAGGAGATAGAAAGTTCTTGTTGAGAATCTTTAGATCTATTATCATGCGCATCTCCTCTGTGTCCCTCTTGGGGACTAGAAAAACTGGGGAGTAGAATCCCTTGGATGTATCCTGTGGAGAGAGTTCTACGACAGCCTCCTTCAGCAACAGCTGCTCTATTGCCAGTAGAGCAGCTGACAGACGCTTCCCTTGTAAGACGTATCTTCTTCCCTGCGGATGGATGGCTAGGGGCGGGCGCGTCTGAAACTGGAGTTGATAACCTTCGGAGATCACGGATCGAATCCACGAATCCTGAGTGATCTGGTTCCAATTCCTGGTGTACCGTTGCAATCGCCCCCCTACTGGAGAGGTGACGACTGGCGTATCGAAGTCGAAATTCAAGAGAGTGTCCGTGGGCGTTTCCGGTTCGTAAGGGTTTGACAAAACGTGAGTGTTGAGAGTAGAGTCAACGGCGATAGGAGGGTTTGGAACCACGACTTCCTCTGCCACGAAAATTGGATTTCGGAGGTTGTTGATGGAACTCCCTGGGAGGTTGAGACTGAGAGGAAGAGGGAGGAGGACGATTGTAAGGCTTGGAGGCCCGATCGAAGGCTGAGCGGTGGAGGGGGGGTCGGGGGGTAGACGGAGCGAACCCTCTCTTGCCACGAGGGTTACCACGTTGATTCCTTGACTGTTGAAGGAGAGCAGAGGCGAGTTGCTGGTTAAGTGACCGGCTGGTCTGAGCCTCCTGGGAAGCTAGAGCTTGAGCGCACTGGCCGTTGAACATGGAGTCAGTGTTCAGAGGTTGTTGGAACAAGTCCTCTTTAGCGTCGGCAGGTAAGTTCTTAACAGTACCTAAGAGACGGGATCTTTCCAAGGCAGTAAAACGAGCGACTGAAGAGAGTTGGGCTAAAGTGGCATCCCCTGCGGCTTGGTAGATCACATCCAGGAAAGAGTGGGCTAAGGCGACCTCTTCGGCGCTCATGACCGTCAAAGTGGAAGGTTTGATTCCGGTATAATCCTGGAAAGTTGGAGGTAAAAGCTGCCTAACTCCTGCAGCAAACCAGTTTATGTAAGATAAGATATCCACGGAGTTGCGAGCAGCCGAGTCTAATTCCTTGATATCCTTGCGAGAGATCGAGAGTCTATCTCCAAGAAAACGCTGATTCTGACGGGTGTCAAGACGGGCGAAATCCTTGTCCACATCGGGAGCTGCGGCTGGGAGTGCTCTATCATGGATAAGATATGATTGCTTAACGGGAAACTTCGGCAGGGAACCCGTATCTTTAGCTCTGGCCAAGTTAGCATTTACGACTTGCAAGCCGGTCTTAACAACAGTAGAGTGAGGCAACGATCTTTTGGGTAGCCGTTTTGGAGGAAGTATGCCCGTAGAACCTAGTTCATCCGGTAAGGTACGGTCAAGTTCATCATCAAGTGAAGATGGAACAGTGCAAGGTTTCAGTTTATGCAGTAAGGCAATCTTGTCAACAAAGGACCATGACGGCGTTAAGTCGGGAATGTCCGTAATATCGGCCGGTGGAATAATGGCAAGTCCTTCATGAGAGTGTAATTTAACGTCCACGGGTTGCTTATCCTCCGTGACGGGATCCGTAATCACCGGTATAAACGGCGGGTTATGAACATCGATATAATCAAGCGTGCCCTTTTGTTGATCGGCGACCTTGTTACTAGAGCCGTGACCCATATCCGCGGTCGAGTCCGTGCCGTCCGTGCGCTGCCTTGTCAATAGCAAGCCGGGGCGCGAGTCACACGTGTCGGCCGTGCTAACGGTGTCCTGGACCGTGCCAGTTACCGAAGCCGTACCGTCGACGGGCTTGCCGTCACTCACATGTGACCCGGCCCGAACCGTCCCCGGAGGGATACAGAGCGGGTTGACGGTGTCAACATTGCGAGTCCCCTCCAGCTCTGTGGTCAAGCCGCCAGACTGGTTTAGGGAAACTTCAACATGGCCCCCACGGCCGTCAGAAGGCAGGCCCGTACCCGGTAAACACTGCCTTTTGACCGTATCACCCTCCGTCACACTCGTATCACGGGTATCGGCGGCCCGCTTAGTCGATTTGGACTTAATGTTAACGGAATCGGCAGAACTCTTCCGGGAAGAGTCGACCTTAGAAGAAGTGCTTGAGCGTGGTTTAGAAGAGTAGGAGAGAGTTTTCTTTAGATTGGCAAATTTCTCATCATTTCTCTTATCCATATCCTTTAAACTTGATTGAAAGGAGGAAACTATCTCTTTCTTGAAAGACGCCAAAAAAGCTGTAAGATCTAAAGTTTGATCCGTAGGTTTAGCAATATTCCCCGAGGGAGTGATCTGAGAAGCATTATCTTTCTGGGGAGAAGGAGAGATAGGATTGATGGAGTTTTTACGGGATTTCTTGAGGCGCATAGCACAAAGTTTTTCCCAAACATCGTTGTCAAGATCGCGACACAAAAGACATCTATTGTCAGGAGAACATATAGGTTCTTTATCACACAGAACACACAATGAATGGGGGTCTTTATCGGACATGTAATGTTGACATGAGACACATTTACGCTGAGAAGACATGATGATGACGTCACAACTTCGCGGAAAAACTACGAAGATCACACAAAATTTTCACAAGTTCACAGAAAAACACAGTTCAAAGACACAAAAACGAATGCGATTGTCACACAATGACCCAATGTCGGCAACACATACCATAGAATGAATCTCAAAGTTGTTAGAAGGCTTGAATTGAAGGCACAAATCCAGACTTCTGACAGGCACATCCACAGTGTGGAAGTGTAGAAGAGAATATGACACATCATCACTCAGACAAGGGAGAGAACTCCAGCCAGAAGAAGGGAGCTGCATACCACTAATGGTAATTATGACTTAGGTTTTTTCTCTATATTTTTAATCTAGACTTCTACAGGTACGTTCCGAGGAACGAAGAGAAGGGCTAACTTCGTCCCAGAGGTTAGTTTATGCCAATAATTTGAGATAGTTTTTCCTCTTATTTCCATTAATAGAGTCTCCAAAAATAACTGATCGTTCACTTTAAATTCAATTTCTGATAAATTTTCTTCACCAATGTTTGTCTCATGTTTTAATGAGCGGGCATATTGCTTCACAACATTACTAATAGTTTCCTTGACAGATGAGACATATTTGGGATCTCTTAAAAGAGAGTTGTTGAATTTCCAATATGTAGTTTTGGGGCCATCTTTATCTGAAAACTTCATTTTTATGTCAATGAGAGAGTGATCGGATCTGTATGCAACATTTATAGAGGATTGACTAATAAATGAATATAAATTCTGGGAGATCAGAAAGAAATCTAGCCTTGCTTGTCTGACAGGATTAGGGCGTCTCCAAGTGTAACCAAGTACTTCAGGGTTATGGTCCCTCCAAACATCAACAAGGTCAAGGTCCCCTATCATGTCAATAACCTGCTTTCTGGCATTAGGGTTATTTATATGCTTATAATTGAAAGTATCCAAAGATGGTTGCAGACAAAGGTTAAAGTCCCCAGCAAGAATATAGTGAGAATTTCCAAAGGCTTTGATTTTGTCCATGACCATAGCATAAAATTCAGGTTCATCAGCATTAGGGCCATAGAGATTTACTAAAGTTAGTTTTTTTTCACAAATAGTTACATTCAAAATCAGAAGGTTACCAGTGTCGTCCCTGAAAATGTCATGTATCTTATAATTCAACTTATTAGAGAACAATATGGCAACTCCTCTTGACTGTCCAGTATTACTATTTAATATAACATCAGAGCCCCATTCACTTCTAATAAAAGGTTCTTTATCTTTCAGAAAATGTGTATCCTGCAAGAAGTAGATATCATATTTCTTAGCTCTCAAAAAATGGAAGACATCCTTTCTCTTTGAATAGTCATTTAGGCCCCTACAGTTGACTGAACTTACAGACAAACAGAATTCATCCATTTAGATAGATATACAAAACACAAAGTTGGAAATATGGTGATGTTAAATTCAAAAATAATGGTTCAGTCACTTCAGAAGTGGGGACATCAATAACGTACATTTCACTCACATTCATTGTAAAATGGAAATGGTTTGTAACTCTGACACGCTCACATTCACACAAACACAATTGACAGCAAACGAAAACACTTGACATTTTATAAATCACTATCATGAACAACCACCATAGCAACTCCATCGTGATTTAAGGTGTGCTATATTACAAAATGCCTTGGTTAAGTAATCTTCTCGCAAAGTGACGCAAACAGGAAGACCGCCATCTTGGAGATCACGTGACAAGTCACATGACGCCTATCGAAGTCTCTCGATATCACGTGCACATGCGTAGACTAGAGAAAGTCTAGAAACAGTCATCGAGAATAAATCTTATATGGAAAAAAGTTCAACATAAGTAAATCGGTAGACAATTATATCAGGCCTATCACACCATACCTTAGAGTTCTTAAACACTGCTCCAAGAAATTATAGTCCAGTAGAAAGTCAATATAAATCCAGGGCCTGCAGTAGGCCTAATCCAGTACAGTACTGTAGTAGAGTTCCCAAATGTGAAAAAGTGTAAGATCCGATATGGAAGGAAATTCGTTTAAGTCACAACTAATGGAAGAACAAACTCATCTTGAGTAAACAGCCCTGAACTATTATAGTAAAAGCATGAAGCATGAGGCCAAAGGCCTATTACTTTTCTAGTATGTCGATTTTTACTCGTTTAAAGTATTTCTACAAATATAAACATACATGTATTTTGTAGATCACGTCCGGACGCAAATTGAAAAACCTCAATCAATTCTAATGAACTTGTGGTGACGTCATGGCCAATTGTTTTGTGACATCACTCAAAAACTATACTTTATTGGGGAACAATACTAGAAATATTAATAAGTTTAGTGTCCCTGGCCAGGAAGAGCCAGCAATAGTTCACATGGAGAGAGATATGTGTAGAAGTCAGATATGTGTAGAAGTTTGATATGTGTAGAAGTCAGATATGTGTAGAAGTTTGATATGTGTAGAAGTCAGATATGTGTAGAAGTTTGATATGAGTATAAGTCAGATATGTGTAGAAGTCTGATATGAGTAGAAGTCAGATATGTGTAGAAGTTTGATATGAGTATAAGTCAGATATGTGTAGAAGTCTGATATGAGTAGAAGTCAGATATGTGTAGAAGTTTGATATGAGTATAAGTCAGATATGTGTAGAAGTTTGATATGAGTATAAGTCAGATATGTGTAGAAGTTTGATATGTGTAGAAGTTAGATATGTGTAGAAGTTTGATATGAGTATAAGTCAGATATGTGTAGAAGTTTGATATGAGTAGAAGTCAGATGTGAGTAGAAGTACCCTTGCTCGTCATATAGTTGATTCAAAGGCGTGATAGTAAAGAGTGTCTGTGACATAGGTCTTTTTTGTAAACAAAACAAGTGTCTGAATATAGCATAAACTGAGGAGCACAGTATGTCTTGGACACAAAGATCATGTTCTGTTTAATACAAGTGTAGTGATACCCTGAAGACACCCCAAAGACACAGCAAATATTGTTATCTTGGATAGTTTCTTAGAAAATTTAACCTCTTTAACTAAGATGGACACAGACTCACTTCTTGTGCTCACGTCTTTTTTCAGAGCCCAAACCTACATCACCTTCCACTTTGTGGTTGGGAATACTTTATCATCCAAAACTGTATTATCTCCTAGGAGATATTGCTTTGACAGTAGATTTTGAACAATGCCCTGTTATCAGAAAATACATTACATCACAAACGTTTTACATCATCAGTAATGATGTCACAATGCTATGACATCATAAACACAATGACTTCACAATGTTATGACGTCAGTAACATGATGACGTCACAATGCTATGGCATCACTGGTTTAGCAGTTTTAGGGCTATGCAGTGTTCAAAGATGTACATTTTTCATGCTAATGTGATGAAAAATGATTTAGGATGATAAATAGAATTTCACCCTTGTGTCTTCTGATATCTGATGATTTGATATCAGATGACACTTGGGTGAGATTCTCTATATCTATCCTGTCTAGTCCTGTACGTACCTGAGTGAAGTCCGCCGCATCGGCCCACCTGAAGAGGCCGTACTGCAGGAAGGAGACAACACCAGCACACACGATCATCAGACCATACAGCAGGCCGAAGTACTCGCTCGGGAACCTGTCACATACAGCGATATTCGTTCATAGATGATTGGTTACTTTTATTGTCTTAAATATTGCCTGCAAGTCAAATGAAGATATTACCCAACTGGAACTGACTGTGTCACTACATGGTTTTTATTTAAATTCTCTTTAATACAACATACAACACAACAGTATCTAAATTGGATCAAGGCGTGACAACCATGCCTAATGCAAATATTAGTCTTCTATCACAATTACGAGTGCTATATTTAAACTATAAACCTAAATTATCTACATAGCCACAGATCTCAAATGATATACTCCATTGAAATCGCCAACTTTGAGAGAAAATAATTTCTGTCTTATTTCAGTGTTTAAAATATAACCAGTCCCCCAGTCCTTTAACTAGCTACTTTTTGCCAGGACTGGTTCCTTTTTGGTTGGGCCTGGTAACTTTTAAATCTTTTTTCCTTATTTTCCCCTAAGGAATTGACCAATTAATTTTCAGGACAGGCTAGGTTTCCAATCTATTTTATACACTGCTTATTCATCCCTCAAAGGAAAGAAACATCAACTCACACGGCACTGAAGAATGCGGCGCCCATGCAGTAGAGGAAGGAACGGAAGAAGGTGACAGTGATGAAGATGATGTAGAGGACCCAGAGAGTTGGGATCAGACACAGCACCGTCAGCACCAGGCCTAAAATAGTCCCAATCATCAGCGGGATCACCGACGGCATCAACTCTCGCCGCAGCTGGGACGCACTGTCTAATTGGAAAACAAGTTGAGTGAGAGAGTTCGCCCCATGCGAAATATATGGGCAGTGTGGAAAAATTATTTTTAATTTCTTCCTTGATTATCTGGAAAATCTGGATAAACATAATGAGGTTCTGAAGATAGGGAATTCTTAATCATCTATTTAATTACAGAGATGTACTGAACTTTGCTATGGATAAACATAATGTGGTTCTGAAGAAAGAGAATTCTTAATCATCTATTTAATTACAGAGATGTACTGAACTTTGTTATGGATAAACATAATGTGGTTCTGAAGAAAGAGAATTCTTAATCATCTATTTAATTACAGAGATGTACTGAACTTTGCTATGGATCACCATAATGAGGTTCTGAAGAAAGAGAATTCTTAATAATCTATTTAATTACAGAGACGTCTAGATGTACTGAACTTTGCTATGGATCACCATAATGAGGTTCTGAAGAAAGAGAATTCTTAATCATCTATTTAATTACAGAGACGTCTAGATGTACTGAACTTTGCTATGGATCAACATAATGAGGTTCTGAAGAAAGAGAATTCTTAATCATCTATTTAATTACAGAGACGTACTGAAAGCTATCAAAACAAAACAATCTCCATTACCACCAATGTCTTTTACAACTTTCTAATTTGCTTTGAAGAGGAAATCCCATTGAGTCCAAGATATGAGATGATCAAAAGGATAGACATGCTACATGAGCTTCATAACCTGATACTCACTGATAAAGAATCCTTTCTGCCAATCATAAACTAGACCAGCAAAAGGGGAGGTACCTATGGCTGCCATCATCATGTACATGGACACATTGGTGTAGTAACTCACTGCAACAGTAAAACATGAGGAGGTATTGTGCATTGCACTTTTATATTAGTGACATCAGGCAAGATGAAATAAATTACTTCATAAGTTAAATATATAAAGGAAGGAGGCCAAAAAAGGCAGGTATGATCAAGTGTAGATTAAAAGGTTTCTGGAACGCTTCATAAATGCAAAAAAAAGGTACAAAATTGGATAAACTATCACAATTTTCCCAAATATTAGTTTGGGAGAAAAAAAACACTTTTTATTCAGGGGATTATTTTTCAATCTTAGAATTAATTTCAAAAGCTAAGAAAATGACAAAGGTTTTCTTAGCTTTCCATTATGACATATTTTGTTGAGTGTTCAATTAGCGATATCCCAAATGCTAACCCAATCTAGAATGGGGTTGAGGTCTGACAGATACACAATAGACAATTTCTCAGTACTTCATATTTTTAAAGGAGTACTTGGAGCATTGTCACTGATAAGATACAGACAATGACTCACCTCTCCAATTTAAACATTTCAAGAACTTTTTGACTTGGTCAGAAAACTGCTCAATATTATTTGATCTGAAAAATATTTTCTTGTTTAGATTACCTAAGGTGTTGCACCCCATTTGTTACCCAAGGTTAACTATCAGGTTAAGGGTGGCACTAAAAAGAAAGACAAAACTACAGTAGAACTCGGATATAACTAACTCTAAGGGACCAAAGAATTTAGTTCGCTATATCCGGTGTTCGCTATACGCATATAATTTAAATGATATTATATAGGGACGGGACTTGACAATTTGTTCGCCATATCCGAGTTCGCTATATCCGTGTTCTACTGTATGTCCATGATTTATGAGATGTTGTGTGGAGTACCTAGTTTGTGGTCGCCGTTTGTGACGCGGTTGAGTATAGGGTTGAGGGTGGAGAGGTAGTAGTAGAAGCGGAGCTGGAGGATGCTAAGCCACAGGACGTGGAGGAGGAACGGTGAGGAGAAGATACAGCTCTTCAGGCTCCGTAGCTGCTTCTCGTTGGTCAGTGGGGAGCGTGTGTCATCTGCAACATATAACATACATATACGATCTAAGGAACACATTTGAAATATCAGATTCTGCAGTCACACAAACATAAAGCTGTCCTGTGATCATTTTAGGGTGAAACATAGCACTTGCCTCCATCTGCAACATATAACATAATGCTGAATCTCTCCGTGCCGTTGACATCAACTAAACTTGCTGATCGGGCATTTTCGGAAATAGCCCCCATCTTGTGGAACAGTCTACCATTTGAACTTAAAACAGCAATCTCTCAGACGACCTTCAAGAGCTCTCTTAAAAATGTTCCTGTTTAGAGACGGTCTTAATATGTAATATTTCTCTTGTTCAGCGCCATTGAGCAGCTTAAAGTTTGAAAATAGGCGCTATACAAATGAACCATTATTATCATTATTATTATATACATATACGATCTAAAGATCACATTTGAAATATCAGATTCTGCAGTCACACAAACATAAAGCTGTCCTGTGCTCATTTTAGGGTGAAACATCTAGCACTTGCCTCCAACTGCATATCTGATCTCTGGATAGTTAAACAACATTTACCTTCAATGACTAGGTGAGGACAATGTAGGTGGCCCTGTGATTTGTATAATCTATGCAAGGGGAAATGTCGAAGGCAAACTTATATGTCCCTTATTGAACAGTAATCAAATAGAAACGAGTGAGGTATGAGTGACCTACTTTAAATGAGATTGATATTTTTCAAAGATAACAAAATAGATTGTCATGTTCCAATATGCACCAACTGAAAACGTTGAACTGATTGCAAGAGACTAACTTAATTCATAATAAAACTTAATTTGTAAGTCTTTTTCTTGTAAATAAATTGAACAGCCCCATGGTTGAGTTGATTTGAAGATTCTCACTTAATTCACACTAAAAGCTGTAAAAGGTCCTTTCCCTATAAATAAATTGAACAGCCCCCACGGTTGAGTTGATTTGAACATACTCGCTTAATTCACAATTAAAAACTGTAAATAGTCCTTTTCCTGTAAATAAAGTGAACACCAACCAGGTTTGATCTTGACCTCGTCCACCTGTTTCTCCTTGTCCAGGAGCTCCACAGAGGGCGTGTCCCCGTTATCCAGCCGGTACGTGACCTCCTGCTCCACCTCGGGGGGTTCTGGGCGGGGGATGAAGCCCTTGGGCAGGAAGAAGAAGGTGCTGACGATAACCATGGAGTGTAGACCAATCAGCACGAAGTAAGAGTGTTGTAGCGGGAACCCACCCTCGTACGCCAGCTGTAGGGAGAGATTAGCTCAGCAGATGATTTCAAGTGTTCATCCGAGTCCGAGAGCATTTGTTATTTAATAATAGTAATAACAGCAGATGATTTCAAGTGTTCATCAGAATCTGAGAGCATTTATGTTATTTGATAATAGCAGATGATTTCAAGTGTTCATCAGAGTCCGAGAGCATTTATGTTATTTGATAATAGCAGATGATTTTAAGTGTTCATCTAAGCCTTAGAGCATTTATGTTATTTAATAATAGCAGATGATTTTTAAGTGTTCATCAGTCTGAGAGCATTTATGTTATTTCATAATGAATTAGTTTCACTGTATAAATGTGATAGAGGTGTGAGAATATTATTATGTTGTTGTACTCAGGAATCTCGATACAGAATCTGACTAACACATAATATATCCTCTGTTGTTGACTTAAAACTGGTGTCGACTCCCACCATTTAATTTAAAAATTTTTGCGAGTAAATGATACAGGCCTCAGGGGTAAATTTATAAACGTATGTGTTGCTGAACATGACAGGCCGGGCCAATAAGTCACCGACTTTCTTGTTATATTTATTAAAAGTTATTATCGATTAGATTTATGATAATTTTGTTCAAAATACGCAACCATCAATGTTTATTTTGAATGAATAGTATATAAAGTAAGTGACCTTTATAAGAAGCTGCACGCCAGCTGACATATCAAAGGCTCCACACATAAGACCCACAATAGTAGAACTGCCTTTGCTGAATAGGTTAGACAACTGAAATTAGATTAAAAAGAATAATTAGGTAAAAACAGTCAAATATCTTTTTCAACTTCATTTCACAACTGATCAACAATGAAATGGTATACAATATCTTATTTCTCTCTATGTTACACCAGCTGTTATATTATCATGCTAATAAGATAATTACAATAATTCATCATTTTATGTTCTCAACTCATTATTGCACACAATGCTTGCCAACAGGATTATCATGAATAACTCTTCATCAACATCATATCATAACCTTAAACATCTTGACTTTTAAAAATATATTTTAATTGAATAAGTGATAACTTTGGACTTGCTACTTTCCAAATTTAGTTTACTATGATAGATTGAAATACATTCAGTGAATAATCTGATGTTTCCACTTTAGTTTAATCATTAATGTAATTGATGAACATACCTGTGTGTTAGTCACAAGGAGAGGGATTCCACCGATCCCGATACAGGTCAACCCGGGAAATATCAACCAGGGAACCTCTGCAATAACATCATATTGTCATCAAGTTGCTGCGAGATATTAGGATATACCATTGAAAATACAACACATTCTAAACATTTTGACAACCAGTAGCAACAATTATCACCTCCTGAATTGATCAATATGCTCAAACAACAAGGTAAACCCTTATATACAATGATTCCATGAAACATCCCTATTATGCTCATAGAACTTTGACTGACTTTCAAAATAAACAAATTATCTTAAACCACTAGTATCCAATTATAGATTTTATTATCAATTATAGCAAGTTTATTACAAGACCACTTTTCAAGAATACTATTTACATTATCATAAAGATGAGATTGTGATGCAAATGACAACATACCTTTTGATACAAAGGCAATCATGAGGGCTCCAGACACAAAAACAATCCTGCAAATAAAGCATAATGTTACTTAACTAGTGTTTCCATAATATAATTTTTTTTAAATTTTTTTTTTACAGTAACAACAGGTAAAATAAATATCATATTAAACCTCATGAAGTCATTTTCATTAATACGAAACAAAATTTACATTTTTAAAAGGTATAACAAGGACATTGATTTTATTTATTGATACATTCAAGAGATTCCTTTAGTCAAGTAACCCATCCTCATATACATATAATTCTTGTGACACAGAAGCTGAACATGATACAGACAGAAACATTATTGATGATTAACTGAAGACATATTCTCTGTTCAATACTGCATCCCACACAGATACAACTCTGGTGACGCGGGTGCCGAACTTGTAACTGACAGAAACATTATTGATGATTTACATATTCTTTCTAGTTCAATAACTCATCTCACATAGATATAATCCTGGTGACGCGGGTGCCGAACTTGTAGCTGACGTGTCCCATGACGGCGCAGCCAGCACAGAAGAGCGAGGAACCCACAGTGAAGACCAGGTTCAGCATGTTGTCCTGCTCCTTACAGCTAAAGATCGCGGCTCCTTGACCGCCGGGGTGAGGGGCAACTATAAACAGAGAGGTAGATCAGTGTTAAAAACTTTTAACATGGTAGAGTAGCTGATGAGATGGCCTAGTATAACAAATATAAAATCTTTTATGTATACCAACATGTGCAATAATATTGCTACAGCAATAAGGAACTCCATATATAAGTGTTACCATATTCAACAAATAAATTACAGACAGAAATTTTATTCAGTCAAAACTGACAGTATCAGCTGGTAGAGAGCTGAAATTCAGTGAAGCTTTTCAAAGAAACATTACTGCGTGTAAAACAGTTCTTTACTGCAAAGTTGCAGAGCCCATGGCGAAGTCTTAACTTGAATCTCTAGATCCAAAGCCAAACACACAAACCACTGCAATTTCCCGTCCCCAGTTCATAATTGATAAGCATTTATAGTTTTTGCTTGAGGTATACTTAGGTGTACTGTCAAGATGTAGTTAGGGATTAGGGATATTTTTACTTTTATGATAAATATTTCATCAGAAAGTCAATGAAAAATATATCAACATTCAAAATTTAAAAGCTTTAATACATCCCCATATATATATTTTTTTGGAGAAAATGTTTTCAGAATAACTGCTCGATTTATCAAGCCATGAGAATCAAGGAACCACTTATTTTTAAGTCAAAAACATAATTTAGGGGCACTCTTAGAAAAAGGTCAATTATTGAATTGAAAAAATAATAATTTGTATGAAAAGGAACCTATGAATAGAGCTGTTCTTACTGTTATCTACGGAGGTGACGAGTGTGAAGTTGGAGAGAGGACTACTGGTGCCATACACGTGGACGGGGCTGCTGGTCTCCGGGTCGGCCTGGGTCACGTTGTACCCGTGGGCCTCCATGTGGTTATTCACCTGCACACAACATAATATACTTATCATTACTCATTCGTTGTAAATAATACCGCTAAAAGCTGAAATATTGCCTTTTTTCACACTTACGCTACGACCAATATTCTGTGCAAAATTTCTCATGTGTGGAAATATCCTGCAACCAAACAACTGTTCTACTTCCACAAAGTTTCCTTGCCTTCATCTGACTATGATGAAACTTCAAATGTGTAGTATCTTTAGCTCACAATGTTCACAGAAAACACATGTTGCTCATGAATGTAGGAAAACAAACTCATTCTTGTAGGATAAGTCTGAATTAATTAAGTCAATGCAAACAGTATTGCGGACCTTTGTTTGCTGTATTTGTTGTATTTGACTATGTTGTATGCTTTCTAAATAATTTTTGTTGTCAGGATAGAATGACCCAAATTTCCCCTTAGAATAGTAAATTAAACTAAAAAAAAAATTCAAAATAAAAATAGATTTGACACTAACTTCATTTGAATAGCATTCACCTACTATGTTACTACACACTGTTGTGTGAGTTACCTGCCCCTAACTCCTGACACTCAAGGATCTTGTGATTGGCTAGCTGAGTTTACGTCAGAACATGCAAGGTACTCGGTTGTTTTCAGATAGTGTGGAGGGTAAAACTTATAGTGTCAATTAGGGGAGACTATTGACCCCCAAGGGACTATTGCGATAGCGATATAGTCTATTGCAGGGTACTATTGCGATAGCTATTGCGATAGTTTATCAATAAAGGAAATAAAAACAATTGTCAAGAAAAAAAGTGTTTTATAGATTTTATCACCGCTTTGTTTGTAACGATTTCAAAATCGGCTGCACTCGTGGAAGTCGTGGAAAGATAACTCATGCTTTCCTGTTGCTATTTTTAGCTTGCGGCGATCTGTTTGCTGTGAGCAGTTTCCAGTAATTTCTAAATGTAAAAATATGTGTTTGTGTGTGGATTTTACTTTTAACATTCAAGTTAACAACTGATTTTTTCATATTGTCGATACTATCGATAGTTAAGACGTGCTATCGATACTATTGGTTGTTCCAAAAAAGACTATCGATAAAGTACTATCGGCAGAGCAACTATCGCGATAAGTCGATCTATCGTTACACCCCTAGTGTCAATATTAAACGGCTGATTCAAATCTGGCTGTGAAGACCTAAGCTCACCTGATCACAAAGTTCCCAGTAGATGAACTTGTCCTTGAGGATGAACACCAGCGAGGTCCAGCCGTAGATCAAACCCCCGAATATCAGCGTCTCCACAAACGCCCACGCCACCTTCAAGAAGCGTAGTCTGTCTGGTGTTGTCATGGTTGTTCTTCTAATTCAAACTGTAGATTAAATGACAAATAATTGCAACAAAGGAATAAATTAAGTATAAGTAAGGATAGTTCAGTGAAATGGAAAGTGGTAAAAGAAGTTTCAGATTTGTACATTCCACCTAAAGTTCACTGAATATGATCCCCATTTCCACAGTGATCAAAGAAGTTTTAAGTCAAGTAAAAGCATCTTAAGGGATCATGATTAAAGGTTTTACAAAGCTAACTTCTACATCTTCGGGGATTGTGACTTCTATTAGTCACTTTCCCTGAAACTAAAGTTAAATCAAACATATAAAATACCTTTCGCCCATTAAAAGGGTTAATAAATCAAAAACAAGTTGGATTGAAACACTGTATGACTAATATGATACAACGTATGTGATAAAACTCATACCAAACACCTGTTAGCACAGCATATATAGTTAACTTTCAGTAATGGCAACATTTTATAACAATGAGGTTTAACAAAATTGATTTGTTGACACAAGAGCAACATTGTTCAACTTCAATCTGCTGCACTTCTACATATATAATTACAATAACTTGCTAATAATGTGGGCAATTTTTTCAAATCTTTATGATTAATATCATTCACTTATTAAAATTCAATGATGAATAGTTTCATTGCTGTTTCACAAAACCATATTTTTAAATATATATATATACAAAATTATACAAAAAACTGTTGTATGCGGGTTCAAATTTCCATGTGACCATGAAGAAATCATTACTTATATGATATGAATAATATTACTAAAGTGATATGGCAGGATACCTATTAACCCGACTTAATTCTAACAAGTTGCTACTATTATTAATGTACCGTAACATAGCTTTAAAATTTGTTCTACTTTATGAAATCATCCCGCATTCATTTAACTGATGTTAAAAACACACACACACAATAACAATTTAAATGGCCTCTATAGGTAATACTTTGAAATCCACAGAATAATTTAATATTTACAGGTGCATAATTCATGGCTTAACAATTATGTGTATTTTGGGGGTACATACAGACAGAAGAAGAAGAAACAAATAACTATTGTTTAA
The DNA here is from genome assembly GCA_916613615.1 of Steromphala cineraria. NCBI lineage: Eukaryota > Metazoa > Mollusca > Gastropoda > Trochida > Trochidae > Steromphala > Steromphala cineraria. The sequence goes on from OU744721.1 coordinate 13,864,871, forward strand.
ACTAACATGGTTATTTGCATAACATAAAGAGAAAAAAATCTTAAATAACAAAATCTGTTGTTCAAACTGAAATGGTGATCTATTAATCATGGTAACATACCAAGAACATGAAATAATGGTATGACCAGTTCAGTATAAGTTACAGCTGTAACGCTAAGAGTGCTGTGGATATACCAGATATACCGGTACACACATACCAGATGTAACCTGGACTTGACTACTGTACACTGACCTTGCTCACAAGCTCTGATTGACTGAAGTAGGTTACGTTTTTTAGAATAGTTTTAGGACACCACCTGTCAGCAAAGCTAACCAAAGATAAACAACTCACTTCGGCTTTTTCCTGTACATCAGAATAAAAACTTCCATAAATAAAATAATCGTTAAAAATAGAGCCATTGGCTCTGTAGCTTGTCAGGCTTTTTTTTATTTGGTTTTGCCTTATGGTCTGGCCAATGTGGTTCCTTCCTTAGTAGGGGCCACAGAGTCACAAAATCTACAATTATTAATCCTCACTAGTCAAGGAGTCTGTACACAAAGCTACAGCTTTCTAGGCATATGCTTCTGTAGAAGAAGTCGAAATTCCACAAAGTTTACAGACGGACGGACGGACGCTGGACACCATGCCATGCCATAAGCCCATCGGGCCTTACAGGCCAGATGAGCTAAAAACATAATACATGTAATGGATTTTGAAAGTGGATGTTATAACAAGGGCACGTTGACATCCGAAAATCTTGTAAGTTGGGAGTCAAATTGGGAATTTCTGAAAATATTTCACAGTTGCAGGTCATTGTCTTATTCTACATACATAGGTCTAAAACATACCGGTAGTAATATTCATAATATCAATCCTTTCTTCTCTAGGACACTTTACCATTTAATGTCATTCTTCTCAACATACCTTATTTCAAAATACCAACAAACTTCTTTCAGGTCACTTTTCTTTTGTAGCTGATATAGTTAAAACAATATATCCTTAAATTCAAATCCACCAACAGCTGCTTGGATAATGATGCAGACACAGATCGAGTGATTTATTTTTATATTCAAATACTTACGCATAATCAATTGTTTTGTATTATTGAATGCAGTGATTCATGATTCTGAATAATTCATAGAGTGATACCATTTACCGGTACATCTTAATGACCGTGTTAAAAGGAAATATTTCAGTAAATAAGTGCACTTATTAACCCTCAGTGACATCAATCTATTGTTCTGCCGGGACACTATTCTTTGTAATTTCCCTCTGGTCTGATCAATAAAATATATACTTATGTATCCTTCTTAGAAAACACTTGACGATCTAGGGATTTCAGGTTGATTCTAAAGTGACACGAGTCAAGTACCACTGCAGATAAATGCTGACTGAACATGCATCACATACAAAGGGTGACACGGCTGCGTTCGTGCGATCCGTTTTACGACCAAAAACACATTGGATCTACTCGGGTCTTTTTATTACTGTGTCCACCACCTTATATTTTATTACTAATTGTTCTACCACTGTTTCTGCTGGTTTATAAGTAAGATAAAACATGACACCTGGACATTATTGAAAAGTATAGCCTCTCCCTCGAGATATACCTGTGGGCATTGCCCGCAGGCATCAGGGATACATTTCAATAATGCCCACAGGTCATGTTTTATCCTACCCTAAAACATCTAGTTTTAAAGGACTTGTAAATGACTGAGGCTATGTGCATTTTTTATAAATCAAATACATGTGAAATGAACCCAACAAAAGCAAATTTATGGATTTCAGTTGTCTTCTTTTATGATCGTATTTCCTTAGTTGGCTTGATAACTATACCAGCTTGTATGTTGACATCTTCATATTGCAAAGATGTGCTTTAAAGTCTTGATGAAACCATTGCTGCCAGTGCTTTGATGTCTAAAAGAAACCTTTGCTGCCACTTGTGCTAATATAAACCTTTTACCTCACTTGGTGAGATCACCATGGCACCTGTCAAGGAAATATTTTCTATCAATTTTACGATTTAATGTAATGAGTCACTGATGACTGATAATATTTTCTAATGTTATTTTCATTAATGACTGATAACAGTGTTTGAAATAAGCTAAAAATGTTGCCAGCCCAAAATTGGTATTTTGTAAAATACAATGGTAAAATTTAAGGAAAAGCTCAAAAAGTTGCCAGTCCCGACCAAAAGTAACCAGTACCGGGCTGTCGGACGGGCCTTATTTCATACACTGCTGATAACAAGGTGTTTTTTGGTTGATAGTTCCCAGTATTTCACCAGCAATCACATAATGAACGTCATGTCTGTCAGGGTGAGATATAACTGACCTTGGCTAGAGTGATATATTTGTGTCCTCTACTCAGAATGTACGCGATAGCGGGGTGTTAGATCCTATTTGCAGTGACCATTGTCCGACCTATGTTGATATCAAATTCAATAGACCAAAGTCTAATACCTTTAAACGTAAAATTTATGATTATCAACAAATGGACATTAATGGTATACTTTTGGATATCGATAACATTGATACTAAAGATATGTTCTCTAGCAACAACGTGGATGATATTGCAAATAAGTTAACGACCACAATAAAGAATGCGTGCAACAAGAATATTCCAAACAAAACTGTTACTATTCGACCATCAGATCCACTCTGGATGAACAATCAAATTCGATCACTGATACGCACACGTAATAGACATCATAGATAGCCAAGTTGAAAAATTCAGCTATCTGTTGGACTCGATTTCGAAAAAGTAGAAATAAAGTTATCTCAGCAGTCAGATCGGCAAAACGAGAATACGCGAATAAACTAGACGTAATGATTAATCAATCCACTTCTGACAAAAATTGGTGGAAATTAGTTAATAATTACATGAAGAGAAATAAAAGTACTTCTATGTTTCCTCCTTTAATCCAAAATAATGTAGTCAGTGATGACTTACAAGATATAACTGAAACTTTAAATGATTATTTCACTAGGCAATCGCAAGTAGAAAATCCTGAGTCACAACCCCCTAATATCAACCAAAAATCAGTTAACAGTCTATCGGAAATTAGCCTTGATAACAGCGAAGTGTACGACGTCTTAATGTGTGTTAACACTACAAAAGCTTCCGGTCCAGATGGAATTGGTAATAGAATTCTTAAATTAATTGCGCGCAGTATTTCCCCCATTTTAACAGGACTTTTTAATATTTCACTTCAAAAAATGACATTTCCGGCATCGTGGAAAGAGGCAAGCGTTGTACCAATTCATACAAAAGGGTAGTGTCAATGACTGTTCAAACTACCGACCAATTGCTCTTACAAGCTGCGTAGCTAAAATATTTGAGTGTGTATCTTTAAACATGTTTTTAATTATCTGAAAGATAATGATATCTTATCAAACTTACAATCTGGGTTTATACCTGGTGATTCTTGTGTTAATCAACTGACTTATTTATATAATTTCATTGCGAAGGCAATGGACGAAGGTAAGGAAATATGTGCTGTATTCTGCGATATTAGCAAAGCCTTTGATCGAGTGTGGCACAAAGGTCTCTTGCATAAATTACATTCTTGTGGAATTAATGGCCCATTATTACAATGGTTTAAAAGTTATTAAGAAAATAGATCCCAGCGTGTAGTTATAAATGGCTATAGCTCGAATGTCAAGTCTGTAATGGCGAGCTTCCCGCAGGGCTCTGTATTAGGACCACTTTTGTTTTTGGTTTACATAAATGATATTGTTGAAGGCATCGATAGCAACATAAGATTATTTGCCGATGATACTTCCATCTATGTAATAATTGATGATCCTGACGCAGCAGCATATTGTCTTAATGACGACTTGATAAATATAGCAAACTGGGCAAAAACATGGAAAGTTGATTTTAACTCTTCCAAAACGATATCAATTTTATTTAGCAGAAAATCTAATCCAAAGCCACATCCAGGCTTGTTCTTTAATGACGTTGGAATAGAAGAAACCTCAAGTCATAAACACTTAGGTATAACTCTTCAAAATAACTGCTCATGGGATAACCATATAGACGATATCGTTAAAAAGGTAAGCCCTATGATCAACTGTTTAAGAAGTTTTAAATATAGGTTAACCAGAAACACCTTAAATCGTATGTATACATCATTTATTCTTCCAATATACGACTACTATAGCCATATATATGACAATTGCTCAAGAACACGGGCAAATATATTAGAATAAAAGTACCGAGGGTACAGAAGCTCACCTTAAAATGAATGATGTGGTAATATGGTTTAATTGTGTAACCATCTTTTATATGATAATTGATTATGGCTGCCATCATGATTTTTTTATCTTTTAAAATGCTATTCTTCTGTTGGAAACCACTAGAGCTTGAACAAACATTAATACAAGAATGATATAATCATGATTTGTTAACAAGCAGTAGGTTTTTGTATAACTTTTTTTTATATCTATGGCTAAATTGGTGACCATCTTGGACTTTTTAATCTTCAAAATGCTACTTTTATGTGGGCATCTGTATTAATTTCATTATAATATCTTGATTGGTTTAGGAGTATTCATTTAGTCACACTCTCAACTTCCAAAGAACTAAAAAGATGATGCACATAAACATTTGGAATATATCTCTCTGACACAAATCACAAATTCAGCTAGTGATAGGTCCAATTGCCAAAGTAAACTGTCTAGGTCAATGTCTCATGTAATTCTAACTGAAGATTTCTGAATATCTTAAATCTTGACATATGCATACATGGCATCTTACCCGATTTCGGCGGGTTTACCCGATTTCATGTGGCTTCACCCGCGTCCCCGATCGGGTATTGGAAAAACCCCGATTTTCAGAAAACTACCATAAATACCCGTTCGAGAAAGTGTGTTACCCATTATAATTGTTAAATGTTACAAATTTCCTAAATAATTCTTTGTATTTTATCAAAGTTTTAACACATGGTCGTCAAAGATACAGTCTCGAAAGCATGTTATTTTTTCCAAACCGGTGTTTCAGAAATTAGTTACGGCTTCGTTTTCACTCCACTTAAGTAGGTAATTCTTGATAAAATAAATTTACATGCATAACGAAATACAAATATTCAAACACGGTAGACTCAAAAAGAAACCAAAAACTGACTACCATAATCCAAAATATTCAATAATATCGCAATAGATCGAAGAATATGCGATGAATTTGTCAACTTTATCTGACAGCAATTATGAAAAGGAAACACCGTTTGAAATTGCAATCATATTTTCTTGACGACATATAGAAATTATAAATATTATTTCGAGCTAAGTATAACAATTATGTGTGTTTCTCTTCAAGTAATATGTCAATAAATAAATGAATTCATGGCATGTTTGTTATGAAATTAAATATAAAAAACATTCAACCAAAAACTTGTTTTATTCAGACATTCAATATTTTATCGGTAATATGTTGTCATGAAAATGTTACGACCGCATGTTATGTTGAACATTGCCATTTGACTTCGGCAGTTCGTGGTCCTGTTTTCATGCATCCTTTTGAAAAACGATTTAAACTTACGCTTTTGGGGAGCAAGTTGAGAAACTACAGATACATTCTATGATTATACTATCCAGTTTTGATAAAATTATTTACAAATTCGTCAAAATTTAAGTGCGTGAAACTCGCTAGCAATGTCGATAAACCGCAAGTCGTCAACAGACTAGTTATTTTTCAAGTGGTATAAGGTAAATATTTTTATCTCACTGTTGCGGAAATAGTTACAAACAAGGATTTATTTATAGAATTAGAAATGAGTCTATCTTGAGATTGACTAATAAAAACGATCTTTATTTATTTATTTCATTGTTGATTTTTTTTGTAAGTGGGTCTTCTTCATGAATTTTATCAGAATACTTGTTACATTTTCAATCAAATTTGATTATGCTATCAGAATGAAACACTCAAGTAATATTTAGATCAGCTTTATTATTTCAGATGATTGACTTACAATATTACAAGACATCTTAAAAAATATTTCAATTTTTAATGTCACATTGTGAAGTTTCTTTGGACAAAATATATCCATTGATAAAAAAAACCCTTTTAAACAACTAGTACTAAATAGTTATACAAATTTTTAATATATATATAATTAATTGAGCACTTTTTAAATTTATTTTTCAGATTAATATGTAAAAAACAGGTTCATTTTTTATATGATTTTGTTATGAAAACTACGAGCTTTAAAAACCCCCTTTGGGAGGGAAAAACCCCCATTTGAGACCCCAAAAACCCCCATGGGCATTTCGGAAAGATGCCATGTATGCATATGTTAGTGCAATCTGATTGGTCAGAATAGGCTAGCAACATGGGGGTTTATGCTAATTACTAGATATGCTGACCTATGATGACCTCTTGCACCTGCATGTAGCTTATGTAACTTATCCTCTTATGTAAGTTACTGTTATTCCAAATAGTGAGTGTCCTCCCCTCATTTCAATATGCAATACAGATACTCTTTAGAGGAGAGTTGCAGGAGAGGGGCTGGAAGGATAGATGGGGAAAGGGGGGGGGGGGGATAAGGGGGGATAGAAGGATTGTGGGATAGAAGAGAGGTTTGCAATGGAAGGACAGGAGAAAAAAGGGGAGGAGGGAAAGGGGGGATAGAAGGGGTGGGGGTAGAAGAGAAGTTTGCAATTGAAATAATCTGGAGGTCAACTCAGTAATATGTTTATTTTAGTATCTTAACTAACAGAGAGAATTGGTGAGAAAGACTTTGTAAAAAAAGAATTGTTCAGACAGCTGATCAATTAGTTTTGAAGATGAATATTAAATGATATCTTTTATTAGCATGACAAACAAAATAAAAGATAATTTGTTTGTTCATGAACCAAAATTTTCAATTTGGAATAAATTAATTGCATGGGAACAAAGGACTAAAAACCTAACAGTTAGTGTTGGGAGTGAACAAATTTAATCATTTTAAATGCTTTTGAAAAGGATTTGTTTGAATTGAATGATCATTATAATTATCTAGATAATCATTGTTCAGACCGTAGTCAGATATAGATGATTATAAAATGTATATTTATCCCTCACTGGTTATGTTATTTGCCATATATGAAGTGTCAGGAATTATGTAAAACGGAAAGGATTTATTAAAACAGTCATGCTTCAGGCTGTTCGCAGATAAAGATGATTCATACAGTTTTTTGTAACTGTATTTATAGTGTTGATAAATATTACAACAAGCGTATCAATACAAATATAATGACATTGATTTGATTGATCAGGAAATGTATTCTTTTCAATGAATTTCATGAAATCTAATTGAAAATTCAATATATAATTGACATATTGACCATCTTGGATTCTTGATAATAAAATAAATGTGTCTTTGTCAGGAATCACTATATAAAAAAATACTCACTTTTCAGAATGATATCTAATTGATTTAGTAGGAGTAGTACTTGGCCTGAAATCTAATTGAAAAATAATGACTTCTATGATGACATGTTGTTCCCAGAACCCCTTCAGCATGATACAATTATCATTTATTTTTACAGGTATTTATAAAACACATGGTATTATCATGTAGATTACTGAACATAAAAGCAGATTCTTGACTTGTTAATATTAACTCATCGTGCAGATTGTTGTACACAAAAGCTGATTCTTGACTTGTTTAAGTTATTTGTAAAAAGTATTACTATTGATAGAATACAAGTACACTTTTCATAAAGACAATTTATATACTTTCCATAAAGTCCATTATGTTCTATTTACCAATTAGGTCAGGATTACTATGCAATATACAAGCAGGCAGGGCTGCTAGCCCCAGAGAGTGTAGCAATTTGTGTATTTGGCTTTGTGTACGTATATTTGGAGAAGCATCCTAGTGTGCTGAGCTTGTAAACCTGAACTCTTGCTAAGCCCTTATGTGTGGTATTAAAAGACTTGACGGGAGAGAACATGAATTGTTGTGAAAAATAAATATAATTTCACAAAATATAGTTAGCTTATGTCCTAAATTGATTTTGTGTCAAGAAGAACTTCTTTTAGATATAGAAATGGTACAAATATGAGTAAAACACAGGAACTGGAACCTGATGCAAAATAACTCTTTCCACATCAACTTATCATGTAGATTGCTAAACACAAAACAAGTGACAAGTTTTGTGTAAGTTGTTATTCTTAGAAAGAACATATCACTGTCATGAGAATACAAGTCTAATTTCCATAACTCTTATTGCATACACATGGCCATATAGCATAATGCTCTACCATATCAATTGGGTCAGGTTGATTATGCAACAGACTAGCAGCTGACACTATGATGCTAGCAGCCTGTATTGGGATGTGTATTAGACAGCATAGTGGACTCAACAGAAATATCTGAACTCTGGTTGACCCCTTATGTGTGGTATTTAAAGGAATATAAGGGAGATACCATTGTTCAAAATCTAACATGATGTTTAATGTCATTGGGTTTTTGCAGCTAGTTGCCATAAATATTTTAAACAAATTAATTAATTACCGGGTATGTTTGTCTTTCATCTTAATGTTTTAGAAACACTTACAAATATAGAACAACTTGCATGACAATCTTAAATATTCCATATTCAAGATAATATTATGATCAGTAAGTTCAAATTAGAGAATGTATATAGTGCGAGTGATCACTTGATGAAAGCTTAAAATTTAGTAATAATGATGTGTCTTCTGCAGCTGAAAAGTCAATATGGATGCTATCACAGCCATCTTGGATTCTCAAAACTGAAACGTCTACCTTTGTGGGAGGAATCACAATAGGTATAACATACTACAATATGAAAATGATATCTAGATTGGTTTAGGAGAAGTAGTAATTTTCATGAAATCTCATTGAAAATTCAATATGGCTGCTATCGCGGCCATCTTGGATTCTCAAAACTGAAACGTCTACCTTTCTGTGCGGAATCACCATAGTTATAACATACTACAATTTCAGAATGATATCTAGATTGGTTTAGAAAGAGTAGTCTTTTCATGAAATCTAATTGAAAATTCAATATGGCTGCCATAGTGGCCATCTTGGATTCTCAAAACTGAAACGTCTACCTTTCTGTGAGGAATCACCATGGGTATAACATACTACAATTTCAGAATGATATCTAGATTGATTTAGAAAGAGTAGTCTTTTCATGAAATCTAATTGAAAATTCAATATGGCTGCCATAGTGGCCATCTTGGATTCTCAAAACTGAAACGTCTACCTTTCTGTGAGGAATCACCATGGGTATAACATACTACATTTTCAGAATGATATCTGCATTCGTTTAGGAGGAGTAGTCTTTTTCGTGAAATCTAATTGAAAATTCAATATGGCTGCCATGGCGGCCATCTTGGATTCTCAAAACTGAAACGTCTACCTTTCTGTGAGGAATCACCATGGGTATAACATACTACAATTTCAGAATGATATCTGGATTCGTTTAGGAGGAGTAGTCTTTTTCGTGAAATCTAATTGAAAATTCAATATGGGTGCCATAGCGGCCATCTTGGATTCTCAAAACTGAAACGTCTACCTTTCTGTGAGGAATCACCATGGGTATAACATACTACAATTTCAGAATGATATCTGCATTCGTTTAGGAGGAGTAGTCTTTTTCGTGAAATCTAATTGAAAATTCAATATGGCTGCCATGGCGGCCATCTTGGATTCTCAAAACTGAAACGTCTACCTTTCTGTGAGGAATCACCATGGGTATAACATACTACAATTTCAGAATGATATCTGGATTCGTTTAGGAGGAGTAGTCTTTTTCCTGAAAGTTTACGGACGGACGGACGGACAGACAGACAGACGGACGGACGGACGGACAGACAGACGGACGACGGACGAAGCGCCATGACATAAGCTCACATTTACTTTGTAAAGGTGAGCTAAAAACTGCAATTAGACGCTTTGCGGACTTGACAAAGCTGATTGCTCTTGCGGCCAAGCCACTTAGGACGCACTTCATTACTTTTTCGTCTGTTCAAGATTTGATTCAGTTAGATCCAACAAATTCTATTATGCAAATGGTTTTTCATTAGAAACAATCTTATATGGCCACCCATCTTTGAACACTGTTACACAATCTGAAATTCTAAAATCAGTACATCAATTTGTAATTGAAACTAAACGTTTTGACTAAACACGTATGATACTGACTGCGGATATCAAAAATGTATTCAGCCATCATCTCCAATGAATTTATGAATTTATTTCCAGTTTACTACCTGTATTATCATTCTTAGACACCATGTTTACTATATGTTGCTCTTGTCATGATCATGCTCATACATTTTTGTTGTTGGAGCGGTCTTTACATAAGCTCACACGAGCTTGTTGACCAATCCAGTTCATGTATCTTTTCTTGAAATAAATGCGTTTAAACCATATCTCTCTAGCCGAATCGGTAGAGTGGCCGACTCTCAACACAGAGCTCCCAGGTTAAAATAATAATAATAATAATAATAGGACATTTATAACGCGCATATATCCATACAGAAGTATGCTCAAAGCGCTACAATAAACAGGAAACAGTTCACAATTGGAAAGACGTCAGGAAGAGGTGAGTTTTTAGTCCAGAACGAAAAGCAGAGAAGTCACAAGTGTTCCGTAGAGACTGGGGAAGATCATTCCAGGCTATGGAGGCAGCATAGGCAAATGATCTGTTGCCATATTTAACACTGTTTACTTTGGGAACAAGCAGAAGATTTTTGTCTTGAGAGCGGAGGGATCTGATAGGTTTATATGGTTCGAGAAGGTTGGAGAGATAAGATGGTGCACTTCCGGATAGGCAGCGGAAGGTGAGACACAGGAGTTTGAAGCGTATCCGATACTCGATGGGAAGCCAATGGAGGGACTGAAGAATTGGAGATATGTGGTCAAACTTTCTTGATTTGGTGACGACACGTGCTGCAGAGTTTTGAATTCGTTGCAGTTTCTGAATTTGTGTTTTGTTTGCACCAGCCAGGAGAGAGTTACAGTAATCGAGGCGGGTTATAATGAGCGATAAGGCGAGCGACTTTGCTGCATCCATTGTCAGATACTGTCTGATAGAACTTATGTTGCGTATGTTTGCGAAGCAAACCCTGGAGATATGGGATATAAAATCCCAGGGGAGGTGATCTCACATACAGTTCTGTTACATTTGGCGCCAAACGTGGGCCCTCGGTAACTCCCTAGTGTTCACAACACCCTGAGTATATCAAACAGGTGCTTGATAACTCGAAATGGCTTGACTCGAGGACCAGCCACTTTTTGGAGGGCGTGTATGGGACAGGTTGAGATATATGCATTCCTACTGGCCTTTGCTAGAGGGATATCTCTTTAGCCGAATCGGTAGAGTGGCTGACACTCGATCCAGAGCTCCTGGGTTTGAATCCCGATGAAGGTGATCTCACAATCACTTATGTTACATTTGCATTAACAAATTATTAAAACTCAATGTTATCAATCGTAAACTTACATGATATGATCATTTGACGTCCAGTGTAAAGGACAAGATTAAGCCCCACATGATCATTTGACGTCCAGTGTAAAGGACAAGATTAAGCCCCACATGATCATTTGACGTTCAGTGTAAAGGACAAGATTAAGCCCCACATGATCATTTGACGTCCAGTGTAAAGGGCAAGATTAAGCCTCACATGACCATTTGACGTCCAGTGTAAAGGACAAGATTAAGCCTCACATGATCATTTGACGTCCAGTGTAAAGGACAAGATTAAGCCCCACATGATCATTTGACGTCCAGTGTAAAGGACAAGATTAAGCCCCACATGATCATTTGACGTCCAGTGTAAAGGACAAAATTAAGCCCCACATGATCATTTGACGTCCAGTGTAAAGGACAAGATTAAGCCCCACATGATCATTTGACGTCCAGTGTAAAGAGCAAGATTTAGCCTCACATGATCATTTGACGTCCAGTGTAAAGGACAAGATTTAGCCTCACATGATCATTTGACGTCCAGTGTAAAGGGCAAGATTTAGCCTCACATGATCATTTGACGTCCAGTGTAAAGGACAAGATTTAGCCCCACATGATCATTTGACGTCCAGTGTAAAGGGCAAGATTTAGCCCAACATGATCATTTGACGTCCAGTGTAAAGGACAAGATTTAGCCTCACATGATCATTTGACGTCCAGTGTAAAGGGCAAGATTTAGCCTCACATGATCATTTGACGTCCAGTGTAAAGGACAAGATTTAGCCCCACATGATCATTTGACGTCCAGTGTAAAGGGCAAGATTAAGCCCCACATGATCATTTGACGTCCAGTGTAAAGGACAAGATTTAGCCCCACATGATCATTTGACGTCCAGTGTAAAGGACAAGATTTAGCCCCACATGATCATTTGACGTCCAGTGTAAAGGGCAAGATTTAGCCCCACATGATCATTTGACGTCCAGTGTAAAGGACAAGATTTAGCCTCACATGATCATTTGACGTCCAGTGTAAAGGGCAAGATTTAGCCTCACATGATCATTTGACGTCCAGTGTAAAGGACAAGATTTAGCCCCACATGATCATTTGACGTCCAGTGTAAAGGGCAAGATTAAGCCCCACATGATCATTTGACGTCCAGTGTAAAGGACAAGATTTAGCCCCACATGATCATTTGACGTCCATTGTAAAGGACAAGAATTAGCCTCACATGATCATTTGACGTCCAGTGTAAAGGACAACATTTAGCCTCACATGATCATTTGACGTCCAGTGTAAAGGACAACATTTAGCCTCACATGATCATTTGACGTCCAGTGTAAAGGACAAGATTAAGCCCCACATGATCATTTGACGTCCAGTGTAAAGGGCAAGATTTAGCCTCACATGATCATTTGACGTCCAGTGTAAAGGACAAGATTAAGCCCCACATGATCATTTGACGTCCAGTGTAAAGGGCAAGATTTAGCCCCACATGATCATTTGACGTCCAGTGTAAAGGACAAGATTTAGCCCCACATGATCATTTGACGTCCAGTGTAAAGGGCAAGATTTAGCCCCACATGATCATTTGACGTCCAGTGTAAAGGGCAAGATTAAGTCTCACATGATCATTTGACGTCCAGTGTAAAGGACAAGATTAAGCCCTAGATGATCATTTGACGTCCAGTGTAAAGGACAAAATTTAGCCCTAGATGTCCCATTCAATCTCTTTTTAACTAAGTTTGAATCATCAAAACAAGTCCATGCTAAAGTAATGCAGCGGATCATATACATGGATACTTTATCAGGTTTGTTTTTTTCATGTTCGTACGAGTTAAAGGGACACTAAGTGTTTTGATGTTTCTAATACAACATTTTATTCAAAACACCTATAAATTGTATCAATTGGTAGATAAATCTTTGAACTACAATTAGGTATATGAGAGTATGCTCACAAATCACAATAAGTCAATGTTATTATGTTCAAAGGACATTTATTGTAACCGGAAGCGCGCGCTAGTGAATTGTGATGTCATTGAGCAGATTTCCAATATTTGCGTAATCCGTCAGCCCGCCTATTATCATCCGCAATATCAATATATTACTAACAAATACCAACATTATATTACCCAGATAACAATAAATTATTTAAAGATTGTTAATATTGAATTACCAATTAACTTAACATTCTTCTAAACATTCCATGTAGCTTTTCTTTTCCTTTTCACTCGTTGACATCTGTGTTTACATTCAGTGTGTTAGCAGACTACAACATGGATATAGTAAATTTGTAACCAAATGAACTTGTACCGGAAACGTTTCCTCATTTTATGAAATCTTTCTTAAACAATAAAGGCTATTTAGGCTAAATACACTCATTATAGCATACATCGCACGTTCTGATTTTGAAATTATTTCAATGTGTAAAAATATTCTTTATTTACCCTCAATATATTGTCAATAAATATTTAACTTCCAAACATAATTTATAGATATGAGATCAAAATTGAGAGTCAAAATCACGTGGATTACAGACCTCGATAACTCGAGTTGTGCAGTCACTCTTCCGTATATGGCTCACCGTAGAGTAATTTTTTCAGATGAGAACGAATATTCCTGATATCGTTTATAATCTTTCGAATTTTGAAAGAACAAGTTGAAGTAATTTACATAAATTGATTATATTACCTACCGATGACGAATTTAGTTATAATAACTCGGCCCTTAACGGAATGAAAAACTGCCTAATTTGCATATAATTTGCGACTCGAGCTGTTATCCACGTGATTTTGACTCGCTCAATTTTGATCTCATATCTAAAAAAATATGTTTGGAAGTTAGATATTTATTGACAATATATTAAGGGCAAATATAGAGTATTTTTACACATTGAAATAATTTCAAAATCTGAACGTCGATGTATGCTATAGGGAGTATTTAGCCTAAATAGCCTTTATATTGTAAGAAAAAATACTAAAATGGTAAACATATCACTAACGACTAATAAATCATCAAATGGACTGCGGATACGTGTTCAGCGTTTTGTTGTAGGGACGAGTTTCTTTTCGGTACGAATTCCCAATGGGAAAAGCTTCATTTTGGGTACGAATTCACCCACTGCAACTATGACCACAATGTTTTGCGCAAGAAAGTTATAAACTCGATCTATTTATATCCTGGGGAAACACCTCTGCTAATTATTTCGGTTTCTTAGCTTATTTTAGCTCAAACTAAATGTTGATAATTTGTTTGTATACGTTTCAATGAGATAGATCTTTAGCAATATTCTTAAATTTGTATCAAAACACTTAATGTCCCTTTAAAGGGGGTCTCCAACTTCTAATTTTTAACTTCCAGTGTTTTATTAGCAAGGCCCTCTCCGACCCTTTCGGGGCCTCGCTAATAAAACACTGGAAGTTTAAAAAAATAAGGGGGGTCTCCAACTTCTAATTTTTAACTTCCAGTGTTTTATTCATTCAATATTTCGTAAAAAATATGATTAGATGACAGAGAAGCAACCATAACAGTTTATAGTCTTTCTATTCATAACTTGCTAGAGTAGGGTGCTGCACAGTTAAAACAGCGCAGAGTAGGCAGCACACTGATCGAGATTTACGACTCTCTCGGTGCCTCGCTAATAAAACACTGGAAGTTAAAAATTAGAAGTTGGAGACCCTCTTTATTAACAAAACTGTTCCTACAAATACAACCAAAACAGTGTCAGGTTGTGATTAAAATTCATATACAGTCGGCTGTTTAGATAGATAATACAATTATGCAAATTATTTATGCTGTGTGTTTTGATCAGGGAAATTCTCTTGGCAAAGTGACAGCTTGGTTATATCAGTGATGATTCTCTTGTTTACACAGAATCGTGTCTAGAGAGCATGCTCCAAGATGATACCATGATTTAAAAAGTATAATCTTTTTATGACATTTGAGTTATCATAAAGTGACATTTAATCCATTAATTCACTAAATCTAATTCAATACAACCGCGTGTTTCTCAATTATTAGCAAAACATAAGCTGTTGTTTTTGTCAAATGCGTAATGAAGAAGGCGTTTTATGGCATTTCGTTTTTAAAAATACAAACCACTCACCGGTCATGCACGTAATTTCGTTGGTTACGTATCTGAGATGTATCCAATATGTAAATGATATAGGCACATGTAAAGTGAACCTAGGCTTTACACGAGATTGGGTTCGACGCAACTCAAAATTAAAACCGACCTTCACCTTTCCCCGCAACACATTCGGATTCTGCTGCACTAATTTTGTACCTCGGCGATGCTCGTCAGTATTCGATTTTCCGAATGTCTTAAATGTAGTTAACGCATTTTAATTCACAGAAATAGTAATAGAATACTTTTCTTTGATTAATATCATATATGGATATAGATACAAGTTTTGCGGGGTTTTTTTATCAATGCGCTAAGTCATCTTCGTGTGTATGTTTGCCTTATATAAACTCCCTCTTACGAATCTAAGTGGTTTAAAATTCCGAGTCAGAAGGGACATTTTGGTTTCTCATCAATTGATCATGAAATAAAAAGATGTTCTCAAACAAAGCCTCATGTAATATACCTTAAATTATACCATGACTAACGCCGGGGTTTTTGTATCGTCTTCCCAGTTTCTTTGCGGACTCATGTGACCACGGCACGAAGTAGATTAAATTAACCTTTGTCTACGTAACATCTAAAAATATAGAGTATAGAAGTCAATGTATGAAAGTGTTCGTGTGTATATATGCAGACCTTCATTATAATGTCCATTTTAGGATATGTTTGTACATGAATACTTAATGAATAAAATGAAATATGAGAAAATATATCACAACTTAAGAATAGAATAACAAGTAGATAGAATGTTCCCTATCTTCGCTCAATTAATTGGTTGCATATATCGAAGTCAATCTCCGGGTCGTAAATTATGCGTCATTTATTGTTTGTGATTAAAGTTCTTTGGTAAACATAATGAACTAAACAAGTTCAGGCATACCAAAGAAGACAGACAGACAGAAAGTTTTATTTCTCAACCATCAAACGGTGGTACATGAGAATATAAACAATACAAATAAGTTATAAAATATATACATGACAAGTGACTGGACAGGTTTACTGAGAATTACTTAAATAATCTACACAATTCATTAATGAATATCTTCAATTGCAAGAAACACTGGTATTTGGTCATTATAATTTAATTGGGGCGAATCGACCCGGGGGACGAACTGTTTTTGGAGCGAACTTACCCGAGACCGAGCTAGGTGTTCAATGTTACATTAACCCTCTCCAAGTAAATCTTACCTGAACATGAGGTTGAGGTCTATAACTATTTAACACACTTGCTACACAACATAAATCTAAATCGTACTACCGGGTATATTACAAAACGTTCGTTGAAATAAACTGCCGTCCATAAGAAACTTTGCCACGTTTTGTAATCATAATTGGATTGGATCTTAAACACATTGTCAATTAATTCCAACAAAAATTCTGAACTTTGGTTTCCCAAAAAAAGGAACAGTTTTCTAAATCCTAAATTGATAATCATGAAATACAATTTCTTTACGGCAAAACAACAAAGTAAGTTTAGAAAAATGCTATACATTAAAAATGACATCCACAGATATTCTGCTTATACTGACTGCATGGCTTGTCATCATGCACGTCACAAGAGATCCGTATCATACGATAAATTTAAAGAACAATTCCAAACGATTATTTATTAAATTTATCATGTACATCCTAAGATAAGTTTAAAAATCTTCAATCTTTTATCAGAAACTATACACCCTGTCCAATCTACGATTTTCTGTAAAGTAAAGTTATCAAAAGAAAAAACCTTTTGTAAATATTCTTATTTAAGAACGAAAAACGATAAAAGTTAGAAACAAAGGACACCATTTCTTTAAACAACTAACCAACCAAAATAGGGGGTGATGAGGTGGGTATCCAACCTTTCACTTAATTAACCTAAAATTCTCCAGATGTTTGTTTTAAATTATTTTACGCGATAATTTCTTTATAGTTATAAAGTGTTACTTTTGTACCAGGTATGAGCAATCAGCTTGTTCATAAATCAGATGGTTTAGATTATAAGTCTAACATGTCATACTGAACCGTTTTTGAGTCATGCAATCGGTGACAGGTCTTGGGAGCTAAACAATCGCAGTTAAATTTCTTTATTGCATGAGGATCTCGATGTTCTTAACTCTAATGAAATTAGCAACGTATCTTTGTGACCAATTACTGATAACACCTGTCAAGGCTCTCCTAGAGCACGAGAACTAGTGTGTCTAATACAGTCTAAGTAAACCTAGCCTCAATATTATCAGTTTCACTCCTATACTGAGTCTAGGAAAGGCCTAGTAGAGGGTCGCGCGTCAGCCCACGTACGGAATTGACTAATCAGAACTCACCTTACCAAGCCACAATAGTCTGCCTTCGCACGTATAACGTTGGAGGGCCATAGGTCGCAGAAAGGTCGGCTGACGCGACCCTCTACTAGACTTTTCTAGACTCAGTATAGGAGTGAAACGGAAAATATTGAGGCTAGGTTTACTAAGACTGGTGTCTAACAGTCCCTGAAACAAAATATCTTTGAAGACCAACGCAAGCCTACATTATTGGAGTAAGTCTCATTCACTGATGTTTCAAGCTGAAAATGAACGACTTCACTGGGCTCCTTTCGCATTTTATATTAAATAGATAGAATTAGAGATATTTTAATTTCAGTGACTAAAATTTAGTCTGCAGGAGAACATAACAACATGCCGACCTTTGATGTGAACATCACTTAGAATTAATGGTCTTACGTAAACTATATCAACCTTCTTACATAGAGATTATTACCCGATCCTAGGAAGTGTGTCATATGCCTTTAACGAAACGAGTGTGAATTTTTGTATTACCCGAGCGAGAGCGAGAGTTACACACAAATTTGCACGAGTTTCGTAAAAGTCATACGCCACACTTGCGAAAGTAATAATTTCTTTATTACCGATTCTATACAGTTTACCATCTTAGAAATATCCAAGAAACGGGCCGCTTCCCTCGGGACGGCCGGCTACAGTGACGTCACGAACAATGGTTTTATGACGTCACAGGCAAAAAAATACGGGAACTGGCGCTACAACATTCGTTGCTAGGCAAAAGTGATATGTGCACTAGTGCTCATATCGAAAATAGTACGTTTTTGATTAAACGTCATTATTTTTACTTACCGTAGACAAGTGACCTTAGCCTTGTTAGCCATATAACATGTAATCGACTCATTCCCACAGAAGTAATGAAAACATCATTACACAGATCAATCAGAGTTACCCGCCCGTCACTAGTCCACTGTGTGGCGTGACCTGTCATCCAATTAGAATCATTCACATTACCTAGGAGTCCCAATTAACGACGGATGCGTAAGAGGGGAGGAGGGACGGGTATGACAACGGTCACTTGTCTACGGTAAGTAAAAATAATGACGTTTAATCAAAAACGTACTATTATTTAGTTACTAACCTCCGACAAGTGACCTTAGCCTGATACCACTGTAGGAGGCGGGTAGAATTCGTCGCATAGCGGTAACTCTCAAGATTGCTCTGATGATCGGCGACCTAGCGAGCGGCCGTTCTAATGAGGATTAATTGTCTGACCTCTCGCGGTCGACGATCCCTAATTAAAACACCACAAAACCACTTTAACCATTCAACAAACAAGTTTATTAAATGAGTTAAGAGCCCCTCTCAACTCGTGAGGCCCCGTTAGCGTGGATGGTTGCCCCCCGTGGTTCGCTGCTGGGCAAAGACCTGCCCCCCCAGACGGGCTACGCCCTCCAGGTCCTCCGTGGAGACATCGCGCAGGTAATGGTTGGCGAACACCAAGCCCGACTTCCAGAAGCAGCCGGCCATGATGTCCGCCACTGACAAGTTGCTGTGCAGGGCCATAGTCGCCGATATGGCCCTGATCTCATGCGGGTTGGTCCGCGCCGGCGCCGGCAGTCCAGCCGCCTTGTAGGCGTCCACTACTGCCGACCTGAGATAAACTCCCAGCTGCCTCTTGTCCAACTCCTTTGAGCTTGTCTGGGAGTGAGGCAAGAAGAGCCTGCGCCTCCCCTGTCTCAGCGTGCGCGTCTTTTCCACGTAGATGCGCAGAGCGCGTACCGGACAGAGGAGGCGTTCCTGTTCGTCCGTAGGCTCGATAGCCGAGGAGATTGACGGCAGTGTGAACGTCCGTCCACGCTCGTCAGCGTGTGGCGGCCATCCACGTTCCTGTACGTCCTAATGAGCTCCTTAAGGACCGAGGTGTTCAAGTCGGGGTCCTTTTTGCGAAGGACGGACAAAATGGCCGCGAGGTTCGTGTTGATGGAGGAAGCCTTAAGCTTCCTAACTGTGCGTAGGTGGACCAGGTAATCCGCAACCTGGGGCACCGTTACCGACCACACATCGAACCCCAAACGTTGAGAGACGGCCTCCAACGGCCCCGTCCCGAACCTCTACCGCTGCCGGCGGCAGGAGAGGAGGCGCCCAGGAGTCACCTCTTCTTGTGGGTTCCTCCATAGGCGCGTCCCTTACCCTGCAACTTGCTGGGTGACCTTTTGGAGAGGGGCCGGCGTTGTAGCCGCCGCGGCCCTTGCCTGGCCGGCCCCCGTCCCTAAAGGAAACACCGCCGGTCCTAGAGCCGGCGGGGGATTGCGGAGTGCCACCCTTCCGCTTCTTGGGTGTCGTCACCGCCGAAGAGACCCTGCCACCTCCCGCTGCCAAACGGTTGGTGAGCTCCTGTTGTTGGGTCTCCTGGCGGTGTCGCAGAGCCTCTGCGACTTGTCCGTCGAACAGCGTCGACGACTCTGCTGGAGCGCTCCTGAGGCGGGTGCGCATCTCCGCCGGGAGATTTGTACGCGCGAGAAATCCGTCCCGCCTCAGGTTAGTGACCCCCGCTGAGATGCGGGAGGCACTTAGCATGATTTGGGCTAGGTTCCCTGCCACGGAACCGAACCCCCGATACAGTGCTCTCGCCCCTTTCTCCATCCCCGCCTCCTTGGAGAAGGCGGCCATGGCCTGACAAGCATGGGCGACGGAGTTCGCCATGCCCAGAATGCTTCTGGCCTCCTTGTCCAGGTGGGACAGGTGCCCGTCAGACACTGAATGGCCGACTCCTGGCGCTGCCACACGCCTGATGTCGTCATCCAAGACGGGGGGAGAAAGCGGTATGGGAGAAGAGGCGACCGGGAGCCCCGACCTCTGACGATCCGAGATCACCAGAGGCGGAACAAGACGGCCCGGCGCCGCGGATGACACGTGGGTGTCAAAATCCTTAGCTGCTGTCAGGTGAAGGCGGTGGGGAGGGAAGCGGACGCTTCGCGGGCTCACTACCTCCTCCTCCTGACAGAAGGTCTCGAAACGTGCCTGTTTCGAAAAACTACACTCTTCGTCCACCTCCTGTAGGGTCAGCTGACACCAGTCAGCGATGGCCGCCATCCTCTCACCCTGATCAGGTGCCTCCTCCTCACGTAGGCCGCCTGCGGCGGACAACGGAGGAACGCGAGGGGGGGAACCCCCGCGGTTCTGTCCCCAGACAGCGACCCTGGTGAGGGAGGCACTGACGTGTCTGATGGGGAGGGAGGCGGCGACACCAGCGTCACCCGGCGGACGCGCCTGGTGGGCGGCGTCACAGGAGGTGGCGAAGGCGGGGCCTTCCCGCCTTGATCCTCAGATCTTTTCTGGGAGAACTCCTCCAACATCGACTTGACCGATGTGAGTACATCATCCTTAAACGCCTTGGCGTCGAAGGAAGCGTGGTGCGACTCCCTGGCGCGCTTCTTTGCCTTCTTCGCCTTCTTCCGTCGCTCCTCCCGAGGGGGGGAGGGGGGACAGTGATCAGAAGGCTCCTCTGGTGACGAGTCACGAGGCGGTGACGCGTCAGGGAGCAAGTCCCGAGACAGCGGGTCGCGGACCGACTTGTCCGAACGGAGGGACCCCACGTCCGACGCCAGGGAGGACGGCAAGTCAAACTCCCCTGCGTCCTCGGAAATGATGAGGTCCGACCTCTCCGGCGACACGCGCCTGCCTGCGGCGGCAGACGAACCCGGGGTGGGGCGCCTAGTGAACTTGCAGCGGCTCTGCGACTCGCTCTTCCGGATGGAAGAGAGGTAACGCCTGTGCTGCTCTGGGGAGAGATCCTCGCACTCTGCACACCGGTTATCCGCCGGGCAAGTGTTCCTGCACAGGCGACAGACGTCTGCTAGGCGATAGATCTCTTAGGCGCCTGGACGGGTGCTTGCCGCCTGCCGCCTGCCGTCTTCTAGGCGAGGGATCTCTTAGGCGTCTGGACGGGCGCTTGCCGCCTGCCGCCTGCCGTCTTCTTGACGGGGTTATTGGATAGGCGCGTGCCGCCTACCGCCTACCGTCTGCCGCCTGCCGTCTTCTTGACACTCGCGCCCTAGGGCCCCTTGGATTGTAGGTCGCGCTTGTCGCCTCACAGGAGATGGACTTAGTTCGCTGCGACTCAGCGACAGCGGGGATACTTAACTAATGGTAAGTAATAGAGTCAGAAACAACAAAACACGTTAATTATATAGCTCAATACAATCGGGAGAGATACAGAAACACGTCTGCACACTACCGACTCTGTAATGTGAATGATTCTAATTGGATGACAGGTCACGCCACACAGTGGACTAGTGACGGGCGGGTAACTCTGATTGATCTGTGTAATGATGTTTTCATTACTTCTGTGGGAATGAGTCGATTACATGTTATATGGCCAACAAGGCTAAGGTCACTTGTCGGAGGTTAGTAACTAAATAATATGTCACCACTTATTTTTAACCGTATGGGTAATAAAGTGAAATAACATCTGTGTGTCAGGGTAGTCAAATATCCTCATAACGTTTCTGTATTGCCGCAGTAAGTTACCAATAGAAATTAATGAACAATATGACGATTCTTGAAATTAGGGTAATTGTTGCTTATTTTTGTCAATTTTCAGAGAGGATTCTCGATATGTTTGCTACGCCGGTAGCCCCTTTTAGATGTTGTTAGATGGCTTTTACCAAGAGTGGTTATGAACACTTATGAAACATTTGCGTCACGTGACCCAGCATCAGCACCAAGGTCAGGTGATTTTGACTTTATAATTTAATAAAAAATGCATGGAAATTGTTCAATTTAAAGATTAAATCATGAAATTTTAGGTTTCAACTATGTCATTGCGAGGTCGACTGACAGTATCCATATACTTTATGGGATTTCGTTTTAAAATGGTAAACCATCTTTTGGACGTCAGTTTATTCATAAGGTTATGTTTTGACACATATCGGAGATACGTAGGCATGAGCCTATCATTCTGCACGTGCATTACGCTGAAATGCACAAGCGGTACCGTACAAGCTACCGCATGCAGTTGATTGCGTAACGATTTTCAAAAAGATCGCTTTTGACGAAACTTTTGTTTATATATATATTTAGTATCAGCGAGTTTTTATAATCATCAGTTAAAAGTTCATGGCAAAATCATTTGTTCATGGAATTATGCTATTTTCAACTCGACCCCGCGTGGTCTTATGGTTTCTTGGCGTAAAAACCAACTAGTCACAGTTTGGCCCCATGTTTGACTGACACA
Source organism: Steromphala cineraria (assembly GCA_916613615.1). Lineage (NCBI taxonomy): Eukaryota > Metazoa > Mollusca > Gastropoda > Trochida > Trochidae > Steromphala > Steromphala cineraria. The sequence continues at coordinate 13,887,895 of OU744721.1, forward strand.
TTTGTGAATGTCGTGAGTTGGAACAATGTAATTTTAGGTAATGTCTTACTTTCGTTTTGAAAAGCAAAATTCAACTTAAATTAATTTCGGTAATCAAAATATCATTTACATTTATCGAGTATTCACGGCTTTTCCGGGTGTTCGTGATGAACAGCGGACACAGCCTATTATGGAAAAGGAATGTTTGAACAACACAAATGGAGCTTGTGTATAAGATTTCTTGTTTCTGGTAATTTTAGATTAATCTTTTTACGATATCATAGTCCCAACAGACTGTTTAACTATCAGTAAATACCAAGTTGGCTTACTCGATTACTAACCTGATTGTAATCACGCCGCCGATTCCGAGGGCAAGGGCATTCTTTGACAAGATGCCGAGAGTGAGCTCCTTATCTTTCTTATAAACCGGAACATATCGTGCACATATTTTAATTTCTAGATCGCTCTCCTAGTCCTGTTATAAATGGAAAAGAAACACCCATAAAACCACACTTCAATCATTCAAGTCGTAGGTTGAAGTGGACCTAAGAAGCCTTTGTGGCGCAGTGGTATAACATTTTGGTATCTGTGCAGTAGCACTCGGGTTTTGAATTCGAGACGCTCTATATTGCCATAAAACATCCTTATCAATATTTGAGTTTGGAGTTATATTTCAAAAGACTTAGTTATTCATACGCTAACTTTCATCCTTAAGTAAACAACTCAACATATCAATATGATCGACATTTGAAACAGGAGTTTCTCCAGTTCTTGTGTACATTGACACGTTCACAAAAAGATTCTGCTGTAAAGAGTGATTCCGATTTATGCAGTGTTATTTTGTGAGTGCGTTACCAACAGACTCTGCTTGGTCAGTGAATACTTGAACATGAGGATACATGTGGCTGGAATACTTGAACATGAGGATACATGTGGCTGGAATACTTGAACATGAGGATACATGTTGCTGGAATACTTGAACATGAGGATACATGTTGCTGGAATACTTGAACACGAGGATACATGTTGATGGAATACTTGAACATGAGGAAACATGTTGCTGGAATACTTGAACATGAGGATACATGTGGCTGGAATACTTGAACATGAGGATACATGTTGCTGGAATACTTGAACATGAGGATACATGTGGCTGGAATACTTGAACATGAGGAAACATGTTGCTGGAATACTTGAATATGAGGAAACATGTTGCTGGAATACTTGAACATGAGGAAACATGTTGCTGGAATACTTGAACATGAGGAAACATGTTGCTGGAATACTTGAACATGAGGATACATGTTGCTGGAATACTTGAACATGAGGATACATGTTGCTGGAATACTTGAACATGAGGATACATGTGGCTGGAATACTTGAACATGAGGAAACATGTTGCTGGAATACTTGAACATGAGGAAACATGTTGCTGGAATACTTGAACATGAGGATACATGTTGCTGGAATACTTGAACATGAGGATACATGTGGCTGGAATACTTGAATATGAGGAAACATGTTGCTGGAATACTTGAACATGAGGAAACATTTTGCTGGAATACTTGAACATGAGGAAACATGTTGCTGGAATACTTGAACATGAGGAAACATTTTGCTGGAATACTTGAACATGAGGAAACATGTTGCTGGAATACTTGAACATGAGGAAACATGTTGCTGGAATACTTGAACATGAGGAAACATGTTGCTGGAATACTTGAACATGAGGTTGATAAATGCCTAAAATGAATACATTTAGTGGTTGTCTTTCAAGATTTGAAAAGCATCAACAAATTTGTTTAGAAGAATTTAAATCCCGCTCTTGCTGGGTAATTGCCAATCTGATGGAACATAAATTTAGCACTTGTATAACATTGTTTTTGGTATTATAGTGTTATATGTCACAGACATAAATATTGCAGTTTCGACTATGGCTTTGACTTTGACAAGGTCCGGCCTTGTTGAATAATGTTCAATGCATGCATCACTCACAATAATGAATAAATAACAAGCAAGACACTGGAACAGTTTGATATCTTTACTGCATTAGCTAGCTAGCAGAAGACAACAACACTACAGGAAGCAATGGAATTGAGCTGAGAGGCAGTCTTAGTAAACCGAGCCTCAATAACACTCCCTATAACTCCCATATTGAGTCTAGTTAGGTGTAGTAAAGGCTCGGATCAGTCGAATGATCGAATTGACCAAGCAGGGCTCGACTTACCATGCCTCAATATCTTCTTTCGCACAGATAACGTTATAGGGTCATAGATCGCCAGATCGAGGAAAGGTCGGCTGACGGGACCTCTTATTGTATCTTGCTAGACTCAGTATGGGAGTATAGCGAGTATTATTGAGGGTAGATTTACTTAGACTGGCCGGGAGGAGTATCACTGACAGATGATAGTACCTTATTTAGCTTCTGATTCTGTCATTAGATCTTGTAACATAGGATATTAAATATGTGATAAAGACAGATTTATGGATGCAATCTATGAAAATAAGTCCTGTCTAACTCTTGCCTTTTCAATGCTTTGTGTTAATTTTTACTAATTGAAAATAAGACTTGACAAAATTAATTATATGAGAGTTTATGATAGTTGTTCACATCTTTAAGTTCATTGATTATCTTGGCTACATTTTCGAATGTAGAACATTTCCTTCTCGTTAATTTGAAAAATCATGTTGGAAGATTGTTTAGCAGCTAAAATGGTAAAATGTGCTAAGAACTAAACCATAGACATATTCTGAACACAACTTCGTTTAAAGATAAGAACCCAGAACCCCTGATTGTCTTCTTTCTTATTTAACAGCCTCCAGTTCATCAAGGAACATAGGGTACTGAAGATGGATATGACTATATAGTGAAACAAAACCTTGAATACCATCTTGATAAGTGAAACAAAACCTTGAATACCATCTTGATAAGTGAAACAAAACCTTGAATACAATCTTGACAAGTGAAACAAAACCTTGAATACCATCTTGACAAGTGAAACAAAACCTTGAATACCATCTTGACAAGTGAAACAAAACCTTGAATACAATCTTGACAAGTGAAACAAAACCTTGAATACCATCTTGACAAGTGAAACAAAACCTTGAATACCATCTTGATAAGTGAAACAAAACCTTGAATACAATCTTGACAAGTGAAACAAAACCTTGAATACAATCTTGACAAGTGAAACAAAACCTTGAATACCATCTTGATAAGTGAAATAAAACCTTGAATACCATCTTGATAAGTGAAACAAAACCTTGAATACAATCTTGACAAGTGAAACAAAACCTTGAATACCATCTTGATAAGTGAAACAAAACCTTGAATACAATCTTGACAAGTGAAACAAAACCTTGAATACCATCTTGATAAGTGAAACAAAACCTTGAATACCATCTTGATAAGTGAAACAAAACCTTGAATACAATCTTGTTTCAAAACCTTGGTTCATTTACCCTGATTCATCAGTGTAATTGAATGCTCAGAACTCCTACATTACCCTGGTATCTATCAATGCCTTAAATTGATAAATACATAACCAGCCAATGTTATAACTGGCATCTAATATCACCACCATCAGAGTAGATATAGACTCAGACTGAAGTTGATATGTTCTTATAGTGAACATAATAATTGTTTTTGAGAATTATATTTTTTTCAGAGACTGAATATACTTCCATCAGATAGGTAATTGCTTCAAACCTTACCACATTTCTAGTAGATATAAATTACACGCTATTATTTTGTGGATGAAAACATATGTTACAGATGTGGAGCACGGTGGTGTAGTGGTTAGCGTGCTGGCCTGTCACGCCGAAGGCCCGGGTTCGAATCCCGGTGGAGACACCAAAAATTTGTAACCTGGGCTTAACACTGTGTAGTGTCCTTGGGCAAGGCACTTCATCCACATTGCACTCAGTTCACCCAGCTGTATAAATGGGTACCTGAAAGTACGGACCTATATGGTCGCGCGAGGCGCTTAGTAGCTTGACTCGAAAGTACTATTCATTCAGGGTAATAATATACATTGCATCGCCATGTGTATCGCCGTTGAGCAGTCCTGGACTGGATACTAGGCGTTAAAATTAGTATTATTATTATTATTATTATTACAGATGAACATGACCAACAAGCCAAATGTTGAGGAATTTGGTCTGATATATACCAGGGTACTATAGGAGCTCTATGGATACAAACATGCTGAAGTAGCAGGATTTTGGTTAGATCAGGGAAACACCCTTCAAGAGACACAGAGTATGTTGATAGGATAACATATGTAAAATTTTGAAATAGATGTTATTATATCGGGAACCACTAACTGTTAATGAAAATAACAAGTTAAAGGTCAATCAGTATATTTGAGCAAAAATACGGCCATTCAAAGTCGGGATTTTGATCGAAAACCGGACAATGTGGCGCGAATTGCGCTCACAAATTGCTCACAAATTCGCCAAACGTAATTTTGAAACCTTGTCATAAGCTGACAGGAAGATATATTCGATTCGATAGTGTTTATTAGGTATTGTAACTAATAGGTAGATTAATTGGATGCATAATTTCGAATATTAAACTTATTTTAGATGTTTTCTTGATTTTTCCATATAATCAAGCATTTTAGAGATATTATGCATAATTTGATATATTTGTAAGTCCAGTGATGAGATATGAACTTCAATCAGCATATAAGATAGTTTGTAGCTTATCAAAACCAAATAAAATGTTAAGAAAGATACTCTGTGTCACTTTAACCTGTTGATGTCTCTCATGAACCAGCTTATTTGGACCACCACTACAAGCTTGTCATATCACTTGACATTTACAACACAATTTTATAGGAGGCAATTTCTATAACAAATATAATATAGGGAACAAAGAATGAAGACAAAAAATTAAATTTTCTACAAATATTGGGTGACCAAACAAAGCTCAATGAGCACCCCATAAAACCTCTGATTATTTCCATGCTAAAGTTGGTATCATTACATGAAATTTTAACTAATTCTCAAGCATTCACAGCCTTAGTTTTTTAACTCAGTTTTTGTAATGGTTATTTCATAAGTGTTTTATTTGAGTTGTTACAATATTATGAAGTATTGAGAATACAGGTACTCCTAGATTTATTTTGTAATATGACACCCTATAGCAAATACTTTTCATTGACATATAATTTGGCCCCAAAAATTCAAGGTGTTTGTTAAAAGTTTGAATAAAATACCATGAATATAGTCTATCATTCTTGAATTCTATCATTCTTTTATATAACAATAAATAATTAATTTTCATATCATGAAGCTGTATCATCACTACTAATTTTTTTGAATGATAAGATAATTTTTTTTTTCAAAAATGACAAAATTATATCCCTAAAGGTTCCTTCAAGTAAATGAGGGAATCTCATCATAAATATGAAAGAACTCAATGATGCTTAAATGTACAGGAATTAAATATAATTAGAAAATTATATGTATAATCTACCATTCATGGCTATATTATGCTGTAAATCACTCCATGAAATAAAACTCATAACAATTTTGTGTCAAGACATATTCCAATTAGTTGAAAGTTTCATAAAAACATAGCTTAAAAGTGCAGTGAATACACAATACTCAAGCAGTCTTTTTCTTACAGACCGTTTTCTTAGACAATATGGATGTTATAATTTCCTTTTATTCCCTAAGTAACCATAGAATTATGTAAATTGTAAATCATGAAAATATAAAGCTGTTGCTTGATAAACCAGAAAGAAAAACTAACACTGGTTATGAAGCATGAAGGTTTTATTCTGAGTTATTCATTCTATGCAGTAATAGAAATATGTCAGCCATTTATAACAGATCATGGAGTGAGCGTAAGAACAAATTTATTCTTGGAAAATATATATAACCCACTAAAATATGATTATAATATTCCATTATAACAAGGACACAAGCACCACAATACAACAATGGACTAATCTCTATTATGCTTGACATGAACAGGATAATCACAGAGTTATTTCATTTTCATGTATTACTATTATCTGCATGGTAATACTCTGGGTATATTCACAGATCGGCAGCTGCAGTTGCCTCTAGCAGTGAAAATGTTAAAGTTAAAAATTGTCCTAAAGTAAGGTTTGAATCATGCATATCCTGAAGAACATGGATAGTATTTTCCCCATCAGGCATATCACCTTTCAGATTAGCATTCTCTCCCGACTGAGTCAAAGTCATATTATCCCGATCTAAGGATTTACAATAGTTTGTGATTGCATCGCTGATAGCACAACTGCTTTATTTGCAACCAATCAGACGTCTCCCTTTGTAGCACGAGAAGAACTTGTATAACAACAGAGGTTAGATCGGGCTGTTACGACTTTAACTACCTTTGTAGAAAGAGAATGGGAGATTAGGATAAGCTTTTTCTTAGAATTAAGATCTCTTAGCTGAAAATTGGATGAGATCATGAATAAAATTTAGAAACAAAATCCTATATTAACTGAAAATTTTATTCTCACGTACCCGGTAGTAATACCTTTGAAGCTCGTTTTCCATTAACCACACACTGTATTCTTTTAACTTTATCACATAAAACTGCATATCTGTGTAAATGTTTTTGGTCTTGATTTGAGAATCATCACATAAATAAAACATTTCATCACACCAATTCATCTTAACATTCATAAACAATGACAAAGAAATTTAAACTATTGCTGACAGTTAACAATTTAAAATCAATTCATAAACCCAACACAATTACCATTCATATACCCAAGTAAAATATAAAATGTATGTGTAACAAAAAAGTGTGCAAATATATAAAATTGAAAACACATATAAAATAAAACATAATGAGCAAAGTGGTTAAATTAGCTTGGCAAGATTATAATATGACCATCTTCTTCCTGGATAAAGCTCCCACAGATACCAAATATGTTTGTAGACCTCAACTTTATCTAAATATCAATTTAAATAAATCTGTTTTCTACCTTTATACATCTTGACATCTAATGACTGTTTCCATAAAAAAATTTTTTACAGGTAGTTCAAAAACTCAACTTTACATTACAATGATTCCTTCTGGCAGCTAAATATACTCACTATTTGCTAAGATATATATCAAGTCCATTGATCTGGTGAAATTTGGCAATAGTGTAATCCTGAGCATTTGGTGTTATGGAAATGCATATATTCATTGTAGATTTGACACTGATATACTCTGATTAATTTGAGAATAAACAATTATACTATATACCGTATTCTACCTATAAAGTGCCCTGGGCTGTAAACAAATTGGAAAGAGGGGGTGCCTCTTAAAATGTCTTAATTATTCAGTCGAATGATAAAAATGTTTGTATATTCTCGAACTGCATATAGTTTTTAGCAAAAAGTTACAAATCCAATTACCGTGATTAAAGAGGAGGACTGATATCAAGTCTTCAAACCATTTTTATGTAAAAAGTCAATAGGTTTGTCATGAAAGGTATGCCTGCAGAGGGGGCGCTTAATGTTTTTGAGCTAAAAGTACCAGGGGGGCTTATAAGGAGAAGGCGCATATTACGTCGAATACAGTATTACATTCTATTTGATACATCATTTAGGTACAGCTGATAACCACATTCCAGATTATTCAAAGTAAAGTGGACTTGTCAAGAAGATTTGAAGAAATAAATGCTAAAGACAAACTGCATTATTATCACTTATTCATTAATATCACCGATTGTCATTTAATTAATAATAATAACAGCCGTCGGAGGTGGTTTCAGGACAACAAAGATTCACATAAGTATCCTCAAGAACATCTTTTACAACATTTGATGCCACTGAAGATGGCGTAAAATTCTTCCTTACCCTATTTTACTACAACCAGATAATGTTATATTTCCTAGTAGACCTTCAGTACTTCCTAAAATACAATTTCATTCAATACCTTCTTACCAAGTGTATATTTCTTTTAACATCCCTAAACACCAGATTACCTTTCATGCAACACCCTGAAACCCTTCTAGGTTCTATTTTTTGTTACACCCACGGGTTCAATTTGAGGCCTGTGTTGTGTATGATGTCTGATGTCGGTTTATGGTTGTATCAATCTCAAGACCCCAAGTTCCTAAGTTGTTTTCGAGTAAATACAATATAGGCCTATATCGTGCATGAGTTCACATGTTGTTCCAATGCACATACTGGGCAAGCTTGCACAAAGCTAAATTAGACAAAGATGATCAAACTCAATGTTATAACTATGAGCTTAGGGCATCTTTAGCATTAAGTCAGCTTTGTGACATTGGCTCTGTCCCCTGCTTCATTAGTTACCTGGTGCTTGAGGAAGTGACAAATCAACAATGGCCTCTGTGAGGATGTCACATGACCAGTCACATGACTGACAATAGACAATTTTGAGAGAAATCTGGATAGGATTACTGCACAGAATTATTCTTGACTGAATCAATAGATCTTATGACTGCATTATGAAAAATGAATTTTTGATTTTTATCATTGAAAATATTCAGGGAACTATTGAAAATAAGTTGATTTTCCAAATACAAAATGGTCGAAATAAAAATCAAAAGGTACAATAGAGGTTAAAAAAACAAATAAGTACTATTCACTGAAGATAAAAGAATAAAAAATATATATATATTTTGAAAATACGAAGGTTGCTTACTTTTTGGCCTTAACAAAGCATATTCATTGATCAAAAATAAGAGGAAATAAATCTACAAAGAGAAAAGCGAAGAGAAATTTCAAAATAATATATAAGATGTGTAATGCAAAAAAAGAGAAAGGCTTGGACAAAAAATATATTTAGAGTAATAGAATAGTAAAATCACATTTGCAACATAACAGTGATATATATTTTTATGATTCAACAACATCACAAGACACTCACACAGATTTAGACCAAGCTTTTCCTCTCTTAGAGCTAAGATCGTCAAAAACAAAGTAAATGAGGGCTACTAACAGTTGTGTATCGAGGGGAGGGTTTGGAGTTGTGGTTAAGGGTATTCGAAACCCCCTGAAAGAACATCAATTTCCCTATAGTCGACACCCCAACTTTCAAAGTCCCTGGATCTGACAAGGTACAAATGTTATGCTACAAACTAGGGATGTCACGATACAGGTACTTCGCGATATGATATGTATCACGATACTAAGGTCATGATATGATACATATCGTGATACACTTAATGCGACATTATAACGGTGAGATACAATATTCACAGATTTAAATTTGATATTTCCAACGAGAATTATCTGATTAACCACCATCAAACATAAAAATAAGCAAATTGAAAAAAATAAATCAATGCTATATTAAAGCTATCTTAACAAGGATTTTTTTAACTCTGGATTTCTTGCTTCGATATTCACTAAAAAAAAAGAACATTACACACACAAAAATAAACGATATTAACTAAAATTTGTATCATGATACAGTCAACTGTATTGTGTAATGTATTGTGAACTGTACAACGATGATGCATCAGTGTATCGTGACATCCCTACTACAAAAAGTGCTATTAAAAGAATGACTTTGAATAGAGTCATATATCAGCTAATTCTAAGCAACCTATTAACTACTGACACTTAGAAAAATATTTCATTCACCATCTAACTAACCATTGTTTTATGCTTTGGTTTGTATATTATCTGGACCCATTAAACAAAATTATTTCACGTGCTATACTTTCATTAACATTTACTCAAATAATATTTTTGACTTTCATAAGATACAATCATGAGGACAACATAAACTTTGAAACTATCACAATACATTCAACCACCAAAACACATCACATCACTATCATTTAGCTGCTTTATATAACTAGTTATATTGCACCATTAAAATCATCATTATTTACAAAATAATGTAATCATATTTCAGAAAAAAATTAGTTTTAACAATTTCTTGTCTTAAATTGACATTGTAAGGCTTTCATTAAAAGGAATATTAGTTAATGATAGTTTGGTAAGTGAATTAAACTTATATAGAGTGCATTGTTGAATTTTCGATTTCAAAATTAAACAGAACATGTTGATACATATGGTAAAACTGGATGCAGAGTAACAAATTTTGAATGGTTCAGTTTAGAACTTGAAAGACAACTGGATTTCTTTTGGACTGTGAACGGTTGTTACCTTTCCTCGTTGGAAATTTATTTAGATTCTATTTTGACGAGATAAATATACTTTCATTCACCTTACAACACATACACTCAGTTAAAAACAATAATAAAATCTGTGACAAATGACCAAGGGTTCATTGTTTGGGACATAATTACCTATAATAACATTCTTAAAGAAATTTTCTTGACAATGTTCAAATATTAAAACATTTTGTAATTTTGTACAACTCTCCACAACGTGTAAATTCTAAAAACTCTATACATTTTGGACAACCTCTACACAAATTTATCCATAAACAATCTAAATTAAAATCTACAAATACAATCAGTAAAATATGTAAATATGTCAAAATCCCTACATGTGAACCACTTGTAAATAATGAAACAATAAATAACAATGAGCATGAGGGGTGATCACGAGACAGGGTCGCCGGTCAGGTTGACGAGTCCGCGCTCCGTGAGCCGATCTCGTAACAAGAAGAACACCTGGAGCTGTTCCTCGGGCTTCAACATCAGCACGTGCTGAAGCAACTTCTGGGGGTTCGGGATTCTGGTGAAGGGGAAATTAGAAATTAGGATCGAGTTATCAAAGTAATAAAAGTAATCATAACTTGCAAAACATTATTAAGGGTGATGTTGAGAAAGTTTTGATATGAAAATGAGACATCAAGTTACCCATAACCTACCTGATAAAACTGAAGTGGTAGACATGTACAAATGTGGCCATGAGGAACTGGCAGTCAAAACGGTCCATGATTCCGCCATGCCCTGGAATGGTGTCCCCGAAATCCTGCGAAGAAAAACATGCTCAAGTTTGAAATATGTCATCATAATTTTCACATCCTTTCCTAAGCCTATAGTATGCCCTAATATATATTCAACTTCACAAGATGGAAGAGTTGAGTAGAAAGATGGCAATAATTCAGAAAAATAAAGCCATTGGCTCTATAGTTCATCAGGCTTCATATTAAGTTTGCTTTGGGGTGTGGCAAATGTGGTTCTCCCCTCAGAAGGGTCCACAGGGCCACCAAATGTACAATTGAATCCTCCTTATCTATCTTAAGAGTCTGTAGACAAGGCTTCAGCTTTCTAGGCCTTAAGCTTCTGGAGAAAAAGATGAACATAGGTTTTAAAGCTACAATTTTTAATCCTCACTAGTCAAGGAAAAACAGCTTTCTAGGCCTTATGCTTCTGGAGAAGATGATAAAAATAGGGTTTTAGGGTGTGGCCCCTGTGGCCCTTATTAGGGGCCACAGGGCCACCAAAGCTACAATTTTTGATCCTCACTTGTCAAGGAGTATGTACACAAAGTTTCAGCTTTCTAGGCCTTATGCTTCTGGAGAAGTCGAAAATGTTCAAAGTTTACGTACAGATTGACGGATGGAAGGCGGACACCATGCCATGCCATAAGCCCATCGAGCCATACAGGCCAGATGAGCTAAAAAGGCATTGATAAGACATAAATCACAAATACGTATGACATTTTTCAAAGCAAGGGCAACACAGTACAACACTCACTGTAGTGACACCTACTTCAGTCATTATAGACAACAACTTAAATCGCTGGAGAGCAAGTTATTACTCTGTAGCAAAAACACTATTTTGCATTTGATCCTATAAGTACGATAGTCATGGTTGCATAACCGAAAATCCTTTACCTTGATCTTGAATGCCCTCTTGAAGCCACTGGCGAAGAAGCCTCCAAAGGGTCCAATAACGGAGGCGAATATTGAGAGAGAGATGGAATGGAGCATGAAGGGGTACATGGTGACTGAGGTGAACGGGATACGTAGCTGCAATAGAGAACAAGAATATCAGTGTTATATAGGGTCTAAATTAAACGGGGCATTTGCACTTGAAATTTAACCCCTGACTGATGAGAAGCCTTTCTCTTTACTTTTAACCCTGACCATTGACATTCATAAACTGACAAATGGAAGCCTCTTTCTTTACTTATACCCCTTACTTTTCATCATAATCTGACCAATAAAAAGAGCCCCCTGATCCTTAACCCCATAAATTGACCAATGAGAGAGCCCCCTGACCCATAACCCCATAAACTGACCAATGAGAAGAGCCCACTGATCCTTAACCCCATAAACTGACCAATGAGAAGAGTCCCCTGAGAGTCTCTGGCAGGTTGTACTCTGTGATGAGGAAGACGGGGTTCCGCTGACACTCCATGGACAGTGCCTCCTTCACCTCGTCGTAGTGGATCGGACACACGAAGAAGTCAAACTGAACCAGCAGGTAGGAGAGCTGGAACATGGAATAATGTTACTCATCAGTCTGAGCTGTGGCTTATTTAATCCTTTCACCATTAGAAAACTATTACATAATTATATATTACATAATAGTCCAAGTTCCGGCCAAGATTATATGGCCGTAAAGATCGTGGGATAAAAGTTCCTACCATATTTATATTTTTCTTATTACATAACAGGTTTTTAAACCTGATTTTTGTATCGTAGGAGAATGGATCAATGTAACAGCATCTAGATTACTAGGGAAATACAATTCAAGAGTAGAAAAGTGTGAAATAATCGTGTAAAAATTATATAATCAGGGAAGTACTTAAATTTTGTTTCCACAAAAAATATCCCGATAAGACTGTTCCTTTTATCATCACTTTGCAAACATGTTAAAATTGTTATAATGAACTGTGATGTTAAGCTGTAGATTGAGCTTGAGTTTCTTTAAAAGTAAGGGAACAGCATTACCGTATCCTCGCGGGTATAAGTCCACCCTCGAGCAAAAGACCACCCCCCATTTTCCCAGGGTTGAGCAGTTTGGGGTCATTCTCGGTTTAAAGCCCACCCCCCAATTCTCGGATGTGTGACACGATCGATGTCAGACTATCGAGTTAGCGATGTTTACACCGGAAGCAAAATGCACAAGTTTACATCGATGTCATTTTTTGTAAAATAAAAATACATTGTCCTGTTGTTGTTGTTTTAATGACTATTTGTAAATTAATAAAAATAAAACAATATATTGTTTTAAATATTCACGCATCATTCACGTACTGTTAAATTTCAGCAGAAATCACGATGTATCGTATGTGGCTTCACTTGCATCAGCGATCGGGAATTGAAATATTTGATTCCCAAAACATTATCAAGAACTAACGCTTTATGAGGCTTGTTATCCATTCTAAATGTTTTATATGACATATTTCCAAACTTATTTATCATATTTAATAGTCGAAGTTCAAAGCAATCTTTGTCAAATATACTTTCGCGAAAGCACGTTGTTTTACAGTACTTGGAATCTCAATCGTAATTTCTTGACGACAAATAACTATCAATATTCTTTCACGTTCATTTTCATAATTTTTGCAAATTTTTCTTCGAAATTTATTTACGTAAATATTTCAATTAACTGCATGTTTCGTTTTTGAAAATGTAATATATCGAAAATATTTAACAAATATTTGAATATTTAGACATTTAATATTGTATCGACAATATGTTGTCATGAATTTATTACAACCACGTTTCAGTTTCACACATCGTTTTCTAATCGACTTGCTGATTGGTTGACCTACTTTTCTGGGCCAATGAAAAGGCTTGTAACAAATATCTCTCTACTCGTACACACATGCAGCAAAAGATGTCGACTGATTATTCACGTTCGTTTTTCATGAGAATGATATCATGTAATCTGATTAAAACAAACAACAAACAATGTAAGTTAGCATTTGCAATTTCTTTATGATTCTTTTTAATAATATACATCTGGAAAAGTGTCAATTGATGTTTAACAAGACCTGACCAACATAGTCAAAAGTATCGATGTCAATTTTCAATGCAACTCGCATCAATGATTTTCTGGGTTGGGGTCTCTCGCGGGTTAAAGCCCACCCCCCTATTTTCAAGATATTTGTTTGCCGGGCCCCCTGGTCTTATACCCGCGAGGATACGGTAATAGAACTGCTCAAGGACTTCAAAAACATTTAAAATTTCATCATCACCTTTTTTTAAAATATCTTGTTTTAGAAGTAAAGATAAGTTTGACAACTGAAGACTGTGATTTTGATACAAGTGTACTTGGCCTTACAATAGAAGAAAGATAAAACATCATACATTTGAAAGATTTTTCTTAAACTTTATGATGACTGCCTGAAACATAAGCAGTTGACATGGTATGTTCCTGGGTCCATATCAGCCAGTCCCAATAAATCATAATTATTTGAAATTTTCATTATTTCACAACCGTCAACTCACCATGATTCCGAAGATGATAGTAGCAAACGCTCCTCCGATGAAACCCTCCCAAGTCTTTTTGGGTGATAGCTGAATAAGGGGAGTTTTTCCGAAGAAGAAACCAAACATGTAGGCCATGATGTCGTTACAGATGATCATTGACACGGGGACTAATAACCTGCAATAAAAGGTCATTAATTGAAACTTTGAAGTTTTTAATTTCATAATGGTTCACCTTTTAACACCGAAACTAATAGCCTGAAAGAGAAGGTCATTATTTGAAACATTAAAGTTTCTTAATTTCATAATAGTTCACCGTTTTATAACTCATGTCTGAATGTTTAGCAGCGAATGATCCCTTCCAACTCTCAGTGATAGAGCTGTTATTTTTTCCAGACATTTTGTAAAGATTGTTGAAGTTATTATCTAATACGGATAAAAAAAATATATGTATATGTAAATATCTGGTTTCCCAAGTTGATATTCTTGGCAGTGTCAAAGTGTTCAACTTAACCAGTCAATGTTTTTATGAGCTAAAGATTCAATATCATTACATCGTGTCTCAGGGTACGAATGTTATGCCAACTCCACTAATCTGTACCCTGGGCTCAGAAGCTAGACTTTGGATATAGCCAATCACATCATTTTCTCGTTGAATTTTTATGGAGAAGGTGGTGAGAAAATGATTTGATTGGCTAAATTCAAAGTCGGGCCGCACGAGCGATTCTAGCTTCTGAACCCAGGGTACAGATAAGTAGAGTAAGCATAACGTTAGTACCCTGAGACAGGATGATATCATTTTTTTTACAATATACATAATTTCATGATAATAATTGATAAGCAGTTGTACTTACCAGACAAGTCCCTCGAAGACGTTCTGAATGATGAGATGAGATTGGGTCACAACGATCAGTAGAGTCACATGGGTCCAGCCAAACTGTAACATGCACGCATATAATCATTACTTTCATATCGGAGATTTTTATAGATTTTTATAGAAAGCCTTTTAAAAGATAATTTTATTCCCTCAATATAGAGAGTTAGTGAGTTGGAATTTAACATGTTGTTCAACTATTCAACACGAGGATGTTGCCATCCAAAAGAGAATAGACAGATCAGGGAGAAGGGGATCAATAGGCTGAGGGAAAAGATAGAAAATAAGTCACTCAATATAGATATCAAACTAAATATATCGAGGTCGACATAAACAAAGACTAAAAAAAACAAATTATAACATGAAGTCTAATCGCATTTTTTCTCTCCTAATCATACTTTCCATGACATTTTCAGAGTGATATATATTTTTTTTACTAATCACTTGTGAAAATAAAACACTTTGTTAATATATGTATCTATTATAATTTAAGGGTTTGATTATAGAGACAAAGTGATCAAGTTATTGCATACTAAGAGTTGGTGCACAAAATTCAAAATGATCTTTTCTTATTTGCCATTAGTCGGTCAGTAGTTGCAAAGGGAGATAATCAGTTTCAAGCTATTAAGCTGTTACAGAGCAAATGCTAAACCTTTTCCCAATTATCTGAAATATTACGATGTTTCATTAAATCAGGGCATCAAAATAAGGAGAATGACAACATTTGGCCACTCACGAGTGTGAACTGCTTAAGGTAGTGTTTCTTGACAAGGCTGAAGACGAAGCCCACAAAGCCGGCGACGTACAGAGAGAAGGAGATGAATCGGTGGTACGTCACAAACGCACTCAGGAACTCCTGGACATCGGAAACAGTGTAAAGAATTAGAACATATGAACTCAGCTGTGGTTTTATCACTTATTAGTTGAGGTGAAATTTTAACATTTTATTTTGATACTGACTTTCATCAAAATGACTTGAAGCAGTGTTTGAAATATAGCCCGTCCGCCAGTCCTTAAACTGGCTACTTTTTGTCAACACTGATTACTTTTTGGTCAGGACCGGTAACTTTTCAAACAAAATTCTTTATTTTCTCTTAAGGAATCGACCAAATAATGTTCAGGACAGGCTAGGTTTCAAATCTATTTTATACACTGCTTCAAGACACTTTGAATGTTATGTTTTCCCTTTTTATGTTGTATAAAGACGTTTGTTATCCTGGAAAGAGTAGAGAATGATTATACTTAGGATGAGGTGATCTTATTGCTGGTAACTTTCATTTTGATGTATTTTGAGCCGATAAAAATTACTGATTAAAAGGTATCTTCTGCAGGTATGTCAGAAAATAGAGATACAAAACGACCTTCCATATGACACTACTTTTATAACACCAGCTAATGTTCTGTTTCAAACAATTGAATAATAAAGTATATAACTAGCAAATTTGATACAAAATTTAACATGAGCATAATAAGAAAATATTATATGGTAGAAAGCTCAGTATTTTGATTTCTACTTGTTCACATAAGTAAAGCATAATTTTCACAATATTAGAAAGAGAGAAAATGTTTATTTAAGTGTCACATACTTTAAAATAAGATACAATACATAAAAACATATACAGATTGTAAAAAGTACCCGGCCATATGGCCTATGAGACACTGTATTCGTTAAATTTCATATCAATTCATAGTAATATGAAATTAAAACTTCACAACAAAAAATTTAAAAAATAAAAAAATAATAAAAAGCACAAAATCTCACAGTTCTAGAGAGCAGGACGCCGAAGTATTCGATGAGACTCTCCCCGTAGAAGAAGTAGTTGGAGGCGAAGAGGAAGTACCAACTGAGCGTCCGAAACCATGGCAACTCGTAGGACTTGTACACCACGTAACCAATGGTGATGATTTCATGGAAACACTTTATCTGGATTCCCATGATCTGTGGAACATATTGATAACAATTGTCAGTACTAGCCTACCGCTACATCATCGACAATATGTCTTTGAACGTACATATTCTCCATAACCTGATATTTGATAATGATTGATAATATATGCAAGGAAAATGAGATTGTTGTTCTGCTATCATGAAATTCAATCAAATATAAAAATAAAAGGGAAGTATTTATACTTGAAATACACAAAATTCTCATCAATAACAATGAAATTTGATCTATCACTCATGAGAATCCATTTAATGATAATACCAATCACATATATTCATCAACAAATAAAACATACTTTATGTCCCTAATTATAAAACAGACAATGAACAGCTGGTACTATGATGAAGAATAGACAATTAGTTGCAAAATGGCAGATGAAGAATATCACCTTACAATAACTATATTGTTGACATACTATGTTTGATAGATCACCACACTGTTATAGCATAATTAAAAGCATTTTTGATGGGTAAATTAACCTTAATTGGTGAAATGTTCTTGTTGGAAAACTAACTTTTAAAATTTTTTGTTTTCATCTAAAAGCCAAAAGCCAGTCTGATCTTAGCTAATAAGCTTAAAACATTAATCAAAAGATACCCACAAGTCGAACAATCTTAAAGGGGCAGTAGCACGTTTTTTGATAATTTTATATTTCAAATTTTTCACTGATAATTGTAAGTTAATGTTAAATGTATTATTTTGACATTGGCAAAAATCTCATTACACAAGCCAATCATCCATAGTCCGAAGACAAAGTATGAAGATTCACATAAAATCCATTTTTTGTGAACACCATTATTTCATTTTGTGTAAGAAAAAGTATTCGCATGCCTAAACTTTACGTTATATTTTTGAATTGTTACTGCTCCTTTTAGTTTAAATACATTGTCATTCAATTGGAACCATTAATTTTCATTTTCCTGACATCGCCTTATATGAACCCTAAAAACGTGCTACTGCCCCTTTAAAATGTCTGTGAACATGTTTGTCTAAAGCCCATCTGGCCTCACAGGCCTGATAGCTGAAAAATACCAATTTATAGATTTTGACTTGCTTGTATGTCATAAAATAATCAAATGTAAACAACACTTGTTTTCTATAAGCCAATCTGGTCTCAGACCAGTGATCTGATAATAAAAAAAAAACAATTCTTAGATTTGAATTTGTCTACAGCTAGTTGAATTACTAAATGCCTGATAAGATGATAGGCTAAACTCATTGATCTACAAGTTTTAATTGTGTTTGAAAATCACAAAGTCATCAAATGTTGATAAAAACCTTTTTTGGTATGTAAATTGTCATGCTGTCAATGACAAAAGATAACAACTAATGCACTAATTCCATCGTCAATATTCCCAGTAGACACATTGATCAGTTGATAAGATTATCTCAGATAAGTATCTGTCTATTACAGCCTTGCTCAGCCACACCCAAGACATGTGTACCTTTATATGTTAATATCCTATCTTTTTTTTCTTTTTTTCTTTATACTCCCATTTGGTTTATGGTTTTAAAAGTGTGTATTTATATTTACAGCCAGTCTCTCATAACCCTACACAGGTGGCTCATTGTTTTAACTTTATATATTTATTTGTCTATTTTATTGTAAATATATGAGGTGAGACTTTAATAAAACATCTGTCTGTCTGCCCAAGAGTCCCAAAATAGTTTGTTTCAATAAAAATCATGATATCTACCGGTATATTTCAGTGCTCTTTCATTTCGGTGTTTCAAAATATCTTCCAAATGATTTGTTCACAAGAAATATAGTGAAAAATATGTCAGGAACATTTGTAATGAAAAATTTTTTCTCTGTCACACAGAAATAAATTTGTAGGTGGCTTTTATCCTTCTAAGGGGTGAATGGGGTCTTATGAAAATGTTCCAACTTATTCTTGTTTGACGTTATAAGATATGACATAAAAAAATTGTTGAAAGGTAACAACTTTAATAAGCAGGAAATTGTTTGTTAATCTATGCTGGTTTAGGGCCAGTACTTAAAACCATTGAAAGGTTGATAATTGTAAAACAAAAAGAAAACAGCTACAGGAAATCTCATTAACATAAATTTCTATTTATCCTTGAAAGGCACATACTTTATTCCTTAAGCTTAATAATTAACAGACATTGTGAAGGTCTTCTTTTTTAATTTTTTAAAATACTGACATTTCAACTTGAACTTAAATGTGCATGTACCTCTATGCTATATTTATTATTTTGATAGTGTCAAAAATCTCATTACAAAAACAAATAATTATGAAGAATCAAATAAAGTCCATTGGCAGCCATTTTTGTGTGAATACCTTTCATTCATTTTGTGTAAGAAAAAGGAATTGTATTGCTTGTCTTTCAATTGGAACCATTTATTTTCCTTTTCCTGAAATCACCTTATCTGACCCCTAAAAACATGTTACTGTTAAATTATGCAAATCCATTTGCCTAAAGAAAACAATTAAAGGAGTTCACACAAAATTGGTCACCAGTAGTTTTTGCTTGATACTTCTACTTCAGATGATAGGGTTGAGTAATTAGATGTTTGACCCTATGAAGATAATACATTAGTCATAAACTATTATTTATTGAGGAAAACCTTAAGAAATTCTTTTTTTTAAACCAATGCTACTGTCCCTTTAAGGGCACCTTCTTTTATACATTTCAGGACTCAAAGACTAGAGTATTTTTTGCAATGAATTTAAGCGAATCACAGTGCACAGTCCCCAAAAAATTAATGTTTGTTCTAAGTATGAAGATTATTTTTTCAAAAATATTATTGTTTAGGACAGCCTCAGATTCTGGGAAATTATACCCACCAGTAGGACGAGTGCGAGAGGTCCCATGTAGATGACAAACGCAAAGCCGAATATCATGAGCCAGGTAAATATTCCTCGGATAACCCAGTTCCTCCATCTAGAAACAAATCAATCATATTCATTGACTGAAAGCAGTTTGATTCACAGAGAGCTTCATTAGAACATTTGTTCATCCTTTAGGTTTGGTTCGATTAGATTCGTATCATGGATGTTAGTTTTCATACTTTTACCATTGCTAAGGGTCAAAATAGATTGCAACCAGCAAACTTACCCTTCAAGCTGTTAACATAAGAGAAATGATAAAATATTTTATTTGAAATATATTTCCACATCATACACTGGTTTGAAACAATTTTGTATTAAATTCTTAAAAGTAAAAAATATTGGTTGCGACTCTTTGCCTAATAAATTTATTATTATGTACCATATAAAAATTGCCCTAATGAATCAAGAATAATGAACATAAACTGTTACATTTGGTGCTGTGAAGAGAAATCGGAAGAAACAGAAAAAATGATCCATTCATAGCCCGCACCTTGGTGTAAGATCTTTCAGGGCGGAGTCAAGTGCATCTGTTGTCTTGTCAGAGCCCTGATTAAGGGCAGGTCCAGTCAAATCTGGAGCAATCGGCATTCCATCATCTTCTGCCGTCTCCTCGGGTTTATCAACTGAGCTGCTCACAGGCTATCAACAAAAGGATAGTAGCAATTTACAATGTTTATTAGAGATTTGATGAAAGCAAAATGATGATTCTGGACAATATTGTTATTAGAACCAAACACAGCTGTATTAACCTCATATAAAATTGCTACCACCATTTATTTAATATTTGGCTTTTAATGAAGTTTACGATCCTTTATTCTTAAAATTGAACACAAAATCAACAAAAATGACTATTGCATTGTCATTCCTGGGTATTTGACCATGTCCAAAACATGAAATATGTACTGTAGTTTAAAATAAATTGATGGAATGTTTCCACTTATAATATACTGTAGTTAACGTAAGGCTTATATCTAAGGATTATATCTTGGTTGATTTTTTCCTAAAATGGGCCAATGACTTAAAGAAAACATATCTGTTCACACAAGATTACATCTATCTTCAACTCCTTTTATATTTATCATTGATTAAAAGTGTCTTTAAACAAAACCAATTTTCCTTCTTAACATACCGATATATAAGTTGTTCATATTAAGTTGTATATGCCAAACTAACATGTTTTGACCCTTTTATGTTAAATCAGCTATAAGTTCTACTGCTAAAATTACTTACACAGCATTAGTTTACCGCCATTTGTGATCAACGACAAGCCAAACTTGTGATTAAAAATGTTTTAATATAAGTAATGTCTTGAAAGACATGTGTGCAGATGTGTTAAGGATTGGTATTGTTCCTCATTTCAATATTGCAATATATTGCGATACAGAAGAGCGAATTGCGATACATATTCCAATATATTGGTGCTTCTAAAATTTATGATTTTGCATGCTCTGTTTATTAGATAGCAGCAATGAAAAAAACATTAATGCTCAGCTGTCTGTCGTTTTCAAAAATGTGATTTTCAATGAATGTTTAACACATTATTCATATGTATGCTTTTTCACAATATCAGTTTACAATTTCTTTACAAAATCATGTCTTATTTGGTTGTGTTTTTCTGTAATTTTAAAATGAAACTGTTAATTTCAAAACATACAATATATTGATTATTTGCAGTTTTGTGTATCGATTCGTATCATGTTATTCCTGTATTGCAATATACCGATATATCAAGTATAAAATGTCTTGCATGAGCAGATAGAATTACATATATATGTTCTCTGGATGTTTTTTCATCTATAGTAACACTTTACATCGCAGAATGCATTGAAAGCAACGATTTGTCTGAATACCATCAAGTATTATCATACGAGTATGTCAATACTAGATATTGAACAAGTGCATTCCTCCAGTCTTTGCTAGTCATTTCACCAATGCATAGCTATTTTAATGACGTTGATATAAAAATAAATATTGACACATCAATATTTGTTTTGCTGTAGTCATGTTCATGGTTCTAATGACATTTTGCGACATTGCCAGTCCAAAAAGCAGACAAAATCAAACGTGTAAAGACACTGACTGTTTGTAAACATGGTTGGATGGGGCAGTGCTAATTTTGCAAATTTATTCAGATTTGGTGATGACTATCACGGTCTCGGTGACCAAAACATGTATCAAATCCGAGCCAAATCTCACCTCAGATGGGGTTTCTGCACTCGCCACATTTCTTTGCCTTACTTCAGCCATGAAGTCAGTACGATCTGGGCCGAGTTATTAATATTGCACGAATAACAAACCAAGAGGTAGAGCCTATGATCCAGCTTGTTTTCTACAGGTGCCCTTTCGATCTCGTAGAACGACGCGAGACTTCCTATTCAGGAAGTCGATACTATTTTCCTCATAGCTTATTAATAGACACTTACTATAAAATGCCTCCGGTGATCTCATTATGTAAAATGTATTTATAAGACAGAATACACATAACATGCCACGTCATTGAGTATGACGAAAAAGGTTTAGAATCCAAAAGCTGGTTAGCAAGCAAACAAATGAAGGTTCATTACATGTCGTTTTGAGTCAGTCACAGATCGATAAAAAGCAATGTCACACCTTTAGAATAAAAAATCGGTCAATGATCAAAATTATTGACAGAGTGATTGTCAGCTAAAGAATTGTGGGGTCAAAAGTAACTGGGAATATGAAAATAAGAAAGCCCAGATTACAAGTTTATATTTTTATAAATCGACCAGGAAACAATGAAAAATACGAAGTAACGGTCACAGAATTCGTCTCAATCAAGGTATGGCGGTCTCAAAGAAATGTTTGTTCGTGTTGTTAAAATCAATAAATGCACGTGCATATCTAATGGTCGACGTGGTCAAAACAAATTTCAAGATATCTTCTTTTTTCCTTGTCCTATTCCGCAGCTATAAAAGCTAAAATGATATTTATCGCCAATTAAACCCGTAAATACTTGTCAGAAACTCAAACTTGAGATAAGAAAACAATTAATTCAAATCTGCTAGATCAAAATATTATTTATTGATTCTTACTCTATGTTTTAGGTGTTTCTGTGATATGCATGTATGATATGAGAAATCAACTCGCAACTCTAACGAGATGTGTTACTATGTCTAAAACAAATTAAATTCAATCCCCATTCATAAATACATTTCTGTTAGAGTAATCATCAAATACAAATCGATTCATACTTGGAGCATACCTGCTCTTTCTAAATCTTCGATTTAAATTAATTAATAAATAAGTTATAATAAATTACTTTAGATGGGGATGGTACATATATGTTTTTCTTGTATTTTTTTACTATATATGCTAATTAATTTTTTAATTGACTAATTGTTATCATAATTAAATATAGACCGAATGCTGTATCCTCGCCAGTGGGATTGCAGGTAGAGTATCTCGACCTAAATTAAATAGTGATGTAGACATTCTTATTGATCAACATTTTTTCTAAGGAAGGCGGAAGCTCTGAAAGGAACAGTCGCATCATGGTATGTTTTTGTGGAAACGAAATTCAAGAGAACACAGTGATACACTCTATTCTTTGTCAAATTTTTAAATGTAGTACAATTTTAATGTTACCCTCACTAACAGATATGGAAATTGGTATGAAATAATCATGTATCAATCATAAAAATTGAAGTACTCTTGAATTTTGTTTCCACTAAAAATACCACGATAGGACCGCCGGTTCATTCTCGATAATCCGGGGGTAACGTTCCGATTCTCTCTCCAATAGGCCTAGCGTTAGTGGAAATATTATCGGGACGTTACCTCTGTATTGTCGAGAATACATTACGCTAAAAGGTTCAGTAACTCACACTCGAAGAAGCGAACATAAAATATTTGAAACGCCACTACTCAACAACTTGAAACAGAAGGGATATACAGCAAAAACAGTTGCTTCGACCATGAGATACTTTGTTGGTACCTTTTGATATAAATTTTAATAAATTATTTTAGGAATTTATAGAAGAACATATGGCAATCAAATATTTTTCTCGCGAAAAATAGGTAATTATAAACTGTTACAGTAAACAAGGTACGTACCAAGACCTTTCGATTTTCGATTAATCAAATTGTATGCACAAATATGGCAATTTCATTGATTGTTCTGTGTCCAGTTTTCTCAATGATGAACTGCGTTTAAAAAGCCTTATTTTCGCAATTCAATATATCAATTTGTAACAGAAATAACATTTTATTCAAAATGTTAAATATTTATTGTGAAGGATGTCGCAGAAACTTTAGAATAGAATTAAGAAACTAGACATTAAAAAATCAGCCTTTTGTAAAATGGCTGATAGCGTTAAAAAGGCTTCAAATTTAGTTCATGTTTCATATTTTCTTAATTTGTTTTGTGCTGTGGAAACCCTTATGCAACTGAAATTATATCTATTACAAAGTTTATGTATACTTAATGTGCATGTGCCACACAATTATCCAAAATTAAAAACATTTTCCAAAATGACTACGCTCATTGTTCAACACATCAAAGTGAACAGTATATTACAACGGATTACCTCTTGTGTTTTAGAAGGGGTTACAACAAATCTTAGTAAGCAATCCATCTTTCTACAAAATATGCATGAAGGCAAATATGTTTGGTGTCGACGGATTCATGACCGAAATGTCACTAATAATGACAGTTTATTTAGGCCATTTAGTCGTTTACAAACTTTCGTATATGGCAATAATGTGATAAAAGTGACTTCAGAGCTTTATGAATGACATGTTATAATTATACCTTTTGGTTACCAATACTGTAGCCAATAATCTGACTATCATTTGAGCATGATTATTATTTAAAAAATGCAACTGAAATCACAAAGCGTTTGATTACATAGTAGTACATTTCTACTGTGACAGTTCAAGGCGTTCTTTAGATAAATATTACAATAATCTGGACTCATGCATAAAACTGATTGAATTATTACTGAGTTGTAACCCAAAAAATGTTTTGTCCTGATTTATTTTATCATGATGCCGTTCGTATAGGTCGGTTTTGAAACTCTTCAAGGTACAATTATTTAAAACAATTCTTGCACTAAATTAAAAGTTACACTGTCTACCTTCACTAGTAAAGGATAGTTTACTACCAATAAACATAATACCTTTTTCTTCTTCACATGGTTGTATTGTATACATTAAGGATTTTTATCAGGTTTTGCCTATTACTGAAAGGAATCTATATTTTCATTTTAAAGAGAATATTTATTGGAATATCAAATCAATAAGGGACACAACTCTGAATGTTTTATTTCACAATGAAGCGCTCGTTCAATTTTTAAATGCTTTAAGCCGACTGACTTTAACAACGACAGTTCAATAAAAGTTAGGAGTGGCTTGACAAATATGAAATATGAATTGATATACGACAGGCAATAAACATCAGATATCCATCGGATATAGCAACACATTTAAAGGTTAGAGACTCAAGATGAGAGAATAATTATCTAAGGCTTCCTTGTGTTGAAGTGTATTTTCTGAACTGTAAAGGAACATATAAGCAGTGTTTAAAATATTGCCCGTCAGCCAGTCCTTGAACTGGATAGTCTTTGCCAGGACTGGTTACTTTTTGGTCAGGACTGGCAACTTTTTGGTCAGGACTGGTAACTTTTCAATTTTTTTCTTAAATTTCCCAAAGGAATTGACCAATGAATTTTCAGGACAGGCTAGATTTCCAATCTATTTTATACACTGATATAAGATATTATCTGGAAAGGTAAATGTCAAGCTTTCAATTACATATTGAGTTGCATGACTCTATGACACCGAGTCACGTAATCGTAGAGTAATGCGTTAATGAGATAGCAGTGATGTAACTGTCTCTGAGAGTGTAATCGGAGCAGCTATTAATGGGGGCCGTGCCATATGCCAGACAGAGAGGCGAAATGGATGGTGCGGAGTTATGTAATCGGTACAGCATGGGTTTGCTTCATTAACGATATGGCACCGGCTGCATGTACGTTGTGTCAGAGGCTGCTACTTGAAATGTATCTCATACCAGCTTACACATATGGTGATAGCTCGATATATGATTAACCGAATAATGTTCAATTGTATGTCCATATCTTGTTCCTTTTAATAGATTCAGATAAGTCGCAAGTCATTAGGAAATAATCAATGATTATGGGGATTAAGAACTATTCTGATGTAGGTTATTGCATAAACAGATGAACGAACAAAGAATTGATCACCCGTTTTGTTGATGTTTAAAGGTGCAAGTACTCCAATTTCATTTTTACAAGGTGCTTGATTTCATTACTTCAAACAATGCAGTTTTAGGTCAAATGAGTATACAATAGAAAAAAAGTAAGAATTTGTTAACATGGTAACTTTAC
This sequence comes from Steromphala cineraria, assembly GCA_916613615.1. NCBI lineage: Eukaryota > Metazoa > Mollusca > Gastropoda > Trochida > Trochidae > Steromphala > Steromphala cineraria. The sequence continues at coordinate 13,914,234 of OU744721.1, forward strand.
ATTCAACTAGTTCTGCTTTCCAGGAGACCAAAGATATATATAATTCAACCGATTTCAAACAATCTAATTCATCTCATTATACACCTAATTGTTTTGAGAATTTGTTAGAAATATTACGCAGTATGAATCTGGCAATATCAAAGGAATAAAATTGCTTTTTTAAAACCCTAGAATAGTGAATTATTATCTCGTCCTTTAAAAACTTGTTCATTAATTGCTTCACATGCAGTTTCTGAAATATTTCACCTGCAAAAAGGTTTGAGAGTCCTTATATGTCCTTTATACGAGAGTCGATTAAAATGCCATAATAATATTTCATGTCCTACTGCAAGCACTACTCAGTAAGGCCGATTCAAGAAATCGATATCCCTCTAGCCACATGCGGTTTCGCCTGACGCCCGAGCAATCCCGACGTGGTCCAGACAGTATTGCTTGTCGTCACGAGCATAGTACTTTGCCAAAGTTTATGTCAATAATGGCGACTTCCCCACTCACACTGTTGCTGAGGAGTAATATCGGAAAACATTTCGTGAGGAAAAAAGTGAAACCTTTACTAAGCAATTTCAGGGTAAGAATAAATGTTTCTATTTGTTTCCAGATGCGTTTTGCACTTGTTGTCAGTTTTCTAGTTTGCAAACCTTGATGCCTGTCCGATTGCATACTTGCAGGTTCGAGGCATTCGGTTTCATGCCGATTCTTGTGTCGATACTGTAGCCTGACTTCAGGTGAAATTTTTTCAATAGAAATGCTTTTGATTTCGAATAAGAATCATATCTCTTTTGCTGTGCTGCTGAATGGTATATTATATCTTTTGCATATTTGAAAGCAGAAATGCTAAAACATAGTGAATGGAATGCAAGGTGAATGGGCGTGCCTTTTCACTGTTGTGTTATTTCAATTCAGAGGATCTGTACTTGACTACTTGAGGGAATCAATGCATTTGTATTTGCAAATGTATTTCAAGGTTGAAATCAAACGCTGAATATCTGTTTTGCTTAAACTTTTTATGCTGTACTAAAAACTCTTAAAGGTAAATAGGTTGATCTCACGAAAAGGATAAAAGTGGTGACCAATTTGAAAATAATTGTTCATAATCAGGCCAAATGTGCCATGTTCTGTTAAACTATGCTACTCCATATCCCTATTTAAAATGACTTCATGCAGTTTTTGCGTCGTAATAACAATCTTGTATATGATTGGTGTAAGAAAAGAAAAATACACTACTAGGCATTTGGTGTAGAAAAGATATCCACATCAATGTTAATTAAACAATTGTTTTGGCGATATTTCAGTTGAAATAATGATGCATTACTCTGTATGGTCTGTTTATTACATCACACCCGCGTGTGTTTTATTGCCCCTTACCCAGGTGAGTTTTTCACACTGTCTTAATGATAGGCTAATTAAAGGTGTTTATTGGACAAATTAACATATCACAAGTCCAGTTTTTATTTTGTTGAAAAATCTTTGAACCAAAATCGAGAAGTGGTAAAGTTGAGGTTAGTGGATGTTTAACAAAAATCAAGTCCAGTTTTTATTTTGTTGAAAAATCTTTGAACAAAACCGAGAAGTGGTAAAGTTGAGGTTAGTGGATGTTTAATTTGTGATTTCACCCGTGGTAAAGTTGAGGTTAGTGGATGTTTAATTTGTGATTTCACCTATCACCTGGTATATTTCATGCAGATTCAGGTGGGTATTAGGAGATTGACTATAATTTGACTATCAAATGGATCGGATGTATTGTTTGCCTTAGCTCACTGGAATTAGTTTCTTTAATAGAAATTATACTTCATTATATTAGACCAGTAAATTACCAGGTATTAAAAGAAAAGAAGAAATTGATTATATATCCTTTTAGTTTCCATTCATAATGATGATAACAGTATGAATAATTACACCATAAATTTTACCGAACCACTGTTTGTTAATTCAATTTTCTATTCATAATGGTGTAATGAATAACTTACATCACACCTTATGTTCTGGTAACTATATTAACAGCTGCTTGTTGGTATGAATTATCATTTTATAATCTTTATAACATTTGGTATGTAAATTAAGTAAGTTTATCTGTTATGATAAATGACAGTGTCTAACCTCTTGACTATGATATTGATATGAAGATAATCATGAAGATTATTTTATAAAATGCCATTAATGGAAATAGTATGCACTTGCAGTGTTGTTCCTTGAGGGGGGGGGGGGGGGGGGGGGGGTCCTTGGGAAATTTGCCCACCCCTTTTGCTTGTTGTCCCTTAAAATTTTGAGAAGTAGAATACTTGAAGTAGAATTACCTGTGCAAAGGTCCCATCTGCCTAAAAAATACCAAAATGATGCCTCTAACTGACTACCTAGGAACAACACTGGTATGATAACATTATGAATAAGTGCCCCTGGTCACATCAAATACTTTTAATAGGCACATTTGAACGGAATGGAGCACCATCGTTTGCAAGATATAAAGAGGAACACTTTGTTACATCAGGGGCCCTGACAGTTGATCAATAATTCTAGCACTTGGTAAATCAGATGTAACATTTTTAACAAAGGCAGTTGCCATAGCTGAAAACCTGGGTTAATAGATTCAAAGGCCGTGTCAAAAACCTCCAAGTTGCCATGTACAGGAAATGAGCTCCAAGTAATTGCCCTCGGCATGTGGTCATTGTTTTTGTTGAGTTCATTTGCATGACAGAACATTATTATTCTACCGGTATATAAATTTTGTATCTCCCATACTGTGTTTAATGAACTTACTCATATCGTTAAGTGTTTATTGTGTTTATATCTTTGTATGAGGATTCTTGGTTATATATATTTTGTATACATTTTGCATAGTTTTTTTTTGCCCCAGCATTTTTCAACGTATTGCATTTCAATCACATGTTCAAGTTGTTTTACAATTTAAGGCTCGTATTCTCTCCTGACACGACTCTGATAATATGACTGTATTCTCTCTTGTAGTCTGTCTAACAGCCCCTGAAACAAAATATATTTAAAGACCCACACAAGTCTATATCATTGTAGCAAGTCTAGCTCACTGCAGTTTCTGAAAATGAACAGCTTCAGTGGGCTTCTTTCAATTTTAGTAGTAGAACACTGCATTTAACATGTATTTTCATTTCAGAGACTGAAATTTAGTCTATCTCTCTTGCTATGACTGTCTGTATAATCTCCTGATTTGACTGTATTCTTTCCTATTCTCTCCTGATATTACTGTCTGTATTCTCTCCTGATATAGCTGTCTGTATTCTCTCCTGATATAACTGTCTGTATTCTATACTATTCTCTCATGATATGACTGTCTATATTCTCTCCTGACATGACTGTCTATATTCTCTCCTTTCTCTCTTGATATGACTATCTGTATTCTCTACTATTCTCTCCTGATATAACTGTCCGTATTCTGTACTATTCTCTCATGATATGACTGTCTATATTCTCTCCTGACATGACTGTCTATATTCTCTCCTTTCTCTCTTGATATGACTATCTGTATTCTCTACTATTCTCTCCTGATATAACTGTCTGTATTCTCTACTATTCTCTCATGGTATGACTGCCTGCATTCTCTCCTGACATGACTGTCTATATTCTCTCCTTTCTCTCTTGATATGACTATCTGTATTCTCTACTATTCTCTCATGGTATGACTGTCTGTATTCTCTACTATTCTCTCATGGTATGACTGCCTGCATTCTCTCCTGATATGACTGTCTATATTCACTCCTTTCATGATATGACTGTCTGTATTCTCTCCTTTCTCTCATGATATGACTGTCTATATTCTCTCCTGACATGACTGGCTATATTCTCTCCTTTCTCTCCTGATATGACTATATTCTCTCCTGATATGACTGTCTATATTCTCTCCTTTCTCTCCTGATATGACTATATTCTCTCCTTTCTCTCTTGATATGACTGTCTATTCTCTCCTGATATGACTGTCTATATTCTCTCCTTTCTCTCTTGATATGACTATATTCTCTCCTTTCTCTCTTGATATGACTGCCTGCATTCTCTCCTGATATGACTGTCTATATTCACTCCTTTCATGATATGACTGTCTGTATTCTCTCCTTTCTCTCATGATATGACTGTCTATATTCTCTCCTGATATGACTGTCTATATTCTCTCCTTTCTCTCCTGATATGATTATATTCTCTCCTGATAAGACTGGCTATATTCTCTCCTTTCTCTCTTGATATGACTATCTGTATTCTCTACTATTCTCTCCTGATATGAATGTCGGAATTCTCTACTTTTCTCTCCTGATATAACTGTCTGTATTCTGTACTATTCTCTCATGGAATGACTGCCTGCATTCTCTCCTGATATGACTGTCTATATTCTCTCCTTTCTCTCATGATATGACTGTCTGTATTCTCTCCTTTCTCTCATGATATGACTGTCTATATTCTCTCCTGACATGACTGTCTATATTCTCTCCTTTCTCTCCTGATATGACTATATTCTCTCCTGATATGACGTCTATATTCTCTCCTTTCTCTCCTGATATGACTTATTCTCTTCTGATATGACTGTCTATATTCTCTCCTTTCTCTCCTGATATGACTATATTCTCTCCTGATATGACTGGCTATATTCTCTCCTTTCTCTCTTGATATGACTATCTGTATTCTCTACTATTCTCTCCTGATATGAATGTCAGAATTCTCTACTATTCTCTCCTGATATGACTGTCTGTATTCTCTCCTGTTATGACTGTAAACTTGTGCTTATAAGGATGAAGACACCATCTTCGGTCCATAGATATCAACACAGTGAGATTGCATTGATTTGTTGTATTTTTTGCCCATATGACTGTATGATGTGTATCCTCATATGCCGCTGCCTGTAGCCTGAGTGTAAATAAAGTTCAGTTCAGTGCAGTTCAGAGGAATGACCTTTTTTTATTTTTCGGTGTTACAATTTCCCACAAACTGGACCTTACTCCGTCTTAACATCCTTCTTAAATTGTTCAAAACATTATCTGATTGTCAGCATTGACAAATCCTGTAATGCAAACTTAACCGAGTCACTGGTTATGAAAATGTACATATTGATAGCAGTAACTACTAACTAGCATATGCTTGTATCCCCTTAGGTCATTACATAGCAGAAAGTAGCATCAACTGTTTCACCAAGTGCAGAGGGAATAACTAACAGGGCCTATAACGAAACATAAGCCAGCATACACAATCTGTGAGATTGATTACATCTTTAAGTTGTTCATAAAAACATCACCATGTTTTTGGATGTATCTAGTAGACTAGTTGTAGCCCAATAGACTATAACAAAGAAGAAAGCAACATTCACTGTTTCACCAGGTGCAGAGTGAAATCTAAGTTGGCCTGTAACGAAGCATAAGCCATCATCATACAGTGCTTTAGTAATCTCTGATATTTATTACATCTTCAAGTACTTGTTAAAAAAATCAACAGTATTATAGCCATAACTAGAATATATCAATAGCCCAATAGACCAAAATTAAAAGGAAGCAACATTAACTGTTTCACCATGTGCAGAGTGAAAATCTGACAGGCCCTGTAACGAAGCATAAGCCATCATCTTACAATGCCTGAGTAATCTGTGATATTAATTACACCTTCAAACATGAGGAACGCCAAGAAGGACACGCAAGTATTTACACGCGGCCTAGCAAGCCAGTGATATCAGTGCTAAGGAAGACCACTCCATGTGAAGGGCCCAAATGTAAATTCCCCAACGGCTACTAAAGTGCTGATACTGAATTATTGAAAGACATCCTTAGGTTACAGCATTAGGCGGACAATTCCTTCAGCCTGCAGCGATCTGCAGTAGTTTAGGGGACCAAGAAGCAGGAGTGGTATGGATCCAGACAATTCCAGAGAAGACACGACAAATACAGTTTAATTCCCAGTCTGTACTGTCTCACTCCAGGCAAGACTGAGATGATCTTCCAGGCAAGACTGAGATGATCTTGCCTTCAAGTAACTCCCTCTCCCAAATAAATTTGTGATAATTTGAACAGACCAATCTATTGGAGGAGTCAATGTAGCAAATTGATCATGCATTATTATCTTTATTAATATCTTGATGATTTGCTTAAGTCTGTAGGGTCTTCCTCTGCAGTAAGACTGAGATAATCCAGTCTACAAGTAAACGCCTCTCCGGCCCTCCCCCAATAGAACCTTTGATTTGTGTTAATTTGAGCTGTTCAATCACTTGGAAGAGTTTATGTGGACAAATTGATCATTCATTATTGTCAATTTTCATCACGATTTTTCTGTTCTGTTTCACTACATGAAAAATTGGGCTCTAAGTAACCATCCTCCTCTGGCTCAATACAACTTTTGATTTGTGGTAATTTGAGCCGACGAATCAATTGAAGAGTCCATGCTAACAAATAATAATAATAAAAGTCCATTTGAAATGCCCTGTACCATGCTACCTTGATTTATTATTACCCTGAAGGAATAGTTTTTTCGATACCGCTATTCAGCGCTTTGCACGACCGTATAGATCAATACATTCCCGTGTTCAGGTACCCATTTGTACAGCTGGGTAGACTGAGTGCAGTGTGGATGAAGTGCCTTGTCCAGGGACACAATACAGCGTAAAGCCCAGGTCACAAATCTTTGGTGCCTTCTCCGGGATTCAAACTCAGACCTGATCGAGACATGAGATGCAAGCATGATAATTACTACACCACTGTGCCACAAACTGATCCTTCATATTTATTGATATTGATATCATGATGTCTTGCTGTAATTGTCGAAGTGTCTTTTAACCATTCAGCTCAGTCCGTGTACCTGTATCTATTGGATATTGAGCTGGTAGTTGTGGTTTTGATTCCAACCTCAACCCCCAATAAAACCTTCGATTTGTATTACATTGAGTTCCTCATGAAGGAATCAATATTGGGAAATTGATCCTTCAGTATTGACAATATTAGTAATTATTTGCTGAAATCATTTATTTGTCTATGACAACTCAGTAGCTGTTATGGTATTTTGATTTCATACTTCATGTTTGTATTATTTTCAATGCAATGTTTAATATTGGGAAATGATTTTTAAACATCTGTTACCAAAAAAACTTGTTGTGATAGCATCATGTTTATTCTAGTTTGACATATCAAATTAGATTAAAAATATAATATATAATGATAAAATTAGATATAATGCAAATTATGTTTATAGGCAGAATATGTTGCCTCCAAGTTATTAAACTCAGTAACCCACCATGACTAAACTCTTGTCATTGTTTATAACAACATAATGATAATGAAATTAATGATAAAAAGTTCTCCCTTGAAACTACCAAATAAAACAAGAAATCTTATATAATTCAGTTATGTATTGAAACAAACACCAAGTAAATCAGAAAAGGTAGAGTCAAGTTTTGGGTCTGTTGATGTAGGCTCTTGCAGTGAAGAGTGCTGTTTAAGTGAGTGTTTGTGTTGATGACATTAAATTCAAAGTTGTGGATGGGAGGATGGCTAAATGATTTAAAGGGATAAATAAACAGTGCATTTATTTACAAGTTCAGTATATACCGGTAAGTTAAGTTCAAGAGTTTTCTAGAATGTCTAGCATGCTCAACACCAGATTGTTTATAAACAGACTTTCCTGCAACATTTGAGGCTGTAAATGGCTTGAATATTGCCTAAGCAGTGCTAAACAAAATCTCACTCACTTCAGTAATATATATGTTAACTCTTTCCAAGCTAACTCTGGTCCAATTCCTGTCTGATTCTCTTTCCAGTCTTATAATAAAGAAACAGAATTGGTCCAAGCCAATATTATCACAAACTTTTTTCACCAAAAATATCCAAACTTACATATTCGATACCATGATTTGGAAAAATCATTCCTACAACATTTTTATTTCTTTTATCCTAACTACATTATTACCCTGTTTGACACTTTGTTGTTATTCCCTTATATATAAGTGATATGTAGCTCCAAGGCAGTAATATTTTCCAGGCAGACTCTTATCTCACATCATTAGTGTGTGGTATATGGGAATTTAATAAGCTATTTTGGTACTGGGCATATGATGAATACGTAAACAGGACCACATGTGCATGTGAGGCATTGAAGCGGTTAATGAGGACAATTATCCAAGAAAACAGAGAACCGGAGGTTATTTTGGGATTTTTTTGGACAAGATACCTTGAAGAATTCATGGAAATGATGCATGTATATGGTTGAAATTAGATCCACTTTAATGGTGAAATATTCATGCAGATATAAACAGACATGTTATATATTTCAGAAACTGCAATAAACATTTTCCTCTTTGTTTTGCATGAAGTTTGGTTAAATTGTCATGTACCTGTATGCGTAATTTGTAAAGAACCATTTGTCAGTCACACACATTCAGGATTAACTTCGAATCAGTTTTGCAACTGACCAAGTTTACTCTGTATTAATAATACTAATTAATAACTATTTTAATATAATCAAGTCAACTCGAGCAATGATTTATATTTATTTCAACAATGTTTTTGAATAAATATATCAAAAACATTATTAAAAATCATTTCATGAATTGTGTCTTTTATCATTAAACCAATTTGAAAATATTTGACTGTATGTTCACAGCAACTTATGTAAACTTCAATGGCAGACCAAGGAATTTAGAAATTAGAGTGGAAGGAGGGTTCACACCTTTCGGTCAACAATTTTGTCTGGTGAAAATTTAAATAAAATCCAAAATGGGGTAAGGGATCTGAACCTCTTGAACAACCAACAAAGTTTCCTTCCCCAAAGATCTGTCACTGACTTTGCAACTGACTGCATGTAGACAAAGTGCTAACAATAATTCTAATGACTCTACTCTGTTACAATGGATGTTATACTCCTCTCAGTTACATGGTAACCATGTGTTCTGTTTTTGTTTCAGAGTAACAACCACCAAGTAGGAAATCTTAGCTGTCCCTGCTACTTCTACTGCACACAAGTGTTATTCAGGAATGGTAAGTGCGCTCAAACCTCTATGCTGTAACCTGGTATCAAGTCGACCATTATCGTACATAATGTTTATACATGACAGCAGGTATGTCTCTCTCACTGTGGGAGAGACTCAACATGCAGCAGAGATGTCAATGCTCTTTCCTGCAGTGTCCTGATTTTATAATTCTATACAAAAATAATAAGTTGATTTACAACTTTTGGGGTAAAAAGGTCGAAAGGCAAATTTGCTTTTTTGGGAGGATTCAGCGAGGCATATTTTAATGAAAAATTTAGGTAAACTCATATAAGGAGTTTCAGTTATGTACTTTTTTCTCCCATTTAAATGATTATCCACATTATTCATTTTAAGCCTTATACTATGTATATTTTCGTAAAGGTATCACTAAGTTTCATAGAATAATGTATACAATCAATATGAACTTATATCTAATCACATAAATTTGATATTGTTTTGTAAATTTTGTTTAGATCCACTTTATGTAATGCAATTAAATGTTAAATGTTAGTAGAAAGTGATAAATCATACAAAACAAAAATGAAATTTATGTACGAAATGACATGAAATATTATCTTACAAAAAGGAAGTAACATATTATTTTATTTTCGACATGGAAGACATCTAGAACATGAAATGACATAATGAAATGTTTGCATCATTCCCATTGCCTGTTGTACGCTATGAGTAGAAAGGAACAGGTGTTTGTGTATACATTACCTGCAAGAGATATTGATGATAATCATCTTATGTAATACTGCCCGCTGAGATGGGTTAGAATAGATAGATTTTGTTGTGATTAACATGCGAGGCATTGATTTTGGTTGTCAAATAACAGGTATCGACAAGTGTTATGTAAGGTATTATGGTAGGTAGGTAGGTAGGTATTATGTAAGTCGAAACAGCTTATGAAATATATTTGAAAGCTTTCAAATAAGAAGACAAATATGACATGAATTTGATAGATGATCAATTTCTCTATATGTACAATAACACTCCAAACATTTATAGAGAGTTTCATCAATTGGTTAAAAATGGTAATGAGGTTCTGTTCAGACTGTTACTATTGTGAAAATTGAAAAAACCAAACTGTTTACTTGTGAAAAAAAACTTAAACTTCGCTATCCTCATGTTTGAGTTTGATGAAAGATATTCAGAAGAAGTAACCCGGTTATAGGTCCCCATGGAGACACTTATAATGCTTCGTTTGAAAAGTCTCTCAAAATTATGAATTTAATGAAGTCTCTCAAAATTTTGAACGTAATGAAGTTTTTGAATATTGTTAAATAAATGAGTCGTTTAATGAAAATATTTTCTACAAAACATGAAACAATGCAACATCATTTTCAACTTGCCGACACTCTTATCAATCAGTGTCACAAAACTTGAATATTTTATCTGGTGGAGCCACTTGTCAGGGAAGATGAATGTAAAGTTCAGATGCAAAAAGAGGGGCAGCATTGTCTTCTTGCGCATTTCATAATTAATCAAAACAATGTCTTTTGAATTTTGAAGGCATTTGTTGAACTTCGAACTTTCACACCACAACTATGCAGCCATCATACTAGGGCGTAAGTGATATCTGCATAAGAAAAAATTTGATGGAATTCTGATTTTTCTAGCCGTAATACAGCATGGGACTCCATGAACCTTGTTTTCCAAAACTGTCCCTGCAGAGAGGTTATTCTAGTTTAGCAGGGTTGTCTCTAAGTTGGATAACTTGTACCCAATCCTTTCTTTTGTTCTTGTTAATTTGTACATGGATCATGTCTTTCTGGATAGTAGAGTGTTATCTTATCTTATCTTTGAATAAATCAGATCCACTGTAGATGATGTTTTTGTTCACCAGTATGAACACTGCATTCTTATTATGACGTGAAGACAACGTTCAGGAGGACGGTAGTGTGTGAAGTTTCAAGGCAGGTTATTGGCTTTCACTCTTACCTCATGGCATTGAAGATATTTACTACATCTGTGCAATAATTAATTTCGTGGGAATAACAAGGAATTGTCCAATATGTGGTCGAGTATTGCAATGTGTAGGGAAATGTCATATGCAATGCTCCATTATTGAAATATGTCAAAAGTAAGAGTTTAACAAATGATCGAAAATAAATGCGTTTTGAGCCATGAAATTAGGAAATAATGTTTTCATATATATATATATAACCCTCTAAATAATTGACAGTATGTAACAGCTGTATTTCAACATCATAGATATAAAAATATCAATTGATGCATACTGTTGTGAGTTATCACCTTAAAATAATTATTTGCATATGTCATGTTTAGAATTTAAGATAACCTTTAATGAGACAGATGTTTTATGATATGGAAAGGTTATCAATGTGTTTTTTGTTTTTTTTGTTTTTTGTTTTGACAGAAATGAATATATAATATACATTGTTTGAGGGAGTAATATAGGTATATTGTAGTGAAATGAAAGTTAAACTCAAAATAATTAACCTGGGCTCTCATTTACTTATCAATCTTAGCCTTATATTGGTCGTAATTTCATCTTGAACAAGATCATGCATGGAATTATAGTGTTAGCTACAATATTCAACTGTTCATCATGAATAGAAAGGTTTGGTTACAATATGGCCGGCTTGTTTCAGCTGATGATAATGTTTGTACATATGTTATTCAAACTACTTTAATTAATATATTGCTATGAAATGAAGCTAAACCCAAAATAATGGACTTTGGGTCCTCATGCTAATCAAACTTAGCCTAAGATTAGTTGTAAGCTTGTCTTGATCATAGCATCCGTTATGAATAAGCACAAGTTAGATTCTCTTCTTGACATTAACCTATATGTACTGTACATCACTGACATCATTGTACTCAGTGCAAAAGTACCAATGGTATTTCTGTCTAAAGATTCCACCACCATACAGGTCATTAAAGTGTTGCAGGCTCTTCGTGAATAATGATAGCTACTCTCATTAAAGTGAATGAATCATTCTGACATGATGGTGGCACGTGGTCCTGTGCAATGCTCAGTCGACCGCTATCAGAGTTGTTCAGCAACAACGGGCGCAGCTCGCTGGATGGGTGGGTAACCCATTGCTGGATAATCTGAGAGTTTGAAGGGTTGATTCCCTGCCCCACACTGAGACATGAGTTGAGAAACTTGTGGTGTCACCCTGGGTAAGTGACTTAGTTCGAAGCGTGCCTCTGTCCACCATGCAGGAATTGGGTACCTGGTATGATATGATGGTAGTCTGAATTTGAACCTCGAGCGCCTGACAGGCGATCGGTTGTATTCTCCTTAGGGAGTGTTCTGTACTCGTTGACCAGGGGTTATATGTCACTCAGCGCTTTGAGCATGCAATGTGCATGGATATATGCGCTATATATCAATATAGTAAGTTTATTCACTTGAAGTATGTAGGCCATAGGCCCATGATACAGAATATATCGAATACATGTGTTACAAAAGTAATTCTCTCAATTGCATAGCTTTAACAATAAAAGTTGCTAATTGTTTTATCATAATTGGGTTACATGAAGACATTAAAGAGTAAAACTTAAGTTTATTTGGGAATTGACAATATCTTTTCGGAATTAATTAATTCCTTAATTCATCATAACATTTGCATATTAATATAAAGTGATATTCGTCTTCTATATTATTACATTTACATACATTACATGTTCTCTCATTTCTAAGTTCCTTATTATGTCTACCAGTTTCTATTCTCAGATGACTAGAACAACATCTTAAGTGGGCCATTGCATATCGAAATTTGTCACAGGTTAAAGATGTTATGTACATTTCTGTTGAAAAACTGTGTTTATACATACAATATAAATAAGCTTTAGGACTATCTTGAACAGAAGAGTGCCAATCTTGTTCACAACATAATTTTAGTCTATTGAAAAACTCATTGACAAACAATGAAATACTACTAATACACTGCTGTTCCCAAACATAACCAAAACCGTGTGAACATAAAATATCTCTTACATTAGAAGCCCAATTAAGTTTACCATTGTTCAGGGCCTGCAGCTGCATATTATAACATTTCCTTACATATCTGTAATTAGGCATAGCTAAGATTTTACACCAAAATGAAATTACTCTTTTATATGCAAAAATATACATGGGATAGCGACCACATTCGCCTCTTACAACATGGTTAGACGTTGACGATTTAACTCCTAGAAAGCGTTTACAAGCTAACATATGAATAACCTCTATTTCCGAACAGATATCTTTATTCATCCCCCAAATTTCCGATCCATACAACAGCAAAGGGCTTACTTGAGAATCAAATATTTTAAAGAAAAGCTTAAAAGACAGAGGCCTTAATGTGCGTAAAGAGGCAAAAATACCATATAAAACCTTTTTGGCTTGAAGCACCGCATTATGAACATGTTTTCGCCATGAAAGCGACCTTGTAAACAATAATCCTAGATATTTATAAGAACTTACACATTCCAATTTGACACCATTAAAATACCACCTTTCATAATGAGATGAGATAATGCGCTATATAAATGGACTATTATTATTATGATCCTACAATTACCTTCTTTGATGGCAGTGTTTAATGTAGTCTTACACTCAGCCTGTAGTTAATATTATTTTGACCTAACAAAACCTCTTTAAAAGCAAGTCTAGATCTGCAGTGAACTCTTAAATTTCCAATTCTCCAAGGCTCCTTTCTTAAAATAGTTGTTTTTGAGATAATTAATTTTCAGAGAAATGAATATAAGTCTATGTTCAATTGTGTTAATGTAAGCATGTTTCACAACCACGCCTAAGCACAATAAATTTGCAGGCTTTCCCCCTGCAATGGTAATAACTGTGATCATTCATGTTGAATTCTCTTGAAAGTAAAGATAAGATAAGATTCAATCAGTAATAGCTATCTTTCAAGGCTCTTATGCTAAGTATTGCAGGTTTTTGCCTTGCATTGTTACAGTTAAAGTGAAATCCTAAACAAAAAGACAAAATAATCTCGCCTGAGCTTAATATTCCCTGTTGAGATGGCTTGTTGAAGAAAATTCTTTTCTTGATGGCTTTGTCACGCTATGTTTAAGAATATGTCAAAGAGACTTAACATTCAACAGCTTATTTCATAACAATTAAAAATTCTTTTGTGGCTGCATTTTTGCATTCTCTGTCCTCCTATGTTTCTTTGGCATGAAACTATCACATTCGATTATTGAAACATTATTATTGATACATTGCTCTTGTTATTTTATTTACAATTTGTAAAAATGTTTATCATATCAGCTGCTCCCTTGTTGGAATCATGTTAAATATTGTACATGTATTTTCTCATTTAACTCACCATATCCATTGTTTGATAATAAAGTAAAGAAATTTGTTCTAGCGTAAAGCTGGCATTCCATGTGTACGTATTCCTGCGTGATGTGTGATGCATATTCGGACTCTCTCGTGAGCGTTCCTGGGATCACGCATTACGCATCACGCATCACGCACTACACATTGCGTGTACATGGAATGAACTTCTACTATTTTAGTGCAAAGTGTTGAATACGCATTATGCATCATGCATTACGGTCACATGGAATGCCGGCCTTCGTGTTCAATATATATGAATATATATAGTGCTATAGGTTTAACCCTGCGGATGCTAGACAAGATATTGTGACAATGTGGCCTTTGGTAGTCTCAAATATTTGTTGATGTTCCACCTCTGTTAACAGTATGATAGTGCTGAACAACATGCAGGATAGTTCTTTTTATCGAAATTGAAACCATTTTTCTTTTGGAAAATCTTAGATTTCAATTTTGTCATAAGCATATCCCATTGAATGGTACACTTCCAATGTATTGAGCAGTGTAAGGTCCCTCTGACCTGTTTACTTTCAACTTGACAATGATAGCTATCATCACTCCAACCATATTCTCTGTGTTAAGACAAGAAGACAAGGTTCTCTGCACAAAAGGAAATAAACAATTTGTTATGTTCTTATGTGTAAAAGCTGAATTCTGCAGATACCAGCTCAAATGTTATTATGAAGGCATCATGAATCTGAAATGACCCATGCAAACCAAGAGAAATCCAGTCTAAAGTTGAAGCAAACCTCGATGAATTCAGGAGTAAAGTGGAAGGTCCATGAATATTCCAGCTTGTGATGGGGATGATTACAAAGCCCTCTCTGCCTAATATGATGGAGGAGAGGGGAGTACAGTGCAATCAGGTACTCTCAGCTCTAGCCCACTGATGTGATCTCTTTCCACTTCCATCTCCATCTGATTGTGCTTGATAGGAGGTGACGCTTGCATTAGATATGTCAGACACTCTTACTTTAACCCTGTAGATGCCAGTGATTGTGTGACAACCACATGGTCCTTTGGTAGTCTTTGATATGTGATCATTTCCAACCTCTATCTGAATGTAATAGTGCTTGATGGTGTTCCACACTTGTATTAGATGTGTCAGACACTGTATCTTTAACCCAGTCAATGCTAGATGGAATTTTTTGACAAACACATGGTTCTATGGTACTCTGCAATATGACCCTTTATAGTGCTTGGTAGGAGATGACACTTGTATTAGATATGTCAGACACTGTATCTTTAACCCAGTCAATGCTTGATGGAATGTTGTGACAACCACATGGTTCTTTGGTAGTCTACAATATGCGGTCATTTCCCATGTCCACCTGACTATAATAGTGCCTGATTGGCGGTGACACTTGTATTAGGTATATCAGACACTGTAACTTTTACCTAGCCAATGCCAGTGATTTTGTGACAACCACATGGTCCTTTGGTAGTCTTTGATACCGGTATGTGATCATTTCCAACCTCTATCTGAATCTAATAGTGCTTGATTAGATATAGACACTTGCATAAGATATGTGGTACACTGTAACTTTAACCCAGTCAATGCCAGACGGAATTTTGTGACAACCACTAGTCTTTGGAAGTTTAAACTATCACTTCCAAACAGCATCTGACTTTGATGGGAGAAACACTTACATAAGATGTGTCACTTGCTATAGATTTCACCCAGTTGATGTTAGACATAATTTTTATCAACCACATGACCTTTGGTTGTCTTAGATATTTGATGACTTTTTTTGTCAAAATTGAAATTATTTTTCTTTTATTAAAATCTTAGCTTTCAATTCTGCCTCAAACATATGCCATGGGTGGTATGAAAAAATGTCACCACCTATTACCCTCTGGTGTTATCAAAGTACATGTAAAAGAGTTCTTATTGAAATGATCTTCATTTAATCATTTTCCAGAACCATAGGGAATCACAGACTCAATCTGCCTCAAACATATGTTACAACCAATTGAGCATTTACCACAGAATGCAGCTAAGCTTTTATGACATTGAGTGCATTGAAAAACTGTCACCATGGATTAACCTCTGGTGTTCTCAGAACAAATTCCTTCGATTGCTTATGAAAGGGAGGAGTGTTCTGAAGATTGAACAGTGAGATTGATAAGGAGCCAAGTGGCAGGTCAGTGTTTACAGAGGAAAGCTGACTCGAAGATGAAAGGAGTCGTGTAACCTCACATGATATTGGATCCATTTGCTTTCTCTGCTCGGCAAACATCAGTAATAGTAGAGTTCTGGTGGTGGAGAAAGGAGGGCTGTAATTGCTTATGTTCAACACGAGTAGTAGCAGAATATAAACAAGCTGATAGCATGTTGTAGGTCTGAAAGTGATACTTTGACAATTCAAAAACTTGAATAATTGTTTGAGTAAAAAGTAAAAGTGGACCAGAAACAGGTCTACTTATTTAAATAGTAATCAAACTTAGTCTCTTGTATCTGTTGATAATGTTCTACATATAAAGTTTGAATACTTAGGCAGTTAGGCTCACACCCTGGTTCTGTAACATCTTGATGCCAATGGATAGAGGTATTGGTCACTTAGTGAATGAGCATGACAATTACCAGTAAGATGAAGAATATTTCATTTACTATCAAGCAGTCAAATCAAAACTGTCATTTAGAAGTGTAATCACAATCATATCATCGATTAAAGTAAACATAACTAAAATATTTGAACTTTCAACATGTCTGTTTCTACTAGCATAGCAATAAATTGCAAGCCATAGGCTAGTAGACAATTGGTAATTTCCGTTCCCTTCTTGTTGCGTTAGAAGTCTATAGACAGACACAGGCTCCACAATCATCTCCCAACTGCTGTCTTCTTTCATTAGTACCCAATGCCTTGATGAGATAGAAACTGTTTTCCAAATTGCAGTTTCTCTGGAAGACAAACTGAACTGGTTAAGATCCACAAATAGCTGATACTTTGATAATGCTGGGTACCACAAGGTCCAGAAGGTGTCAAGGTCGTTCAATTGCTAGCTCTTTGATCATTCAGAAAGGGTTGGAGAATACTTAGTCTTTCCTCCAATTTACACTGTGAGGATATGGTTCTTTTGGGGTATATTTTATAGGAAACAAAATTCAAGGAGGTATTTCTTCTTTAAAATAGACGTATGTAAGGATATGTAATTAAAACTTTCATCAATTTAAACATGTTACTGATGGTAATAATGCTTTAGACTTGGAAATTAAACAATAAACAAAGTCTTAAATCACAGATTTGGTTTTCAATATTACATTACAGGCATTGGGAGGAGAGTGACACTTTGCTAGAAGCCATTGAACACTAGGTGCTGTTTATATCAAGTCCAGAAAGAATTCATGTTTCCCTTGTTCTGCTGCATTGGTATCTTTAGGATCACACAATCTGCAATGGTAAAAATTTCTTGATTATTTTGGTCTCTCTTCCAGGATTGGAACCCCAGACTTGCCAATCATACTAAGCACTGAACACTTTGTCTACTCTACCATTGGTCCTTGTCATTGTTTCCTTTGCAAGTGTTTTAGTGGCACAGCTTTTAGGAAAAGGAAAAGAGATACGAAGATGTTGATATTCTGGCATCAGATAGAGCAATCCAGTAATTTTACTTTTGTACAAGCAGTATGAACCTCACAGGAGGAACAGATCTACCATTTTGTTGCTAGTAACTAACTTCTTGTTAGAAGAACAGATGTTGAAATGTAGTCTCTCCAACAGCCGGTGAAACAAATATCTTTACAGCCCCATACAAGTCCTTGTTATAATAGCAAGTCGAAATCACTGCAGTATCTGGAACAGCTTCAGTGGGCTCCTTTCAATCTTTATAGTAGAAAGCTGCATCTAATATATATTTTCATTTCAGAGACAAAAATGTAGTCTAGTTGAAATGATGCCAGTTCTGAAAAAGCCAATGCTGTCTTGCTCTCAATTGTGTATGGAAAAAATTGTCAGAATTTATCACATGGTAGATTTGTAGATGGTAGATGGTAGTTTTGAGCAAGAACAGATCCTGTATATAAAGTACTGATACTGGTTCCTGTTTTTACCCATTGCTTCTCATTGTAATGACAGAAACAGTGTAAGCTGTAAAGCAGGTTCAACAATAACAGTGTCTGTTTTATTAGCACATGAAATGTTAGAAGCATCCAACTGAAAAAATAATTTGTGTCACACAGCTGAAGAATTAATTTCAGTGTTAGAATAGGAGTTAATACTGACACTTTTTGTTGCCCCGAAGAGGTAGATAATATATGGAACAACCTTGTGTAACACGTTTTGTATTTTCAATGATTTTAAGGGTGAAAAATCTAGCTGAAGAAAAAGACTCTTGTAAGATGTCGACTCTGAATTTGCCTTTGACTTATGTTGGTTGATACCTGATGTAGAAATTAGACTTTGAAATGAAAATATCAATTAATCAAAAATAATCAGATATAATAGAAAGGAGACTGAGTTTCCTTCATCAAGCTCTCAAGCCTTCTTATAGACTTGCTTAGGCTTTTATTTTATTTCAGGGTCTGACTGTCAGACTAGTCTATTCCTACCGTAAAACTAGCCCATGGACAGAATAATGAATTTGATATTTTGGACTTACTCAGTGATGTTTTAGTTGGCAAAAACCTATTTAACAGTAAATTTTGTATTTACAGACTTAAACTTGAAAATCAATATTGAGTTTTCAGTGCAACCCATTGAAGTGTTAAAAGCAAAACAAAACTTTGGTGTTCTTTATTGACCACCTGGTGCCTCAAACTGATTAAAACATTTCATAGATTGTCAGGGATTTGTTGCATCTAGTAAATAACTAGTTGTTTGACACGCAGTTTGTTTCAATGTGACCACTGAAAAGTAAATGAAATATTTATGTATCTTGAAACTCGAACAAATCAACCGTTAGAAACCTAGCCACAACAGTGTTGAGTTAAGAGTGTTTACTGTCACTTGTTTAAAGGGCTGATTGACTTTTGACTGTTTGATGCTGTTTTGTAGCTTTTTGTTGCATATCGTTTATTTGTGATGCAATTTTGTTGTTGTTGTTATTGTTCCAATTCAATTTTATCTTTGGGAGCTCTGTAGGACAAATCAACATTAGTGACACTAAGTGATAGAAATAGTTAAAGTGATGCAAAGAGAAACATGTCTCTTTTTTATGCCCCATCACAGCGTTATCAGTATGTCACCATATAAGGTTTTGATGAGTTGTAGATTTTATTTTCAGACATTGTTCCCTGAAATTATGAAACCTGTCATCCTTTATTAACCACTGCCATTAGACATCCATCACTAGTGGCATTTGCAGTTACAAAGGCAGGTAACGTTCATGGAACTTCCATGCTGAGGATAATAAGGCTTTCTGTCATCAGGAGTCCTTTGAGAGTTTCTTTGCATGAAAGTGTTATTCTTGTGACAAAAGACTTACACATTTGACAGGCTTGATCAATAGACAGGATTCTTCAAACAACATATGCTGCCAGAGGGAAAATGTTTTGTAAAGTTTCTTGAGACAAAGAAATCAGTTTCCTCTTTCGGAAGTTTTTCCAGTTATTAGCTGTTTACCACTTCCTGGGGATTTCGAGACATGACAGCTGCTTATTTAGACCCGAGTGCTGGTGGCAGGTAATTCAGGAGATGGACGTCAGCCATGGTGACAGTTTGAGAACCTCTTTCGATAATCCATACTCTTACATTACATAAGCGTGACTTTCAGCGTCAAAGTAATTCTTCAAAAACCTTCCTGAACATGAATGATTGGCAAGAGATAGTTATGGAAGACTTTGTCTGCTCCACTACTCTGCCTAATTATTTCCTGTCTTGGAACTTCTTTTTTTGGATCACAGAAGACTTTTAAAGAGTTTTTCTGGTTTTTCTAGAAATGCAATGGTTATAATGAGTTAGAATTTTTTTTTACATGTATGTTCCTGAGCTTCCTGATTTACATACATGTTTTCGTAATTTTGAAGGATTTCTTGCACATCATTGAAATCAATTGAGAGATTTTTTTTATGAACATTCAACTATCAATTAGCAAAAGGAAAAAAGTACTTCGTTCCAATCCTGAATTTTCTTGGATGAGGATGTTGTCCTTGTAATTGTGTGATGTCATGAGAATTCTTTGGTCAGACCATTGTTTCATGATGTCAAACCCTTGAACTTGACGAGTGCAGATAAACTTATCTTTTATGAAGCCAGAAAGAGGTTTTCTTTCAAAATTTTCAAAAGTTAGAGATTTTTTTATTTTGTTCAATGTGATTGATTTGATTATTGACCCTGATAAATCACCTATCAATAAGATTTTAATATCCGTAACATATTTTTCTAGTATAGTTTGACAAGGTTGTGCTTTGACGTGGTCAACTTCCAACCTCAATTACATGGTAATTGATAACCACATATTTATGATGATATTTTTTTGTTTATGTTGTCTGAAGGGAGATGAAACTTGCTACATCCATTGTGAGTAATTTTCTTGGAATCAACTTCGTATCCTCATGAGACTTTAGTAGAAGTGGATCCGATATGGTTCCAATTTGGTTGGTCATTTGGGATATCCAAATATTTACATGAATCTACAAGTGATGTGAATCTTAGAGGAAGAAGCAACTGGTTGATTGCTTTGAAGGCTGAATGTGAAGGATTAAAATATTTCTGTCAGAGTTAAGAGGATTGTTTTTGTGAGTCTGTTGTTTTGTATTCTGTTTGACATCATTCTTTGATGAATAATGATACAAAAAGGAATAGGCGTCATCACAATGAAATTTGAAAATGTATAATGCTTGAATTAACATTATTAATATTTCCAATTTTCTACCTATTAGTAGCTGAGTATTAGAAACTTTTTTTAATGACATATTCAACTTATGTTTTATGTTTCTAAAATAATTTCAGCCAAGAAGTAATTCGAATTGTACTTAAAAAAAAAGAGAATAGTATCCACTGAAGAATGGCTCCACAAAAAAGTGTGAAGATTCTCGTTTCCTAGAGTAAATGCATTGTCTCAGTGAAGGATCTAACATAGTTACGATGCAAGTGATTCAACTGGTGTTCAGTCATGCACAAGAGATCTCATTGTGGCAAGAACTGGATGTATGTGATTGTGGCCTCGAGGCTAAAGCTTCCTCTATGAGGATGGAGCTGAAGAGTTCCACTTCCTTTGGCCAATGTGGCCCAGTACTGAGGGGGGACCCTTCCTGTTGATAGTGTAGTCTATTATTCAGGAGAAGCTATTATTCAGGAGAATAAACATTTTGATTAGTAAATGGTAAATAATTATTTAAGAATTTCATAATCTTGTTTAAATTTGCTGTAAATGTTAGTGCAAGAAAAGGGTGTAGCTGTGCTTAAAAAGATTCACTTTGATAAATTAAATGATAGATTGATTTGAAATTTGATATTGTTTGCTGAATTGAAAGATTATATGTGCTGATATTTTAATTATTTACAAACTTGTGTTGTATTGCATGCCATTCATATATCTTGTTGTAATCAATTCTATCACATTTGGCCCATATAGGAGCAAAAATCTCTCAATGCATTGAAAGCCAACACTTTCCTTTACTGATCAATAATGTTTGAATAAGTTACAACAAAAATGTTTTTAAACTCTTTATCAAGTTTCATTACATTGCAATATTTGTTAGTGAATGTTCATGTTTGTTATGCTTCAACACTTTTCCAGATTAATTTTTTGCACATTTGAACGCAATGCATAACAAAATGGTTTTAACAACATTGATATCAACTCTTTTCATCTAACTTCCTAGGATATTTAACTGTTGGTCAGCCCATTCTTCCTGCTTCCTATCCATTGACCACAATGATTAAACCTGACTTCATTAATGAAGCTGTTAAGTAAAGTTAAATGCTCTCTTTAAACTTTTGTTCCATGTGTGTTCCTTTAAGCAAATCTGTTTTAAACAGCATCTTAAACTGTATTTAAGTGTGTATCATTTTGGCAATGATTTTGTTCTGTAATGGAAAAGACACAATGCATGGTTTATCAAAATATTGAATTCATAGGTGACAAAGTTCCTCTCCCTTGCAGTCAATGAATAGATACCATCCTTGAACCATTAGCATTGGACATAAGTTTTAGCGTTTTGTTTAAAAGCAGAGAGATTACCTCATGCTGTAATTGCAAGAACTCCAAATGGCTTTGATTCCCATAAGAATTAGAGAGTGGATTGTATACACATCAATAACCTTTTCTCACTGTTGAAGACACCCAAGTGCACCCATATTGTGTAAGCATAATGTGTAAGCATCTTGTTACAATCTTGACAGCTTCTTGAGCAATCAATAGCTTGTTCATCCATAATTCATCACATCATTGTTCTAAGGCGATTGAGAGCCATGAAGCAAGAATAACCTCCAAAGCTACCACTGAATACAAGGGTTGCCATGTTCCTCTGACAACTTCCAGATAGATGACATTTCTTTATTCATTGTGTACATCAGTAATATTGATATTTTATTCAAAAACTAGATAAAAATATTGCAGATTTATTGTTCAGAGGCAATGAGAGCCATGAAGCAAGAATAACCTCCAAAGCTACCACTGAATACAAGGGTTGCCATGTTCCTCCGACAACTTCAAGATAGATGGCATTTCTTTATTCATTGTGTACATCAGTAATATTGATATTTTATTCAAAAACTAGATAAAAATATTGCAGATTTATTGTTCAGAGGCAATGAGAGCCATGAAGCAAGAATAACCTCCAAAGCTACCACTGAATACAAGGGTTGCCATGTTCCTCCGACAACTTCAAGATAGATGGCATTTCTTTATTCATTTTGTACATCAGTGATATTGATATTCTATTCAAAAACTAGATAAAAATATTGCAGATTTATTGTTCAGAGGCAATGAGAGCCATGAAGCAAGAATAACCTCCAAAGCTACCACTGAGTACAAGGGTTGCCATGTTCCTCCGACAACTTCAAGATAGATGACATTTCTTTATTCATTGTGTACATCAGTGATATTGATATTCTATTCAAAAACTAGATACAAATATTGCAGATTTATTGTTCAGAGGCAATGAGAGCCATGAAGCAAGAATAACCCGGTAAGCTTACCACTAATTACAAGGGTTGCCATTTTACAAGATAGCTGACATTTCTATATTCATTTTGTCCATTAGTGATATTGATATTCCATCCACAATGTAGATAAAAATGCTGCAGATATGCTTCTGATTTAAGAGTAATTGGAAATGATTTGTTTTTCGCCCATTTTCCTTTTGAGAATACATTTATTGCCATAAGATGTAATGGAAAAATGATCTCCCTCTCATTTTGGAAAATTGTCTTGTTTTAAATATTTTTGTGGCTCCTTAAAGTTTGTAAAACGTAATGTTGTGATTTGAATATTTTCCTGCGTATGACGTCTGAAATAACATTTGTGTACGAATATCGCTGTGTGAATATTTGTGGATTGAAGAATTCCAATCATTTTGTTATTTTTCATGATTATAATGTTGCATGAGAATCCAAGTTTCATTGAAATTATTCATTGAAACTAAAAGACCTTCAACTTGTAGCAAGAATGGATTTCCTTTGCGTACCTCGTAAATCAATACATGATATGAGATGGTTCAGAAGTGTTTTACTCATTTGTGTAAAAATGTGAAATGGTCAAGTTTCTAAGGGTGCTTGAACCAAAATCCTCAGAGTAAAGGCCTTGTTGGTGAAATGATTTGCTGCCGATTACATCTATTTCCTTATTTTGTTTGATCAAAGATATAACAATGTAACATTTGTTAACAATCTAAATGACATGTATTTCTCACTGCAATCGCTCTATGGTTGGAGTGATGTCCACATTTGATATGGTTTGGAGTTGTGTACACATGATGGATAGCCATGAAATTGCAAAATCTAAATGGCATGTTTTTTTAACTGCAATCCGTATATATGTACTGTGTTCTCAACATTCTGTATCGTTGAAGTGTTGTGTCTACATAATGGATGTCCATGAAACATTTGTTCACAATCTCTCTCTCTAACCGCAATAATGTATCATTATGCAGGCACTATATCATGATACAAATATTGTCTTAATGTATTATCACAATTATCACTACAACTTTGATATCTAACTGCAATTTATAGTTGTAGTGTGATTCTCATTTTGAATGGTTGAGGTGTTGGGTCCACATAATGGATGTCCAACACCTGATGTGCTCACTCGTCCTGTGTTCTGGTAGATGCTGCCTATTGATTTCCTTTGATAGAATCCCCCAGTGTATGGAACAGTTGTGGCACTGTCACATGCACCGTGCGGTCTCTCACCGGACACCTCACTCCACTGATTGATAGACCACCGAGCTCAAGCACTTGTCTGAATAAACTTACACTGTCTTCTGTCTACCTTCTCTGCTATGATAGAGAGATAGAGACTACAGTTGTGGCACTGTCACATGCACCGTGCGGTCTCTCACCGGACACCTCACTCCACTGATTGATAGACCACTGAGTTGCAGCACTTGTCTGAATAAACTTACACTGTCTTCTGTCTTCTGTCTACCGTCTCTGCATTCATTGATAGAGAGATAGAGACAGCTGTTGTGGCACTGTCACATGCACCATGCCGGTCTCTCACTGGTCATATTGCTCCAATGATTGAGAGACCACTGAGCTGCAGCACTTGTCTGAATAAACTTACACTGTCTTCTGTCTCAAGTCCCTAGCTTCATTGATAGAGAGAGAGTGACTACAGTTGTGGCACTGACACATGCACCATGTCTGTCTCTCACTGGACATCTCGCTCAACTGATTGATAGACCACTGAGTTCAACACTTATCTGAATAAACTTACACTGTCTTCTGTCTACCGTCTCTGCATTCCTTGATAGATAGATAGAGAAAGCAGTTGTTGCACTGTCACATTCACCGTGCCGGTCTCTCACTGGACACCTCACTCCACTGATTGATAGACCACCGAGCTCAAGCACTTGTCTGAATAAACTTACACTGTCTTCTGTCTACCGTCTCTGCATTCCTTGATAGATAGATAGAGAAAGCAGTTGTGGCACTGTCACATTCACCGTGCCGGTCTTTCACTGGACACCTCACTCCACTGATTGATAGACCACCGAACTCAAGCACTTGTCTGAATAAACTTACACTGTCTTCTGTCTACCGTCTCTGCATTCCTTGATAGATAGATAGAGAAAGCAGTTGTGGCACTGTCACATGCACCATGTCGGTCTCTCACTGGACATCTCGCTTCACTGATTGATAGACCACTGAGCCCCAGCACTTGTCTGAATAAACTTACACTGTCTTCTGTCTCTACATTGATTCATAGGGAAATAGAGATGACAGTTGTGGCACTGTCACATGCACCATGCCGGTCTCTCACTGGACACCTCACTCCACTGATTGATAGACCACTGAACTGCAGCACTTGTCTGAATAAACTTGCACTGTCTTCTGACTACCGTCTCTGCATTCATTGATGGAGAGAGAGAGACATCGTTGTTGCATTAACACATGCACCGTGCCGGTCTCTCACTGGACCTCACTCCACTGATTGATAGACCACTGAGTTCCAGCACTTGTCTGATCAGTCTTACACTTGTCTCACGTCTCTACATTGATTCTTAGGGAAATAGAGATGACAGTTGTGGCACTGTCACATGCACCATCTAGTCTCTCACTGGACATTTTGCTCAACTGATTGATAGACCACTGAGTTCCAGCACTTGTCTGATTAGACTTACACTGTTTCCTGTCTAAAGTGTCTGAGTTTATTGTTAATCAAAAGTCTTTAGTAGCCAAAGGTTTTTATTTTTCCAATCTAATTGAATTATGTTGTCTTTTAGATGCATTGAAGGATTATCGATACTAATCATACCCTAGAAGTTTGTAGGCCTGTTTTGTTAGACCTGAAGTGAAGCCAAATGAAGCTCTATCGATAAAACACATCTAGTCTATAGTTTATAACAAAGATTTATAGATCCTATTTCTTCTTTCTTCCTTATGTGTCTTTCATGAATGTCGTTAACCTGTCGTCATGCACTGACTCCCTATTGAAATAAAATTTGAGCTGCACAAGCAAATAAAGTTCATGTAATTGTCACTGACAATTTGGTTCTGCTTTGGGTAAAGATTAAGTCGGTCTAAATCAAAAGCATGGAAAAGTATCAATATTGAATTTATGTCTTTTGGAACCCACTCTAAGAAAATAATGCAAGCGTTGACCTTTTCCTGAGAAACCATGGTTTTTATTTAAAATGGTTTTGTGAAAAAGAATTTTTTCTAAAGCTTTGATTTGTTTTATCCGCTTTTGCCAAGGACAAATGTTTTAATGTGCATTTTAAATGGTTTTTGAATTCAGTTTCTGATCTAACTTCTTCAATTTACAAATACTCAGCAACAAAATGCTCATTAAAAGTAACTTTAGGTCTTAAAGTTCTCGCAAGTTAAAATTTGATGGCTGGTAAGAATTGATAAAAGAATATTTAATCCTATTAAATGAAAGTTAGGGACTCTTAATATTATGAAATGGTTTGGTTTTGGAGGAATTTATTACTTTCAGTAATAAAGGCAGGCATAAAACATGTATTCTGAAAATAATCGATAAGAAAAGACAGTGCTGAGACCAACCCGTAGATTCCCTGACTGTTTGATAGTAAGGTGGAGTCCCAACTGTCACTGCTGCATGATTTGTATTCTACAAACCTCCATACATCATTTGCAGCTTGTTACGTCAACCAGGCGATTAGAAACCTGTCTATAAACAAGGGGAGCAGCACAATCTAATTGAAGGCAAACTGCAGATTGCACGCCTCGTGTCCAGGAAGCTTAGTGTCTGGATGAGACTATTACTTTTGCATGACTTGTGCACCTCATCTTGGGAACGAATCAGTAGGTCAATAGGCAGAGAGTCCAACTCAGTCACTGTCAGTGGACAAACTGGCAGAGCATACCATGCAGGACAACTTATAGAATAAAAATCTTTTGAGGAACATTTTGTTCTTTCAAAATTTTGAACTTTCAGATTGAAAGAACACTTATATACGAAAGGCCATCCCATGCTTGACAGGTTATAGATTAAAAACCTTTAGGAATATTTTGTTCTTTCAAAATTTTGAACTTTTAGATTGAAAGAACGCTTATATATGAAAGGCCATCCCATGCTTGACAAGTTATAGAATAAAACCCTTCTTTAGGAATATATTCTTCTTTCAAAGTTTTGAACTTTCAGATTGAAAGAACACTTATATATGAAAGGGCAACCCATGCTTGATAGATTATAGCTAGATTAAAAACCTTCTTTGGGTATATTTTGTTCTTTTTAAATTTTGGACATTCAGGTTGAAAGAACACTTATATAGGGTTAAGGGGCTCTCTGGGTTTAAATACTTTGTAAATCCAAAGCTTTTACTCAATTAAAATTCACTGAAAATTCAATGACTTGAATTTCCTCCCGAACTGGCATGACTCTCAGACAGTCCTGACTAATGCAAAACAGAAAAGATTATTGACCCTTAGGTTTATGTTGTCCATGGGTCAATCCAAAATAAGGTGCCTGCTGATTTCAACTCATCCCCAGTTGTTGAATAATCTTCCTGAAACTTCAACATAATTTGAAATCTAATCAATATTCATAATTACAGTTGAAGGGAATTCAAATATTTCTTTTAAATTTTAAAGCTTATCAAAGACCATCTTATCTTAAATTCAAATTAAGATTTCAAGGTGTAATCTTTCGAGTATCCTTTATCTCTGAAAGCTTATGTGGAGGATCTATTGGGCATCAATAAATCAATGACTAGGGTTGTTGTGCTCCGGGAGTAATCTTTTTCCATGTGTACTGAAGAAATCTAACAAAATCAAACGGTGTAAAATTGTTTGGTGAATTGAAATTCAACGATTTTAGGGAAATGCTTAATTGATAAAATTCAAATTGAAAACTTGAAGTTGTTAAGAGGGGTTTGGAAACTGAAGTGCAAGGACTTGACATCATCAAACTTGCTACTAGAAGAAAGTTCCGGAGTTTTTTCATTGAGTGAGCAATTAGAAGAAATAGAATCAATGTTTGAACATGTTTGAAAATTAAATTAGAAAGAAAATGCTGTTGGCCATAAAGATTTTTTGCTCACATGCAATTATTTCAGTTAAAAATAGAAGCGACATTATTTTTGTGCAGAAATTGTCAATGTTTCCTTACAATTCCAGGAATTATTTTGTATCATTCATCCATCATTTTCATGTTGACAAGAAGACCACAACTCAACCATGATAATTGAGATGGATTTCGTTTCATTCATGAATGATGTTAATCTTTTCAATTATAAAATTACATGAATGTGTCTAAAAACCAAATCTTAATTTTGCCAATATTTTTTTCTCTCAAAACATAGCATATATGATGTTTAGAAGCATGTAGCAAGTCAAATATTTGTCAACAGCAGATATACCTGTAGTTGCATTCCAAACTTCCAATGATCCCTAGAAATGAAATGTTAGGAATCATCTATTCAATATAAGCAAACAGGAATTTTTCTCTCTTATTCAAAAATAATCATGACAATGAAGGGAATTGATTAAAACAATATGTGAACAATGTTTTTGACGGATGTTTTAATTCTTTGTCAGTCGCCCACTCAAAAATGGTTTAATAAAAAATATTTCGCAGTTAAGAAGCTAACATCTGAATTTCTGGTGATTGTAAATATAAATGTGTAAAGATGACAGGATACACATATATTTATGTGGTGGACTATACTAAGTAGTGTAATTTTGTACTACAAAACAAAGGCTTGTAGAACTCCATCTGTTTCATGTGTTCATCAATCAAATGAAATATGAGAACCTTTCAAAAAGTTCTTTTCTGCACCTAGAAAAAATATGCGAGAAATTCCAATGAGTTTTGTTTTCAAATGTTTTCAAAATGATCACCCCAATGTAATAAAAATTGGTTCCATGGAAGTTAACATGTAAAACATTAAATTTCTCACAGAAAAAATAACTTTCAAAATCTTGGATCCACATTATTTTTGCTCTAATACGTGAAGGTTATTATTCTATCACTTCCAAATTATAGTTTTATCTCATATTTGTGGATATTCTAAGAACTTTTTGAATGTCCATCATAAATAATGTGACAGCTTTATAGTATTTTCAGATCACTTCACTCGTTATGATTTATCATCATGGTTAACAGCAGTGTCACATTCCCCCAGGTGTAGAAGACAGTTCAACCTTCAGACCACGACAATAATGTTGTTAGAATCAGTGGGATGTATAGCTGTAAATAAACTCTAAATATGTTGTGAGCGAGCTTCATTCAGATTCTGTAAACAGATCATAATGAATTGATTGACTTTAATCGACTGCTGTCATGTAATTTGAAAGTGTTTCAATTATTCTTCCTCTTCATGATTGTTTTACCAATATTAAATTATTCAGAGGAGTTCTAAGTTAATGCATATATTTCCTAAACCATAGATTTTACTGATAGGTGTTCAGTTTGATCTTGTAGAACAGAATGACAAAAAAAACCAATGAACATTTAAGCAAATTTTACAGCAAATAAGATTTTCATGCTGACATTTTTGGGGTGACCTTTATTTCAAGCATTGTTCATACTAAAGAACTTGTTGAGTAGAGAGTAACAAACTCCTGTCCAGGTTCACACAAATATTATAAATAAATCCAAATGTGAAAAAATGTGTCATGCTGACGTTTAATAACTCTTGACATGGGTGTAACGTATATGTAGAAACGATCCCTGTTTCAAGCATCTCTATTGTTCATACTATAAGAAGTACTTGAGGAAAACGAAACAAAATCAGATTCTGGTTGGCAGTCATATATTCAATGAAATATAATATCTAGATGCCATTGTGAAAAAATATTCAATGATGCTGCCAAAGTTTTCTCTTCATACATACCAAGGAATGACTAAGATAAAGCCCAACAGATGGGTTGACCTGGAAATGATAAACTTTTGTAGGTGCAGGGATCCAGTAGAAAGTTCTGGTGTGCCCATTTTGCTTGTCATGACATTAAATCCATCAAAATATATAAGAAAAATTATTCAGTAGTTTTGTATGTTACATATAATGCTCAGCTGTGACCATTTCTCTCTTCATATTAACTAGACTTAATTTCAGTCTCTGAAATGAAAATACATATTAAATGCAGCTTTCTACTATTAAAATTGAAAGGAGCCCACTGAAGCTGTTATTTTCAGAAATTTTCCTGAAACTGCAGTGAGTCAAACTTGCTACAATACTATAGACTTGTGTGGGTCTTGAAAGATATTTGTTTCAGGGGCTGTTAGACAGACTACTTATTAATCTGATCCTTGTTTTTCTTTTATCGGGCAAAATAATGGATTCAGAGCTTCCTGTCAATTTTGTACCTTATTATTTCAATGACTTTTACACTTTGAAATTAATGACAAAATGGGTTGTTTTTTCCTGTTATCAAAAAAAACTTAGCTTGAAAGATGTTTATACTTCTGGATAAGTATTTCAAAATTTAAAATGTTTCCAAAACACATCATCAAAAGTGTTTAAACTTGTGCTTTATGCAATGCACTGCTCTGAAAAGCAAAAGCAGTATATCATAGCAGGTTATGAACTTCCTTGGTAAGCACAGTCCCTTGACAATTCTTTTGTCAGACAACTACCTCCCGAGAAATAAATATTCTTAAATTCAGCAATCGTGACTCTTCCATCAATCTGACAAAATTGACTGCATATTCCCTATCTTTTTGTCAAATCTTTATCCATGCACAGAGAACAACACTGGTTGAAATTTTATCGAGAAGGTCGCGAGAAAATGATTTTATTAGCTATAGCCCAAGTCGGGAATCTAGCCTCTGAGTCCAGGGTACAGATTAGGGGAGTTAGCGTAACGTTCGTACCCTGAGACAGGATGGGTCCACACAGAACTGAGAACAGTGCATGTTATTCTGCTGAATAAACTGCAGGATCATTGACCCAAGTAAAATAGGACAATTCTGTAGAGAATTGAGAATAGACAGGGCCTGAAACTTGCTTCCTGCACATCTTCCACAGTAAGAGGTGCCATTGGATCAGGATTCACATAGCCAAGGGTTGTTACAGACATTCTTCTGAATTGATTCAAGCATCTTTGACCCAAGTATAAATAGGACGGTTAGGTAGGGAATTGAAAATAGACAAAGCCTTTAACTTACTTTCTGCACATTTATTGTGGTTAGAGGTGCCATTGGTTGGATTCTTCATCTTAGATAGACAAGGCCGTTGTGGACATTGAATCACAGAGAACTGAGAACAGTGCAGGTGATTCTGTTGAATAGTCTAGATTCACTGACACAAGGAAAATAGGATGGTTAGGTAGGGAATTGAAAAGAGACAAAGCCTTTAACTTGCTTCCTGCACATCTCTCATAGTGAAAGGTGTCATAATTTGGATTCTGTATCTTTGATAGACACAGTCGTTACGGACATTGATCCACAAGGAACTGAGAACAGTGCAGGTGATTCTGCTGGATAGCCTGAAGGATCATTGACCCGCTTGAACTACGATTTGGTATAGATTGGATGGTTGACAGGGCCTTTAACTTGCTTCCTGCACTTCTCTTGTGGTGAGAGCTGCCATTTAGTTGGATTCTGTGTCTAATCTTGTTAGACATCTCCCAAAGTCGGACAATCAGAGTACCTTCAGACTGAACATTGTGCAAGCATTGCAGTCTAATGGAGGCTTTGATCATTGAGTCTCTCTTGTGAAATGACATTTAGCAAGAGATGTGATTTTTTGTTTCATGTTGAATGTTTTGCATATTTTTGTCTTATTGTAAGTCAATTTTC
Source organism: Steromphala cineraria (assembly GCA_916613615.1). Classification (NCBI taxonomy): domain Eukaryota; kingdom Metazoa; phylum Mollusca; class Gastropoda; order Trochida; family Trochidae; genus Steromphala; species Steromphala cineraria. The sequence continues at coordinate 13,946,324 of OU744721.1, forward strand.
ATTAAAAACAATTTGTATGCCAAAATCTCTGAAATTTGAAAAACAATTGTGGTTTTATCACTTCCTTCTGATATCTCTTTACTCTGCATTATAATTCATGTCTTCATGATTTATATAATCAATGAGCTGAATTACTTAATATGGTAGACATGAAATATTCATCTTTCTTCAGAATTTATTATTTCTCTCACTCTCAAATTCAGTCCATGATGTCGCTTATATGAATCAGATTGAATATATAGTCCATAGATGGAGGTAAGTGTTGTGTAGGATATTTATCTATGTAAGTAAGAGTGAAATTGGAGCCAGAAATCCTGCTATTGATTCCTCAGTATTTCATTCGACTTTTATTTTTTCAAGGAGACGGTGAGATATTCCTGGGCCAATTAATCATCTTCTTTCACGGGCATTGGTTCTTAAGTAGTGATTGTAAGCATTAGCACAAGTTGATAGTAAACACAGTTCCTCTGATATTGCCTTCAGAGCACTTAACAAAATCAAATTGCCTGACAAACCTGTCCTTTACATATTTCCATGACTGGATGTGAGCAAACACTGCTGTGTTGAGTATATGGGGCAGAATTATTGATTTGTACAGAATAGATGGTTTTGAGGAATTATTTTTTATTGTCTACCAAATACATTAAAATTGACTTTTAAAATGACACAGCATCCAAATGCTGGATAAGATCATTGGCGGTCTCGAGTTCTTTTAATCCACTTTTGTTATTTAGACTTAAAAGGATTCCAGTGTCAAACGTCCAAAATGTATAATTGGTGTAATTTTGTGGCTTATGCTTTATTTAGCTATGACTCCTCCTTTTTTAACTATAAAAGATAACAATTTACTGTATGGATTCAGTTTGTACTAAATTGAGTGCATGGCCTTTGTTTATCTTATTCAGTTGGTAAATGAATGTGGTAATTAAATGAATATAACAAATGTATTGTATGTTATATGGCTGACATTTGAAAAGGAAAAATCATAGTAAGTGCATGAAAGATTAATGATTTTACAAGTAACTATGATAAAGAGGAAATGCCATCCAACTCGTAAGGATCTTAAAGTGATATAATTTTTGTCATGCTGAAAAAGTATTTCATGTAACCTTTACAAATGATGAGACAATTCCACAGACAAGACTGAAAGGCAGTTGTATCCTACCACTCACATGCAAGTGAGAACCACTTTACTAGATTCAACTGTTATGTATATTATTACAGTGTATTGAGCAAAGTTAGTATGCTGACCTCATTCACCATAAGCAAAGGTTTTGAATCCAGGTGAAAACACCCAAACTTTGTGACCTAGGTCTTATGTTGTGTTACATCCCTCCACAAGGCACTTTATTCACACTGCAGTCAGCTAGCTGTTTAAATGGGCACCTAGATTAACTGGTTTCAATTTATGCAGAATGTACAAATCAAATTTACAATGTACACTGTATTGTGGACCATAAGGAATTTTATATATATTCCATAAGGAATTTTATATATATTCATATATTTCGCCAAGCAAATGAGGTATCGTGTAGAAAGCTTCCAAGAAAAGCTGTATGTCAATAGAGCTAGCATGTCTCAGCTGCCACTCATCATTAGAAGAGGAACACCTGTCTGTTGGAGTGCATGCTATAAAGGTGTATCCTCACACCAGAAAGTCAACTGGTGGAATGTTGAGGGCTTGCACGGTTTGAGATACAGCTATGTCAGTGTGCATCAAATAAGAGGAAATAAGACCAATTTGCTCCTAATATCAGTGTCGAAGGGACGAAACTTGCAAATATCTTCTAGACTTAAAGGGGCTTCCTACAATTTTTCTGCTTTAGCATCTCTCTGACATGAAGTTATATCACACGTCATTGAGATGAAACTATCATCCTACGCCCTTTCATCCTTAAGACACCAGTAACAAATATGTTTTAGCCTAATTTCTGGCATGTAGGGTTAAAAGGCATAGTATTCTGTGACAATAACACTAGACTAATGGGCTCCTGTATATTCCCTTCTCTGTAGAATTGGAGATTGACTACCTACTAAAACAAGAGGAAAGAAGTAAGCTATGATATGCAGTGGGAGGGAAGGGTTTGTGGTAAAGCTCTGATGCGCTATAGAGGGATGAACTTTACCAGGAAGCTTTTACGAAGCTATTAGAAAGTCATGCATAGACATTGAGGATAAGACAGTATACGGTGGTATGTGGTGGGCGGTTTTGTGTGTTTGCTGGGTCAGGGTGTTCTGTAAGCGGGTGTGGTCTTGAGATAACCTGTATTGACCTTTTGCTTGTCTGCAGGGGCAATCTGAATAGTGAGGTCATTGTTGTCAAGGTGTATTGCATATCTGGGTCAAACACTGAGATATAGTACTGGATTCTATTTATTATATATGTTTATATGTTATTGTTGAATCATCACAGTTACTTTCATGAAAGAATTCATAAATTACTTGATGCTTATTTTATATTAAAAAAAATTATTTCAATTTTCAATTTAGAATTCGAAGTAATGCATAGAGGATATTTTTTCTTTTCAGCGTGATATGACTTACTTCTTAATGGGTTTGTTGGATAGCAAGATGAGCGATAAGTGATATCACACTGAAACAATATTGTTCTGTGAATCATATGCTTCAATTCTGTGGTCCATTATGTTGTGAATTACGGCAAAAACTGTTCGACTTTGACGACTACTGCCAAGTCATGCCATTGTTTCATCATCACTCAGCTAAGACTTAATGTGCCATTGATTGTAGAAATCACATGGTCACTGTGGTGAAAAAAGTGAAATCAAACTATCTTGATAAGAACATTTTTCTCAAATTGATGATACTCCAACTCTCACAGCTTAACATAAAAGAATATTTCAATCATAAAGAAATCACTAGCATAAAGCTGGAAAACTGTTTGCCATCAATTTCTCCAATTTTGAATAAGATATATCATGATTATTATATAATTCTCAACCTATACTCTTCAGTGAATAATTAGATAACCTGGAGGTTGTGTGGGTTAAAAGATACTTTACATTTTGGGTAATCGACCAATCAAACTTGTCCAATTCAGTTGCTCCGACTCTCAAAATTGAGCCCTTTTCAGTCTGATGATTTCCTTGAATTGGAAGAAGGACCTGACTGAAATGGCACACAATCACTGACAATTTCTGACAGCAGAGCAAATATGATACGTCTCTATTGAAAAATGATTAATTCATATGTGGGTTTGTATGTCAACTGTATGAGAGTCCCAGTAGAAATATCTCACTTCATACATAATGTAACACAGAAGATTTCCTATTTCCCTTTGCATGAGATTACTGGCTTTGTGCTTTAGCTTCAAAGCATCTTTTAAAATGCCAACAGAGCCATGCCTTACGATGCATCAGTTTTCAAATGCGGCATTATTTGGTATATTTGACTTTGTTCACCTTTTATCTACTACCGTTTCTGCATATTTGCATATTCTTGCCAATAAGTAAAATCCCTTTATGAACAATTTAAATTTCCTGTAACTTGTTATCATTAGTTTTTCTGCATTTGCGCATTTCAAGATAAACCTAGGATTCCCTTGACAACACTTCCTGTAAGTCAACAAACAAAGGAATGGTTCGGCACTTGTAGACTCAGTATAGGTAAAGATTGAACTATTCAGAAGATGTTGGCATCATCCCTTGTCATTTCAACACATACCACTAGCTAACAAGGTATACCAGATTTTGACCTCTGATATACTTTTAGATAGCATAAAGTTGTGTTATTTATCAAAAATTGACCTCTGCATTTCTAGGAAAAAGGGGTGATAAAGCATGGAACTGGAACCACTGAAGAGATATCTTGCTCAAATGTAGTTCATTTGTTATCATGTTTCGATAAATTTTGGATCAAATGTTTAGACATATTTTTAGGTTATATAAAGGTGGGGTAATAATGGAACATGACCTCAGCATTTCTAGGAGAAATGTCAGATGCACTGCTGTACCTGTGAACTGTATAGACACTTTGTCCAAGATAGGATAGCTAACATTGAGCCTATAGCTGAACTATCTCTTGTCTATCAAGGGCTGGAGGATTATTCTTGTTTTCAACCATGAATTCTTCAGTCCTAAATTGTTTTGAGGTATTCCTTAAGTTCTGATTATAGTTAAAAGCCTTTACCTGTATGCTGTGTTATGTTAAGGGATTCCAATTCCCCTGATCTTTGCCAGATATTGCCTATGTCAGTGATTTGCGATTCCAGTAATTAGATACTTCAAAATGCTTAGAAACTAACAGCATCGGTGGCAAAAGTGTTGACATAATGCAAGAAAAAGCTATGCAAACCTTGAATTATTTTGAGAATGAGCAATTAATGGAAATACTGCTTCCAGTAAAGTTCAGTAAATATGTAATGAAATTGAAGCTTTGGACACAGCACTCAGATGCCTACCAGAGAGATGGAATGGTGGACAACCATGGTTGAAAAGAACATTGATTTCAGTAATGAGAAAAACACAACCATGCTGTCACTTCATAATCCTAAACACAAATATGACCTGCATTTGTGGAAAGACTCCAAAAAAAATCAATAGATTTTTAATCAATCAGTGTTAGACCAAGTTTGTAAGTCATGATCATTATTGAACATTAACAGGTAGCTTCAAAGTAGAACACAGCTTTGTTGTTTCTGCTTGACATTCAAGTTTACTAATTAATGAGTTCTGAATTAGTATGATCATTAGCAGTTGCAATGGATGCAGAAAGAATGAATGTCATTAGTTATTTTGATATTTTGAAGCAATTTCTCTCATAGAGTTATCCTTATTCTACACGCAGAAGTTAAAAAATTGACATCTATCTGCATTTCCATGCCTTTCTGACAGTCGATAAAAATCTATTCCAAATGCCATAATATCAAATGCGAGCAATTTGTTATTCAAATTTTGATTATTGGTTTATAAAATATGTAGTAATATGCATGGCAAATTAACTTGGGTTGATATTACAAGTATACATAATGCATATTGCTCATTGCATATGAAATATCATGTACATATAAATCAGTCCAGAAGAAAAGGGATTTGCATAAATTGAGAAAACAATTATCTTATTCTGTTCTGGAAACTGTTCTTTTCATACATTATTATGCGGAGATATGTTCAAGATCACTTTATTTTATCCTTCATAGATATTTCTTAAGAATTCTCTATTCAGATCCTCTATTACTATTACATACCATATATCTACCTTCTATGATTTTCACCAAACTTTTCTCTTGATGACTTCTATATACCTAGCAGTTTCTGTCACATGGTATTTGAAGATTTCCTACTGGATGGATAAATCTATAATTCCTCTCATTGAAAATGCTTCAACTTGTCAAGATCAGCATCTACATCTCTCACAGATTATAAAAAATCCATATGTTAAATAGATTTCTTTCAAATTTTGTAAAGCCAATATTAATCCTGATTGATGCATCAAGCTGTTGCAGGTGTTTCAAAACCTCCTGATTCCGATTTCATGTCTGCCGCCATATTTCCTTGAAAAATGCTCTTTAGATCACGCCAGCATGTCCCTCATTAGCAGAAAGTTAGAATAGTTCCATGCTTCCGTGTAATTCCATCCAGATCCCTCATTTAGAGCATTGAAGGCGTCCATTTATGTTTTAGTATTGCCCGGTCAAATGAGTTGGTCTACTGCATCACCCAGAAGCAATCAATGTGAGGTTAATTCCTCTTCCTGTCTGACCCCTCCCTACTTCAATTGTATATAGATCATTTGTATTCATGCCTCTATTAATAACTAGGTACTCGATGGACACAAACTTGTGATCTGATTAACTGATGAACCAGACGAAATATTCATCGAAACCTTGTTTCTGTTTTTTTGCTTGATCTTATTTGAAGATATCAATGTCATCTCTTGTTATTTTCTGATAGAGATGTTGAGCATCCATACTAGGATGTTTTTTATCCTTAATCCTGGCGAAATCTAAACTTGATTTTGATAGTAGAAAATGGTGAGGTGATAGAAATTACCAATGGATACTTCTTTTGCATTTTAGATAGCAGTTATTTTCAAAATGTCACATTCAGTACATCCTAAGCTACCAAGATTTGTTTAATTCAGTGTCATCACCCCTTTCTGACCCACTGACTTGTACCAGATACAAATAATTTATAGAACTCTTGTCTCTATATCTTGCCTTGATCCTGGGTGAAGACTTTGTAAAGAAGATGTCAGTGTCATCACTAGTACAGCAATTATTCATGGTTTTGTGAGCTAGCTGCACGGATATGATTAAAACACGTTATGGTTTCTCAGAAGGGAAGCCTCATAGGTTCCAATCAGTTCTCACAAAAGAACTACCTAGGCATGAAGCTCTTTACTGATTTAAGGCTTAACTTCAAGGAAGGGTCTCAGGCAGCAAGGCTATGGAACGTCTTTCTTGAGGGAGTTTCGGGAATAAGATGTCTTATAGAAACTCAGGGTATTTTTTTTAGGTAGGGTTGGGGTCATATTTGGAAAATAAGGGATTTCTACTGATTTGAGTCTTATTTCAAGGAAGGGTCTCAATCAGCAAGGATAGGGAACGTCTTTCTTGAGGGAGTTTCGGGAATAAGATGTCTTATAGAGACTCTGGGAATTTTTTGGGGTCATATTTGGAAAAATGAGGAATTTCTACTGATTTGAGTCTTATTTTAAGGAAGGGTCTCAAGCAGCAAGGCTAGGAAACTTTCTTCTTGAGGAAGCTATTGGAATAAGATGTCTTACAGAGACTCTTGGTATTACTTGTAGGTAGGTTTTGGGTTATATTTGGAGAGATGAGGACTTGATGGCAGTGATCAATCTACAAATATGACCTGATGAGTCAAGGAACTCACTACCACAAAGTCTTGTGAGTCCTTGTAGATTTAAATGAATCCTTTTATTAAGTGAGAATAGTACCACAAAAAAACACTTTGCATCCCAGGACTCACAGCTAAAATTCTTATGGGTCCTTTCTGAATTTTAGGAGTATTTGGTGCAGGACTCAGGGATAAATTCATACCTGTCTGATTATAATTTGTTCTACTAATTTAAGGCTTACTTCAAGGAAGGGACTCCAGCAACAAGGCTAGGGAACTTCTGCCTTAAGGGGTCTATTGAAACAAGATGTCTAATAGAAACTCTGGGTATTACTTGTAGGTAGGGTCGGGGTTATATTTGGAAGGATGAGGGGTTATCAAACTGTTACTGACACTAGGTTGTAGGGTTGGGACTACATGCTACATTCTCAGCTGAATCCATGGAAGTAAACTTTCAGAAAGGATTAGAGCTTATCCAATATGAGAATTTCAGCTCTTGCCAGCTACCTCTCCAAGGTGATAGATTCGAATGAACTTGCTGCCTGACCTTTTGTATTGTTTAAGCTACTAGTACTTCTCTGTTTTCTTAGATTCTTCTTGTCTCAGAGAATTGTGTTTTGATACTTTTTTTTCTGTGAATGCCAAGTAGATGTGATTTTTTACAGAAAATTGCCTCTTTTTCACAGGATAAATGACGTGCAAACTAAAGAAAAAACTCTTGACAGAATCTTTTAGTGAGAAGTTATAATTGGGAAAATGTTTAAGGGTAAATGTATAGGAAAAAGTTTTCACATGTCATACTGCTAATCTTTAGTTGCATAATGCACTGCAACATTTGCTTGAGAATTGTTTTTTTTTATTCAAAAATAATTTTTCATCAAAACAAATTAGAAACAACAAATTGCACCATTAAACTACAAGAAATCTGTTAAATGAAGTTATCTAGTGCAATTTATACATAACTCATTTATAAGAAGGAATACAGAACTAAGGCATAGAAGAATTCATGTTATTATTGTATATCTTTTTATTGTAACTAAACTATGCTAACAAAGATGCAAAAAGATTTGTTTTATCAAAGCTAGAGATATATGGTTCAAATTTCAATTTGTCTGTTGTTAATAAAATTTTCCAAGTCAGCAGAAATAGATTTTTAATATGATTGATTTTCTTTATATATTTGCTGTAGGAGACAATTCATTTTGTTAAAAAAGAGAAATTATATCATTACTGATGTAGAAACATTTTACTTTCCTTTGAAAACTTTTGAATTAAGACATTAATCGTTAAAAAATATTTGTACTAAATGTGTAGCAAAAGTATTGTAACATTTTTTCGTCCAAAATGTCTCGATAAGGACAGAGTTTTATATTGTTTAATCTATGCTCAGCTACAGTTTAAATATAAGAAAGATAGAAAATTGTAGCATATATGCCCTAATAAGGACAGAGTTTGATATTACTCAATCTTTGAAATATTAGGAAAGATAGAGACAGAATTACAATATAAATTATATTCATGTTCTATATGGTGTGTGTTTTATCTAGATAAAACCATTCTAGTAATATTGATGTGTGTGTGTTTTAGTTTTTAGTTGTATGTTATAAGTATGGATAACCTTAGCCCTTTAATTTGACATGATTGATTTGATGCCAGTTTATACGATTTCACGATCTTGAGGTTAGTGGTAGTATTCTCATATACGAACATGTGTTACCAGACAAAAATGAACTTGATGATTTACAAAAATATTATGTTCTCTCTTTAACCAAAGTTGGGAAATTGAGGAAAATACATCATAATCTTTGTTTATAACAAATGCTGATATAACTGTTGTGGCAGCTGTAATAACTCAAACATCACTGACAAAACATGACGCCTTAGCTTTGATATTAACCATTAAGGCTGTAAAGGGATATTGCTATTCAATATTGTCTGAAAAATCTAATTTGCAATATGATTATCCTTGTAGCAGTTTTTGTCCAAGGTGATCAGCTATGGGTGGTCTAGCCTGAGCTATTGGGACCCTTAGCAATAGTAAAGGTATCCAACTTTTAAAAAATCTAACGGACACCAAGCTCAAAGGGTTTGCAAATTTCCCCAGGACCCCATCTTGGAACAACACTGTAGGTTTATCAAAGTCATAATATTTTGAGTTAATTCAGTGATAAAATGCCATGTACATTGTCACTGGATGTGGCTTTACTTGTAGTTGCTCCATGACATCAATAACAATACTATCATATCAGCACAAGCACAAGTCCTTGTCTAGGATATCCTTTCAGTGCCAAATGTTATTTACCAAGTAATGATTTAAGAGTTGAAATATGCAACATGATTTATATTTAACATACTAGAAAAGTTAAACACTAGCCCTAAATATTCATGTGTTTCAATGAATGATAGTTTTCCCTGAACTATAATAATGTCAAATACTCACAAATTTTCAAAAGGACTGATAAAAATGAGTCGTGATTGCGGTATCAAAGTTATTTTTGTGTTGTGCATTGCTAACTTATTGACGGACTCATTTAAATTTGCAAGGATCAACAAGACATTATGGTAGCGAGTCTCTGAACTCAGCAGGCCGTTGTAGATTGATCACTGCAAACCACTTGGCCTTCAGCCTCTTGCTTTAACTATAATAGTTCGGGGCAAACTATACTTTGCTGCCAAAAATATAGTAAAGGCTATTCTTATTAAGAAAAAAATGGTTGTTGAAATATATTGGCTCTGTTATTTGCCATGACTCCTACTAAAGGCCTCATTATCAATTCTATGTGTGGTAATGAGATATTTAGTGATAACAGCTAGGGAATTATGACCTATACTAAGCCAATATACAGTGCTAACTAGTTCTTGTTCAAACCCGGTGATCAATCCGAGGGTGGTAAGTACAGTGGAATGTTGTACAGTGTATCAGTCTCCTGGGCAGATAATGTGTTTATTATGATCCTGGTGTCATTATTCACATTTCACTCTTTGATTATGTATGGATAGTCTGTTAAACTGAAATTATCAAGACTGTATGTAAACTGGGATAATGTGAGCTTGATTATCGGCCATGTGAAGTGTTATTGTGTCAGTTTTATTTAGAAATAATTATTAGTCAATGTGTTTCTATCACTTACATGAAAAAGATCATTAACACTTCAGCTGTTACTCTTGTTGGACCCATATTGGTGCCAAACTGTTTCTGAGGGGAACCTTGGGAAAAAAAGAAAGATTTCATATTGGCCACTTTCTTGACGTGGTGTAAAAATATTATTACCAAAAACCTTTTGAATGTAGAAGTCAATACATACCAAATGATTAAATTAAATATTTCTGTTAATTCCAATATGAAAGTTCATTGACTTATTGTTGGAAATGTATGACCAAGACCAAAGATGATAAAACCACAATGTCAAATTTTATCAATAAGTTATTGCAGGAAAAAATTTTTTCGTTAAAGTAAACCCAAAGCAAACTAAGTAAGATAGTATTCCATACAAGGTCCAAACATTATAAGGCCTTAGTGATAATATCAAAGTTCATTAATTTATTGTTGGAAATGTATGACTAAAATCAAAGATGATAAACCACAATGTCAAATTTTATCAATTATTGCAAGAAAAATTATTTAAAAAAAAAAAAAACCCCAAGCAAATTTGGTAAAAGTAAATCCAAGCAAGGTCCAACCATTATACAGCCTGAGGGCTCAAGGTGGGTCGCTGAACCAATTCTCTTGTAATGAAGATTTACTGCTATCAACAAAACACTTTGTGTGAACAGTGAGCTTAAATGAAGAAAAGTGTTTTTAGATGAAGAAGAATGTATTTTTCCAACTTTGACTTACGTCAAGCAGCTGGTTGTCGATGTTGTGTGAGATTGATTTTGCCTCTGCCCTGTCGACCTGAGCGAACTATGGTAGTTCTTGCTGGAAATGTATTACTATCTTATCTGTTGATAAATTGCTTACGTTGTTATTGGGACGTGTTTGATAAAAATATTTTCCAGGAGAATAGCTTTGATAATAAGGGTACTTCATAACCATGTTAACAATCATGATTTCCTAGTTCCTTTTTATCTATATTAGTACAAGAATGTTGATTGCTAAAAACTAAGTATTCTGAAGAATAAATTTCTATACTTCAGGAATATATTACTTTATAGCTTTGCAAACAGTTTGGATAAGCTAGTTCCTGAACTGATACACAATGAAAAGCTACAAAATAGCATCAGTCAACCAACTTGCTCTGATTCATGACTGTGTATTATATAGGAGCCTTTATGAAGTCTACTTCCAAATTCTGCAAGTTTAGATTGACAGAATATTAAGATTAAGAACACAAATTACGTTTGAGATATGATTAAGAAAATGCATTAAACTACAACTTACAAGCTTATGTGTTCAGATATGAGTGAAAATGTTTGTAAAAACCTTGGAACCATACTCTGAACTATGAAGCCCTTCTATGAGTGTGAAGATATATGAAATAGCGTATGAACCATGAACTATGATGCTCTTCTGTGTTTCAGATGTGAGTGTGAAGTACTCTGACGGCCTGCCTGTACTCTCTGTGCCTTTACCCTCCCGCCGGGAGACCTGTGAATTCACCCTCAAACCCATCACCCACACTGTCGGGGACTTCCTCAGATTCCTACACGAAGAGGACGGTGGCATTGACAGAGCGTCCATCTTCAAACCAGGTCAGTTGCTCAGTCTCGGAAGTGTATGAATTATGCTTCAATGGAACCTAGTCCAAAATAGTATTTTGTGTATTTCAAAGTTAAAAATCTAAAAAAATTACCAGCCTGTGCAGGACTTCGAAATTCAAGACCGGCAGGCCTTTTACCATAGTAGACACTGGTCTCGGCGGTGATGAATTGACAAATGATATGCATCTTACATGAAAAACTGTGGTTTCTTAATTCAAACAATCGGTTTTCCATTTTGTTGAACCTGCCTAAGTAGGAAAAGCCAAAATTTTGTAAATAACAACTTCTTTATTGTGAAAATGATGACGAATACTCCTTCATCGCCTTTTTCCCATTACAAAAGTTGTTAAACCGACAGATTTGATGTTTACCAGTTCTAAATGCCCTTAAAAGGCCTGCTGGAGTTTGTTTGATTGATTTATTACTTATTATTTATTACTTACTTACTTGTGAGGTAACTGCAGTGTCATATCAATATGTCAATTCTGAGTATTACAGCTGCTCATATGACATCACAAAAGTGATCAAGTAAGACGTCAGAGTGACAAAAGACTAACTGTGACACAACAAAAAAATTTTAAGTTTGATTCTTTGATTCAGTATCAAGATTATAAATATCATATCATTAATATCACCTTAACATCACATTGATTTGGTTATCCCAATCCTTAGTAATGTTCAGTTGCATAATTTCATTTGATGCTAGGAATTGAGTGCATAGTCAAAGTTGATTAAGAGCGTTTGCTTAAACTCAAGTGTTCTTTTGATAAGTTTATGTCAAACTTTCTTTTTGTTGGCTTTCTTTCTTCAGTAATCAATTATGTAAACAATGATATCATGGATAGCGACCGTCACAAGACAGTTTGGTGCCACTATGTGTTGAACACAATGATTTTTGAAATTGCTTTTATTGATTGAGTCGTATATTGTCTGACAGTAGATTTAATTAAATGTGTCCATATGATCGGTATCTGACAATGTAAGTTTTTGTTGAAAGAAAATTTGACATGTAATTGACAACATGTTATCTATGGTAATGTAATATTGCAGTGGCCACGTATCAAAAGAACCATTTTCAGACTTTTAAAACTTAATGTGTTTTTTTGTGTGCAAAAAAAACCCATTATTGTAATTGTCTTAAAACAAATATTACATATTTGCCATTGTGGACAATATAGTAAAAACTTGCTGCAGTTGGCTTGCTAAAAGGCTGCCATGTTTCATCTTATCAAGTTCAACATGAGCTATACTATGTTTTGTATACGTAGTAACTTGTAATGTAAGGACTGCAGAAATTAAAAACTTGGACAAGTAATGAATGTTATCAAGTCATTCCTTATATAATAGAATTCATGTTGAATTGGTAAAAAATGTTGTGTAAGTTATGACTTTTTTAAGGTTATTTAGAATTTTACTTATAAGCTGTTCTGGAATTAAGGGAATTGGATTCTTTGGTCTCTTAGTTTTGGTTGCTTAATGCATGGTAACACTAGATGCTAATCTGTAATAAAGATTGACATTTGGTTTTTCAAAAGGTTACTAAGGTAACATAACCTATTCCCAATCATGTTCTTTCTGAAAATAACGAACTTTGATGTTTGTGATGCTGTTAAGTCTCCAATTTATTTAGTCCAAATACAGATAACCATTGGTTTATTAATACCGAGATGCAACAAGCCAAATCAAATTACGCTGACCTCCAAAGCAAATGTCTCTTGAAAACATACAGCTTTGTCTTTGTACAAGAAGCCGATCAAAGACTTCTTTCCCTTGGGCCTCTTGACTTGTCTGTTTAAATAGAGATTGTATAATTTAGCCCAGGGGTAATTTATTTGGTATTTGCCATCAGGTAGCTTAGGGGTTTGGAAATGTTGCAGTAAAATTGTTCGGGTTTAACTGTGCTTTCATGCTTATAGCCACATAATGATGTCTTTAACTTTTAGGACAGAAACAGATTGTTTCCACATTACATGCATGCATCATCGTTAAAGGTTGCACCAAAGGTGAATTTCAGGGGAATTAGAAATCCGATTCTGTTTCAAAATAGAAATGATGGAGCAGTTTTTAAGAGAACAATGAAATTTATCATTTTTAGCTCACCTTTACAAAGTAAATGTGAGCTTATGTCATGGCGCTTCGTCCGTCGTCCGTCTGTCCGTCCGTCTGTCCGTCTGTCCGTCCGTCCGTCTGTCCGTCCGTAAACTTTCACGAAAAAGACTACTCCTCCCAAACGAATTCAGATATCATTCTGAAATTGTAGTATGTTATACCCATGGTGATTCCCCACAGAAAGGTAGACGTTTCAGTTTTGAGAATCCAAGATGGCCGCCATGACAGCCATATTGAATTTTCAATTAGATTTCATGAAAAAGACTACTCCTTCTAAACGAATACAGATATCATTCTGAAATTGTAATATGTTATACCCATGGTGATTCCTCACAGAAAGGTAGACGTTTCAGTTTTGAGAATCCAAGATGGCCGCCATGACAGCCATATTGAATTTTCAATTAGATTTCATGAAAAAGACTACTCCTTCTAAAGGAATACAGATATCATTCTGAAATTGTATTATGTTATTATCATGGTGATTCCTCACAGAAAGGTAGACGTTTCAGTTTTGAGAATCCAAGATGGCCGCCATGACAGCCATATTGAATTTTCAATTAGATTTCATGAAAAAGACTACTCCTTCTAAACGAATACAGATATCATTATGAAATTGTAGTATGTTATACCTATGGTGATTCCGCACAGAAAGGTAGACGTTTCAGTTTTGAGAATCCAATATGGCCGCCATGGCAGCCATATTGAATTTTCAATTAGATTTCATGACAAAGACTATTTCTCCTAAACCAATCTAGATATCATTTTTATATTGTAGTATGTTATACCTATAGTGATTCCGCACAGAGAGGTAGACGTTTCAGTTTTGAGAATCCAAGATGGCCGCAATAGCAGCCATATTGACTTTTCAGCTGCAGATGACACATCATTATTATTAAATTTTAAGCTTTCATCAAGTGATCACTGGCACCATATAAATTCTCTAATTTGAACTTACTAATCATAATATTATCTTAAAATATGGAATATTTAAGATTGTCGTGCAAGTTGTTCTATATTTTTAAGTGTTTCTAAAAAAAATTAAGATGAAAGACAAACATAATTGATTAATTTGTTTAAAATCTTTATGGCAACTAGCTGCAAAAACCAAATCACATTAAACATGTTAAATTTTAAACAATGGTATTTCCCTTTTATTCCTTTAAATACCACACATAAGGGGTCAACCAGAGTTCAGATATTCCACTATGTTGTCCAATACACATCCCAAGGCAGGCTGCTAGCATCACAGTGTCAGCTGCTAGTCTGTTGCATAATCAACCTGACCCAATTGATATGGTAGAGCATTATGCTATATGGCCATGGCCCATGTGTATGCAATAAAAGTTATGGACTTGTATTCTCATGACAGTGATATGTTCTTTCTAAGAATAACAACTTACACAAAACTTGTCTACAATAAGCTTTGTGTTTAGCAATCTACATGATAAGTTGATGTGGAATAAATATGCAGATGAAAATCGAAAAGGGTTTAGTAAGAAAAATAAGGAAATTTGATTTGTCATATCTCTCTGTTGATTTGACAATGCAAAAATGTTTACCATTATAGTACTGTATGAGTGTTAAATAAATTGATACTTTAATGAAAGACATCTCATGGTCACTTGACATGTAAATATTATGTGAACAAAATAAACGTGTCTTATGCATTGCTGTGTTTATGACTTTCCTCTCAATCAGTCATTCATTTTCCTTGAAAAATCTGTACTTTTGGGATTCTTAATATCCCATGCAGCATAACCATCAGTGAAATAATCTTGAAATCATATTAATGATTCACTACAAAACAAATGTAAGTGCCCACCATCCTGTAAGTAATGAATGACATTTAAATGGATACACCTAAACCAATCAAGATATCATAATGAAATTAATATGGATGCCCACATAAAAGTAGCATTTTGAAGATTAAAAAGTACAAGATGGTCACCAATTCAGCCATAGATATACAAAAAAGTTATACAAAAACCTACTGCTTGTTAACTTATCATGATTATATCATTCGTGTATTAATGTTTGTTCAAGCTCTAGTCGTTTCCAAAAGAAGACTAGTATTTTAAAAGATAAAAAAATCATGATGGCAGCCATAATCAATTATATAAAAGATGGTTACATGTATAATTAAACCAATACCACATCATTCATTTTAAGGTGAGCTTCTGTACCCTCGGTACTTTTATTAAGATTGAATCTCATGGTTGCTCTGAAGTTAAAAATTGTATAATTGGAAAGTTGATTCCTTGTCAAAAAAGAAATGATTAGATAGATGTGAACACAAATCACTTCCAAAATTATGAATCTGAAGTTTAATACAAGAATAACCATTTGTTCTTGTTGTTGGTTTGGTATATGAGCTGGTTGGTCAGCTACAACTGCCTCTTTGTGTTCATAGATACTCCTCTTTAAAGGGGCAGTAGCACGTTTTTTGATAATTTTATAATTGAAATGTTTCACTGGTACTTGTAAGTTGATGCTCAATGTATTATTTTGACAGTGTCAAAAATCTCATTACACAAGCCAATCTTTCATCTAGGCAGAGGACAAAGTATGGAGATTCGCATAAAATCCATTGGCGGCCATTTTGTGTGAACACCTTTAATTCAATTGTGTAAGAAAAAGGAATCGCACTTATATATTTGAATTATTACTGCTCCATTTAGTTTAAATACATTGTCTTTCATTTGGAACCATTAATTTTCATTTTCCTGACATCTCCTCATATTCCCCCTAAAAACGTGCTACTGCCCCTTTAAACTGGTTAGATGTGGAGTAAGAATGGTGTGGTCAAGAAGAGGGGTATAAATCAACACATGGAGTTAGCCACTGGAGGAGCAGATTTCATAGTTAAATCTGAGGGTTGAACACTCTTCACACCTGCCTTAAACAGGAAGGCAAGCGTCTCATGAAACCTCGTTTTTTAGAATAGTGTATAAGTTTAAGTAAATCCTATGGTTTGATCAATCCAGCCTTTGCATACAGGATTCACTGCAGTAATTTTGTGGTCAGGTTATATCCTTGCTTTACCGGTAATACTAGCTGCTATGAAGATTTGGAAATAATCAAGTGCCATGAACACTTTTTTAACAAGACGAGACAAATTAGGCTTCTTAAAAAGCATGTTTTAGTTCTGAAGTGAACTTAATAACCATTTGGCAAAAACTCCTTTTCTACCAAATCAATTAAATAAATCATTTATAGCATTATTTTACAGAAACTGAATTGGTCTACATAAAAGACTGAATTACCTTTTCTGATCTTAGTTTGAGTTTTGTTCAATAAGCTACTCAATAATGACCTTGCTGTGTCAAATAAACATTATATCTCCATTAACCTACGTCCATTCTTCAATAAGAGGTGTTACCATACAACCAATCATCTTATAACAGAACGCAGAGGATTTTAATTTGATCTAGTAAGTTTTTTATGTGAGAAATGCTTTATCTTTGTTTCCCATAATTCTATGTCAATATTTTCATTTACCAGTCGTTATTTTGTTAAGACGAGTGTGTTGAATAATAAATCAATATCTATTCAATCTTTTTATAGATTGACATTTGGATTGAACATTTTTGCAATTGACTGGAAGTGAAATGTCATGTTTCTATATTCTACATAACAGATTATATGTTGATTTATCAATATCATAATTTGCTATTAAATTAAAAGCTAAGGGTGCAAATAATCAGGTGAAAAACTCATGGTAAACTTTTGAGTACCGGTAAATAATTCATGAAACACTTTGACTTTCTTTTTTAAATTATTTGAATATTTCAAATGAAGAATCTTAGTAAATTCTTTAGTCTGTCATCCAGACCCTAAAGCAAAAATATTTAATTGATGATCAACCAAGTCTAGAAAAGTATAGCAAGTCTAGAACGCTCAGCTTTCTGAAGTTGAAGCATCTTCGAGGCTCCATTTTGTTATAATACATGATTTGTTTAAAATATTGTCAATATTGAAAAAAATACTTCTGAGACTAAATGTTAGTCTATAAATTCTTAAGAAAACTCTTTTTAGAGCCAGTGGTTTACAAAACAAAGATCCTAGTTGGCGGACTATGAGTTTGATTTATGTGATAATAGGCAAGGTCTAGCCTGATGTAACATTTTCCTGATAAAGTTTCCCCTACCTATCTCATTCTCCCTGGGAGGTCTCCATTACTATAATCACTCCTCCCTTTTATCAGATCCAGATGAGAAAATTGATAATAGAACATACACCATGGTGTAATCAGGCGCCTTTTCTCTTTTATCTTGCATGTCTTGGTACTGTTCTGGGCTCTCACTACCATGCTGCTAATCTATTGATGCACAATATGGTCATCAGGAAGGTGCTAACTCGGCACATTCAGACCAGCACTTCTACTTATTGCCCAGCAGTGTGCTGTAACCCTGATAGGACTGTGGACAGGTCATTCTATAGGACTCTTGACCATGACTTATTGGTCTTGTCAGGCTTGCTGCTTCCAGAGAAGAAGGGATGGTCCATCTTTATAGTGTATGCTGCTTCAATGGCATTCTGTCTCGATTCTTATGTTCTATTTAAATACTCATATTTGTCAAGTTTAAACTAATTTTGTTTTCTAAATTATTTGTATTTTCAACCCAATGACTCCTTGTGTGATATGATATATATGTTCTTGTCTGTTCATGATGTTAGGACTGTAGGATGTTGATTTAGTCTTTCTATAGTAATATCAGTGTATGAAGTTAGGCCTGTTTGCAACCCCTGAGTCTGGTTCACATTTGTCCGTGGTGGTGACATTGGGAGACTTTCTTCAATTTACCATTAAATCCACAAAGCACCACTTTTGGGATGACATGTTTTCAAGCTTACACTGATCAAACACTGGTGATATGTGATCTTTATCAGAACTTATACAGTTCCTTTTGTCTATGTTAAGTATTTTCAAATCTCTACTTCAACATAGCAAGTAAATATATGTTCTATTTGTCAAATTCTTTATCAGTTATATATTTTATCAGTTATCAAAATATCAGTATTTATTGTCAGTATTACATTTTCTATTTTGTCATTTCACCATTTACAATGCTGGAATTCTTTTCTATGTCATTGCATTTGGATGTCAGAATATTGTTAACTTATCTCTGAAGGTTATCAAATCTTGAAATATCTTCAGTTACAATATAGCATTGTAAACATTTTCACCCGTTTTATAGCCATTTTGACAGAATAAACTATTGTGCTTGTAGTCAACCAAATCTCATGGTGCTCTATTGGCAAGAGCCTATTGTGGTGTTCTTGATATATTACTGTCTTGGCAATAGAAACATCAAGTCCAAGTGCAAGTAAGTGTCTTCTAATGGAAAAACAGGCCGTAGAGTTCCCTTGCTTATTCCAGTTCCCTATTAAGAACGTCTGTGGGCTTTCAAGCAAAGAGAGCAAGGGACCTTGACATAAAACCATCAATATGTAGAAGGTTAGTGTGCGGTCAGACAATAATGGCTGTTTCTGAGACAGTTTTACACTCCAACAGTTTGGAACCAAGGGCATTGAGGACATGAATTATCAGAATAAGACCTTGCGGGCTGGTAGACAAGCTGGGAAAGGGGACATTCCCTGACTCGGCAAACTAGGAAATTGAGTGTTTGCCACTGCCAGGATCAGGCTGGACATTGTCGATGCTAAATCTGTCCCCACTAAGTGCCAGCGTCGTTAATAATTGCTCATAGCACTTCACCTGAGACGATGACATTAGTTTGTTCATAGCCCCAAGACAAAGGTTTTAGGAAATGGGTTGCCAATCTCCTTCCTGTCAAAAGATATCATTTTCTCTTTAGCTATTATTGAATCAGTTTCCTTGCATTCATTGACCGATTATTCAGTTAGCCGCTTGCTGTATATAGAATCTCAATACCTTTTCAAATAGGCTGGTATAGTCCTGATTTTATTTAGTAAAAAGAAATATTTTGATCAGATGAAATGAAGTGTGATTTAGCTGCATTCTATTTACTCAATGAATTAAAGATTTATTTCCCCACTGTCAAAGCTGCTGTTCACTTTCCAATTACTTAACTCTGAGTTGATATTTATGAATATCAAACCGTCAAGGATATGGTTTATGGTCAAGGCCATTATGGTTAAGTGAAGAATTTCCATGTCTAGAGAGGGCTGTGATAGCCTCTCCACTGAAAGAAGAAACCGAGCTTGTTTTGTGCGTGAATGGTGCCCTGTGTAAATCAGTCAGAGTCTCAGAGCTTTATGATTGTCCTGGGTCTCTTCAACTACCCTGGGGTGCAGAGTGCCAACTATTAGCTTGGTAGATAGAGCACAGAAAGTTAGCATGTGTGCTATCAGCTAACTGTGATAGAAACCACTGATAGCAAATGATCATCATTTGTGTTTATGACAACCAGTTCTTTGAAAATTCTAACAATAGTTGGACAAAAAACTGGATTTATTCAAAGTGCCATTTTATAGATTTTGCAAAAATATCCTTCCGTTAATGATGATTGTTTATAAGCAAATGCATATTGTTTTTTAGATATTTCATCAAATGCGGTTTTGATCTGGTATTAGATAGAGCCATTGGCTTTCTGCTTTTGATAAAAATATTTTGCTTCCATTAAAGGATTAAACTTCAAGAACTGCTATCATAAATATTACCCATTATCTTGAATGCACAATACCACTGGGATGTTTGGTTTTAGGGGATACTTGTTTTTGTGCAAACATGCTGTTATGACAACCAAAATATGTCCTAATGATGTTAAACAGACTGCTGTATCATGCATTAACAACAAAATAGAGTATCCACTATGATTTTGACCAATGCACTTGTATGTGATAATGACATATTTTTTTTCATGGACATCGATTTTCCCTTCTCTTAGCTGATATATTCAACATAATAAAAGTTATGATAATAGTTAACAGAAAAGTAACGTTATATAAAAACATTTCAAATCAGTTTACAATCTACCACAATAAAACCAGGTCATTGTTGAATCATTTACAATCAATTTATTATCACTGAAAAGTTAAGTTGCAGTTGAAATATTGCACTTTCAGCTAGATAGTCAAAGAATTCACAACAAGGCTTAATCATGTTGGGCTGCTTTGTGAACCCAATCAATAGAGAATCATCTCACCTAAATCTTTCGTACAGCTGAGCAAAAACCTTCAATCATTTTTGCCAATTACTTAGTACAAATATAATGTTCCATTTATTGTGAAAGTCGTGAAATTGAGAAAGGCTAGATTTAGGTCTCTGAAATAAAGATATAATTAGAATACAATTTTTTATCATAAAAAGAGAAAGGAGCCTACTAAAAATGTTCAATTTCAGAACGGCAGTGATCTAGACTTGCTAAAATAATATAGACTTTTATGGGTCTTTAAAACAAAAATGTCAGGGTCTTTTAGACAGATTAAAATTGAGGTAGCCTACTTGCTATTCCTTGGTGAACCCTTAAATTGCATTGTAAACATAACTCTCCTTCTTCTAACTTGCATCAATCTAATAAAAATTGAATAGTGCAGGTCCATCTGCAATTATGCACTTGAAACTTTATTATATTTTGTCATCGGTAGAAAGATTTGACCTCACATCATGAGAATGAGAGATCAATGGAAATCTATTATTCTGTCCAATGTTAACTTACAGATTCATAAAGTCTGTCATCAAAATAACAAACAATCTAGCTTGAATGACATGAGAAACCTTTGGCCTTTTCAGAGAGTGACATATAATGAATAAGAATTACATGGACAAATCTTGATGAGAAGCTTGAATAAATCAGGTTAAAAAATGTGTGCTGTTTTCCAGAAAACTGTTGATGTTGACAAGTACCTGGTTTGAAGTGCAATCATTACAGAGCTTGTCGCTATCTTAAAAAAGAGAAATATATATTTGAGAAAAAATGTCTCAAGTCTTCTGGCATTGCTTTTATGAACTTGGGTTTTTAGAATTTCAAATATCCATTAAATTGTTTTACATTAAGGAAGACAAGAGTTATACTATCGTTTTATGGATGAACAACTTCTATATTTCACATCCAAACAAAGAAGTTGTTTAGCCATAGTATTACTCTTGTCTTCATTATACACTCATCTTCTAGAATGCCACTCAAACAGCTTGTTTTACATTTATCAACACGTTTATTTTATATCATTAGACATTGAAATTATACTTATCTGCTGAAATCATTTTTAAGCAAGCTGTTATATATATATAGAAAATTTCATTACATGCAGTGCCAACTGAATTTATTTTTGACACATCACTAACAAAAAACCTTGTAATGAATTTGTTATATCATCATATCCTTAGTGTCTCTTGACTTTTATCTCAAATTATTGTCAGCTTGCATCTGACTGGAATTGAACCATTCTCATGTCATCAGCTGATGATGTAGTACCATTATAAAACTACAAGCGTAAGTAAAACTCGATTTTAATGTCACTTGATAACATACGTGTGGAATTAATTTTGTTCCAAAAAAGTATAACCAATCTATCATTTATTGACATATAATATAAGTAGTGATAAGACTAATAATCCTGTAGAGTAATAACATGATAACACACGACAGGCTGATGTATATCTCTGTATTCACTGGCAACATGGTGGCACTTTATTACATATATCAAGATAATCATGGCAACATAAGCGTTTTATTGCCTATAGCTAGATATCTACATCAGAATGTAGTGCACACAACATATTATTATTATCACTTTATTGTAACTATGATAAATCTTTCTGATATAATGTATTATCAACTTTCATAAAAATATTAATATCATATAAAATTTATTCCTATTGCTTATTTAAGACCCTCTAAGAGTGTTAATTTATGTCATTCTGGACAAACATCTAAAGTATATAGTAAATTTTGTTAAGAAGCACAATCTAATAATTCTTTGACATACTAATAAATATCAATCTGAATAGTATATCCCCAATATTTGATAGCCTGTTTTATCTACTCTAGTTAATACAAGACAAACATTGCTGGCTATGTGGCAGCCTCCCACTGTCATCTGATGTTCAGTTCACCTGCCATGTCATGTAAGCTTTGTACAGCTGTGACCCCAATCAATCCTTATATATCCTATCTGGGCATCAATCTAAACCAACAACATTGATTTATGTTTTTAAATATTTTCAGAGCTATGATTGTGGAACATCTGTGATATATTTTTTTACCCATATCAATCTTTTACATATCCTTTCTGTGAATAAATCTAAACCAACTATATCTTAAAATATTTTTGAGCTGTGTTAATGGAATGTCTGTGTTTTATATTTTTCGCTCTAATCAATCTTTTTTTTATCCTATCTGAGTATCTGTACATAAATCTAAAATGCTAGCTGTGATAACATAAGGGAAAATGTTGAAAGGTAACTTTAACTACTTCAATTTATTTCAATCTTTGAAATCAAAGATTCCCAGCTCCTACTCTTTATTATACCCCCGCCTTACAGCGTAAGCGGGGGTATATAGCGTTCATTCTTTCCGTCCGTCCGTCTGTCCGTCTGTCCGTCTGTCCGTCCGTCCCAAAACTTTGTGCGGAGCAGATCTCCAAAACTATGCATGCTAGCCTCATCAAACTTCATACACATGTCAACCATGATCCCTAGTTGTGCCTTTTGAGGGTTAGAACTATTTCTGAATTTTCATTTTTGCGGTTTCCATGGAAACGTGACTAAAAAGTGACTCTTTGAGGAAGTCGTTTTGTGCGGAACAGATCTCCAAAACTATGCATGCTAGCTTCATCAAACTTCATACACATGTCAACCATGATCCCTAGTTGTGCCTTTTGAGGGTTAGAACTATTTCTGAATTTTCATTTTTGCGGTTTCCATGGAAATTTGACTAAAAAGTGACTCTTTGAGGAAGTCGTTTTGTGCAGAGCAGATCTCCAAAACTATGCATGCTAGCTTCACCAAACTTCATACACTTATCAATCATGATCCCTAGTTGTGCCTTTTAAGGGTTAGACCAACAAATTATTTTTATTTTTTGCGGTTTCCATGGAAACATGACTAAAACAGTGACTCTTCGACCAAGTCTTTTGTCCGGAGCATATCTCCCAAACTATTCATGCTAGCTTCACCAAACTTCATACACTTATCAACCATGATCCCTAGTTGTGCCTTTTAAGAGTTAAACCAACAAATTATTTTTATTTTTGCGGTTTCCATGGAAACATGATTAAAACAGTGACTCTTCGACCAAGTCTTTTGTCCGGAGCATATCTCCCAAACTATTCATGCTAGCTTCACCAAACTTCATACACTTATCAACCATGATCCCTAGTTGTGCCTTTTAAGGGTTAGACCAACAAATTATTTTTATTTTTTGCGGTTTCCATGGAAACATGACTAAAACAGTGACTCTTCGACCAAGTCTTTTGTCCGGAGCATATCTCCCAAACTATTCATGCTAGCTTCACCAAACTTCATACACTTATCAACCATGATCCCTAGTTGTGCCTTTTAAGAGTTAAACCAACAAATTATTTTTATTTTTGCGGTTTCCATGGAAACATGATTAAAACAGTGACTCTTCGACCAAGTCTTTTGTCCGGAGCATATCTCCCAAACTATTCATGCTAGCTTCACCAAACTTCATACACTTATCAACCATGATCACTAGATGTGCCATTTGAGGATTAGACAATCACATTTTTTTAATTTTTGGAAACATGACTAAAACAGTGATTCTATGATAAATTACTTTGTCCTGAACATATTTCATGAAATATACATCTCAGATTCACCAAATTTGCTACATATATGTCAATCGTGATTGCTGGATATGCCTTGTGAGAGTTAAACGATATATATGGATTTTCTTCTCTGTGGTTTCTTTGGAAAACATAACTTACAAAGTGACTCAACAAAAATAATTTTGTCCTCAGTGCATCTCGTAGAATATTCATGATAACTACCTCAAATTTGAAACAAAGATCAACCATTATCTCTAGATGTACCCTTTTAATTGTAAAACCTATTAATGAATTCGGTATTTGGGTTTCAGTTGAAAGAAGACTTACACAATGACTTACTGTATACTCAACTATCATACTTTAACCAATATTAATCAGTTTTACTATTTGAAATTCTTTGAACAAAGTGGGGAGCGGGGGTATGTGAGCTTTGCTCGCTTCTTCACTTGTTTTAATCTGCAACTGTTTAGAATTGAAAAAAGAAAAGCGCGCTGTAAAACTGTTCATAGCAGTGATCTAGACTGGCAAAAATAATATAGACAAGCACAAATAATGTAGACTTGCATAATAATGTAGACTTGCAAAAATTAATGTAGACGAGCAAAAATAATGTACACAAGCAAAAATAATGTAGACTTGCAAAAATAATGTAGACTTAGAGATAATAGAAAGAGGTGTCTTTGAGTGCAACATTAAACATCCAAATTCTAAAGCTCTTAGATTATTCGCTGATCTGTCTAGCAGAGCCTCGGAATCACTCCATTGCATGATGTGTGAGAGATGAAGAGAATCAGATTATCTGCTCATCTAGAGGGGCTGAATTACAAACATGATGTTGTCTCTGTGTCCACACAATGTGGGTGTTTGATGATTTCAACATTATCAGTTCAAAGCAGTTAACATAAAGTGGATTTTATTTTTGGAAAATAATTTCATTGATCATTATCAGTTAACGTGACAGTGGATTTTGTATTTCGAAATAATGACAATGATTGCAAATTCTTATCGGTTGATGCTTTGATGACTCTTGAAAATTTAAATGAATTATTGTTTTTTTATATGTTCTATACTTGTAAACTAAACCATATTAACTGCAAACAAGGCTAGTAAAGATGTTTTGACTTTCAATTGATATTAGATATTTTGAAAAAGTTGGAATTTGTTTACAGAAAAAGTTTTCATGGAATAAAATCTTTGGTAATGTTGAATACATTCGGCTTTGTTGATAAATAAGTTATATTTGAATAATAAATATTATGTATTCAGAGCTCAGCAATATTAAGATGTAGGTAACAATGTAAATTTGGTAAACATTGAGTAAAGAATCAATACACAAATATTAAGCTCAATCTGTTTATGATTGTTCATTGTTGATCAGGCTTTGAGTCTTTACTCTGAGACTATGTGTTGATTATCTTGGTTTAAATGCAAATCATTCATCAGTTAAAAAGATATAGCATTCTATTTATTACTTGCTCTAAAAATTAGTAAACTTGCTGAAACTAACATTTCCATGTCTTGGCAGCCATTATTTAGGTGTGAATTTACACTGTGAAGTCAAAACATCACACTACTGTGGCGTCATTCCTGTATGACACTCGTCTAGTGTGGTATAAATATTACACTGTGTTATCTTACACAGTAGTCTATCATACAGCATACCTTGCACACACATTCACAGTGAACACAATTAAACATTCACAACCAGCAACCATAAGGGTACCAATTACTTGGTGAAGTTGTAAATGTATAACAATGTTCTTGGCCAATATACCAAGTTATATTGACAGTATGCAGATTAGCACGCACATTGACAAGTTCTAATCAGGAATACTCACTGACCTCCTGTATGAAATATGCTGATTGAATTGCTCTGGACAGGTTTACTTTCTCTATTATCAAGGCAATGGATTTAAGCTTTGTCAGCAGTCAGCCCTATACAAACTGTACAAGGCAAGCTGTATTGAAAGGTATATATGCAAGAGATTGTCATATGACACTTTTCACAATTAAATATGGCTTGAATGGCTGTTCCAAACTGATCACCAAATTGTCATGTTCAACTTACTGCCAGATACATTAGTATTCCTGATAATTCCTGTTAAGCCCACTTACCTCACCTTTCTTCCCCTGCCTCCTTTACCCAAACTCACCTCACCTCAACTCATTTCACCTCACCTCACCTCACTTCACCTCCACAAATACCCCACTGCCCCAACCCACCAAACCTTTCCTTACATACCCATTCATCCAATTCCTAACCTCTCCTCGCCTCGATTTTACCTGTCTGGTCTCCTCTTTCAACCAATCTCTTCACCTCACCTGATCTCACTTCACCTCACCTTCTCTTAACACCATCCCCTCACCCCACCTCACTTAACCTCATATCACCTCACCTCCTCTTACCACAAATCTCATTACCTCACTTCACCTCTTACCACCTCACCTCACTTCAACTCACCTTCTCTTAACACCAATCCCCTTACCTCACCTCACTTCACCTCCCATCCTCTTACCACAAATCTCATCACCTCACTTCATATCACCTCACCTCACCACACCTCCTCTTAACACCAATCCCTTACCTCACCTAACTTCATCTCACCTCATCACACCTCCTACCATGTTTAACTGTCTGAACAGCAGTTGATTATCTGAAAGAGTTCTCCTATCTAACTCTAAGGCATTTGCCAACTATGGGTGGACTGAGAAGAAACACAACCTCAAACTGTACAATCAAGCACCACAGACCAGACTGTTTCCATTGGACATTAACCATGATAATCATCAAAGAAAACTCAATTAATCAGTCAACTTACTTCTGACGGTTGATCTGATTTAACTTCGATATAACGATCATGTAACCAATGAACGTGTTTAATGGAATCCTTCAACATTCTTTAGATTGGTGAGTTGTCCTCCTGATCTTCAGCCACATAAGGAAATTAAAACCATCACCGGGTTCTCAATGTTGATCAAGGGAAAAGCCGTGGTACAGGAGGAGTATCAAATGAGCATTTAATTGGACGATTACGTATTGATCCACTGGTTCACAAACTTTGAGGAAGAGGCCAAGCTGATCCTGTAACACATCTGTTGCCAGTGAAACGATGCTTGATTAAGCATCAGTAGTGTTTAAATCTTCTTCTTGGGGTTCTTGCAGTTTTGTTTATTGAGTAATTGAGGAAAGGTTTTTGTGTGCTTGTCATTAAATCACCTTGTCTCTCACTCTCTTTTTGTAGGGACATTCAAAGAGTTTCTACATGATAGTTGTGATTCCCTGCTCTCAATAAGTTTTGCATCATTAAAGGGCCCTTGTTGAATATCGCAAGATACAAGAAGTCTGGTGTCATTATTTTTGTTTGTCAGAAAGTTTTGTGGACCATTAATATATGAATGATGTTGCGATGAAATATGTCACGAGGACCAAACTTCGCTCTCACATCACACCAGTGTTAAATTCACTTCATTGGCTCCGGATCCGCGAGAGAATTGAGTTCAAGCTGCTCTCCCTTGTCTACCAGGCTGTCACTGACATTGGACCAGCATACCTTAAGGACTTGATACAGCTGTACAGACCACAAAAGAACTCTCCGTTCAAGTCATCAATGTCTTCTAGTGGTCCCAAAGTACAAACTTAAAACCTTTGGTGCAAACTCATTTGCACACGCTGCTGCCACTCTCTGGAACTCTCTTCCACCAGATCTGAAAGCCTCTCCATCACTTCAAGCCCTCAAATCCAAGCTTAAAACACATCTATTCCAGAGATATCAATGAATGCCAACTTTCTTGTATATAGAAACTGTATATATGTTATGCGCTTAGAGCATGTCCCTGAGTGATGTGGATGAAGCGCTTTAAAAGTACTCTTATTATTATTATTATTAATAACTTGATGTCTTCATGCAAGAACAGTTTGGTTGTTTGTTGACTGTAATGATTATGTGAAAATGTGTCGTTAACTGTCTAATACCTTATTTATTTCAATGTAGATATTTTGAAAGAAAGTGATGAAACCAGGAGTAAAAGTACATTAGGTTTTCTCAAGAGAATTTTGGAATTTTTTAATAAATAACAAAAACCTTAAAGAATTTTTTTTTTTTAAATCAATTTCTTTCACTGTTCATGCTACAGGCAGGACATTTGTTATAGATAAGAGTGTTTATCATGAAAGCTAATGTTACAAGACTCATCAAAATGAACTATTTCAGTATTCGCGAGTACACACAGAGGAAATGTTCGTGTATACTTTAGCAAATCTCAGACGATGGATGTGACATATATCCATTGATTCACGGAAATCTTCTCTAGTAGTTATTGTTCTAATGACCGAGATCAAGCTGAGTCCAGTGGTCGAAATGGACAATTAGGCCATGTGTGCTGGCCATCCATCGATCTAGAGACAATGGTCACCCTGGTAGACAACTAGTAGTGGACTCTGTGTCCACTAGAGAAGCAAGACTGATTCTCGTCTAGTAACCACTATCCACCTGGTCCCAAACTTGCTGAGCCCTAATGGCACTGTGATCGTAGACAGATCCTTCATTCATTCCTTCATTCATTATGGTACTTACTACTTATCTCAATGCTTATGAGCTTTGAAAATTTACCTCATGGTTCTGTAGATTTCTCTGGTTTGAGTAACTTCAAATGAAGGTCTTTGGTTTTGCCCACCGCTAATGGCTGAAATATTGCCCAAGCTGCGTTAAGCATTAACTCACTCACTCACCCACTCTTACGTTTGGAGCCTGTCAACTCAGGATTAAGATAATATAGAAAAATAATGTTTTCAAATTGTTTGCAAATTTGTGTTTTGATGATGTCCATTTCACACATTAGCTAACACTCTCCGTGATCATGATCAATCCAAACTGATTTTACAAGTTTTAACAAAACGAGTGAAGTTTGAACATGTACACTCAAAAGAAGTAAATTCTCTAGTTATTGTAGCAACTCTTGCTGCTAGCATGGTAATACTCCAAGACAAGGTAGTAAACCTGCAATCTGTATGTGATCGGCCCAATCCAGTAGAACTGCCCGAAGGATACAAATCAGAGGTTGTTGGAGTGGCCTTCAGGAACTATAAGGATTTATTACTGGATTGAGCCTCATAGTTGGCTTCGTTAATCAATATTGTCATTTGTATTCATGACACTTCCTCAAGGAAGGGATCGTTTTGATTTGTTTTAGATTGTTGCTTGCTTCAGTCTCTGTCCTTCAGGTGATAGCGGCCAATTTGTTCTCTTTCTGGTATTTAAGTGCTCATAAACTAGTTGGGATTTATAATGTTAAGCTCCAGCTTGATGAAGGATCGTTTGTTGAAGCTATTCAGGTTGGATTATGTGCAAGTCCTTCTGAGAAGTGGCTTTTCCTTCATGACAAGAACTTGTAATGCCATGGGCATAAAATGTCACCTTCAGTTGTGGGCAATTAAAGGATCAGAAAGAGAACTTGATTTGCTGAAAGCAAATACTTAGTGACAGTCAATTGTAGTAAAGATTTATACAGTACTTGTTCCTATGAGCTGTAGGAAAGTATCAGGTTGATAAAATTTTAAACTTTCAGTAAAGGCATTCAAACTTTTAAATACAACTGACAGAGGTAAATCTTTGATATGTAATATAAGAAACAAGAATTAGATTCAGATTTTAAAACAATTTTAAAGATTATTTCACTCGTTTTATATGGAACATTTCGACCTGTTTTAGGAATTATGATTCAACCTGGATAGCATTACAGACCCTTATGTCTTCAAAATCAAATAAAGCATTAGCAATATAGCATTCTGACAGTCAAACTAAGTTCATATGTCCGTGTGATCATTACAGTGTCTCCTTCTCACCAAAAATCCATCAAAAGCAATCGCTCCCTCCCTCACCAAACCAGTTGATGGTCTTGCACTGAACGAACTATCAAGGGGGTAACAGTTTGAAGATTAATGCTGCATGTCAGCAACTGTATGTGTTATTGACCCTAAAGGTTCTGAAGTCTACAAGAGACTTGCAAATGAGACTCTTTATGTGTGCTGAACTAGAATCATGGATCACCACTGTGAAATCCTTTTCCTCTGGGACAATTGTCCAACCAGAAAATCTGCAAGGTCAGCAGATTTACAGATAAGGACAATTCATTACGCTGTTTCAGGAGAAAAGGTTACTCCACCACAAAATGATGATTTATAGTTTGTTATTGAATTTCTTTATTATACCAACACATGGTTTTCTAATGATTGTAAAGTATCAGTTTTTGTGATATAACCTAAAATTTGAGGTGATTAGGAAAGGAAATGTGATACATTCTACCGATTGCTCGTATCAGTTTTTGCTTCATGAGCTGAATATGATCAGATCATCTTTCCTTAATGACAGCTTGTTGTCTTGAGACTTGAAATTATGGTTCTAAATTTCAATCCCTGCAAATCATTATTGATCTATGGTTATAATAATAATATCACTTTATTATCCTCAGTACATACATACATTATTGGAAATTCGTGTTGTGCCTAAGCACCCGGCAGCCTCAGTGCAGCGCCAGTTAATGCGTCGTTCTGCCTTTACAATGCTGAGTGTCAAGCAAGACAGCAACAACTCCCACCTTTTAACGTCTTTTGGTATGACACGACCGGAAATCGAACCCCGATCTACCGGGTGACGAGCAGACACTCTACCACTGAGCTACGCTTTTTGTCTTTCAAGAATATTTTTTTATTTAACACTTTCTCAAGATAACTGCAAACACGATAACGTTCAAGTTCAGCATAAAAAAAACCATATATTCCGATTTCAAACAAGAATATTGTTATAATGTGTTTAGTCAGCACTAACAATCTTTCTGACAAAGTTCTTCAGCCTATCTTATTGACAGAATACCTTGCATGGGAGGTTTCTGACAACAATAAATGGGAAATATTCAAATGTAATTGGATAACTGTCCCTGCTTGACAAAACCCATCCCTGTTGTACAAAAACCATACTTAATTTACGTTAGACTTTATTCCTAATTTTTCTCTTATCCTTCACTATAAAGTGATTTCACAGCTAAAAATATCAATAGTTCGTACTTGCTCACAAGTACCCTGGGTCCTTGTTTCCACTGTTATTGTTAAATCATTGATTTATGCCATTGCTTACCATTGATTGCTCCGACAGGTAGGGACCAAGACTTGCCGGTTCCTCCAGCGATTGTTGATTGATTCTCATTGTGTGCTGGTGATTATATGTCTAGTTTATTTCTGTTGCAGATGGAAGTCGAGTTGCCCGGTCCACCACCGTCGATGTTTTGCTACGGTCTAACTTCAAACTCCTTATCAATGAAGAAACGTACAATGTCTCCCCACCAGAAACACGTGAGTATGGTTCTGCATTCACCATTAAAGAGCCTGTTATATTGTCTTGTCTGCCATCTTGGTTTTGGGGAATGACATGAATAAATACTCTATTCTTACAGATTTCACAACATAATAAGAAGAACATTGTATTGATATAATATCAACACATTTACAGTGGTAAACGATAACTAAGCAGCAATGCCATTTGACCACAGCAAAGCTTTTCATGCCTGTAGCGCTGATGAATGGCTGCTGTTAACAACCTTTTTACTTACCAAACTTTACTTTACCTCAAAATCACTGAAAAGTCAATGACTTGCTTGTTTTTCTTAACAATTAACTCTTGGCTCAACCTGTGGACAAAGACTTATGACTGTGAACCTGTATTGAAGATTAACATGGACTGTCCTAGATAACATGTTTTATGAAAATATTAATGAAAAAGTTGTTTTTAAAGTGTTTCATCCACTTTCAGCTTGTTTACTAGATACTAATATATCATAGAATTTGAACAAAATTACCATTATCACTCTCTAGAGTTTGAGTGAGCTTACTTTTTCTAAATTCCAAATTCCTACTTGTGGACCTTATGTAAATATCAATATAATTTCTCCCTTAACATGTAAAGTTGACATGTTGAAAGATATGCTTCATTAATTTAATTTAAATTTTCAATACATATCAGTCATCTGGAGATGCAATTCCAAGATACAAAATGGAACCTCTCAACTCAAGTTAAAAAAGCATTAGGTGAGAAATGATGATATCTTTTAGATTGGCAGGATTGGATGAAAATAATTCTTTGTCACATAACATACTGAAATCTGGTGCAGATTAAATTTTTCTTCCGTCCTAAATGTTTATACAATTACGGACCAGTTTGGTTTTGATGGCATTTATGCAGGTTTGATGTATGAGGGGTTACAGAATGATTGATGACAGATTAGGCTTGAACTTAGGTCCAGTTTTCTTGAAAACATGACCTAGGAACAGCTGATTGTAAAATCAATCGGAAAGCTGGGTTATGTAACTAATAAACATGAGGCAAATGACAGACCCATCGTGTGAAAAACCTTCAAGAGGCTTCCTCAACCCTCCATCAAAAGTGAAAGCATTTAAAAAAGAGGATTATAAAATCGATCCCATCAACAATCTTAGAATTGTCATGCTAGCCATGTGTTCTACACTATCTGATACTGCTGGTGTTAGGTTAAAGCTGCCTGTGTGGGGATGATATGGGAGAATATCAGAGTCAGCCAGTACGTTACGGTAACATCATTGGCAGCTGATTGGTTGAGTGATGTGTTAACACATTGACACTTACCTCTCAGCTCCTTGTCTCTGCTTGATGCCAACATGTGCTCCAAGGGGAAGCTGAATAAAGTACTATGTACAATTTTGTAGATGTAATGTGCTCATCTGTCTGTCAGCTTTGTTAAAGAATTTTTCTTGTTGAAAGAAATCCATTTTGGAAAGACCTAAAATGTGTTTGTTTGTATATTGTGTTTTGCCAATGTTTGTCACACAGGTTAAATAGGTGAAATATTGCGTCGGGATGTTAAACCCAACTCACTCACTCCAATGCTGTCAATTACAACTGCTTGCAATTTGAGCCCTCCTCTCTTATGATGTTTTTGCTTGAACAGTTGGAAGGGGTTGACATT
This sequence comes from Steromphala cineraria, assembly GCA_916613615.1. Classification (NCBI taxonomy): domain Eukaryota; kingdom Metazoa; phylum Mollusca; class Gastropoda; order Trochida; family Trochidae; genus Steromphala; species Steromphala cineraria. The sequence continues at coordinate 13,979,659 of OU744721.1, forward strand.
GTGTGAAGTGTTTGCTACTTTACATATCCTTGAGGTCTTTGTCATGAGTTATGTGTGCAAAAAGCAATTTGTATGTTGGAGAAATGTTTCCAGATATTAGCTGATATAAGCTGTTTAGTGTTGTAGCCCTGTATTCCTTCCATGAAGTTCCTTCATGATCTAGTCCATTTGTAAAACATTCAGCTTCTCCATCAAGGTTAAATAATCTGTAAACAGAACAGCCTTATTATGCAGTGACATCACAAACAGAGCATTTCTTAATAGTTGCACAACTATTAACTTTGAATTACCATGAACGATGTTATCAAAGCATTATTTATTTTCTTTTACAAATCTTTGCATGAATCATTGAAAGCATACAACCTCACTAGCAAAAATTTTCAAGATGACTTTCTCTCTAATTATTTTGTAATTATGACATGTTTTTGATGAAAGCAACGACAAAAATATAATTTTCCCTAAGAATTCCAGCTATAGAGGCCTTGATCTTCCCAATGTGAAGTAATGAATATGCATGGAAGATATTTTCCACATGCAGAGTGATCTAAACAAGTTATTATCATCCTTTCTAATATGACCTGGAACCAGTCAGCTTGATAGAAAACACTATTGACAAAAACACCTGATTGGAAACTCTTTTGATGTTCATTTTTCATTATGAAAGGTTAAAAGCAGCAGGTTGTGTTTGAGGCAGGTAATCTCCGTGCTAAATGCCAGTATGAACCCTTGAGGCATGGCTGCTTGATTAATCAGTGCTACCTGCATGGTTCTCAGCAGCAGAACTTGGCAAGGTCGGTTAGGTCATCAAATAATTAGCTGAGAAAAAATATCAAAATTCTATTAAGTAAATCTTTTTTTTAAGTTTATTAAAAATCTCTTCAGTTTCATAATATACTTCTTAATCTAGACTTGCTACATTTGAAATTTATTGTTGATTTAGTGTTGGTTCCAGAGTTTTTCAAAATGGACGCTGGAATTTTGCTGACAGCACAATAATCCTACTAACGTACACAAAGTTGAAATGGTGAAGTACAGGGCAAGGGAGATAGCAGAGGGGAGAACTCACCAAACTAAATGGAATGAGGGGGCTTTAATAGGTACAGTTGTGAAGTTTTTCTATAAAAGGTTGGAGGGGTTTCACAAGAACCACCTGAACACCAATTGGATTCTCTATATATGGGTATGTATGATAAACAGGCTAGGCTGCTGCAAAAGTTTCAGCACATTGCCTTGCTAATAATGAATATTGAATGATGACAGATCTTGATGGCGTACACAAAGCGGGTTAACGCCTGCCATAGCTGCTAATCCATGGTAGGCAAATGTCAGAGTGAATGCTGGGTAATCAGGTTTATTCGTTTACATATGTATTTTAGACGAGACTGACACTCAAAGGTCTGTGTCACTCTTGATTCTGACAATATGTGCTTACTGCCACCGGCACTGTCACGATTCTCTGGTTGTCATGGTTACAGCTATATGATATCAAAGAATATGTCTTGGATGTCTTGCAGCAGAAAGGTTCATTTTTAAAGAAGTTAACAATTTCAAAAGATGGTCACATTTCTTCCGAAGTATTTGTTGTTATTTCAGAAACTTCATTAAAACACGATGTCAGATGATATATTTCAACTTTGTCAAAGAACACTTGGAATCTCTCTGAAATATGTTTTGACAGTGAATCTTGATATATTTTTTCAGAACCGATAGAATTTCTCCTTTGAAATCTTTGCTTGTTCAACATTCTCTTTGACAGCTCTTTATGTTTGTGTTAGGTTTCTTTTCACTCAAACATAAATTGAGAACATTGTTAGAATTCAAATTCAAAAAATTTAAATCTTGTCAACTAAGCAAGTCATTTCAAGAAGTTGGGTCACATATGATTTACACAAGATGTACAGAATTCTTTAAATGGCTGCAAATAAATAGATATGAAAAATTATGCTGAAAAGAACCTACATCTAGAGTAAGTTGTTTGAAATTGGATTGATGAACTGTTACAGCTCTTGTTACATAAAAACCTGGGATGTTTGAGGCTGGTTTCTAAATTGTTATCAATCTCTAGTCATGTTTTTTCCATGTTGCATAGTGATTGGAAAGTTATTATGTTATTATGAGAAAACTAAGCTTGAATATTCAGATTAGATTCTGACAAAGTATAGTAGTTTCTAAGTAAATAAAAAAGGGATGATTTTGTTAGGACATTATAAGAATGATTTCAAAAATTTTTAAATAACGTTTCATTTTTTTATGGAGAGAATTATGCATACATGTGAGGATCGGAATACATTTGAAAGTGAAAAATGTGCAAGTTGTTCCAGATTATCTACTTTTCTCATTGGTATCTCATTCTTTTATATCCATTGTCTTTCCAGTATGATTACCCTTAAACCATTGCACGTAACTCTAATGTGGTTAAATTGTTCACAGTAATATTAGCTTTGGAGTTTGTATCCAATAATTGAAGAGCAAATTGTCTGTGTTTTATTGCTAATTGAGGCATGAATTGATAAGGTAATTGCCAGGTTTAGGAAACAAATGATCTTGTGTTGCTGATTCAATTATTCTGTCTTGCTGAAAGTTAAGAAAATAAATCATGGTGTTTTAAAAATTTCTAATGATTTCCTTTGTAATAAATGAGATGGTTTGAAGTTTATGAGGAGTTAATAATCTTTTCATTTGATTATCAGTTTTACATTTCCAATTAGCCAACAAGATTGTGCTTGCAGCTAATTCCATTATGTTTTAAAAATATATTTTCTAAGATTTTTCTAGATGAATTACCCAATTAGGAATAACAAAATTTCCTTTCTTAAAAATTCAGAAGAAATGCTTATGGCAGAAAGATTTATTCTGTTTCTTACGAAGTGTACTCTTGATTATACTTTGAAATTTTCAAAGCAATTTTTATTTTTGGTGAATAAATACATATTTTAGCAGATCTCTTTTTGTTACAGTCACTAGAAAACAGATACTATTCTCTTTAAGCATGTAAGTGATATAAGTTAAGGAAAAAGTAAATCAGGTTTTTAGCATGTTAATGTCTTAGATGTATTTTATTTGACTTCTACTTGCTTTCCCATAACACAATAATCATATGTGAAGGTTGAAATTTGTTTTCTATGATAGGTTATGATTGTTGATGTTATGATGACATCAGTTGAAAATAAACAAATTAAGTGTTCAATATCATATGACAAAGTTATTTGTAAGGAAATGCAAATGCTCACAAGCAATTGACAAGTTTACAACAATTTGGCTGATGCTTGAAAACAGTATGGAGATCTATACCAAGATGCGCTACTGTCTACAATAAAGAAGTTGATCATCCATAAATTTCCTTGTCTTCCTGATATTTCCAACTTCTAAAATGCTTCTCAACAACTTATTCCTACACAAGAAACAAAGTTATATAATTCATCAGCACAAAGTTATGATTTATGAGCACCAAGATATGATTTATCAGGAACAAATTATATGATTTATCAGCACCAAATTATATGATTTTTCTGCAACCAGCTGTATGGTTATCAGCAACCAGTTGTATGATTATCAGCAACCAGTTATATGATTTATCAAAAGTTAACATATTAATACAATATGCAGAGTTTGAAGACAAGCGATACAGTGTTGATACAATGCTCCTAGAGGGGGTCCTAAGGACGTTTGGCTTGGTGTCCCTTAAAATTATTAGATGTAGGATACTTTTAGTCCATCTGCTAAACTATTGCCAAAATGATCCCCTTAGCTGATCACTTATGACAACACTGAAATATTGTGTCTGTAAACTGTCTTAGTGGTGCTCATTGACCCTTCGGTCATCCTTACTTGATCCTCGTCTAGTGTCATTGGGCAGATCATCTGGTCGGCATCTCTCATCATAACTTTGTCTCAACATCTGACAGTTCCAGATTTATCTTCACCTCAAAGTTCACTTGTATCGACAACTGTTTAGATGGGGCCATTAGGTCACAGGGAATCCCAATAATTGATTAGTGGACATTTCTTGGAACTTGGTTATGATGTAGCTATAGAAAGAAAGTATGGATTGACAAGTACATTTGTATGTAAGTGACTACAAAAAGCCATTATCCATGAAAACAGTTTTGTTAATTTACAAAATTTTGTTGTTAACATCTTCTTTGTTATGGTTTTCTTATATTTGCAACCTCTAAAGAATCTTGAAAACTGAAAGTTGTTTTGTTTCATTGTAGGGGTGAAATGAATGTTGAATATTTTCTTTTGTTTCATATGCATTGCAGTACATGAGCCAAGGTTAGGTACAGAACCGAAAAAGCATCAAACTACAAATCTGCTCCTATTTCTTTGAACATTAAGTCTGAAGTGTTAAACTTAAAACTGAAAAATAAAGTTATTGAGTATAAACCAAAATTATACCAAGATGTATGGTGACCAAACTGAAAGCCAAAACTGTGGTTGACCTCTGTAAATGTAAACTTTTTTTTACCCTATATCATGGTTCCATGTTAAGACATGTTTTGTTACACTTGTGACTTGTCATTCAATGCTTTATGACTCTCTTCTTGTACAGTTTGAGTTTAGTTACAGGTATTCTCTTTGCAGTATTTCTAGTCTTTTAGATATATACTAAATACCCTTGTAGGGGTTGGAACTCATAGCAACATCTCTTCTCCTGTGTATTGCCTGTGCTTTGCTAAATTGATTTATCACTGTTCATATGTATCTCTTGGATGAGTTATGTCCTTTTATATGACAGGTTTTCTTCTTGTACAGTTTGAGTTTAGTTACAGGTATTCTCTTTGCAGTATTTCTAGTCTTTTAGATATATACTAAATACCCTTGTAGGGGTTGGAACTCATAGCAACATCTCTTCTCTCGTGTATTGCCTGTTCTTTGCTAAATTAATTTATCACTGTTCATATGTATCTCTTGGATGAGTTATGTCCTTTTATATGACAGGTTCTCTTCTTGTACAGTTTGAGTTTAGTTACAGGTATTCTCTTTGCAGTATTTCTAGTCTTTTAGATATATACTAAATACCCTTGTAGGGGTTGGAACTCATAGCAACATCTATTCTCTCGTGTATTGCCTGTGCTTTGCTAAATTGATTTATCACTGTTCATATGTATCTCTTGGATGAGTTATGTCCTTTTATATGACAGGTTTTCTTCTTGTCTAGTTTCAGGTTAGTTACAGGTATTCTCTTTGCAGTAATTCTAGTCTTTAGATACCGATATATACTAAATACCCTTGTAGGGGTTTGAACTCATAACAACATCTCTTCCCTTGTATATTTAATTGATTTATCACTGTTCATATGTATCTCCTGGATGAGTTATGTCCTTTTAGAGATATAAATCTGAGTCCCCGTTGTGTTGTGGTGGCACTTGAACCAGCCCAGCTCTGACGGAACTAGTCCCAGAGTTCTCTTTAGACTCTTGACACGAGCGCCACTAGCTGTGTCCTTACACGACAGTGTTATAGAGCAACTCCAGGCAAGCTCCTAGCACCCCATTCATCATCTCCGCCAGAGCAATTACACCTAACTCTACAATAAGTCTCTCTGTCCACTATGGACTTTTGAGACTGTTTCATTTCATCAATTGATGACAGGACTGGCTGGATCTCGTTTATGATGGCCCTATAGCCTGACTGAGGTGTATGTGAGCTGAGGTTAATATGGTGTTGGTGACTGGGACAGATTTGTAGATGTTGTAGTGAATGCTGGATGTCATGCAACTGATCAAACCAATACAGATGGTTTACATTGTAAAACATCTCTTAAATGACTTCAAATATTATCTTGTGCAGTGTATTTCTTGACTATTTGTGAATGTTGGATGTCATACAAACTGTTGACATGGATTTGTACAACACGATAATAGTCTTACATCCTAAACCAGCTACCAAATGCTTCCAATTGTCTTGTAGGATGTGTGCATTGTTGGTAGTGAATACTTGATGTGATGCAACTGATCTGTTCATTACAGTAGTCTTCCAATTTGAACCATTTCCTGACGCTTCACAATTTGATCCAACGCTGCTAATAGCAGTACCTTGCTAAGAAAAACTCACTCAATCACGAAAGACTTCTAAATATTTTCTTTTACATTGTATAACTTACCTAAACCAGCTCTGAAATAGGTTCAAAATGGTGTTCTGTACATTATGTACTTGGCTGAATGTTGAATGTCATGCAACATGGTGACAATAATCTATTCACTACAGAAGTCATACATCACAGTCGAGCTCACACATGGCTAGTGTTGATGATGACCAACTAGATCTCCTGACAGACACTCAGTCGACTCCAGCACTGAGACATAAGCAGCTTGGAGGTTGATCTTCCTTGTGCTGTCTAGCAGATTATTTCATATACCTCGTTGCTTGAGTGTCATCAGCTCCTCTGTACATCTCAGAGCTTAAGTCTGTTATTGGAAGTATTTATTGTAGAAACTAAAACGATGGTATTTGCAGGAAATTGTTTCATTCAAAGTTCTTAACAATTGCAAATTAAGATGGATCAAGGTTGTCATCATGCTAAAATACAAACAATGTTCAAGAGGACAAGTTTTCTATTCTTCTGAAGTTCCAAGTAATGATTGGATGATGCTGGTGTGTTATAGTATTTACAGATGAACCTATGACCTTGATGGAATGAGAGTTAATTCTGGAAGAGTGGAGAGCTACAAAATCAATCTGAATTAAACTGTTCAACAGTTCAAGGATATTTTCTCAATGGGAAGAACTCTATTTCTCAATATCTTCAGAAATCTTTTGATACATTCTCCATAGATTGACTTCCAGTACATTTCTCTCAATCATTATCATGAGTGAGCTGATAAGATTTTGCTTTATTGGTTTCCTTTGGTCATTTTTAAGTAATTAGAACATGTAGCCTTCGTCCCCTTACTTCATTAGAGAAATTTGATCTATTTGCAGCACTCGATAAGGAAGCTTAACCTAATTACAGTAATCTTGTGGACAGTCTTTGAGTTGGCCTCTCTCTGGTTTAGCTTCAAGACCGTCACTACAATCTGACCTCATAAACTGGGCATGTGTAATAATGGTGAAAACTGATCAAATCTTGAAACAATGTATCATTTCCTTCAGTTAGATTCTGGTCTTTTCATAGCCTGCAGTGGTCATTATTGGTCTTCATGAACTAGATGTTTGTAATAATTGTTAATCCTAAACAAATCTAGAACTCTATTATTTGCTTTAGTCTAATTTTGGTCCTTTCATATCCTGCGGTGGTAATCATGATGGTCTTCAAGAACTTTACATGTGTAAACTGAGGAAGCCTTATCAAATTTGTATTATTTCCTCCAGTCAGATTGTGGTCTTTTCTCATCATGCAGTGGTCCAAATTTATCTACAAAAATCAATTGATGCACCATTGGAAACAAGATCTGATATATAATGCAAAAGAAAAATCTCATCAATTCCTTTGTTTTTGAATGTCCTCCCTTGGTGCTATTTGTAGAATGAGAACAGTCTAAGTAAACCTAGCCTCAATAATACTCGCTATACTCCCATACTGCGAGCCTTAACTGCACCTAGCTAGACTCAGTATGGGAGTATAGCGAGTATTATTGAGGCTAGGTTTACTTAGACTGGGAAAGAGAAGTATGTATAGACAAGTCTGTACAAATGTCATCTTACATGTAATATTTAGAGAATAACCAACGAGGTACGAGTGATTACGGGATATCTGCCCGAGTCGAAATAATGTTCACAGTCGCGAGCCTTGGCGAGCGACTGAACATTATTTTGACGAGGGCAGATATCCCGTAATCACTCGTACTTCGTTGGTTATTCTATATATTACCCATTTGTAATGAATTATAATTAAAAACCGACTGAAAAAATGCGATTGAGAAATCGTAGTAATGCTGTAGTAAGTGATACCAATCAGCTGATCAGTATTCATACGCGTGTCCAACCGAAGATCTCCAGAGTGAATTAGTCAACAACGCATCGGAATCTAGTTCAGTTTCAAAACAATACGAAAATGACGAAAATATTGTCCCTGAATGATATAATACACTTTTCAACCTTGAACAAATTAACACACATAAAACTCTTAACAAACAACAATATTTGATAAAGATAATAAGTATTTGAATCAGCCGATCGTCACGCCGTACTACCACTGTGATGTGTTGTTGACGGCACAATGTTGTAACGAAAATGTCAAAAACCTGTCAATTATAAAAGTGGCAATATCTTTAAGAGAAACTTACAAAGAATGCATCAAAACAAGTCTGTATGTCAGGATAATCAAATAATCTGAAGTTTGAACATCATTTGTTTCTTTCGACGTTACTTTCATTCACGTACTGTAGCAAGTGTCAAGAACGATAACTCTAATCGGCCTGTGATCACGGTGGGATTGTTCCCAGGGCTGATCAACTATGAGTATGTTGATTTGTAAAAGTTACTGCTTTCATGAATGTATGTACTGTTAATAATTTCTAATGGATCAGTGCTTGGATAGATTTCATGAATTTTCGATGGCAGCCATGTTTGTTTACAAACAGACAGCGCTTATTGTAGCTTTGGAAAAAGCACAATCTTCATTATCATAATGAAATTTAACACGTAGATGAATAGTTTTAAATAATACTGCGTTTAAATATCAACCTGTAAGTTATATGATGTACAGTATTATTCATCGTTCTACGATTTTATTTTTAACCTAATCGACATACGTTCGACACGTTCAATTTATCAATGAAACTTGAAAATAGTTCCATCGACCAATCGTCTTTCATTCTCTTAGAAACCGACCAATCAACGTTGAGAATCACTAAAAAGCACATGTGCGGATATCAAAAAAATATCCACTCGTGTATCCTCGCCCGTATGGGTAATATAACCAGTTACAGTATCATTATTGTGAAGAAATATAAACTTACTGAGAAAGCCTGGTTTGTTGACTGAGTTTAGGCAGTATTTGGACAACATGCTGACACTATCACCAAGGAAAAAATTGTTCATTACAATAAAAGAATTAATTGTTCAGAGAATCTCAGTTACGAAAGCATTTGTAAATAAAGGCAGACCTTGTAATCAGAGACTCTGTTTTTCATTGTAATGGATGCAAAGATCATGATGGTCATTTTCTAAGGTCTTTTATTATAATTGGTTATAAGGGATAACGAAATTGATTGAAAACCAGGGTTAGTAAAAGATTATGCTAAATATGATGTAACTTGTATCATGTTCGTTTAAATGTCAGCCTGCAACAGCTGTTTCTATGCAGTGCTGTGAAACATATAAGCATCGGCTGGAGAAAGCATTCATGGTCGGTATGACATTGAATTTCATGAAAAATAAATCGAGTCATATTTCATCTCGCTGCATAGAGAACAGTGTTGTCTCGAGCTAAAAAGGTTTCTAAGCCACCGGCAGGGTTTGAATCCAGACCTATTGACATTAAGTTAAACACATCAACCACTGCACTATCTTGCTAACACATCCTTGTTATGAAGGGAGAAAAGATGATGCGGTGGAATGTATAAGCATCTCAATCCTGAGAAGACATGACAGTAAATAGATCTTAGTACATCTTAGTAGCACATTGTATGATGTTTCTGGGTAGATACTAATGCTATTATCAGATTAGTGACATGTGATAGCTTATGGAACTGTTTCATAGTCTATGTCAAGGAATTGTAAAAGTCAATTGCTTTAAGATGAGATCACTTAAAGGGGCAGTAGCACGTTTTTAGGAGGAATATAAGGTGATGTCAGGAAAATAAAAATTAATGGTTCCAATTGAAAGACAATGTATTTAAACTAAATGAAGCAGTAACAATTCAAATATATAATGTAAACTTCAGCCATGCGATTCCTTTTTCTTACACCAAATGAATTAAAGGTGTTCACACAAAATGGCCGCCAATGGACTTTATGTGAATCTTTTTAATTTGTCCCTGACTATGGATGATTTGCTTGTGTAATGAGAATTTTGACACTGTCAATATGATAATATTTAACATTAACTTACAATTGTCATTGAAAATTTTAAAATGTAAAATTATCAAAAAATGTGCTACTGCCCCTTTAAGATCATAACTTGAAACTCTTTGTGTACTTTTAATTTTATTTATGAAAGAGAAAAAAAAAATTTAAAACTACAAATGTTTATAAGAATATATAAGAATACAAAAAAATTTTTTAAATATTTTGTGACATTATCAAAATGAAATAAACAAATTCTTTTTTTGGGGGGTTGTTTTGTATCTATTTTTGTTTTCGTGTGGTATTCATTTTTCATTTTCATCCATAAAATCAATATTCTCCTATTTTACCGGACCTCAATAACATGTGGGAGATGAAGCTTCTGATACTCTGATGATTATGAACCTGTTTATCTTTATTGTGTTTTCTTGATTTCCTTCTCTATGACATAAATCTCTAGGGATTCTGCGAAATTGGTGCGATATATCTGGCCGATTCCATCCCATTATTATTTCATGCGGTCTGATGTGTTCCCTCACCGAGAAATGTCAGCTACGTGTTTACTATCTTTCCATATCGTGAATATTTCACCAGATTTCCTGTGTTTCTATCATGATAGACTGGATCTGTATTTCTTGTTTAAGTATTGATCTGATGGATGTATCATGTTATTTCATCATTTCTCTATTGCTTTGAAATCATTCACTGTTTTTATGCAGACAATAGGTTTCCTCTTTCTGCAAGAATTCTGTCCAAACAAACCATCGGATATACACATTTGTTGCAGTTTTATAGGAAAACCATGAAAATGTAAGATTGGTAAATGAAATAATCTTTCTTTGTTTTGCTCTTTTCAAGGTCAGTGGTAGACTAACATTTTGTCTCAGAAGTATTTTTTCAATATTGACAATTATCTAAAACAAATCATGTATTATAACAGAATGGAGCCCCGAAGATGCTTTAACTTCAGAGCAATCTAGACTTGCTATACTTTTCTAGACTTGGTTGGTCATCAATTCAATATTTGCTTTAGGGTCTGGATGACAGACTAGGTCAGTGGCTGATCCAGGAATTTGAAAGAGGGGTTCAACCTATTAAGGGACAGTTTATACTTTATATTTTTGCAGTTAGAAAGGAGAACCTTAAATATGTAGGATCTTGAGTGAATATATCATTTTTCTCTGGCTACGATGTAACTACAAATATTCAGTATTTATTAAGTTGTTACGTTTTGTTTGATAAGAGAGTATATTCTAGGTTCAGGAGCTCGAGTGAAAATATTATTTTCTCTGCCCTACCATTTTCAAGAAAAGCACTTCAAATGTGTGGAGCCAAGTAGTCAGTCATGTTTTGTCTGATAAAAGAGTACCTTCTATGTGAACCCACAGAGTCATTGAGGACTACACCAGGTGTTTCCTCATTTAACTCCCCTCTTCAAGGTGTTTTTAGATCAGCTCTGGGGAAGCCTCCTGTATTGACCTCAGTCTCGAGGGAGAGATTACTATTACTTGTATAATTGAAATATCAGACATTCGTCTTGAGGCAGAACGAATGAAAATCATTTTGTGTAGGAACCTGTAGATCTATGGAAAGATTGCATGTTGGAAAGATGAATCCCCCCACCTACATTATAGATTGTTAAAACTCCCCATTTCAAATGACCTGAATCTACAAATACCTAAAGTTATTTTTATGCCCATGAACAGTGTTGTTCCTAGAGGGGGTTCTGGGGGAATTTGCCAACCTTTTTGGCTTAGTTTCCCTTAAAATTTGGAGAAGTAGGATGCTTTTACCGTTTGCTCAGAACAGACCAAAATGACCCCCTCAGCTAACTAGCTAGGAACAAACTGGATGAATGGTTTAGGGTATATGGTTTATGGTATAACTATTCATCCGTCTGACCTTTCTGTAAGATTGTTTAACCGCCTCTTCTTCAAACATCCTGGATCTGCCATTGACCTTGAGGTTATTTTTTGCTTTTCTAATTGGGCTCATGAATAACATTTTCATGTTGTGGTACTGTTTCTTTAAATAGCTTTTTTTGAAGGTGTGATGTCAACAATCATCTTCTACTTCACAACGTATAGGAGATAAGGACATTAAGTTATCTTAATGGTCACACGAATAAAAGTTACTTTTATGTCGGATAAATGTCTGGTATATATGCTTGTTAAATTGAATTATCAATGAAGGAAGTCATCAAAATGGAAGTTACCTTTCGACTGTAGTCCTTTCCTTACCTTTCATTTAGATGCATCTGCAGAAATCACTTTAACAGATGTTACTAGTTATTTGATTTATTTGATTCTTTCCCAGAAAACTTTCATTTAAGAAAAACAAATTATATGATAGAAAATCAAGGCTGTTCATAATAACAGTCATCAACATATGATTACTATTCAATCAAAGATTATTTTTACCTTATCTGTTGTGACGCCAACAAAATATTTTATACAAATACTGACAGTAATGGCTATGGCAGTCATTGAGCTGCATTTATTGATATTTTATGGGTGCTTCATTGACTTTCTTTTCACGGAGCATAGCATTCAGTCCGTGCGATGAAATGCAGGGTTGTAATGGGACTTTTTACCTAGAGTATGCATATTTTTATGTGTGTAGTTAAGCTTGTCAACATAAACAATAACAAAAACCATCTCTTGTTCTCTAATGACACTGCTTATAACTGAAATATTACCAAAACAGTGTTAAACACCAAATCTCTCACTCACCCTTTTCTAATGAAAGGTTATCTGCCTGCAGGTCCTATGGTTAGTGAGGATGCCGAGACACTCTCCGACGTGAAGACGTTGATATCACAGCTGTACTCCACTCTGAATGTAGAACAGTACCAGCTGGAGAGGGAAAAGGAGCTGCAACAACAGCTGGAGGACCTGAAAGTGCAGCTGGAGCCCCTAGAAAGGGTATGTACAGCTTCTGTAGGAAGGGGATATGGTATGGTTGATATAGGGGTGGAATAATTGGTTGTATAACTCTTTTAAACAGTATAAAAGGAAGACCTCAAACTACAGCTGGAGCCCCTAGAAAGGGTATGTACAGCTTCTGTAGGAAGGGGATATGGTATGGTTAATATAGGGGTGGAATACTTGGTTGTAAAACTCTTATTGGGGCAGTAAATAAGGAGGACCTCAAAGTGCAGCTGGAGCCCCTAGAAAGGGTAGGTACATCTTCTGTAGGAAGGGGATATGGTATGGTTGATATAGAGGTGGACTACTTAGTTGTATCACTCTTTTAGAGCAGTATAAAAGGAAGACCTTAGAGTGCAGCTGGAGCCTCTAGAAAGGGTATATGTACAGTTTCTTCGGGGGAAGGAATATTGATTTCGATGATAAGGAGATGGAATATTTTGTCATGTATATCTCTTATCGGGGCAGTATCCATAAAGTGATATGTTTATGCAAGTGTTGAATAACTGAAATATTGTTAAAAAGAGTGACAGTGTGATTGTTCTGTTAATGGCATGGTTTTGTCTGCGCACAAATGGAAACATCAATATTTTGACACTGTTTATCATTGGAACAAGGTTGATTTAAATCAGACAATAGCAGTGATGAATTGATACCCTTGAGTCCTTTTTCAATTATTCAAAAAAATTGAAAGGATTCATAAAAATTTAAGCTGTGAGTCGCAGGATGCAAGGTTTTATTTATGCTGTCATTGCTAACACAATAAAGGACTCATATTAATCTTGACATTGTGCTAGTGAATCCCTGAACTCAGCAGATCATATTTGTATATTGATCACTGCTGTAGGTATTGGTCTATCAAAACAGGTTGTATATTATACACTTCTGTAAAATTACCTCATTGCTATAATTAAGCCCTTCTGTACCTGTATACAGGTGAAGACAAACCTGGCTCTGCAGTCTGATGGGTATACACGGAAGCTGACCTGGTTGGGTCTGGGTCTGATGGGTCTACAGTTCGGGATCTTAGCGCGACTGACATGGTGGGAGTATTCCTGGGATATCATGGAACCTGTCACCTACTTCGTCACATATGGAACCACCATGGCCATGTATGCATACTATGTTCTCACAAAACAGGTACGTCTTCTTGGAAGTTGTCTCAGAAATATTAACAATCTCCATTCCACTGTGACAATGCAACGCATGTTGAGTGTCAAGCAAGGAGGCAACAAATCACTTCTACTGGTGTCATTTGTCATAATACTTTCCTCTTAAGAAAAAGGATTGTATGATGCTACCTGGCATTTAGTCATTGTCAACGGAATAATGATCTCTGGCTGTCGATGTGTTTTTTTAATATTGCCTTCACCAAATTTGAGATATCTTTCTGTCTAGTTGCGTCCATAAAAGTAGCCTACATATGTTTTGTCAGGCTGTCATTAACTACTATCAATACAAATATTTAAAAAAAAAAATAAGTGAGCTTTCATAACTTCTTTTACAAAATATCTCAGGGAAATATATCAGAGCTTTATCAAGGGGAATCACTCTTACAACATTCTTTCAATCTAAACTTTTCGAAATTTTTTGCTTTAGTCTTTAAATTTAATGTTTAAGATTTTATTCTTTATAAGTAAATTGAAGGTAAGTTGTTTCAATACAATATTGCAGGACTACAACTTCCCCGAGGTGAGGGATCGCCAGTTCTTGCTGCGCTTCTACAAACAGGCCAAGAAGAGCAACCTGGACGTGAAGAAGTACAACGAACTACGCGATGCCATCTCTCAGGTTGAGCACGACCTTCGACGTCTCCGGGACCCGCTTCAGATCCATCTGCCAATCACAGAGCTCGAGCGAGTCAAATTCAAACAATAAGGAATCTGCTCTCTAGGTTCTAAGCAAATATGTTTCATACGTAGGTGAAGACATTGCAAGCAGGGCTATAGGACTCTGCCTCTATAAGCAATAGGTGGATATTTATAAGGGCATGAGCACTTCCTAGGCTTAGAGTGAGGTCATTAGAGTACAGATGCCAAACATGAAATATTTACTGAAAGAAAAAGTTATTAATCATTGAAGAAAAAAACTATGAGGTAATGATCAAACGTCATCTGAAATGTATCGCCTAGGATTTTGAACAAAATCAGATAAGCATTATAGATGCGCGGATAAGAGTGGATACATGAGGTAAATTGAAAAAAAATATATTTATGACTTATGATCTGTCTAAATCTAAACCTGCATCTTGTGACACTAGAGAGACATCAAAGCCATACCGGATAATATTTAAGATATTAGATCAATGTAGTCCATCTAGAAGCTGAAATGTCAGATAATGAGTCGATCATCCTCGGTCACCAAGAGCTTAATGTTTCAATGCATTTGACTATATCACCTCTACAACTTTTCATAGGGAAAATCTGAAACGAAATTACCTGCCCTAATTCAAGTAATCCAATGATAATGCTACACTTGCAAGTCTCTCAACAGTCATGTGAGAACCCGCTTTGGTTTTGTGTTATAGATTGGCTTGCAATTCAAGCTCTTTTGTGATCGCAGTTTACTAGGTGGCAAGTTCCCTTTGAAATCCATGAACATGCATCAAGAATGGTATCTTAGAAACTGAGATACTAAGACACTCTTTCCATCACCTCATATGAAGACGTTTCATTGGCTTTTCTTTTTTGAAAAACACACCAAGGGCGGGTAAATTCAAGACAAATTTCCCCGATAAAACTCCCAAGGGTGATATAGTACAGAGTATCAGAACATTCAGGTCCTGGTAACCCAACGATGATAAGTGAATGAACATAGAAACAATAAACCTTCTCACCTCAGTTTACATGTTGAGCCGACAACACCTTACTGGGACTAGATCAGGGTATCGGTTGATCCAGCCTCCCTTCAACCATCTGCTGTTTATCTTAAACTTCCTTACACTTTCCTCATAGTTGACCATCAAATGTTTTGTAGATTAACATGATCCATTACCACAATCATGTCTTCTTGAAATAAGTGTTCTTTTCTTTTGTATGTAACCAAGCAATAGTCATCTGTTGAAACAAAAGTTTCATGTATAATTGTCAGATAATTCTTTTTCTTGGTAACAAGCTTGATTGCCATTTTATAGTCTTAATCAGTTAGCATTAAACGAATCTGCAATCAGGCCTTTAAATTCTGTTTGACTAAGAAATCTTGTTTGCATTTGAGTTATCTCCCTTTGGGGTTTTGACATCAAGTCTGCTAGAAATCATTAATTTTTTTTCATAAGTTTTCTTTGATAATCAGATGAGGATTTTTATTTCATAAATGTGTGACTACCGAGTAAATGACTTTTTATGATGAATCTGGTTACCTATGCAATAACAAGGGACTAAACTTTGTGTTCTGAAAGAAATTTGTTTCAATGTTGACAATTTATTTTATTCAGAGAGGTTTTACATTTCAAACCTTTCAGTCAATACACATAAATGTTGTAGAGTTTTTAAGATCAAATTCATTACCTTCAATGTTGTTATTTTTTAAAAACAATTTGAAGAAAAAGAATAACTTTCAATTTTCTCTCAGTAGCTCCTGATCTTGGTAGGGTTTTTCTGAACCATTTTGCTGTTTAGCAATTTTCCTTTTGACTTTACTACGATAATATTTACATCCTCTTCTATCTACTGCCTCTTTTTGTTTCTCTTTATAGAACTGAGAAATACTATTCAAGATATCATATGCCATTACTTCACTTTTTACATGGCATTTCATGTACATATCAATTTCTCTTTTCTCACACTAGTTACAACTTTAATGTGCCCGTACTTAAGACCTTGATTGTTCAGGTGAAATTATCCCTTGACATTTTACAAATATTTCAGTTGAATATGAATTTTCAATTATGAAACCTTGAAATTAAATAATTAGCATAATTTATACAATCAATGTTTATGTTTAAAATTACAGATTTCTGTGTTAAATTACAATCTACATTTGTTACACAATAGGTTACCATCCAATGTCAGTCTCCAGCTAAACCATGTAAATACTGACAGAGTATCTGATTGCTTTGTTGAATAAACGGTTGGCTATTTTTGTTAATTAACAAATGATAAGAATATAAGGAGTCCAGGTTTAATGATAATCTCCACTGACTATATAGAAAACAAACAATATACAGCTGAGTCTCTGTGGTATGTATATACATACAGCCCTGTTTGGTTGTGATACAAACTTATAGAGAATAACTGCCTTAATATAAAGCATATGTGATGTTCGGTTTATTGGCAAAAGTGTCCTGCTTTAGTTTGAAATATACGCTGCTCAACATTAATGGATTTAGAAATAATCATGAAATGAGCGATCCTTGTGACTTCATGAATAATGTAGATGTGTAACAAAAGAATGATGAACATGATGTTTGATACATGAAGGGGAACTAATGAAAGAGTGTTAAAAAGGAAGTTGCTTGCTATTGTTAATTTCTCTGTTTATATTTACAATGTTCATTAGCTTTTTAATTAGAAATTTCAATGGGAAGCTGAACCATTGAAGATATGTCTCTAGAAAAGTGTTTCATGTTTTCTATGACACATTTTATAATACTAGTGAACTCATGTTTAAAAGTCTTAAAATATTTTACTTTCGATGTAGTTAATTATTATGTTTGTCTTACTTATCAAATTTCTGTACTTGATGAATTTAAGATTGTTAAGACTTACTGAATCGAGAACCTACACCATTTTTTTCAATGTTTAGAAATTTAAAAAATTATGATTGTTATTGTAAGTGAACATATGGAATATGAGTGATTGTTGATTGACTGTTGTTTTTTTATCGTTGATCCCTTTGACCTTGCCTGGAGTGTTGTTTCGATTCATGTTTGAAGCTTTCGACCAAACCTGAGCCACTGACAAGGTTTTCTTGGGATGAGTGTGATAAAAAGATGATCCCATGTAAGTAATTGAGGAAATTTTTCATAGATACTATTTGAAATAAAATAGCATTAACCCCTCGATTTAATTCTCTTGACTGAATTCTAAAGAATAATTAAATTGTTCATATGTTAATTGTTTCGTTTCGGAATCATTCTTTTCAAATTTACGTTTTTAAATAATACCTCAATATGCTTTAATAAGAAAAATATGTTTACATTCAGTTAAATTATTTTGTTATTTACACCAACATGGGCAATCATCCACTGTTGAGCGTATGAGGGTTACAAGATGTCATGTTGATAAATGAACTGAATAACTGATGTAATTATGAAAAATGTTTGAATCTATTGATTTATAGACAGAACAAAGTGTACCAGAGTTGGAGTAAAGCCAATTTATTTGAGTGTGTAAAGAGGCAGTCCTATCAGCCATTATTTCAGTAACACAAAATTTCCAGGGATGTTTGCGAGCACTTGCGGACACTCAGTGTTAAAAAAAAATACCTGCCATGAACAACATGTTACTGAACACATGGAATATACCATTTTGTTTTCCACTTAATAGCCTGACAGAACCATCCCTTTTAACTTTGGACATTTAGTTCATGTCAGATTGATGCCGAACAAAAGTTACTGAAAATATTCTTTGATTGTCTAGAGAAGAAAATGGCATGTTCTGTGAATGTTACATGATTTTTTGTTGTAAATTTACTATGATTTATCAAGTAAACTATTTGTAGTGTTTGTTAAGGATTCATGATTTGCCTGTAGATGCATGTGTCTTGATTTGTATATAATTTGAGGAAATGTTGATCAGTAACCACACCGCTATTTATAACCTTCAGTGTTCCCCTGTACATGATTAATGGACTTAACTAATGATAATTAACCTTCTCCTTCGTTAGGTCACAAAAAGTTTACCCACTTCATGTAATCATTTCATTACTGCCATTGTAGACATATCCATTTATTGCATAATATACCACAAAAAAATATTCAAAATGTATTCATTAAACCACAAAAAAAATAATATTCCTATAAGATTTAGAAATTGTCTATGAAATTTAGTGTTTTGTTTCTATCCTCTCTGAGTTGGCTCTGTTTCTTTCCCTGCTTCTAACTGTGATATGAGCTTGTTGAGAAGTAACAATTTCCACAGGAACATGTGAAGAACAATGCTGTATGGGTGTTACTGTTGGCTTCTTTATGCTATAGTAAGTTGTTTGACAGTGCCTTTTGGTCTGTGTAAAATAAGATGAACAATGTTGTAACTCCATTATGTTGTTAGGATACTAAATTGTTGATCTCTGTTACAAGGATTGTAACTTTTAGATTGTAACCACCTCTCAAATCTTCTAAGATTCTTCAATTATTATTGATTAATAATTATGATAAGAAAACATCATGGTTGTAATTATCAAATTTTAGTGTTTGCAAGAAAGAACAAATATTATCAGATGTACCTTTAACAGGGCTTTTTATGCCATGAACTTGCACTTTGTTATTCATATATTTGCAATTTTGTTAGAAAAATATTGTTTTCTTGAGAGAAGATACATATATTGAGCAACTGGGTTTTTATGAGCTTTCCCTACAAGGCAAAACTCACTCAAGTCTCAATCTCTATTTCATTTAAGCCTTGCTGTAGTGTTTGGCCATTTATTGCATGAACCTGGGATTACGACTTCTTGAATTACCTTCCCTCCTAAAGCCAATTTAAAATAGATCAAAGTCAAAAGGGATGCTCACGCTGAAAAGAAATTCTGCAATTGACTGACCCCTATATGGAGGTTGTTTCATAATTTGGGCCAAGGTTGTAGTTTTGTTAAGATACTTCGATTTGACCAATCAAGGTTGCACAGAAAGTTGCAACTGCAGCAAGACTTAAGTGAACCAATTGTTGAAACTGGAAGGAGAATGCCTTGTGGGGGAAGTTGAATCCTGAGAGGCAGTCACTAAATTGTAAATAGTTTTGAATTCTCCTTCTCTGACTTGTATCTTTACTCTTACAATATGTGGATATCAAAATAAGGAACAAACTCGGAGATTGGTGTCTAGAAGCATTGGGTTGCAGCAATTCACTGTCTGTCATTTGTGTGGAAAATAGAACAACTTTTCACATGGAAATCCTTTTCCATTTGATTTTAAGATATAAATTGAAAAGGGAGAAAAGATCATCTTTAAACTTGTGTGAATCTCAATATTCAGTTTGAAACATCTCCACAATAAAGTTCACAGATTAATCTTCTGTAGAGCTATGTTCTTGCAAGTGATATTTCGGTAGAATTATGAATTCAATCAGCTTTTAGTCAGATGGCCAATGTTCATGACCTTGATCTCTTATCCTGTGACTGTATGACTGTGGTACAGTGGTACATTAGTACAATGGTACAGTCTGTAGCTGAGACACATTCATGCTCAGTTTGACCAGTATGTGTTATGTAACATGGGGTACAGATTGCATAATCCTTCTAACAAGATTTACAAGTTTGACAGTTTGACAAAAGATATATTTGATCATGTGTTCCCTACCAGTGATACAAGCTATATCACATGTCTGACTTGTGATACAAGCTATATCACATGTCGAACTAGTGATACAAGTTACATCTCATGTCTGACTAGTGATAGAAGCTATAACCAATGTCTGATTGTATAACATGTCTGACAGTGTTGATGGTTATATCAATTGTCCCACTTGTGACACAAGCTATATCCCATGTCTGAATGACATGCCAGTTAGACATGTTATAATGTCTGACTGGTGATACAAGCTATATCCCATGTCAAGCTGGTGATACAAGCTATACTCCTCCATTTCTAGCTGGTACAAACTGTGCAGGAATGTGTCCCTCCAGACTAGGTGTGTTGAGCAGTGTACAGGCTTCATAAGCTGGTGGTACAAGCAGGGTCTCAAGAAACGACAGCTGCATGTGATACAGTCTCACCCAGCTCCTACTTCTATTTTGAGTACAAATAAATTTTGATAGAATGATTCTTTTTCTTCTTTATTATTTATGATAGGATCTGGTACCAGATCAAATCAGCAAAATGAACATAATGTCAGAAGAGGTTCATGGCGAAGCCGTGATTGAGGTGAGCACAGAAAGGATGACAAGATGTCAAAGAGGTATTCTCATCAAAATGTCAAGACAAAGGGACCCATAAACATATATCAAAGGAAAATGGAAACCCTGCTTTCATTTAAAATAGCCCAGCCAAACAGAAAGTAACTGAACATGGGCTACCTATTTGGCAGAAGGCAAAACTAAATGCTTTAACATGATGAATGTTTTAAGAAAATGAATGAACGAAAAACCAGCGACTTTCAATGAAAATTTTTACTTTGAAGTTCCTGCTGAAATGAAAGATGATATCCTATTTAAATGGAAACTAATGTAAGGAATTTTTCATTGACTGGAAGAGATGTCCTGTGCGAACTCCAGAATAATATTTCATCTCACCAGGGATTCTGCCATAAATCAAAATTTTCACCATTTATTAAATTCTAATGAAATTATTGTGAAGAAATATGTTACATTTAAACAGACATCAAGAAAACATCAAATTGTATAGTGTCAATTTCCTAATCATTTCAAGTCTGAAGTATCATTTTGTTTATTTTATGTGATTGAAATGTCATTTCCTTTAATCAGAGACATTATATAAAATCTGTATCTGTATATAGAGTCTATGCTTTAATGAATTGTTTATTTCTGGCAATTTATTATGCAATGTACTAATTTCCTGTCTGAGGTATCACGTGTTGGTGTTTAGAAACACATGTTCAGGGTCAGTAAGAAAAGAAGCGTTCATTATGAGTTCTGCTCCTTAAAAAGGTACAAAAGTATTTTATAAAATGAGTTGATAAACTTGATAAAAAAACACATGAGTTACAACTGTTCAAGGATGATCTAACACTACATGCTGGCCAAGGTGTCTACCGCCGATCTGACGAACACAATGGTCAGGCTTGTGTCACTGAAAGGAATCGGTGGTGGTTCAGTCATGTTGTAGAATAACTGCCTATATCCAAACTTAGTGGTTATTCAAGACAACCTCACTTCTGTTGGATACTGTGTTCAGATTGTTGCTCATGGCCTCATACCATACTCCTTTTCCTTCAACGCCATGGCCCTATTGTTATTCTTCAAGAGGACAATGGTAGATCGCACACCCCACGAGTCGTACTGATGTTCATGCAGAAGAACAGTGTTGATCTTCTGACCTATGAATTCACACGATCTTTCTCCCATTGAGCACATATGGGACGACAAGGAGCGGAGATGAGGACGCCAACCACACCTCTAGCGATGTTGCAAGAGCCAACAGCAGCACTCATCAGAATTTGGAATAACATTCCTCAATGTCTCTTGACACGACTGTATGGGTTGATAGGGGGTCGTTGTGACTCGGATTCAAGGAAGAACATAGACGACATTCTGGTTAGGATATTAATCTTTGATCCCCTGTGTGTTCTTTGACTTTTAACCCTGACTAACGTTCACGTTCAAACCTTTTAAATTATATATCAGCTTTTAACAACTTTGTGCTATGATGCTGATGTTTTATCTGCGTTTGCAATCATTTTCAAATTTAGGCAATTTCATTAACTTTCTCGCCGCTAATGGCTGCAATACTGCCCAAGCGGTGCTAAACAATAACTCACTCACACACGTTCATAAGAATGAACTCACGTCAGAATAGGCACCACAAGTGTTTGTCTTCTAATATACGGGTTCATCGCGTAAAAGTTCAAATCGTAAGAATAAAACCGTAGGAAGAATCAATGTAGCTTTTTTATTGTTACAAGAATGCAAAGATACGATGAACTGATTTAAGTTATGCTCCAGAACAACGTAAAAATATGATTTAAATAACATTGCTAGATTTTATTTAAATGTATCACTTCAGTAATTTGGATCCAGTGTGTGTGCTTTGACGCCTAACTTTTAAAATGTCGACCTTTATAAGAATGAGCTACTGACAGAATTTGCACCACATAATGTGTTTGTCTTTCATAATACGTGCTTCATCCCAAAAGGTCAAATCGAATTATAGTAGGAATCAATACAGCTTGAAAAGCATGAAAAATCTCAGTAACATACAATGGATTGATCTAAGTTCTGCTCCGGATACAGCACAACACATATTGTTACAAAATATTAAAGGTATCTCTTAAGTTGATAGAAAATACTTATTTATAACATGTAATGGATGGTGTCTGCTCTGGTAAAGGAATATTATTGACGAATAAGACAACGATGAGATATAAAAAAATTGTTTTATTACAAATCATCGTTTTAGACGTTTTATCAAAATTCAATAGTAATACCAGTAAACATATAATAATGTATAAGAACATAACAAAAACTATTGATTATTTAATTATTTGGGGTTTTTTTTCGATTTGAGGTTCATCATAAAAGAAACCAAGAAAAAATACGTACTGTCATGGTGTATGTTTTGATGTTGTAATAAAATAATTTCACAATACATATCAATAAGGGTAAATAAAAAAACCATGGTAAAATATTTTATTTACAAACGTCATCTGGAGAGGTTGTAAATCCCAAGATTAAATAAACACCAGCTTGGTGGATCACGTGTGTTGAGAGCAACAGTCACAAGACCATTGTTTGACTTGCGAAACCGCCCTACTTCCCTACAAATACACCCATAGGCGAGTCTATCGGGTAGACAGTTGAACATGGCGCTCCTCCATGTACTAACGGTGTGCGGTTGTCTTCTGGCCCTCGCCTCTGCACAGAAGAAATGTTGTGTGGCTTCCAACTGGCAGTCGGCTATGACCAATACGAGTCACATAAACAGCAAAGATGTGGTGAATATAAGTCGATAATACATACTTATAACTTATAGCTCCTCCTGGTCGATACGACCCTGTTATCGGACGGAAGTTGTCCTCTCACAGTGAATTAGACCATGTGACAGTGTAGTTTTGTTCTTTTCTTCGTTTATGCATTTATCTTATCATCTATATAAGGATAATAATGTGAACTGAGCATATCTTTTCATTTCGTATCTATTTATATGTTATAAAAGATCATAAAAGAGATAATATGATAGTGTTGTAAATTATCATTCTTAATGCATACGACTATATGGTCAGTATAAAGAAGATCGTTTGGTAACACGTGTAATTTGGTTTCTTTCTACATGCATGCGTTCTCATATCATAGTGTCTTCTGTTCATGCATTTATCATATCATCTGTGTACGGACAATAATGTGTAGTTAATGTATCTTTTATTTCTGAATCCATTTATATGCGATAAAACCGCTAAAAGGAGATTATGAAAGAGTAGCAGTTATTTTATCCTTCTTCATGCATACGCCTATATGTATATTTTCAGCATAAAGGATAACGTTTTGCAATAAGTTTGGTGTCTTTCTACATAAATGCATATCTCTTATCATTAAGTGTCTTCTGTTCCCTTCTTCTGTTATATTTATCTCATACTATAAGTTAAAAGGATATCATGTGACTTTAAGTGCATTTTTATTTCCTTTCTTCTCTCATGAATACCCGACTCGAATCAACAGTAAATGGAAATAATGTGCCCTAGTGTAGTTTCTCTATTATTAATTTTTCATTTCAAATTTGAGTTTATTTCTCTTGTATATCTTTATGTTCGAGTATGCCCATATTACATCAATTAATAAATGATTTCATGTGACAGTGTCTCTATTTGAGTAAACATAGTTATAATATGATAGTGTCGTATCTCTATTTGAGTAAACATATAATATGACAGTGTCGTATCTCTATTCGAGTAAACATAGTTATAATATGATGTGTCGTATCTCTATTTGAGTAAACATATAATATGATGTGTCGTATCTCTATTTGAGTAAACATAGTTATAATATGATGTGTCGTATCTCTATTTGAGTAAACATATAATATGACAGTGTTGTATCTCTATTTTAGTAAACATATAATATGACAGTGTCGTATCTCTATTTGAGTAAACATATAATATGATGTGTCGTATCTCTATTTGAGTAAACATATAATATGACAGTGTTGTATCTCTATTTGAGTAAATATATAATATGACAGTGTTGTATCTCTATTTGAGTAAACATATAATATGACAGTGTCGTATCTCTATTTGAGTAAACATATAATATGACAGTGTCGTATCTCTATTTGAGTAAACATATAATATGATGTGTCGTATCTCTATTTGAGTAAACATAGTTATAATATGATGTGTCGTATCTCTATTTGAGTAAACATATAATATGACAGTGTTGTATCTCTATTTGAGTAAATATATAATATGACAGTGTTGTATCTCTATTTGAGTAAACATATAATATGACAGTGTCGTATCTCTATTTGAGTAAACATATAATATGACAGTGTCGTATCTCTATTTGAGTAAACATATAATATGATGTGTCGTATCTCTATTTGAGTAAACATAGTTATAATATGATGTGTCGTATCTCTATTTGAGTAAACATATAATATGACAGTGTCGTATCTCTATTTGAGTAAACATATAATATGACAGTGTCGTATCTCTATTTGAGTAAACATAGTTATAATATGATGTGTCGTATCTCTATTTGAGTAAACATATAATATGACAGTGTCGTATCTCTATTTGAGTAAACATAGTTATAATATGATGTGTCGTATCTCTATTTGAGTAAACATATAATATGATAGTGTCGTATCTCTATTTGAGTAAACATATAATATGACAGTGTCGTATCTCTATTTGAGTAAACATAGTTATAATATGATTTGTCGTATCTCTTTTTGAGTAAACATATAATATGATGTGTCGTATCTCTATTTGAGTAAACATAGTTATAATATGATGTGTCGTATCTCTATTTGAGTAAACATATAATATGACAGTGTTGTATCTCTATTTTAGTAAACATATAATATGACAGTGTCGTATCTCTATTTGAGTAAACATATAATATGATGTGTCGTATCTCTATTTGTGTAAACATATAATATGACAGTGTTGTATCTCTATTTGAGTAAATATATAATATGACAGTGTTGTATCTCTATTTGAGTAAACATAAAATATGACAGTGTCGTATCTCTATTTGAGTAAACATATAATATGACAGTGTCGTATCTCTATTTGAGTAAACATATAATATGATGTGTCGTATCTCTATTTGAGTAAACATAGTTATAATATGATGTGTCGTATCTCTATTTGAGTAAACATATAATATGACAGTGTCGTATCTCTATTTGAGTAAACATATAATATGACAGCGTCGTATCTCTATTTGAGTAAACATAGTTATAATATGATGTGTCGTATCTCTATTTGAGTAAACATATAATATGACAGTGTCGTATCTCTATTTGAGTAAACATAGTTATAATATGATGTGTCGTATCTCTATTTGAGTAAACATATAATATGATAGTGTCGTATCTCTATTTGAGTAAACATATAATATGACAGTGTCGTATCTCTATTTGAGTAAACATATAATATGACAGTGTTGTATCTCTATTTGAGTAAACATATAATATGACAGTGTCGTATATCTATTTGAGTAATCATATAATATGACAGTGTCGTATCTCTATTTTAGTAAACATATAATATGACAGTGTCGTATCTCTATTTGAGTAAACATATAATATGATGTGTCGTATCTCTATTTGAGTAAACATATAATATGACAGTGTTGTATCTCTATTTGAGTAAATATATAATATGACAGTGTTGTATCTCTATTTGAGTAAACATATAATATGACAGTGTTGTATCTCTATTTGAGTAAACATATAATATGACAGTGTCGTATCTCTATTTGAGTAAACATAGTTATAATATGATGTGTCGTATCTCTATTTGAGTAAACATATAATATGATAGTGTCGTATCTCTATTTGAGTAAACATATAATATGACAGTGTCGTATCTCTATTTGAGTAAACATATAATATGACAGTGTTGTATCTCTATTTGAGTAAACATATAATATGACAGTGTCGTATATCTATTTGAGTAAACATATAATATGACAGTGTCGTATCTCTATTTTAGTAAACATATAATATGACAGTGTCGTATCTCTATTTGAGTAAACATATAATATGATGTGTCGTATCTCTATTTGAGTAAACATATAATATGACAGTGTCGTATCTCTATTTGAGTAAACATATAATATGATAGTGTCGTATCTCTATTTGAGTAAACATATAATATGACAGTGTCGTATCTCTATTTGAGTAAACATATAATATGACAGTGTCGTATCTCTATTTGAGTAAACATAGTTATAATATGATGTGTCGTATCTCTATTTGAGTAAACATATAATATGATAGTGTCGTATATCTATTTGAGTAAACATATAATATGACAGTGTCGTATCTCTATTTGAGTAAACATATAATATGATGTGTCGTATCTCTATTTGAGTAAATATATAATATGACAGTGTCGTATCTCTATTTGAGTAAACATATAATATGACAGTGTCGTTTCTCTATTTGAGTAAACATATAATATGACAGTGTTGTACATGTATATTTATTTTTCTTTTGTGCACATCCCATTTCAGTGTAAAGGAGAATATTTGATATTTAAAGTAGTTTCCGTTACTTCTCTCTCAATCATATGTATATCACGTCAAAGCAAAATAATAAACTATGTGTAATTAAAATACAGCTTATAGTTCGTCGATTAAAGGTGCAGTAGCACGTTTTTACGGCGAATATAAGGTGATGTCAGGAAAATGAAAATAAAGGGTTCCACTCTAAAGACAATGTATTTAAACTAAATAAATCATCAAAAAATCAAATATATAATGTAAAGTTAAGCCATGAGATTCCTTTTCTTACACAAAATGAAGAAAAGGTGTTCACACAAAAATGGCTGCCAATGGATTTATGTGAATCTGTATAATTTGATCTCTGACTATGGATGATTGGTTTATGTAATTAGATTTTTGACACTATCAAAGGAATACATTTAGCATTAACTTACAATTATCAGTGAAAATTTGAAAATAAAAATTGTCAAAAAACGTGCTTCTGCCCCTTATTTTGTTGTAAACTGAGCTTCACATTTGTAGTTTCAAAAATAAAGTTTTATATTGTTTGACACAATGTAGGATTGTAAATATACGTTACTTACCTAAAATAGTTGCGTTCCTGCGTTCTGAAACCTGCAATAAGCAAAACTGCTGACGCATTTGACAATGAGATCTTGTACATGTACATATATTGATTTGAATGGCTTGCTGAAAACGAATCGACAAAAACATATAGACACGGGGTAAATATACGAGTAAATAAATACCAATACTGGAAAATGAGATAACCACACCAAAAACAAAACAAAAATGTAAATTGAATTAAATACTTTTATTTTCAAATGTGAACTGCCTTCACTTAAATAAACGTTTCCTTTATCGTGGATATCTATATCAACGCAACATAATTCCTTGATTGTTTTATCAGTTTTCCCCTTATGACCTACCGAATGTTTACTAATGTATTAGTTATGTCGTTGGTAATATTGAAGATTTTTAAAATTTCATTGTATTTTGTATGATACTGTTTGTTTTTTACTGTTGTCATGACCTTGAAACAAGCTCAACAATACTTAGATTAGAATGATGACAGTGCTAAAATGATTTTGATAGGATAAACGTGGGCAACAAATAGATGTTTAGAATGTCCCTGACCGAAACAAACCAGGATCATTGATTGAATAAAAAGGTATCTTCGTGTTGCAGGAATTTTCTCAATTCTACACCGATTATAAGATGAAAGTGGACGCAATTCAACACTTTAAGCTAAACCCGGGCGGTGAGCCCACACCCATGTACAGGGTTGTCAACGATTATGAAAAGGTGAGCAAACACAAACCCGATTGATCATGATAGTTTTAACTGCAAGGGAACGTCCGTATCTGAAACAATGCTTCCATGGACCAGTTTTACTGCAATGAATGTCAATGTAGTATTGCAACCAACACTGCATCTAGAGCAATTCCCTACAAGATGGTTCCCTACCCCAGATAGAGTTGTCTACAGGATAGTTCCCAAACCCCAAGAGCAGTTCCCTATCGGAGGGTTCTCTTACTCGAATAAAGTTCCCTTTAGAACTGTTCCCTGACCCAGATAGAGTTTTCTACAGGATAGTTCCCAAGAACCATATAGAGTCCCCTATAGGATGGTTCGCTACCCAAAATAGAGTTCCGTTAAGGATGGTTCCGTTCCGTTAAGGATGGTTCCATACCAAATATAGAATTCCCCACAGGAAAGTTCCCTAAACTCATTGTTGGTTTCCAACAAGAGGGTTCATACCCCAAATACAGTTCCATACAGGAAGGTTCCCAAGGCCGAAATACAGCCCCTTTAGGATCGTTCCCTTACCCCAAGAGCACTTCCCTACGGGAAGGTTCCTTAACCAAAAATATATTTTTCTACAGAAAGAGTATAACCCTGACCTAAAATGCATTTCTCAGGAGTAGTTCCCTCACCAAAAACAGTTCCCTATAGGAATGTTCCCTGACCCAAAATTGGTTTCCAACAGGGTAGGTAAAAAACCGGAAATCCATGTTCTACGTATATTTTCCTAGATGGTAGTTCCCAAACCCCAAAATACAGTTCACAACAAATAATTTTCCGAAACCTGAAAGTAATTCCCTTCAGTAAAGTTCCGGAAGCCCATAGTGATTATCTATATGATGACTTTAAAAAAACATGACAAGAAACGATTTTCAGTTACAAACTACATGACACTCTGCTAACCCAACTTCAATAAACAAACATATTCTTGCGGCTTTCAGAAAAAGACATTTTTCATACCAGCCAAAGGAAAATGTGTTCCTTTGCCGAACAATCGAACAATGCCATCACCTTGTGTTCCAGGTATGATTATAATGAGAGTATTGGTTTTTTTTATATCTACGCTTATCATTAATTAAGTAATTACTGTTTGATACATGAAATAAGTCTACATCGAATTCCATTTACATTCATGTTAGACAAAATACCATTTTGCCAAGAAACGTGCGAATGTGCGATATTTTCATTATGTACAGATTTCTTAATGTTATTCATCTATAAATCACATTTTTTACTTAAGAGGATCTTAGGCCAAACACTGTAGCATTAATAGTTGCATATATGTTCCTCAGGAGAAGCATTTGTATGTTCGTTAAGACACTTCGAGCTGTAAATAATGAGTGTATGTTTGTTGACCATTCATTCAACCATGACCTTACCTCAAACCATCAGAAACTGATAACCAATAGAGCCAATGCTTTTTAAATGTGCATGAAATGAGCAGTAGTACGTTATTCCCCGAATAAATATGTGTTAATGCCAAAAGTATTATCTCCCAAGAGTGACACATCATTCACATCATCACTAAACTAATCATTACCAAGAGTCATAGAAGACAGTTACATCAAGTATAAAGCGAAAACTGCTCGCGGCCATTTTGAGTTTACAACTTTTAATCATTTGAGAAATAGAAAATGGATTCGCAAAGATGGATACATTCGTTTTAGAGCTGCTACGTTTGATTGACTTGAAATTGGTAACATTTATTTTGGGTTCACGGAGTACCTCTACTCACCTTAACGTGGTACTGTCCCTTTAAAGAGACACCAAATATGTTGAAAGGATCACATATGTCAAATTTTGAAATAACAAGTTAAAGGTCAATCAGTACATTAGAGCGAAAATACGGCCATTCAAAGTCGGGATTTTGATCGAGAACTGTAACTAATAGGTAGTTTAATTGTATGCATAATTTCGAATATTCAACGTATTTGAGATGTTTTCTTGATTTTTCTATAAAATCAGAATTTAGAGATATTATGCTGAATGGATATATTTGCATGTCCAGTGATGAGATATGAACTTCAATCAGCATATAAGATATTTTGTAGCTTATCAAAACTAAATAAAATTTTAAGAAATATACTCTGTGTCCCTTTAAGATCACTTACAATCCCATGTTTCACATGTCTCCAGACGATGCAGAACACCTTGGCACCAGTTATGTTGGATTCCCCATGATTGGCGTGGCCTACGATGGCTGGAGGTTTAAGGTTGATGACCTTACAGTGACCATCGCCATCACTCCGGACAACTGTGTACCTCTCATTGAAGGCGTTAAAGGACGTGAGTTGTTTTAAGATTGTTGATTGGATCAGGGACGTAGATAAGTAATGATTATCGGTCCATGAGGGAAAATGATGAATCGAAAGTGTCATGATCTCCAAAGTAAATCGGGAGAATAGACCTTGAATAATATGTTTAATTTGGAGCTCCTAACAATCAATATTATTGAAATATATAACAATTCAGGTAATAATTCCATGGCCTCAACTTGTGAACGTAATAGTTGCTAATGTTGCTAACTGTTGGCACAATGAAAAAAAAGACTGAATATCAAGTTATGGAGAATAATACTTTTTAGCGGAAGAAGTTGACTTTGTCATCGTATATGAATGTATATATTAAGCTGTTTGTGTGGCATTCTATAAGTTGATGGTATAAGGAAGACAAGAATAAATTGCTGAGTAATTCTATGGATGAACAACTTCTTTAGTCGCCACCGTCCAATAAAGAAGTTGTTCATCCATAGAATTACTCTTGTCTTCCTTAATGTATATATTCACTTGCATTTTCCTTCACGAATGACAAATATAAGTAAACTTTGTTGCACATTTCAGCCCAAATAGACGTTGTGTACTTCTTCAACCAGTTCGAGACTCCTATCAAAGACCGTTCCGTCTTCAAGGTGCCATCAGACTGTGGAATGTGATCTAGACTCTGATGTCATCCTCATGCCCTTCTCTTACTTTGTATTTGGATTGTCTGTGAAAACTCAGAGATTAAACAAAATCGTTATCATGTGTTCTTGCTTTGTTCAGACTCCTTTCCAGGAACAGAGAGAGAGAGTTATAGAGCTACAATCTCTCATTAGAAGGAAATCTCCAGTCATAATATCTTCCAACAGAGGCATATTCATGCATAAAATCCTATGCTTATCTCTGTTGCAATACCTAGCACTGATAATTGCAACACCAACCATCTTCAGGATTTCAACCAATGAAACAAAAAAGATTTGTAAACCTTGTTTCTTGTAACTAAGGCCGATGCCTTTATTCAACTGCCTAATACGAGGCGGTCTTCTGTCAACGAGATTCAGCAAAGTGCATAGTCAAATATAATCGAATTTCCAGAAAGCATTCAAACATGACATTACTTTGATTGTAACCAATCAGGCTTTTCCTTTTCTAGTGCGAATAGTGTTGGTATTGCACCACCATTAGCTTAGAATTGTATGGCGTAAGTTTTCTTTGTTGGGTGGGAATATTCCTAACATATTTTGTCTAGAGTAGGTAGTTACATTCCAACGTCGAATGCTTTGTTTTGAATATTAGGAACGATGTGTTGAGAAACTCTTGGTTTGCACTGAGGGGTACATTCAACAGGTATCATATTGGCGAGTTTCTTCTTCTGGTCTGTACTTCGGTTGTAGTAACCAGTATCTTTATTTGTTTGAACATCTTCTGCATAGTGTTAAGAAGACAACTTTCCAAAGCGAATTCAGACTTTGTTGGATTATGCCCGCAATTGAGTAACATGTCGCTACACTCCCATATTGAGTCTAGCTAGATGCAGTAACGGGTCTAATCAGTCGACCTTTAGGCGACCTATGACCCTCCAATACAACGACAGATGACCAAATTGATATATGCTTTCATAAAGCGGCTACATATTTGTAAGTTTAAAATTTGATCGTGTGCGAATGCAGATTGTTGCCTTGGTAGAATGAACCCTCAATTGGTCAATTGATGCGACTCGTTACTGCAACAAATTAAATGGTCAAATGTATGATGTATCCCCGGACACGGAAATTTTGATAATAAGTGGGGATAAATATTTGTTCCCATTTTAAAAAAATGCCATGGTCAGTGGATGATCCACGGGTTGACACTTTTAAATTTGTTTTAAACATCACAAGGAAAATGAGCGATTCTGAGCGTGAACCCCCTTTCCCCTTTCAAAGGGTTTACCTCCTCTGTTAAAACTCCTGGAACCCCCCTTTAAGTTTACTAAATTACATGATCTAATCAATGCTTCCTTATCCTAAATAACGAGTAATGTTTCCCCTTGCAATTGCATACCGGGTCAGGGGTTGTATCTATCGTTTACTATTAAAAACGTTTAGCAATAATCAATTGAAACGTCCAATTATCATAAATAACTCATGATAATAATTACTAAATCAGTTCAACTTTACTTCATTCTGGCTTACTTTTCTTACAATTGAAAGAAAATACGGGAACCCGGTGCATTGCAGAGTGAGTGGATGGGTCATGAAAATTCAGACAGAATAACAAGAAGATATCAGTATCAATTAGGAGTGTCGACTCTGAGCTCGATGTACCGCAACACAACGTTTCCCATGCTTCCGATGAATTGCTGAATGTAATGGGGGGTTCATTTCAGCTGAAAGACATTGTCAAGGTAGTTGGTAGTTGACATTCTGATTGTTTGGTTTGCCCAACCGAAATTGTCTCCCAAGGATGTCCTAGACATGTCCTATTGGGGCAAGGTCTGGTGACCTGGCAGGCGAAGACGTCAATGTTGTCTGCTGCAGATTTAGTCCTGTTGGAAAAGGTGCCCAGGACATTGCCTCAGGAAGGGTATGACATCTGGCTTTGTCAGCAATATCACCAAATCGCAATATCCCAGTGGAACCCTCCACAAACCATGACACTTTCACCCCGGCAGCAACGGTCACGCTCCATGTCTTTATCTGAAAACGTTTTGTGGCTAGCATGATTGGAGACGTGAAATTGTACTGTGGTGAAAATGAAAATGTCCGGTAACTTATCCTAAGCTCATCTTGGCCTTCAGCATCCCAATGGCTTCAATCCTGCTACAACAGCGTATACGGTTCCGCGTCATCCTAAAACTTATATAGAGGATATTAAATTTAGCTTTACAAATACCAGGTTTATTTCAGCGAGTGTAATGGGTAAAGTTAATATTTAACGAGCGGCGCAGTGATATTTATTACATTATGTTTAATGAAATATGTGATTAAGATTACTTTAAGACTACTAGATGAAAGTAGTTCCGGCACCTGACCAGTGACTGCATATCATAAATAACATATTGTCACTGTTGCCTGATAGACAGTTTATTTTACTGATAAAACCCAGTATTTCATCGCTGTTCATACAATCACTCTCATTGGTTAATTTTAATCAAACCGCGAGTACGCTGAACAAAGCCAAAGAACAAGTTTGCTTCAATATATATAGCGAAACGAGGATTTTGGTCCGATGAATATCAGGCCGTATACGTTTGAACAGTATAACGTAGATACTTACTCGATGATGTAGCAGGATAGAATCTCTTCATGTTTGGCATTTTCTGGCATTCCCCTGCAACGCCCTATTGTGTTCCAAACTTGTGATGCTGTTTTTTATCGAACAATAATCAGTTTTCACATATGCAATTATTTCCAAACTGATTTTAAAATCTGATTTATAGTGGGGTCCATATTTTGTTTAATCACGTGCAGTCAAGCCACGCGGTGCACGTGCGTTTTGGACAACCTAGATTGGTGTGTCTGTGCGATGTGACATGTCAGTTCTTATCCGACATTAGTAGGCATTATTGTGTTTTACAGTTGCCAAAATGTGGGTGTTGCTAAACTTTTGATTACTGAGTATATGAGCTACATCTTCGGCATTATAGATGTAGGCCTATGCCATTGATACAAATATCTTCACTCTGTAAAAAAACTAAATGATCAATTATTACAAATACTACAAATATTTTCATGAGATATGTCATGATTATTCAATGATAGTTAGTACAATGTATAAAAACAAGATTATGGTAATTAACATACCAAACATATGGCACTCAGGCGCTGCAGGTAACTGGGTCACCTGTGACGTAAATGATCAAATTTGTAAAAAAAAATAAGGAGTGAGAAGATATGAATTATGCACCTGAATATAATATATGAGTAATTAAATATGTGAAGACAGCTCTTCAAAGTTCAAAAGACGAAAATAACCTCCAGGATCCGAGGTTTGAAAGCAGGAAAGTGCCAGAGAGGAAATCTTTGCAAAACTGTAAAAGGCGAGGGATGCCTTTAGCAGGCTCAGTCATAAATAAACAATACAAGTTATATTATCACTGTTTATAACCGTACGCCGGAACTAGCGAGGTGTACGGCGGAAATGTTGCTAGCGAGGAGCGTGATCGCAAACGGGATCACTTAAAAAGCAATCATCGCCGTTTCATCAACTTTTTCTATGTTATTATCATGTCAATACCTTTCTGAGTCATATCTTGTTCATAGTCAGAGATAGCAAATATGTTACTAACAACAGCATTACTCGCAACTGTCATTGTTATTGTCCCTTAAATACAGAATGACAAGCACATACATTTTACTAAGTATGTGTGCTAAAATTACCACATGATGTTGATTATGTGAAAGTTATGTGAAAGTTATGAAGTAAAATATTACCTAACTTTCGATTTCGGCTCCTCGCTAGCAACATTTCTCCGCCGTACACCTCGCTAGTTCCGGTGTACGGTTATACACAGTGATTATAATGATATTAAGAATTTTGATATAAACGTCAATCAATAATGCAGGCCTATGGATCAAAAGGCGAGAACAACGCAAACTTTTCTAAACTTTGCAAGAGACAATTTATACATAATGATATCGCCTGACGCTGATTCATATGGACATCTGTAGAAATGTACCGGTACTAGGAGAACTCAAGTGGGAAAGCTTATTTGTTATTTGCATCATACTCCAAAAATGCTTTGTTGCGATACCCATGTGACAATGCGTCATTTCCTTGTTTACATACATATAAAAAGCAAGGCACATGACCTCTGCTAATGCTCTGAGTCAAGTCACAGCTGACGCTTAAACTGTAAATGTCACGAGGAAAGTAGATACGCCAGGTATAAGTATAGATATAAGTATTCGATAAGTACACTACGGGATTAAAGAACACTTGACTTTAATAGCTTCAAGCTACAAGGTGTCTCATCATGTACACCCGGTATTGCAATGAAAACATGATAGCGAAAAGGTGAAATTTTGATTTCCGAAAGTTTAAAGTTTGCTTTGCAAAGCAAATACACTTCTTAATATTGAATTTTTCTGATACAGAACATTTACAAATTTTGCAATCGAAACATGAGTTGGAACCATTGACCTGTTGATTTCAAGACTAGTGACTTATCCATTAGACCAGAGACGCAAGTTGAAAGTATGCAATGTTTTTCATGACCTCGTGATTAAGTTAACATTACCGTGATTTCTTCTTAATATATATATTATTTTATTTATAAAAGTCATTGGTACCAATCTTAATGTGCGCCTGGAGAATTCAGTCGCGGGGACAAAGGGGTCAGAGACTACCACAGGAGAAATGAAAACAAAATACTACCACATATTAGATATGGAATTGATGGGGAGTGATTTGATTTGATCAATAAACAGTGATCAATGGATGTTGTTAGATGCATAGACTAATCCAATTCTTACATTTTACTGTTATCGCTGCAAAAATGTAACATACAGATGTAACTGTTGATTAAAACAATATTGATATTTTCCATTGATATATGTCAAGTTTTGTGTTTAAGTGGTACAAGTAAATGATAGCTCTGAGATGGAAAGATGACAAAATTTCTGGATGACAACATCTTTATTTATTTGTTTTATTTTGGACATTTCTGGCTCCGTTTAAGATTTCAAGTTATATATATCCGGTCAAATTTCAAAACGTAAAAGTGTGCATATGACCTATCTGGTCAAACTTCACAACGTAAATCCATCTCAATTCAATCGAATTGGAAACACATAAGATAAGATAAAAGTTAAATGAAATTTGGCACACACTATTTAAAGAGATTGTTATTCTCTTTTGATTTGTTCAGTTCTTTCGTCATGTTTTTGTGCAGAAGGAAAACTTCACTCGCAACATAAACACATCTCAATTCAATCCAACGGGAAACAAATAAAATAATATAAATGTGGAACAAAATTTGGCACAAGATTGTCAATCTCTTTTGATATGTTATGTTTTCTCATGCTTTTGTGCATCGTGTGTCCCGATGCTTTTTGAGTGACGATCTCCATTTGTAGGTGGCGCCACACTGGCATCGGTATGGTGCTTGTACGCCACTGTGGAGGCTCTAATTGTGGTCATTCAAATACTTTTGGCGACCGATGACCACATCACATATCTCACATTTGATTTGTTTCTCATTGCTGTTTGGTGTCTTGGTCGCTGATGCTGTTTGAGGCCATTTTGGTAGGTGAAAGGCGACTTACATTCAGGACACACAAATGGTTGCACCTTTCCATGTTTGTTCACGTGACCAATATAGTGATTTCTGTTGATGAACTTGTGGTTACATATACATCGCATTTGTATGTTCCCTCGTCATCATGCTTAATGCGGATGTGTTGCCGAAGACTTGATCGACTGGTGTACATTTTACCACATTCATTGCACAGATGCTCTCGTTTCTTTTGTGGAGTTGAAGTTAGAAAACTCCCATCAAGCGTTAGTCCACTAATGTCCTCCATCTGAAATACGTTTTTACATACATCAAACGCAATGTTGTTGAACGTTGAAACACAATTTTAATATATAATGGATCCATTAAGATGTTCTGAGGATACCTGAACCAGTAATTAGCTCAAATGCTGTATTTTAACAATTATTAACGAGATAAAGACACGACAGGAATGTGAGAAACATTTTCCATGGAGGTTGTGTAATTCGTTCAGTGCAAGAATCCGTAGTTGAGTGTAACGCGTGCACCACACCAAAATGTAACGCGTTCACTGCATTTTTACACCAGATGTCGGAAATACCGCATATTTTCCTTATTAATGAATGTTATGAGTCCAAATTTGACATGTAGGTAGAGTATTGATTTAACTTCAACAATATATACATTTTGAAGGGCAATGCTATTCCAGAATTGAAATAATATACAAACAAACCACATATAGACTCCGGGATGTAAAATTCGTTTGTGATAAATGGATCATACACATTTAACTGAACTTACATTGAGCTCTTGTTTCCGTTATAGCTTTCTTGGTGTCTATATTTTTACAGCCTTGAATATTGACACTCGAAAGTTAGTAATAATGTGTTTATGAGACAAAATGTAACGCTGAATGGTCAAAAGAAACCCACCTGTAGCGTAGTGATTCGTTCACTTCCGAGTGTGTAACACTCGCCAGGCGTGCGCGTTCCTACGGCAGTAACGGAAACGTTCTGCAGGTAAGTTCTGCAAAAGACTGAAAGGGAAACCTCTATTTCAATCATTTGTAGATAAAAAGGTTGATGATAGTTCTTATGAAACTAGGAGTTTGTGTATTACCATGGGTATTGTCTCAACTACAGTACAATTTGAAAGTGATGTCCACTCCATATCCAAATGTGTCCCCTCCATATTCAAAAATGTCCTCTCCCTATCCGACCTCCTGGGTTCGCTCCGCCGATTATTCGGCGAGTCCACTCCGCTGCCATGTTGATTTGTTATTTTGTCAATAACTTCGTAGTTTCTGAACCAAATCAGTTCAAGTTGCACAGAAATCTTTATTATAACCAAACACTGATATGCGCGACAATATGTATGATATTCAAGGTCGTTAAGGTCATAGTCACAATCGCTCTCACTCCAGAGAAGTGTATCCCGATCATTCAGGGCGTCAAAGGGAGTAAGTTGTTTTAATTGTTGTTGTTTCTTATCCTGGTAAAATTTAATGGGACCAATATTTGACTTCTACTTGTTAAAATACACTTTTGTTCAGTATCTAAAATATTGAATGTAAAAGACAGTTGTTTTATGAGAAAAAGAGGTCTAGAGTAATTGAAATTCAATTCAAATCTAGACTTGACTTCCCAGGTAATGTTTTAGGCTGGACTAGAAATCGACATGTTGCAATAAACAATTGAAATAATGCATGGTTTGTAGAAACGACATATTGCATAAAACACTTCCAATAATGCATGGTCTGTAGAAACGACATGTTGCACAAAACACATGAAAACATGCATGGTCTGTAGAAACGACGACACTGCCAAAACACTTACAATAATGTATGGTATGTATAGAAACGACATGTTGCACAAAACGTTTTAAGTAATGCATTGTCTGTAGAAACGTAATGTTGCACAAAACACTTGAAATAATACATGGTCTGTAGAAACGACATGTTGCACAAAACACTTTCAATGATGCATGACCTGTAGAAACGACATGTTGCACAAAACACTTGAAATAATACATGGTCTGTAGAAACGACATGTTGCACAAAACACTTTCAATGATGCATGACCTGTAGAAACGACATGTTGCACAAAACACTTAAAATAATACATTGTCTGTAGAAACGACATGTTGCATAAAACACGTTCAATGATGTATGACCTGTAGAAACGGTATGCTGAAATTATGCATGGTCTGCATTTTTCTTTTGACCTTCTCTTTTTTATCTGTGCATTCAATGGTGGCATCTTGACCGTTAAAAGGATAGAGTTAAATTCTTATTTTGTAAAGTGAGACAAATTACTGTAGTAACTGATCCATGACGGCCTGGTCTACTAGATAAGACGTTTATTGAATACAAATTATATTTTATATAAAAGTAACAATTTCGTGTATCTATTTCAGCTGGAATCGATGAGGTGTATTTCTTCAGCCAGTATGTGACGCCGATTACAAATAAGTCGGCCTTCAAGGTCCCGCCTGGATGCAAATAGTCACGAAGATACAATTGATGTTCTTAAAGAAAAATATATGAATTTGTCTTTTTCATAATAAAAAAGACCTTGTTATATGTTGTGAGCACTGAAGCTATATATGAAACATTTAACTGTTCGTTTTGTATATTTAGCATACGATAGGACATTTAAATGACAAATAAAACTCTTTAGGATGGTTTGAAGTCAAGACATTTATGAGTTCCTAAATTAAATACCTTTCATAAGTCAACGTCAATTACTCATCAATCGAAGGCAGTAACTGTCAACCGTACCTCGCTGTGTCGGATCTGAGTACTGCTCCACAGGGGTCGTGGTAGGTGACCTTTCACTCCAGCCAATCAGCAACGGGTTTGCTGTGTAACTGATTTGCTATTTCAGAGGGTCTCTGATTGTGATTGATGTAAGGTAAAAGTTAACAGGTCACCTCACACGATTCCTATGAAGCAGTTCTTAGATGAGAAAGCAGCGGGAAAAAAACGATTTTAAAGTGCTTGTCGAACATAAACCTTAACCACAAATACAATTAATACCAATTTAACTCAGCACCATAGACACTCAGTGTTGTATTATCCAGTTATTGGTCCTGCTATGTCAAGCCTGTCA
This sequence comes from Steromphala cineraria, assembly GCA_916613615.1. Lineage (NCBI taxonomy): Eukaryota > Metazoa > Mollusca > Gastropoda > Trochida > Trochidae > Steromphala > Steromphala cineraria. Next base: position 14,019,905 of record OU744721.1, read on the forward strand.
TACAATAATTGCTATGAATGTTCATTCAGGAGGTTTGCGATTTTTCAAGAAGCTTCATTTAATATTCATTTGAATCAGTTCATGTCCGGGTTCAGAAGACGTCACTGCATGGGTAATGAATAGGAAACCACGTGACAATACAGTTATACCATCTGAAACTTAGCAAAACGCATCTTTCGAAAAATCTTCGTACAAGTTTCAGTGAAAAGTGAAATTTTAAATTTCAACAAGCTATTGCAAGGTACTTTACTTCCTCGTATTCTAGATTTATTGCATTTAAATAATGATGCAAGAGGTATAAAGGAACATCGATCCACCAGAACCAGTTTGTTTTAAAAAATGACCATATCAAAACGCATCTAGATCATTAACAAATGATATGAGGTATTGATTAATATCATCCAAATAGGGGGATTTTTATCTTCCAGTATTCAAGATTTCTAGACAGATTGTAGCAATCCTTCCTCAACGGTTTCATGTTTGGTTTCAGAAATCAAGAAAACGAAACACCACCAAAAAAACTTGCATGGCAAATTGAATTAATAGATTATTGTGCCGGCCCTTTCGCTTGTCCCTCATCTCTATTCATTCCTATGTTGGAGGGATTTTGATAGAAAATGTCCACCTTTCTTTCCGACAAAAGACATACATAGATACGATGACATCTAACTCTGTATAGGTCGACCCTGCCAAACAAAACAATGCGCTCACATTGGCACAGGTAAGGACATGCGTATCAACAGAAAAATCCACATCTTTTCATCCTTAACTATTTTGAGGAAATAAAATATATCTGTACACCATCCTCTACGATCCAGAGGATCGTTTCCGATAATTCTCGGGACGTTTTCTCTAAATTACTAGTATCCAGGATGCATGTTCTTGAATGGTTCCTTGCCTATATGTTCATAAGACGTGAACTGTGATGCGATAACTTTATGAACGTGAACGACACAATATTTGCTATAGACAATGTATTCAGTAGATTTGGATGTTCCTCTGGAATAGAAGAAGTTTTAGTTTATTAGGAATGTACATACTAAGAATAATGTTTATGAAAAAGTTTTTTTACGTTCTCATTTTCGATTTTCAGTAGATCTTCTAGTTTGAAACATTACTAAATAACATCAATATCACTGCATAGGTTTAATAACATTATTACGTGTATCTTGTTATATAAATAAGGTGTAAAGAGTAAAGCGTTGTTGTTGTATACCAGGTATTGTTATGAAACCAAATTCGAGTAAATATATATCTATACCTTTACATTTATGCATGATTGAAACGCTTTCTTTTGACGTACAAGTTATACTCTCGATAGAGTATAACGCACAGACGGGAATATCGAAATCAATTGGTACTGCCAACGGACATGATGCACTGTCCCTTTTAGCGCGTTATATTGACACGATTAACCACCAAACTAACTTAAAGAAACGTTCTGTTCATACACTAACTGTATCTTAAACTTGAGATGACAACAAAGTTCTCAAACCAGCATGCTTATTAGAAAGATTAACAGTTAATTTCTCAACATTTTCCCAACTGATTTCAACACGTATGTTGACAAATAGGTGATAAACATTTCTCAGCAACATGTTCTCGGTTAGAAAGACTTGATAATTACCTTCAGAAATATTTACTCTGTGAATGCTATCGTGCCTCTTATATCCTTTGACGCCAAGTGTCATTGTTGTGTCAACAGTATTTTGGGACAATGGTGGGTTAATCTGCGGAAAGGGACTATCGTCATTGGTGAACATTATAAATTTGTCTAAACATTAAAATATCTGCGTAATTCACACTGTACTCTCCCACACTGGAGATCAATGAACTATAATTGACTATCTGTGGGAAGGGACTATCATCTTTGGCGAATATTATGCTTCTTTAAGAGGCATTTAGAAGTTGGTAAGATGAATGAGAACAAGTTATATGGATTTACAACTTCTTTATTGCAAGAGTGCGACGTTTCGGTGTAGGTGCTAACACCGTTTTCAAGCAAGTGATACAGAGCATGATATGGACGTGATTATATACATAATTGGTGAATATGTTTATACAATTAATTGGATTGGTGTACAGAGATATAACAAGTTTGATGTACATGGTGATTGGATTGTTGTTATAGTACACAATGCATGAGAGGAAGCCAGTTGGAGTTGATTGTTGTTACAGTATACAATACATGATACGAAGCCTGATGGACAGAATGAGTGATTACTTAGATTTAATTAAGTGGTGATAAGCTGAAGGTAGATAATTGCCTTGATCACGGTTCATAGAGGGATGAAAGCGGTAAATTTTGATTGCCTCTAAATACTTTCTAATCTTGTAATCTGCCCGGTTGGTTTCAAGGACTTTGATGTCTCCCCAGAGGATTTTGTGGTCAGGATTAGCTTGGATGTGGTCTGATATTGCTGATATAGAGTCTTTGTGCTGAACTGATGACCGATGTTCCTTGATTCTGAGAGGTAGGGGTGGGAGGTTTCGCCGATGTAGGAGTCGCCACAATCGCAGTGAATGTGGTAGACTACGCCGGAGGGATCTTCTTTACTAGTTGATCCTGGGGGTTTTCCATTGGCTCGTAGATGGTTTTGGATGGATGGACCTTTCTGGAAGAGGACATCGATATTGGCTTGTTTCTTCAGGAGTCTACGGATCTGGTGGCTGACTGTCGGAATGAAGGGGATGGTGATGATGAAGGGGGCTGACTGTTGGCGGGGTGGTTTGTCTCTTGGTCTCAGGGTGGCGTTGATTGTTTGGTTGACGAGTTTGGGTGGATATTGGTTGTATACAGTGAAGACGTGACGAAGGTGATGGATCTCAGCTTCCAGGGCCTCAGGGGTGGAGCAGATGTTCTTAGCTCTTCGGGTCAGGGTTGCGATGATACCTTTCTTGACTATTATGCTGTTGAGTTGAGTGAATTCAGGCAGAAGAGCAAGAGAAACCGGCAATGAAATCTTCAGAAAGGACCGGTTTTTCCAAGACAATTCACCTGCTCAAACCTCTTGGGTGTCAAGAGTGTGGATTCAGAATTATTTCCCAACAATTCTTAAGTTATGTAACGGTAACTCATACGATGTAATTCAAAACAATACTTTTTTTAAATATCTTTTTTTAATTTCAGAAACCCAGTTATAAATATGGACATCAACCCAGGGTAGTAGATGTCCCATTTAAATAAAAGTATAGAATATTTTAGATATCTGATTATTTGCTTTTTTTTTATGAAAAGACAACACATTTGCTCACACATTCACACTTTATCTCCTAGTGCATTTGATGTACAAAACAATACTTATCAACAGTTCAAACGGAATAGAACGTATACATATGTTAAACATGAAAGACAACATGGCGCAACATTGAACTTGTCGGAACCTTGTGCTCCTAATTCTGCAAGGAAAGGATGATTGGCGGAACATGCTGTTCTAGATGTCGGTTTCTGCAGTTGATCTGAATCCAAATCGGATGATGGATCTACTCTTATGATGGTTGCTATTTTGGATATCTGCTTATAAAAGTCTACCTCATGAACTTCTTGATATTCAATGAGCAAAACCGTTATCTGTGGACCATGAATTGAATCAGATGACCTCACTGACCCTTTGATGGCTTTATAGAGTCAAGTGACAAAGATTGGTTCATCGTGGGTTGCATTATCTTCCTCGCAAAGCTTTTAAGTCACTTTCAAAATATAGATAAGGCAAGGCCGGGCGTTTTAATCTTGGTTTTGAAGATTGGGTTAACAAAATGTCTGACCAAAAGTGTCGATATCAGTTAGGATGATGTAGTGTGCCAGAAGTATTTTACAATAGAGGATTTGACTTAAATGTCTATGCTTTCAATCCCATGTTCAACAATACTTCTGTTTGGGACTTTGCCCGTCTCAAACCTCAATGCCTCAAACCTCAATGCGGCTTCTGGAGATTTTATGTTTCTTTACTTGCTAAATACAAAGGAAGAAAATGTTTTTTTTCGCAATATAAATCTTTTCATGTAAATAATCTAGGGTCTCTTTTCATTTAACACGAGGTGATTATAATCACTAGCTAGGTTATCTTTGATGTTACCAAAAAAAGATTACCCAGCATTTTACTGACTTTATTTTGCAGTTTATTTACTACAGAACAATTTGGTGAGTTTACGGGACAGGCAACTTCATGTTCCTATTATACTAGGTTTTACAAAATAAAATCTTCTGGCGCAATCTATATAAATGAGCTTTGAACTAAATACGTTCAAATCATGTACATGTATGTATTTACTGAAACATGTTTAACATTTAACTGTTTGATTGTGTTAGTTATATTTCAAATGTTAAGATAACATATAATGATTCATTTATGATAATATTGTATACGATGTTTACAGCATGTAAAAGTTATAACATGTATCTAATACTTCAAACGTGAATATATAGTCATAATACACTGTAAGATTTGCCTCAAGAACCCATGATCAATAACATGCTGAAAATAGTTCAACAATACATTAATCACAAACTGTTTATGATTATGGATCATCTAATAATCAAACTAAGTAGACTTTCCCAGCATGAATTACCCAATGTCAGCTGCATTCCAGAGTTAATTACCCCCATCAGTGATATGCATTACACTGATCAATCAACCCCACCCATACCTCTCCATATCCTGAATGATTGATAGACTCATGGGTTGCTTTTAATGTTCATAAAGTATATTGCAAATATCACATGACTACGGAAAAAACTGAATAAATATAAAGATATTTTTTTCATATGAATTTGGGTTTTCCAAAGTAACACATAGTACAAAAGAATATACCGGGGAAAGATAAATTTTGATCTGGTACGTTTTTCATGAGTTTATCTCCCATATCAATATTTTTTATTTGATGTCTAGAAATGATTATAATATAAACTCTATTTCTAAAAGGTATCTCTTATTTTTGTTTATCATTCCACATACAGTAACGCATACTGATGTATTATTAAAAGTGAGTGGTCGAACATAATATGTGCTCCCTGCCAACCTAGGTAGATCAGAATTAGTATAACCTAGAAAGTTAATCATAAAGACAACACAAGTCTACATCCATCTGATTTCAAAGGATTTTACTGCTATAACAAAAGTCTATTTCCAGGTAGGACACCGTTTCATCAACCATGGTTCATTAAAATTGAAGTGCCTACCTTGTTGTTTCAAGCATAGCACTTGAATTAAATGTCTTTATAGTTTGTCAGTAATGTCAACAAGATTCACCTTAATTAATCATCTTTTTAAATTTGCATGTTATAGTTACACAAGAAGCTCAACATTCTTATCAATCCAATCAAGCAATATACAATTCAACGCTAAGAATTATCATATGTCTGTTTATTGAAAAAAATAAAGCTTGTACAATATTTTGTCACCTTACAAACATTGAATGTTAAAAAGAAAGATGTATATATAAACTAGTATCAAACAGGCTCTTATGTACAAAGTAAAAGATAAAACATCCTACCTTAATTGACATATAACTACTTGTAAGGCAGTACTACCGGGTAGTTTCAGTATTTCAATGAACAATTCAACAGATGAGTCTGAGTATGAGTATTTGGTTAAGTGGCAATAAAGAGGACATTGTATCAATGCTGAAGAGGTTTTTGACATGCTTTTCGTCAACATGAATCTCATGATATGGTCAATAAAAAACATAATGACATGTCTAAAAATCAATTAGCAACTAACGAAGAAAATAAAAAAACCCAATTACTATAAACTTCAACACATTAGTTTTATGATTGACATACCAGAAATTACAAAGTAAATACAGATTATATCTTTCATAAAAACATTTGATTTGCTAATTTCACATTTTGATTACTGAATTATCGTTTTATAAAAGAATCAACCATTTGATTTGATTTGCACAATAGGTGGATGGTAACAATATATCAGATAATAATTGTCAAGCCGGACCATGAACACAAACTTTTTATAAATTACCTTTTGTCTGATTAGTAAACATACAGTTTTTGATACATATTAATATGATGTAAGACCTTCTGTGCAAGATTTTGATATCAGATTCAACCTCTCTGAATAACTGAAAAAGTTGTATATATATTTGATTATTTCAATAACATGAAAATAAAGTGTTGTGATAAAACTCAAATATTCTAACAGAAAATATGCTATGGTATCTAAATAAAATTAGCCCATAAATTGATTTTAAACTGTATATGAAATATGAGAACAAAGTATAAATTCATCAACTTGACTTCAGTTTCTGTTCAGGGTTTCTCTTTTTGACATAAGCAATATAATAGAAATTGGAAAACAATGATGTCATTGTTATCCCGTAAAAGATACCATAAACGCAGAAACCATAGTACAAATAGCCATATCCAGCGAGGACAAAGTCAATGAGAAACTGAATGATTTGCATCTGGGTGAGCTGTTTCTTCCATTTAGGAGGGTTATCAGGTCTGATGGCTGACAACCCATAGTAAAAGTACAGAACCACATGGACAAGAGAGTTGATGGCCAAGAACATAGATATTGCAGGCCAGGGATACATTCTGTAGCCGAGATCGCTGAGAATCAACATTGAAGAGTGATGGTACACATGTAGGAAGGATATCTGCCTTTGCTTGTGGCGCAGAATCATAAACACTGTGTCAAGCAGTTCAACGTTCTTGGTCAGCCAGTAGATCCAGAAGAAGAAACGCATTTCCTCTGTAGGACTCTTCTGGTAAACATGCTCACTTTTATATAACCCATAGCAAAAACCACAAAGGGTCACCAAGCTTGTAATACAGCATCCAAAATTATGTAGTATCAGCAACTGAAAATATCAAAAACTGACTAGTAACACCTTTTTTAGATGGTTGAAATGCAACACAGAAATTGTTTTTTTTTTTTTTTACGCTCAGACAAAAAGTTGTGAATACTGGAACTTCATAGTTATGTTAAATAAAGAAAAATATTCAATTGGATATGATGAATCTTACAATCAGCATTTTTTTTATTCGGCAATATTCTCCTTTAAATTAAGGATATGATGTACTGATAAGAAGAACCTACCGGTTTGAGTTTCAAAGGTGAAGTATTCTTCTGCCAGAAGCCAGAGAGAAAGATGATGAACAGATATGCGCAGAACAAGGGAAAGGATGGTAGACCAATGGTCATGGAAACTCCTTTCTGGATCTTATCAAACATCATTCTGCAAAATGAATCATACAAAATATTGAACCTCAAAGAAAACACACAATAGAAACTGATGGATTTGTTTTACTTCTTTATTAACAAAAATATGAAAAATGTAAAAGTCACTGCTTTCCTGGAAGCTGATTTATACAGCTAGTCTGCATATCAATACAGATTAAAGAGACACAGAGTATGTTGATAGGATCAAATATGTCAAATTTTGAAATCAATGTTATTACATTGGGAACCACTAACTGTTACTGAAAATAACAAGTTAAAGGTCAATCAGTACATTAGAACGAAAATACGGCCATTCAAAGTCGGGATTTTGATCGAAAACCGGACAATGTTGGTCGAGTGGCGCGCGCAAATTTGCCAAACGTAATTTTGAAACTTTGTCATAAGCTGACAGGAAGATATATTCGATTCGATTGTGTTTATTAGGTATTGTAACTAATAGGTATATTAATTAGATGCATTATTTCGAATATTAAACGTATTTGAGATGTTTTCTTGATTTTTCCATAAAATCAAGCATTTTAGAGATATTATGCATAAATGGACATATTTGCAAGTCCAGTGATGAGATGTGAACTTCAATCAACATATTAGATATTTTGTAGCTTATCAAAACCAAATAAAATTTTAAGAAAGATACTCTGTGTCACTTTAAAGGTCTTTGGAATGTTACTTTGTCTTTCCTCTTCTTTAAAGTACATGCCAGAAGTAATGCAATTGGAGTCTTGTTAGTTACTTGACATGACACATAAAGGAGTTCTATACTGTTCTAGCCTTTGCGCTAGATCTAACAGTTACTACTGTAGTGTATTGAGGACAAATGGGCTACCTGCATGTAAAGTGTTGACTTTTACGCATGAGTGGTTTAGATAGACTATGACTTGCATTTTCGAAGACACAAACAAGAGTTTGTACCCATTGAAGTATGATTTGAGTTTGTATCAAAACTTGGGAAACTTTCTTAGAAACATTGATTAATTAATTCATACAGAAAACATTTGACTTGGCGCTAGTGATTTTATCTAACTCTATCTTTCAGCATGTTCAGTCTATCTTCCGTCCTTTGCTTTTTGACACTGTACTGACATACATAACTAATATTCATCCAAACCATGTATTTACCTTTAATTGTTAAAAGGTGGCATGCTAAGTTGTCATCAAATACAGTAACAACCAAAATGCAATATGTTATTCTTACCGAAAATTTCGCCGGTTCCTGCAGCAGACGCCTCTTGTAAACCGGAAGTAAAACAATAATGTTACTAACTATATTCCAAAAACATATCACATCATTGTGTTGTAGTAATTAGTAATTCAATAAGTAATTTCAATATGCAAAAGAAGAAAGATAACAATAATTATTGACGTAATTAAACTTAAAAAGGAAATGATTTTATGACAATAATAGATCAAGAGATATTTTTATATTACGGCAAGGAGGATTGTTGTGTGGTAAATAGTTTCCGGATTTTGCCACGTTGCGTGCGCATGCGTCCAACCCGGAAGCCACGACGGCAAAAATGGACTACTTCCGAAATTTCCTTGGAACACCTCAAGGAGGAGATGGGCCTACCGGTGCCGAAACGGTAAACATGGAAAGTTTTTATCAATAAACAATCGTTCTTACTAACCGCTCCACATTTCTACAAAGTTTTAGTTAGAACGCACGCATAATTGTGACGTGACAGCTGTATAACTGTACTTCTCCCAACTGCTGACATGTGTCAAGTTCCAAAATGCAAGTGCTTCAATAATCGTGATAAGGGATAAAATGTTCATTGCATGCAATGTGTTGTTGAAAACCCTTTGCTCCAAATAATTTCTCTTTGCTGTCAGTTACAAGAGGCTAAATATGTTGTCTCATCATCATGTTTTTTGTCAATAGTATGACATAAGTCCCAGAAGTTTAGGAGTTAGCAAATATTTCACATTTTGGTACTTGGCCTACAGTACTCAGTAGTGAGGTATTGTTACTATTTTTCTAAAATATAAACCTCTTTTCTGACTCTATGACTTAATGCATTGGACAGAATCACATAAGTTGTAATAATATTTGTTGGCTGAAGGAAATAATAAACTGATTTCTAAACAAAACTGGTGGATGTTTAGCAAGTTTTAGATGTTGAAAATGAAAAAAAAAGGTCATTTAAGAAAATAACTCAATAAAAAAAAAAGAGGAATAATCTTCCTTTTTTTTGGACTATGCGTCTTCATAATTACAACTCAATTGCTGCAAAAAAAAATTGCTGTTTTGTAGATAGGCCCCACCTTTCAGCTTTGTTGAATAGTCTGATATTGCCCAGGTTTGGTATGTTGGGCCTCTTTTAAAAACAATTGTATATTTTTTTATTTAGAAATAAGGTGAACATTTTCCAGCGACCTGTTTACTTTTGAACAAAGTAGGGATTTGAAAGGATGTTTCTTGTTTTTCAGGTTGAAAGACTGACAGAAAGAGTCAGCTCTTCTACTTTATTGGATGACAGAAGAGATGCAGTGCGTGCGCTCAAGTCTCTATCAAAGGTACAGGTAGCTAGAAATCTTATTTAACTTTCTTAACAATTTATTCCATGGTAGGTGGCAATAACATATTTGTGCCCTTTGTTATCAAGTTTGATTTGATAATTACTAAGTTTTTTTCAAAAGCAAATCTCTGAAAATGTTTCATGAATATAAAAGCATTATATATGTTAAATTAATGTAACTATTTTCATCAAAAAATGATTTGAATTGCTTTTAGATGTTTATTGAACAAAAATGATTTGTTTGTTTACTTCAATGTTGTATGTCATCTTTTCAGAAATTCCGTCTGGAGGTTGGGACTCAGTCTATGGGTGTCCTGACAAATGTTCTGGAGCAAGACAGGTATACATAATAATATTTAATCTCCATAAAAAAGATCAGTACCATAGCTACCAAAATATGATACAGTAAAACCTTTACCGTTTAAAGGGTTTTTAATTAAAACTTGTCCTGTTGCCAATGGCCAGTAAAAAATATCTTTGGCTAGTGTCTGGTTGTCAGAAAGAATATGATTATTTGAATGCTTTTGGCTAGCTGGAAGGTCTTTGGGCTAATAGTGTCAGTAATAGCTAGTTTGAATTCCTACTACTGTCTTAAGACTGATTTTGATCACTTCTTTATATGGCGAGGGCCACCAGAAAAGGGACCACTTGGTCGATCCCCGTTTAGGAGACATTGGCTCTTTAAGAATTTTGGTGCATTTAAAAAGTTTTGTTAAGCACTTCTTGTGTTGATAAGTTGATGAGCACCTCTTCATTACGTGAAAAATCTTTGCTTGCCATTTTTTCCCCTAAAAAAGATATTTTATGTTCGCTTATTAAAGCGTGAGTAATTGAACCTTTAAGCGTAACAACGTTCTAAGTGACTGGTACTTGATATGTACCTTCTTCCTCAGAAGAAAAGTTTACCACAGTTATGATTTAAACATCACTAGTTCAATATATTAACCATTACTCCCCAAAAATTGATTTTGATATATCTGTCAAAATACAATAATAAGCGTACATGAATCATCATCATCTTAAAAATATGATATCATTAGTTAATTAAAATCGCAAATTTAGTACGACTAAGTCTTTATGATAAATGAATATTTCTTGTTTTAATTGCTAGTTTGTGTTAAATATTCAGTTACCAATGTTTAAGAATATTTAGTTTCTAGAAATGTTGAATATTTGAAGTTCACTTTTGATGAGCAAGGATCTGTAGCATCTATCTGTTTTTGTCCTCTTCAGGAGCGATGCTGAAATAACAGGATATGCCCTCGACACTCTTTGCAATGTGATGTCCAATGAACCCTCGGAAGATGGTGAGGTTAATCCACAGTTCTTTACCATTTCCATTGAAAGCGGTTTATTTTCCTAGTTTATTCCAGCCTTCTTTAGCCCTGTCTATGCACATTAAATGGATCAGCATACTGTATATTATTAACCCTAGACAGGTCGTCTAGTACCGCCTAAAAGACTTCGGTCTTTCAAAATATCATCCATTGAGCATGTCTGTTTCTTGTAGACAGTTTAATATTTATTTCAACTTCGGATGGCCTGGTTTCTGCATATTAAGTTGATGTGTTGTTTATCTATAGAACCATCTCTATTGGATCTTGCCTGGTCATTATCCCAAATTCTTTCAGATTATCACACTTCAATAAGATCCTGTCCAGAAACAAGACTTTCAGTAAATATCTATGTGATTGTAGAGCTTTTTGAGCTTATTAACAATGTTTTGATATGAAGAATCTACATCATGAAATTTTTTGTGTTGCTTTAGATGATGATGTTCAAGTACAAGTGTCAACTGAATTGGGAGAACAGTTCACGGAAATCTTCATAAAGAAGTCAGAAAATGTTTCATTACTTCTCTCCCTGCTTGAGGTAAGTAAATTACCATAACAAAAAATTATGCCATTTAATTGTAAAAATAGGTATATTCTGATCCAACTATCTTCCAATAGTACAGTATTTGATATTTTTCAGGAAGAGCCCATTTCAGTATCTGTAAGGCCCAATGGGCGCATGGCATGGCATGGCGTCCGTCCGTCCGTAAACTTTGTGGAATTTCGACTTCTTCTCCAGAACCATAAGGCTTAGAAAGCTGAAACTTTGTGTACAGACTCCTTGGCTAGTGAGGATTATAAATTGTAGCTTTGATAGCCCTGTGACCCCTAATAAGGGCCACAGATGCCATGCCTTTCAAACCTATTTTCATCTTCTTCTCCAGAACCATGAGGCCTAGAAAGCTGAAACTTTGTTTGCAGACTCCTTGACTAGTGAAGATTATAAATTGTAGCTTTGGTGGCCCTGTGACCCCTTATAAGGGCCACAGGGGCCACGCCCTAAAAACCTATTTTCATCTTCTTCTCCAGAAGCATAAGGCCTAGAAAGCTGAAACTTTGTGTACAGACTCCTTGACTAGTGAGGATTATGAATTGTAGCTTTGGTGACCCTGTTGCCCCTAATAAAGGCAACAGGAACGTCCTTCAAATCTATTTTCATCTTCTTCTCCTGAAGTATAAGGCCTAGAAAACTGAAACTTGTCGCCTATATACTTAATTTTATGATTGGTGCCCTTGTGGCCTCTACAAAGGGGGAATCACATTGGCCACACTCTACAGCATAATTGATGATGAAGCCTGATGAGCTACAGAGCCAATGGCTCTATTTTTAGTAATTTTCTTAATTTAGATCGGCAATTGTTTATAACATGGTCATTTTTACATTGATATGCAAAATGATCCATGGCCCCTGCCTTTCCCAGTCCCTGGAGATGTGATCATTTTGTGCAGTTTTAGGAAAATAGTGTTTAAAAGAAAATAATGAAATGAAATGCAATTATGTGTGTGTTGTGTAGGAGTATGACTTCCATGTGCGGTGGCCGACGGTGAAGCTGCTGACGGTGCTGCTAACCAACAGGTGCAAGGAGCTGCAGGAGTGTATCCTCGTCAGCCCCATGGGCGTCTCCAAACTCATGGATCTCCTCTCAGACAGCCGCGAGATCATCAGGAATGATGTGAGTACCAGGGATGCAGAAATCGGTCTATTTGCCGGACATGTCCGATTGGGAATTCAGTTTGACCGATTGAAAAAGTGACCTGTCGGACATTCAAGGAGTCATTTGACCGATTGAAGATAATCAAAGAATTACTAAACAAACAGATAAACAAGCCTGAGTTGACTAACAAGCAATCAATAAAGGCCGATGAAATGCCCCGCTTGTGTCGGTCATAATTGTAATGAAAACACGAAACGGTCATCAATGAAACAACTAATCCATTCAAACGACATAATTACCTTGTTATCTTTAATTATTGGATCACCTCAGTGTCATGCATTGAGTAAAACAAGTCACTAAGGCCAAACTTTTTTTAAAAAGACATCAAACAACTTCACATCGTTATTTTACATGCTGTTACTTTTTCCTCCCTCCACTAACTTCACAAGCTCCATGCATTGACTTTGCAAGCAAGACTTCATTAACACAGTGTTGGGAGCTTTCATTACTGGAGGGAGGAGAAAGGAACAGCAGGATTACTGCAGTGATAGGGAAACGAAAACAGGCTGATCTGTTGGCAAGTTTGACAGGCTAAAAACACTTATGCAGTGTGTGTCAAGTAGTTGATATGCACCATAACTTAATAGAATTATATTTAAAACAGCCAAAGTAATTTTATTTTACTCAATGTAATGTATTTTCAGTGTTTTATTTTTGCATTGCATTGCATGCGTTGCTATAAATAGAGATCTGTACATCGTCTGCTTTCCAGTTAATATTAGATTCTAAGCACCTGGCATTTGTTTACTGAATAACTGACACTATTGAAACTTGATTATTTATTTAAATTATAAACATATTCATATACCTAGGCCTAAACATCATAGTAATAAGTAAATTACTGAGTAATAATTTTAGACTTAAATTTAGTCTATGAAATATTTCCCCATGTTCAATCGTGTATTTAGGTGAGATAAAGCACCAAAATTTATTACAAAATATCATTCTTCGTCGACTTATATGTGGAATGTCCGATTGGCAAAAATTTGAATCTGCATCCCTGGTGAGTACCGTAACAAATAGGTCAACTATTTATGATGATGCTTAACAATCTGTTTAGTCTTATGATGGGGGTGTATCCCCGAAACATGTAACTACAAAATCTTGCACCTTCTATCGATCACTCGGCTGTTTAGTGTGATGAACTTCAGAAGGAAGTCTAGCCCCCAAGCAATAATACTATAAAACTTTTCACCTTCATTGTAGCTATCTCCATGTGTTGGTAACCGATTTATCCCCCAAAATATATAGCTCAGTTCTCAATCTTCAACTTTCAATCTCGCTTATATCAGTTTAATGAATACTTGTACCTCAGTGTTTTGCTGTCTTGGTACTGCTCCAGGATCATGTCAAATTGCCCTTCACTCTAGCCAATTACAAACAAGGCTAGACAACTGTCAACATAATTTGGCCTGTTACTTAATTCAATGAAAAGAGCCTGTCACATGCATGGATTTGTAGTATGAACCCAATACTGAATAGAGCAAAACTCAGTTCAGAAACGCAGGTACAAGTATCACATTGAATCTGATTTTAACAAAATTGCACAGAGTACATGTAAACGATCAAGTTGAAATTAATCTGTATTTATGATACTTTATGGTCTTAATTCCTATGTACTTGAATGCAAGTTTTACAGTTTTGTATGTACCAATGTATTTACAGTGTTTATTCACTCTGTTCTATAAAGCTAATCTGTTTTCTCTAGGCCCTACTGCTGTTGATTCAACTGACCAAGGGAAATGCCAACATTCAGAAGATTGTAGCCTTTGAGAATGCCTTTGAAAGACTCCTGGAGATCATCAGGGATGAAGGCAACAGTGATGGAGGTAGTATTGTCTTCATCATTCACATTTATGGGCACCAAGATTATCTTTTAACGTTTATATATTACCTACATCCAATTACCTTGCTGTTTGATGATCACCTTGATATTAAGGACCTTTGTCAATGCTGGCAATCAAAAATTATTTTTTTTCATCTTTTGCCATGTGTAATGTCATTGTTTTATTACTGATATATCTTATTTGATCAGGAAGTTGTCCAAACTAGGATTTTTAATGAAACTAAGGAATATGGGAACAAGGCATGTCATACTCTAGATGTTGCTGTATGTTCACGAGTAATATTTCTCTTGTTCAGCGCCATTGAGCAGCTTAAAGTTGGAAAATAGGCGCTATACAAATGAATTATTATTATTATTATGTTCAACATTATGCAAATAGAACAATGCTGTTACCAAGCTACTGTAGCTGCAACAAGCTGAGGAGATGCAATAAAAAATGGATAATTAGTAGTTATTATCATAAGGAAAACCTTACATTTAAGTGAAATACCTTGTTTGTACATTCTTATTTTGCTACATTTCAGGAATCGTAGTGGAAGACTGTCTTCTTCTTCTTCTCAATTTACTCAAGAACAACGTTTCCAATCAAAACTTTTTCAAAGAGGGTAGTTACATTCAGAAACTGGAGCCCTACTTTGACCTGGAGGCAGGTCAGCAAAGCACTCAAGGGGGGTGGTCGGCCCAGAAGGTTACCAACATACACCTCATGCTGCAAGTGAGTTGAAGGTCTGCGTGCAAGTGTGCGTGCATGCATGCACAACTAACGCAACTAACAACCCTGCTTGTGTGCGGGGTCAGAATTTTGGTGGAGCGGGATCCCTTACCTGTTTGGTTGGGTGGACTTGAATGGAATGGGTGTTTGTGGTTTGGTAGTTCTGGAGACAGTAGAACAGAAATGATTGAGTAAAATTTCTTGGAAGAGCTATTAAGTTTAATGAGTAAAATTTCTTGGAAGTTTATTACCTTTCTTGAATTATGTTTCTAATATCAGTCAATCAATCAATCAATCAATCTTTATTTGCACTTATAGGCCACAGGCCTGTAGCACAATGTGCATACAATATAATATGTTCAGGCAGGATAGAGTACATTTTTAGCTCATCTGGCCTGTAAGGCCCGATGGGCTTATGGCATGGCATGTTGTCCGGCGTCCGTCCGTCCGTCCGTAAACTTTGTGGAATTTCGACTTCTTCTCCAGAACCATAAGGCCTAGAAAGCTGAAACTTTGTGTACAGACTCCTTGACTAGTGAGGATTAAAAATTGTAACTTTGGTGACCCCGTGGCCCCTGATAAGGGCCACAGGGGCCACGCCCTAAAAACCTATTTTCATCTTCTTCTCCAGAACCATAAGGCCTAGAAAGCTGAAACTTGGTGTACAGACTCCTTGACTTGTGGGGATTATAAATTGTAGCTTTGGTGGCCCTGTGACCCCTAATAAGGGCCACAGGGGCCACGCCCTAAAAAACCTATTTTTATCTTCTTCTCCAGAACCACAAGGCCTAGAAAGCTGAAACTTGGTGTACAGACTCCTTGACTAGTGGGGATTATAAATTGTAGCTTTGGTGGCCATGTGACCCCTATTAAGGGCCACAGGGGCCGCGCCCTAAAAACCTATTTTCATCTTCTTCTCCAGAACCACAAGGCCTAGAAAGCTGAAACTTGGTGTACAGACTCCTTGACTAGTGGGGATTATAAATTGTAGCTTTGGTGGCCCTGTGACCCCTATTAAGGGCCACAGGGGCCCCCCCCCCCCTAAAAACCTATTTTCATCTTCTTCTCCAGAACCACAAGGCCTAGAAAGCTGAAACTTGGTGTACAGACTCCTTGACTAGTGGGGATTATAAATTGTAGCTTTGGTTGTCCTGTGACCCCTAATAAGGGCCACAGGGGCAACGCCCTAAAAACCTATTTTCATCTCCTTCTCCAAAAGCATAAGGCCTAGAAAGCTGAAACTTGGTGTACATACTCCTTTACTAGTGGGGATTATAAATTGTAGCTTTGGTGGCCCTTTGACCCTTATTAAGGGCCAGAGGGACCACACCCTTACAACCTATTTTCATCTCCTTCTCCAGAAGAAATAGGCCCAGAAAACTGAAACCTTGTGAATATACTCTTTGACTAGCGAGGATTATGATTTATAGATTTTGTGGCCCTGTGGCCCTGTGGCCCCTAATAAGGGCCTCAGGGGCCACACACTCTAACCTAATTTCATCTTTTTCTCAAGAAGCCTCAGGCCTAGAAAGCTGAAACTTTGTGTGCAAACTCCTAAGTCAGATAAGGAGGAATCCAAATTGTACATTTGGTGACCCTGTGGTCCAAAGTAAGGGAGGAACCACATTTGCCACACTCTAAAGCAAAATTGATATGAAGCCTGATGAGCTACAGAGCCACTGGCTCTATTTTTTTTGAGTAAAAGCATAGTACAGAAACATTGACAGATTAATAATTTCAAAATGTATCAAACATTTGATATAAGTAAATATTTGAAAATATATGGTATCAAAGATACATAAGTAATCTACTTTCATTTCTTAAATCCACTGTCTCCATAAAACTATGCATGTTATTAACATTTACATCATGTTTCTAGCGGTAGTTTGAATCCTAATTTATTGTTCCTGTCTGTTTTAATTTGCTGTCCTGCTTGCATGCCTAACTCATTTTCACATTGCTTTTAAAGGGTGAAACAGTTCATGAATTCTTAGCTTGTTTGATTGGATACAAATCTTTAAAAATATGCATGTGCTAGCATTATGATGACAATCAAAATGAAATTTCCCAAACCAAGGATATCATTCAGTAGCACCATCAGCTGTATCATTTCAACCCTTAGCACTTTCCAACATCTTTTCTCGTACTTGCTGTCTAGCAGTGTCTGCCATTGCCTGATCTCCATTGTGTTGCATTTCTGTGGTCATTCCTTCTGTTGACTGTCTAAAGTAACTTTGAACTCGCATTCTTTCACGTTATCTATACAAATGGCCATATTGGATGTCTTACAGTGAGCTAATGCAGATGTAATTATTTCTCCTTGCAGTTTGGGTTTTATTTATGCATCTCTTATTATGATTTAATCTTCTTATACCATTTATTTTGTTGCTTTATTCAAACGTTGCTCCTTCTTACGTTTTTGACAGGTCCACTAAAATTCTGGCTTTGTACCTATGTAGCATTGGTTACTTGGTAACGGTGGGTTGGCACGGCGATAATGCTGTACATGACAATGAGGTGTTTCCATGGTTACCTCATCTTCTTGTACAACACGCTGGTCCCTGGAAGTGCTGCTACCATGACAACCAGCCATGTTTCAAAATTGTGTGCTCACCGCTGATTTGCAAATCCTTAAGTTTTGTTGTCACAGCTTCTGTACAAGATCACACCATGCTTAACATCACCATCATAGCGGACATATCACCTTGTCTCCATGTGTATCACGTCAGTTCCTCGGCGGGCTTGTCTCCTGCTCTGGTGAATCTGAAGAGCCATCTTGATTGCTCATATCATCATATCTGAATCAAAAGATAATTTTCTCGATATGAAACCTCCTTTTCCAGCATCTGTTCCTCATCATGTCCTCATGCTCTGCTCATGTAAACTTTGTCTTAGCTAACTCACCTCATATCACATCAAAGTTATTGTTTGAAGTCATCTATCCTAACCAAGAATGTATCTCTTGCACCTTGATTGAATCCTCTAACATTTATCATTAATTCTAATACTGATATTCTCTGTTGCGAATTTGTTGTATGACGATGGGAATTATAAGCACAAGCTCTCATCATCACGAGTTTTGAATTATGACAACATATTAACTCATTGATATTAACTACCTGAAATTCTCTCAATAACTGGTATTTGTTCTTTTTGCGTAATATTCGATATATTTCTTAAAGAAAGTTTATTTTGAAATGGAAGTTTAATGTTAATCATGATATAAAAGTGAATCTACTTTGCTTCTGTTTTCTCAGTTGCATGATAATGACATCCTCTCTTCTAGCTTGTTCGAACAATGGTTTCACCTAACAACCCTCAGATACAAACAAAAGCCTGTCAGAAAGTTATGAACACTTGTGGTGAGTATTCTCTTTGGTAAGATACTACTAAATCTAGGGAGATTGAAAAAAGAATATTTGACATTGATGCATTATTTTTCCTACAGGTTGGCTTCAGAAATTAGCTCACCTCTTTGACTGTGTTATTTTGACTATTTTATTGGATCCCATTCATTTTATGATTTGGAGCAATAATGAATTATGAGTATTTTAATGGATATACAACTTCTTTATTCTTATGTATACTATATATATTCATATCTTATGTAACATATCGACATAGATACTGTCGTTGTCAAGCAATGGTGATCACAGAAATTATCCATTAAAATACTTCTCATTTCTTGGAGTCCCAAATGTTCAGAATTTGCTAAAATGGTCTCCTAATCTGATCACCAAGGATACCAATGAACTTTTTGTTAACTTTAAAAAGCTTTTACAAATGTAATTTGTTGAGATAAATGTGTGCTTTTGAAATGAATCTCTTTCACCTCATATTCCCATATTTCAGGACTGCTACAGAAACTGTGCTCAATTCTAATGGCTAGTGGTGTTCCAGCTGATGTACTTACTGAGGTATGCAGTTCTCTAGAGGATTTCATGGAATCCACAATGATAAAAATTATTTTCCTAACTAAATTACCATTGATATCTTGTGTTCCGTGTGTTTAAGAATATAAGGCATAATCATACATGAAAATAATTGTATAGGCATGATCTAGATAATACATTATTGCATAAATTAATACTAATTTGAAATTACCGTTGAAAGTCAGTGATGATTTCGAGAAAGCCTGTTTTGAACTTTGGGTCAATCTAGTAATCTAGTAAGATTTCGGTTAATTGATGGTTTAAGGCATATTTAAGCTGTTAACTAAGTGTCGGCTGAAAGAACTTATCTACCTACAATACTGTATGATTGAAGATATTCTTGTATGCCATGTCCAGACAATCAACACAGTATCGGAAGTGATCCGAGGGAATCCTGCCAACCAGGAACATTTTGCATCAGTTCTCGCGCCCTCAAATCCACCCAGGTGAGGAAAACCGAAAGGCTTGTGAATGATGTCATGCATTTTCATATTTGCTCATATCTACATTTAGAATGAGGATCAAGAGAATAAGTTAACAAGGATTATATGAAACTATAATATTTTGTAATTTCAAAGTCTGATGCTGAACATAAATGATAAAAGCCAAGTTACAACAAATCAGTTTTGTTTATTTGATCTCATAATTTGTGATAGAATCTTTAAGACGTGTATCCTTATTAAAGCTGTATATGACATCATTGTAGCACCTCTACCAGATCCTACCCTAATATTTATACCACATTACCCCTTGCTTAGCAATATATAAAAAATCTATTTATTAATCCTTAATCCAGAATATTTCAAGAAATGATTAATTGTAACATGACTTCAGTTAATAATTGAATCTGAATGGCTGATTAGAAGGATTTTGTATATTAAATGACAATGAACATTCGCAAAACTAGTAAATTTAATCAGTGAGAAATATCACAAATTAATGAGGTGCACTTTTTGTCCCTTCAGGCCTGCCATAGTGGTTCTGTTGATGTCGATGGTGAACGAGAAGCAGCCATTCCTGCTGCGCTGTGCAGTGCTCTACTGCTTCCAGTCCTTTCTCTTCAAGAACGAGGTCGGCCAGTCTCAGATCGTACAGACTCTACTTCCAACCACTGCTGATGGTAAGTTTACTGTTGCAGGGACCTTGGATTGTTTGATTAAGAGTCAATGTTCTTTTAGCACTGTCTTTTTCCTGTAGTTAGATTTAACAATTTTGAAATTTCTAGTCGCTCAACTACTATGCACTTTATTCTTGGAGAGAATGGTGGTTTGTTGCTATGTAACTGCAAATAATACAATGATTGTTATCTTGAGCACCATAATTTGATATTCTTAAGTTTAGTTTTCATAATGATTAGCTTTGAGTTACTCATTTGCTACAAAATAGTACTGTTGTTCCAGAGGGGGTCCTTGGGAAATTTTCCAACCCTTTTGGCTCGGTGTCCCTTAATATTTTGAAGGTCCAATAATCTCAGAATTGACCAAAATGACTTCCTAGGCTGGTCAACTAGGAACAACACTAAAATAATACAAAGTTTTGTTACAAAATAATTTAGCAACAGCATTCTTGTACATTCTGCCAAAATATAATGGTGTTGACATTAAGGTGCTCTGTTACTACAAAATGATTGTAACCCAGACTTATTGCGCCAACATTTCATGTACATTATTCCATGATAAGTTTTGATAACAGTAGCTATTTTCAAGTTACTCTGTCACTTCAATATATTCTAATGATAAGGTACATGACACATTTCATCAATATATTATCTATAATTTTCCTTTGTGATCTCTATGTTAATATACTGCTAAAGCCAATCTCGCTCTGTTACAGTAAACACAATCACAGCAGGGCAGCTGCTGTGTGGAGGACTGTTCAGTGGAGATTCTCTCTCAAACTGGTTCGCAGCGACGGCCATGTTACACGCAATACTAGAGAATTCCACCCAGAAGGAGCAGCTCCTGCGAGTGCAGCTAGCCACGAGTCTCGGCAACCCGCCCGTCTCACTCCTCCAGCAGTGTTGTAATATGCTCTCTCAGGTCCAGGTGAGCTTCTTACTTGAATAGTTCAACTTAATTTATTTAGGATCACACTATCTGCAATAATGCAAAGTCTAGTTTCATTTTGGGTTGGGTACCTTGTGGGATTTGAACACACCTTCTCAGAGTCAAGCAGCACTGCCAGCATAACTGTACCAACAGCCATACGACTTGATTATTGTGCTCTAAAGTTCAAAGTTGACAGACTCGGAGGTTGTGGTTTTTGGTATTAAAAAAGGGAGATCTATTTGCTTCACAAGTTATACATGTACATGAATCTGACATATGATTTATTGAAGAGTTACAGTATTTTCCTTTGAGCAATTTTATTTTCTTATGAGAACTTTATGACCTAAGTAGTCCATACTTATTTTGAGATTAACTGTCACAGATAATTAACAGTTTTATTAATTATATTATTTTTAAGGATCTTGGCAAGTGAAAGACTATCCTAACATTTTGTCTGACAGTTCCAATTGTAGGTTGTCACTATAAGAATAACTATCCTTGTCTTGTTACTTTAAAACTCACCAGTTTGTACTTGTTTTTCAGGGAGGGAAGATACAGACGAGGATAGGGCTGTTGATGCTAATGTGTGGATGGATGTCGGGCTGTCCTATTGCTGTCTCTCACTTCCTCTCAAACTCTGCTAATGTGCCTTTTGTATCCTTTGAAAACTCAGTTTTACATGGAGATAGTTGATCCTCCAAATAAAAAAGTTTCCTTGTTCACCCAAAAATCTTGAAAAGCATCCCTTAATTCATGCAACATTGTCTCATCCATTGCAGGATTTCGTAGTGTAATGATAATCTGCTGCAACAAGAAAAAAATGATGCATGATTTGCCGTGCAATATGATAGAATGAATATAATGAAATATACTTTAATAGATAAAAATCTTGCTTTATTTGATCTAGAGCCCTCTTTTTTTATCCCAATTTGTGTAAATTCTAAGAAGATGACCTTAGAACCACTTATATATACTTTCGGCAACATGAACCCAAAGTCAGCCATTCTTTAGTTTCAGGCACACAGGAATGTTGTCTTCAAAGTCTGCATTTATGAGGAATAAAGTCATTTCTTTAGTCAATCTTAGTCACCAATAAAAGATTGTTAAACCAAAGTAAAAAAAAAACAGACAGAAGATTAAAACCTCAATAATTACGGTACACAATATTTAAACCCTACAACTTCTGAACTGTTCTAAAGCTTGTTATTGCCCTTGACGAGCCAGTTGATATCACAAGTGTCCGGTTCTGACGGAGATGAACAGGAGACTCTCATCCAAGGCCTGTGTGCTTTCCTTCTCGGCATTTGTATAGTCTTCAATGATGACCAGACTGAATCCTTCACAAAGTAAGCACTGATACTTTTGTACCCGAGTCTGTCTTAAACTTGTGTCAAATGCTACAAGCAACATGCTTGTATAGTCTTCTTCAATGGTGACCAGACTGAATCCTACTTTGTATTTCAAATAAACCAATGGTTCAGAGTTGTCGGCAATATTTCATCTTACAGATGGAGCATCATGTAATGGACATATCGGTTTTTGGCTTTGTTAAATGGCTGTGATCTTTGGAACGTGTCAAAAACATCAACCAATGAAATGTCGGTTATTAAAAGAGAGAGAAGTCCTCAATGAAATTTGCTATTTAGACAAAAGGGTATACTTTGAATTTTCAGACTTTGATTAACAAAACATGATAACTTGATATCTTTTGTTTCCAGATCCTCACTACGGCAGGTGATTGAGAAACGGATAGGCCTGGAGACGTTTACAGATAGGTTATCTCAAGTACTAAAGAATGAAAGCTATACAAGAGCCGCCAAGAGACCACACTTAAATCACAAGCAGCCAAATGAAGTCCTTTTTGACTACGAGTTCACTAGGTTGTTTAAATCCTTAGAAAGTAAGTCGAGTTTGTGATATTTACTGAATGTTTACTGATATTAATTAATATTAGTTTATGTTCCTATGGTAAACTTGAACCTTTGTCAACTTTTCGATATAAGTTACCATGCAGAAATTGGTACGTCTTTAGAAGTGGAAGTGATATTAACTCGATTTGGCTCATATATGTGTTGAATGGTCCCCAAGGATTTGAGATTGTAATAAAGATGTGTCTTGAAGGCTGATATTCAATTATAAAGGGGAAAACAATTGCACCTTAGAGCAGCGCTTTCTGAGCTGGATATTGACCACATACAAATATTAAAGTGAATGAATGAAAAATTTTAGTAATATATGATCATCAATGTAAGTTACTGAGTTGTGTCTTGCTGTCTTTTCCAGCGGAAATACTGCGGAGTATCTCTGACGAGAGCAACACGCCGGAAGGCAAGAAGAAGGCTGCCAGTGTACAGGAACATGAGAAGATAGTTGTACAGTACAAGGAACTTATCACAGATCAGGTTTGTACACAGTTAAATTTGATACTGTATTTCAAATTATAAAATAAGTATTGTGACCTCCCATGTATACAAGTAGGTCTATGGTTGATGTTTACTGCTCATGACATGAGAGAGACATGTAAAGCGTATGAGTATGAGCCATGTGGTTGAAGTCAATTTTGACTGAAGGGAACTATAATGAGTGAATAAATAAGTGCAGCTAACCTTGGTTTGAGGCATTCTTGTAGAGCAAAAGATAAAATGATTGTTGAAGTACAAGCTCCATTTATATTCAAAGTGGCCCAATTGGTCAGATTGTTAGTTAAATTTATAAGTCAATGATCTTCCATTTCTCTTCTACAGGACACTAGGTTGAAGCAGCTGCAGCAGGAGCTTGATGAAGTTCAGGCCAAATACTCCAGCTCAGAGACGGAACTCACTGACCTACGGGATGAAGTGCAGCAACTCAGGGACAAGAACGCTCTGTATAAAGCTACAAAAGGTAGGACACAATTCTTTACAGGATTAGAAAGGAGAAACCGGTGGCATATACAGTTTTGAGCCTGATTTCTAGCTTGTTGGGTTGTTAGGGATATTTTTGAGTAATATAAAACTGATTGAGCCAAATCATGATGGATAAATTTCAAAAGCACTGATAAAGTGGCTTTAGGAAAATTCAGTAAGTAAAGCCTGTGTCAAATCTGCGATTAATAATTCACATTGGTCAAGGTGAGTCTGCATAAGTATGTCTGTCAGATTTCCTTTCATATCTTTTATGTCCAATTGCAAGAATAGGCAACTTGAAAAGTCTAAGTGAACAGACCATTTCATAAGCCCATCTCATCAAGCCCGTCAGTCCTGATAACAATTAAAGGATAGCATTTGAGTCAACAGATGAACACTGAAGCTTTCTTGCAATATGGTTATCAGCCCATAACATTGACAATTTGACAATCGTCTTGTGTGTTTGTCACCAGGTTCGAAGGAGTCCCAGGTGGACGGTAAGAGAGACGAGGAGTTAGCCAGGTTACAGCAGGAGATCTCTGGACTCACAGACACTGTACAGCAGAAAGACTCACAGATTGAGGCATTGGTGAGTGAGATAATCCAACTCCTTACCTGACTTCAGTTCAGTAACACAGAATTTCCTGGGATGTTTGCGAGCGCATGCAAACACTCAATGTAAAAAGAAGAATAACTGCCACAAAAATGTGTCAATAGAAAGCCATTTGTATAGTAATAACAAAACAACAATAACCAGTTTTAACTTTTAATTGCCACTCTTTCAGAAAAGTGAACTGACAGTTGCGGAAGCGCGAGTGATAAGTCAGAGCGGAGAGGAGAACAAAGAGAACAATCCAAATGAGACTGCGGTGTTGCAGGCGACACTCAACAGGCTCAGCCTGGACCACGAGGAGATGAAACGAACAGTTTCGGACAAGGAGACCGAGGTCGCAGCACTTAAATCACAGCTAGATACAGTCAATAAGGAGGTAGAAGAATTGGTGAGTTGGGCAAGAACAAATCTTTAACCTGCTTGATAACAGAATGTTATGACGAATCTTAAGATTATTGAGACAAGACTACAATAATTGTGATCAGATAAGGGATTGGACTAGAGAAGTGCGAAAAATAGACGCTTGATAGTGAAATCTTAGAAATCGTCCCATCGTATAGCATCTTTGAGACCATATTTCAAGCTTGATTAACAAATATTTTGAATACTTCTAGTAAGAGATTCTTGAGACTTAAGAAGAGCAAGCAATTCTAAATAAATATTTTTGGTATTTCTGCAGGTCAATATTTACACTGGAATAAATCGTCAATATTTGTTATATATCAAGGTGTTATTTTTTTCAGAAGCAACAAACAAAAGAGGCACCATCAGGGTCATCAGGGGGAGATAACTCAGAGCTACAAGCCAAATTAGATGATGTTTTAGAAGAAAATAAGAAATTGTTAGAAAGAATAAAGAAATCAAATGAAGAGAACTTAAAGAGTATAGAAAAAGCAAGGGTAAGTTTGCTGTTTTTATCAACCGATTTTATTATCATCATTTCAATATCTTGATCTAGCCTAGGTTTGTCAAATGAAAAGCCATCGTTGTCCCCTAGCAAATATTTATGCATGCAATAGACATAAATTTTTCCACTGACATTTGCAACAATTTTCAGAAATTATCGGCACTCTAGCCCTCAATATTGAATTATTAAATTAACCACCCCCTTCTTTTTTCTTAAGACCAGGTTGACCACGTCACCAAACAAAAGTGGTGACGTAACGCACATGAAATTAATTCTCGAACTTTTTCTGATACTGAAAACAGATGTTAAGGTAGTATTCTCAACATGTATTGGCATTTCAGTCAAATTCTCAACATATAACACATCGGGAAGTGACTGAAGCGACATGCACTTGATTTGCATCACCTAAGCTGTAAAAACAAAAGAAAAATTAAAATAATTACTGCATTGATGTGACGTGAATAAATATTTACTTTGCAGAACTGAGAGAATGATCTTTAAGTTCACATAACCACAAACAAATTTCACTATTTTCTTTGGATAGTGCGTTAAAGGTCGCAACTCAAATATGTTTAGTTTGGTAATGAAAGCCGTTTCTGAAATCCTCTTTGGATGGGCTGCTATGAGTATGATCTTAAGACCAAATTTGATGATGATAATCTATTGCAAGATATCCCCGCTTGTGTTGTCAGGTGTTGGAGGAGGAGAAGGAGAAGTTGGTGGAGGAGAAGATGGAGCTGAAGGAGGAGCTGGACACGGTGAAGAAGGAACAGGACGATCTCCTCGTCCTCCTCGCAGACAATGACACACAGATCGACTCCTACAAGGCCAAACTCAAGGAGCTTGGACATCCAGTAAGTGGGCGGGGCAGGGGGCGTGGCAAACTGAATGTTGTTGTAGTTCAGGATTGGTTAGGCAGGGGTAAAAATAGTTGAGACCTCAGTTTGAAATAATAATCTATTTTATCAGAGAACTAATCATTTAGGAGAGTTTAAGAATCTCATGATAAGGTAAACTTATTGTGACTGTCAGACTCCTTAATTTTCCTCTTTCTTCCTTGTGATGTGATGAAATTATTCATTTTCCCAGGTTGATGAAGAGGATGATGAAGATTTGGACGATCTGATGGACGATGATGATGAAGGGGGTGATTGAAGATCCTAAATAAATTCTCAACTATGGTGCTCTGTGTTAACTGGAGCCTGAACATGGCAGAGTAGACATCATGGCTAAAAGATTTTCATTTGTCAAAAGCAATGTAATGCGCATCTGATTGGTCAGAAAATACCTTATTTTCATCTGATGGCAGCCAGCATCTAATTGATAAATGAGCAGCACATGGTCATCTGATTGGTCAGACATGCAGGATTTTCATCTGACTGGTTAGAGAGTACACTTTCATCTTATTGGTTGAAAGTTGCATCATTGATTGGTATTTGAGGGCATCTTGACATCTGATTGGTCAGAATATGCTTAGGTGTTTAGTAAGGCAGTATTACATCCTCAATGCCCTCCCATTCCTGTCTTATGAATCAGGAGACCAATTTTTGTGTCAAGGCAATAGTGTCAAGCATTCATTTGATGCAATTGGTTGTGTCCCATATTATGCACTAATAATGTTGAAATGTGCATTGTCAGTGAAGCCCTTATTACCCCAGTAGCTCGCAAAACCTTAACATTGAATTGCTTTTCAAATAATATATTCAACCTTTTTTGTGTGTGTAAAAATGCTTTGAAGCTATATGCAGTAATCAATACCTAGTATTAATTTCTTCAATCATGTGTGTCTATTTGTTTAATATTGAAGCCTTTCAAATGTAATTGAGATTTTTCAATTTCAATCTTTGGAAATTGTTAGTTGTCAAACCATTTACTTATAATCAATTCCATCCTAGAAGTAATGAAATCTACTATTTTTATATGGATTGTATGAATGTTAAATCGTCCATGCCTCATTAAGCACGAAAATCAATGGCATCATGTCTTCAATCATTCTCGGGTCTGTGCTGTGTACATTTGTAAATAACTTTTATAACTTATCACTGAAGGCGCATTCCCAGGCCCCTTGTTCCAACATGATGAGAGTCATCAGAAGTTAAAAATGACTGCCAAAAATATTTGTCACTTGTAGTTACCTCCATAGACAGGCACATTATGTAGCATAAAATTCTTTTGTCAGGTGGATCGGTTTGGTCAATATAATATTTGCAGGTTGAATTGAAATATCAGCTAAGTTTTAAGTAAATGTTTAATTTCTGTACTTTCATATAACCTTTGTCATTATATTTACTGACGTTCCATAAATAGAAAATTTCAATGTTAAACATTTTGATGAACATATGTGTTGATCAATTATAATATGATATGTTTGTTGTTCCTTTGATTACATAAGGACACTGATACTGAAATGAGGTTTGAGATGATTCCTCACTTATGAGCAAATATGGTTTGTTTGTGATGGAAATTAAATTAGTACAAATTATTAAGCTTCAGTGAAATACCTTGTGTATATACATCTATGAAAACAACTCAAGTGATGAATACTTTTTGGACAGGTCTCATCTTTAGTGAACATCATTCTTTTGCTTTGTAGATTCTGTTTGTACAGCTTTTATACATGTGAGGCAAACACAAGTGATTGTTGAGTTTATGTCGCCAGTGTATATGAAACTACCGTCGTGTAAGATAAACTTATGTATAGCATTATATGCATCCACATATTTATTATAGTTCTATTGAAAGCCCGTAAACAATTGTTTGGTCAGAGGGCTCCCATTTATTTATTAATAGAATTTATTATGGCCATATATACTGGATAAATGGTTAGATTGAATGTTACTGGAATAACAAAAGTTTATCAATTATGTGTGCTTTAAAACCATTATCCCAATCAAATGTTGAACAATATGAAAATGTTCTAATTTCTAAAACTTCTCTAAATTTCTATGCAACTGAAGATTTTTAAAAATGTTTATCTTCTCAGTTAACAATTTTATTTCTATATTATCATAATAAATGCCTTATGCTTTCATAATCTTCAGTTAAAGTTGTTTGTCAGGTAACTGGCAGTCTCCTGTATTGACTCAGCACAATATGCGTGTTTGTTATCTGAAGTGTCTTCAGAGTGTACATAGAGAGGCTTGAATGTTTCAACTGTCGGAAGGGAATAAATGGATGTTACCAGGCACCTGCTTCTTGCGTCTTCTTTCTTGTGGAGTCAGAGAACTGTTTCAGTCAGTAACTCAGCCTTGAGTTCACTAACACGAAATATCCTTAGATGTTCACGAACGCTCACGACACTCAAAAGAAGGATACCTGTCGCGAACGTGGCTATATTCATACTAGTGATAAAAGAGGAAGGGAATGTCCTACATTGTTCTCGATCAAAGCTATGGACCATGCACATCAAGCAATTTGTGTACTACTTACAATAACATGAACTGCCCCAGAGTAATTCAATTCTTCAACAAAATATATCCTTGGATGTTCACGTAGCTCACGAACACTCAATGTTAAAAGAAGGATACCTGTCGCGAACTTGTTACTGAACACAAGGCTATATTCATAGTAGTGATAACAGAGGAAGGGCATGTCCTAGATTGTTCTCGATCAATGCAGATCAAGAAATTGGTGTTCTACCTACAAAAGTATTAACTGCCCCAGAGTATTGGAGAAGAGATGTAGACAGAACATCCTACAACCAGAGCATGCAATGATTCATAAGGGTAATCATATTGAAGCTCATGTTCTATTAATGTGATATAGATAATTTTCGGGTTTTGCTCTTAATATTTTGACAGCAGGTAGCGAGCCAACGTTGAAAAGTAAGAGAAAAAGTACTTGAACACTCTTCACTGTGGTTGTTAAATGCATATTATACAGGTTGAAATTCCAATGGATTGTATTGCAGACAGTTAAGAGTTGATATTATAACTTATGTTCAGAAAATTGTCATAATCAAAGTATGACATGAACATAAGTGTGATATTCAATTTCTCTTCCAAGTTGTTCTGGCTTTTAACTTGCACCACTACCTTTTATCGGTAACATCAATATTTCAAGCAGTTGAAAGAAGTTGTTATGTGCCTAGCTCAACGAATAGCCTCTGGCCTTGTCTCGAATATTGAAACATTTATCACAAATAAATCAATGAATTTGTTTGATAATTTTATTATGAAATGTATGTACACACTTTACTCTCAAACAATCCTATAACAGCAGGGTATACACATATGTACACTGAATAAGTAAATGAATATAATCCCCATCTAAAAACTTCTCTTCAACATAGATTCTTAAACAGTAGAATGCATACGAAAGTAGAGAAGCTTCATAAAGGGCAATATCATAAGCATCCAATGAAATAATTATTCAAAATATGTGAATTGTAAAAGCAGCAATACAGAGATTGCAATGCCCACAAATAACTTAATATGGTGATTACTATCATTACATGAAACATTTAATCATATTTCTTAAACAAGATAGTATGAATTGTAAAAAAAAACACAAGAGCAAAATTTAATATCTTAAAACAGCAGAATGTTAAGCAATTGAGATAACTTTGGTCACACCACACAAATGATGATGAAGCACTTGTACTTTAACATTAGTAACAAATTCTACAGCATGACTTGTTCTTTCTAAATTAAGGAAATAAGATTGCAAAAATTACTATGGTGAAAAATACATCATTTAACAAAGTGACGTGATTTGTGAATCTAATACTGACTTCATATAAAGCTGAACTACATATGTAAACCCTTAATCATCAATTATTCTTTCAAAATTTGATTAAAAATCAGTATGTTCGCTTTGTTTATGACAAAACTAAAATTGAAAGAAATATTCCTTAGTAGCAAAAATGTGCAATATTGTTACACACCGTAAAAAACATAAAGTTTACTGGGTTTTATAAAAGTAAACCATTTTGCTCCAAAATATATAACAACCGATAAACTCTGTTGAAATATTATCACAGTGGTGAAAACACATTTTCAATAATGACTTTGTACCTCTCCTCAGTAATCTAACAACAATCAGGCCATGGTCACTGATCGGTAGTTCTGTATATTCACCGACCTGAAACAAGGAAGACAATTGGTAAGATGTGTACCAGTTTATAATGCTGCATGATATGTATGTAACTTTCCTTTTCGAAACTTGACAAGAAATATCTACCAAATCCAAGGCAATTGTTTTGAACAATAAAAGGTTTCCATATATGAATAATGAATCCAATTCATTTCCCTTACGTAAATGAATTAAAGATGTTCACAAAAAAATGGCACCAAACATGTTTTGCATGAAACTTATTTTTTCGATTACAGATAAAGAGTTGAGTGCAGAGATGCTTGACCCTCTGAAACTTTATGTTGGGTATAAACTATTGGTTATTGTGCAAAAACAGAAGAAACAAGGCAAAAGTGAGCGCGGCTCACATACCCCCGCTTGAGTTTGACCGCCTTCACGTAACATTAATTTGAAAATTTATGATTATGACTTAGAACACAATGATCTTGCAACCCTAAAAACTATTTCACTTCAAAACATCCCCGGCTATTTAGTTTTTGAATGAAATTCTGGGAACCCTGGAATTACCCTAAAGGGCACAACAGCACTATACAGTCGAACCTTGTTTTGGTTACAGGTGAAAATCGTCCGGATAGCAAATCGTCCGGTTAACTGGGTAATTTTTCTTAAGAAATATAGACACATTGTTTGAAAAATCTTTGTCCGTAAGGTGAGATTTATGGATATACGGAGTCTGGGTATCCGAGGTTCAACTGTATACTTCCATACCAAATTTGAAGTGTGCAAGTCATTTGGTATTTATATATGCTCCGGAAACAAGACAAAGTACAACTTTTTGACCGTTTTTGGTCAAAATTTCAAAAATAATTTGGACCATTGAGTTGAAACCCCTAAAAGGCACAACAGCACCATATAGGCTACTTCCATACCAAATTTGAAGTTTCTAAGTGGTATAGTTTTTCAGTTATGCTCCGGAAACGAGACAAAGTAAAAAAAACGGACCGTTTTTGGTCAAAATTTCAAAAATTATTTGGACCATTGAGCTGAAACCCCTAAAAGGCACCACAGCACCATATAGGCTACTTCCATACCAAATTTGAAGTTTCTAAGTGGTATAGATTTTCAGTTATGCTCCGGAAACGAGACAAAGTCCAAAAATCGGACCGTTTTTGGTCAAAATTTCAAAAATTATTTGGACCATTGAGCTGAAACCCCTAAAAGGCACCACAGCACCATATAGGCTACTTCCATACCAAATTTGAAGTTTCTAAGTGGTATAGTTTTGCAGTTATGCTCCGGAAACGAGACAAAGTCCAAAAATCGGACCGTTTTTGGTCAAAATTTCAAAAATTATTTGGACCATTGAGCTGAAACCCCTAAAAGGCACCACAGCACCATATAGGCTACTTCCATACCAAATTTTAAGTTTCTAAGTGGTATAGTTTTTGAGTAATGCTCCGGAAACGATTGCGGACAGACGGACGGACGCACGGACGGACGGACGGACACGCGGAGCGCTATATACCCCCGACTACGTCGTAGCGGGGGTATAATAATATATTCCCCAAAATTGCTACTGTCCCTTTAAAACCCGACAGAAGAGTAGATACCTTGTGACATGTCGGTCGACTATGGAGACGCAGGGTGTTGTCTTGGGGCCCTGTGATGGCATGAAGATCTTGCCGCTCTTGTTGACGATGTTCAGCGGTCTCTTCACCCGTACACTATATGGATCTTGTGAGTGAGACGGGTACGGGTCAAAGGTGCCGACCTTTGCACCTCCAGGCTAAACAACAACAGAAAGGTTGGAATTGTAATCCAGGTGAACCCATAATATCAGTGCTAGACTAACATTTAGTCTCAGAAGTATTTTTTTCAATATTGACAATATTTTTAAACAAATCATGTATTATAAAAAAATGGAGCCCCGAAGATGCTTCCTAAAGCTGAGCAATCTAGACTTGCTATACTTTTCTAGACTTGGTTGGTCATCAATTTTTGCTTTAGGGTCTGGATGACAGACTATATCAGTGCAAATAGATTGGAAATTCATATTCATACTCCTTATATCTATAGACAATTAGGTGTTTTGTTGAATGTCAACTAACTAAAATTATCATTACCAAATTTCCCTTTCACTAAAGATGTTGAATTACTTTGGGACTAGATCTGGCTTCGAATATTAAATGTTAGAAGGCTATGCTTATATATCTAATAGTGACAAGTATAAACTGATGTTCCCCTTACACATTCATCTTAAAATTATATTTTATATTAAGATAACAAATAACAATGACCAATAGCCTATCAAACTGAATTCACAAATTATATTAAAACTTAAATAAGGTTGATTATATAATAAAGTTTCACCCCAGATAAAAAAGTAAGTGTTTGAGCCTGAATTCAAACTGATAGTGGTTGAAAGGTTATAGAGAAAATCAACCTACGTTTTTGCCGGGGGAGCTAGGTTTGAAGGGTTTGAGGTCCAGTCTCTTCAAGGAAGTTGCAGATCCTGACTTGCGTGGAGGAAGAGGCTTCTCGGTGCGGTACGGGTTGCCGTCAAAGAACGCTTGAGGATGCATGTTCAGTCTGAAGGCCCCGCCTTTCACCAGGTTTCGGTGAGACTCACTTTCTTTCTGTCATGAAACGACCATAGGATTTGTAGGGCATATATTACGAATAACACTATAACATATAGCTGTGAGGCAGCTAATAAAGTAAATAAAATTAAATGTCAACAAGAATTGATAGAAAACCTTACAAAATGAAATGATTTATATCTTATTTATTACTGTAAAGATTGTTTAGATAAAGGTAATGTGTAAGGTGAGGTAATGGCTTTAAGAATTCAAAATTTCATAGGAAAGATACTAATTAATTGCAATCCAGTCCTAGACACTACGTTATCAAATTCAAAATATCATAGCTAATAGAGAAACACAATCCAAACAAAATTCCCATCTGCAAGTAGCTCTTTTGTTTTAACAATTATTCATAAATGTTGTAAATTAGAGCAACATAAATACTGGGTAGGTGTTATGGTTGCAATTATTTTATTTTGATACCCAAATACTTCTTTAGCCAGTGGTCCTTTCAATCATGTAAACACAAAGAACTTAATTAAGCACCCCCCACTTTTTCAAACAGAAAAACACTGCTGATAATAAACAAAACAAATTTACAATTAAACAATAACGATTTTTAAATAGAACGATCATCGAACATTGTGGAAACAAAAACTTCATTCGGTTTCACTGTCGCTGAATAACTGGTTTTACAAAAACTTGGTATTTTTTAGTCAAAATCCAAGTTACCTTAAAATTGAAAATGAAAGTCAATATTTTTGGCCGCAATGTGATTAATATTCTCTTTAGTGAATTGATGACTTTTTATTAAATAACCTCATAGCAAAAGTCAATCGTTAAAGCAGTATGACTATGAACCTTCAAAATCACAAAATTATCAAAAATCTAATTTAAAGAAAACTGCACAAAGACGTTAATTGGCCACTGTCAAAGATAATTTCTTATCTAAAGGAAGAAGAAGTGTTTGATCAACAAGTTCAACTCAAGGAATCTCAAATTCACTCACAGATGTTAAGATTATAGGCATTTTATCAATTTTTGATGAAAAAAGTACTGAAAATTCAATGTCTTGCTAGCCTCTTATCATGCATGATAAAAAGGGTTTTTGTGTATGAATGTCAACTAGGAATCAAAATTGTTATTTTTGATTCATAACATCCAAAGTTAAATGTGTAGTTTATCCCCTATGACAATAGTTATATTTGGCAAAATTTCAGTAGTCACAGTTTTTCTCATATTTTCGTTATTTTTCCACATAAGCGATTTTTAGTTCAATTAAATAGTCAATAAAAAAGCAATTGTTATATCTGGAGTGGTCAATACATCAAATTAATCCAAATGGTCCAAGAGCAACCAATTTCATTTTACAAAATGGGGGGGTGCTTGGTTAAGTTCTTAGTGTATATATCATAAAAACTCCTCCACATACCCTGATATCCTTCTAGCCAAAACCCTTTATCTACAGACAGCTGCTTACTAAACACTGTATGTAGTAACAACGCAAGGGGACTATACAAACTTTTTCGAAATCCAAGCACTGGAAATCATATATATATCGGTGGCCGTGTGAGATAGTTCTTTCATTGATTAATTTGAATGTCATTCATGTGACCAATCATTGGGGTGATGCAGCTTTTGCTGGATATAAAACATATCATTTACTGGTTACAGTGCTCAAAGTAGGAGGCTTTTGTTTCTGAAATCAATCAGCCTGCCTATAAATTTGACAAGTTCTTCAATATGAAGACAGCAAGAATCTCTAAAATAAATCAAGCCAGATGGGCTTGTTGATCTCTTCTCAAAGAAGTAACAAGTAATTGGCAGGCAGGCAGCTATTTCAAACACTGGCTGGATATAATATAGAGGGCAATACCAGTCTGATTTAAATCGGCCTGGTTCTGGGGAATGAAATTAAAATAATATTAACTCTTGCTATTTAGATAGTTTGCCCTTAACTCAGCTAACCAATCCCAAGCCTTCAGTATCAAGCTAGAGGCAAGTTACACTCCTAGGAACCAATTGCTTTGAACATGATCACTGCTGGAGGTCTTACAAGCGAGAAATTGTGTCACTGGGCCACCAACAACTACGCTTCCGCTGCACTAAACTGGTGAAAAACATGCAAGCTACGGGGTCGGGGTCAGACCTAGTGTAGAGTATTTGTATCTACATAGAGTTAATATTTGGAAAATTTTGTTCCACGGACTCGGTCAATTTTAATCAGACTGAGAGCAATACTAGGCCTTTGGTCTGATGAATATTAGGGTATGCGTAGGAGCAGAAAAATATATACTTAAGGGATATGATGGAGAGTAGCCCTTATCGTAATTCAACAGATTAAGTTTTTAATCTATTTATTTCAGTCTATTCTACTGGTGCCAACCTTTGCGATTTCTCTTGAACGATTGTACGTATCTCCCTGATACTTAGGATAGGAGCCGATAGTCACACCCACATAGCTACAAATAACAAGGTGCCGGTTAGTTGGTGCAACAGGGGAACATGTCAGTGTTAGTAAAACTCAAACAGGCAAATAATTATATGAAATTATATGTTTTTATAAACATGTCACTTGTTAGAGACATATATATTTATTCAAAACTTGCAATCATTCGCAAAAAGCCAATTGGCAGAGCTTGTCAATATCGAATATATTTAAACGCAATTTATCAATGGATCAATATCAGAATTATGTTAAAGCAAACATGTGACATCACAATCAACAATGCTTGTGTTAAAAGGAATTTTGATATCTGGTGAAGAAGAGTTCTGCAAACAAATCGGTGTTAAGAAATTCAATCTTTTCAAACGACATTCAAACGGTGCTTCAAAACCAGCAAAAGCAAAAAACAATTTTGTGACAAACGGACGAACAGAAACGGACCTTTGCCTTCTCAATCTCAGCATTGTAAGGAGTGGTCTGATACATTGGGTATTTCCCTAGGGTAACACCCACATATCTGTAATATATTTTATTCATTTATTTTCTAGATAAACCAACCATGTTATCTTTTGAGAATCATGAGATTTGGTAAATAACATTGGAGAATGTTGTTCATGTACATAATATTTTCTCTGTTTACATTTATAAAAATATATCAAGTAATGCCTAAGAAAAAATCTCCTCCAAATAATTTGCAAATTAATGACCCTGTACAATGTTTTTCAAGCGAAATAAAGTGATCTTACAAAAAGGAAAACTAAATGTTACCAATTGAAAGAATCTTTTTAGCTTATAAAATGAGTGCTTGAACAGACATACTAAGCTCAGTTAGACTATGTGTAATCAATTTCCTTAACTCAAATGATTAAAAGGTACTTGAATGGTTGTCTGAAGTTTTTGATTGATAACTAATAATTTATTTTACAGTAACTGATGTTTGACCTTGAAAAGATTACAAATCTTCCTAAACCAATATTTATTGAGGAAAATTTGAAGAAATATAATATCAACAATATGTTACATTGCCTTAAGGTGATTGCTGCCCTTTTTCTATTTATTTGTAACTCTCATGTAAATTTCAATGATGCGGATATGATTCTCCTCACCCAAATCCTGTTCCTTCTTTGCCAGGGTTAGTCAGGACATTTTTGCCCGGAGCTTGGTAAGGTTTGCCCGATCTCTGATTGGGGCTGAAAGCTCCTATTGGTCCACCCAATGTTCCATAGTGACTGCCAAGGCCAGACCTAGAGGAAAGTTAGAGCAAAAAAATTCAATTTATTGACTAAAAATAAATCATTCTTCAAATTGACAATTTTGAAAATGATACTTGAAAGTAGAAAAACAATATTCAATGTTTGATATACAGTTTTCAATGAAAGTTTCAAAATAATGTTCTTGTTTATCTAGTTTGTCATAGAGATGTATGAAAATTACATTTTCTTTTCTCCACTACTTGGTAGGAAGGCTTTAGAGAGGTTTTTCTTGGATTCTTCTAATCTCCTCATTCGTCTTTGCTTTATCGGATCACTGTAAGATTCAGCTTCCATGACTCGGTTGAACTTCTCAGCAAAGTAGCCATGTTGTAGGGCACTTTTATCTTTACTTCCACCAGGAAGCATCTGTTTGCCTTTGCTTGCAGCTGTGTTGAATTGTACTGAAAATATATTTGATTGTAGTTAGAATGTGAAACCCTCTGTAACAAAGTAATACAGAAATTATTTTTCAACCTAATATTGGGATAAGAATAATTTGTTATTCATTAAGTTATATATGACATGATAATGAGTAGAAGTAGGCATTTCTGATAGGATTTTGAATACCATAGTAACAACAGAGAATGTATGTTTGTTTTCCCACTTGAGGATACAGGGTTCGAAATTAGTCCTATTGGGGCACTAGCCATTTGGACTAGTGCATTCCAGTGAGCACTAGCGGCTAGCCCAAAGATATTCTGACTAGCTAAATACACCGATATAATCATATTTTCTTTAAATTCAACTAGTCCTTCGGACTACCAATGATTGCACTTTACTAGCCCAGCATCTTTTTCACTAGCCATTGGCTACCAGGCTAGTGCTAATTTCAAACCCTGGGATATGTTCATTACTGTGACACAGAAACTGATTGGGGAAAATAACAAGAGATATACTGTACATATGATCATTTTATCCCAAAATGTTATTGCTCTAATGACAAAAATCCATCGCAGCAATAGCCGCACAACCAAGCTTTGATTTCCTTCAATTATTGGATATGTCAGTCTCCATAATTTATCTTTTTTACAATCCTTAGACATAAGACACATCAACTTATATCCACTTTTGCAGGAAGTAAACAGTGAAACTTACTTCCAGGAACCTTGTACTTGTCTCCAATCGAGATGTAGCCCATTTCTTGGAACAGACCAACCCGTTCCATATCTGCTTTCTTGTCTCCCATGTTGAATTGTTTTTATTAATCACTTACAAGGAGACTGATTTGATAATCAAAACACGACACTATCGCCTAAACTCAGATTGATCAGTGCCTCCAGAAAATGAACCTGTTTGACATCGGCTTTGTGTCGAAAGATGTAAATTGGTATCTCTGCTTAAATATTCTGTCACTATTTGTCCTCAAACAAACATGACAAATTTGACAGGTGCTTTATGTTGCACAAAAGTACAGCCCTGTATGTGTCCGGATGCACATTTCTTGTTGTCGGAATTGCTATGGAGATGTTGATGTACGCATGCGCTTAAAAATTCGGATATCCGGTCAAGCGCCACCTACAATATTATTTCCCCGCCACATGACAGGAGGATAAATAAGAAAACTACTGAAATTCGACGTGACAGTCAAAACTACCAGGTTGATATGATTATGTAGGATAAAA
Source organism: Steromphala cineraria (assembly GCA_916613615.1). Classification (NCBI taxonomy): domain Eukaryota; kingdom Metazoa; phylum Mollusca; class Gastropoda; order Trochida; family Trochidae; genus Steromphala; species Steromphala cineraria. The sequence goes on from OU744721.1 coordinate 14,058,555, forward strand.
CAGTGTAGAACGTACAAAGCTTGAATAAGTAAAAACATGTAATGATAGAAAAATAAGCCCGCAATGTGTAATCGGTGTAAGCAAGCAAGTTGCAGTTCTAAACTTGCCAAGACAACTATAGGATGTTAAATTGTTAATAGAGTATCTAGATGTCAAATTTGGTCTTATCGAAATAAATAGACCAGTGCATATTGTTATCCAATTTTATCAATATTTACCACATAATTCATACTGAAATGATCAAAAATATAAATTAAACATTTTTGAAAACAAAATTACTGCTGCTCGCAAGATCAGTTGGTGCACAAGTGCCTTTATCAGGTCAGGGCACAACCGTCGATTGACGGACGTACGTCGATTTAGTAATGTACTTTGATCGAGGTACGGCATCCTTCGTTCGAAGGACACCTGCTAAAAGCATCTATTTTGCATTTTTTGGCATGAATGTCCTATTTAATGTTCATAGCTGGTTGAAAAAATGATCATATGACCACACGCGTCATTTAAACCCAGGTGTAGTCACTGTTCAATGTTAAAAGATAGAGAAAAATAGTATCAAATGTCAAAGGAATCGGCCGAAATGTAATTATGTAGCTATTTGAGTGAAAGTTTTGAGTATAACACAAGTTCGGCACATATTTTGATAATGAATCCTGGTAGATTAACGACATAGCTATTCATAAACCTAAACATAAATGTGTTTCTATGTACTAGTTTTCTTCACAATAGTGATATATTGGGGTACCCTTCAACACTGAGAACACATCCTTCAATCGGAGGACGCATCCTTTAATCGAGGGACGCTTTGTTTACTGTTGAGCAGTTGTCATTGGCAGTTACCCAGCAAACATGACGTTACTGGGCCAGTACTGGTTTCATACTGGCTGATAAAGTTGGTAAAGGCATACAGGCAAACGGTACAGAACCAGTACTGGTCCAGTATCGGCTTTCCTGAATCGGGCCACTTGCGGCAGAACTGCAATGGTCCAATACTGGCAATACGGTACTGGACAACTGTACTGGTCCAGTGCTGGCCCAGTAGAGGCATAACACTTCCTGTCCATGTGCATTATGGGATATCTTAAAAGGGCCAGTACTGGTCCAGAACTGGCCCAGTATGTGGTTCCATATTGGCCCAGTACCGGTTCAGTACTGGCCCAATTCTGGCAAGCCATTTCCTGTTAGGGAATTCTGGGTATTAATTAAAACTGTCGTCTGCATTTGAGAGTTTACAGGGGAAGACAACATTCAGGTATCCTTTAATTTTGAGTTAAATTTTTAACATTTCAGATGATTTTACTTGATATTAATGAATCTCTAATACATTCTGTAATGTCTGTTTAACCTTATTTTTGTTTTGTATGACAGGTTTCGTTGTTTAATGGTTTGATATCATGATAATGTGGGCCCTATTTGCAAGAAAAAGTTCTTATTTTTGTAATGGCATAACTTGTGTATGTTTTCTTAGTAGGTTTGCTTGATGAAAAGACATATTTTTATGTTTTAGTCAATAGTTTTGATCGTTCTTTTGACAATCTAATGTTATCGTCAGATTTGGATAAGTAAAGTTGATCCGCAATTAATGCTATTGATCCATATTTACATACATATCAGCAATTAAACAAAGGAATGAGTATTCAAAAATCAGATGGATTTAATAAGCTTTGACTTCTTAAGTGTTATAAAATGCTATGTATAGTGTGTACCATTAATAAATAATTTGAAACCATAGTGTATATTGTGTACATATGTAAAGGTACCGGGAAAGTAATGGTTGAACTTAAATCAGCCAGTACTGGCATGGTATCGTTCTAGTTCTGGAATGATACTGGCCCAGTACTGGTCCGTTAAAGGGACATTAATGGCTAACCTTAATTGGGCCAGTATACAAAATTATACAGTTTCAATAATGGCCTGATGCTGGCCCGGTACTGGGCCAGTACAGTATGCCAGTATTGGGCCAGTACCGCGCCAGTGTGCAAGTTGGTACAGGGCCAGTACTGGATGCCTGAATTGGGCCAGTTATGGATGCCTGTATCAGCCAGTAAAGGGCCAGCACTGGCCCAGTTATGTCATGTTTGCTGGGATATAGCTTAAACAAGCTTTTAAACACTGCTAATTAGCTGATAATCTGAAAACTGGATAATGAGCTACTTGCAAATTTAATTAGATTTTCAATAATATGACTACTGGTAAATAATCGTTGATCAGCTGTTGATCTTTTTGTCTCATTTTAAATAATATGTGTGGTTTAAAAATTTTTTTAAAAAGGTCAACTTCTGGTAATTAGTGTTAATTTGAATTGTTTATATTGTAAATTCAAAAGTATATTCCAATGAAAACATTTCCACAAGAATTAATTATTTTAAAAAAAATATATTGATTAACTTGACAATGAATGCCTATCATGGTCGATTTAAGAATGTAATTATTCATTGATATCAATATCATATACTGGACACAATAAGTTACAGATATTGGAATATTAATGGATGATATATTTCATTAATGAGCAATTTTATGAATATCATATTTCCGAATTTCATAATTTACAAATATCCCCAATTATTTTTGTCCAGTATATTCAGAATCAATGGTGTTAGGAAATGTTGCATTCTTTCAGATCCATATTTGGAAGAAAATGCATTTTTCAAGACTGTGTGCTAGTGAGTAATTACATGGAGCATGGAGACCGGTGTACTGAAACTAAAATCTTGACTTCAAAAGTCAAAACAAGAATTAAGAACAAATTACTAAAACTTGCTGGTAAAAGTAACTATGTATACAGCAAAACAAATAAATGATAAGCAGATAAGCAAAAAAAATTCATCTCAATGTAAACAGCACTGCTCTTACGATGTTTGGCCCTTTTTTTAAAGTTTGGTTATGTCATTACTGAAGTTTTCTCAATCTGTTAAAAAATAAAAAGCTGATAAACATAGCATGAAAAAGTATTCACAACACACTATTCATTAAATGTTTGCCTAACCCATTTCGTTCAGCTATTAATCAGTGTTAATCTGAAAAGAAAACACAAAATCATCAGCAGAAGAAAGGCATCCTTCAATCAAGGGATGCAATCGTATGCCGATCAAAGGACGTGGACATGGCACGTGGGGGGTGTTTTATTTCACGAAAATCACATGATTATAGTACATATAAAGTGTATAAAAATATGTATAACAATAATAATATATATATATAATCTTGCCGTAAACTGTGGAACCTCGTGTCAGTTTTTATTAGCTCACCTTTACAAAGTAAATGTGAGCTTATGTCATGGCGCTTCGTCCGTCGTCCGTCTGTCCGTCCGTCTGTCCGTCTGTCCGTCCGTCCGTCTGTCCGTCCGTAAACTTTCACGAAAAAGACTACTCCTCCCAAACGAATTCAGATATCATTCTGAAATTGTAGTATGTTATACCCATGGTGATTCCCCACAGAAAGGTAGACGTTTCAGTTTTGAGAATCCAAGATGGCCGCCATGACAGCCATATTGAATTTTCAATTAGATTTCATGAAAAAGACTACTCCTTCTAAACGAATACAGATATCATTCTGAAATTGTAATATGTTATACCCATGGTGATTCCTCACAGAAAGGTAGACGTTTCAGTTTTGAGAATCCAAGATGGCCGCCATGACAGCCATATTGAATTTTCAATTAGATTTCATGAAAAAGACTACTCCTTCTAAACGAATACAGATATCATTCTGAAATTGTATTATGTTATTATCATGGTGATTCCTCACAGAAAGGTAGACGTTTCAGTTTTGAGAATCCAAGATGGCCGCCATGACAGCCATATTGAATTTTCAATTAGATTTCATGAAAAAGACTACTCCTTCTAAACGAATACAGATATCATTCTGAAATTGTAGTATGTTATACCTATGGTGATTCTGCACAGAAAGGTAGACGTTTCAGTTTTGAGAATCCAATATGGCCGCCATGGCAGCCATATTGAATTTTCAATTAGATTTCATGACAAAGACTATTTCTCCTAAACCAATCTAGATATCATTTTTATATTGTAGTATGTTATACCTATAGTGATTCCGCACAGAGAGGTAGACGTTTCAGTTTTGAGAATCCAAGATGGCCGCAATAGCAGCCATATTGACTTTTCAGCTGCAGATGACACATCATTATTATTAAATTTTAAGCTTTCATCAAGTGATCACTGGCACCATATAAATTCTCTAATTTGAACTTACTAATCATAATATTATCTTAAATACGGAATATTTAAGATTGTCGTGCAAGTTGTTCGATATTTTTAAGTGTTTCTAAAAAAAATTAAGATGAAAGACAAACATAATTGATTAATTTGTTTAAAATCTTTATGGCAACTAGCTGCAAAAACCAAATCACATTAAACATGTTAAATTTTAAACAATGGTATTTCCCTTTTATCCCTTTAAATACCACACATAAGGGGTCAACCAGAGTTCAGATATTCCACTATGTTGTCCAATACACATCCCAAGGCAGGCTGCTAGCATCACAGTGTCAGCTGCTAGTCTGTTGCATAATCAACCTGACCCAATTGATATGGTAGAGCATTATGCTATATGGCCATGGCCCATGTGTATGCAATAAAAGTTATGGACTTGTATTCTCATGACAGTGATATGTTCTTTCTAAGAAAAACAACTTACACAAAACTTGTCTACAATAAGCTTTGTGTTTAGCAATCATGATAAGTTGATGTGGAATAAATATGCAGATGAAAATCGAAAAGGGTTTAGTAAGAAAAATAAGGAAATTTGATTTGTCATATCTCTCTGTTGATTTGACAATGCAAAAATGTTTACCATTATAGTACTGTATGAGTGTTAAATAAATTGATACTTTAATGAAAGACATCTCATGGTCACTTGACATGTAAATATTATGTGAACAAAATAAACGTGTCTTATGCATTGCTGTGTTTATGACTTTCCTCTCAATCAGTCATTCATTTTCCTTGAAAAATCTTTACTTTTGGGATTCTCAATATCCCATGCAGCATAACCATCAGTGAAATAATCTTGAAATCATATTAATGATTCACTACAAAACAAATGTAAGTGCCCACCATCCTGTAAGTAATGAATGACATTTAAATGGATACACCTAAACCAATCAAGATATCATAATGAAATTAATATGGATGCCCACATAAAAGTAGCATTTTGAAGATTAAAAAGTACAAGATGGTCACCAATTCAGCCATAGATATACAAAAAAGTTATACAAAAACCTACTGCTTGTTAACTTATCATGATTATATCATTCGTGTATTAATGTTTGTTCAAGCTCTAGTCGTTTCCAAAAGAAGACTAGTATTTTAAAAGATAAAAAAATCATGATGGCAGCCATAATCAATTATATAAAAGATGGTTACATGTATAATTAAACCAATACCACATCATTCATTTTAAGGTGAGCTTCTGTACCCTCGGTACTTTTATTTGTGAATATGTTACGAGAGAAACGATTGGTTGCATTGAACCAATCCCTGAATTTATAATATAAAAGAAATCCTCTGTTTTTCATTCCAACTGGAACGTACGTCGAACGAAGGATGTCCTTTGATCAAGGGACTCTTTTTGTTGTCCTTCAATCGACGGTCGTCCCTCACCTGTTTATCAACTTGATGCGTCAATTTACTACTCGTACGCATAAAGAAAGCTGATTTAGTCTTTCCTATATTTGTTGAACTCCATAATTTGATCTTATGGGAACAGAAGAACAACTCATTGGTCAATAGGTAAAGGCAGGTTCCACATCCATACTATTTATCAGGTTTAAAATGATAAAGTAAGATCAATGACTTTTCTTTGTATCTATTATGATGATATCATTTGTCTTTTCCACCATCACAGAGTCTGAGATAAACCGAAAAATCCCTGCAACCAGTATAACTGAGTCAACATGCCCAGACAGGATGATGAAGACGAGGATAGTACGCTTAAAGTTCTTGTGGCTACAGACGTCCATCTTGGATACATGGAAAAGGATCCTATCCGAGGAAACGATTCTTTGGTGTCTTTTGAAGAAATTCTAGAAATAGCTTCAAAGAATAATGTTGATTTTGTACTGCTTGGTGGTGATTTATACCATGACAATAAGCCGTCAAGAAGAACTCTTCATGGGAGCTTAGCACTTTTCAGGAAGTACTGTATGGGAGATAATCCAATTCAGTTTGAATTTCTTAGTGATCAGTCTGTTAACTTTGACCATTGTCAATTTCCTCTGCTGAATTATGATGACCCTAATCTAAATGTGTCAATGCCAGTGTTCTCAATACATGGTAACCATGACGATCCAACTGGACAAGGTAACCTATGTTCCCTGGACCTTTTACACACAGCTGGTCTCGTTAACTACTTTGGTAAAACCTTGTCTCTGGAGAACATTCAGCTGAGCCCGTTACTCTTCCAGAAGGGAAGGACAAAAGTTGCATTATACGGACTCGGTTCAGTCAGGGACGAGCGATTACATCGGATGTTCTCTCAAAAGAATGTGACAATGCTACGACCCAAAGAGGAGCAAGAAAACTGGTTCAATATGTTTGTTCTACATCAGAACCGTGTAAAGCATACTGCAACAAATTACATTCCGGAACAATTCTTGGATGATTTTCTAGATTTAATTATATGGGGACATGAGCACGAGTGTAGGATTGACCCCGAGTGGAACGGCGTTCAGAACTTTTACATCACCCAACCAGGGAGCAGTGTGGCAACATCTCTCAGCGAGGGAGAGACCGTCAAGAAACACGTTGGTTTACTCCACATAAAAGAGAAGAATTTCAAAATGACCAAAATCCCTCTGGAAACTGTCCGTCCTTTTTACATGGAAGACATTGTCCTTGCTGACACGACACTGAATCCTGAGGATCACAACATTGCAAAGCTTGTGGAAGCGTACTGTACAGAGAAGGTGGAAACTCTCCTACAGAGAGCAGGTACACTAGCTTTATGTTTTATTACTAACATAGAAATATTGAGCTACAGTGGTGCCTCTCTATACCGCTTGCTTTTAGGTCCGAAAGCTTTGCCCTGCATGCTGACGAGAAAGTAAGTTGGTAGGAATTAAAACATTTGACTGCAGCTATTAATCATCACCAACATTCTCATCTGCTATATCATTACATTCATTAAATGGTTGAGAGCCTCTTATTTTGACACTTGATTTAGATTTTTTGCCAAGCGTCAAAATTCACCAATGAGTAAATTAAGTTCTACTTAAAAAATAACAAGGAAATAGAGTAAAAACAAATACATACTTATCAATTATTAAGAGAGTTTGATGAAACGATTTCTCTATTATTTTTTAGACAATGCTTGAAACATTTATCATTTATCAGTATATTTGGCTGTAAACACCCTTTCATTAAAAGTAAACAAATTAGTGTAAATTTTGGGAGCTATAGTATACCAATCGTTTCAACTGAGGACACTGTCCATCAAAGGGCGGTATAACGAGGGACCACTGTTTTTCTATGAAACAGCCTAATAATCAGATTTCAATTAACATTATATAGATTAAATACTTGTTCAACATAATATTCTGCCAGACAGAACTACAATTTGAAGTAACATTAGTCGTACTTGGCAGGGAAAATGCTGTCTAAACTAAAGCTGAGTGACTTCTTCTTATAGTACAAGTAATCTTGACAAACTTACTCAAAATAATAGAAATACATTGCAGTGAAATGAGATCTTCAGATATTAAGATAACTGAATGTGTATCTTTCATATGTCTGTAAATGAGAGAATGCAGCTTTATCTGTTTATCTTGAATTGTTTTAAAATGAGGCAGGGCATTGTTGATTTGGAGCCTTTTTGGCTGAGTAAATATTCCAGGAGTGTTTCAGTGACCTAAGACGTAAAGATTTTTTAATTTCAGCGAGAGAACACACAGGTAACAGGAAACAGCCGGACAAACCTCTGATTCGTCTGCGGATAGACTACACCAAGTTTGAACCCTTCAGCATCTACAGGTAGGATCTGCTGGAGATCGTCAGAATAGTCAATGTGTCTGAACTTCTACATTAATGATTATTCTACCATGACATTTTGAAATCCTAGAATTTCAGTGGTTTATTTCTATGGTCGAACCTACGTTCGAACACAATTTTTATGAGGGGCGATTCACCGCGGTTTGATACACACTGCCATAGAAACGAACTTCATGACACAGAGGACATGCATACAGACACCGTATGTTTCGGGAGTTGCTTCATCTGAATACTATCTAATCGTCTTTTATCATTGTACTACCCCTACTTTTATTAAACGCTTTCGTTTCCGAATGACATCAACGGGTATCGAATCTACGTTAGACCACGAAAACTAAAAAGACAGTAGGTTTATTTCCTAATCAGATTACTGAGAAATAAAAGTTATTTTGATCTACAAATTCTTTTTTGAAATGATTTTTTTGAGTTTTGATGTAGGTACTAGTACCGTTCTAAGCATATCATAACAATGTTAGTATCCAAACAATGGGATCTCATTGCAGCCAAGAAGTTGTAGATCCATTTAATTTGTCTTTCTTCGTCAGACCAACTTCTTAAATACCACTAAAAGACATGAAACTATTCAAAAGGATTGTTACATGCTTTAGAGAGAATCTAGATACTTGATCTGACGATAAGTTTTGTGATAGTTGTCTGTATAGTGAGATGAATTATTGATTTTCAAGGTTGTTTTGCCAATAATTAGCAGCCCTGTCTAAGCAGTTTTGTTCATTGAGTACCGGTAAGTAGGATGATTCAACTCTGACCTTGTTTTTGCATGTTGTTTATTTGTGGTTTGTTTAGATTTGGACAGAAGTTTGTGGACAAAGTAGCAAATCCCAAAGACCTGGTGCTGTTCCATCGGAAGAAACTGACTGTCAAGAAGGAAGAGCCAGGGACAGGTTTGTTGTTGTAAAATTATTTTGGTAACTTTAATACATGCTGGAAACAAGTGCCATGCATTTTTATATCTATATCAAACTGTCAACTTGTTTGTTTCCTATGTAATTGTAGATTCATTGTTTCGCTTAGTTTGAGAGTTACTCTGAACTATTCATAATAGGGATTATAAAATCAGCAAATTAAGTGATCTGACTGAAATGTTTACCTTTAAACACTGATTAAATATCACAAAGTTTCTGACTTCCCTCTCTTTAAAACAATTTACAATTAAGATTTATTTTATAGACAAACCTCTGTGACCTAATTCATAACTATGCCAATGACATTTGATAGATTTTCAATCCCTTAATAAAATGTTTTATCCAATTTTGTAATCAGTTGGTAAGATGTGTTTTAGGGTGATGAACCCTAAGTACAGGGCAAATTTTCAATGTAATGTGCTAATGAGAGTCAATTTCTCAAAATAACTTATGTTTCTGATCTACCCTCTTGTAGACAAAGAGCTTCTAGCCCAGATGCGACCCCAGGCGCTGGACTCTGCGCGGGTGGAGGATATGGTCCGTGACTACTTCACTCAGGTCGAGCAGGTGAGCTGTACATTTGGAGAATATATATATATATATATATGAATAAGCGCGCATATCCATCCACTCGTGGTTGCTCAAGGCGCTTACATTGTTTCCCCTGGTCAATGGCATTCTTTCACCGTCCGATCATTTTTCCAATTCAACTTTCTGGGGAATGTTCATATCACCTTTATCTCTGATTTTTGTGTGTGTGTGTAACTGCTAGAATAAAATATGTAATTTGTTTATTATATACTCAGTTTTGGAAGGCAAGATGAATCTGGGACAATAAACTTACATAAACATTTCCCCTGCCTACCACGGCTAGCCCAGAAGCTCCTCCTCGCCTACCCCAGTCACTACTCTCTTCTTACTTCGGGAGAACTTCATAAGCATTAAAGTTTACAGAACCAACAATTTTAATTCAAGCAAATTGAAGTTTTGAAAAAAAATTCATATTTATTATAATTTATTCATTTATATTACTACAAAAGGTAATGGCAGTTAGGTTCATATCAAAGCTAAATGATATGTTGTGAAAAGCAAGTTTTAAGCAATTTGTAAAATAACATTGTTATGTTGTTAATTCCGTTGCCAGGACAACAAGCTGCAGGTGGTGACGGAGAAGGGAATGAGGGATGCGTTCAAGGAGTATGTGGATAAGGAGGAGCGGGAGGCAATCACCGAACTCGTTAAGTACCAGGTGCAAAAAACACAGGTGAGCCGTCAAAACATTAATCCATGTAGTCATAGGTTGAAATATTGAACAAATAGTGCTAGAAAATAACTGCTTCACTCGAAACATTAATATTTTTAAAAACGTGTGAGCATCTACACCAAATGTTTCTCCCTGGCAAAAAAGTAGTTTTGAATCCATATTATTATTCCTTAGTGAGATATCTGATAGATTTGCATTTTGTTTTGATGAAAGAGCCTCATAAACCTTGTGTCGGTCCCTGCGTTCTATTATTGAACTCATAGTCCATCTTAAATTGATTATCCATCTACACTGTACCTATACAATTAAATAATGCAAGAAATACAAATTAGTTTACCCTTATAATTACTTTGTTTTATGTTTGTTTACAAATATGATTTGACAAAGCCAGAAGAACAGCAGAGTCAATGGCTCTGGTTTGATACATACAATCTTAACTTAAGTCAAAACTGAAATATACATCTGAGTATATATCTGATTATATTACAAATTTACTCACAATACCTTCAGAAACATGTGAAGGTGAGAAACACCAGCGCAGACAGGATTGACATCGAGGTGACCAACTTCCGAGAGGAGAGGAAGAAGAAGAATGAAGAAGACGAGGAGGTTTCGGAAGCCCTTAAACGGGCTCAGTCCATGCGGAGTCAATCCCCAGAAATTGCAAGCGACGGCGAAACCAAGATAGGCATAGACTCTGACGATGACATGGCTGCTAAACCAACAAGAGGTCGAGGCAGGGGTAGAGGAAGAGCGAGGGGTGCACGAGAGTCAGGTCGTGGGTCACGGGGAGGTCGAGGGTCACGAGGAGGTCGTATCAAGAAGGAACCAGTTGTAGTCAGCAATGGGAACCAGTCTATCATGAGTGCTTTTGCTTCACAGTCAACATCGCAGAGAAATACACAAGGCAGGAACAAGAGAAAGACCTACAGGTTGGTTTCCATTGTTTTTTATGATTGGTAATTTTCAATCTTCAACATAAATTTCTGTAGTCAAATTTCCAACCAAAAAATTTACCGATGCTTCGGTGACATGACGATAGGAAAAGATTGGGTGCAAGACGAAGGCAGCGTTACAACAATGCGTTTAGAGACAATAACTAAAATTTATAAATTTACATTAATTTTTCAACCTTCAACATAAATTTCCTTCACAGCTTGCTGTTGATAACTGTCTTCAACCTGTTTAACATTTCCAAATTTGCTGTTTTTTGGTTGTACTTCATTTGTCATTTGAAGGTATTACTATTTATTATCTTTCTTCCATGCAAATTGTGTTAATTTCATTGCTACAATGGTTTATATTTTGTCTGCCCAGGGTTGAATCTGACGACGACAGTGATGTGATAGCCTGTGACATATCTGACGATGAGTTTAGTATACCGTCCTCAAGTCGTAAACAGAAACCACAGATCAAACAGTCAAAGAGCCCTGCGGTGAGACGTGGTGTGGCCTTTGACTCAGACAGTGATGATGATATGTTCCCAGCTCGCAAGAAACGAAGATGAATGTTACTGTTATTAGAGTTTACTATGCAAAATCATTACCAGTTAGATGATCTATTATAAACCTTGTTGATTTGATGTCTGTTATGTTAATGATTTGATAATCAATGATACGACTGAGAACAAACAATAAAATTGAATTGAATATTTATGATTGTAATCTATCCAGAAAGTCACAAGTCATGCCAGTTCAATAACTGATTAATTATAGCCATGCTGCATTAAAGTAGAGTGCCCTTATCAGCTATTTGAATTAATCTCCCAGATTTCTGATAGGACCATTTAAATCCTTGTCTCATTTTCACAAGGCAAATTTTTAGGCAAGTCAGAAAAATCATTGATCATTTACATCAATCTTTCCTCATATGTTTGCAACCATTTTCCGATTTGGGTGCACTTTTGCTTTAGATATTGAAGTTCAAACTATTCCGCCCTTATCTATAGTCTTAAGACAATGCTATCCCTTTGCAACAGTCATGACTTGAGGCGAGCACATGAAATTTCACAACTGTAATACAGTGAAAATAGGACCTTTAAAGTGTATCTTAAATACAGAAGGCAGATAAATTCATTGTGGCAGTCATAAATATTTGACTTGAGAACAAAGGCTTCCATTGGTCCTTATATTGGACTCGAGTACGCCAGGGGTCAGACATGACTTTGACCAGAGTACACAAAATTCTTATATCTACCCAAGAGATCAAATAACATCTCGCATCATAGAAAAACAGTCTAATTTTTATCTAACAGTGACCTCCTGTTTTGAGTTCTCGAGTACCAGTGGGAGCCCTTTTGACAATGATTTTAAGTTCAAGCGCAGTAGGCTGAAAAACTGGCACAGGAGAAATGAAATGCAACAAGGCTAATATAAGCCTTATCTTTGATCAGCTTTGACAAAGCTTCATTCTAGGTATCCATCTTCCTTGCTGACCTATTTTTGAGAAAAACCCTCCAAGCACTAAAATAGATTCATCCATCAATTAATATTTGGTAGCAACTATCTTTGTGCGAAGAGCTACACAAATCTAGGTACATGCAAGTGCTTTCTAAGGTTAATGTTTTTTTGTACAAAATTTCATGAAACTTCTTTTATTAAGATTTAATCCTCTAGTCTTTGTGATCATACATAGCATTGTGTTGTCTCTATATCTTGTATAACTACTTAGTTTTTGTACCTTAATCAGTAAAATCTCGATAAGTATTTCTTAAGCATTATTATTCCATGAATGGAAATATTTTGAGCTAGATACCAAAATAATACTTCATGATATACACTTGGAAAAAAGTTTTGCAATACCTTTTTTCAATCACTATAATATGTATTAGTGGTATTTGATCCACCAGGTTAAAGTTAAAACTGTCCAATAAGCATCAATAGTGCTTACTAATAACAAAAACCAGTTATCAATGTCAACCTTGTAAAACTGTATACAAAATGTTAAATTTTGTTTGTTTGATTTTGTAATTATGTAAACAGTGGGTTATACGTTAGCCCTATCAATGAAGTATGAAAAACAGGAATTCTTACAATAGGTCTCCTCCTAGACTGTTGGTGCCATTGCGATTTGGTTTTACTATTTTGTCAATAGACTTCTGAATACACATGGAATTAAGTTGTGTTTATGGGTGTAGGACATGGGCAGAAATCTGCAAGTTTTTTTGCAATCCTTTTTTCCAGGTGTACAACATTTCAATTCTTGTACAGTCTTTACTCCTAAAGACCATTATACCTCTTTCAACAATTAACTTGATTTTTGCGTTGTGATAATCAAAATGTTGCTCCATGCTCAACATTATACATTGTTCTTAACATAAGGATACGTCTGTATTCTTTTGCATTGTGTAAATTAAATAAATTTGTTGCTTGACCATTTAATAACATTTAATATGAATCTTGTTCATTCATTTGTCCTTGTTGGCAAATACATAATTAAAAGGCAAACTATCAACACTTGTCAAATTATGGTAATAAAATCTGAAATTTTTATGAGTTGTTTGGTCATTGATTTACTATACCCTTACTATGAAGTAGAGGGGTATCCTTCCTAATTATTTCAGAGCAATCTAGTTAAAACTAGCTGTAATGTCTACGTCCTATGTTACATCAAGACACTTAATTACCCTCTAGGTCCGTGATCAGCATACATGTGTGGAAATCAACCAATGAAAAAAGAACTTGAAACCAAGAGGCCTAGAAAGTCAAAATATTGTGTACTGACTCCTTGACTAGTGAGGGTTAAAATTTATACATTTGGTGACCCTGTGGTCTAACTTATCAATTGCAGATTTGTAAGCCCTCTTACTTACTCTTGTCTACGCAGTACTTATCTCATGAATTGTTGCACTCAATGTCTTGAAATTTGGTAACAGCATATATTAGGCCATTATGCAGACACCAAATACTTTGCGTGACCTTCACTATATTTTGAAGGTCACAATAGCACTTTGATGTCTAAATTAGCATTTGCAGGACACTGCAAAAGCAGAGCAGTCCTGAACTTAAAATTTTGCCTACCCCTTTTCTGTCTTCTACAAACCCTCAGTAAATTGGGCATTTGCTTAGAAATATATAACAAAAACATTGATCTTGAAATTTGATCTTAGATGTAAAAGTGTCAAAAGAATTTAAAGGGGGATTAAAATCATATATAAAACTCGAGACCTATTTCTGTTTCCAAACTCTAATCAAAGGTGAACTTAACTCTTATCTGGTAACCATGAAGGTCAACAATCAATGACCACTTTTCATTGAAAATAACCATTTATAACAAGTGTTTGCCACTAATGTGGCAATGTCCCCCGCCGTTTGGATATTGCGATAGAATTGTCACAATAAGCAAATTCTATATTCCCATTGACAAGAAGTGCAATGGTTCAAGAGATGGCATTAAAAAGAGTTTCAAAAGTGGTCAAAGTGTCGTTGTGACCTTGAAAATAAGGTCGAGGTCATCCAAAGTGACATGTGTCTGCGTAATTCCCCAATGTAATCTCTGACCAAATTTGAAGACATTTGGTGCAGTGGTTTATGAGATCCCTCAATGTAGGCTGTGACAAAATTTGAGGACATTTTATGAATCAAAAGTGTTCAAAGAACTGTGGTGACCTTGAAAATTAAGGTCAAGGTCATCCAAAGTATTTGGTATCTGCATAGTCCAACAATGTAGGCTGTGACTATATTTGAAGACATTTTGTTAAATGGTTCAGGAAATATTGTGTAAACAAGAGTTTCAAAAGTGGCGAAAGTGTCGTAGTGACCTTGAAAATAATGTCAAGGTCACCTGAAGTGACTGGTGTCCTCGTAATCCTCCAATGTAGGCTGTTACTAAATTTGAAGACATTAGGTGCAGCAGTTCATAAGATAACATGGCGTTAACAAGAGTTACAAAAGTGGCCAAAGTGCTAAGTGACCTTGAAAATAATGTCAAGGTCACCCTAAGTGACTGGTGTCTGCGTAATCCCCCAAGGTAGGCTGTGACCAAATTTGAAGACCTTGGGTGCAACGGTTCTTAAAATATCTCGTTAACAAGGATCCGGACGTACGTACGGACGGACACCGCTAAATACAATGTCCCCGTTGCGGCGGGGGACAATGACTAAAAGTTTTTATGTCACTGTGACCTTGATCTTCATACTATATACCAAACAAGAGCTTCATAGCACAAAAACTTGTAAGTAATCATGTTTACAAGGAACCTTTTAGTGATTTTATGACTAGTGACCTTGAATGTGAACTTGTCAAAACTAGATTAGCGTTTGTGGGATACCGCAAAAGCAGAGCAGCCCTGGAACTTGGGGTTTCGCCTTACCCTGTTCCGCCTTTTACAGGCCTCACCAAATTGGGAATTTTCTCGTGACCTTGACCTTTGACACTCAAGGTCACACAATCAATGAACACACTTCATTGAGTATAACATTATTGTAATGAAATAAAGTGTTAAAAATAGAGCCATTGGCTCTGTAGCTCATCAGGCTTCATCATCAAGTATGCTTTAGAGTGTGGCCAATGTGATTCCCCCGTTGTAGAGGCCACAGGGTCACCATAAAATTAAGTATATAGGCGACAAGTTTCAGCTTTCTAGGCCTTACACTTCAGGAGGAGAAGATGAAAATAGATTTGAAGGACGCTCCTGTTGCCTTTATTAGGGGTTACAGGGCCACCAAAGCTACAATTTATAATCCCCACTAGTCAAAGAGTCTGTACACAAAGTTTCAGCTTTCTAGGCCTCATGGTTCTGGAGAAAAAGATGAAAATAGGTTTTTAGGGGGTGGCATATGTGGCCCTTATTAGGGGTCACAGGGCCACCAAAGCTACAATTTATAATCCTCACTAGTCAAGGAGTCTGTACACAAAGTTTCAGCTTTCTAGGCCTCATGGTTCTCGAGATGAAGATGAAAATAGGTTTTTAGGGCGTGGCCCCTGTGGCCCTTATTAGGGGTCACAGGGCCACCAAAGCTACAATTTATAATCCTCACTAGTCAAGGAGTCTGTACACAAAGTTTCAGCTTTCTAGGCCTCATGGTTCTGGAGAAGAAGATGAAAATAGGTTTTTAGGGCGTGGCATATGTGGCCCTTATTAGGGGTCACAGGGCCACCAAAGCTACAATTTATAATCCTCACTAGTCAAGGAGTCTGTACACAAAGTTTCAGCTTTCTAGGCCTCATGGTTCTCGAGAAGAAGATGAAAATAGGTTTTTAGGGTGTGGCCCCTGTGGCCCTTATTAGGGGTCACAGGGCCACCAAAGCTACAATTTATAATCCTCACTAGTCAAAGAGTCTGTACACAAAGTTTCAGCTTTCTAGGCCTCATGGTTCTGGAGAAAAAGATGAAAATAGGTTTTTAGGGCGTGGCATATGTGGCCCTTATTAGGGGTCACAGGACCACCAAAGCTACAATTTATAATCCTCACTAGCCAAGGAGTCTGTACACAAAGTTTCAGCTTCTAGGCCTCATGGTTCTCGAGAAGAAGATGAAAATAGGTTTTTAGGGCGTGGCCCCTGTGGCCCTTATTAGGGGTCACAGGGCCACCAAAGCTACAATTTATAATCCTCACTAGTCAAGGAGTCTGTACACAAAGTTTCAGCTTTCTAGGCCTCATGGTTCTGGAGAAGAAGATGAAAATAGGTTTTTAGGGTGTGGCCCCTGTGGCCCTTATTAGGGGTCACAGGGCCACCAAAGCTACAATTTATAATCCTCACTAGCCAAGGAGTCTGTACACAAAGTCTCAGCTTTCTAGGCCTCATGGTTCTGGAGAAGAAGATGAAAATAGGTTTTTAGGGCGTGGCCCCTGTGGCCCTTATTAGGGGTCACAGGGCCACCAAAGCTACAATTTATAATTCTCACTAGCCAAGGAGTCTGTACACAAAGTTTCAGCTTTCTAGGCCTTATGGTTCTGGAGAAGAAGTCGAAATTCCACAAAGTTTACGGACGGATGGACGGACGGATGGACGGACGGATGGACGGACGGACGGACGCCGGACACCATGCCATACCATAAGCCCATCGGGCCTTACAGGCCAGATGAGCTAAAAATTAAATTTATCCATTTTCTCCATATATGTTGACCTTGCTGTGACCTTGACCTTCGACAGTTCGTACCCAAAACTTTTTTTAAATTTTGTACTTCTCAAGAGATAATATATACAAAATCTTAACTTCATAGCACAAAAACTTTTCACGTTGTGTTTACAAGCAATTGCAATAACTCATGACCTTGACCTTTGACCTTCAAGGTCACACAATAATTGAACACTTTTTATTGAGTATAACAATCCTGTATTGATTAAAAGTGATCATAGTTAAAATTAAGCATTTTCGCTAAACCATGCTAAGTCATGACCTTGCTGTGACCTTGACCTTTGACGGATTGTAGCCGAAACCTTTTCAAAATTTTTTACTTTTCCAAGGATGATATATACCAAGTTAGAACTTCATGGCACAAAAACTTTTCAAGTTACCCTGTTTACAAAGAATTTTGTGGTGATTTTATAACTCGTGACCTTGACCTTTGAACTTGAAAGTGAACATGTCATAATGATTCCCTGGAAGTATTAACATTTAGACATGTTCATGAGTTCTGAAAAGCTAAATGGGATAAAGTTATACCCAAATTTAGTGCATTTTGTAATAACTCATATCTCATGACCTTGACCTTTGACATTCAAGGTCACACAATCATTGAACACTTTTTATTGAGTATAACAATCATGTATTGATTAAAAGTGTTCATAGTTAAAATAAAGCATTTTCGATAAAACATGCTTACATCATGACCTTGCTGTGACCTTGACTTTTGACGGATTGTAGCCAAAACCTTTCCAAATTTTTTTACTTTTCCAAAGATGATATATACCAAATAAGAGCTTCATAGCACAAAAACTTTTCAAGTTATCGCGTTTACAAGGAATTCTTAGAGTGAATACATATTTAGTGACCTTGACCTTTGACCTTGAAAGTGAACGTGTCAAAATCGTTCCCCCGAGGTATGAGTAGTAAGGTATGAATAAGAGTTCTGGAAAGCTTAGTGGAAAAAATAGAGCCATTGGCTCTGTAGCTCATCAGGCTTCATTGTCAATTACAATATATGCTGTTGAGTGTGGCAAATGTGATTCCCCCTTTGTAGAGGCCAAAGGGTCACGAATCATAAAATTAGGTATAATAGGCGACAAGTTTCATTTTTCAAGGCTGGCCTTTTACTTCATTGGAGCAACAGGGTCACCAAAGCTACAATTTACAATCCTCACTAGTCAAGGAGTCTGTACACAAAGTTTCAGCTTTCTAAGCCTTATGGTTCTGGAGAAAAAGATGAAAATAGGTTTTTAGGGCGTGGCCCCTGTGGCCCTTATAAGGGGTCACAGGGCCACCAAAGCTACAATTTATAATCCTCACTAGCCAAGGAGTCTGTACCCAAAGTTTCAGCTTTCTAGGCCTTATGGTTCTGGAGAAGAAGATGAAAATAGGTTTTAAGGGCGTGGCCCCTGTGGCCCTTATAAGGGGTCACAGGGCCACCAAAGCTACAATTTATAATCCTCACTAGCCAAGGAGTCTGTACACAAAGTTTCAGCTTTCTAGGCCTTATGGTTCTGAAGAAGATGATGAAAATAGGTTTTAAGGGCGTGGCCCCTGTGGCCCTTATTAGGGGTCACAGGGCAACCAAAGCTACAATTTATAATCCTCACTAGTCAAGGAGTCTGTACACAAAGTTTCAGCTTTCTAGGCCTTATGGTTCTGGAGAAGAAGATGAAAATAGGTTTTTAGGGCGTGGCCCCTGTGGCCCTTATAAGGGGTCACAGGGCCACCAAAGCTACAATTTATAATCCTCACTAGCCAAGGAGTCTGTACACAAAGTTTCAGCTTTCTAGGCCTTATGGTTCTGGAGAAGAAGATGAAAATAGGTTTTTAGGGCGTGGCCCCTGTGGCCCTTATAAGGGGTCACAGGGCCACCAAACTACAATTTATAATCCTCACTAGCCAAGGAGTCTGTACACAAAGTTTCAGCTTTCTAGGCCTTATGGTTCTGGAGAAGAAGATGAAAATAGGTTTTTAGGGCGTGGCCCCTGTGGCCCTTATAAGGGGTCACAGGGCCACCAAAGCTATAATTTATAATCCTCACTAGCCAAGGAGTCTGTACACAAAGTTTCAGCTTTCTAGGCCTCATGGTTCTTGAGAAGAAGATGAAAATAGTTTTTTAGGGCGTGGCCCCTGTGGCCCTTATAAGGGGTCACAGGGCCACCAAAGCTACAATTTATAATCCTCACTAGCCAAGGAGTCTGTACACAAAGTTTCAGCTTTCTAGGCCTTATGGTTCTGGAGAAGAAGATGAAAATAGGTTTTTAGACGTGGCCCCTGTGGCCCTTATAAGGGGTCACAGGGCCACCAAAGCTACAATTTATAATCCTCACTAGCCAAGGAGTCTGTACACAAAGTTTCAGCTTTCTAGGCCTCATGGTTCTGGAGAAGAAGACGAAAATAGGTTTTTAGGGTGTGGCCCCTGTGGCCCTTATTAGGGGTCACATGGCCACTAAAGCTATAATTTATAATCCTCACTAGCCAAGGAGTCTGTACACAAAGTTTCAGATTTCTAGGCCTCATGGTTCTGGAGAAGAAGATGGAAATAGGTTTTTAGGGCGTGGCCCCTGTGGCCCTTATTAGGGGTCACAGGGCCACCAAAGCTACAATTTATAATCCTCACTAGCCAAGGAGTCTGTAGACAAAGTTTCAGCTTTCTAGGCCTTATGGTTCTGGAGAAGAAGTCGAAATTCCACAAAGTTTACGGACGGACGGACGCCGGACGCCGGACTCCATGCCATGCCATAAGCCCATCGGGCCTTACAGGCCAGATGAGCTAAAAAGTTACAGCTAGTAGTACGAGTGCGGCGGGGGCGATGGAAACTACACAAAAACTGATAGGAGCCCCGTCCTTAGACGGGGCTGCTAATAATTTCCCAGAGCTGAAAACAGTAACACATGTACTGGAGTTCTGAAAAGCTAAATTGGATAAAACAATACCCAAATTTGGTGTCCATTGCAGAAAATCATAACTTGACATTTAACACTTTTGATCGAGCTTGACATTCATGTAATGATTTCAGTGTTAATAGTTTCAGCATTTTTTTAACCATGCCAATGTCATGACCTTGCTGTGACCGTGTCCTTTGATGGAATGAACTTTTCAAGTTATTGTGTTTACAAGGAGTTTTTGCAGTTATTTCATTTTTGTGACCATGACATTTGACCTTGAAAGTAAACATGTCAAAATAGTTTCCCCAAGGTATAGGCAATGAGTTCTGGAAAGCTTAGTTGAAAAGAGAAAATAGCCATTGAACATGTGCGGCGACAACGGAAACTGCACAAAAACTGAAAGCAGTCACGACTAAGTTTGGACAGCTAGTCATGTCAACAAGCTCTTATAATATTTTCAATCCATACATATCCTCAAAAATAGAGCCATTGGCTCTGTAGCTCATCAGGCCTATTTGGGGTCAAATGGTCACCAAAGTTACAAATTAGAATCTCCATATGCTAAGGTACTTGTACACAAAATTTCAGCTCTCTAATGTGTATGGTTCATGAGGAGAAGTCGAAAGTGTCAAAAGTTTACGGCCGGACGACGGACGACGGACGGACGCCGGACGACGGGCCATGCCATAAGCCCATCTGGACTTTCAGTCCTGATGAGCTAAAAAGCAAAATTGAGTTGACATGTGGGCATCCAAAAAAGCTTGTCAGCTTCTTATAGTCATGAAAGGTTACCCTTATTTTCTTCGTATTAATCATTTCTCCTTGAAAATTTTTCAATACTTGAAATCATTGGAATAAAATTGAACCTATCTCGATGTGTTTCTGATCTGAGAAATGCTATGTACCTTGGAATTCAGAAGCCAGGAAGTCATGCTGATGGATATTTAGTTTCAGGGTGTGACTTGTTCATTTTAAATCAATTAGATTGAAGAGTTCTAAGCGTAATCATGTGATTTTGATGCAAGTTTGACGCAAATCATGTGCTGTTATGTTATGTTAGTAAATAAGCTGATACGAGAACAATTTTTGTGGCCAAATGATTTAATGATCTTTTAGATTGGATAATAAATGTTTTGTGTAATAAACATTAGTGTAATAAGTAACATCTTGTTCAATCAAGTTTGCAGAACTTGAAAGGCAATTGTTCAATCAACACCGTCACTTCAATCTGACCTGATTTCAACGTCATGAATATAAGAATACTTTCTAAAATTCCTGCTTAATAATAAGATACAACAGGATTCTTTATCACCTTCTTGTGAAAGTCTTCTCAATGACTTCAAGATAAAGATAAATCGGAACACATTTGGACTTTTATTTGAGCATTTTATTTGGGTTTTATTTTTATTTTCGCCTAAAATGATGTATATCTCATCACAGCTCCTGACACCATTTCTCATGGGATGATGATGAAATCTCTTCATAAAACTGATCCACTTTTCCATATTCACAGACTTAAAATAAAATTCCACCTTCATCCAAACTTTGGCTCACTGTGACAAAAACATACTTAAGATTCATTCACAACTGACAGAAATATACAAAATGAAACCAGCGGTCCCAGCTGCTCCCTAAAAACCAATCAAACTGAGAAGGGCGAAACAATTAACAAATCTCATTCACAGCCCCAAGTGATGCTTGCTAAGAAAGTTCAATTGGAGAAATTACAGAGTTGAAGTGACATGTGGTCAGTCGTTAAGAGTTGAGTGGAGATGGCTCCCTGATGCTGAGTAAGTTAGTTACTGAATGAGAGTGCCCACTCCACACCTTGTATTGCTGGATGGTATTATGTAGGAGTGGTACTGGTACACCAGCTGAGAGCAGTCTTTAGGAATATAGCACTTCCGGATCAACTCATAAATAGTCCTTAATGCCATTGCATGAAACTCTGTCAGTCTGTCTGTCCGTCCGTCGGCTGGTATATCACTAGTTAGCTGCTGTATGCTCCAGTTTGTAGAGAAAGACTGACTGACAGAAGGGTCATCTCGCTCAGGTTGGTTTCAGAAGTTGTATTAGTGCAGACGTTAAGTTCCAGCCAGTTGATGTGACGTACATCAAGATGATGATGCCGTGTGACTTGCATGTCTGCTATCAGACTGGACAGTTCTGGACTGGCTGGAGAGAATGGCACGAAGACAGTGACCAAGGAGAGGACATCCGGTGTGGCCTCGTGAGATATTTGCTGGCTGGCCAGGCTGGCTCACAGAAGTCGGTGTGTCCACGCTCAGTCCACCATCATCAGTTGTGGATCTTGATCGCTTTCTCCAGGTAGTTGTACCGTGACCGCTTCGGCGTCTTGTTAACATGATCTAGACCTAGCCATGGTCGTGCTTGCACACCGCCGCCTGCAATAGTTACAGATTGATGATCATAACTCAGTGTCTAAACGGTTACATCATAGTATATTGAAGATGGAGCACATCAACTTAGGAGCAATTATGAAAATAATCATATTGGTTTCCACATGAATTAGTTAAATCTGCTGAAACACTGTGTATTAAAAAGGTCCAAGAACTACCCTACCTGGAAGTTATATTTTGTCAACTGTCAAGTGTTGTTGCACAAAAGAGGGATTTATAAAGGAGAGCCTTTCCTGACACCCTCTTATATCACTACTGAATCAAGTTATGGTTATGTGCATCTGACTATCAATCTATTGGTTAACATATTTGTGATGGTAAAGATATTTGAGTTTTGCCCATCTAGCATAAGACTACCAATATTTATTCGTAAACATATTTGTGATGACTTCTTTGATTGGCATTCTAGAAGTTGGTGTGATGAACAATAAGGACAATTCTTATGGATGAACAACTTCTTTATTCTGTGTAAGCGACGTTTCGACATAGATTCTAATGTCGTTGTCAAGCAAGTGATACATGTTACAAGGATGGAGGAAATATATACATGGTTAGGGAAGGGTTGTTTATACAATAAATACATACAATAAATACATCAAGCTTATTTATTGTATAAACAACCCTTCCCTAACCATGTATATATTTCCTCCATCCTTGTAACATGTATCACTTGCTTGACAACGACATTAGAATCTATGTCGAAACGTCGCTTACACAGAATAAAGAAGTTGTTCATCCATAAGAATTGTCCTTATTGTTCATATTTGTGATGGTAAAAATATTTGAGTTTAGCCCACCTGGCATAAGACAACCAATATTTATTGGTAAACATATTTGGGATGTTAAAAATATTTGAGTTTAGCCTACCTGGCAGTGAGTGTGGTATGAATTGTGAGAGGTTGACCTTCTCTTCATCCTCGGAGATGTACTCTTGTCTCCCCATCACAACTACAGCAAACTTGTACTGGAGGGAACAAAGAGAAATCTTTCATTATCAAAATGAAAATTTCATGTAATGTAAAACTTGTTTATTAAGTTGTACATTGCGAAACCTTTTGCTTTTAAATAAAATAAACAATGTGACAATGAAATTGAACCATTGAAAGAAGTCTTTGAATGCTATTTATAAGTGGCATATCTAAGACCAGGACTTTCTGGAAAATTTTGAAATCATTGAAATAGTTTGAACATTGTTTTGTCTTATCTAAAGACAAAAGAATAGTAGAACGCCCATGGAAAATTAAAAAGACAAGACCTACCTTTTCAAACTCTTTCTCAGAAATGTCAAGTTTCTTGCGTATCCTCTCTTTCACTGAGGAGAAAGCTTCATTCTGAAAAACATTGTGAAGAAAATTAACCAATGAGTGATTTGTTTGAAATTACAGAAAACTTACATTGATAATTCAAGAGTTGTTTCGATATGAATATATTAATTCAAGTTATCTTTTTTATCAATGGAGGAAAATTGAGTAAATACTTACATGCTTTATCTTCAACAAAAAAGGAACACCAAAAGTGGAGAAAACTTCCTGAAAACAGACAAATAAAGCTTTGTCAGGAGGACATTTTCATATAATGACAAGAGGAATACACAAAGGTAAATGAAACACTGCAATCTAAATTCTGTGACGGTGTAGTTAATCTCTATGTGAAAGAAGATTTTTGCATGTTTTCCTCAATATCACAATCTTGATCAGGTTCAAAATTATCACACTCATGTCTGAATTTCAGTTTAACATAGTATATTAATGTATAAGCAAGACAGGATTTGCCTTACAACCCCCAAAGGGACAAGTGATTATTGCTTAGAGTTACTAGTTTCATCCAAATGCAGCTGTAAAGATCATGGGCTGAAACTTCCCACATCGTTTTTATAGTACATTAATGGTTAACTACACTCTAACACTGACATACCTTGTGGAAATGTGCGACCGGTAGGAGCAGCTCATCCTCTGCGATGGCCGACTCCTCTTTGGGCACCTCCTCGACGCGGTAAGTCTTGGTCCCGGTGGCGTTGAGGCAGTCCAGAGGGATGTCCTCCTTCTGTACCGCAAATATCTTGTAGCTGATGATCTCCAGGAGTCTGGATACAGGAGCACAAGATTAGTAGTGATTGATGAAGTATAGGTCAGAAGCAATAATGAAGAGAGCTGTGATCACCTTTACTAGGATCATGGTGAACTACTATTTTTAAAGGATGACCTTGACAATTTTTTTCCTAGGTGATCAGCTGAGGGGGTCATTTTGGTCTATTCTGAGCTATCCTACTTCTCAAAATTCTAGGGGACAAGAAGCCGAAAGGGTGGGCAAATGTCCCCAGAATCCCTTCTAGGAACAAGACTGCCTGGATATTAGATGATCTAACAAACTCCTTATTGGAAGACAACTTTACCACAGTTTGATGCAGGTTGTTCTCTTCAAATGCCAATCACACAGTTGTTTTTGTCAACAAGAATCATTGATGTAAGAAATGAACATTATTTTATAGTCTGACCTTCATGTAATCTTAGCATGAAGTGGGCAAGAGTTTGATAGAATGGCCAAAGTTTACCAGCTGATGCAAGGAATACAGAGTCACACTACTCAAAGACAAAGTAAGACTGACCTGAATCTGCCAGCTGAGAGGTCCGAGGTGTCAACCTGCTTCTTAGCTTCCTCCAGGATGTCGCTCACCTTCCCGTTCTTGTTGGGGTACAGAACCAGCTCCCGCTACAACCATACATTTAAGTGTTACTGGAGACATACAGGTCAGGGGGATTGTGATGGAGAGATTCATGGTGGTTGAAAAAGCTTTTAGTGAGCAAGTTGAGCAGTTGAGTGCCACTTTGGCAATATGAGTCTGTAAACAGCTTTAAAATCTATGACCTAACCAATCTATATTGTCAAATGAGGGAGATGTGAACACTTACCTCTTCCTTGAGATCTGAGCTGATCCAGATACACTTGAACTGTCTCTTATTCTCCAGCTCGTTTATCTTGATACTCAGCTGGAACAGCAGAAAGTATAACGGGTTAACCTTCTCTAATTGCACTATAGATGTAATTTAACACAAACCACACATCGATTTGCTAAAGATGGTGAGTAATTTTGGGATTTAACATGTCGTCAGTAAAACTTCACATTGTTAAAGATCAGTGATAAACTAAGCCCAAAGTTCTCCATCAAATACTCATAAATTTGAAGAGGACTAGAAGCATATTCTGCCACATTTATACACCTAGAATGCAAAGTTGCATATTCTGCCACAACATGTAAGTTGTTGAATCTGAAAAGTATTCTTGAAAAGTTAAAAAAGAAATGAAAACTCCTTCGAAACAATGTGATATAAGTATTGCATCACAACTTGTTCCAATGATTGACAGATTATGGGGTTTATCACAACTTGTTCCAATGATTGACAGATCATAATATCATGTTCCAATGAGCGTGACACACACCTGCTGATAGTAAAGCTTCTTGGGCTGCCTGGGTTTGGTGTAGACTAGCAAGTCTTTCAGGGTCCCCTCGTATGTACATCTCACCGGGTTGCCTGGTCCGTCTCGGTAACTGCAAACATCATTATTCCAGTTAATCATTTATCAAGATTGCAGCATTTGGTGCCTAAATTGCTTTACTGATATAATACTGCTGGTAAAACCCTGCTTAACATTGGTGTCAGTATCTGCACCAAAATATTGTATCTCTTGGCAACAAAAATGTTGTAGATTTACAAAAGTCGTATATGAACATCATACCAACAAAGATTATTCTTTCCCCTTTTCTATGCAAAAAGCACCTTTGTTTCTTCTAATTATGTACACATTTCTATATTTTACTTCATAATGTGAAAAACTTGAAGTACAAAATTTTATATGACTATTTCTCCTCAAAATTTAACTGAATTTATATTCTGTAAATATTCATGCTCTTCCTATACTTTTAATTTTATCCCAATAATTCCAATCATTACCTTTATTCAATCATGTCTATGTGCTTTAAGCATGCACCTTGGAAATGCATAGTGTACCATATATTCTCAGATACGTACCCTTGACTCTTGAAGAACTGGAGCAGATAAGGGTCGATGCCGAGGTGCTGGGCCACCGTGTTGGCCATCTGATCGTAGTTCATCTTGAGAGACAGTTCCAGGGAGAAGCCAGCGTCATTGGGGATTGATTTATCACAGAAAACGACTTCAACCCGGTAATACAGATCTCTGCAACAATCACAAACATTCAAATTATCAAGAGCTTCTCTCATATTCGTGGGATACAGTTAAACATTTTCTTAAGAAAATTTGTAATGAGGATGAAATGTACTGATTAGTATTTAATGGGAGCAAGAGATAATTAGAAGCACTAGAGAAAACTACTTGGATGACAACTTATAATACTTGTAGTGACAATTTGTGCTAATCATTTGTACTAACAGCAAACATAAAAGAAAGGTGTTGCAACTCAAATATGCAAACATAGCCAAATAACTCTAGTATCTATTGCATAAAATGAAAACAGGACCCATTTTCAAAAGTCTCATTACAATCAGATGATCCAGACTTTATTGTGATAAGTAAGATGCCGTAAGTATGATAAATATTTAGCCATCAGAAGCGGATCAGTGTTATAGCCACCCTTGGTGCTAAAGAGGCTTTATGAAAGGAGGATAAGAGCTTTGAATGAGACCTCTACTCACTTAAAGTAGTCCTTCACGGTTGGCAGTTCATATGAGGCAGCGTTTTGCTCATCTCGCTGAAAGACGAGGATGTCGCCGTCCATGAGCTCCTCCAAGAGCTTGTCTATCGGCTGGTTCAGATTCTCTAGACGCTCCAGCAGGTTGGGTTTCACCTCCTGTAAATAGATTCATCATTACAAATACTCTTTTACTGTATAATAAGGCAAAAACTTGAAACTTGAAA
This sequence comes from Steromphala cineraria, assembly GCA_916613615.1. NCBI lineage: Eukaryota > Metazoa > Mollusca > Gastropoda > Trochida > Trochidae > Steromphala > Steromphala cineraria. Next base: position 14,086,029 of record OU744721.1, read on the forward strand.
TCATTGTTTTTACTTCATTCCCACATGTAAATATTAAATATATCGAACTTTACCCATTAGAGTTGTGGCTAAACAGACATGTTTCAATACACCAATCACATTACAAGAAACAATTTGATACAATACATGATGTGATTATATTTTCAGACAAACACCTTCATTCAACCGAAAAATGAAATTCAAAAGTCAATGATAAGTATACAGACAATGCATCATTGCACCTACATAGTCAGTGTAATTTGAACATGAATTTTTACTTAAAAAACAAAATACTTTTATTCAACTTGATATAAACATGATGGTAGCTCTAAACAAAGAATGGTATCTACCTCAAATATGATGAGCGAGGTTGTTGGTGGAAAGCCGGCCTTTCGGTTCAACTCAGGAACAAGTTCCACTGAAAGAGTGTGAAAGAAATGTGAGGGTGTTTTTTTATACAGAAGGATAATTAAAATCCTCAAATGATATACCTTGTTGATTAAACAGTACATACTGAGAAATGACATGATGTAACTTTCTACTATAATGTGATGAATCAACAAGATTCCATGGCTTACCTCCCTTGGCTGATATTGGCACGTAAATATGACCACAGTAAGATATGGATTTTGTTCTGGGGTCATACAGTTTCAAGAACAGAAGGACATCACCTGTAAACAAAAAGAACATTTAGGCAAAGAGCAACAAGATCTTAAATAATCATCATCAGCAGAGCTCCTACCTCTGAACTAGGACTGGTAAGAACAGATGTGATACTTATACATACAGCCTCTTATGTTCAAGTAGCTGATTCAAGTCCCACTTGACAATCAAAGATATTATATGCTTATATTTTCAAAACAGCGAGCTCTTCTTAAAATGTGAACTGAAATGTTTAGACATTATTCTATCAAAAATCCTGATAGCTAACAGGTAAATCTTGCAATTTGATCAATCAAAAAAATTAGGCAGCGGACAGGAAGCCAAATTGACAATGACTGGACCAAGAATGCATCAGTTGAATAGAATTCAATTATTAGACAAATTGTAGGACAAAGATTTTGCAAACATAAACTACTTACTGTCCTTGTCAAAGGGAGGTAACTCTTTCAAACCGCTCTCTGGACTCAATGTTTCAACAAACACGTACCACGGACTCTCATTCTCTGCTATCTCATGTATCTGTAGAGGCATAACATAGAATGATTAAAAAACATTACGTAATTCACCAAAACATTTGAAACCAAAACAGAACAATAGCTTTTTTATATCATTATTTATTACACCATGGTTTCGTTAGAATGTAGGTAACTTTTGTAGCAATATCTTAATTAGCTGAAACATGTTACAGGTTAAGCAACGGAACAACAAATATTCCTGAATGTATAAAAAAATTAAAAGGTAAACAAAATCTCAAAAACAGCCTGTCTTTACTGTGGTCTATACCTGATCATTCCATGTCATTTTTGCCACTCAGATCAGATAAGTTATAAGACAGAATAAAATGTAAGATACTTACTGATTTCTCCATGTCTGTGTCAATGTCTAGTATGGTTGGTCGGAACGTCTGGTTTTGTCTTGAATGGAACGGCCATGGCCGAATCTGTTTCACTGGGTATTTCTGGAGTTAAAAGTAACAATCCTTTAAATAATGCTTACTAAGAGGATAAGACTGAGTCACTAACTATCTAAACAATTCAAATGAAATAGAACCTCGGTTGTCAACTTACCAAATTCTCTGCTAGTATTTCCAGGAATTCTTTTAACGTGGAATTTTTCTTCACTTTGAAATTTCTGTTGAGTAAAAAAACAAAGCATGTATTTAGTGAACAATGTGCTCAGTAAAACAATACAAGTAATCGATGGCAAAAGAAATGTCAGGAAATGCCCCAAAAAACCAAGTAATGGCACTTAACAACTTCTGTACTCTTTGTCATGGTTAATGGGTGTAAAAATGGAGCGTTTGTGTCTATAGCTCAAATATTTAAAGTGTCACCAAAAAGTCACTCAAGTCACTAATAATCCCTTTTTGCTAAAAAAAGATATACAAATTCAGATTTCTAGACTTTTTAGGCATGATGAGATTATTAGTGAAATTTCAGGTTATGAACATTTGAGTAAAACATCCTTCCAATTAGTGAGTGAGTGAATGAATGTTTTGCCTTCCTCACCTGACATTGACCTTCTCGATGTCGAAGAGGTCGTTCCCCTGGTGCCCACAGAAGCTGTCCTCCATGAGAACCTGCACGTTCATGTACAGGTGAGCCTCCGTCCTCTCCTTCCGCTTCTGGGCATCCAGCCGTCTGAGATATACATTGTATAACTTTATAAGAGTATGGCACTTAGGCAATATATTATACCGTCTAGACAATGTGACCAACTTGGCCAATAGGTATAAAGAGATTAGGAAAAACATCTGAGCATCCAGACGCCGGAGATATTCATTGAATTACATATAATAGTATAGAACTTTGGCAATATATACTGTCTAGACCATGTGATTCAGCAACTGGGCCAATAGGGCAGAAGAGATTAGGATAACATCTTCGACAATAAGCCATGTTCAGGGTTTTTAGTAACTTTCTGAATTTCAAAGGTGCTATTGCCCTTGTATCAATTGTTAATTTCAATTTTCAATAGCCAAATTATTTATCCAAAGCGCAAAATGGCCCATGGCCCCTGACTATAACAAGCAGCGGTACTACAAACGTTGCAATGTTGATCAAAGTTAATGCTAATAAATAAGGAACAAGTGTAATTTTAGACATACTTTAAGGCTAAGAAAAATACTGAAAACTTTTGGCAGTAGTCAAAAGGGATTGAAAATTTTCACAAAGTATCAATGTAGAAATTATTCAAGTAAAAAAAATGTCTCACCTTTCTTCCGCTAATCTGTTCTTGAGGGTTTCTGGGATGTCTGTTTCACTAACTGCTTGTAATACATCATCTGAAAGTACATTACCACCTGAGAAAATTAAATAAACACCAATGGGATGAAATGTGAGAATTCAATAATTGATTAAACAAGGTTTAAAATGGTAAGATAATGTATGTTTGATTTATAGCAATATTTTCACAAGTACATCATTATCTTTAACAACTGCCAACTTGTGATATTTGCTGAAAGCTGATGAACAACTAAATACTTTATGGTATAAGCTTGTCTAATTATATATGTATTATATATCATATGGGAAAGACATCTTTGACAATGGGCCATTTTCAAGTTTTTTGGCAATTTTTTTGAATTTCAAATGGGCCATTGCCCATTATAGCAATAGTAAACTTCAAAATTATTATGGGCCATTTTTTCATCCAATGTGCAAAATGGCCATTGGCCTCTGCCTTTCCCAATCACTGCTAATATTACAGCAGTTTCATTTACTACATAACATAATGATTCAAGAACAAGCAGGTTCTGTAAAAGATTTTCCAGATGTACTGATACTGCTCTTCTGATAATTCATAAGAAACAAAAAATGACAGAAAACCCCAAACTTACTATTAACACACTCTCGTATATACACCAACATATATGCATTTGTACAGTGCTTTACTGTCAAGTCGTCGTCCAGACCCCCAAAATTGTGGTCTATCGCTTCCTGCTTTGTACACCGAGATACTACATCATCATCAAACTTGCACCACTGAAACAAGAAATACAGTATAGTAAGTGAGTGAGCGAGTTATTGTTTATTAGTGTTTGGGCAGTATTTCAGCCATAAGCAGCGAAAATGGAGTTATAGATCTTACTTCTATACACAGTGAAAAATAATCTAACTTTCATTTAAATAGCTGCTTCATATTTGAAGTTTTTGGGACAAGAGATTATTTGCTTAACAATTGTAAAAATAAAGATTCCAATTATTTTTGGTGATAATTATTTGTGCATAATTGTTTTGAAATTACAAATGCAAACAATGTAATACAATTGCAATTTTTAAGAAACTGAGACTGAACACAATGAAACTTTACAAATCTTATTGCCATGAATAGTGAAAAACACCGAAGATAACTCAAAGCAAGTGTCCAAACTAAGTCAAGCAAGGCGGATGACATATCAATATTGGAAATCTAATCACTATCTAATATTTGCTATTATTTATTATTTGTTAGTTTTAATTCTGATGTACCTTGCCGTCCCCTTTTGGATTGATATATACAACATAATGCCCCCCATGGTTATCTCCGCTATGTACAAGGACTGCATGTAGAACATAGTTTGCTGGCGTCTTCTCCTTCTTCTGCAGGTATTCATCCAGGCAGAGTCGCTCAGGGAACTCAAACCTGCAAACAAAATATTCATTTACAAATTCAATACCATAGAGACAATTCACACACATCCTATGTAACAAGAAGGCAATGTTTCTAGGTTCTCATATAATTGATAAAAGGAGATATTTAAGTCGCCCTCAATGCTATTCTATTGTATAAAGTCATACATCTATTTCTTAATGAATTCTTTTAGGAAGCATGTGCACACCAAGGTCTAAGAACTGCAGTGTTCTTTGCTAAGAGGCAAGACATAACCTCTAGTCATAGAAACAAATATATTGAAATTTTGATGAATATTCTTTGAGACGAGCAAATCATTTGTCATTGATCTTGATGTCCAAGAGCTTTTGAAAAATATCTTTATGACAGGTGGTAAACATACCTTCAATTAATTTTATTCATAAATATCTTTTCGACTGTGGTCTACAACATATCCCTTATTTTGATGTCTACTTTTTTAACCCTAAGAAACAAATGACAAATACCTTAAAAGCCTGATTTCAGTCTTACAGGAAGAGGCTACAGGCACCTTATTTGAGATGCTGTCAACATACCTGTCATTGATTTTGATGTTGGCGTCGGTGACAGGGTCGTACATGAACCTCATGAGGTGTAGGTGGAGCACTGGGGGGTACTGGAGGAACACAACCCCCTTCTCGGACTCCTGCAGGTCACAAGAACACTTTGTTGATTAGCAATCAGCGGAATTAATCAATTCTCACAAAAACACCACTTCAATTTTTACATAAGGATACATTATATACTTCATTATTTGACATCTGAGTTGTTCTTTACTACAGTGCTTTGAGCAAGATATATAGAGTGGATATAGCACTATATATGTTGTCTATGACTACTTTGTTTTAAGGTAAATTAGAGTAAATCCAATCCAAAAATAAACTTAATCAATTTTGTCTGGCCTCAATATCAATGATATATTACAAACAGTGAAACAATCAATTTTATTCCGTACTGACCTGAAGCCCATACTCCCCAGCATCATATTTGTTGTCCCCGTCCAACGTCTCCACTGTGATGTATTCCTTGAACGACTCGTGCACTGTGACAAGAAGTAAGTAAAATAGTGTAAAGTACTGTGAAGCACTGCTTAGGCAATTTAGCTATTAGCGATGAAGTACATAAAGTTTTAGTTTTATTTCTTTAAGTTTTCCCAAGAAAAAATTAGTTTATGTCCAATGTATAACCTACAGAAGGTCAAACATCTCATAACTCAATCTGAATATCCGTAATTGTAGAAAAGATTTTAAAGTACATAGCAAAAACTGTTATGAACACCTTTATCCATTTGTGATAGGAAAATTGATTTGAGATGCTAAATCTACACCCCCCTTGATAGCTGATTAAGCCTGACTCACCACTCTTCTTTCCCTTGACATTCAGCTGGATATCAAAGAAAGTCTCTGTCTTCTGTGATCCGTAGTCTACATGCTTGCACTTGATATATGACTGAAACATCATCATCACACTCATCAATATAGATTCAATATTTTTCAAAATGGACCATATTCTTTTATGTTTATGACTAATGCACTACTTACGATTATTATAAACTTTCTAACTCTCGCTGAGATAATCATGGAATTTGTCAAGGAAAGATGATATTCTGGGGTTATCAAATCTTTAGAGTAAATAAAACAACAATTACCCTTCTTAAGAATATGTTGGCACAAAAGATAAGCAAACCAACCTTTAACCCTGATTTATTTTACAACACAAGACAAAATTCTATTCCTCAAAAGAAAGTATATACTTTTTGTAAATAAGTTCAACAAATGACAGATATTTTGCAAACTACTTACCAACATTTTCCCTTCGAAGAGTTTTGGTATTGTGCCTTCCACACACGTCCCTTTCATCTTGCTCTCCATGTTGTCCACCAGCTGGAAGCAGAACATTAATTGATGAAAGGCAGTGTAACAACCAACTAGCTAACCACCTATAATATTTTGTCAAAATGTGCAACCTAATCAACAAATGTAGATTATAGAATAACGTTATTTCTGTGATGTTGCAGAAAATTCAACCTTTAATTAATACCTATACACAAAAGATTTAAGTTAAGAGCAATGGATGTGAAGAAGGTAACAAATGTGAGCTAAATTCATATTTTTATTGGAACCAGGTTCCAACTTAGCCAAGTAAATCAGTGTGTATTATTGAATAATGATAAGGTAGAAACCACACAGGTGGGTCTCAAATACCTAGAGTAGACCAATTGGGAATATGTAGAGATTATCATCTGAGGAAGTGTGTCATATGACTAACAGAAGTGAGTATGAATTTTATTATTACCAGAGCGAGGGTCATACACAAATTTGCACAGCATTCATATGACACACTTCGGAGTGCAATAGTTTTTCTCACTGACCATTCCATTTTACTATCTCAATGGTGGTATGACGTCACAAGCGAGAAATACGAGAACTCGCGCTACAACAGCCATTGCTTGACTAATATGATATGTCCACATGTGCTCAAATAGAAACTATGTCACTTCTTATTTTCAACCCTATGTGTAATAAACCATGAATATATATACTCACCACCCTACATAGTTCCTGCACATCATGTTGCATAAAGGAATCTAATGTTTCCCACCTGAAATGAAGCAAATGTTATAGTTAAATTGTTTCTGCAGCCATTCTAATTTTTGCAGATAATTCTGTTTCAACAGATTCAACAGATCATATTTAACGTCAAACTTCTATCATCATACATCTATGGCTAAAATTCAGAACTTTTGAAAAAACTGTTCCAAAATATTTTTCGACCTTAACAAATCTTATTTAACCTCAATTTTCAGAATTAACCATCTTGGTCACCATATTTCTATATTTTCATACAATATGTACATTTCCTCTAATGTCATATGGATTTTTGATGAAAAAAAAAAAGAGAAAAATTTTCTTGTAATGTTTTAGGCCAAATCCCTTATAAAACATTCTCAGAGTCAGGCAACAACTGCCAGCACTGACCATACAAACAACCTACCCACTCAGCCACCAGACTCTTGTTAGACTTACCCAAAAGACTTGGTGAGTTTCTTTGTGCCTACAGGTTTATCACTGAACTGGAGTTCGTAGAAGACTCTCTGGAGAGCCAGGGGGACACTCTTGGAGCTGTCGTCACTCTCCGTGGGCATCATGTACACAGCCTGGGGGCACAGGGAGGGAATATGTAGCTTAACAGGCTATGGATACAGGACATAATGAAAATGACAAGAAGGCATCAAAGTTGTTTAGCTGTCTAGAGTTCTATTGATTTTCTAATTCTTTATTGCAAGATTGTTTCAGTGTAGATACCAATAGATGCAGAAGAAATTAAAACCTTTGTCTTTGCTATCTATAATGGCATATTCAATTCCTAATTGCAAATTAAGACGGGCAAGTGAAAAAGGCTAACACCCAACAGCAAGTATAACAGTATTACATTGAGTAGATAAACAGGGACAGCATTTGTTCACTATCAAAATCTATAGAGGTTGCTCCCGGCCCTTCATACGAATCCACTAAAGGATCGAGACTGATACACTAATTCAACAGCATTAAAGAGGAATAGGGTGGATCCACCAAACGTAAGAACAACCATAGGGCATCTTCAAGGAATTTATTTGAAAATTTCTTGATGATGCCCCACTCCTTCCTATATCTGGTGGATAACTGATAAACAGTAACGAAAAAGGTTCTAGTTTGAGCCTCGTCTAAGTTTGACTGACCCTCCTGAGTTTGTTGGTGAAGAAGAGAGTCTGTAGCAGTGAGTTCATGTAGCACGTTGCTCCCTGGTTCTTCAAGCCAACAAACCCTGTGTGCTTCTTGGAGTCCCAGCTGTAACACAAATTTCATCAATAAATGTCTACCTCCATTAGTTTTGCAACTGAAATTTACAACTGAAATTTTGCATCCTGTCTCAGGGTACGAACGTTACGCTAACTCCACTAATCTGTACCTTGGGCTCAGAAGCTAGATTTGCTCGCACGGGCCAACTTGGGATATAGCCAATCAAATCTTTTTCTAGCCACCTTCTCGATAAAATTTCAACAAGAAAAAGTCGGCCCACGCCAACGAATCCAGCTTCTGAGCCCAGGGTACAGATTAGTTCAATTTGCGTAACATTCGTACCCTGAGACAGGATGTTAATATTGAGGCTGGTTGATAACCTTATTTCATTTTCATAATAGTAAACTACAGACTGGTTATCACTAAAACTGTAAAACATTGTTATTGTTTCAAATACTAAATGAAGTTATAGAATATTTATGAAGCATGGACATAAAACGATTACAAGTTATTTGCCCTGGTAAACAATTTACAAAAGCAAGTTATCATGAAGTCATTAATTAGATAATCCACTATAAATTATTTTTAAAATGTGTGAAAGTGCACTATGAGAGAAGAATCCTTGTTGCAATTGGTACGGTTGCTATGGATAGTAGTACGGTTGCTATGGATAGTAGTCCGGTTGCTATGGATACATACCTAACTCCATGAGGAGCATCAGCAGTGACATGAACCTCGAGCGTGACCCTGTCGTCCTTCACATACCCTTTGTCTGGATCTAACAGCTCCTGCAGTCATGTGAATAGACATGAAAAACAATCTCTTAGAATATTAGATCTTTTGGCAAACTTTCTCTATTTAACACCTTTTACATATATTAGTAAGACAGGATTGTGGCCACCTTCCCACCATATTTATACCTTTTACATATATTTGAGCTCAGAGCAGTGATATAAAGATTTCATCATTTCATATTGTTTTATACTAACATCACTGTTGCTTTTTGAAGTAAATGAAGACAAACTTCCTCAGGATTGAACTGTTTAGAGGCAATTTCATTTTCATTAGTATTCAGATAATCAATTAACCAGATTTTATACCTTTGAAAATAAAATTAATTTATGTATGATTAAAAGGAAAGTAAAGTCACTTACCGCCCATGATATAAAATGACTAAATCCCCAATCGTTCTCTTTGCAATAAAATAAATGTTGAATTTCTGAAAAAGAATGACATATGATATCTTAGGAAAAATATGAATTCAGCATGCAAGAAATCAATGACTACTATAATCATGTCAGTTTTCATGAGGATTAGGGGAATCAAGATTAACAATTTAAGGCATCAAGAGAGGGAATAAGATTGAAAACGCCAAAAAGCAGGACTAAGCAACAAATAAGTTTAGAACTAGATTAGCGTTTGCGGGATACCGCAAAAGCAGAGCAGCCCCGGAACTTTGGGTTTCGCCTTACCCTGTTCCGCCTTTTACAGGCCTCACCAAATTGGGAATTTTCTCGTGACCTTGACCTTTGACACTCAAGGTCACACAATCAATGAACACATTTCATTGAGTATAACATTATTGTAATGAAATAAAGTGTTAAAAATTAAGTTTATCCATTTTCTCCATATATGTTGACCTTGCTGTGACCTTGACCTTCGACAGTTAGTACCCAAAACTTTTTTAAAATGTTGTACTTCTCAAGAGATAATATATACAAAATCTAAACTTCATAGCACAAAAACTTTTTAAGTTATTGTGTTTACAAGGAATTGCAATAACTCATATCTCATGACCTTGACTTTGACCTTCAAGGTCACACAATAATTGAACACTTTTTATTGAGTATAACAATCATGTATTGATTAAAAGTGATCATAGTTAAAATTAAGCATTTTCGCTAAACCATGCTTAAGTCATGACCTTGCTGTGACCTTGACCTTTGACAGATTGTAGCCGAAACCTTTTCAATTTTTTTTACTTTTCCAAAGATGATATACACCAAGTAAGAGCTTCATAGCACAAAAACTTTTTAAGTTACCGTGTTTACAAAGAATTTTGTGGTGATTTTATAACTCGTGACCTTGACCTTTGAACTTGAAAGTGAACATGTCATAATGATTCCCTGGAAGTATTAACATTTAGACATGTTCATGAGTTCTGAAAAGCTAAATGGGATAAAGTAATACCCAAATTTAGTGCATTTTGTAATAACTCATATCTCATGACCTTGACCTTTGACCTTCAAGGTCACACAATCATTGAACACTTTTTATTGAGTATAACAATCATGTATTGATTAAAAGTGTTCATAGTTAAAATAAAGCATTTTCGCTAAAACATGCTTACGTCATGACCTTGCTGTGACCTTGACCTTTGACGGATTGTAGCCAAAACCTTTTCAAAATTTTTTACTTTTCCAAGGATGATATATACCAAGTTAGAGCTTCATAGCACAAAAACTTTTCAAGTTATCGCGTTTACAAGGAATTCTTAGAGTGAATACATAGCTCGTGACCTTGACCTTTGACCTTGAAAGTGAACGTGTCAAAATCGTTCCCCCGAGGTATGAGTAGTAAGGTATGAATAAGAGTTCTGGAAAGCTTAGTGGAAAAAAGTTATAGCTAGTAGTACGAGTGCGGCGGCGGCGATGGAAACTTCACAAAAACTGATAGCAGCCCCGTCCTTAGACGGGGCTGCTAATTACATGGGACACTTGTGTCCGAAATAAATTGTACCTAAATACTTGTGGGCTATAAATTAAGTTACGATCTCAACTGAAGCAAAGACAACACATCATGATGAAAATTTGAAGCAGTGCATGTCATCTAAGGATTGTCATCTTGACGTTACAATAATCAGAAATAGTAGACAAAGAACTTACTTCTACTGAAGAGTTCCCCTTCTGGTTTCTGTGGTAGGATTCTCAACTCTGCTGTAGCGTGGCACGACCAAGACCTGCAACATGGTTACATTAAGGTAGAACACATCATTGTGACATGTTGTCTAAAGAAGAAACTACAGGAACCTGCAAAATCATGCCTTTTGTTAATAAGGCATAATTTTTATCAAAAACATGCAGAGTTGCAAGTGGTCCATCAAATAAACATAAGAAAACCTTATCTGTTTTCATCTGATTTCTTAAACCTTAACTCAAACCTTTCATACATTGTAAAATGTTTCAAATTTCCGTAAAATCGTAGAGAGTCTGAGACTATTTAAAATATTTATTATAAAATCCTGTAATCCTAAAAGTTGTACCTGCATAACAAGGTCTACTTACGACGATTCTGTGTCAGCATTGCACTGTAGGAAGAAGCCAAGGCTCTTCTGTCGCTCTGCATTTGCATTATTGCGAGGCATCGCCATTATCTTCCTGAAATGGGACAAAGGTGGGGTAAATAATAAACAGAACATCCCAAACCATATGACACCTCATATCAGTCATACATATTACTTTGAAGAGTTTTGGGTGAAATCAAAATGCTATTTTCTTATTTAAGTTTGTTTAGGTGGAATACATTGAGGAAGTATCAAATACAGGTCTCCTAATTCAGACAGCAAGAAGTAACCAGATAAATGTTAAAGCAAGGGCTATTCAACAACGCAGATAATGTACTATTTCAATGTGTGCAAAGTCAAAAATAACAAAATCATGGCATATTCTAAAAAAATATTCATCATTATGCCTTTCTATTTATGTACTGCAGTCTTATAAAGTATGAGAAGTCTAATAAATGCTCTCGCATAAATCACCTTTTCAAAACCTCACAGTTGTCAATTATAATACAATTTGCTAACACTCTCAAAATCAGAAATCATTTCAAATTGGGCGAGACATATCAAGCACCATGTATAAAATAGGAGGGAAGAAAGGTGTACAGAGCAAAAATCCGATGAAATTCTTTGTCCTCAGTGTTAGAGAAGAGACCTTTTGTAATAGTGCATTAAAGGCAAATAGACAAATGCTGCAATGATATACTGTCATGAGAGAGTCAATGCAGTGATTATTCTGGCAGACAAGGTAGCTACTGACCATGGAAGATTGCGAACCATGCAGGGCGGACTGAGAGCGGTGTCTTTCAGCTTACTGATGTTCTCCACAGTATATCGGAACGACGCCTCCGCTCGACTCTCATCTGAAACAAATAATTCACTGGTTTAACTTTAATTAATATATTTTCCTTCCATGCGCTTTCATTTCATTCATTGACAACAACAGAATTGTCCTTTCTTAAGTAAATAAACAGTATGTGACCAGGTATAAGCTGATCCCACCTATAAGCCAAGTCTTAGCCGACCCCCTTTCTCAACCCCCCAAATTCCAGTCAATACCTAGTCTCTCATTTATAGGCCGACCCCCCTCCATGCAGCTCTATTTTGCTGATTTTAAGTCGATGTGATGCGAGTTGCATTGAAACTGAAAGCTCCTGAATCATCAAATGACAAAAGACAAATATTTTTTTAAAAGGGTATAAAAGAAATTATAAGTGTTCACTTACAGTGTTTGTTGTTTGTTTTAATCATATTACATATTATTCTCGACAAATTGTTAACGAATGACAGTCACCAACCTTTGGTGCATGAAGTGTTAACTGGAAATGAGATATTTGTTACAAGCCTTTTCATTGGCTAAGTTAGTTAGGTCAACCAATCAGCAAGTCTGTTTAAAAACTATGTATGAAACATAAATGTGGTCATAATAATCTCATGACAACATTTTGTCGATACAATATTGAATATGTAAATATACCAGAATTTCTTAAACGTTTTCTATATTTTACTTTTTCAAAATTAACATGCAGGTATTTGAAACATTTATGTATATAAAACTCGAAGAATTACAATCAGAAATATAACCATGATCACAAAAGTTTATGAGGAATGTTATTTGTCGTCACGAAATTACGATTGAGTGTATCCTTGACAAAGATTTGATTGAATTTCGATAAAATATGATAAATAAGTTTGGACACATTTCTTATCAAACCTATAAAATGGACAACAAGCCTTTTAAAGTGATAATTCATGATAATATTTTGAAAATCGGGTTTCAATTTCCGATGGTTGGTCAATCTGCTAAATATCTAATAGTACCCGAAGGTTGCTTGAATCCCCATATTAATATATCAATATATATTTTTAAACTTCTCTTGGTATATTTTCATGAAAACCAACAACAAGATAAAAGTATTTTTATTTTACAAGTTCAATATAGAAATGACCTTGATGATTGTGCTAACTCGCTGTTGTGCTTGGTCTCACTCATCTGCTTCATATATCCCAGGTATAAGCCGACCCCCCTCTTTGACCCCCTAATTTCTGGTAACAAATTCTCGACTTATACCTGGTCATATACGGTACTTCAAAACCAGTCTGATGTGACAAGAAACAACTTGTTTGTTATAAAAGGAACATAAATGGAATAATAAGTATCAAGTCACACAGCATTAGTATATTTAATATGAAATGCAGGGAATCCCTGTTAATGTTAGCTGTGTTCTGATTGACCAAAAACAGAACAGAGAGCCAATCATAAATCAATGTCATCAGATTTTCTAATATAAGGAAATCATAAGAAATACAAGCTTGAATCTGGTTGATAGCATCCAATCATAACAGATTATCATTATGATTGACTTTTGATGAATTTGTACATGATGTCTTATCTGAAAACTCATTGGAACTTCATGAAGCCAGTTTTTATTAACTTTTAGTGATATAGATGCATTTAATGTTCATGATTGATAAGGAGAACAACTTGAAAATTTAATCAGACAATGACCGAAAGTCGACAATAATCTGAATCCCTGTATAATTGTGTGATGATAAATTTTGTGAGGGCAGCTCATTTGAAACATTCAAGTACCTATCATTTCATTGACAAAATCATAACCATGAGCAACCTATAATGTTACCTATTTAATAATAATTTCGCACTACAAACACCTTACTGTTATTTTGGACAGCCCGAACTCTTACAGGGCTTGTACACTTGAAGCGACACACATTCCATGATCATAGTTTTTCAATGGTAATGTAAAATAATTTCATGACAAAGGGAACAAGTACATGAACACCACAAAATTTGGAATAACTATTATCTCGACTTGCACAGCAATGTCGGCTTACCATTGGTCAAAACCGGTCACGTGCCGTAGGTATATTTAGCTATGTCAAACTGGGCCACGCGCTCCCCTAGTAACAAACAACGACGGAGTCAAGAGTTATCTCCCTTGCCCTTTGTTCGGTAAACAAAGGCTACGCTACGCTCGATTGCTGTAACGTCATGTATGCTTGGTGAATTCCCCTACCTGCTAAAGTCATCCTTATGTAATAACTTTAAAGGTATAAGTAAAATGGATGTTCTTCAAATCAAAGTTTGGTACAGCTAAAATACATTAGCAAGTCATACGGCATCTCAACGGCATTTTGACCCGCTCACTCGCAGCAAGAATGGCTTTCGGCGAGCTCAAGATTCAAATCACGCAAACAGAAAGCCGATCTATGAACATCAGTTAAGTTAAAAGTGACCGCTTTTTGTTTATTTTACTCTCAAACCAACCTGTACATTCTGCTTTGATGCCTGTCTTATCTATAACTCCAACACTATCAAACTCGCTCGGCCCTACTCGACAGTCAGTCATGACAGTAACGGGGCTTCTACGACCGCTTCAAATCGAATGTGGTGCGAATGCACGAGGTCACGTGACCAAACAATCAAAATATAGGAATGCCCGCATTGCTCGGTATTTTGATTTTTTTGCGTTAATCCTTAATTTCCGTCTAGTACCGTGCGCTCCGCTTCGGTACTAGACCATACTTTTAGTCATTGACACGATGGTTTAAAAATTATATTTGTAAATACCTTAATAAAAGAGTAACACTGATCTGATCAGACGCCATTTTGGCAAATCTCATCTTTCAAGCCAATTTTAAAGCATTTAGAAAAGGTGCTCGTCGAGATAAATTCGTTACCATGTGTCCGCGAGTTTGATATGGAGATTTATCATGTGTCCGAGTTAAATATCAAACTCGAACTTCGTTCTCGTTTGATATTTAACTCGGACACATGATAAATCTCCATATCAAACTCGCGAACACATGGTAACTTATAATAACTATGCTTAATATAATCTTTGAGTAATTTGCTTGTCACCTGCAAAGGTTCATTAACTGGATGTACATATTACAAGATCTTATCAACTGATTCACCACTTGTTCCTTGCATAGCATTACGGAAAAGTAAATAGATACTCTTTATACTCAGTAGTTATGAAATTGTGTACTATCACTTCAATGTCAGGTGTAACTTGATAATGCCATGGTCCCTTAACTGATATTAAAAATTTAAAAGGCCATTTCTTACGCTACAAGTTTAAAATCTGCTTGCAAACTTTGGATAAACTTCAAAGACATTTATATCTATAGACAACTGATAAAAACCTAATCCCAAGAAAGAATACCCCTCAGTTATTGACACAAGTTTCAAGCAGGGATAGGAAAGGCAGGGGCCATGGGTCATTTTGCTTAATAGATGAAAAATGGTCCTTTACATTTTATTAAGTTTCATATTGCTAGAAGGGCAATTGCCCATTTATTATGCAGAAATACTTTTAAAGCCTGAAGATTGTTTACAAAATCCCTGGTCAAGTGCCATATAGCAGGTCAATAGAAATTTCCCTACATAAGGTCAAGATGTCAAAAATGAAACAATTCAATGCCTCTATTGATTATACAGTCTACGAGTAGTTTAAGGTTACAGATGCAGGGTATCTAAAACAACTGTAACATACATCCCAGCCTTCAAAAAGGTTAAAACGAGAATTTCCTGATAGCTGAGAATATTAACCTGTCAGAATGAAACTATAAATTTTCCAAAAAAAATTACGTCACTATAAGCTTTATTTGAAAACTTTAGCAACTAATTGCCCTTCAACATGCAACTACAGTCTCTACAATCAAACAATTATTTGCCAAGACTTTAAAAATTATGAATATTTGTTGAAATATCTCTTTGGTTGCAGTTGGCTTTAGGGGCTGTAACCAAACTAAAAAAATACTCAATTTCATTGTGACTTTACCTTTTACATCTCAACTCCTGGCTTTAAGGTTATAAGTCATTTATAGTCGGTTATCAGAAAATCTTCATTTGATTCATTTTGAAAGAATAGACTGCATTTGATGCA
The DNA here is from genome assembly GCA_916613615.1 of Steromphala cineraria. Lineage (NCBI taxonomy): Eukaryota > Metazoa > Mollusca > Gastropoda > Trochida > Trochidae > Steromphala > Steromphala cineraria. The sequence goes on from OU744721.1 coordinate 14,102,270, forward strand.
TTGATGTTTTAGATAGCCCGTCATTGAGATCATTCAATTACTCTTATGACGAATGTATGACAAAAAATAGTTGATTCTTATTATACAAAACAGAGCAAGGAACCACAAGCTAATTCATAAATTGTTGATTTTTTATACATGATCAATGAAATACATTTAGCGTTATCTAAGACAATTATTCACTATCACGTGACTTTAAGTAAACAAGAAAAACAGGCTAACTCAACATGTGTTCCAACATGTTAATAATGTCTTACTCTGATCAAGGCTAAAATAAGGATTACTCATCACTATAAATAGAAACTTTCCTGTCTGACAGGCTTGAAAAAGTGTTTGTTTTCCCTACAAATTACAATTATGGAAATCTCGCTCTCGGCAATAGATAGTGGGGTTAAAAAGCTAATTGCTTGAGCTGTTGAATGGCCAATTCCTTAGTTATTGATAACTTCATAACAACACTTGATGTGATATTTGCTGCAGGGAATACAACAGCAGCTAGAGTGTGAACATAAAATGTGACATGTGAATAATGAAAGCAAAACAGCAAAACTTCCACTTCCCTCTCTTATTGTTGCAGAAATAACTTATACATAGAGACAGTAGAAAATATTTATTAACTCTATTGACCAAAATCATATTTGGAATACAAGATCTTGGATCAATAATCTTGTCTCAATGTATTAGTCTCTCGAGAAGAAAGCTTTTAAAACTTCATCTAATAAGGGTCCCTGATTGGTTATGGCAGTCTAACTAACAGGAACAAATTCATTAAACGTGATCAGGAGCGTGTGGAGTTTTTTTCTGGTTTAACATCAGCTCAGTAAATTCACTGAATTCAGGACATCAAGTCAAATTTTAGACATTCGTTCTTCCCTTTACTACAACAATTCTGAAGACCTTTAGTAATGATATGGTTTCATAGAAATTCATCAAATTTTCAGCTGAAAAATGGGATATGATTTGCAAAATATAACATAAGTTCTTTAACATGAGCTACACTTTGATTATTACTTTTATTACCTACGAGGGCAGTCATATCGAGGTGCATATTTTTCAAATGATTCCCTATCACGGTTCACCTATGATGTAACAATCTATACGGGTCAGTGGCAGCTAGTCCGCCTATGCTAAGAAGGAGGTTTTCAGTAATTTCTTTAATTTTTGGAATGTCTTAATAAAAGGAATAATCATATTCGTTACCATGACATACTCCCACTCAGGAAAAACTTGAATTTAGCCGCTCATGTCGTAAACATAGTATGTCATGGACAGTCATATAACATCCTTTTTTTTAGTATGCATTTTGTAAAATTTATTGCACTGATATAATGGCATTTGTTTCTTCACTGACACTGATATTAGACTGAGCTTTAATTTCACTCAACAAATGCTTTCCAGGCCACCATCCAGCCTAAATTTATTGTTCTCAATTATAGCTTGAAACAGATTAACACTACATAAATGTTTCATTGACAAAAGCTATAGATCTGACACATTGGTTTGATTAGAAATTAAATCCCTTTTCAATTTCTTACGAAAATTGTTTTCAGGGCCACTGATAATTAATTATCTCCATGGCAAACTTTTTATGTAAAAGCATTTACATTGTAACATTGGTCCATTACTAAGGATAAAGCAACACCAGCATATCAAGTTAGGAGAGTTATATTGTCACAATGGACCGGGTATCAATTACATACACATTTAGCTCCTTACTCTTAGATAAGGGATCATCCCTTCTTACTTTGAGGGTTAGAAATTAGTACAGAAAATATATCATTATCGTTTATTATAAGACTATTACAATTGTCATAATTACAAACATATTTTACTTTTCACGTTCGAATATATATGAATGTCTGTGTGCCAAATCCCTAATCCCAATCGCTTCCCCAAAACCCACCCTGATATAAAACCCTATCAATACCACCTATCACAGTGACACGGTGACGGTGACGGTGACACCCTAGAGTGAAGCTCTCACTGTTGGTCAGGTAATACCTCTTCGGACTAATCAAGTTACCCGAATGTATAACTCCTACGACTAGAACCCATCATCTAACACTGATTAATACGGCCACCATATGCATCCTCAAACCTATTCTAAGCATCTCATCTAAACCAAAATGATAAAATAGAACTCCCAGCAGGGACTTGGTCAATAAATGTAGATAGAGCATGTTGAGACAAGATCACCTCAGAGAAAAGATTGACGTTGACACGCGTATGTCTTGGACACTGCTGTGACAACAGTTGTTCTACAAACATTTCCATCTAAACTACCATCATATTGATTTCTCCTGGCTTTGTCTACAAGAAAAACCAAACCTATCCTCCATAAATGATGCACAGGACTTTTACTTTACATATGAGACACTTACAATGGATAATGACGTTTGTAATGAAAATTTAACCATTACTGTAGACAATTATTCACACATTCTCTCACATAACATTATAACTTGAATATCACTATGGAAGTTCATGAATAAAATGAAAAAAAAATAACTACAGTTGACCAAGCTAAATTATCTACTGTGTAACAAAAATTACTTCTCCTTTATTGACGTTATGTGACCTCATTCACATGAAATCATACCCTCATAAAACATGTTTTCTGCTAATATTGATTTAAAACGATCTACACACAATCTCACAATAGGTATCCATTCAACAGTGAACTATGATATCATGCGCTTACAAGCGCGTAATTTTTTTGACAAAGTGAGCTTTGATATGGATATAGGTAAATGCAAGTTATACACACAAATAACAGAACTCCCATTACATTAACATGACATGTATCTCAATTACATACCGTCTTTAAAACCACCGCTACTTAAAAATTTTCTCTCTTGGCTTAAATGGCTTTGCTGGGTCATTGTATAATATAGAATCTGCTGTAAAGACCCAACATGCTATGGTCACGACTTGACTTACTGGACACGATTGAGCTTCAAATTAACATAATTAGTCAGAAAATATTTGCTTACATTAGATGGATTCAAATAACTGAGAGCATTAAGCAAAACAACGGACAATAAAATGGTTCCCTGCTAATTTGTGTATTACTATATTAAATCCCATAACATATATAGCAATGAGCATACATTAATTGAGAGATTCATATAGAATTCATTACAAAGATATCTGCTTTCATTTCATTAATCTTGATCCTGAAATGCGATGAGCTTGGCAAAGATAAGAATTTTTTATGCTGATATGGATCTTATCTTGGCTGAATATACAGTTTTGTGTTCTGATTTGTTAAATCATATGTTGAATGACCACATTTTGGAACTGAATTTAAATGATATGCCTGATGGACATTTGCTGTAGAAGTTGGATACTCCAATCAATAGAAACAATTTTCATCACTTTGGCAATTTGACAAGTGAGGTATGGTGTACAAAAATAACACCATTGAAATTGTTAACCTCACATTATTTTGCATTGTATGTTACTAACGATTTTAGGGGGTAGCAATAATTGCTACTTGGTTGAATCACAGGCAGCAAATGTACTTTTTGTGGTAGCAACAGCATTTTTAATAGTAATCAGCAAGAAACTTTAAGAAAATAATCAATATTTTGTAAAATCATGTCCTTGTTAACTTATAACATTAAAACCTTTAGACGATATGTCACTTTTTTGTAAAGCATCATCTATCTTTGTATATATATATTCATGAACCTTGTATGCTGCAGTGTGCAGCCTGATTGTAATTGAGTTTGGTTCAGTTCAAACGATAAACACCAGAAAATTAAAATAGTAAAATATTACTATTGGTTTGCTGATAAGCAAAAGTGCACAATAATTAAGAAATAAAGTAGCCCTAACAATCATATGTTTTGCAATAAAGTTCAGTTTTGCCAATAATCAAATAAATACAGACACTTTGCACACTTTTCAAAGTGAAACATTTTCATGTCGGTGTACAGACACAACACCACAACAAACAACAGGTGAGCAATGACAAAAAGATGAGAAGAATAAACAAGATGTGTTTGTGAAACACGAATGCCCCCGGATGCATCCTGCTCGCTGTGTCAAGGTCAAGGTTGCAAGGTCAAATGTCATGGTGTCATCTGAAAGGTCTCATCACAAGGGATCCATATGTCAAGTATCAAAGACCTAGCTCTGACCAATCAAAAGTTATGACCAAGGTTAAAGTTTTTGTGGACAAACGGACAGACGGACCGACAGGTGAAAAACAATATACCCCCGGAATCTCCGATTCGGGGGCATAAAAATACTCAATTTAATTCTGATTTTACATGACAAAAAGATGAGAAGAAAAAGAATGAAAACTTGATGTGGATCAAGCCTGTGAGCCCTGATGAGCTTAATTACTATTGTAGAAAATCTATTTAATATCAACACAGTCCGATTAAAATCGCCAGTTATCAGAGGAATACAAGTTTCAGAATATTGGGATACAAACTTGTTCCATCAGAAATTTCCTAGCCACATAATCTGGCAGCAGCCCTGTGTCACATATTTACCAAGTCATTAGTGGTCCATAGTGGACCAATCAAATTATGTTCAAAAGTAGAATGAAACTAGATTAGCGTTTTCGGGATACCGCAAAAGCAGAGCAGCCCCGGAACTTTGGGTTTCGCCTTACCCTGTTCCGCTTTTTACAGGCCTCACCAAATTGGGAATTTTCTCGTGACCTTGACATTTGACACTCAAGGTCACACAATCAATGAACACATTTCATTGAGTATAACATTATTGTAATGAAATAAAGTGTTAAAAATTAAATTAATCCATTTTCTCCATATATGTTTACCTTGCTGTGACCTTGACCTTTGACAGTTAGTACCCAAAACTTGGTCCTTAGACGGGGCTGCTAATGACCATCAAGATTCATGGGTCCATGGGAGTTTCTTACCCAAAGCTAATGACATTAAATGAATTTGCTGAAGGCTTAGAGATTTTCTATCCAAGTATCAGAACAAGCAATCAATGGACCTGCTGTCAGACTGTTTGGAGGGGAAACCTCTGATGGAACAAGTTCATTCATATCGAGTCAACATTTTGAACCTTTAATCCTTGAGACACAGACAATTTAAGTCAGAATTTAAGTATTACTAATAACAATCTACTTTCCCCTACTAACAATTGACACATTCCAAAACATATCATTAACAATGAACTACTCAGCCACAATGCCAGGTATAAAACAAAGCCAAAATGATATTATCTTCACTCTTCAGCATGTTGAAAAATAAATGGGTAAAATGGTTCACAACTACAGTTGAACAACAGTTTTTTGCTTTTACATCAAGGTGTAATTTCAGTTCATACCAGATAATATATTTCACATCATTAACTTTCAGTCTTTGTTGAAATTCATAACTTTTTCAAACTTAACTGTCACATTAATTGTATAATGTTGTGATGTAATATAGTGTATGCTTGGTTCTGTACCAAACCAAAATATACAAAACCGAGGTCTCTGTACTGCAATATACATGTATTGAACAGAAGCTGAAGCATACCATTTCACCAATACAGCTGCCAATGTTCTTATTTGATGATGTGCATGAAGGGATGTCACGATACAGGTACCTCACAATACGATACATATCACGATGCAATAAATGCGGCATTTTTACGGTGAGATACAAATTCACAGATCTAAATTTAATATTTAAACACAGAAACAAGTCAACTTTTTTATGAAAAAGTCATTTAATCCTCTGTTTTCCAACTTAAACATGAACAGAAGGACATCTCTTGATTTCTTGATTCGATATTTACAAAAAAAGTTTGACGATATTCATCAAAACTTGTATCATGAATCATGATACACTGTAACTGTATCGTGTATTGTATCATGAACTGTATCACGATGATGCATCGGTGTATCGTGACATCCCTATGTGCATGTCTTAATCAATTATCCAGAAAAAAAACCCCATAAAATTATATTTCCAAATCCTACCCTCTTCCATCTCTTCCTCTTGGTTTGTGGCCCCCATTTCTTGCACATCGCCATTGACAACACCACCATTGCTGTCGGCTCCATGCTGACTGTCGTCTACAAAACAAAAATACATATTAGCTTTCATTTTAAAAGTGCATAAAATGCAAAACATCATGATATTAAATATGATGAAAAAACACTAGTTCTAACCAAATAGAATTTTGCCATACATAAGGCAATACTGGCTTGTCAAATCATCAGAATGCCAAACAGACAAATGTGACAGAAACACAACTATTAACATCAATTTTGTGGTATTATTCATATTCATGTGTCCCATCTAAAATAGGGGGATATTGTTTTCATTTGCCCTTTTTTATGGGGATATTCTTCCTTCAATTGAATAGATATAGTTCATCAGGTTTGCAAAATTTGCAGACTTGTATTTTTTTTTCAATGTTAGAGCTAAGTGTAGTATAAATTACAAAGTCAATGATCCTTATTTGTCATGGATTCAGGACACACTAGTGTGGTGACTTCTTAATTGAATTACATGTATCTTGCAAAAGCACATTCAAAAGTAGTAAAAAGGTTAAAACTAAAGCTTGTGACCTCATTTGCCTCTATAAAAATCTTTAATTTTGCAAATCAGTCTTTCAAAGCACAGCATTTCACTGAAGGTTTAATAACATCATTGGAGGTGCGCTGCAATTAACCACAATTCCAAAAGGACTCTGGCCTTTAAAAGACAAAGTGATGAGAGATTGCCAAATGACAATAATCATATGATTGGGACTCAACAGATGAGTTCAGGTAGGCACTTTCTACATAGGGTAGATGTTGACTCTTGTGGCAAAATTGTAATCATTGAAAATAAAACTATCACATAAGCTTATATCGCATGAGCTTGGAAGTTTGTGAATTGCTGCTAAGTAATATTTCAGTCAGTAGTAGTGTTTTTCTAAGTGTGTATTATTATAATAACTTAAAGCAAAAGATGGCAATTTAGAAATACTTCCAGCAGTTGGTTGTGTAATATGTATACATGACATTTTTTCTTAGGAATCATTAAATACTGTTGTTTGTTCTAAACCACAAGTGTATCATTTTAAAACAACCTACATGCAGGTTGACATGAAATGAAAGATTATCAATTTGTACATTTTTTTATCAAATCTAATGAAAAGAAAAAGTTTTGAGTCCTGCCTTTTTATTTCCTTTTTCAAAGAAAATAAACTGCAGGTAACAGTCCCTTAGGAACCACTACCAAACACTTATAATTAAATCATTTCTCTCATAAAAATAGTTCTATTTTGATATACATACATTTACTTAAAGTAAAACTAATCATTTTCAAATCTATAAAAAGATTACAACTTGTTCCTACAGTAGGTAAACAAAAGTACACAACTCAAATGTCATTATCCATGCTGGTTGCTAATTTATGCAGTAGATAGTGTGGCATGTGTTGGGGATATTTCTTGTTATTGGCACCTCTAAATCCTTATGACTGCTATGGAAATACAAAGTTAACCAGTTTGAAATACTATATTTGCAGAGTAGCACCATAGCAAACCTCTCACAAAACGAAAAACATTGAAACAAGATTTGCCGCCAGGGAAGACTGTGGAGTAAACATACACACACCTCATGGCATGTCACTTCATTTCAAGCTTTGACCTTGTTTCAACATAATTGATACGAAACTGAACAACAAACATATTCAAAACTTAAAACAGACCCTCCTTTTGATCTGTATCCATTTCCTCATGATCGACTTGATTCTCCTCCTTGTCATTTACATGGTTCATTGTGCTGTTGTTCATATCATTAGGAGAAGTGACCGTACGTTGGCGATCTCGCCCTGTGATCGGAGGACTTCTTTGTGAGACGGTCACTTTCACGTGTTTGCTAGCGATTCGCCCAATGTCTGCAGATTTTGCCCCTTTAGCGGGGAAAACTGCTATACTTCAAAAACTGACAAATTTTGATTAAAATCCTGAGTGATGCACCCGGCTCCTAACAAAAATAAACAAGATGGCCGCCTCGTGCGGGAAGTCTGGGATCGCAGATATTTAAACGACTTGTTGCAAAATTAACTCACCGTCGGCAGGGGTGACTTTTGCGGTCATGATGTAGAACAACCCCTAAACCAACCCTTATGTGCTATGTTAAGACTAAAAAAAGGCCAAGGAATCAGATTTTCAGTTCCGTGTGACTTCGGCTATTTTCGTCAAATTTGAGGTGGTCATGCGCATGCGTCGAAGTCATATCCGGTGTTACGCGAAGACTGATTGTCTAGGCGGACTTGAAATATCTCTCTTATTTATTAGAAATTCACCGTTAAATAAGTACTTCCATGAAAAAGAATATATTTAGGACATAGTTAACTTTATAATGAATCCAGAGGAACACCAGGATTCGGATCAGCCGACCGAAAATTGGCTAAGTAACTTTGAGGACCAGTGTCTGGACGATCTCGAATCAGAACCAAACATGGAGGATAGACTCCAGGCTGAGAAAGAATACGCAGTTAAAAAATTATGGTTGACGTTTCAAAATTCGGCTACTGCCATTGCTCAACTGTATAAAGGTAATAATCATTATAATAATCCTCAATATTTCTCAGGTTGTGTTGAGTTAGTCGATATGGAAGTCAATTTATCCACAAATTAATTTTGCCCTCATTTGGTATCCTGCTTTAGGTAACACCACTACTAAGCCTTGAACCCACGGGTTATAATTTCAATTCAACCCCAAAGTAATTTATTTTCAAAGTTAGAAACCAGATGTGAAAGTTTAATCCTAAGTTAGTTTTGATATTTTGGCTATCCCCTCATTAAAAAGTCCATAATTTCTATTGGCAATGCCTGAAAATTAAAAATTCATGTTTCTTAGTTAATATTGATATGCTTAAATATACATGTTTTATTTATAAAGATAATGGCACTGATTGAGAATGACGAAACCTTAATTGAAACAAAATTCCTAACTTGCTTCAAATGGGTAATTTGGACAGGAGTTAAATTTGTCTTATCACAGTACTAGCTGTTCGGACAACAGTGTTTAAAATTAGCCAATGGACAGTAGAAATAATGCTGGGCGACTTATATTTACAGGAACTCCGAAGAGCTAGTTACATTTCATTGGAATTGCTTTTGAGTTATGAGTTTTAGAAATCCACTATTAAAGTCGCTACAACTGTGTACAACTAGTTTAGACCTAGGAGCTGTGTGTTTCTATCTAAAAGAGACATGGTGTCTTCAGATAACAAATCATTGAAATCCTTTTCCTTAAACCAAACATACAACCTATTTGACCAAAGCTCTTAAAATTTTAGAAAGTCACACAAAATGTTCCAGGAATGAATACGAGAGTCAGAGGTTGAAGAATTCACAAGTACAGTAGTTGTAAAAAAAAGTACCAGTAATTTGATTCCATGATTACATCAAAATTTAATTTAAGTGCAAATCTTTTAAACAAATACCTATTTTATGTCAACTACATGCTTAATTAAAACTCTTGCAGCTTCATGAACTATTGTTTTTAGGAACATTTTGATGCTGAAATCTGTTGATGATGAAAGATTTTGCTCGTATACATATATTTACACCTTTTAGCTCTTCAAGCCTTTTTGGCAAGTTTGGCTAGTATTTTGATTAAAATCCAGCATTATCTGATTTACGTCAAGGGAATCAAAATGTCACTTTGGGTTTTGAATTTTGACTCTGTGACTGAAGCTTGTTGGTAGTTTTTAGGTTCCTTTTTAATGTATTTAGCTATTTCTAAAAGGAAACTTTTAGTGTTTTGAAAGCAAGTATGTCTCAAATGCAACATCTTTCTTGGACACTTCAATACAATTGATGTAAATCAATCGTGTCATCAGAGTTTCTTTCTTCAATAGGAAAAAAAGAAAATAGATAATGTACTGTCAACCATTGCAAGAAAGGTAGTATGGTATGAGGTAATATTTACTAATAAAGGTGTGCTCTTGTACCTATTTAATCCATTCCTTATTTTTTGCAGATCGACAACAAGGGCTTTCAATGTGGGGACCATTTCAGAATGCAGCAATATCCGTAACAGGGTTGTACAAAGGTTTGTGAATAGTTATAGAAGTATTTTATCCCTGTAGTTTGCAACCTTTTATTCGTAAAAATTTGGTACAAGGTCATGTTTTAAAAATCCCCTAGTGAGGAAATTATCTAACATTGTCATTATTCTTCAATTCCTTTATTTATAAGTAATAAAATATGAGACAATTCAATAAAAGTGAGTAATTGTTAAACCAGTATAGATAGAAATCGGTTGGTACAAAGATTTCCATGTCGGTTGCATGAATGGTAACATTGCTAAAATAAAGTTTTAATAAATCTATACCTGCTTTCAGTGCTTTGTCACTCAGAAGTAGTTTAAAACGATGCAGTTTTGTCTCGGGTAATTTTTGCTTTGAAAGGATATAACTGGTAGTGATTACTTTGATAAAATTACTTTGCTGAACAAAAATATGATGAAATTTTCGCACCAAAAATCGCCATGTCAGGTATCCATGTGGATGTGAACAAAACTTCAAACAAATAATTTCCTTATCGGTGCAGACATTTAAGTCGGTGCAAATGATAACTGGTATTACTTGAATGTTTCTTGAATTCTTTTGTATAGTTAATATTTATCTATTTATTGCAATACATTTTGATATGGAAAATCGTTTGTTTATATACATATTGCAATGTATTTGTGCTTTAAGAAATTAAGATTTTTCATACTATTCGCTATTTGTATAACACAAGATAACAATTTGTTTACAACTTTGTGTATAATGATGGTTTATTGGGCTGTGTTTTTCTGCAATTTTAAATCAAAATTGTTTATTTAAATCGTCTTAATATATTGGCTATTTTCAGGAGTGTGTATTGATTCATATCATTTTGTTTCTTTATTGCAATATACGTTTACTACCAAACATTCTTTTTTTATAAAAGTGATAAAAATGCCATACATGCATTAAATCAAAAGTCCTTTAATAGTGGTAACATCAGTTGTAAGTTAATGCAAGAAATTAGTAATTCTCATGAGGATATATCATTGATGCAAATTTCAATGATAAAGTGAAATAAATCAACATGTAATTTTGCATTTACAGATAGTGTAGATACGTTGAGGAACTCAGTTGATCTAGGGGTGCAGTGTGGAAGGCAACTCAGAACTAGGGACATTATTGCTTGGGCAAAGAAGAAGCGGCGTCACATCCGTCGCGAAGAACTCTTGGCGTTTCTGTGTGGTAAGACTCCACCCCCTAGGAATCGACTAGCAGCAGCCCAGGGTCGTCCCCCTGCTCGAGGTGGCCGTGAATTGGCCGCCCAACATCTTCCAAATGATGAGCCAGCAATTGATCATGATCTAGAGGCTTTCAGAGAAGCTATTGCATTGCAAGGTAAATTAACTCATTTTGTAATTAGGGATTGGAAAGTGGGTCATTTTGCACATTAAAGGAAAAATAAATTGAATTATTAATTAAAATTAAATTGAAGGTTAACTATTTATAGAAGTGCAAAGGCCTATTCAAAATCCAGGAAATTACTTAAATTCCTAAAAATGCATGCCTAGTTACCTGGTAGCATATGATTGCAGAGTTGGATTTCAGACATTTATCAAGTTCTCGTACTAAGCTGACCCTTGTTTTGTTTTGATTTGAATAATTTATTTTTCAGACAAAAGTAAAGCAACTGTTAAATTTCAGTCCATTTTAAGTCGTTATTGAGTAACAACTCAGTTGCTTTGTGCTCAGTGGTTAGCAATTATGATAGTCTTTACTCTTTAGTGTGATTTTTATGGTTGCAATTTTCAAAATTTATCCATCCAATTTCAGAATATTTCTAAAAATAAAAGTAGATTTCAGCACCACATCAATACCCTTTGATAATACTGAAATTTGTTTTTGCAGGTTTGAATGGAGCCATGTCAAATATCAGTGTTGGATACAACCTCCCCCATCCAGGTGGGGCGCCACCTATGAATTCATTGTCTAGGAATAACATTGAAGAACTTAACAAATTTATACATGATGAGTTCTCAAGGAACAGAAAGAGGACATCTTCCCCCGATGTTATTATGGACTCACCCTCAAGGAAACGGAGTCGTCTCCTTTGATACCAAAGCAAAGATTTATCAACACTTATGTCAAATTTTGAAGGATTGCTTGATTTGGACTTAATAATTTTTTGCCAAAAAGGATAAATGGATAACATGTACATTTACTGCACAGCTCTCACTTACACTGACGGCTGTCCTTATCAATCTCTGTGACTCAAGCTGTCACATTCACTAGTGCCAGTTCATGTATAGATAATGTTTTTTGTGAAGATGGTCATCGAAAGCATTGTGTTTGAATGCTTGTCCTCAGTTCAACTGTCCCCATGCCTGCCTGCCTGCCTGCCTTGTTTCCAGTTAGTGATGAGGAAATCTCTGATTAAATCAATCAAGTACAGCTTAGTACACAGATAATGATGTAATATGATGTGTGATCTTGTACAGCATTCCCTGGGAGCCAGCCAGCTTCAGCCTCATGGAAATCATGGGATCCTGAGTCTGTCGGACATCATTAATATGGTTTTAAACCTTTCACCACTAAGAAACCAGTAACAGATGACTCAAATGAGTTTGTGAGACTGATATCTGGCTTGTAAGGATGAAAGGATGAAACTCAAGCCTCATGGAAAACATGTGATCTATAATCTGGTCAAAGATACACTACAGACATTCTAAGTTTATAAGCTATAGCCTCATGGAAAACACAATCCCTAGCCTGGTCAAAGGATTGCTGCAGACATCTTCAATATTCTTCTAAGCTCCAGTCTCATTGAAAACATGTGATCCTTAGTCTTGTCAAAGATATGCTGCAGGCATATTCAATATGTTTTAAGCTCAAGCACCATGGATATGATGTGATCCTGAGTCTGGTCAAAGACCCCTATCTCCACATCTGTTCAGTCAGGAGTTGACCTGACGAACATGCTGACGCAGACTGAGTATTGTCGTCCCATGATCAAGGGTTGTCTCCCCTGGCTGTGTATTCCTTTCATCTTCCAATGGGTGGTTCCCCACGAGACTGACATGGAATAACTGTCATGTGTACATAATGTTGGTACTCTAATCATGATAGCTGCATTAACCTGTGTCATTGTGAGTCACTGACTCTATAATTCAGTGCTAATTATTAAAGTGATAAGATCAAAAATTTAAACTAATGTGTGATATTTTATTCATAACATAAAGTAAGGTGATTCAGATTTATTGTTGATAAGCAAATGAAATACTGTAGTGGATTGGGTTTGTCGGGTCTTATTTGAGAAGATGCACATTGTATACACCAAACATGTATAGATGGTATTTTTCCAGTTTTAAGTTTTTTTTATCTGTTTTGTTGGTTATGTTTATTAAACCATTGCAAGTTTTATTTGTTAATCTGTCGATCTTATCACTTTAAGATTGTTCTGACACATCAACTACATCAATTAGATCGATGTGTTGCATTTATTGAGAGTATGATATTTATTTTGAGCTTTATTTGATGTTTGATTTATTAACATGTCACTGTAGACAAGAAAAGATGAACCCAGAACCACTCGACAGTTGACACACAACTTGGAGAATGGAGAGAGATTGTTGAAGCATCATCTCAGACCGTGTGACCCAGTGTGGGAGTTGTCTCCCTTGTATGTGGCCAGGAGTTGTCTCCCTTGTCTTGTGGCCATGTTACACATTTAATGTAGTCTTTTAGGCACAGGAATACTGATGAACTATTTTGTTGTTGTATAGGAAGGTTAATGGCCAAATATAACTTAATAAGATCAGTTATAATGATGAATAAACAGCAATTCTATTTTATGTTCAATCTTGTCTTTTTTCTGTTGGTATGTAAAACTATTTTGAATAAGAAATTGTCTTATTAAACATAACACATACAAGTATTATTTGGAATTTTCATTATTTGATTGAATGAAGTCATCCATTGAATTTTCTTTGTCTTCCTGGTTAATGAAGTTAAATTAAAACGAATGTTACTTATCTGTGCTGATAACGTTGAAGAATACCAAAATACTTCATCTTCAGCAAGAAACAAGCATGGCTGGTACATACAGAGAATAGTTTTGGTTTTTATTGTGATATCACTTATATTCCATCAAGTGACGGGTAAAACCAATGAGTGAAAAACAAGGCTACATCCTATTTGAGATAAACAAAATATGTGATGTCAAAATATTCTTCTGGGGTCAGAAATGTGAGGATATGCAGCCAATTGTCCGTGACTTAGACATTTTTTTGCAACATCATACCATTTTCATGCTTTCTTACTTTGTTTTGAATTTAGAAGTGATATCAAACAATTGTACAATTGACGTCATCTCCTCTGATATTTTCACGGAGATAAGTGATATCAAACTCGAAGGCAAGAACACTTTCTCCTTATCCATTAATCTTAATCACAATGAATCATCTAAATAACTATATTATATAGGAACAATCATGGTTTCATATTCAGAATTTATGTAGGGAATTTTTTAAATGCAGAGCTGTACAAAGAATTGGTCACTGAATGACAAAAGTTGTTTGCTGGAAAATGCCAATGAGTTGGATAAGATTTTAAGAAATACTTTCATGGTTCTCTTTCTTTGCACACAAAACACTGTTAGATCATGATATGATACTGGAAAGAAGGAAAGGTCAAGCCTATTTTCTGCCTGACATGTTTCTACATATAGAAAAGATAAATTCAAACTTCTTATCAGATATTTATATGAAATTGGTTCAGTATAATATCATGAAAGTCAAAACTGTGTACAAAACACTTGCAATCTTTTAGAAAGGGACTAGGACCACTGTCACCTGGAAATTCACCAATTCATGCTAAAAACAAAGGTCTGTGAAACTTTGCATTGCCATAACCAAATGTGAGACCTTTTTGAGTTGGTAATGTCTAAAAGCGTGCCATAATTATGCATTTTCCATGAACAATTTGAGCACAATAACTCACTTCCATGATGCTATGGCTTTCAATGGTAATTTCATTTTGATCATAGATTGCAAAACTATTTAATAGAGAAATCATTGTGTGACTACTGGGTGGTGAACAACAAATGTTTCATTCATTGGCTCTGTGCAAACAATCCTCTGTATGGAGGTATCCCACAACCAAGCAATGGTTCTACATCTATAAAGATGTCATGAAGAAATATTACTTTGACCCTTAACTTCTTTTGAGTAATACATCAAAAAGCTCAGGCTGGATATTTGAAGTAGCACCGGCTGTATCTAACACTGAATAAACAGACTTGAATTTCAGGCAAAAATCTTTTGATTATCATCACCGATTTCAGACAAAAATCTTGATCACCAATTTGAATCTGTCATGGTTCTTAAAATACCCTAATATCTGTCAAACCAAATGTCTTGTATAAATACAAGGTGTATAGCTCGCCTGTGTATTTCATGGCCAACTTAATGTTGGTCTTCTAAGAGCTTTATGAAATAATCTTTTCTCCATGTATTCTTTTATCCTGAGATCACCGCTATTACTAGTTCTAGTATTGTTCCCGTAAAGATCAAAAGCGCCGCCCACCCTTTATTAGCAGCCCCGTCTAAGGACGGGGCTGCTATCAGTTTTTGTGAAGTTTCCATCGCCGCACTCGTACTACTAGCTATAACTTTTTTTCCCTAAGCTTTCCAGAACTCTTATTCATACCTTACTACTCATACCTCGGGGGAACGATTTTGACACGTTCACTTTCAAGGTCAAAGGTCAAGGTCACGAGCTATGTATTCACTCTAAGAATTCCTTGTAAACGCGATAACTTGAAAAGTTTTTGTGCTATGAAGCTCTAACTTGGTATATATCATCCTTGGAAAAGTAAAACATTTTGAAAAGGTTTTGGCTACAATCCGTCAAAGGTCAAGGTCACAGCAAGGTCATGACGTAAGCATGTTTTAGCGAAAATGCTTTATTTTAACTATGAACACTTTTAATCAATACATGATTGTTATACTCAATGAAAAGTGTTCAATGATTGTGTGACCTTGAAGGTCAAAGGTCAAGGTCATGAGATATGAGTTATTACAAAATGCACTAAATTGGGGTATAACTTTATCCCATTTAGCTTTTCAGAACTCATGAACATGTCTAAATGTTAATACTTCCAGGGAATCAAATATGACATGTTCACTTTCAAGTTCAAAGGTCAAGGTCACGAGTTATAAAATCACCACAAAATTCTTTGTAAACACAGTAACTTGAAAAGTTTTTGTGCTATGAAGCTCTAACTTGGTATATATCATCCTTGGAAAAGTAAAAAAATTTGAAAAGGTTTTGGCTACAATCTGACAAAGGTCAAGGTCACAGCAAGGTCATGACTTAAGCATGGTTTAGCGAAAATGCTTAATTTTAACTATGATCACTTTTAATCAATACATGATTGTTATACTCAATAAAAAGTGTTCAATTATTGTGTGACCTTGAAGGTCAAAGGTCAAGGTCATGAGATATGAGTTATTGCAATTCCTTGTAAACACAATAACTTGAAAAGTTTTTGTGCTATGAAGTTTAGATTTTGTATATATCATCTCTTGAGAAGTACAACATTTAAAAAAAGTTTTGGGTACGAACTGTCGAAGGTCAAGGTCACAGCAAGGTCAAAATATATGGAGAAAATGGATTAATTTAATTTTTAACACTTTATTTCATTACAATAATGTTATACTCAATGAAATGTGTTCATTGATTGTGTGACCTTGAGTGTCAAAGGTCAAGGTCACGAGAAAATTCCCAATTTGGTGAGGCCTGTAAAAGGCGGAACAGGGTAAGGCGAAACCCAAAGTTCCGGGGCTGCTCTGCTTTTGCGGTATCCCGCAAACGCTAATCTAGTTTTAGAAATAGAGTAGCCCTAACCATCATGTGTTTTGCAATAAAGTATAGTTTTGCCCTAAACTATTATAGTTAAAGCATGAGTAATAAAGGGTGGGCGGTGCCTTTGATCTTTAAAGAAACAATACTAGAATCTGCAATAAAGTATAGTTGTGAGTGTAGAGTGACGTCACGACACAATGGTCCATGACATCTATAACAAATGGCTATGACATCACTAAGTATGGCCCTGATCGGGGATTTTCAGTCTGCAGCCGGACGCGTTTTACAAAATTTGTTCATATTTGGAATGGAAGTAACTTAAACGAGTTACAATCGACATACTAGATAAGTAATAGAGTAGCCCTAACCATCATGTATTTTACAATGAAGTATAGTTTTGCCCTTATAACGTCAAACCATTTGGCCTTCGGCCTCATGCTTTAACTATAATAGTTCAGTGCAAAACTATATTTTATTGCAAAACACATGATGGTTAGGGCTACTTTATTTCTTAAATGTCAGTCATTGGCTATTTATACAAAGGGCCACACAAGGTTCTTTGTCTTAATAGATTTCAGGTTATGGTTAAACTTTTCGAGAACAGAAAAATATACACTGTGTAGCAGGATGAAATGATTCTATAGATGTAGGCTTTTGAAAGATCTTTGGATATTTCTTGCTATTATATTTGACAAATATTTTTCAAGCAACAAGGTTTGTCATATGAAAAACCAATTATAGGTTTTGGTCCGTCCCTCCAAGTTTTTCTCAGAAACTATATAAGTTAGCATAATCAAATATGCTGTGTGTCTTCAGGGTATCTTTACTTTGATGGAGTTTGAAAATGAGATATATGCAATTACATATTACAGAGTTATGGTCCATGTAGGAAAATGTTGGGAGCTTTATTGAAACTAACTTCGCGGGGACCATGTTTTCTTGTTTCCATTTAGATTTGTGAATGCTTTAGTTTGATAATTTAATGAAGCTTCACACATACATCCACTACGCCTCGGAGACCCACGTTGCAAACAGTAGGTATATTGAGCGATACACCTTGGGAAGTGTGGGTATATCTGTTACTTGCCCACTTGCGTAAAGGCTCTTTTAGGAAGGTGCCAAGGAAACCAGGCAATTGATTTATTACGCAGAATGAAACATTGATAAATGACTGTGATCCTCCGACCGTTGAGTTGAAGCAATGGAAGGATGTGGAGTCCGCGTCACCATAAAGAGTCACTAGACTAGTTCATCTATCCAGGGACAAGATCATGCTCAGTTGTGATGACATTTGTCTTGCCAATAGGCACTACATTTAGAGGGATTTACTACTTTATTGTTCCTTAAAATTTGTGAGGAGATGAGATATGCTGACCAAATGTCTCTGTATCCTGTAAGACAAAGCACTTGTGCATATCTCACATTGTCAGAAGCACAGTCCTGTAGGTATAAGATCCTTTCACACCCTCTCAACCTTGTACCTTCTGATTTCAAACTTATTTCAAAGATGGAAGTTATTTTTTAACCCTTTCAAGATGATGAAACAAAGATGTTGGAGGTCAATTCTTGATTTAGTTAGCAAAGTGTACATTCATATAACAAGGTTTCTTTGGGTGTATGATTTAATGGGAGAAATATGTTTCTCTTGTATTGTTGCTTTTAAGAAAAGGACACACTTGGCACGCCGTCTTTTGCACCACAAAGTATACTCCTCACAAAAATTAAGCATTAAGAATATCTGTTAAGAAAGATATGTACCCATTCCAGGAAGCCATATATAAGAAATAATATAGGCAGAAGAACTTTAAGGGTACATAACCTTAAATCGCTTGATCGCTTGAACACACAAATAAACATGCTAATTAAACAAGATACATTTGTTCCAAATTTTACATATGAGTATTTTTGGAGGAGTATACTTTGTAAGTGGGCCTTAATAAAACTACAATGAACGCCACACCTAGTTCAGTGCAAAACTGAGTGAGTGAGTTGGAGTTTGATGCCACTTGGGCAGTATTTCAGCCATTAGATGCGCAGTGCATGGCTGTATTTTATAACTCTAAGGAGAGAAAAAGTTCACATATTTCTGCAATCGGCTATACACATTATATCATTATGGATTATCTGTTAATGAAAGACATTATTTCTGGAACAGCTTACCAAATTGATATCAGGAACAGTTGATAACCAGCATCAACAATTTCAAAACCAAAATTTCATTCCTCTTGCTGAAAAAGTGACTGGGAAAACATTTCCCCATATGAGAATAGACTGTATGAATAATCAAGACCATACCTCTGTCAAAAATGATTTTTCAGGAATGGCTTCTCAAGACCAAAATTTCATTTCATCGGGGTGTGTTAACAGGCCCCTTGTCTTGCCTGCTATAGACTAAACGGAGTCCTACTATTGAATGTAGTGTTTTACTAACAATCATGTGATTCAATTGCTTTTATTCTGACATATCAATGTTTTCCAAAGGTAACCAGATGTTAACTTCAAAACTTAATTTATTTATGATTATGAAATATAATATCTTAAAAGATTATCTATCATTTCCAGACGGATGAGCTTTATATTTGTAAACTAACAACTTTTGTCACATCAAAATATGTTTAAAATGCCTGAGTAGTAAAGGGGGATAACTCCTCCAACCTTGCACACATTGCTACCATTCCAGTGATGATGGCTGTACTTTTCTTTTGTTTTTTAGCTCATCTGACCTGTAAGGCCCTATGGGCTTATGGCATGGCATGGTATCTGGCGTCCGCCTGTCTGTCCGTCCGTAAACTTTGTGTATTTTCGACTTCTTTTCCAGAAGCATAAGGCCTAGAAAGCTGAAACTTTGTGTACAGACTCCTTGACTAGTGGGGATTATAATTTATAGTTTCTGTGGCCCTGAGGATCCTTATAAGGGTCACAGGGACCACACCCTTAAAACTTATTTTCATCTTCTCCTGAAGCGTAAGGCCTAGAAAGCTGAAACTTTGTGTACAGACTCTTTGACTAGTGAGGATTATAATTCATAGCTAAGTAAAGAAAATACCCATATTAGGAAATATAACACTTAGAATAGATTTATCAAAGACCAAAGAGTTAAAACTACCAACAGAAAGTTACAAGTAACAATTTTAGGAGATATTTTATGTGCGCTTCCCCAGAAAATTTCTTCACAGATATTGCAGCATTGAGGAAAGATGATATTTTATGGCAGCTTCAATCACTTACAAGTGCCTACTCAAGTATGATAAAATAGTCTTCACATGAAGAATACAATGAGCTTACATTGCAAAATAAGCTAACAGTTAAAATATAATCCTAATATAATGAAAAGCAATACCGGTATACATATGGGCCTATGACTCCTTACATGCTTTAAATGCGACATTGAAAAGGTAGACATACATCCGTTCCCGTACAAATGCGATAACTTTATATTCCTAAACCTAATCATACTGCCTATAATTAATTGAAGCTTCTGTTACTAGTGAAACAGAACAATTTTCTTCTCCTGAAGAAAAAGGGCTAGAAAGCTGAAACTTTGTGTACAAACTTCTTGACAAGTGATGACTATAAGGGCAACAAGGGTCACGCCCTTAAATCCTATTTTCATTTGCTTCTCCAGAGCCAAAAGGCTTAGAAAGCTGAAATTTTGTGTACAGACTCCTGCTATAGAAGCTACAGTTTTTGTGAGCCTATGGCCCCTAAAAAGGGCTTGGTGAACCTTTGGATCCTATGCCATAAATTATTAATTGAATATTCGAGCTATTTCCATTTCTGTATTAATTTGATTACATGTATTTGAAATCACATCACATATATACTTAAGTCTAGAATTTGAGACCTTGTGGCCCCTAAAAAGGGTGAAACCACATTAGCAACAGCAAAATTAAATATGAAGCCTGATGAGCTACAGAGCCAATGGTACTATTTTTCATTTTCATCTCCAGATGCACAAGGCATAGAATGATGAAATGGTATGTGGAGAATCCTTAAGTAACGAAATGATACATTTGATGGACCTGTGGCCCCTAGTTAGGGGTACCGCATTGGCCACACCTTAAAACAAAATTAAATATGAAGCCTGATGAGCTACAGACACAGGAACCCGATATCGTAAATAAAATGTAGGTACCTACATTTTATTTACGATATCGGGTTCCTGTGGCTACAGAGCCAATGGCTCTATTTTTGTTTTTTCAACTTCATTTGAATTTTATTTTTGGCATTTCCCATGGAAATGTAACTTTGCATTAGTTTTCAGAAGCTAAAATCAATGACGGTTAGCCCTTGCTCAATCAAACTAGGTATGTGAATTAGTCATGTGAAGATTTTCATGTGCATTTCGGTAATTTCTTTAGATTTTTTGTAAGGGCCGCAGGGGCCACACCACTAAAACCTATTTCTATCTTTTTCTTCAGAAGCATAAGGCCTAGATAGCTGAAACCTTGTGTGCAGACTCCTTGACTAGTGGGGCTTATAATTTATAGCTTTGGTGGCCTTGTGGCCGCTAATAAGAGACACACCCTTAAAACCTAGGCTATTTTTCTCAAGGAGCATCAGGCCTAGAAAGCTGAAACTTTGTGTGCAGACTCCTATGTTAGATAAGGAGCATTCCAAATTATACATTTGGTGACCCTTTGGCCCCAAGTAGGGGGGAACAACATTTGCCACACCCTAAAGCAAAATTTATATGAAGTCTGATGAGCTACAGAGCCACCGACTCTTTTTGAGATTTCCAATTTCTATGAATCTTTTTATTTTATTGTAGATCTTATTTTTTGAGTGGTGAGATATGTCATCTTTTGATTTTATGATTCAAACACTGGCTCATATTCCACGGGAGTGAAATCATGTCCTAAGTTTTCCCAATCAATGTGTCAATTGGCTGTCTTTTTGTTAGAGTACATTTTCTGCAAGAAAGTGATAAAGAAAAACAACATTTCAAGTTCATTCAAATTTTAATCATTCTCCAACAAATATGTTTCAATCGAGAGTCAATCAAATAATGTGTAATATACTCTGGATTTCACATTACAAATATGTATATTTAAGGAAAGCAATAGATACACCAATCACTGGTTCAGTATTTTGTAAAGCTTAAATTGTTTCTAAGAACTTTTCTTAAATGTTTTACGTTTACCTGATAAAGATTTGTTAAATTACAAATGCCTCATAGTTGAGAACTTGCAAACCCATGAAACACAATTGTCACGTCACAGCCTTTCCTCATAATGTATATATATATATAACATGGTAATATCTTGTCAAGTTGTAAGGGTTTCTGTCTGAATTTTCTTCATTAAGTATTTTTCACAAAACAACCTTTTCTCAACTTTTACATATTCCAAAAAACACCGTATTGCTTATCTTTACTGATTATTACTTTGTATTCCTCATACCTATGACCTTTTCTTTTAAAAATAGATGTAGATGCCAAGTAACTCAATTTCTTTTGAAGTCTTCCTAAACTTCTAAAGTCTTTAAAGGGAAATTAGAAGTCGTATACATGCGAACAGCAAGATTTTCTGGATAAAACATTCTTTTTACTGTTCTTTTCAATGCTTAATGAGATAATTTCAAATCATTGACATTACCTGCTTATCATCTTGTGTTACATTCCTATCCGTGAGAACTGCAAAGATTTTGAAGGAACTGAGAAATAGGGGCTACTTGTAACAGAGAATAGGTTGGAAGTTGAGAGTTGAGTTACCTCCTGCATACGAAAGTGGCTTAGCACAAGCTGAACATTAATTTTGTCAGACAAGATATTTAATAAACTTAATTTGGGACCAAATGTCTAAAGGGTAAAGCCAGGAGGCAACAAAAGGAGGCAAGTTTGCTCTGGTGAAGCAGGAAGGGCTTGAAAGTATAAATTTCCTATCATAAGAAACACAACAATTTTTCTTAATTGATTAAATATGAATATATAGAGTATACTACACTTCTGTGATAATGACGTTAAGATGAAAACTTATGCGGGTAAAAAAAGAAGTTTGTTTGAATAAAACATAAATTTATAAAATACACTTTAATTAAATTCTGTCAAAAATGGGGATGAGTTTAACAAGGTGTCATTTTGACAACATAGTGTTAAACAATTACATTTCAATTGTATAAGATACATTTGTTTAGATAAAGGCAGGTGTGGTTCATAGAAAAGAGAAATATCATTAAATGACTTAATTTCATAACTAAAAATAAACATTAAAAAAAAACTATAACTTAAAGGCAACACACATTCAAATGCAGATTTCAATGTCATCATGAAATCATCTTCTTTAATGGCGGTGAACTTCATGAAGTTATTTCATATTTCTTGGATACATGTTAACTGTAGCAACAATATCTAATTATCAAAAAGTATATATAAAATAGCAAACAGTACAATTTTTAACTTCATTTAATAACAGGCCAGTAAACAAAATAAAAGTTATCACATGGTATTTGAGACACTAAATAACGATAACACAAACACAAAATTTATAAAATTGAACACCTTGATTTTGATCTTAGATCAAAAATATTTACAAACATATGGAATTTCAGACTTCAACTTTGTTTCATGCAGGCTAAAAAAGTATTCTAATTTATTAATTATTGCCTGTCGCTAAAATATGACTGTAAACCACTTCTTCACAAATTTGACCTAAAATGAATAATTAAAATCAATAGTTATGAAAGTTAATTTGAAACTATTGAGAAATGTAATTAATATTGAAGAAAGATGTAAAAGAGCAGTTATGTTTACAGCCTTTGGACTGTGGTGCATTCTTTCAACTCGATAGCAAAAAATGCCATATGTCTTAAAGGGATAATTTGATAAAAGTTCTTTATGTAGGTATATTGAATTGCCAATAATAAATTAAACTTGAATATGAAGCAAAGTTGAATTACCCAATTATCATGTGGTTTGTGTTTGACGCATTCATCATAATTAATATCAATGTGAAGCATTTCAATTCATAAAAGTAAAAGAGTTAAACATATTAATGATAAAAATACCATTGTCTGAATGAGATAGTGATATTTAAGCAAAAAGGTATATGGTTAAGAATATAAGGTACAAATAATATACACAGCATTTGAAAGACAGAGTATGAACCTGATTATTGATTTGATATGAGACACTAAATCTTGATTAGGGCTTCCACGGGTCTGAAATATGGGATTCTCGTACTCGAGGGGTAAGACTTGACTCGGACACGGGTCCAAAATATGGGATTCTCTTACTCGAGGGGTAAGGCTTGACTTGGCTCCGAGTACCCAAATTTCTTATATTTACCCACGAGATCATGTAATTGTTATTCAACTCAAATATTATCCACACATGTATTGACTTATACATTGTCACATACAGAATAGTTTGACATCATCGTTGTGAAATGTTCATGTTGATCATCTAACTTCACATATTACAGCAAACTTACTTAAATAAGTGACAATAAACTCCTCTTTTCGAGTCCTCTAGTCCAAAACAATGGAACTCGACCTGGGCTCGAGTACTCAAGTACCCGTGGAAGCCCTAGTGTTGATATAATAAATTGCTAATATTTCTTTGGCATGCACAAACATTACAAGAATTTGGTTTATAGTGATTATGGAAAAACATTTTAAAGGTTAACTTTCAAAATATTAAGTCCAAGAAATTAATTGAATTGCTCAAATAATCAAACAAATATCATATTATAAATAGTTAAACTTTCACAAATAGTTTTGTAACATTAAAGGCATGATTTTAAGTTTTAGAACCTGTGAATTGGTTTTCCAAATTGTTCAGGCTTAATTGATTGTTAATCACAGATAATATATCTTATCTGTAAGAGAGATTTAAAGTTAGAGTTTAAAGGTTCTTGAAGTTTCTATTGCAGAGACTGATCCAGGAAGTTTGAAATGGGGAGGTTAACCCATTAAAAAGGGGCTTAACTCGGATGTTTTCCTCTTTTATCGGGTCATTTTTATGACAAACTCCAAAGAGAAACTCATATTTAACTGTGAGAGATAATCAAGCAAATCATCTCTTTGATACATGAAAATTTGATATAAACTAATAATAATCATATGTGATTCAATATAGTCTAGACATTTTTAAAGGAAATAAAATAACCATTTTGTTTGCAATAAGCATTAAAGGGGCAGTAGCACGTTTTTTTATAATTTTATATTTTAAAATTTTCACTGATAATTGTAAGTTAATGCTAAAAGTAATATTTTGACATAGAGAAGGGAAAGAACCGTCCACAAAACTTGAAGTTTTCCACCAAAATGCCAGAATGAAAATGTTACATGTTTCGGAGTCGGTAGACTCCCCCTAAAAACATGCTACTGCCCCTTTAATTCACTTTGATGAATATATTCATTTGTAAATAACAATTCCTATTCACGGATGCTGTCTCAAGTAAAATCCAATTCCTGCATATGGACTGCTGCCCCTGAATGGTCCATAGAAGGCACGTCTTCTGGAAACAATCCGGTTTAAGAGACAAAGTGAGTTAAAGGTTAAAGATAGCACAAGATTACGGTAGGTGTTTCCAGAACTTTGGTATTGAGACTTAGTGAATATTGCTTTATATATTAGCATATATCCCAACACTCTGCAACGTAGCTGGAATGATCTATAGGCACAGGGAACATCCAAAATAGTCAGAAAATATATACTTTAAGTAACATTTTCTGTTTATGTAACACACATATAAATATTTTGTAAAAATATCCATCCAATCTGTTTTAAAGTCTGGCAGACATAATCCTGCACCAATATCCTTGGCTTGTTGATTGTGAGAAACACGTCCATATTGAGTCACAAGCTTTGGTCCTTATGCAATTAAAAGCTGACATCTACAGAAGCACATGCTCACAAGAATGAGTCTGTAATGGCCACCGGTTTCTCCATCACTCTTCGCCTCCGATCCACAGCTTCTAGTAGCCTCTTTCTCGGTCCAAACTGAAGGCCGATCTGCTGCATTTCACTGTCTGTCATTTTCATAACAAGGTCCAAGTCAATTTTTTCTTTCGTAAAATATGAGATGTAATCAAGAAGACCTGCAGCCATGAGGAACATTTCAAGGGAAGAGAACTCTGATTCCTCGTCGTCATCATCCAAATTCTCCACATCGTCTTGATCCCACGGGAGATCACGCATCCTGTCAACGACCCCGTGGTCTACCTCGTCTGATGCAGCATCCCCATTGGTCATAGCCGTAGTTCCCTCTTCACCACCTTCAAATGATTGCAGAGTTGCCATTGCTGGGTTCATCTTCCTAATAAAGGCTGTCTGCCCGAATCCAGGACGGAAAAGTAGTCCGGGTCGATCATCTTCATCGTCATCATGGTCGCTGAAGTAACTGTCCACACCGGAGTCAAAGAGCAAGTCAGACTCACTCTTGTAGTTCTTATGAAGGTTTCCTTTTGAGGGATCAAATACCTCAAACACCGCAGGTCTTGAGCTGCTGACTTCATTGGGTGCATCTCCCCGATTGGTCATATACATCACCTCTTGGGAAGCTCCTCTAATCCCCTGGGTACCCTCCATAGACCTCAGAGTTCTCCTCCCAGACTTATCGATCTCGCTCACCCGGAAGGCATCATTGTCATACAGGGGGTTCTTCTTCTGCACCATTTTGGCAACTCCAGTTCTGGTCCCGGAGTAGGTCAGACCCGCCATGTCTGAATACTTTCTGGAGTTGTTGTTTGTGCTAAGTTTCTTTAACGAGTTGCCTCCTCTCAGCTTAACAGTCAGAGTCTTGAAAATAGATTTCTTTTCTGGTGGTTTAAAGTCATTACGGGAATGTTCTAGTTTTCTTTGTTCCTTCTCTGCCTTTTTGTTAGCCTCTTCTTGAAGCTTCTCATACCTTTTTATATTCCTATCGGCGTTTTTAATTGCTTCTTCTTTCAACTTGCCAACGATTTTGGGGTTTTTGGCTTGTTGTTGCCCACAGGCGGAATCAAGGAGTTTTACAATTTCATGTTTCTCATACAAGGAGGCAATATCCAGTGCAGAATGGTGGTCGTTGTCGAGAGCGAATAGGTTGCAGCCCCAGTTGATGAGGTAGCTGACGATGTCCACGTGGCCCATCCTGGCACTCTGATGTAGAGCGGTGTAGCCCATGTAGTCACTCTTGTTGACATCGCCCCTGTAGAGAGAGGAACACAGATGTTAGAACAAAGAACAAATGGTACAATAAGATGAATATTCATTGGTGGATACAGAGGGTGTTCAAACCCCTCTAGGCATTTTTTTTTTATCAAAATTTTTTAAATCAGTGAACCTCCACTTTTTGATATCATCTTTTCAATAATTGTTTTTTTTATAAATTCCTTGGTCTGTTATTGAATATTGAACTGTCAAACTTAAACAATTATTTAATGTTTTAAGATTTTAATATACTGAAAGAATTTTGCATAGCATTTTTTAAATACGAATACCTGAATTTGAATCATAAAGAAAATCTCATGAACTTCATGAAATAAGTGATGTGCAATCAATGATTTTATGATGGCGTGTCACGATTGCTAGGCCAATTAACTACAGCCTTAGATCAATGTTTACAACTACCTGTACAATATCTCGTAAACTCACTTATCAATATTTCCCTATATATTGTTTTATGATCACCTGTCAATATTACAAACTAACCTATAAATATGTGGCTCGAAGGTGGTAAATATCACTCCTGCAGTTCCCATAATACCCAGATGAGGAGTAATGATTATCATTTCTACTCTACACAGTAGGCAGATTCAGGGAATGTTAAGGCAGTGTTCACCTATTGAACCCTGGAGGGGAACCCTAGGGCTTCCACGGGTCCAAAACATTGGACTCGAGTACGTGAGGGATCAGACTCGACTCGGACCCGAGTACCCAAAATTCTTAAAAATTATATATACCCTAGAGAGTCAGATCATTTAATCATTGTTCAGTCCAGATATCAATACGTACGGTGACTTTTACATAGTCATATACAGAATAAATTGACACCAATGTCTAGAATTGGTCATATTGATCATCTAACCTCTAACATCACAGACAAACAGTCTAAACTAACTTAAATTAGTAACAGTGACTTCCCCTTTTCGAGTCCTCGAGTCCACGAAAATGGACTTGAGTCCAACCTGACCGACTCAGGCTCTAGTACTCTTGTACCCGTGGAAGGTTTTATGGTCAATTCATAAAAAATACGAGGGGGGAGATAACTATTAACTGCTAAGCTCTGGTGTGAGATATACCTTATAATCAGTCTTGATAAGTTTCAGTTCCAGTTGTATACAATTTTTACAATCTCTCTTATGAAATACCTTTGAATGCAATAAAATATTTATTGATACAAGATATAAGATATAAGCTATAAGATATAAGATATAAGATATAAGATATAAGATATAAGATATAAGATATAAGATATAAGATATAAGATATAAGATATAAGATGTTGAATGTAAGATGTAAGGTGTAAGATGTAAGATGTAAGATGTAAGATGTAAGATGTAAGATGTAAGATGTAAGATGTAAGAATTGTTTCATAATCATTAGAATTAGAATTTCATGTAGTTCAGACCCTCTGCCCAACTTATTGATGGTTGATGAGCAAGTATTATCTTCATAATCTAATCAATTTGTTTCATCAGGCAATCAGCAAAGTACTTATTTAATCAGATCATCTACGCAAACAATGATAATCTAACAATTAATACTCCATTATGAAATGATGTCGAAATATTTGTACTTCTGCCAATCAATAAGAGGTTACAAGATGGCTGACGCCAGTTCACGTCTGCTTCTAAGCTATTCAATCAATTTGATTGATTATTGCACTGTGATATCTGATTGGACCGATTCTATCAGAGAGAAAACTGTTTCCTTAGCTGGTCCATTTGTATTGCAGGTATTAAATAATCACAATCTATATTTCCCAGTCTGACACAAAAATGCTCTTAGTGAGACCGGTAAGGTTGAACTTGGTGAAACATCAAAGACCTGTTTCCATTTCGAAGGCTTACAGAAAAGATTTTCCGCTACTTTATGGTGTTATAAATTACCCGCTATGTTGAATGGGAGCCCGACACCATTTCACTACCTGCTGTTGATCAAATCTTTATAATACGTGCACCGTAGGTAGGCAAAATAAGGAGAATAAACACATTGCATGCTAGGCAATGGAAACCAGGGTGATCATAAACTATTCAGGGTTTCGATTTCACGTTTAGCTGTTTTGACATTTATATTTTCATGATGATCAGTCATTTTGTACATGCTTTAGTCGACTGCTTTTAAGTGGATGTTGTTGTATTTACTGATATTTTGCATTGTTTATTGATATTTGAAAAAATAGAACTCAAATCTAGGGGAAATCAAGTACTCTAAATAAATTTTGTATGGGTATGTAAAATTTTTGTGCATAAACATAACTACAAACAGTAAAAGGAATTGGATCACATCAATTGATGCTATTTCTAGATGGAAAATCTAATCATTTTTCATTCATTGTTCATTAATTAATTGTGTAATAATTCAAGTGTCCAACATATTATGAGAGGTCATGTTTTCTATCATCAAATATATATATTTATAAAATAACGTTAATAAAACCTCAGTATTGTATAAAGGAAAGTTAAAGTGGTTTTTAGCCGAGTTTGTGCAAATATACCATTTGTAAACAAAACATTATAGAATAAAATGAAACATATTTGCTTCATTCCTGCAGGTCCAAAATGTCAATTAGATATTTTCAGAGTTTATTATGAAATTTAGTGGCAGATACAGGAATTTAAAAAATGTTATAAAAATTTAAAGGTGATCAAGGACGTTACCCTTTAGGTTCAATTTATTTAAGTGCAATTTATTAAACAAAATATTAAAAATCAAAATCCCCTGTATCAGATCCTGAAATTGTTTCATTTTCTAAAACGATGAATACCAAGTTCTGGAATAAGCGACACTTCTAAATATTTCCCCAACACAGTTTGATTGACAAATGATCAGCCAATCAACCTGTTTTGTCAACAAGGTCATAAGGGTCGTCACTCAAACACTATTTTTGTGAAGTCGATGTCAACTAATAACACCTAGTCAGCCATTATGGGCCAAGAGGATTCTCTTTGTAATTAGTTTGTTCGTGTTTATCTCCGATTAGACTGCAATCATGCCCAGGCGTTAACGAGCCCTTATTAACGATAGTTCAGCTTAGCCGCAAAGATTAACAGTGTGACCCAGAGAACCCCTTGTTGCCCCAAAAAACTTACTGACAAACATTGTGCAAGTCAACAAAAAAGTTTATCAATACAGACAAGTCAACAACGAAGGATCCCCGAAAGAGCATCGAAGATTCCATGCAAACAAGCCTTGGGGTCTATAGACCTGGCTCTTGCGGACAGAGTCCAATAATCCTTCGGCCTGAGTGTAAATGTATCACTTAATCTTCACCTCAGTCCGATGCAGACAATATGTAAATAGCGCTGGCTCAACTTTACAAGCCTCGTATTGTCGATTGTGGATAAACTGCATCATGGTAGATGTCTCCCTTTGTGCATTTCGAATTCTGAGATGACTTTGAAAAATGAAAAAGTATTTTTCACTTATATTTTGTCAAAGTTTTGAAAAGGAGATTTAACAGAGGAGTTGAACTGCATGCTTGTTTGGTTCACAGAGGGCATATATGAAAATTTCAAATAATTTTTGCAAAGTTTGAAAAAAAGGTATCTTTTATCTCCATAAGCACAGAACAAAAGGCTGTAAAACCAACCTTATTTTTCCATTATCCTTAGCTTTTACAGAATTTGTATTTGAATTCCCTTTGTATGTTTCCTATGACATCTTTCAAAATAACAAGAAACTAAAGGATAATTTGCAAAATTATCATGAAAATTATATTGTTTTTAACAAATAGACCCTATTTGTATTATTGTTTAAGATAACATTATCCGATACAATGAATACCATAGAAAATGACTTCAACATTACTGAAGTTGCCAAAGGCATGCATGATTCTTGTAAAGTTTTTATGGTGAGACATCAATTTGATTTTAATTGATATCCCAGATCATATTTATATCTATGGCAACTTCGGTTGCCCCTAGCAGGATGAGAGTTAATATCACTGACTCATGATAACAAAAGAGATGGATTTCATAGAAGGATAAACAACAATCTTGTATGTACTTCCTGATTCAGATGACAAAGGGGACATTGAATCTGCCAAGGTTAAATTACAATGTTTGAAAAACAGCTCAGGTCATAGATTGTACACCGTGAACAAAATGCAAATCTGTGTGTACAAAATCACCATATCAACTAATAATGAATAAAACAAAGCTAATCTGACCTTCTGTAACCCTCAGGTAAAGTATCGAGGGAGGGTAACCATTCAATGGATAACACAACACTGGCGGCACATTAGGCTATCTATATCTATTTATCTATATGCCTCTCAAGAATTTTATTTTGTGACATTTTGCCAACAACTTCCGTAACCCTGAAAGTTTTTACAAAGCTGGTAACTTATTGGAGGGACTACTTCTTTGTTACACAAAATAAAATTGACAAAATCATACATGTGCACTGGCTAGTCATCATGCTTATAATTTTGGAATTTTGATACAAAATATTACAAAGCAAGAGGTCAATTTAGCGCAAAGGTTTTATAACAGGCCCTTGAATTAGGGTTGATCTCATTTCCAATTTAAAAAAAAAATCAAATGTGTATGTACATATCTAACTGTATGTCCTCGTTTATAATGCAGTGTACATGGACACCATAAACTGCAACACAATGTTCAACATTCTTATCTACAGTTGAATTTCTAAGAAGGCTTGTCTTATCAGCTGAACTCTATCACTTCATATCTCCCCAGTCTAAGTAAACTTAGCCTCATTATTATCCGTTTTCCTCCTATACTGAGTCTAGAAAGGTTAAGTAGAGGGTGGCATCAGCCGACCTTTCTGCGACCTATGGCCCACCAACGTTAGACGTACGAAGGCAGACTATTGTGGCTTGGTAAGATGATTTCAGATTGGTCAATTCGATATGTTGGCTGACGCGACCCTCTACTAGGCCTTTCTAGACTCAGTATAGGAGTGAAATGGATAATATTGAGGCTAGGTTTACTTAGACTTCATATCTCCCATAAGTGATATATATATTCAAGGGAGTTATACACAAAACCTCAACCATTACCATGTTTCATATCTTCCACAATTGATGTTTGCATTGAAATTTATGAATGTAAATTATAAAATGTATAAAAATATGTTATTTTTCCTTCTTTTTTGGGGTTAACGAGTAAAATTTTGAAACATTTCTTAATCAGGGGAATTCAATTTTTTGTCCAATTCATTCAAAATATTTTCAACTACCATAATTAATTTGTTTTGGCCTTTTATACTTTGAGTCTCTACAAACAAATTTAATGATTTTATGCCCAGATGAATCTAGTAAAACCAAATGGAGGTGTAAGTTTTTATAAAATCTACTGGTATTTATGATAAAGTCATACATAGGGATCTAATCTTTAAACGCTATCTTGAGGTCAAGCCCGGGGAACCTGCTTCCTGCTTCTTTGTTCATACTAATAGTACTAAATCATATGGGAGCCCCAATTTATAAGTTTGTTCAATCAAATGTCAGCCCAGATAATACCAAGTCTAACAGGTTTAGATTTAACTTTAACTTTAGGACTGAATATTTTCTCTTGCTGGACTCTCTTATTCCAAACTCGACTCTGTTTTACAATACTAAATCATTAACAAAATTAACCTGTTGATAATATGCTGCAATATCTAATATTTTAGATTATTAGTAAATTCATGTTCAATATAAATGATCTCATGATATTTTAAAGGGGCAGTAGCACGTTTTTTGACAATTTTATATTTTAAATTTTTCGCTGATAATTTTACGTTACAGCTAAATGTATAACTTTGATAGTGTCAAAAATCTCATTTCCCTAACCAATCACCCATAGTCAGAGAACAAATTATAAAGATTCACATAAAATCCATTGACAGCCATTTTTGTGTGAACACCTTTAATTCGTCTTGTGTAAGAAAAGGAATCGCATTGCTAAACTTTACATTATATATTTGATCTTTTACCGTTTCATTTAGTTTAAATACATTGTCTTTCAATCGGAACCATTTATTTTCATTTTCTTGACATCACCTTACATTCCCCCTAAAAACGTGCTACTGCCCCTTTAAAGATGTTGACAACATCGAAACATAGAGAAAAAATATATGATATTTTAAAAGTACACTTGTATTCAATATGCTCTATATTTTCTTGGGGTTTTTTTCAGGGAAGGGGGGGTGATGGGCTGTATGTTACACTTCTTGCTAAGGCGGTGCCCAAACCTTCCATTTGATCTTTGTATCATGAACATCCCAAAAGATCAGATTTCCTTCTAGGAAAAGTAGAATATCAAGCATATCTAAGCTACTTTAGTCATCAGATAAGTTCAATAGATCAAGGTATAAAGATCAAGTTGACTTCTTAGAAGGGATGATACAGAAAGTTATCTAGAAAGCCTTATTTCTTAGAAACATCATACACGCCACTAATGGCTGAAATATTGCCCAAGTTGCGTAAAACAATAATTCACTCACTCACAGACAATGACAATGATCAGCCAATAAATTCAAAATGTCCATTATAATTAAGTCATAATTTTACTTTTTTTTTTAAATATTTCATCATTAGGTGTTCTGATAAGTACACTTATGTTGAAAACATGTCTCAAAGTTCTTTTGTGGAGAAATATCTTTTACTTAAAATTATACATCAAGATGGTTATCAAATCTAATAGTGACAAAAAAAGGTACAAGTCTTGATCATAAAAAGTAAGCCAAGTTTCATGGCAGTCCACCAAGTTGTCTGATCTATGAAACTTATCATAGCTGCAGAAAATAAGAGAATTTGAGTTTTCAAAGCGTGTAATAGGTCATTGGCAATAATAAAACATTCTATAATCTTCACATTTGATACCATGAATTGTCTAATATTTGACATAAAAGTGATAGTTTTGCATGTCAAGTGACAAATTTATTTTGGCACATCTATTATCCAAATAAAATGGCATAAAAATAAAACACAGTCATCTTAATGCGTTTATCAAATTTTCAGGCCCAAATTTCTTTGAACCATTTTGTAGCATTGATTTTGTTAAGATCAAAGGCAACAATCACCCTTTGTTCAGTTATAGAGTATTATTTTGGAGCCACATAAAAAACAACATTTGTCCATAACATCAATAACAAAATTCATAATTATGATGTCAATAGCAATAGTTCCAGTTGAGGATTTTGAATTCAATGCTGATTTTGATTCACTAAACCTTCGCTGATATAAGAGAAAATAAATTATAAATAGTTAAAATCAACATGCTAGAAAAGCAATAGTGTAGCAACAACCATTATAAGTTTGCAATTCAGTTTTGCCCTGAACTATTATAGTTAAAGCATTAGAAATCCAGTGGTAGCATTTTGTTGTCTGAACTACTGTAGACATAATCAGTGTGTAGAAATTGCTTATCAAACACCTGTCATAGCTCAAGAAGTCCTAGAAAGGATGTCCTCATTAAGTTATTTGTCTCCTCTTTTGACCTGAACTATTATAGTCAAAGAATTAGACACAAATCCAGTAGCAGCATATTTCTGTCTGAACCTATGTAGACAGAATCAGTGTGTAGAAATTGCTTATCAAACACATGTCATAGCTCAAGAAGTCCTAGAAAGGATGTCCTCATTAAGTTATTTGTCTCCTCTTTTGACCTGAACTATCATAGTCAAAGAATTAGACACAAATCCAGTAGCAGCATATTTCTGTCTGAACCTATGTAGACAGAATCAGTGTGTAGAAATTGCTTATCAAACACATGTCATAGCTCAAGAAGTCCTAGAAAGGATGTCCTCATTAAGTTATTTGTCTCCTCTTTTGACCTGAACTATCATAGTCAAAGAATTAGACACAAATCCAGTAGCAGCATATTTCTGTCTGAACCTATGTAGACAGAATCAGTGTGTAGAAATTGCTTATCAAACACATGTCATAGCTCAAGAAGTCCTAGAAAGGATGTCCTCATTATGTTATTTGTCTCCTCTTTTGACCTGAACTATTATAGTCAAAGCATTAGACACAAATCCAGTAGCAGCATATTTCTGTCTGAACCTATGTAGACATAGTTAGTGTCTAGAAGTTGCTTATCAAACACCTGTCATAGCTCAAGAAGTCCTAGAAAGGATGTCCTCATTATGTTATTTGTCTCCTCTTTTGACCTGAACTATTATAGTCAAAGCATTAGACACAAATCCAGTAGCAGCATATTTCTGTCTGAACCTATGTAGACATAGTTAGTGTCTAGAAGTTGCTTATCAAACACCTGTCATAGCTCAAGAAGTCCTAGAAAGGATGTCCTCATTATGTTATTTGTCTCCTCTTTTGACCTGAACTATTATAGTCAAAGCATTAGACGCAAATCCAGTAGCAGCATATTTCTGTCTGAACCTATGTAGACATAGTTAGTGTCTAGAAGTTGCTTATCAAACACCTGTCATAGCTCAAGAAGTCCTAGAAAGGATGGCTTATTATGTTATTTGTCTCCTCTTTTGACCTGAACTATTATAGTCAAAGCATTAGACGCAAATCCAGTAGCAGCATATTTCTGTCTGAACCTATGTAGACATAGTTAGTGTCTAGAAGTTGCTTATCAAACACCTGTCATAGCTCAAGTGCTCCCAGAAAGGATGGCCTCATTATGTTACTTGTCTCCTCTATATATGGTCATATACTGGGTGTAGCCAATCACTTGTCAAATCAGGTAAATAATCCATGTCAAGATCCAAGATCTTATCACATCTTACGGTCGTCACATGAGCCAAATTGCTCACTGATCGTTTTATCACCGGCCTGACGTTTACAGCCTTTTGCTGCGTTAATATACCCTGTGATTGTCTCTCGATGACACGGGATGTAGTAATTGTGATTAATATGATGGATGTAGTTCTGAATTGTGACAAATGGTGATAGAAATTGAGTGATGTTAACGTCAATAAAGAAAGTTAATTTGAGGTTGTATTTTGGAATTTCATAAATCTTTTTCCATCAATCATTTAAATTTGTAAAATAATTCTACCTGTTCATATTGTTTTTCAAATAAAATGTTTAGAGTAAACACACATTCAACATTGTTCTTAAAAGAAAAAATATATTTCAATATTTGAAATATATCTTAATTTTAAAATGATATCAATAAACTATCCCAGTGTAAATGAATTCGCAAGTGAAAACTAAATTATTACAGAAATATTTATAAAAGATAATCAACTAAGAACAGCAGCAATGCAAAGAGTTTCTCAATTTTAAATAGAATAAAATTGCAAATTATTTGAATTCAGGTTGCAAACAAACGGCCTTGGAAGAAAAAGAGATAAAAAACGTTCATTTTTTTTCAGAACAGACCCATACCAAACAAGAGAACCCAGAAACTACAAATAAGTGATTTTTTTGTATCAAACACTGCAGTTCTGTTTTCAGAGTGTCATCTGTGTGGAATAATTTTCTTAAGGAGCCTGCCGCTGTAAATTTCATTCCTTTTGCTTTAAGGACAAATTTGCTGGAATCAAACATTTAGCAACATTCGATCAAGTTCTCAGTTAAATCAAAATCAGCAAATCAAACATTCATTTCACACTTTCAGGTGGTTACTGCATTTGCTGTGATACAATGATTAATTCATGTTTAAACTTATAAACATTTTTGTTAAAAATGTAATTAACAATGTGAAATTTTGACAATTTAAAAAAGAATAATATAACAGTTCATTTCTAATTGAAATTTACTTATTTAAATGTACCAGAAACATAGTCTAATAAAAATTTGCAATTTCAATGACAAATACCTTTGTCTTTACACAAGGATGAGCTATATATGTCAATATTATCTTAAAATGTATTTGAGGTACTCTTATGTAAGACTGCATATTATTTATCCATGCAAACTTCCACTGTGATATATTGCCAAGAAAAGGGTTTCGGTCATGGTTTATGAAAAATAACATATCTCTTTGCTTCCATGGTATTCTAAATTTCAATAGACATATTAATTACCGTATATTTTAATTTATAAGGCGACCTTGATAAGTGTGCTCAGACTTAAACAGTTTTTGAATGGCTTTGAAATATATCAAAACCATCCAAAGTTATGATTTATAAGAGTCTTATCAATTTATGATAAAAGTAAAAATTGGATTCCATACAAACATCACTAATCTTTATATTGTGCTTAGATCAAATTTTCAAACAAGAAAATACTCTGTTTCAGTAGTGTGGGTATGAAGATTGATAAGAAAACGTTTAAACAGCCTCACTTTCAAAATAAAGTGGTGGAGGCGATTTGTGTCACCTGTCGGTTGTTCGTTAACGATTTCCACAGGTGAAGATCAAACAAAAAGACCTGGTACAATTGTTTGCCTTTGTTCTACATTGTCTGCCACAGGGAGACTGTATTTGTCCCTTCTCATTTATGCAGCTTGCAAAACGTTTCTGATTCTGATACAATAGCAAGAGCAGCAGATGGCAATGGTTCTTTATGCTGACTTTGGTCCAATATTGTTAATGATTTGTATGCAGAATACCCCTAAAAGGTATTAGATTAATTTCAATTAAAGAAGTAACATTTAATCATCAACAACAGGTGAAATATCTTATCTTTTGGTTCAATATTGCAGTAATTACTTTCAAAGAGGATGACTTTTTTAAACAAAATTTAACTAGTTTATATGTTAAATTATCATAATACAAAGCTTAACAAAAATTATATTTGTAGGTTTTTGATATTCTGATACAAAGGAGACAATTTTAATAACATATTGTTATTTGAAGTGACTATTTAAAGGAATACTATCAAACAATAACATCATTAAATTTACCAAGATTGAGGCATTTCTTTTGAATCATTGACACAAGCTTATCAGACTGACAAGACTTAATGATGTGCAAACTTACGCCTTGAACTTCTGACAATCAATGATATATGTGAGATTTAAAGAATGTTTAGTTGATCCATAAACTGCTGACAATACAGTTTATATGCTATAAAGAACAGCCAAATATGCACCTGTAATCTGGAAAGATTTATAATAGTGAACATACTGGCTAAGCTAAGACTCATATTAACCCTTTCACCCCTATTAGCCAGAAATCTGGCTCCAAAACATACCGTAATTTCTCCATGAATTCGACATCTCCAATAATTCAACCACATAACGTTTCAATGCGGTCACAAATTCAAATCACTAAAATTTCAACCATCGAAAGTTGATGCTCCAATGATTCGACCACTCCTTTACACACTCACAGTTTAATTTGCTCACAAAAAGTAATAATTGCAAAGCATTTAATTTCTCTACTACAGTAATCAAGTTAAAGTATACATTATGATGACATTGCCATTATCATCTGGTCATCTATGAAAACTTTCCAGATGTTCTTGATATGTATCTAATATTTCGACCATGGTACCAAATAGCCATGGAACCATAGACATTTTCTGAAAATCTTTTGAAAATTTACAGAGAAATTACAGTACAGTAGAACACGGATATAGCGAACTCGGATATAGCAAGCAATCAGATATAGCGAACCAATTTTCAAGTTCCGTCCCTATATAATATCCTTTAATTTATATGTGTATAGCGAACACCGGATATAGCGAACTATTATAAATTCTTTGGTTCCTTGGAGTTCGTTATCCGCGTTCTACTATATTTGTTACTGGTTTCTTAGGAGCCGAAGGGTTACAAGATAGCTCTATCACTGAGTTTATAAAAACATGTTAATGACTTATACCTTTGTCACTCCACTATCTAATTGAAGGAGTGGTAGCTCGTTATCTAAATGTATATCATCAAGACACACAGCTTATCAAGCACTTACGTCTTGTGATATCAAACTAGTATTTAATAAGGATGAAATGTAGATAAGAAGTTATGAATATATGAAATAATGATTTGAAAGAGTAAATATCATAATCTTATTACTTAATTATTAATTAATTCACTTAGGATTTTACAGTAGCTTATCTATGAAATTCCAATGATTGAATATTTATAAAATATCTTTAATTCAATATTTAATTTTCTTATTTACCGATGTGGTTAACTAAATTCAGTTTGAATAAAATGTAATTCAAATGTTCTTGAATTTACAATTTTCCTGTCAGCATTTTACAATTAAACAGTCATACCTTAGTCAAAGCATGTTCCCTATTTATAGATCTGTTTCCTGTTTCAAGGAAATTCTAGATAAGATTGTGATTAATTATTGAAATATACACTCACAATGAGGAGATGACATTTCCAGAAGAAAATACTTTCCCTTCGACTTATGATGTTTAAATAAAAGATATCTGACATACAACAGATAACAATTATTGTCACATTCACATGTGATATTTATAAGTGTACATTTAAGATTAATTATGTCATGAATTTTATTCCATTAAAATATTTGTTATGCATTGTTAATGTTCTGTTCAATTTTCTGATAATATATGAAATAGAAAGATTTACAAACAAGATTATTTTAAAGATATGATTCTAACAGCTTTTGCTTAGCCATCTAGTAATTTTTTTAATCACTGCTGTTCTTCAACAACTTTTACACATACAAGATAAATTAAATGTTTTGACAGATTACCCACAAATGTACTACTTATTAGACTGATTGCAGTTTATGTCTAGTAGTATACTCTATGAACCAGAAAAACAGATTTACAAATTACAGACAAATGGTAAACATATCTAAACTGTTATTCTTATAACAATTATATTATTTACTGATAATGAATAACGGGGTGGAACTGATAATGGGGTGTAAGGTTTTAACCCACGATCTTATCATTAAGGCCTTGCGGCTGGAACGTTTGGAGCTCAAATATCCACCTAAGTTCTAGAGATCTTCTAGTGTAGGTAGTGCTCTCTGTGTTAGGATTTTGTTTGAGTTGAGCGATGATTTTATTGTAAGGCCACCCCCTGTCTTACTTTATATTATATACTGGTTAAGCTTTACTTAGGTACTTTAATATAACATTTCACGGATGAACAAATGACCTTCATCTAATATAATATTTATCAGTAACTATTAACTATCAAGGTGCCTTGCCTAACATGGATTGCATGTACATGTTGTACATTGTTTCCAAAACAGATAAGAGTTCTCATTACCCCTCAAAGTAACCATCAAGGGGATTTGTATGTGGCATATTTCATTGCAGCATATAAGTGATAATCACTGCATTAAACACTTTTCTCTCATAATATCAATAATTTTGATGGTATAACATTTCAGCAAATTTTTGTGTTTCTGCAATGGATTGAAGATTTTGCATTGATTAAGGGAACCTGCCCAGCTGGTTGATGATTAATCATTGCTAACCTTTCATAGACGTAAAGCTTTAATACCATTTGGTTTGTAAACTATCTGGTTGCTGGGAAATGAGGGAACGATATAGTCTGTGGAGATAGACTGCCCTCTGTGGCCCCTTGGAGGCTAGACATGGGGTGAATTTGTGTGGGGAAGGGGGAGGGGGAGAGGGAGAGGAGAGGGGATGGATATTAGGACTGGACTCTGGAGGTGGGAGGAAGAGAGATAGAGGGAGAGGGCAGAGGACAGAGAGGGAGAGTGAGGGAGCAGGGAGAGGCAGTTGGATATGGGGGTTGTTGTGTTGGAAGGGGAATAGGGGGACAGAGAAGTGATATTAGGAGGGAGGGGCAGAGCGAGGTGGAGGGGATGGATATTAGGACTGGACTCTGGAGGTGGGAGGGAGGGAGATAGAGGGAGAGGGCAGAGGAAAGAGAGAGGGAGTGAGGGAGAGGCAGTTGGGGATGGGAGTTGTTTTGTTGAGGGGGACAGAGAAGTGATATTAGGAAAATGAATTATGGAGGAGAGAGTGAGTTGATGAGTTTTTGTTTTGGGAGGGAGACAAAAAAAGGAGAGACAATTGCATCAAGAGGTTAGGTTATTGATAATGATAAATATTTATTGTGCTTGTTATAAGTTCATGGAAACTCTTTGTGGCTAGAGACACTTGGCATTCACAGTGCTGCGCCATTTGATATGTTGTTCTAGGTTATGAGCTGCAGTGCTATCAAATGAGCTCTAACCCTGGTGACACACTGACAAATAGAACAACCTACAAATAGTGGAAGAAAGAGTTTGATTTGGTAAGACAGACAGACAGAAAATTATTAACACGTACAAAGAGATTCAGGAAGAATGAGACAAAGAAACAGATACATGCAGTCAGACACTGATAGATTCACAAAGAGACTTACAGAAAGAGGGAAACATAAATTGATCATGAGGGAAAATAAAGAAAGACAGATATTAACAGATAAGCAAGGGGATTTGAAGTTACAGAGAGAGTTCACTTTAAAGGGGCAGTAGCACGTTTTTTGATAATTTTATAATTTGAATTTCTCACTGATAATTGTAAGTGAATGCTAAATGTATTATTTTGACAGTGTCAAAAATCTCATTACACAAGCCAATCATCCATTGTCAGAGGACAAAGAATGAAGATTCACATCAAATCCATTGGCGGCCATTTTTGTGTGAACACCTTTAATTCATTTTTGAAAGAAAAAGGAATCGCATGGCTAAACTTACCGTTATATACTGGAATTATTACTGCTCCATTTATTTTAAATACA
Source organism: Steromphala cineraria (assembly GCA_916613615.1). Lineage (NCBI taxonomy): Eukaryota > Metazoa > Mollusca > Gastropoda > Trochida > Trochidae > Steromphala > Steromphala cineraria. Next base: position 14,143,804 of record OU744721.1, read on the forward strand.
TTGTCTATCAATTGAAACCATTAATTTTCATTTTCCTGACATCACCCTATATTCCCCCTAAAAACGTGCTACTGCCCCTTTAAGGGGAGGGGAAGGAACTACTACACAAGTGTTGGCAAGTTACTAAGCAGAGGGACACTTGTTCAAATATCACAATCCAGAGTCACTTGGAAAGTTTCCATCTAAGCTCATTGTCAAACAGTGGTGGTTGGTATTGTATGCAGATCCCGGATCTATAAAGCAGTAGAGTTAGGCTGTGGTTTAAAAACAGCTTCGTCTCGGTCGTTTTGAAACAGGGATTGCTTTTTGTCTTGAGTTAACAAAATATTAGGATTTGTTATCTTACCAGTAAATGAAGTGAAAGGAATGATCACTAAATCATATAAATAATGAATACCGGTACATAATTAACAAAAAAAACTTGTAGTCAATGAAGAAATATATCATTCTTCATAATTTTGAAATTTTCATAATCCTAATTAATCATTCAAGTATACTTATAGTCAGCAGCAACATTTTACCCAGAATGCCTACTGCTTCCTAAAAATAAAGACGTTGAAGTACTTAGGTCAAATATCAACACAAGCGTGAGAACTGTTTGGTGTCCAGAGTGTAAATGCTTGCAGTGTTATCCTAACTTTATCTCCTTTCCGTCAGAATCCCTTCCTGATGAGCCGCTATCCAAACTGACCAATCATCTATCAGAAACACTGTCTGCCACTACCTAGGGTACAGTCTGGGTAAACATCACCATGGTGACAATTGCTTCCTATCTGAATTCAAATTCCTATTCAGAAAGGTCAGAAAGAAAGTTCTATGTTTGATCCTTTTCAAGATGACCAGTTGAATGTCACAAATGACAAATGGACCTGTTGAAAGTTCCTATTCGAAAATGTTAGAATGACACTGCATGGTTTGATCCTATTTGAACTGACAAGCTGTAGGCCTACCGGGTATTTAACAAATTATCCTGCTATTTACCATCTCATAAAATTCATATACCGGGGTAATCAAGTAATATCCACATACCAAAAGAATTAAGTATAGAATTGAAATGTTTTCAAGAAACTGTTTTTGATAACATTATATCAGTCTGAATTACAGACTAGTGTTCAGTCACAAACATGAGCACTTCCTACCATATATATACATATATACGTAAACATCACACCTTTGAAGCAGCCAGTTTTCTCCTCTGAAGGTAGAAATATTCCTGAATCATGACCAACCAGCTACTGACATGAACATGCATTTCCTATGTAAACGTCACCATATTGACAACAGGACACCATTGAAACTGTAAGTTTCTCTCGGAAGGAATGAAAAGTGTACCTTGAAGTCATACCCAAACTGACCAACTTCTAACTGACACTACCTGTGTCTGACCAATGCCAACATCACCATGCTACCAAACATGCACTTACTATGTAGGACACATTAAAACTCCTCTTCTGAAGGTAAAAGATTCCACCTTGAAGTGATATCAAAGATGACCAATCAACATCTGACATGACTGCTGCTACCAACGTGCACTTCCTATGTATAAACATCACTATCGTGACAACAGGACACATTGAAACTGTAAGTTCCTCTTCTGAAGGTTTCAAATATTCCACCTTGGAATCATATTAAAGATGACCACATGTGTCTGACCAATGTCAACATCACCATGGCAACAACGGGACGCCTCGTCAAGAGTCGAGGTTAGTTCCGGAACTTCACCTCGGTGAGGAGGGGGTCTATCATTCCACACAAGTGAGACACATTTCTGAGCCTGCTAGTATTTGTTTGTCCTCTGAAGACATTTCTGGATACCATCCAGGGACATATCATTCACAAAGTCAACATCAACATATGAACATTTACATTTCTTGATCTTCCTATTACCTGTTGAATTGGATGGGTCACCTTAAACATTATTTCAATATTCTTAATGACTTGAGATATTTAGAGTCTTGTATGATGGTTGATTGTTCAGTCTTTCTATATTTTTTGTAATAACTGCAGTGAATATTGCAAATGGAAATGAATCAAATACGGGAATGCTGAGGCCAGAAAGTTTGTTTGATGGTTGTTAATTAAATGCAAGTACTGGTATATATACTACGAGACAATAGTCTAGACTCACCATCAAATGATGATATGAGATTGTGGTATTGGTGGGTTTGGTAAAATTGATTTATGATTTCTCAAACCTCAACTCATTACCAAAGTGTCATGCATTTGTCATTAATGGATCTTGATTAACACATCCATTGTGAAAGTAACTGACAAAAACTCAGGTTAAGTCCATGGACTATTTTAAAAAGTCAATTTTGTTTATGTCATAGGACCCAATGGTAATGAGGACAGTTTTTATTTTTTGGGGGTGGATTAAAATGTTCAAGCTTTGTTTAAATCATTGTTACGGCGTTGAGTCCGAGACATGAAGAATAGAGTCACTATAGTTCTGAAGATATAAGGGATCGAAAATAGGACATTACACTTTTCACTGAGTGTAAACTTTTGTCTTGTAGTATATATATATATATATATATATATAAACAATCACACAAATAATACCAGCAGAATAGGAATCTATCAAATTCTTACATGAGATATGCCATAGGCTTAGGTCCAATTTAACTTTTGTTTATATTTTCACTTCATAGTGACATTGTAGAAATCACTTTCTGCAACCTGCTAAATGACATACTAAAACAGCTCGATGGACGTCAAGGACAAGTACAAAAGTATATTTCATTTAGTCTTTTCTTTTTTAGTCCAGATAAGCAATGGTATAATTGGCATAGATAATAAAATCATAGGCTCATATATCACTAAGATTAAGTTTGTCTAAAACCAGCATAATATCCTTTGTCTGTTTGGTCATGTTTTGTTAGAAGGGAGGCAGACCCATCTAACGCAACACCTGATAAATTAATTGTTTTTTATAACAATTTTTTTTTATAACTTCTTTGGTATATGTTCTTTATCTAACCAGTACTTGCAAAAAAAAATTTCTAACATATTAAATAGAAAAATTGTAAGAAATCATGTATAAATAACTTTGATAATTCTCTAAAACAGATTTGCTTTAGGTGACCAAGTGAGGTTAAAAATAGTCAACATGTAACAAGAAACGATGTGCAAACAAAACACTTTCCACAGGTATAGATTTATGACAATATTTCCTCCTTGAGCTAAATAACATCCAATACCTGAAACCATAAATCTTGATTGATCATGTATCGTTGGCAAAATGGGTCATTGTTTCACAGGTGATAATCATTTACGAACCTGCCCAAATACACAGTGACATTTGAATGTATCTAGATAAGACCACTGCAGTTGTTCCTGACTTGGCAACTGAAGAATTCTCAGACCCCTGCTATCAATCTGAGTCAACAAGCTTTGTATCGATTCCGTATCCCAAGCTTCACCCAAATACCTCCCTGTTTGTTTGGGAGATGATAGTTATAAATGTTTACTTTTTGGTCCGAGCAAACCTGGCGTGTTGATTGAAATGTTACTGATACCTCTGTCAGGCAATTATTCTTCATGATAAAATGACAACGGCGTATAAAGTGATTCAACGACATGTCACGAAATCAAATTGTCACTAAATCATAAGGACTATCTCAGCTGTTATGATCAATTTGTTATCAATTTGAGTGCCTAATAAATTTAACTTTTGTCAGATTTCAAGCAATCAATATTTAAAAGTTTTTTAAGCAAATTGTGAATGGATATCTGCTATGAAAGCTGGCATGTGAAAATTAATCTGCATGTTCTAAAGGTCAAACCATGATATTAAAATTTTATTTCAAACAAAAAACTATACGATGTGAAAAGTCATTTTGACTGGAGTTAGGAATTGATTATCAAAACTTCTTTATTCCTTCTTAATAGTGTTTCTTATAAGAGATTTTAAATTCTTATAGTGTTCCTTTTATGAAACTTGAATATTGTTTAATAATTTTGTAACTGAAGATTGTTGTACCGTCAAAACACAGTAATAGTTGTTGAATGTTCCACATTTTAATGTAACATTTCGTGTCCGAAACTTACCCCCAAAACTTTACATTAAAATGTGGAACTTTCAACGAGTGTCATTACCGTGGTTTGACAGTACTCCCCCCTTTACTTTTTTGTACCGTTATAATATCATTCAATTTGAGCCATAGTTTTGCTACTCTGACTATTAAACCTCATTTCTATAGCGTGGGTTAGCACCACCCTAATCTGAAGATAGTTATAACATGTTGTTATTTTATCTCAAAAGCGGATAGAATAACCCCTTGAAACAATGCTTATTTCAACTTGAAAGTGATGGAATATCTCTTTAAGCAGTAAAGGAAGTAAATGACAGAAGAGGAAGGAATTTGAGTTACATGGGAATAAAATTTCATGTGACTGATTATCATTTATGGAAGAAATCGTGACTAGTTTTCCCACATGGTATCAGTTACACTATATATATATATATATATACATAGCCTGATACTATTTACCTGTCAGGTATCGTGTCTACCTTAATCAGTAGGCTCATGAACTGTCCATCTTCATTTAACAGGTTAAACCTCATTAGAAATACATCTCAATTATCATTTAATTGCAAAATTAATATAAACATTTAATAATGCTTCAAATCATGTAAATATTTAATTTTATAGGCTAAGCCTCATCAGAAATATATATTCATTCTCATCAAATTTCTTTCAAAAAGTATCAAAATTCTTTCAAAAATTATCAAAATAAATCAAAATTTTCTAAACTAAAAATATTAACCTGACCTTAACGTTTGACCTTATCCTTTTTAAGTCTTAAATTTTCTGAGTAGTCGTATTGTAAAACAGATTGGTAAAAAATACAGCTGTGAAATTATTTTCATATATATCTGAGATAGAAATTTTGAAGTATAAAACAAAAACCACTGGCAGCCATTTTAATGTGAACACCTTTTAATCAGTGAGGATGGATTATGTAGCTTAACAAAACATGTTTTGGTCATTTATAATTGCATTTTCTTGCCAGTGGTAACATTTATTTTCGTGTTCATGAGACCATTTTGTAAACATAAAAAACATGCTACATCATCAAAAATGCTTCGAGCCGTACATTATCAAGGGTTAACAAAAGTGAGAAATAGTTTGTACCTGTCATTAAAACACACCTGTTGACGATCTCTCACCTCCCCCTGGTGTCTCGTTACCTGTAATTGATACTTACACCTGGTCCTCCCAGTACGAAACTCATTCAGAACATGATTTCAAATATTTGAATTGTTTTCACGATTATGTGATACCTTTACATTGACATTTTTGGCATCCATCCTTGTACTTTCACTTAAACTCTATTTCTGGTCATTAAATATTTTAATGATGTTTTTGATTATGAGAAATATTTTGTGATCATTTTATTTCTTTTCACATAAATTTTGTGTAAAAAAAAAGAAAAGAAATATTCTAATGATGTTTTTGATTATGAGAAATATTTTGTGATCATTTTATTTCTTTTCACATAAATTTGGTGTAAAAAAAACAAAAGAAATATTTGTTGATTTTGATTAAACTTGACTACCGGTATTATATTTTGAAAATCTCCTGTTTTAAATGAGTTAACCTAATTAGCACCTAATTAGAATTCAAGCTCAATAACATATGTCTTTCTGGTTTCTTAGAAGTCTGGGATTAAAAGCATACCTACTGCAAAACTTCCTGCATTTCCCCATAGTTTTAGAGTCACAAATGGCATTGATGTTTACTGTTTAACTTGTATTCAACTCACAGTTCACGAAAACCTGCCAAATAGTTAAAAGTGAGAGAATTCATGACAATTTATGTAGATTTCTATTTGATGCATGTAGTTCTCCAGGCAACTTGACAGGATTTCGTCTCATAGTGTGGACATGTCAAAAGGTCTCAGATTTAGCTTCATCCTATCCAGATTATCATGGCAATGTTAAATCGGCTGATTTTGAAACATGTCTCTTAGAAAAAAGGTACGCAGTGAATGTGAGTCATGTTGTAACAATGTTAACCCAGCTTCAGAATACTAGAGTGTTTGACAGGGTATTGGACGCATCCACAGGAATCGGCTCGGATATCGGTCTGTTTAGTTTGGCATTTCTTTAAGATTGCAGGACAACTTTTGCTCTTTTGAAGCTTAACAGGCAAAGAAATGAAAAAATATTTACTATCTGAAGTAACTGTTGACAGAAGCATATATTTTACCTTTTGCTTTACTTATTGGCTTATTTGTCTTCACAGAAAATGACTTGAAACACTTTCCTCTCGGTTTTCTATATCTATAGTACTTCTAAGATCATCATGTAAAAGGGTATCTAAAAGTACTTTGCATTATGTTAGTTATGTCACCATAAGTCATATATTATCAATAATATCTATATATTTATGTAGATCATATAATTTATGATATCCATGGTAATGTATTCATTGATGTATTTTTACTTACACTTTACAAGTTTGTTTTATTGATATACAAAAATATTTATACATATATTAAAATTCGAATTATGTAATTTACAAATTCTGTACATATGTCATGATAGCTATATAACTCTTTCTATAGAGTGGCTCATCACATTTTATAATATAAATTTAATGTTTGTATATATTGTTTGTATTTTTGTCTTTTAACGTAATGAGACATTAATAAACTATCTGTCTGTTCGCAATAAAGCCAAATAACATCAAAGTGCAGTTCTTTATGAGTTCTGAGAAAACAATTAACAGTGTAAGCATGTCAATGTTGATACAACCATCGGCACAACTTGCATATTTACTAATTATTTGTCTAGGACATTACTGAGCTTTATATTATTGAGTAAAAGCCTACTACAGATATGCCATAAATTCTGAACTTACAACTTGACATATTTTTTTACTTCATCAAAATATCCCAGAATTCATAAGTGGTAATACTCATAACTTCTACGTGATGTGAGCAAGGTAGTGAATATTTTATTGGCTTCTTCACGAGAGGAACACACTTCACCTAAGTAGCAAGTAGTGAAACATAGGCAGAAGGGCTTGGTATAGCTCCACTAGGCAGAATCGCCCTTTACTGTTCAACTATCTCATCTTCTAAAGAGGGGCTGGTTATATACAGGTTTGCTACCTAATCTTAGAAAGCAGTAAAATATGGACAGAAGGGCTGGGTACTGTTCAACTTACAGATCTTAGCAAGAAATAAAACATAAGCAGAAGGGTTGGATATAGTTACACTAACTCGTCCTAGCAAGCAGAAATATAAGCAAAATGGCCTGTTTCTGTTCAAAATTGGAATCGAGTCCTCAAGGGGTAAGACTTTTACCCAAGATGTCATATAATATTATTTGTCTGCCCAGATGTTATGCATCTATATCTTGACTTGTATATGGTCATATGCAGTATATTTCAACATCAATGTCTTGAACTGACGATGTTGATCATCTAATTTCAGGCATCATCGACAGTCTAGGAAAATCTAAATAACATCAAACAATGCTGTTTCCTGTCATTGCTTTGTAAAATTATTCAAAGTGGAGTTTTATAATAATAATAATAACACTTAATTATCCTAAGTACAAGGAAAATTCGGGTGGTGCCTCAGCACCCAGCAGCCACAGTGTTGTGCCAGTTATTGCGTTGTTCTGTCTTTACAATGCTGAGTGTCAAAGAAGACAGTAACAACTCCCATCTGTTAACGTCTTTTGGTATGACACAAAAGACACGACCGGAAATCGAACCCGGTTTTCCGGGTGACGAGCGGACACTCTACCACTGAGCTTCGTCCCCGGTTACCGGTAGGTTATAAATTATATATGTTATCTCCTTTACCAACACATTTCAAATCAATACCAAACACTCTCATACATTTACTCTCAAACCTTGTAACTTGATAAAATGTCAAATGCATATGACACTTAATGATTTGAAAACAAGCTGAAAATATGTAAAATATAGGCAAAATATGATTCAGTTAGAAATTATAATTTATTTAATATGTTATCTCCTTTACCAACACATTCAAATCAATACCAAACATTCTCATACATTTACTCTCAAACCTTGATAAAATGTCAAATGTATTTGACACTTAATGATTTTAAAACAAGCTGAAAATATGTAAAATGTAGGCAAAATATAAGTCAACAATCCCCATTTCTTAGCAATAGGGTCTAATGAGCCCAAAAAATATAAAGGACCATGATTTCATTTAAGGAAAGATGGTCGATAACAAGATACAAGAAACTGTCCTATCTCAGATGAATCCTAACAATGTATCATCCTTGTAATTCTATATGCTATCACAATCATATGTCAATCACAGAAGATAAATATCACATTACTGACAACGCCTATCTAATGTCTAAGCTGTATCTATCATTCAGTTACTACCTTGTTTGACAGGGTTGCATCACGGACTTAACTAGTGAAATAGTGAAATGGTCATTCCATAAAATAGTATTTATTTGATAAATACTTCTTAATTACAATTCAATAATTTTACAGAAATCGCAGAAAATCTGCAACTATAGGTAAAGAATAAGAAGTTTTAAACAAATGGTGCCAAATTTCAAGAGGAAGTAAAACAATGAAATAATAAATAAAGAGAGAAGGCCCAAGGTACTTCACAAGTGACCCTGCATCACCCCTATGCAAATAGAGAGTGAAAGTCAGACATTAATGAAGTTAGGTGGAGGCTTTGTGTTGAGTTTTTAACTAACTGGGTTCATTTATCTGTCAAAAGTATGAGTAAAACAATTAAAAAATCAAGAAATAGAGAAGGCCCAAGGTACTTCACAAGTGACCCTGCACCCCCCTATGTAAATAGAGAGTGAAAGCCAGACATTAATGAAGTAAGGTGGAGGCTTTGTGTTGAGTTTTTAACTAACTGGGTTCATCTATGTACTGTTTGTACAAAAGAAGTTTGAAACAAATGGTGACAAATTTCAAAAGAATGAGTAAAACAATTAAAAAAATAAGAAATAGAGAGGGCCCAATGTACTTAACAAGTGACCCTGCATCACCCTTATGTAAATAGAGAGTGAAAGCCAGACATTAATGAAGTTAGGTGGAGGCTTTGTGTTGAGTTTTTAACTGAGGGGTCGGTGTGTCGACTGTATGTACATCCCTGTGTCAACATACACTCCTGCACCGGCCTGACATCATACAATAGAACTACCTGCCCCAGGTGTAACACTCACCCTTGTTACTTGATTAATACCTGGGTTTACCGGAGTATTCTGGATTAATACCTTGATTAATACCTAGATTATTACCTAGATTATTTCTATAGATACATAAATCAATCAGCTGAATTACCGAATCTCCCTGCATGATTTTTACCTATTAGAATAAAATACTACTCAGAAATTATACCACAAGACTAAAAAAAAGAGATTCATTTCATATTTTTATCTATTTCAGTTCCTTTTTTGCATACCTGAAATGTATTCATATTCACTACAGCAAATTTGCTCTTTTTGGTCTCCTCCTGCCTTTAGGTATTTACCCCCAAATAAACCCAATTTTTTAAACTTAAAACTTATATCATACAGAGTTTCTTATGAAAGATATATGAAAGATATTAATCACTTAAACCTAAGTTATGAATTGTAGAAATTATTAATGTGTTATGTATTATAGGTGACCATAAGCCTTAGTCATACTTAGAACATGTTTGGGTTTATAAGAGAAATTTTTTTTTTAATCTTCTACCTTTACCTAAATTTAAAAAAAACAGAATTATATCATCTCATGTAGGAAGAATCTCTTGTAGGAAGAATCATACCAAAAATGATTACAAGGCGCTTAGCTTTCTGTAGACGCCTATATTTGTCTGATTTTATAAACATTTATCCACATTGCCCCCCAAAAGATTTATACCTTAATATTGACATGAATTCAATGTGATCATTTCTAATTCAGAAAGACAAAACAGCCGGCCATAATGATTTCTAGCACAACAAAGGGGTCTTTTCTGGTCTACGACAATGGTAATGATAATAATTACGAAATGTTCTAAAGGAATTCAATATGAAACATCGTATAGATTGAGAAATACGACACACGCCAATTGGTCGTCAGTCTCAGTATTTACTTATACTGATCGGTCGTCTTCTGGTCTAGGACAATGGTAATGATAATAATAACGAAATGTTCTAAATGAATTCAATATTATCCATACTATAGACCCAGAAAGACATAGAATAAAACTCAGCCATAGGTATGAGCAGCATGCCAAAGGGCCGTCTTCTGGTCTAAGGATGCAATGGCTATTGACAAATACCTGTCTTTGTCGTCTAGTGCTCATCCAAGTATTTCTACTGGCAAATTTCACCTTCTCACGATCGTTCTTGGTCAACCATAAGGAAAGAGTTGATGCAATAGCATGTCTTATTTCAGTTAAACATGCACGACTCTGGTTAAAGAGAAACTCCGTGAGTTGTTGGAAATCACACATGAACAAACTTTATAAGTAGTTAAAAAAAGAAGTAACTGCTGTATATCCTATAATACTTCTTTCATCTTCTTCATTATCGCAACTTATTGAATGCCCATCAAAGAAGTGATTTGTAAATGGTGTCATATCGAGAAGTACCGACTGTTGCAAGAAAGTATAATTTTAAAGCTAATTTAAATATTGTTAAAGAAACTCGCTCGGATATCGCTAGTAAGAAATCAAAGGAATATAATAAACACATTAATCTATTTCATATCAGGTAAAGAAGGGTATTTCCTCAACCAATTTCCCCATGTGATCAGTTCATGTTTGCGTATGCAATGGTTATCATTAAGCCAATATCAGTTTGATTTCATCACAAATAATCGGGGAGGCAAATCAAGATTTTCATTTTCCGATAAACATATAGAGTTGAAATTATCAATATGGGCAAAATGTTTTATGTTTGAATTATATTGCAATTGTACATGGGCCAATGGCCTACAAAACCGAAATAAAATGAATTGAATTGAATTGAATTGAAATGTTTAAGATCGGGGTTTTTTTCCGAAAAAATATGTTGGCACCTTCAGAAGAGTAATTTTTCACCATGACCATACATAAAGGGTTTGTAACCCCAATTCATCACTTCATCGCTGATTTACATGTGCCGATAACTAATATTGAACCAATATGTTATTTTAAATCATATTCATGTAAAAAAAATTACTATTAGTTCTATCACAGACCCGAAAACATAAAGAAATAAATGACTCAGAAATGTACCAAGATAACACGTGTTTGGTCCAAAAGTCGTTCTTATTGATTAATCCAACGTTTCATATGGACACGTTCTTATTATTGCATGTTAATTCTCAGGAAGTCGTTTTGATCATTCCATAGTACGTGACATAAAACGCCTTCATATTTAATATCTTTGCATAGCTAGCATAGTAGATTGCCTTATCAGCACCGCCCATATGCAATAAATCCAGTTGTATATTTCGCGTGACATTTACGAGCAGTTGAGACGTACAATATTTCCGAATTGGATGTAAGCAAATAAGTTGATCAAATCAGGCCTGACATGAACTAGAGGTGAACGATAAAGCGAGGAATTCACGACAAATCTACCTCTCTGGAGTAAAGTAAAGTGTGTACCAAGTCTGTAACAGTTAAGCGCCGATAAACCAACCAGCTTTCAGCGTCTTATCACAATACCAAAGAAACGCATAAGTTTGTTTATCGGCGTTTGTTCTCTTCTCAAATGCACACAGAGGTCGCGATAGAGTTATTCACAGAGCCACAATGGCCCTTCAATTTCTGTAACAGCTCAAAAGTTGCCAGACCCCTCGCGATCCCCTTCTTCCCCCTTCTAGGTAAATCGAACACGCCTTACACATACAAATTGCAAACGCTTTCCATATTAACGTAACGTCTTAAACTAAACTTGATACACTCAACTTATCTCTATATCTAAATGAAAATTATTTAATATCAATAACTGATGTTTAGATAATTTTAAAAGTTGATTTAACTTACCCCCTGCCAACAATCATTCTAAGAGCCTCCAATTTGCCGTTTCTAGCGGCCCAGTGAGTTGCTGTCATTCCATCTTCATCTATAGCGTTTAATTCCTTCCTTTGCGCTTCACGTAAAACGTCGGTAAAGCCATCTTTGGCGGCTTCTCTGTATCGTTGAGACATTTTCCCGTTTTGTACACTAGAAATCAGCAAATTGTTATATACATGGCCTTCTGTATAAAGGCCGGGAGCCGGACGATAAAGCGGCCTAGTCGCGTGCAGTCTTATGGACTTTGAGGCAGACTGGGATAAGATCGGAGGCCTCATGAATATTCATGATGACGTCACTCATAGGTGCAATGTTGCGCTGTGGGACAGGTAGAGCTCCCATGAATCCTTCACTCTTCACAGCGCGTGTGTATGTAAACGAGATGTGAATTATAGCCTTGTTTCTGGGAGTAGAGTTTCACAGAGTTTGCATATACAACGTTACAAGCCAAACAGCCTGAACGAAACACAAGACTAATCCTTGACTAAGCGGATTATACAAATCTACTGTATGATATGTTACTTACTAGCGTGTTAATAACGCTGATCAGCTTGGCCTGAAGCAAACCCAAATTCCTCACATTATTGTACATCGGTAGCATTTAGTTGTTCACTTGATCGATTTTTCCTGTTGTTTAATTTCCTCGTCAAATGAACCACTCTCATTTTCTACCTGTTCCCCACACCCCAGGTTATAATGCTAGGCGTCATTTCGATTTTTGTTTCTTAAAATTCGATACTTCTCATTGTTTGAGATATATTTGTTAATTTCACTTCTTCCGCTGCCTTGTAGATGAACAAGGAAAACCTCTTACTTTATACAGGTAGCTAAGGAAAGTATCGTTCACCTGAACTTAACCTGAATGTCCCATGCACAATAAATGCAGATTAAGTTTCAGCAAGTCGGGTCTGTATTGTTATTTCACAAACGTACATACAGAGGCCAGAAATAACGTGTATGAATTTATAATTAAAGAAAGGCCGACAAGCCGAGCTAATCCTAATGAGTGTAGGTCACGCCTTGTGCCTTGTACCTACCCCGCTACTACGACGGCGATCGACTTTTAGATTGCCCTTTGGGATTCCTGGTTTAATCGGGTCGAATACCGCTTCATTATCTGCACGATTGATCAGGACTCTAGATATAATTAACTCTAATGAGACTAAGTGAAGTCCACGCACTTGCTAATGCGACGGGTTTGTTTAAGCTTTGTTTCACTTTGCTCGAACTTTATTGATGTACGAGTCAGTGTTCCAGTTACCAAAATGTTAACCTGAACCTTAGACTTAATAAGATCGAGATATAAAATAATAAAATAATGTTTTTCTTCTTCTTCCTCTATAACTGTTTTGAATTGGGATTTGAGGAATGTCCATGTGGGTTAAACATATTCATTTCAGAAGGTTTTCTCTGATTTAGAGTTCTGAATCAACATTTCAATCCAGTATTTCATTCAGTATTTTTCCTGAAGAGTTTTTCTTTAATCACCATTTCATTCAGTATATTTTTTCTGAAGTGATTTACCTCAATGATAATTTCCATTGAGTTCATTTTATCATTAGAAATTTACTTCAATCATCATTTCCATTCAGTTATGCTTCTCTCAAGGAATTTACCTCAATAATCATTTCCATTCAATATAGTTTATCTAATGTAATGTACTTCCATCGTCATTTCCACTGTGTTAAGTTTTACTGAAGGAATATACTTTAATTATCATGCCAATTACCATTCAGTAATGTTTTTTCTCTGAAGGAATTTACTTCCATCTGCATTTCCATTCAGTAAAGTTCCTCTCATGCAAGGCATTTATTTCAATTATAATGTCCTTTCGGTTTCCCCGAAGGACTTTTATTCAATTATAATGTTCATTTAGTAAAGTTTGTGTGAACAAATTGACTTCAATCATTATTTCCATTGAGTAAAGTTTTTTAAAATGAATTTAATCTTATCATCATTACTATTCAGTTAAGTTTATCTGAAGAAATTAACTTCAATTATCATTAGTATTCAGTAATATTTTTCAAATGACAATTTACTCCAAAACGTTTTTCTAAACTAAATTTCATCAAACAACATTTCAATTAAGTTAGTTATTCTCATCAAAGTTAAAGTTAAATAATATGCTAACTGGGAGAACAAAATTCCATCAAGACATTGTATACGTTTAATAAGTTTGCATCAAAGTAAATTAAAAAAGCCCAGTTATTCTATTTTTTTATGAATAAAATAAATTCAGTTTTGAAGTTAATTGGTTAACATTTTCATGAAAAGGTTTCTTCAAGCTGTACACATTTCACTTAAGAAACGTTTTATAAGGCAACCTTATTCATAGAGATCTATTTTCTTGTCAACTTTCCGTCATTCCACTCGAAGAAGTATACCAACGTGTCCTTATATGTTGAATGTTGAATAGAAGAATATTCATGTTTAACAAACTATGATCCGAGTAACTTCCTTGTAGATGTCCATTTTACCAAGGAAGTTCAGTCATTGTTTTGTTTGCACTTCGAAACCGCTCAACTCGTATAAACCTAAGTCTTACTTTGTCTATTTGCTGTAGATTGTTTCTTTCATAGGAATAACTTGTTTAACTTTCATATAACAACCCCGTATATGAGGTTTTTACTTTCATGAAACACTGCCATAATAATATTATGGGGTCGTTTAATTAATGTAAAAACATATGGGGCTGTTTCATGAAAATCAAAAAATACGGGGATGTTGCATTAAAGTTAAAACGTCATGAGGTTTTAACTTTCATGAAACATCCCCGTATACGCTTGAGGTTTTAACTTTCATGAAACAACCCCGTATGTGAGGTTTTTACTTTCATTAATAATCCCATAACATGGGGACGTTTAATTAAAGTCAAAACATACGGTACGGGGATGTTTCATTAATGTCAAAATATACGAGGATGTTTCATTAAAGTTAAAACGTCATGAGGTTTTAACTTTCATAAAACATCCCCGTATACGTTTGAGGTTTTAACTTTCATGAAACCACCCCATATATGAGGTTTTAACTTTCATGAAACCACCCCATATATGAGGTTTTAACGTTAGTGAAACCACCCCATATATGAGGTTTTAACGTTAATGAAACCACCCCATATATGAGGTTTTAACTTTAACTGAAACCACCCCATATATGAGGTTTTAACTTTAACTGAAACCACCCCATATATGAGGTTTTAACTTTCATGAAACCACCCCATATATGAGGTTTTAACGTTAGTGAAACCACCCCATATATGAGGTTTTAACGTTAATGAAACCACCCCATATATGAGGTTTTAACGTTAATGAAACCACCCCATATATGAGGTTTTAACTTTAACTGAAACCACCCCATGTACGAGGTTTTAACGTTAATGAAACCACCCCATATATGAGGTTTTAACGTTAATGAAACCACCCCATATATGAGGTTTTAACTTTAACTGAAACCACCCCATATATGAGGTTTTAACGTTAATGAAACCACCCCATATATGAGGTTTTAACGTTAATGAAACCACCCCATATATGAGGTTTTAACGTTAATGAAACCACCCCATATATGAGGTTTTAACTTTAACTGAAACCACCCCATATATGAGGTTTTAACGTTAATGAAACCACCCCATATATGAGGTTTTAACGTTAATGAAACCACCCCATATATGAGGTTTTAACTTTAACTGAAACCACCCCATATATGAGGTTTTAACGTTAGTGAAACCACCCCATATATGAGGTTTTAACGTTCATGAAACAACCCCGTATAAGAGGTTTTAACTTTAATTGAAACCACCCCATATATGAGGTTTTAACGTTAGTGAAACCACCCCATATATGAGGTTTTAACGTTAATGAAACCACCCCATATATGAGGTTTTAACGTTAATGAAACCACCCCATATATGAGGTTTTAACTTTAACTGAAACCACCCCATATATGAGGTTTTAACGTTAATGAAACCACCCCATATATGAGGTTTTAACGTTAATGAAACCACCCCATATATGAGGTTTTAACTTTAACTGAAACCACCCCATATATGAGGTTTTAACGTTAGTGAAACCACCCCATATATGAGGTGTTAACGTTAATGAAACTACCCCATATATAAGGTTTTAACGTTAATGAAACCACCCCATATATGAGGTTTTAACTTTAACTGAAACCACCCCATATATGAGGTTTTAACGTTAGTGAAACCACCCCATATATGAGGTTTTAACGTTCATGAAACAACCCCGTATAAGAGGTTTTAACTTTAATTGAAACCACCCCATATATGAGGTTTTAACGTTAGTGAAACCATCCCATATATAAGGTTTTAACGTTAGTGAAATAACCCCGTATATTAGGTTTTAACTTTCATGAAACAACCCCGTATATGAGGTTTTAACTTTCATGAAACGACCTCGCATATGAGGGTTTTACTTTCAGCCTATTTGTAGTCTTTATTTCTACCCATCAGTAATATTATTTCTACAGCAAAATGGTGTGGTTTACGGGAAATGGAGAATATATATCTTAGCGTACTCACGAAATAGATACAATGAATCCCTTACCCAATACCAAAAGTGTAAGCTTATAATAAATAAAGAACGGATATTCTTATCTTATTTGTGTGTGTATTGGTGTATTTTGAAGTTTATTTCTATAATATTGAAATAAATCAGCCCCTACCAGTCACTCCGTATAAACGTTTTCATGTCTCTACTTCTCTCATATCAAGAACACAGGATATAAAACAGCTTTATCAACTGTATGTCATTCTCAAAGAAAATCAGAATATGTTTAATATGTTTTAAGTAAAAACGTACGCCATTAATGCTTAGATGATAGAGCAGTTGTATTTTGATAGTGATTTATGTGTGCATATGCATGTACGCCCTGATGAATCAACTTGTTACTTCTAGGCCATTGTACAGAGGGAAATGTCACGCCTCTTGTTGTACTATTTAGACATTAAAGTGTCCGTGTATATACAGTTACTGCCTTCATGTAAAGGTGTTATAAATCGTTTTACAACAATACATCACATATAACAAACAGTGTTTAATGGTTAAATTCATTTTTTCTAATAGTTTCACTCGTTTTCACTATATTTGTTCACACTGCCTTCTCAAATGTGAAATAAACTTCATAGCTTCCTCTCGAAATCTAACAAAATTACCGCAAAGTTTAGCTCACCAAACTTTTTGGTTATATATAAAACAAGCATCTTGTCTAATGTTAGTGTATTTTTCGCTTAACTTTGGTGCTCCCTTGGTCATTTGTAAAAAACCTACATCAACAAGAAAAGAAGTAAGCGAGAGACAAAGCTGAGTTAGTGAAATGGATAAAAAAAAATCGAACATGTATACAATCAAGTGCAAATAGTCCATATAAATTAGGATTTATTCTGTTTACAATAATCAATAAATTATTTTCTATCGTCATATATTATGTATATTAATTTTAAAAAACCTTTGAAGTAAAACACGTTTGACATATCAGAATCAAGCTAAAATAATTATCAGTCTTTACATTTCTGTTTGAATTCAACATCTGTCCTCTTTTGATATCATGAGAGGTCACTTAAATTCATAAAACAAATACCAATTTTTATCTTAAAACATACTGATAAATAATACACGGGAAATCATTTAAGGGGCAGTAGCACGTTTTTTGATAATTTTATATTTTAAATATTTTACTGATAATTGTAAGTTAATGCTAAATGTATTATTTTGACAGTGTCAAAAATCTCATTACATAAACCAATCATCCATAGTCAGAGGACAAAGTATGAAGATTCACATAAAATCCATTGGCGGCCATTTTGTGTGAACACCTTTAATTCATTTTTTGTAAGAAAAGGGAATAGCATGGCTATACTTTACGTTATATATTTGAATTATTACTGCTTCATTTAGTTTTAATACATTGTCTTTCAAGTGGAACCATTAATTTTCATTTTCCTGACATCACCTTATATTCCCCCTAAAAACGTGATACTGCCCCTTTAAGGCAGATGATACTGTTTGTAGAACCGAATTCATTCATTTATTCGTTCTATGCCTACAGTGGAATAATTACTTATTCAATTTTGAAACGCTGAAGCTTATGAATAAAGAATATTCTTTTATAGGTCTACATCTAAAGACAATTGCAACACTAGGATCTGCTTTTGTATTTTTATTATTTTAATCACACCGTGAATCTATTCAATTTGCGCCTTGACGCACCAGTATGGAGATTATACGTGCGTTTCAGTCGTTGAACTCTGCGTGAACTCTACTTACTTACATACTTACATATATATATAAACATACTTACATATCTATAACTTCGAAAACGATAACAGGGAAATTTTTTGTTGAAATTTTATAAACCTTGCTGGTATTAAATATTTCACTTTGAAATGAATATCATGTACGAATAACATACATGAAGTTTGAATATGTTGCATTCAAGATTGATATAACAGATGAATTAGGTAGTGTTAGCAATTTGACTAAGGATAATTTTGAACATTTAGACCAAGAATTTCCTAAGATCACAGTCACACTTTTAAGTAAGAATCAGAATAGGCTAAGTATAGACTTAGCAAGTTGACCATGTCTGTACCGGAAGGTCGCATGCTATAAGATAAGATAATTCTTTATTGCAAGTAAGGGAATTTGTAGTACATTTAAGTAAGCATGAAATTCAAAAGTTTATACATAATAAATACAACACATATATACAAATATTTACGAATATTTACGAATATTTACGAATATTAACAAATGAACAAATGAACAAATGAACAAATGAGCAAATGAACAAATGAACACATGAACAAGTTAACAAATGTATCGTGACATCTATGAAGTTTAGCCTTGTTGTTGCATATGAAATCTTTTGTTCAATAAACGAAGAGACTGAAGTCTTCACGATTTGATGGAAACTCGCTTCTTTTGATGATTGCACTCTATGATTACACAATAACAAACTACTTTCGGGTTTCACATTCATAGAATCAACGTAAACTACTCCAGCTATCTGAATACAATACCATGAAAAATGGTACCTAACTTTTTAGAAAAGTCATACTTCAATAAACCAAGTAATAGTAAAATAATTCAAAAAGTATAAAAACTAGATATTGATATGTTCTAGCAACGCAAATTTTCTTTTCGATTTTCAAGTCACGTTTACGCAGACAGCTTGACTTCCTTCATTATGAATTTTAAATGTGTTCGATGTATGAAATTTGTAAAGAGAATGTAACGAGCAATACTACATGAAAGAATGTCAAATGTCAACCAAAACAAGGCAGTGAAAGAAGCGCACATAAAATATTTACTATTTGTTATTCAAAACGGAAATGACAGAAGTTTGATGCAAATTTCATGAGTGTACATTTTGAAAAATTCCAATCCATAATTTCATTCTTTCCTTTGTATAACCATTCCTAAACCTATTTCACATACTTAACCATCGGTGTCTACAATGTACGATTGAAAATAGTCACGTGTACATGACAATTCAGAAAGATTTCATGGTTCAAATCGTATATGTTTTAGATGTATAAAGTGTTCTCATGAAAATGCTTTTATGAATAATTGCCAATAAAATAAATTATGAATCTGGAAATGTGATGTCAAGAATTGAAAAAATAATCATCATTACGACAGTAAATTTATCATTTGTATTAAGTTGAACCTGCCAACTATTGAAGTTACTTAAATGAGGGAAACTGATATAGTTTATATAGGCCCATGATACATATTATGATACACGTGTCACAGAAATAATTTTCTTAGTTGCATAACTTTAAAAATAAAAGTTTTCAACTGTTTAATGGTGTAAAGATTACAAGTTAAAATGTTGTCATGCTTGGTAATTGCCAATATCCTTTTAAGAAACTTGATGGAAACTTGAAAGGCAGTGAATTAAATCAAACCCTTAAAAAAGCTGTTTGAAGAAGCTCTCTTATAGAAACATTGCTTCATGAAAATCCCAATAAAGGTTTCTTTAAAACAGGAATTTGTATGATAATCTATATGATAAGACTTAGTATCGATATGTATACTTCTCGAAAGAATTTAATGAACATTTGTATATTGTCCTTTCTAAACTTTATGAATTAGCGCATGGTTAAAGTAATACTTCATTTAATTTACACTACCATACTGACATATTGGAATCATTTACTGAGAGTGATGTATAGTTGATATACTAAGTTTTGTCATTAATAAAGCAGGGGTATAAAAGTAAACTCACATGACGTCAATACTATACAGGTTTGTCGTTCACATTTTATATTACATTTAAATAAAAATTACTCGACCCATATATATATTATTTGACAATAGAGAAATGAGATCTACAAAGGAAATAAAATTTACAGAAGATGATTTTAAGATAATTGAAAACAATGTTATGACATTATAATCTCGAAATATGATGTTATGAAAATTACCGATGTTTTTGTCAAATTATCTTAAAATATTACATTAAAGCCTGAAATGAGATCTTCAAAGAAAACGGTATCTACAAAAATAAATTGGTAAAATTATAGTCGAAGAAAGCAATGTTATGACATTATATTATTGATAAATAATGTTGAGAAAAAAATGTTGAGTAAATGGAATCTATAAAAGATGATGTTAAGAAATGATTCTCTATGAAGTATGTTAAAATGGATAAAAATATTTTTCACAAAAGATACAGTAATATAATGAAATCTCCAAAGATGATGTCACGACACTAAGGCTTCTTTGAGCAACTTTGAGTGACTTTTAAAAATTGGAAGTATGACAAAAAGGACTATAACTTCTTTATTCTGAAACACCAAATTTCGATACAGACTCTTGTATCGTTTATAAGCATCATGTTTACAAAAGATTATTTTAATAAAATTTTGGGAGAAATTATCAGTTTATCATTTCATGAAAGAAATACATCGCTTTCACTAATCAAACTGATAAATATACACAACTCTTTGGTCTGTGTTGAAACGATTTTTCAGGAAAGGCTGTCGCCACTACGCCCTGACATGATGAAAACTTCAAAAACATCAAAGACACGCAAAAAAAAAAAAATCAGAAATGATATGACAGTTGAGAAGATAGACAATAGTATCGAAAGAGGTGTAAATATTAATTTCTTCCTGATCTGCGGCGCCAGGAAGCACTACACGCCATGTCTGGTGGATCACGCTATGTGACGTGGAGGTTTAGAATAGTTATACATGATAGTTAGGTCACATAAATATATATTTGTTTTTCATCATTGCATTATACAGGCTATTACCTGATACATATAATATTAAGAAAAAATGGTAATTTGTGTATTTCCCGAGCGAGAGCGAGTGTCGTTAAAGTCGTATGTTTCTCTTTTGAGTGTAATATAAATTGGTATTTGTTTAGTAAGTAAGCTATCATCCTTTATCGGATCTTTTGATTTAAATGTTTTCGGCCCTTATATATCCACAGAAAATATCAATTTGGCCATGTGAAAATATTTACTTTTTGTCAATTACAACGAAATTATAGAAAGCTTTTCCCTACAAACATAACTTGGTTCATAATTTTCATACGATTGCTGCGGATAACATTTGACGGGTGAAAAACGTCATAAAATTCCACATGATGTTCCATTACTTCATCGACTATCCTAAATTTATTAATATATGGTTTCTGGGTCCATTTCTTAAACTTATGCTGCGGTAAAATTACACATTTCTAATTTCACATATAGCGCATGATTCCAATATAATTAAATAAAAAATTGCTTTGAATTTTAAAATTAGTAAATAATATCAGGTAATGAAACATGACGAACAGACAGACAGACAGACAAAATGATAGATAGATAGATAGATAGATAGATAGATAGATGTACCTAGTTGATCATACGTTAATAATGTATAGAAATGTCATAAATGAGGAACAACAAATGTATGTTGTATTTTACACGATTTGTCTGTATATATATAGATAGTTGTAGTAATTGAATAAATACGTGAATTTCTCACATTAATAAGAAACAATGAATTACTAGTTGTATGGAAAGTTGACTGACTGTCTGTATGCATATATATAGATAGTTGTAGTAATTGTATGAATACGTGAATATTTCACACAAAAGAGAAACAATGAATTACCAGTTGCATGAGTAGTGGCCTGACTGTCTGTGTATGTATAGATAGATGCGGCTAGTCTACGTGATGCGGTCTGCGAGACGAGCCGAATAACGGAATGACTGGCGCCACCGTGTCTGGGCTGGCAGGATGTAGAGACTCGCGACTTTCCGACCAGGATAATTATTCAAGTGATGAACACTTTGATAGTACATATTTCAATTGTGCCACTTAGATTCGATTGTTTGAATATGAGTAGGTTGTTACAAGAGAAGTAGGATGCATAACTAGCCTTGTCATTCAAAAAATTAAGTCAAGTATGAAGCAGTCGTAAAATCAAGTTCACGAGGCTAATATGATAACAGTTTGCTTGAATTCGGTTCCCCGAGAAAACACTTAGTCCCTGAGAAAAGGATTCTTTACTAATTTTATTATTTTGACTTTTTATTTTAAAAAGAAATAAAAAGGAGCCCTGAACCTTACTTAATTTAAGCTGAGGCATCTAGACTTGCCAATATAAGAAGAAGACTTAAGAAGGCTCCTTTATTTTTGTTTTGCTTTAGGGTCTGGATGACAGACTACGGTTCCCCACTCTCGAATAGATGTTTGGTAGGATTTTGGGTTAGGCTTTCAAATATATTGTGACGACACTAGATAGAAAAAGAGCATAGCAAAATATCACCAAATTAGAAAATATATCACTAGACTGATCATGAACAATGGTGTTATGCCGAAGTGCTTAGTCTTACCAACGAGTAATGGTTCAATCTCATTGTCTCGCCGTGTCTGTTTTTTTTCTGAATTCAGTTCTGCTATCGCTAGTCAAGTTGTATGTTCGATGTAACATTATTTTGTTGTCCAACGGCTTACCGAAGTTGAAGAAGATGTCATGCTCCTATCCAAAAAGGCAAACTCTTTAAAGCGGTAGTAGCACGTTTTTAGGAGAATATAAGGTGATGTCAGGAAAATGAAAATTAATGGTCCCAATTGAAAGACATTGTATTTAAACTAAATGTAGAAGTAATAATTCAAATATATAATTGAAAGTTTAGCCATGCGATTCCTATTTCTTACACAAAATGAATTTCAGGTATTCAAAACCACACCATCAAAGTGGGTGAGCATTTTTGATGTCCAAACATCATTGTGAATCGGTCGCCGCGCTTCATCATTACAGAGGGGGCGGTCAATGTATTGGTTATCTACCATGTGCTCGCCAGAACTATGTTACATTTAGTATTCTACTTTTTACAAATAACGATGACTTCTTTGATTGGCATTCTAGAAATTGGTGTGACGACCAATAAGAAAGATTAGTAAGAATAATCTCTTGCTTGACAACGACATTAGGATCTATGTCGAAACGTCGCTTTCAAAGAATAAAGAAGTTGGTTATCCATAAAATTACCTTCCTACAATTAAAGATGTCGAAGCGTCTCATTTTGATCATTACTTTGTGTCAGTTATCTACTTTTGTGGCATAGATTTCAATGTTACTTTGTATTTAATGAATAAAACATCTTGTGAAAGAAGACAAATGGGTGAGTATGGGAGAAACACTAGAATTGCACGGACATATAGATCTGGTTTTCCCAGGAATTATTCAGATACATCGATTTCCGTGTCGGATCTCTTAGGTACTTGTGTAACAATATGTACTTGTATGTACGTGTATTATCACACATATTTGTAATCACTCCGACAAAAGTGACATATTGTGAGTTGTTGAAGTTTCATATGCCTAAGTAATTCTGTTCCGTTTCGGACACACATAAGGATGTTGTTCAATTTTCATTTTATTAACTCTCATGTACTTGGTACTTGTGGATGATGCAAGATGTTTTGAATGATAATGGTCATAAATTGTGTTTTGATCAAAATAAAACTAAAATGAAATTCTATGACAAATCATTGAATGATCCTGTGATAATTTGCCTAAAGGTATAAGGTACGCGAGTTATATTGTTTTAACCGTTTCAACCTTTTAAAGGGGCAGTAGCACGTTTTTAGGGGGAATATTGGTTGATGGAAGGACAATGAAAATTAATGGTTTCAATTGAAAGACAATGTATTTAAACTAAATGGAGCAGTAATAATTCCAGTATATAGCGTTAAGTTTAGCCATGCGATTCCTTTTTCTTACAAAAATGAATTAAAGGTGTTCACAAAAAAATGGCCGCCAATGGATTTTATGTGAATCTTCATTCTTTGTCCTCTGACAATGGACGATTGGCTTGTGTAATGAGATTTTTGACACTGTCAAAATAATACATTTAGCATTCACTTACAATTATCAGTGAGAAATTTTAAATACAAAATTTCAAAAAACGTGCTACTGCCCCTTTAAAGGGGCAGTAGCACGTTATTAGGGTAAATATAAGGTGATGTCAGGAAAAGTGACATGAATGGTTACAACATATTTAAACTAAATGAAGCAGTAATAAATCCAGATACATAATGTAAAGTTCAGCCATGCGATTCTTTTGTCTTACACAAATGAATTGAAGGTGTTCACACAAAAATGGCCACCAATGGACTTGAATGAATCTTTGTAATTTGTTCTCTGACTATGGATGATTGGTTTGTATAATGAAATTTTTGGCACTATCAAAATAATTCATTTTGCATTAACGTACACTTATCATTAACAAAAATATATATATTATATTAAAAAAAACCACATGCTACTACCCTGTAAGGCTTAGAACTATCCAAATGCAGAGCACAGACGGTATCACTTGAATAAGGTTTAAATTGAATATTTAAACCATAGTACACAGGTTAAACCATTGAACAGGTTTGATCATTTGTTGTGTTTGACCATGGCTCATTTTGAAAGCAAGTTATTTCTTTTGTAGAATTTTTTTTTTTTGACAGTGGGCTTACACACTTATATAGTAACTTTCCCTGAGGATTGGACAGTAATAATCCTTTAAAGATTAACCTTATCTCTTCAGACAAAAGCTTGAATGTGCTGACACTACATGATATCACAAAGATTTTCCATTATTCAATAATTATCATGGACACCCCCATATTGATAGTGCCGAATTCAAACTGACACATTCATGTTACCTTCAACAGGTTCAACAGGTACACTTTCCAGTATCTTTGATTAACCTATGTTGACATTAATGCTGAGGAATATATGGATGACAACTTCTTTGTTCATGTCATCCATATACCGGTACTCCTCAGCATTATTGTCATTCCAACTTCTAAAATGCCTCTCAAAAAAGCTATGTTGACATATTTCATATACTTGGCCAGATAACTGTTTTTCAAAACCTTTATCAATGAAAATAAAATATCCCCAACATTGGTGTGATTTTTTATGCTTTTTAAAATCGTGTTAGAAGAATTGATAGTGTTGATGGTGTAGAATCTCAAGATTTGTCAAGGAAAATCTCTAGTTAACCTGATTGTTGAATAGAAGACCTTTAAACAGCCCTTTTAACTTTTCATCCATCTATGATCTTCTGAATTTCTAGTGTTCGGCTGTTAGCATTGTGAAATCTCCCTCTTCCAAATTATGAGAGCACTTTAAGTAATGATTCTCTTATACCTGAATTTAGTCAAATATTTGATTTGAGTAATAAGATCTAAGGAAATACAACTGTTTATCTCTATGTATAAGTAATTGACTTTTTCATACAAAGTCTTTACACTAATAATGCGTTTATCAAATTCTGAAAACAAGTACCGGTACAAGTAGTTCTCAAGATGTTTTCTACTTTTCTTCAATGCAGTCTAAGTAAACCTTGCCTCAATATTATCCATTTCACTCCTATACCGAGTCTAGAAAGGCCTATTAGAGGGTCGCGGTCCCTCCAATGTTATACGGTCCCTCCACTGTTATACGTGCAAAGGCAGACTATTGTGGTTTGGTAAGATGAGTTCTGATTGGTCAATTCTATACTTGGGTTGGCGCGATCCTCTACCTCAATGGACATAGTTCCTCATTTTTTCAAAGAAAACTGAATCCAAATCCGCACATATAGTTGATTGATCAAAGATTGTATCAAGAAAGCAAGTGCTGGTTTTCAGTGTATGAAATGGTGTTAAAGTTCTAACAAAATGTTCTCTTGTAAGGAACTTACAATAATCTTAGAACTATGACACCTTTAAAATCTTGGCCAAGGTTCTCAGAAAACCTTGTAAATAGAAAAGACAATGACACTGTTTCACTAATGATCACTTTTATTACCCCATGAATTCCAGTTCTGTCACATACGACCTTCGGAAAAGTTGGTGAAGGTCAAATAAATCTGTTAGCTGTCGGACCAGGATACGGTACAAATTTTCAATTTCAAACTGTCACTGAACATTTTGATATGTTTTATGAATGAATTGTACATAAGGCTTGTACCCTGTGACTGCTCGCCAGCTACTTACACCCGTTCACACATACTGCACATAATGCCAATAGCGCGACCACCTGCACACCCTTCTCTCTGATTTAAACTGGCCCAATGCATTGTTAGGAGTTCTCTACAGCAATAATGTAGGGAGGGAGGGAGACTAGAATGGGACGAGTATTTCATTATAAAACATTACAAAATGTGAACAGTATCTTTCAACAGGTGCTAGCATAAAGGAATAAAAACAAAATAAAATTTTTGATTAAAAAGCTGGCAAACTTGAGTTTTGATTGGAAATATTTGGTATTTTCAAATGAATTAAAGGACAAGTTCTAGTTATAATTCAGGGTCATGATGAAAATGTCCAACAAAATAAATTACAACAAACAATATCTTGACAACAAAACATGTCATGGCTTAGCCTTTTAAATAATTTGCCATACATAAGTGTACAACTGTTTCATGGAAGGTAAATATACACACACTAAAACATTCGTGGCAGTTGCCTACTGTCCACAACCTAGTAAAAAGACTGACTGCACTTTGGCCGAGTTCAATCCATAGAGGGGGGTGGTAGGTTTGACAATAGATAAAACAGAATAGAATAGCCCACATTCAATGAGCAGCCCCTGAGTCAATAAAATAATCTTCAAATAATAGACAACTATGTACATATATTACATTGTAACCACTGGTCTGTCGATGAAGCCATTGCCCTCAGCTTGTGTTCATATTGTTCATATCCTGTTCGTATAATGAACATTCAGTCTTTGATCATGAACACTGAGGGATGGCATCATTTGACCGTCATATGGTACCCGATTTTGCAGTTTGATGCACATTTGCATCCAGTTTGCGGTTTTATTCGTCATTTAGGCACTAACGTCTCTTAGCACTGTTCATTCACTGTCAATGCAGGAGGCCATCTTGAACACTGCATTCTGGGTAGTTCCTTAGAATGTCTGTCTGTTTCACTCAGTCATTGAGCATCACATGACCTCTGAACTATCCAATGGATTTGCTCCTGCCATTTAGTGCTTCAAAAGGTCCAGCTATTGCTACTTATAGCCAGCGAAATCACAGTACGCGATGGTCTTTGGTATCACTTGAAGATGGAGTATTGGAAAGCTTGTGAAATGAAACCAGTACAAAATCTCGACAATACTGACCCTGTCCTTCCACAATGATTCTTATTTGCCATTTTACTTTTGTTCTCAATAGTTCGAGATCTGAATTTATTCGATGATTTCCAATTTGGCCACTATCTTGTCTTGCCACATTGGAAGGACGGCAGAATCTTCACAGATTTCCTCGAAAACTGCACCTTCACCAAACTCATCGCTGTCACGCTTGAAGTAGTATCTGTAACACAAGACAATCAAATTAGAAATCAGGTGTAAGGAGCAATTTCAACTGAATTGCAAAAAGTTTCAATTTACGATAACACACAATTAATATTTAGACATAACTATATCTGTAAAATTCTGTATTCTGTGAAATAATATACAACTCAATTTACAAACAAATTGGAACAAATATATTGTTAACTTCTTTACCTACTGACAATTAGTGTCTTGAATTAAATCATTCACAAGATGACAATTATTTTTTTGAGTTGCAAACACATTTCTTGAGGATTTTTGTCCAATACTCCAGTTTCTTCTGGACAATGAGTGTTTAGAAAGAATGTAAACAAAATGAAAACCTTTTATGTAATGATATTTATACCATTCTTATGTAAAGTTATCCACTATTCTTAAGGCTTAGCAGGGTTCGAAATTAGCACTAGCCCGGTAGCCAATGGCTAGTGAAACAGATGCTGGGCTAGTAAAATGCAGTCATTGGTAGTCCGAAGGACTAGTTGAATTTAATGAAAATATGATCATAACGTTGTATTTGACTAGTCAGAATATGTTTGGGCTAGTGCTCACAGGAATTCACAAGTCCGAATGGCTTGTACCCCAATAGGACTAATTTCGACCCCTGGGCTTAGTTTGCCTACTTACTTGAAGTTTCCCTTCTTGGCTATAAGAGTCTTGAACTGTGCCAGAGTCATACAGCGCCCGGGGAACACGTGGCGGTACGGGATGGGCTCCTGACCAACGTAGATTCCTACGATGGTTTCCGTGGCAGTTGCGGCTGATGTACTTGTGTTCATACTGGTGTTTGGAGCAGGGGGTGGACGCTTGTAGTTCTTTGGTCTTCTGCAAGGGAAATCATCATTATTATTACTTAAATGATGGAAAGGTAAACTCAAGAAATTAAAATAAAATTGTAGAACGAGTTAGTAGTTAAGTGCTGCTGTCAATATTTCAGCCATTTGTTGTGAGTTAAAGGTTGACATTGTCTATTTTTGTGAAGTTCTGAAAAGGTGAACTTGAATATAAAACTATTTATATAGGTTGAAACTCACTCGAAAGTTTGGCTCCCCGCTGAGATATCAAGGTCGCTGGGAACAGTTTTGGCAGAAGGCATGGTTCGCATCTGAGATGTACTCTGGGATACAGGGACTTTGCCTTTGTCTCGGGACGGTACTCCAGCAAATGATCTGTAATAAGAGTACGTATTTAAGAGAAAAGTCAACAAGACTTCTAATGGACCTTCATTTGTATATAAATTTCACAAAGTACAGAAATCAAAATACAAAATTTTCTAGATTCTGAATGACTTCATAAATTAGAGTTACCTCCCTTTGAATACAAGTACTTTACAAATACCAAGCAATGATTGATAACTTAGAAATTCAAGAATTTTAAACACTTTTAAACCCTTCACCCATTCAAGTCAAAATTAGGCTCAAAAACAATTTGCAAATGATTTCTTGAGGGTAAAAGATTTGTAAAAATGTACATGTAGGTAAAAGCTAGAAACTCTTAAGATAAATTCATGTAGCAAACTCACTTTGATTTAACAGGACCAGCGGACGAGGACCGAACCGAGCTGTCTGAGCGCTTGGCGGAGGTGGGAAGTGTTGGGGTCCGTGATTGGTCTTCTAAACGCCTCCGTGCCTCCTCCAGTTGGGTGGTTGGGTTGGGAGGAGGGGGGAGGGGCATCTGAGAGTCCTGGGCGAAGGGCTGATTGGGTAGGATCTGTTGAGTGGCTCCCATAGTGCTCCATGGACCTAGCAAGGTGCTCCTTTCTACCGACGCTGACCGACTTGTTCCATGACCCGCTTTTTTGGAACTGTGGGGAAAGTTGTATGATAGTAAAGAATTGATTTTTTTATTGTCATTTTATCTACAAATATCTAAACGCCTAAATATAGTATGGATGTACATCTTCCTTCCCGTATTTTTTTTAATACATATTTCAGTGTCTCTTTATCAGGCATGTGAAATTGTACTTCAATACCATACTCTTCCCTCGTAATAATTTTGGTAAATAATAAATGGCTATTATTCATAGAGCTGTATAAGGAGTGTTAATGAGCTGAATACTTCCTTTAGAGGCAGTTTAGTAGTTGGAATTAGGAGGAAATATGAATAATAAGGATTTCCAACTTTCCTTATGCAAGGAGATGTGAGGTGTCAAAGCAAAATATTCAAATATTTCTTCCCGATATTCAAAATCATCTACATAACCGAATCACTTCAAGGGCGGATCCAGGATTTTTAAAAGGGGGGTTCCCAAAATAACTTTTCTCCACTCAGTGGAGGGGGGGTCCAGGACCCCTTATACATGGATTTGAAAGGGGGCAGGTGTTCAAAAGGGGGGGGTCAGGACCCCCTGGACCCCCCCCCCCTGGATCCGCTAGTGCACTTTGTTTTGATTAGACGTTAAATGTTAATGTAACAAATGTCTGTAGTGTTTCTATTGTACATACATTTGTTTGTGAGTCGGCAGCGAGGCGCCGGCTGATTGGTTGAGGCGGTGCCGGTTGTTCTTGTGGGAGGAGCCCTTCTCCGAGTCCTGGTACCCGGAACTGGCTTCTTGAACCCGCTCGGAGTCCATCATCCATTGCATCACCCTGGCAACAGAATACACAACGTTAGTTTTGGAGATGGAACTGTTTCCAAAACATATAATTAATGTGAATCTTCATTGAACATAAAGTTTGTTTTGGCGAAGGAACTTTTTCCAAAACATCTAATTCATTAGAATTGTCGGTGAACAGATAACTAGCGTCTGTTCCTCATGCGAATATGATTGCATGAAGATGGAATTGTTCCCATCTTGATAAGCAAGACACAACTACAGCAATCTAGCGAGTTGGTCTAGTGAGTTGAACAAATCGTCAGTGCATGTTTTAAGGCCTTACAAACTAAGAATTTATTTATGATCAATGCTTTCGGGCCTGATTGACCGAGCTTCGATACTTTTGATAGTGTTCAGTAACTAACAACTATACTGGACCATAAGTCAACCATAAACCAAGAAAATATACAATACTCTAATGTATCTTCTCTAAAATCATTTTTAAATTCAGAGAACAAAGCTGAAAACTTTTGAATATATTTTAAGATAAGCATTTAAGTTTATTTTGAAGTGTTGATAATCAACAAACCAATTAATTATGGAATATGATTGGTAGTGAATGGGGAAGTATGAAGATGTATTTTGTAGAGCTTGAGAGAAGATGTGTTAAACCAGTGGAGAGGAGAGCAGAGCAACATAAACTGGTCATATTGTGCAACTCAACTGTCTAGGTCAACAAGTACTATGCAACATGGCAGCGCACTATCACATGTTGAAAGAAATCTTCATGCATGTTTCAAATAAAGTTAAGAATATTTACAGAGAAATCTGTCAAAAAGTGAGTAATTACATGCCCCTGAGGTATTGTCATGTGCAAAAAAATGTGAGATGAAGCTTTTATTGTCGGAAACTGCCGACTAAACTGTCTTCATTTGCAATCTTTATTGCCTACCAAGCCATGCAAAAAAATTCAAATTCAAATGGTAAATATCTTTTTGAAAAATAGACCTCATACCACATGAAAGTTGGTATTAAAATCTTCAAACATTGCTACATTTGATGTAAAAAAATATCAAAATGTTAATTTCTCTTTCAAACTTCTTCTGAACCATTTCATTTGATTTTTAAGGAGATGATTTTGTATTATCTTTTAAGATCCCTATGGCCTTAAAACTTTTCAAACATAAATCGATCCTTTAATCTGTGTTCAATTAGCATCTTTCTTTTGATGTTGCGGTCTCTTGACGAAATTACTCCTCACAGAAAGCGCATGTGAGTATAACAGCAAAAGCATCACTTTATGCTTTGAAATCAACAGATGAGATTTGTCAGAACATCGAAACCAAAAGGACTTTGATATTGCCAACTATCAAAGCTGAAAAATGGATTTTTAGGGCAAAATATCCCCATTAAGTTCACAAATAAATTTTCAAAAAAATACAGGATAATAGAATCTTTTGAGAAATGAGACATTTCTGCATGATATCTGTTTAGGCTTTCTTGATGCTTCTCAGATCTTAGATCATTAGCTTTTGTGTCGAGTTTCAAAAGAGCCTCGGAGAACTAGAATACTCATCAAAGCCTTTGCTATTCATCATGCGATTTGAAGCATCATTGCAACCAATAAATCTTCATTAATTATTCTTTTTTTAATCATAACAACTATGGCTTTGTGACTTGCTTGAAAAAGTTGCTTTGTAATTGACTCCACGTCAAAGACAACAGCAGTATTTATATGTTTTACAGAGGTTGGAAACATGAAAGTCTCGGCTTTGATGTTGGAAGCCACACATCTCCATTGAAGCTACTGCGGAGAGAAAATGCCTACCAAGTGACCCGGGGTGAAAATATCAATTACCAAAAGGGAGTCCGCTTATCTACAGTGTATAGCCAGACAGTGTAATACAAGCACAGCTTTGAAGTAGCAATTTCTCCAATTTCTAACAACAAAAACAAATTATTAAAGCTGAAAAAGTAGGAAGACATGAAAGGCAGCAAATTGATAAAAGCGTTTCATGCTCAGTCATCTCTCATTGGGATTCTATTTCAATATGTTCACCTACTTTAATGAGAGCGACTTGAAAACATAATTACATGGTAATCGGGTCTTCTAGCATAATAGACGACAGAGGAATATTGTTTCTTTGTATTAATCAAATTGGACTGCTCATTTGCTCTTTGTTCAACAATCATCATAGAAGAGGAGATGAAAGAGGGCTGAATTGATTGCAGTTCTACAACAAACTCTGGAACAACTTTCATCTGTCCGATATCAACATCAGATAAAACTTGTCTAAGGGTTGCCGAGCTTTGAAGAATGCTAACGTTTCCTTGTTTGGTAACTAATATGCCAAGCAACCGACTTGCTAAAGTGTTCAAAGACTCAATAACTTTTGATTGATCATTATGAGAGGAAGCCTCAGATTCTTTAAGTTGGCAAAAGTTTCAGTAATGAAATTAACTCGACTGATACAACTCACAAATCTCCCCTTTCAAGTATTTTCTCATTAATGTTGGTAAGTGGTGAATCAACTGTATCTTTGATCTCGATTGTAAGGCTTTATGGCTGCTGTATGGTCAGTGCCTACATTCCACAGCTTCTAGATTCACTCACTGATGAGGCCATTGGGAGATAGCTAAGGACACGCCTTCAAACAGAGGAGGTACAGCCCCTGGGGACCTGACATATGTAGGGACTGTATCCACTGATATTGTTCTAAGATCT
The DNA here is from genome assembly GCA_916613615.1 of Steromphala cineraria. Taxonomy (NCBI): domain Eukaryota; kingdom Metazoa; phylum Mollusca; class Gastropoda; order Trochida; family Trochidae; genus Steromphala; species Steromphala cineraria. Next base: position 14,176,919 of record OU744721.1, read on the forward strand.
ATACAAGGCATCGAGGTTTGGTTTCTTCTGTAGCTCGACATTGATTGTTACTGTAACTGCATTATAGAGAATGATCCCGTAACTGATTTAGCTTTTGTAACAGTAGAGACCTCTATTGAGAATGATATTGAAACTAATAGCCCTTATGATGCTTGGTACCATAACAGTTTAGAACTTTAAGGAGAATGACCAAAAACTGCTCTTGTGTAGAGAATGATCCTGTATCTGATTTAGCCTTAAAAATGTTTGGTCCTGTAACTGTAGAGACTTCTATAGGGAATGGTAATTTAACTAATAGCCCTTATGATGCTTGGTACCATAACAGTTTAGAACTCTAAGGAGAATGACCAAAAACTGCTATAACAAAGAATGGTACTGTAAATGCTTAATATTGTACAGAAAATGATCCTGTAACTGCTAAGGTTAAGTTGCTATTGAAAATTATGCTTTCATGAAGAATGGTGCTGAAACTGTCTGGGTACAGGTCTGGACTCCTTGGTCTACTTGGAGTACACCGTTTCCCAGGTTATCTTGAGTTTAGCTTGCTTTCTATACTGAGAGTAACCTTTCACAAGACAAACACAGTGCACAGGGTGTGTGCAGCTATACATAAAGTGAACACACCAAGAATGCAGCAGTCAGAAAAAAACTTGGGTCTTGAATTCCCTCTTGAAAGGTCTTACACTTTTCCTTTTAACGATTGTTTTCATCCCCTCACGAAGTCTGCAAAGCTAGTTGTAAGAGGCCGTAAAAAGTTAACATACAGCTATCATAAAAGTAATTCTGTTGGGCAACTTGGGCTTTGAGGAAGGGAAGTGGCAATACTGTGTTACACTTATGGGGCACTGAGGCGAGGGGGAGAGTAAGGAGTGGTGGGGGGAGACGGCAATGAAGGGGTGGGGGGACACTTAGAACTTGGGGAGGGAGCAGTCTGTCTGAGGCTGAGGGTGCTTCCAACACTGAGAAAGTCTTCCTTCTGGGACACAGGATTGAGGATGTTTTCTAAACCTTAACCTGATTGGGTTGCCCTCATTATGAAAGGGTATATGTATCAAATAAAAGAGGTATGAATATATTGAAGAAGGAATGATGTGTACAAAAAAATCCAAAGTTTGGAAAGGGATACTTAAGGAAGAGTGCTCTTGATCTTGACTAAATTTAATAGATATTGGTGCTTTAGATTTGAACTAAATTGAATTGGATGATGTTTTTGATCTGAACTACATTAGTTGAGGTGGTGCTTTAGATCTGAACTAAATGGAGGTGGTGCTCCTTGCCCTAGATCTGATCTATATAGAGTGTCGGGTAGGTAGTGAGGTTGGGGTTTGCTTTAGGTCTGGTCCAGATGTATACAGTTTCAGTGGGGGTGGTAGGAGTTAGCCAGGAGAAGAGGACTAAGAATGTACACTAGCTGGGGAGGAGAGGGGAGCAGACAGGCCCAGCTTGCTAACACCGGGCTACTTTGATGTCAGGCCAAAGAACTCAGAGACCCTGTGTAGCCAGACTTGCTTAATGCCAGCCAGCTTAGGTCCAGAAACAATAGATGTTTGTTGCAGAGTTTAAGACAACAATACTGAAAATGATACTCATGTGAATTCTTAATCAGATTTTGAAATAATTTTTCTCATATTTTATCAAAGAGGTAACTGAGACATGATTTAAAAAGAAAATGTGTCTGATTATCATATTAACCCTGTGAGACAATGGACGTTGAAGGCAGGCTGCCCTGAGGGAGTGAGTTGGCTCTTTAGGCGGGGGTTGAGAAAGGAGTCCCGGTGACACTGCACTAAACGCTGTGTGCAGACTCCCCCCTGCCTTCACATTAACAACTCAACATCAAAGGCGCTGAGCAGTTTTGTAATCTAATAGCATTAATTGGTCGGTTCAGGGCAATTAATTCTTTCTTGTGAGCATCCCCAGATCAGGCCTTTCTCTGATGTTGCAGGATTGACCCCATGTGCAAATAGTTCTAGCATGCCACAAGATTACAACTCTCAATACACTAGAGAAGTCGGGGTTCGCCTTGCCATGAATCATACAAGATCAAAGTGGCCAGATTATCACAGGAACCTCATGCTAGGAGAGGGAGAAAAGGGAAGTAACTCAATGCTAACTGCTTCCTTCTCTAGCTGAAATCTCTTTGTAGGGCTAGCACTCGCTTCCTCGTGTTTACATCTTCAGAGTGGAATCACGGAAAGCTTAAATGTTATCAGGGACTTTTGACAAATGAGTTCTCTATTTCAAAGGCTGGCCCACAGGAGTCTTCTGTTTGATGACAGAGGATAAAGCTCAACGTATCCTTTGTCACGCACCGCTGATCCATTTTGGTGTTACGTGTTTTGCTTGGAACTGGCAACACGATGTCATACCAGCTATCAAATATTGACACTCGATTATTCGTGAAGGAGGGAAAATTGCACATGAATCAGAAATAATGAATCAATTTTTCTTTCAATTCATTTCAGCTAAAATTGTTCTAAAAATGGCCCTTTGAAGTTTGAATGGGGGATATTGATTGAATTGTAAATATTTTAGATTTCTTTGAAAAAGAAGAAGCCAGGAACAGAGTGCTCAGTGAAGTGAAAGACCCTCAGATGTTTTGTTATAATGTTCTTTATAATCAAATAATATCAAGTGGAAGCTGTGTATTGATATTATGGAAATGAATAATTCAATTCATTAACCTAACCCTCATTTGAGCTAATGGCCCCAACATCAAGCATATCTGGTGTCTGAAGTGCCTTGCCCAACTTCATATCGGTAATTTTCTCTTTGAAGTGTAACATACCAAAGGCTACTGGAGAGGTGAAAGGACTCATAGCCAGCCATAACTTACTGTAACAAACTTACAAACCTCCATTCGTCTCTAATCAGAGGCAAGTCATTACATATGCCATCTGCTAACGATAGGGTAATAAGGGCTTATGAAAAACAATTACCATATTTGAGACACATTTCAGAATTCAGGAAATTACTTGTCAAAGTCAAACTCATATTTCATTCTAATAGCACTTAAGCAGAATATGATTGATGATTTTAATCAGTGGGGGCCAGACATACACTGTGCAACTTTGTTCAACAAACTATAACTCTGGCTAATAACGCACCTGCCCATTGTGATGTATTACATATAAAACATAGCAGTTTTTTGTTGGGCTGTATTATTTGCTATATTGCACTGATGAGATACAGGGCTGTACACATCTGCTCACCTCTCGAACTGTCAAACGGAATATAATTGAGTTGAAACACTAATTGGTATGTGTAATGATTCCATGACGATTCTAAATGTATATCAGTACACAGGTGTCTCAAAATCTGCAATGCATTTAAGCTTTTTCACATCAAATGAAGGCATCATTACCATGAGGCCAAAACAGTTCGTTCTGACAAGGAAACATGATCTTAAACAATATCAGAAGTGCTTCATATAATTATCTTATAAGGGTACCTTCAGGGAATATAGAAAAATATCTAATTTGCATTGTTGATTTTGAGTCACTTCAATTTATACTAAAATATTGAGAAAGAAGTTAGAAATGTCTACTCACTTTTCAGATGTGGGACCCGTAACCAGCGGATTTCTTAGTAATGAATCCTTGTCGAACACCATGCTTATTCCACTGTCTATATGACTGCTAGTGTCAGAGTTTTTCCTAGTTGCGCTCTTTCTCGAACGTCCACGTGTCTCACCTTCACGATGAAAGTCCGATGACGTGAAGCTACGAGACGCACTATTGTATTCACCACCAATACAAGCCATGCTGTATTTCTGGGCCTCATACTCCAAATGTTTGGTATTGCGACACTCCCGCGGCGGGTGATGGTGGTGGTGATGGTGGTGTATATGCCGGTGCGTTTCCTTACCACAACTGTCCTCACCCACCCCACTATCACATGATGTCAAGTCCAGTTTCTCACCACGTTTCCGACTCCGGTGTGGCATTGCAGGCAGAGTTTTGTTGAGCCTTTGCACATCCGGTGACTTGTTCCGAGGCGAATGTCTACCCGGGGACCGACTTGGCGTGTGATGGTTGGAATTGGCCCATATCCGAGAACAGTGCTGATCTAAAATGCTTTCTGCGGTTTCCTCTTCCGCGTTCATCATTGGAATGATGGAGGTTGCTGTTGTGTTCTTCATGAAGGAAGCAGAGGCTGGGTCTTCCACCTGTAATAAAAAAAGAAATATTTACGTTATCACACGTTATATTTGATAGATTCAGTAATAGCTTAACAAAGTACCAATGCTGAGAGGACTGCAAAAACAACATAAACAGAGCCTGTGAATTCAGGCATACCAGAATTATTGGAACTGGGAGTGTTGTGAGGGTCCTACGTTCAAAGAATTTTAAATTTAGTATCCAAATTTAAGTCACTGACTTAATGGAGTCCTTACTTTGTCAGCAACACACTCAACTCCTTGAGAAATAGTAATAATACATAAATAAAAATCCCTTAAATCAAGTAAATCTATGACAAGACTCTTCTGAGTTCCTCTTTAACCTTGGTTCAAGCTTATAGCTAATGATTTCATGAATTCTTAACTTTGGAAGTAGGCTCTCATCTTTAGTCAGAAATATATATGAAAGCCTTTGTAAGGTAAATCTGGATTGGGGTGCTCACCTCACTGCTTAGACTCCTGAGTTTCTCATCCACCTTGGCTCCAGCCTCTCTCTCCTGCAACACTTGTTGTAGTTTCTCTATCAGCAGGTGCGCAAACCGCGCAGGGTCCGTCTCTGCGATGTTCCGGTCCTTCGGCGCTCCTCGCTCCGTTCGCTGAATTAAATTAAAAAGAAATATTATAATTTGCCCGATTATGAAAGTCATGTTTATAACAACATCCCTATTACACATTTGTAAATTTTGATAACATGAGGGTGTGAATTCTAAATTTGCGAGGCACTCAACCCAAAAAAGGTACAAGAATTTGAATTATTGCTGAAGGTGTTATTTCTAATACAAATATGTTACATTTGTGGAAAGTCTAAATCCTATGTTTTTCTAATGATACAGATTTTTATAAAGACATTGCTCACCGAGTCATAATTAGTTTAAAGTATTTTTTCACAGAAATGATGCATGTATTATGTTATGTTAAAGAACTCACAGGTATAAACTGTGTGTGTAGAGCAAGGTTGGTCTCCCTGTTTTGCTGGGCCATACTCTTCATGGCCTTCCGCTGTCTCTTCAGATTGTAGTGAGACGCATCACTGAAATAAGACAAAATTTCTTGTTAAAATAACAAAAATATCAAAAATTAAAACCAAATGCCAAGTTACTGGAAAATACAAAATATAGAAAACTGGTGTAATATTCATATGAATTTTAAGCTTGTTTACACATCTACATGGAAATAAACATTAAAACCTCCCAAAAAATAGCAATCAAACAATCATCTAGATCTCTAGGTGCATGTGTTTCTTTGATTGGCTATAATATTGATTTATTATCCTTACACAGTGCTTAACTTTTTAGAAAAAAAATCAAGATAAAAGAAATAAGATTTGATACTTTTATTCCACATGATAAAAAGACCATAAAATATCACTTCATTAATAAGGATTGATGGAAATGAGTAAATCATATCAGGCATAAATACCCACTTTAACCCTGGAAATAGCTTCCATAAAAACACTCAAGCCAAAGCCTTGCTATCTAAAGCAAACATTGAGCCTACAATGGGGTGAGGGGACTTATCTATTGACCAGTATCTTCCATTGCTCTATGCTATCAGAGAAGCAGGCAAGCACCTGTAATAAACTAATAAAACCACCTGAGCTTCAAAGCAGGCTTTACTTTGATGCCTGTTGACAACAAAGGTGCCTCAAATATCTCCAAGCCAATTAGCATTAAAGCCTTCCTTCATCCTAATCTATTAATGTCAGATTTAATCCTTTCATTGTTTACCAGTCTTTAGCCGAGGTGATGGGCAAGACAAAAGCTCTTATTTCTGTTTTATGACCTCTTCAGTCCTTTTGATGAATTGAAGATCTTTGCTGGGAGCAATAAACATGTTCATGGTAAAAATTTTAGTTTCCTTACATCATCCAAACCCAAAAAGACAGCCTAGCTTTTATTTCACTAATCCTCATTATAGTTTGAGTTTATGACTTGCTTTTTATTGAATCCCTAAGCAAATAAACCTTTCATTTCCGAGACTAAAATAATCATTGGATGACATCATGCTGCATTAACCAAATATCTTCATTATGGGGACTTTTATTACGATTTTACAATTCATTTGGGACGCCATTAATAAACAGTGACTAAATAACTAGAATTTCTGTTTCCAATCTGAGCTGCAAACTTAGTAATGTTGAGTTGAATTATTAAAAGAACTAAATGCTTAGGGACCTAAATGAGTGTGGTACTAATTCAACAGTATGAAAACAAATAACACCACAATGCCCTGGGAGCAAATCTGTCCATTATCATTGTTTTTTGCCCCAGGTTATATTGTAGCCATGTGTCCAGCTTGGTCATAAAGGAGTCAGTTTTATTCATTCTTATTCATTGAAGCGGTACCTAATTCTAGGCTTGGTCACCCTGGTATTGTTTGGTTGACTTTATTGAATTCAGAATATCCCCCAGTATCAACTGAGGTGAACTTTGACCCACAACTTGTCACTTGCCGGGACCCTAAAGCAAATTTAATATCAAAACCTCCTTCAATCTAACTTTCGATGATAATTTTAGATTCCTTGACTATTCAATAAAGGTTATGATATTTCTGTCTGTTAGCTACCGATCCAAATCTAAAAGTAAAATTAATGCCCATAATTTAACAAACTCTGGCAAGTTTAGATTCGTTTGGTTCCAAAAAATACACAGAATTTGATTTTCATGATCATTTCATCTAAATTGAAAAAAAAAGTTTAGTAGTTTCAAAAACGAGTTGGATAGGGAAGGAGTAAGGGCTTGGCAGTTTCAAGCTTGACTGAACCCGATACCCTCCTGTCCCTTTGTACTGCACTCCCATTCAGCCTGCTTGCTCTGTACACAAAGAAAGAGTGGGGGAGACAGGGCTGCCCGACATAGGGCCAAGCTACCAGCCTAACTTGGCTGCCCCATATCTTTTGTGAGAGAGTTCCAACTACACAGCTGAGGTAAGGCGACTCTGGCCCGTAGCAGGCCGGGTCCACGGAGGTAGCTAAGCTCCTCTATTGCTTAGTCCTGAATGGAAGAAAGTTCAGAGGCAACTCGCTGATCCCGGTCTTGCGAACATCTAACATGGCTTCCATTTTGAATCCCTTGCTTGTAGATAGGGATCTCCTGTTCATCTACCTATTTATCTATCTCCGTTTGATCCTCAACTCGGAACAGGTGCCCCTCAGTCTACATTCAACTTGAAAGAGTTTTATTACCCAGTTGAGAAATGAAAATGAGAGAAAAAAAATTATGAATATCTCACTAGATATATTAAAGAAATTGTTTATCAATGTGAGACTTTTTACAGCTCTGTACCCTCTGGTTCCCTCGAAATCATAATATTCAACCCTTGGACCAAATGTTAGCCCAGATAAAACTCAAATAAATGATAAGCTGATAACATATGATGTCTGAGGTCTGAAAGGTATGCCATGTGTATGATTTGATAACAAGAATTTTTCAAAGATTGAATGATTCCTGAAAAAAGTTTTTTTGAAACAAAAGTAGAAATATCATAAAATAGACTACAACAGTTCCCTGATTAAGCAAACAAGCTATCAATAATATATCAAAAGAATGGATTTGATTAGCCTCTGTGCATAACGCTCTATCCACAAAAGTGCTATAAACTTGCCAAAGTAATTGTAGCTAGTTCTAAACACACAAATTCTCCATTCTTTAGTTCTGATCAAATTAAGCAAGTAGCCTGTGTGGTGATGTACTGAATGAGGACAGAGCTCCCTTTCCCCCTACATTCCTTAGTGGACCGGCCCACTGTGTGAAGATAGGACACCATCCACTCCAACGTAGGGATGGCCACCTCTACACAAGATTTTTTGCATTCTTAGCAGAGCATCAAAAGGCTAAGAGGCAGATAAGTAAACAAGACCAAAACACTTGATGGTAGTCACTAAGTAAGGAAGATAGGACCTCTTGAAAACAATCTCCATTTATTCTGGATAGACGAAGCCACGGGAGGGAAAAGGAGTTGGAAAGTGCCAAGTCACCTCTGTGTGATTCAAGTGTCTCTCCGCTACGGAGATATTTGTAGTGTACTGGTCCTGTAGAACTGAGTCAGTCAAGATTATTACTTCTTGCCTTCATACATCCTGATAACTTGCACAGACCTCGTCCCGTAGATAAGTTTAATCAAACTTCAAACTACCAGTGGGGCCCTCTTGTGCTTGTCTTAAATTCCATACTAAGTTCAAGCTTGTAAAAACTTTATTAATCAGCGTATCTTTTTCAAAAAGAGTTTGTGGCTTTCTTCTTCTAGTTTATTACTGTTATAAAACTTAGTTAATCAACATGCCTTTTTAAAAAAAAAAAAGTTGTGTGATATTCAGATTGTGCAAAGGTTAAAAAAAAGCTTGGCAAATCAATTTCTCTTTGAAAGTGATAAAATCAAAGAAAATATGAATACTTTTAGCAAAGAAGTCACAACTTTTAGATCTGTCTTTTATGTGCAACTTTCAATAAATAACTTTTTCTTGCTGTTTTATCTCCTTTATCAGAAAACATTGTCCACAAAGCAACACAAAAGGCTTAAGATATCATTCATCTCCCAAGTTCCAAGGAAAGTTGTTTTAGACTTTAATACCCTTAATTCAATTTTTTCAAAGACTTAACCGGCAACATAAGGAAATCAGTCACTTTAATGCTCTGATTAATCATTGTTCACTTGTTTTCAACAACATCGTACAAAGAAAGATGAACCGAGCCTGATGCTAACAAGGTAATGGATTTCTGAATTGGATAAACCTTGGAGGCAAATTAGTTGAACACTTGAAAGACACCAAAACATTGGCATGGCAGAGCAGTCTCGGACAAACTGCAAGACGACCCATAAAGAGTCGGGGCACAAAGAGTCTCCGCAAACGTTTGTGCCAAATGAAAGGATAAAGCTGAAGGACTTCCATAGTTAAGTAGGGAAAAGAAGAGAAAGAATATAGCCAGATATATCAGTCGTTGAGGCAGTCAGGGAAACTAGCCTCGTTTGCCATACAATATCATGCTTGTTGACCAATCAGCACTCTGCATTTGGCCAGGTAAACCTCCTGAAGATCAAAGTACCATGCTATTCATTAGATAAAAAGCTTTCCGCTATGGAAGTGGCTAGGCCTTTTATAAACAAGGCATAAATTGCTTGATGGGGGCTGGCTGGGGCGTTTGAAGTCTGCATGTATGCCCGGCCTCACTGATTGTCAATGGCAAATTGATCAGCAAAGAGACGAATATAATACTACGGTGCTCAGTGTGTCCGCTTCAAAGAGCGGCGGACAAAAGCACGCTCGCATGTGGATAGGGATCGTAATGACTGGTCTTAGTAATTTAATTACTACAAAGAAACATACAACATGAGCCTTACTCCTGTTCAACGCTGAGTTTTCATCCATGCAAGCTTTTCTGCTCTAATGACAATAGAATTGGGAAAACAAATATGTTGGATGGTATAAAATAGCCGAGGAAAAAGTTTAATTCCTAAACTGAGGCGAAGAGGAATGAATATCTGTTATATAGGACATGCATCTGAGACATACGATACACCGAGCCAACAAACGTCTGTAGGGGGACATCAAACAACTCATGAAAATATTGGATTACAGCTACAGCCATTTCAAAGGCTAATCTTCTTACAAGAATAAAGATATCTTATCTACTAGACTCAGTTTTATTTCTTTGAGAATGTCTTAGAAATATCAACCATCTAAAACTGTGTTGAATTTCAGCAACTTAAAGGATTAATTAAACCTTTGATGTCATTGTAAGTTTTTAAGGATTTTTATCTTTTCTTATCTCCATTCCTCATAAATAACTTTCTAATTCTAGAAAATAGTTATCAAAAGGACACAACCATTAAAGAAATTTTCTTAAGTATCTATTGAAGGGAGAATATCTCTCATCTTTTGAGTCACAGAAAGATATTTCAATTAGTATTTCTCAACATTGCTTCTTGCTTTTACATGAAAAATCTTCAAAGAAACATTACAACACGAGAGCATGAAAAATTGAAAAGGTAGATTTTAACTGCTCAACCCTTAACAAAGATACTCAAACACTCAGACAAATTAGAGTCACAGCATATGTTTAACTTCTAAAAGGAGATATGCAAATTAGCCCGACTACAGAGCCTCGTGGAGAGAGGGAGAGAGAGTGTATGGGGATCAATCTATCTAGTCAGTTCCGCTCCAGTGATCTAACGCAGCCTAGTAAACCAATACCGCACTCCCTTCCCTGTCCCTCTGTGATCATCCAGCCGTGACCAACTCCCTCTCTCCGTTCTCAGCAATATTTCCTTCACAACAATAGAAGGGACCGAACATAAAATTTTGAAGATAAAATACATGGTCTTTGTTGTAGGGGCTATCCTGTCAGGCTGGTTATGTTGGGAGATTGTCAGGTGTAGTGAATCCGTGGCTTGGCTAGCCCTTCTAAAACTAGGCTCGAGATGAATAAGCGCTAAGTTTATTATGTAAAAGGCCATCTTTCGTGACGATTTCTGCTCTTTATGTAGGGTTCAGGCAGTGAAGTGCCTGAATAAACGTGAATCTCCCAAGTGGGTGAGGAGCATGGTAAATGTTTCTGCCATATATAATTCATTATCCATTGAAAACGAATTGAAAGAATCAAAGGATAGCCCTACTCTTTGCATTGATTCCCAGCTTGAATTATTCAGCCCCTTGTTTGATCTTTGAAAGGTATCATTAATAATAGCTCCTACACTGTAATAAACAATCTCCTTTCAACATTAACTCTTAAGCACTTCCATACTTGTCAAAACAGAAAAAAAATTCTGATCCACATCAATGCGTACTTGGAATAATTATGATCTTAAAAAAATGTCTTTAGAAATACGACTTTGACTGAAGTAGGAATTGTATAGTTTTGGTCATAAACCACGACATAAAAGATTTTATTATTCCAATTTCGTCAAAAAGAAATGTTTCTTTGAGAAAAAAATTCAGTTTAATTTGTTGCGGATTTCTTTGACATTTTGAATAAACCTATCAATTACTTTGTAAATTATGACGTTACACTAAAACGCATACAAACTGTTTGTTTTGTTAAGTTTGGGACAAAATACTATTTTTTAAAGCAAAAACAGTATTCAGGAAACACATTTCATACATTTCAGGTCATTCTTCACCCAAAGAGGGGATTGGCGTGGTGTAAAGTCACATAATGGACGAGTGGGAGGAAGGTATACATTCCCTACTGGACGGTCACTATAGGTCACCTATGTTCAGTTACCCCTACCCAACAATAATGAACAAGCACATACACGCGAAATGTCTTAGAGCTTATTGAGGACAGACTCTTGACAGAACCTGCAAACTCTTGAATATCAATTTGACAAAAATGTCCTTGGTGCCTAATTTTCAGCGCCCGATTCATTAATTGGTTAATAAGGTTTCTTTGGGAAGAAATTTAAGAAATAATATATGTATGTATGTGTATGCTGTTGTCTGTGGCGTGTTTCTCCTGAATATTAATTTTACCAAATGTGCCCTTGTGGCCAAATTTTCAGTGCCCTGACACCTTAATTGCTAAAGAGACTTCCTACTGATAAAAAAACTTTTGTGTATGTATGTGTATACTTACATGCTGCTGTCTGTGACAGACATGGTATCGTCTGTGAGGGCGTCGCTGGACAGACTCTGAAGCTCGCTGTCCTGAGCGGAGGCGGGTGCGTACGACACATGGTTTGGGTAGGACGAGTGACGGCCACTACTGCTACTACTGAAGAAGGGATACCTAGAAGAACAAGTTATAAATGTTGTTTTAATTATAACAAGTTATGCTAATATAGAAATGCTGAAATCCTATGATATCAATATTCAAACTTCGTCATTCGTAACTATGAGAGAAAAAAAAAGAATCAAATTTCAACCCTAGAAAGAAAGAGAAACTAGCCATTTTAAAGTGTTTTTTTATTTCATTAAACATTTTTCCCCCATATCTGATCATTGTTTATTGGTCAGTTAGCAAGGGTTGTCTGCCCTTGATCATTAGGAATTTTTTTTATAATATCCTTTTCGTTATGGTCTGTAAATAATCAATTTCAATTCAATAAATAAGTTCTAATTGGCAATATCCCCTTTAATATAAAAAGTATTTTAAAAAATATCTCTCAAATAAAATTTCATAAAATCTAATAGTTTTATTCAAAACATTTGAAAAGACTAGGTTAAATTGATAGAGAAATGAACACCTTTAATGCATGTTAAAAGGTTTGATATTTCACCTGTGAACTACCTGAACACCTGTTATGAATATATTAACAAACTGATCAAAGAGAATGAGATTAGGAAATGTATTAAGTGCATCAAAGCCTTGGCATTTATTGCATATGGCTATTTAGAAAGGATATAAAACTAGAAGGCATAAAGGTTTCCAGGGTCTCAGAAATAGCATTTGTTACAATTTATGAATAGTTAATGTAAAACCATCAAGCTTATTGTGGAAAAACCTAGTCCATTTTGTCTGAAAAATCTATCAATATTCATTCATTTCTGAGGTACATCTCGGTGCAATAGATAAAAGTGCTACTTTTTCTGCAATATAACTAATCGTTTTTGTTTTATTCTACCACAGAATACTTGAAACAATTATTCGTTCAGATTACAAATAATAGAAAAACTTTCATTTAAAAGATAGTTCTTCCAAAATATTTTATTTGAAGCAAGATTTGATGAAAATAAAGTTTGACAAGTTACAGAATGCTACTAGGTTTTAGTCTCTCAGATACACTTTTCAGAGTCAATATGTGTGAAAAAAACTGTTAAAAGGCAATTGGTTACTTATGAAATACAGATATATACATCATTGAATAATAATCATATGAAACGCTGTGATACCTGACAAAAAGGAAAAGCTATATTTTTAACAAAAAGACTTAAATAAATATTCAAAACCAATTAATTATTTTAAACAATGGTACTTTTAAACAAATCAAAAGCAAATATGCACAGAATTTCTTGAATCTCAGAAACATGCACGCTTTGGCAGTGAAACTAGGAGAGCTCAAAGCATAAGGTAATAATCTTGCTCCTGGTGCACATTCAAAGCAGAGATTCTCAAGTTTAGGCAAGAGACGATAAACATCAGGGACAATATTTAACAGCTGTGACACTCAAAGACTTGTGGCATCAAAAGGGTTAATAAACACAAGATCAAAGAAGGGCTTCTCTGCAGTAGAAGTATGATCGCTTTGAGAAATCCCTGAACATCAGTCGGCTTGACACGTAAATTGTGTATTATGATGTCAATTTTGAGTGATAAAATTTCACAAACACAATTTAGAAAGTGCAGGGAGCGAGCTCTTCAAACAAGACTCGAAAACTGTCAAAAAAATTAGAAATATTAGCAAAATGTGCAAGAATTGAATAAGAAATCAATTATTTGAACATGGCAACAACATTGAAACAAAGTTTTGAATGAAATTAATGAAACTGAAGCAGACAACTGAAAGCGTGTAGGGCATTCAAGAACGTAACTTGAAGCTGAAGAACTGAAGGTGTTGAGTTACTCACTGTTTAGTGGTGGATGGGCTACAAGATGAGAGGAGCTCTGTTACTAACCATCAATAGTTCACCTTTCCCTATCTCAGTTACAATACTTTCTTGGTCTCATTAAACTTGATTTCAAATCTTTATAATAGCATGAACCTGACTTTAAATAGTCTTTATAATATCATGAACCAGACTTAGTCTTTATAATCATATTTCTTCCTATTGTCTATTACAATTACGGAATATCATATTTTAAAAACCATGGTTTTTTCATCTTAACAATTGCAGACTCTATAAAGGTCATGTCATGTAGCCTATTGAGGTATTACTCGGATATATGCTGACAATAATTTTGTAAAGGAAGGTTATCTCAAAATGGCCAGAAGGATCAGTTATATCATTTAGTGATACATTGTATCCGTTTAAGTTATGCATCGGTATTATGGTGTGAAACAATGAAGAATATAATGATGGAAGAAGGTTATGTGATATAAATCATTTTATAGAACTCACCCTAATATTGTTTCCATTCTCTTAGCACCAGAAGATTCACTGCGGGAGTAGGGTTTGTGAGAGGGAACTTTGTGAAAGAGTGGAGGTCCCATGTTGGTTTTGACCGCCTGCGTGTCCAGTTCCTTGTCCTCAGGAAGGGACGGGAGGGGACCCGATTGCGACACTGGCCGCGCACTGTTCGACCCGCTAGAGTGACTTGACTTGGGGCTGTCCCCATAAGACTGAACATATTGCACATAGAAATCCGAGTTCAAGAATGCAGGGTACGTGACATTGCGCATGTACGTCTCCACCTCATTCTCAGCAGTGTCATATATATACTGATCAACTGAAGTCCTCTTGTTGATTTTGTCTGAAATTTCCTGCTTGGTTTCCTTAAGCAGACACCTGACTCCATCGTTCCTAACGAAATGCTTGTATATGGCCTTCACCAAGGAGGGTATATTGGTGGTTTGGGCGTTCTTGCGCTTAAGTCCCTGACACGCGAACCAGAAGTCAACCTCAAGAGCACCACCTCCCTCCTTGTTGAGGTATTCTTTGAATAGTTCGACCCCCTCACTGTCCCCGAGAAGGTGGTTTAGGTTCTCGGCCCACTTTAAGTGGGGTGGTGTGCTGTTCTCTGTAAAGGGGGGAGAGTTGGCCGCACTCCCTTCTGGCTCATAGCCATTGGGCGCTTCCATCTCATCATTGTCTAGCTTTTGTGACGAGGAACAGTTGGATTTCTCTAAGTTTGACTTCCTCGGAGTGGCTGCTGGGGAGTGAGTTATCTCCCCCTTGGTTGAGGCGGCACTTTTGGTACTCTTGTTGGACGACTGGCTCTTGTTGCTTTTGCTGGACACATGGCTTTTGTGGGAGCCGGAGCTTTGGGTGGACATACCCCCATTCGACTGTAGCTCATTTTCCTCGCCGGGTACTGGCGGACGCGGGGCAGACTCTGTGAAGTTGTTCCCTCCGGAGTCGCTGAGAAACTCAAACACCTTGCTTGTCATCCTCTGTGAGCCAACTCAGCATCTCCCATCAGGACTGACCGAGATGGAGGGGGTGTTGGACGTGTGACCACGGCCTATCAAACCCACATCTGAAACATAAACACATGAGTTAATGATATTTTAAACTCACATCCAGACACACATGCTCATTATCCATGATCTTACATGAAAATATGCAATACCCTAAGTCAATTGCAGTTTCTGATCCCCAGTTATATCAGTCCATCCAGGAACAACCTTCCTCTATAAAACTCTGATAATGCACTATGCTATAATACCCATGGCCTCAGATCAAGGGTCCAGCCATTGTGATCTTATCAATTTTGGCAATGACAACCTTCTAAATTAACATTAGTGAAAAGACTCCCTAGTTATTTCATCAAAAATTCTAATAGATCAATTATTTCATCGCTTGACATATTGGCAGAATGCTTTGACAGTTTTCAAATCAAATATGACGGACTGAAAATATGATTGTGAACCTTTACTCCATTCCACACGTTAACTTCCAGCAAGATACTCAATTTTGCAAATTAACCCTCAAACCTAAATTGGAGGCATCACTCATTTGAAGAGATAATGGAAGGCAGAATGTCAAAAGATTTTAAGTTCAAACTAAGAAATGACACCAGCCTAAGGAATTCCACTTGTTCCATTGATTAAACCATACATCACTCGAGACTATGCAAAAGACCATCCAATACATTTTCTCTGTGTAAGAATGTCTATTTAAGCAGAGGCAATGCTATTTTTTATTGGCAAAGGATGAATTGTGTCGGGCAATGTGTAGTCACCCCCTGACAATCAATTCAGCTGATGGGGTAAAACAAACAACTGCAGTGGTCATCGCCTATACAGTTCAAACTTGCCTCACGTCTCCCATAGCATGCTTCAAGCAAGCAGTTTGGATTTTTGACAAAAACGTCCCGACAACAAGACAAATAGAATGAAACCTTTGAGATTTTACTGATGATGTCATTGTTAGTCTTGGTACACTGACCCTGAAATACACTGGCCGACTTTAAACTGTGTCTGGGTGCAGAACACAGCCAACAGAATCAACTCTCGCAGCTCTGAAGGGCATTCGCACTCGATGACGAACTCCGCACAGATTGGATCACATCAAAGAAACTTACTCGATAATTTTATCAAACCCATCTATAACCTCAGGAAACAGAGAAAAAAAATAGTTCACTTTACAAATATTATTGATGTAATGTGTCTGCATTTGACATTACGCGAAACATAACTCGCTGTTCAAAGGACAGTGTTTGACCTAAGAGTGCACATGCATATAATTGATCTGCCAGACGCCATTTCCACACATACCTTGCAAGCCAAACATTCACCAACATTGTTCCTACAACAATAATTCACAAGCAGCTTAAAAGCGTTGGAAGCACCGACTACTGAAAAAGTGTTTCAACTCATCTGAGTATTTACCTCCTTGGTCCTGTTTGAGAAAAGCTGACTTCATGACTTCACAAATCATTTGATTTATGCCTTAATACACTTCGCAGTCCCAACTAAGAACAGTTAAGAGTCCCTTGAATCCCACTAGACGTGTAGACTAACCTCAAAGTGCGTCCTAAAGAACCAAATGCCGTCACTTCAGCGAGAGGCAAAAGCATCTCTCTCCCCTTGAAGCTTGACCCAAGATACATTACATTAAATTCTAAGCTAAAAGGTTTAGTTCTTTAACCGTTTTCCCCTTGCTTCTATCATTTCCCAAAGAAGCATGTGGAGAGAGGCTTAAGCAATACGCTTGTAGTCGGGTCTTTGATGTGGGGCAAGCGTTCTCCATAGTAATGAGAAGGCTCAGACTTCCAGCACTTCAAAGGGTCCTGTATCGCAGAGAGGAGCTGAGCTTGGGCACGGGATCCCACATACAACCATATGTTTACAGTCTACAACGCTCTACCTGAAGAAACGTACACGCAGCTTCGGACTCGGAAACCTCCAGGGAGGCAAATCGATCTGTCAATGCGATATTCTTTGGCAAAGAACTTCTCAGAACTTAACGGAACAATAAAGAAACAAACGTTTCTTTTGAAAGGGTTGAAATATACGGAACAAAGTCACTATCAATGGTGGTGTTACTTTTGAAAAGAAGTGTTCAGAGGTTTAGAACGTGCAGTATCAATATGAAAGCAGTTTTAAACTACAGAAAGTTGGATAAAAGTTCCATTGTAAAGGTCAGAAACACATCGTAGGGATTATTATCACAAAATCTATAACTTCTCTGCTTGAAAGGTATTTTTTCTAGATCATTCTAAAGGGCTGAGATAATCAAGTAAAAGGCATATCTATTATTTCATAAATTTAAGCATCCCTATGGATAAAGTATGAAAGTGTTTAATTTGAAAATTGAGAAAAACAATTTGCTAACCATATTCCGGTTGACCTAATAATCATTTTCATTACCAAGTTACACAGTATGTTCAATTAAACCTGGACAAGATATTTATTGTAAGAGGCTAGTTTTACTGGTAGAAACTCTTTGCTTCAGCAATTTATCCATAAAATGGCCTAGTTCACCTTCCATACATTTACAGTATGACGCTATGCCAACATCAGTGCAAAGCAATAAAAGATGAAACAAAACCCATTAACATAGTTTTTGCATGGATTTCTAACAGCCAAGGTGGGAGTAAGAGACACTAAGCTGATGAATATATATATCCATGAGTCATTTGCTTTTATCAATAATTATAATAACATTTAACATAATAAAATCCTATACTGTGAAAATTTAATATTTTAAATGAATTCAATGAACTTTTATAAGCACCATCGCAACAAAATGGTACAATTATACCACATTCACCGATTGTCCTAATTTTACGACATCGACTAAATTTACGACATTCCAAATTCCAGCATTCACCATGGCTAAAAATGTCTTCGAAACCTACATTTTTCTTTGAATAGAGACTAAATATGTGAATAAATCAAGGCCACACAGTGCACCATAATACACCAAAATTAAGAAAAAAGATGGATTGATGTATTCCAAGCTTACAAGCTCGCTTTCACCTGAGGTGCCCTCTATAACCGAAGAGTCGAGGACAAAGCAATTGCAGTACAGCAGCTCCCTCTATCTGTGACGACACAAACCGGCCTCCCTCGCTCCCATCAAGGGTGCAAGGCCTCCCCATATCGATCTGCATCTGAGAGCGGCGTCAATCGCTGACGGACAGACTACGCGGTGACCCATCAAGGCTAGAGGGCTCTCTCTCAATGCCAAGGTTGGAGGAGGCTGCAGCCGATGTGATAACCTTAGCCAACTGGCTGAATATAAACACTCCCGATACAATACCAGTGCAGCCCTCATTTGTTTGTAAACAAACTTTCAACTCATACTGATTCCTACCTTGTTTGATGGTGCAAACAGTATAACATACTACACATACAGCAAGTGTTATTGCTTTGATTTGAATGTGAACTCTTATCTCTTATACTGTCAACTTTTCTTATTGTATTGTAACACTGTTTTAAAAGTTTTAGTTTCATAATGAGTTTGAGATAAAATTTAAAGAAAATACTGTTTTATCCAAATTTGATTTTTCTTGAAATACAAAAAACAGTGAATTCTCAAAGAACCAAACAAAGACATGTACAACAAATTGATACATTAACACCAGAAAAAAATCATATTTAAAATATTTAATAAAATAGGACTGAAAATACACAATACACTTCAACATCCTTCACTATTTTCCCCTGTTTTTGTCAATACAACACCAAACAACTGGCAAAAAAAAAATCATCAACTTCAAAAGTGCTACTCAATACCACACGAATAACGATGAATTAATATGTAAATGAGAGGATTAGAGATCTAAGGCTCCCAAAGTGTTCAATACATCTGTCATCAATGCCTGGACCCCCTCCACCCCCCACCCCTCCTCCCCCTGTGAGATCGTGAGATACCTCCCTACACACCAAGAAACATCAACACTATCAGGTTCCCTTTATTTACTCCCTGTCTCAAATTATCCGGCCCGCTTCCATGCATGATAGCCTTTGCAATGTCGGCCCTTTTGTTCCTCTGCTTGTCAATTTTTAATCCATTAATGTTCCTCACAGACTCGGCTTTGATAATTTAAGCATATAAATATTGCCAACTTTGCTGCCCAGGACTGAAGAATTTGATATGCTTATAACCCCATGAGGCTCTAGTTTTCAAAGTGTTTTGCAGATCAACGTTCTTTCATTTGAATTCATTTGATGTGATGTTTGATGTTTGAGGACACAGTGACTGTGAAAATACTGTTTATGTTATCGCTCTGAAATCAAGAGTTCTGTTATTTTTCCTCAATGTGGCTATTTAATCTAAAAAGTATTTTTATTGCATCAAAGGAAATTCCCATATTTGCTTTAAATAATAGTAGCTGTTTGGACATAAATATTTGAAATCAGTGCATGGACCATTGACAAATTTCTTTGATAAAGTAAAATTGTTATTTTAACAACGCCAATAACCATTACCATTAAGGGGATAAAGAAAGGGAAAATTCAAAGTGCAGTTGACATGGGATTATAAGTCAACGAAGTGTAAAATCATTTTTAATATTCAACAACTAGAGACCACCTGGGTAAGGCCATTACAGGGTTAATAAGCACAGGACGGCAATCCACCCTTACAACTGCCAGATTAATTCCACCCAGTCACACAACTTTTTCATTACTGCTTTGAAACTGGCATAAGGGCACATCAAACTGGAATGGGATTTGGTAAGTCTTTTGTTTTTTATTATCCATAGAGAGCCGCTTGGTGTAAAGGTGGCCGAGTGCAAGATTACAGAGACAGGGCCCTGAGAACAACTGAACTTATTGTCCATGTAAACAGTAGCCCTCACCTATTACACCGGGTCCTGTTACTCACAGCGGACTCAACGCCTTCTTCTAACTCAGTCTTAACCTCCTCATGGCATTCTTACTAAGGTCATCTTACTCAAAAACAATCGATGCAATCTATTGTATCAAAATATGTTCATTATTATATAGGCACATCTTTTTTCATTTTATGTCAATGCAATGATTAACTTAATTTCAATTTATCACTTTAACTATCTAATGCCTTTACCAGAATTTTTTTTAAATGTGACCGTTGACATAAATCAAAATACAAACCGATTTCATAAATGAACCACATTTTCTTACTAAAAGAACATTATTACTTATAAGTCTAGCCTATATTCATTTTCATTCAGAGCTCTATAGTTAACATATTGACATAATTTCAGTAATCAATGATTTTGGAATCAATTAACCTATACCTATTAAATCCATAATTAACTTGTACATTCCAACATATCATTCTTTTTCATTTTATAAACTTCATATTTCAGCTTTCTTAGTCTATATTCTGTATTCTACTTGATCATTACCAAAAACTGTTTCTACATTAATACACAAATCTGATCGAAAGTTTACCAAAACAATTCCAATATTAAGGTAATCATAGAAATCTGGTGCATGTCTAAAACAAACCTACCTTAAAGGCTAATGTTTAAAGTATCTGAAGTATTTTCATAACTTTGTGACCTGGTGCAACTTTTTCTACAAAAACAATGTATCACTAAATACTAAACTAACATTTTCAATGTGTAACTTTGTCATTAAAAACCAAACTCGCATCTACTCTGTGCAACTTTTTCAACAATTTGTCATTAGATATCAAATTTCCATAAACTATTTTCAACTTTTTTAACAATTTGTCATTGAATACCATACTTAGCATAACATTGTGCAACTTTTTGCAACAAATTGTCATTGCAATCTCAAATTACATTTGCCAAAAGGTAATCCAAGTTTCTTATTACTCATCTCAATTACATATCAAATGGCACCAAAACCTCCCAAGTAGATTACTCTATGGTAACATTAGATTCCATCACATACTTCTACAAAGACTCCCTGCACACTAAACATTACAAAAGAGCAAGATGAGGATACATCAAATTATCAAAACCATTGAAAAAACTTGCGGTTTCATAAAAATAAGAGTATGTCTATGTAATGATGAATTCAAATTATTTAATTTCAGACTGTTACAGCATATATTAATTTTTACTCTCATCTCATACATATATTTAAAATTTCTGTATGCAAAATAATATTGATGTTGTCGGATATCAAAGAATGGCCAAGATAACATTTCAAATTTATGTAAAAACTTGATAATCTAATTTCACGGTTACTTCCAGTACACATATCAAAGTGAATTTGACTTTTAAATTCAGCAATTGGTTACAACCATTATGAGCAATAGGTAATGTTAATTCTTTCAGGTTGGCTGCCCATGACACGTTCAAGTAATCAATATTGAAAACATCAAACAGTTGCGGATGAGCAGAAAACAGAGCCTGGGATTGTTATTAGCAAGTGTTGGCATGCTCGGTCACCAAGTAGACTCACTTTGATTAAAATTCAAACAAAATAGTTGGATAAATGCTATTTGTTTCCAATTCATTAACTTCATTATGGCAGATTCTTTTGATTCCAACATCAAAGCTCTGTGTTATGGTAATGAAAAGTGATGTCTCAACTGGTTCGATATTGCTTTTGACAAAAACAGTTTTGTGAAGGCCTGGTGTTACAGTGTGATTAAATAATCATTATCATTGGAAGTCAAGTTGATTAAAAGGAACTGAACCCACAGATGGCATTTGAATGAGGCAAAAACCAAGGAATATTTTTGATGTCATAGAAGTAAGGAGTATTACAATAACTCTCCTTTACATATAGTCATCAGTTATAAGTTATAACCTACCCCAATCAATCATGGTTTTTACCATGGCTGCCTTGCTATTGATAAATGTAATTTTCTAGATATTTTGGTTACAATAGTAAAAGGCACCTATGTGTAAACATTAAAACTTTTAACAGTTTATCAACATGTCAATTCTAAACATTGATTGAAGAGAAGAGCCAAATGTGGAACAGAAAAACAGGTTCTAGTTTAAATCATGATGAAAAAACATTTCACACTGAATACAAGCTGTTATTACCACTGGTAGGTACATGAATCATTGTTTTTTCGAGAAAATATCAACCAAATGTTGGATACAAGGCATGGGCTATAACTGGCATAGAGAGGTAGACATTGGGTGTATGTTACACTTGTTGTAAAGAATGTAACACAATGTGCTAGCACTGAGAGTGATGGCTGTGGCTAGCTAGCTGGTTGGATGGATGGATGGATGGATATACAGCGTAATCCATGTGTGTGGTCCTGATGTGCAGTCAGCTCATAGAAGGGGGTCACAGCCGTAAAAAGATTACAGCTTCAACAGCAGAGCATTCCCTGATAACAGAAGCACCAGCAACACTGCACATACCTTCCATAAAGGCTGGGTTCATGGGTGTGCACCCTGTCATGTATGCCAGACTAATGGGATGTTTGTTGTCTTAGCCTTGTCATTATCCACAAGGCTAATGAGCCTGTCAATATACAGGGTCAATCTACACCCACACTGCCTACACAGGTCATTGGGCAGAGTGTTCACAGCTAACCATGGAACAATGGGATGGGTGATTTGTCCATCAACTAAAAAAGGCTCCCGTGACCTACTAAGGTTGTGGCTTCAGATTTGACCCAGGCCTGGCAGTCGATGCACGCTAAGACTGCCTGTTTTATCTCTAACACGAATGCTATCTGTTCTTACCTAACATCACAACTACATGCGCACTTTGCACATTTACCTAAAATACAGATGTAGTTTAATCACAGATTTCTTAAATTCTAACAAAGACGTGCGTGTGCAGAAGGGTGGTCTAGGCGGCTTGGCATGTGCCCTCGCGATAGAAATTCGTACTCTTTTTCCAACCCGATCATAGAAACAGATACATTTGCCTCGTTTTAAGGAGAAGAAAATAACATTCTCGCGAGCACAGTACGAGTCGTTTATCCACGTCCCACAACTGACTGGCGCTTCGGCCGAGAAATTTTATGGCTACTACCTCCGTTTCAGTATTTTATGACCCCACGAGCTCCTTTGACTAACCTAGGCCACCGGCACCATAGCGTATCTCGACAAATCGTTTTCGCAAGCCATGAACCCCCGATACATAGCGCCGATTATCCCCGTTATAACGCGCTATGAAGTGTAATTATTTGTTGTATTAAATATACTGAGGCATGTTTTTGAATATAAGCAAGGTTGTTGGGACGGTACCTTGATTGAGAAGCCAAATTCCCTGCCGAAATAGATCAAAGTATGTTGAATTGCCCGAGCCTACACCGCCGCCATTACTCTCAATGCAAATGGCGTCGCCCTGTGTTCAGACAAACGCTACCCTCTTCAAGAGGATTCGTGTTTGCCAAACTTAATTTCACCCCGTATCCCCTCTCACTTAGATGTGTTACCAACCAACATATTCCATTTATAACGCAACATACTACACATAGCTAATAATAACCCGCACTATACTATTTCAAGTTGTAACACACAGCGTTGCATTGATTATAACGAGCGAAAACAAACATAACATAATACAAATAATCGCTGCATAAAATACCTTCAATACCTGTCAGATCATATAAATTAAACGATACGAAATGAGTGTTTGTGTATCGCATAAATCTGATATTAATATAAAAAACTGAATATCATGTCAAACTGATAATTCCCGACATGTATTTATTTCAATCCAATTATGCTTCAATCATAACAATGTTTACAACTTACCACAGTGTTGATATGTGTTATAACAGAGATTGCGCGGTTTATATAATAAACACGAATACACAGTAACTTAATTAGAAATAGTAAATAATGGAATTCCCCTAATCGCTTAGCCTCGGCTATGGTGTGCCACATTGTGTTCGTTTACAAACGATGACCCTAAAAGTACGTTTGTTAATGCAGTGGAATATACATTGACATCAGAATTTGACTTCAGAGACTTTTCTAGGAGATGTCTGTCAACTTACCGTCTACAATAAATGTAAACAACTGAAGATAGAATTCAGTCAAAGAGGCCACGTACAGGTGATGGTATCCGATTCAATTGCACCTGATTCTAGCGTTCGATCGATGCAGGGTGCTCACACGGGTTACTTGTTTGAAGCGTCGGGGTATTCCATAAAACACATGTAGGTTAAGGGTAGGTGGGTGTTTCCTCCGAATATCACATACAAAAAAATCCAATGAGTGACTAAGTTGGGAGCGAGGATCCGAGGAGCGAACGAATCCCTAGCCCTTCGCGACTAAACGGCCTGTGGGTCGGGCACAGTAAGCATAGATGTGCGTATGGCGACCAATCTAACTCTCTCCGCACGCCTTACCTTGTGCACTCACATGGTAGACAAAGGCGTCCCCGGCCTCAAAACATCCATGAGAAGGGACACAAACGCTGATAGAGATTTGAAAAGTTTGAATCTATAAGATCAAAGCCACATGCCCGCCGCCGACAATCCTCATACAGCGTGACGTCACAGCCTTTAGAAGAGCCGCACCAATCAGCGCGCAGATAAAATCAACATTGAGAAAAATGCCCTAGGCGAGTCTAAGTGGAAAAGGGGTGGACGGTGGTTAGGTACTGGATTATATTTTGTAACAAACGAATTATGTAATTTTGTTGAGTAGAAATATAATACACAATTAGCAATGAATATAATCATATTATCAATTTATATGAAAAATAGAATATTAAAAGTTTATTAGTCATTTCACTAAATCTCAGTTGTCCTTTCTTCCCTCATGGGTTTGTTACAATTTGATAGCTTGCGATAGCAACACAGAGTTGGGAGAGTTTGAAGTCTTACAGATTCTCCGTCGAATTAGAGCCTTTTGCTAAATCATTAAAACCTCCTCCGAT
The DNA here is from genome assembly GCA_916613615.1 of Steromphala cineraria. NCBI lineage: Eukaryota > Metazoa > Mollusca > Gastropoda > Trochida > Trochidae > Steromphala > Steromphala cineraria. The sequence goes on from OU744721.1 coordinate 14,201,910, forward strand.
TCATGATCTTGAAACAAACAAATACTAAAAAGCTTTAGTTTTAAGCAGAAGTAAAATGTTCAGGTTTGGATATGTTTTATCAAAGAAAACTGGATAATTCGTTCGGTATTGAAGATAATACCCTTGCCCTTATAAATTACACATGTTTGCCGAAAGGTCCCTTTGAAGTATGGGGACTGTATTAACTTCAGCTGTAAATCAAGCGCGTTGTGACGCCGACGAAACACTAGGCCGGCAGAGTGCCTCGAGCACTATACTACACTAGTTGACACAGGCAGACCCAGCTTGCCCGGCCCTTTAACTCGGATAAATGATTTCTACTTGCATCCGAAGAGACACGTTTAGTGATTCTGGGTTCGGACAGACACCTAGAAGTATAAAATCTAACAAATTTCATCTCACTCGATTTATCACAGCGGCAGTACGCTCCGAAATGTTTTCCCTTTGAGTTGCTTTCATGTTTGTGAGACAGATGTTTGTGCTATGGCCGCGGCACAAAGACAAGGTCGGGTAATTAGCGACTACACAAAGGGATCCCAACATCAAAGGGGCCGAGGTGTGGTCTATTGTTATGCTTAGAGCTCCGCTTGACGGTCTATTGGTGGGAAGGCACGAGCTGTGGAGTTAAGGGGGCGTGGCACTTGGATACTCCAAGCAGTCGCTGTATAACAAGCGGGGCTTTAATCTTTCAATATCTGCTATCTGGCCAAGCTTATTTTTTCCCAGTTTCGGTTAATTAATTAACTAATTCATCAAAGCCTACCGGCGGCTCGTTTGATGTTGTTACGCACTCATCAGTCGTTCATCGTCTCGTAACACGGTCGCTTCCTACATTGCTAAAAAGCTGTCACCCACCCAATACCGTCCCGCAGTCGATTAAGCTGGCGGGCCATTGACTATGACAAATGACCACGGATTGTCAACACGGGTTGAGACGTAATGTTGTTAAAGTGTTTAATCTTGGTTTATTCCTCTATCAAATTGTGCTTGATCTCTGAGCCCTTTGATCTTTTTATTCAAAGCCTTTGGGTCATAGGCGTTAAAATTAAATTTCAATTCAGAGGGGAAAATCAATAATTCACGATCCGTTTGATGTTTACTTTTCATGGCACAACAAACAGATCTTCGACCTGAGAAGTGACTTGAAAGTAGTCACTCAATGAATATTTGAAGAAAACAATTGAAGTGAATTTACACAACAATACGGACCACTCAAAATGTTGCACATATCAGAAAAGAAACATAGACCCGTGAAGAAAGTTTGGCACGATCCGTGTAACTCGATTGTAAGAAGCGGCTCTAAAATATCACCATCCGCTTCCTAGTCAATACACTAATGTTACGCCACGCGGCCAAAGGTGGGGCGGCAAGATCAAAGGCTTGGAGCACCTGCTGACAGCATCTGTCGAACCGCAGGCGGCCTAGCGCATAGAAGGGACGTGTTTGGGCTAGATGAAAAGAGTATCTCATCGACTCGCTCCAAGAGTTGGTTCGCCCCGTAGGATTCGACTTGATAACCATACTAACGTAGATGGGGACACTTTATCTTCGTTTATCCCATAGAATTTAAATATAACAAATCTAAAACAGAAATGTTCGTACATTTGACTTCTGCTGATGTATTTGAAACTAAAATATTAATTAATGGAAATTGAATTCAATACTTGCTTTGTTTGAAAAATATTTGTTTTTGAAAATGTTAAAAACAACATTTCGACGCATTTCGAAATTTGATACCAAATTAGTTATCTTTGTCCATGATGACATCAAAAAATTATGAACACGCTATGAGTTTCAATTAAGTCGCCAATAGAATTTGAAATTACAAATCAATATTAATTTATAATTGAGAAACACGTAAATTATATATTGATATCACGCCCACATAAAGCTTACAACAGCTTGTTGCAAGCATATCCATCTCTCTCTCTTGCTATTTAGCAGTGTATGAAATAAGGCCCGTCCGACAGCCCGAAACGGGTAACTTCTGGTCTGGGCTGGTAACTTTTTAATGTTTTTGTTGAATTTGACCATGAAATTAAGTAAAATCATTCTTTCGGGCTGGTAACTTCTCAGGCTTATTTCATACACTGTATTTAGCCGTAAGAAAGACGGGAACAATTTTACTCCAATGACTTACCTGAACAAATTCTGAGAGGAAGAAAATCACATGTGGTATATCCGAATGCGACAGATGTATTGACGACAGTATGCATAGTGCAACGAGAGTTACGTCCCTTGCTACCGGTGAGTCAAAGGCGGTCGATCATAATGTATGGCCAATTAAGCATCAAAGGATTTCCTCAAAGGCCGCATTCGATCGGATTTCAGAGATTAAAGCAGTAATGTAACAAGCTCGCATAGATAAAATGGAATAAATAGCACGTCACCATATATAATATTTCGTTAGGAGTTATTCTTTGGATCATAGAGACAAGTTTCAATTTGTCAGGAAGAGAACTACATTAATTAGGCTGCTCAATGAGGGTTTCGCATTTCAAACGGAGCGATCAAAAGATGGCCTTAAAGCAGGTAATGACAGCAATAGTAATTGCAAGGAATAAATGTTGAAAAGAGCAAAAGCATTCGTTTTCAAAGGAAAACTTCGCTTTATGAAATTAAGTCGGCTTTGCCTTTCGTCTTTGAACGATATGCTACTGTTTTTCAAACGCCTTTTAATTTCGATGCGGCTGTATGATCATATCTTTAGATCCGGTTTGAGCAGGTGGATCACAAGAGATAGGCGGGGCTGATGAAAGACGGAGAAGAGCACGTTTTTACATGAATATCAGAGAATACTTTATGCATCCCTCTAATATTTCTAATAAGAGGGAAAAGTTAATGAAAAATCGAGCGAAATTTACTGATGTTCTCTATTGAAGTTTGAACGTTGATCAAGGAATGAAACGAAAAGCAAATATGAATAAAATTTATGCATGTAATCCTGCATTTTTTTTTTAATAAAACAGTCTTTAAGATTTTATTTCAAAGGGGAGTATTCTTTTGTGCCTCAATCACTCTCGTTAATACTTTCATGAAATATGAAAATAAAAAAACGAATGAAATATTTGTCGAAAATACATGGCAATGGTTTAAGATTTTCAATATTTTGATAGACCAATATCAATATTTGAAGTTATGATCACTTAATTGAACTTAACATTCCCTAGACATTGAGGACAGTGTAACATAGAAAGATCACACAATACTAAGAAATAAATTACCATAAAAAATATCAAAAATGGTATTCACGAGAATAAAAGTGTTTTATACAAAGTTTTAAAAGTGCATTTATCCAAAAGTGTTTAGTTTTTATTATTAGTTTTGAAAGATAAAATTAAAAAATGCTTACAGCCAGTGAAGGATTCTTATAATACAATTGATTTGACGGTGCTAATTTCTAATTAAAAGAAAAACGTACAAGCTCACATTAAATGTTACTTTTCATTCCGTCTTTTTTAAAATACGATTTTGTCAACAACGCGCCTAATGGCTGAAATATTGCCCAAGCGGAGCTAAACACCAACTCACTCAAAAAGGGGCAAAATTTACGATTTTTAATGATCATACATGCATGTCGAATTTTAACAAAAACACGAAGCCCGTAAAGACCTAAGGTTTCTGTCGTTTAGGCAAGTACTGATAGCAGAAAAAAAACATAAGTAAAATGCCATGATTCATGAAACGTCAGAATATACGAGATATTGAATGTAAGCACTATCGATTCATCATTGGATAGTCTTTGATTTTGACAACCCTATCGATTACCACCTATCTATATACTTCAAAAGTATCAAATACAAAGTTTTGATCTTGAATATCGATTCACTATTCAAATACCACTGAAGTGAGAGGTGCTGAAACGTGTTTGTTAATAGATGTTTTTTTCTGTATATACTAGTTGTGATAATGGTTTATTTAGAAGTCAATTTTCAGAAATTAATATGTATGGATCACGAATGCATGGTTATTGCACAGACGCTTATCTTTTTTTTTAACTGTACGAAGCTTCAAAGAAACTTGGTATCATTCCAATTACACCCCTTGGGTGGTTATATCCCTTCTTTTTTTTTATTGGTTTTAACTTCTAACTACTGTCCTGTAAGTTTTTACTCTTTACACACCATGGGAAGATTTATAAGCCGTAAGCTCTATTTGCGTAGGTTAGTTATCCCATAACCACCTTGGTCGATTATAAGATTGTAAACAAACGCAAACAATTGAACTTTTAAATATTTATCACCAATCATGCATGAAACAAAGTTTTGAAAAATGTTAACATGTGTTGGTTTATTGAAACTTTTTAAAGAGTATAAACACTCCAGTCCTATACACGACGATTGTGTAAATAATGTTTAAGGAACAACGGATTCGTGTCACAAAATTCCTTAACAATATATATATGGGTCTGTGTGTAAAACGAGTCCTCACCATTCCTCTTTGTATCACCTTGGTACCTTCTGTGTCATGATTATGAAATGTGAAATCGAGAAAATGATTAAAAATTCAATTACGTAGATATTTTCACCGACTTCAGTTTCGTCTAATTATATCAATAAACCTTAGTTAATGTTTCCGTCAGAGGAGTTAAATCATTTATGATAAATTCACTGAAATGTTGTTTTACAATACAATACATACAATAAATACAATACAACATAAAATGCATACTATACATAGAATACATAGAATGCAAATAATACAATACATATATACAATACATACGAAAAAACAATAAATAGAATATGATATAAACCTTACAAACAATACATTCAATACAACACATACAACACATACAATATATAAAATTTATACGATATATACAATACATACAATATATACAATACATACAATATAATATATACCATACATACAATACACCCAATACATACAGTACATGAAATACATAAACATTCCATACATACAATACAATGCATACAATACATTCCATACATGCAAGACACAATACATACACTACATTCCATACATGCAATACACAATACATACAATAGAATTGATACAATTCTTACAATTGATACAATACAATAAAATACATACAATACATATGGTATACAATATATATGATATACAATATATATAATATACCATATATAACATAATATACAATATATATAATATACAAAACATACAATACATATATACAATGCATATAGTACATACAATACATACAATACATACATTTCATACAGTACAGCTGTTTATCTTCCTGCGTATTCTAGAACAAATATGTAAGTTGGAATGTCTTTGAGAAATCCTAGCATTGCAATATAACGAAACGGATCAAATTCAATTTTCACTAATTAAGTCAACATTCATTTTGCATAACATATTCGTACGTCATACCGTAATAATTTTGACAGGTCATTGAATTGACAAGAGGTAAACATTTGGAAAACACCCTTTCTTATTCTTTTATTTTAAAAATCCTTCATATACGATCCACAACGGTATATATACAGCAGCGCTTCGATTAGAGCGTTTTAAAACACAGGTACTACATTATGTCGACTTGTGTGGTATGAAATGAATGTGATGTTTCACTTTGCCAAGTCCAATTGATGTCAAGAACATTTTAACTTCATAGGCGATTTATATTTTTTCTAGAATTTTGAAGAGTTAGTGTTATTCCCTCTGTTTGATTTGCTCGAAAGTTTAAGAAGCCTGCTGTAAGTTTGTATGTACCATGTCATGCTTATTATAAACTTGTTCATATATATATACTATTAATATCGTCATATTTTGTGTATATTTCTTCTTTATAATGTCTCATCATTTACTGTGAAGAGGCTTCGTAATATTTTAATATGGGCTTGTATATTGTTTTGATGAGATTGTGAGCTTGATACACGATATTGACGACGACGTTGTTTGTTTCTCTTATATCAAAATACAAAAAACGTAAGTCACATTTTCCATAAATATAATAATAATTTCCCTTTCTCTTGATGTTTACATTTAACTTCAAAGGCTTTAGAATGATCATATTTCTTGATCCTTTTGTCTAATTTGGCCTCTGTTTAGAAATGAGAAAAGAAAGTGGGATTGTTCCAACACTTATTTTTTAAAAATCTTTTAAGGATCGCTTTTTAATGTTTCCAATATGAAAATAAAAAGGTTATAAAGGCAACTTATTTTTCAAAACCCATCAAGTCATTTCAAAGGATGATTTATTACGGACGCGTATACAACATCCTCTTCACTTTACATCAAAGTCAAAACCGAGCGAGATTTTCCTCCTCTAGTCGTCAATCGCCCTGGGACTGGCTCGTAAAACCAACCTCAAAAGATAAAAGGAGTCCCCTTGAAAAAAACTAACAACTAGTTCAAACAACGCGAAAGCGCAGTACAGAAAGACAAGGGGTTAAAAGATATCCCTGTATACGTCCAACAGATCTCGGGATTACTGCCTTTATAGAGAAACTACTTAGCGATAATGCACCGTGTGTTGCAATTTTTAACTGGTAGTGTGATATGAAACAATTGCTTGTCTGTTTCATCGCCTATTTGTCAGTTGACTTGGCGTGATCGATGGTTTAATTTGATGATGCTGTGGGGTAATAAGAAAATGAATTTTCGAAATCACGCCATAAGCTTTGAATTAAATAGCAGTATGTTGCCATATAAGGGGTGTAACATGAACGATCACATTATAGTGTAAATCTTTTATGATGTCGGTAATCATGTTATCTTTCTTTCGTAAGTCTAGTCCCCATCGGATTCTTGAGTACACATGCTTTGTAATATGTACATTTTGTAACTTCAAACAATGATCTTTTGATGCATTAACACCAACTATGAAAGTTCAATATGTTTAATCTATTTTGAATATCAAAGTTAAATTTCTTTAGAACAATATTTCGAGATTTACCTTATGTAAATCTTTTATTGACGACATGTGTTCGCATGAAAAAAAACCAAATTATTCTCCCTTGGGATGAACTATATAACTTAATTAGTCTATGAAGTATTGAAGTATTGTTAATGATGTTATATCAAATTTCATATTTGCATCAGTATAATCTAGACTTGCTTAATAAGAATCTAGACTGTATTAAAGGTAGTCTGCCTATAGCAAAGAAATATAAATGAGCCTTCTTAAGTCTAGAAAATATTGTCAAGTCTAGATGCCTCAGCCTGAATTCTTTTTCAAATGAAAAAATAAAATGATAAAATTAGTCGTAAACTGTTTAAAAGGGGCATTAGCACGTTTTTTGGTAATTTTATATCTCAAAATTTTCGCTGATAAATGTACGTTAATGCTAAATGTATTATTTTGATAGTGTCAAAAATCTCATAACACAAGCCAATCAGCCATAGTCAGAGGACAAAGTATGAAGATTCATATAAAATCATTGGCGGCCATTTTTGTGTGAACACCTTTAATTCATTTTGTGTAAGAAAAAGGAATCGCATGGCTAAACTTCAAATTATATATTTGAATTATTACTCCTCCATTTAGTTTAAATACATTGTTAGTCAATTTGAACCATTAATTTTCATTTTCCTGACATCACCTTATATTTTCCCTTAAACGTGATACTGCCCCTTTAAGGGCCTATATGTTAGTCTATATTAAAGGATATGCTTTTTTCACAGTTAGCAGAACTACTAAGGTTTATCGACTTGTGTGATCGTTATGGATATCAAAAGGACTTCAAAAGAATTTCAAATGAATCTCAACCTGAACATTTTACTTTAATCATCTTACATTTGTTGTTGCTACATTGAATGCTTAGATGTCTCGCATAACTCATATGCATTGAAATTGGATGATAAAGCTTTTATGTATTTGATATCGTGGTATACAGAACTTATATTGCCTGTCTGTCTGTAAAACGATGTTATGCTTGTTCAATAACGCATTGATATATGGTACTGGAAGGAGAAAGAAGAAAATAATTTTATTACGTGTCACAAATATTCATTACATGACTTGTTAAAGATGCTATATCATACTTGCAATATTTTTCAAAGTATTTATTAATTTATACGTTGTATTTTTAGAAAAATTTAGCGACCACTTTTGAGAAAATCGGACCAAAATTCATTAAATAGGAGATAATTTACCAAAAATTACCGAAACGGCAGTCGACATAAGGGCGAATCAAGTGTGGTCATTTCACAACTTCCGGTTTCTAAATGTACGCTTGAAAACCGTCTTTGTCGCGCTCAACTAGATTTTATTTTATTTTTCTCCGAATTAGGTATTCGTTGCTGTCAAAGTGGATACCCATCGAACGTAATTATTACGGTAGTTGAGACACGGTGTAAATCCTACAAGCATAATGATTACGTCACCGAAAACGTGTTCGTTAAATGACATGCCCTTTCTTCGAGGGGTACTGTGCTTTGAGCGTCGAAATAAGTATGTTATTGTTGATTAAATAATCTAAGTATGATATCAAAATTTCGACAAAAGATTTTTCTACAAAGTGATGTATTTCATTTCTCAATAGCTAAGTTTCATCCTGAACCGCTTGCAAGTATGATACAGCATCTTTAACGTGTCTATACACGTTAAAAAGAAAATATCCGACAACTTAGATCTATGAGAAACGATTGTACAAAGTTATTTTCAAATGAGTATAAAATATACGTACTAAGATACCCTTACGGCAACTTTAAAATGTGACAATAAAAATATATATAATTTTTTTGCGTAACGTCCAGTGACCCGTGAGATAGAGAAGAATTGTTCGTTTTGTAAAATGCAACTTAGTCTACAAAATAAGGTTCAAGAAAGAACAAAATTGAACCATTATTTGATCATGAGCTCACAAACCTCAAAGGTCTGATATCATTTAAAATGTTCAAAAGCTCCAAAGAAAGCAGCTATCTGAATGCTGGATATTGATCATATGTTGAAAAAAAATCTTAATCGTTTATCAAATAACTACCATGTTATCACATCTTTTCCTAAAAGTGATTATTTAAAGTATCTACAAAGTAACAACATACTTATTGTTTGATTTTACTTTGCTTTGTGCCATAATATTGTATGTATTGGTCAAATAAACTCATCCAAGTTATATTTTCACTCCAAAATATGAAAATAATTAACCTAGTTTATCGGTATAGCCAAGCCGTTTTTATGCCGGACTCAGAAGAAAAAAAAACTACGTCCAAATTAAATATTAAATGGTCTCTGAATCAATACCTATCTGTATTTAACTTTGCTGAACCAATAACTATTTGTATGTTACTTTGCTGAACCAATAACTATCTGTATGTTACTTTACTGAACCAATAACTATCTGTATGTAACTTTGCTGAACCAATAACTATCTGTATGTAACTTTGTTGAAGCAATTACTATCTGTATGTAACTTTACTGAACCAATAGCTATCTGTATGTAACTTTACCGAACCAATAACTATCTGTATGTAACTTTACTGAACCAATAGCTATCTGTATGTAACTTTACTGAACCAATAACTATCTGTATGTATCTTTACTGAACCAATTACTATTTGTATGTAACTTTGCTAAAAACCAATACCTATCTGTATGTAACAGCATTGGCAACTTTTGACATATTGGATCATGTCATTGTCATGTTTACTACTCAAAATAATTAAAGAACACTTAAGTAGTATTTATCATTTGCAGTACGACTTAACATGTCTGCAGCTCAAAAGAAAACTATTTGTTTGAGGTTTTATTCATCACTACCAATATTAGCACTTCCAGAGCAATAAAGTCCCCCTAGACAAAACTGTTCTGTTATGGGTCCCGTTGCACAAAATACTAAGGTGACCTTAACCCACCAAGGTAGCAATAGTGCAATGTTAAAGCATTTACACCTTAGTGTTAAGTCGTTTCTTGCAACGGCCTCAGTGCCATCTGCCATCATGTTGCTTACCACTCCTACTTAGTTTCTGACATTAAAGTTCAATACAGAAACTGCATCATTCTCATAATTTTGCTTCCAATATGTCAGAAAGATAAGGTTTTTTAAAATATAGTTTTAACTGTAAAAACCTTTTCCTTTAGTTTCAGTTATTTACAATTATATATTTATACTGATTTCATACTCCTTCACTAATTTATATTGACAAGAAACACTGTCTAAATATAGGCGGTTTAATCATATAATGTATACAGCTGAAAAAAGGTATTGCGTCAACAACTTTCGCGGTATTTCAGCTATATCAAGAGTTCAAGTCTTCTGACAAATGAATTACTGCTTGCCAACGGAATGGAACCAACAGTCTGAAAGGGGCAGTAGCACGTTTTTTGATAATTTTTTATTTTAAAATTTTCACTGATAATTGAACGTTAACGCTCAATCTAATTATATTCATTTTGTGTAAGAAAAAGGAATCGCATGGTCAAATTTTACATTACATATTTGAATTATTACTGCTTCATTTAGTTTAGTTTCAATTGGAACCATTAATTTTTATTTTCCTGACATCACCCAGGGTTTGGGAAAGACATCTTTGACAATGGGCCCTTTCAGGGTTTTTGATGAATTTTTTGAATTTCAATGGACATAGCCCATTATATCAATAGTAAACTTTGAATTTCTAATGGGCCATTTTTTCATCCAATGTGCAAAATGGCCCATGGCCCCTGCCTTTCCCAATCACTGCATCACCTTATATTCCCTAAAAACGTGCTACTGTCCCTTTAAAGACAACATGAAAATGATTATTTTTAAAGCGCTATATCTGTACACAAGGTGTATGTTTAAACGCATAGAGATATAAGAGTGAAATGTAGTTATTAAATTATTAAATTATTACAATGAAATAGAACTTATGACAAATACATAAATGATAACATATGAACTGACAGTAATAATGACATCTGTTGAGAAAAAGGGTACAAAGTCTTTACAAAAGTTTCGATTTAAAAACTGTCAACGATGACGTGACGCAGTTGGTTCCAAAGTCGAGAGGGAGCATTCCATCAAAGAGTTGGTATTTGTGTAACTTAATATTAATCTTAAGAATTGAAATAAAACAATGTTACGAATGATATTATCTTCAATTCTAACATGAAAGCTACCATTTATTCTTTAATTAAAATCAGTAGAGGCCACGGTGTTGATAATGCGTTTTAAATGATTGATATAATGTCAGCTTCCTTTGAAAAGAAAATTTTAGACATATGAGTATTAAGTTTTATGTGTTGTTGATGAAATGAGAGGTGTAATATTATATATTCATATTCAGAATTTCCTTTGATCTGTGGGTTGTAAATACCAACTTAAAGTAAAGCTGTAGTTCAAAACCTTCTTTGAAGTATATTAATAATGAAAAATGGTTTAAGTTGATACATCGTCACTAATATTAAATGAAATTAAAGTTTTTTCGTCAGAACATTAAAGACATAATGACAAATTGATTTGTTTATTTAAAGATCTTAGAGGGGCAGTAGCACGTTTTTAAGGGGGAATAAGATGTGATGTCAGGAACATGAAAATAAATTGTTCCAATTGAAAGACAATTAGTGTATTAAAAGTAAATAATGCAGTTGCGATTCCATGCAATTCCCTTTTCATACACAAAATGAATCAAAGGTGTACAAACAAAAATGGCCGACAATTGACTTTAAGTAAATCTTTTTAATTTGTTCTCTGACTGGCCCTTTATAGATCGATTAGTGTTTACTGTTCAGATAATACACGATTTCATTTTTTGTAAAAACCCAAATTGTTTGTATATGATATGAATGGCATTGGTATCCGCATTGGAGAACCTAGACTGACACTAAGTCTCTTGAAAACGATTATTCTTTTGAATATAATAGGAGCCCATGCTACAGATCTACACTTGGTTTCAAAGGGACAGTCCTATCGATATATTTTCATGGAAATTCAAGAGAGCTTACCTGTTTATACTTATAGGCATGTGATTTTTACATGATTATTTCACACTTATCATCAAATATGATAGTGAGGTAACATTTCTAGACTTAACAATTTGACAATAATAGATTGCATCAATGTATCTCCCTGAACTTCGTCTACACAAAAACAAAACCCCGATAGGTCTGTCTTTAAAGAGATGTTGTTATTGTCAAACTACAGTCTGAACGTTTGACTTGAGACAACCTGATGAGAATAAAAATGATAAATTTGATATCAGCAGTGCACTTAAATGTACATTATGCCATCCTGCTTAAGTCCTTTCCATTTGAATTATTTCATTCTCAAACAACGTTGTCATCAATCAAACTTTAAAATTCCTACTAACATAAAAAAGTATAAAATGCAAATTACGAGAAGATTAGTCACCAACCAGGCTCGCTAATGATTTTGACAATGCATTGATTAATTATTCAATACCTGCGATTATTCAATTAAATCATATATTTTATCGTTAGCCAAAATGCAAAGTAAGTAAAAACAAAGGGTTTGTTCACATTTAACCAAATGCAAAAATGCAACAATAATTTCGAAAGATTGACGAACTATGAAATACTTCATAAAGTGGTCACATGTTCGTCGAAATAAACTCATCAATCATGCATACACAAACCTGTCTTTATAAATACATATCACATGGACTTTATGCAATCACATATCATTCCAAGACGTCATTGATATCAAGAACGCAACAAAATAAGGCTATGTAACAAATATAATCCCCACACCACATTGCAAAGGCTAGTTCATTTCGAATTTCAAAGCCTAAACTTATAGAGAAATATTGAAATTCAAACATGCCAAAAAGATTTTTTTGTATTGTTTTACTAATCTTTTAATTTGGTAGATATAGGATTCTATTAACATTTTGGAATTGTAAGACAGGAATTATGTATATCATTATTTGTATCATGGTCACAACGCCTTCGGGAGATCATTGCACCTTTTAGAGTCTTGCTTCATGTCTAATAGTATGTATTATCAGAGACTCTATATAGTTATATATGTTATATAATATCTCTGGTATGATATAGGAACCTTTATACAGCCTAGGTCTTAATTCTGTCTAGATTGACGTAATATGAAATGAAAAAGATAAAGAAATAAAATGATGATATAAATGAAGATACAGTAATTATTTTAAATATTCCTTAGACGAAATTTAGTCTATTCATCTTGTTAAGGAAATAAAACGGGACAATGAATACCCAATAAAGAAGAAATTGCCACTTGTTTTGTACTTTGACAAGATGCATCGCAATACCCCAATAACCATAAGCAAAAATTAAAAAAAATATTTGGCAACTCAAAATGGTCATTCGGAACGTTTTGTGATTTAAACATAGTTCATTCATGAAAGAGTTATAATATAAGACTCACAATATTGATGAGAAAAAACACTTGACAAGTTTCTCTCCATCAAGATTATAATAGATAATCAAAATCATTTAAAAAAATAACTAACCAAATAGTCTTGATATCTATGGAGTACCTAATCGACCTATCTAATCCAAGAAATGCTGTGATATAATGATATCAAAATCGTTATGTTAAAGGGGCAGTAGGGCGTTTTTTTATAATTTTATATTATAAAATTTTCACTTATAATTGTACGTTAATGCTTAGCGTATTATTTTGATAGTGTCAAAAATCTCATTTCACCAGTCAATCAGCCATAGTCAGAAGACAGAGTATGAAGATTCACATAAAATCCATTGGCGGCCATTTTTTTTAACACCTTTGATTAATTTTGTGTAAGAAAAAGGAATCGTATGGTTAAACTTTACATCATATATCTGAATTATTACTGCTCCATTAAGTTTAAATACTTTGTCTGCCAATTGGAATAAATTCCCCCCTAAAAACGCGCTACTGCCCCTTTAACTCTCCTTGTTTTATAATTCATAAATGACAGCAAAGAACATGTGTACTAAGTTTGAGTTCTCAGAGAGTTGTGAAATCTTGATAAGTTTAATTAGGTTCACGCTTTAGAACTTGAAACCAAGGGTAGATCACAAATGAAAACAAAACAAAAACAGAAAATACTAATTCAAAAGTCAATTTCATTTGAAGTAGTTTTGTGTAGGTTAAAATTCTTGTGTATCAAAGTCTTAAAAAATAATAGATTTTTAAAGCTGGTCATGAACACAAATCGCGGTAGCGAAAGCATACAATTATAGTACAAAGCAAAATTGAAAAAGAACTAGATTAAAGTGCAGTGTTGGAATGGTTTTCATATGAAATGGAAAGGGTATAGAACATATGAGGAAACAGTTGTTAGATGTTCGAAATATGAAAAGAAGGTTTTCATGAAAGAAATCAGGAATAACGTTAATCAAAGAAAATACTTCGCTTTGAGAAGAACGTATTATATAGGAGTAATTCAAAATTATAGAAAATGAAAGAACTTCGTAAGGCCTCTAATTAGGACTAGTAAAGATTGTCAAAGAGATGTGGTTTGGTAGGATGTTAACATGGTTGTAGTGAGATTAGTAGCGAATATTCTTCCTCTTGCAAAAAGAAAGGGTAAAGAGGCAAAGAAGAAAACACTTTTGATGTCAAGGGAACGTGGCAACGGTTCAGAAGGTATTGCGTGGTGCCATGCCTGACATTAGCATACAGCAGTAACATTACGTAAAGGGTCATATGATACTCATGAGTTTTCCTCAGAATTATGCATATCTTTATTCTCTTTTGGATAAAATACCTACTTGAAACCAATAAAATGCTTACTTAATTATGAAGATACGGGCACTTACTTTGATAAAAGAGTGTTATTGTCAAACAAGAACAATGGAACTAGTCAAATTGAGTTACGTTTAAAATGTTCCATGCAGATGTGAATGAGATCAATATAAAGTCAATATATACATTATTTTCATAAAGATTAATTTTTTTAAAGAAAACAGCGGAAAGAAAGATTCGGATAATCTCCAAGGAAGTTGACAAACAACCTTTCATTGGTTTTGGTTCGACCCTTCCGTTTTTCAGTGTCCCCTCGTGACCCCGACCCTCGCCAACCTTTGACCCCGACTCCTGACCGACCTTTGACCTGAGAGGAGTTTCTGGAATATGTAACTGATGATTTCACACATTGTCTGTGTCTCCGTGTAGCTATCTTGACAGCCATGACCGATATTTAACTTCAGTCTTCGCAAAGACGTATTTACGTCTTTGGTCTTCGCAATATCCTCTCTTGGTCAGGAATTTACGTGTGTGTATACATACCGTTCTATATCATTGTCCATTTCATGTGGCGCTCCATGTCATTATTATCATGCTTCAATATGGATTGTACAATGGGCTGGTGGCCCCAATACAGAAATTAAAATCAATTTGAAGTTTTAACGATATTAAGTGTCTCGTAGGCCTAAAGGCCGGATATTACATTCACGATGTGATACTTATTTATTTATTTAGTTTTATTTATTATTTTAATTTATTTTAGAATTGTAACATGTGACACTATAATAAATAGTTTTCTTCTTCTTCATCTTCTTCTTCTTCTTTCGTCTTTTTATAAAGGGTATCACGTAACAGAAAATAAACATGAACCGATGTTTTATTGTTAGTTGTCTGTTAAAAGGCCATGGCGCTATTTGATCAGTGTTTATTTTGCTAAAATTTAAGTGGCGTTTTCTTTAGAATACTTTGTATTCATTCCTTTCAAAGAGATCAGTGGGTAGTTGTCAAGGATTTCACCAATTATTGAATGTAAGACAAACTATCCATACTAACCACTGATACTGATGGCTCTGCACGACTGTTGACTGGGCAAACAGTTCATCAATCCATCCCTAATGGAAGCATATTTGAAGCGATTTCATCACTCCTTTGTTCATATGCGATTATCGTACTATCGGTCAACTAGCTATTAGAATATGACGAATATCCTTATCATTGCTCTATGTTAACGAGTTAATTAGACAGTTCCTCAGATCTGTGAGATCGGCAAGTGATAAAACACGACCTATCGATCAGTGCCGATGTCTGTTGATGCGGTGTGTCCGACACAAAGCAATAGAAGACGGGTCGCATGGCCATATACCAACACAAACACACTTCAAAGAGCCGTGGAACCCAAACACGACGTACAACAATTACAGAGACATTTACGTGCAAATGGATTGCTTATTCTCCACACACGGGCTACACTATGCCGTGACAAAGAGGAGATAAACAGCAAGGGCTCTGATTAAAAAGATCAAGATACAACGAGGAGAAGATCAAACGACCCTATCACCTGGCCGCCTTCTCTGATAGATATGAACACGGCGCTCCCAGAAGGCCCCAGTGTAACCGCCGCCGACATCAAAGGGACCCGATGTATGCGACGTGTCGGCCGAGATAAGATGCCTACACCTTACAGCAAACATAGCCTGAGCTCAGTCCGGGCTTGACGGCGAGCAGTAATATCAGCTGCTTGATTTAAATATACATTAAAGCGCTTCTTGATCGACGAGGGAAATATGTCGTGTATGCTTACCTTCTTTTGTTTGATGATAATAGAATATATGGATTCTCCTGACATCCGATACGCTTACCTAGCGTTTGTTCTGACATGAAACTTGTTTGGGCCATCAATATTTATACAGAAATCACACCGACATCAAAACAAAGACTAGGCTTGTGTGAAGCATGGGGATCATATGATTATGATTAGACGAATAAAGTTATTAGGAAACCACGATGGGCTGATATAGTGTCTACGTTTAAATCATCTTGATCTTCGTTTGGAATTACTAAGCTATCATATATTCAAATATTCTTATCATAGAAATGATAGAACGAAGGTAAAAATACGAACATTTTACAAAGTTTACAACTTAGTAGCACTAGTGAAAAATTTATGATTTAATAAATCTTGTTAAATAACAATAAGACAGGTAAAACTCGAACACTCCGAAACCCTAGCATCGCCTCACATAATGATTCAAAGCACAGACGCAGAAGGTGGGGAAGACGTTTTGTCGAGGAATGGTAGTTGTGTTGGTAAGCTGTTGGGTGATAAGACTGGTGGATTGCCCGACTCTGATTTTTTCCAGATGGTAAAGGAAAGGGGATCGATAAACTGGATTACCCCTACATAAATATCTCTCCCATAACGTGGACATATATTACATACAATAAATTGAGGGTGTAGGTTTAAACCATGCATGTGTAAAACGTTATTCACGATGTTGCTACAAGTCCACATGGCGGGTGGTTCGTGAATGTACTTTTTTTGTATATGTCATGTTTATATGCACAAGATGACACAATCATAAACCAACTGTTACTCATTTTATGCATTATGGATATGTACACATATGATCAAATTCAATTTTTTGCTTGTTTTGATGATTTTTGTATGTAGTAAGGTGAGTTATCATACATAAGAGCTGTGTTTATATCAACGTTTCTTTTTGGCAAACGCAGATTTCAAGTGTACAGTTTTACAAAATGACATTTGCAGTTTCGGTATGTATAGATGTACAGACATTCTATACAGTTTATATCATAATGTGACCATAAAGTGTCGCGTGATGGTTTGGATGAAAAGGACAGCGCAACATGCCTGATTACTCCCCTTGATGGAATTGTCACAACCCGAAAAGTAAGGAGATTTCTAGCCAGAAGCGTTTGCAGTTTCATAAAACGAAATCGCAACGATGAAAGAATGATCGAATGCTTATGTAAGTAAGCCGGAACTCGCTGCCTTTGATGATCATAAAAACATAATAGACTTAAATTTTCTTTCTGGGCATTTGATGCATATAACTTTTTATCAAAAGAATGCTGGAAACATTACGTGTTAGCGAAATTCATCATGAATAATTTTCTGCCAGAGAGAAATCGGGGAAAATTTTGTGTGAACAAAACCTTTGTATTCCACATTCCCTTCAAAGAATTCATGACCTTTCGATTTTCGTATACCTATCTAATAAATACTATTAATGTTTTGATAATGATCCTTCGTGTTAAATAAGTTTTATAATCGTAATCTGTCAAACTAAAAGTAGTTTTACGTTATCACATCTCTAGGGGTAATATTAAATGTGAACATTACAATGAATTGTTGTTTCAGTACATAATACACCTTTTAAGTTATAAAAGTAAGACAAATGTTTCTCACTTTAATTTCAAGGGTGGTGTAAAATTCGAGTTTTTTGGTGAGCATTTCAAAGTTGGCAGGTAAACTAACACCGTGAGCTATGACTGTTAAACATCAGTATCATTTTCACAAACGAGGTGTTTAAGACACAATAATGCCCCTACATCAGGCACAAGTCATCTTCACTTACCTGATAAAAGTGCTTTGAATATTTGGATATGCATATTGATTTAACATAGATGTTATACATCAAAACTCCACGTTTTTTTACGCCAGTACAACAAATCTGCCTTTATAGAAGAGAAAGAGAGAACATTATTATATTAAAGTGTCACACATCAAATGAGTTACATGGTGTAAACAAGAACAAGTACATATGCTGTCCGGCCAATAATGGTCTAAGAGACACTAATTAAAACGCAGTCCTATCGGTGTTCCGAGTTTCTGTCAAAACAAAATCCAAAGGGTCATTCAAGTTTATACATATATCAGATGTACATACATATTTCATACATAACTGCAAATAGGTAATAATAATGATATTCACTTTATGCATAAACGTCCTCCTGAATTATTTTTCCAGAGAACTACCTCAATAGAACTGTTCCTTTAAGAGGAACACTTGACTTTCTATTATTGTTTTCCTTGTGTAACCCTTGTCTTCGTTCTACTTCAATGGTGATGGAACAATTGATATGTTAATTGGAACTATCGTAACTCGTCCTTATCTTACAAAGAAGCGCAATCGCTAATCTCGATAGGACCAGTCAGCTTTGTCGTCTTACCATATCTATGATTACATCATTTCTTACTGCTGTGGTTCGTGCCTCTCCCTGGACGGTAGCAGATTACATTGTCTATGCAACATCTTACATTGTCACTTAACATCTTACACTGAACTAACGCCTTGAGGAAATCTTGAGTTGCACCATCCAACAAAGTAAACAATCTTGTTGACAATAGCATTCAGATAATATCGTGATGATTACACAGAAGATCATAACGAGCTGTTCCGAATGACTCGGAGGGGGTCCTTCCACTCTGTGAATGTCACATTGACCAATGGGCGTGTTGATATCACTCGGTTTGTTGGAACCGACAAATGGCGTTAATAAATGGTCATTGTTGTGTCCACGAAAGGAAACTGATAGTAAAATTTGCTGAAGGCGATAAGTACAAAGAGTCAAAAACTTGAAAGCCAATATTGAGATTCGGCACTTAATTTGATAATTACAAGGCACATATAATCTGTCATCAAAACAGTTTGAAAGCAATTACCGAAAACGAGTGTTTCTTTGATCTTGTAACACCTTTCTAATGGCTACAAAAACTGTTTTAAATGTTTCCATATATGTCTCTGCCTCGATACTTTGTTTAATGATGTTCATTGGTAGACTTGTACAACAGAGAATTCGTTTCAAGATCCTGTGCTTAGTATACCAGTGTCTCTCAGGACATGCTCCGAAGTATCTCTGTGACTGTATTGTGCCATACACCCCGACTCGATCATTGCGATCACAGTCTCAGAATCTTTTGATTGTCCCAGTTACAAAAACAGTTACCTATGGTCATAGATCATTTTCATTTGTTGCTGCAAAAGAGTGGAATCAACTACCAAATGACATAAAAAGTTGTGAAACTCTAAACTTGTTTAAGTCCAGGCTAAAAACTCATTTGTGTAGCCAAGCTTTCTCTGATGAGTGAATTTTGGAACTGTGCGCTTAGAGCATGATTTGTCATGGAGTCACGCGCGTTACAAATGAACTATTATTATTATTATTATTATTACTTGAAGATATTTTTGTATTGAGAGGCAATCACATTTCTTATTTGAATCTACTTTAAATAGAATTCATCGACAAAAAATACACTTAAAACATCTAGTCATGCACAGCTGACAGTTCGAAATGAACGCAATTAAATGAACACATTGATGAGTTTTTGGTAAATAATCGAAAATATCACAACAAAGCTTATATCAAAGTGAATAAATGAATTAAGTATAAAAAACAGAATGCATTTACTTGTTCTGAAATACGAATAGCAAACTGAAAAATGAATATCATACGACAAAGCGGCTTAGTATGCATTAGGTCTATATAGGCCTTCAAAGATTACTGTCATTTATTGTGGCTATACCATTTCCTTGTTTATAATACGTCAAAGTCGTGTGCTGAACTGTAAGCACATTCTTGTGAGTCTAGACAAGTAGTATTGCATCATTGAGGGTGTGGGTATTGTTGTTATGTTGCCCTTGATAGTTGTAATGCTTTCTTCTTTCGTTCACCCTACATTGTGACATTATTCAACACAACAACAGTGCGTTCATTTTCAGTAAAACATATAAGTTTATTATGTATCATTTATGTTGAAATTGATATTGCATGAGACCTTTCACATATTTATGTCCAAATATAATTAATATTTTCGATATGTATAAATGAATAAAAATAATTACTTGTAAGAAGAGAAATATATCAACTTCTTTGTGTCTACATGTCCTTTTGGAATGTGTTTAAATCTTGCAAAAAATATTGACTTAGAGGTCGGATGTTTCAATGGAATTGTTCAGAATACCATATTCAATCCATAATCTAAGTTCTTGAGAGAAACCTTTCCATGTCCAGCGACTAACACATAAAGATATCATTAAAACATCATATCTTAAAACGACATTAGTAAATCTTTATCGATTAATTCATTTTTGAACGTCCGTATTTTTCCTTGTTATACATATTTTACATATAAAAATTCAGTTTAAAACTGATATCATAAATTGACACAAGTTCATGCACACTTTATAATTGATAATAGACTGATATAAGGCAATGCATATATGTCAATTGATATCATAATTTAAAAAAGAGTCACTGCATACTTTACAATTGATATCATTAATATACATAAGGCAATGCATACTTTACAATTGACTGCATACACCTACATAAATCAATGCATACTTTACAATTGAAATAATATACTGACATAAGCCAATGCATATACATCAATTGATACCATACTGACACAATTCAATGAATACATAACAATCGAAATTATACACCGACATAACTTAATGTAAAGTTATAGTAATGAAGTCCATTTCCACCATTTGTAGTTTCTATTCTGATTTAGAGGTACTTTATAAAAAAGTATATAACCAGTAGAGACCCTCTGTTTGCCAAGATTTTGGGAGTTGACCAATATGTTTACTCGATTTTAAATGGCATTACTTATATATGTTTCTGCTATGTTAATCAAAATGTTAAAAAATAGCATGTGGTTATCAACTGTAACATTAACTTTTATACGACTTTTGTCATCACATTTTATAATGACACGTTAGCTACATATATTTCTTCTTTTTCTTCTTTTTCTTCTTTTTCTTCTTTTTCTTCTTTTTCTTCTTCTTCTTCTTCTTCTTCTTTAACATCATTAAACGTTTTACACATGCACCAAACAGCTTAACAACACTACCACAAGTCCTCGACAAACTTTTGCTCCTTCTTCTTGTTCTTCTTCTTCTCTTTCTTCTTCTGCTCCTTTTTTTCTTTTTCTTCTGCTTATTTATTTTCTTCTCCTTCTTCCTTCATACATACTTAAATAAAGTCTTTTGAGCTTGTTGGCCAATCCTGTAATTTTTCATGTTTAAAACTGACCTAAGTCCATATATACTTTGAATACAGTGGTCAATGCATTCGCTACATTTCACCAGAGACTCTATATATAATGTCTTCACACATACATTCAGACGGGTACATGTCAATTTTACAACTGACAATCATTACAACGTATGATTCTATGAATATTTTACATAAAACATCAAATGAAAGCCCAAAATGGTAACATTTTATTCGTATATTTCGTCTCTCGTAAATCAATATTGTTAACAATATATCTAAATCGTTATTATTTTGTTATCAATAGTATTGAATGTTGTGCTTCAAATTATACAAATGAGTACAGGGAGAAATTCCTAAACATTCTTGATAGGAAAATAAGGACGTCAATCCTCTATTTAATCATTATTGACTCTATGAAATACAAAAACAGCTTTACAATATAAATCATACACTATAATGTAGACATATATTTTATTTCAGTCTCACCTCACATAAAATACATGATAAAAATTGGTTGTAAAAATAACTTAAAAGCGAGCCACCCTTTAAGACTATGAGATAATGTAAAACTAAGTTATGTCTCCTTTGGCCTTCTGCACAGAGAGAAGATGTCAGTCAAAGAATATGACTTTCTTCTTACTCTATCATACGTATGTAGTAATACTCCAGACTGTCGACACATACAAACAGATACATAAATATCGTCCCACACCAACAGACATACACACGTTCTATAGTATGTAAGCGGCACCTTCAAAGAGGCGGCCCGTCGTCGCTTATGTCAGTACCTGTATTGGGTAAGACGCGGCCCTTTGATCTTACCTGCGTTCCCATTAGCATTTATTGTTGCCAATATTGCTTTATAGGTAGCTAAAGGTTCAGTGTAATAGGTTTGGGTTTGTACGAGGTGTAATGTGCCTCCTTTCAATGTGTTCAGGCCTGTTTGAAGTTCAACAGTATTACTTCTGTAAGTTAAGACAATTCTTATTTTCTTACCTGTGGAATTGCTTATCAAACGAGGCTAATTTCACGAGTCACTCCACTGAAGATTAAAGAGGATAAACTCGAACGTTATAACATGCACGTAACGTCACAAAGCGAGGGTAATGTTAGTGTTAACATACAATATTGCGTGAATCACTTCGTGGGCGAGCTAACCCGATCATTTCATGCTTTACCTCATCTAATGAATTTTATCAGAATCGTTTTAAATGTATTGTTGTTGTACAGTGGTTTTTATTAACTCGCATTGTGTAAAACTTGTAACAATTTAATTCATGAGAAGTTCTTCAATATGAATTTTACCATATGGTTATTATTATAAACTTCACTGCAAATGCTGGTTGTTTAGCAAAGTCTTATTTCAACGTTAAACATGTGTTCTTTATTGAATGTTATTTTTCGACAAAGCTTGTCTTTAAATACCATCGACAACCTTTTTCACATTAAAAATATATTATATGAATAACATAAACAATACGAATGGAATATTCTTTTCGATCAATATAAGGGGAAACATAATTAGAGTCATAAACCTTATACCGATGAGAAATATTTCTTTAAATATCAATGATATACAAATTATATGGATTTACAACTTCTTTATTGCAATGAGGTGCATCTCACCAACTTTTGTCAATCCATACACATAGTCATCATACCAGCGACTCGTTAAAATGTCACCGAAAGAAGTTTCATGTTCATCATTGTTATTTCAAATCCAAAGTTTTCAAATGGATTGTGGTGCATTTTTTTCCGCCAGGGGAAACTGCTGTAACCCACGGTTTTCGGCGAGTTAGAACAGAGGCTGTTTCAACATTTCATGGCTTGATCTGCCTCTGTGAGGAGAGAATGTTTACAAACCAATGGTTTTTTTACTGCCAATACATGCTTTATTTTACTAACAATGAAGCATATTCTATATGATTAGTTGTTCTCTTATTTGTGTACATTCATATACTCTCTGTGTAAGCTATTCGGAGCTTGTTGGCCAATCCATTCATGTATTAATTTATAAATCATGAATAAATACGTTTGAATCATTATACTCTGTAGTTTTAGTATAAAAGGTTTATGTTTGTTCTTATGTTTATTTTAAGTCTCTCATAACCATTCAAGGGTAGCTCCCTTAATGTCGTTTTACAATGTTAATATCTGGTGGGTGGGAGGTAAGAAAATAATCAATCTGTCTGACTGACCAATGATGAAGGCTTAATTGAACAGATATTTGTGTCTTTTCCTTTTATATATACATATACTCAATTTATATAATTATATTTAAAGTTAATAAAATTTGGATCATCGATTTTGATTTGGTTCCATATCAACAATTTGAAATTAATCAAATGCTCTCCACTAACTTTTGGTTTATTAACAAACAGACAGATTTTATTCGGTATATACGACCCGGAGACAAATATTACAATGCAAATGTAATATGACAATCATCCCATTAAAATGATATCTCAATAACGTATGTTGTCAATTTGATCGGTTACGATTAATATGGTTTAGAACTAGCGATAGTTTGTACAACAGCTAGACATCGTCTGTTGTTAATACATCAATCTTTCGTTGTGGGCAAATTACAGAGTCTGCATATAACGTCAACCGCAAGCAATAACATTGATAGATCATGAATAGTTTCATTAATGAATATGCCTCTTGAGTCATTTGCTATCATTTCCTTTACAAGTTCTTCCATATATGTGACAAGAAATGTATAGGTGACAATTTATAATTTATAATAAATTCATACTATATTATATATCTGCAAAGACCGTGAGACAAGGAGAAGACATTGGTCCAATGCTTTTATTTCAAGATTCGCCTTTTATGCTCGACACACTCCCTCTCATCTTGCTCCTTTATTTCTCACCTTGTTGGTAATATGTAATTAACACTTCACAATTACGACGTAAATCTTCACAAGTCCTCTTCAATCAGCCCGTGTAATTACTTGAAGAATTTATTGACAAACACCTTCACCTAGCTTAATACCAGAATAAACCTTAACACTCTGATCAATGGATCATTAAACAATGGCCTCCTGTTTGTCACAGATGTCACATCTCCCCCCTACTACTGTGGTCATTAACTCACACTACAAACATTCAATAATAATTTACATTTCTCTTTGACCTGTGGCGTCGTGTTCACCTTGTGTTTGCTCCAGACTTGCTAGTCCAACAACTGTTCATGTCATAAAGCACACACTCCAGCACTAGAAGATAAACACGAGCCTTAGATGTCCCACATGAGAGGACGGAGCTCTCCCACAGTGTGTTTGTATGCATCGCCTCCATCTGTGACAAGATAACACGCTCATGGGGACCGGGCAGTCTTCTTTCATGTCACCCCCCCCCCCTCTTCTTTAGACTGATATGCTTCACCCCTGTACTCCCAGCCCCTCACATCATAGTTAACGTAGGATATCATCCAAATTGAACGAGTTAGATACAAAAAAGGTGAATGTGACAAGTTAACAATATTCTGTTTGAGTGATGTTCGTTCCCATGTGGACAAATCCATGTGGCCAGCCCTCTTTCATGTGACCCCCCCCCCCCCCTTCTTCTTTAGACTGATATGCCTAATCCCCTGTACTTCCAGGCCCTCACACCATAGTTATCGAACATATTATTCAAACTGGACGAGTTAGATACAAAAACGGTGACAAGTTAACAATATTCTGTTTAAGTGATGTTCGTTCCCTCTTTCATGTAACCCCACTCACCAGCCTCTTCTTTGGACTGATATGCCTCACCCCTTGTTCTCCCAGCCCCTCCCACTATAGTTATCGAGCATATCATTTAAATTGGACGAGTTAGATACAAAGGTGAATGTAACAAGTTAACAATATTCTGTTTGAGTGATGTTCGTTCCTATGTGGACAAATCCATGTGGACAGCCCTCTTTCTTGTGACCCCCCTCCACCTTTTTGGACTGATATGCCTCACCCACTGTACTCCAGCCCCTACAACTATAGATAGTATAGTTATCGTAGCACATCATCCCAATTGGGTGAATGTAACATGTAACAGGATAGTTATATATTTGCTGATTATGTTCGTTCTGTTTGGACAAATATGGAGACAGACAATCATGTCTTTGGTCTAGGCGCCCTCCCCCGCAAAACGATAGTAATGTTTCTTTAATCACGTATCACCCTCTGTGTTTTTCTGATCTGCCTTGCCCCATGTGCACTTAGCCTCTCACCTTTCACTATTGTAATCGTAGCATGTCATTCGTATAGGTACAAACATCCTAAGCCTCTTGACACCTCCTTAAAATAATCGTAGATTACCTATAACGTTGAACAATACACTTCGAAAGAAATGCTAAGATAATGATGTAGGAGAAGAAACGTAAACATGACAGTGCTGTTTAAAAGATAGAATTACTGGTAAGATGTCTTTAAAATATCAAAATGGCATAAAGGCATAAAGATCAATCTCAATTGTACGAAGGTTAAGTCAAGTACCACCCCCTCCCCTTACATTGCTCTTTGGGCAATACAGCCTCATCCCATGTACCTCAGTTCAACCATTTCCCTTCACAGTAATATATATTCAATGATAAATTATTTTACTGTTTCACAAACATTCAATATGCTAAATTAAGGAACAAAAACAAACCTTAATGTCAAGCAAAGAGCGAAATAAATATATTAAATTATTTGTAATGGTTAATATTTGAATATATGATTATCAAACAATACCAGCGTCTTCCACGTGCCTTCCCTGTCGTGTATCATTCAACCCCCCCCCCCCCCCCCCCCCCCCCCCCGCCCATCCCAACCATTCGTAGAGACACACCCCACGCAGATACCCCAAACACACCCACCACCCCAGGAAGCAGTCAGTATCTCTCCTCTGACCCTCTTACTAAACTACTTCCCTGTTACCTCAGCGCAGCACGGATGCGTATCTTTATCAGTACTGAAGTACAGACTGTAACCCAGTTTATGTTCTCGTTTTGAATTCCCCACGGACATAGTCCGGTGTCCCGGATCGGATAGCTATCCACAAGCATTCGCCTTCGTACATATCATATTCGTCATAGAACAAACGCCTTTGATGGGATTAGATATCAAACAGCGGAGAGTCGCTTACAAAGGCAAACAGTCGGTGTGACGTTGAATAGCTACAACTCTTTGATGATGGCTGCGGATCCAGTTCTGATGTACATCTCTACCAGAGCAGTGAGGTTGTCTCGGACAGAGTGGTCGCGATATCTTTTTTTAGATCGAATTGTGTTCAAATTTTTGAAAAAGACCCAAAACATAAATCTTTTCAAATATACAGATGATTAAATGATGAACAAGATGAACATCGACTAACCTAATAGTCCAATCCCTTTAGCTAGTTATCTATATAGTTATTTATGTAAATTGTTCAAGAGCAATGAAGTAATCCACATTTCCTCAAACGAGTTACATGTAGCTGTCATTGATTTTAGGGGCAGTGTCACTTCTAACTGTTTAGGCTTGTAGTGTAGCTATAAAGGTAGATACTTAAAGTGATATTTTATACTATAACCAGGGACGTTATATAACATTATTATAATTAGTGTATATAGGGTCTCTGCTTATAGATAGTAGACCTATACAAAATGCAAACATCCACAGTGATTTCTAGTGCTGAAACACATACGTCAAGCGTTATAATGAGAGACAACGAACAACATGGTTATTTGTATTGATCATTTACTTAAATGCTTGACTTACGACGTCACAATTCGCTGTGCCAAAATCTAACGATTGAGTATCCATAAGTCTAAACATTCTACATACATATCAAAAGTAATTAATCTTCGACATCATTGATAAAATTCAAACATTTTGAATTTTATATTAAATCATTGTCATAACGTCCAGTTAGTACTGACAGTTATGTCATAGCAGATGGTGTCGTAAAATATCTTCAACAGTGACAGACCAAGAGAGTAGATGGATCAGAGGGTTCTTTAGATGATTGGAGAGTCACTGACCACTGACTGGAAGAAGACACAATTATCATTTATCTTTATCCACAATATCTCTTTGATGATCATTTGTCAGAGGTCCCGAGCATTGGTCAGGGGGATCTTTGGACATTGGGGAGTCACTGACCACAGACTGGAAGAAGACACAATTATCATTGATCTATATCTTCAATGTCTCTATGATGATCAGTTGTGAATAGACGGGTCTTGAGCATTGGTCAGGAGGATCTTTGGACATTGGTGAGTCACTGACCACAGACTGGAAGAAGACACAATTATCATTGATCTATATCTTCAATGTCTCTATGATGATCAGTTGTGAAGTGACGGATCCAGAGCATTGGTCAGGGGGATCTTTGGACATTGGGGAGTCACTGGCAACTGGCTGGAAGAAGATAAAATTATCATTGATCTATATCTTCAATGTCTCTTTGATGATCATTTGTGAATAGACGGGTCTTGAGCATCGGTCATGGGGTTCTTTGGACATTGGTGAGTCACTGACCACTGACTGGAAGAAGACACAATTATCATTGATCTTTATCCACAATACCTCTTTGAAAACCATTTTTGAAGTTGGGAGGTCAAATAAGGACATAAATTGATAGATAATACCCTTTATTCTCAGATGTTTAGACGTCCGCTCATGCTTGGCGAAACAAGAATCTTTGATGAAAAATTTGTTTATATCACACTTTAATCTACTTTTATTATTTCATCAAATATCAATGTGACTTGATATTAGAAAAACTCTAACATTTAAAACGTGCTCTTATACCATGTTCTAACGCTGCCATAAAACGAGCTCAGATCATGACAGTTTTCTGTTTCCTGGCGTCATGTGGGTTAACATGTCCAACAGTGCACGTGAAGAGCATTATGCAGTGGAAAACATAGAGCAAGAGCAATAAGTCACAATATGTACAAACAGGTTTAAATCATAGCAGTTTGATATATGTGGTTTTCAAATCTATTTCGTGAAAAGAGTGATCGTGATTATCCCTGATATCGCAACACGATGCATTGTTGTCTTTGATATACTTATGTTCATGTTTAGGCGAAAAATGGAACAGAAGAGCTATCTGTCTTTTCCTGGCATCACATCATGAAAATACATTTATTTTATCTTTTATTCCCTATTAAATCAATCTGCCTCTTT
Organism: Steromphala cineraria; assembly: GCA_916613615.1. Classification (NCBI taxonomy): domain Eukaryota; kingdom Metazoa; phylum Mollusca; class Gastropoda; order Trochida; family Trochidae; genus Steromphala; species Steromphala cineraria. The sequence continues at coordinate 14,230,662 of OU744721.1, forward strand.
GCTTATTAGTTGTTCTCTCGATGACTAGTATAAATGTTTTAAGAGTGATTTCATAAAAAATTACTTCATAGCTTGATGTTTAATTTACAATGATTTAATTAAAGTAATTTATTGATGTTTTTTTGTCACAGCATTATTGTCACAGTTGACGGTTGTATATACCACCTTTGTAAATTTACCATGAAATGTACTTTATGTTGTATTTCTCGGTATTAACATAAGAATTTAACTTTGTAACCAATCAAATTCTTCTTTGAAATAAATATGATTAAACCAATGAAATATATAAAGTATTGCTCAAGTGAAGATATTACGTACACCCTCTAAAACGCTAAGAGTCGATGGCATATTCCAGTAGGTCTAGCGTGATGCAGGTTCGACTAATTCCTCTTTATATCATGTAGCAGCAGGCCTGGTTTCAGAGAGCACATCTAGATAACTATCGCACATCAAAGATAATCCGCAATGAAACGGAATAGCTAAATGAAGTATCATGTCGATAAGGCGTGTTTGTGAAGCCATCAGACTTCAAATAGAAATCAACATTTCACAAAATGTATATCAAAGGCGAGGAAAATAAGCAAATCCTTTATTTTTCGCGATTTCAAAACCTTCTTTTAATCTTGTCTTGTCGGGACCCGTCACACTTACCTATGGCATTAATTTCCACTGTAAAGGAATCGCATGATTACGCTGAAAGATGCTGCTTTTGAAGCCTTTTGATAGTACATTAATAGTGTGAAAACGCCGTTATCTAGCCTTTGTCATTAGGCAGAACGTAAAATTGCTATCCATTGTTCTTTGATGTATATACGGGGCGTCAGCTTGCACGGTGCGCCCTAGTCTTTGTGCTTAGTTAGGGCAGAGAGCCGGCCGATCAAACCCGTATCAGACCAGTCATCACACAAACACTGCCTTTGATGTGCCGACTGATCAATCTCTACAAGCTTGGATCGGTCGTGTCTTTCAAGCCTGTCATGTATATTGAATGTTTAACATACGCATTGCTTCTGTCATCTTTATGCTTCCTGTTTCTGATATACATATTTGTCCGATAGACTTATATTTAGTCTCTGAATTTTTTTTAGTAAAAATCTTATTTTATTAAATTTTTAAAAGGAGCCTCAGACAAATGGAGATTTCAGAGCAGTCCAGATCTAGACTTGCTTCCATGGGGTGAATTATATGCTCAAGGGTCTGTGCATAAGACTAATTTGTCCGATTGTATAGGCCCTATATGTGTACTTATATGGGGGCCTACAGGTGCGTAGTGGATCTTGCTTTTGTTGGCGATTGTTTAATTTAATGCCCCCTCGTGTCATGTTACATAGAATGAGATATATGCCATTACATAATAGTATCATACTCATAATGATTTACGAATTAGAATAAACTAAAGCGACATCGATATAGATGAAAACTAAAATTCAGGTGCAAATGCCCACGTTGAAGCACCCAGAAATAATATATAACACATATTTTAACATATGAATTATAATCATTATACTTTACACCACAAACAACTCCACGCAACAGTACTATTAACCAATATTCAGAAAAATTAACCCTTCAAACACTATGAACCCAACTATCTTCCAGTCATCATGCATTAAAAGACAAAACATTTACGAAATTTAAAAACAGTTTTTTTCCCTCCCAGTTCTTTCTCTTGCATTCTTGCAGTTTAAAAATGATAAATTGAAAACTTTCTATTTGACTTTATAAATATAGTTTTACGCCACATTTGCCTTTTTCTGTCATACTCCATATAAACGGTTCTATAACGTAAGAACAACTAGAAGCGCATATAAAATCACATCAAAAAGTAATAAGTGTCATCTTTATTTTCGTGTTTTAAGAAATATGTGATAAGTTTCACTCCTTGAAATTCATCTACGTCTAAAATGCTTTTCTATGAAGTTTTTCTCAAACTTACAGATCATTTTCATCTCTCTTGGTATTCCCTTTCATCGAAGAAGAGGATCTTAATTTATACGACATTTAATTGTTTATATTCATCATTCATCATCTTCCCAGTCCCTACACCTTTGAAAGACGAGAACGTGATGACATAAAACATCAATCTTTTGGGGATGATTTTAATGGTTTGTTATTTATTGCTGTTTGTTACACGATTCTTTCGATCAAAGAGATGCGAACGTTTGAAATGCATCTGGTTTTCTGCAGTTATGAGCTTGACAATCCGATGACGTCATTTTTTAATGTTAATCTTTCTTGTGTCTCGGGTAGCGTTGATTTCAAATCAACCTTCTCAATGTTGAAAATGTCAAATAAGTATCCTTTAAAGTTCATTTCTAATCTACGTCCCTGAAATCAAAAGAACCTATGAATGTATAGAGCACGTCTTAATGTGGTAATTACTCGAAATTATAATCGGAAATTCAAAGAGAAGCGTGTCGGAGAAATATTTGTTCAATTCGTATCACCTTTCATCACATGGCAAGCCGAGACGAGTGATGTCGGAGAAATGTTGCAATGTAAGGGCTCGTGTTACCAACATGAGATCAGGTTATGCAGTGTAGTAGAGATATACTTCAAACCACTTCAAATTGGTGAAGCGTCACATTTGTTCCCTTTGAATCTAAATTTTGTATGCACGCTTGTTTCAACGACTCGTCATACTATGTTTATTAGCAGTTGATGAAAACTAACACTTTATACGCTAATATGAGCCAATGAAATTCTAAATTTACCTCGTTTAAGATATATACATGTACAAGTTTTCAATATTGGTCATTGAAGGAAATCAAAGTCGCCTTTTTCTGTTAAATAAATACCAATTTCAATTTATTGACCTTTCATGTTTGTAAGTCGCAATTCCTTATAAAAAAGCTATATCCAATATTTTTACTTATTAAAAATAGAGCCATTGGCTCTGTAGCTCATCAGGCTTCATCATCAATTATGCTGTAGAGTGTGGCCAATGTGATTCCCCCTTTGTAGAGGCCACAGGGTCACCAATTCTAAAATTATGTATATGGGCGACAAGTTTCAGTTTTTATTGACCTTATACTTCAGGAGAAGAAGATGAAAATAGGTTTTTAGGGTGTCGTCCCTGTGGCCCTTATTAGGGGTCACAGGGCCACCAAAGCTACAATTTATAATCCTCACCATTCAAGGAGTCTGTACAAAAAGTTTCAGTTTTCTAGGACTTATGCTTCTAGAGAAGAAGATGAAAATAGGTTTTTAGGGTGTGGCCCCTATGGCCGTTATTAGGGGTCACAGGGCCATCAACGTTACAATTTATAATCCTCACTAGTCAAGGAGTCTGTACACAAAGTTTCAGCTTTCTAGGCCTTATGGTTCTGGAGAAGATGATGAACATAGGGTTTTAGGGCATGGCATCTGTGGCCCTTATTAGGGGTCACAGGGCCACCAAAGCTACAATTTATAATCCTCACCATTCAAGGAGTCTGTACACAAAGTTTTAGCTTTCTAGGCCTAATGGTTCTGGAGAAGATGAAAATAGGTTTTTAGGGTGTCGTCCCTGTGGCCCTTATTAAGGGTCACAGGACCACCAAAGCTACAATTTATAATCCTCACTAGTCAAGGAGTCTGTACACAAAGTTTCAGCTTTCTAGGAATCATGGATCTGGAGAAGAAGATGAAAATAGGTTTTTAGGGCGTGGCCCCTATGGCCCTTATTAGGGGTCACAGGGCCACCAAACCTACAATTTAGTATCCTCACTAGTCAAGGAGTCTGTACACAAAGTTTTAGCTTTCTAGGCCTAATGGTTCTGGAGAAGATGAAAATAGGTTTTTAGGGTGTCGTCCCTGTGGCCCTTATTAAGGGTCACAGGACCACCAAAGCTACAATTTATAATCCTCACTAGTCAAGGAGTCTGTACACAAAGTTTCAGCTTTCTAGGCCATATGGTTCTGGAGAAGAAGTCGAAATTCCACAAAGTTTACGGACGGATGGACGGATGGACGGACGGATGGACGGACGGACGCCGGACACCATGCCATGCCATAAGCCCATCGGGCCTTTCAGGCCAGATGAGCTAAAAATTAATAATGCAAAGACGGAACTGGTACACAACCAAATGGTCACAGTAGGGTGCAAAAGTAATGCCGGACTTGATTTAATATTTCAACCAGTTGTGACTTAAACGTATATCAGTCAACCCAGGACGCCTTATAATTCAACACACAACGGCTCTAGAGCCTATACCTCATGCACCCATAAGACGCATATAAGTAATGCAACTGGATTATATTTATTTGAAACAGGAAGATTTTTTACAATACATGAACAGTATGTATATTTTGTCGCTGCTTGAAAGAGTTTTAGCATTACGCCATTCAAACACGTTCTAAACACCTTAGTGATAAACTTTATCATCGTATAAAAATGTTACAAACGTTGCAACATCATTATTTTTTAAATAATTTTAAACGTTATTGATTATCTTCGTATCATTTCATAACTATCATTTAAAATAAGGTGGTGTGAAGATTCAAAACATGTTATTTGCAACGCAAAAACTTCAGGAAGAAATATTGAAAAAGGTACATCAGCTGAGAACTGTTTAGGTTATTGTTATTGAGTGAGTTATTGTAAAGCTCAGCTTGGGCAATATTTCAGAAATGTTGTTATTGAATTATTTCAAATGTATCAATATCAAAAGTGTCTGTCATACAATTCACACTATTTGATCAAGGAATACCATCTTCATATGCCGGAATACAGTACGAGCGTTGACTTCATATCAGCATTACCAATTCCCATGTCAGAGATTAAATTGCTATGTCAATAAAAAATAATGGCAAATTTTCTTTACCTTTAATTCCTTGAGAAGAAATCGCTTCAGTCACTTGAAATATAAAATGTAGTGTGACCAAAAAGAAATAAGCATCAAATCTTTAATTTTATAATGTATGTCACTCAAGTTTGGATAGTCTGTGACATCAGCTGGAAAGGTCCAACATATATGCAGTGAAACTCTCATTAGCCTATAATGTGCTGAGTTTTTTTGTCCAGGAAATGATGGCAATTGAGTTTTCAGTATCTACAAGTTGTAATGCTTATTGGCCAAGTATATTGGCAATATAAACACAATATCAATATTTTTCACTTCTTTGAGAGGCATTTTAGAACAAGTTTGATGAAGAAGAACAAGCTCACTTGCTTGATAACGGTGTTAGATTCTACAGCGAAACGTAGCATTTCATGCAATAAAGAAGTTGATTACCCATTAGAACTTGTTCTTCTTCAATATCTTACACCTTTATAAGTTTATGTCATTTTCATTGCATTATGGACCACTCGTGTGTAACCTCATATATAGACACACATGTACCAACGCGTGCTAAATCTAAATTGAAACGTCAGAAAGTACATTTACATTTACATTAAATAATAAATGAACACTGATATTGATAAATGAAAATTCTGAACACTGATATTGAGATATGAAAATTCCGTATATGATATAAAATATCGTAGAAAAAGTAATTATTACTTCAAAGCAAGCGTATGTTATGGAAAAGATACTGTATATAATACGTACCTATTTGTAATGAAATCTTCAAAGAAAAATAAATAATAGATATTGAAAAACTAATAACAACATAACAGCTGGAGAGAGTAATTTCATCTGTAAATTGACTTGCAGCTTTACCAAAGACCAAAGAGTTTGATATGTCGTAAACTATAAACATTTACTTTTTTGAATTGATGCAACAAAACATTTAAATTTAATTTTCAATTTTTCAACAATAAATGTTTCTTTTATCAAATATGTTAATTTCAGAGGGTCTTACGGAGTTCTCATTAATCAACCCAAGTGTCCGTAGTCGTCGAATAAATTATTAAACATCATACGAAATCTCCTGGCGACCATGTTTGTGTTTAAGATGCATAATCAAGATGCATAATCACAGTTGAATAAATGGGGGGGGGGGGGGGGGGGGGGGGGCTGATTTATGCATTCTTTGTATAATTAGCAACTTTTGCTGCCAACCAAACACAAAAATGACACAACAAATAAAGATGCAGACAATTTACCAAAGGGATTCCCACATTGCTATTTTAATTAAAAAAATATATTTGCAGGGTCGCGGGATATTGGACGGAAACAGATTTAAAACTGTGAAATTGACAATCGTAGTCGTAAATGAACTCGTAGGGGTAGTCATTCCTAACTGAAACTTATCAAGAATTTGATTTTACATATTTTTTTAGATAAGCAATACTTCGAAATAAATCATTGGATATTAAGAAAATAATGAAATAACAATGTCTTTGATCGTATTGATATCACAAACAATAATATAGTACATGTATATAGCTTATATAGAACGAGTCAAGGAAGAAAGGGACATCCAAGTTCCCACAATTTAAGTGTGGGATTGTAGGTGCGCTTTAGGATACGGCAAGCTTAAGACAGTGCTATATTTCAAAATTAAAATTGATATGTTTGTCGTTGAAGTTTTTGAATAGTTAAAATGGTTTTCCTACGGAGCTAAATGAAACGATGCGTGTATATTGACTTGAATGAAAATATCGAACTAGATTTGCAATAACGTGAATCTTTAGAACTTGTATATTATTCCTGTTTAAAGTTATACAGATTGAGTCCTTGAAGTTTTAACAAAATTGAAAAAAATACTATATAAGCGGAAAATAATTACACCTGGTTTAAATAATATTCTTTACAATGATAACACCAATACAGTTGCAATGGTAAGTAAGACCCCGGAACCGCAAACAGAATGATAAACGTAAATGACGTCACTATCTGCGATTGGCTGATGTCTTATGTTGACGAATCAGCCAATCGGTAAAGCTTTTTTTATGGCGACTGACCAAGTATCGAGTTTAGTACACCGATTAACTCGCAAAGTAACCAATAGCCCGAAATGGAAGGCCTTTGAAACCTCCATTTAAAGAACGTCATAACCATATTCCATAACATATCGTTTGACGTGTTATTATAGCGACTCGTGTCCTTCTGATTCCGCTGGCTTTGATACTCTTAATCAAATTGATGCAATCGTTTTTGCTTCATTTCAAACGCCCTTTTATCCCCAGCCTTCTAAGCATGTCGTGTGCTGCTTGGATGAGACATTGAGAAACCTTTACGCTTTCGCTTTGACTTTGTGGACATGTTACAAGCATGTTCCAGAATACCATCAAAATCCTAAGATCCGCTATCAAAAGGACTTCAAAGGTCCTAATGCTTTAGAGCAGTAGTAGGGGGAAATCCGCAATATACACAAAGACACTTATCCAATTACCCAGCCGATTTTTCACGCTCGTTCTCTTAGTTGAGACTCCGCGGGCGCGCTCCTAGACTTAGCCGCAGCTTTTGAAGTGAACTCTTTAACAAAATGGCGATGATCTTTCCTTCCGGCTACTTTCTGTATTTGTGATCCCACATTTGTCCCATTCCACCATCCCCAATCATATCTTATGCTCCAGTTATCAAAGCAATCACTCCACTTTAATCTCATTCAGTTTGACTCGCAGGCCTGGTTTGAAACAGCCATAAACCAGCTTTTACTTCAAACATGCAGACGACACTTTTTTATCCAATCATTCTACTCCGCCGTGATCCAATTGGTCTACATAGCATCTGCCAGACGGTTTGATGTAAGGGTATAATTTAGTTTTATCCTCATAAAAAATAACTTCAAATAAAATTATTCCAGCCCCCACGACGGGGTTCGTCTTTGAGCGTGACTGAATTTGGAAAACAAAAGAAGTGATTCGTTGGCCTGATACAATGTTAGGGGAGTCGGGTCGACTTCATTACTCAGCCATAATCAAGGCCTGTTTGCGTCTTTAATAAATCAGCCTTTGACAACAAAATTAAATTTGATCAAAGGCAATCATACGTTTATCTTTCGATTATCAAGGGAAATTGTGTTATCATCCGTGCTGACAGTTTTCTAGGAAGACAGTATAAAGCCGGAGTTCCTTTCTTCTTTGCCACCCGTTCCAGGGGTCATCGATTCTACAGACTCCCCACAGGGTTGTCTCTATCGCGGCTCGGCAGCAGCTCGTCAGCTATTCATTAGTGGTCGTTGAGCCGACAATATTCAAAATTAAGCTTTAATATTTAATGATGCGTAACACTGGGTGGTTTGTTATTGTGTATGAAAACACTGTCAGATAAAATATTTTAATACTGCTCTTTATGAGAAAACCGGGAGGAAAATATTGACATTTGAAAGAATAGATAGCACAAGAATATTAATTGGTCTCGCCAGATAAGAATGGGCGTGTCTGATGATCAAAGACCGAGGGAGGATTCCGGATTGATGAGTCTGTGACGTGCAGGTAATGGAACACTTGATTGATGTACGAGAAACAATATGTGCACGAGCTTCTCGAGTAATGAGAGGATGCAGAGATTTCATTAAAGGATAATAGTGCATCATAGAAAAACGGATGGCTGAGCATTTTGCATTAGGGAGAGAAAGTAAACTATATCCTATTTTCTCCTTACATGTTGTAAGGTTCTATAAGTTATCAAAACATATTTCGTTTATGCTATTATACAATTGAAGAACATTTTGAGAACACTGGAATACATTTACATATAAAAAAAACCAAATATACATATAAATTATAGTGAGTGATGCATGTCAAATAACATTTATCTTAGATAATGTATTCGGTTTTTATACAGAAACACAAATCTATTTAGAATGCAGTCATTATATATGTATGCGATTGACATTTATTAAAAAAAATCAGATTCCAGGACATAATTATGAACATAAATAGAGGATATTATATGAGTGTCCATGACATACTATGTTTACGACACGAGTGCCTAAATATTGGTATTTCCCGAGCGAGAGCGAGGGATATACTGATATTTAGGCACGAGTGTCGTAAACATAGTATGTCATGGGCACGAAAATAATATTCTGTTTATTACCGAAGTCCCAAAATTAACGAAAACACTCAAAAACTACATCTCAGCATGGACCGACAAGCTGCCGTCGTGCCGTATAGAGTGTGACGTCATAGGTGAATCGTGACGTCAAAGCATTGTTTAAAATGTGACGTCACAATGCAAAAGTGATAATTTGCCCTAGGGCAACATATGAAAAATATGAACCTCGATATGATTGCCCTCGTAGGTAATAAATTACGAGGGCAATCATATCGAGGTTCATATTTTTCATATGTTGCCCTAGGGCAAATTATCACTTTTGCATTGTGACGTCACATTTTAAACAATGCTTTGATGTCACGTTTCACCTATGACGTCACAATCTATACGGGTCGACGACGGCTAGTCGGCCCATGCTGAGATGTAGTTTTTGGGACTTCGGTAATAAACAGAATATCATATTTGTGCCCATGACATACTATGTTTACGACACTCGTGCCTAAATATCAGTATATCCCTCGCTCTCGCTCGGGAAATACCAATATTTAGTCACTTGTGTCATAAACATAGTATGTCATGGACACTCATATAATATCTTCTATGAATTATGAATAGACGTAAATAATTTATCTGAACCTGTTTCTGTTTCTGATATACATCCCCGAAGTACTGTATATAAGGAACTCCTTTCGAATAGAAGAATGATTGGTTCTATGTACATGTACTTTTGGCATGAAGTACGTAATATAAGTAACATTGTATCTATAGTGGTGAATGAAAAGTATCAAATTGACATTATTTCCTATTGTTAAACTATTGCTTAAAGAATAAAAACATGATATATTAACATATTACGATAGATAAATACTATTGGGGAAATGTGAAAATTCAAGTCTCAACGTCTTTTAGGAAAAAAGTCAAAGAAGTATATTGTGCTTTAGGTATCCTACCTATATACTTATGGTACAAATGCACACAGATATTGAAGGACATTTTACAACATAATTTTCAGTTCAGGTAAAACAACATGTTTCACATAACGCGATAAATAACGTATTACATTTTCATTTCTGGAAATAAGAGCCAGTTGAACGTTATATTATTTTCTGAATGATACGGATTATAAACAAAACCATATTGGATTTTTAGCTTCAACAGCAGGGTTACATTTCTCAAAAACATATCTTGTTATAAATTACGATTTTCAGTAGCACCTTTACTAGTGTGAGATATAACCATTTAAAATGTGTCATAGAGGACCTCTACTTAAAGGGGCAGTAGCACGTTTTTTGACAATTTTTTATTTTCCATTTTTCACTGATAGTAATAAGTTAATGCTAAATGTATTACTTTGATAGTAACATAAATCTCATAACACAAACCAATCATCCATAGTCAGAGGACAAATTATAAAGATTCACATAAAACCCATTGGCAGCATTTTTGTGTGAACACCTTTAATTCATTTTGTGTAAGAAAAGGAATCGCATAGCTTAACTTTACATTGTATATTTGATTTATTACTGCGCCATTTAGTTTTTATACATTGTCTAAAGATTGGAACCATTTATTTTCCTGACATCACCTTATATTCCCCCTAAAAACGTACTTTAAGCAATCTGCAACCAATCATTATTCACGAGCATAAAAGGAAGAAATCACCCGCACGAGCAATGCATTATTTTGTGGAGAGGTCAAATGGTAGCCCAACAGAGATATTTTATGACCGCAAAAGCTTGCATGACACTGACATCCGGTAGCACCTATGGTAAACACAATATTTCATTGGTGGTGATCAAATGGTATTTTTTACATTAAACTTGTCTGCTTTTTACATTAATCTTTTTTAGTGTTTCTCAGTGTTCTGTCATTACAATGTTCGAAACAAATTTTACATTGCTTTGGTCGTATGACTGGCAAAGAAAGCACCGATAACAACCCAAAGAAATTATTCAATGATAGGAGCCTAATACATTTTAATTCAACTTATTTGTTTAATCTAGAAGGATGATACAACTGACCTGGCAAAATCGAATGATCGAATTTTTATTTGATTTTTCATTAAAGATAAAGACACGCCCGGCATCGTGTATAACCGTTTGAATTCCCCGTGATTTCCATAACTCCCATTACATCCTTCCTAGATCAAATTCATATTATACTGTGTATCCGTCAGCTGAGGGTTACACATTATATGAATTTCATCTAGGGAAAATCATTTCCTTTCCAAATCGAGTCAAATCTATCTTAGAGAAAATAAAAATTGAATTGTCGTGTAAAAAATAAACAACAACAACTTACACCAAGTATCATTATTCTATTTAGCTGTAACAAGTCTCCAACTGTAATAGAAAATAGACAAAAACGGCAACAAAGTCAGGTTAAACTCGAAGTATCGTAAATCTTAAACAATAAGCAATAACAACAAACACTCAAACCAAACCATTTTTATCATTTTGTTATTACAAACGATTAGGATATATGATCCAGATATAACTGGTATTCCTAAATTCAAACAACAAACAACATCAACTAACATCAGACAAACAAGTTACAAGTTTTCTTTCAAAGTGGAATCCAAACGATCAGGATCTAAGAAGCAGCATGCCGCTAATACCTGGCGATCCCTTGATGTCGGACTGATGAGTCTATATCACTTAGATATTCCGTCAAAGGAGAATCAATGCTACACCTCCGGCACATGCTTTAGTTCAAATGGTTCGATCAATCAGGGAGCCTTTCTTCTTCCCGTCTCCTCCAGGCTTACGTACTGGCCTAGCTTGCTACCTTTCTGCCCTTACTTACTTACTTACATACTGTATTTTCTCTTGTAGATGGCAGTTCATGATAGACGTTGATCTTCTCTAATTGTCTTCTATCAACATAGATATCATAATGAAGAAACATGTAAGGATGACAACTTCTTTATTCATGTATATGTATATCATCATGACCCTATGTCTTGTCACTGATATGACATGATGTTGTTTCAAAATGTAACTGTGGGAACAAATAAAAAAATAAAAATAAAAACTTCTTTATTCATGATATGCGACGTTTCGACACAGTTTCTTGTGTCGTTTTCAAGCAGATGAACAGATGGTGGATAGTAGCATATGTATATACAGTAAACAATAGGTAGATACCTAACAATTAAAAAGTAAATGTAGTTAACAATGGATTAGACAAATGAAGCCAGAGATGTACAGTGTGCAGGAGAGTTTACTTAGTTGATTGGATATCATACAATAAAACCAGGAAATTTATCTGATGAAACACATCTTTTCTATTCAAATCAGACAGAGTACCTTGGAAATATCGGCTACAGGTTGGCTACAGTTTAAGGTCAAATTGGCATTAAATGTTCTATGGATATAAAACTACAGTATACATAAACAAGTGATCACCATTTCAAAGAAAACGGTTACTTTTAATTAAACAATAGTGTAAGGTGTAAATGACATGCCTGTAGGCTTTGTTTTAATATATATCTTCAAATTCTTAGTCTCACAGTATTATAGTATTATAGTATTATAGACGGACCTTCATTATCATCAGACAACATTACCATCACACTTGCCTATCAGTGCATTCATGGCACGGCGCCCCAGTATCTCCAAGAACTCCTCTCTCCCTATGTCCCAGCAAGAACTATGCGGTTTTCCTGATCAAACCTTCTTTGTGTGCCCAAATCGAATCGCAAATCGTTCGGATATCAAACTTACCAGAACATGGCCTCAGTGAAATGGAACTCCCTCCCTGATGAACTTAAACTATGTCCAACCCTAGACAACTTTAAATGTCACCTGAAGACCTATCTCTTCAAAAACTCTTATATCAATTGACTTTACTGTTAACGCTATGAGCATACCTAATGTGGAGTTTGGCGCTATATAAATGGACACATTATTATTATTACAACAGTGATGTATACTTATAAACAATGATATATACCATGAATGATATAAAAACAAGTCTAGTCGATACTGATTTATATTACCGATAGTTTCAAACTTGAACCCACAGTTTTTCTTATATATGGGTTCTTTTTGACAAGCAGTTTTTGGATGCTTACTTCAAACACTGTTTTATGTCGTATTCTTGTGTAAAGATATATACATGTACATTAGAAAAGAAGTAGTATAAAAAAGAACATCATCGCTTAAGTTGGCAATGGGTCAAACATTTTTATGTTACAAAAGCAAAGTGTCCCAGATAATATTTGAACTTATTGGGTATTCCTCCCTGTTTTTGGAACAATTGATATCGGGGAAGATATAGGAAATCAACTTATCTATTTGGCAGTAGCGACGTAATCATTTTGAACGAATAAATTACTAATTTTCTTATCTGCTTAGCATGAATGTTGCCATTGTCACACTATTGGACTTATTTTGTATTCTCTCATGTTTCCATAATAGCTATGTAAAACCACGGGACTAAAACTACATAGTTTTAGGGTAGGGTCTAAGAGTATATATGTCTTTCTAACGCCGTTTTTAAGCGATGCATGTCCTTGTGTGTAAAACAACGCTTGAACTGTTTTTTGTTATTTACTGAAATGTATTGCTTTTGTTTTATAAATGATACGGTATGTATAGGGAATATCAACTAAAGTTAATCACAGTGGACTAACTTAAATGAATGAACAGGCATCTCTTTCCAGAAGCTCCTTTTTAGCGTTTAATGAACTACTTCCTCGTTAACATTCCCAACAAGTAAACAACAGAGTGGCTCAGATGTAAATGCCTAAAACTGATGTAGAGTTTTGGTATCCATTTCGGTGACATTTAATATTCTAATGCGCTAACGTTTACATATTGCTGCGAACAGTACGAACACTGTTCTGATTCTTTTGGGTTTTGTTTGCATATCTGTTTTATAAGCTTTGCGTTTTAAGGGTTGAATTGCGCTCATGTAGAGCACTGTCAAGAATTTATTTCATATAAAATAATAGATTAGCCAATACCATGACGATAAAAAAATGCATTTTGATTCCGATTAAAATGGTTGCCCTATATGATTATTTAAAACTCTGTTACAAACCATACTCACCAGACAATGTTTAACAATTTATTTATCAGATTTTACTGAACTCATTATACAAGTTCGAAGCCACTTATTCTCTTGACTACAAACACGGTTTAACATTACTATGAAATTGTAGTTAAAAAGAGATGTATGGTTATGCCACAGACATTTGTAAGTCATTTTGTTAACATTTATACTCTATTGATACAAGAACAAAATGGTGGGAAATAAAACATCTTATTTATCGACGCCCCCATCTTCCTACGCAGAGTCTAAAAGGCCAGTTTCCAAACTGTCATGTTATGCCTTGCTGCAGAGACTCTACTTTTCTGTGCTGCTATAGTGCGCCTACAGACTAGAGAGCAAGCACAGAAAACTCAAGGCTATGCAGCAAGGCATAAAACTGACAGTTTGGAAACTGGCCTTTTAGGCTCTGCGTAGGAAGATGCGACGCCCCAAGCCGGTCGATACAATCAAACCATTAACCTTTCTGTCCTTACCTATGTGCTTACCGTAGTTTCTCATAGAAAGCGGAATACATTACACGTTCTTTTGAATAATTTTACATTAGCATTTAGCTGAATATTTTTTTCTTCATAAAAATGAGTTCAAAAATTATATCTAGTTATTCAAGTAAACTACAGCTGTAAAAATTGCATAAGCTTGTCTGCTTTCATTCCATAACGAGGCAGGCAAGCCAAAACGAGACAGCACAGGGCAAAACCGGATATGACGACAAAGTTAGTTTGATCTGCGATATTTGACGTCGAAACCAAGGAAACTTTCCAAAGTATGTTTCTTGCTTGGCTATTAAAACAAAGTCTTTTATGACCAAGTTAAATTCAACTACTTACTAAACTTCGACAAAACAACAAAGGCCAACACTTTTTTTTTATCAGATTGCCATTGGATAAATAGGTCCTTATTTACGTTTAAATATCGTACAATTATTATATAACAAACACGTTAGGGAAAGAAAGAAATATTAAACGTTAATTAGAGTATAACTGGTGCGAGCATAGCTTCAAGAGAGATGATCAATTCATGCCTTTGATCTTTTTTAATGTCCGCTGAATGACATTAGTTACGATCGAGTGAAAACATTAACATTTATATGAACTCAGAAAAAATACTTTCAACTAACCATTTTATATTGTATTTGTTTGGAAGCGATTTATTTAAAGTGCTTTTATCAATAGAACATACGTTTAGTGTATTGAACAAAATAGTTATGTCTTTTAACTTGTTGGATTATCACAAGTAAAATATTAGAAAATGTAAGAATTAAAAGACAAATAGGACCAAGACTTGAAAATAAAAATATAATCAGGATGTGAATACATAGAGTGATTATGACACTCTTGCAATAGTAACCATTATATCTGAATATATAGGATTTCTTTGCGACCATAGTCTTCAAAATATCATTATTCAGGTACTCAAAAGGCCTCAAGCCAATTTACATAATATTTCATTTGCTCATACATATTACGTCATAAAGTATTGTTCAAATGTAAATAGCAAAATAGATGGACAGGTATTCACCTTTCACGTTTTTAAAAAGTTTAAGAGTAAAAAAAACGTAAACTTATTTTAAAAAACAAAGTGTCTATGTTATGTATAAAGTTGTTGCAAGTTAATGAAAAAAACAAGTGTTTTAACTGGTTAGAAAATGGTAAGTCGACGTTTTGAATAAAACATGATGCAACTTCATTGACGTTTGCAGGAAACTGCAAAAGCAGAGCAAACAACCTTGACCTTGACCTTTGTCAGAATTTCATTGTTAACTTTGTTAATTCTCAATAGTTGATACCGCAGATACGTTTCAAGTTAACGTGACCTTGAACTTAGATCTTTGATGTCAACGTGTCCAAATATTCCAGAGGTAGAAATCTGAAGTAGTAAAAAAGCATTAGACAAAATAAAAGGAAGTTACAATTTCATGAAATCAATCTTTCTGAAGTTCTGTTCTTAAGTTAGATATTAGTATTATGGTAAGCCACTCTCCGACAGTATTTCAAAGCGTTTCTGGCCAATTTCCGCTTCTTGGCTGCTTTCATACTGATTAGAAACAGCAACAGTGTGAGGTATTATGAAGTTCAACAAGCAATAGTCAATAAAACGATTACTTTGCTCAAATGATATCTTCTGAATATTAAGAGTACATTTTTGTTGATACCAAGTTGTTTACTCTGTGTAGGGGACTTAGATTAAAATCTTAAGCAAGACAAGTGACGAAACCGTGTCAAGTTTGTACCGACCTTCACAGATTGCCTATTTACAACAAAAGTCATCATTGTCCATCAAATAAACGTCTAAAATTCAAATCAAAGAATTCATGCTAAACACGTAATAAAATGTCAGTGAAAGTGTTTTTTAAACCAACCCAAGTGTCCTTGTGAATCATTCAATCATCATCGTCAGTGAAAATGCCAATACTGTTACAAATTGTTCTGTTCCCTACATGACATTACAACTTTTGATTTCAACAGAGTAAAGCTTGGCCACAATCCTACGTCCTGGTAGGTTCTTATTAAGGACCCGGATCCTATTGAACACATGTGGGATGAAGTGCAGAATGGTTTGAACATTAAGGTGCAGTTGCATGAAAACCATAACCGATACCATCAAATCACACAACAAGAAAGTCACGAATAACGCAAACAAAAAGGCGTTAGAAAGGGCAACCTCAGACGAAAAGAAAGTTGTCCAATGAAAGGTTATTTTCTGACAAGTGACATAATATACAAGGCCACTGTCATTTCACAAGCCGGCAGTGTATCACACATTTGTCTTGTCAGTGAACCTTTCAAAGGCAGGTACAATAACAAAATCACTCAGAATTGAATTTTCGAAATACACAACGAAATTGAAAATAAAAAATATATATTGAGTTCAGCATCAACTGTGAAACTTTGAATTATATAATAAAATAAAATTTTATATGGACTTTAGAGTATGAGTCACCGGATTGTTCCAGAATTCTCTTTCAAACGTTTTCAAGAATGTATTCTTTTGGAATTAATTTCTCTACCTTGAGAGTTGAGAGTACATGTACTCTAAAATACTCTATAAAACAAAAATGATAGTTGATAGATAATCAATCGCCCAACTAGTCAGGGGATCATTTTGAAGTCATGATTTTCTAGAAGTCACAATATCTGTATTAATGAGGATACGAAAATAAATGTTTCACAGTGTAAACCAATGCAGATGTTGTATCCAAACATGCATGTATTCTTAATACGAAATCTAACACGAGAACAATTTGATGGATATATTGATTGATGTTTCAAATTTGCGAATTCATTCCATTCACTGATGAACAAAATTGTCCAAAAGTGTAACATACATATACACATATATATATAACATTATAATTTTCTGTGTTATCAGAAATCTATATATGTTTAAGTCGATATGTAACACAAGAGTAATTAGATATAAATATTTAAAAGTTATAGATTCGTTTCATATGAAATGTCCAAATTATGAATGAGAATAAATATGTGAGAGTATGTATGGCATAAATGCAAATGTTCTTAATGGTGCCCGTCAAAATTTATGGTAAATCTGAAATTTAACACGAAAGCAAGTACATATTGATATTTGAAAGTTGGGAATTCATTTGGTATCAGAAATTAAAATTATGAACGAGAATAATTGTTTGATAATATAGTGTAAATGCAGATGTTCTTTGATAGTTTCTGTCCCATATGTGCTAGATCTGAAATCTAACACGAAAGCAATTAGACAATGATATTTGACAGTAATAAATCTATTTACCAGACACACAGGTTTTGTACATATGTTTACTACCATTGTACAGAAAGTGTTCATTGACAAACATTGACAACACAAGAACAGGAAGACAAGGGTAATTCTATGGATATACAACTTCTTTATTTGACAATAGCGACGTTTCGATATAGATCTAGATAAGCATAAAGCTTGAAAACGGTTTAAGGATCTATATTGAAATTTCACTATTGTCATATGCTTGAAAACTGTTTTAGGATCTATACCGAAACGTCGCTATTGCTATATGCTTGAAAACTGTTTTAGGATCTATACAGAAACGTCGCTATAGTCATTTGCTTGAAAACTGTTTTAGGATCTATACCGAAATGTGGCTATAATGTCATATGCTTGAAAACTGTTTTAGGATCTATACCGAAACGTCGCTTTTGTCATATGCTTGAAAACGGTATAAGGATATACCAAAACGTCGCTATTGACATATCCTTGAAAACTGTTTTAGGATATATACCGAAACATCGCTATTGTCATATGCTTGAAATCGACATAAGGATTCATACCGAAACC
This sequence comes from Steromphala cineraria, assembly GCA_916613615.1. Classification (NCBI taxonomy): domain Eukaryota; kingdom Metazoa; phylum Mollusca; class Gastropoda; order Trochida; family Trochidae; genus Steromphala; species Steromphala cineraria. Next base: position 14,248,892 of record OU744721.1, read on the forward strand.
TCGTAATTGTCAAAAAAAAGAAGTTGCTCATCCATAGAAATACCCTCATACCATCAACTTCTAGAATGCCACTCAAACAGTTAAACACATTAACACTTTCCAACAAACATTCAAATTGTGTTCTTGCATGCATGACGAGTTTTATCCCTTCGTACAATCAACATGCTTGATGATATACGCTTCCTGAAAAACTTGAACAGATCAAAGGAGATATATACATACATATTGGATGAAATCGACCACAAGTAGACAGCTTATGTCAATTGAATATTCGCATCTGTCACATGTTGAATAAACAAAGTAGCATGAGTTATCAAGCATCACTTTGACTACATCAAAAGAGCTGTCCGATTACCGTTTGAAGAAGTTTAATTTTCAATGAATATTGTTTATGTTGTCTGCGTAATTCATTATTCGTAGATTTAATCTATTAGTTTTTGCATGAATTTGAATATAATTTTTCATTGTGGATTTATTAATATGTTTTAATTTTTAAAATGTTGAATAATCTAATCATTTTTGTTGTTAAAGTACTCGTAGTTTTAATCGATTACTTTGATGAATGTGAATATATTTGTGGATTTATTTATTATCCTATTTGGAACAATGTTGCATCACCTCTAGAAGTAATATGATATTCTTATTGGTACATAATGGTATTTTTATCATCCATTGGAAGCTTCTTTTCTTAATGTATGATGATATTCCTTTTGGAAAATAATTGAATCCTCAATTATTCAGCGAAATAATATCTGTATCCTTTGGGAAATACAATGATAAATCTTTTGACACATAATGGCATCCTTTATCGTGCATTGATATCATACCTGCGTCTCCTTTGGAAATATCATGATATTATCCCTTTTAGACAACTTGATCTTTCTTATCACAAATTGGAAACATGATATAATTGCTTTTAAAAGGAATTAAAATTATTATATGATAAGCGGTGAGAGACTGAGTTTTCTCAGTTCTAGAAAAGTATTCTCGCAACTGAGTGTGATATCACTTTTTCAAGTCAGTGAAAATATCACAGAGGGGATGACGTCATGTGTACAATGGTTTGACGTCACTTCTACAATCAACGCGACGTCATCGCCGTCGCTAAGTTACGATCAACAATGGTATGACGTCGCCAGAAAACTCTCGAGTCAAAGTAACTTAGCGACGGCGATGACGTCGCGTTGATTGTAGAAGTGACGTCAAACCATTGAACACATGACGTCATCCCCTCTGTGATATTTTCACTGACTTGAAACAGTGATATCACACTCAGTGGCGAGAACATTTTTATAGAACTGAGAAAACTCAGTCTCTCACCGCTTAGCATATAATAAAACAATCTTTCGCTCTCAACTCATACGGAGTATGCAACCTACTGAACCTAGTATATGTATAGCGCTGTAATAGTTACCTGTCGTATTGCCTTCACTTTCTAATTGTACAGCCGGGTGAACAGAGGCACGAGTCGAACAAAGTCACTTACCAGGGCGACACCACAAGTCTCTCAACTCATGTCTAAGCCTCAACCTCTCAGATTATCCAGCAATGAGTCACCCACCCAACCAGCGAGCTGCGCTCGTTGTTGCTGAACTTCTGTGATAGCGGTCGACTAAGCATTGCACAGGACCACGTGCCACCATATTTTTTAAAGTTCGTCATATTTAAATCCATTGAATTGGTTTGTAAACTATTGAACTTTGGTTTCTGTGAAACGAATTTGATAATTGAAATAATTCAGTGTTGTACAACAATGCTTTGGTAATAAAGTTTGTTCCTTTAAGGTTCCAGCAATGATCCCTCGTTTCTATTTGACATATCGTTATTCAAAATTGTTTCAAAAACAATGTGGCTTCATTGAGTTTTATAGAATTATGATCTTAATAAAAACTAAACCACAGTTGATGATATTGGAAATGTTAAGTATATCATTGTCACTAGGTCACTGTGTACTAGTGAAATGCAACAACATTATGTCATCTTTTCCAAAATATCTTTTTGGGATTTTTTTTCCGGCAGAATACTATGGAGATATTTTACGAGCGTTTCCTTCTTAAGTTCTGCGATGAACAATTGGGATATTAAACAGTTTCTTTTTCTGTGTGTTAAAATGTGAGTATAATGTTAACAATAATTATAAGGATATTGTTTATGTTTCGGCGACAACACACTGATTACAATTGGCTGTTTACTCTTTGCGTGTTTTTTCATGGACTCATTTTCCATAAGAACGGAAATTTTCCGTTGGGGAAAGTCACAAAATTGATTAAGGGTTAGACTTAAAAAAAAGTGGCACGTATTTTGGGACGTTTGTCTGTTTATCTAAATTTTCCAAAGTAAATAATAGCTTATGACAAATGTTTAATCTGTAGAGGGAAACATTTCATCACTCTTTTTCCGTAATTGTCCAAGAATGAAAATTATCAACTATCATTTTTGTGTTATAATTAAATAAGAGACTGGAATCGCGTAGCCGAACTGAACTTTTACTTTGATATAAGGACTTTTTGAAAAAAGGAATGCCTTGCATTTGTTATATTTTTGTGAGAGACATATTACTCTAAAAAGATCCATTGACTCTGTAGCTTAACAAGGCTTCACATTTAATTTTGCTTTAGGGTTTTGTGAATGTATTTCACCCCTTAGTATCATAATTACTTAAGGAGTCTCTACAAAACATTTCAGCATTCTATTCTTTGTGTTTCTGGGGAAGAAGATTTTAAGGGCGTGGCCCCCTGTGGTCCTTATTAAGTGCCACCAAAGCTATGAATTTTAATCCTTACTAGTCAGGGTCTGTACAACAAGTCTCAGCTCTCTAGGTGTTATGCTTCTGCAGGAGATGAAAATAGGTCTTAAAAGGGTGACCCTATGGTGCTTATCAGGGGAAAGTTTGTGGACTGACGGATGGACTGACACTGGGGGACATGCCAAGCCATAAGCCTATCTGGCCTTACAGGCCCTGTGAGCTGAAAAAGTGTTATTCCCCCTTTCAAGTATTCATGACCATTAGCAACATATATATAACGGAAAGATGTAATGCATTAGTTATTAGGCAAATTGTTTTTTTGCCTTTCATGGGATTGGCAGATATGTGGAGGAATCTCAAACATTTTACGAATGCTTCAACTTAAATTTCTACATTTTTAAGTTTACTGTTTCTTACATGCTCACTGAAAGATTGTAAATGAAACAAAAAGCTGCAGATTACATAGTGTAAAACCACCTATAAATGAAGCCCATTGAGGGACGATTATAATTTTATTTCCCAGGAAAAAAAATTTAGTGTAGAAATCACTTTTCAATCAACAAGATTATGAATTTTTCATAAAAAGCAAATAAAATTTATCATTCATTAACATGATGTCACACCAAGACCAAGTCATAAAACACAGGTTATTAAGCCATTCAAAGTGAACAAAAACAGGAAAACAGAATATGAAATTATCAGTTTAATGTCAATAACATAACATGTATGAGCAAATATGTATAGATAACAATGGCGCTGGTGATGTTTTCAAGAGAGAGACAGGGAAGACAACAACACCTTACAGTCAACTAGAGAATACATTTCATAAAAATAACTGATTGTCTATCATTATAATATTTTTTTAATAACTAACTTAAGTTCAGCCAACTGTGTAGTTTATCGCAAATTAAATATTATGTTCCTTGGTTAATAAATTTTCAATTTTAGTGATACCAATCATAAACATATCTGTATATCAAGTTTTACTATTTTGACAGGAGTTTTGATTTAAAATCTATTTAAGTATTTAATATGTAAAGGTGGGATACTTAATTATTTAAATTCTAAAGACATTACATTTTTCTAAATATGACGTAGTACAAAAATGGATATAACTTAAACAAATTATTTAATACATTAAAATTTAAACAGGTTATAAATGAAATGCAAGCAGAATATGTTTACAGAAAAGAAATATGTTTTACGATAAATACATCCATAGAGTAAATGGTAGAGGAGAGGTTTAATACGACTAGTCTACAACTATATAATAGATCACTCTCATATACATAAAAAACACACAATATCTACATGACACACTATATTCTGTTTTATTGTAGAGAAATACAGAAAGTTTTAAACACTGTAATTATCTTCTTATTACTGTTTTTTTGTAATTCTTATAATCATGATAAAGATATAGTAATCATGTTTGATTTAAGTTTTAAAATAATTTTTAAAACCAGTTGTTTTACATATTAATCATATTCTAAGGAATGTCTCCTTACTAAAAACAGATCTGTTAAATTCAAAAGGTTGAGATTAAACCAACAAATTTTAACACTATTCTGATACAAATGAACACAATGTACAAAGATTTATCTGTGTATTAAAACAACCATCACAACAAGTACTGCAAGAGTTGTCTATAAGAGATCAACCCTTGATTGTAGAATCTTTGGTGCATTTCACCCTCTATGATGTGTATTTACATCTTTTCAATATTTGGCATCAAACATAATTGATATAAAAAAACATTAACCCAAATGCAAGTTAACCTTAATCCTGCTACATCAGCGTATTTGTGTTCGTGTAGGTATCAGGGTATGGTTCGAGTTACGGGGAAACAAATATGCTGATGCAACAGGATGATTAATTTTCAGGTGCAGCTAGTTTTATTCATGCATGATTGACTTCATATTTTCAATGTTCGAAATAGCTGCCTGCCTGTCTGAAAAATACTTGTTTAATTCTGAAGAAGCTTTCTTAAGAGGAGTACAGCAATCTGGTTTGGCCTGTGTGATAACAGATATACTTAGTATAAAACTTCACACATTGTAGGCCTTGTCAAATTTAAGGTAGAACTTGTTGATTTTCAAAGCACAAGCCTCACATGCCAGTAGGGACTTAAATTATTTCAAACACTGATTTTCTCTCAAAATTCAAATCAAAAGAGGGTTGATTTTTCAAAGCAAAGGCCTCACTTGCCAGTAGGGACTTTAAAGGGGCAGTAGCACATTTTTTGATAATTTTACATTTCAAATATTTCACTGATAAATGTAAGTTAATGGTAAACGTATTAATTTGACAGTGTCAAAAACACAAGCCAATCATCCATAGTCTAGGACAAAGTATGAAGATTCACATAAAATCCATTGGCGGCCATTTTGTGTGAACACCTTTAATTCATTTTGTGTAAGAAAAGGGAATCGCAGTGCTAAACTTTACGTTATATATTGAATTTGTACTGCGTCATTTAGTTCAAAAACAGTGTCTTTCGATTGGAATAATTCATTTTCATTTTCCTGACATCACCTTATATTCCCCATAAGAACATGCTACTGCCCCTTTAAATTCCTCTGATTTTAACAATCAAACATTTCTTCAGAAGAACAAGAGCTGACCTTTTATTCTCGTTCTAGGATATCATAAACATATAACAGAGCAGACTCTCATCATTTGTAAGAATTTTAGGGAACCGATCATCTTCCAGAAAGTTTGCCATTTCCTTGACATGCACAACTCATTTGTTTTAAATGTTACTTAACTCATTCTACTCTTCAAATATCTAAGAATTTTCACAATCAAAAATATTGGAATGGAATATTCTGAACAGTGGAGTTTACTTCTTCGTTGTTGTAGAAGAATTCACAGAAACAAGAGGTATCACTTTGAGCAAATCAGTTCAGTCTGAGTAATGTGTTGTCAAGGACCATCTCCAAGAACTGAAAGCGATTAAAACATGTGATATTGACAAATAATGAAAATAATATGTAAAAGCAATAATTTGTAAATTTTGCCCTCTTTTGTCATATTATCAGATTATGGTGTCCAATTAACTTGAGTACATAATGAGAGTCTTTAACGATGTTGGGGAACTTTAATTCCCAGTTTAGGGGAATCAAAACTTGTTACCAAAGAATTGCAACAAGATAAAATAGGGTAGGAAATCAATTTACTCAAAAGAAGGCCAGTAGCAGAAAAGGGATCAACAAGAATACATTGATACAACAATGATGAGATGAGGTGTTAAAATATAATGAACATGTCATTCAGCCATTTCATCATTGTATGTTGATACTAACGATGGGTATCGTTCCTCATTTATGTATAATACTTATTGCAATATATTGGTACATTTCAAATTCACGTTTTTGCATGCAATCTTGTTTACATATGAGCATGAAGAACAATCATTGCTCAGCTGTAAGACGTTTATGAAAGGGACGTTTTCCAATCACTATTTATGACCAGGACCTGCATATAAATTTGAGGTATTTTCACAACACAACTTCACACTTTATTCAGAACTTTTCCCGTAAAATCATGTTTTATTTGGTTGTGTTATTTTGACAAATGCTCTAAATGCTCATTATCAAATGTGCTATATATTTGATATTTTCAGAAGTGTATACCGATTCGTATCATATTGTTTCTCAATGCAATATACTGATATACCGGGTAATAAAAGTACTGCATATTCTTACTTGATACAAACAATAACATGATTATAGTTTAAATCGGACATCACCTACCTCTTCATAATTGATGTTGACGACTCCCTGTTGCTGGACATCCTTTGTTCTAAATTTATCTGTTAATGTTTTCAGCATCACCGATGCCTGGATAAAGTCATCAAAGTTGATGCTGCGGAGACCTTTACGATCAAACACTCGCACAACCATATCACAGAACTGAGGGGACCTGAAAAAAAGAAGAAATTTTAACAAAAATTGTTGAGGTTCATTATTCTTCTATGTAATAAACACCACTTAAAATTTGCCAACTACATAAAATTTATAACACAAATCATCACCTTTAGATTTTTTCTACTGTCTAGTGTCTATATGGCGTACAGCACTGGAAATGGCCTCATACCCAGTCAAAGGTTGGGCACTAGTAGAAAACAACAAATCTTAAACACTGTTTATCTACATAGGAATGATAGGATTTTCTGGAGATCAACCCCTTTATTGTGAGAATAGCAACATTTGGAGTACTTGTTTACTTCTTTGTATATCATTCTCAGGTACTTGATCTCTCTGAATAATTTCTCTCATTTTCAGTTACATGTTTAACTGCTATGTACTAAGGTTATTCAAATAGAATATATTTTAGCTATTTCCCAAACACAATCTTATGAAAGTATATACTATGAAATAGATATTCTCAATAAAGAAGTTTTATTCCAGAAATCATGTTATTGTATGGATGTTACTTCTAAATGGGTAAGTGTTTGAGTATCATGATTACGAAAAGAAAAGACTTTGAAGGCTATAGAACAAAGATTATCATTATTCAATTCTAGTGATAAGAACATCTATTTCTGTATTAAACCAGAGGAAAGATAAAACTCACAAGTTATAACCGAATGTGCGGAAAGCAGTGCTGAGTTCTCCTGCATCTATATTGCCAGATCTGTCTGCGTCAAAGCTGCAAAACACACAGATTATATCATTTGTAGAGGAATGAGTATGGCATGAGTTACATAGAACAAAACCCTTAAAAATGTCAGATTGTCTTATTTCAAATTCTATTTCACTGCTAATGTGTATTAAATCTTAAGATACTCAAATTGAATTGTAAATGATTTTCATAACAGTCGGGTCAAGTATGCAAATGCTTATTATCTTTTTACAGACCCACTTTTACAAATGAAGTATTGTTCCCGTAAAGATCAAAGGCGCTGCCCTCCCTTTCTATCTATCTATCTACTAAACATTTGTATAGCGCCAATATCCAGCTCAGAGAGCGCTGCTCAAATGCGCTTTGCCTTTCCCTTGATCATTGGATATCAATCTTCATGACACTTCTTTTACCATCTCGACTCCCAAGGGAGCATGCAACACGTGCAGTCATGTGACGCACAGCGTTAATGTCACTCTCTATTCTTACGATAGAGAATATATAGAGGATATCTTTTGTTTTGAGTGTGATATCACTTATCTCTCATCGAGTGACGGGGTAGAGCCAGTATTTTCACGAGTGGCGCAGCCACGAGTAAAAATATAGGCTTTACCCCGTCACGAGATGAGAGATAAGTGATATCACACTCAAAACAAAAGATATTCTGTTTATTATATGCCTCCGTGGTCGAAAATTTGGTAATTTCTGTCAAAAAGGCTTTGACTGGAGAGTTTTCTGGCGACGTCATGCCATTGTTGGGCGTAACTTAGCGACGGCGATGACGTCGCGTTGATTGTAGAAGTGACGTCAAACCATTGTACACATGACGTCATCCCCTCTGTGATATTTTCACTGACTCGAAAAAGTGATATCACACTCAGTGGCGAGAAAACTTTTCTAGAACTGAGAAAACTCAGTCTCTCACCGCTTAGCATATAATAAATATAGTTTTTGAGTGACATCACAAAAAAATGGCCCTAGACGTCAATAACAATTGGCTATGACATCACTAGGTGTGGCCCTGATCGATGATTTTCAATTTTCGGCCGGACGTGATTTACAAAATATGTTTATATTTGGAGTAGAAATAACTTCGGCCTCATGCTTTAACTATAATAGTTCCGGGCAAAACTATACTTTATTGCGAAACAGATGAAGGTAGGGCTACTTATTTCTTAAATAAAATGTTAACGCATATACAACTTGAAATAGCTTATCATACCCATCAAAGCATCCTTTCCAGTCTTGAATGTATTTCCATAAAGCTGCAAACTCATTGACATCAATTGTACCACTCCTAAAACAGAAACAAATGTCCACAATGAAAAGGGTCAGATGTTTGAATGATTAAAACATTAAAGTAAACATATATAAAGGGGTATTTAAGTCACAGAATAAAACTTATATTGGTTTTGCATAGGTAAAAAGATGGTCACTGACCTGTCTTTATCAAACATGCCGATCATGAGTCTACATGTCTCATTGTTAAATGGAGACCAATTTCCATTCATGAGCGCCTGTTGAAGTTCTGTAGATGTTATTTTCCCAGAACGATCCTGGTCAACTGCCTGTAAACATAAGATTTTGAAGAAAGTACAGCAAACAATATATGTTTTGGGGTTTTATTAACATAATCATAATAATCATAATTAATATACAATTAATCTTAATATGGTAATGTTAAATAACGCATCAAACATACATGGTATGGGATAAAAGATTCTTTATTTCAATAATTATTCAAGCATTAAAATAAAATGCCCTGCTTATTCCTTCATTCCACAAAAAAGAACTGTATTCAAATCATGATATATAATAAACTTTCATGTTGTCAGAAATATTAAGACTCATGATGTTGCCTGAATACCAATACATGTATATACCCAAACTATATTCTGATTATTTTGTAACCAACCTGAAACCATCCCCAGAGTTCCTGACTGATTCCCGGGGGAGCGGGAGGTCCTCCGTACCCCCCAAACCCACCCATCTGAGAGGGAGGGGCACCATACCCCTGGGGTGCCCCATAACCGGGCGGAGCACCTGGTCTCTGCTGATATCCAGCGGGTGCTCCATAAGTCTGCTGCCCATATGGCTGCTGCTGTTGTTGACCGTATTGCTGTGGAGGAGGCTGTCCGTATTGCTGACCATACGGCTGACCGTATTGTCCTTGTTGTTGGCCTGGTTGACCATACTGTGGGCGTTGTTGTTGTTGTTGTTGTGGTTGTTGTTGATAATATCCTGCACCAGTCCCGTATCCACCCTATACAATTTGAATACATCATCATACTCATTTATTGAAGGTACAAATATGACAAGCCTTTATTGAAACATTAAATGTTAAGTTAATGAAAAAAATTAATTTTTTCAGAACAATGGAAAATAACATAGTGCTGTAGGCCCTAAGGGTAAAGCTACACCCATAAGGGAAACATGACCATTATTGCTAGTAAAGTATTATATATGGGAAAATCTTTGTCACTTTGTAAACTTCATTTTGCTTATGATTTTATCAAAGACACTAATGTTTTCAAACGACTCCCCCTATTTTCATTTCTTGATTTTTTTTTCATTGCTGAAGATACACAGGGGAGCAACTATAGAATTGGTTCGCCATCCAAATACTTGGGAACCAGTGATTTCGTAGGAGGATCCGTTTCGTGGGAGGATTTTTTTCGTAGAAGGTGATTTCGTAGGAGTGATATTTATTATATATATAAATTCTTGAATAATTTTTTATGTATCTTGAGCCTACTTGGAAATCTCATTAAAAGGATTGTTTTTTCACTCAATATAACTGTGGGGTTATTGTAGCGGCTACCAAGTGATTAACATTGTTAACAATCTCTTGCCAATATGTGAATTAATGTAAAGTTTTGACAAATATCAATAGTTTCACCAAAGTCATTATCAACCCTTGCTATTCTCACGAAATAATCATTGAATAAATTATCATTCAAAGCCTTTTGAACAAATCACATATTTAAAGTTTATTCAAAACAGTGGATGATCGCACAAGGAATACAACAGAAAACCCTCTAAAAAGGAAACAACACTGTTACAACTGAATCTGAATAAACAATCACTTATATCAGTGTATAGAGAACAATTACTACTAAATACTAGTAAATGTTGATCATTGTTTAACATCATATATACTTACCATTTGATTTTTATTCATAAAAACAACCAACACAAATATACATTGCCAATACTCAACCATCCTCTAACATAATATCTACTTCTACAAAACCACCGTCCAATCCTCCTACGAAATCACCGAAATATCCTCCTACGAACTGGATTCTCCTACGAAATCACCTACACCCAAATACTTACTCTAAAACTAACCCTAATCCTAACCCTAAACCTAAAACAAAACCTAACCATAACAATATATTATGAAAAAGGGTGGCGAACAAATTCTATAAATATACCTACGCAGGTAGGTTTTGATTACACATAACATTTTAAATTTAAATTTGTCATTGAAATTGACAAAACAAATTAAAAACTCTTTATTATTGTGTCATTTGTATGTTGTGTTTGATTTAAAACTACATTAACATCCAAATCATTCAATAAAATAGAATAATCTATATATCAAATAATATTTTAACTTGGGACATTTAACATAAGCCCAATGTTTATAAAAACAGTCAAATATTGTATATTTTCGTTGCTGATTTCTGTGATTATTTAGAAAAAGGATTTGAGACGTATGTTAGAGGCAGTTCTCTCTGCGTACGCTTATTAATACTTACGTATCCTTGCTGCTGGCCTCCCCAAGACATTTTATCGTTCACTTGTAGTTGATTGTAGTTATAAAACGTTCCTTATCACTCATTTACGTCAATTTAGATTGCAAAATAGTCACTTGACTCTGAGTGACGCCATTGCAAGGGACACAACTCTTGCGATCAATTGCATACCGCTAACGAAGAAAAGGAAAATCTTCAGTCATTCAATATCTATGGGTTTTTTTGGGGATAGACATTCTACTTTCATATATATTTGTTCTTCCCCATTTGTTTCTTTTGCAAAATAATAATTTGTGCAAAAATTGATTATAATTGTTTAAAAATTGATTATAATTGTTTAAAAAAATATTTTTAGAAACATTGAATGTAAAGTATGAACTAAACAGATAAAAAAAATCAAAATTGTAGACAGAAACTTGAATCAGCATAATAATTTAGAAATTCACATTGATTAAACTCAATATAAATATGAGTGTTTGTATATGTCAGATTTTACAGAACACTTTGTTTCTCCATGTAGCTACATATGTACACGCTTATATATATGTTTTCACATTTAGACATGAAAAAGATATAGACATAACAAAACACATTAAACATTACATTGTTGGAAGTTGTTTATCTTGAAATAGTGCACCCGTTTTTGAAAGGCATTTTGAAGTTGTTTGATTCAATCTGAAGCTGTTTTTGCTAGTAGTCTTTTTGCCAAGCAGATATTATGTACTGGTCCCAGAGAAACATATCCATAACTTGGTTCTTAATGGGACAATCGTATTGGGAGTATTTTGGTAGAAACGAAATTCGCTAGTACGCTCTTCTTTATCAAGTTGTCAAATTTGAATCAACAAAACTTTTATTCCCAGTAACCTTTTTAAGCTTGGCTGTGTTATTTTCATGTGCTTATGGCATTATATGCATGAAAAAAAAACCCCGTCGCCTTGAACTTCGTTTCCACAATAAATATCCGGATGGGACTGTCCCTTTAAAAGGCTCAATGGACAAATCCTGTCCTATGGTGAAAGAAGACGTTAAACTCCAACCCAACAACAACATCATGTCCTATGTCTTGCAGTACAACTGCATAACATTATGTTTTTTTGATATCTTCTCCAAGACTGCTGACACTAGAGAACTCAAATCTTGTGAACAGATACTATGGCTAATTGAGAGACTAAAGTCTAAAATCACAAATTTAGTGACTCTGCGAACCACAAAAGCCACACCCAAAAAGACTACTTACCGTACATCTTCTTCTTCATAAGCAAAGGGCCAAGAGTCGAAATGCTGTGTACATACCCAGTAGCCAATGGAAACTATTAATCTGTTTGAAGATTTTTTGGCTCTACAACCCTTAATTAGGATCACTACCTAAATATCTATTTTCATCATCTCCAGAAGTTAAAGGCCTAGAAAACTGAAATGCTATGTACAGAATGCTCACCCAATGGGGATTATACCTTGTAGATTTTGTGACTTTTGTTGCCCTGATGAAAGAGACATCCTACAAAATCTATATTCAACTTCTTCTTCAGAGGAAGAAGGCCTTGCAAGCCAAGATCCTATGTACAGACCTTGTGGTGATAGGACAAACATTTATAGAATTGGTGAGTTTAGAAGAAGACCTGTGTATATGAAACATGATCAGCTTCACAGCTGTGATACAAAGGAAATTTGTACATTAATGCTCTGATAAGAAGAAATTTGCATATTAATGCACACCTTTTCAGGATGATATATCATTATTTTGTTCCATAACAAGTCAGTTGATCAGCTTTGAATTTACAAATCACAGAAAGCAGTATCACAAAAAAACCAACACAAGCTTTCTTCTTTTTTAAAAAAAAAGATTTAGACAATAACTTACGAGTGACAGGTAATGACAGATTATCTTTGCCCAAGTTATATTAATTTCGTAATTCTCGAGCTGTAGCGAGAGAATTACATTATTAATATAACGAGGGAAAGATAATCTGTCATTCCCTGTCACGAGTTGGTTATTGTTTATATTACCCGTATAATTTTATATGGTAAAAACTGAGTTTTCTCTATAAAGGATTTCTCAAGGAGTCAACCTCTAAATTCATACACGTTTACCGTTGGTTTACTCCTGATATGCCTACGCACGGCTAATATCCCTTACGAAGTGCTATAGAAAATGTAACTTAAATGTAGTTGGTGTTTAAAGGTCGTTTTTCTTTTTTATCTAGCTGTCATTTCAAGTTGTGTATTGATTTGAAGTGACTTGCGACGTCCTACGGTAACACAATACAAATCGGCGCAACCTGAAATTCCTATGACATCGCCATAAATACTGTGACGTCATAGCCGCTCGTGTCTATGACGTCATTACAATCGAACGAAACCCGTCGCATTCTAGGCAACCGAAAGCTTTACGCGATGACAAAGTTATTTGTTGATCGATAATTTCTATACTATCTGACCATTCGACTGACTCACCAAACATCATTTGCATCGGCACATGTGCAAATTGGCAGATAGCAACAACATGGAGTAAATTGAACTTGTTTAGATTTAGAATCAGGGAAAACAACTTGTCAGTCGAATACAAATATGAAACATGAATGAAATAGTCCCGGCACAACGTTGAATTTGATTGGTTCACAACAACCAAACTAGATTAGCGTTTGCGGGACACCGCAAAAGCAGAGCAGCCCCAAAACTTGGGGTTTAGCCTTACCCTGTTCCGCCTTCTACAAGCCTCAGCATATTAGGCATTTTCTTGTGACCTTGATTTTTGACACTCAAGGTCACACAATCAATGAATACATTTCATTGAATATAACATTAATGTAACGAATTAAAGTGTTAAAAGTTAAAATAATCCATTTTCTCAATATATGTTGACCTTGCTGTGACCTTGACCTTTGACTTTGAAAGTGAACATGTCATTGTAATTCCCCAGAGGTGTAAACACTTATACATGTTCATGAGTTCTGAAAAGCTTAATGGGACTAATTAAGTTCTATCCAAATTAGTTGCACATTGCAATAACACAAATCTCATGACCTTGACCTTTGACCTTCAAGGTTACACAATCAATGAACACTTTTCATGGAGTATAACAATCATCAAATGATTAAAAGTGTTCATTGTTACAATAAAGCATTTTTCGCAAAACCATGCTAAAGAAGTGACCTTGCTGTGACCTTGACCTTGGACAGATTGTAGAGAAAACCTTTTCAAAATTTTTTACTCTTCCAAGGATGATACATACCAAGTTAGAGCTTCATAGCACAAAAACTTTTCCAGATATCGCGTTTACAAGGAATTTTTTAGTGATTTAATAGCTCGTGACCTTGACCTTTGATCTTGAAAGTGAACATGTCAAAATCGTTCCCCCGAAGTATAAGCACTAAGTTATGAATACAAGTTCTGGAAAGCTTAGTAGAAAAAAGTTAAAGCCATTAGTATGAGCGCGGCGGCGGCGGCGGAAACTGCACAAAAACTGATGACGGGGCTGCTAATTATAGGAAAAGGTGTAACTCCCTAGGGACTTACAGGAAAAATACTACCCTGTGTCCGTTCACCCTTATGGGTAATATAAAATTGTCATCAATATGGACTAAAAGACATGTTACGTTTTTCCACGGCAGGATCATTCTTCATCAGACAGAGATTTGAGACCTGAAGCTCCTTTCTCAGATTTATATTTTTCCTAAGTAGTATGTGTCCTCTGTATGTTATATAGCAGTTGGGTTTTGAAATTATCATCCAAAACTGTGTTCCATAGGAGATATCGCTTAAAATATCCTCGGCAAGCCTTTGATACTTGTTACTTTTATCAACTTGTGTTGATATATTTGATCTCAGAAGACACTTGGGTGACATTCTCTATTTGTTAGATTTAACGCAATGGTTGTAGTGCAAAAGATATTGGCAAATTCCCAGTACCACTTAAGCCTATATGGCACATAAATTACAACAAAAGGATAACGCACAATGTTGTATTTTATTTATTACAGTATACATAGATCATTCTCGAATATTATGGAAACAATGTCATTAACATACATAAATCAATAATCTGATACAAAATCATAACATGCTCATGTTTTAAAGAAACTAAACATTCAACAAACTAAACACTGTTATTATTATTGACATTTGTCAGTTTAAATCCAAATGCTCTCAAACAATTGTCTCTAAATCAATAATATATGACATCATAGATATTCACTATTATTTAACAATATCACTTAAACATTGGATCTACATAAACTAGTTTTACATGCATAAAGGACATGCAAGTCAGGATATTTGTTGGAGATGCATTTGAAGAAGATATTTTTATTGTGCATATATCTAATAATAAGCACTAGCCATTTTGTAAATTTGGCTTAGGATGTTATTTCTATTGCGTAAACATCAACTAACCTCGACCTTACCACTTCTCGATTTTCGTTCAAAGATTTTTCAAAAAAAAAAGCTGGACTTAATTTTTGTTAATTTGTCCAATAAACACCTTTAATTAGCCTTTCATTTAGACAGCGTAATTATCGGCTGTGAAAACCCACCTGGGTTAGGGGCCATAAAACTCGCTCGGGTGTGACGTAATATACAGACTATACAGAGTAACGCATCATTATTTCAACTGAAATACCGCCTAAATAATTGTTTAATTATCATTGATGTGGATATCTTTTTTACACCAAATGCTTAGTAGTGTTACGTCGTCAGATGATTTATCTAACTGAGTGGAAAACATTTTCTGAAAATCGTTAATTATAAGTTTTTTTTCCTGTGGTATTGTTACGATAGATGTATAGATAACGAGGCTGATTCTGTTTATGACGTCACAAAATGGGGGCGTGACCAGTCATGCATTCACTTGTTTGTTGTCAGATAGGTCTAAGGGGCCCATCAAAAGTGGCTTTCAAAAGCGACTTTCATTACCAAACTAAACATATTTGAGTAGCGACCTTTCACGCACTATACAATATTGTAATCAGACTTTCTATTTTCCAAAGAAAATAATGAAATATGTTTGTGGTTATGTGAACTTTAATATCTGAAGATTTGAAAAGATTAATGAACAATTACAATAATAAAGCCTGCATTATCATGATACACAATGCTTTCAATATCAGCTTAAATGCATACGACTCCAACAACACATGGAGTGTCTTTCAACTTTATCACACCTACAAGCCAGAAATTGGGTTAAAAAACTGATTTGTTACTGGTTTCAAAGTGGTGAAATGGTTAACAAGTAATACAGTTAATCCTAAGCCTTTATGCCAAAACATTGGTCTCCTGAAAACAAAATTAAACTAAGAAGAAGCAGCCTCCAATACAAACAAAAACAGATACAACAATCTCGTGTTAATTAGTTAATCTAAGACAAGAGCAGAATTCATTTATGACCAATTGCACAAACTTTGATCCCATAACTGTTAATTTCCTTCAAATAAAATTGTTGGTCCTGTATTGACAATGCCAAGATTTTTAGACAACAGTGAACAGACAAGCAAAGGCTAGCAGAATGAGCACCTTTGGTCCTAATGCTGAGGAATATATGGATGACAACTTCTTTGTTCATTGCATGAGACGTTTCGACACAGATTCTTGTGTCATTCTCAAGCATAGATTCAGATTCTTGTGTCATTCTCTGCTTGAGAACGACACAAGAATCTGTGTCAAAATGTCGCATACAATGAACAAAGAAGTTGTCATCCATATATTCCTCAGCATTATTGTCATTCCAACTTCTAAAATGCCTCTCAAAGAAGTTATCCTTTGGTCTTGATAGCCTAATAAAACCCTTAGAACTATCCTATAGAACCCAGCTTTATCCAATATTCATTCAATGCTACCACCTTCCCTGCGGTCCCCCGTTATTGTACTGTCCAGGCATCCCTGGTCTCTGACCATACTGACCGCCGGAAGGACCAGGATTGAAATGAGGCTGTCCACCAAACGTTGTTCTTGGCATTTGAGGTCTTTCCATTCCGAAATGAGGCACATCTCCATTGTGGTTTGGGTTCTGAACAAGCCTCGTGTCCATGAGCAGGTTGTTGTTAGAACCATTATAATGGTTCCCCTGCTCAAAATGGCCTCCCTGAGAGAATCCGCCTGCATATTGCTCCTCCTGAAAGTGCTGGTGAAAGCGGGGTCTCTGAGGTCTCATCCCTGATTGGATGAACGGGTTCTGAAAACTTTGGTGGGGTCCTTGGTGCCTCTGACCTCTGTTGCCACGGAAACTCCCCGGGCTGATAAAGGATTGTGGATGTTGTGGGGGCTCCCAGTCCCCTCTGTTCTCATAAGGAGGAGGGCAACCCGCCATGTTCCCCCTCGGCGGCCATGAGTCCATCTGTCGGGGTGGCCACTTGGGTCGGCCATGACCTCCTCTCTGACCTCCTTGCTTGTGTTGCTCTGAAACAGTAATAATAAGACATTCGGTATAATCTTTGAATTATTTCAGTCCGAGTACTGGCTTCATTAAATATACATAATAATAATAACACTTTATTGTCCTAAGTACAAGTACATCAGAAATTCGGGTTGTGCCTAAGCACCCGGCAGCCACTGTGCAGCGCCAGTTAATGCGTTGTTTTGCCTTTACAATGCTGAGTGTCAAGCAAGACAGCAACAACTCCCATCTTTTAAAACGTCTTTTGGTACCTGGGGTACATAAAACTGTCTGTGAAATCAAGCTTTACATTCTGCAATAGTTTTTGACAGTGTTTGTAATGCTATTAAACCATTCATTAACTTCTCTAATGCACCCTAAAGATGTACAAATTGGTTACTGCTGGCAATGCAAACTTTTTTAACATGATCTATTTTGGTAAAAAAATCTTTTACATGTTGGTTGAACTGACAATATATCCTTTCCATTAAGTTCTATTTAACTCGTCTTACTTTTATTTTTTCCTAATTGCTTATTAATTATGGAATCAACTTCCAACATTAAGTAACAAGAGTCATCAGAAGATGACATATCCCACCGGTTCCACATGATCGTAAGATGTAAACCTTTGAAAGATAATTGTAAATTTTTCAAGCAAGGTTCATAATAGTATAAGCTAATATATATATGAAACGAAACCTTTCATGAACAGAGTACAAATAAGAGCTGTTTCCATAGAAATAATAAAAAATAAAATTTTCAGAAATGTGAAAATATCAAAAGGCACCACTTCAGTAGGTGGGCAATACTCATGTAAAGTTTGAGAAAGATATGTGGACCACTTTTTGAGTTCTGCTCTGGAAACGAAACCTTTCATGAACAGAGTCCAAATAAGAGCCGTTTCCATGGAAATAATAAAGAACAAGCAGACATAGTCATCAACATCCCCCGCCTCCGGAACAAGGGCAATAACTCCGGAAAAAATAATTGCGCGGATCTGATTTTCGAACTCAATCAAGGTATTGATACCCTGGAGGCACACACAAAATTTGATAATCCTATCTTTATCGGTTTCTGAGAAAAATTGGCTCCTTTAACTCGGACGGACGCACGGAGGTCAAACCTATATCCCCATTTCACTTCGTGACGGGGGATAATAACATTTTCAGAAATGTGAAAATATCAAAAGGCACCACTTCAGTAGGTGGGCAATACACATGTTAAGTTTCAGAAAGATATGTGGACCGGTTTTTGAGTTCTGCTCCGGAAAAGAAATGATTACGGACGGACGGACAGACAGACGGACAGACGGACATACAGACGGACAGGGTGATGATTATATCCCACGGTATTACATACCGGTGGGATAATAAAAATGCTTGACACGGGCGACAACTAGTAACAACTTTATACTAACATCATTGATTAACTAAATTTACTGAAAATACATATAAAAATTAGACTGGAGTTTTTAAATTCCCTTGACA
Source organism: Steromphala cineraria (assembly GCA_916613615.1). NCBI lineage: Eukaryota > Metazoa > Mollusca > Gastropoda > Trochida > Trochidae > Steromphala > Steromphala cineraria. The sequence continues at coordinate 14,267,882 of OU744721.1, forward strand.
ATGCTAGAGCAACCGTTACAATGGTTCATTGACTGTAGATGTGATTTCAAACATGACATAAACACCTTAATGAAAACTCTATAAGATTAGAAAAGTTGTGAAAACATTTGTCAGAGAAACTACAACATTTTACTGAGCGTATGAAAACAGACAACCTACCTTGATTAGTTCCTCCATTTTTTTCAGGTCTGAAAACAAGAAAGAGACCTTTTTCATGATCCGACATTTCAACATATTTCAATACCACTGTGGGGTTTCTTAGATATAAGATATAAACGAAGAAGTGGATGGTTATCACAATTCAATTCAAAGAACCACCTTTCACAAAAGGACTGAGGCTGAAAATAGAATAAATGTGATATCCTAAAAACAAAAACATCAATCTTTTAATCGTATTCCCCCATATCCGTGATGAAATATGTCATGACATCATAATAAATCATGCTTGTACAAATGCCGTAATAAATATGGTGGGCTTATTTTATTGCCTGTTATTAATCAAGTGAGCATATATGACCTTCAGAACATGAATACATGACCAAAAGTAACAGTTAAAACTAGATTAGCGTTTGCGGGATACCGCAAAAGCAGAGCAGCCCCGGAACTTGGGGTTTCGCCTTACCCTGTTCCGCCTTTTACAGGCCTCACTAAATTGGGAATTTTCTCGTGACCTTGACCTTTGACACTCAAGGTCACACAATCAATGAACACATTTCATTGAGTATAACATTATTGTAATGAAATAAAGTGTTAAAAATTAAATTAATCCATTTTCTCCATATATGTTGACCTTGTTGTGACCTTGACCTTCGACAGTTCGTACCCAAAACTTTTTGAAAATGTTGTACTTCTCAAATAATAATATATACAAAATCTAAACTTCATAGCACAAAAACTTTTCACGTTAAGGTGTTTACAAGGTATTGCAATAACTCATATCTCATGACCTTGACCTTTGACCTTCAAGGTCACACAATAATTGAACACTTTTTATTGAGTATAACAATCATGTATTGATTCAAAGTGATCATAGTTAAAATAAAGCATTTTCGCTAAACCATGCTTAAGTCATGACCTTGCCGTGACCTTGACCTTGACGGATTGTAGCCAAAACCTTTTCAAATTTTTTTACTTTTCCAAGGATGATATATACCAAGTTAGAGCTTCATAGCACAAAAACTTTTCAAGTTATCGCGTTTACAAGGAATTTTGCGGTGATTTTATAACTCGTGACCTTGACCTTTGAACTTGAAAGTCAGGGATAGAAATGTATTTTTTTCTCAGTGTGCCTTAAGGCACCCAATATCAAATTTATGTGTGCCCTGCCCAGGTTATGTGTGCCACTGAACATGAGCATAACATTACAACAATAAATGATGCAAAATTGACTCAGTGAATTTGTTGTTTTTAATAGAGTACATTACATGTACAGTTATTTGAAGTCTCAAGAGCTCAACAAATTCTGTAAAGGGCATTTCACGTTGAGCAAGATGAAAAGCTGTAATAAAAAGTTTGCTTAATTTTGCTGTCTCCTTTTCGTTGAGATAAATTTAAATTATTCCTTTTTCAATTTCTGACTGACCAGGTTTTATTTCAGAAGCATATTGGGCGCTAAGAGCCAGTATATGTTCATCATTTGCAACATGGTTTTCCAATTTACTAGTTCTAAATCAACGTGAACCTGTCACAAAATGATTAGGCTTGCCAACTCGTCCCACCGGACGACCAAACTGAAGACAAACTTTGCAAAATAACAAATTCTTATCTCGATCACACACAAGCCATTTGTTATACTTAGGGAAGGCCAGCTTTGTGGAATACCGCGACTGGCCTGTTTTTTGTCATCTTCACTTTTAGTTTTGTCAGTCTCACTCTCACTCGCGGCCACATGGCTATCGCCAGACTCATGTCTGCTATCAGTCGGCATTTCATAAGGCCTACTTGTCTCAAGCACGCTGCCCTCGGCTGAAGGGGTGTTACTTTCAGACTTGTCATCATTAGGTCTAATTGTCTCAGGTTTGAAGAAATTCAAAATTGTTTTGACTGGCTTTTTAGACATTGTCGTCTGCTAGATGGTTTGTTTACTGTCGTAAAGGAAATTCAATCCCATAATGCAATCAGATTTCCTGTCATGCGCAATAGAAACAAAATGGCAGCCCCCATGAGAATGACATATAACAGACGTTACAAGATTTGGGATACATTTTGAGTTGTTGGAAGATTATAATGTAAATATTTTGTCAGTTTAATTAAAATTCTAGCTGGGTAAGTGATATTTCAAGCGTGCCCACACGGCACAGCTGTACAATTTCATCCGTGCCATATTGAATTTACCCGTGCCCTCGGCACGCAAATAAAGGGAATTTCGATCCCTGAAAGTGAACATGTCATAATGATTCCCTGGAAGTATTAACATAAAGACATGTTCATGAGTTCTGAAAAGCTAAATGGGATAAAGTTATACCCAAATTTAGTGCATTTTGTAATAACTCATATCTCATGACCTTGACCTTTGACCTTCAAGGTCACACGATCATTGAACACTTTTTATTGAGTATAACAATCATGTATTGATTAAAAGTGTTCATAGTTAAAATAAAGCATTTTCGCTAAAACATGCTTACGTAATGACCTTGCTGTGACCTTGACCTTTGACGGATTGTAGCCAAAACCTTTTCAAAATTTTTTACTTTTCCAAGGATGATATATACCAAGTTAGAGCTTCATAGCACAAAAACTTTTCAAGTTATCGCGTTTACAAGGAATTCTTAGAGTGAATACATATCTCGTGACCTTGACCTTTGACCTTGAAAGTGAACGTGTCAAAATGGTTCCCCCGAGGTATGAGTAATAAGGTATGAATAAGAGTTCTGGAAAGCTTAGTGGAAAAAAGTTATAGCTAGAAGTACGAGTGCGGCGGCGGCGATGGAAACTTCACAAAAACTGATAGCAGCCCCGTCCTTAGACGGGGCTGCTAATAATCTGTCATCAACTTGCAGGACAAGAACTATGGGGTGGAAGGTCAAGCAATGAATAGCCCAAATACTCCCAAATGAAGATATATTGATAAAGATACGGCACCTTGCTTTCTTCATTCTGGTTCTGTCCTTCCTGTTTACCGTCTGCTCGTCAGTGTCTCCCTCTACTGGGGCTCGGTTGCGATTCTTGGATTTAGTTTTTTTCTCGTCATCATCATCCGAGAAATCTATGCACTGATGAAATAAACAATATCATAGAAAATTAGCAAATTCAAAATAAATCTGTTATTCAAGATAGACATGCAGACATAGTCCTGTTACAGAAATGATATCAGGATGGACAGACAAACTCAGCCCATTTTATTATAAAACTTAAACAAAGTAAAGAGATAAAAAAACAATATCTACCGTAGATGGGGGCTCATTATTGTTTTCCCACGATGCATCAGAACCCTTGATCCTTGAAATGAAAAGATTTGTTTTATTAATAACTTATTTCAGGATTATGTAATAAAACACCCCCTACTTGTCTTTCACAGGCACATAACAAATATTCCTATAACATTTCAAAACTAGATTAGCGTTTGCGGGATACCGCAAAAGCAGAGCAGCCCCGGAACTTTGGGTTTCGCCTTACCCTGTTCCGCCTTTTACAGGCCTCACCAAATTGGGAATTTTCTCGTGACCTTGACCTTTGACACTCAAGGTCACACAATCAATGAACACATTTCATTGAGTATAACATTATTGTAATGAAATAAAGTGTTAAAAATACAATTAATCCATTTTCTCCATATATGTTGACCTTGCTGTGACCTTGACCTTCGACAGTTAGTACCCAAAACTTTTTGAAAATGTTGAACTTCTCAAGAGATAATATATACAAAATCTAAACTTCATAGCACAAAAACTTTTCAAGTTATTGTGTTTACAAGGAATTGCAATAACTCATATCTCATGACCTTGACCTTTGACCTTCAAGGTCACACAATAATTGAACACTTTTTATTGAGTATAACAATCATGTATTGATTAAAAGTGATCATAGTTAAAATTAAGCATTTTCGCTAAACCATGCTTAAGTCATGACCTTGCTGTGACCTTGACCTTTGACAGATTGTAGCCGAAACCTTTTCAAAAATTTTTACTTTTCCAAGGATGATATATACCAAGTTAGAGCTTCATAGCACAAAAACTTTTCAAGTTACCGTGTTTACAAAGAATTTTGTGGTGATTTTATAACTCGTGACCTTGACCTTTGAACTTGAAAGTGAACATGTCATAATGATTCCCTGGAAGTATTAACATTTCGACATGTTCATGAGTTCTGAAAAGCTAAATGGGATAAAGTTATACCCCAATTTAGTGCATTTTGTAATAACTCATATCTCATGACCTTGACCTTTGACCTTCAAGGTCACACAATCATTGAACACTTTTTTTTGAGTATAACAATCATGTATTGATTAAAAGTGTTCATAGTTAAAATAAAGCATTTTCGCTAAAACATGCTTACGTCATGACCTTGCTGTGACCTTGACCTTTGACGGATTGTAGCCAAAACCTTTTCAAAATTTTTTACTTTTCCAAGGATGATATATACCAAGTTAGAGCTTCATAGCACAAAAACTTTTCAAGTTATCGCGTTTACAAGGAATTCTTAGTGTGAATACATAGCTCGTGACCTTGACCTTTGACCTTGAAAGTGAACGTGTCAAAATCGTTCCCCCGAGGTATGAGGAGTAAGGTATGAATAAGAGTTCTGGAAAGCTTAGGGGAAAAAAGTTATAGCTAGTAGTACGAGTGCGGCGGCGGCGGCGATGGAAACTTCACAAAAACTGATAGCAGCCCCGTCCTTAGACGGGGCTGCTAATGACCTACTCTAAAAGCAATTTATTGAATATTTAGTGAAATCTTTCTCCATTTTGATATGAGCCACTGACTCTCAAGGTGGTAAGTCTTTGCTTAGTTTTCCAAATGAGCAATAATCTAGGAAGTTGCACCATTTCAAAAAGGGAACAAGGTTTCATTGGCAAACCAATATTGTTGATTTACACATGATTAATGTTAATTTTGGTGAAAAAAAACATTCTACTCAGAATCAGAAAAAGAAATGTTGCTCTATTTGACACCAGAATAATAAATAAACAGAGAAAAAAATGTATTATTCTTATTCATTCCTGTTCTAATTATGCTTACCTGAAGTTTTCAAAAACCATTGCATCTACACTAGAGCATACACATGTACTTGTTTTTTTTGGCCTCCTCTAAACAATTTCCACAAGAGAATATGTAAATCAAGTTGCGGTATTTATCTGGTCTGGCATCATAAGGTATTAGGGATGTCATGATACAGGTACCTCACGATACGATACGTATCACGATACTAAGGTCACGATATCACGATACAATAAATGCGGCATTATGGCGATGAGATACAAATTCACAGGTCTAAATTTAATATTTCTTATGGGATTTATCGGAGTCACCAACATTTAAACACAAAAACAACTTCTTTATGAAAAAGTCATTCAATCTTCTGTTTTCCAACTTGATTTCTTGATTCGATCTTCACAAAAAAGTTGAACGATATTCATCAAAACTTGTATCACGATACACTAAAGTATCATGTATTGTATCATGAACTCTATCACGACAATGCATCGGTGTATCGTGACATCCCTATAAGGTATAATCTCACCTCTTGAGCTGCTCCACAAAGACAAACTGAGTGAACTGCTCTTCTTTAGGAGCACAGAACACCTGTTGTCCAACTATGATATTCTTTGTTGTGATGTCCTCCGTACTGTTGAATCGGACCGAGTAGAAAGGGGAGACAACTGGCCCAAACACTTCAAATATCTGCAAACCAAGCAACATTTCATGTGTTAATATGTGCTTCTTTATCTTAATTGTCACATCAATCACTCAGATCAACCTTCTCAAATGACTCAACATTAAGAGAAAGGTCATTGGCAAATGCTTTGGAATGCCCTTCGAGAAACCTTAACAGAAATCTGTGGTCTTACAACATTCAAAACCATGCTTAAGTCTCATTTGATTCGGATGGAATATGGCATCAACTGAAAACAGCCTTTGAGCAGGGACTAAAACTGGTTAAGGTGCTATGCAAATGCCAAACATATTAATTATTTTCAGTGTTCAAGAACAGCATTTTTCAAAATGAAATAACTACCAATTGTTTGATTTTGATTCCCTTTAAGAGATAAATGAAATAGACATCACTTTAAGCCCTCTAGTCTACAAGATGGGAGTGTCTTGAGATTGCTGACATGTATATTTCAAAATAAAGCTGCACATCTCGAATCAATGGGCAATATATTGAATCTTAAAAGAACTAATCTTGTTCTCTCAATACATTACAATAATTAAGTCAACAAATTTTCTTTACAAAATAGAAAATTCCTTTATCTTACCTTGCCAAAAGCTTCCCTCTTTTCGGTAAACAGTACAGTTTCTTCGTTCAGTGCTGGTATTTCTTTGTTTGCTTGTATCACAGCTGAAATGAAAATATTTTTACTTAAGAAAATGATCAATCTTGAAGATATTTGTTCACGACTTGACTTAGTTTAACATATATAATTATTAATCTATCATTGGTGTTGTCAGGTAAATGATTAACATCTGACAATAAATGAGGCCTACCACAAAATGAACTAGACTTAAAAGATTATTGATACACTTGTAAAAATGACCTCAATGATAACACAATATACAATACTTCTACTAATGAATATACTAAGTCCACTTATATTGCGCATATATCCAATTGCTAGGCTGGGTGGACTGAGTGCAATATGGATAAAGTGCCTTGTCCAAGGACACAACACAGTGTGGGACCCAGGTCACAAATCTTTGGTGTCTCCACCGGGATTCGAAACCGGGCCTCTGGCGTGAGAGGCCAGCACACTAACCACTACACCACTGTGCTACATGAATATAACAGGCACAATAATACTCACTACTAAACCAGAATCCTAAAAGTAAAACACCTCAAAGCAACTAAATAAATATTATACACAGCAAATATACACACCCAAGACTCCAACTATTGATGCAACAGTACCAATCTGCTTCATTTCTACTGCCTCATCCACAGAAATCTTCAACTCTTCGAGGGGAGGAAGTTCCTATAAATGAAAAGATCCATAATTGTAAAATGATATCAGTCAATGACCCTTCTCTTCTTCTTCTTCTCTAAAGTCATCTTAATAAAATTCTTTTTATTATGTTCATAGCAATGTATGAAAGGTTACTATAGTGAGGAGAAAAAGAATCCATATTTCAGCAAAAGCAGTAGAAGTCAATTTGTTTCACTTCAGTGGGAAAAGAAGAACTGGCCCTATCACTTCCTTTTCGAGGTGAGGTGAGGTGGGGTGATCTGGGGTTTAACGCTACTTTCAAGAGTATTTCAATTATATCGCGGCTACTAGTATAATTGCAGGGAGAAAGCCCGAAACACCATTGTGGCTATGCATTGCAATGAAACCTGCGAAAATCGGCTGGAACCAGCAAACCATGGGTGATACTGCACTGAAATTCAGTGTACCATTGCACCCAAACCTTACTGCATGCAGAATAGTTCTCTACTGTAGAGGAAGTTGCCGAGCCCCTGGCGGTATTGGAACCACAGACCTCTTGATCCGAAGCCGAATGCGCTAACCACTACCTATCCCGCCCCCACTTCCTTTCGAAACACAATTACCTTCCTATACGTCACTCACTGTTCATTGTAAATATCAGTTTCACAAAATGTGGAAGAGTTCTACGGGTAGGACATAGTTCCAACAGCTATACAGAAATGCAAGAAGTTGAAAAACCTATAACTCTTCCATATTCATAAAACAAAATACAAATGCCTCTCCAAAAAATTGTTAGATTCAAAATCTTACCTCAGGAAACAGTTCTCCACGAGTTCTTATCCCACACACTCCTTTCTTCTTTTTACCTGGTTTATCATCCTCGTCATCTTCATCTCTGAAACAGTTCATGTATAATAGAAATACATGAATACAATATCAAAAAGTTACTATGTAACAATAACAAAAAAAATCCATTAAGGACACCCTTACAATAATGAGAAGTTGTTGAACAGTTTCATATTAGATTCTGTAAGTATGTGTTGGGTGTAAGTTATAAATGCTCTAACTAGTGGTGTTCCGATTAATCGATTTGGTCGAGCATCGGTCGGTTGACCCATTTGACCACATAATCGATTACAACTTTCTGTAATCGATTTAATCGATTACTGATAAAAATCAAGATATTTTTGCAGTAATTGTCAGTAATATTACTAAAAGAATTATTCTGATTGGTTTCATTACTAAAACATGTTATTTTTGTTTTCCAAGTATAGGATCAAGTGAAAATGCAAGCAAGAAAGTAGAAAACTTATTTTTTAAACTTTTCTACCCTTATGAAGGAATCAATCTTAGACACCAAAATGCAACTACATGTAACCGATTATTAATCGATCATCGATTCGTTACCCCCAACTGATGATCGATTACAAAATTTCAACCGATTCCCAACACTAGCTCTAACGCTGCTGTCTTAGCTGAATGTGGTAGAAATTATATTTTCGTTGACACCTTATTACGTTTTATAAAGTATTGGTTTAAAATTTTACATTTTTCAATGGATAGATATCCTAAGCAGTGTTACATTATGTTACATAACTTGGACAAAGTTGATAGGAAGACTTGGGTTTATTTTGTTCGAAAGACTTTCTTCAAGTATGGTTTTGGTTTTGTGTGGGAAGCCCAAGGTGTGGGTAACGAGGAGCAGTTTTTGAAAGAATTTCTTCTAAGAATCAGTGACTGTCACAAACAATTAATATTCTCTGAAATGCATAACTGTTCTTCACTGGATCTTTATTCAAGTATCAAAACTGTATTTTGTATGGAACTTTATTTATCATTTGTGAAATCTAAAGATGCAAGGTGCAGGTTGACAATGTTACGCATCGGTGCACTTCCAATATACAAAAATACTGGTAGATTTGATGGACTTCCAAGGCACCAAAGGCGTTGTTATATTTGTAATGATAACAATGTAGAAAATGAATTTCATTTTCTATTCGAATGTAAAGTCTATCATGATTTGCGCTGCAAATATTTCAAGGCACTTCCAAATCACATTGATCAACATTACTTTTTAAATATTCTACACTGTACTAATTATTCTGTAACGATAAGCTGTTCTAATTATATAAAAGAAGCACTGTCACTCCGAACTCTGTACACCTGACTGACAATTGCTGTTTATTTTGTATTGTACGTGGGCCTAAGGCCTTTTTGCGAAATAAACTTGATTGATTGATTGATGAGAAGTGCATGGTCACTTTTCAAAAACAATACTAATCTCTAAATAGAATAAAAGAAAGATGCCTATCTCAGGACCTTCAGATAAATTTCAACATGATATTTATTCATATATGTTGCAATGTTCTCTCTTTTCAAGCATAGATGTAGAATCAGCAGTGTTGTTCTTAGAGGGTGTCCTTGGGAATTTGCCAACCCTTTTAACTTGGCGTACTTTAAATATTGATAGACACGTTGCTTCTACCATTGCAAATGCCTCCCATATGATCAAAATTTACAAAATGAATCTATTGGCTGATCACCTAGGATTCTAGTCATATAGTATTTAACAAAATGATAGATACCAATGTGACATCACTGTTAAAATTTAACACTTTCAAGAAGCTCCAAGCAAAAAGTTCAAAACAATCCAGCAGGCAGAAGGTTACACAAACTTTCAAAATGTAAAGGTTAAGCACTTTTTTACCTATCAGATATTTCTTTCTTCATCTCTATCTCAGAATCTGAAGACGATGAACTGCTACTGTCATCACTGTCATCGCTTGTACCCTCATCGTCTCTGGAGGCATCGACACGATAAGCGAGTGCACCTTCAACAGGAAGCACAGAGCTTTTCTCTGCATCTTTTATCTCAATATTAGTAATTTGAGTCCCTTCACATTCCATACTTTCTTTAACCTTTTCTTCTTTATCTCCATCCTGTTTTTCTTTGCTTTCTACTTCTGTTTCTTCACCCTTGTTTTCTTCGACTTCCACTTGCTTTTCTTCGTCTTGTTTTTCTAAATATTTTTCCTGCTGATCTTCCATTGTTTCTTTCAGGACAGATTTTGTATTTCCATCTCTGATCTCTGTTGTTACTATCACTTTATCAACATCTGTTTTCTGTAAATGTTTGTCAAATTGAATCTGGTCACCATCTGCTGTAGAATGATTGTTTGATTCCATTTCAGAATGCACATCAGTATTTTCAGACATTCTGTCATGCACTGCAGATACCTTCAAATGAATATTTTCTGAAAAATAAGTTAAATTTCATGATATTTCTCCTTGGATTTATAAAGTCTCGGGTCATGGTGTGTGATTCTATTTTTACAAGCATATTTAACATCTACATTATTGATCATTTAGTACAATTCAATTTGCATTAATTTTATCATGACATGACAATGAGTGTATATGGCTGATGCAGTATTGTCATCATATACATGTATATTGCTTATAATGGATAATCAACCAATGACAATCATTTGGAATGATCAACAAAAATGTTGTTCAGATAAAGTAATTCATTGACAAAATTTATTATAATTTTTCAAAGACATCATAATTTTCTTGCAAATTAAAGTTATTTCAACACATAATATCATTTATACCACAAGTTGTTTTGTCTTGTCAACGATAGCTCATAAACGACGTTGCGGTATCAATTTTCTGTTTTTCCTCACCATGTGCTTGGAGGTCAACCGGAAGTAAATAAATTATAGTTTGTTGTATATTACCTTTTTAATAGCTACAAGTATAATTATTCAAAATTTTATTAAAAGAGAACTTGCGAAATGTGAAAAATATTATTAATTAATAAAACGTATTAATAACAGTAACCGAAGGTCAGGGTCACTGCGCAAGTTTTCTTGAACTAATTCTACTTCCGGTAGATTACATGTGCGTGAAACACCTGAATGTCAAATAAAAACTTATAATTTTATTAAAGTTTCAATAGTTTTCCATTATGGGGGATCAACAAAAAGGGAGATCTAGTATATTTTCACCATATTCTTCAAATGATCCAAGTATGAATGTCCCTGGTAAGTAAATTTATTAATTATAGATTATTTCTAAACCAAACATGACGAAATAAAATCAGGATTAGGTAGAAGACTTGGTGGTTACTAACCGATTATTAGGTTTACATAGTACAATGTCCGCAAATTCAGAGTTTCACTGAGGACACTGTCCTTATCAGATTTTTGTCATCAAGTACATCCAACTCTCTTCAACCCCCTTGCTGAATATTCCAGTAACTAGGGAGGAAAATAGGCCTTGTAGCAGAATGTCAAAACAACAAATACGAATTTGGGTCTGTCACTGTGTAATATTGTTGATGATTGACAGATAGTTCCATTCAGGAAGCGGCGAGATAACATATTATCAGTTGTGTATGCAGTATAAATAAACACAAGACCATCTTAGGCCGCAGACCACGACATGTTGTTGCCTTTATACTTATTCAAAAGTGACCCCTTCCCGTTACATAAAAAGAAAAGATACATTGGGTTGACAGTAAAGGTTCAACCCGATAACTGAATGCGAATAAATGCGAAATAAGTACAATATACCACGATCAGGTTGGGGATAAAACTTTTATAGGTTGCTCTAGCTACAGTAAGTAATTCATTCAAGCTATTAATCAATAGGTTGATCTAGCTATGATAGCATTTACCTCAAACTGTATCTTAAGAAGGAATTTCCTCAATGGCAGCCTCAATGTAACCAAATGGTAGGTTATCGATATATTTATATTTGCCTGTAAAGAGTTCCAGAGTAGCCGTTAATTAACGGCACCACTCGATCGGCTTTCATCCGCCATTTTGAATTGTTAGCATTGCGAGGAAGCAAATGTGCTGTATTATGCTAAATTCATTAACAAAATAAAAAAATAACTACTTGATCAATAGAAGAGGAAAAAATGTATCAGTTACGACGGCATTTTGTCGTAGTAATAGATTTCACGATCTTAGCTTTGATGATTGGCTTCATTTCACAATGTTTTTATTTTTTGAGCGATACACTTTATTTTTTGTCAAATTTTTGTTAAATTTTGAACAACTGAAATACTAACCTCACAAACATATTTGAAATTAAGTGTGAAATTATCACGTAAAATCATAATAATTGTAAACAGGAAGGACCTCCTGAATGTCGTTTCCACAAAAAATACCCCGCTTGAATGGTCCCTTTAACCCTACCCTATCAGCATGCACACTTCACTTTGTCTTAGTTGACCCATACATGGCATCTTACCCGATTTTGGCGGGTTTACCCGATTTCAGGTGGCTTCACCCGCGTCCCCGATCAGGTATTGAAAAAACCCGATTTTCAGAAAACTACCATAAATACCCGTTCGAGAAAGTGTGTTACCCATTACAATAATTGTTAAATGTTACAAATTTCCTAAATAATTCTTTGTATTTTATCAAAGTTTTAACACATCCCCTGCGCTCTTATAGTCGGAATCGACTCCTGCGCAGTATCTCAACAGAAACAGAAACACATGGTCGTCAAAGATACAATCTCGAAAGCATGTTATTTTTCCCAAACCGGTGTTTCAGAAATTAGTTACGTCTTCGTATTCACTCCACTTAAGTAGGTAAATCTTGATAAAATAAATTTACATGCATAACGAAATACAAATATTCAAACACGGTAGACTCAAATAGAACCAAAAACTGGCTACCATAATTCAAAATATTCAATAATATCGCAATAGATCGAAGAATATGCGATGAATTTGTCAACTTTATCTGACAGCAATTATGAAAAGGAAACACCGTTTGAAATTGCAATGGTATTTTCTTGACGACATATATAAATTAAAAATATTATTTCGAGCTGAGTATAACAATTATGTGTGTTTCTCTTCAAGTAATATGTAAATAAATAAATGAATTCATCGCATGTTTGTTATGAAATAAAATATAAAAAACATTCAATGTTTTATTCAGACATTCAATATTTTATCGGTAATATGTTGTCATGAAATTGTTACGACCGCATGTTATGTTGAACATTGCTATTTGACTTCGGCAGTTCGTGGTCCTGTTTTCATGCATCCTTTTGAAAAACGATTTAAACTTACGCTTTTGGGGAGCAAGTTGAGAAACTACAGATACATTTTATGATTATATTATCCAGTTTTGATAAAATTATTTACAAATTCGTCAAAATTTAAGTGCGTGAAACTCGCTAGCAATGTCGATAAACCGCAAGTGGTATTTTTCAAGTGGTATAAGGTAATATTTTTATCTCACTGTTGCGGAAATAGTTACAAACAAGGATTTATTTATAGAATTAGAAATGAGGCTATCTTGAGATTGACTAATAAAAACGATCTTTATTTATTTATTTCATTGTTGATTTTTTTTGTAAGTGGGTCTTCTTTTATGAATTTTATCAGAATACTTGTTACATTTTCAATCAAATTTTATTATGCTTTATTATACAGAATACAGTTTTTCATAAACACATAATCAGATTTTTAGATAACTCTCAATATATCAATTTTAATGTTATGTTCCCAACATGATTTGTAATAATGAATTCATTTGAACACAAAAAATCAAATCTGCTTATGACTTTGGTTTTTTTATTTTTTTATTAAATGCTTAATATTGGCACATTGTACATATAAGGGGTTTATTCACATCAAAAGAAAATAGAGATTTGATATAATAACATCCTTTTATTTATTGGCTCTAAAATTTATGATCTTAGCTTTAATTAGAGAAAAGAATGTGCAAAGTCATCAACAAGTTAGATTTTTTGCGAGTTTTAAATCAAGGACAAATTTATTGCTCCCGTTATAACTCAATATTGACCCCAATTTGTTTTTCCAACAATGACACTGTCTTAACTCGATATGGTTTATTGTTTGATGTTTCAGTGACGGCAGGAGCAGCAGGAAGCATCATGTCCCCCTATCTCAACATCGACCCCTCCTACATCCAACCAGTGAGTTGTCTCCCCTTGTCAACTTATATAGAGGATATTATATGAGTGTCCATGACATACTATGTTTACGACACGAGTGGCTAAATATTAGTATTTCCCGAGCGAGAGCGAGGGATATACTGATATTTACACACGAGTGTCGTAAACATAGTATGTCATCGGCATGAATATAATATTCTGTTTATTATCGTAGTCCTAAAATCAAAGAAAATACGCAAAAACGTCTTCCCAGCATAGACGGACTAGCCGCCGCCGGCCCTTATAGATTGTGATGTCATAGGTGAACCGTGACGTCAAAGCATTGTTTATAACGTGACGTCACAATGAAAAAGTGATATTTTGCCCTAGGGCAACATATGAAAAATATGAACCTCGGTATGACTGCTCTCATAGGTAATAAGCCTTACTATGTATAAATGCAATCTACCGGTAGTAATATTTTGCTCAACTTGCCTGGAGAAGGCCTATGGCGCCCAGTGTCTGTCGTTTAAAAATTCTATGAAACAATATTGATAATGAGAAAAATTAATGATAACCGTCTTTTTGGTCATCTTTGGAAATAAATTGTAAAACAACTGTGCTCCAATTCATATTTGTAAATTGGTCTTTAAAGTTAGAAAAACAACTGTTTCCATAGTTTATTCCTGGAATTCTCTTGTCTTTAGGGCAGTGACTCAGACTTCATATTCCCTGAGGGAGCAAGTCGACAGCGAGGAAGATTGGAGTTGTCCTTCTCACAGATAGGGGGCTCTGTGTTTGCAGGTACAGTAGTTAGCTCATCGTTGTCAATATGTTCATTGTTAACATGGGCATCATTTCACACAATTCACAATAATTTGGCATAATAAGTTCAATCAGCATTGTAAAATTTTTATTTGATGTCATAGTACATTGTGACGTCATTACTTGATGATGCAAATAATTGTTTATGACGTCATGCACTGGCCATTGCAGGATATTGTTCAAAATCTACTCTCCAAACAATATCTGCTAGGAGATATTGCTGGATCCACAAGCAGTTTTGGAAAATAAATCTATTTTGTTTTAAAAAGATGAAAAGTGAAAAACTGAAACAATGATTTTTCAATAATCACTCAAGTCTAAGTAAACCTAGCCTCAATATTATCCGTTTCACTCCTATACTTAGACCGAATAATCACTATTTACACTGCTGTATTTTTCATGATAAACTGATGACTTTATTAATCAGCGTTCATGTACATACATCAAAGGAAGTAATCTTGTATTTCAGGTGGAGCAGTCGGGGGTCTAAATGGGTTATATACAGGATTCCGGGAAACAAGGGCAGCAGAACTAACAGGAGCTGTCAGAAGGACGCAGTGAGTTCATAGTTTACGTTGAAGGTTTATGCAGGTCATGGAAACCTTGAAAAGTCATGGAAAATTAGAATTCAAGATTCTAGACCTTGAAAGGTTTAGAAAATGGCCATACATATATATATGTATGAGGTCATGGAAAAGGAATTTCTTTTTAAATGTCAGCTCTTATGCGATGATTTTCTTTTTATTAATTTTTAGTTCATCTGGCCTGTAAGGCCCGATGAGCTAATGGCATGGCACGGTGTCTGGCGTCCGTCCATCCATCCATCCATCCGTCCGTAAACTTTGTGGAATTTCGACTTAATCTCCATAACCATAAGGCTTAGAAAGCTGAAACTTTTTGTACAGACTCTTTGACTAGTGGGGGTTATAAATTGTAGCTTTGATAGCCCTGTGGTCCCTAGTAAGGGCCACAGGGACCACACCCTAAAAACATATTTTCATCTTCTTCTCTAGAAGCATAAGGCCTAGAAAGCTGAAACTTTTTGTACAGACTCCTTGACTAGTGGGGGTTATAAATTGTAGCTTTGATAGCCCTGTGGTCCCTAGTAAGGGCCACAGGGACCACACCCTAAAAACATATTTTCATCTTCTTCTCTAGAAGCATAAGGCCTAGAAAGCTGAAACTTTTTGTACAGACTCCTTGACTAGTGAGGATGAATCATTGTAGACTTTGTGACCCTGTGGCCCCAACTAAGGGGGGAACCACATTGGCCACACCCTAATCAAAATCAAATGTAAAGCCTGATGAGCTACAGAGCCAATGGCTCTATTTTTTAGCTCAACAATCCTAGAAGGCGGTGTTGACCGTTGTTAGTCATCCCTAAACTGTTCACATTTTCTACTTTTCCTCCAGATCTGCGTCTCCCCCAAAGCTGAAATATATGTAATATGTGAATTTCTTTACAGAATGTTGAATTTCATCACAAAGCAAGGAGCCTCATCTGCACAGACATTGGGGGTGATAGGTGAGTTGATCATCTGTTTTCATATCAGACTCGGATCTTACAAGCCTAAGTTAAATGGAATATCTGTCATGCAGCCATAAGATCTGGATATCTGTTTATGCATTTAAGAGCTTAGAAAATGACTGCCTGACCTAGTAAAGCCTGACAGTTTTGAATTTCACTTTCTTTATACCTTTGATATTAGTTGTTTCAAGCTGTTTGTATCCTAAGTAACAAAAGTTTGGAGTTACTTCCCTTGGTTAACATTCTTAATAAAAATCTGTCAAACTCCTAGTTTCTGAATGGTTAGGTTTGAGTGGTTATTCTATTTAATTTCATATTATACCTACTCTAATTGTTTTCATAAGGGTTGCTTAATTGATTGATTGGTTGCTTTTATTTTGCTCAAAAAGGTCTTGCAAAACACTACTCTTTTCATTCATCAGGCCTATATAAATGGTAAACTAAAATTATTCTCAATATGACTTTAATAGTCAATTTGAGTGTGCAATTGTGTCCTAAAGTACCTCAAAGAAGGGTAAGCCTTCTATGTTCTATGAGTTTTCCAACTTCTTCCAGCTCTATAGCGTATGTTTAGTGTGAGAGAATCTCCTCCATAAGGTCTGAAAGCAACCCACTTACTCTTATATTCATCCAGCCAGTCACAAGGACTCTGACAAAAGCCTTCTGTATCGTGTTCTATGAGTTTTCCTACTTCTTCCAGCTCTGTAGTGTATGTTTAGTGTGAGAGCGTCTCTCCTCCATAAGGTCTGAAAGCAAACCACTTATTTGTATGTTCTGACATAAGCTCAGTTAGCCAGTCACAAGGACCCTGACAAAAGCTCCTGTATCATGTTCTATGAGTTTTCCTACTTCTTCCAGCTCTGTATTGTATGTTTAATGTGAGGGAGTCTCTCCTCCACAAGGTCTGAAAGCAATCCACTAACTCGCATGTTCTGACATATGTTCAGCTAGTCAATCGCAAAAACAAAAGTCTTCTGTGTCAGTAGCAAGGGGCAGGTAACTCCTGTTTTCTATCCTTTTACATGATCGTCTCTGCTACTATCCTAATACATGATCGTCTCCTGCTATGTGGGCTGCTTTCAGACTTTGTGGAGAGAACTCCCATTGATGGAACAAGGTCATATCCTGGTAGCATCAATATATTTTGAAAGTTTGTTCCTCTGAACATATTCCATTTTAATCAGATAATCCTTTGGTATGTTGAGTGAGTGTATCTGCCTCTTCCAGCCCTGATGTACAGTATATTCGGTGTGCTGCTCTCTCAGTGTCGGGGCGAGGACGATGAAATCAACACCGTCACTGCCGGCACCTTGACTGGGCTGCTCTACAAGAGCTCAGGTAATTATCTATGGAATTCATTCTCCAATAACATGAATGACCCAAATAAAGTGATTTTTTTTTGCTTTTCTAGTATTGTTCCAGTAAAGATCAAAGGCGCCGCCAACCCTTTATTCCGCA
The DNA here is from genome assembly GCA_916613615.1 of Steromphala cineraria. Classification (NCBI taxonomy): domain Eukaryota; kingdom Metazoa; phylum Mollusca; class Gastropoda; order Trochida; family Trochidae; genus Steromphala; species Steromphala cineraria. Next base: position 14,285,701 of record OU744721.1, read on the forward strand.
ATAAAGTATAGTTTTTGAATGACGTTACGAAACAATGGCCCATGACGTCAATAACAATCGGCTATGACATCACTAGGTATGGCCCTGTTCAAAGATTTTCAATTTGCGACGGGCATGATTTACAAAATATGTTTATATTTTGAGTAGAAATAACATAAAGGGGTAAAAATCGACATACAAGAAAAGTAATAGAGTAGCCCTAACCATCATGCTTTAACTATAATACTTCAGGGCAAAAGTATACTTTATTGCAAAACACATGATGGTTTGGGCAACTTTATTTCTTAATTCGATTACCGGTATCTTTGTATGGACACCAACTTGTTCCTTTCTGTCATTTATGAGAAATGAAAATGTTGGCTGACATCATACAAGGAACTTGTATCTAGAAAACATAGCTTGTAGTATGTATGATTAATATGACAATATTACTTTTGTTCACTTTCATCTCAAATATGACAATGTTTCTTTTCTTCGCTGTGGTCACAATTTGACAATTTAACTTTTGTTAACTATGAAACCAAATATGACAATGTAACTTATCTTCACTATGGTCCCAAATGTTACTTTTGTTCACTATGATCCAAATAATGTTACTTTGTTCACTATGTTCCCAAATGTGTTACTTTTGTTCACTATGTTCCCAAATGTGTTACTTTTGTTCACTATGTTCCCAAATGTGTTACTTTTGTTCTGACATTTGACTGTTTGATTCCAGCGGGTTGGAAGAAATGTGTTCGAGGGGGTGGAATCGGACTTACCCTCTCCATGGCCTACGTCTTGTTCAACCAAAGTGACAAGATCAAGCGGAGGATGAATATGGATTGAACAGTTGATGGAATGTGATGTGTGAATGTGTTTTAGTGAGAAAAAGAGAAGACTTTTGATGACACTTTTACCATGGAACGAGTGTTTAAGAAGTTTACAATGGATCATGTGTTCACTCTACTTTGGATCCATGGATAACTTATCCAAGAACATATGAAGAAAAAGTGTCCCAAACTATCAGTAAATTGAACAAGGTGTTATCGTCGCATCTTTTTCTATTATTGTCACAAATGGAAGGGTAAAACCTTTTTTCTATTACTAGAAAAAAAATTGAAGTTTAGTCATGAATTGAGTAACAACTGGTTTCTAGTGACAAGTTTTGCCATGCAAAATGTTTATTAAATGCAACTTATACTGAGATGTTTTATTTTACTTATGAATATGGTAGTTTTTGGTAACACTACCCTGACAAATTCTGTTAGTTTTTTAAGCGTAACTGTTGCCTGTATTCACTTTGATGAAAGATTTTCTCAAAGAAAGCTAAATTTGTTATTTCACGGCTAAATAGCGTTGAAAATACTGTATAGAGTATATCTGTATTGTTTGTGTTAATGATAATTTTAGTACAAAAGAAATATGTCTTCAATGTCCAAAACAAATATATGTCTAAATATACAAATAAAACTGTACATAGTAACATACTGTTTCTTGTTATTTGGAGCAAATAAAACGACTTTCAGTGTGAAATTTAAGTGATATGCTCTCTAAAGATTAATCAAAGCATGGTCATTATCGGGATATTTGTTTACCCTCCCTCAAACATGAAAATAGAGTTAGCAGAGTACAATGTAGTTGTCATACTTTGGTGTTTACACAACTAAATGTCACATCCTGTCCTCATTGAAATTTTATCGAAAAGGTGGCGAGAAAATGATTTGATTGGCTATATCCAAAGTCGGGCCGCACGAGCGAATCTAGCTTCTGAGCCCAGGGTACAGATTAGTGGAGTTAGCGTAACGTTCGCACCCTGAGACAGGATGTAAATGTCAAGACTTTTGACCCGAGCTTGCCTGAAAGACCCAATGGTTACATGGCACTGCGTGGCATTTAGATAAATTGTGCATTATCGACTTCTTCCCAGAACCCCTAACTCAAAATTTCTGAAACTTGTGTACTGACTATTGAGGTTTATAAATTATGATTTTGGTGACCCTGTGTCAGGCCACAGAGCCATGCCTTTCATCTTCTTTTCCAGAAACCAAAGTCGTAGACATGGATGAACTGTTTGAAAGTTCAAGGTAAACTGTTGTTAAATGCTATTTACCAGCCCAGGTAAAACTTACGGCTACATTTACAAATTGATGATGAGCTCGTGAACACAGAAATGATTAAATTCATTTCCTAAATCGACACCATCAGAATTAGCAACTGATGCATTTTCTTGATTAAAGACAAGCAAACGTTGGGGATTTTACATTGTTTATTAAAAGTTTTTTTCTGGTTATATAAATCAGGTTTTTTCACATGCTGTAAACAAAAAATGTTGACTGTAAAATAAATGACAAAAGTCTTTAACAATCGTTCAAAAGAAATAGAACTAGCAGTGCGTCTATATTAAATAGGGATTAAAAGTCATCACAAAAAATACATTATTGCAACAGGAACAATAAGCAGATTGTTAAAAATTTATAAATTCATAAGTATTTTAGACAGCATAACATTTTTATGAACAGCGAAACATTCTTATGAAGGCCACCAACGTTTCAGTAATATATGAGCAAATTGGTTAAATAATTTGGATGATCAAAACCTTTAATAAATGTTTTAACAAATCTTTGTAGTGAAGAACAATAATTTATGAACTAATCCCTTGTATAATGGAACAACATGAACTTTAAAACCAACTTCAAGAATTGCATACACAGATGAAATAGGAGGCCCATTCCTATAATTTGTAGGTAGATAAATTAAAAAACCATCATCCATACACAAGATAGATACTCAACTTACAAGTGCATATATAGTGTACCCATGTCTGCATATAATATCAACAAAGACCCATTCCCATATTTGGAATAAATTCAATTCATGTCAATGGCACTTGTACAACAGTTCACAATAGAAGTTGAAAACACAACCAAGAGTTACCTCCCTTGTGCTTCAATGCATTTTTGGTTCACTATTTTGATTTTTCATCAAAGGTATAAGCATGCATTTCCTGTTTAATAATATTTCATAATTCACCAATAAATGTATTTGAATGCATGCTTAACTTTGCTATCACAATTTGCACATAATGTGTATCACCATCTAAGCATTTCTCTTAGTGAACTTTATAAAAATCTGACAGTCACCATTTGTCACAGATAGGAACTGATTTTTTTTTTTTATTCTGGCAAATGCAAAAGAGAATACTCAATGTGGCTATGTTTTATGCAAGTTATAAGCAAATAGGTTCAAGGATTCAACATTGTTAAATTTTAATTTAAGTTTACCAAGTACATAACTTGCAAATTCGTTACACCTACTGACTTATGGTCCATATCCATAGTAACGCTTCAAAGGTGTAAAAAAGGAATGGACTTTGTCAACAGTAATTCAGTGCAATGGATGTTCATGTGCACATGAATTTGATGTGTAGGTAAATATACTGGACAAAAATAATTAAGGATATTTTGAATTAATATTGATAGAATCATTCATTAATTGGATCAAATATCAATCACTTAATATCGCTAATTTTTTTTGTCAAGTAGATGCTGGTGCATATACATTGACGTAAGTGATTCTTCTTTTAGAGGCATTTTACAATTCCATTAGAACAATCATCATAAGGATCAAGGGGTACGGGCCCAACTTAATCGACACACTACCCCCCAAAATTTCTTTTAATTTGAAAAAATTGTTGTTGATAAAATGGGTCAACCCAATGAACGAATCCCATGTTTAAATATTTGAACCCCCTTCCTTGATCCACAACAGCGACAATTTCTTAACATGATCTTATTCTTGCATGTAAATAAAATAAATTGTCATAACATCGCCATCATCTAAGATTCTTCTCCATGATAGAAAGACTTCCATTTCCTCTATCTGATATCCTGCTTCTTGTGTCGGAAATACACGTACCGAGTCAACATCGACACAACACATGGCATCTGTTTCATTTTGTCCGTGAACTCTCGGTCAGTGCACGAGGCAAACTCATACGCAACGATCCTGTTGACGTGAGTGAGCATGTGCAGAAGCTCCATCTTCATCCCGTAGTTCTCCAACACGATACACAACGCCTGGATGAACCACGAACCGTCCTGGTTGTTTCTCCATGAGTAGTAACCTGGAGACAAGATAGATTTGTGTTAGAAATAGTTGATAAATGTTGACTTGACGTTCTTAATCATAAAATATAACAAGTAAATGAACCACGAACCGCCCTGGGCCTCCTTTCACAAAGCAACCTTTACTAAGGTTGACCTGAAGTCCCATTCTTTAACATTGCACTTAGGCTACCTTAAGGATTTACGATCACCTTAGGTCTTTGTGAAAGGGGACCCTGGTAGATATGGATAGATATGGGTTAGTAATAGATAAGTATTGACTCGAGGTTCTCAATAATATAAAATATAAAGTGGATAAACAACAAGACAAAAGTCCCATACCCCTGTTGTAATTTCTCCACCATAAATACAGTGACAAAATCAAACACATATATTCAGTCATGTGAAAGAATGATAACTATCAATGGGAGTGTAAGTTTAAACGAAAGAGTAACTGATGTCTAGAAGTCATAGATTCTAAAATTTAAAGAAATAAAACAAAGTCAAGGCATTTTGATTATTTCTGGTCAAACTTTGAAAATTTTATGGCCACCTATAATTTAAATCCCTTAAAAGCACATAAGTGGGATATGAAAATCTAACATTTGGTAAATGAAGTCAAATAGTTTTCAAGTTATGCTTCAGAGACTGTCCATAGTCAGAAATTCGGCAGTTCAAAAACTTTTGGTACCCTAGAACAGTAACCCCCAAAAGGCACATACCATACCAAATTTGAAGTTCTTAAATCAAATTGTTTTCAAGTTATACTATGGAAACAATTTTGGACGCACATACAAGAGGAACATTATATACCCCGACTGCATTGTAGTGGGGGTATAACAAACTTTCCTGGTTGTTCCTCCATGAATAGTACACTGGGACAAGATAGATATGGGAAAGAAACAGACGATATGTAGTGACTTATGTCTGATTTAAATTGACCATGATCCGAACTCTATCCAGCTAGACTCCCCTCTGCACAATAGTCTGACAGCACCCAAGCTTGTTGCGTGGTTTAACACCAGTTTAAAAGTGATGTCATCTCATTGTCACATAAAAAGCCATAAGCGGTGATCATGCCCTGGCTACTGATACCGCAAGCTTGTGCCGGACTCCTTGCAACTTGCGAGATGTGCTTACATCAGAACATGCAACTAGCTTGGGTGCTCTCAGACCTTGGGTTGAGGAAAGCGAGGAAAGCCCAGACTGGTATTGACTTGAGGTTCTCATGCAATCATTAAATGTGGGCTGTTGACTGCCATCTTTCGATCTCAAAACCAATAAACAGAAAGATGACAAAGCTTAATTGGCTGCTGTCAGGGAATCTGAAGTAAGGTCACGATCAATAGACGATACTTAACAACCTTACATTTAATGATAGCGATATCTACATCGTTATGTCACAACCAGTCACTATTGTGATGTCATGTACAGTGGTGTTACAGTGGTGAAATATTGCAGTATCTTACACAGGAAAGTAATTAAAATGAACATAGAAAAATCGATTAAAAATATATATATATGTATATAAATCAAAAGTGTAAGGTAAGTTAATTTTTTTAGCTCATCAGGACTGAAAGTCCAGATGGGCTTATGGCATGGCCCGTCGTCCGGCGTCCGTCCGTCGTCCGTCCGTCCGTCGTCTGTCCGTAAACTTTTGACACTTTCGACTTCTTCTCATGAACCATACACATTAGAGAGCTGAAATGTTGTGTACAAGTACCTTAGCATATGGAGATTCTAATTTGTAACTTTGGTGACCCTGTGAACCCAAATAGGGTCACAGGGGTCACAACCTTAAATACCTATTTTCATCTTCTTCTCCAGTTCTAAAAGGAGTAGAGAGTTAAAAATGATATGTGCAGACTCCTTGGACAATGGAGATTCTAATTTGTAACTTTGGTGACCCTGTGACCCCAAATAGGGTCACAGGGGTCACAACCTTAAAAACCTATTTTCATCTTCTTCTCCAGTACTAAAAGGACTATAGAGTTGAAAATGATATGTGCAGACTCCTTGGCCAATGGAGATTCTAATTTGTAACTTTGGTGACCCTGTGACCCCAAATAGGGTCACAGGGGTCCCAACCTTAAAAACCTATTTTCATCTTCTTCTCCAGTACTAAAAGGACTATAGAGTTGAAAATGATATGTGCAGACTCCTTGGCCAATCGGGATTCTTAATTGTAGATTTCGTGACCCCATGACCCCAAATAGGGTCACAGGGGTCACAACTTTAAAAACCTATTTTCATCTTCTTCTCCAGTTCCAGAAGGACTAGAGAGTTAAAAATGATATGTGCAGACTCCTTGGCCAATGGGGATTCTAATTTGTAACTTTGGTGACCCTGTGATCCCAAATGGGGTCACAGGGGTCACAACCTTAAATACCTATTTTCATCTTCTTCTCCAGTTCTAAAAGGAGTAGAGAGTTAAAAATTATATGTGCAGACTCCTTGGACAGTGGAGATTCTAATTTGTAACTTTGGTGACCCTGTGACCCCAAATAGGGTCACAGGGGTCACAACCTTTCAAACTTATTTTCATCTTCTTCTCCAGTTCTAAAAGGACTAGAGAGTTAAAAACGATATGTGCAGACTCCTTGGCCAATGGGGATTCTAAATTGTAGATTTCGTGACCCCATGACCCCAAATAGGGTCACAGGGGTCACAACCTTAAAAACCTATTTTCATCTTCTTCTCCAGTTCTAAAAGGACTAGAGAGTTGAAAGTGACATGTGCAGACTCCTTGGACATTGGGGATTCTAATTTGTAACTTTGGTGAACCTGTGACCCCAAATAGGGTCACAGGGGTCACAACCTTAAAAACCTATTTTCATCTTCTTCTCCAGTTCTAATAGGACTAGAGAGTTGAAAATGATATGTGCAGACTCCTTGGCCAATGGGGATTCTAATTTGTAACTTTGGTGACCCTGTGATCCCAAATAGGGTCACAGGGGTCACAACCTTAAATACCTATTTTCATCTTCTTCTCCAGTTCTAAAAGGAGTAGAGAGTTAAAAATGATATGTGCAGACTCCTTGGCCAATCGGGATTCTTAATTGTAGATTTCGTGGCCCCATTACCCCAAATAGGGTCACAGGGGTCACAACCTTAAAAACCAATTCTCATCTTCTTCTCCAGTTCCAAAAGGTCTAGAGAGTTAATATTGATATGTGCAGACTCCTTGGACAATGGGGATTCTAATTTGTAACTTTGTTGACCCTGTGACCCCAAATAGGGTCACAGGGGTCACAACCTTAAAAAACTATTTTCATCTTCTTCTCAAGTTCCAAAAGGTCTAGAGAGCTGAAATTATATGTGCAGACTCCTTGGCCAATGGGGATTCTAAATTGTAGATTTCGTGACCCCATGACCCCAAATAGGGTCACCGGGGTCACAACCTTAAAAACTTATTTTCATCATCATCTTTAGCTCCTAAAGGTCTATTGAGCTGAAAGACTGCATGTAGACTCCTTGGCCAATTGGGATTCTAAACTGTAGGTTTTGTGACCCCATGACCCCAAATAGGGTCACAGGGGTCACAATCTTAAAAACCTATTTTTCTGCATTAGATGACAGTCTATGGCAAATTTATTTCTCCTTGGATATTTTAGTGTGGACTTCTTTCACTGTCTGATATTGGCGATCTAGAAAGTGTTGAATAATAATACATTAAATTTTGTTTTGTAATTTTTTTATAGTTTTTTTGCAATAGGTAACATCAGTTTCATTTTTAGCTCATCTTGCCTGTATAAAGCAAACTTGATATAATGCCTGATGAGCTACAGAGCCAATGGCTCTATTTTTTACCAAAATGAATGACTTAAAGGCAATTCATGATATATGATATCTAACAATAAGAATATAAAATTTAATTCTATTTAAGAAGTCTCATAAACCAATCACGAACGATTGCGGTAATACAATAATACACTTTGAGGAATTACTTCTACAAAAATGAGATTATGAATTTGTCGGGATAGCATTAACAAGATTGAAACTGTTTAGTGCAACATGGAAATAAGCCATTTAAACATCTTGTCACTAATGCAAGGTCTGACTCGATGGGGGCAGTTTATTATGTAGACAGTCTTTTATTGCCACAACTGGTCCACCAAATCAATAATCGGGAATTTACGTGGCCATAAAAGCTGGTCAGGATTATTATGTAAGTACCAAGGTTGGAGTTTCCTGTAATGTGATTGACCGTCTGCTTTCTGACAGAACCAAGTCAAGAAAGTTCTTTTGGATCTGTTTCTTAATATACTAATGCACTCTCTGAGATTCAGAGATTCAATTGGAATTACAATTTTGAAGGCTTGGTTACGTGGAAGCAGCTATTAATAAATTATAAATAAATTTGTATAAATAAAAACGTGTAAAAGTAGTTGAGTAACAGTCTCATTAAAATAGGATCAAACATGATGTTTGACCTAGGTTAATTTTTTTAACTGAGTGCTTCAAAAGACTCATATCAAGTGAACTTTCACCTTTAATAAATGAAAATGATCATAAGCCTATTAAAATATCTTGACATCGATTTTATGGTCTTGTGAGTGGAGTGAATGATTCCTTTACATGACTTCATTGGGCAGTACTCGGGTCAGAAACAGTTACAAGATCACCAAAGATCACTCGACTTGACCCCTATGGAGCAGTAGCTAGATCAAAATCAAAGAGTTTTAAAAGTGTCCTTGAGTTAAAGATCACCAAAGATCAATTGACCTGATCCCTATGGAGCAGTAGCTAGATCAAAATCTAAGAGTTTTAAAAGTGTCCTTGAGTTAAAGATCACCAAAGATCAATTGACCTGATCCCTATGGAGCAGTAGCTAGATCAAAATCTAAGAGTTTTAAAAGTGTCCTTGAGTTAAAGATCACCAAAGATCAATTGACCTGATCCCTATGGAGCAGTAGCTAGATCAAAATCTAAGAGTTTTAAAAGTGTCCTTGAGTTAAAGATCACCAAAGATCAATTGACCTGATCCCTATGGAGCAGTAGCTAGATCAAAATCTAAGAGTTTTAAAAGTGTCCTTGAGTTAAAGATCACCAAAGATCAATTGACCTGATCCCTATGGAGCAGTAGCTAGATCAAAATCAAAGAGTGCTGAATGGGCAGTAGCACATTTTTAAACATTTTACGTTTTTAATTTTTAGCTCATCAGGACTGAAAGTCCAGATGGGCTTATGGCATGGCCCGTCGTCCGGCGTCCGTCCGTCCGTAAACTTTGACACTTTCGACTTCTTCTCATGAACCATACACATTAGAGAGCTGAAATTTTGTGTACAAGTACCTTAGCATATGGAGATTCTAATTTGTAACTTTGGTGACCCTGTGACCCCAAATAGGGTCACAGGGGTCACAACCTTAAAAACCTATTTTCATCTTCTTCTCCAGTTCTAAAAGGACTAGAGAGTTAAAAGTGATATGTGCAGACTCTTTGGACAATGGGGATTCTAATTTGTAACTTTGGTGAACCTGTGACCCCAAATAGGGTCACAGGGGTCACAACCTTAAAAACCTATTTTCATCTTTTTCTCCAGTTCTAAAAGAACTAGAGAGTTGAAAGTGATATGTGCAGACTCCTTGGACAATGGGGATTCTAATTTGTAACTTTGTTGACCCTGTGACCCCAAATAGGGTCACAGGGGTCACAACCTTAAAAAACTATTTTCATCTTCTTCTCCAGTACTAAAATGACTATAGAGTTGAAAAGGATATGTGCAGACTCCTTGGCCAATCGGGATTCTTAATTGTAGATTCGTGACCCCATGACCCCAAATAGGGTCACAGGGGTCACAACCTTAAAAACCTATTTTCATCTTCTTCTCCAGTTCCAAAAGGTCTAGAGAGATGAAATTATATGTGCAGACTCCTTGGCCAAATGGGATTCTAAATTGTAGATTTCGTGACCCCATGACCCCAAATAGGGTCACAGGGGTCACAACCTTAAAAACCTATTTTTCTCCATTAGATGACAGTCTATGACAAATTTATTTCTCCTTGGATATTTTAGTGTGGACTTCTTTCACTGTCTGATACTGGCGATCTAGAAAGTGTTGAATAATAATACATTTGTTTTGTAATTTTTTTATAGGTTTTCTTGTAATAGGTAACATCAGTTTCATTTTTAGCTCATCTTGCCTGTATAAAGCAAACTTGATATGATGCCTGATGAGCTACAGAGCCAATGGCTCTATTTTTCACTGATAATTGTATAATAATGCTAAATACATTATTTTGACAGTGTCAAAAATCTCATTACACAAACCAATCATCCATAGTCAGAGAACAAATTATAAAGATTCACATAATGTCCTTAAGAAATAAGAATTGCATGGCTGAACTTTACATTATATATTTGATATATTACTGCTTCATTTAGTTTAAATATGTTGTCTTTCAATATTGGAACCATATATTTTTACTTTCTGACGTCACCCTATATTCCCCCTAAAACGTGCTACTATTATTGAGTGAAAGATCATGTGACTTGGATTCATATGAAGCACTGTACTCAGATCAGAGTCGAAGATTGGTTAAACTGTCTTGGAAGATCGTATTTTAATGAGATTTCAAAACATTTTACCTGGCACAGTAGAGTAGGCAAACAGGAAGTCAGCCTCGATTGGAATCTTGCGTATACTGACGGTGCTTGAAGCATCAACCTCATCATCATCGCGTGATGAGAGGCTCGAGTCGGATACGTTAACCCCGTAGTCCATCTTTGTTCCTCTACATGCCTGAAACAAGGAAAGATCTCAAACTTTCATATGATTGTTGGTGAAATCTCCCCAGGGAGTGTTCTGTACTCGTTGACCAGGGGTAATATGTCACTTTAAAGCGCATTGAGCATGCAATGTGCATGGATATATGTGCTATATAAATGGACTTTTTATTATTATTATCATTAAATACAGGGATATAATGGTGAAAATTAACTATCAGGTAGGTTATCAGTCACTTTTTAAAAATGATATTGGACTGCATTATCGGTCATTTAAAACAATGCTCTGACATGATGACACGCTCATGATGTCATGTTGTTGCTTGGTCAAAGGATATCTCTGAAACCCACTCAACAAAACTGCATATTGAATTTCACTCCTAAATACAATAACTAAAAAACAAAAAATAGAAAATTGGATTTCTTGGCAAATATCATGTGTTCAAATACCCGGGGTAATATGAGGCAGAAAGTGAGTAAATGGTAAAAATGTAAATAAAGGCTATTCAGAACTAGATTAGTATTTGTGGGAAACTGCAAAAGCAGAGTAGCCCTGAAATTGAGGTTTGTGCATTTCACTGTTCTGCCATTCTAAAAAACCTCAGTAAATTGGTCAATATGGAACAAAAGAGAGTTGTCACCTTGAACTTTTATCTGAGATGTGGAGGTGTCAAATAATTCCATGACCTTGCTGTGACCTTGACATTTCATTGGTTTTAGCAGAAACCTTTAAAAAGATTTTACTTCTCCACAGATCTATGATATATAGCAAAGAAGAGCTTCATAGCACATAACATTTCAAAGATATCTTACTTACAAGGATTTTATCAGTGATTTTACAACTTGACCTTGACCTTTGACTTTGAATGGGAAAAGTTGTAGCCAATGAAACATGTACTATGGTGGTAGATGCGGAAACTGCACAAAAACTGACAGAGCCCTGACTACGGAATACTGATAAAGATTGCTTGTCGATAACCCTGAGAGATAAAGACAAACATCATCAAAACCCAACATTAATAAAATCAACTGCAACTCTGTCACTTAATTTAAGTTTTCAATTCTTTCATTGCTGTCAAACTTAATTCAGTTCAGTGCAAGTAGTTCGATCATCTCAAATAGAACTCATCAACTGACGATCCTGTGTAATTATTGTAGGAATACAATTACTTAATCTGATTGTAGACGCTAATTGCTGTAAATTGCCAGTGAGGCCAATTAAAGAAGGCAGCAACAATTACCAAGTTGAATTTTGAATACAATGGACATATTTGTACTTTGAATCCAGATTCAAACTGCAATATAATGTTAACCTAAAGATATTTAACATTAAATGATTTCACATCACATTGCTGAGGATGCCAAGATGAGAATAATAATGCTTAGTTCAATGAACATCAATTGCTTAATTGCACCAAAATGTATGTCCCTTTGAATTACCCAATCATGACATCCCTAAAAGCAGCAAAGATTTCACAAAGGCAAACGTTACAAGTGATTCATTTTAAAATTTCCTGAATAATTCAATTTCTAACAAATCATTATTGTTTGTCTGAATTTGAAGTAAATAATCAATTCCTCTAGAATTTACAATGAGATAATGAGAAAACTTCTGTCAAAATGCCAAGACTGTAAAATGAGAAATTGTTAAACTGAAACTGTTAGCGTTTCTTATGCCGACACTTAATATCTCCATTATCTAGCGCCTGATTGAATTCAAGCACCAGGGAATAGAATTGTGTCGTGCTGTAGCTCATTGGCTGACAATGTAAATAGGTTCGGTGATTGGGAAATGGAGAGAGACATTGTCAAACCAATAATAAAATTAAAGAAGAATGTATCAGCTTGAATACAGATAATTTGTCAACAGAAATGTTTAGTCACAATTTTTCAATGTTTGCTACAAAGAGTTAACAAATTACGCAATGACAGTCAACCTGCCTTTTTGCATGCAATGATGCGTGTGTCAAAGTTTGAACATGTAAAAAGATTGATCAATTGCATGCATACAACACATTAAGTTTTAGTTTCTGGCAAGTGCCACTTTAAAACCCTGGCCATTTAAGTTTGAAAAAATTCTTAAAGTCCTGAAGACAGCCCTTGACAAACATGATCCTCACTTGTGACTTAGTTTGTCAATTGATCATTTTTGTTTGAGCCGAAAAATAAAAATTCCAAGTTTTTACTACATGTATCATGATTCAATTTTTCATTCACTTACTAATTCTTCACATTATTTCATATCTTTCAACAACAAATTTATATTTCATCTCTTTTGGGATTTGATCTCAGTTGCAACAAGCCAAACAACGTCTTCCTTCCATCAGACACATTTTACTATTGGCTCCAAAAATATTATGATTCCATAGTCCTCCGTCTCCCAAGTGGTCATCAACAGTCAATGCTTGTCATGAACAGAGGTTACACTCCATACTCTATCAGCTCTCTTGGCTTTAGGTATTGGCTTGCCGAGGATATTTTACTTTTATCATATATCTATCCAGAATATTTGGTGTTTTGCATGTGTGATAGAGGCAAGGACACAGCATCCATATTGCCGCCCGGTCTGCAAATCCATTTCGGCCATATCAGACCGGTCCGCAAATCCATATCAATATCAGCCTAGGGGACTTTTGGTTAGAGTTATCTCCCTTTGCAGAGTAATGACATTGACAGTGAATTGTACATATACTTCGCCAAAAACGATGTTGTTGACGCTTATAACAGTAAATATTCTTTAGATACATCAAATGATAATTATTCTAGTAAATCAAATTAGTGGAGAAGCTCAAATTTAACTCATAATAAAGCATGATTGTTTTGTTGTACATGTAACTATACATTTCCAGTTTCATAACCTTTATCCATATTTTTTCTTAAGAATTTTTTTTTACAAGAGAAAAAGTTTGATGTATGATAAAATGGTTAAAAAATTACTTTTCTCATTTCATACCCCATATCAGCCCTCTGGCCTGCGGCCCTCAGGCTAATATGGGGGTCTCGAGGTGATATGAGGTATGATATGAAAAATGATAGATATTATTATTATTAATATTTTATATCAGAAGACACAAGGGTGAGATTCTATTTATCATCCAAAATCAATTTTCATTACATTTGCATGAAAAATGTACATCTTTAAACACTGCATAGCCCGAAAACTCCTAAACCAGAGACGTCATAGCATTGTGACGTCATTGTGTTTGACATAGCATTGTGACGTCATTACTGATGATGTAAAAGGTTTGTGATGTCATTCATTTTCTGTTATTTTTTGTTAAAAATCTAAAAATCTTCTGTGGAATACAGTTTTGGATGATAAAATGGTGTTCACTCATGTTTTTGTTGTTCATGCCCAAATCACAATTTTTTTTTTATGAGCAATTTTTTTTCATGACTGAAGTACTTGTTATCTTTTTATTTTCGGAAACTAAATATGATAATTATTGACTGGTGAATTTAGTCAACATCTGAGTTTAAAGACTCAAGGGGAGGAATATTGACCTTGAACTTTGTCCTAAGTCAATATTGTTTTCACAGGTCAATTAAAATAACTACCGACCTTATCACAAATCAATAATTGTTTAATGGCATATGCCAAGCATGAATTGATTCAGTTGATAAAAGTTTTATACGACTGCTATCATTACAACTGACCTGTAGAAAGAATAGTTTAGGTTTGCCAACCAGTGATGGACACTTATCCCCCTTGAACGGCATGACAAGGACTTCGAGGGACACCCATCCATCAATTCCATACACGCGACCTTCGATCCCATGACTCAGGATTGCACACCCAAAACAGTCAGCGTCAGAGTGGTCGTAGGATGCAGCTGGAACACAACATGTTATGAAATGATCATTTCTCTGTTTCGATCTTAATCCATTCCTCCCTAAGAAACCAGTGACGAATGCGTTATTATACCAAGCTGATACTTAGTAACAGAAAATCATCCTGAATTCAATGATAGATTTCTCAAAATGACTCTTAAATTGTAGTCTCCAGATTTTCTAATCGCATATTCTCATCACGATATTTCTTAAAAATAAGGGGGGGGAGGGGGGGGGGAAGGGGACAAGCGTCTCCCTAGTTTTGACAATATTTCTTAGAAAAAAAACACAGCAAAAACCCATCTGGTCTTTCTTGTGGAAAAAACTTGTCATCTGGTCTAACTTGTAGAAGAATTGTATAAATTTACAAATTACAGACATAAAGGAACCTATCAAGTGAATGTCTGGAACCTTTTCAAAAGGAAAAATAAGGGAAAACAGTATTAGATGTCATTTGTTTCATTCTATAAATGGTACTCTTCAACAATAATAAACCCATCATGCAAACCCTGATGACCTACAGAATCAATAGCTATATTTTAGGCCAAATAAGCCCAAAAAACGTCTTTATTAATTTGTTTGATGCCATATTTGGGAAAAATGTAACTTTATTCAGATGAGCTGTCCACATCAATATGTAACAGGTGGTGATGATCAATCACTGGAACTACAAAAATAGTCCTCAAAACTTTCCTTATGTATCTTTAGTTTTTATAAAAGTCTAATCTTCTTTGATCATAATTGCATTTCTTTTGATGAGCAGATAAAATCAAATGTGCGTTAATTTTGCATCTGGAAATTCACAAAAACAAGCCGAATCCAATCACTTCAAGATTACAAACACGCATCAAAGAAATAAAAAATTTATAAATTCACAGATAAGATCCTTTGGTAAGAGATCAAATTTGATTACAACAATGGGTATATCTGATAGCTTGGCTTACTTCTCCTAATGGGAGGAAAAAATATTTGAGCAGGTGTTATAGAAATTTAAACATATTGTTCAACCATAGACATATGATTAAATGATTGATTTTATCTTGATATTTGGCTCATTAAGGATTACTATTCAGTTCAAATCAAGATTATATATTCAAATGCTTGACATGTTATCAAGTTAATGAAAATATCAACATAGATTGGTAAATGAACACTAAAAAGATTATAAACATATTTTGAAAAAAAGAAAATAGAAATAAACCGTTATAAATTTGTAAAACTTAAATGATAATTATTTTTCATTAAGAACCGCCCAAAATATCCAGATCATTTGAATATGATACAATCTACCCTTAAACAAAATGTATCAAAATAATTAATTTGAAAAAAGGAAATCGTTATTTTCACTTTCATATACCAAGAAACTGTTTTTTCTTGGACGGAAAAAAATGCAAAAATATCTCTGTAAACCCTTCAAAATTCATTCAAGAAAACACAATTTTTAATTTTAACCGTAACATTGGTAGTACATCAAATAATTTGAATGCAATACATGTCAAATAAAATACATTCAAATATATCACACTTGTTACTCTATATAGTCAAAAGTTTATTATGACCCTGCAATGCCTCTCATATCCATTCACCTACTTCGCTGGATGATAGCGTCTAATTGACAAACAAGGTAAGATTTAATCCAATATGGCTTAATCTCTATAGTGAAGGAGTTTGCTGGGCTTCTGACTAAGTAAATTACCCATAATGCTCGTCCTTGGCTTAAGATCCTAAGACATCTTGTTATGGATGCCATATATCATATGAGTGAAGTTCCAAAAGTAGATCTTTAATCTACTCTAGGTTGGATGGAAATAAACCCTTATCTATTTCCATAGAAACAGATTTTGGCTACAGTGATTAGCGTCTGGACGTCCAGGGTCAGATGCTTTTCTTTTATGTTTATGAATACAGACAATTTATGACACAAAATTCTATGGATAACCGTCTTAATGCAAAAAATCCATGAGATTTTTTACGATCGTCGTAAACATTTATTAATTTCTATTAAAGAAGACAGACATTGTCAGTAGAACTCATGAAACTATAATGTCACCAAATTAATAACATAATTTGGATTGGTTTCAATACAAATTTAAGTAACTCAGACCTTTGATTTCAGAGAAGTATAAATGCAGTAGTAGTAGTAGATATAAACTATTCTGGCTCTGTTACAGTATTGTGAAATTTTACTCGAACAACCACATTTCACAAGAGCAAAGAAGCTCTAATGGAATCATTAGTAGAACTCATGAAACTATAATGTCACCAAATTAATAATATAATTTGGATTGGTTTCAATTCAAATTTAAGTAACTCAGACTTTTGATTTCAGAGAAGTATAAATAGTAGTAGGTATAAATGTATAAACAATTTTGGCTCTGTTGCAGTATTGTAAAATTTTACTCAAACAACCACATTTCACACCGGGGACGAAGCTCAGTGGTATCGGGGTTCGATTCCCGGTCGCGTCATACCAAAAGACGTTAAAAGGTGGGAGTTGTTGCTGTCTTGCTTGACACTCAGCATTGTGAAGGCAGAACAACGCATTAACTGGCGCTGCACTGTGGCTGCCGGGTGCCATGAGCACAAAACAAATTTCCGATGTACTTGTACTTAGGACAATAAAGTGTTGTTATAATTATTATTATTATTATTCACAAGAGCAAAGAAGCTCTAAATGGAGTCATTAGTGCCATGCCCTGTTAAAGCTCAAGCTATGATATCACCAATGTCCTTTCTCTTCTTTGTGATAGCAATCAAACCTAGCTGTTGATAAATATTAAAATATTCAATATTCATAAACATTTTCAAATAAGGCTATGTCCAGAGCCTGAGAAAATGAAAGTATATATATATTTTTGGTTATTAAAATGTCTGATTGTTATCACAAAGGAGACAAAGGAAATGGATGATATCACAGCTTGAGCTACATGATATCTTGACATGATAAAAGATCGGAAAAAAAAAAAAATTTGGTGTAACAATCAGGCCAATTAATAACCAAAACCATAAATCTTCAAATTGAGCCACGATAAGACCGAAGTCTAACAGGACCATACCCAAGGGGGACGTATATAAATCTTGTCAGGTCTGTCTACCGCTAAACTACTTACTCATAACGTCTCCACTAGTGCTGACAGTGGGAGATGGGAGACCAATAAAGATAATACAAACAATGCAACGGAATAATCACCAGCGTCCCTCGGGAACCGTTTACAGATGTTAGTCCTCAAGATACTCTTGAATGAATTGAAGCCAGTTTTTTCCTGGCTCTTTTCACGAGGCAACAGACAGAGAGGTGCATTATGTTACACGGTAACACTCATGAATAATTCAACAAGAATAATTTGACTGCCTGTCTGAAACTGTAGATATCTTGTTGTAAACCCTGAGACAAACTCATTACTAGCTTCATATGTTTCGTAATATCTTTTGGGAGCGGGAATTCTTGATTGGAAATTACCTGTTGTTATCCAGTGATTTTCACAATAAAGTAGTTGTAATAACAATTTCTTGCTGTTTCTTATACATTTCACTTGTAAATGCCATTCTAATTATTCCGGCCATGTTTCAGCATGAGTTTTGCTATCATGGTGACACTTAAAGGGACAGTCCTATTAGGGAATTTTTTGTGGAAGACGAAAATAAGGTTTTTAGGCCATGGCCCCAGGGTCAATAAATTAATAAATCGCAATTCCCATCTCATTTACAAATCAATAGATTAAAATTCCTGTCAGGTAAGAGCTGAATTTGAGCTTTCCATGCATTTTGATTTTTGAGATGTAGTAAAAAATGAACAGACACCGGACACAATGCCACAAGTCCATCAGGCTTCTCAGTCCAATTGAGCTTAAAAAACAGCCATTAGCTTGGGTCACCCATCTGGTGCTTAACTATGCCTATCACTGCGGAACCACAACAAATAGCGGTCAAGTGTGAGTTATGTGCTTGATCATGTGTGACCCTGAGGTTTATGCATCGCCAGTTAACTTATATAAAGCTTGTTTTATAACAACTATTGCTACCAGATTTCCTAAACTCAACAATCTGAACAATACAGAACTTCTCCAAGGAGCTTGCTGCAGATTGAAACTCATACAATTTAATCAATGAAGGCTGATGCATTATACATGTATATATGTGTTTAGGATCACATTTTCAGTTGTTATCAATTCATCCTTAAAATTTCTATGTTCTTTATTCTTTTAATACTTTGAAATTAGATTACTGTTATTGTTCATAATTTTTTAAAAGCTGTTACTCTATTTTCTTTTATATGTGATTTGTACAAAATAAAAGATCTATTCGATTAATTACTTTCTGACTTGCACCCATTATTTGCAAATTTGTTTATTCATCATATTTACTCTTTAACAAATAAGGCCTGTATTACTTTGTCTTACTAACACTAAAGTATTGATCCAGACAGACATTCACTACTGATGGTAATTGTATCTTTTCCCCACTGACAGATCAATTGTCATCTCAGTCTGCCAAAGTTCTTTAAGATAATAACTGTGGTGTCGTCAAGTCTGAGGTTATCGTATTTCCTCTAATAAGTATCTGAGCACTTATTTTTTCAGCACACTTTGACCCCCTGGCTCTCATCGGAGGCCTGGTGCTTTTTGGAGATGTTTATGTCTTTAAAGGGGCAGTAGCACATTTTTTGATAATTTTATATTTCAAATTTTTCACTGATAATTGTAAGATAATGTTAAATGTATTATTTTGACAGTGTCAACAATCTCATTACACAAGCCAATCATCCATAGTCAGAGGACAAAGTATGAAGATTCATATAAAATCCATTGGCGGCCATTTTGTGTGAACACCTTTAATTAATTTTATGTAAGAAAAGGGAATCGTATGGCTAAACTTAACCTAAAATGTTTTAATTATTAATGCTCCATTTAGTTTAAATACATTGTCTTTCAATTGAATTTGTATTTTCCTGACATCACCTTATATTCCCCCTAAAAATCTGCTACTTCCCCTTTAATAGAAAATTTATGAGATGTTTCATAACATTTGAATTTTTTACTCTCTGGAGCATTTTTTCAAGGGATTGGACCAGGAGGTTTAGTCAGAGACCAAACACTTATTAGAGGCCCAGACCCTATATTGAGGGCTTCAATGGGGACTGGAGTACTTTAGCCTGAGTCTGGTTCAGCTGGACTCGAATCCATTTTTGTGGACTTGAGGACTTGAAAAATGGAAGTAACTGTTTATTATCTGAGTGAGTATAGTCTGTTTGTCTATAATGTGGAAAGACAGGTGACCCTCATTGCCATTGATGTCAAAATATGCTATACATGACCCTTTATAGGACAAAGTATATGTTAATAATATCTAGGATGACAAATAATTATATGTTTTCTAGGTTAAAGATAAAATTTCTTGTACATGAGTCTGACCCCTCGAGTACTTGAGTCTAATTTTTGACTCGTGGAAGCCGTACTTATATTCTCAGCTACCATTGACCCTTGATACTTATTGAAGACCTGACACTTATTGAAGACCTAGCGTTTATTAGAGGAAATAGGGTATCTATTCATATATATATATATATATGACAGAACATCAATACACTGGTATAGACAAAGAATCACTTCATAAGTAACTGCTGAGTTGGCATAATTTTTGCAGACATTGGCCATAAATATCTATTGTTAACAGGAAAGAATTCAGGAAATGAGACATTATTCAGAGACTGTCTGGTAAACTAATGAAGAGCACATGAACTCTGATACGACTGACCTGCAATATGTGGAAATAAATCAGTTACCATTCTCTCCCCACAGAGGCAGATCAAGTCATGTTGATTTAGCCTCTGTTATATTACGCCGAGTTTGTGGGATAGAATGGGAAATGCCTGATTGAAGGCAATCAAAGTTAGTTGTGCAAACAGCGACGCTGTTCTTAAATCATCAGTTTGGCTACTTAATCAAGGCAAAGGCATTGTTAAATGTTCCATGCGAGCAGCCTTGTCATTTGATAAAGAAATTCAAATGTAATGTGATGAAATTTCTTTCCGCTAGGGGAAACTGCCGGAACCCAGTGATTTCGGCGTAATATAACAGTGGCTAATTCAACATGACTTGATCTGCCTCTGTGGGGAGAGAATGATCAGTTACTTGAATGGTCTGAAAAGAGTTTAACCAGTTTCAGCACAACTTATATGGGCCAGTATGACAGATGATGATGATGTGTTGAGACATATATTGAGTCAGTGAATTCATTTGATTAGCAGGTAAACTTGTGATTTGGAATTTAATTTTAACATGAGCATTTCAACATCCCATAGGTCTCGGTCTATGACTACGAAACTTATGTTTCTCAAATTTCTGTTTTCTGGAGAAAGAAGAACAAACCTAAAGTTACCAGACAGACTGCCATGCATTCCTTGCCATACTATGTTATCAGCCAAATGGTCCTCTAGACCTTATGAGCAAATCATGGTGACTTAATTCATTAGCACACAAATGAGATTCTTATACTTAATTCATCAGACCACTTTGGTTCACTTCCACTGTTAAACAGAACACAAACAGAACTATTTCTGACTGAATGTCTACAAAATTGCACCAATCATACTATCTTTTTGTTTAAATTTGCCAAGAGTCAGACAAATGCCCTGTTTCATTCATCAAACTGCTCTACTTAGGAACACCAGATACAAAGGTCCTCTCTACTACAATCCCATTTCTCACAAGGTATTTTAACTGTCACCAAAACTTCCTCAACTGACATTTCATTAAGGTTATTGCTCAAGGAGTCCGTTTCTGTCTTATTGTGAATGTTGAAAATAATTTAGTATCAATAACTAGGACATTTTACACTTATTCAAACTCAAATACATCAGGAGGAATTTTATTTACTCACAGAAACTGTTGTTATGATTTATTTACATGATTCAATTGTTATTATGAAAATGTTGCTGTTCTAAAAACATATCGACTCAATTTGAAAATTCTGATACAAAGGGTTTTTCATTTAGATTTAAAAAGTAAAACATATGTTTAATGGTTAGTTAAAAACAATGTGTTTCCCTTTTTTTTCTAAATATAAATTTTAACAAAAATACCAATTGACAAAAGAAATATTGTTTTTGTGTTGCCTGTTATGCTTCAATGACCAAAATCATTCCATATTTCTCATTCAAGCTCAAGTCAAAGATCTTAGAACCAGCCAAACTTCTTAACTTGTTTTCAAGTTCTCCATTACAGTAAAAGCTTTCTAAGAAAATTGCTGGCATAACTGGCTAAAAAATATCCAATTTCATGACCTGAAAGTAATCTTTCAAATGTAAGCTTCTTCCAATCCCACAGTTAACTGTGTGAAGAAGAAAAAATATGCCATTTTGGAAAATGGTTAAGAACCTTCTTATCACAGCTTTTGAGACATTATACTTTTCTAGGCTTTTTTACGTTTTGCCAGGGTAAAACAACTCTTATGTGATAATACCTTTTTGAAAAATGATAACTTTGAAAGAAAAACAAGCTTAAAGAATCAATGATCTCTTTACAGATTATTATTGAAAACTTGCTAGTGCAAAGGGAATCATAGATGCAAATACAAAAGGTCAAAGGTTGCTAAAAAAAGGTCTAACACGTATGATGTCATTATGGATGCAAAATCTTATTTTTGCTGTAGTAAAAAATTAAATTTCAAAAGATAAATCACTGTGATATACATTGACGATTTAAATGCCTTTGAAGCTATTCATTTACACCTTGAAATATCTATAAGCTATAGACCTAATTCACCTATAGATCTCTCAATATATGTTATGGTTCTAGTAGATAAGAACATTTATATAAATTTGACAAAGGGATGGGGGGTTCTTATTTCAAGTACTTACAAGCAACATTTTAAATATGATTGAATGGTCTTCAATTTAATCTTACAATTCATTTGCAAGAAATTTTATCATTACAAAGTTATCAAAATATCAAATACAGTAAGGGGCTATCCAGGGCAAATCTTATTTCAGAATTATATATAGATAAAAACATTTGACAACATGGCAAAAATAGGAAATGGCAAAATATATAAATGTAAACAATATAACCCAATTTGTAATATGGGGTTCCCAAAAAATTTCAATCTAAATGGGAAATGGCAAAAATATCATTCTTGACAAGAAAACCAATGTGGTTTGAAAATTGAAAATATTTAAATGGTAGCACCCATCGGTGAACCTATCATTTAACCAAAAATGTAATTGCCTGCATTAATGTAAACTTTAGTGCCATTCATTACTTTGCACTAAGGTCAATCTCAGTAATACAAGGTAGCTAAGTATTTTATGCAACAGGACACAGATCCAGCCTAAATGATACTTGCTGCTTCACTCATTTTGAAAAAATAGAAATACCAGAGAAAAGAGGTTGGGTGGACAAACCAATTGTACGTTTTAATTTAACGTCTTCATGTATTATTTCAATGTAGTTACATTCAATCAATTCTTACGGTTATAAGCTGGCTAAACCTTATAATTTAAATCAAGTTAATCTCACCATCATACATAAGCGTTGACATCCTAGATCGCGTAACGTCATCATAGCGTTTCACCTCAAAGCCGAGATCCTGAAACCTTTCCTCGAGTCGCTCGGCGTCCACATCAGTTCCCTCCCTTGTCTGTTGGTTCGTCTCGGGGTGGAAGTTCTTGTTGTTGATGATTATAAACAGGCCGCGGCGTTTGAAGTTGAAGTTGTACTCGTTGGGTTCAGAAGGAGCTCCAGGCCGCACATTTTTCTTTTCTCCACTGGAAACAAAACAAAGAAGTTTATTACTCACTTGTTGAAGATATCACTGTTAGATAAATCTGCAAAGTTTTTACACATTGTGTAATAACATTGTGCAATCACCAAATGACATGACGTCATAATCCTGCATTATCCTGTTATACAGCGGGTAATGAACAAAATACTAAACTCAATTCTGTTTACCGGTTATAACATTTTTCTGGACTCGTGATGGGCATAAGTATTTCATGACCTCACATACCCTTGTTGCAATTTGTCATGTTCATCATAAAAGATCTTTTTACCTGTCTTATTGCTTTATTTAACTCTGAATAATACAAATAAAAAACTGCACTATAAAAGTACAATTACTCAAGACATAAAAAAGAATTTGGTCAGCTTCTGATAAAAACACTACCATGACATATATTTGATTTATATATAAAGTAAGTTATAAGTATACAGATGATATATACTCACTACCGTGATGCCATTTTTTCATATACTAAGCTTTGCTAAATCTCACAAATTACAGTTACTTAGAATTGATAGGGGACAAATTCCTGATGCTTATCACCCATGAAGACAACTCCATGTACATTCCAATTGTCATTGTAACCACATCAATATTTACACATGTTGTAACTTACAGATTCCTTCAGATTATACCCGGAGTTATCCAGCCATGAAAAACAACAGATTCTGTATTTTTATCACCAGTTTTAAAGGAAGTGTAAAATGTTTGTTTTTTAATGTAAAAAAGTTAAAAGACACAAAATCCATATTGCAATATGAATGTAGATGCTTTACATCAAGTATTTCCCACAAGATATAAAGCAAATCTCACAGTATGTTATACGGAGATAAATCCATTCTGTTATATATTTTGAGGTTGTATGTTGTGCACACTTTACCCCTAAATTTAAACCGAGCTTTAAATTTAATTTTTAGAGACAAACTCATACAAACATACAGATAACAGAAAGCACAATCTTCAAGGATCAAGTTTTAGTTACGTTTTGTTTAAAGACTTTGATACCAGTTCACCATTTGCTTCAAACACTAAATTTCATCGAGATATCTTCACAAGTTCAAGATATGGATTTTGTATAATATGTTAAAGTTGCTTCATTTGCTTCAAATTTTATATAGATTTCATTAAGATATCTTCAACAAATTTCAAGAAATGATCATATTCTTGGTGACAAATGGGTTAATGGTTTTCTAATTCCTATATCCTCCTTCCACTTGCCATTAGTAATATAACCTTATGACTATTGTATTCCAAAGTTTCTCAGAATAGCAATCCATCCAACAATGACATTAATGAAATGTTGATTTTGTAGAACAACCATAACACTCTACAGCCTGGCAGATAAACACACATAACACTTCCAAGCTCAATGTTATTGTAACATTGTCCAATCAATCATGTGTAAACAGAAATGTGTTTCTTCACCCTGAGGGATATTGGCTTGCAATAGCTGGTATTGACATAAAGTACCAATTTGTTACTAAATGTTGATAATCATTATAACTTGTTATAGGCACTTAAGCACGTATAGTTACACTCAATTTGCCTTTTTAGGTCAAATGAGAACATATGCACTTAATTTAGCTTGCAATTGATGCAATAAATATTCATTTTTCTTGACAATAAATCAGCAATCAATAATGAACAAGTTGAGATGGATGAAGTTCCGTAGAGATAACAAACAGTTGACCTGGGAATTTATGCTTTTGAATCTATCTACATCTCTTACCGGTAATTAAAGACTCCATGAGTTGTCAGGGGTCATGTAAGCCAAACTCAACCAATAGTGTGATAAAGAATTATATATTGTTGAAGTAAAGTATCATTTAAAGCTAATCAACATAGTATTGTGACAAAAGAAAAGATTGTGATCGAAAACCAGACATTGACATGTGTCAATCAGTCAAACGTAAATTTATAAACTTACCAAAAACAGTCAGAATCATAGTTATGTGTTGATCATGTTTCATAGGTTATATAACTACATGTAGTATTTATGTAAGTTGCACATGTGAATTTGGCTTTTGCGACCATGACTTTTGATGATTCAGTATACCTGTAAACAGTTTTTTCTTAAAACAGTATAAACATCACTGCTGCATTGTCTGAATGGTGCATGCAAATTGGAGTAAAGCTCATATTTTAGTTCAAGCTGATACAATGCAAAATTACATTAATTACTTTGGTTTTTGAAAATTAACTTTATCACTAGAATACTTTCATAATTTCCCAATAACTACTGAGTGTGAATAATCAGTAATAATTAGCAAAATGCTCGGTAATTGTTTTTTGAAAAATATTGGTATGCGTCAATTGCTCATATTATTTGATTAATATGGATTATAGCATGCCAAATTTGTTATTAACCAAATAGTCTTCCTAACATGATTATTAGCCCTTAATATCAAACTTAGTACATGTTATTATGAAAGTGTCAATATTGTAGGATAGAAACTGACTAAAGATACATTATCCTGCAACATTCAAAGATATTCAGTAAAGTCAAGAACAGTGCATAAAAATCAACAATCAACAATCAAAAAATCAAAAAAGAAAATTGAATTATGTCTCTTATTTCAAACAATATGCAATTCACTCACTCATTATTTTTTTCAGAAACCTGCGTCAACTTTACATACTAGCTGTCACTTTCTTCAAGCAACATCTGGTTTCTTTCCTTTTTGAGCTAGACTGCAAATGTTGGTGACATATTATTCAAGTTATTTTGCCTACGATATTACATTAAGATGACAAGGTGCCGGACAAAGGTTATTTTCAACTCAAGACGTAAAACCTGGACTCAAAAACCTATTTTAGTCTATGCTTATGATTGTTAAGTAATAAGCCAGGTGACTTTATGAGATGATTTCTATTTAGAGTTTTATTCTAACACAGGGCGAGTTCCACAACACCTGCTAATTATTATTGGGTGATAGGCTCCATGGCCAACTGTCAAGGTAATTACACAACTCCTCCATGGCAAACTGTCAAGGTAATTACACAACTCCTCCATGGCAAACTGTCAAGGTAATTACACGACTCCTCCATATATATCAATATGGTGCTAGAAGATCCAGAAGGATCTATTCCGATCTGTATCCACTACCAAGGACAGGTCTTAAAAGCTTTCTTCGCAGTAATTATGTTATAGAGCAAAGTTATATTCTGGATATAAATACATGGAGTTTTATTTGGATATATGTCAATGTAAGAATTAAGAAACAGAGTACCCCTAACCCTCATGTGTTTTTGCAATAAAGTTTAGTTTTGCCATGAACTATTATAGTTAAAGCACAAGGCTGAAGGCTGATGTTGTAATAGTTCAGGGCAAAACTATACTTTTTTGCAAAACACATGATGATTAGGGCTACTTTATTATATTTCTAGCTGATTTAAACTCGTTTAAGTTACTCTACTCCAAAATAAACATATTTTGTAATTCACATTCAGCATTCTTTGATCAGGGCCATGGCTAGTGACGTCATAGCCGATTGTTACTGACATCATGGGCCATTGTTTTGTGACATCAATCGAAAACATAGTTTATTTTGAAACTAAGGGTGGGCGATGGCTTTGATCTTTACAGGAACAATAATAGATTTATAAAAATGTTACAAGGTGTACCGGGTATATATTTTCACTTGTTGTATATGCTTCTTGGTTCATAATCCTTTGATTTTTAGTGACAAAAATCTAACCATCAAATCCACATGTACATTAAACCATATCATTATGAGCTCTAAATCCTGATTTTAAGTTTGCTAAAGGGAAATTTTGAGTCTTTGATACACATGAATATTCATATACACATATAGAGAGAATTCTTTTCAATACTGTATACATGTGGCATTTATATTCATCACTATTCAAACTTTATGGCATTAATGAACATTGACTCAGGCACTAATTGAGGTAGTGTCTAGCCGATTTTGTTTATGTAATTATATTCGTGAATGAATAATTATAATTTAAGCAAACATGATCAACTTGTTAACAGACTTTTCTTGCTTCCGTATAAGTACCGGTAGGTTGACAAAAAAAACTTATGCCTCAAATTCTATAGAGGATCATTCATTTTGTAGTTTTCCATTTCATGAACTGATAACAAAATTGCTATACTTTTGTAAATTTTACAAACATAGCCAATTTGGAAGATTTTGTCTACAGCTAGTATTTGAACAAATATGCAAATGTTTATAAATCATAATCTAAAAAAAATACCCAGATAGAACTGTCCCTTTAAATGTTGAAACAAGGCAAAGGTACTTTCTAAATCAAGACTTCCATCAGTAAGGAAGTACAATAGACTGACTACTTTATCAAATATCATTTTTTTTTTCTCTACAGGAGAGAGAGCAGCTGGCTGAAGAAGCCTTTAACGATTTTATATAAATACCATGGAGAGTCAATCTGTCATTGTGGGAATCATACATATGATCTGTCTAATATACTGTTTTTGAATCAATACAAAACACACTTCAAGAGCTGAGAATTCTCTCGTTTCTTGAATCAGACATCTTCTATTGTCTCTCATCAATTATACTGGACCTGGGAAATCTCCAGCAGGTTTTCTTATGGCTTGAGTGATGAGCTTTTCAACTTCTGAACATAATCTGTCTTTTATTTAATTTTTAGCATCAAATTTTGCTTTTTTTTGTAAGAGTAGCTTTCTCTTGAGGTTTGTTAATACAAAAAACAATATATCATCAGAAAGTATACTAGACTTGAAAAGTTTTATATCATATACCATTATAAGTAAGACACATTGAAAATGATTACAGTGTTTTTAATGGAAAGATGTAGTTGGCATATAATCACTCATACGCTTTTGACAGAGCCAATTATTAAAAATAATCATCTTATGCACCCTTTTTATCTAAATAAAGATGAAATTTTTTCAACTCAGATGGTGCAGCTGGAAACCAGTTTAAGAAAAAGGAAACTTATGTTTGGTTAAACTCTAAATCCCTTATTGTAAAAAGTTTTAGATGTAAATCATCTCACAAGGGAATTTCCTCAGATTTTAATAATAAAAAGAAAAAAACAGATTTCAATAGAATGAATTATATTGATTCTTAAGCTTAAGTTTTTATTTTCTACAATTTTAAGACAGGAACAAGGAAATAGAAAAAGAAAAATCAATTATTTGAACAAATTAAAATTCAGAAACTATTAATTTTTCATCATAAAACCAGGATTTGTCATCATAAATCATGACAGCAGCCTCATAACAATGTTGAGCACTTCATGTGCTATAAATTCTCAGAAACAGTAAAACTGAAAGAAAAGACACATTTGAATTAAAGAATCTAGGAGATCAACAGCGAAGAAATAAATTTCATGTTGACTCCATTTAGAAAAGACAGATGCATGCAAACAAGATATTACTTCAAGGCACAAAAATATCAAGCTGATATACAGAATCACTTCACATCAGTAAGACAAATTTGCAAATTTGCTATTCAGAATCCCCCTGAATAAAAAATATTGTCAAATTAACCCTGTTTAAAAAGGTGAGGTGAAGTAATCTTGGGTTTAACGTTTTCCAAGACGTTTATTCATTTTCAAGAGTATTTCACTAAAAAGAAAAGACATTTTGATATTTTTTATCACTTCTATACCCATTTTGAATACTGGTAGCATTTCCAAACAATGTTCATTTACACAAGAGCACATTTGCTTTTTTTTGCCTCCTGCATTCAGACATTTTGCAGAAATCTGAAATCAACCATTCAAATTTGTCTGGCCTAATAACTTTCTCTTCAAGCATCAATGTGACAAACTGTTGGCATGTTTGTGGAACTCTTAGACTGCCTGAACCCCTGGAGTCCATGGAGCTAAAGAAACCAATATTTTTCTTGTTATTCTACGTCTCGACAAAAAGCTGTGAAGCACACTTCCTCCAGGGGGCAGCACTTCCTCTCCTTTAGCCAATCAGCAGTCAGTCAGGAAGTCTTTATTTAGCAGAGTAAATACACCTATTGGGCCTGAATCTGTTTCTCAGTTTATATCATTTGTGTGCAATCAAAGTGTAAAAAACTTCCATTTCCTGTTTGCAAAGTGAGGATCATTCAATCGACATCCAATAACATCAGCGGTGAACTACTCTCTTTTGCTATTGAATAGACAACTTTTATGTACAGTTGACATATGAATTTATACATAAATTGAAATCCCTTCTGTTATTAACTGAATCAAACAATGTTGTATTCCTTTTACTTATATTCAAATTGGAGAATGAAATTGTCAAGCAATAATTCCAAAATCAAAATGTTTAAAACTTCATTTCCCTCCTGACTGCAGATGAATTGGAGTAACTACCAGTTGTTTTTAGCGAGGCCTCTATAGCTGAATGGATATGATGCTGGTATGCTCAGTGCTTGTTTCTGGTACCTGACTCTGACAATGCGGCTTCAAATATAAGGTATATTATATCCAATTACAATTACAACAATTCAAACTTTGCAAATAGAATGACTTCATGCACAAAATAAACGTTCCATAACAAGCTGATGACTTTATGCACCAAATAAACGTTCCATAACAAGTTGACCTACAACATGAATGAAATTTAAATATACCAACTAATTATAGGCAAAGAATTCCATTCAGAGTGTCAAAGTGCCATAGATAAGTTTGGTCTATAAATTTTATGAAGTTGAAAGATTAAGAAGGCACATCTGCACATGGTGATTAATTTTGGAGCTGTGCTCAGGAAATAATGTTCTTATTATTTCTCCATGAATACCGCCCAAAATATACATCGAAAAAGCTACATTTACACATGATGACCAATGAACAAACCAAATTTTATAGTTGATGCTTACAGTTTTTGAATTTTGCTCCAGAAAAATGATTTCAGATGGACAAACTCAAAGGACAGACAGACAGACGGACTAATGAATAGTGTAATGGCATAACACAACGATGGAATAAAAGCGGTCATGACCTAAGTAACACAAATTTCAAAATGTCAATGTCAGAGAAAAAGTAATAACCATACACAGTGCATGAGCACCATGAAACAACAACCATCAAACTTTAAACGTTTCTAATTTTTTTCATACTTGATGCCTAGTGACCTTTGCAGAGAAGAAGAGTACGAGCAATTTTCTCCTAAAGCCAACTTACAAAAACAGTGACAGTCAAAATGGCTGCACGTTGAAGTCACTGTACCCCTCTTATTGCACGATCAAGCTTGAAAGGAATTTTTACAACGCAGGACACTTCTAGTAAAGTTGAGACAGAGCTCCCGACATGGCTAATTTCTTCACATCATGCATGTTGATCATACTCTCTCAGGAAAAATGAAACTTAAACTGACATTCAACGAGATCCTGTCCCAAAGGAACCCATCAATGTGTGGCAATGATGCAAAAAGTGTCAGTTTTACGTGATGCCGGTGATAGCTATCTAATAGCTGAAAAGTTTTGTTAAGGTTACATAGTTGAAATATTATAAAAACAGGTGGGCTTTCTGATAGAAATATTTAAAAAACATGTGGTCCTCTATCTAATAAGAAATATGAGTTTTTCTTTTGGAATTATCATAAAAAAACATGTGGTCTTCTACTAAATCATATTGACTTGAGGTTACATTTTGTAAATATGATTTCCAATATTGAACAATCTGTGATAAAATAGGAAATATATTGTGAACAATTTATTGCTAACTGACCACACAAAAAGAGAATGACTTTTGATCAATGAGTTGCTAGGCCAAGGATCAAATTCAGGTCAAAGGTCAGATTCTGATTAATTGCCAGACTAAATGAACTCATCCAACCATTAACAAACTATTTATTGATAATAAGAAACTAAGCCAATAGACAATATGTAATATTAGTAGCAGAATCTGTATAAGAAATGTCGCATACATAAGAATAGCATGATTTTTTAGATAACTTCAATCAAAATTAAATATACAAAGTTTCAAAAACAATGTCAAATTATTCTTTCATCAAGTAAAATGTCAATCAAGATACATAAAATTACTTTCTATAATATTTCTCTCAAACAGATTTACAGAAAGTCTGCTCTGAATGAACTTGTCAGAAAAATATCCATTTCACTTTTTGCACTCTAAAATTTATCTTAAGAACCAGCTAGGGAATTCTTCAAGACATAACATTTATGATGATCAAATTTCTTTCATCTTCCATGTTCAAAGTAACATTCCAATTTTAAGTTTCAGTAAGAAAGCAAGATTGTAAAGTACACAATCAACATGTACATTGAAATCAACATCAGTAACTAGATTGAACTTCACATCAAGTTGTTTAATCTGCAACTAGGTTCAAAAGTACAGAATGTCCCTGGAGTGATGGCAGCATTGGCTTCAAGCTGATTAGTCAGTGCTCCATAGATTCCCGGTGACAGATACATACATTGCCCTGGTGGTGAGGAAACAAGCACCTGCTCCGGGCTTCACCTGACTTGCTATCACACTGTTTCTCATCTACACTCACACAGAGCCAAATTACTCCACATTGAAGTGTAAGCAAGTCGGATGCGGGAATATTCAAAGGTGGGTTGACAAAATTGTTTGATTCAACCCATTTTTCATGTTATCTAAACGAGAGTCATCAGAAGATGACATATACCATCGATCCCAAATAAATTAGAAAATAAATAATAACACTTTTGTACACATTACAAAATATTTAAGATAAGCAATATGCCCGAAAGCAAAAGCAAACCACTTATTGTAAAACCACAATCATCCATCCAAGCAAACACCTTGTGAACAAATTAAATCTCTATTCATGTGAAAGGCAATGTGATGGCAATACTTCATTTTGCAGACATCTTACTGATAACGGGCGGGCTCTCTGGTGAAATTGCCACGTCTAAGTGAAACACTGGGGTAGTACCTCCGTGTGATTTATCAGTTTGTAAGGACCCCGGAATCACCCATGGCATTGTCCTTCCATTCCGATGACCACTAGATGGAAACTAGCAATCAGTCTTATCGATTGGTAATGGAAGACAATCAGGGGATTGGTAATGGACAATCAGGGAAAGAATTACACAGGGGTGGCCTTGTTAGATGGATTTCTTCATTAGCACCCACTGCGGCCCGCTGGTGAAAACACGTAAAACTCAACACTCTTTTAGATTCTGAGTCCGGAGATAACATGGCTGTGGGACAAACTCATCTTTGATTTTCGATGGAGTGTACAAATTTGGCTCAAAGAACATTTAGTTACTGTGCAAGGTCTTTTTATGTTCTTTGCATATCTGTTAAGCATCCTTGGTTTTCAATGGGTGCAGAGTTTTAGTTATTCATTTTCTTTATCTGTCATTGTTGTTAATACTAATGTATTTCATGCAATAAGATACATACATACACATTTTACTCCTTCAAGTTCTAGCATAAATTTGTCAAAGATCAAAAGTGTTACCCAATCCTTATTGTGCTATAATGTTTTGATAAATTTGAGTATTGTGACATCTCTACAAGTTACTTTCATCAATTATTCTAAATTCATTTTATTCACTAGATTTAAAGTTATTTAAGTTGAAATATAACTAATAAACATTGACATGCAAGAAAAACAAAGCTTTTATCTCTTGATTCTTTAAAACAAGGTCTCCTTACTTTCCAATAAAGATATCCCTATAGCAAGTCAAGAGAGATATTAACCAAATGTATTTCTGAATTATCTTTATCATATATTAAGAATAACAAATTTATTATGTGAGGTTTTTGCGATAACTTTATTGCATCAATTTCAGGCTCAATTATACAATAAACAAAAACATTCCATAATTTTCATATTGGTACTAGATATGCATAATTAATCATCTCACATTTAATTATTTTTTCCTCATCTGAACAAATTCAACTTAATAATACTCAAATATAGATTGACTGAATAAAAGTTGTTTTGGCCGTTTTGTGAATGGTCCTAAATGAACATTCATTCAGTTACCTCAAACAGAAACTAATTCACATGCATTAGTAGCAGCAATACATGTCACCCTAAAGAGGCAGAAGATGGTTATCTCTATAAGAATTCTTAAATAGTATTACTTGGCCAAATCGGCTTATGTTCCAGTGAGCAATTTTCCTGCAAAGATTAGCAATATGTTAGATTTTATGCTGCTTGCAGTATTGGATGCTCAGAATGAGGACGGTTGGCTATAACATGACCAACTTTGGGCCTTAAGGCAGAGATAACATGTAATTTGCAACCGACTTATGCTCAGGATGTCAAACATCATAACACTCAAGCATCAATCAAGCAATATCGCTATAATGCTCCTTCATCCATAGATCGTGCAGCATGATTTGCAAGTTATCGTAATCTTCGGCTTAAATGGGCTCATGTTATTGGCCGGTATTGTGATGCATGAAGTGTAATTACTTTGTATCCAATATGGTGAATAACTGAACAAAGGACAAAGTGTTATTCTACCAGTATTTCTGATAAAAGTGTATGGAAAACATAACATTTCTTATTGTTATATCTTAATCTCAAAATATCATATGCTTAAGGTCCTGAAATTTATCTCAAAACAACAACAAAAATTCCCTACCAATACCCCTGGATTGGAGTGTTCCTGACAACATCTCACCTTTTGATTTTGATGAAAAAAGATGAAACTATATTTAAACTCAAACACATTCATTTAAATTTTTTATAAATTTAAAGAATGAAGATGTGATGTAATATTAGACTACAAAACAAAAAACAAACCAATTCATCTTTTATTGTTGAGATTTCGACACTCGTTCGTGTATATTGAAAAAACCTGAGTCGTGAGAACATGACATATCCATTCAGTCCCCAATATATCAGAAAGTCAACAAAGTCACCAAAAATAAAAATCCCAAGAAGTGGAAAATTCAAAAAGGCACATTTACACATGCTGACTTATCCACATTCCAAGTTTCATTGAGTTTGGTCTCATATTTTGATAAGTTCTTTTCTGGAAACGAAATGATTATAGACGATTCAATAGATGCATGGACGGACAGATTGGGGAATGACGTTATCTAATAATAATAATGAGTGGATTTATATAGCGCTAAATGCTCCAGGCACTAAGTGTCTGCTCTAAGCGCTGTATATTACAAACTGCTGGGATGAAAAATCATCTCCAACAGATATAAATATCCTATTATGACAAAGTTATAAAAAGGAAATGTGCCAAAATATTGACTTATTAATTACAGTAGAACACGGATATAGCAAACTCAGAAGTCCCGTCCCTATATAGTATCATTATAATTATATAGCGAACTAAATTCTTTGGTCCCTTGGAGTTTGTTATATCCGTGTTCTACTGTAACACATGCAGTCCTTAATTGGATACACTTGAATCTTAGTTAACATTCTCATCATAACTGTCAAATTCACAAACAATCATTCACCAGAGCATAAAATAAATTTGTGTTTCCTATTCCCAAGAGTGGATTCTTGATGTAGCCATATCTTAATTAATGCTGATAGGCCAATTCATTATAAGCCCAGAGCTAACAGTTGAAGTCGCGAACTTACACCAGGTCAACTACTAATTAAATCATCTTCCAAATCCCCCGTTTCTTGCCGGTGTCAGGACCATCAATGAAGTCAAACCTTAACAGAACTGTTGCCAGAGCTTCAGCTTGGGAATTAAGTGTAAATGTAGATAAATGCTGCCATTAAAGTCGTCCCAGATAGAGAAATCGGATCACCGAGACAAATGAATGGACAAGTTCCATTTCAGTAGAAGGTATTGTTCACTAACAAATGTAGGTTAATAGGTTCTCATGTTAATAATTGTATGTTAACAGGTTCTCATTTAAATTATTTAAGGTAAATAGGTTAAAAACATTGATGCTTTGTGAACCAGCAGTTTGTAAAAAATTAATTCTTGTGGAGTTCCCATGGTGTTTTGCCAAAGAACCCAAATCAAATGTGCTAACCATTGCAATATCCTGCTACCACCCATGTCAAACTGCTATGCCAATGAAATAAACTGAGCCTCATTCTATCAATATTTTTCAGCCTTTGATGAAAAATGAAAATGTCTCTTTACACATCTTATTATCTAGAATATTAGTCTGACTTCAAAGAGGCATCAAAGAATCAACTTCATCGTTTTTCAACATTAAAGTCTCAATATTCCTTAACTGTGCAGCAACAAGCCTTGATCAAATATGCCTTTCCAGTTCAAATATCCAATTTGACAGTCAATTTCAATTTGCAAACAGGAATAATCGGAAAGAAGTTGCAGTTTTATAAAACCATCTTATAAAAGGATACTGTATTAACTCAATATCAAACAGATAATTCACACCAAGCTTCAGACATTTCAATATTTCCGTCAAACAATCAAAGGAATTTGCCAATTGAAGCAATTTTACGTTTGACCTGTCAAATATTGAATATAGAAGAACCGACTGAACTGAATATTGAGTCCAAATGAAACCAGGATCCTCCTTAAACGATCAACACTCGAAGCAATTGACCTCTGAATAGAAACGTAATGCAAGCTTTTCGGGGCGCTAACGTTCTTCGTCCGACTGTGGTCATTCAGTTAATTGAAGCTTACAATCTTCAAAGAAATGACAAGTCCTAGAAGCAGAAAGCTTAAGTGATTTCCGTAATTTCGCAAAGGTCAAGGTTACACTCAACAAGGCAGATGTTTAGGTCATCTTATAGCTTTACACATGATGGCATTAATAGTACCATCCTATGAATTTATAAGCATCGAAAAATCATAAGTTACAGGAAACGAAATGTATTTTATTTAATACTGAACTGATATTTTGGATAATAAAATATCTGCATTAGCACCAATACTTGTTTCCACTTGTGAGATTCTACTAGCTTTGAAAAGGAAAATGAGACTTCCAAAAAGGTTGATTAAAAGTGAACATTGAACTGATATTCAATTAGTCTATATGATACGGTACCAATTCTTGTTATCCTTGAACCCCAAATTTTTTTAAGTTTAGCAACAGTTGCCAGCACTGACCATACAACAGCTTATCCACTCAGCCACCAGACTCTGACTATACTTGATCTAAAATTTATTCCATCTTTTATGTTCTTGTTCATAATTTAGATTCATTACATCATAAACAAAATTCATCCAGTTACAATCAGTAAGTCTAGATCAGCACAATACGTATTCCTTTAAATTACATGATTAAATAAAATTCCGTACACCAGAAAAATTGAACAATGAAAACATCATATTATTAAACATTCACACAACGCCATCACTTGAAACTTTGCAAACACTTGCACTTATTATTGAAATAAATTACAATCAAATAGATAAGAAATATGTTGCTCACTTTTATGATAGGGAATATGCCCAAGATTGTAGAAATTTGGATATAATTTATTGATACGCAGCTAGCAAAAAGCTTGTTTACAATCTTGTATTTGGTTTCACTTGGTTAGTTATAAGTTCATAAGTATTCATATATATTGCAAAATGAGATGACATCACAACCGGCTAATCAGTAACAATGAACTTCTTTGTGTACACATTACACCCATTGTGAATGATAAATCAATTCTTTACAAAATAAAATCTATTATCTTATTAGTAAAAAAAAGGCTACATTATGCATCAAAAGGTCTTCTTGTAACAAATCCCTTGTACTTATTATACTTATAATAGAGGCCATTGAAGGGTAAATGTTTTCATTAATGAATAATTGATAATCTCACAGTCTAGTCCACAGTGCAAAAGGGGGAAATATTGCAGCCTTCAAGCAGTATACGTACCAATCTCAACCAACAAAATAACAAGAAACTAATTACACGTAAATATTTGATGAACAGAAAGGTTAAAGAATGCCTCAAGATTTCTGACGTAGTGATTTTTGTTTATTCTTAGAATCAGACATATCAGCTCATCAATCAGTAACTAATTTTTTGACGTTCTTTTAGAACTCGTTACCAGGTATTTCCATACATTAATAATGATCTAACACAAAATAAACCTTAAAATATCTAAAGTTGATTCTAAGAATAACATTTTGAATTGGTGTGAATGATTTGTGAATGGTATATGAATGCTTTTTCTTTTTTTTTCTTGTAAAAAAAATCCTTGTAATCCAAAATGCAATGGTTTTCATTTATGTCTTTTTAGTTCTCTGGCTGCTAGAGTATGAGTAATAAAAAGATTACACATCATATAAGCCAAGACAAAATAAATTATTTGAATTACACTTTTGATAAAGGCGTGAGAACAAAAATGCAGATTTGATCCAATGTAGACAAAAACATTTCTGAAATGCTTCAGGTATGCAATATAAGTACAGAAATTGATAAAAGTATCAACAAATTCCCCTTTATTTTATTTTTATCCTGAATAGGGGGTTAAATTTGGTAACAATTTTCATTCAGGGAGATTTTGAGTATAGCATTGTGATCCAAAATGTATCAATAAATGATGTGAGTAGATTTCCATTAATTAACTTAAAGAACATTTTGTTTCGCCATAATAATATCGCATTTAAAAGATAAGAAACAACAGACTAAATGAAAAAGTGTGAGAGAGCTATTGATTATTGTTGGTAATTGCAGAGCAGAACAATCATATTCTCTATCTACAATCTTTTCTCTGGTACTCTGAGAAGCAACCACTTTATGTCAAACATAGGGGTAATCAAGATTCTCACATTTGTGTACTTAGCATGAAACTAGGTTAAATATTGAATATTTGCAAGTGCTTATCATGGTGCAAGAGTTGGAACCCAGGCATTACTGTCTTGGATATCAGTATTTATAAGGGAGGTTTCATCTTTATTTGCTTTTGTGATACTTTGACTGCTTTAATGGTTACAAAGGGTTGATGCCAGGACCTCCTTAAAAAAATAACGTAATTTTGAATTTAGAATTCTTAGAATTGATATCAGTTTATGCCAATTGTAATATTTTTAGAGGGTCTGACATCTGATTACGTATACCAATAATCCATAGTTGTCAAAGAAATAGTCAAGTATCAAGGGAAAACTGCTTGCAGCCATTTTATTTGGTACATACTTTAAGCATTTGAGGTATGGAAATTGATTTGCATAGCTTAAAGTGAATATGATACATTAGTTTGATAACTGCTGTCTTTATCTAAAAACATCATCTTGCAATTTGTATCATCAATTTCTGTTTTGTAGATATCTACTTATTATAAAAAACTGACCCTTTCATGAAGGGAACCAGCATATGGGTACTTCTTATATGTACTCTGATTCTGTTTTAAAATATCTAGTTCAAAGTAGTTAATGCCAGGAGCTCCTTCAAAATTGTCAGCAAAAAATAGATTGTAATGTGAGGGAGTGGCAAGTGACGAAAAGCAC